>OX422219.1:231482326-236282326 GCA_949130495.1 Sambucus nigra | reverse complement strand
CTTTCCTTAAGCTGAAATCTTGAATTCCTTTTCGGTAGAAGCAAGATCGAACCCCCATTTCTTCTTTTCTTCTTCTTCCTCTTCTTTTCCCCAAATTATCTCTCTCTCTCTCTCTCTCTCTCTCTCTCTCTCTCTCTCTCTCTCTCTCTCTCTTTCTAGGTTTAGGAACACATAAGAGGAATAAAAGTATGGGAAGACTTAAATAGCGCCTTTAGTATAAATTCCCATCTTTAAATGTTAATACACCATTAAAATGACTCATAACTACATAATTAAGTCATAACCTGTTAAAAGTGCCTGGAACCCAAAAATACAATATGACACTTATTTTGACTATCTTGACTATTTCGGGACTGACCGCGCCCTCTAAATTGGTATCCAGAATAATATAAACCATTTCATGTTCCAACTTCATTTAAACCATAAATGTCGTTTAAAGTACAACGACACCATGAGTCATAGCATAATGCTATTTACCTTCACATAACAGTAAATATGCAAAAATTTAGTAAATATTATCTTTTAGTTCACTTAAAACAATATTTACTCCATCATCCAATATTTTTATATAATTACCTCTCATGGAAAATTAATATAAAATCAATTACTCAAAAGTAAGGGTTATTACATACTCCCCCCCTTATAATGGAATTTTGCCCTCAGAATTCAGGCGTACCATGCAAAAGGAGATGTGGATACTTTTCTCGCATATCGTCCTCACCCTCCCACGTTGACTCCTCAACATTGTGATGACCCCATTGGACCCGAACCAAGGGCACCACTCTAGATCTTAGTCTACGCTCCCCGTGATCTAAGATTGCAACTGGTTGTTCCTTATAAGAAATATCAGAGTGCAATTCGATATCATCCAAAGGAATGTGCCAGTGAGCTCCTTCACACCATTTGTACTTTTTCAAGGATGAAACATGAAACACATCATGAATCTGTTGTAAGTGTTTCGATAAGGCAAGTTGATAAGCTACTAGGCCTACTTTAGCAATACTGGGAAAATGGCCTACCTAACGCAGCGCAAGCTTTCCTTTCTTCCCAAACCGCTTTATACCCTTCATTGGCGATACTCACATCAAAACTTGATCTCCAACCTCCAATTCGACATGCCTTCTATTGGCATCGGCATAACTCTTTTGACGATCTTGAGCTATTCGGATGGGATTGCGAATAAGTTTAATCTTTAAAGAAGTATCTTGGATCATTTCAGGTCTAAGAAATTTATTATCCCCTACTTTCAACCAGCAAGTAGGTGATCTACACGGTCGTCCATATAATGCTTCATAGGGTGCCATCCCCATAATGAATTGGTATGAATTATTATAAGCAAATTCGACCAAGGGAAGGTATTTCTCCTAATCTCCTCTGAAATTAAGCACACACATTCTATGCATATCCTCCAACATTTGGTCGACTCTTTCTGTCTGCCCATTTATTTGAGGGTTGTAGGAGGTACTCAACTTCAATTCGGTTCCCATAGCTTATTGGAAACTTCGCCAAAAATTGGAAACAAAAATTTTGTCTCGATCGGAGACTATATTAATGGGCACCCCATGGAGTCTAACAATCTCCGCAATAAATAGTCGGGCATAACAAGTAGTATTATAGTCTGTACATATCGATAAGAAATTTGCCGACTTGGTCAAACGATCAACAATCACCCAAATGTAATCATGACTGCTTTGTGACGTTGGCAATCCCATGACAAAATCCATCGAGATGCTTTCCCACTTCCAATCCGGTATTTCCAAGGTTTATAATAATCCCGTCGATCTCTGATGATCTACCTTCACCAGTTGACAAGTAGTGCATTGGGAAACAAATTTAGAAATGTCCCGCTTCATACCCGCCCACCAGTATTGACGGCGCATGTCTTGGTACATTTTGTCCCCACCATGATGTACTGCAAATTTGTACCCATGATATTCTTTCATTATGGCTCGTCTTAAATCCCCTTCGTCTGGGACAACAAGTCTCCCATGGAAACGTAACCCACCCTCAGAACTTATAAAGTAGGATTCCGCTTCCTCGGTCAACAATTGGTGCATACGGTCTTGACAACTTTTGTCCCTTGAGCTTCCATAACCCTTGCTACTATAGTAGGCATAACGGTCAACACTGACATAAACGCCCTAGAAAGAGAGTCTTCTTGGCAGAGATCCTTCCATTTAGCCTTCCACATCGTGGCTAACTCCCCTTTGGGTTTTTTACTCAACGCATCTGCCACTACATTCACCTTACCCGGGTGATAATGAATATCAAATTGGTAGTCCTTCACAAACTCTAACCACCGACGTTGTTGCATATTTATATCCTTCTGGGAAAACAAATATTGCAACGATTTATGGTTTGTGAAAAGACTAAATTTCTCTCCCAGTAGGCAATGTCTCCAAATCTTCAAGGAAAAAACCACTGCAGCAAGCTCCAAATCATGAACCGGATAATTCTTCTCATGGGGATTTAGTTTGCGAGAAGCATAAGAAATAGCCCAATGTTCTTGCTGTAACACACCTCCCAACCCTTGCAGAGATGCGTCTATAAAGACCAAATATTCTAACCCTGGACATGGTAATGAAAGTACTGGAGCAGAAGTCAACTTATCTTTCAACTCGTCAAAAGATAGCTAACAAGAATCATCCCAAACAAACCTCACCCCCTTATGAGTTAAATTTATCAAAGGGCTAGCAATCTTAGAAAAACCCTTGATAAATCTACAGTAATAGCCAGCCAAACCCAGAAAACTGTGAATCTCGTTACGTGTCCAGGGCTGACACCATTACCTCACCGCTACAACTTTACTCGGGTTCATCGAAATACCCTAAAAGGTAATAATGTGGTCCAAAAACTGTACTTCCTGCAACCAAAAACCACACTTCTCAAATTTTTCATACAATTGATCATCCCTCAACGTAGACAGGACCAACCGTAAATGTGTAGCATGCTCAGCTTCCGTTTGAGAATACACTAGTAGGTCATCAATAAACACGATAACAAACTGGTCTAGGAAGTCTCGAAACACTCTACTCAAAATGTCCATAAACACAACAGGAGCATTGGTTAGCCCGAAAGGCATAACCAAAAATTCATAGGACCCATATCTAGTGAGGAACGCAGTTTTGGATACATCCTGCTCTTGTATCCGCAGCTGGTGATACCCTGTCCTCAAGTCTATTTAGAGAATTACGATGATCCCCTAAGTTGATCGAATAAATCATCAATCTGAGGTAGTGGGTATTTGTTCCTTGTGGTAACTTTATTCAACTCCCTGTAATCTACGGACAACCGTAGAGAACCATCTCTTTTCTTCACAAATAATACATGATCTCCCCACGACGACGTATTGCGCCTAATAAACCCCTGTTCTAACAACTTCTTAATGTGATCTCTTAACTCCCACATCTCAACAGGAGCCATACGATACGGAGCTCTAGCAATCGGTCGCCTTCCCGGTGTTAAATCAATCACAAATTCAATCTCCCTACTTGGAGGCAAACCCGGTATCTTCCGAAAAACATCTTCAAAGTCTCTAACAATAGGAATTGATTCTAAGGAAACTACTACATCATGAGAAGTCTCCTCTGCAGTACAATAATTAAGTGCTAGAACCTCCCTCTGAATGAGGCATATCAACTAAAAATATCTCTTGCCCCGGAATGGAAAAAACTATACTCTTTCCATAACAATTTACTATCGCACGGTACTTCACTAACCAATCCATACCCAGGATTACATCATACCCGACCATATCAAGGACGAGAAAATCGGCCTCAAAGCACAAGTTACCAAGATTTATTTATACTCGTTTACAAACAAAGAAAATGAGCAAACCATCATCCATATAAGATTAGACACTAGTGAAAGTACTCTCCGCAGATTTAATTACTCCGTCGATTGAGCAAAACTCCGAGAAATAAACGAGTGTGTCGCACCCATATCAAACAACATACGACCCATATGCCCTTGGATAAGAAACTTACCCTCAATAACTGGCGGTGCTGGCGGGGCTAGAGGATGCTTAGCATCCTATATGTTGTAAACACATCCATACTATAGTTGTCCCTGTTGTGGAGGGACGACTGGATTGGGCCCTTGTGGTGGTAGTTGTGCCTGGTGATGCTGTGGAATTATAGGAAACTGTCCCCTAATCAATTGCAGACATGATTTCCTATAATGACCTGACTCCCCACATTGAAAGAAACAACCCACCATATTTTCCTAATTACGGTCGATGTTATTTTTGAACTGCTCAAAGCCTTGGCCTAGATGTCCTTGACCCCCATTGTTACCCCGACCTGTCTGACCCACCTGTTGCTGTTGCTGGGCACCCTGACGGTGCCTAAAATTACTGCCACCAAAATTAAATCTCCCCAAATGCTGCCTTTTGGACAAATCCCCTTGTTGGGCATCCCTTTCCTTTTGCTTAACACCCGATGATTGGGACGAGGGTAGTTCTCCCCCTCCCGCACCATTGCCTCCTGGCTTACTCGCTTATCCCACAACTGAAGCTTTCTTAATACTTTGAATATGCAACCGATGATCTTGACAATGGAGTACTGCGGCATTCATCACATCCCCAAAAGTTTGTAAAGTTGGATTACCTAGCATGTGTTGTCGTATCCTCCAATGTAAGCCTCCAATGAACTTTGATATTATCCTTTCCTCCGGAGTTACCTCATCCGGCACAAAACTAGCCAAACGAGTGAATTCCTCCTCATAATCTGCCACTTAAACGTTCACCTTGAACAACATCTTGAAGCTTTCTCCTCATCTGCCTTAAGACTGCGGGAGGAAAATACTTTCGGTCAAGCAAAACCCAAAATTCAGTTATAGTCATGGTATCTCTTTTCTCTGGCGTATTCAACGATTCCCACCAGTGTAATGCTGCTCCAACTAGTTTAAAAGTAGCAAGGATTTGCTTCCATTCCTCACTACATTCTACAATACGAAGATGGCGCTGCATATCCTTTTTCCATTGGTTAGCTATGATCACGTCAAAACCACCTTGAAATTCTGGGGGATAACCCTTTAAAAAGGATTCCCTGACTCTTTCCCATGGAGAAAGTCCCCAGTGACTTGTACCTCCTGAGCCCGTGGCTGTTAAGCTTGGGGAAATTACTGAACTACGACAGTCATCGCCATATTAACCGTCTGGACAACAATATTGGCTACTTCAGCGACATTTATTGTTCCTTACTGTGGCGGTGGAGGACCTACATCATCCTCTACAACTCTATTTCTTCTCGTCGGGCGACCACTCTTAGGAAGCATCTGAGATGAAGAAACAAATGAATTAGAATCCTATTAAGAACAATTTATATCGCAAAAGATCGAAACCATACAAAACAAAACAGTCCTAATAATAAGGCTCTATATCAAAGAACGCTACGGTAGAACGTGATAAGTTCACATAGATCCTAAAGACTCTAGAACCTGATACTCTGATACCATCTGTGACACCTCGCTTATTAAAATAAGAGGTGGCCAGCCCGATACTCAAATAATTACAGGAATCATAAATGGTTCATTCTTAGCATAACAGTAATATAATAAGTATACGAGATAACACCCATTAATTTAAAAAATGGATTGTCAAAAATTTTATTTATAAGTTAAAGAAAAACATTTATATAATTCAATTGAAAAGAAGGTGGATGCAAATAAAGACAAATGTTAATTCGGCAACTATATACAACAAAATAACCAAATAAACTGTCGGTTAATAGACATATACAACAGGGTTACACCGAGTATTGAAGTATAACATTTCATAATATCATACAAGTACAAAACTTGGGCAACAAGCCTGAATGTTTAACTGATCATAACTAGAATACAAAAGATGGAAGCATCTATACAAAATATCCCATAACATCCGCAAAGTGTTACAACTCCAGGACACTAGAATGGAAAAGTCAATACGGGCGTCCTTGCGATGGAGCACCTGGGCGAATATAAGATTCATGCAAGAACAAAGAGATATAAACAGGTCAGGGCTCGATTTGATATGATCGCCATGTGAATAACGTGCATGACAGTTATGAACAATTAAATCATTAAGAATAATCTTGTTTCGTTCACCATAAGTAAGGGTAAGGAATCTAATTTCTCAATCTAAAAGCATAACCTAACTCAATATCAATAATAATGATCACAATTCAATTAGGAAGGAGAAAATTGATAATATACTACTGAGAGAGATTTCAATTTTTCACAATTTCATTTCGCTGTTCCTTTTCTCATTAGGAAACATATTCAAATAAATTTAATTCACATAGTGCTTTGCCATCAAGAATATCCCACTTTAATATGAATAGTTATATTTCACAACATATAACGATTCTGAGACTGTCCTTCCAAGTTTCCCCACTGGAAGCGCCCGTAAATAGCTATCATCTTCTGGGGCCTATCACCAAGACAACCTGGGCATCCTACATCGCATAACTTTGGGAAACATCCATCTATCCTTGATAGTGAGTCATAACCACACCCGAAATTACCTCACTTTGAACAATAATCACACAATATATAATAACCAGTCCTATGGCCGAGGACTATATTCGCCCTGCATTCACTATCAAGGGGACTTCACCTTATGCGCGTAACTTCCCCTATGATAGCATTTAGATAGGTGTGTATATACAAATTGTCATTCACAATTTATTTACTTTATCAAGTATGCATTTCATTTTATCCGGAGCCATAAGCGTTTGATGTCATCAGTATAATTCTCAATGTTTAATTATCTCCAATACAAATCTCCACGAATTAACATTAATTCCTCAAACCATAGTGTATGATATTACTTCAACCCAATTCTTTAAGTCCACATTAAATCACTCTATTTCCCTTTAGACCTAAACTAACACATTTGATAGAAGAATCATTTATCTACTTCTAATTTAATTAACTAAATTAATTCCCAATCTAAGTCCCAACTCTCATTTCTAACTTAGGTTCTTAGATTACTTTATACTACACTCTAACACTCTTGTTTTACTTCATTAAATAAGGTTTCTAAGTCCCTATCTTAAAATAAAGAAGCTAGAAGAAACTAAGCGTTTAAGGGTGAAAAATAGGGGACCGGTCGACCGGTCATGGGACCGTGGTCGACCGCGCCTCTTAGGTTTTGCCTAGAAAGGAAAGCACTAAGCTCATTTTGGAAGGCCCGGTCGACCAGTCCTAGGATTGAGGTTGACTCTGCCTCTTGATTTATACTTATCGAAGAAAGTATTATGCCTTCCGCTTAGGGCCCGGTTGACCGATCCTAGGACCGCGATCGACCGCGCCTATCAGACCCACGATTATCTCTTCTTCTACAATGCTAAATTCAAAACATCAACCCTTTATTCCTACACTTCTTTCATTCTCATCAAATAATAACATAACCATAACCTCTCTACGCCACAACAAACTCTAATAACCAACCTAAATCATACCAACAACAAGGTCCAAGGGTTAAACATCAATATTTATCAAAACGTACTATTTGTTCTAATTTTCAAACTACCCAACTATCACAACAAATTATTCACATTAAATCATATACTAGCAAGTAAGAAACTTGCCTTAAGCTGAAATCTCAAATTCCTTTTCGGTAGAAGCAAGATCAAACCCCAATTTCTTCTTTTCTTCTTTTCTTCTTCTTCCTCTTCTTTTCCCCAAATTCTCTTTCTCTCTCTCTCTCTCTCTCCGGGTTTAGGAACACATAAGAGGAATAAAAGTATTGGTAGACTTAAATCGTGCATTTAGTATAAATTCCCATCTTTAAATGTTAATACACCATTAAAATGACTCATAACTACATAATTAAGTCATATCCAGTTAAAAGTCCCCGGAACCCAAAAATACAATATGGCACTTATTTTTTACTATCTCGACTATTTCGGGAGTGACCGCGCCCTCTAAATTGGCATTCGAAACAATATAAACCATTTCAAGTTCCAACTTCATTTAAACCATAAATACAGTTTAAAGCACAATGATACCATGAATCATAACATAATGCTATTTACATTGACATAACAGTAAATATGCAAAAATTTAGTAAATATTATCTTTTAATTCACTTAAAAAATATTTACTCCATCATCCAATATTTTATATAATCACCTCTCATGGAAAATTATTATAAATTCAATTACTCAAAAGTAAGGGTTATTTCAACATCTAGGTGATAAAGTAGATAAAATAAATTATGAAATCAACAAAGGAAAAGTTTGAGGAAAAATCCCTTGCGGGAAAAAACTTTTATTTTTAGCACTTTAGAAATATTACATGACAGTCGGCTTACATACTACTTAATACCAGCCACAGTATAATGCGCTAGTCTTCGCGAATCTCTAAAGAATACTACTCGGTGAGGAGCAGTACACACGCGCCCTGTCACGCTCTGTATCCATCAATCAACATTTGTCTTAAGCAATGATGCCCTCAAGAATAACAATGTCAGTCGTAAAGAAACTCTCTCGATAAGAGTTGTGTATGTAAGCATACAAGCTATAGGGTTTTAAACTAATTCACACAAATATATTTTGGGGATGTGTTTTCTGAATCAAAAAGAGTTTCCTAAACACAAAAGGTTGAAAATGTTTGCAAAAGATGCGCATAAATGGTTATGGCAAAAGTCTAGAAAAGCTAAACATGAAATAGGTATTTATAAGGCGAACACAAATTTTGAGGTGGCGCCATTCGTTCGAATGAAAACAAGGCTCGTTCGAACGAGAACAGTAGCTCGTCAGAAAGAAAATAAGTCCGTTCAAACGAAACAACTATCTCATTTGAACCAACTTCAAACAACATACAAACAAAGTGCAATAGTACGCCCTCATTAGATACTCATTAGATAAAATGACCGAACGAAACTTCTAATGAGTTTTATATCTCGTCCGAACGAGAATGCCTTCTCGTTTGAACAAGAAGAATTTGAAAAAAAAAACATTAAACACAAAAACGCCTCAATTTTTAAAACAAAAAATCATGTTTTAGTTTTAATACAAATAAAACATCCAAAAATAAATTTATGGAATAAATTTAAACTCTTAATGGCATTATACCTTCATAATGTGGAGATCTTTGAAAGTTGGAGATGTTGGATGTTTAGTTCTTCGTGATGGATCGAGTCGAATGGTAAAGGTATGCGCCAAAATATATATATAAGCCTAAGCTATGAGCAAATGTAAAAAATTATGCTCTTACATTACAGCAGAAAAAGGATAAAACCCATATTTCCAAATCATTTCAAACTTTCCAAAAATTTCCTTCATACGAGAGTTTTCTAAAGAGGGAAATTGCTTTCTCGCTCCAAAATGCCTCTTCTCTGATTAACCGTCCCTTGATTCTGCCATTTTTTATTTCCTTCAATTGAGTAAACTCATTTTCGACAGAGTTTCTTCCCTTATTGTGTTAGAGGCATCAAAATTTCTCTCGTTCTTTAATGTCTTTGGGTTTAAACTTTCTTATTTGTAGCTTTCTTAGGCTTTTTTTAATTTCTACAATTTCATCCTTTCTGTTGCCATTTATTGCTAGTTTTGGTTAATGTGGTGTTTGAATAAAGATACAACACGCTTAGGTGGATATTTAATTAGTTGGCCTAGGTTTTTAGAATTAATATTTTTTTATAGGTTAAAGTCCCCAAAAATTACTTTTATCAAAGTATAAATTAGCCTACAATATGTGAGATACTTCCTTTTTGAGTAACGAGGCTTGGATTAACAAGTGGTTAAAGCACCTTAGAGAGTTAGATTTGCAATTTCCTAGTGCTTACGCCAGGAGATTCCCACCACCGATTCAAAGAATTTTCCCCAAGGAAGAGCCTGGGAATCCCAAGTATACTCCCTAAGTTCATTCGTGTATTGGTTCTTACCCTTAGCCACCATGTTAAGAGTACAATTCACTAGAGTTTGTAGGTTTTGTGAGTCATAAAGAAATAGGTCACCCTTCTAGTGGTGTTAGGATGGAAAGCATAGTTTCAGACATTTCCATTGTGAATTTAGAGTCTTCAGATAAAAAGGTTATGGATAAGAGGCCTAATCCGTCAACTTCCCCTTTATTTTTCCCCTTATCGAGGAGAGCCCTTCTAGTGACGCCTATGACCCCGTGAACATTGAGCCTAGATATCATGGTTGTGATATTACGGAGGATGCTATTGAGAACCTGGGAGAACTCTACTCCATCCCCACTGGTGTTAAAATAAGGTTGCCTGACTGCGACGATAGGTCCTATGATCGTCGTAAAGCCGACGAGATCTATTTTTCAGCCAGGGATTTCCAATTAGGGGTTCGTCTTCCCTTGCACCCCATCATTCGATCTATATTTAGGGGTTATGGGGTTGCACTTACTTATGAAACCCCTCCTAATTAGATACCAGGTGATCAACCCTTTATTAATTAAATCTAGAATATCCAATTGGTTCTAATAATGCATCACTGTCGAAAATCATCAATTTTATTTAATCAAAACTAACCACCTAATATTTAAAAAGGTTAATGTCGAAATTTATCTTGTTATTAACCATCATCAAGTAAGGGAATAATTAACTATTACTATTCATTCCAAAAACATAAGTAAAGAACTAGATAAATTAAAATAAAGAACTGGAGTAAGCACTTCCAGTAAAAATCCCATACAATAATCCAAAGCCATGAAGTAAAAGTATATTAAAAGAATTAAACATCTCAATATATGAATGTAAAATAGGAAGGGACGACATGTCCAACTGAAGTAAATAACGGATAGATAAAGAAGGATAGACTATGAAGCATCTACTAGCAATGTCCTAGAGCTTCCATAGCAGCTACAGCTCGTCAAATGAGTGGGATCTCCCAAGCCTAGTGTCCCTGTGGCTGAGAACCTAAAACAAAGGAACAAGAAAAGAGATTTGCGGAAAAAAAATTGTCAGAGCCTGAGTAGAAAACAGTTTAAATATAGAAATTGCTTAAATTGGTTAACTAGAAAAAATATTATTCATGTTCACTTAGCGTACTCACTTGAGATTCTCACATCTCATATAATGTTCATGCCTAGCGAGCCTAACTGCACATGCTAGTTATGATATCCAGCCTGACTAAACGTAGTATAACCACTATGCCGGATAAATTTCTAAATAACCCGAAGAAAATATATTTCTATTATTCAGGAATAGGTTTAAAGATGCTTTGAATCGTTCTCAAAACATTATTTATTCTCAATTGGTCACCCAAGAAGTATATACTATAATAAAGCGGCCAATATGAAACACAGAATAGGAACTCAGCATACATATATAAAATATCATTATGTATACATATAAATATATATCAATACTGCACCCATGGTTAAGAAATCCGTGGTGCTAGGCATATTCGGCTATCTAGTCCTATTACAACGCTCCGCATGAAGGACAACATGTTTAATCTCTCAAGATCCAATAAAGCATATACACATATTGGAGGCGAACATAGTTCCATGCCGATGGGCTACACACATACCTATGCACCCATACGACCGTCACCACTATCGTTCTCATATATAGCCCGTAACTAGGTTCCATGCTCTAATGATACAACTCAAAATCCCCCGAAGGCATACAATATATGGTTGGCCACAACGCGCTAACCTCCGTTAGATATCTAGTAGCTAGGTATGTCATACACATATTATCTCAAGTAATAAGCATGCACATAACTTTTATAACTCAATAGGCGTTCATGCAACCTAATTTCCATAGTACGTAAGTAGTAGTATTAATTTTACCATTCACCGTGATTCGATCATATATTTTCTTTCTCGAGCCTAAATTCCCTCCTAGGTTCCATAAACTTTCTATATCCCGAGAACTATTACAATCCCAACACACTAATATTTTAGAAGTTAAGTCACCCGTTACTCACGTAGGTCATTACTCTCACTTGGATAACCCTAGGATAATTTTTAACTCGTCTGGACCCTAAAAAGCCATTCTATAATCTTGTTATAAGTCAAGGGAATCTTGTTCGAATGAGGTCATTTGAACGAGTTCGTTCAAACGAAGTTCTCACTTAAACTGAACTCTATCATTTTTCTATAAGTGTCGTTAGAATTCTCGTTCGAACGAGGTCATTCGAATGACCTGGGCAGGTCTTCGAACGAGAAATCTGGACAGACCCAGTTCTTCCCCAAATTTGATTTCTCAAGCATTTCAAACCTCAAATCCAACCCTAGTTTCATCTAATCTCAAATAAGATAGTATTAAACTATTCTTAATCATTGTGGGGCATTCTCTAATGCAATTTTGGGATTAAATCTGCATACTTTCAAATAAAAAATCAACAATTACTCAAACCTCTAAAATCTCCTTTATAATGAACCCAAAATTTTAATTGTTCAAAACTCTTATTATAATTCGTGATTAAGACATAAGATTCCCAAATTTTAATAGTCTAATAAAGGGCAAAACCGCTACATGCATACCCATCTCCAATTCATAAAGGTTCTTTGCAATTCAGTGCACTAAGTTTATATCATCAAACCTAAATTAACAGCAACAATATATGCTAAAAGAGGAGCAAGATAAACACTTGACTTTGTATGGATTTCTGATTCCTTGATTGAATTTGGTATGTGGTTGATCCTCTCGTCGCGATCTACACTTTGGTGTAGCTATTTGTGAGAAATCTCCAACTTTTAGCTTTGTTCTCTAATGGGTCTTCTTCCTCTTTTGTTCTCCCTCTCTTTCTTTCTCTTTCTCACGTAGGTTGCAACTGACAGACCATTAACCCTCGATGTTCCTATTTTAATCCTATTTTCGTCCATTTAATTACTCAAAATTCCCAAAGGACTAAAATACCCCTTCGGGGTGTCATTTTGGACTAAAATGCCCCGGACTCCAATCAAAACATCCGATTAGTGTTTTCTAACTTTTTTTACCCTTCCGGACACACTGACGCACTCAAAATAGTCATTCGAGTTATATTAAAATAATTTACCTTTTTAACCCCCAAATATATAATAGTGACATGACTCATACGTGCGTCCTAAATAATTATATCTTAACTGTCGTGTATCTCGTCCCCAACCATATTAATATTTCCTACTCAACATGATTTCAACATAATTATTTTTTATAACTACCAACTCTCATCATGCTAGTAATTATTACCCTTAAAATCGAATTTATTATAAATTAAATTTTCTCCCTCTAAATTAATTAATCCCATTTTCCATAATTTCATAATAAAATATATATGCATAAAAATACGGGGTATTACACTACCCAGTTTCCATCCAATGTGTATTAGAAAATCTTAGCTACTGTATTGAAGAGACCATAATGGCTATGATATCACTGGAGATTTCTTTAGGACGATCTATGGGATAAAAGACAATGCCAAAGCCCCCGGTTATTATTAGTTTTCATCTAGGAAATTCCATTTGAAGTTAGTGAGGGTCCTCCAGTTGAGTAACCATGCCTGGAAGATAAGTTTCCTATATTTTTCTGGTGCCTAGGAGTTTGGACAAAATGATAGGCACCGATCTATTGTTGTGCCTCGCAATTGGTTTTGGTATAACATTATTGGTAAATCTTTTGACTTTTACGTAGCATTCTCTCTAGTCTTGTACATATTTCTAACAAACTTGACTAACACTTTATATAACCTTTAATAAATAAGAAGTCTCCTTGGCTAGTTGAGCCATTGAAATAGTTAATGGAAACTATTTGTACTAATAAACCCCATATTTTGAGAATATTTTTTTATTTGTTGAGTATGTAAGACTTAGCTATTGCACCCATATCGACAGAGCCTCTGAAGAGAGATTAGTGAGAGAAGAGGCTGTAGAAACTGAAATCGAAGATGAGGTCGATTAGGAGGTCACTAAAGGTACTCAAAAATTTCTAAGTGCTTGTCATCCTCATTATTTCATCACATCGTAGCTTATCTAACTGTTGTAGCTTCTACCCTAATTTCTCAGGCTTCATGGTTGAACCCTCCTCGAGAATGACATAATCATGTTTCCCATTATTCTATGGATATTATTCGTCATAAAAAGTTTGAACCTAAGGCAAGAGGAAGGTCGATGATGAGGCCAAGTCCAAAAATAAGGTTGATGCCCAGTAAAAGGCTGAGGCTAAAGCTAGGAAGAAGGTTGAGGTTGTTATTGATGCTAAAGCTAAAGGCAAAGGGAAGGTTAATGCTTCATAAGATGTCCCCCCCAACTGTCAAGAAGAGTCCTCTAAGGAACCTACAACTTAAAATGATCAAAAAAATAAAAGACCAATGCTTCTAGGGAAAGGGTGAAAATCGACGGATAACTAGCTCATCATCTTGTCAGAGGTGGGGGTCGTCTTCTCCATATGGCATAGTTGAGGAGTTCAATTTTAACCCCCAAGAAACTACTCATCACCAATCAGGTGAGGAGGGAACCAAACTCCATTTTACACTACATGAACAATGTGGCTTAAGTGGTCACTTACCATGGGTATAATCCAAAATTTGATTTCCTTAGCGATTTTTACCATGATGCCTTGTGGAATATGGTTCAACACCAGACTCATGTGGTAAGTTTCCCATCAAAACGTCTATTCATCTTTATTCTGCTAAATGTTTTGTTCATCAAAACGTCTATTCATCTTTATTCTTTTAAGGAGCTATGTGTTCGCCCATTTTAAGGGAGAAGGTTATATCCTACCAATAGGCCTACAAATAGGAGAAAGAATCTAACTCCGACCTCCTTACACAGTCTGAAATCATGAGGAAGTATCTAAAAAAGTCAAAGGCTGATTATAAAAAAGTTTTTATTGAGCTCAAGGAGAAGGATGATTAACTTGTAGACAATATTGAAGCTTTGAGAACTATTGAGGGAGAGAATAAGAACCTAAAGGAGCAGGCTAACGCTTATGCCATGAAGTTTTGAACCTTATATGAGGCCCTTAAAAAGTCCAATGGGAATCTTGATCAAGATAGCGGGTCCCTTGCTATAAATGAAGAGAGTGGTGATAAAAAGTTCAAGGACTCTACTGAGTTTACCATAAAGACCGTGACCTTCTTCATGCAGGGCTACGATGAGCTAAAAAAGAGGGTCATCAAGCACTACCCTAACATACATGAGGAGGTGAGAAAATGGGCGGGGGACTAGAAGGAAGTGATAAGATTAGAGATAAAGAAAGTAGAGGTGGAAGTGGATGAGCCCACTGCAGAAGATGATCAGACTAGTTAAGATGATCAGACCATTTCTAAGGACATCACTTTTCTCATAGCTCCAGTGATTGCTCGGGACACTGATATGACTAATGCTACTTTTTGCCAATGCTCCTCAAGTCAACCTAAAAACTAGAAATACTCCTCAAGTCACCCTTAAAACTGAAAATTCTCTTATGGCTTAGGAACTAATGAACTTATGTCTTCATGAAACTCTTTTGATTTGCAATTTAGTGTTTTGTAATGAACATATACCATTTGGCTTGTTTAATTTTGAATAAAATATTATCTAACTTTTTGTCTGAGTGCATGTATGTGCTTCTCACTATGCATGTCTTTCTACAAGTTATTTTTTCTCGACTAAGTTTTTGTTGACTACTTGTAGTTAAGTGTTTTCATGAAAATATTTTTGACAAGTAAATGTGCTCGAATCATGTCGGCCTCCCAGTTAGTTCTAGTATTATGGACTCATAGTGGGATCTTATCCACCTTTCATATCGACTTACTAGCTATTTAATGTTAAGATAGTCTTGATAGTAGTTTATTCTTATAATCATGTGGTTGGATATTGTTGACCTGATCTGCCTTACTAATTACCGATTTTAGATGAACCTGAGTTGCCTGACTTAGGATATACCATTACTTATGCTAGCTTGCTGGTCTAGTGGATGAATTTTGTCATCCTAACTGCGTGTTAGAATTAATTTCTAAATTCGACCAAATATACTAAGATCTATCCTTGTGTTAATCAGTTATGGTCAGATCTTGTCAACCATATGATTGCACTAGGTTTACCATATTTGGATAAACTTCTTGATCGTGACCTGTCATAGAAGAGGCTATTCATTAAGAATGGTTTTGATCGTATATTTTGATATGCATGGTTTTCAGATGTCTCTGGCCTGGGATTCTTTTACATCTCTCACACCGACGAAATAGGCATTAAAGAATGAAGAAAAGCTTGAAATGACAACAAATGTAGAGGAGGAAATTTTTATTCTCATTCATCATTATTGATTGATTACAAGGAAATAAAAAAAATGTTTGCATAGTATTTTGGTATGCTGAACTGTAATTTGATCTTCATCACTGATAATATTTCCTCAGGAGCTCTTCATTCCACGAATTCTTAAACTATCCATTGTCTAAGGCCTCAATCCGGTAAGTCCTAGGGTACACAATAATATAAAATATGTATGGTCCATACCATTTTGGTTCAAATTAATTTTCTTTTTAGATAACCTTTTTGAGCACATATTCCCCTTCCTTCAAGGTGATCGATTTTACCCTTTAGTTATAAAACCGAGCAATTCGAAATTGGTAAGCTACCACATGAAGTGATGCTTGCTCCTTGGCTTTATCTATGAGACTCAAATCTAATCTTCCCATTAAATTTCTTCTATAAAAGTGGAAGTTGAGTATCTCAATTGGCACCACTACATTTTTCCAAATGCTAACATTATGGGGGTCTGTCCAGTCACTATTCTCAGCATTGTCCGGTAAGCCCAAAGTATGTTATGCAACTCATTAGTCCAACTCCCTTTGGCTTCATACGATATTCTTTTCATTTAAAAAAAAGGTTATGTTCCTGATCTATGTTTTCCCATTTCATTGAGGATGAGCTGGGGATGAGTGTAGCTTCTCGATTCCCGATCGAATGTAGTAATTTCAAACTTGTCATTATCGACTTGAGTACCGTGTTTTGTGATAAACACTTATGACATCCTATAATAAAACATAATATTCTTCTATATGAAGTGGAATACCATCTTATACGACATTTTGACCAGAGGCTCAGCTTCTACCCATTGAGTGAAGTAATCAACTATAATGACCAAGGATTTGAATTTGCCCTTCGTATTTGACAGTGGGACGACCATATCAATTCCCCACATGGAAAAAGGCCAAGGGATGTAATCGGAGCCAATTCAATTCCCTATCTCTTATGCATCACGATATACCTCTGACATTTATCGCACTTCCTTACATACTTTGCAAAGTCTTCTTTCGTTATTGGTCAATAATATCCTTGTGTGGTGACCAGTTTCACCAATGACCTTCCAACCGAGTGGGCTCCACATGAGCCCTTATGGACTTCTTTGATCAAATAATGAACTTTATTGGGATCAAAACATCTTAGTAGTGACATAATGAATCCCCATCCGAACAGTTTCCCTCCTTTTAGCACGTATCTTTCCACCTTAAAGTGGAGTCTCCTTGCCTCCTTTGGATCTTTCGATATTGCACCGGTCTCCAAGTACGCTCGGTTGGGATCCATCCAAGATGGCCCCATTTTTAACTTCATTACCATCACAAATTCTTCTTCAATGCTGAGCTGGGGTAATATCCCAACTGGTACTATTTGTGACATATCACAAAATCCATAAATAGATTGATCGAAAATAATATAATAATCACGATAAGAAAAAATAATTGGTAATATTATCAGCATAAGAAACAATTAAAATCAAATGAACAATTACAAGACAATAAAATAACGAATAAATATAAAACTAACTTTGTACCAATCACAGCCAATACAACATAAGCCATCAATGAATATAAAATGTGTCCATACAAAAGTTCAACTCTGAATAAGTTTACATATACAACTTGACTGAAAATAAAAGAGCACAATAAAAGAATGATCTACACTTGCTCGACTAATACAATCCTAGGAGAAAGATATATGATGTTGCTAGAGATGCTCCTCCAAATAACCCGCGTCTATGGGAACTATCATAACAAGGATCTGTAAATATAGTTTTAGAAGAAAACGTAAACAACAAGTCTATGCAGAAAAGGATTATAATTGAATATGAGCTATGCTATAACTACAAATCTTCTTCCCGTGTTTTAATATATTTTAAGTTATTAGTTATCGAACCCAATAACCTTAAATTCCATGTGGCTTTAATTCCTGAACCCATATATAGACCATGTGATTAAAGTTTTACAACATCATTCTTTAATCTTTACTGTTAACTATACTAGGTTAATATCTTTCAATAAGAATCACATGATGTACTAAGGTCTCAAACCTAAGGTACTTATTTCTAAATAACCACAATACTACTAATAGGATCATATCTCAAATCTATTCACATTTGACTATCTAATACCAATTAGGCAATATACACATCTCTGTTACAGGTAATAAACAAATTTGAAACCTATGTGTGTAAGTGGACATTACTACTATAAGACATATACATATCTACTATAACGTATAGATCGGTAAACATACCTCTAGTACCACTACAAAATAATTACATATGGTAGGAGAAAGACTCTACTAACGTCTAATGTCCATACAAAGGAAGACCCCCGACATGTAAAAATAAATGGTCTACTCGCATGCCCGGACATAATGAAGGCCTACTTGTGTTGCCTTCGAGGATCTTTCGTACATACTAGTAAGAATTAGTTCATCCAAATACTAAGACCTCATGATGATAAGGGATAAATCTCTATGTCTACCCATAAATCATGAAGCCTAGCATACCCAAGACTTATGAAATAAATATGCCCGTAAACAATCTTGGTCACGGGTACCTAGATGGGTGACCTAGGGGAATATGACCAAGGAAGAGTCATCTACTCACCAGGGTACCATCGCGGTTCACATCGCATGTGCCCTATTATATAATTCCTCCTAGTACGTATGCCAATGAGAACTCACACATGGTAAGCATTATACATAAAACACACAAATAATTACAACCCTCACAAACAGGATATATCAAATGCGTAATAACCTTCATAAATGGGTTAAGATAAATCATGTAAACATACCATCCCAATGTTATCATATCACACTAGCATCGCTATCGTAAAAAGGGAATACCATATCTATAACCTTATACTTATTTCAAGATACAATAACCCTAACATCCGGGTTCCCAAATCTATGCATTGTCTTACCTACCATAGGCTAAAACATGCACATCAACTATATTAAATGTCAATTAGCCCTAGTTTATTCTCCCAAGGCATCGAATCCATATATCCCACACCGAATTTAAATGAAATCACGGGACATTATAACTGCCTCACTCTAGGAAGTTATAATCCAAACCTAATCTCACCCAAAGAATATTCACACCATTCATACATCACAATGATTCAAATCAATTTCGGCTAACAAGCCCAGTACTCTAACTTTCAATTTCCTAAAACAACAAACCCATTCTACCCCCGGGCTTACCATTGAATGTTAAATCCCTAATTTAACCCCTTTAAATCAACGATTTCCCTAATATCCAAATACCCCAAATATCAATCTCAAACTATTAAAATCATTAGAATTTATCTCTATTCTATGAGTACATGAAAACTATAGGCTACCAAATCCTAGCCCTATGCCCCAAAACCAAAATTTCCAAAACAAAGTTCAACACAAAATCACCTATCCAAAATTTCGGTATTGCGCACCATTTACTAGAAAATTAATAACAAACAAAAAATAAAAAAAAAATACAAATCAATTCCCACGACTTCATATTCGATTATGCACAACACCATCCAATCAAATGGATCGTGTATAGCTTGAGGTGGCTCGACTGGAAGGTAGCTCGAGTAATTTAGTATGTTTTTTATTAGCTAAGAACTGTCTTTAGTCCAAAGATACAAGATTGGGGTTCCTCGATGAGGTTCCCCCGAACATGTTAAAGTCATGGTAACTGGATCCAAAGCAGATCGAGCAACGATTTGTCCTGAATGAAGTTTTGCCCAAGTGTACCAAGATGGTTGGTTATTGTATTCCCAATGTTTACTTGCTCCCAATCTTCCAAACCAAGTCCCTACGAGGTTCCCAAGTGGAGGTCATTCGATAGAGCATTGGATCTCTCCCATTCCCTGCCAAGCATGGTCCTTCGAGGGTACCGACCAACTGCGCCCATATTACAAAGTATTGTTCATTAAAATAAAGTACATGATCAAATACAATTTCCCTCCTATTATGATATATCGTTATTTGAATAACTTTGGCCTTTGAGGAATGTCTGTGGATGGTCTTCGTGGGAACTCCCTCGGGTGGTCTTTATCTTCCTTATTTATTTGCTATGCGCAAGACTAATTCGGCTAATCAATCTTTGGTGGTGACTCCCCCTACAAATATTGAAACAAATACAATCATAATCATATTCTATATAAACTTGTCTCATAGATTTGTGTAGAAAATCAAGTGAAATCTCCTAAATTCTTTTTATATTGTCTTCTTGCTCTTTCTCTCTAGTTCGCCAAAAAGCTTCCCAAATGTGTTATGAGCTAAATGAGATCCGGAATGACCCCTTAAAACCCTTTTAATCTCGAAATTGGGGTTGGTTGCCAAATGGGCCTCACAAAAAAAGGCAAAAAATAACTCCAAATTATATAAAACCTTTCATGAGACTTATAATAACCTAATAGGTGTTTAAACCATCATTTTAAACTATAAACGGACATTCTACGTGTCCTAAAATCTAATTGAAAAATCTATCCAAGACAAATAACTAACGACTCAATTATATAATAATTACCCAATACGAGTCCAAATATAATTAATTTAATTAATTAAGCACCGGGTCTTAAAGTTAATTTAGAATACAATTTAAATAACCCATAACTATATAAATAGTGACATCTCCAGTCACAACAAGCACATGTAATCAATAACAAGCACACGCAATTAAATTTTATTCAATTTAATAATTCCCATAAAAATATGAGGTTTTACATTCTTTTTCGCTTAAACAAGGAATTTTGTCCCCAAAATTCGAATTCAATATATTACTAATCGAAAGACTACGAATATCTCACTTGTAGCGTCTTGACATTACTGAAAAAAGATCCAAAGCATGCTACATAACCTAGCAAATCATATCACTACAGTAAAAATGGTTATTAGGGATGGTCGTGTCATTTTGTTCCTTAAAAGGGCCATTTGGGAGGAATTTTAATTACGACCATTAAAGTACATATATTATTTTTTTTATTTCGGACGATTTTTATTTATCGTCCTTTATGTGAGTTAAATTTTTAGCTCTATTTTTAAAAAAAAAAAACATAAACCAAGGATTTTAAAACTGTCGCATTTGAGTCACTTTATACCGCACATTCATAAAACCATTCCTTCTGATAATTTACGAAAGGGAAAGACTTTAAAAACCATCCCATTTCATGTAGTTTATACCACAAAAAATTGCCCCGTTTGATAAATCGTCCCTTTTAATAAACTGGGTTTTTCTTCCTTTCCTTTTGCCCATTTTCATTTCCTCCTACTTTAAAATGCCTTATGATATTTCTGAGAGCACCATTTCTTGATGGGACATTCTGATGGCATGTGTCAACTTCCTTGGGGGTAGTGAAGAGATTTTATTCAAATTTCCCCCAAAGTCCTTCATCTCCCCTAAGTTAAAAAAGACTCCAAGCATGCCCCATTTATTGCTCTAGCCATATCTCATTTGATGAGATTGTCCCTTGTACTTTTGCGCTTTACACATGGCGGCTTTGGGATAGCGCATTTTTCTCACGCAAGAGTATCGATGCGTCTCTTCATAAAGCATCATCATTAAGACCTTTGAATTCTAGCCCCTACACGCGTGTGAAAGGCACGTGCGACAACTTGATCATCGCTACGTTTATCAAAGCGTTGTCATTTTCTTCCTGTTGGGGTTTGTGGTTCCCCTATAAAAGGGCATACTTGCATTTTCAAATATTCCCCCTTGGGTATTTTTACAATTGTGTGCTTTTGAGATAGAGAAGTTACAGTGTTTTCCTTTTACTTTCTTTTCAACCCTAATCTCTCACTTTATTATCTTTCTATCTTCTCTATATCCATGGCACCTATCATGAAAAGAACACAATCTGCCAGAGGCGCCTCTCCCTGTACTTAGGCGCGTCAAAACCAGTGGGCATGCTTTCATCGTGCGCCATACTTTGGTGAGATTGATCCCTTTTTGATCAGTGGCTAAATATTTCCATAATGATCTTGTGTCGGTTGAGACGAGAAATTGCTGATGGAGGAGAGTCATAGTGTTGAGGATTTTGCCTACCTCCCTACTGCCACCGTTCCTCGAGAGAATCCTACCAACTTTTCTTTTGCATGCATCAACTTTCTCACTTCAACCATTGTGAATCTTTATTCAAATTACCCTGCCAACCCAATTATCATGAGTAGGGATGCTCGAGGGGGAAGATCTACGATGTACCTGAAAGTGTTTTGGCTAAATTAGCTAGGTCGTTTACAAAGAAATCTTCTTAAGGAGCCTTTGGTATCCTTATGTAAAAAGGAACCTTCCAACGGAGTTAGGGTTAAAGAGTTTCATTATTTCGAGATCTTTGTTCCCTCTCAGCACTACCAATGATTTTGTTCCCTTTGAGATGCCTCCTTTGGCTCCCGTGGATAAAGTTGTGGTAAAGAAGAAGAAGAAAGCGACCCAATCATCCCTTCTAACTGAAGAAGCTTCCATTGCCCCTGGTCCCTCAAGGCCAGTCGAAGGGGGTGACACTCCTGATGCTGCTTTAACTGGGGCGGCTATGAGGGGAAACAGAAAAGCCCCAAATGAAAAGCTTAAGGTTACCCAAGAATCTCACCAAATTTGACTCCTGATTCCCAGATCACTCAAACTTGATGGTCGAACGACTTCACCAAACCTGGGATAATATTTTTTTGGAAGATAGGGCATTTATGTCAACTGATCTGTCCTCTTAAAGTTTTTTCTATAATTCCACAGCTGCTGAAGGTAACAAGAAGAGGAAGTTGGTTAGCTAAGTAAAAATTATGTTGGAATAAATAGGGGAGACGAGCGAGGAGGAGCATTCTGAGGAATAAGAGGTAACTATTGGTGAAGAGTTGGTAGGTGATGATGATGATGATGATGATGAAGAATAGTAAGGAGAAGGAGAGAAGGGAGAGGAGGAGGAAGAAGATTCTCATCTTCTCCAAAGATGTAGGTTACGAAGAATGATTTCTTTTTCTAAACCTGCTTTACCTCCTCAAGATTGTGAGGTTTTAAAGGATGTTTTGGAGGTAGTTTTAGAAGAAGAGGTATATCTGTTATTCTCCTTTAAGTTTTCAACTTTTAACTTTTCCCTTATGATATTGACTCCTGCTTTTCCTTTTCAGGTTGATGTTCGAGGGGATGTTAACGATGGTGCAAAAGATGGTGGCCCATTGGAAGAGGTAGCTGAAGTTTCTCCTACCTCAAAGGAAGTTGCACTAAAGGGGATAGACTCCCCTACCACCTCTCAGGTAACTACAAATTTCTCCATAAGGGTAGTTATATCTCTTTGTTCTATGAAATCTAGTACTGACTATTCTCTTGACTCTGCCTTCTTGCGAGCAGGATGGTCTCGAGGTAGGTTCCAATGATAAAAGTGTTTTTAGTCCGTTGTTGGAAAGTACCTCGTCATGGTTGAACCGTTAGTTATGGTAAACTTTTTCCTGTCTCTTTCTTAACTTCTTTTTGCCCTTCTCTTATTATTCTCATCTTATTCTCCATTCCGCTTTGTAGGTTTCAGTTCCTGATCCAGCTGCCTTGCTAGCCCCTTACCCCTCGAATGACCAGGTACTTGTTACTCTTTTTGGGCCTTCGATCCTCAGTACATAAAGGGACGAGGTTGTTACTGTGGGTCATGTAGTAGGTGGGAAAGAGTAAGTAGCTAAAGTGCAAAGTAGTGTTGTTGTTCCTGTCAAGCACTATCTTTTTGTGGCTCCTGGAGATTTTCATGAGGTGGAAGATTTGTTATAGATGTCCACACATCAATTCGTTGATTATCAACACGCAGAGGTATGATATTCTTTTATGTAACTCTTGTATTTAAATATTGTTAGCTTTGCATAGTAAATAGGACTTTAAATCTCCTATAATTGAGGGTCAGGTGGGCCAAGTCATATTGGTCTTAAAATCTCGCATAACTAAGGGAGGCCAAGTCATATTGGTCTTTAAAATATCCCATAGCCGATGGTCAGTCATTTCAAGTCATATTGGTCTTTAAATCTCCCATAACCGATCAGATGGGCCAAGTTATATTGGTCTTAAAATATCCCATAATCGAGGGTCAGGTGGGCCAAGTCATATTGGTCTTAAAATCTCCCATAACCGAGGGTTATGCGGGCCAACTCATATTGGTCTTTTATTTTTCTTGTAAGCCAGCTTGTATATTTTTTTGACTTGATAATTTCTTGCATTTGAAGTTGGTGTTGAGCAATCTGTTGCGCACGACACTGAAGTGGAAGGTGTCATTCATGTTATTACTTAGGATAGGATGGTGGCCAGATTGGCAGCAATGGGTGAGGCCCTTGGTGTGCAAGTTCAAGCAATGAGTCCAAATATTGGTGGGATGCACGAGGAGGTTATGTCCTGAGTACAAGACTGTTATAGTTCTTCGTATATTTAACGCCCTTTCGTGAGCGATAGCATTTTCAGTGTTCACCCTCCTGAGGAAATCGCTAAAGCAGTTGTAAGGTAGACCTTGCTCGATTTCCCTCATATTTGAACTGACGACCCTCACGCACTGATTGAGCAGCTTTTATCCAAGTTTCCTCTAACTTTTGCTTCGCGTAACGTTCAACCAATACCTCATATTTGTGATGATGGCCAATAGACTGTTTGGCCTGGCCATCATTTTGGATGAAATTATTAGCATTCCTCTGGAGTCTTTAATCCCTAATGCAATCAAGGCTTTGTTGGGGAAGGTGAATGTGCTTATTAATAATGGGTTTTCACTGTCTTGGTCGATGAAAATGTTGCGTGACTTTAAGAAGTCTAACCTTCCTTCTCTTTATCACTGATTGCAAAGTTTCCATCACTCATAGGTAGCTATCCCGGAGGAGTTAGTAATATTGGAAACCAAATTGGTTATGTATGAGCGGAAGGTGGATGAGTCACGTAGTGTTGTTGCCTAAGCAGAGGCTGAGTACTCAAGACTGAACAAGACTTGGAAAATGTTCCGCAAAGAATGGATTATATCCAGAAGGACTTGGTTAATCTGATCTCTAACCAAAGCATCCTTGAGCAAGTGCTTCCTCAACATCATCATCAACTTCTTAACTCAGCCATTCTGCACTTTATAATGGATGCCCCTCAGTAACCTCTATTTAAGTTACCCCTTTATTTGTGTCCCATAGATTTACTACCTTAGAGCTTTCATGGCATGTAACATAGTGCTTCTTTATTCAAATAAACTTCTTTGCATTTGATTCTCTTCCCTTTTCTGCCTTGCTTAAATATTAACTGATCTTGTAAATCAAGCAATTTACCCTATGTAAAAGGGAAAAAAATGAGCCAGAGTTATAACAACAAAGATGATTGTATACCATGTTAAATGTATAACCCCGAATTTTGAAGGGATTATTTTCCAAAACAAGAATTAACACAGAAAAAATGAAACAAATTGAAGTGTGGATCAAATACAATCAAACTTAGTAACTTTTGAGTTGCGTGTTATTTAGTTTAAAATTAACATCATCTTCCAGTTTAGATATCTCGCAATAGCCTGAACCATGAGTTGCTCGAATGATGTAGGGTCCTTCCCAATTAGCTTCAAACTTAGGCAATGACAATCCCCTGATGTGCTTCGTGCAATCCTTCAAGACCATGTATCCTTCTTTAAAATTAATTGTCTTCATCATTTGATCATAGGATATACACAACTGCTGTTAGTACATTTTGAAATTCCTTACAACATTGTCTTCATGTTCTTCTAGCACTTCGAGTTGTACATGCCGACTGTGAGGAAGGACTGCACTTTGTAAGTTGTATCGAGTGGAAGGTACCTAGAGTTCTACTGGCAAAATAGCTTCTTCCCCAAAGACTAAGGAAAATGGGGTATACATCGTTGGTTTCCTCTTTGTTATTTGTAAGCCCATAGAACTTCGGGTATCTTGTTATCCTATGTGCCCAACAAAGCTTCCAGTATTTTGGCCAGGATGTTCACCAAAGTCTTATTAGTGGCTTCTGCATGCCCGTTGCACATTGGGTATGCCACAGTTGACTTGTGGTGGATGATGGAGTATTTATCTGTCAACAAGCTTACTTCATTATTCACAAAAGGAGTGTTATCATCCGATAGGAAGACTTTTGGGATGCCAAAACGATAAATGATATACTCCTTCATGAATCGAGCGACTACCCCTATTGTGGATCTCTTTACTGGTATGGGTTCTTCCCACTTGTAAAACATTCAGTAGCCATGAGTATACTAATATTTCCTCTCGAGGAAGTATTTATTACCCCAACTAGATCGAATGCCCAAGTGTGAAATGGGAAAGGCATGGAGAGAGAATGCAAGTCCACCAAAGGAGCGTGGAACATGTTCCCATATAGCTTACAAGCCTTGCATTTACTAACAAATTCAATTCAGTCTTTCTCCATCGTAGGTGAGTAATACCCTAACGTCATAAGTTGATCATCATGTTTGGCATCGCCAATGTGTCTTGGTTCATGAGTTTATTTCAGCACTTCCTCAGCTTCTTCCCCTCTAATGCACGTCAGAGGCTTATCATGATAGCCTCGTCGATACAACTTCCCTTCTTGAACATAATATCTGGGTGCTCAACTCTGTAGATTTGTAGCATCATCTTTGTCCACTAGAATCACTCCATCTATCAACAAGTTCATGTATGGTTGCCTCCAGTCTTGAGATTGATCGATGAAGTTGCATTCTACTACCTGATAAAATAATTGACATTTCTCCCAGTCTATATGTACTGCTGCATCATCTCGCCTCATCGAAGGTAAAAAATAATGCTCTTTGGACCCTTTTGTATAAAGGAACCTCAATGGTCTGGCAACTGTCTTCATATACTTCAATCAATCCCCTCTTGGCTTCCACGAGGTCTACACATCTGGATAACCAACCTCCTTTATTTTTGTAGTATAAGTTTCCCATGGTAATAAAATATTGTACAAGATCAACTAAACTCAGTGGGCCTTCACCCGTATCTAACTGTTTCCTGATTTTACCCCTCCAATCATCGTTGTCATCTATGGGACGCATTTCCAGTATGGTCAAGGGAGCTATCCTCTTAGTGATTCGAACAACGATTGACTCTCCATCAAAAAAAATTTATAGGCAATGGTGGCATAAGCATCAACATGTCGATTCATTATTCAAGGGTGCCTTTTGATTTTTACCACCTCAAATTGCCCAAGTAACCATTTTATAATTGTTCAGTAAGGCGCCAAAATCTTGTGCTTCAAGTAAAACTCCCTTGTCACCTATTTAACTACAAAGTTAGAGTCCCCTTTTATAGTGAGGACTTGGATGCCCCTTCGAAGGGCCTCAATTAGCCCCAGTACCATCACTTCATATTGGGTTTCATTGTTCGAACACTTGAAATCCAACTTGAAAGATTGTCGAATTTTATCGTCATTCTTTTGCAAGATGACACCTGCTCCCCCTTTCACCCGAAGAGCCATCAAACTCCATGCTCCATTCATCCAGGTTGGTTGCAATAGAGTTGTCTTAGAGTTCATCCCCTAGGATTTCCTCCATCTGTGTAGGCTTGGCTCCTGATAGCTTGAGGGACTTGATAAGCACCTAAAAGTGTCTATTTTATACCCCGAATAGATGGATTTTAGTCGCTCATTTTTAATAAAAATGACCTTATGTTCGTATTTATTTATTTCCCAGGTCAATACGCAGTTGCGGTACAAATAATGCTAAATCCAGTCAATTACGACGCAAAAGCGGTCAAAAGCTTACATCGAAGAAATCAAAGGAGACCGCAAATCCTGGAGTCCATTCAGCGCTTGCCCCGATGTGATCCGATGCCCAGAAACAGTCCCGTAACCCAAACTTAAACCTACACCGAGCCCAAACTATTCCTTGAGCCCCGTGTGTGTTGAGTTTGTACCATTATTATTTTTCTAGATTTTTATTTTTAGTCATTCTATTTTTAGGATTTATTTAGAAATTTCTAATATTTATTTTCTAATTTTCTATTTCTTTATTTTTATTTTTATTTTATTAGTTTTTAATTTTTAATTTTTATTTTATTTTATTTTTATTAGGATTAAATTTTAGGAATTTAATTTTTTTAGTTTTATTAGATTTAATTTTTATATATTTATTTTATTTTAGTTTTATTTTATTAGGATTATGTTTTTTTAGGTTTAATAGAGTTTCATTTTATTTTAGTATGAGATGTTAGTTTTTTTTAAGTTTTATTAGATTTGTTTAGGTCTTAAGTTTTATTTTTAATTGATTTTTATATTTTTAGTTTTTATTTCTTTTATTATTTGAGTTTTTTTAGGATGTTATTTTTTTTTAATTTTATTAATTTTAATTTTTTAACTAGAGTATTTTAATTTTTTCACAAAGACACACCTATACTCACAAACTTATCCGACACCCTAAATTAATACTACACCCTCATCCCCACCATACACCATACACACTCACACACCCTAACACCCTCACTTCATCTTCCTCTCCTCAACACAACATCTCTCTCCTCCATAACCAAAAATGCTCACCTGCCATCCAACTCCCAAACCCGTTTTTAACCCCTGTCAAACCACAACGAAACCCACCTTGGACCAGCCTCTGAGTCGCTTCATTCAAACACCAATCCGGCGCCGACCTGCTGACCCCATACCCACCACCTGCGGCGTGAAACCCGGCGTTCCTCTAGCCCCAACCGAAATCGAACGGACCTGTAATGGTCCGATTTGAACTTCCCAAATCGCGACTACAAACCCGGAGCAACCTAACCCGCGAATGAACCCATTGCCACCTACCTCGAACCCGTCCCTGACCCAACCGATGACACTTCCCTAACCCGGATTCAAATCCGGCCAGCACACTCCCCTGACCCGCTCCGAACCACCTGAACCCGAGCCCACTTCAAAACCGCCCCGACCCACGTCGCCCAAGAACCAGTCAAACCCCATACGGGTATACCCAATTCCAAATTTCCTGCCACATCCGAATCTTCAACCAAAATCCCCAAAAAATCGAAGTCAATCCTTGCCACATCCAAATCCCAAAGAAATCTCTCAAGGCAAAGCATCGTCGGTATGGTTTTAAAAGAAAAGGGAACTCTCATTTTAAAAGGAAGACTCTCAACCATGGTTTTAAATAACGGTATCGGGTAACGTAACGGTTGCGGTATCGGTGTAACGGTATCGGGAGTATCGAACGTAATGTAACGGGAATCGGTTACCGCAAGCGTGAATTTTTTTTTACAATTCACAAATACCATAAAATAAAATGATATTTTTATTTTGACTATATAATGTTAAATTTAACTAATATGTCGGTTCATTACATATTATTAGCGCACATAAAATCATTTTATTACTTAATCAAATACTAAAAATACATCACTCAAATTAAATAAATAAAAAGCTCCTTAGTTTTATGCATTTATATAAAGAAATAAATAATAAGTTGACTTAATATTAAATTAAATAATAATTAATTTTAAAGCATAATAATAATAATTAATTTTAAATTTTAACAAAAAAATTCTAAATAATTTTGTAGAATTTTGTATTGTTTTTTATACTTTTATTAGTTTTTTGTTGCACCATATTTTTGGACACATAATATCATACTAAATAATAACACATATTAAAATTGAATAAAAATTGGACAAAAGTTGCACAGACAAAAATTACTCTTTCATCTTGCGGCACTAAAAACAAAATTTAAACGGTACTTTTTTTTCTCTCCACCACAAAATGAGATAACAATTTTAGAAAACAAAACAAAGAAAACCTGCTCCCTCTCTCTCTTACGGCAGAACCACACAAACCCAAATATCATTTCTCTCAAAACCACAAAAACCCAAATACCAAATTCAACACACTACCATATTCACTCACCTTGAAAATCTGAGAAAAGAAATGTCACACACACACACCCGCTTGTTTCCAACGCCCACTGTCGTCTCCTCGTCCTCTATCAAGGAAGGGACCTAATTGAAATTTGAAGCAGTGATGTTGATCGTTTGGAGCTTTGGTAACTTGGGTATTGGTTTATTGCTCTTTGGTAACTCGCGGCTTACTACCAGGTTTGTCTTCGTTCTTTCTTTTCTCCTGGGTATCGGATCGTAACGGCTGGTATCGGAGTGTAACGGCGTTACCGTTACGTATCGGTTTCGTAACGGGATACGACTGTGAATTTGGTTGAATCCGATATATCGGTCTGTATCCGAAATGCTCCCTCCGGATACCGTTACGTAACGGTCGATTCGTTACGTAACGGACGTTTTTTAAAACTATGCTCTCAACAGCAAAAGAAAGAGGAAACGTGGAGAGAGAAAAATACTGTATATTATGTTCAGCGCTTAGGGTCATAAAAAATTCCAAAAAAATTAGTTTAGTGTTAGAATAGTTTTTTAGGTTTGTTTTTTATTAGTTTTGGTGTAATCAAGTGCTGGATTAGTGAGAAGATTGAGACCCATTTCTTAACGCGATTCGACAAGGAGACTTGCGTATTGTATTTTATTTCTCTATTCATTTATGTCATCTTTTGATATTTTATTGAATGTTGTTTATGCACACATGAGAATGTTTGGTTAAACACCCCGTTCAAGGGGTGGGGTGCACTGCGTATGATGTTACTTTAATTAATTGGTTTCATAAATTTTATATTTCTAGGTAAATTAATTTTAAGTGTCACCAATTAATTTATGTAACGAGAGTTAGTAAATTAATTGAACGAATTAATGTTGGAATGTTGGAATCGAACTAGAGATAGGTTTTCCAATAATTAAATATTAATTCGGTGTTGAAATTTGAGGATTGATATTTTTTTCTTTAAATTGATCCTAGCGAGTAATTTTCTGAAAATAGTATAAGTTCTAATTTTTCATTCGTGTGACAATTTTGAATTAATTTTCTGAAAAAGATATTATTAAATTTATAATTTTAACGAGAGTTAGATTATCGATTTAATATTATCTTGAAATATTTCAAACTTAATAAATCGAAGAATTAAGATGATTGAAAATGCAGTGTAATCCCATCTCTTGACTTTCTGACATATTTCACACTCGGTTGCACATTTTTTTCACTATTTAGTCATTTTATAATTTTTAGCATTTGTTAGTTAAATTTTTCCCTTGAAATTGTTTTTAAAAAAATAAATAAATTTTTTAATAAATTTTTTTGGAATTGCACGTTTTCACATTAATTGTTTCACCTTGAAAGTAGGATTGATACTCGTACTTACCGCAATACGAGTTATTTTTTTAGACAAGTTTTGTAGGTACTCAAGGGAATTTTGACAGTGGCTTTTGCACAACAACGATCAAATACGCAAAAAGCTTCTTATCAGGACTATGCACTTAAGATTGTACTCTAATAGGATTAGAAACCATAAGGCTGCCCTGCCTATTAGTATATTTCTAGCAAGCAAAAACTTTATTGGATCACACCTAGTTACAATGTGGGCCATGAATGATAGTAGGTAGTGCCTAAGTTTTTATGTTATAAATACAAGGGCTAAACAATGCCTCTCGATGCTAGTGTATCTGGCCTCAGGCCCATGTATAATCCTACTCAAGTAATAAACAGGTTTCTCTATACCGTCCATCTCTTAGGCCAATAACACCCCAATAGATTGTTCAGTAGATGTGAGATATAGACGTAAATGGATACCTGCCTTTGGGGGAATCATCGTCTAAGGGAATGTGAGGAGCATTTTCATCTTGTCTACGATGTTTTCGTGCCTCTGTTCCCATGTAAATTTAGAGCCTTTTCTCAGTATCTCCATCGATAGATGTGTCACTTTGGCCAGCCCTGGAACAAACCTCCTCATATAGGAGACTTTCCCTTGGAATCTATTCAACCCCCTCACCGATTTTGGACTTGTCATATCGAGAATAGACCGCACTTTGTCCAAGTCCATATGAACACATTGTCGATTGACCACAACCCCGAGGAACTTCCCACTTATCACCCATAATGAACATTTAATAGGGTTCATCTTCAGTTTGTACTTTCTTCATCGGGTGAACACCTTCCTGAAATCATCTAAGTGAGAACTATCCTTATGGGCTTGATTACCAGGTCATCGATGTAAAATTTCATGATCTTTTGAAAGAGGTCGTGGAAGATATACATCATGGTCCTCTGGCAAGTGTATCTTGCGTTCTTCAAATCGTAGGGCATAACTATGTACATGAAGTTGCCCAAAAGCATACAAAAAATGGTCTTCTCGACATCAGCCGAACCCATTTTTATATAATTATATCCCACATAACCATCCATGAAGCTGTACATCTCATGTACTACAGTTGCATCGATCAGAGTGTTAACATAGGGTAACGATAACTCATCTTTTGGGTACGCTCGATCTAGATTTCTAAAAATATGCATATTCTAATATGGCTCTTATCTTTCTTACCCACAGGCACAATGTTAGACATCCAAATCGGGTGTTGGATATGGACAATGAAGCCAGTTTAAGAAACCTTTAAACCTATTCCTTGATCTTCAAATCCAACTCCGCTTTGTACATTTGAGTGGCCTGCTTCACTAGGATGGCCAATGGAAAAACATTCAACTTATGACATCTCACCTCTTTGTCAACCCCAATAATCTCGATATATTTCCATGAGAAGATGTCTTTAAATTCCTAGAGCAACTTGATTAGATCCTCTCAAGGCTTCCCTTTAAGGTCCTTCGAGATGAAGATGGGGCTATGGTCATCGCACTCCTTACCCAAGTCTATCTTCTCCAACTCTTGAATTTGTGGCCTAGGTCTGTCCTTCATGCACTCAAGTTCCTATTCTATCGCTTTTACAAACTCTTAAACATTCAAGTTGTCAATCATTATGCATTATCCATGGTTGTCTACCAAGAAACATTCATAAACTGGGTCAGCCTCATCGTCCAGACCTTTATTTTCCCGTTAACACCTTTACAACTTGTAAATAATTCGACCGTTGGGCAAAACCACTCGCTTGCATTGCCGAGAACTTTCTTCCATATGAGTCCTCTTCCTGTAATTTTCTTCCAACGCCCTCATAGAGTATCTATTGATAACACACTGGGTTTGGACTTGGTGTTCAATTAGGTCAATTTGTGGCATCATTTGATCGCGCAACTACCTCGACAAGCTTGGGGCCTCACTTGCTCTTATTCACGCTCTTCTTCATAGGCCACCACTGTTCGAGCAGGTGCACGCACCCTTTCTCGAGCAACTTCCTTCCCTAGATTTCACTTCTCGCGCACTAGTTGTGTAAGTGTAGACTCGTTCTCCGCCAAAAAAACTTTTTTACGAACAAAATATGTAACTCTTCCAACGTGGCCACGCTACCTGGAGCCAAGTGGGAGTACCATGTGTAGGCTTTATCCTCGAGGGATTTTGAAAACTCCCATAGCCTTAACTTTTTTTCATTACAATGGGCCCGAAGGCTTTGAATGAACCTTTTCACGTGCTCGTTAGGTTTTTCACCTCTCCCAGTGTACTTTTTAAATATTGGTGGAATATACCATAATAGGTAGAGTTTATTATTATATTGCTCTGGGTACGTAGTACAAAATTCATCGTACTCTGAGGAAATATCTCCATCTTTGGAAACTGCTATTAACTTTAGCAGCTCCTTTTTCATTTCCTCCATGCTAGGTGGTAGGGAGCTAGTCGACGGTGATATCACGATAGCTGGTGTAGCTGGTGCACTCTTCCTTGCACCTCCAACTGTTGTATGTGCCATTGAAGCCATTCCACGACCTTGAGCTATTGGTCATGTTGTTACTGGTGGGATAGTGGGAGGTGGAGTGGTGGGAGGAATATTACCATCAATAAGTAGAGCAGAGGTAGGAACACGATTAAAAGAAGGAGTGGTAACTCCACCTGTAACAGAGGGAGATAATATCCCTTCCGGTGGTGTCCTGAATGTTTTCGCTCTTATGGTAATTCCTAGCATTGCCTAGGCCACTGGGTTTTGATGAAGTCCGCAAATAACCCCATGAGCCCCACTATTTGCACTGAGTTGATTCCTGCCAGTGCACCTGCCATATCTGTCACACAATTGGCAAATGTGATGGGCTCCATTCATGTCGCTCTCACTCCTTCAGGCAATACAACAAGATCTTCCTCTTCCTCACACTGCATGGCATCAAAAACCTTGGTCCTAGCAGTATTATCCTCTGGAATATTTTTAGAAGAGAATACCTCCCCAGCGGAGTCACCAAATGTAAGATGTGGATTCTTGGAATACCATTAGTATCAAACCCCTTATAAAGATTGGGATTAATGCAAAGGACAATATTTAATATTGATAATAAATGTAGGTGAGAGAGATACAATAGAATTCAACACTCAAGCTAGTATTAAATGAGATCATTACGCCGTAAATGCCCTATAACACAATAAATATATGGGAGCAAGAAGTAACTTGGTCGGAGGGAGAAAGAGCCAGAACTGAAGGCACAGTAAAATCAAGGCAGGAACTCCAAGCTCAGTTAATGCTCAATGATATAGGTATTAATGGGTGTGAAGAGAATGTTTGGACAATAGATGTTTTCACAGAAGCTCTCGTGTATGAGAAAAATCCAACAGTAATTCGGGGTCAAGATTGTTGTGTGTGTAAACTGTTTGGTGCATCTATTTATATGGAGGCAAGGTTACTCGAGTAACCATGTTGGCGTTAAATGTGATTGACTGACATTAAATGCTAAAGTACTATGAATTAATGTCAAAGATACAACATTAAATGCATTCGATATTATATTTTGGCGGGAAACTATCTAACTAGTTAGAAACGTTGTGGCATTAATCAAGGGATATGATGTGGTAGCTCAAAGGCTCTCCTTACAGTGGCTATAAGATCTGATATTGCTGACTTGGCCTGCTATCTGAAGGATAATCTCACTTGAGTGTTGTAATTTCGAGTCCCTAAATGCTAGACGTTATGACGTCATAAAGTAAGTGAACAGTGACCCCACTAGACGTGTGGTCACATCAATTAAATGGATGGTGTATAACTTAAGGTGGCTCGACTGTAAGGTAGATCGAGTAATTTAGTATGTTGTTTATTGGATAAGAACTATATCTAGGCTAAATATACAAGATTGGGGTTCCTTGATGAGGTTCCCCCAAACGGGATAAAGTCATGGTAGCTCGGTCGGATGTAGCTCGAGCAACCATTTGTACTGAATGAAGTTTTTCCCAAGTGTGCTAAGAGGGTTGTTTATTGTATTCCCAACATTTCCTTGCACCCAATCCTCCAAACCAAGTCCCTGTAAGGTTCCCATGAGGAGGTCATTCGATAGAGCATGTGTTCTCTCCCACGCCCTGCCAAGCATGGTCCCTCGAGGGTACCGAACAACTTCACCCATATTAAAAAGTCATGTTCAATAAAATAAAGTACATGATTAAATACATTTTTTTATCATATTACGAGATATCAGATCCTTCCTAGACCCACTACTCTCGGGTTATTAGCTCCTGGGCCCAATTCTCTTGACCCGATTTCTACACTGGACATTTTACTTCTCTAACTGGTATGACTTACATGCACATTTTATTATTCTCTATACTATCAAAATCACTTCTCACATGAACACATTCAATACTGGTAACCCTTCTCTCTACATGCAGGGTAATTTCTCTTTCACTAGTCCTTATAGCCTTGTTGGGATGTCCTTCTCTCGGAGATGGCAGTCTTAACTCCCTGTTGTTATTTTTGGTGTTCCTTGCACTCTACAGGGCATATGGAACACATGGTCGACCCGCTAGTCTTGGCTGAATGCATCACCATTACGTTAAGATTTAATCATATCATTTAACTAGGTTCTTCCCCCCCCCCCCCCCCACTGGTTATACCTACTGGTGATGTTCCACTAGCATTGGTGAATTCAATCTTTCCCTTCGGCTAGGTATCACAACTCTACTGGCTTCCTTTCTTCTGGGGTTTGAGATATTCTAGTAAACATATACTTTGATGACATTGAAACTAGTCACCTTAGTCGCACCTCCCATTTAATCTAGGGTATTCCACCCACGAGTCCATTTTCAACTTACAGACCCTTTTTACCTTTCATGACTCCTACTTCGGTTACGAAGTTCGCTTACCAAGTTAACTCATCCTTTACAGTCGGTCTCTACCCGACCTACTGGTGATAAGTTCGACATCTCTTCCGTATCTCTGTCTGTCCAGTGGATGGAAAATTTAAACGGTCCACCGCTACCTAATATCTCGATTTGATTTTTTATTCTTAGGCTTTGCCATTTCTCCGAGCTAAAAAATAAAATAAAAATTATTTTCATTTTTTTCTGGATTTAAAATTCCGAATGTCACTACACTCTACTTTACATTATTGCCTTTGAATTAGCTCCCTCAATTGTCCCCTCACACTTAGATATTACTTTTGGTGACTTCTATTGCAATCACCGTTCCTCGAATGCTTCACAACTTTCATTTATTTCCCTCCTCCTGCTATCCCGCGAACGTCCTTTGCTGGTCGTCCCATATTTTTCGGTGTATGAAGTCCAATCAAACTCGCATGCGAATTGGATTCACTAAACATAATCCCAGGAGAGCGTAAATTGCATACGCAGTCGAATACAACAATCCTATAACAAGGCTCTATATCAAACAACACTAAGCTGAAACGTACTAAGTCGTACAGATCCTAAAGGACACTAGAACCTGATGCTCTGATACCACCCGTGACACCCCCCTCAATTAAATATCGAGTGATCAGTCCTTTACAAAATTTATAACAGAATGTTACGTAGGTTCATTCTTAGCATCACTGTCGAAAAATTAAATCCAATTAATTACCTAACATTTAATTACGCTAGTGTCAAAACATTTTCCAATTAAACATGAAATCAATTAATTCATTTAGTTTCTGAACATTTAATTAAAAACCATAAACAAGAGATAAATACTAAATGAATCAAATACTAAATAACTAAGACTGGATAAAACCTTCCAGTTCAAAGTCACAAACCAAACCATAATAAATACTCAATCCAACTGAAAAGAACTACAAAGGAAACTGAGTACAACCCCACTAATAAGAATGGGCGACACATGCTCGAACTGAAATATTTGAACTAGGAACTGAATGAAATGAGAGAAGCGTCTAATCCCAATGACCCGCAACTTCCACAACAGCTGCATCTCGGCAAACCATCCAAGTATCTAGAACCGGTGTCCCTGTGGCTGGGCACCTGAACTAATACATATATATACAGAAAAATAGAGAAGAGATGCAAGAGACGGGTCAGAGCCCGATGTTTTAAAAAGATTTATTAGCAAGTATTTAAGACTGCATTAAAGCAAGTACTATATGCATGTTAATTTGAACTCCCACGTGAGATTCTCACCTCTCAACTAGTGCGCACGCCTAACGTACATATAATCTAGCCTAGCCATCTGGCACACTTCGAACTAGGAAAAAGGCCTATCCTTCTAGTTACCACTCGTAGTAGTATTCCGTATTTGATCTTAAAAAATATCATTTTAAATAAGTGTTATCATACTAAAGTCATGTATTCACTATTTACGTTATTGAAGATTTCACTACCTTAATAGTATGAAATTATTCCATTGTAGATATACCACAAGCATACATATATATATCCCTCACTATTATATATATATATATATATCCACCACTATTATATATATATACTAACACAGCACCCTAAGGATACACCTGTAGTGCAATGCATACTCTACTATCATGTCCCGGTACATCTCGTACTCAAACAAGGACTATCAGTTCGAAAATGTACCACGAACCATATAAACAAATCACACATATTGGCGGTGAACATAGTTTACATACCTATGGGTCACTCACATACCTATGCTTCCATAGTCAGCTGACTTATCAACTCACAAATAAGTCTTCACAGGCCTATGTTCTGAGATACAAGTCAAATATCCCCCCAAAGGTCACCCAATATAAGACCGTCTCTACCCAACCCCCCTCGATAGCAGGCAGCTAGGTATGTCATACACATAATATAACAAATATAGGTATACACACAACCTACTAAATCAAACGGTAAACACACAAACCATATGTCATATTCCATACGTAATATTACTATAACTAAATACTATCAACGTATTTTTAAATTACGACATTCCCTCTCTCGTAATATATATAAGGATAATATGTCACTCGAAAACCCTTAATACATAAACATAAGAAGTCCCAAACGTAATCACTAATTTTTATTCTTATAAGTTCCATCTCGTTAGAACTAATATCGTAAGTATTTATCACTTAATAACCTCGACCCATTTACAATTACGATTATCTCTCTCTCGTAATCTTCAAGGTAAACTCACCATCCCTAATGTTTGAATCATTACACTTAAACAACTCCAAATAATTCTGCACTATTCTGGGTTCATCGGACACTGGTTTTCCTCACTCAAATTGATTGTTTACTCAAATAGGGGCAAAATAAGAAATTCTCTAAAAATTAAAAATCTCGCTCGAACCAGAATAAGATCTCTCTAAAACGACATACACGTGTCGCTCGATCCAGCTTCGCATGACAACTCTCTTTCGTTCGAACGACTTTGCGCGAGATACGGGTCTTACTCGAATGACTCCCTTCGTGCGACTTCGCACGACATCTCACGACCTGGGCTGTTTCGTCCCCTACCTCCAGATTTAGCGTTTTCCCACCATTTTTACTCCTAAAACCTCTAAAGATCAAGCCCAAACTTCCAACAATCAATACTAAACATTATTCTAACATATATATGTGATTTACCATAACATAACATCATTAAATCATCACCAATCATCCATATAATTCAAAATCCCCAATTTATTATCAAGAACCTTTGTTCTTAAAATGATATGCATAACTTCTGAATTAAACCCAGATTTATTCATTAAAATCATCATAATTTCGTAGGCATCATCTTATCTACATATGCGATTCAAATTCTTATCAAATCAGCCCTAGTTTATGATATCGTTCTCCAATTTCACCCAAATTAAATTCCATAACAATGGTTTATTATCCTAGACTAACATGAACACAATTATCACTAAAGAAAGCAAGAAATAAACACTTGCCTCGATTTCGAAGGTTTGATCCGTTGATGTTGTTGGTATGAATGCACTCCTCGCATTTCGATCTACACGATGGTGGTGGTGGTTGTGCAAGGTGGTGTATATTGACTCTCCTCCTTTGGAATTTTCTCTCCCTCACCCATTGTGGCTCTCTCGTGATTTTGATGTATCATCACCTAATTGTCCCCAATTAGCTGATATAATATTTCTCCAATTTTTGTCCATTTAATTTCTCTACAAATCCAAATTACAAAACTACCCCTATCGGGTGCCGGCTTGGCCTAAAATTATCCCGGAGTCCAAATAAAATACTCGGGTTGAGTTTTCTACTATCTCGACCCCTCCAGACTCAACGTTGCACTCGAAATGATCATACGAGTTACTTAAAATAATGTACCTTTTTTTCCCACTTTATTAGTCCTCACACGACTCACATGCACGTCCCGACTTAATATACCAAACTGTCGTATTTCTCTCTCATGACAGGTTATATAAAATCGTCATTCCATATTACTTATTCTCACAGTAATGTTAATAATTACTAACTTCTCGTCACGCTAGCAAATATTCAATTTTAATCCGGATTAATAATTATTTCTCACATTTTAATTTAAGTAATCCAACAATAATAATAAATCACATAATTATTTAAATCTTCAAAAATACGGGGTGTTACATTAGTTCGTTTGTTTATTGTGTATATTAGTTTATGTAGATTAGTTTTCGTAGATTAGTTGTTTGTTTTTTTGTGTAAATTAGTTTAAATCTATGCACATATATAACTCTTGACATATGGTTTAAACATTTTTTCTGAAATATTTGAGTGTGTTTGTTTAGATAGTTAGTTTGACTACTAATTTTGTTTTTAAAGAGATTGAACTATATATGAAATTTTATTAAAAAAAAGAATGTAATTGAGTCGGATGTATATAAAACCTCATTTAGTATCTATTATTAAGTACGTGATTGACGGTGTATGGGAGAATTTATCTCACAGTTCAAATTCACCCTTTTAGTTGGTTGATTTATTTTTTAATGTGCTAATAATATTTGCCTCCATTTTTTTTTATATGTAATAGGGTTCAAAAGATCAATATGGATAGGAGTTGGATGAGAGGAGATAGGACCATAAGAGAGTATGGAGATGGAGTTGAAATAAAGATATAGAAATAAGGATATTCTTAATTCTAGCATCAAATGCCCATATAGTAGATGTGTAAACTGTTTCTACTACAAAAAACAAACTATGAGGGGTCACATAGAGATGTAAGGTTTTTAAAAGAGTTATAAGAATGGGATTTATCATGGCAAATCGCTTGGTGATTTTAATATCAACGTATATAGTTTGATCGAATGTATGGTATTTGATCATGCACTAGTCGATCTGATATTAGGGGCAAACATGATTGCAATGGTTCAAGAAGGAAGAGGGTTTCATGTATAGAGAAAAATATAGGCAATGATGATGAACCTAACATGGAAGATCAAGATGTGCCTGATGCAAACTTGCCATAATATTTTATACTTTTAAAAGAGGCACAAAGCAAGTTGTATGAGAACTTTTCTAAGGACATTACTAAGTTGTCATTTGTTATTGAACTATTGTACCTGAAATAACTAAATGGATGGACAAATCGTTCTTTTACGATGTTGATGGTATTCTTGTAGAAGGTGTTCCCAAAAGGCAAGAATCTAAAATCCTTCTATCAAGATAATAAATTAACAAAAGAGTTGTCATTAAAGTATGAAATGTGGGATTTATGTCCTAATAGTTGTATGTTGTCTCGAAATGAGAGAGAGAATCTTGATAAATGCAAAATTTATAGGGCTCCCAAGTTCAAAAGTGACTTTAAGTTCAAAAGTGAATTTAATGATGGCGAGGGTACAAAAGTTACAGGGAAAGGGGTAAGGCATTTTCGTTTGATGCCAAGATTATAAATATTGTATTGATCATCACATAGTGCTCCACTAATGAAACGACACGCTAATGAACGTATCGATGATGGCGTGATGAGGCACCCTGCTAACTAACTTGCATGGAAGACATTTGGTGAGTGAAATCCATCTTGTTTGAGTGATTTTTGCAATGTTAGACTTGTGTTGGAAAGTTATTTATTCAATCCATTTGGTAATATGAGCATTGCTTATAGTACTTGACCTATTATTCTAATGATATTAAACTTTTCCCCATGGTTTTATATGAAACAACCCCACTTAATTTTTTCTTCTCTTATTGATGAACCAAAAGAACCTGTTGATAAAATTAATGTATATTTACAACCACTAACTGATGACTTGAAAGAGTTATGGGATAATGGGGTACGTACTTACGATGAATAAACAAAATGTTTTTTTCAGTTACATGTTGTGTTGTTCTTGACAATTAACAATTTTCTTACTTATCCCATGTTATCAGGATAGAGCACAAAAGGTGAATTTTCTTGTCCTTGTTGAAATAAGGATCATCAAGATAATCGTAGGTAGTTTTACTAGGGTCATAATCGATTCTTGCTAATACAACATGAATTTTGAAAGAAAAAGTTACATTTAATGGAAATGCTGATATGAGGCCATCACCATTGAAACTAATTGGCTCATAAGTTAAGCAATTACATGAGCTTGACGTTGTAATCGAATATAAGAAAGAAGATGTATTTGGAATAAGGATAATATACCAAAAGGAAATTGGGCATAAAAAACAAGATAAAGGTAATATTCCGAAAAAAAGACTAAACCAGAAAAAGAAAAGTATCTTTTTCAAATTGGAATATTGGGAGCATAATTTGATCCACAATAATCTTAATGTCACGCATATTGAGAAACATTTATATGGTGACGTTATTTTTTCATTATTGACATTAGGGGAAAAACAAATGATAATTCAAATGCTCCAAAAGACCTCAAAGAGATGAGTTTTAAGCGATAACTACATTCTCAACCGTGAGGAACAAATCTACAGTATGTTGCCCCAACAGAGTTTACGATGAGCATAACAGAAAATGATATTTTCTTAAAAGTGTTACTGAATCTCAAAGTTACATAAGGTTATTCAACGAATATGCCACGATGCTTGCACCCTCAACAGAGAAGCATTTAGGAACTTAAGAGTCATGGAAATCACATTCTAATGCCATAACTACTCCCAATAGCTTTGCGTACGGTATTGCCAAAGCAAGGTGTCAAAGCTTTAATTGAAGCAAGTAATTTCTTTACGATACTATGCTCAAGTGTAAATACTTTAGCTGACGTGGAAAAATTTGAAGATCATATGGAGCTTACCTTATGAAGTCTCGAGAAGATATTACCTCTAGGATTTTTTAATATGATGGAACATTTGACCATACATTTTCATGATGAAATATTAATGGCTAGGTCGGTGCTTTATCATTAGATGTATCCAATGGAAAGGTATCTACACACACTGAAACTCTATGTATGAAATCGTGCTCATCCCGAGGCCTCAATTGCTAAGTACGTCCTTTTAGAATAGTGTATTACCTTTTGCTCAAGGTATTTGGATGGTAACATGGAAACCAAGTATAGTCGACCTATTAGAACAAATGATAAAGGTAATGATTCTGGTCACGCTATTGGAAAAAAAGTTCAAATTCAGATTGATCAAGAAACATTGGTTCAAGCACATCATTATGTGCTTTGCAACACTAACGCAGTGGCACCGTTCATTGAGTAAGTTAATTTTTTACCTTAACAATATGCCCAAATTTATTACTAGTAAGTTTTTTTATATTCATTACGAAATTTACATATGTGAATTTTTATTGAAAAAATCTTGTGGAACTTTCAAAAGAGTATCCTCAACTTTCATAATACCATATTCAATGCCTTTACAACAAAAAATTCATCACGTGATTTAATAATTATATAAGTCAATTTATTCCTTGCTAATTTTAATAGTTCTATAGTCTATTGGAAATACAAAATTTTGATTACCTTTTTTATTGGTAAAATATTAAGTGCGCAGATTGACAAATAATGACCGACTACATGATAAAATTAGGAGTCTATCTTCAGGCCCTGTAAAGGATGATTTTAGATTCCATTCTTATATTGTTCATAGTTGTTAATTTCTAACAAAGGTAGTTGATCAGTGTAGAAAACTTAAAATAGTGGGATTGTTCAAAAAGATGCACATATGAGTTATTCTAGTCAAAGAGACATAAATACTCTTTTAAGGGATATTACTTCCAATGGAGAAGTTACAAACATCATTGAGATTCGTTACATCAATGACTTGAAATTTGTGTTATTCAAATGTGATTGGATCGAAAATCGTATGGGTGAAAAATTATATCAATTTAACTTTATGCTAGTTAACTCCAACCATTTGTTATACAAATATAATCAAGTTAGTGATGATCCTTTCATCTTATCATCTAAAGTAGAACAATTCTGATATGTGGAAGACCCGTTAGAATCAGATTGGCATGTTGTTATTTTGATGACACCAATATAAATATTCGATGATATTCAACTGCTGAAGACTTAGATGTCCATTAAGTTGAGCTATTTAACATGAAAGATCTAGATTAAGATCAAAATGTATATTGGGTGAGGCAAGGGACAAATGGATCCATAATTGACACATTCGTTCTTGATATTGACGATGGTATAGAGGAAGAAATAGATGATGATTAAAGTGTGTTAAATGATGATTGCAGTGGTAACAATTTTATTTTATCGAGGAATGACGGGATGATGGTTGAAACGGGTTACCTTTCTTTACCTTCATGTGATGTTAGTGACATTGTATTGGAAGTACATATTGATGATTGAAATTTATGCTTTATTAAATGTTTATTTTCGTATTCTGGTTTTGCCTTTTTTTAATACCGTCAGGATAAATTTCCAATTAAGTCAATTTGTATGCATTGGATTAATTCTATACAAAACATTTGGAGTCATAGATTAGGCTTTGAACGTTGACCTTTCAAGCCTAGGACGTATGTGATTGAATACGCAGTGGCAAAGCTTGAGAAATTACATATCGTGCCATGTTTCGTCTTCATGTATCGAAGGATCTCTCACGTATGAATGCATATGAACTTTGATCCTTGGAATTTTATTTTTGGGTGTTTATTTTTTATAAAATGTTTGGAGTTGATTTTGAAAGTTTTTTAACAGAAAAGGCATTTTTTTAAAGTCGTTCGAACAACTTTAATGGTTTCATTCGAACGAATTTTACAGTTCATTCAAACGAACATCAAATGAAATTTTTTAGTTTACAGAAATAATATAACTCGAAGCTCCTTCAAAGCCAGTTAGAACGAGATTGGTTGTTCATTCGAATGAGTTTTACCTTAGTTTGAACATGTTAGCATTATCGTTCAAACAAAGTCTTAGTTTCATTCAGACGAGTTTTCTCGAAAAACATGTCACCTAGAAAAATGTGTTTTCTATATAAAGAGCTTCAAACATTTGATTTTAGTGTGACCTTTGGCAAAAATCATTTTTTATACATGTCCAAAAGCTCCCAAACCCTAGTTTCACCAAAAGTGTTTAAGATCCATATTTCATTATTCTAGATGCTTTGAGATCTTGTGCAGTGGGCACCAAGAAGTTTATTCGCTTCACATTGGTTAGGAATCATTTCGTGCTAAGGATTCCATATCCGTTGTTCTATTTACACATGACGGACTCAATGGTGTGGTGTTGCGATGAAGAAGCGATGTGTCCATGTTCCATATCTGTAGGCGGATATTGAGCCTGGTCGGTGGATACTGAGGCATGCGTAGAATCACACATTGTGGCACTGTGTTAGTGGACTCTTAAGTTCACTACGGAGGAGAGTTTGAAGACTGAAGACAATCAAGGCTTGTAAGGGTGTTGAGTCTGTGACATAAGTCTATTATTTGTCTCGTGTAATTTGTCATCATAGTGATTTCCATGGTTGTACCATCTTATGTTTTTCCCGTCATGTATTATGTACATTGGTATGTTCTATGATTGATCTTATTTTATCTACTATCACCTAAAATCATAAATTAAGATAAAGATAAAATTGGTTAATCTGTGTTAACATAACAACTGTTTAAAATTAGTGCAAAGTTTTACTTGGGTTAATTATGTTTAAGTTTATATATTTAATTAAAAAAATGGATTTTGTTTAGACCCCCTTCGTACTGCCTAGGGACTTGAAATTGGTATCAGAGTAGGAATACAAAGTTGTATGTCAGAAGCATATTTAGGTATGAATTTTAATGGATTTTATTCGGAGGGTTATTTAGTTTCTAGGGCTAGGGCACCGATGTTTGATGTGTCTAATTATGCATAATGGAAATGCATATGAAATCAACACTTAAGGCGATAGAAGAGAAGGTATGACAAACAATACTTAATGGTTAGTCCACACCTACAACCGTACCTAGTGATTGTAGGATTCCCAAACTCATAGAATCATGGAGTGAGGAAGAGAATATGTTAGCTAATTATAATTTAAGAGGTTTAAATTGTTTATTTTGTTCGGTCACACATGAGGAGTTCCACCGTATTATGATATGTGAAATGTCAAAAGAAGCTTGGGACATACTCCAACTCACCCACGAAGGTACTAGTGTTGTTAAGGCTTCTAAACTCCAAAACCTCAACACTCAGTTTTAAACCATTAGAATGGAAGAGAGTGAAATATTTGATGAGTTCAATGCCAGACTTTTAGATATCGCGAACTCACCTTTTCACTTAGGAGAGAGAATAAGCTAAACATGCATAGTCAAGAAAGTTTAAGGTCCTTTCCTAGAAGATTGAATTCAAAATCAATCGTTTTGAATTCCTTGGTTATTTTTTACTCTACAAACCTCAAATAGCTTGTAGGTGATCTACAAACTTATGAGCCCGACATGTTTTCCTCCAAAAATCATTGCTTTGAAAGCCCAAAAGGTGGAAATACGTGTTTCGAGTGATGAGTCAAAAATTGATTCCGATGATATGGCCATGTTTGCAAAGAAATTTAGAAAATTTCTCATGTTTGAAAAACAATCGAATGATCCAAATAAGTTTTAGAAAAACAAGTATAACAAGGCCGATCAATTCCCTAAAAATTGTAATGATAAATTCAAGAGGGATGAGTCGAAAAGATTTTTTTGGTGTGAGGATTATGGCTATAGGGAAGCTGAGTGTTCGACTAAACTAAGGAAGGAGAGAAATAAATCAAATATTTACATTGCCACCCTTAGTGACAATGATTCAGCAGAGGGGACCAATACCCCTATTGAACGCAACTACACCGTTTTCATGGCTAGTCATGAGAGCCCAAATGAAAATTATTCCCATAAATATAATTTTGAGCATGTCAGTTTTGAGGCCATTATTTATTGTTCCCAAGTGAGTGATAGTAGAGAGAGTGGAGAAGAATAAAAGGATAAATGAGAGGAGGAAAGTGAACTCCAAGTTACCTTTTACGACTTATATGCAAAAACGTTAAAATTTAAAAAGTAAAACTTGAAGTTAGAATCTAGGTTGAAAGATAGTGCCACAGGTGACGATAATGCTTAATTCACTGAGGACCTTGGGGAATGTCAGATGATTATAAAGGAGAAGCTTGAGTATGTTGAGGGTGAGAGAGATATCGTTTGTGGTTTGATGGAGGTTTTAAAGAAGGAGATTCTTGATTTTGAAGAGTCTAGGCATTTACTAGAGTCTAGGATAGTAGAGCTAGAAGATGATTAAGAGACTCGAGTCATGTCAAATTTGATTTGGAATTTAGGTTAGAAAGGTTGGATAAAATGTTAGGCACCGTCCAAATCGAAGATCGCATGTGCGGGATTAGCTTCGATGATATAGATAATTTCGCTGATAAAGCCAATATTATGTTTTTGAGAGAGTGAACCATTCCCAGGAACGTTAGAAAAAGTCAACCCTTAGGTAACACCTCACACCGTGTCTTCGCATGCGCACATTATGGCAGGAAAGGTCACCTTAGGCATTTTTGCTTGGATCTTAGAAAAGGTCCTGGAATGTATAAGTTTGGAGTCACCAAGGTTCCTAAAACCCTAAAGCGTCAGGTCACACCTATGTGGGTTAGGAAATATGATTTGGAGGCTTTACTTCTTAGACTTGTTGATTCTCTAATGCTTACACATTATATTTCCAATGCTAAATCTAATGGTTGATTGTGTTCGCATATTTTCCTACACTAGCTTTGCACTTTAAGACACACACACACACACACACACACATACACACATATATATATCCATATAATAAGATGGAATGGTTTTTTAATTGGCAATAATGTAAAAGCACAATAAGGGTTGAGAGATGACAACATATCCCCCTTACCAAATCAAAGGCCGAGATTAACTCTCCAAATTAATTATCCCGCCTAAACATTTCACGTATCCCGCCCAGAGAGCAAATCCATTTCACTTTAACATAATCAGAATATCTTTCTCACTCTCCAAACCCACCATCATGAAACCATACCTCTATCTCTCACTAAATCCACAATCATTCCTCCACTAACTGGATTTCACACTCTGAATCATAGATATACGCTTTGTTTCTAACTTTTTTTGTTCTTGATTTCAAATTTAATTGGGGGAAAAATCCGGGATTCGATTCTTAGGAACTTGGAAACATGTTTTTTTGAGGATTTTGTGTTTTAAAAATGGGACAGTTATGATTTTCTTTAAAAATGGGAGAGTTAAAAACATGTATTTGGATCATTAGGTATATATTAGGTTTTTTCCCTCATACATTTTGATTTCAGGTTTAATGTTGATACTTTCAAAACCTGATTGACTTTATTTTTTGAGTTTTTTTCTTCGATTGCCAGCAAATGATGCATTTTCACTTTCACTGGTTATCGTAGAAGTTGGCGTTGACAGCTAGAAGTTAATCTAGTTGAGCTATGTTCGTGCCAAATTATGAAAACATTGTTAGGTTTAGATTTTATGCTTTAGTTTAAGGACGTTACCTTTTACTTAATTTGTGTTTTACTTTGGTACTTAACATATAATATATAATGTTTTTCCTTGGTTAAGATCTAATACATACTTCAAATATAATGTTTTGGGTTCTCATCCTCTCTAAATGTTTGTTGATTTAAAAAGTTTGTGATTTAATTTTAGTTTAAAGTTATTCTATCCTCAGATTAGATTTCTTGGATGGTACTTGAAAGGTATTATGCTTAAAAACTCTTGATAGTCGCATTTTGATTATGATTTTTTTATGGTAAAAAAAGGTATGTACCGTTATATTTTTTATATATTCACTGAGCATAGACACTTCTTATTTTATTCTTTTACGTAGGACCACTTTCAGTATTAATCCCCTCATGTTTTAAGGTTGGTCATTATCGTTAATATGAAACTGACATTATTAACTTTTATTACACAAATTAACTATCATTTTTGTCTAGGTTCAAGGCTATATAGTGTCTATTAATATCTCATACTACTTTGTCTAGGTTCAGGGCTATATGTTGGCATTACTAAGAGATTTGGTTGAAATGTTAGTATTGATGAAATATTAGTATGGTTTTTTATACTTGGAGATGGTAGAAATATACTTAGAACTGATTTGGAATTTCTTTTTTATTTTTGTTATGTTAAAATGTTAGTTTGGTTACAATTTCTAAGCTTTCATAATTTCTATACAGATATACTCTCTGGAAGTGAGCATTCTATAAATTAAGGTCTACTACCCTCTTCTTATAGAGGAAGACAGGCCCCCTTTCAGGTTAGATTGGGTAGCAACTTATGCACGTCTAATTGTGGAAACATGATGACAAGAATCAAGATTATGTTGAAGTGAGTCTAATTTAATTTGTTTAGTTTCCATGTTAAAGTTGATTGAAATCCTATTGGGTAATATCATAATATGAAATATTTTTTACAATTATGACAATATACTTACTAAAGTTATACTTAATAGTGTTAAATCCGTAGTTTTGTTAATTTGTGGCATGTTACATTTGTTCGTACCTCCTTTCATCATTTTTTCCATTGATCATCTATACTTTGTTCTTCCTCTAATTGTGGCATATTACATTTCTTTTTATTTTTAATAGTTTTATAAAGTTTAATTGTTTTGTTTGTGTGTTTTTCATATATCTCGTTTAAAGGAAGAACAAAATCAAATGTGTAATATTCAGCTATAGCTCATGGAAATTCATTCTAGAAGAAGGTTATGTCATTCTTTGGGCAGACCACACCGTAGAGGATAAGATCAACTATTCAAAGTAGGGAGGACCAACTCAAAGAGATGAATCCTTTAGCTAAATTAAACTTCGCATTGAAGTTAACTCCTAGGTCTAGGAAAAAACCAATTGAAAATTCTTCTAGGTCTTTAGGATTAAATTCACAACGAGGAACTGCAATTGTTGCTTTATCATCCATTCTTACTCCTAAAAAGAAATGCTCACCTGAAGCCTCTCCTTAGACATGTTACATCAGAAAATAAGCCATCCAGTGCTTCAGTTACAACCAAGAGAGGTCCCTCTTTGCCATCTATCCCAAAATTAGCTGTATTGTAGGTCCAAGTGAGTGTCTTCCCGGAAGACCAAGTCTGAGTGTGGGGAGAGATCATAGTAGCCATAGCAATCAAAATCTCCTCCAAGGCCTAACCAAACAGAGGCCATCCGTCCAAGGGGTCAAATGGTTCAATAAAAAACAAAGAAAAGGGGTAGACCTATACCGGGGGTTGGAGTATAGTCCAAAACTATACGCGGGGGGGGGGGGGGGGGGGGGGGGTCTTAAAGGATTTGTTCACAACTTCTTTTTGTACTAATTTTTTTTTCGTGTTTGTTCAGTGTCTTAAATTATTTTGTGTCATATTTCAAAATTCGCATTATGTTGCATACTCTTCAAAATTCTCACTTTTGTTGCATACTCTTCAGGTGCCTAATGTATGTTTCTTTAGGCATAATAAGTAGTTTTTTTATATATATTTTCGTAGTTTGACCATAATTTTTGCTTTTCTTTATGTTTTCAGTTTTATTTTGCATAATTGTATTTTCTCCTTTCAATGATTTAATAATTTTAATGTGGGAAGTTAGGCTTCTAAACTAATTTATATTTTATTGGTCTATACTATTGTGTAGGGATAATGCTAGTTGGACGCCAAATTTGATTAAGAGAAAGTTGTAGACTCGACCACTAAGTTGTTTGTTGTTGGTGAATATAAAGATTATTACATTTATAGGTACATGGCAGGTGTTCTGCAAAAAGCTCAACTGAGCTTTAAATGGTCCATTGGAATTCACGATCATCTGAGGAAGGTACTACCAGGTACCAATTTTTTTTGAAATAATTTGAATCATCTCAAATTATATTTTTACTTTTGCAACATTTTTTCAGTTTGGGGTGTTGTATTTTAGGTAGATTAAAAGCACCCATACTTATCCATGGACACCCATGCTTTCATGTGTTGCATATCCGTGGAGCTTTTTAGTGGATATAAAAGAAAATTCTTTGATTTTTTTAATTGATTTCATGCATTTGATTGTAGGCACATATAGCAACTATAAGATACTCACTTTTTAGACTGGCTTCTGCAAAAAAGGTGTCACAATATACAAAGAATTAAGGCATATGACTAATCAATGGTGCCACAGTTTTTTAAATTGAATAATCAAATTTGTGTTGAACCACTGTATGTGTGAATCCATTTGTCAGAAAATTTGTCTATCTTCTTTAATTTTTCGTGTTGTGAAATTTGAAACAAAAAAGTATGATAGTCCCCGCCTGCTGCTCTCTGTTGCAAATCGAGTCTCTTTGTTTCGGTGTCCTGTTTCATATCAAGCTTTTATTTTTACTTATGTAAAATAGATGCTTGAACATTTGATTTAGTGGCCACAAAACTTATTATCACTCTTAGTTTATGTATGCTATTTTTTTTAGATATCAGAATTTAACCATAAGAATGTAGTCCCTTAATTTTTCTGTGTATGCACATATTCGAAATGGGGTTACCTTTATCTTGCAGGTTACAACCAACTATGATTGGGGTAACTCAAAGACGACTGAGTTGGGATCTCTCTTGCAAATTGGCTAAACTCAAAATCGATGGAATATTAGGTATTTTTTTATATATCTGATCTAATATTGTCTTTTGGACAAGATAAGCCTACCTCAATAAAATTTTGAGATCAAATATTCTAATCTAATATTCCGTTTTACAATTGTTCCAAAATCAAAATTTGAGGAATATTAGATTAAAACTCAGCACAAAGCGATGAGTTTTGGCGAAGAGGAATCTATCTCAATAAATTTTTGAGCAGCAGCCTTAAGTTCGTATTGTAGTATTTACATAAATATGGCATCACTACTGAAAATTAAAAAAAAACATGTATTTTGAACAGGGAAGGTTGAAACTTTCTTCCGCTGATCACCTTAAAGTTGGATGACCTGGCCCAGCTCCGGGTATTGGACGACAATATCGAGAGAAGGAATAATTTTTGTAACCAGTTGTTGTTGAATGATAAATTTTTGTAATCAGTCTGTTTAACCATTTGTATCCTCTTTCACACATTTTAAATGAATTGGTGGTGAAGGTAAAGAGAAAAAAATCACAAAACACATTCAGTTCATGGGCGTAGCTCTGGTCATCAGTGTCATGGGAGTTGGGAACATCCTTATTGTATTTTATATAATTGTGGTACTATTGTTGTTATTCCCTATTTCATTTTTACTTGGGGTACTAATGTTGCTATTCCATATTTGACTTTTATAGTTTGTTGTTTTGGGGAGATGATGTTAAGTTTATGCTAGAATATTTGTGGGTTCACCCATTCATGATATATTGAATTATCCCATCCTATTTTTTGATTATGGGTTTATTTGTTTATAATTTTGCATAACTTACAGTTTCAGTTTTTTTTAAAGGTGCAAGATCATATTTATTGTCTAGAAGAACTTACAAGTTCTATTTATTTTACTTGGTATCGCATTAAACTGGGATGTTTGTTTGTTGTCATTTATTTAGATAGTTGAAAAGTTGGTAAGACTTTACAATAGACATATCTTTAATTTATTAATGTGTACTCTGTTTTTGGAAATAAACTTTTTATTATATTTTCCCATCTACATATGCTTCTTAAATGATCTAATTTTATTTCCTCTAATCAAATTGAATGGTCATAATTTCTTTTGATGGTGGATTCTTATATGGGAATTTATTATATTGTTGCTTAATAAGTGTTTGGATTAGTTAAGCTTAAGTTTACTTTATTTTTTAAAAACTCTTTTATTATTGACATTGTGTAATGATGTTTCCTTATTTTAGAAAAGAAGGTTGTGATATTAGTATAGCTATGTACTATCGATTGTGATATTAGTATAACTCAAGTTTACGATTATGTACTATTAAATTTTTTATCGTTTTACGATTACGTACTTTGTAAATTTTCATCGTGACTTCAGGCAAGGGTATCTGCTAGTGTGTGTGTGTGTGTGTATATATATATATATATATATATATATATATATATATATATATATATATAGAGAGAGAGAGAGAGAGAGATACATGCATACATATATGTTCTCTAGTTGTATGGTCTTTATTCTTTTTGTATTTATATTATTATTTTTGGGGTCTTATTAAAACAATTCAAAAACATGTTTGCTTTTTGAGTTTTTTTTAAAATTGGAATCATTTTGAAAAAAAGTTTAAAAACTCCAAAATATTTTTGGTTTATGTGCAGTTTAGTTTTACACAATTTCTGTGGCATATTGGTGTGTTTGAATCCACTTCATTCCATGTTTCCATGTGGTTAAGACATTTTATTATGATTTTCAATACTTATTTTTTTTTTTATTAATCATGCTTGCATCGAGTTGTTTGACTTTGATTTGGTTAATGGATTCACTTTCTATGTGCCTCCACACGCACGTGCATGAGATCCTTTGGATTTTAACTTCAAATGTTATATTTAAGCTAAGTGAGATGTTCTCCCATCAATCTTGTCATATACATATTTGTTTACTGTAGGGGATTTGTGCATGTAAGAACCGTTGTCGGTGAGTGTGTTCATTTGTATTTAATATAAGAGGTATGTTCATTTGTATTGAATATATGAGGGTGCGTGGGAAAGGGATATGAAAGGATCAAATCTCCCTTGCGAGAAAGCCACCGTTGTTAAGAGCCTAAATAAAAATGAGAGGAAAAAAATTTAAAGGCCATCAAATTTGTTTAATTGATTTTTAAAAATAGTATCTTCAAAAGAATTGAGTGAAAAATATGTGCTATATCTTTAGATTTTGAGGGTGTAATAATTGAACATCAAAGGGTTTGAACAATGAATCATATTTATGCTTATCATTTCATGATATTATTGATTCATGTAATCATAATTATTCTAGGCTTGTGTGCATTGTTCTTATTTCTTCATTGAGTTCACTTTATCTATCATTAAGTCTAAGTCTTAGTTTGACAATGTTTTGCGGTCAAATAGAATTCCTTTGAGATTTTTGAGTGATTGGCTCATAATTCATTTGTATCTAATTCACACCCCTTCACTCCATCTCACATATTTAAACACATTGTTACTATGTTAGTGTGTAAATCTTATGTGTTTTGTGATGTTTATACCTATGTATATGTGTGTGTCCATGTACCTTTGGTATATTTTGCATATTTATATATATATGTCATCGTTTTTTTTAGTCTTTGCATTTTCATTTAATCCACGTGTGCCATATGCTTTATCTTTTAATCAAATTGGCATTCTATATGATCATATTAGTATATATTCTTTCTTGTTTTCATTGTTATCTCATGTTTCAATGTGTATTCAAATTGATATCATATTTGCATCGATAGTGGTATTAATTGATCATTATTTGGATTACTTGTGGTTATGTTTCCTTGTTTTTGCTTTGTTTCACTTTACACCATTTCATGATTTTATTCTTTCTTCCTTAATTTCAATTTGTATCATAACTTCTCACTTTTTGGGGGAGATATGTTTTTATGGGGGGATAAAATATTTATTATGCGTTCTTACTTTGTCTATTCCTGAAAGAAAGAGGGGAAATTGTATCTTTCACTTTAGGTTTAGGAGGATATCTTTATCTTAGGGGGAGACATCTTACCTAGATAGGGATTGTTAGACATAGGGGGAGTTCATTCATATGCAGATGTATATTGTTTATATATTCTCGTTGCATTTGAAGGTGTGTTTAAGTGTTCAGGTTTGCAACATGTGACAAAGTTTACTAACAAGCAATGCTACTCATAGTAAGTGTCTGTCGAGTGTCCGTACTTTTTTTGTTTTTGGGTAAGGATTGAGTCTTTTAGAGAGCTTGATGGCCTATGGGTTTTTGTTTTGTCTTTTGTCCCTGAATATCCAAAAGGGGAGATTTGTAAGGACAAATTTCCAATTGAGTCAATTTATACGTATTGGATTATTTCCGGACGAAACATTTTGAGTTATAGGTTAGGCTTTGTATGTTGACCTTTAAAGCCTATGGCGTGTGTGATTGAAGACGTAGCGGCAAAACTTCAGAGATTACATATGAGTCGCATTCCATGTCTCCTTTCATCTTCGTGTATTTGAGGATCTCTCAGGTATGAATGCATATGAATTTTGTTCCTTGGAATTTTATTTTTGGGTGGTTTGTTTTTTATAAAATGCTTATAGCTAATTTTGAATTTTTTTAAAAAGATCTTCTTTTTTGTTTTGAAGACGTTCAAACGACTTCACTAGTTTCATTAAAATAAGTTTTACATCTTGTTCGAGCGAACATCAAACAATATTTTTCTATTTATAGAAATAATATCATTCAAATCTCGTTCGAACGAGATTAGTTGTTCGTTCAAACGAGTTAGCATTTTCGTTCAAAAAAGGTATTGTTTTTGTTCGAACGAGTTTTCTTAAAAAAACATGTTGGCTCGAAAAATATGTTTTATATATAAAGGGGTTCATATATTTGTTTTTATTTTGAATTTTGGCGAAAAAGGTTTTCTTATACATATCCAAAAGTTCCCAAACCCCAGTTTCACCCAAGGTATTTAAGATCCAAGTTTCATTATTTTATATGCCTTGAGATCTTGTTCTATGGGCACTAAGAAGATTATTATCTTCATCTTGATTGAGAATCGTTTCGTTCTGAGGATTCTGTGTCCGTTTTTCTATTTACACACGATGGACTCCGTGGTGTGGTGTTGCGGTGAAAAAGTGGTGTGTTCGTGTTCCATATCCGTGGATGGTTACTGACCTTATTCGATGGATACCGAGGCGTGTGTGGACTCACACGTTATGGAACTGCATAAGTGGAATCTTGCGTGCACTGTGGAGGAGAGGTTGAAGACTGAAAAGGGTCAAGGCTTGTGAGGTCTTCAAGTTTGTATTGTAAGTATACTATATGTCTTGTGTAATTCCTCATCATATTGAAAAGGGTAAAGCTTGTGAGGGTGTCAAGCCCGTGGTGGGTTTTCCTCATACATCAGCATGTTGTCTGATTGACCTTATTTTATATGATATCACGTAGATGCATGATTTAGGATGAAGATAAAGGTTTTTAATCTGTTTTAATACAATAACTGTTTAAAGTTGGTTCAAAGTTTTGCTTTGGTTAATTCTGTTTAAAATAATATATTTAATTTGAAAAATTAGAAATTGTCGTTTGTTTAAACCAAACGACTTTATATAATAGAGGTTGTCTTATTAATATTGTGTTTATATTTTTTTTGATGTTGTGACTGGAAACAATGTGTCCTTCTATAAATTTTAATCATAATATTATGAAGGTATTAAAAGAATTTGAAAATACAACTTTTAAATAGGCCACTCCAATAACCATGTATGGATGTTGAAAAATAGAGTTATGTCATTACTTGCAAAAATATGGGAAAAAATTATGAAAACAATATTTATTTGAAAAAATAGTCCTTATAGTACCATAGTATTATGATGAAGCAAAAGAAAGTATATTTTAAAAACATAATCCAACACGTGGAGATAAATTAGTAGAGCTTTTAGAGAAGGAAGAGAGAGAATTGCATCCTTTATGGATAGAACTGATGAAACATAAAATTAGCCTAAATTTAAATGTGAGAGATCATAAGCATAATAAATAATGAGTATACAACATTATAAAGATGAGAGGTTTTTGTCCTAACATAATTGTTCTTGTGCATGCGATTGTGAGTACGCTTCCACCCACGTGGCCAATTTCATCCATTCATAAAAGGATAAAATGTGGTTCGCTCAATATGAGGGATTTGGCATATTTTGCGATGTATGATAACATAAAGACTAAATTAAGAACTAAATTTTGAGAAACTAATAATTTTACAATCAAATTAGGTCTACATCAATGATCGGATTTAAGTCCTTACTTATTTTTCGTAGTATTGGATGAGATTACTAAGGACATACAAGAAGATGTCTCACGGTGTACGTTGTTTACGGATGATATAGTTTTAGTAGACACTTCAAAGGAGGCCTTAGTGTAGATACCACATTCTAGGACCCCCTAAGTCTCTCCTTAGGTCCCTAGAATCTCCCCATTCACTACAAACCTTAGGTCATACTCCGAGTACCGATCTAGAGGCCATTTGACTGTGGAAAACTCTATCATATGAGTTAAATCTCAATAAATCTTTGAAGGGCACTGAATACCTTTTTCAACGATCAACCTCGTGCACGAATCGGCATAACGGTTCGGACGAACGGACCATTTTACTACCAAAAACCGATCTGGAGGCCACCGAGCTCTATCACACCTCGATTTAACCCTAATCAACTTCATCGTCAGATCAAAAGCTTAATAGATCCTTTAAGGTCACTTAAACCCCTTTCCAACGGTCCTCCCCGTGCACAAAATGGCATAACCGCTTGGACGAACGATCCGTTTTCCCTCAAAAATTGATCTGAATGCCACCGGGCACTCTCAGTCTTCGCTTGACCAAGGTCAAATCTTCAGCTTGAATGAGACTGAATGAATCTTCAAAGGGCACTAAATACCTTCTCCAAAAGTTTACCTCGTGCGTGAATCAGCCTTACGGTACGGTACGGACAAACGACCTGATTTACTCTGAAAGGTCACCTGGGAGTTTCAAGCCTCATTTGACCAAGGTCAACTCCCCAAACCAAGAGAATCTCTTTGAAACATTGAAGAAACTCATATAACCTTTCCAACGGTCCACCTTGTGTGCGATTCAAACTTACGATTTGGATAACCGATCCATTACCATCTGACGATCTTCCTTCAAAAGAATCGATGGGCACTTCCGGACCCCGTTTGACCCAATATCAACTCCCTAACACAAGAGAGTCACAAAGGACTCTTAAAGTCCAATGAATTACCTTTCTAACGGTATTCTCCCTGCGTAATTTGGATTTATGGATTGCGTTCTACGACCATTTTCCAGAAAAATTTACACGAGACTGCCGATTGGCAGGTTTATTTCCCTACTTATCGGAAGTGTGTCCAAGGTCACCTGCCGATTGGAAACAATAGGGTATAACGATCGGTGGTCCCCCTACCCTATAAAAGGAAGTCATGAGCTCACTCTCAGGGCACACCTCAAATCCATCAAAATCAGTGATCTCAGTAGCATTGTTCTGCAATCAGCGAAGTTTCCTTGTGTGAAATTCCTTTCCATCTCTCATTCCCCTCATTTTCATACCCAATTTAGCAAAAATATCCTTCCCTCTCAGCCAACATTCATCCCAACATTCAAGGTATCTCAACAAGGATCAAGATCAAGACTTAATTCTCCAAAGAAGGTCCAAATATCCTTTTCTCTCTTTAAATTTCTTTATTTCTTCATTAGTTACATAAATTCTTAATCTAGTTTTTACTTTAGATCAGACACATTAACCTCTCATCCTTTATTAGTTATACTGTACAACTTCATTTTCTATAAAAAAAAACAAAGAAAAATAGGGTTATACAAATTCCAACGGGATTATTCACCATAATTTCTCAAAATTAAAAATATATTTTCTACACACACACATATAATAAACTCACGTTTGAATTTATGGGATAAACCCCATCCTTGTGACACAAGCGAACTACAGGACTTTGATGCCTTTATAGGCTACATAGGCGTTTTAGGCTAAAGTCTGAGACTTGAGTCCAACATTCCAATTTTCCAACTTTCCTATTTTCACATTTGCATCCATTTATTTTATCTATATATTACTCTATATATCCTACTTATAATTCATATTTGTATTTTATATAATAGATATTATCGTTTCATTGCAACGATCAATATCTCGATAAGTGCACACATCATATTTTCTCATTATTATCTTAGGAATATTCCTTTGAATGACCTCACTCTATCTTTTCCATGATATGAATCGAGCGATTCCGATCTGCATTTATATATACACGTGCACACACTTCACGGAGAAGTTAAGAAAAATAGTAACATAAGCCCATGAGAGATCAAAATGGAGGGATGGGTGCCTAACACCTTCCCATACCGTAACTTAGCCCCGAACCTCTGAAATATTGGTTTCGTAATCATCATTTTGCCTTTGATGCCGATCTCTCGAGGCCGCAACATGTTCTTTTGACTATTTTATGCAAAATAGGTTGGCCACTCCATCTCTTTTCATCACCCTACATCGACGATAGTCGAAGCGTTCCTAGAAAATAGGCACGATACCTTCTCCCTCTTTCCGAGTACGTGAACATGAGCATAGGGAACCCCCCGAGACATGGGCGAGATAGAGATGAAAAGATCCAAAAGGAGCGATGGCCATAGTGGCGACTCCACTCGGAAATTTCTTAAGAGGGTTAGACTCTGTTTGCATGGGTGTTATCATTTTCTACTTGTGTGCGTATGCACATACATGTATGTTCCCATTTCTCCTCTATTACTTCTTACATACATCTACCTCTAATTTATCTCACTCCTCACTCACACACTTGTGCATACTCTCCATGTACACTTCACACTACTTACATGTAGTATCATATTGCATACACCACTTAGAATATCAATGATTAGGTGTCACTATCACACACCTCCACTTGTCACACTTGTATATACATCCATGCTCACTAACACTTATCACACACCACTTGTAGTTGATCCATTCTTAGGTTCACTACCACACACTCACTCATAGATATTCACACATCACTCACTCTCACATATCCATTCTCAGTATAATCTTCATAATCCATGCTAGATTTACTTTTCATGATACTTGTACATTCTTCCCTATTAGTATAGTTCTCATCTTGCCAATTAGAAAAACTCTCTCCACAATATACTAATCAAAAATCATGATTTTACACACTACATAACCAAAGAGCATGGCTATTGACCAAATTTTGTCTCATAACTAGTGGGTCATTTTGTGATGGGCACCGGTCCGGGATGTCGCAGTTAGCCTAGGAAATATGACTCTCATCTTCCACTAGCCAAGTACATTCAACATAAATTGAACGGTTCCCCCGCATCGTACCGCTTAACCAAAGTCATGACGAGAGGTATATGGATGGGAACTCGTTCACTTATGTTGATTATATCGAATTAGCTCTCACATGTATCATCCCCATGGGATATATAGTAAGGCAATTCATATGCACTCGGATATATCAAATGGCTTGCCCATACGTGCCTATTTCCCTCAAAATCAAGACGTATATCATGGAAGTCATACCAAAGGGAGGAACCTTTCCACTGACCCAATAACTGCATCGCCTCATATAACCGTCAAACCTAGTGCACTCATATTTAGTTTGTTGGTTACTACCTGAAACTCTTCCGAAATGCCAAGTCGGCATTCCGCCTAAATTTTCACGTGATTTCATCTTTTTTCAAAATGGAACCCTACCCATGAGCCTGGCAACAAGTCAAACATTGTTTTACATATTTTTCAAATTCAATTTTCCCAAGCTCGGGTCTCGTTCGATATTTCTTTTGAATTTAGGCCAACCTAATACAAGTGAAAACATAATAATAATAATAATAATAATAATAATAATAATAATAATAATAATCATAATAATAATAATAATAATAGCAATAATAATAATAATAATAATAATAATAATAATAATAATAATAATAATAATAATAATAATAATAATAATAATAATAATAATAATAATAATAATAATAATAATGCAAAGCCTCTTTTCTAGTTTTTCCTCCTTACCAACAGTGTCAAAAACATTTTTTTCCCTCTTTTCAAAATACCAAAAACATTTTGTCTTCCTCTTTCCAAAAACAAAATATCAAAAACATTTTCCTCTTTTCCAATAATAGATTATTCCTTTTCTCTTTCAAAAATAAATTTCTATCATTTTTCTCCTCAGGTGGATCTCATACCCAACCCTTGGCCTGACTCCCCATTGACTTCGATCTTTCGTCGAACCACCCCGAAGCTCCGTCGGTTCTCCCGCTTCTTCCTCAGGGTCCAAAATCTACCTCCACCAACTTTCCATGGAGAACGCAGACTAAGTACCAAATGTGTAGCATGATTTAATGACTGTCCTCATCCAACTTACTACAAAGATTGACAAGCTTCAAATCGAGGTTCAAGAGATGCAGCGAAATTGGGTCCCTATTCCCAAAGAGCTCAAGGTCCTCTTCCCTTATTCCATGGGTCCACCCATACCTGATTATATTTGATCCCGAAAGAATATCAACACACTCCACATGCCCCTATTGCTAATGGGTCACCGCCAGCTCAACTTCCAATGCCTGCCACTTCATGGGCACCAGAATGCCACCCTAGCCTAGTTAGAAAGGAATACACCGAGCTTTATGCTCCCATCTCCAAAGTCTACCAATCCCTTTTGAGCCAAAATCTTATCAAGTCATTTAACCCTCGTCCACTACTAAACCCACTCCCCAAAAAATTCAAACTCGATGCCCATTGTAATTTTCACCAAACTGCCAGCCATATCACTGATCAATGCTTCCATCTCTGAAATATAATCCAAGGTCTTATTGACAGGGCTACCAACAACACTCACAATCCACTTCCAAACCATGCAAATGCTATCTTCTTAGGAAAATACCCAAAATTTAACCCATATACCCAGATTATACCCATTAAATCACCCATCATACTCGTATATTCACCTAAACCCCTCAAAGTTTGTCCGTACTTTCTCTTACATCCTACCTGTTTTGCCGATCAAGCCATGTCACTTCATATAAGAGCATGCATTGACGTTCGTACTCGTTTCGAGGGAAAAAATATGGAATTGCCAGCGATACTAAACCAACACATAGAGTTCGAGCAAAAATTTCCCTCAGAGATGACCATTTACAGCCAAAAATTCAGGACACTATTCTTGGAAGATCGAAAGTGGGCTCGAGAGTTAGATAATTGGGCGGTACCCACTGATGAAGTCAGCTTAGAGGATGTTATCCATATCATGGAAGACTTGTTTCGATAGACCGTGAAATTTGTAGTATATTCGATCTACTCGATGTTTTAAAACTACAAGGGCGATTGATCCTTTCACTTCTTCATCTTCTCGTTGAGTGGGAGGCTCTATATGAAGAGGTCATTGAAGTTATAGATTGCATTGACTTCTCGTGGAAGGATGACATCGTTGCCACTAGTTGGGGGGACAAGTTTCATAGTTCAAATGAAGAACCAAATACAGGAAAGATTAGCCCAGTAGTTAGTATATGTGGAATGATATCGTTTCCCCTCTTTTGTGAACCATATGAATAGATCTTGGAGGCATTACTAGGTTCCAAACCCTCAATCAGCAACAATGGATAATGGAAAAGGTGTTGAGAAACTCCCTATGACGAAAATGACCCTCGAGGAGAGCAAGATCATCGATCAATTGAAGAAAACTCTGGCTAACATCACTTTGTGGGAAATCTTTATGTCTTCTCAATTGCACCAAAATTCCTTGATTGAACTACTTATCGGGCCCAAGTCCTTCCTTCGATGACTCTAGAAGAAGCGATGAACTTGGTCTGATCTCTAACCTCCACTAGAATGCTCTATTTCCAAACTATGCTTTCAATATATCTATCGAGGTCATGTGGAAGATCGTTCTACTTTTGGTTATCGACAACGGATCATCACTTATTGTTTGTCCGCTGAGAACCCTCAACTGCTTGGGATTGAAAGTAAGCGACCTTGCTCTAACTTTCACCGCAGTGCGTGCTTATGAAAATACTCGCTGGGAAGTGATGGGATCCATAAATCTTACAATAGGGGATGGCCCTATAAATCCTGTTACTAATATACATATTGTTTCAACCTATTTCTTGGAAGACCATGGCTCTACAACATCAAGAGAATTATAACACCCCGCGCGCCCAGGGAGAGCGAATGGAGCGCCACTATCAATAAAACTAATCAAATCCACAAATAACAAGGTATAGAGCATCTAAAAATCCACAATTAAAATAAGAGAGAATCCACTAATCTCAAACTCTTCAAAGTAATACAACAATATTCTCTCGAATAAATACAACTAAAGTAAATATCTATTGCTCTATACATCAAAATAATTAAATACAATCTTCCAACTTGTATTAAAAATTCTTCCCAAATAATCCAATCTAAAAATCAATCTCCTATTAATCCATAGCGCCCAAATCCGCGTTAGCCTGCCACTAAAAGAAAATATGGGGAAGTACACAATACGATAGGAAAGATGCTCAATAAATCTATGTTAGCGATGAATAAAGTGTAACAACACGAGTACGAATATTCAAATCAAATGCAAATCTCAATAGCATTTATCAATAAATTTCTCAACAACACATCAATGGGTCACCAGGCCTCACCCCATCCGCATATGCTTTATCAAGACATAGCCCCAGGAAACAGGAATTTTGGCGAGTGCCCAACCTCCGTGCCATATTAAAATCTCATGACAACGTTCTCAACAACAATATAATGATACCAGATGAATCAAAATAATTCAACAATTATTTCTCCAGATTTCAAAGAATTTAACAATTCAAAAGAGAATAACTCTCGAGAGATTTAAAGAGCATATTTTGTAAAACCCCATACCTCAAAATCATCGAATGAACCGTCGCATAAATTCAGCCTCAAAATCTGATCGCACCATCACGTTCCTCTCGCAAAAATAATCAAATCACGTTCTAGCCCCAACACGAGATAACCCCAAATAGTCCTATTTTAAAAATCCAGATAAATAAGATCTAAAAATTATTCGAATAGCCAATCCGACTTCAGATTTGGATTCTACATGAAAAATTGAGTCAGGTATGTGTTTTGAGTTTTTCTCAAATCTCATTCGAAGGCACTCAAAATGAATATATAAAACACTCCAAAATGACTCTTCTCATTCCACTCGTTTTTGCCTCTTTGGATTTCATTTTTGGCCTCTCTTTTTCATCTTCCTTACCTTATAATCACCCATAATATTCTTTATAATAACCCTCTCTCAAACCCTAGCTTGGAGACTAAGCTAACTTATATTACTATATTGCCCTTTAATTTAAAATTATCAACTTTACATATTTAAACCATTACAAAATGTCCAAAAGCCAATTAAATTTGAATTTAAATATTTGATTCATTTTAAATAAAAAATAAATATAATATCAATACGTCGATTAATAAAATAATAATATTATTAAAATTATATGCCATATTCATAAATAAAGCTCTCAAAATTACGGGGTATTACATACTTCCCCCCTTGAAAAGGAATTTCGTCCTCGAAATTCGACGAAACCTAACACTCGAAATAAAATGCTACTTAATTCCATTTTCCAAAATCACACACTAAAGTCCTCAAATTAATTCTAAACATCCTCACCACGACACTTAACACATCCTCAAAATTTTCTATCTCTAAAGAAAATATGTCTAACCCACATCTTAGACCCAATACCCAAGACCTAAGGGTTATCTTCCTCTGTCCATCAGAAACTAAAGTTATTCGCTAATGGGAAAGTAATCACCATCATGAGTGATGATGATAACAGTGAAAATGAAAGCACCAGTAACCCTGTACCAAAGATACAACATGGGGCGAATGATATGATTTTATTTGGATTCCGAGTCGAACCACTTCTGCTCCTAGCATGAGATGGTTTCAGAGATAGAGTATGTCTAGAGCATAGCGCTCATAGCAATGCCAACGTGATATAGATGTTCAAGAATATTCCCTTCATGCCTGGATTGGGGGTGGGATGACGACAACTGGGAATACTATAACCCACAGTACTGAAGAAGGCTTTTCCCCCATACGGAATGGGTTATCAACTGTCATTAGAGGAAGTTAAATGCTTCGCTAACACGATTGAAGACAAGTTTAAAAAGTGCCAAGTTGTTTGGGGGGAGTCTTTGAACGGAAGATTTGTCAAAGAAGGGCAATATTTTACCTTTTATGCCTTTCTCGAATCATGGTATGATCACGTGGATAAGAAGATGAAGCCAGGGATGGATATATTCTTCCAAGATAGTTACTCTTGGGCCAGACGTTCTAATCATCATGTGAAACCAATCGTTTATCCCATTTCTTACTCTCTTGTTGGTCCTACCTTTTCTGATAACAATGTAATCGAGACCTCCTTCGATGATGTTCTCAACGCTATTTTCCCCAAAAATAAAATAAATGAAAATTTTAAGTATCTTGTTATGCCTTACATTAATTGTCTTGATTCTATTCAAACTCTTGATAACGATGATTTACCAAAGGAACGATTCTTAACTGGTCTTAATAAGGTTAATAACAAATAACATAACTGCGTTCAAACTAATGAAGATGAAACTATTGTTATTAATCTCGATTATAATGTAATAGCCCATATGTTATGGCCTTTAATTATGGGATTAATTAAATTTTATTAGGATATATTAATTTAATATTAATCCAGTTTTTGTTAAATTGAATATTTACTAGTGTGACGAGAGTTAGTAATTATTGGTAAGAATTACGTTGAATATTACTAGATGAGTAAAGTAATATATGAGATTGAATTTATTAAAATTGTCACGAGCGAATAATACGACAATCATAGAAATTAAGTCAGGATGCGTGTGTGTCGTGTCGGGAAAAAATTAATGGAATGAAAAGTAATTTAATTATAAGTCGCCCGTATGGTCATTTCGAGTGCGCCAATGTGTCCGAAAGGGTTGAGAGTGAGAAAAATGTACCCGAGGGTTTATTTTGGGTCTCGGGATGTTTTTAGGCCTAACCGATAACTCGGGAAGGAATTTGGTAATTTCCAATTTTAAGCCTTAATTATGGACAAAAATTGAAGGGTAATATCGGATGGGAGTTAAAGTCCAAGGGGGTTAGAAACACAAGATTTTCAGAGAGGCTAAGGAAGAGAGAAGAGAGAAGGCTTCCAATGAGGAGAGCGACCGACCCTACACCACTCTCACCAATTCCACCACCAATGCGTAAATCGAAAGAAGATGATCATTCTTATACGACTCAAATTCATCGGATCAAACCTTTGATTTATAGGTAAGTATCTAAGTTGCTATTATTTAGTTGATAACACATCCATACTAGTTTAGGAGATGATAAATTTATGTTTTCATGCAAGGTAAAGGATAATTAGGAGATTCAAATTGAAATTATGAATAGAAATCATGTTAGGACAACCCTACTGTTATATGTAGATGATTAACTACGAAATTGATGTTCAGTAGAGGTTAAATTCTGGAAGAATTAGGAAAATATCGATCATGATGAAAAAAATAGGGTTCTTGTTATATTAATTTGAATTAACCCTTTAATTGATGGACCTTGATGAATTCATACATGTTTTACGTTATAGATCATGTATGTAGGGTAATACAAGTATTGGTTTGAATGTTTGGGAGTTTGGGATGAATTAATAGAGGTTTTGAGGATTTATGTTAAGGAAACCCGTAGGTAAAGAATTGCAGAAACTGGGCCAAGAACTGCTCGATCAATCGATTGACTCAAGAATGTCGATTGATCGACCCCTTCTCATCGATCGATCTACACCTAATAGAAATGGAAGTTTTTCCCCTTTTTTTAATGTTAATCCAATCCCAATGTGTAAGGACCTTTGGAAATAATTTAAATATTATAATGGGACTTGAGGAGGACCTGTAGGGTATAAGTAGGGTCTGGGGAAGACAATTTTATATGGGATTCAACTGTGGGATTTCGAGGTATACATTGAATGGGAAATCGTTCGTAAGTTAAATTAGGTCTTGTGAGAATTAAGAATGACTTATACCAGTAGGGTAGTGAGTGTACACCTATAGATTTTATAATTATCAAGAGGATACACTTGGAGAGTTGAGAAGTAATTCAGGATTTGCGGAAATTGAGAAAATAAAAAGAATGATTTAGTTATGCATAGAAATCGGGCATAGTTGACATGTATTATGAGTATTGGGTATACTTAGCTGAATAATGTGAATATATATATATATATATATATATATAGGGTATTAGTGTATATATATAATGTTGTATATTTGTGTGTAATCATACCCGCGTCGGGACAGTCTTATCTCGATTGGACCTTTATGGGGGATATTGACTTCTACCCTAGAACATAGCATCCTTAGTAAAGGCTATCCGAGGATTATTGTCAGACAGACCTAAAAGATGTGAGGGTTTGTGCTGACCTCTTAGTGACTTGGAACTATGCTTCACCTCCAATATGTATGTTTTGTGTTAATATAGTTCGAGAGTGATTCTGAACTAGTATTCCCCTCTTGTACCAGTGATACAGGGACTAGATTGTAGAGTATACCAGCACCATAGACTTATGTGGGGTGCCCTATTAGTATATATATTATGAGTGATAAATATATGTACTTGTGATTAATTTACTGTGATCGTAAGTAGATAGAATTGAGTAATTAATATTAAATGAGTTATGTGGTTGAGAACTTAAGTCTGAATTGTAATGAATATAACTGGCTTGGTAAATTCATAAGAAAAGGTTATCAGATATAAACTATAGTCATGCGATTACTTAGGTTAATCTTGGTGAATGGAAGTTAGTTTTACAAGATAACCGGGTTAGATTTAACTAGGGTAATTCTGTAGTATGTTAGGCGTGCACACTAGTTGAGAGGCGAGAGATGTTAAGTGAGTGTCAAAGTACTAACATGTATGTAATATCAGTTGATAAGCATTTTAAATACTTGCTAAACTATTTTTAAGGCTATTGTACACGGGCTCTGACCCGTTTCCTTTTATCTTTTCTTTCTCTTGTATATAGATATTACAGGTGCCCAGCCACAGGGGCGTTAGGTCTAGATCTTTGGAACATGGACGTGTTGCAGCTATTGTGGAAGTTGCAGGTCCTTACAGTAGACGACTCCATTCTTTTCCTTCCAGTATTCTATTTAGTTATTACCAGCTAGGGCATGTGTCGCCCATTTCCATATTTTATTTTGTTCAGAGAGAAACTTCACTCTTTATTTTTTCAGGATTTAGCTATTGTTGGGATTGTTTTATTTATTTCCTTGTCCTGCGATTGGGATTAATTTTTTGGATTGGTTATTCTAGCTTGGTTATTTCATTGGATGGGTTGGTCTTTATATTATCAGTTGAGTTCATGAAAAGGGTTTCATATTAAATTATGACTATAGTACTTAATTCAGAAATTTAATGTTTTGACACAACATAATTATTCATTAGGTGATTAACATAAAAAAAATTATTTTTTGACGGTGATTCTATGAATGAACCAACCGGACACTTTGATTTAATTTAATAAATGACTGATCACCTGGTATTTAATTAGGTGGGGTGTCACAGGTGGTATTAGAGCCAGGTTCTAGAGTCCTTTAGGATATGTACAGCTTATTTTGCTTTTAGCATTGCTTTGTTTGATATAGATCCCTATGTTTATAATTGTTGATTTCTATGGTGAGATTTCGTTCTCCTCCTATAATGTAGATATATTAGTGAATCTTATTTGCATTCGGTCATGTACGAAGAATGAAGTATGACATACGAGGGCCGTTGGGCGGACAATAGGAGGTAGGGATTAGTTGAGGTTCTAGAGTATATTCGAGGATGATGACCGTAGTCGAGGTTACCCCTATTATGGCAAGAGAATCCAGGACTATAAAGATGGCTAGGGCATAACATATGATTTCGAAGTGCTGCTATAGTCGAAAGGAGTGCCAAATTAGACACACCCAAAGTGGTTTGACTGGGAGAGAGTAAGACGAAGCATTGAGGAGAACCATCAGTGGAAGATCTAGAAATGCGTGAATTGTGTGTTAACCAACGAAGGTAAAATATCCAAGAACTTGGACTTATGGCGGAGTGTGGGTAACGAGGAGTGAAACTTTGGATTAAAATTTTCTTAACTCGTCGGAGCATAGTTATAATGGTGGGAGTGAACCACCACATTTAGAAGTGGAATGTTGTGTCAATGGAAGGATATTAGGTACGTTTTACGGTTTGACAGCAAGTTCCTTCATCATATGTTCATGTTAAGATGTGAATGTTGTTTTGAACTCATCATAGGAAGGCGGGACAGAGGTTCATGTGTGAAAATGAATTCAATTATTTAGAAAATCTTATGACAGATGAAGTAAACATAAATGGAGAGGAGGATTTCAAGTGGGAAATCAACTCGTAACAAAAGTTGACAACACTTAAAGGAAATTCTGTTGGACAATCGATCCATATGGTGACAATGTTATGCATTGTCCATAGAGATGTTAACGCTTCTTTACGAAGGGAGATACAGGAATCGAAAGATTTTATTGGGGACTAAGACTAGATGAAAAGCAGTTAGTGAAATGACGCAAGGGGAAGACCCATAAGGGGAACCCTTTAAATGATTCGGGTAGTTGAATCCTTACCAAGCGATGGTGAATTAAGTAAGGGCTGTCGAAGCCAGTAGTGTGTTCCTTAGGGACAACAAATCTAATGGAACAACAGGGGTAGCCATCAGGAATTGAGCTACCAAAGTTTGAACGAAGGACAACCCTAATAAGGTCAGTATGACCAGTGATAAGTGGATTATGCATAGAGGTATTTTATGGAGAGTGAAATCACGCGCCTTAATGTTTCCCGAAGCGAGTAAAGGGACAAGAGTAGGGTGCCTAGTAAAGGGAAATGATTAAGTAGTTTTTATTTTAGGTCGGACAAGCGTGTTATGTCTGATAACCATTTGAGCATCCAGGGCGATTGGCAAGGTAGAAGTATGAGATTTACCCTCGGAGGAAGAGGCGTGTTTTATGTGACATGAGCGAGTCACTATATTTTGATTATTGCTAGATTCACACGTGAGATAAGTTTAATGCGTATATCAATAAGGTTATTATGTGAATGTTTTCCCTGGTATAACGGGATTATGTTTAGTGTTATCCACGAAGGATGAACGATGTATTGATAGTGGTATATATACCTCATTGAGGTTACTTGTTTTAGTGATGTGCTGTACGAGTATGATAATATCTTGATTATGGTTTTAGAGTAATGATTAGACCGATAGTGGGCGAATATCAAAAGTCTATCGGGGGTACTTTTCTAGTGTAGGATGTTTTGTCCTTGCGAAACCTCACTTGTGAGAGTCTCGGGCTCACATTTATATCATATATTATAGAGACTTCGAAGGGTATAGTCGTATCGAAATGTTTAATCCTGGGGTGTGTAGGGACTTTGTTGTTATGATTCAATGTGTATTGGGTTTATTGTTAAGCGAAAATATTTAACTCATTATCATATTTAACGCTCAGGACTGGGGGATAGGAAGAGCGCATTGTTATATCTATGCTTTAGAGACATGGGAGTTAAGATTTATATTCATATGTTTGGCAACAGGATTTCAAGAGTCCCGATTGTATGTGTACGAGGTTTATGGAATGTGATTACCACCAATGCTAAGTGATAGTAAAATTAGCAAAAAGTTCCTTAGTTAAATGTAATTATGGGAGGATATGTAGCTTTTATGTCAAGAGACGGGAATATAGGGGGTATGTTATGGACAGAAGGCCAAACAAATTTTGAAAACCAACAATGCTAGGAAGTAGTGTATCAGGGTTTTCCTTGTTTGGATTTCTCTTTGCGAGACATCCCACGCATGAAACTTAGCGAAAGGTTGGAAGTAGGGAGATGTTTGGTCATTGGTCCACGAGTTCCGTACCGCGGTTGTCTTAGGAGCAAGTAGTTATAACTGTGAGTTGGAAGTTAAATTATGATTCGAGGCTAGTGGAGCCGGTTGTGTGGTAAGGAAGCATTGAATTTTTTTTTATCACTATTTTCAATTTATAAAATACTGCAAGTGCACGAGCTATTATAGAATAGCGAGTGTAAGTACGGGTTGAACCCACGAGGATTTCTCAATTTTAATTATTAAAAGAATTGCAACTGTCCAACTAGATCAAATGGGGTAGGTAATAATTATAAATTACACTAAATAAAAGCAACTATGATAAATGAGAGTAACACAAGAGATATGTAAACCATTAGGAAATAATTAGGATTCGGGGTCCATTTATCACGTAACTAATATTGCACACTAATTTAATGTTGTCATTCCCTTTTTATAAGTCAAATTAAATCGACTCTCACCGCGTTTAATTCGGAAAATATGACGGTTATCATCATGATATTTTTAATGTCTCTAATAGATGGCTAAAATCCCTACTCCCTTAGAAAATACTAGTTTTATGATTCGCAAATGTATTTATGCATGAACTATCAAAACAATCAAAGTGCAAGCATAATCCATAAAAAATTACTATTTTTAAATCTCAAAACTAGATTTGACAAAATAATCTTGAAGGTTTTAAAACACACTATCGTGTCGCTTTAAAATGAATACCGAATTTTTAATAAAAATTAAAACAAGTAGGGCATAAACAACGATAAAAATAACGTGACAATATTACCTAACTGTGATAAACTTCACCCTAGTCCTAATATAAGAATCAAGCTACCATAATGAAAGAGAAATTGCAAGAATGAGAAGAGATCTTCATTAATAAACCAAATTTACAAATAGTTCTCTTACAACAATCTTCAATCCTCTAAAAAAATTATAAAAACTTGTCCCTCAAATTAATTACAATCATTAAGAGTTGCTCCTCAAAATCCTCCATGAAATTCCTCTCTAATTTTCTAGGAAACTATGAGCATAAGGGTCGTTTTTATAGGACAAGTGGTGAGGTATTTGAGTTGTGGTGGGACTCTTTCGGATTGGCCGAATGGTGTTTGTAGCTATCTCTCCACCTCTTTAATCTTTGGATCGTGATAAGGGACGGAATTGCCCCCCACTCAAAAACTCTTATATTTTCTTGTTGAACACGCATGCCGAGTTTCTTCCAAATCGGATGATAAAAATTTTCGATTTCTAAGTGTAAAACACCATGAGTTACATTGGTCCCATGCGAAATTTTTTTGTGCCTCCAATGAGGCTGTTTAGGGATTATTTTAGGTTTTTTCCCTTTAACAGCATGTTTATAAGTATAAGTCTTGATATTCATAAATTTATATTATATTCTCAAATCGGGAGTCCCATGACTATGTGGTTCATTCCTACGACTTATAGTGATTACATGTGAGGTGTTCGTGCATCTTACGAGGCCGTTTATGGACTGTTTTGGAATTTTTCCTTCGAGTGGCATGTTTTTAAGCCTAATTCTAGATATTTGTAAATTTTAATCATATTCTCAAACCAAGAGCACTGGGACTACGCGATATGCTCCTACAAGTGACATTAGCCTCGTGCGAGGTGTTCTTGCCTTTTAAGAGGACGTTTCAGGGTTGTTTTGAAATTTTGTCCTGTAGTGGTATGTGTTTTAAGACTATGTTTGGATATCTGAAATTTTTTATCATATTCTCAAACCATGAGCCCCGTGACTATGTGGTCAGTTCCTATGAGTTACATTGGTCCTGCGTGAGGTGTTTGTACCGCTAAGAATGTCGTTTAGGGTTTTTCCCTTAGCAATATGTTTTTAAGCCTAAGTTTAGATATTTACAAATTTGAATCATATTCTGAAATCGGGAGTCCCGTGTCTACCTGGGTAGTTACTATGAGTTACATTGGTCCCAGTCATCCTATCTAATTCATAAATCATAGTAAACATTTATAATTCAAACTAAACATTCATAAATCAAACTAAACATTCATAAATCAAACTAAAGTTTCAATATAGCGCCAATATCATAATAGGATACAATACGGATACAAATGGGATTGTCAAGGGCTAATAAAATAATATGATACAAATATGGTTGTGAAGGCAAAAATAATATTTTAATACTTAGTCTTCCTCTAAATCAACTAAAAGATCCTTCAAATTAGGGTTTTGATAAATAGTTGACTGGAACTTTTTACGAGCCTTTAATGTGTCTGATTGAGTAATCATACCCTTTGGTGCATGAAGAACAACTTAAAAATTGCCATTGTTTATTCACTTTGTGTAGAATACCTTCTTTACGTTCTGAAAGGCAAGAATAACAGGTTCATCGACTATGCAATTTTACTGTTCATCTTTGATAAATTTACCAAGATACGTTTTAAGTTAGGATGAACTTTACAAGCATTCATAGTGTTCTCCCCTTCACCCAGTCACAATAGAATACAATTTATGTGAAATATAAATAATTGAGTTCCAGGATTTAATGGATAATCCCATAATAGGGTAGCACCAGATCTTTTCAATTTATCACTTTTGCTAGAGACACAGTTAGGCGAGGGAAAAAGTAAAATTCCAATGTTTTGTGTCAAAAGCTTTTCCTCACATGGATATGAAATGAAATCAAAACCATTAGTGCGGAATTTCTTAAACTCTTTTGCACGAAATTTAGGACCTTTTTCAAGGCATTCAAGACTTAAAGAGTCATCATCTCTTTTTAGAAGCTGCATTTATTAATCTATTTGTATTAGGTCATGTTTTTACCATACATGAATAAATAACCGCACATATAAGAGGTGGAAATTACCTCTTTCAATATCTATGCCCTAAAATCATTAGCTCTGCAACTTCTCCTTTGATTTTGGGAAATTTCTTTCTCATACTTCCTAAAGGTAAGTTGTAGAGTTTAGATCATAATATAAAGAATACATATATTCAAACAAGAATACTTTGGTTAATTATGTATCTACTTACTCTCTAATATTCAACTTCATCTTGCGATTCAAAGACGTAACGAGTTGCTTGATATTATTTTTGATTAACGAGTCTTGCCTCTTTAGGGTTACCAAAAGGCAAATCTTTCTCAAACTCATCACGTTAAGCAGTTCAGACGGAGATGAGGAGGATATTCCTTAACCTATCATAGGAGGCCTGACGGTGGCCAAATATGAGAAGAAATTCACGCGACTGGTGAACTTTATACCAGATGAGGCAAATACGTAGGACAAAAGGTTACAAACGTTTACAAATAGACTCGCATGTAGGATTTGCAAGCACTTGTTGGGGAACCCGATATTACGGACCTACACTGAGGTCATAAATGACAATTTTCTCCATTGTTAGGATCATCGCTTCCACCTGAGATTATTAAAGAGGGTCGAAAAGTCTATCCAGCAAGGCATGATCAGGGGTAGTGGTACCAACGAAGTTCCATAGTAGTAGTAGCAGAGGCAGAATGAGTGGTGTTCCCCGAAGGGGAACTTAACTAAGATATTGAGGCCCGGTAACGATAAATTTTAGGATGGTCCATCTGGGCCAGTAGCGTCAGAGGAATCAAGTAGGTGGCCATTAGGGCGGAGGTTACCAAGGACAAAGGCAGGAGAAACATCATTAGGGCTAGAGGGAGGCAGATTTTACTTGTATATCCTTCGTATGTGGGGAGTAAGGCCACTTGCTGCATGCATTCTAGAACAAGGCTAGGGTTTAGGAGCAGGGTGCCTAGCAGGTGAAACAACTTTTAGCCCCACTGGTAGTTCTAGGATTGCCATCGTCACAAGGGCGGATAGTTTGGGCATGCCTATTATCTCCGAGAACTGATTTTACTGCCAGTGCCACCAGTGATTTAGGGTATGTTTCTAATCCATAGGCACATGGGATGGATTTTATTTGACATGGGAGCATCACATTCATTTTTTAACACTAGGTTTGCACGTACGATGGTGTTTGTGGATTTAGCCACATATATTATTATGACTTTGGATTAACCTTTGGGTGGTAGGACACTTATTCCTTCCATCTACTATAGGGTAGGTGTGGACATAGGGAGGTTGTTCTTAATAGAGGATATGCTCATGTTATACTTAGACAAGTATGTTGTTATCTTAGGTATGGACTGGTTAGTGACGTATAGAGCGATGGTGGACTATTAGAGTAAGGATATCATGTTCTCTATACCAGGACACGATATATTTCTTATGGCAATGCCTCATTCGAAGGGAGGGTCAAGAACGCATTTGTATTATATTGAGGAAGAGCATTTTCGAGGGTATATTCATCTCATTGGATTTGTTACAATTACCATGGATTATGTTGATGTGTTAAAGGAGATATTGGGGTTACTACCAGGTCAAAAGATCGAGTTTATGATTAACTTTGCACCAGGGAGTAGGTCAATAGCGCAAGCACCATCTCGTATGGCTTCTTTAGAGATGTGAGATCTATGAGATCAGCCAACAGTTATTGGGGAATGTTTTTATCCATTGGAGCACTTCACCTTGCGGTTACCCAATTCTGTTTATGAAGAAGAATGATAGTTTTTTATGGTCATATACATATTACTGATAGTTAAATAAGGTCATGATTCGGAACAAGTATCCATTTACATGTATTGATGACTTGTTTTATCAGCTGAGTGGAGCATCTTATTTCTATAAGATTGACTTGAGTTAGAGGTACCATCAGTTACGTATTAGGGAGGAGGATGTTCCTAAGACTGCATGTTTTATAAGATACGATTCTTATGAGTTTAGGGTTATGCAGTTCGGGCTAACCAATACACTGACAATTTTGATGGATCTTACAAATAGCGTGTTCAATGATTTCTTGAATCAGTTTGTCATTGTGTTCATATATGGCATCTTGATTTATTCTCGAATAGAGGGCAAGCATGTAGAGCACTTGCATATGGTTCTACAGACATTGTGGGACCACTAGTTGTGTGCCAAGTTTCAGAAATATGGATTCTTGTTACAGGAGGTGTAGTTATTGGGTCACATTGTATCTTAGAGAGTTATTCTATTAATCAGATTAAGATACCAATAGTGAGGGAGTGGGGCTATCCCACGACACCGATGGATGAGTGTAGTTTTATGGGGTTATTAGGGTACTACCGCTGTCTCATTAGAGAATTTTCAAAGATTGTGGGTACCTTGACAAATTTGAATAGTAAAGGAGTACCTTTTGTATGGGATGACCATTGTTAGTTATATTTTGATGATTTTAAGAAAAAGTTTACCTTAATGCCAATAATTGCATTACCTAGGGGAGGAATGTAGTTCTTCTTTTTACTAATGCATCCTTACACAAACTTGGGGGAGTTCTATAGTAAGAGGAGCAGGCCATAGCTTATACATCTCTAAACCTTAAGCCTTATGAGAAGAACTATCCCACTCAAGAGTTAGAGTCAGTATTAGTTGTATTTGCCTTGAGGATTTGGAGGCACTATCTTTTAGGGGAGAATAAGTCACTTCAGTATCTCTTCACATATAAGGAGATAAATATGAGGAAGTATAGGTGGCTTCAGTTCGTGAAAGATTACCAGTTTGATATACAGTATCATCCGATGCAGGCTGTGCGTTGAGCCCTATGCCAAAAGGACATTTAGTAGCAGTATGGAAAGTAAAGTGGGTAAATATTTGACATGAGGATGAGGTAGTCCCGATGTACTTAGCAGTGATTATCATCACATTCAAGATCACGTTGAGGGTTGTGAAGGCACAGGAAGAGGATTTATCTTGTCAGGAGATAAATCCAAAGTTATTATTGGGTGGGCGGAGTCTTACTCAGTCAGTTCTGATGGTGGCGTATGCTTTATTGGGGGTTTAATTATCCCGACAATGAGGAGAAATGATGCGCTGTTATGAAGGAGGTGCATGGGTCATAGTTTTTGGTACATCTCTGAGAGGATAAGACGTACCAGGTTGTGAGGTAATAATATTTGTGGGCCCGGATGAAGTGGTATATAGAAGAGTTTGTCTTCGGGTGCACCACATGTCAGATGATGAAGGCCGATCATTAGAGACAAGAAGGAGTTCTATAACCGTTAGAGATTCTAGTGTGTAAATGGAAGAGTGTTTCGATGGACTTCATCACAGGGTTACTCACAAAATAGGCACTACACCAAAATGGCCAAATTGTCACCTTTCAACCGGACACCCTTGTCAAGGTCATTGACCGTGACAAAAATCTCGCATTTTGTGTCACGGTCATTGACCTTGACACGACCGTGACACATAATTGTCACGGTCTTTGACCGTGACAAGGCCGTGACAAATTTACTTGTCACGACCGTGTCACGATCTATGACCGTAACAATTATGTGTCACGGTCGTGTCAAGGTTAATGACCGTGACACAAAACGCGAGATTTGTGTCACGGTCAATGACCTTGACACGACCGTGACAACTTTTGCAGCAAAAAAATTCCTAGGATTCTTTTTTCCCACCTCTTTTGGTTTTCCCCCTCTCTCTCTCTCTCATCCGCGATTTCTGCTCTCTCTCTCTCTAAGGTATATTTTTTTCCTCTCTTTCTCTTTCATTTCTATATGTATAGGTATGTGTATGTGTATGTGTATGTGTATGTGTGTATATATATGTGTGTATATGTATATGTGTATGTGTGTATATATATGTGTAAATGTTAGTGATAGTTAGAATGGTGTAAATGTTAGTGATAGTTAAAATTGTGTAAATGTTAGAAAAGTTCTAGAATTCATATGTTAAATTTAATTATATAAATATTTAAATTGATAATAATTTTATTCATGAAATTAATTCAATTAGGTAAAACCCTAGATAATTTTTTAACAGAATTTGATAATATTATATAAAGTTTAGTAAATTCACAAAATGTTGCCAATTGTATGTTTTTAGGAATATTATTAGTTACTTCCGTGCCCAACTATGTAGAATCCATACACATGCATGTTGTTAGAAAGTCTTAAATTTAATTCTCACTTTAATTTGTAGAATCTCTGTACTTGGTTGGATTTATCCCTTTATGATAATGAAATTTATGCTCCAATTATAATTATCTCATGTCATAATTTTATTGATAAATAATAAATGTAGTTGTCACGGTCGTGGTGGGGGGAGGGGGTGGGGGTGGGGTGGTGGGTGTGTGTGTGTGTGTGTGTGCGTAGGTGTGTGTATGGTGGTGTGTGGTGGGGGAGGGGGTAGTGGGGGTGGGGTGTGTGTGTGTGTGCGTAGGTGTGTGTATGGTGGTGTGTGGTGGGGGAGGGGGGTAGTGGGGGTGTGGTGTGGTGGGGGAGGGGGTAGTGGGGGTGTGGTGGGGGGAGGGGGTGGGGGTGGGGGAGGGGTTCGTGGTGGGGGTGGTGTGTGTGTGTGTGCGTGCGTGGAGGGGGGAGGGGGGCAAGGGGTGTGGTGGGGGTGGGGTGTGGGGGGTGTGGAGGGGCAATTTTAACAATTGTATATCTTTAATTAAGAAATTGTATAGCTTTAATTATAATTTTAATTGTATAGTTTTAGATGAAAGTAAATTAATAATTAGTGCCAATTTCATATGAAAGTAGGATTGTCCCTCATTGTAAATTAGTAAATTAATAATTGTATACTTTAATTGTTAGTTTAATTGATGAAATGTTGGGTTGGTTAGTTTTAAAAGTGGCATGACGTGTGCGTGTGTGTGGTGGGGGTGGGGTAGGGGTGTGTGTATGTGTACTATTAACATTTTTTTTTTATCTGTACTAAAAACATTTTTTTACAGCAAAAATGTCTCCTTCAGATATTAAGGCGAAGATGATGATGCTGTTTATGATGATGTCGTCTGGGCTCGGTGGTAGCGTAGGCGACGAGGGATCCTCCGCCCCTAGGCTCCCCAAATATGGAAAATTTGGGATTACCATCGAGAACAAGTCGGAGCTATTAGCGAGATCACTCGAGCTGCTAAAGACGGTCATCAACCCGGGATTTATGAGTTGGAAGGAGGTGCCATATGAGCTCAAGTTAGCTGTTTGGGCGGCACTAAAGGTAATATATTTATATGAATATTTCAATTTCAATTTCAATTTCAATTTCAATTTCAATTTCAATTTCAATTTTATATTTATATTTATATTTATATTTATATTTATATTTATATTTATATTTATATTTATATTTATATTTATATTTATTCGCAACTAACATTGTATTTGTTGGACAAGAACAATTCAACTTGGATCCAAAGCTATGCGATCCCGTCTTGGAGCAGATTAGGGAGCAACTCAAGTCGTGGAAAAAAATATGCGGGCACGGTACTTTGGGAAAACAAGAGAGTCGATTATCCAATGGTGTGAATCCGTCCCGCCCAAGGAGCCGATCTCATTGGCACAATGGCAGAAGTTCATTGACAATGAGATCGAGGATCGACAATTGGCATCTCGCCAATCGGGGAGGGAAAATCGGGCAAAAAAGACGGACGTGCACTACTCCGGCCGGACCTCTTACGCCGAGGTGGAGCATAGGATGCAGGTAAGATTTAATTTTTCTATAACTACAGAAATATATTATTCTTCATTATTTTACTTTGCGGGGGCCGATACTAATTTTACTTTTCTTTATTTTATTTCAGGGGGTAGGGAGTGGGCCAGGGGGTAAGCCACGTAGGCTCGATACTTATGTGGCTCTTCGGACGAAGAAGGGGAAGGACAAGGAGGTGTCCCCGAGCGTCGCGACCACGATTGTAAGTAATCGGACGTTTAATTTTTATTAATTACGTTATAATTTTTTAGTTTACTTATTTTACTAATCATGTGCTTTTTTGTCGTTTCAGGCAAAGCTTAAGGAAGTGCATGAGTCGCAGTCTGATGCCGACAAGTCATCTTTGTCCAGAGACGCACTCAGCCAAGTGCTTGGCTCTGATCGCAAGGGGAGGACAAGGGGAGTGAGCTCGCGAGTGGCCAAATCTAGGATCATCGGATTGGAGACGAGAGACACCGAGTTGGCTCAAACGGTGGATTCACACGATGCGAAGCTATCCCGTTTGGAGGCGACGGTCCAAGATATGTATGCATTGATGAAGCGTACGTTGGGCGGAGACCGTAAAGGGAAAGACAAAGGGAAGGAGAAAGTGGTGGAGGAGGAGGTGCGGTAGGACGAGGCGCAGGATGACGAGTATGTGGACCTCGCTGCTTCATCACCGACACGTTCGTACTTCGATGATCCACTTCCCTATTTGGCGCCCTTCAACAGACCATTGTCGACACTTGGTTGGCCGAGCGTGTTCATATTGGACATATTTGATGGCCAGCGGATAGGGCGGGGGTTGAGGGACCCGAATATCATCGAGGGTGAAATAGTTCATGGACGTGCTCTTCAACAGATGGAGTCTAGGATGCTCGTCACGCATGTCATACCCGGGAAGGAGAACTCCCTATTATGGTTGCGCGAACAATGAGGCACGACGTATATTAGTGGGTGCGTCAATTCGTATGTCGTGTGGCCTACTCACCTCCTCACATTTACCCAAGACATGTAGTAACATTATTTTTAAGTTTGTCCATTTTAATTATATTTGGATTATATCGTCATGTATATTATTTCTTTTTTGAATATTTGTATTATATCGTCATGAATATATATTTGCATTATCTTTAGTTTGTTTGGATATATGATGTTTGGAACAGGTACGACGTTGCTATAATAGGTACAAATATACTGCTGGGCAGTGGCAGTGGCCATACTGCCCAATAATTTTTTTTTAAATTCAGCCCAGAATTGTCACGGTCATTGCCCGTGACACGTCCGTGACGCGTTTTGTGTCACGGACGTGTCACGGTCAATGGCCGTGACAATTTTTTTAAAAAGGGTCACGGCTTTGTCACGGTTTATAACCGTGACAAATGTGTCACGGTCATTGACCGCGACACGACCTTGAGAAAAAAAATTATCTCGCCTCGAAATGTCACGGTCATTGACCTTGACAAGGGTGATTTGTCAGGGTCAATGACCTTGACAAATGGGCAGATTTGGTGTACTGAGGGGAGTCATGATTTCATCTGGGTCATTGTGGATCGACTGACAAAGATAGTCCATTTCCTACCAGTTCGAGTGGATTACATGATGAGGCAAGATGGGTAATTGTATATTATGGAGAAAGTGAGATTACATGGTATGCCTCTTAACTTTATTTCAGACCGGGAAAGATCTTTATGTCCCACTTTTGGAAGAGCTTTCAGGAGGCGATGAGGACGTAATTGCATTTGTGCACAACTTATTAACCCCAAACCGATAGGCAAAATGCATGAATCAAACGTTAGAGGATATGTTGAGGATGTATATCCTAGATTTTAAGGGAAGCTGGGGGCAGTATTTGTCTTTGGCATAGTTTGCATACAACAACTCATACCAGTTAACTGTTGGCATGGCACCGTTTGAGTCTTTTAATGGGAGTCCTTATTTTTCTTTGTCTTATTGGCTAGAGGTGGGGTACAACAAGCTACTCGGTCCATATTTGATTCATGAGACGTCAGTAAAGATCGAGTTGATTGGGAGTCACAATTGGGTAGCTCAGGATAGACAAAAGATTAATGCTGATGTGAATCAAAGATTTGTTGAGCTTGACGTGGGTGATAAGGTGTTACTGTGGGTATCTTCCATGAAGGGTGTGATACGATTCGAGAAGAAAGTTAAATTAGCACCTAGGTATATGGGGCCTTTTCCCATTATCGATAGGATTGGGCCATTTGCGTATAGGCTCGCCTTGCGAGAGCATTTCCAAAGGATTCACGATGTGTTCCATGTGTTATTATTGAAGAAGTATCCTAGGAATGACATGACTTACTTGTAGATACCATTAAAGGATATTAACCTTCATCTAGATATCTCATATGAAGAAAGACCCGTGCCATCCTGAATCGTAGTGAGTGTAAGATTCGATAAAATGTGGTACTATTAGTACGTGTGTAGTGGGAACACCACAATGTTGTCGAGTTGACATAAGAGCATGAGGATGATATCAAGGAGAAGTTCATAGAGCTCTTCGTGCCAGACGCGTTCGAATTTCGAGGACAAAATTTCATTATTGGGGGGAAAATGTAATTACACCTTGTAATTTTAATTATTTTACTTTATTAATTTAATGTGGAGAAAATTAAAATGGAAATTAGTAAATATTAATTATCTACATAAATAATTAATATTTATTGGAATTCTTATTACTTGTGTGTGTTAAGTAAATAGTTATACAACATATTATAGGTTGTGTATGAGTGTTAGCGATAATCAAATTAGTGATGGGCCGATAGGATATTACATCGACATATCAATATAATTTATGGAAGACACGTAGGATACACACGTGTCGATCCCCGAATAATGAAGAGTTAGCATAATTGGACTTAGGTGACTCAGATGAACTTTTCGAGTGCACCGATGATCTGAAGAGGGTCGAAATAGCTCATAATAGGTACTTAGGTGTTGTGTTTGGGTTCCGGGGGGCTTTTAGACATAAATAGGCTCATATAAGCACAAGAAGGTTATTTTATATTATTAATTAAAGAGAAAAAATGGGATTTAACTTTTGGGAAGGTGGATGACAAGACACCTTTCACTTTCCAAACAAGAGGCTGAGAGAAAAGAACCTTAGAGGAGAGAAAAAAGGTAAGGGTAAATTATCTTAAAGAGAAGATTCAACCCAAACTGAAGAACGTCGGATTTGTAATCCATTAAGGCAAGTAAATATTTGCTTTATGTCCATTTTAGTTGTAGTTAATTACTTTCTTGAATTATGTTAGACAATTAGGGTTTTGATTATGGAAAAACTAGAATTGATGATAAATAAAGAAGAATATTGTTAATAATTACATGATCTTGAATGATGAACAAAGTTGGGTTAGTTTATGTTGATAAAATCTGGGTTTTAATGGAAGAAGATAATGAACTTAGATGAGAGATAAGATCTAGATGATTAAGACGATATATGAGTATTACATCTTGAATTGATGATGATTTCCATGTTAGATTTACATTTATATCGATAGGATTGGGTTATATGGATGATCCATGAACTAAATCTATGGGAATTTGTGTATAGAAAATCCGAAAAATGAAGTTGGGAGGTTGGAGATTAATCCAGCCTAAGAAAAAGGGCTTTAGGTACGTCCTCTGGAATCTCGTTTGAACCCCGTTTTAATGAGGTAATTCTTTTCGTTCGAACTAGCTGGGTGTTCCATTCGAACGAGGTACTGCTCTACATTCTAACGATATTGGGGTTCCATTTGAACGACCCGTGATTTTGGATTGGTTCGAATCGAGGAAACGTTTCGAATATTTTTATGAACTCGAGCGAGTACATGGGAGGATATCCAAGTGAGTGGATAATTCATTAATAATATATTTGTGTTGCAAGTTTATCAGTTTGAGTTTAATAATTAGACAGGGTGATCAAATAAGGGACTAGTTAAATAAATAAAATGGGAAGTTGGATGGACTTTGGATTTGGGGTGAAACGTGTGCGGTGGGATATGCGTACTGGTTCTGTAGTTGTTATATATATACATTTTAGATGGACATGTATATATGTATGGATGAGTGTATGCTACATGCTTGTTAAATATACCTACTTGGTAGTGCTATCGGAGGAGGTTGTGCGTAGTGGGGAGTCTATCCTGACATTGACTAGTAGGTGTTGAATTGATTCCCCAGGTCATAGTTTTGTTGCATGGACTCTATCCATGTCTGAGGATACGTGTTGGTTTAAGTTCGATTAAGTATGATGTGGTATAAGAGTGGACCCTGGGCGTATGGCTATGACCTCCTCCATTTTATATGTATTCGTTTGGGACCAGTGGTGAGATTTCGACCCAGTGGCTCGGTGTGAGGCATGATGCCTGGAGCCAAATAGCACACGAGGAATGTATCCGGGGAATTTAACTCTGGATTTATGGTTATACATATATAGTGAGGGATATATATTTATATGCTATAGTATGTATATATATTTATAGCACGGGTGTAGCTATGTATGTTATCTCACGATTATTCAAATTATATCAAGTGTGTCGCTAAAATATTATTTATGAATGAATACCTAGCGACGGTAGTTAGACTTAGCTAATAGAGAGTATTAGCGGCGGTTGTCTTACATAGCAGTTGTGTATCCCAGTTAAACCGGGTAGTTTAATTAGGATAGTTAAAACGAAATGTTAGGTGCACATTGTACTTAAGAGGTGAGGTTTATCACAAGTGAGTGTGATTGGTTAATCTTGAAACTAATACACTACGGTTTTAAATGATTTAAAATAATTATTTACTTGCAAAAATATTTTGCTTTACGGTCTTTGACTCGTATATTCCTGTCTTTCCTGATTTCTCTTCCTTACACCTCAAGTGCGCGACAACAATTGGTACAACAAGGATATATTTGTTCTTGCCGATGGTAGCTATGGTTCCTTGCTTAGACGTTTCATTCATTTTTTCTCTAAATAGAATCCGTTATTTCCTATTTACTTTTGGGCGTGTTGCCCATATATGATATACTTTATATCACTGTAGACATTTATTATTTTTCTAGAATTGTATTCTATTATTATTTCAGTTCACTATTAATGTTTTGGTGACCGATGGTTTGTTTAGTTGATGTTCAGTCTGTTATTGCGGTAGTATGGATTATTTGTATTCTTTATGTTTTATTATTACTACAACAGTGATGATGAGAATGATCCAAAATGAGATACCGATTATATTTTGGTAAATGATTGATCACCTGATATTAAAATAGGCGAGTTGTCATAAGCATGTTCCTTGGTCCCTCAGCATGTCGACTAAAATGAATGCTTTTTTCAGTATGGGGCGAGACTCCCCTCCCTCTATCTGTGGTAAGGATTATAAAGGCCATTGTAATTTCTCCTTCCTAACTAGTGGCTAAATTGGACAGATGCATAATGGGAACAATCTTGGACTTTAAGAAGGCCAGTGAGGGTCATTAAGATGTCACATTGGACCAATTCTTCAGGATATATTGTGTCCAAGAGCAGAATAAGCTGAAAACTAAGGGATGGAAATATCTCACCCGAAAGTTGCTATGTTTTTTTTTTGGGATGGGCATATTTCTCTCAAGAACTATAGAGAGAGGTTCTTTTTCGGGGTTGGTTCCCGGGCTACCCTGACCCTGTATGCTAGTGGGTTGCCCCACCTTTTTGTATATCCTCCAACTATAGGTATGGCTCTATTTTTCCTTTTCAATTTTTTTAGGTGTTAACCTTTTTACGAGCTTTACTGATCCTCTTTCTTTACTTGCAACAACTACTAAGCCCTCTGACCAGGAGAACGAGGGGATAAAAAAGGTCGTGGAGATAGATACTATCCTTTTTTTAGGCCTTCGTTTTAACTCCTCTTTGACAGTGGATTAGGGCCCAGGCCTAAGCCTCTGACCTCTAGGACCGCCCCTTGTTGGAGTGGAATCCCAAGGGTCTGTTGATTGCATGTATAAATCGAAGTACATAAAATCTACACATACGTGAAACCCTACTAGGAGAAACTAGGGTTTACCTTTGTGATCTCTCTGGTTTGATCTGGTCTCAGCACGGACAATAAATAATGATGATTGATCTAGAATCTAAGCTCGATGTACCTCATGATCTTCTACCGTATTCCAAATATGAACAGTCACGAGCAAAGTGCGGGCTCTTCCTTCATGACCACCTTTTCTTCTCAGTTTTTCTCTGCGTGGCCTCTCTTTCTCACAAATATGAATTAAAGTTTTTGATTATTGAGAGTTATGGATTACTTTTAGAAAAATGAGCCTTAGGTTCATATATCAAGGCTACTGTATGTACCGCAGGGAGAGATAAGGACGTGGATCCTAATGGTCCTGAGAAAACCTAATCCAACTTGAATTCTATTCCTAGTCCATCAATTATAACTATTACCACTACAAAATTATAATTGCAACTCCACTCCTTAACTTAAAATTATATTTCGAGATCCTTATTATTAATTATTTATTTCTCCCCACATTAAGATTACAGATACCCATTAATAAAATAAATTACTGATAGCTTATTTGATTAACTTTTTTAAGTCCATGAGCGGTCCAACTTAACTTATTTGTAGTGCTAGATTAACATAATAACACATACAAAACTTATAAGCATGTCAAGATGGTATGATAAGTCTCTATATCGAGATGTGGATTCCATCCATAATAGAATTTTACCATAAATTAATCACCATTATCAAATATATCAAGATTATTGATCTAATAATGAATATCAATCGATAGGTCAAAACAATAAAGAACTAGTACATGTGTCCATCAATCATATCCGGATTAAAAGTTTTACGCAATCCTAATAATCATTATGTGTACATTGTTTTATAAAATCAGTACAAATACAATGACCTCAAGGCGGTCTCATTTAATACACACAAAGTATGCTAACACAATAAATTTAAACTATACTCGTTCTCATAATCAAGATAAACCTACTAAAATATTATGCTACAACCCTACTGATGGTGTGTATAGTTCCATCTAAGATCGTGAAGGATAAAATTTATATTACATAAGAATTAATGATCTGATCCTCTATGTGTAAATCATACTCAACACACTAGAACATCTACTAAGAAGAATAAAAAACAACAGAGATATATAAAATAATGCAAACATTATGTCCATACATGATTCTAATTAAAATATGAAAAATTAATTTTACTTTTATACTAAATCTATAAATAAAACTATTAAATAAAGCATGGTTTTAGTCTACTACTCTAACACCCCATGCCCCTAAAATCATGGTTGAAGAAACACTAGGGTCTGATCCCCTTGTCATGGTGTCTCACAAGAGGGCAACTACTGTTGAGTTTGTGCCTGAGTTCCTTAAGGCTTCCAATAAGGAGTAATCCACTCTCGAGCAAAAGTTAATCTCCCTCCAGTAGTCAAAGAAGTTATGCTGTTGGATTCTGATGAAAAGGAGGATTGACCTAGTAAATGGGTGACCTTCTATCTTTATTTTACTCAATTATTACAATTTTTTGATATCCAACTTTTCTTGATCAGTTATGCAATAAATGAAAAGGAACAAAGAAGGATGATTAGGGGACTCATTGAGGAGACCTTTGTTGGGGTTGTGCTGCCAACGGACAGAGCTCCAAGACCGCTAACATGATCAAGCTTAAATTACAAGTGGGTTAGCCACCTCTTGAGGCTGAACTGGTAAAAGACAAAGACATCGAGTTTGGTCCTTAGGAAGGAGAAACATGCTCTAAAGTCTCGGTTTACTCTTTTACTTCAAGTGAATCTCCTGAAATGCCAAGACTCTAAGGGATAATGCTACCTTACTAGTTGCTGCAAGGGACTCGCTATCTAAGATGGAGGAACTTCATGCCTTAGACCATTTTGAGCTTGTGGAGAGGGTAGAGGCTCTCGGAGGTCATAAGGGTCAGATCCAAGGCCCGCAGGACAAGCTACTCCATACTAATGGTGATGTGGAACTTATGAAATAATCCGTTAGAGAGTTCATTATTATAAAGGAGGATCTGACCTCTAAGGGTCAAGAGCTGCACAAAGAGTAAGTCAGGCTATATGCACTTTATTTTCTCTTCAAGGGAATATTCACTCCACCACCAAGGGTGATGTGAATGTCTACCTCTGGTCTAAACCATATAAGAGGTATCTCTTACAGAATATTTTTCTGGATTTGACACTTGTAAGACATTAGTTTAAGGGTTGTTTCTTAAGGTGGACATTTCTGGCTTATTTGCTGAAGCCCATGAATTTAGTGGGGAAAGTTTAGATTATTAAGGCATCCCTAATGTGGGAGTAAATACCAAGGAAGATGCCTTTTCCTCTTTATCACAAAGTGAAGCTCTCGTGTATTCCCAAAATCTCAAGCCACAAATGGAGTTTATGTAATTTTTATTTGAACTATTGACTGGTCGTGGGCCCTTTTGATGTAATCTTGCAATCTTCTATCCTCTAATGAAAGAATAGATTTTTAATTTCTGTGACTCGCTTTCTTAATTTGAAACTAAACATCATACTTTCTTTACTTTTTTTCTTGGCTAAGGAATGTTTTGCATTGTCTGAGATCTGCCTAAGGTCTGCGCAATATGTTGTATACCCTTAGCCCTCCAAAATTACTTAGTATACCCTTAGCCCTCCAAAATTACTTAGTAAAGAAAAATAAATTAGGTTGAAAATTTACTGGAGTATGTATGAGGACCTTAAGACTTTCGACATATACTTTCGCAGTTGGTGAAGTCAACACTGAGATTCTGTGGTGGGTCATTAGACCTTAGATACATATCATGCTTAATACTTGTGCCTTTTATCACGAATGCCCAATTATTTTTTTATTCAAACACTTAGCCCCCCAATCTTGGGATTGTTGGGAAAAGACTAAATCTGATGAGGGTCATAATACCCAAGCATTTGAAATAATTAATACTAAGTATAAGAACCTTAGGATAGGATACCTAGTTCTGTTGCGGGTCTCAAGATCTTAGAACATGGAAATGTTATTTAACCCAAAGCCCTATAAATGGATCTTGCGACCTCTAGACTTAGAAATTTTTAATCCAAAGTTCCACAATGGGCCATAAAGCCTCTGAACTTGGAAATTTTAAAAACTTAAATCCCAAAAAAGGTCAAAAGACCTCTAGAACCCCCTTTTTAAAAAAATAGGGTAGAACTGTCGGAGGTGTTTTCATTGGTTTAATTCTATGTTTCAGAAAATATTTGTATAAAATAAGTCCTCGAAAGGAGTATTTTCCCTGGTTCTTAGACCTTATCTTCTTCTTTATTGGGAATTATCGATGAAAATCCAACTTGTCCCTTAGACTTTATTTGGGTTTTTAGACATTTGGCTGTGGTTTTGGGTCATTGATACCTAAGGACTGTGGTCTTTTTCGGATACTAAGACATTTAAATATTAGTCTAAAACCAATGCGAAAGTCCTTGCAACTTTAATTTTTTGGTTCCTTAAACCTTAGGTGTTAAAGATAAGGATGAAATACTTGTAACTCTAAAAAAAACTTACGTTGAATACGTCGTGTGTGTTAATGGATAAAAGTGGTTTATGGATTTGACACCCCGCCTAATTAAATACTAGGGTATCAACTCTTTATTAAATTAAAACTGGTATCTCATTTGGTTCATTCTTAGAATCACTGTTGAATTTTTTTATTATTTACTAACCACCTAGTATTCAAAAAGATAATGTCAGTTGTTTTCATCTTTTTATATTAACATGCAACAAAAAAAATAATTATTTAAGCATTAACCATTCAATAACCAAATGCATAGAGAATAAAGTATCAAAATTAATAACTATGAATGGAATAAACACTTCCAACCCGAATCTAAAATACAGTAATCCAAAATAAAATTCTAGTCTAATTAACAGAAAAAGAATGGGCAACATGCCCGACTGACATAAGTGTCTCATAAGAAGGAAATGATAAGTGTGGAGACATCTACTACTGAGATCCTGCAATTTCCATAACAGTTATAGCACGCCAAATGATAGGAACTCCTAGGCCTAGCATCCCTACGACTAGGCACCTAAAATGTTTTTACAAAAATATAGGTTTGGAGAAAACGGGTTAGAGCCCAAGAAAACATTTGAAAATTTTAGCACTAATCTTATATTCATAACAAATAAAGAAACAATAACCGAATAAATTCTAATCTAGAGTAAATAAAGAAGACTAAATATGAGAAAAAAAAGATGGAAACTGTTTTTAAGTGGTTCAGCCCAAGATGGTGCCTACATCCACAGGTGTAGTTGAGATTGTATTGGTTTCAATGGGAAAAATCCATACATGAATGGAGGATTAAAATATCTATAGTTTACTCAAGAAATGGGAAGAATAACATTAGAAAAATCATCTGTTCATCCCCTACATGGGGGATTACATGCCATATTTATATGTGCTGTGAGTGGGAAGAGAAATAAAGCATAGAGGAGACAAAAAAGAATGTAGTGGGATAGGTGTGCTTCCTTTGTAGATTATGCAGATGCACATTTACATGTATAATGGGGGAATGGGTTTGGTACACATTGCACCAATAGGGGAGGATTAAAATACCTAAAACCCCACATGCGTTTCTGTTGAGTGCTGTTAATGTCAACTCCACTACATGATGCCAACTTGTACACTATGTTAACTAACACTGTCAATAGCCATAGATTGGGTGAGCTAAAGTGACTGCCTGTGACACTATTACTGATCATAATTATGAAAGAAGACCAGGTTATAATCAAAGCTGACCTCTTCCAGGTCATCGAAAGAGCCAGTTGTATCTAAAATATTAGTTCTCTGACCACACCATAATTATTGTACAACAAAATCCCCTAAGACTTCCCTAGCATTTGAGTAATGAAGAGAATTATATGAACTGTTGTGCCTTGGGAGTATTCGATGCGCTGATTTGAGCAAGTGAAGTGTTAACCGAAGAAAATGTTGCCAGCCTCGGTAGTTTTCATTATCTTGAAATATTCTCGGTGCGTGCTAAACATATTAAATTGTTTCCTTTTCCACTCTAAGATTGAATTTGGCATGTGTCACTAGATGTGTTTTTCGGCATGGAATAATCATCACGCGCCCATCGGGTAGTGCATGCACGTTTAGACTGATAATCCCTAATTACTTTTCCAGGCATGATATCATGTGTCATGATTAAATTCTACTTCCCTTTTGAATTATAAATACTCGTTTCAAAATGTTTTACTTTTTTGTTTCAATTAATCATCTTTTACTTCATCTTCAACCTTAAGAACCCTTCCCATTGTTTCTATAATCAACGGTCTCCCAAGCTTTTCCTTGCCTTCTTTCGGAGTTGAGGCACCTCTAGTTGTCTAAAAATCTCTTTATGTTTTTTTCATGTACTCCCTTCATATTTACTCTGCACTTTTAGGGCCTTTTCTTGAAAACCCTCTTTTCCAGCCATTTTTGCCACCTTAATCTTATTTTCATTACATTATTGGCTGATGATTTATTGATTTATTAGAGGAGCATTGGTATTTAGATAACCATTGAGTTTTTTGTCCTAAGATTCTAATTTGGTTAAGGTTTTTGCTTCGAGAAGATAGCGTCATTTTCCAAATTATCCTTTCAATCTCCCTTTGATTTTATGAACCCCATGTACTGAGGTGGTTTGAGTATTTTGATGAATTAGAACGATTACTTCTAGTAATTATGGAAAGGACATTCCCCAGACCTCTTCAGGTTATCCATCCTGAAGATGGTCCATAAAACACTAGTTTTACCCCCACAGTTACCTCATCCATAGGGTCAGATATAACATCCCAATTAGCATATCTATATGGATTCCACACTCCTATGAAAGGGTCTATGATCGACCTAATGCTAATGAAATATTTTTTCCAGTTTGGGATTTGGAGGTGTGAGTTCCGCTTCCCCTTCACCCCATTATTAAATCAACTGTAAGGGGCTATGACATGGCTCTTACTTATCTCCCAGCAAATGCCTACAAATCCATCATTGGCTCTATGGTGTATTAGCAACTTCACACTCGCTTCGACTTGATCGGTGATATCTTTTGGTTGGTATACGGTGTAAAAGATAATGCTAAATCCAATGCTACTACTATTTTTCATCTCGAGAGTGAGACCATAAGATAGTGAAGGTCATTCAAATGAGCAATCATAGATAAAAAACTAGCTCATCTTCATAAATGTCGATTGGGAGTTCCTTCCTGATTAGAGGGATATGTCTTGAATTATTCCTCGTGTTTGGTTCTCCCCCACCATATTAGTAAACACTGAGCATTTCATTATGTAATATTTGTTTTCATTTATTCCTACTAATCTCATTTCGTGTTCGTCTTTTTGTAGTAAAAATGGCTTCCAAACTTCCACATTCCCTGAAGAAGTTGGTTAGGACCACCTGCACCCCCAATCCCATAGAGTTTGTGAATTTTTTGTCTATCTAAAAGTTCATTAACTTAGAGTATTACATCCCTACAAGTGGTGTCCTTTTATATGATGAGTAGATTGACTTGGCTTCTGATCGAGAGGTCCAAGATGCCTTCTCTGAGGAGGATATCGTAGAAGGTATTATGCTTAACTTGTAGTTGTCTTTAATTAGCACTTTTATTTTTCTCATCCCCTAAAATTTTGATCATATTTATTTTTGTAGAATCTTCTCCCAGTTCGCCTAAATCAACAAATTTGATGGCACCTCCAGTCCATGATCGTGTGGTAATAGAGATTGCCAGAAAAATGAAGTTGGATGTTCAGGAAAAGAAAAGGAAATTCGATGCCACTACTGAAGCCAAGGAGAAGAAGAGGGGCTGAGTGATGATATGCAAATATTGCACATTTCATCCTCCGAACCTACGCATTTTAGCCCCCTCGGGTATCTTATTCCCTATATTTATGCTCGTTAACTAGACAACCTCGAATTTCCACGTTAAATTGAGCTTTTATAGGTATTTGGATGCTAAGTGTGAAGTTTGGACGCATTCTGCTTGATTTTCGTACATGATCGCACCTTTAAGGGAATTTTAGTCAATTCACAGCTTGGTCACCTGGCTCAGCATCTACACGGAAGTTGTATCCCTCCTTGCAAGCTTCGCATGGTCGTGAACGATGCGCGATTCCGATTCAGAATGAAGAAGTTATGGGAGTTTTAGCGGACATGAAATGCAAATCGGCCAAAACAGCAATGCAGCGTGCTCATACCTGCTTGATCGATCGATCGACCAAATGGGTCGATCGATTAATCCTTCTCGGTAGTGGGATATTTTATTCATAATCAATCGATCGACGGTTTGGGTCGATCGATCGATCCCCTGTTTCTAGGAGATATTTTGCCTTTTATTTTCTTTTCTTTTTTCTTTTATTCCAACTTACTATAAATACCAATTTTTGTTGTAATAATCAGATATTCTAGTATAGATTTATTGCATTTATTTATTGCATTTTGAATATGCTTTCTAGCTAAATTAAATTAGGTTGTGTTGGAATGGAACTCACTTGAGTTGACGCTTTTCTTTGCTTTGGTGATGGTGTTTAAGGGTCTATTTCGGGTGGTGCGTTGTCCTAGTTATTGCGCCTAGGAGATTTGACGGGGCATATCATGTATGTCCCGTGCTTACGACCTTGCGTGCGCAATTTTTGGGGTATTTGTTGATGCCAAAATCTTATTAGGCTTTATGCGGATTTAGGGGCATGACAACCGTTGATTCAATTAATTGTCGAAACGAGATGCATTCGTAATAACTCGTCGATCAATGTATCCATTTTATACAAATTAACTCGGGTGAGGGATATTCGACGCAACCTATAGTTTTACTCTCTTTTTTAGTCTAGTTTCAATACACTTTCCTAGATTAATATTTCCCTTTTATGCACCTTTTCCTTTTTAGTTTGTAATCCATGTTTTACACTTTTATTTCGGAGTATTAGATCTCATAAATTCTAGCAACTCGTCTTAGTGGATATTTTCGATACCTGACTTACCACTCTACTTGTATCACAAGTGTAGTCGTAATTTAGGTTTTTGTATTGAGGTGGTGAACAGAAAAAAACGATCAGCGTTTGACACGCGCTACTTTTCTCACTCGATTACCGTTACCGGGGACGTGTTTGTTTTAGACTTTATTTGATTTAGTATTTCATAGTATTTTCTTTCAATTTGTATTATTTCCTAATATTTTACAGGACTTCCACATTTGAGCACTTAGAAACGCTAGAATTTTTTCCGCGCGGACCTACTTTGTGGAATTTTCCACTTGAGCCATTTTTGGGGTAAGCATGTCTTATTCCAATTCTTTCGGTAATCATTGTTATAATTATCAAAATTCCCGTAATCCTATGAATTTCGGTGACTACATAGAATCCCAAAGTATAACAAATTCAAATATGACTTTGGGCGAGTATAACGAAAGTCAAAACTTGGGTTATTAAAATTTTGAGGATGATGACAATGATTTTGGGCCTTTACCTCCTTATAATAGGAATTTTGAAACGAATTGCAATAGTTTTCAAAATTCCTATATTAATGAGTTTTCGTTTAAGTCCGATGGAAATTTTTAAAGTTCCCATTTTCATGCATCCGCCTTTAACCTATGACATTTGGTGAGGGCTTGCGTATGTATGAAAATGAGAAAAATGAAAATCATTATCGGGAAGGAAATCATTCGTGGGAACATGACTTGAATTTACTTTTTGAGTCGGACGACGATTTTGCTTCCGAGACTTTTGAAGTCGAGGAATGTTTTGAACTAAATAAGGTACTTGTGCCTACTTTGGAACAAACCATTCTTGACTTTTCCCATTCCGTAATAGATATTGAAAGTGACGATGAAAATGATGTAATATCTATTTGCAATGAAATGATTTCTTCTTTGGCCCCCAAAGAAGAACATTTCATTGAAAATGATATTATTTCATTCGAAACTCAATCTTCATGCGATGATGATTCATTTCATGAGTTTGAATTTCTTTCATCCCCATTTTCATTCTCTATTATCACACTGTCATAAGTACCCGATGATTCGGTTTCAAACTTTAATGTTTTAAACCTTTTCATCGATGAGGAGTACTTGCTTGAGTTACCTTCCATGATCGCATCTTTTCCTTTGTGTGCACCGCCTCCCATTCCAATTTCAAAATCATTAGGAGGATATTCGTCTTTTCTCGGTCCCCACATATTTTTGTCACCCGTTCAATCCAAACCCCACATCGTCCTACCAAAAAATTTAATTGGCGATGGTTCCTTTCTTCTGCCTTACACATGCCTTCCATTGTTAAAACGGAATTTATATTTTTCGGAGGGAATTCTTCTATGTGAGGGTACATCGGTTATCCTCTAAAGTCAAATCGTTTTCACGGTGGACCCTCAGCTATTTAGACTTCTAGTGTACAGTTAGTGTGAGGCCTAAATAGTAGGTTGTATATAGTTAGCTTTTTATTATTTCTTTCTTTATTTTTTCCTTCCTTTTTATTTTTAGTCTCTTGAAATTAGTTAACTTTTTGTTATTTGTTTTTCTATGTTCTGTACTAACTTGTTTTGTAGATTCTTTGGACTTGTTCTTATGGGGATCGCTCCAGTTTTGGGTAATATCGCTCTTTTCCTCTCTTTAACTCGGTTCTTAATTCACATTGAGGACAATGTCAAGTTTTAAGTTAGGGGGTGTGGGATATTCTATCCATTTCTTTATTTATTCCATGTTTTTTCTCACATTTTAGTTACTTAGTATGCTTTTCTTAGAAAAATTGAAATTTTCAAAAATATTTTCTTTCTTTTTCTCCTTTTTTGGGCATTTTGCCTTTGTTTCCAATGATAAATTTCAATAATTGCCCGATCCAATAGACAACCCAATGATGCATGTTCTTGATTTTAGAAGATATTAGACTTTAGTCTGACTTATTGATATTATGAATAACTTCATGAATTAAACTTTATACCATGAGCACATGCACTTTTATTATTTTATTGATTTGGTTTAAGATTTTTATAACTCGGTAATCTTTTGTTGCATTGTAAATACTTACACCGAGTAAGCTTTTTACCTTTCTTAGTTTGTGAGTGTATACACTATTCTTTTCTCATTCAAAACGTTGAATTCATTGGTAATCTCACTATTCTTTCGTTGATCGTTCATTAATTGAGTTCATAGTTGAAATGTATCACTTGATCATGATTTTCATATATTGTTTTGACTCGAGAATTGTGTAAACTTTTGGAAATTTTCATAGGCATTCTTTGTTATATCACCCATATTAGCCTTGACCTCACCCTTATATGTTTACCCTCGTTAACCCCTTTGAGCCTAAATATAGCCTTTCGTTTCATAACCCCAATCCCATAACCAACTCTAAATTGGAGTTTTAAACCATATATGCACTTTCCATACCTTTGTTTGGAATGTTGTTTGGGATTGAATGTTGTTGTTGTGATGTCGGTTGCAATTTGGGCATATGAGAGTTTTAAAAGTAAAGAAAAGAGATGTGAAAAAAGAGATGAAAAAGAGAAAGCAAAAAGAAAAAGAAAACATGAGAAAAAGAAGAAAAGAAAAAGAAAGAGAAAGTTGTAAATGTTGTATAGTGTTCAATAAGCTTTGATTACTCTCCCCGATGACATATCTAATGCCGTTTTGGAACTTATTTTCCAATTTTAATATTCACCGCATTTTCCCATTATCCCTAGTTTTCATTCCGAAAACTTTGAATCTGTACATACATTCCTTCATTTCATACCGTAGCCTAACCTACATTACAACCCTAGTAAAGTCCTATGTGATCATTAGTAGATGTAATTTAAAAGTCATAATAGTTTTGATAATCTGTGAAAATGCATTTTGCCTCTTTTAGTGTGTGGTATCCTTTCATTGAGGTTACAATTTTTAATTTCATATATAGCATTTTTTATTTGTGACATGTGTGCGACCTAGTTTCCATTTATATTTACTGTATATGCCCGCATGTTCCGTGTGTTACCTCCCTGTTTCGAGTGAATTTCATTTGATGAGTGTAATGCCCGTGAGGATTGAATATGTGCTTTCTTTAATGTTTATCCGGTTTATATAAGATTTTTGTCAAATCACACTTTGCATGTGCTTTCTCCCCTCCCACATTTTAAGGTTTCAATTCTATGAGGTGCATTCTATAATGTTAATGATTCGGACTTTTGTTTGAATCCATTCAATCTGCTAATAATGTGTATGAAATCCTTTTCTCTATTGTTGGGCTTGTCGCATGTTGGGTTGGGCTTATTTTGAGGAAACCATGTGATTTTTGTGGGAGTCATCCCTGAAAACCCTCATGAGACGACACTCGTCTACTAGAGTGACCTAGGGGTTTAACAGCTTATTGCATACGCTAAATGTAATCGAATCGCCCGCGAAAGTGGCTTTTTTCTTTTATACCATACTTTTGTACTCATCTTGTTTTTGGTTTGCTTGTAATTCTTGTTGCATCCTATTTCATTGCTAGGGACTAGCAATGTGTAAGTTAGGGGGTGTGATGATACGCAAATATTGCGTATTTCATCCTCCGAACCTACGCATTTTAGCCCCCTCAGGTATCTTATTCCCTATATTTATGCTCATTAACCAAAAAAACTAATATTTCTACGTTAACATGTTTTGTAGGGGTTAATTGAGCTTTTATAGGTATTTGGATGCTAAGTGTGAAGTTCAAAAGCATTCCGCTCGATTTCCGTACATGATTGCATGTTCAAGGGCATTTTAGTCAATTCAAATCTTGAGCACGTGGCCCAGCCTCCACACGAAAGTTTTAGCCCTCCTTGTAAGCTTTACATGGTCGCAAACAGTGCGCGATTCCAATTCAGAACGAAGAAGTTACGGGAGTTTTAGCAGACAGGAAATGCAAATAGGCCAAAACAGCAATGTAGTGTCCTGATACCTGCTTGATCGATCGATCGACCAAAGAGGTTGATCGATCGATCCTTCTTGATAGTGGAATATTTTATTCATCATCGATCGATCGACGGTTTGGGTCGATCGATCGATCCCCTGTTTCCAAGAGATATTTTACCATTTATTTTATTTTCTCTTTTCTTTTCTATTTCTTTTCCCACTTACTATATACAACATTTTTGTTGTAATAATCAGAGATGAACATTTTAGAATAGTTTTTAGGTTAGAATAGCTTAGGGTTTAAGGGTTTTGGACAGTTCTTCTTCAATTGTTCTTGGATTGACACCCCATTTGGGTTTAATGTTGCACTATTCATCATCCTCTCCATTAATAGAGTGTGTATTTCCTTATTTCTTGCTTTGATAATTAGATTTACATGCTTTCTAAATTAGGTTTACATGCTTGATTTAATCGCTTTCTAGTGTAGATTTATCCCGTTTATTTATTGCGTTTATTTATCGCGTTTTTAATATGCTTTCTAGTTAAATTAAATTAGGTTGTGTTTGAATGGAACTCACTCGAGTTGACGCATTGCTTTGCTTTGGTGATGGTGTTTACGGGTCTATTTCGGGTGCATTATCCCAGTTATTGTGCCTAGGAGATTTGACGACCTTGTGTATGCAATTTTTGGGGTATTTATTGACGCCAAAATCTTATTAGGCTTTTAGGCGGATTTAAGGGTGTGACAACCCTTGATTCAATTAACTGTCGAAACGAGACGTATTCGTAATAACTCGTCGACCCATGTATCCATTTTATACAAATTAACTCGGGTGAGAGATATTCGACGCAACCTATAGTTTTACTCGCTTTGTTAGTCTAGTTTCAATACACTTGCCTAGATTAATATTTTCCTTTTATACACCTTTTCCTTTTTAGTTTGTAATCCATCTTTTACACTTTTATTTCGGAGTATTAGATCTAAAAAATTCTAGCAACTCGTCTCAGTGGATATTTTCGATTCCCGACTTACCGCTCTACTTGTATCGCAAGTGTAGTCATAATTTAGGTTTTTATGTTGAGGTGGTGAACAAAAAACAACTATCAGCGTTTGACACACGCTACTTTTCGCACTCGATCATTAAGTAATAGAAAAGGGCCAATATGGAGGCTATAAAGAATGTTGAGTACGCAGATAAGAGGCAAGCTGGCGCTGAAGCTGTTGCTGCTAACAAAGCCAAAAGTAAAGGCAAGGCAATCACTTCTGATGATGGGCCAATTTTTTTTTCCAAAAAAGGTCGATGAAGAATCCCCCTCCGAAACCTAACCTCTAGGAACAAATGAATGCGAATAGGAGCAAAGAGTTCAAATTCTAGGGGCACCAGCTCGGTGACTGGTCTGAGGTATTGGGTATTCTAACCTCTATAGAGAGGTGGATCCAATCACTAAGGAGAATCCGAGAAGTGAGAAGGTATCTATCCTCTTCCCTAGAAAAATTGTCGTCGAAGTGCTTGGGTACCACGACTATGCCTATGATTTCCAACATCTCCAGCAGTTCAATGCCGACGATCATTGGAGCAAGACTCAGCATAGCATAAGGGTGGTAATATCTAGACCAAACTCTTGTTTCTTAGATTTATCCATGTTGTATTTAATTTTATGCTAACTTCTTTATTTAGGGTGCCATGGGTCCCACTATTATACGAGAACAGGTGGCCTCGTACATAAATGCATACGATGAACTAAAGGATGAGCACAATGATCTCCTTAGCCACTACGAGACCCTATTAGATGAGATGAAGAATGTTAAAGCTAATCATGATAAGGTTTGTTTCGAGGTAAAAGACAAGGACTAAGTTCCTTAAGCTAGGTGTGGAGGAGATAAAAAAGATGAAGGAGTAGGTACAGACGGATGCAACTAATCTCAATTACTTAGATGAGGCAATTGTGAAGGTAGTAAAAGACTTGTAGAAGGTCACTGAGGCTCTATAGAAGGCCACTTTTGTCCTTGCATTTATCGAGGATGTGGGAGTTAAAAAATTTAAGAGATATGATTAATAAAATATAGATCTGGTGACCATCTTTATGGAAGGCAACGACGAGCTCGGGAAGAGGATCATCGGGTGATTTTCTGACATCGGTGAGATAGTTTAGGCATGCGAGGGTGATGATGAGGCCAAATCCCTAGCCATAAAACATGAGGAAATGGTAGTGGACGTTGTTGCGAAAGATGTTATGGATGAGCAGGCTGAAACTACTACTGACCAGACCAGTGCCTCTAATACTATTCCTGACATTATTATGGATGTCTAGAGGACAGTGGCTGAGACTTAGCACACTTCTAAAGCGTAATTATCAGTATCTTGATAATTTAATGAAACACTGATATATACTCCTCTATTTTTTGACATTTTGTAATATATAACAAATAATTTTTCACTCCTCTTTTATTTATAATGATCAATCCTTTGTCGCATCTGCTATCTTATCTGCATGTTTATGCTTATCATGATAATTTTTGAAAATTTATGAATGTCTTTGTATTTATCATACTATATTCTAAATGTTTTGTACGAGTAAATGTGGTCGTATCTCTTCAACTCAGTTAGTTCTATTCTTATAGACTTATTATGGCCATGTCAACTTACTAACTGCTTTAGTACTTAAGATGGGCCTACTAATAGTTTAGTCTTACCATCAAATGTTTCGGCTTATAGCCAACTAGATCTGCCTTACTAACTTCTAGTTTTGGATGAATCTAAATTGTCCTAACTTAGGACCTACTAATGCTTTTCCCATCTTATTGGTCGTATGAACAAATCTCGTCGTCCAGACCATGTGTCATCATTGGTTACCAGAGTCGACCAAGTTTACTAGGATATATCCTTGCATTAGTCAATTCGGATCAAATATTTTTCATCCCTAAGATTGCATTGGATTTATTAGACTTATTAGACTTCCTGATCTTGACTTATTCGCAAATGCATTCATACATGAACTGTTAGGATAGGCTTGCCAATAATTTAGGCTTATGATCATGTTGTCAGATCTTGTTGACCTGATGTGCCTTACTAGGTACAATTTTTGGATGAACTTGAATTGACTTAATCTGTACGTACGAACGGATGTCCTGACCAAATGTTAGCATTAGTTACCAAAGTCGATAAGATTTACTAGGATCTTCCCTTGAATTAGTCAATTATGGACGAATCTTGTCCTCCATAAGACTTAATTGGATTTGTTAGACATAACTACTTCTTAATCATGACCTATCAAGAAGCGAGGTCATACATGAATCAAGTTTTGGACTGTTTGATGTGCTCGATTATGAGGTGTCTTCAGCCTAGGCTTTTTGCACACCTCTTGGACCGATGAAATGGTATTTGAATAATCCATAAAATCTTGAAATGACTACATGTGTAGAGGATGAACTTTGGTTCTATTAATCACTGGGTGGAATTATAAAAGAGTGGAAAAAAATTTTTACATATGATTTTCTCCTCAATATGGAATATGTTGTCACTATTTCTAGTAGTAGCTCCTTAAATGCTCAGATTTCCAAGTATTCTTAAACCGTTCACCTTCTAAACTCTCAACCCTATAAAATCCTGGTCATACGATAATAGATACTCTATATGGACCTAGCCAATTGGGTTCCATCTTATTCATTTTCTGAATTACCTTTTTTAGCACGTAGTTCCCTTCTTTTAAAATGCTCGATTTTACTAATTTACTATAAAACCTAGGAGTCTTCTATTAATAGGTGGGAAAAAGAAGTGAAGCATACTTACTGGCCTCTTCTATTAGGTCTAAGTCGAGTTTTCTCATTAGATATCTTTTTAATGAGTCGAACTGGAGCACTCGATGGGTAGGTAGGCTGATCTCAGTGGGCACTACAACTTTAGTGCCAAATGCCAACATGAATGGAGTTTTACCTGTCACCATTCTTGGGGTTGTTTTGTATGCAACATCACACTTTACAACGTATTGATACAGTTCCCCTAAGCATCATCTAGTATTTTCTCCATTCCACTGAGCAGGGTTTTGTGTATTATCTCCGTCTTCTCATTGCATTACTAGTGACCAGGTGTTGAGTGTTATTTCTGGATCTCTGAACTTCTAAAGTAATCTTTAAACTCTTTGTTGTCAAATTCCGTACCATGATCGGTGATGAGGGCATATGGCATTCCATAGTGGTAGATAATGTTTTTCCATATAAAATTAAAGACTTTTTTGTATGTCATATCAACTAAAGGTTCAACTTCAACTCACTTAGTGACGTAATCTAATACTACGACCAAATATTTAAAACTACACCTTATCTTAGGCAGGGTGGCAGCGAGGTTGATCTCCCACATGGTGAAGGGATAAGGAGATGTGATCAGCACCAATGATGCTCCTAGAATTTTGTGGATCACATTAAACTTTTGGCACTTTTTGCACTTCTTTGCATAATTTGCATAATCTTCTTTCATGGTGGTCTAGTAATACCCTTGAGTAGCCACTAACTTTACTAATGATCTATCCACAGAATGCTCTCCACATAAGCCTTCATGAACTTCCTTAATCAAATCATTTACATTAGCTGGGTGGACATATTTGAGTAGTGAAGTTATGAATCCTGTTCAAAATAGTATTTTGCCTTCCAACATGTACCTCACTGCCTTATATCGGAGTCTCCTTGCTTCCTTGGAACTATTTCGACCTTCAAATATGCTTGGATGGGATCTATACAGGAGGGACCCAAGTCCAAATCAATCACCAATGCACTTTCCTCATCTGCACGGTGGCATATTAAGACTTATACAAGTACTATTCTGCGTAGCTCAATTCTGGTGGCTAATGCTAGGTGGGCGAGTGCGTCTTCTTATGTAATCTCAGTTCTTGGTATTCTGACCATCTGAACGGTCGAGAATTTTGACAACAAAGTTTTTGACTTTGCCAAGTATTTTATCATTGATTCTTCTCTTGACTCATAGGCTTTAAGGATTTGATTATCTCTGAGCTGTGAATCACTATGAGCTGATAGTTGATCGGCATGTAGTGATGACACCAATCCCAGACCTTCAATGAGGATTCATACTTTATCTCGTTCTTAAAGTCCTAAAAATGTAACCCAAGGGCATACTCTATACTAACCCTGTCCGACGTTATGATTATCAGGCCTGCTCTGTCGTCGACGGCATATCATGAACCATCTATGAATAGTTTCCAAACTAAGGGTTCTTCATCAAAACTTTCTTCCATTAAGTGCCCATTTTTGAATATTTTGTTCATTTTCTCGAGATCATGAGCCTTTTCTTTTTATCGAGCCGATGACTATGGTATGTCCATGATGAGGGCAGCTGCATTAGTCATTGAGTTATTTTTCGTAAAAGTATGCTAAGTAGGTTGAATTGTTGAGTTCTTTATCTAAGAAGTTTGCTTGATTTCCTTCTTGGCTGAGATCTCTTTCGAAGAATCCTGCTCTTTCGGCCTTCTTGCAAACATCACTTCCATAGAAGTCTTCTCGACATGTTTTTATTCATAAGTGAACTCCACTATAAAATTGACCACTTTTTATCCCTTAATTGTTGTCATGGGATCATACTGAATGTCATGCCATCCTCATTCTACTGCCCAGGACATTTGTCTTCCTGATTTCTCAGGTTTATGAATGGCTTGCCATAGAGTAATTTATGTATAAATGCCAATAAAATGGGCCGAATGTACGGTTTAATAGGACTCAATCAAAGCCAAGGTTAACTTCTCCAACCTAAGTTGCCGTATTTATGGTCCATATTAGTCCTTGATAGTGTGATAAATCGTTCGTTACACCCCACTTTCATATCAGAACAGTGCTAAACTTATAGAAGATTTTGAAACTGCCAAGTACAAATAAAGTTTTTCACCGAGGATTGGCCTACACAACAGCGGTGTTGACCCCAGGTACCTCTTAAATTCTAGAAAGATTTTTTCTCATTTGTCATTCATTCAAATGTCTTCCTTAGCCCTTTGAAGAATGGAATATGTCTGTTAGTCGCTCTAGACACAAATTCGTTTAATATAGCCACTTTTCCTACCAGTCTTTGTATATCTTTTTTGCTCACAAGCAATTACATATTTATTAGTACTTGGATCTTATTCGGGTCTACCTTTATACCCCTCCGGTTGTCTATGAAACCTAGGAACTTTCCCTCATTTACCTGTAAAATAGATTTTGTGGGGTTGAGCTTCATTTGGTGCTTTTCCAGTTAGTCAAATGTTCGTCCAATGTCAGTGATGTGGTCAGTACCTTTCTTTTTCGTCATAAACACTTCATCTACATAGACCTCCATGGATTTGTCGATCATATCTTCGAAAACCTTATTCACTTGCCTTTGGTAGGTTGCTCCATCATTTTTAATCCCAAAAGGCATGATATTGTAACAATATGTACCTCGACTGGTGATGAATGAGGTTTTCTCCCGATCTTAAGGCTTCATCTTTAGCTAGTTGTATCCAAAATAGGCATACATAAAACATAGGAGTTCATGTCCTGATGTAGCCTCAACCAACTGGTCAAACCTGGGTAAAGGATAGTGATATTTTGGATAAGATTTATTGAGGTCAGTGAAGTCTATGCACATGCACCAGTTATCGTTCTTCTTTCTGACCATGTTAACAGTTGAGAGTCATTCTGAATACTTCACATCTTCAATGAACTCTACCTTTTGCAATTTATCCACCGCTTCTAGGATTGCAATGTTCTTCTTCTTGCTAGACACGTGATATTTTTGTTTCACTGACTTAGAATCCTTTAGTATATTAAAATCGTAAAAAATGAATTATGGGTCTGTACATGGCATGTATTCGTGGCTCTAGGCGAACACATTATTTCTCATTCTCAAGAACTCAGTTAATTCCTTCCTGAGAGTAGGATCCATCGATGAGACGATCTGGGATGTCTACTTTGAGTGTTCATCATCCAGCATCACCTGCTCTATTTCCTCAATCACTTGGTCCTTGACTATCTTATCTTCATCTCGAGGGTCCAACAACTCAATCCGATAAGTGGTAGTAAATTTCTTCTTATATTCCTGTTCTGTCGACATATAATAGTACTCGCTGGCTTTTACTAGATTCCTCTTCACCATGTCGACCCGATAATTAGTGGGGAACTTCGAGAACTCGTGAACATTAGATGTAACATCTTCGAACTTCTTTAATCTGAAACTTTCAAAAAAAATGTTGTAAGTAGAATGTGCGATCTCATCCGGAATGAAAAAGAGGATCTTTCTTTTCGGCATTTTGGCCACTCGCGGAACTCAACTTCCAGCTCTATAGTTCCTTAGGGGAACACTTTCTCCCTTAAAAATCCTATGATAAGAGTACGATACGCCTATAACTTTTTATCCTTCGGTCTCAAATTCTTGAAACAACTGTAAAATAGAAAATTGACCAAGGATGCCATTGTCTTCTAGGATTCATGGCACCCTAATATCATGTATTACCATAGTGACGACCAGGGGATATTCGTGGGTAGAGAACAAAAGGAAAATAATCCTTAGAAAAAACAATTATAATACATTCTATGTTTACCTTTTTGGTTCGAGATGCCACGGTTCCGTCTAAGTTGAGTCATTTGATATGAGCACAAGCTTCTGCCTAATTTAAATAGGCTTCTCTCTCTGCCGATCCATCTTTTCCACCATTATCTCCTCCCGCTATGAAGTTGCGCCCAAATGATATCATATTAACCTCATGCACATTTTCCATGGGTTTCTTGCTCTGGTTAGGATCATCTTCTAAATCATTGTCTCGTCCTCTTTTCTTCTCGTTGACCTTTCTAAAGGGGGAGTTTGATCATCTTCTTGGTTTTTTCTTATCCCATTTATTTCATTGACTACCATTGCCAATAAACTCCATCAGTTTTCCCCACCAAATGATAATCTCAATCTTATTCTTCAAAGCAAGGCAATTGTCCATGTTCGAACTCGTAATATTTGGTTTATCTCTCCCATTAAGAGTATATTTTAGCTTTCCCAGCCATTTTAGGTTATTACTTCCTCAAATATCCTCGAGGATGTGATACACCCCTACAGTAAACGAGGTATATTCATCAAATTTCCTCTGTTTTTCAATGTTATTATTATTATCCCATAACTCTTTCTTTTTCTCTAAGCCTTGGTATGACTTGAATCCTTCACTGCCATAGCTTTTCCATCCTTCATAATTTTACTGGCTTTGGCCAAAAGCTCAGACATTATGTTAGGTGGCTCCTTAGCCAATGTCCAGAATAACTTTCTTAGTTGAGGGTCACTCATAAGTGCTGGGATTATTATTTTCTCTTCGTAGTCCATGACCTCCGTCTTTTTTATATTGAATTGGAAAATGAAATCCATCGTCATCTCATTTATTTTCTGATGAACACTTAACAAATGGGCCACTTTTTTTCTTGGTTTTGAATCGAAGCAGAAGATGTTAATGAAGTGGTTGTCTAATTATTGAAAGTTTTACATCTGGCCTCTTAGCAAACCAATGTACTAACTTTGGGATGAACCAGTAATCGTACTGGGGAATTCTCATCAACATATCTCACCAGGGATAGAGTATATATTTGAAAAAGCTTGGTACTACTCTATATGCAACATAGGATCTTATATGTTATCATATTTAGGGCTTATAATAGGCGATTAAAACTTCGCGGGTTTTGGATAACCCATAATTGATGATGAGAAAAGGGTATGAAGCCTCTCTGTAGAGGATTCTTTGTCTTTATGACCTCGCCTAGACGATCCTCCAAGTATTGGATTGACACTTTCTAGGATGTTCTTCATTATCGACCTTAACCGATATTGTCTTTCCTGGTCGTCCCCATCTTTCACCTGAGATCTCTTCTTGGAAAGTCTACTTGACTCTGGTCAACCCTTGAACGCTTAGCTTAAACCATTATGAAAGTTAAACCTTCTAGTTTCATCCCTCCTTCGTTCCGCTCTTTTCTCTCTGAGCCCCCTACGTTAGTGGAATCTATCAGCTCTTGGAACTAATGAGTCAAATGGGGACCCTCTACTAGGCCTCTCCAAGATGCTTCGGTGCTCAAGGGAGTATGTATACTTGTCATCATACCCACCCATTCTAATGGTATATGTTTCTCTTAGTCGGTAGAACCTATCATTTCGTTAAGATCTAGTGTACCTAACTTTCTAGGTTTTCCTTGCGAACCCTAATCTAATTGTCTGCGATTTTTTACCACCCTCTCAAGGTATATCTGTCTTCTGTCTCTGTGTGGGGTCAATTGAGGCATCTTGTACCTACGATCTAGGTTCCCCCCGCCCCAACTAGGACACTGGGGTTCTCCTCGAGCACCCTTTCACCAACTAGGATACTTTTTGTCAACTTCTTGATGCTTTCCTATATAGCCTCTTAACCTCTATCCAAGTGCTACAATATTCACTACAGGTCATTCATGCCTATAAGTGTGAAAGGCGAAGCTTCCTTAACGTCCCTACTACTCTCTGGATTCTCACCCATTTTCACATAGTTTTAATAAAAATTGAGTATTTCTACCTAGCAAATAACGCAATAACAAGAGTTATGATAAGAAGTTGATGGATAGGATGAAAAGAGGTTCATAAACAAATGGGGTTGAAACTAACAAAACAATGGTGAATAAGAGATGGATGTCCTCAAATTTGAGTGAAAATTCCATTTGAAAGTGACAACAAGATTGTGAATACTCTCCCATAGACGGTGCCAATCTATTTACGCCTAAAACTGGTGTATGGATTTGTCTTAACTAAATACACTAATATTATATTTGTAACAAATAAAGAGATAATAACCAAAGAAATTCTTAACTATAGTAAATAAAGTAGTGAAACTATGAGAGAAAAGAGATGGAAATCGTGTTTACATGGTTAAGCCCATGATGGTGTCTTCAACCATAGGTGTAGTAACGATTGTATTAGTTTCAATTGGAAAAATCCATAGGTGAATGGAGGATTACAAGATCTCTAGTTCACTCTAGAAATGAGCATCATAAGAGTAGGAAAATCATTTCTCGATCCCCTACATCGGGGATTGCATGCAATATTTATATGCTATGTGGGTGGGAAGAGAAAGATACCATAGTGGAGACAAAAAGGAATGTAATGTGACTGGTCTCCTACCTTTATAGATTAGGCAGACGCATCATTACATGTATAATGGGGAAATGGGATGGGTACAAATTTCCCATCATTAGTGGAGGAATAAAATACCTTAAACCCCACATGAATGCTTGTTGACCTAAATGGGAAGGGTACACATTTCCCATTAACTAACACTGTCAATAGTCATAGACTGGGTGAGCTAAAGTGACCATCCATGACATTACTGTCGAGAAGAACTGCACAAGACAATTAGGTTAAAATCTGAGCCGACCTCTTCCAGGTAATGAAAAGATATAGGTATCAATAAAATATTGTTTCTCTAGCCACACCATACTTATGGTACAACAATGGGTAACAAAAAGATTCATTTAATTGCATTTGATCATTGAATACATCACTGGTAGTATTTTTTTAAGATGCTCTATATTCTTGGTATGAGGATGTTCAGACCCCTTCATGTATTTTAGGTAATAACATCCATGCCTCATAATTTTGGTAACTACATAGGGCCCTTTCCACTTGGAATGTAACTTCCCCTCATTTGAATTTCTGGTGTCCAGGGTCATTGCTATTAAAATCAAATCCCTCACATGGAATTCTCTGAAGAAAATCTTTTTATTGAAGTATGAGGTCATTTTCTTCTTATAATCTACCATTCGGAGTAGTGAAGCCTCTCTTCCTTCCTCTAACTCATTCAGAGACAACTTTAGGATTTCTTCATTTTCCCCTGGCTCAAACTTATATACCCTTTATGTGTGTATTTCAACCTCCATTGGGATCATAACCTTAGTGCTGAAAGTCAAGTAGAAAAGAATTTCCCCCCATCGAACCTCTGATTGTGATCATCTAGGCTTATAGGATGATCGATCATTCTTCATCCCATAACCCATTGGACTTCTCTAGAATCTTCTTCAAACTATTTAAGATGGTTTTTTTAGTAACTTTAACTTAGCTGTTAGCCTGATGATGGCTCGGAGATGATTAGTGACTACTAATGCCATAGTCTGAGCAGAACTTTCTGAATGATGAATTGTCAAACTACTTGTCATTATATGAGATGATGGACTTAGGTAGGATAAACCTCTAGAATATATTTTTCTAGATGAACTTGGTCCTATTCTTCTCTGTGATAGTGGCTAAGGGATCAGCCTCAACCCACTTGGTAAAAAAGTTAATGGACATAATAAAAACTTATCTTGACTATTATTGAGGGGTAGAGGTCCTACCAAATCCACCCCCACATTGAGCAAAAGGCCATAAACTTAGTATTAGATCCATTTTTCTATCGGCTACATTGGAACAAAAGATAATCTCTGACACTTTTGACAACATTGTAGTGGGTTGCTTCCTTTCCCAAAGTAGGCCATAAGTAACCTTGCCTTAAGACCTTATAGACTAAGATCTTTAGGATTGCATAGGAACTACACACACCTTTATGGAGGTCTATGAGCACATAATTGGCTTATGAATGGCTCAAACATCGCTGAGGTGTTGAGTAGTATGCATTCTTAAACAATAACCCATTCTCTAGGTAGTTACTATAAGCTAGAAACTTTATCCGTCTGGCTTGGAGCTTATCCTTGGGAAAGGTACCATCTCTGAGGTAGAATTTAATGGGAGTGGTCCAATCCAATCTTGATTAATCTCTTCAGTGTTGATCTATAATGGCATGATGCTTGGCTCGTCCATACTGAGAACTAGGACCTCTGACTCTATTTCATTTTAGGAAGTACCTCACGCCAGATGGTCGTTTTCTGATTTATCTGCTCATGGTATCCTTCGACTATAAAATTTGGGGATCCTCTTGATGAGGTGCTTCACAATTACTAAGTACTCTGCTATCTTGTCCACTTTGGCCTTAGTGACTTGGTTGACCACTAGTTAAGAATCACCAATGGCCTCTACTTATTGAGATTTTAGGTGGATGGCCATGCCTAATCCTTACACAAAGTCTTCATATTCTTCTTTATTGTTATAGGATTTGAATTGAAAATGGAGGGCGATAGAAATAGCACATCCTTATGTAATTTCTAGGTGAATCCAGCCCCACCGCCTGATTTATTTAAGGATCCCTCCACATGTATTACTCATATGGAATAACAGAGGTTTGGGTCCTGGAATAAGTGTTATTTAGACTCTTTGGGCACTACGAGGACCTTAACCGTAGACATTTTGGGCTCTTTTTCCACCTCCTCCAGATTCTTGAACTCTGAAATGAAATCAACTAAGGTTTGACGTATGATAGTATTTCGAGGTTGATATATGATGTTAAATAACCCCAACTCTGCCTACTACTTAACAAGCCTTTCTGAGGTGTCAAGCTTATGGAAGGCATGTCAAAGGGGTTGATCGACCATTAATAAGATGTAATGACATTGGAAGTAAGGCCTCAGGCACTTTACTGAGATGATGAAGTGGAAGGCTAGTTTATCTATCCTTATATACTTTCTTTCAGCCCCCTCAAGTGCTCGACTGACATAGTAAATAGGGTACGAGACCTAAAACTCTTCTCTAATGAGGATTGAGATAATAGTAGTTGGTGAGGTAATAAGATATAGATACGAATCCTCCCCAATGATGGTCGGGGACAATAGAGGTGCAAACCCCAGGTACTTCTTGAGGTGTTAGAAAGACTCTTCGGCCTCAGGGATCCATTCTAAGGTATTCTTTAGTATTTTAAAGAAGGGAATACACTTTTTTATGGCCTTCGAAAGAAATGAATTGAGGGAAACGACTCTCCCGGCTAAGACATGGACCTCCTTGATTGTTCCTAGGGATTTCATATCCAACAGAGCTTGGATCTTTTCCATATTGGCCTATATACTCCTCTTGATGACCATAAAGTCGAGAAACTTTTCCCCAACAACACCAAATATTCATTTATTTTGTTTAAAGCACATTTGGTTCCTTCTTAGATGATAAACGTTTTTCTGAGGTTCTGAACATGGTTCTAGGCATCTAAGATTTTGACCAGCATTTCATCAATATATATTTCCGTGGATTTTCCAATAAGTTCTTTGAAAATAGAGTTCACCATCATCTGATCGATAGCTCTAAGATTTTTTAAATCAAAAGTCATAACTTTATAATAGGAAGTACCTTTGTTAATAATGAATTAGGTCTTCTCTTCATCAGTAGGGTCCATTCTGATCTAGTTATACCCGAAATAGGCATCCATGAAGGAGAGGTTCTCATGGCCAGCTGTGGAGTCAACCAAAGTGTCAATCTGAGGTAGAGGGTGGAAGTCCTTAGGGCATTCCTTATTGAGGTGGGTGAAATCAACGAACATCCTCCACTTTTTATTAGCTTTGGTCACGAGTAATACAATAGAGAGACATTCTGGATATTTGACCTCCCTAATGAAGTTGGATGCGAGGAGCTTCTCAACTTACTCCGATGTAGCGTTTTTCCTTTTCGGCCCAAAGAACCTCTTATTTTCCTCGATTATGATTTGGGATGACGCTAGATGATGCACCATGACTTCAGAATCCACCCCGATTATTTTTTAGTGGCTCAAGGAGAAGACGTCTTTGTTCTCCCTTAGGAACTTGATGTGATCTTTTCTAAATGAAGGGCTCACACTATCTCCAATCTAGACTTCTTTGATTAGGTCCTCCGCATTAATACATATGGTGATCAGAGATTTTGTAGGCCCATCCCTCTTCTCTTTCTTTTCATCTCATGGATTAAGGGTATCCAGGTTTAGCAACTCCATAGCTTATTCTTTTACCTATTTATAAGAGTGTTCCAAAATGGCATTATTTGACATTTTTTAGAGAGTATTCGAAGGAAATGGAACTTGTACTTCGCACAGATGACACCAAACTGATGGATTTTAAGATTGTAAGTTACTTTAGCCCCACGGGTGATCCTCGTTGAACCTCGTACGAGTAAGAGGATAGGAGTATCAAAGTGTAAGACAACACTATAAAGTGGTTCAAACCTCAAATGAGGGTCTTACATCAATTGTCAAAGGTGTTCTACTTGTTTATTCTATTATAAATGATTATTACGATCTATGAGACCTCTTGAGCTTTGGTCAAGAGAGTCTGAGATCTTCCGCCCTTCCGTTAAAAATATCAATAACATTAAGAAGTAAATGATTGATTTCACTAAGTGTGCCTAAGTACTAATTTAGGGCTCAACAAGATATAAAAGCTGCATAAACAAATGAAATTATCCAGGTTACAAATATAAGCTCACCACAGTGGGTTGTGATTATGAAACAAAGAGTAAAATACATATGAATGTCTATAACTCTTGATTCTCTGTAAGTCTGAATGCTTGAATGTACTTTCATCATTTAACCATTCCCTTATTTGTACATGAACACCCGGAAAGGTAATGAGTGGACTGACACAACATGGTTGTGGTGTCCTTATGGTTAGCTGGTGTCAACGAAATGGTGGGTTGTTGGCCAAAGTTTTACAGGTGGTGTAAGATAGTTGTGGGTAGAATCAAATGTTGATGGGAGTATTCGATGCAAATGGAGCTGGGTAGTGGTGGAGACGAAATAATGTTATGTTTTTCACCTACCTGCCAGACTGGTTAGAGGAGTCTTGCAGGAGGTCCAGGAGGTTTGGAATGATCACAGAGTTGCTTTGAGTTGATCTTGAGGTACTATGCTCTTATTTACACTTGGGTTAAGGCTTAGGCAATCTAGGGAGATCATTTATCTTCATTTTGAGATTTTCTCTGAGCATAAGTCGTAATCGAATTTGATGTTATGGTCGATAAGCTTGGTTGAGGAGATGTATTGGAACAACTGATCTTTCTAGGAGGAACAAGGCATAAATGCTACAGTGTTGTGGCTTAACTTTGAGAGCAGAAAAGGTCTTTAGAACTAAGTATTTCTCTATATTGGGTCAGAGGTCATCCTGTAACTTCTTTCCTTGCATGAGGGTGGTTGAAGAATTTAGAACATTTTCTAGGTCAAGGGTTTAATAGGGTATCATAATTTTTCATTTTTTTAATTTGACCACCAAAACTTTCAGAACAAAAGAGTAGTAATGTACGCATTCGATAAATATAATGCTATATTAGGGATGATAATTTTTAAAATTACCCATTAATTTGGTATAGTTAGGCACCAAACTATTAGAATTTTATCTTCATAAAATAAGGTCACTAACAAGTTGAGTTACATTTGAATTATTTTACATATATATTAATGGAAAAATTACCCTCATTATATATATATAGGCACACACACACACGCACACACTACTGCTCATGTGCGGACTGTCCCGCACATTAACAGTCTAGACTGGACATGTGGCAACAAAACAAAAGTTGAGAAATTTATTTCTCTCTCTTTTATCGCTTTTCTCTCTATCACCTTAATACATATTTTTTCACTCAGCTCATGTCCCTATTTATCAATCTATCACCCCACATCGCTATTAATCTCCATCATCTGCAAAAGCATTTATAAACTATAAAGATTACCAATCCATCTTGACCAAATAAGAAAAGTAATCATTATACCATTAACAAGTTTTATACCCAAAAAAAATCTCTTTAAATTAAAAGAGAAAATATGGCAGTAAAAGGGTGAGAGAGAAAATTATTGAACTTTTGTATTTTTTGTCACATGTCAAGTTCGAATTGTTAATCTGCAAGTTCGAACCGTTAATCTGCAAGACATACGTACATACATACATACATACATACATACATACATACATATTTATATATATATATAAACCCATAATAAAAGCAGTAATTAGAGCTTGGCCCCTAAATAATTATGAATTCGATGAAAGAACAAAGGACAAAAGATGTACTTGGTTCAGCCTAGATTTTTGCCTACATCCACGGGGAAGAGATGGAGATCATTTTATTATTTAGGAAGAACCACGACGATTGGAGTGTTAAGATTGATAGCTAAGAGTCTAAGTCACCATCCACAAGTTATAATTAATTTATCATAATGGGGTGAGGTTGTCTTTATTTACATGATTAAGGATCCTCTTCTTCTAGGTCTCTTCATGTCAATCTTAATTCGTAAATCTGAGTCCTATAAGGACTAGTCTTCTAACCCGCCAGTGTGATCTCCCGCGATTTGGACATTTCTCCCTATATATTCATTGTCTTCCAAGATTTGTCACATAATATCCACGTGACATAGATTCGATTATTCTCCCTTCAATTTTCCCCAAGGTTGGGGTGATCGTCTAACATGTTGTTCTCCCTGAACTTGTTTTAAGTTTGTTGGCCATGTGTTATTATAATAATTATTTAGATATATTCCCCAAACTTATATGTGCTTATTCCTTGGGCCATGCGGTGGGGTTTAATCATGGATCTAGGAATCATTTTACCCGTAGTTCACCCTTGGGCCATGTGACCCAGTGTCACTTCCCTAGGTAATGATGGCATGTGAGTGCATAGTTGTTCTTTACAAATGAAAAATGCCGGTTTATTTGACTAGAAGCAGAAGGTATAAGGCCCTCAAAGATGTATAGCTTGTCATTTTAACGTCTATAGAGGTATTCTTGGACTAATTCTTTCTCTTTCTCTAGAGAATTTAGCTACCAAAAGGATATTTCATTTTCATTTTCTTCTTCTTCTTCTCCTTTTTTTCTTTAATTAACCATGTCTAAGAGTGGTTGAAAGTCTCAAGTGTTCACAACTAATTACTTTCGATAATTTTATGAAAATATGTAATTTTTGATAGTGTCGACCTAAGGTTGTCCCAAGAGGAGGAAGATGTCATAAATGTTCCCTCTTGTGAGGTGGCTTTTACGATTGTTTCCATATTGAAAGGGGGTTTGTTTCACCCTTCACCCATTGCTAGTGAGAGTACTTTTCTATTATGGAATACTCCCAGCTCAAACAAACAGTAGCTTCTAACAAATTGCAATGGGTTCAGTAACCATCAAATAGATTTGTGGGACAAACCTAGTTCTTAAGGAGATTAGGTATTTCTATTACTTAAGGTCTTCCCTAATCTCAGATCTATTCCATTTCCAAGATAGGGAAAGGTCTCAAAATTTGTTTACACATTTGCAACGATTACAAAAAGATACCGACAAGAATATCCTTCGGGTCTCTTGGTAATTATATGGAGAAAATATGACGATCTTAGGGTTCCTATCATAAAGGGGACACCTGGTAGGTCGCCCTGTTGTTTTCATTCTCTCTAAGTACTTAAAAGAATTTTACTAACCGACTTGATATTTGTTTATATTGTTTTCTAAATTCGAAGCCCTTCAATTATTAAGTTAATCTTAAGGATTTAGAGAAGGTTTGAAGGCGTCAATACCCATAGGGTGTTTGTCCATATTGGAGGGTGGCCCATATTTTGCTCGGCCAAAACTTGATAGTTCATTCGATAAAAAACTTTACATTTGTTCTTGTTGTTTTATTCATGGATTATTTTGTGGTCAGCGAGGACTCCATTCTAAATGCCACCTTCATTCCAAGTGAGACTAAGATGGGGGTTCATATAGGAGAATCTTCCCCGTACATCATTTGAACACACTACAATTTTGACCCAAAAAAGGATGAAGAGTATATTGATTCGTTCTTGGAAAACCTCGAACCACTCGTTGCCTATGATTCCAGAATCTTTGGTCATCCGTGGGAGGAATTTAAGTCAGAAGAAAACCTCTGTGAAGAAGATTTCTCATTACCTCCAATACCCTATGGGCTGGAAGACATGTTTAGAAGACAGAGGAAGCAGATCGATCTGGGAGATGCTAAAGATAATCTTTGAAAGCAGATGACCAGTAACAACTAGGACAAATAAAATATTACTGAGAGGAAGAATAAATTAATCACTCTCAGGTAAAAGGAGGTCAAATATCTTAAACGCCATCATCAAGAGGCCAAATGATCCAAAAAATGGAACACGAACAAGAACCAAGCCACCTTCCCCAACTACTATTCCTAGTTGACTTATGACATTCAATGAACCTCAACAGGGTCAAGGGGAACCGGGCTCGCCTGTGGAATATCTCCTTTTATAAAAGAAAAAAACTAGTAACTGAGGCCAATTTGGCCCATAGGGATTTGAAGGTTGCGTACTTCTTTGCTCAGGTAGCGATGATATCGTCTAATATGCTTGATCTGAGAGGCTTCACCTTAGAGAGGATACACAAGGAAGGCTTACTGAGCATTGTCTTGGTAAATCACATACCTTCTTATTTTGTTGTGCGCCAAAATCTATTTTTAACATTTTTTCTCTTTTGTGTGCAAAGCATGCAAGTTGCTCAGGATCTCGCCAACCAAGTTGATCTCTACTAATAGAACAACGATTAAATGACGAAGTCCAATAATAATTTAAAGGTCCAATTCGTTATCCAATCCAAGGATTTGGATGACCTCAATAAGAAGTTGAAGGTTGAAGAGGGCATTAAGGCAAAACTGGTAGCGGAAGCTTAATGAATTCAAAATGAGTTCAATAGGGTGGACACTGAACTATCTAATTTAAAGACCTCCTTTTAATGCAAGGTCCTTCAAACTTTTATCCTTCAGAGGAAAAAATGTGCAATGGAGTAGGCCTGGTAGGACTGTCTATAGAAGGCCTACAACGAAGGATATGAGGCAACGATCTAGGAGGTGGCTTCGCATATGGACTATTATGAGTTCATTTTTTTAACAAGGGTTGGGTAGCTGGGCTACAAAGGGGGAATGTTAGCAAGAATGATCTGGCCTATGCCGAGCACCCACCCTTCGTAAATCTTGTGGAAAACCCCCGAGTTGTTAATCCTCTAACAACCCATGTCTCCATCAATCTGTCTGCCCCACCTGTTATTATTATTCTTTAGGGGACCGCCTCTGATCCAACAACTTAGGATGGTGGGGTCACTATTGTACAATTTGACCAATCTGTTGTCGTTAATCAGTTAGCCCCCAACATTTCGTTTCACTTTATGTAATTTTTGTTTTGACCCTTAGTGGTCTATTTTTTATAGGCCTATGGTCGTTTTGTTTATTAATGAAAAACTGTGTTCTCATTTCATTTGATCTTTTATTGTGAACTTGTTTAATTTTTGCAATACATCCAGGATGTTTATTTTCCTAATTGTGGCATTATAATCCATGATTTGAGATAATGTTTAGCATTTTCTCAGTATTGTTTGTCATTATAGGATTTCTTTTCCCCTAACAAAAAACAAATAGTTCATTTGCAAGAGTTCAACCTAATCGGCCTATATCACTTGAATGTGATCATTGGTTATTTTAGGTCGAGTTTTGAGCTCGACCTATATTAAATGGAACATTATTGGGAGGTTTAGTACTAGACCTGGGCGACGTACCCACTTTTATGCTCATTTGAGGTCAATTATAACTAGTCCATGAGTAAATGATGGAATGATCTCAGGTCAACCTTAAGTAAATGATGCCAAATTTCAATCTATAAGTAAAGGATATGCCTAGGTTAGGCCAATATACTTTATATAAAGTGGGTTTTTGGCTAAGTTAGGCTGATCTACCTCAGATTATTTCTCTTTTCAAGTGGTTTTTTGCCTCTTCTAAGTCGATCTATTTTAGACCATACCACTTCTTAAGTGGGTTTTGGTGCCAAACGTAGGTGGCCAACTCAGGTATGAGTTGTGCCACATTATTCTTACGTGGAGTTTTGCCTCTTCTAGGTCGATCTTCTTTAGATTATACCACTTTTCAAGTGGGTTTTGGTGACAAACATAGGCGACCAACACATTTTTGAGTTGTACAACACAAGTTTTATATGGGTTTTTTGCCAAATTCCTAGAGACTGACCTTTCTTATCAGTCGTACCACCACTTGAGTGGGTTTAAATAAAATGAAGATTTAAGACAAGGATTTAGAAATTTTTTAATAACTAGTTGTCGATCATTTTATTATTCATAAAGAAAAGAAATAATTTATTTGACTTCATATCTAATGATAAAACTTCCTAAGGTTCACAGAATTCCATGACCTTGGGAATACTGTTCCATATAATTTTCCTAAGTGATATGATCCTCTGCCCCTCTTTGAGACTACTCGGTAGGGTCCCTGGCAGAGTTTGGCTCAAGTTTACCATCTAATGGCTATTTAGTTAAAGGCAACATCTTTCTTAGTATTAAGCTACCGACCTAGAATTCTTTGACCTTAATCTTCTTATCATGTTGTCTTGTTAACTCTTGCAGGTAGGAGGTCGAATTTATCAGAGCTTGCTCTCTTATTTCCTCAATAAAATCTAACTCATGAGCCATTCATTCATAATTATATCCATCTTCAAAGATCTTTGAACTGATCATTGGAAGATCGACCTCCAAATGGATGATGACTTCCATACCATGGTCAAGGGAGAATGGAGTTTCTTTTATTTGCTTTATTGGCATCATTATGTATGCCTAAAGAATAGAGGGAAGTTCATCCACTCATCTCCCTTTGGTATTCTCTAATCCATGCTTGATTCATGACAAAAGAGTTTTATTAATTATCTTTGGCTGTCCATTCCACCGGGGGAAGACTACCGACGTATAGTGCATTCTGACTCCTTGTTCTGCACAGAAATCTCGAAAGGAGTCGTTGTCAAACTGTGTTCTGTTATCAGTAACTAGTGCTCTTATAATTATAAATAATGTGATGAGGCCTTTCTTATATAGGTGAGTGGTTCATCCTTAGTCCACTTTGTGAAATCGTCAATCGTCATTATTAGATATATTTGATTCCCTTGTGAAGAAGGTAATGGGTCTACTATATCCATGCCCCATTGAGCAAAAGGCAATGGACTGGTGAGGGGATTCAAATCTCTCATAGGTTGATTGATAAATGGCAATAACTACTGACATTTGGCACACTTTCGAACGAACCTCACAACATCCTTTTGCATTAAGATCCACAAATATACTTTAAAGAAGTCCCAACATCGTTTGCTTCATAGCTTCCTTTGTGCATTTCAATTAACAATCCTTCCCCTTAATCTGGGTGAGAACACTATAGTATATGGCTAGTTAATGATCACTAGTAAAGTTTTACCTTGGAGTCAAGGCAAAACCTAGACGATCTAATCCTTAACTTATGTTATTCTTTACCAGCTGAGAGGTGCTTGTTGGTCCTTATGTAAGATGAGATGGGTCCCATACAAGAAGGACCTAAATCCACTTGAAGAACATAAATTTCTTAATTTAGTTCAGTAGTGCTTGATTAGTCTATATATTCCACTTCGATCATCATTTTTAGGTTAGTGTGGATGGCTGAATCTATAATGGCAAAGTCATCTGCATGGCTGTTGCCATTCCTTAGGAGCTTCTCCACTAAGGAAGACTCGAACTATTGAAGAAGGCCTCTTACCTTATTTATATAAGAAATTAATCTGGTATCCCTGGCCTCGTATTTCCCGTGAATATGGTTTGTGATCAGTTTGGAGTCACAGAATACAGTAATGCATTAAAAACCTAGATTGATCACCCTATGGAGATCATTCACCATAGTCTCGTATTTTTCCTCGTTATTTGAGCCTTTAAATCCCAATCTAATGGATTACTCAATAAGACTACCTTGCGGGGTCACAAATACTACCATAACTCTTGTGTCCCTCTCATTTGACGTGTCATCTAGGAAGAGCTTCTACATTTTGTCATTCTCGCTAACTACCAATGATTCTAGGATGGGATTTGATTTCTCGTCCCCACTTATTGGTGATATTAAAAGTTCTTCTACAAAGTCTACCAAGACTTGACCCATGATCACTATCCTAGGTTCATACCTAATGTCAAACTGTGCCAGCTCTATGGTACAATTTATCATTATATTTGAGAGATTATATTTTTTGAGTGCATCTTTCAAAGGATAGGTTAGGGGATGATAATGGTATGAGCATCAAAGTTGAGCCTTAGTTTCCTATCTGCAATTACCAACTCCACAACCAATTTCTCAATAGGCATGTATATGATTTCTGCCTCAAACATAGGATGGATAGCGTAGTTGATCGACCTTTAATCTCCATTATATATACAAACCAGTGTAGCACTAGTCACGTGCTTTGAGTTGACCAATTATCAGTATAAATCTTCCCCATTATTGGGGGTTGATCGCATGAGAGGAGATCTCAAGTATCATCGAATTCCTTCCAAAGCTTGATCATACTCCTTTGTCTAGATGGTGGGGCTTGCCTTTTTAAATGCCTAAAAGAATGGTCATCACGTAGGCAAGGATCTTAAAAAAAAGTGATTAAAAGTGGCTAGCATTGTAGTGACGATCTGGATGTCCTTGATAGTAATTGGCCTTTTGATATCTTGCAGAGCTTTGATTAGATCCGGATTCACACCTATACTTCTCTGGGTTACCAAATCTCCATGAAATGTATCATATCTAACTCCAAAGACGCATTTTGAGGCATTGAGATCCATCCTGAATTCTCAAAGAATCTTTAAGATCTTCTTGATATCTTTGATATGTTCGGACGCATGCTTACTTTTGATGAGCATATCATCGATATATACTTCCATGGTAGAGCTGATTTACTTTTTAAACACTTTGGTCATGAGCCGCTAATAGGTTGCTCCTGCATTCATCAAACTAAAAGGCATCACTTTGTATAAGTAATGTCTTAAGGTTGTAATGAATAAGGTATTTTCCTGATTTAGGCTAAATAAAGGTATATGGTGGTAGCCGGTGTATGCATCCATGATGCTCATACTTTGATGTTCGTCCATGGACTCTATAAGTTAATCTATCCATTGTAATGGAAAGTTATCTTTCGGGCAGTGCCTATTGAGATCGGTGAAGTCTACACATACTCTCCACTTATTGGTTTTTTTCTTCTGATAACAATAGTGTTAGAAATCTAGTCTCAGAATTCCACTTCTATGATGAAGTCGATTTGGAGTAAGTTATCAACTATTGTCTCTAAAAATTTCACCTTATCTTACGTGTCTTATTCTTGATCATCTTGACATTTTGATCTACATGCAATCTATGGCAAGTGATCTCCGATTTTATTCCTCAAAGTTCAAATGGTTTCCACACAAATACATATGTATTGGTTATAAGGAAATGAATGAGATGATGTACTGTGACACCCCGCCTAATTAAATACCGGGCGATCACTCCTTTATTAAATTAAATCAAGGTGAACAGTTGGTCCATTCTTAGCATCACTATCGAAAAATAAAATTTTCCAATTTAACACCCTAATTAATTAATCTAAGTGTCAAAACCATGTTCATACATACTTTCCAAATTTTATTTAAAGAAAAATCATTTATTTTATTAACAACATTCAATTAATTTAATACATTCGTCAATCGAATGTCAACATACGAAATCTAAAGTCACACATCCAAACTGAATAAATCCCATAGTAACAATACTGGAAATAACTGAAATACAAATGTCCAATAACAACGGAATAATGGAAAGAGATACACATGCCCAACTAGATGAAAGTACTAAGAGTGGATCCAAATGAACGAAGTCGTCTAATCAAGAGTCCTGCAACTTCTACCTAAGCTGCAGCGCGTTCCTTCCAAGAGATCCTAAGCAAGACGCCCCTGTGGCTGGGCACCTGTAATACATACATATATATATACAAGAGAGAGAGAGAGAGAGAGAGAGAGAGAGAGAAATGGGTCAGACCCCGATAGTGTATATGTTTTAAAATTTGTTTAGCAAGTATTTAAATTGATACAGGCCAATGCAACAACATATTAATGCATCACTCTCTTGAGGAATTCTCACATCTCTTCTAATGTGCACACCTATCGCACTAACCTTCCCAACGGTTTGTCTTATCATTTATCGCACTAATCTTCCCAATGATTTAACTTATCTTAGCTTACTCGTAAGATTCAAAATTTAACGATTCAATTGTTCGAAAAGAATATTTCAATTAGCAACCAAAGTTCTCATTTTTAACTTTATAAATCAATAAAGTTTTCTAGTGTCATATTATACTTTCTCAAAACAAGTATTTACAATTTGAGTCATCAACCATGTCCTACATGTCTCATCACAGTAGGCAGTTCCAGATTTCAGAATTTCATATATATATTAACTACTCATAAAATATATATATATCACAACAGCACCCCAAATAACAACTATGGTGCGGGCATACTCTACTATCCAATCCCCGTATCACTCGTACTAAGGGAATACAGATTCGGAATCACTCTCGAACTGTATCAACACATGCTCAAACAATATTGAGACAAAGTATAGATTCCAAGTCTCTCAGGACCGTCTGAATTATCACTGCGATAGCCTGTACCAAGGATACCTATACACAAATAAAATGAGGCGAAGCATAGATTCCAAGTCTCTAAGAGGAAAGCACATACCCGCATCTCTTAGGACCGTCTGAACTATCATTCCGATAGCCTGTACCAAGGATATCTATCTTCTAGGGTACAAGTCAATATCCCCCATAAAGGTCCCATCGAGATAAGACTGTCCCAGCGCGGAAACCTCAGGGATAGCAAGTAGCGTGGGCATGATTTTCACACATAAATAGTATATGCATACACAATCATATAACTATAGTAACATTACCATTTCAATAATGGGTAAATTCTCAATTCCCATAATTACGACATTTGTATTTATTTCTCATTATTTAGTTATCAAGTATAACCATTCACATCTTATTTTAATTTGAGGAACTTTTCCACTTACTACATCACGCTCACGGATTCTATCCTCCAAAGTATAAAATTCAGTAGGTATACACATTTGTCCCAAAGTAACTCTCTTACGTGTCTCTCTCTCTTTAACATATACTTACATTGTCCCTCATGTAAGATATCCCAAAAATATAGATTTCGCCTTACATTAAAGGATTTTGAATTTTATTTTCAAAGATGAGAATTTCAAATGGTTTCGAAATCGGAATTAAAATGGAGTTTTAATTGATTTTTTATTTATTTATTTAGAAGAGTCCTCAAAATATAAAACTCTCTAAGAGTCCTCAAAATATAAAACTCTCTAAGAGTCCTCAAAATATAAAACTCTCTAAGAGTCCTCAAAACATAAAACTCTCTAGTAAAAATAATATTTTTAGAAATCCGACCGTCCGATCAAGCTAAATTTTTGTCAGCAGTCCTGTCTCGCCGTTCGCTACAACATACTAAAATTTCAAGCGATTCCAATGGTCCGATCATCCGGAATAAAATTTCTAGTGTTTGTATCCAGTTAGAACTCTTTTCTTAATCAAACTCTTAATCCTTTACATGACAAAGGGTTTCTAAAATATTATTTAAGTCATCACTACATGCAATTTCCTATCTCAAATTGGGTTTTTCTTCCATACAATTCATCCTAATCATTCCTAAACCAATATGAAAGATACATCAACGAAATAAGCAAGATAAACACTTGCCTGTAGTTTTTAGAAATCTGGTTTGGTGCCGAAATTGGTGTGGTTTCGTTCCCCGTCTCGCGATCTACGCGTTGGTGGTGACGGCGGTGTAATCGGAGGTGTTCTTGGCCTAGAACTCCTTGGAGAGCTTCTCCTCTTCCTCTCCAATGGATGTCATTTGTCTTTGGTTGTTCTAACCCTAGAAGACAACCTAGATATCTTATATAACCCTTTTAATTTTCGTAGGTTTAATTACCCATAATTGCGAAATATCCAAAACGCCCTCCCGGGGTACTAATTGGGCCTAAAAACGCCCCGAGACCCAAACTAAACTCCCGGGCACACTTTTCTGACTATCTCGACCCTTCCGGACACGTTGGCGCACTCAAAATGACCATACGAACAACATATAAAATATTCACTTATTAATCAACATTTAGTCCCGACACGACACAGGCGCGTCCCGACTTAAATTTCCATAATTGTCATTTTATTCACACGTGACAATATTATAACAATAAATCTCATATATTACTATACTCATCCAGTAATATTCAACAGATAATAAATTTCCAATAATTACTAACTCTCGTCATGCTAGTAAATATTTAAAGCAACATTCCAGATTAAAATTAAATTAAATTATCTCAATTAAATTTAATAAATCCCATAATTTAAAAGCTATAAAAATATGGGGTATTACATACTTTCCCCCTAATAACTGAATTTCGTCCCGAAATTCGGAAAATAAGGCCTATCAGGTAGCATAATTCTGGATATCCTTTTCCGTACACAAACTAACTACACATTACGGCGCTCAATCACTATAGCCCTTTCTTTACAGTAACATTGTTTTGCATTCTCTTTGGATACACTTCACATTGTTCTCCCAACCGACAACATTCGCATAGGTCACGCCTGTACGTTATACATTTCATTATCTCACTATCATTAGGAGGCCGCACCTCACTACATGACAAATACTCGAATTTATTCATATACAAAACTCCCATTCTGAGAAAATATTACGAACATTTGATCGCTCTTGCTCATCTAAAATAGCCGTGGAATTCTACCATAGTTATCGGATATTTTCTCGACCGATCCAAAAATTCTGATTATCTACTCTCCTCTAAACATACGGAAGGAGAATAGTCGAGGTTCTTCCATAACAAAACCTTAATAAGTACCTCATACGCGACAAACAGGTACGAGTGCTTCTACAGAGCATTCTTGAAATCATCGTACCAAGATTCCAAAATCTCCTTCACGTGGGTCCACTAATCTTTAACCACCATGCGCTTATTCCCTGGCTAAGGGTGATACATCCTACTTGAAACAAAATCTTATCTCCGCTGGTTCCTGAAATCCCATATCAAAGGTGGGATTCACCAATATCATCCTGATTTAGAAATTTATACTGCGTCGGACCATGTACTGGCGCTATCCTTCCTTTCAAAGGAAGTCTGGGGCATACTAGTTAATATTGTAAGCCAGCCCAAAGGAATATCAATCACTTCCTTCTCGGCGACTTAATTCACATGTTCGGGATAAACCCTTGATCTTGTTTTGAGGATGGCAACCCATCCAAGAACTTTACCGACTTTACCAACCTCTTCCAATTTCAGGAATTTTCGATAAACACAAAATTATTTGGTTGATTCTCCTCTTTCAACCAAACCTTACCTATGGGCAGTGCATGTAGAGACTACTCACTACGTCTCGCTAAACATCGATTCTTCCCTTGAAATGTCTCACATTAAGTGACACGTAATACTCCCCTTCCTTCCTTGTAGTATGCCGAAAGTTCCACCCGTGCTCTTCTCTCCACGAAGCGCACTATTGGATCTGTTATACTATACTAACATCATTACTCTTTATATGTGTGAGTCACTCTCACACTTAACTAATAACAACTCCGCTCTGGGTGTGCTTCATAACAATTAAATTCTACTATATTCAAGGAATACCAATTCTTGAATGGCTTCCCACAGCCTTCCAATCATGTCAGGGCGTGCTATTCTAATTGCACACTTATGTATGGATTATCGCCCCTCATGTGACGTTTACTCCACTCTATCACTTCCACTTCGTTATACTAGTCCCACAAACATATATTTCACACGTCTATTACCACGTCCCTTCGACTCAGACTATTTTAACTGTAGTTAACCAAGATGCCCACATTTTTGCAACACTCCGACCGCCCTGGGAGAGCGAACGGCGTGCTACTCATCTGTAGGACTAACTAAATTCAACCGAATAGAAGGGATAGGGCATTCAAATTCCATGACAATAAAAGAGGAATAATAATTCTCAACCTTCCTCAGATAAGTACAACAATTTTCCCAAATAGGTACAACAACCAAAATAAATCACTAACGCTCTATTCATCAAAATAATTATAGGTCATCTCTTGTATAATATAAAGTTCTTTCCAGATAATCCATGCTAAAAATCATTCCAACTCTTTATTCACCTTATGTTCTGTACGCGGTTATGACATTTGGGTACTCTCAATCACCCTAGAAATCAAAATTCTTAAATTCTCCTTATCATCGTTCCACCCCTCAACTCGTGGGGATAACTTTTAATGCTTTACTACCACAAAAATCCGGCTCCAGTGACCTTAAAACAAAATTCAACTTCCAACTTACATACATAATTACTTGATCCCATTTCGACCAGGGTACCGAACTCATGGAATAGTGACCAAACGTCTCCCTATTTCCAACCTTACGCTAAGTTTCATGCGTGGGATGTCTCGCAAATCGAAATCCAAACAAGGAACCCCCCCGATACACTACTACCTAGCATTGTCGGTTATCGAAATCCGTTAGGTCCTCCGTCCCTCTTAGAGACTTGGAATCTATGCTTCGCCTCATTTTGTTTGTGTATAGGTATCCTTGGTACAGGCTATCGCAGTGATAGTTCAGACGGTCCTGAGAGACTTAGAATCTATACTTTGTCTCAATATTGTTTGAGCATGTGTTGATACAGTTCGAGAGTGATTCCGAATCTGTATTCCCTTAGTACGAGTGATACGGGGATTGGATAGTAGAGTATGCCCGCACCATAGTTGTTATTTGGGGTGCTGTTGTGATATATATATATTTTATGAGTAGTTAATATATATATATGAAATTCTGAAATCTGGAACTGCCTACTGTGATGAGACATGTAGGACATGGTTGATGACTCAAATTGTAAATACTTGTTTTGAGAAAGTATAATATGACACTAGAAAACTTTATTGATTTATAAAGTTAAAAATGAGAACTTTGGTTGCTAATTGAAATATTCTTTTCGAACAATTGAATCGTTAAATTTTGAATCTTACGAGTAAGCTAAGATAAGTTAAATCATTGGGAAGATTAGTGCGATAAATGATAAGACAAACCGTTGGGAAGGTTAGTGCGATAGGTGTGCACATTAGAAGAGAGGTGAGAATTCCTCAAGAGAGTGACGCACTAATATGTTGTTGCATTGGCCTGTATCAATTTAAATACTTGCTAAACAAATTTTAAAACATATACACTATCGGGCTCTGACCCGTTTCTCTCTCTCTCTCTCTCTCTCTCTCTCTCTCTCTCTCTCTTGTATATATATATGTATGTATTACGGGTGCCCAGCCACAGGGGCGTCTTGCTTAGGATCTCTTGGAAGGAACGCGTTGCAGCTTAGGTAGAAGTTGCAGGACTCTTGATTAGACGACTTCGTTCATTTGGATCCACTCTTAGTACTTTCATCTAGTTGGGCATGTGTAGCTCTTTCCATTATTCCGTTGTTATTGGACATTTGTATTTCAGTTATTTCCAGTATTGTTACTATGGGATTTATTCAGTTTGGATGTGTGACTTTAGATTTCGTATGTTGACATTCGATTGACGAATGTATTAAATTAATTGAATGTTGTTAATAAAATAAATGATTTTTCTTTAAATAAAATTTGGAAAGTATGTATGAACATGGTTTTGACACTTAGCTTCATTAATTAGGGTGTTAAATTGGAAAATTTTATTTTTCGACAGTGATGCTAAGAATGGACCAACTGTTCACCTTGATTTAATTTAATAAAGGAGTGATCGCCCGGTATTTAATTAGGCGGGGTGTCACAGGTGGTATCAGAGCATCAGGTTCTAGTGTCCTTAGGATCTGTACGGCGTATTATGCTTTTAGCGTTGCTTTGTTTTCTATAGAGCCCTATGTTTAGGATTGTTGATTCCCTTAATGAGATCTCGTTCTCCTGCTATAATGTGTATACACTAGTGAATTCTAATTTCGTTCGGATGTGTGCGTGTGCCGAGCGATGTCGGATGTCAGAAGAGGACCGTTAAGCGTACATCAGGAGGCAGGGCTCATTTGATATTATGAAATATATCCGAGGATGATGACCGTAGTCGAGGTCACCTCCATTATGGCACGAGAAGCCACGACTAGAAAGGAGACTAAGGTGCAGCAATGATTTTTCAAATGCTGTTATAGTCAAATGAGGTGCGAGGGTAAACTTACCCAACGTATTATAAAAATGTGTAGAGACTGTCAATGGGAAATTTTAGAAATGCGGAAATTGTATGTGTCTTTACCAAAGGAGGTAATGTACCCAAAGGCTTAGATATAGGACGAAGTGTGGCAAACTGAAAGTGAAAATTTAGAGAAAATTTTCTTGGCTTTCGGGACGAAATTATAATGGTTGGAGTCAACCACAAATTTTAGAAGTGGAATGCTATGCCTATAGGAGAACCTTAGGTACAGTGTTGACCGTATGCTCCTTCCTCAACTGTTCAGGGTGAGAAGCAAACGTGGTTCTGAACTCATCGCGGGAGGGCATGACAGAAGTCCGATTGTGGATATGCACCCTAATCATTAGCAAATTTTGTATCGAAAGATGTAGATACGAGTGGAGGAAACGACTCCAAGTGGGAGACCAACTCGTAATAATAGTTGATAATACTCGAGGAGGAAATTCTGATGGACTGCTGATTCAGAGGTTGACAATGTTGAATTTTGTCAATAAAGATGATAATGCTCCTTGTGTGGGAAGCTTAAAGAAATCGAAGAATTTAGTCGAGAATAAGACTGAATACAATGGTGGTGATATAGCACCAAAAAGAGATGTGGATATACATCAGGGGACCCATTTAAATGATTCGGATAATGGAATTCTTACCAAGTGATGGTAAATTCAGTAAGTGCTATTATAGATAGTAACATGATCTTTATGGCCTAAAAAGTTAAAGGAACAATCGGAATGGTTAACAGGAATCAAGTTTACTAAAGTCCGAGAGGTGGACAAATCCTAACCTGGTTAGTAGGACAGGTGGTAAGTGGATTATGTACTGAGGTATTTTGTGCGGAGTGAGATCGCTCACGATAATATGTTCCAAAGTGAGTATAAGGACAAGAATACGGTGCCTAGTAAAAGGCAACGATTAAAATAATTTTGTTATGGTTTGGGTAGACATGTTACGTCTGAAAACCATTTGCGCAGTCAAGACGATTGACAAGGTAGAAGTGTAAGTTGTATCCTTAGAGGTTGAGGCGTGTTTATGTGACACGAGAGAGTCACTATATTTTGTTCATTGCTAGATTAGCATGTGAGACGAGCTTAATGCATATAATTATAAATGTTACCATTATGTGAATATTTTTCCCTAGTATAGTGGGATTTTTCTTTAGTGATATCCGCGGAGGATGAATGAGTATATCAACAGTGTTTTATACTTTATTGAGGTTACTCGTTGTAGTGATGCGATACACGAGTATGATATTATCTTGTTTAAAACATTAGAGAAATGGTTAGTACGATAGTGGGCATTTATTGCAAGGCTATCGGAGTGGTTGCATTAGTGCAACATGTTTTATGTTTGTTTTGGCGAGGCTTTACCTGTGAGAAGGTTGGACTCGCACTTATATAATCTATCCTAAAGACTTCGGAGGAGATAGTGGGCTCGAGATATTCGATGCCAAAGTATGTATAAACTTTGCCAATATGATTCTGTATGTATCGGGATTTATCGTTGAGCGAAAAGATTTGACGCAGTATTATGTTTGGCACTCCGGACTTAGTGATAGGAAGAGTGCAGTGTTATATTTATCCTTAAGAGACGTGGGAGTTAAGAATTATACCCCTAATGTTAGAAAAAGGAATTTCGAGAATTCCGATTGTATGTATTCGAGGTTTATGGAATGCTATTACCACCAACCTATGTTGAACGATAGTGAAATTTGGCGAAACATTCTTTGTTAAGCATAATTACGGGAGAAATTGTAACTTTTCTGTCAAGGGAAAGCACATACCCGCATCTCTTAGGACCGTCTGAACTATCATTCCGATAGCCTGTACCAAGGATATCTATCTTCTAGGGTACAAGTCAATATCCCCCATAAAGGTCCCATCGAGATAAGACTATCCTAGCGCGGAAACCTCAGGGATAGCAAGTAGCGTGGGCATGATTTTCACACATTGATAGTATATGCATACACAATCATATAATTATAGTAACATTACCATTTCAATAATGGGTAAATTCTCAATTCCCATAATTACGACATTTGTATTTATTTCTCATTATTTAGTTATCATGTATAACCATTCACATCTTATTTTAATTTGAGGAACTTTTCCACTTACTACGTCACGCTCACGGATTCTATCCTCCCAAGTATAAAATTCAGTAGGTATACATATTTGTCCCAAAGTAACTCTCTTACGTGTCTCTCTCTCTTTAACATATACTTACATTGTCCCTCATGTAAGATATCCCAAAAATATAGATTTCTCCTTACATTAAAGGATTTTGAATTTTATTTTCAAAGATGAGAATTTCAAATGGTTTCGAAATCGGAATTAAAATGGAGTTTTAATTGATTTTTTTTTATTTAGAAGAGTCCTCAAAATATAAAACTCTCTAAGAGTCCTCAAAATATAAAACTCTCTAAGAGTCGTCAAAACATAAAACTCTCTAGTAAAAATAATATTTTTAGAAATCCGACCGTCCGATCAAGCTAATTTTTTGTCAGCAGTCCTGTCTCGCCGTTCGCTACAACATACAAAAATTTCAAGCGATTCCAATGGCCCGATCATCTGGAATAAAATTTCTAGTGTTTGTATCTAGTTAGAACTCTTTTCTTAATCAAACTCTTAATCCTTTACATGACAAAGGGTTTCTAAAATATCATTTAAGTCATCACTACATGCAATTTCCTATCTCAAATTGGGTTTTTCTTCCATACAATTCATCCTAATCATTCCTAAACCAATATGAAAGATGCATCAACGAAATAAGCAAGATAAACACTTGCCTGGAATTTTTAGAAATCTGGTTTGGTGCCGAAATTGGTGTGGTTTCGATCCCCGTCTCGCGATCTACGCGTTGGTGGTGACGGCGGTGCAATCGGAGGTGTTCTTGGCCTAGAACTCCTTGGAGAGCTTCTCCTCTTCCTCTCCAATGGCCGTCATTTGTCTTTGGTTTTTCTAAACCTAGAATACAACCTAGATATCTTATATAACCCTTTTAATTTTCGTAGGTTTAATTACCCATAATTGCGAAATGTCCAAAACGCCCTCCCGGGGTACTAATTGGGCCTAAAAACGTCCCGAGACCCAAACTAAACTCCCAGGTACACTTTTCTGACTATCTCGACCCTTACGAACACGTTGGCGCACTCAAAATGACCATACGAACAACATATAAAATATTCACTTATTAATCAACATTTAATCCCGACACGACACAGGCGCGTCCCGACTTAAATTTCCATAATTGTCATTTTATTCACACGTGACAATATTATAACAATAAATCTCATATATTACTATACTCATCCAGTAATATTCAACAGATAACAAATTTCCAATAATTACTAACTCTCGTCACGCTAGTAAATATTTAAAGCAACATTCCGGATTAAAATTAAATTAATTTATCTCAATTAAATTTAATAAATCCCATAATTTAAAAGTTATAAAAATACGGGGTATTACAGGTACTTCATCCTTGGGTAACTCTAATTTGATAAGGAATGTTTATTCCAACTATGATGAATTAAAAGGAACATAAATAAGTTCCCCCATTATGCATTCGGTAAGAGCCAATTGAGTTTCTTTTACCTCGGCCAAGCTCCCTTTTGTTCTTACTTCGGTCGATCGTCCGTCGTCCTTACTTTTTTTATACTAATTATGTCTTGCTTTGATGGATGAGATAAGAAAACTGCAAGCTCCTTCTTGATTTTCACTAATCTCCACCACCCCTGGTCATTCAAGAACTTAAGTTTTTGGTGGAGGGGAGAGGGAACACCTTTCATCTCATGATGCCATCCTCTACCCATTATGTCATTGCAGGGTGACTACAATTGGATGACATAGAACTCAACCTCCTTATTAGTCGAGATGACCTTAACTGGTAGCTTGATCTTCCTCGAGGGGTTTTACATATCAATTAAACCCAATCAGTGGCTCTACATTAATATCAAGGTCCTTGATGATGAAGCCGATTTTATAGAGCACTGTCAGATACATGATCTATAAAGACCTCCCTTGACCCACCAATATTCTTCTCATATAAATGTTTACAATTCAGAGAGTGAGGATTGTGGCGTACTTATGTGGCAGATTCACACCGACTAAATCATCTTCGGTGAACAAAATAGTTCGATCAACATCAAAGTATCTTCTCTCCTTCTCAGAAAGGATATGTTTGGAAATATTTACTTGGAAAGTCTATTGAACGTGGCGTCAATTATCACTTTCTCCCATAGCTTCTTGCAAGTGTGCTGATCTGGATCAGTATATCCGTGAATGGATGCGACTAGCCCTGTTGGGGAAATATCCTCTTCTGTCTTCTGAACTGCATTGGTCTTTGTCAAAAAATTTAGCTTGACTGGGTTAATATACTCCTTGAGGTGTCTGGATAGAACGATCTTCCCCAAATGTTTCTTTAACATTTTTTAGTTTTTCGTAAGGTGCCTATGATCCTAGTTATAAGTGTACTTGAGGTTGGTATCCCTATCATTAGGATCGCTAGCCATCTTAGGAGGCCTCTTGAAGTAGGCCTTGTCTTTTATATGCGGGATAAGCTTGTAGATAGGATATTTTAAGACCGTTTCCAATGCCTTGTAAATGTTCTCATTATCCTTGGCCAAAGAGAATTAATTTCCCCACTTGGGGGCCTTCTTAGGTTCACTATTCTTCTTCTCGGTTGGCGCCTCTGCATTAATGAGTTCATCCTCTACCTTAGCGTACTTCTCAATACAAGACATGAGATCGTCTATCGTAGAATCTAATTTCTTCATTAAGGACTACTATATATCATCCAATAATTCCACGCAGAACTTAAACGAAGATATTACCAGCTTATCGTTGCAATTGTCAATTATCTTATATAGATCCTAATACTCCTGTGCGTACTTCCTGAGGGAATCTCCCTCCCTTTTCTTCAGAGATATTAGTGAATCAACCTCTTTGATCGCCTTGCTGCTAGTAATAAATAAGGCCGCGAACTTCTCAACCAGGTCTCTGAATGATATAATCGATCCGGGGGGTAACTGATCAAACTATTTCAGACCAATCTCTGTCAGAGTAGATGGGAACACCTAACATATTAGAGCATAGTAATGATTCCAAAGAGGTGGGGTTTACCGATAGTGCCTAATGTGATGGGAGGGATATGCCTTTTCATTATACATTGTAACCTTTGGCATGGATAACTTCTTACATTGTTCGAAGGACTCTTTTTTCTCTATAAAAGGGGATGAGGAACCATGACCCAATGCCTTCCTAGTTATTTCCTTGGGAGTTCGAGACATATTTGGGTTCAATCTTCCTTCATACTCTTTCTAGATGGGATCCTTATGTCCGTCACTCCTTACTCTATTTGGTGATGACTCTGGGCAGGTTTGCTACATTACGGTGACTTAGTGGGATGGAATTGATTGTGACTGCGCTTGATGGAATTATTATTTACGAAGTAATGTTATGTCCACAGGGAAGATGTGGAGACTGGTTTATTATTTAGGGAGAAAAATGGTGATTGGAGTGTTAGGGTGACAAATTGAGAGTACAAGTCACCACGTGAAGGTTGCAATTAATTTCTCATAATGGGTGAGGTCGCCTTTATTTATAATCATAAGGATCCTCTTCTTCTATATCTCTCCATGTCTATTTTAATTCATAAATTTGAGTCCTATAAGAACTGGGTTTCGAACCCGCTAATGTGACACACACACACACACACACACACACATACATACATACATATATATATATATATATATATATATATATATATATATATAGAGAGAGAGAGAGAGATAGAGAGAGAGAGAGAGACCATCTCAAGTGCATACGTGAGAAGGTGTTGATCTCGGTGCAAAATGTTTTTTTTTTTAAATTAGTTAAAAATAAATTTATTTTTATTTTTTAGAGATGATCTTCATGGTTAGGAATTTTTTTAAAAAATCAATCCAAAGTGGGTTAGAAGATCATAAAAAATTTAAACGGCTAAAGACGCACCTATTCCATATTTTTTCTTCACATTGAAAAAAATAATAAGCTATTGAGTTTTTTGATTCTTTGTTTTTGTAGATTATCTACATAGTCGGGAAATCATCAAAAATTATATTTTTACCATTTAAAAAAAATGGTTTATATGAGGGTATGTATATATGAGTCATTATAGGATTCTCTCTCTCTCTCTCTCTCTCTCTCTCTCTCTCTCTCTCTCTCTCTCTCTTCACAAATGAACCTAAAAATTGAACTTTTTAATGAACCTTAATACAAAAATATCTAACAACCCATTAATTTTAATTCATATCATATAATTGGTCTACGCCAGCGGTAACGGACACACGTGTAACCCAAGACCCCCTTTTACCCCCTACCCTCACCATGGTAGACCACTAGTTAAAAACATTAAGTTGCTGGAAAGTTTACTAAATGGTAAAAGGGCTGTCATGGTGGGGGGTGGGAGTGCGTAAAAAAATATATGATCGACACGCGTGTCCGTTGTCGCTGGCGCGGACTAATTACAACATATGAATAAAAATTAATGGACTGTTAGGCGTTTGTTTTTGTTAAGGTTCATTAAAAAGTTTAGCTTTTAGGTTCACTTGTGATCCTCTCTCTCTCTCTCTCTCTCTTTCTCTCTCTCTCTCTCTCTCTCTCTCTATATATATATATATATATATATATATATATATATATATATATATATAATGTCCACATTCTTCCTAATTGCCGTCACTAATTCATCGTCGGTTGATTCAGTTTCAATGGTTCGGCTTTACACGAACAAATTTAGATATGCTCCTAATCGCATCATTGAGCATGTTCACCACTTTTCGAGAAATTAAATACTTCTTAGAATTTACCTAAAAGAATTGGTAATAAAAAAAATTAAAAATCAAAATTGCGCATTTATGATGAATCTAATTGATAGATTTTGATGAGTAGATTCCAAATATATAATTTTTTTCCCGAAAAACTTATTGGTAAATGAAATGTTATGAGACTTTAAGTCAAAAATTAATAAGCAGTTATAATAAGATATTTTCATTAAAAAGTCAAACTGATCGTGAATTTTTTTTTTTATACTTTTCTCTTATGAGTGAAAGTTCTAGAGTACTTTTGACCGACCCACTCAAAATTTTATGGCTAATTTAAAATGAGGATAATTTGTAGTTTATTTTCCTTTATCGAATAAAAATTTAGATCTAACTTGACAAAAACACATACATATACTTAAAAGGATGTGATTATTTATAGACTATATCAAAACCATTTGGGCATCTTGACACAATAAAATGCCAAAATATTATCTTGTCCCATAAATTTTTGGGTATTAATCGGGATTATTGGGTAAAATGCAACATCGTGAAGCATTTGAATTATTGCACGGGTGCTCCTGTAACATTTGCAGTTGTGAGGACTTAATTTCATATTGATTTTAAATAAAAAAGAATGGTAGAGATGACTTTTGGAAGCGTAAATATTGGATAATCAACATTATTTTTTACCATAATTTAAAGTTAAGAATAAAGGGAAAATATTCAAAGTTGGCCAATAATCAATTTCGGCACAAGTTATTTTTAGGGATCTAATTATCCAAATCGTGTGATTTAGATGATTATTCACTTTCAAAACTTACGTTTTGGTGGCTCTTAATTGGAAATCCAACATCGCATTCATTTGTGGTTCTTTCTAGCTTGAACCATAAAAAAACTCAAAACTATTAGATCGGATTGAACCATTGTCCCAAATAATATACTATTTTGTGGATGAAATTAATGACCTCAAATCACTCTCAGAGTCTCACGTTTAATTAGTTATTTGATGTAAACATCAAAGAAGTAATGATCACTTTAGTGTTACAATGTTTGTATTGTGCATCTATTTTGATGGAAATTGATGTTATTGAATTAATTTTACCCTTAAATAGGCATATCTATTATCCTCCAAGAATTAGATATTTGTGTGTATTAGAACACATTCTTTAATCTTCAATCAACCTTCTTTAGCTTTTCAATTAGTCAAATCCAAATCGACTCCATGTGGGCCGATTTAGTTGTGTGACTATTACGAAAATGAAACTATGTTTTTCAAAAATCTTAACAACTTCAAGACAACAATTTTTGCAAGTTAGCGTAGTCACTACAAGAAAACTGACCTTAGGGATGGAAACGGGGCGGGTTTGGAGTGGGTTTTTCAAAACCCTAACCCGCCCCATTAAATAAACAGGGCGGGGCGAGGCGATTTTATTTAAATTAACTCCTAACCCGCCCCATTTAATAAACGGGGCGGCGGGGCTCCTACGAGTTGGGTTAATTTTAAAAATAGTAAAATTAACATTATTACATTATAGTCTTAGAGGTCTACAATGGTTCGTATTTTAATATGTGAGACAATCCCCCAATTGTCAATCCATGTTTCCACATAACTCTTTTACAAAATTAACACACATATAACATGATTTTTTTAGTGTGTGTGTGTGTGTATACATATGATTTAATTGTAATTAACATACATATAAAGGGTAATTATGTAGGCATAAGTTAAATGAGACGGTGTGGTTTTATTTAACTTGACTCCTAACCCGCCCTATTTAATAAACGAATTTTTTTAAAAAACCCATACCCGCTCCTAATTCATTAATGGGGTTTTAAAACCCACCCCATTAGGGGCGGGACTCTTATGGGTCGAGTTAAATTGCCAGCCAAAACTGACATTCAGTAATAGGACTATAATGACAACCAACAGAAGTTAGCACAATAAACAATATGTTTGTGATAAATTTTGTCTAGTTGTTATTGTAGGCCTGCCACTGAATATCAGTGTTCTTATAGTGAGTTTTCGGTCTCCAGAAACCTTAGGAAAGTCTCAGCTCATTTTAAGTTATGATTTAGGAGATATAAGTTCAACAAGATAGAATTTTGATAAAAATCTTGTGATATTTCATGATATTCTTTTAATGAAAAAACATGCCATTGATGTCTGGGCACCAAAGAGCATTACCCTCCCACTTTTTATGTATTTTTTTCATATATAATGACCACATGTGCAATTACAAGACAAGGGGTGCTTCTATAGTCTAGTACATGGATTCACTTCCAATAAAATTATGAATAAAAATTGAACTATATAATTAATTTCATAATTTTGCAAATTATTATTCATTCAATTATAAAAATCACATTAGTCCACTATTTTGAAATTATAATTTCAGGATCCTCGTTATAAAATACTTAATATTATCCCCACCACGAGGGTATCATCATTATATTAAATTATTGACAATATTATTTGATATACTTCTTATAAATTTCATGGCATTGCCCGCATAACTTATGTAATATGTCAGGCACTTTCCACCAGACAGGTTTGATGTAATTTAAGTTTATGAACTACAACAAAGGGATATTAATAATCTTTATACCTACATGTGAATTTCATTCACAATTAAATTTCATCATTTAATAATCACCATCACCTCCTTTTCCAAAGTTATTGACGAACAAAATGAATCTCACCAAATAGGTAAGAGTATTGAACAATCAAAGCACGTGTCCATGATCGTATCCAGATTAAGAGCTTAAACACTCATAATAATAACAAGATATGAATTATTTTATATAGTCAAATTGATCATATTCAACACACGCAAAGTATACTAACACAATAAGTCTAAACTATATTATTTTCGTAATAAAGAAAAACCTACCAAAATAATGTGCTAGAATCATAATGATAGTGTGTCCACTTTCATCTGAGGCATTGAACTAAACATATACTCTAGTGAAATCGATGACCTTATCTTCCGTGCAAATTATATACACTAGATTAAATAATAATATAATACAAATATTCTCAGTGAAGATTCTCGTTATGAGAATTAATAAATTTCACTTAAACCAAGAATTTTAGTGTTCAACTCCAGCAGTTGACACACATTTCAAATGCCATGTGAGGAACTCCAACGGTGGATGGAATATTGCAAGAGCAACCACTTAGTCCGACCTATTGTGGTAAAATTACTAGTTTTTTTATAAACAAATGATAGATTAGAACCCTAATCCGCTGAGGAAAACTTCTATACAGAAAGTATATAATTATGAAACAAACTGCTGAAATTATATCATGTATTTGTGTCTAAAGTTTGCTCGATAATCTAAATGTCATGGAAAAGTCTGTCTCCTCGTATGTAATGCCACGCAATAGACCCCTTTGCCTAATTAGGGTGACAAATTTAAGAGCAAAATAATTTAGATTTTTAATTTTCTACACTTAATTTTATTTGGATCAAATACTAAAAAGTCCCTCAAATATTTTTTAATACACATTATGACCAAGAATTTTATTTTGTCTAAAAAAGTTCCTCAAACATCAATTTAACTAATATTCTCTTGTTTTTAAAAGTTCGCGTCAGCGGGATGGTGAAGGACGTTTCGGAGCAAAATAAAAAGACTTCGATTAAACATATACCTTACCAAATTGTACCAATTTCGTAGACCCTCTGCATTAAAAGCTTATACCTTATTTTTTTGGATTTTGCCAGGACATCAACCAATGCATAAAAAAACTAAAAATTATACTTATTTTTATCTTATTCAAGGGTCCCAATATTAAGTACAACTAGTTTTTAATCCCGCGCGATGCGCGGGTGCTTTGCATTTATTATTAAAAAATACAATACAGATATACTTACAAAAACATAGAAAAAATCTACAACGTTAAAAAGACCTATTTTATATTTTTATGATATATGTCGTTAATGCAGAAAAATTATAAAAGGATAATGAATATATGTATTTAATTTATTGAATATATGATGCCAGCTAAATACTTGCATGTAAAATTGAATGCAGAAAGGGAAACATTTAATGATGAAGTAAGTAAAATTAAAAAAACAAAAAGAATAGAACACACACACACACACACACACACACACACACACACTATATATATATATATATATATTAAAAAACTGTTTTATAAGTAAAAATTATTTTTTTAAACAATACTATTTTTACAAAAATATAAATATATTATCATTTTTTTTAATAACACTACGGTGTCAAAACTTTTTTATAATTTTTTTTGCAAAACTTGATTTTATAAAGATAAGTATAAATATTTTATTATAAAAATTGTATATTTATAAAGTAATTTTCTAAAAATATAGTTTTTAACTTCATTTCTTCTTACAAATTGTGGTTTAAAAGACTGTTTTATAAATATAAATATAAATTTAATTTTTTTTATAATCTAATGTTATTGTTCAGAATTTATAAACTGTATTAGTAAAATTTTCATTTTTTATTTAAAAAACATTTTTTAGTTATATAAAAAAACTATTTGTTATATAAATATTAGTATTTAATAATTAAAGAAAAAGATATTTCACATAAAATACTTTCATATGTATAAAAAAAGTTTATATTATATGAAACATTTTTTCTTCAATGAATAAATTCTAATATTTATATAATAAAAAGTTTTTTTTATGTATAACTCAAAAAAAATGTTTTTTATAAAAAAAAATGGATACTTTTGTAAAACAGTCTATAAAATTTTCATGTTAACATTACTTTATAAAAATTATTTTTCCTTAAAGAATATAGTATTTAAATTTTAAGAACATTCTCTTAAAACACAATATATGTACAGAAAAGAAATTAAAAATTCCACTTTTTAGAAATTTACTTTATAAAAAATGATTTTTAATAGAAAAAAAGAGTTAAAACTATAAGGTTGGACTTTAATCTTAAAATCATTCTAACCCCTATTTTTAAATCATTGAATCTAAGTTAGAATATCTAAAGATCGAAATGTCAATATATATATATATATATATATATATATATATATAGAGAGAGAGAGAGAGAGGCAGACTCCTGTGCACACTAAGTTTGCATACTAAGTTTACACATTACTTTTAAAAGTAGGCAAACTTAGTGCTGGCGCACACAAATTTTTTTATGTGATATTTAAACATTTCAAGGAACCCATATAAAAAAAATCAGCTCAAAAAAACTTTTTTTGCTATTTTTAAAAAATCGGTCAAACTTTCGCAGTTTTTAAAGGGCTTAAAAACTGCGAAAGTTTGACCGATTTTTTAAAAATAGCAAAAAAAGTTTTTTTGAGCTGATTTTTTTTATATGGGTTCCTTGAAATGTTTAAATATCACACAAAGAAAATCAACTCAAAAATATTTTTTTTACTACTTTTAAAAGGTAATGTGCAAACTTAGTGTGCAAACTTAGTGTGCACAGGAGCCTGCCTCTCTCTCTCTCTCTATATATATATATATATAAAGAGAGGGAGATAAATTATTGGATGTATATAATCTTCCTGACTTTGAGGATCATCTCCATACTATTTCTTGGAGATCTTAGTTGTCAAAGAGATAAGAATGAACTTGGCGCAGAGATAATAAGAGGATAAGAGAGAAAAAATAATTCGGTGAAAGAGAGATAACAGGAGAATAAGAGACAAAAAAATTATTAGGGAGAAAGAAGAAATAAACTTACATTAGAGAGAACCATCTTTTACACGTTGGTTAAGATATATATGGGGAGATACACGTTGATTAAGATATATATGGGGAGAGAGGAGAATGAAAACATCATGTATGTATTTAATAATTGTCATTGGAAGGATTGGGAAATGAAGAGATGTATTTAATAATGACCATTGTAAGGATTGAGAAATGAAGAGATTTGAGGATTTTAAGAGAAGATATTATAAATGAGGAAAAATTAATTATTGTCATGTGTCTAATACCTATGCAAAGACTAAAATGTGCAATTAATGGCGTTGTCACGTGTCAATTCTCTATAAAGAGACATCAAAATTATAGTGAAGTGATGTGCCACGTGGATAGGCTATTTGCAAAACATAATAAATGCCTTGTTTTGCATTTTATAATATTAAGAGATTAACGAATCTCCGTAGTCTCAATCTTCAAAAATATTTGAGTGACTCTATGATATATGCCCCATTTTATTTTACATAATAGTACGTAAACCATGGGCTAAAAAAATTAGAGAGCTTGCATAATAACGAGTCACTCACTTGAAGATCCACTAAAACCTACATGGCAAACATCAGATTTCCCATTGATTCATGTATTGGAAATCTGAACCATAAGTGGGAAAATGCATTGTACATCAGTGGCATGTTCAACAGATATTTGAAAACGCCTTTCCTAAGCTTCGTTTCATTTCAAGGTTGGGACCATAAGACAGTGCAAGCCTGTGGCTCAGCCTTTTCAATCAGCAACCACAATAGGACCCACCATCTCATACTCCTGCACCTTCTTCCACCGGCAAAGCGTGCTTTCATCTCTCTCTCTCTCTCTCTCTCTCTCTGTATATATATATATATATATATAATGCTCTTGATCGGATCAGTCCACATTTTAAAAGTGCGGACCGAACACATGTCGTATGGCGGTGCCCCGGAAATTATGGGTTAAATTATAGGTGCACTCTCTCTCTTTTCGGAGCTCACCAGGTGACACATGTCCGGTCCGAATTCTTAAAATACAGACTGATGCCCACAAGATTAGTACTATATATATATATATATATATATATATATATATATATATATATATTATTACTTTTATGCGGATCAGTCTTCATTTTAAGAGTGCGAATCAGACATATGCCACTTAACGGTGTGTTTAAAAATTATCGTCTAAATTATAGGCACACTTTTTTTTTTTCTGAGTTCATCAACATGTTCACTTTAATATACATGTACGTACATACATTAGCACGTACAAATATATGAATAAATGTCAACATGCATGAGCCGTCCTTGTAGATAACTACGAGCAGACATCGATTTCATTTTCGTTTTACTTCTAATATTAAATTTCTTTTTGAACGTTATCATCTTTGTTCATGATCTTGGATCTTCCTCTTCCGATCTGTCTGTACATCTAAAACATAACAAAGACAAACCAAATTTTAACTCTTCCACCAAACAAATGGAAATCTATGTATATCCATCAACCTTGTAAATTTGCACATGCACATATTGGGTGTAACATTTTATTAATGCGAAGTTATCTTCCTAGCCTCTAGGCCCATTCATCTGGACCGCCCATTGATATAAATAATAGTGTCTAAACAGTGTATCCGCATATAGAGTTCTTTTTGGACCACAAAGAAAGAGGGAGAAAAAGGATATCACCATTTAGGTGTAAACGAACCTGTTTTAAGCAAATTTCATGCACGGAAAATTATCTTCAATAAAAATATACCACTTAAGTGGGTGAAAAAATAATTTTTTTTATCCATATGAATCTTTTATAGTAAAACTCTAGATAATCATTTGATTCTAAATAACTGAAATATTTTATAAAATATGGGGAAAAAGATCCTTGTCATCATGCTTACAACATTTGATAATATATAAATGGTAATTATTACTCGAAAAGAGGGACGTCTGTGTTTTTTTCTCTCCATCTTTTTTTTCTATTTGAGAGTAATATATATAGAAAATGATAAGATGTGATTTCAAGGCAATATTTTGACTCTTAAAATAAAAGTAAGTCTTGTGTGAGAATTTGTTCTTACTAACATATGCCCTTAAGTGCCACAAATTATCAAGACTATATATATATATATATATATATATATATATATATATATATATATATATATATATAGAGGGAGAGGTTCACAAGTGAACCTAAAAGATGAACTTTTTAATGAACCTTAACAAAAAATACTTAACAATTAATTAATTTTAATTTCTATGTCGTAATTGGTCCGCGCCAGCGACAACGGACACGTGTGTCGATTGATCCCCAACCCGGCCCCCTAACCCCCCACCCCCCTCCCCCCACCCCACCCCACCCCCATGGCAGCCCTGTTGCCATAAGGGCTGCTATAAGGGCTGCCATGGTGGGGGTGGGGGTGGGGTAGGGTGCCGGGGGGGGGGGGGGAGTTGGGAATGGATCGACACGCGTGTTCGTTGCCGCTGGCGCGGACCAATTACAACATAGAAATTAAAAGTAATGAGTTGTTAGGTGTTATTTTGTTAAAGTTCATTAAAAAATTCATCTTTTAAGTTCACTTGTGAGCCTCTCCCTATATATATATATGTGTGTGTGTGTGTGTGTGTGTGTGTGTGTGTGTGTGTGTTTTATATTTAAGGGCAATGCTAGGAAGATGTGATTTTTAACTATATTTTGAAAGATGGGACACATGTCAGCATATTATTGGAGGATACTTTGAATGAGACCTATTCAAAGTGTGCTCCAAAAATCAAAATTAAGTTCCAAAATAATGTATTTTCTCATTTTCATAAGTTTAATAATAGAGGCTTTGTAAATTTAGGATCTATTGTAATACGTATTTTGAAAATAGGACAATAAACATTTTATTTATAGTTTTAGTCCTTATTTTTTAATAAATCTGTCGGCGCGGACACGTATTTATTAAATGTCAACCAATCACAGCATGTCACGTATACCTTTAATTTGAAAATAGGAATTAAAAATAAAAACAAAATATTTATTATCATATATCCATAATTAATATTATTTTAAATCTTAAAAGTACATAATCTGTAAATATAAATGCACTGCTGGACCTGTCTGTGGCATCTCTTTCACAAAACTTGAATCACATTGGTCAAAGAACAGGGATTTATTTGGTATGCCTCAAGCCCCAAAATGCCACAATCAATGCTTTGATTTCTGTGTGAAAAAAGATAGTCTTTAATTCTTCTTCAGCTATATTTTATTTTATCTTCTTGCAGTATATACTAAGGGAAATGCGAGGCAAAGGCCACTTTACCAATCAAATGTTTCCCTGAATTAGATGGCTTGTAAACTTCAGAGTTGTTTTGCTTTTCCATGAAAGAGTTATTCCTTCGTCTTCCTTAAAACAGCACAACTTGTTATCTATTCAGTTCACGTGACGCTTACAGGTCAGAAAGTTCATTCTTATCTCTCTTTGTTTCTCTCAGCTTTTGTATATTGCAATGGTGAAGAAGCTAGAAAAAAGATGGGTTTTGTTTGCCAAAGGACTCTTTTAGATAACATTGCTCTATCATCTAAATTACAATCATTGAAACCGTGATTCTCCTTCATTTCTATGTGATAATTAAGTTGATATGAAAAGGTCGAGCAATTTTCATTTTTCTTTCACTGTATTAAATCTATAGACTTGTTCTAATTCATGCTGCTAATTTATCGGCCATAGCTCCAAAATTTCCTACCTTCTAGTTTTGAATTTCCAAACTTATGCAAATAAAGTGTGAATTGTATATGTTTAAGGTTAAATATTTCATGGATTCCGCTAGGCTAGAGTTTGGACCAAAAAATTGGATTAAGAGCTAAATGTTACGTTAGTTCAATAATGGTGTATAAATGTTACATCCTTCTCAAACTAATTTTTATTTTTTTACCATTCCAAATTAATTGTCGCTTTTTTTAACATAATAAAATAATCCAATTTCATGAAAGTGAACAAGTTTTTTGTCTTAGCCATCAATTGAGTAAATCTTATTATTCTCAAATGAATATGGGACGGAGGTGGTAATATTAATTGGGGGAGTTCTTTCTCTTTTTCTGATGAAAGACTCGATTCAATAGATTAATGTGGATATGAATAATGGAACCAAATAACAAGGATATGATTTGTTTTTATTTTTTTAGATCATGACTATTAATTTTTCTTGTGAAGGAAAACAAGAGCCCAATGGCAATGAGGAAATGTTTCATTATGAAGCACTTTCCAAATGACACATCAAGAGCACATTTCCTTTTAGTTGGAGGATTTTGATCCCAGAAAAGGAGAAGAAATACGGGCAAAAGAGTTTTGTTCTATGTATTGGTTTCTCCTTGAAACGCTTTCTAAATTAAAAATTGTGATTGGTTTTCAAAAGAGAAAGTGAAAGTCACACCTGAACCAAAAACAAAATACCTTAATTAATAGGAGATATATTAAATAAATAAATACTAGCTATTATTAGTATTATTATAAGAGATTATTATTATGCTTTATCTTTAATTAGTTATCTATTTTAATTAGGTTATTTAGTTTCCTAGTTCAATTAGAAGACTTGATTCCCAAGTTTAGAATTATCTATAAATAAGACAATTGATCATCTCTTGTAATCAACTTATTATTATTGATATTATTGCTTTACGAGATTTGAGAGAAAATATTATTTGATTATTATTTTTATTTGAGTATTCATGTATTAATTTCGCTGCATTTCACATCATAGATGGTTGTGCGTCCAGAATTTACACCAATGTATACAAAATAATGTCGTAGTGCAATAGCATGTTTTATAATGCAATATTTGGTGACAGTGTACATATCACATCATTTGGTTCATGTGATGCACTTTTTTATGCAACTTGTTTATGCACGGAACATTTTCCTTTTTCATTACTAATAATTTGATGTTTTGAATTCACAATGAAAGTGATGCACAGACCATTATTGTGCTGACGAAATGATAACATGCAAGTTGGGAGATACTTGATATGATAAAATATTGTTGTGGTCCAAAATAATGAGTGATGGCTATAAGGAAAAGAACAAAATCAACAAACCAAGAAATCATACTTGAAACAATACATCTTTTGTTCACTCTATCTGTAGTTGTGCTCCAAACACACTGCACTCATTCTTTCCTCATATTTGCAAAATAACAATATTCTTTTCCATTCTACTTCGTTCTTGTACCTGAGTTTCTCAATCTTTCCCAGCATCTTCATTTCAAGGCTATAAGTATAAGGATATATATTTTCCTGACAGGATATGCAATTGACATGCAGCTTTTGCACATGTTCTTGGGAAGGAGATTTTTTTGTTATATATCTAGGTTTGGGATACCACTTGTAGAAGATCAAGTATAGATATTGAGCTAAAAGTTTCAATGGAGAAGCTTCTTGACCCGTACAATAAGGAATACATGAAGATGGCGATGTTAAAACATGAAGAAACCTTTAGAGAACAGGTATTTATAAGGTGGCTTTTGTTTTACGAAAAACATTTACTAATTTCACTTCTAAAAATTACAAACAATTTTCATCTTTTTTATTAGTTGTTTAATATACATCGTTGTGTTTGAGATGCAAGAAACTGGTCTAATAAAGTGAAAGTCTGTATGGAAAAACAGAAAACTATATTCAATTAGTTTTCATTTCATGTGATTTTAATTTTCCATTTTCACATAAAACGTTGTGTTTTGACCAACCAAACAGGTGTTCAACCCATCTTCAGGTTTTCTTTTTGAGGAAAGGAAGATAGAAAATTATATCTGGACATGGGTTCTTATCTAACCTTAGTTTTTTGCACATGACAAGATAAAAAAATGGAAAATTCTCTGAAACCAAACAGTGACAGTTTTCTATTTTTCATTTCTGTTTCGTGTTTTCCTTTCCTTATATAAGTATAAAAATTTGACTCACTTCCAAAATAAGGATTAACTGCTTTTAATTCATTACGCATTTTGTTGCAAAGACTTGTCATGGAATAATTTTCTGGAAATCAGTCTCAGCATTCTATAACTAACTAGGCCGTATGTTTCTCCTAGTAGTTTCCAAATTTAAATCTTCTAACCAAAATGAGGTCTAAATTTGAAATTATTACTGCAGGTGTATGAACTTCATCGGCTATATCAAATCCAGAAGAAGCTAATGAAAAACATTGCAAGCAGCACACATAACCAAGACAGATGGATTAATGCAGAGAATGAGAATAATTTAGATCAGATCACTGACGAACACCAAGATATATATCAAAATCTTCATCAGAATTTTGTTGAGAATGGACAGGTAGGGGTTGAAGATGAGCCGACGATTCAGCTAACACTGGGGCCGCCATGTTTTCACCGGAAGACTAAAGCTGACATAACACTAACTTCAGATTCTGCACCAAGTTTTTCTTCTTCTAATTCCACTGGTTCTAGCAATCAAAGGGGGCTTGTTAAGGTGCCACATTCGAGCTCGAGTTTTCTCCGTGGAAACATAAACATTCCTAATATTGAAGAGAAACTCATACAAGATAGATTAAACCAGTCTCCTTGGATTTTTCAAGTTCTTAGTTTGAACATGACTTGAAATAATTTATATCTTCCCGGGGTTTGTATGATAAGTTTTTTAGACTGACGCCTACGGACTAATTCTATGTAATTATTATTTTTTTTTCGGATTTTCTTCCCAGTTTTATTTTTCCATTTTTTGTTCACCTTATTTGGAATTTGGCCACAATATATCTTTTTATAATGAGTTTGACCCTTACTATTTGCACTTTTTGGGCTTTATTACCCAAGAGCAGGATCATAATTACATTTACTGTGACGCTTTATGAGCATCATGTTAGATGTCAAAGTGCATGAAGTAAAAAAAATGGTGTCAAGCGCTCAATCAACCAAAATAAATGAGGATCAAAGCCATATAACCCTTTTTGACTATAATGAATGTTGAAGTCTTGTGTGAAGATTACTTGTTTACCTGGATTTCAAATCCCAATATAATCTACAAATTTGAGCTTCTCCTTTATTATCAAACATGTTTGTTCATTATTAGATAGCCATGAAAAGTGCTTGAATTGAGTTGGGAGACAAAATTATCCTCAATGCTATGTAATATCTATTGGAATCTCATTACTCCAATATTTTCCTCCATTAGATTAAACCTTGAACATTAAGTCATGCGATCAATTAACACATTCATAGTATAATTCAAGTCATTGACTACTTGGTAATTGTAATGGTTGTTTTTGTCCGCTTTTTAAAAATGCCTCAACCCATGCACGACGTTGTGTGAATAGTTAGGTTTGTGTCTCATTTGTTTCGCATTGTGTATTAGTTGTATGTAATCGGATTTCTCTCGTTAAAAAGAAAAATAGATAAACATTTGTTGTACATAAATACGAGACATGGAATAGACAAATAGTATTGTAACACTCGTCACCAGAACGTGCTTGGCCTGTTTAATAAATTTAGTTGGCTACGTCAATCTGGTCAGCTCAATGGTAGTCCTACTTGGTTAGACAACTGACCATCTTCAACTGATGCTATCAATAAGTTTCGTCAAGGCATATGTGAGTCATGTGGTGGAATATGGGTAGCCCCAGTCACACCATTATGCACATGGATTACTCTACATGATAGTCCACCTTTTAGTATGTTGTAACCAACTCACGCTAACTCATCCCATGGCATGTAAAAAGGTGTATTTGTCTGATCTATAAAGGCATTCCGCTTGTCCCACTACTCTCTCTCTCTCTCTCTCTCTCTCTCTCTCTGTGATAACTACTTATAAATAGCACTCAATTTCACGTGATAAGGGATCCTAAGATTATTCTGCCTAACGATCTACATAAAACCCTAAGGAGAACATCGAGAGATTGTATCCACCCTTCTTATAGCTTTTTCCCATTGAAGTTTATACAACCAACACTGCACATGTTGACGTAGGCACCCTATTAGGTCGAACCATGTTAATCTCTAGTTTCCTTCTTTGTCTCTTATCCCTCTCTATTCGTCCTAAATTAGCAAGTTAGTAGCAGTAATATCTTTATTTATTATTGTTTATTATTAGCGTATTATAGCTAAGGACCAAAAATTCAAATACCAGTTTTAGACGATAATAGATTGGGGATGTCTGTAGGAACTTTCGATAAGCCGTTTGTTGTTTCCTACCATTTTCTATTCACGAATCCAATTTATGTGAAATCCCCCTAGTCCGATCCCCCCACTTTCGGATTTATTCCATAATTTCCTTTTTCTACTTGGATACTCTGTTTTTCTATGCACATTTGGGGATGGAAGAAAATCCTCAAAGTAGTTGTGCACCAGAGGTAAATCCACCCTCAACGCCTATTGGAACGAGCGACATACATGGAATTATGATGAGCCTAGGCAAGGGCTAGGAGGAAATATAGGAGAGCGTGAATAAATTGGCGCAAACGCTCCAAGTCGAGTAAGACAAACTCGGAGTATATCTAATCACCCAAGTTGGGGAGAACGGGCCTACCATGAATGAGCATTGGCAAACTCAAGAAGGATGAGTTTGGGTTCACAAGATGAAGAAAGTAGATCCAAGTACTCTGGATCACAAGATGACGTGTTATATCGCCCGGAGAAAACCTCATCCCTCAGGACAAGTGGTTACGATGATGAACAATCTTCCTTTAAAGGGAGCTCAAGTATGTCAAAAAGTCTGAGCAGAGGATCTACATTTGGACGTCTTGGCCCAGGAGAAGCAAGAGAGAATGGAAAACATAAAGAAGAGCCAAGGAGGTCTGTCACCAGAAGAACATAATTCTCGATCAAATCTAAGACGAGCGTGCGAGGATCGACTAGAGCTGAGCAGACTCCCAACGAAGAGAGATCATAAAAAACCTAAGGTCGTTTAGGCATCACCATTACAGTTAAGGTTGAGCAAGAAGACTAACCCTGGAAGGGATTAATTTAATGACTGAGGGATTGTTTGGGAGAAATTTCCAGATTGAGGAACCCATTGCACAGAGGTTTTGTGATGGGATCTTCTTTCACTCCATCAATTATGGGTTATTCTACGACAACAAAGTTCATGTCGCCTGTAATAATCCCAAGGTGTGATGACCAAAATGACCCAATGATGCATGTAGAGAAATACCATGCTGCCAACGACATTTACTTGATTTCTAGATGAGATGTGTTGCCATGCATTTTTCAATACGATCACTGGGTCAACAGATATCTGGTAAAACAATTTACTGTGGAACAGATCTCAAACTTTCAGTAGCTAGATGATCTTTTTATTAGAAACTTTTATTTTGGGGCCAAGCCTAGCAAGAGGGCGACTCATATGCTAAACATCGTCCAAAAAGTCGATGAGAATACCCGCGAATTCATCACTCACTTCAATAGTTAGAAGCTGAAATTAATTGACCATGATGAGAAGACAACAATAACTGCGTTATGAGTGGTTTGTTACCTAAAAAGTTGTACATGCCACTGGTTAAAGAGAAACCCAGGACTATGACCGAATTATTGGCTAAGGCAGCCAAGATTATGAACGTCGAAGAGGCTATGGATACTAAGGAGTTAAGCCACTCCAAAGCCAATGTCAGCAAGATCTCGAAGAAGAAAGAGAAAAAAGATAAGAAGGCGAATAAGACGAAGTGATACGACGAGTATACTCCTTTAATCGTTGGCATTCACCATATCCTCAAAGACATTCGTAAGAGCAAGGACCTGAGATGTCCCAAAACACTGAAAGCTCAAGTGAACAAAAGAGATAAAAATAAATATTATGAGTTCGACAAGGATCATGGCCACAACATAGATAACTGTTTAGCCTTGAAAAAAATATTAAAAACTTTATTAGACGGGGAAAGATATCCAAGTTTATGGAAAAAGAAGACCGACCAGATCATAGTTGTTAATGTCTAAAAATGGAGTGATCCAATTTTATAATCACAAATAAACAATAAGAGAAATCTAGTTAAACACACAAGAGATAAAGATTTTTAAAGTGGTTCGGCTATGAAGAAAGCCTACGGCCACTGTTGATTTTATTTATGTTGATTACAATAGCTCAATATGGTGTACTTCAGAACGATCAAATTGTCTCTTTGAGCTAAGGGAAATTTTATATTAATAGTGGTCAGAAACCCTAGAGACGAAATGCCTTTATATTCCCAGGCATTTACATCTGTGTATAATAAATGAGATGCAAGGTATTCAGTGTTGGTGGCCCTCCCATCCTAGTAACTTTTTCTATTCCTAATAGTTCACATTCTAAGTTGTTCGGCATTCCGATCGACTAGGTTCCTCTGATGCCGATCAAGATGTCTAAATGGTCACCTAGGATGACATGTGCATGTACTTCATTGGTCCATGTGGGGAGATATTTTTTACATACAACAAATGCCCCCAATGCTCCATGCTTGATGATTGATCGAAAGAATGGAGTATTTGTTTAAAATGTTGCTCGACGTGTGACCTGAGCGTTGGTCAACCGCTGACCTTCTGAACTTGTATAACTTTTTTGCTGGCACGGTGGATAATGGAATTTATGCAAGTTGCGCTGCTATTTTTGCACTTTGGAAAGCGTGTAGCCGACCATAGTTTAATCGTTCGTGCAGTTAGTCATTTAATCTCTATTATCGAGGCAACATATAAATAGGTGGAAGCTTCCCTACTTATTTTTTCACCTCAAACTTTCGGCACTTAAAGTTTTTCATTATTCTTGAGTTTTCTTTCTGCAACTCCTTATTGTCTCTTATTTAGCAATCGCTGGCCATCGTTTTTCCATATTTTCGTTGTATTTGGATTCCTATAAGCTTTTCTTTCCTTCTTTCCTGTTTTTTACCCTTTTGTTGTTTCAATTATGACTTATGTTATGGATGAGGATTCGTTGAAGGAGTTTAGGGTAAAGAGAAAAAATCATGACTGGTATACCTAGAATTAGCTCGAGGTTCCATAAATGTTTACCTTTTAGGAAATGGTCACTGGATTCCCACTCTTTTCATTGCAAAGTGTGGTATTAATTTTCCCCAAACCCTTTGTTTCTCTAGTTTTGTCAGTATTTTGATGTAGATAGTGCTAGAATAGCCCCAAATACTTGGAGGGTGGTAAATGGAGTTCATAACTTAAATGAGATTTATGGGATGCATATTGGGACCCCTGAATTGATGTTTTGAGTGAGATTTATGGGATGCATGTATTATCTAAAGACCAGGCAATCCAATAGAAATTTAGTGGTTAATCTGCTAGATTCCAATAAAGATTATTGACATTATGGTGTTATTTTCAATAATTGGCAATACGACCCTTCCTACGAGGGTATCCTACACTGGTCCCAAGTTCCCCAAGAAGAGAGTGACATATGTTATTACTTTACACTTTAACTTTTCTTATGTTTATCTCTATTTGTAGATTTATCGATTAACTTTCTTGCTTTGTATTCTTTTGCAGAGGAGAGTAAGAAAAAGTGTCCCAATGAGGGAGAAATCAACCTTACAAACCTCAAATTTGCGTGGGGTCTCAACCAAAGAGTTGGAGAAGAGCACCCAAGAGCTTCTTTAGTACTATTAGAGTACAAGAGCTCAACTACGTCCTTTGTTGCTCGGCCATCACTTGCACTTCCCCAATTTTCCATTTATTTGGAAGAAGAATATGTATCCACTTCCTCGACCGCATAATCAGTTGGGGTTGAATTCATCTAAGGGGTAACTTCTTCCTCATTTGAGTCAATTGATATATCGGATATCCTTACTTCTCCTTTAGCTGACATGGGTAAAAGAAGGATTCCTAATTTGCTGACTGGGCTACTATCTCCCCCTACCAAGAAGAGTACTGATCTTGGCAAGAGACCTCAAGTAGTTGAAAAAAATGGCCTCAAGTTCTTAATGCTGGAGAAATTCAAGCGACAGAACCTTAGTACAAGAGGTTAAAGAAAGTCTTTCCTGACTCTCAAGAGAAGGGAAAGAAAATATAACACGCCGCTTAATTAAATATTGGGTAGCTACTCCTTTATTAAATTAAACAGAATATACAGTTGGTTTATTCTTAGCATCACTGTCGAAAAATATTTTTTTCTTTTTAAAATAACTCACCCAATACTTAATTAAGTTAAGTGTTAAAAATATTTTCCAAGATTTATAACAATTTAAAGCCATTACCACAATACTGAACAATCAAAGAGAAGTCTTATAACACAACTTAATAATGAATAACAAGATTAAATGTAACTGGATAAAACATCCCGGTTTAAAATATCCAACATCAAACTAACAAACCAAAAAAATGATAGTACCAACATAAACCCAATACAAGATCTGAATGGTAAATGGAATCCTAAAATCCTAGGCAACATGACCAAAATAAGAGAAGTACTGTAGACATAGGAATCAAATAAATGAAGCATCTAAACAATTCTCCATCTCCAGGAATAGCAACTCATGATAAAACATCCATACCCTAAGCTGCACGTCCCTGATGCTGGGCACCTATTAATAAAGATATAGTAGAGAAGAGAATATGCAAGGAAGCGGGTCAAAGCCCGTTTATAAAAGATTTTAAAATAGCAAGTGTTTAACAAGTGCAATTAAGCATTTATTATGTACATGTTAGATTTTAGGCTCTCAATTGATATTCTCACATCTCATCTAGAGTGCATGTCTAACGTATTCGAGTAATTTCCTAATAAAGGTTTTCTTCTAACTAGTTTCCATAACATGATTCTATCCCATATAATAACCTCGTATGTCCCATACCATACGTAATATAATTATTCACACTCTTATCTCTTTATTACGAATTTCCAAGCCTTAGGATTAAGTATTCTTTTTACTTAATTAAATTTAATTTCTTTTATTCATAGTCAACTACAATATCACATAGTTGATTGAATTACAGTATATATATTCTCCCTATAATATATACTAATATAGCACCTCCCAGACACAGCTGCAGTGCACGCATACTCTACTATCATGTACAATTATAATCCTCATTGTTCAAAGGACAAATGGTTTGGTGTCTTCCTCGAATCATAAATAGCATACTCCCCATACAAATGGGTCACGCACATACCTACATTCCCATTTAACAGTTGAACTATTATATCCCATTCAAGGTCATATGCTCAGAGTACGAATCTAAAAATACTCCCAAATTGGGCGCATAGGATGAAACCGTCCACAATGCGAAACCTCTACCCTCGATAGTAAGTAGCGTAGGTATGTCATACACATAATAAACCATAATATTGGTATACCTCCACACACACACACATACACACACACACACACACACACACACACACATATATATATATATATATATATATATATATATATATAATATTAGCAAGGTATTCGCACAACCATAAGATAATTCCCATACGTAGTGTTATCTATCTCTAAAATCCTACCCATTAAATATTCAGACTTTACTCATTAATTTATTATTCCCAAGCCTTTCTCATTACATGAAGACTAAATAAGTTTTCCTTGACATATAATTAGTAAGAAACTCACTTATACCCTACTAGTCCATGTCATCGTACTCCCCGAATTATTGTGAATTAAACTCATCTTTAATTAGAATTATATTCGATAAAACCTATTCTCGCATAACCATATATTCTTTCACTTAGGTTTAATCACATATGGACTTAAGATTTTTCAGGTGATTCAAATGATCCCCGCCCTATTGGTCCAATCCTTAATCTTTATATAACCGAATCACAACCTAAAATGTGAACTTAAAAACCGTAATTCATTCGATTAATTAATATAATTCTCTAGAATTTAAATCCCAAACATAATAACATTAATTAGGGTCTTACCTATGGCCTACTGCCCTTCCATAAGTCTCATTATGTTCAAATAATAATCACGAAAAATTCCTAAAAGTTTTGGGATTAAATCAAAAATTAATTTCAAATGTAATATTTAATTCCGAATTAATTTCAAATTATTCAATTACTTCTAAATAAATCCCTTTTTAAAAGTTATCAAAATTATGGGGTATTACAGAAAATTCTAGCCGACCAATAAGAGTTGGTTGAAACGATTCAATCCGACCTGTGTGACATTGGGTAATCTTTTCTGTCTATTAACCCTTGGTTGGCCAGATGTTGAATCAAGGCTGGAACCCTTCCAGCCGACATAGCAACATCAGTTCCCATGCCTAGAACAAGACTGATTGAAAGAACTAGCCATAAATTGGCTTTGGTACTTATATATCTTTGATTTTTCTTCATTTTGTTGAACCTATTTTAATATCATTTGTTCTTTCTTTTGTATTTTTTAGTTGATTTTAATCAAATGAGGGTGAAGGGTGATCAGTTGATATCTTCCTCGAGTGAGGTAGAAGAGGCCATTATAGGGTTGAGTCAATACTTGAAGGATTCCAAGAAATCTTAGGAAGCTAAGCGAAAATTTTGGGATGAGAAGATGCAATAAGATGGGAACATGGGGATTTTAGTAGAAAATAAGATAAAAACTGTTGAGGAGAAAACCCAAGCTATCATGGAAAAACTTAAGGATGCTGAGAATAGGGACAAAGATGTAGAAGATAAGCGGACAGGAACCCAAAACATGGACAAAACTACTGAAAATAAGGTTATTGGTTTAAATACTGAAGTTGCGTTTTTAAAGGCCAAAGGTAGGAAAGATAAGGAGGAGGATTTTGAGAAGGATTGGGGAAGATATTTTTTGCAGATTCTGCCCAAATTGAATATGCTAAAAAATTATCTTTTAAGGAAGGTTGGTTGGAGGCATTAAAGGTGGTCGGTACAGAGGCAAACTGTAGGCTTTTTCAAAGATATGACCTAGGCATTCCTCCTAATTTGGATGAAGTGTTCGATGATGAGGAAGGGTCTGAAGAATCCTTAATGATGCCCACTGATACTTTAGTGGGGCCATCTACTATTGCCGACCTACCTGTTCCCAACCAGGACCAGACCAATGAAAAGGAGAAGGTTTAGTTCCTTTTAGCCAGTTTCTTTTTCTCCCTTCTTTTATGTATTTTCCATTTCTTCTTCTTCATTTTTTTGATGTACCTACTATTATAATCATGAATTTTATTAATGAAACAGTATTTTTCATTCAATTGTTTAAAATCTTCAACTGATGTTGATTTCTTGTTTCTTGTTATCTTTTACGCTATTTATTTTCTAAATTTTCCCCATAAACTCATAATTGTAAATTTCCAGTTTTATGCGAGGAATAAAGCCATTATTTCTGCTAAATCCAACCTACTTAGGCGGTGCAAAAAACTATTTGAGGTTGTCCATTTTCCTTTGTTCGAGGAAGATTTATCGGGTTTGCTGAGCCCAAATGCCTTCGATAAAGTGAAGAAGTCTTACATCCATCTTCATTGCCTCTTGGACACAGTTGTAGCTAATAATGCCGATTATTAAGAGATGATTGAATAGATGCAGGAGGATTATAAAATTTTTAAGTCACTGCTTCATTCTTACTATGAGGTTAAGTATAAGGCCGTAAGTGAAGGCTAGGGATTTGATAAAAAGTTACAAGAGATCACTTCTACCTTGAATAAGAAGGAGTTGACTTTGAACCAAGAATTAAAAAATGCATGATCAATTGTTGCGATATTGGAGAAAGAAAATAATTCATCGAGGAATGAAATTAATAGTATAAAATAATGCATTAGGGAATGAACTTAACAGTTTGAGGAATCAACCACCACTGGTCCGGATGAAGGGGTTTCTTTTTTAGAGAGAAAAATTGTCAGGTTGTTGGAGGAGATGAAAGCTTTGAAGAAGAAGAAAACTAAGCCTGGTTAAACCCCAAGGTAAGGTATAGTTTCTCAACCAACTATTGAGGAGGAGAGAACCAATAAAACTCTAGTCAACCAAGATGTTAAGCTTAAGGATAAAGACAAGGCCATCAAAAAGCTTCAAGATAATGTGGACTGACTTACTTTCCATTTCCATAAGAAAACTAAATTTGTTTGAACGGATGGGTATGATGAGGCCATAACTTACTTGGATAAGAACATGGAGTAAGCCAAGAATGAGGGATATAAGTGGGTTTGGTTGAACCTACGTACTTTGATGAAGATTCATGAGAACAATGAACTATAGTACTGGCATGAACCGAAACTCTTGGATTACCATGATCCTCCCTCTTTATTAATGTAAGTTAGATTCCTCCTGATGTTATCCCTCAAAGACTGATTATAAAATACCTTGGGGACTACGTCCTAGAAGGAAGAGTAGAATATGTTCATCCTTAGTATTTTGTTGATCGGTCGAGTAGCACTAGGCGTACTCAGAGGAGATATTTTAGGTTTATTAATCATCTGAGCACCTTTGATGAACCTCCTGTTAGGATGAGCAAGGCTGATGGAAAGCGTCTAATATAATAACTTGTATCTTGTACCTGATTGATCTTTGTCTTGTAATTGAAGTTCATTAGAATGAAATTAAGTTATTTGAGAAACTTTTGACCTTTTTATTTAAGCATGTGGTTGGTATTAATCTTGTTACCGACTAGGTAGTCTGTACCCTGATAAGTTGACCGACCTATTGATTTAATGTCCTGCTTAAATGTTGGGTGTTTGATTCTTGATTGAATCTAATTGTAATGCGTTAGATTCTACTAATTTTGTTCTTAGATAAAACTATAAATAATTTTATTGAACTATGTTGTAGCATTAGTTATCAGTGGTGACCATGTGTATTAGGAATGTATAATTATCACTGCATTTTAACTTAGTCGGGTAAAACCTCTTGTGTTTAAGTAGGGGTGTGTTTCGTCGAGATCGGATCGGAATAAGGGTGTTCGAAATTTTTTCCAAAATTTTTGGAATTTTAAAATCCATTCTAAATCAGAAAAATAAATTTCGGAAAATTATTTTTTTCCAAGTCGGCTGATTCGGAATTTTTGAAAATTTCCAAGCCTTATTTCTTTCTATTGTTTAATCAGTTAAAATGAAAAACAACTTTTCTTTCAATCAGTTAAAATGAGCAGAGTTTTTGATAATTAACTATAACATAATCCAATTTAATATGCACTAAAAAGATGACCCAAAATGAAATCAAAATTGAGAAAGAAAGAAATAGACTATTTTCAAGCAGCAGTATATATTGCACATACCCAAATCTACATTACATTGTAAGAATATGCGTAATATTTATATGGAAGGGCTATTAGAGTTCGTTTATCAACAAAGATTTAGAATATAAAGACAACATATTCAAAGTAAGAAATAACAAAATGAGTTAAATAAAACAAAACCCAAAAGAATAATCAAACCTAGAGTAAGCTCGAATCAGGAGAATTTGAATTAAACCCATTCTTAGTACCGGGACTATGATCCCAAGCCTTTCTTGAAGAATCCAAACTCAGTCTCCTCAACTGCAAAGCTTCAATCTTACCATTTCCTAATCAAACCTAAAGTGAGCTCGGATGAAGATGGTCGTGAGCTCGGATGGAAACCTAGAGTAAGGTGTGACCAAGTGAGAGAGAGAAGTGGCCGAGGGTTAGAACGAGAGAGAGAGAGAGAGAGAGAGGGAGAGGGAGAGATAAGCGATGGGTAAGATTTTAGGGTAAGAGTAGTGATAGTGAGTATATGGTAGTATATATATGGTATAAATAGAGGGTTGAGATTTTTTAAATGGGGGGTTCTAATTATACTAACAACAAATAAAATTTAAATGTGAAAATGATAAATAAAATATTATTAAAACAAATAAAAATATTACGATTTCAGAATATATTTTGAATAAGTTGGATCGGCGTGGTATCGGAATTTTCGGATCAAAAATTTGGAATTTCAAAAAATTAAATATGATTTCCAATTCCATTTTAATTTTTTTCAAAAAGTTCAAAAATCGAAATTTAAAAATGATGCCAAAGTCAGAAAATTACGGATCGAAAATAAAAAAAATCAAAACTTTGAAAATAATTAACACCTTATGTTTGAGTATAAGAATCTTACATGAGATTTTACTATTTTCTTTTTCTTGATTTGTCGAAGACGAAATCATATATGAAGTTGTTAACGATAAAATTTCCTAATGTTGGAAAAGTTTGACAAAGAACTTTTGTGAAGTTGGAAAAGTTTGAGAAGGAAATTTTCTGAAGTTGGAAAAGTTTGACAAATAAATTTTTTGTAGTTGGAGAAGTTTGGCAAAGAACTATTTGATAAAGAACTTTTCTAAAGTTGGAAAAGTTTGGCAAAGAACTTTTCTGAAGTTGAAAAAGTTTGACAAAAAACTTTTTTTTAGTTGGAAAAGTTTGACAGAAAAATTTCTTGAAGTTGGAAAAGTTTAATAAAGATGAAATTTTTCTGAAGTTGGAATATTTGAATTAAATTAAAACTAGATTTTAATTTATGGTGGTGGTTGTACCACCCCATACTCCAAAAAATAAAACATAAAAAGGAAGTATAGAGAAAAAAAACATGAAAATTTATTAATTTGAATAACTAATTACATCGAAATCATTACTGATAATACTTGTAAAGATTATCGACATTCTGTAGGTTCTTAAACTCCTCGCCTTACAATATTTCTCGGCGATATGTTCCTATTCAGATTTCTACCAAGATACGATAAGGACCATGCTAGTTGGGTTCCAATTTTTATTTTTCTGGATCACCTCCTCCAGTACAAGGTATCTATGTCTCAAGTTAGTCAGCTTAATGTGCCGATTATAGAACCTAGCAGTCATTTGTTGGTAGACAGCCATCCGAATTGTGACATCTTCTCTGACTTCTTCAACTATGTTCAGATCTAGTCGCCTCATTAGATCACTCTTGGGGGACTGAAAATTCAGCACCCAATGTGTTGGCATACCTATTTCAGTGGGTACCACTACCTCATTATCGAAAGCCAGCATATAGGTAGTCTCCAATGTTACAATTCTTAGCATAGTTCTATAAGCCAAAATAGTGTTATGCAGTTCATTGATACAATTTCTCTTGGCCTCATCCAAGAATTTCTTCAAACCATCAAGCAAAGTTTTATTAGTGATTTCGATTTAACCATTGCATTGTGGATATGATGGTGCTTAATGTATCTTCTATATTTTGGATCTTATGCAATACTCCTCAAACTCTTCATTGTCAAATTGGGTATTGTTCTGAGTGATAAAAGCATAGGGCATTCCATAAAAAAATATGATCTGCTTCTATATGAACTGGAACACTATTTGATAGTTAATATCAATCAAATTATCAACCTCCACCCATTTGGTGAAGTAATCCACTACGATGACTAAATACTTAAACCTTCCTTTAGTGGTCGGCAATGGCCCGACAAAAGTCTATCCAGAAATGGAAAAAGGCGAGGGAGAATTAATAGGAGTTAGGGAAGCACCTAGTTTTCTCTGAATAGTAAAAAATATTTGGCACTTATCACACTTCTAGGAAAATGAAACACAATCTGCTTTTATTGCTAGCCAATAATAACCTTGCGTGGCTACCCTTTGTACTGAAAATCTTCTTGATGAATGAGCACCATATGAGCCTTCAGGAATCTATTTAACCTGAACGTTTACTTCAGTTAGATGGGCACAACGAAGTAAAGAGACTGTATATCCCCTTATGTTCAAAATACCTTTCTCCAGGACATTGTTAGATGCCCTGTATCTTAATTTTCTTGCTTCCTTTTGGTTGACAGGTAACAGTCCCGTCTCAATGTAGTCCCTGATTGGATCCATCCAGGAAGGCCCCAATTTTACAGAAATGATGTTGATTGCTTCTTTATTAACGCTCCTTGATATGCCCTAAGTGTGACCTCGGCCCAGAGACACCAACCTCGGCCGAGATTATGGCTGGCGTTGGACATGTCTTGGACATGCGATATCAGCCCTCGGCCATAGCAAGGTCGGCCCAAGCCGACACTACCATGAGCCTCTCCAAGGGACATCATAAGGATCAGCACCATTCTCGTATACCTTGGAATGGCAACCTCGGCCAGACATAAGCCCAGCTCGCAGGAAGCCACCAACAACCTCATCAAGACATTAGTCGATACTCCAAACACTCCAGCTCAACCTCGTCTCAGGCCGACCTTGTCCATTATCTCGGCTAGGATTAGGCCGAGACCTCCATGGAATACTCGGACTGAACGAGTACCTAGACTTACCAACCTCGGCCTCTCCCAGGCCGAGGTCTTACACCAGGCGCGATAGTCGAGCATCTGCTGACATTTGGATAAGGGCACGTGGACACAAATCAGTTATAACAAGATTATTCTCCACACGTAGGGAGAATATTGCATAATCATTCTCTACATGTGACAGTGACAGATGGCTTTCCCGTATTGGTGAGGCAATCACACACATGCACATTACATGCATGGGGGGTACATTACACCCCCAGGTACTATATATAGAGGTCATACCCTACCTTACAAGGGATCCATATATATAACCATAGCTGAAACTCTGTCTAGATACACAGAGAGAGAAAGCTTGAGAGATTGTATCCATGGCTATTAGTGCCTTATTACAGTGAGGTTATTCACACACACAGTGGACGTAGGCCAATTTAGGCTGAACCACTTATGTCCTGGTGCTCTCTCCTCTTCTCCTCATCTCTTTCTCCTACCTTTTACATAACTATGCTGCCATTGTTGTTCTTAGATTGAGCTTGAAAACACCTTATCTGGTGGTTCTAATTCCAGCATCATCATTTTGGCGCCGTCTGTGGGAATAGAAAAGAAGCTCTCTTCCTCTTCTTCAGCTTAACCTCACCGGAGACTCTGGTGGTGAACCAGGCACCGCCCCTTGCTTGGAGCCTCTTCACCATTGAAAGAGGTCCTTTGAGGTGCTAAGTTGATCTGCTACTCAAGCTCTATAGTGTAAACATATGGCACCAGAATTACCACCGCCTCTTCCGCCACCTGGGGGTGGAGGGCCTAGTTCCAGTCAGGCGCCCCCCAGTTCGAAATGGAGGAGGTAGCTTCAGCCTTGAGATCTTTAGCTGCAACACAACAAGCTATGCAGGAGCAATTTGCACAGCTCAGCCAAACTATGATGAGGCCACCTGGAGTCTCACCGGATATGATCACTCCGGCAGCAGTTCAGCCTCATCCTGATGCCAGGGGACCACCCTAGGCACCAATGAAGGACCAGCCTGCACCCCAGCAGAGAAGGGACGTTGCTGACCCTAGGCGCTTGCGCCTGGGGAGGCAGGGAAACCCTTACCCAGAGGACGGGTATGATGATCTAGAGGCGGAAGAAGCCCCGGAAGACTGTTGGGAGCCGTATGAGGTGTCAAATAACACTGTACGACCTCTTAGGCAAAGTCAAGGTTGTGTCGGCCGAAGAGGTGAAGAGGCCCAACAAAGAGGGTCAGCCTTTGATAGGTTGAGCAGAGGGTCGACCTTTGAAAGGTTGGGCCCGATGAATGACCTAAGATAGAGACTGTCGAGATCAAGGAGCGCAGCAGGCTCTCAGAGAGGGAACAGGCAGGGTCGGCCAGGTCAAGGCTGACACTGTGAAAGAAGAGGTAAGGAACAGGAAGAGGTCAACAGTCGACGTGTCGTGGCAGGGGAACCCTCGGTCCATCCCATGGAGGTGGCAGGGGATAACCTCGGCCAAGTCGATGGCAGAAGACCCTGGAATGACTCTATTCAGCGTCTTGAGGAGAAGATAGGAGACCTCATCAAAAGCAGGGACCCATTGCAAAGGGGTTACTCAGAGGGCTCCCCATTTATGGATAGGATAGTGGGTTTCCCAACCCCAACTAAGTTCAAGCCTCCTACGGTGTCTCCCAAGTATGATGGCAGCACTAACCCTGTACATCATATCGAGATGTACCAGTCGGCAGAAGACATCTACTCGATACCTGATGAGATGAAGTGTAGGGCCTTCTCTGGGACCTTAATGGGGGCAGCGCACAGTTGGTTCACCTCCCTTCCGAAGAACTCAATTGAGAACTTCAAAGGCTTGGCTGAATGATTCATACACAACTTCTGCTTTGGGGTGAGGCCTCAAAAGAAGACTACCCACTTGCTGTATGTCAAGCAGGCCAAGGATGAGAGCCTAAGAGACTACATAGCGAGATTCAACAAAGAGAAGTTGGAGCTCAAAGATTATGAAGAGAACATAGCCATAACCTCCCTTATAGGAGGTCTTTAGAAGGGGAAGCTATTGTGGAAACTTGCGGAAGACCCTTAGGTCTATGGTGGAGCTCCTAGAAACCGCAGGGAAAGTAATGAATGCGGAAGAGGCAATGGCCTCCAAGTATGAGGATGAGAACCGCGGTGACAGTGGAAAGTCCCAAAGCAAGAAAGATGGGAAGAAGAGGTCAGGTGATGACAAGTTCGCTCACTATACTCCTCTGACTGTAAGCTGCGAGCACATCCTCAACGAGATTAAGAATGACAGGACTCTGAGATGGCCAGAGAAACTGAAAGACCCACCACATAAGAGGAATAAAAACCTGTGGTGCGAGTTCCACTAGGATCATGGACATGTCACAGACAAATGCTTCGCCCTGAAGGATGAGATTGAAAAGATGCTAAAATCTGAAAAGTTGATGAAGTATGTGGACGGCAAAGCTCCTAAGGGTGGAAGAGATGACCCTAAGAAAAGGAAAAATGATAGATGCAGTGACAATGTCTCGGCCAGAAGAGACAATGATTCAGAAGGTGGTGATGAAGACGATCCAGATCTTCCGCCGAAATATGACAACACCCCGGTGAAGAGGGTTGGTACGATCTCGTTTGGTGTTGACACCATATGTGGAGGATTTGCAAGAGGTGGCTCTGAAGTAGCTGATAGGAAGGCTCACGTAGCAGAGGCCAGGTCAGTGGCCGATCTTGAAGTTGTGAATCTAACATCTTCTGATACAGTGCAGAAGAGGAAGAAAGTAGATATGGACACCCTCGTAGTTGGGTTCTCCAGACTCGACTTCAAGGGTATCTTGGCCCCCCAGGATGACCCTTTGGTCATAAAGACAAGGGTGCATGGGTGTGAGGTGCAGAGGATCCTGGTAGATGGGGGGAGCTCGACAGATGTGATGTTTTGGCCTTGCTTGAAGAGCCTGGGTCTTAGTAGAGCAAGGTTGATACCCTATCATCACCCTTTGATAGGCTTCAGTGGATAAAAGTTCCACCCCTTGGGCATGTATGAGATGGACATACGGATGGGTGATGAGTGGCCTAAGAGGCTGACAAGGAAGATAAATTTTTGTGTAATGGACGAGAATGTATTCTCGTCCTATAACCTCATCATAGGAAGAGTGGCTCTAAAAGAGTTTAAAGATGTACCGTCGACGGTCCATCAAATGCTAAAATTCCCGACCCCCTATGGGGTAGGGGAAGTATGAGGTGACCAGATCATAGCTCGGCAATGTTACTTCAACTCAACCGAAGAGAGGGAGGCCCATAAGAGGTCAACCACAACTTATAGCATTGATACTCTTGATCCAAGGGATAAGACGAAAATGAAGAAGGGAGAGGCCGCGGAAGAGGTAGAATCCATCGTCCTCAATGAGGACGAGCCAGAAAAAATCGTCCAGGTCGGTAAAGCCCTTAATTCAGAAATTAAGGAAGAGTTGATAAACTTCCTCAGAAGGAGGCAGAGTGTCTTCGTATGGAGTCACGCAGACATGCCCTGAGGTGATGAGTCACAAGCTCAACGTGACCAAAGATGCCAAGCCTATCAAACAGAGACGAAGAGTCTACTCCAGGGAGAAATACGACGTCATCCGAGAAGAGGTCAAAAATTTAGAAGAGGCTGAGTTTATAAGGGAAGTTACCTATTCGGGGTGGCTTTCAAATGCAGTCATCGTGCCCAAGGCTAATAGCAAGTGGAGAATGTGTGTTCACTGACCTGAACAGATCTTGCCCAAAAGACAGCTATCCCTTACCTCGGATAGATCAGATGGTGGATGCCACGTCAGGACACGAGATCATGAGATTCATAGACGCGTATTCAGGCTATAACCAAATCTTTATGGATGCTGAAGACTCAGAGAAGACAACCTTCATTACCGACAAAGGGACGTACTGCTACAAAGTGATGCCCTTCGGTTTGAAAAATGCAAGGGCAATATACCAACGTCTTGTCAATAAGATGTTCGAAGAGAAAATAGGTAAGACTATGGAAGTGTATGTAGACGATATGCTAACAAAGAGATTGAAAGCTTGCACTCACGTAGCAGACCTTGAGAAGACCTTCGATGTTATGGACTCATAGAGAATGAAACTCAACCCAGCGAAGTGTGTCTTCGGAGTAGGAGCTGGGAAGTTCCTGGGATTCATCGTTAACTAGAGAGGAATTGAAGCGAACCCTGAGAAAATCAAGGCATTACTTGACATGAAGACTCCTAGGAGTATCAAGGATGTCCAAAGACTCACGGGGAGAGTGGCTGCCCTTAACAGGTTTATTTCTAGGGCAACGGACAAGTGTCTTCCATTCTTTAAAGTTCTAAGAAAGTCCTTCCAATGGGATGAAGAGTGTGAAAAAGCCTTCAACCAACTCAAATCTTACTTGGGATCCCCCTTATTGCTATCTCGACCCGTCGCAGGAGAAAAGTTGTATGTGTATCTGGCAGTCTCTGAATCAGTCATTAGTGCAACCATAATATGGGAAGATGATGGGATCTAAAGGCCTGTGTATTTTAATAGTAAATCCCTTCAAGGGGCTGAACAAAATTACCCTCACATGGAAAAGTTGGCCTATGCCCTGATACATTCTTTAAGAAAAATGAAGCCCTACTTCCAAGATCACTCCATGGTAGTCCTCACTGACTCCCCGCTAAGACAAGTCCTGCATAAACCTGAGAAATTCGGGAGGTTGATGACCTGGGCCATCCAGTCGGGGGAGTACGATCTTGCCTACCAACCTAGGACAGCCATCAAAGGACAAGCCCTCGCAGATTTCATTGCTGAGTTCACATGGGAAGAGGCCGAGGCAGAGAAAGGCTAGGGGGCATGGAAGAGACAAACCGCAGTGTCTTCCAAAATCAGGAAGAGACGACACCAAATGTCTTTTGAAATCCGGAAGAGACGACACCAAATGTCTTCTGAAAGCAGGAAGAGACGATACCAAGTGTCTTTTGAGATTTGGAAGAGGTCGCATCCAAAACAGTTATGAGCAGAATTGCGAAGGACGAGGAGGATCGATATCTCTTCAAATAAGGAGTAATGACAGAAGGAGTGATGCGAGGAAAACAGAGTGTTCGTGTAGGGACACTATCGTTGATTTCGGTTCCCGCTCGACATACAAAAAGAACCTAAGCTACTACTACACTTGACAAGCAAGCACAGCGGTAAGTCGGGTATCGTAAGAAATCCACAGGGAGTGATTGAATTTTAGATTTTAATTGTTTTAAAACTTCAAGAATAAAAATGGAGTAAAAGAAATAAGAAAAGGTGATGGGTGGTTATGGTGACAAAAGAAAAGAATAAGTTACGCTACACAAAAGTAAAGCGAGGATCGGGATCGCATTCCACCACACGGGCTAAACAACTACTAATTAGAATTACGGTTCGAAAACATTTAATCGAGCATTTACAATTAAGCATAAACATCACACAAGAAGGAATTTAACCCAAAGTTGCGAGATTAAACATTTAACTGAAAATGGTCACACGCGGATTAAATTCGGATTGTCGCTATAAACTCTAACGTTGCGTGACAAAGTAAGATAAATGCCTAACAATCCAACTTTGATACGCGCGGTTTCAATTAAACGCAATTTTACACAAAACCTAGTTTTCGAGGTCCAAACCCGAAAATGGCGGAAACGCAATCCCGACCCTATTTATCTAAGGGCTAGACATAAATGAAACTAATTAACAAAGCAATAAACTAATTAAGCAAGAAATGAATAACTAAACTAATTAACAAAGCATGAAATTAATCTAGAAAGCAAGGAAATAATGGAAAACAACTATATTAAGGGAGAGGGAAGATGAATAGTACCAATTACAACCCAAATGGATGTCAAACCAAGATGAATTGAAGAAGAACCTAGCAAAACCCCAAAAACCCTAACTAAACTAACCTAAAAATGTTCTCTCAACTTCATACAATGTTTACTCCCTTATACCCAACCAAAAACGAACTTAAAAATACAAATTTTCGGACTTTTCCTGTGGCCGAATCGATTCGGAAATGGTCCGAATCGATTCGGAAACAGGGGAAGTTCATTTCTGCATTTCTGCAGCATTCCGAATCGATTCGGTTTTGGGCCGAATCGATTCGCAAGCTACAGGTCTGAATTCTGCAGCTTTGTCCTGTTTTACGGAAAATACCGCCATTTCTTCGTTATAGCTCGGAATGAGGCACGGTCGGAGGCTACGCGAAGATAACTCAGAGGACTACAACATCCAAGAAGACATTAGGCTAAAAACCCAAAATATGAAATGACTAAAATGCCCTTGAATGTGACCTTGAGTGTGAATTTGAAGTAAAAACCATCCTAAAAATACCATAACTCTTTCGATACAACTCAGAATCATGCACCGTCGGCGGCCACGCGAAGAGAAATCAGGGGGCTTCAACTTCCGTGAAGAGCTCGGGATTCAAACCTGAATGCTGAAATTACTAAAATGCCCCCGAAGCTGCAAAAGTCGACGAAACATTTCCGGAAAGCGTCCGAACTTCATACTAAGCATCCAAATAGCTACAAAAGCTCAATTAACCCCTGAAAAACATGTTAACATAGAAATCCGAGGTTGTCTGGTTAACGAGCATAAGTATAGGGATTAAGATACCCAAGGGGGCTAATAAGGCGTAGGTTAACGGGTGAAATACGCAATATTTGCGTCGCATCACACCCCCTAACTTACACATTGCTAGTCCCTAGCAATGAAATTGGAAACAACAAGAGCTACAAGAAAATCAGAAACAGGATACAAGTACAAAATGGGATGAAAAAGTAATAAAAAGATAAGGCCACTTTCGCGGGAGAACGATTGCATTTAGCATATGCAATAAGCCGTTAAACCCCTAGGTTACCCTAGTGGACGAGTGTCGTCTCGTGAGGGTTTTCAGGGATGATACCCACAAACATCACATGGTTTCCTCAAAATATGCCCAACCCAACATGCGATAAACTCAACAACAATGAAAAAGATTTCAAACATGTTATTAGCATATTGAACGAATTCAAGCTAAAGTCCGTTGTTATTAACAAGTTGAATGCACCTCATAGAATTGAAACTTTAAAAGTGGGAGGGGGGGAAAGCACATGCATAGTGTGATTTGGTGAAAAACTTATATAAAACGGATACTAATCAAAGCAAGCATACATTCAATCCTCACGGGCATTACGCTCATCAAGCGAATTTCACTCAAAACAGGGAGGTAACACACGGGACATGCGGGCTAAAGAGTAAATGTAAATGGAAACTAGGCCGCGCACATGTCACAAATGAGGAACGCTATCTAGGAAATGAAAAACTTGCAATCTCAATGAAAGGATACCGCACACTAAAAGAGGCGAAATGCATTTTCACAGATTATCAAAACTATTTATACTTTTGAATTACATCAACCTAAGATCACATAGGACTTTAATAGGGCTATAATGTAGGTATGGCTAAGGTACGAAACGAAGGAATATATTTACGAATTCAAAGTGTTCGGAATGAAAACTCGGGATAATGGGATAATTCGGGCAATATCAAAAATTGGAAAACAAGTTCCAAAACAAGCATTAGATATATCATCGGGGAGAGTAATCAAAGCTTATTGAACACTATACACAACATTTACAACTTTCTCTTTCTTTTCTTTTCTTCTTTTTCTCATTTTTCTCTTTTGTTTTCTATTGCTTTTTGCTTTCTCTTTTTCTTCACTTTTTTCACTACTTTCTTTTCTTTGCTTATCAAACTCTCATATGCCTAAATTGCAACCGACATCATAACAACAACATTCAATCCCATGTAACATTCCAAACAAAGGTATGTAAGGTGTATGTATGGCTTAAAACTCCAATTTGGAGTTGGTTATGGGATTTGGATTATGAAACGAAGGGCTATATTTAGGCTCAAAGGGGTTAACTAGGGAAACATATATGGTGAGGTCAAGGCTAACATGGGTGATATAACAAAGAGGGCCTATGATCATTTCACAAAGTTTACGCAATTCTCGAGTCAAAACAATATATGAAAATCATACTCAAGTAACACATTTCAAGTATAAACTCAATTAATGAACGATCAAATGAAAGAATAGTGAGATTACCAACAAATTCAACGTTTTCAATGAGAAAAGAATAGTGTATAACACTCACAAACGACGAAAGGTATAAAGCTTAATCGGTGTAAGTATATACAATGCAACAAAAGATTCTCGAGTTATAAAAATCTTAAACCAAATCAATATAACAAGGAAAATGCATATGCTCATGGGATAAAGTTTAATTCATGAAGTTATTCACAATATCAATGATTTGAGGACTAAAGTCTAATAACTTCTAAAATCGAGAAAATGCATCATTGAGTTGTCTATTGGATCGGGCAATTATTAAAATTTATCATCGGAAACAAGGCAAAATACCCAACAAAGGAGAAAAAAGAAAGAAAATATTTTTGAAAATTTTTAAATTTTTCACAAAAAGGCATACTTAGTAACTAAATGTGAGCAAATCCATGGACTACACATGAAATGGATAGAATATCCTACACCCCCTAACTTAAATGTTGCATTGTCCTCAATGCGCATTAAGAACACAACACAAAGAGAGGAAAAGAACGATATTACCCAAAATTGGAGCGATCTCCATAAGCGCGAGTCCAAAGGAATCTACAAAACAAGTTAGTACCGAGCATAGCAAAAACAAATAACAAAAAGTGAACTAATTACACTAGACTAAATAAAAAGGGAAGAAAAAAAAGGAAAGAAAGAAAATTAAAAAGCTAACTATTTACAACCTACTATTTAGGCTTCACACTAACTATACACTAGAAGTCTAAATAGTTGAGGGTCCACCCAAAAAGGGATTTGACTTTGAAAGATCAATGGTGGACCCTCCAAAGTGAACATGCCTCCCGGAAAATAAGAATTCCGTTTGAACAACGGAAGGCATGTGGGTGGTGAAAAAAATGAACCATCGCCAATTTGAAATTTTGGGCGGACGATGGGGGATTTGGATAACAAGGGGGACAAGAACATTAGAGGTCCAAGAAAAATCGACTCATCTCCCAAAGGTTTTTCAAATGGAATGGGAGATGGTGCACACACGGGGATAGGTTCCATCGTAGCAAACAAATTCGGCAAAGAGTCCTCGTCGACAAATTGTGTAGAAATTTTAAAAGTTTCTACCGACTCATAGGAATCAACCGGTAATTCTAATGGTTCAATGACGGAAAACGTATATGGTGATGAAATAAATTCAATCTCAATCGACTCATCGTCGGAAGGAGATTGAATTTCGGGGGAGAAAGATGCACACTCGATGAGAAATTCTTTGAAAAATTGAGGTGAAACACAAGTTTCCACCTCCTCGTTGTTTTGTGCAAAAGAATTCATCTCATCGCAAAGTGAACCAAGTCATTTCAGCATCATTTAAGCTTTCCAAACCTTGGGAGTAAAGAAGCAAAGTTTCTTCCAAAGTAGGCTTCCTCGGCTTAAGAGCCTCGGACTCCTCATTTGGTTGAAACTCGTCTTCGAAAGTAATGAAATAAGAATCGTCATTGGATTCGAATAATGAATCCAACTCAAGATCCCAATAACGATTTTCATTCCGATAAATGTTTTCAAGTCTTTCATTTTCAAGAAAATCTTGAAAATGGAAAACTTGAAAACTATCCCCAAAGTATGAATCATTAGAATAACCGTAATAACTATAATAGTAGGACATGATTACCTTGTTGTTGAAAGATGGAGAATCCAAGAAATAAAGTGAGCAACCGCGAATCAAAGTTTCTTAGCGCTCAAGTATGCAAATCCTGTAAAAAAGGTTAAAAGAAAGAATACAAATAGGAAAGGAAAAATACTACGAAATAATAAAACAATTACAATCTAAAACACACTCCCCGGCAACGGCGCCATTTTGATGCGAGGAAAACAGAGTGTTCGTGTAGGGACACTATCGTTGATTTCGGTTCCCACTCGACATACAAAAAGAACCTAAGCTACTACTACACTTGACAAGCAAGCACAGCGGTAAGTCGGGTATCGTAAGAAATCCACAGGGAGTGATTGAATTTTAGATTTTAATTGTTTTAAAACTTCAAGAATAAAAATGGAGTAAAAGAAATAAGAAAAGGTGATGGGTGGTTATGGTGACAAAAGAAAAGAATAAGTTACGCTACACAAAAGTAAAGCGAGGACCGGGATCGCATTCCACCACACGGGCTAAACAACTACTAATTAGAATTACGGTTCGAAAACATTTAATCGAGCATTTACAATTAAGCATAAACATCACACAAGAAGGAATTTAACCCAAAGTTGCGAGATTAAACATTTAACTGAAAATGGTCACACGCGGATTAAATTCGGATTGTCGCTATAAACTCTAACGTTGCGTGACAAAGTAAGATAAACGCCTAACAATCCAACTTTGATACGCACGGTTTCAATTAAACGCAATTTTACACAAAACCTAGTTTTCGAGGTCCAAACCCGAAAATGACGGAAACGCAATCCCGACCCTATTTATCTAAGGGCTAGACATAAATGAAACTAATTAACAAAGCAATAAACTAATTAAGCAAGAAATGAATAACTAAACTAATTAACAAAGCATGAAATTAATCTAGAAAGCAAGGAAATAATGGAAAACAACTATATTAAGGGAGAGGGAAGATGAATAGTACCAATTACAACCCAAATGGATGTCAAACCAAGATGAATTGAAGAAGAACCAAGCAAAACCCCAAAAACCCTAACTAAACTAACCTAAAAATGTTCTCTCAACTTCATACAATGTTTACTCCCTTATACCCAACCAAAAACCAACTTAAAAATACAAATTTTCGGACTTTTCCTGTGGCCGAATCGATTCGGAAATGGTCCGAATCGATTCGGAAACAGGGGAAGTTCATTTCTGCATTTCTGCAGCATTCCGAATCGATTCGGTTTTGGGCCGAATCGATTCGCAAGCTACAGGTCTGAATTCTGCAGCTTTGTCCTGTTTTACGGAAAATACCGCCATTTCTTCGTTATAGCTCGGAATGAGGCACGGTCGGAGGCTACGCGAAGATAACTCAGAGGAATACAACATATAAGAAGACATTAGGCTAAAAAACGAAAATATGAAATGACTAAAATGCCCTTGAATGTGACCTTGAGTGTGAATTTGAAGTAAAAACCATCCTAAAAATACCATAACTCTTTCGATACAACTCAGAATCATGCACCGTCGGCGGACACGCGAAGAGAAATCAGGGGGCTTCAACTTCCATGAAGAGCTCGGGATTCAAACCTGAATGCTGAAATTACTAAAATGCCCCCGAAGCTGCAAAAGTCGACGAAACATTTCCGGAAAGCGTCCGAACTTCATACTAAGCATCCAAATAGCTACAAAAGCTCAATTAACCCCTGAAAAACATGTTAACATAGAAATCCGAGGTTGTCTGGTTAACGAGCATAAGTATAGGGATTAAGATACCCAAGGGGGCTAATAAGGCGTAGGTTAACGGGTGAAATACGCAATATTTGCGTCGCATCAAGGAGCCTTTTCATCAGATAGAGAAATCTGGAGCCTCTTCGCTGATGGCTCTTCCTGCGATAGTGGAAGCGGTATGGGGTTGATACTCTCGGCTCCAGATGGTGCGAACATTGAATACGCTCTGAGGTTCAACTTCGAGGCCTCAAACAACGAGTCTGAGTATGAGGCCATGATATCAGGTCTCTTATTGGATACAACTCTTCGCATAAAGCGACTCCTACTCCACAGCGACTCAAGGTTGGTTGTCAATCAAGTACTGGGGATCTATGAGGCCAAAGATGAAAGGATGGCCAAGTACTTGAAGAGGGTAAGAACGATGTTAGAATATTTTGAAGAGGCAAAACTGAAGAGAGTGCCTCGACAAAGTAACAGTCACGCAGATGCGTTGGCAAGGCTGGCCTCGGCAACGAAGACAGATGTTAGAAGGACCATTCCGATAGAGGTCTTGAGAAAGGCAACCATCGAGGAAGAAGAGGTATGTAACCCGTGTCACAATTTGAACCTAGGAGACTCATGGATCGACCCCCTCGTCAGGTATATTAGAGGGGGAGAGATACCTGAGTCTAAGCTAGAGAGGAGAAAATTGAGATATAGGGCTGCCAAGTTCTCAATGATAGGAGACGTCTTGTACAAAAAGGGGTTTCTATTGCCTCTCCTCAGATGTGTGCATCCCACGGAAGTTACTCGGGTCTTACAGGAGGTTCATGAGGGTTCTTGCTCTAGCCATATAGGGGGAAGACCCTTGGCCAAGAGAATCATCACACAGGGGTACTTGTGGCCAACTTTGTCCAAGGACGCCGCAGCTTACGTAAAGAGGTGTGATAAATGTCAAAGATTTGACACTATTCCTCATCATCCCCATCAGCCTATGACTTTAATCGCCTCTCCATGGCCATTTATAGTATGGGGGATTGACTTAGTAGGACCCCTGCCAAGAGCTGCCAATAATTATAGATTCTTGATAGTTGCCATCGACTATTTTTGAAAGTGGGTGGAGGCAGAGCCGATGATAACGATCACAGAGCAGAAGACCTTCCAATTTATTTGAACGAATATCATATGCAGATATGGCCTCCCAAACACTCTCATCTCGGACAATGGGACCCAATTTAAGAACTCGTCTTTAGAAAAGTATTGCCTAAGAGTAGGAATAAAGCAATTCTTCTCATCTCCTGGCCGACCTCAGGAAAATGGTCAGACCGAGGTCACAAACAGAACTATCCTGGATGGAATCAAGAAGATATTAGAAGATGTGAAGGGAAGATGGACTGAAGAGGTCTACGCTGTGTTATGGGCCTACAGAACCACGACAAGGACACCAACAGGAGAAACCCCATTCATGTTGGCACATGGCTCAGAGGCCGTCATACCAACGGAAGTAGGGCTCCCAACTCATAGGATTCAGACCTATGACCCTGACAATAATGGGGATGAGAGTAGGCTAGACCTAGATCTTATCGAAGAAAGAAGAGAGGACGCAGAGGTCCGACAAGCAGCCTACTAACAGAGGGCATTAAAATTTTACAACTAGAGGGTGAAGTCAAGACCCATTGCAGTGGGAGACCTAGTACTAAAGAAGACCTTACAGAAAGCAAACAAACTCCACCCAAACTGGCATGCCCCCTACAAAGTGATAGAAGAGGTTGTGCCTGGCACTTACAGGATAGAAAACCTAGAAAGAGAACCTTTCGCTAACCCATGGAATGCTGACCACCTAAAGAGATATTACATATGATGTTGCATAGAGTTTTACGTAAATGTACCATCTTATATGAAGAGGTTATTATTAAAGATCAGTTCCCATGACAATTCTTGGGTCAGAGATTAATTATGGTGATAACATCTTAGGTGATGACCTCAGACCCTCATAACATCATTCAGTGGTCACGAGGTCTGAGCTCAGACACCATAATGGGATGACCTCAGACCCTTAACATCATTAATTTGGTGAGATTAATTATGAGGATAACATCTTAGGTGATGACCTCAGACCCTCATAACACCATTCGGTGGTGACAAGGTCTGAGCTCAGACACCATAATGGGATGACCTCAGACCTTTAACATCATTAATTTGGTGAGATTAATTATGAGGATAACATCTTAAATGATGACCTCAGACCTTCATAACACCATTCAGTGGTGACGAGGTCTGAGCTCAGACACCATAATGGGTTGACCTCAGACCTTTAACATCATTAATTTGGTGAGATTAATTATGAGGATAACATCTTAGATGACGACTGAGATTAATTATGAGGATAACATCTTAGGTGATGACCTCAGACCCTCATAACACCATTCAGTGGTGACAAGGTCTGAGCTCAGACACCATAATGGGATGACCTCAGACCCTTAACATCATTAATTTATTGAGATTAATTATGAGGATAACATCTTAGGTGATGACCTCAGACCCTCATAACACCATTCAGTGGTGACAAGGTCTGAGGTCAGACACCATAATGGGATGACCTTAGACCCTTAACATCATTAATTTGGTGAGATTAATTATGAGGATAACATCTTAGGTGATGACCTCAGACCCATACAACATCATTCAGTTGTAACGAGGTATGAGGTCTGACACCATAATGGGATGATCTCAGACCCTTAACATCATTAATTTGGTGAGATTAATTATGAGGATAACATCTTAGGTGATGACCTCAGACCCTTATAACATCATTCAGTGGTGACGAGGTCTGAGGTCAGACACCATAATGGGATGACCTTAGACCCTTAACATCATTAATTTGGTGAGATGAGGATAACATCTTAGGTGATGACATCAGACCCTCATAACACCATTCAGTGGTGATGAGGTCTAAGCTCAGACACCATAATGGGATGACCTCAGACCCTTAACATCATTAATTTGCTGAGATTAATTATGAGGATAATATCTTAGGTGATGACCTCAGACCCTCATAACACCATTAAGTGGTGACGAGATCTGAGCTCAGACACTATAATGGGATGACCTCGGACCTTTAACATCATTAATTTGGTGAGATTAATTATGAGGATAACATCTTAGGTGATGACCTCAGATCTTCATAACACCATTCAGTGGTGACAAGGTCTGATGTCAGACACCATACTAGGATGACCTCAGACCCTTAACATCATTAATTTGGTGATATTAATTATGGGGATAACATCTGAGGTCAGACCATTGATTAAGTTTAAACAAGATATCATTGTAACAAGACTAAGAGTGAAAACATCACATGACATTCAATAAAAGTAAGTGAGGATGATCCTCCTCAGAGGTTGATACATTCAGAAATAATGGATGATCAATGATTACAGAACAAGTTTCACAATGTTATGGGTTACAAACAATGTTCAAAAATTATCAAAGGGTTTGAGGGGGGAATGTTGATATCCTCGGCTTGGTTAGGTTGGACAAGATTGGTCACCTCGTCCATGTCATCATGATGGTATGCCCCTTCAACCTCAGTGCCGACCAATGTGGCAGTCTCGACAGGCGCGACAGCCTCCTCCTGAAGGGCCTGGGCAAACTGGGGATCGGCAAAGCCGAGGCCTACGAAATCTGAGGCTTTCAAAGTACCAGCCTCCCTCTCCTTGACATCAGCCCACTTAATAGTGGCTTTGATACCTTTTTCAAGGTATTCAAAGCCGAAGCTCATAAACTCGTCAGAGGACTTGTAGTCAGAGATCATCTTATCAGAGGCATCATCGAGGGCTGCCCTAACAGCTGAGTTGACCTTCTGCTACAGAACATCATCCTTAGCCTTTAGAGCTGCAGTATGATCCTTACCAAGATGAGAGATGTCCTTCTCCAGCCCCCTCACCTTCTTCTCAGAATCCTTCAGCTCAGATTTGAGGCGATCAATCTATACGTTCTGAGTGCTCTAGACCTTCTTGGCCTCTTGACCCTTTTGGATGAGGGGCAATTTCCTCAGAGTCTAGTTGGATAAGTGGTGCATAGTTGCCAGGCCCTGCATATTTTGTGATCATGAATGAGCTGAAGAACAATCAGATGTTACACTTGGGGAGAAGAACAATCAGAAAGATAAAGTCATACCTGAATGGATCTGTGAATGCTGAACTCGACCAGCAATGGGGTGTCCAGTGACCAGAAGAAGCATTTGTCAGCCTCGGTCATTACAGAGACGAAGGCATATAGGGCCTGAAGACTGTGGCCGACTATACTGTCAGTTATTTTCAACTGATCTAGACGAACCGACAGGGCGTCAGCTGAAGAGATGGGGATGGCAGTGTCAGCATTCTTCTTCTTCGGCCTCTGATCCTCAGGGGCATGACCTTATGGATCCCTCTTCTTTGTGGCTTGGGGATTAGAGGCAGAGGGAGCTGGGGGAGGAGCGTTAAGGCTTGCTTTCTTGGCAAGTCTCGTCAAGCTAGGTGCAGCCATTTCCCAAAGTTCGTTCGAAATATCGTGTGGTCGCTCTGCAAAAAATTAGTAGATCTGAGTTAGATAATCAGACATGAATAAACTCAAAGGTTCAACTTGAAACAAAAATGCTTACCAAGTTCGGAAAGGGGACTTCCACCTAGACCTGTCCCAGAGAGGTAGTGGGGGGTCATCAAGTGTTCGAACCTGACGAACAGACCATGTACCCCTGATCTTGAAGGGCTTTCACCTTTTGGAGGTTTTATAGACTCAGGCCAGGGTCGGCCCTCGTAGATATTGTGACTTTAACCCACCTCAGGGGCATCCTTGGCTCTAGAATAGATGAGGGAACACATGGTCCAAATTCCCATGGCCCAGAAGCAAATAAATATCGAGGCTTATAGTTATGGTTGGAAGCCTGAGTTATTTGAAGAATTTTCTTCTCAGGCTTCCGAGCTACAAAATGGTAGTAGCTCGGATGATTTTTGGCCGAGGAAGGGACATAGAAACCTACGAAGACCTGAACTAGAAGGTCTAAGTGGTGGACAGCCTTACATAAGACTATGGCCCCTATTATGACTCTCCAGGCATTAGGGGATAGTTGAGAGGGGGACAAATTGATATAGGAAAGGATGGATTTGATAATGGGGTGAATGGGCAGACGAAACCCCAACTTGAACATCTGCTCGTACAGGCAGATCTCGCCGTCTCGGCCATGATAAGCCCTCTCCTCCCTCAGAGGTCTCCTAAGCTTTATTAAGGGACTGATAGAATACATATATCTGAAGCAGAGAAGGTCTACCTCAGTAATATTACTCTCGATCTCGGCCGCCTCAGATACGTCGACATCAGGCTCAACCTCATCATCATCATCCAACTCAACATCGGCCGGAGCAGATATTGATGGGTTACTCAGGAACCTCTGAGCGAACTCTACCCCGGTGACGTCCGACAGAGGGATGGTGTCAAGTATGGGTGGTATAGCCACACTTGGCTCAATAATTTCAACCTCTGAGGAAGAGGCTGAGGTGCTTGAGCTATTATGGGATGAGGCTCGGCTGGAGACCTCGGCCTGATCAGGCCGAGGTGTGAAGTCCATGGCCTCATGAAAGGAATCCACAGACATGGGGTCTGAGGTAGAAGATTCAGACTCAGACATCGGTATAGGATCAGCAGGAACCTCTGTCTGAGTGAAAAACTCTGGGGGGGGGGGTCAGGATATATCACCTTCATAGGTGGTGGAAAGATGGGTCTAATGGGAAATTCTTGTGACCTACGAGCCTCCTCCTGTGCTCTTTCTATTTGTCTAATCTTTTCTAAAGTCTTCTCTCTAAGGGAGGGGAACTCCTCAAGAAGCTGATATAAGGGTCTGAGCATCAGGGGCTGGCACTACACTTAGAAGACTTCCTAAAACTACAAACAAGATTGGCTAGTGAAGTAAAGCAGTAAAAGATCAAACTACCTAAATGTGGCAAGAATTGTTCACCTAAAATAATGGTGGTCTCACCGAAAAACTCAGAAACTCGCTGTAAAATGCGAAAATAAGGAGAGTTAAAGGAAAAATAAAGGAAAAAGTATGGCAAAGGTTACTTGAGGATGATATAGTAAGGAGGAGACGAGAAGACACGAGAAACCACCTTCCAAAAGCCTCAGCAAAGATCTTTCTAGAGAGAGAAGGCTGTAGGAACGAGTTTGGCTAGAAACGAGAGAAATGAAGAAGAAAGAAGGGAAATAGGGTTCAAGACCCTTAAATATACAGGCACAATTCCCAAGGCCCATCATTGCCTTAGGAGCCCCAAAGGGCGGCTAACAGCACACGCTCGCCAAGCAAGCATACTTCAGCATTGGACAAGTGTCAAAAAAATATTGGCTCGTAATAAACAGGCCTCAGAGGTGTGATAATCCCCTAGTCACCTGCTCCCACATATGACTAAGGATTGGGGGGTGATTGATATGCCCTAAGTGTGACCTCGGCCCAGAGACACCAACCTCGGTCGAGATTCTGGCCGACGTTGGACATGTCTTGGACACACGATATCAGCCCTCGTCCATAGCAAGGTTGGCCCAGGCTGACACTACCATGAGCCTATCCAAGGGACATCACAAGGATCCGTAGCATTCTCGTATACCTTGGAATGGCAACCTCGGCCAGACATAGGCCGAGCTCATAGGAAGCCAACAGCAACCTCATCAAGACATTAGTCGATACTCCAAACACTCCAGCTCAACCTCGTCTCAGGCTGACCTTATCCATTGTCTCGGTTGGGATTAGGCCGAGACCTCCATGGAATACTCAGACTGAACGAGTACCTAGACTTACCAACCTCGGCCTCTTCCAGGCCGAGGTCTTACACTAGGCGCGATAGCCGAGCATCTGCTGACATTTCGATAAGGGCACGTGGACATAAATCAGTTACAACAAGATTATTCCCCACACGTGGGGAGAATATTGCATCATCATTCTCTACATGTGACAGTGATAAATGGCTTTCCCATATTGGTGAGGTAATCACACACATGCACATTACATGCATGGGGGGTACATTACACCCCCAGGTACTATATATAGAGGTCATCCCCTACCTTACAAGGGATCCATATATACAACCCTAGCTGAAACTCTGTCTAGATACACAGTAGAGAGAGAAAGCTTGAGAGATTGTATCCATGACCATTAGTGCCTTATTACAGTGAGGTTATTCACACACATAGTGGATGTAGGACAATTTAGGCTGAACCACTTATGTCCTGGTGCTCTCTCCTCTTATCCTCATCTCTTTCTCCTACCTTTTACATAACTATGCTGCCATTGTTGTTCTTAGATTAAGCTTGAAAACACCTTATCTGGTGGTGCTAATTCTTGCATGATCACTCCTGTTAGTTAGAATCTCCATCGCGATGGTTCTTCTGAGCTCCAGTGGAGTTGCTGAGGCTAGCCGACTAATAACATCTGTTCGAGCATTATTCATTCTTAGAATTCTGACCATTTTAACTATAGGAAATGATGAGATAAATTCTTCGGTGCTATTCAAGTATTTCACCATTTTTTATCCTTTAACTTCATATATCTTAAGTAATTGGTGAACAATAAGTTGAGAATCATTGTGCGCTATCACCTACTTGGCACCTAGTGATGAGGATAACTCCCAACAAATGATTAGTGCTTCATATTCGACTTCATTGTTGGACGACTAAAATTGAAATATCAATGCATATTCGAGGTCCACGTCATCTAGAGTATTAAGGATGAGTCTATTGATTCGTATCGAATATTGTATATTTCCGCCCGTTATCCTTATGCATTCTAGCTCTTTTACGGTCCTAAATGCCTATAATTATGCTCATTAACCAGACAACCTTGGAGTTGGATAGATACATGTTTTGCAGGGGTTATTTGTGCTTTTGTAGGTATTGGAACGCTAAAAGTGAGGATCCGTTGCATTTCGGAGAAGTTTCGTCGATGGACGCTACTTCAAGGGCTTTTTAGTCAATTCACATTTCTTATCCGGCTCATGTTAATTCCACGGATGCGTAGTTCATTGAGTTAGCATCGTGTGTCCGTAAACGGTGCGTCGTTTGGAGTTCGGACCAAGAAGCTAGGCTCGTTTCCGTAATGGACCTTTTCCCCCTCATCATGGACCAAATGCTGCCTGAAAACAGAGTACCGGTCGACCGCGGTTTCAACTTTTGCCGTGGGAAGGAGACAGTATGCTTTGGCTTAAGGGACCGGTCGACCGCGCCCCTGCGACCGGTTGACCGGTAGTGCCAGATATTTTGGGCTCTTTCCTCTTTCTTTCCTTTTGCCCTTATCTTTTCCCACTTACTATATAAACCCATTTTTTGGTTTTAATATCAGATATACACGATTTAAGGTTAGTTTAGCTTAGGGTTTGGGGTTTTTGCTTGGTTCTTCTTCATTTCTCTTTGGTTTGACACCCCATTTGGATTGTAAGTTGACTATTCATCTCCCCTACCATTTGAATATAGTTGTATTTCTTCATTTCTTGCTTTCTAGTTAATTTACAAGCTTTGTAATTTAGGTTTTCTTTCTTTATTTACACGCTTTCTAGTATAGATTTACCGCGTTTATTTACCGCTTTCCATTTATCGCGTTTTTAACATGCTTTCTAGGTAACTTAAATTAGGTTGTGTTTGAATTGAACTCACTCGGGTTGACGCGTTGCTTTGCTTTGGTGATGGAGTTTACGGGTTTATTTCGAGTGCGTTGTCCTAGTTATTACGCCTAGGAGATTTGACGGGGCATATCATGTATGTCCCGTGCTTACGACCTTTCGCGCGTAATTTCCGGGATATTTGTTGACGCCAAAATCTTATTAGGCTTTTATGATGATTTAGGGAGTAACAACCCTTGATTTAATTAACTGTAGAAACGAGATGCATTTGTAATAACTCGTCGACCCATGTAACCATTTTATACTAATTAACTCGGGTGAGGGATATTCGACGCAACCTATAGTTTTACTCGCTTTCATAATCTAGTTTCAATACCATTGCCTAGTTAATCATTTACCTTTATGCATCTTTTCTTTTAGTTTGTAATCATCTTTTACACTTTTATTTCGGAATATTAAACCACTTAAATTCTAACAACTCGTCCCTGTGGATTCTCGATACCCGACTTACCGCTGTGCTTGCCTCGCAAATGTAGTAGTAACTTAGGTTTTTGTATTGAGTTGGAGAAACGAAAACAACGATTGTGCACTTTACACGCGCACACTTTTCGCACTCGATCAAAATGGCGCCATTGCCGGGGATGAGTTTGTTTTAGCATTTATTTGATTTAGTATTTCATAGTATTTTCTTTCTATTTGTATTATTTTCTAACCTTTTTGCAGGACTTCCACATTTGAGCACTTAGAAACGCTCGAATTCTTTCCGCGCGCACCTACTTTGTGGAATTCGCCACTTGAGCCATTTTTGGGGTAAGCATGTCTTATTCCAATTCTTTCGGTAATCCTTGTCATAATTCTCAAAATTCTCGCAAACCTATGACTTTCGGTGAATACTTAGAATCCCAAAAATTTGCAAATTCAAATATTACTTTGGGCGAGTATAACGAAAGTCAAAACTTAGGTTATTGGAATTTTGATGATGATGATAATGATTTTGGGCCTTTACCTCCTTATAATAGGAATTTTGAAACGAATTCGAATAGTTTTCAAAATTCCTATAATAATGAGTTTTCGTTTAAGTCCGATGGTAATTTTCAAAGTTCCCATTCTAATGCATCCGCACCTCGACCTATGACATTCGGTGAGGGCTTGCGTATGTATGAGAATGAGAAAATTGAAAATCGTTATCGGGAAGAAAATCGTTCGTGGGAACATGAGTGGGATTTATTATTTGAGTCCGACGACGATTTTGCTTCCGAGACTTTTGAAGTCGAGGAATGTTTTGAACCAAATGAAGTACTTGTGCCTACTTTGGAACAAGCCATTCTAGACTTTGCCCATTGCGTAATAGATATTGAAAGTGAGGATGAAAATGACGTAATATCCATTTGCAATGAAATGATTTCTTCTTTGGCCCCCAAAGAAGAACATTTCATTGAAAATGATATTATTTCCTTTGAAATTCCAACTTCATGCGATGATGATTCATCTCATGAGTTTGAATTTCTTTCATCCCCATTTTCATTCTCTATTACCCCACCGGAACAAGTACCCGATGATTCAGTTTCGAACTTTAATGTTTTAAACCCTATCGCCGATGAGGAGTACTTGCTCGAGTCGCCCTCCACAATCGCATCTTTGCCTTTGTGTGCGCCGCCTCCCATTCCAACTTCAAAATCCTTGGGAGGATATTCAGTTTTTCCCGGTCCCCACTTGTTTTTGTGACCCGTGCAATCCAAACCCCCCATCGTCCCACCAAAACTTTTAATTGGCGATGGTTCATTTCTTTCGCCTTACACATGCCTTCCGTTGTTAAAACGGAATTCATATCTTTCGGGAGGCATGCTTGTATGTGAGGGTACACCGGTTATCCTCCAAAGTCAAATTATTTTCACGGTGGACCCTCAGCTATTTAGACTTCTAGTGTACAGTTAGTGTGAAGTCTAAATAGTAGGTTGTATATAGTTAGCTTTTTATTCTTTCTTTTTATTTTTTCTTTCCTTTTTAATTTAGTCTAGTGTAATTAGTTAACTTTTTATTATTTGTTTTTGCTATGCTCGGTACTAACTTGTTTTGTAGATTCTTTGGACTTGTTCTTATGGGGATCGCTCCACTTTTGGGTAATATCGCTCTTTTCCTCTCTTTGACTTGGTTCTTAATTTACATTGAGGACAATGTCAAGTTTTAAGTTAGGGGGTGTGGGATATTCTATCCAGTTCTTATTTTAGTCCATGTTTCTGCTCACATGTTAGTTACTTAGTATGCTTTTCTTAGAAAAATTCAACAACTTCAAAAAGATTTTCTTTATTTTTTCTCCCTTTTTGGGCATTTTGCCTTTGTTTCCGATGATAAATTTTAATAATTGCCCGATCCAATTGACAACCCAATGATGCATGTTCTCGATTTTAGAAATTATTAAACTTTAGTCTCACTTATTGATATTATGAATAACTTCATGAATTAAACTTTAATCCCATGAGCACATGCACTTTTATGGTTATATTGATTTGGTTTAAGATTTTTATAACTCGGTAATCTTTTGTTGCATTGTATATACTTACACCGAGTAAGCTTTGTACCTTTCGTCGTTTGTGAGTGTATACACTATTCATTTCTCATTGAAAACGTTGAATTCGTTGGTAATCTCTCTATTCTTTCATTTCACCGTTCATTAATTGAGTTCATACTTGAAATGTGTTACTTGATCACGATTTTCATATATTGTTTTGACTCGAGAATTGCGTAAACTTTGTGAAATGATCATAGGCATTCTTTGTTATATCACCCATATTAGCCTTGACTTCACCTTATATGTTTACCCTCGTTAACCCCTTTGAGACTAAATATTAGCCTTTCGTTTCATAACCCCCTTCCCATAACCAACTCTAAATTGGAGTTTTATACCATACATACACTTTCCACACCTTTGTTTGGAATGTTACTTGGGATTGAATGATGTTGTTATGATGTCGGTTGCAATTTAGGCATATGAGAGTTTGATAAGTAAAGAAAAGTGATGTGAAAAAAGTGAAGAAAAAGAGAAAGCAAAAAGCAAAAGAAAACAAAAGAGAAAATGAGAAAAAGAAGAAAAGAAAAAGAAAGAAAAGTTTGTATATGTTGTATATAGTTCAATAAGCTTTATTTGCTCTCCCCGATGATATATCTAATGTCGTTTTGGAACTCGTTTTCCAATTTTGATATTGCCCTTATTATCCTATTATCCCGAGTTTTCATTCCGAACACTTTGAATTCGTACATATATTCCTTCGTTTCGTACCTTAGACATACCTACATTACAACCCTATAAAGTCCTATGTGATCTTAGGGTGCATTTAATTTAAAAGTCATAATAGTTGTGATAATCTGTGAAAATGCATTTCGCCTCTTTTAGTGTGCGGTATCCTTTCATTGAGATTACAGTTTTTCATTTTATATATAGCGTTCTTCTTCTGTGACATGTGTGCGGCCTAGTGTCCATTTACATTTACTCTTTAGCCCGCATGTCCCGTGTGTTACCTCCCTGTTTCGAGTGAATTCGCTTGATGAGCGTAATGCCCATGAGGATTGAATATATGCTTGCTTTAATGATTATCCGGTTTATTTAAGTTTTTACCAAATCATACTTTGCATGTGCTCGCTCCCCTCCCACAATTTAAGGTTTCAATTCTATGAGGTGCATTCTATAATGTTAATGATTTGGACTTTTGTTTGAATTCATTCACTTTGCTAATAATGCGTATGAAATCCTTTTCGCCATTGTTGGGCTTGTCGCATGTTGGGTTGGGCATATTTTGAGGAAACCATGTGATGTTTGTGGGTATCATCCCTGAAAACCCTCACGAGACGACACTCGTCCACTAGGGTAACCTAGGGGTTTAACGGCTTATTGTATATGCTAAATGCAATCGTGTTCCCTACGAAAGTGGCATTTATATTTCGATGCATATATACATTTTGTACCGCCCTCTGTGGTTTGGTTTTCTTTGTTTCATTACTAGGGACTAGCAATGTGTAAGTTAGGGGGTGTGATTCGTATCGAATATTGTATATTTCCGCCCGTTATCCTTATGCATTCTAGCTCTTTTACGGTCCTAAATGCCTATAATTATGCTCATTAACCAGACAACCTTGGAGTTGGATAAATACATGTTTTGCAGGGGTTATTTGTGCTTTTGTAGGTATTGGAACGCTAAAAGTGAGGATCCGTTGCATTTCGGAGAAGTTTCGTCGATGGACGCTACTTCAAGGGCTTTTTAGTCAATTAACATTTCTTATCCGGCTCATGTTAATTCCACGGATGCGTAGTTCATTGAGTTATCATCGTGTGGCCGCAAACGGTGCGTCGTTTGGAGTTCGGACGAAGAAGCTAGGCTCGTTTCCGTAATGGACCTTTTCCCCCTCATCATGGACCAAATGCTGCCTGAAAACAGAGTACCGGTCGACCGCGTACAAGGGACCGATCGACCGCGGTTTCAACTTTTGCCGTGGGAAGGAGACAGTATGCTTTGGCTTAAGGGACCGGTCGACCGCGCCCCTGCGACCGGTCGACCGGTAGTGCCAGATATTTTGGGCTCTTTCCTCTTTCTTTCCTTTTGCCCTTATCTTTTCCCACTTACTATATAAACCCATTTTTTGGTTTTAATATCAGATATACACGATTTTAGGTTAGTTTAGCTTAGGGTTTGGGGTTTTTGCTTGGTTCTTCTTCATTTCTCTTTGGTTTGACACCCCATTTGGATTGTAAGTTGACTATTCATCTCCCCTACCATTTGAATATAGTTGTATTTCTTCATTTCTTGCTTTCTAGTTAATTTACAAGCTTTGTAATTTAGGTTTTCTTGCTTTATTTACACGCTTTGATTTACACGCTTTCTAGTATAGATTTACCGCGTTTATTTACCGCTTTCCATTTATCGCGTTTTTAACATGCTTTCTAGGTAACTTAAATTAGGTTGTGTTTGAATTGAACTCACTCGGGTTGACGCGTTGCTTTGCTTTGGTGATGGAGTTTACGGGTTTATTTCGAGTGCGTTGTCCTAGTTATTACGCCTAGGAGATTTGACGGGGCATATCATGTATGTCCCGTGCTTACGACCTTTCGCGCGTAATTTCCGGGATATTTGTTGACGCCAAAATCTTATTAGGCTTTTATGATGATTTAGGGCGTAACAACCCTTGATTTAATTAACTGTAGAAACGAGATGCATTTGTAATAACTCGTCGACCCATGTAACCATTTTATACTAATTAACTCGGGTGAGGGATATTCGACGCAACCTATAGTTTTACTCGCTTTCATAATCTAGTTTCAATACCATTGCCTAGTTAATCATTTACCTTTATGCATCTTTTCTTTTAGTTTGTAATCATCTTTTACACTTTTATTTCGGAATATTAAACCACTTAAATTCTAACAACTCGTCCCTGTGGATTCTCGATACCCGACTTACCGCTGTGCTTGCCTCGCAAGTGTAGAAAGAACTTAGGTTTTTGTATTGAGTTGGCGAAACGAAAACAACGATTGTGCACTTTACACGCGCACACTTTTCGCACTCGATCATCTATCACCACTTCTAGTCGTGCACGAAGAACCATATATGAATAATTTCTAAATCGGGACATCACTGTTGAAATCTTCATCCATCAATAATCCATATTAGAAAACCTGATTTTTTTGCTCGGTTAGTCGGAGAGATTTTTCTTAAAAAGTTAATGATTCAGGTTGGTCAACTACCATCTCAATTTACCTTGGAGTTGAGCTCTCTTTCGAAGAAGTCTGCTCGATAGGCAAACTTAGTATGCTGGGTACCTCTGCATAAGTGAATTTTGCTATAAAATCTTCCATTGTTTGCCCTTTCATTAAAGTTCTTGGATTGTACACAATTTCATACTCTCTTAGTTTAGCTGCCCAAGTCATTAGCCTTCCTGACTTTTCAGGCTTATGCAAAGCTTATTGCAGAGGTAGGTTAGTGTATACTATAATGGTATGGGCTTGAAAGTATGGTCTCATTCCTTTAGATGCTTCACTGAGTGCCAATGATAATTTTTCTAAGCGTGGATATATAATATAGGCTCCTCAGAATGCTTTACTATTGTAATACCCAGGCTTTTGAACACCTTCCCCTAATCGGATCAAGGCTAAACTTACAGAAGACTTCGAAACAACCAAATATAAGTGCAACTTCTTTCCCAAAACTGGTCGGCTGAGTAACGGGGGAGGCCCCAAGTACTTATACAAGTCTAAAAAATCTTTCTCATATTCGTTATTCCATTAAAAGGTCTTTTTAAGAACCTTAAAGAATGGAAGAGATTTTTTTGTAACCCTAGATACAAAATGATTTAGGGAAACTACTCTTCCTGTCAGCTCTTGCACATCCTTCTTACTGGTTGGGTATTGCATCTCTAGTAAATCTTTTATTTTATCATGGTTAGATTCAACTCCCCTTTGGTTCAAAATATATCCCCAAAACATACCCTCCTATACTCCAAAAATACACTTAGTTGGATTGAGATTCATTTGATATTTTTCCAGTTGGTCAAATATTTGGGCCAGATCAGTAATGTTGTCAGCAATGAACTTTCTTTTTGTGAGCATATCATCTACATACACATCCATGTTCTTTCCACTTTGGGCTTCAAAGATTTTGTTTACCAACGTTTAATACATTTCTCCAGCTTTCTTGAGCCCAAAGGGCATCACATTGTAGTAATAAGTTCCTCAGCTCGTGATTAAGGATCTGCTCTCCTTATCCTCTCGCTTCATCTTAACCTGTTTATAACCTTAATAGGCATCCATAAAGTTGAGTAATTCACAACCTGTTGTGGCATCTACCAATTGATCAATTCTTGGTAAAGGAAAGTGAGATTTCGGGCATGACTTGTTAAGTGTAGTGAAATCCACACGCATTCACCATTTGTTGTTCTACTTCTTGATCATTACTACATTGTCCAACCAAGTCGGATATTTAACATCCTCAATAAACCGTGCTTTCTGCATTTTCTCCACCTCTTATTGGATTGTCATATTCTTCTATGGGTTGAAAAATCTGCACTTCTATTTAATCCACCTGGAATATTTGGAAATATTAAGTTCATGGAAAATAAAGTTGGGATCAATCCCTAGCATATACTCAAGACTCTAAGCGAACATGTTCTTCATGTCTCTAGTAATATAATTAAGTGTTGTTTGATAAAATGTGTTAGTATTGAGCCAAACTGGGTGGTCCTTTCTAGTTTCTCATCGTCTTGAGCCAAATGGTTTATGTTTCTTCCATGACATGTCCTTTAACCAAGTCCTCTTCTTCGCGAGGATCCAAAATATCAATGTGGAAAGTAGTACTACCCCTCTTTATCTCCTACTGGTCGGCTGAGGCATAATAACATTTGCATGCTTCCATTTGGTTACTATTTACTATGTCGACTCCATATTTGGTAGGGAAGTTCATGCATTGATGCATAATAGATGGAATGAACTCTAGTTGCTTCAACCCTACTTGACTAAGAATTATGTTGTAGGTTAAAGGTATATTTTTATCTAGTACAAATAAGCGAATTCATTCCATCTCGCTCATCGACCAAGTGCCGACCAATACGTCCAACCTGATAGTTCTCAGGGGATACATCCTTTGTCCATAAATTCGTATGAGAGGTATGTGATACGGTTCCAGATTGTTGTCTCATAGCCCTAAGCTTATAAAATAGTTATAGGACATTATATTAGCCGGACTCCCATTGTCGACCAAAAATCTTTCCAATCTATTGCAGTGAACTCTTTAAGTAATGACTAACGGATCATCATGAGGATAAAGTACCCCACTCAGATCGGTTTTTGAGAAGTCGATCATCAATTTGTCTTTGTTCACTTTTCTAGGACAACCATCACTGCTCTGAGACATATCAATCTGCATAATAGTGGGATAAGCTTTGGCTTCAATTAAGTAAGCCTTTTTTTTAATAAGTCCACCTTCTCCACCTATGTCTCCTCACGTGATAAAATAACAACCGAAGGAAATCATACCTATATCCATTTAGGCTCGTCAGGCATCTTTGGAAAGTCGGAGTCATATTCATAGTCGTTGTTACATGCCCTTTTGGTGTCGTCTTTTCCTTGGTCGGGTTATTTAGACCTTTTGCTGGAATCTTGGCTACCATTACGTTTAATAAATTTTTCTAGCTTTCCTCGCTGAATAAGAGTTTGAAATTCATTCTTGAGGGCTATGCAACTAATAGTGGTGTGTCCATGATCGCGATGAAAATCACAGTACTTGGACTTGTATCTTTTATTGGTAGGTGTCCTCGGTTTTGCAGGCTAGTTCAGATCTTTGTTACCTATGATTTCTTCCAAGATGTTGTGAAAATTATGTCCCTAAGCATTTCCTTTTGGTGCTTCTATTAGTGCAATGTCTTCCTCAGCATTCATGATCTTTCCACCCTTAGCCATCAACTCTATCATAGCCTTGGGTGCGTTTTTCATCAGGGCGTAGTAAAGATATTTTTCCAACAACCCACTCATTAAAGATGGAATGGATGTTTTTTCTTCATAATCCACAACTTTTATCTTCTCATTATTAAATTATGTGATATAATCCCAAGTTCTCTGTCTAAGTTTTTGACGCACGATCAAGAGATGAGTAACACTTTTGATTGACTTGTCCCAAAGAAAAAGTTATCCATATTCGACCAATTGATGAAAACTGGAAATTTTACCTCTAGGTAGATTGTTGTATCATATTTGGGCTGGACCTTTTGATGCGACTGAAAATGTGTCTCTAGTGCATGCTATTATGGTTCAAGTGCAAATCGGTCGCATAAGTAATAACCCGGTAAGACGGGGTCGAATTCTCGGGGAAATAGGATGAATGCTCATGACGATTTTTAACGTAAAAATTCTCCATCTACGAGGACCAATCAGAAAAGGACACATGTCATCCTACGTGGCAATATTCGACACCCGAGGAGAGTTGGTCGGAATTCGTGGAGAGTTGGTAGGCACCCAAGGAGTGTTAGTCGGCACCCGAGGAAAGTTGGTCAGTACCCGAGGAGAGTTGGTCGGCACCCGAGGAGAGTTAGTCGGCACCCGAGGAGAGTTGGTCGGCATACCAACCAGGAAGATCAAAGGATAACTATGCATTTAATGTGCATTAATGAAGATGACAACGCATTTAATGAGCCTTAATGTACATTTATACTGTATTAATAGATGACAACACATAGCATACCAACCAATTCAACAATTAGATTCGTTGAATGTAGACATAAATGTCTACATACAATGAATCTCTTTATCTCCCATCACTATAAATACATGTATTCCCTTAGCCAAAAGGGGGGGAAACTAAGAAACACCATACATAAGATACACATCCTTTCTCTCTCTACACCCTATGGTGCTATTGTAAACCCCTGGAAATAAAATAACAGTGAACGTAGGCTTTATTCATAGCCAAACCACTTTAAAAATCTTTGTCTCCCATGTGCTTGATTGGATTGTTTTTATCTATTTATCTGTGATCATAAAAACGAGATTCGGTCCAGTTTTTTGCATCAACAGATTGGCGCCGTCTGTGGGAACGTGCTACAAGCATTGTTCTTCATCAAAAGCTAAGTTTTTATTTTCTCTATGTATAATCAATTATACATACATATTTTGATTCAATCATGATTTTTATGTTTATATACATAAATTAATTGTCAGATTTTTATCTGCAAAATATTGCATATCATGATTTTAAAATCATAACTGTTAGATTAATTCTTATTTAGAAATCTGAAAAATAATAGATTTCATAAATCATAACTTTTTGCTTGATTCTCAAGTTTCAATTTTATATCATGGAATAAATATTTTAAATGATCACATATACCAATATATATGACGGTGGTAAGATTTGATAATTTTGATTATAAATTTTGTAAGATCTTTGATGTCTATTCAAATTCCCATCATATTTTTAATCAGAGAATGGGAAAAGTTAAAATCAAGAACAATTTCTCTCTCACGATAATCACAATTCTGACCCAGATCTACTTCAAAAGTTCTCGTCAATTTGATTCATAAAATAATAATATATATATATATATATATATATATATATATATATATATATATATATATATATATATATGTTTATATTCAGTGTTAGACAATTTTCATCATGAACGTTAAGCATCTATTGCTCTTCTTGAAAATGTTCTGGGCAAACACGTTTATGTAATGAGTTACATCAAGGAAAAAGATTTGACATATATTGATTCACATATTTCACATCTTCTACAAGGGAGTAAAAATTCAAAACCATTCTTTTTCCTCTTGGATATTGATCATATTTTCGCTTAAAGTTGATGATTTCTATTGGTTATCTCTTAGATCTAAGAATTTTGATTTGTTACGATTTATTAATTCTGATAAATATTGATTTATTGGTTCTATGATTGATTCTTGGTATAATTTTCGTAATGATTTTTATCATCCACCGTATTTTTTATCTCCACAAATGGAAAAAAGGAAGGAAACCAAAAATAACCTTCTCTTTCCTGAAAAACCTTTACCCACTTTCGTAAAGAAGATGAAAAAAGAACAGTCTCTCAAGAAAGGGCAATGGAGAAACTTTCCCAGGAAGATGAAGAAATTTTGGATTTATTAAATTTATATCAATCGTTTTGACTTCAACCGTCTACAGCAACAAAAATAATGAAACTGGGCGGCATAAAAAAAAAACCTACATTTCAAGGACGATCATCCACCTCACAACTTGGTTCGGTTTCAGATCAACAAAAAAATCCAATCCCAGGATTATATTACTCTCCAATTCAAAGTCTGCCTGCCTTGGGCTCAAAGGTCCCATGAATCTGCAACTACTGTTTAGCATCAATTGTGTGAGGATAAAAAATCGAGAAGGTCGCCGGATGAGTATTTCTGGTCGGTGAAAAACTATGTGAATTTTTTCTCTACTTAATCGGAATAAAGAAGTAATCTCCTTGGTATATCTCATTGACAATTATTGTTGGTCGGTAGATTCGCCGAACTATTTTATTTTTTTTGTTGGTCGGCGGTCATTGCTTCTACCAATTACCTGCCATACCAATGCGATCACAGTACCAAAGTTTTTTTCACTTGCACTGGGTGATCGGCGACTTGAAATTTATGTGGTCTCGACCTCCTATCTGTTGGTCGGCGAGGAACAAATTTCCCTCTAACTGATTCGCGACACTAGGTATTATACAAGTTGAGGGGTTCCCAACCTCTTATGTGTTGATCGCCCACATGTATGTCCGATCGACAACATCTATATTACTGATCGATAGAAAATGACAAGACCCGTTTGGAACGTTTGGGTCTCAATAGCTGATTATGTTCATTCATATTCCACAACTTTTGATGGGTTGGTCGGCAGCATTTTTGTTCGTCGGCACCATCTACTGTTGGTCGGCTACATCTGGTCGTTACCCGACCAAAATTTGTTTACCGGACCATCCTTGCTGGTCGGTGGTCATTTGTGAAGAAAACACGAACAACTTCACCAAATTTTCCAATCACGGTCAACAAAATCTTCTGGTCGGAGGCATTGATTCTAGTTGGCAGCAGTTATATATTGGTCGGTGGAGGGCTTCACCCAGGTTAAAATGCCTCCCGACCAACTAAACTAGGTGAAATTTTATTGTTCGTAGACATCTAATGGTGGTATACAATTGGTTGGTGAACCTATTTGTTGATCGAGAATTTCATAAGACCATTTTTATTGGTCGGTGGTAGGCTGTGAAGATCCATCAGCAACATTGGAGTAGATCAGTAACACCTCAGTGGTTATTTCAAAATAAGAACATCTGGTCGACATCTAGTTTTGATAACAAAGAAATAGTTGGTCAACAACTTAAAAGGCCATAGTTGGTCGGAAACAAGTTTTAGCCAAAACAAAGGCTTCTTAATCGTATGTACATGGTCGGCAGATCAAGACGAAGGCATCCCAATACTGACGTCACACGATGTTGGTCGGCGATACCACTGGTCAGAAATGGTTATCACCTATTGACGAGGAATGCTGGAATGGAGGGATGACAAATTTATTTGCCTAGATTATTAATTTTGACAAAGTCAAAATTATTACCATTGCTACCTATTTATTTTTCTCACACTTCTCTAATAAAATAAATGTTTTAAAATTAAATAAAATATATCCCTGAACTTTATCTTAGAATAAATTTTTCGATCCCATATTTGAGTATTTATTTAAAAATAAAATTATTTTATAAAAAGCCCAAATCAAACCTTATGACATCTAGTTGATAAAAAATTGCTCACATTGACACACATTTGGCACAAAACATTTTATTTCATATTTTGAAATTTTTACTGCCTTATGTCTGAGCTGATACATATTATATGATATTTAGCTAAAATTTTTTGCTAATGATAATTTCCATGAGAATCAATTTTAACAGGTGTTCGAGCAACTTATTAAATGCCGCATGTACAAAATTCACCCCCAACAGTTATCCTTTTATCATGTATTATACATCAAGAGGAGCTCCACGACTTACTATTTGTTGGTCGATGACATCTATTTCTACTCGACAGTTCTCATACACTTGGTCGGCATCAAGTCAGCAACAATCCTCCACCGAATTTCAGTTTACCAATTCCAGTCATCAACAAAGAACGGTTGAAAAATTTCTGGCATAGGTCGGCTGTAAAAGGTCGGGGAACCTCATAATTGTAAGTATGGTTGAATGATTATTGGAGAGCAGGTCAGCAACCAGTACTACAACAATAAACATCACTAGCACCAATTGTGTTGGTCCACTATATATAGCTAGTCAGAAAAATCAAATGTTGGTCGGAGGCATTTCATTATGATCGGTGATGGATATTATGCAATTTGAGGAGTTTTTGAGCTCCCATTCGTTGATCGGCTACATCTATTTCTACTCGGATGTACCTATTGTTGGTCGGCGTGTATATAGTTGGTCGAGAAAATCAATTGTTGGACAGCAACATCTCAACCTTGGTCGGAGGCAGTAGAAAGCTAATACCAGAATTGAAAATTGACGATTCCTTTGGTTCTCTCTTTTTAATTTTGACAAAATCACTACTTCGCTGCCAACGGACAAGACTATCCCCTTATTCTTATCCTGATCCTTTATTAATTCAAAACATGAAATTCCTAATTGAAAATTTGCATGGAGAAAAATTAAAATGCATACTTGGTTATTTTCTAACCCACATAAACTTTATGTGAAAAATATTCCAACACTAAAAAATTATATTTGAGCATTTATTTAATTTCAAATAATTCCTAAAGTGATAAATAATTTCTAAAAAACCAATTTATATTTGGTCTTTTACTTAAAATTAAAATGCCTAGCATTTTTATCAAAATTTGCTCATGAAATACACGTGTGGCACCAAAATATTATTTCATATTTTGAAATTTTTATGCTGATACACATCACATATTGTTTGGCTAAATAATTATTCTCATGACAATAATGATTTGATCTAGTCTCGACAGGTGCTCGGGCAGCTTATTAAAATTTCATAGGGACGAGATTCAATCTCGATGAAAGATCTCGTAAACCTCTGGAAACTAGTATTGCTCGACATTAGGCAATTTTGCCCCGACATATCAGCCAACATATATTATTTAATTTTTTGAAATTAATATTTTTATTTCTCAAACATATACCTATTATATATCTATTGGATGATTAAATTATTCTCATGACTAATCAATTCAGCCTACAAATATGGTAGAGCAAGATATTAATTTTACAGGTACAAGACTCAACTCCGACGAATGCTCGGAAACAATCTGGAAACTATTATCATTTCACCTCAGCGAGGCATTATATATTTTATTATTACTCGGAGATATCGGCTCAAGCACAAATTATTCTATATATCCCTTGGGATTCATATTGTATATTCATCTCAACACGGAACTCGACGAAATATTCATATTCAGCTCCGAGGAAGAACTATAACATTTATTATATTTCACCCCCAACGAATAGTTGGTCGGGGAAATTCTTATTTATATTCAGGCCCAGATATCGGCTCAAGCACAAATTATTCTATATATCCCTTGGGATTCGTATTCTATATTCATCTCAAGATGGAGCTCGACGAGATATTTATTAAGTTCTGAAGAGATCTTCAACATTTGTTATATTTCACCCCCAACGGATAGTTGGTCAGGGTAATTCTTATTTATATTCAGGCCCGACAAAGTACTCGGCCATTTTCTTATATTCTGGAAAATATTACTCTTATTCGGCAGTATGAAATTTTGCCTCGACAGATCAACAAGACAGTTTATTATTATTCTAAATCATTCTTTATGTCTATGCATGTTTTATATTTATCTCAGCATGGAGATCAAAAGATTTATTCTCTCTCTATATATATTCAACTTGAAGGAAGTCTTCAACATGTATTATCTTATTCCCAACAATCTGTTGGTCAGCTCTGAGGAGGTCTCCAACATTTATATTATCTTATTCCCAATAATCTGTTGAGGAGGTCTCCAGCATTTATTATATCTTATTCCCAACAATCTATTGGTCAGCTCTGAGGAGGTCTCCAACATTTATATTATCTTATTCCCAACAACCTGTTGAGGAGGTCTCCAGCATTTATTATATCTTATTCCCAACAATCTGTTGGTTAGCTCCGAGAAAGTTTCTAGCATTTATTATCAATTACCACCAACTCCGGTTGGTTGGGAAGAAATAAAATCCAACTCCGTTTGGTCGATAAAATCCAACTCCGGTTGGTAGATAAAATCCAACTCCGGTTGCTAGATAAAATCCAACTCTGATTGGTCGATAAATCTCTTCCAACTCCGGTTGGTCGGGAATCAAATCCAAATTCGGTTGGTAGATAAAATCCAACTCCGGTTGGTCGATAAATCTCTTCCAACTCCGGTTGGTCGGGAACCAAATCCAACTCCGGTTGGTCGATAAAATCCAACTCCGGTTGGTCGATAAATCTCATTCAAAGTTCACATTCCACACTTGGGGGCTTCTATTACAGATATATTTGTTCATTCGGTGGCACATTCTTATAACATCATGCAGTCGAGCATCAAATTCAACTCCACAAACTCACACGGTCGGGGCCCCGACCAATCATCATTTAGGAGTTGTTTTTCTTACTCAGGAATTATTTTTGATATTGAAATTCAGGAGGCGTATTCAGAAGTTCAGGAGGTGCATTCAAAAGTTCAGGAGACATATTCAGGAGTTATTATGCACATACTATTGAAGTTTAGAAGTCAAATTTAGCATCTACAACACTGAGATCTTTACTACTACTATCCCGACCAACATTGAAGAAGAATTTGTATGAAAATGTTTCGAAGTCCACCACTAGCTTGGTACTAATCCGATTGAAGAGTTGGGTTCAAAAGATAGTATGTTACTCGACAAAGTATTTAGAGGATCATAAATCAGAAGAATCAAGCACGTGAAGTTAGCACTCAGTTGCTCGGCACAGGAGGCAGTTGGTCGGCTAGCAAACCAATCAACATACTTGAAGATTATGACAAGCTACAAGTTGCATACTATGGCATGACTGCATCCAAATTCCCAGGGGTGATACATAGCACACGGAGTTCCTCAAAAGAAATATTAGCAACCATCGATCAGCCTGCATCATATGTCGTCCAGGAGATAATGTACTTTATGTTGAACAAATCAAGAAGGTAGATCAAGAATTTCACGAGCACCGAGCAACACTGCAGAATAAATACTCCATCCTTTCAAGTAAACCATCAAGCATGGAGCATTGGGGGCTTCTGTTAACGCAAAAATTCTCCATCTACGAGGACCAATCAGAAAAGGATGCATGTCATCTTACGTGGCAATATTCGATACCCGAGGAGAGTTGGTCGGCACCCAAGGAGTGTTAGTCGGCACCCGAGGAGAGTTGGTCAGTACTCGAGGAGAATTAGTCGGCACCCGAGGAGAGTTGGTCGGCACCCGAGGAGAGTTAGTCGGCACCCGAGGAGAGTTGGTTGGCATACCAACCAGGAAGATCAAAGGATAACTATGCATTTAATGTGCATTAATGAAGATGACAGTGCATTTAATGAGCCTTAATGTACATTTATACTGTATTAATAGATGACAACACATAGCATACCAAGCAATTCAATAATTAGATTCGTTGAATGAAGACATAAATGTCTACATACAATGAATCTGTGTATCTCCCATCACTATAAATACATGTATTCCCTTAGCCAAAAGGGGCGGAAACTAAGAAACACCATACATAAGATACACATCCTTTCTCTCTCTACACCCTATGGTGCTTTTGTAAACCCCGGGAATAAAATAACAGTGGATGTAGGCTTTATTCATAGCCGAACCACTTTAAAAATCTTTATCTCTCATGTGCTTGATTGGATTGTTTTTATCTATTTATCTGTGATCATAAAAATGGGATTTGGTCCAGTTTTTTGCATCAACAACGATGTTGGATCTATGACTAACCTTAAACTGACTCTAGAAAAGAAATGAAAAGGTGATTAATTTGGAGATTGATTTCTAGCAATTAAATGCAACTAAATTTAAACTACTAACTAAAGTACATGACAAGAACTAAACTACTAAAATTGATTAAATATGAATGAGGAAGATAGGTTGGAATACACTACCTTGAATCCTAGTATGTTTATCGAATATAAAATTAGCTTTTGAATTAGATAATTGATTAAACCTAGTCTTTATAAATCTCAAGTAATACATAAATGAGGATAATCCGCATCATATGTAATCAAAAGTAAGAATAAAGTGGTGTCGAAATAGCTAACACACGTGTCTCACTCTTAAACACCCCAGTTACCTAGGGCAAATGAGGTTAAAAGACCTAAGACGATTGTGATCACCACACAAAACGATTCACTCACTATTTAATTCATAACGCTAATTCTCTATCCATGCAAACTACATCGGGTTGGGTTCATGCATCCCAACCGTGAGAACTCTAGCCTAGCATGGTGCAATTAACTAAAATTATATTTTCTACTATGGAGGAAATCAAAACCATGATGAAATTAAGCTTAAAAGTAAAAGGTAATCTATGAACTATTGGAAACAAATAAACCATGCACTGATTAATGAATTCAAACAAATGAAGAAGAAGAAACAAACTTTATTAAGGGACTCTGAATTTAGAATCACAAATTTGTAACTTTGAGCTCCTACGGTTCTTGAATACTTTCTCTCTCTAAACTATGCTAAAATAAACTCCCCAAGAACTCCCTGAAGTCATGGAATCCGTTGGAATAAAATGACTAAATGTTTACAAGAGTTTCAACCATGCACAACTCTAATTTTGGAAGAAAATAATTATAATCTCGATAGCCATACCGATCCGGGTCATATACATCAGTTCGTTTCTCCTATTATAGAAAGTTTCTTCACCACCGGACTGATTCATTTTTATCTCTATCGGTTCGGTTCCATCTTCACAAAAAGTTTTGCCTGCATCCCGATCGGTTCTTTTTATCCTCCACGGGTTCGGTTTGGTCTTTATAGTGATTTCCCCTTCCTTTTGATTTTTCTCTCAACTTTGAAACTTTGTAACTTGTGATCCGGGACACAAATTCAGATGCTATTTCTTCCTATGCGCTCATAGATTTTAGGTCTTCAAATCTTCTTGAGGCTTCTCGTTCGAATTCTAGATGCAAATTACTCCTTTGCCCTTTGACTTTTCTTATTTTCTCTTCTTTCTTTCCTCTATTTTTTTTCTTTCTTCACATGCCCTAAATACATGTAAAATCTTTGAGAAATACACAAAAATCGACGTGCTCATTCGAAAATGTCAGTAGAAATGATATGAGATAAATCAACTCGAGTTACATTGAACGGAATATTAAAAGACTCTAAATTACGGGGACAAATACGAAGAATTTATGACTAATCATAACCCCCCTAACTTAGAACTTTGTGCATCACGAGCAAAGTAAAAGAATCAAAACAAGGTCAAACTCTTATCAAACGTTTTATTGGGATATAATACCTCTTTCGCGGGCAAGCAATTGAATTTAGCGTATGAAATAAACCTTAAACCCCTAGGTTACCCTAGTAGGACGAGTTATGTCTCGTGAGGGTTTGCCGTGAATATACCCACAAAATTCATTTTCGACCCAAAGAAAATCCAAAATACCTAAAAGTTGTATAATTCAAACTTTTCTAAAAATAGTCACCACAAATCTATATTCACAAGTATCGAATCATAATGTCTGCGTGAGAAGCCGAAAATTAAACTGCAAATTTCCATCGATTGATGATTACGTTACTTTCCGAAAATTCGCTCTAATTTAAAAATCTCATGGGATTCTCTGACAGACAAATCACTCAGAATGTGGCTATTTCTATCGAAATGCGTGATTTATAAGATTAAATGCAATGACCATAAGGTCACGAACATGATTTAGGTGAATAAATCTCTTCATCGGAATATGGTCGTTAGAAAACATTAAACATCGTCTGTTATTCACACAAATTAATCTCTTTTATTATCTTTTCATGTCTTAGCTCTCCACGCATTAATTAATTTTAAAATTCAGACTCGGTTAGGACTTTTTAGGGTTATAAGGTGTATTGGGTAAAACGGGAATGGTTGGGAAATTCGAAATTAAAAAATGTTCTTATGATGTCCGTTAGTGCTTTTTCGGGCTTTTGCTCATTTTTCTTTTCATTTTGAATTTTTTTTCACATTTTTCTTTTCTTTCTATTTTTGTTGAGCATTTTTTTTCACTTTTTTTTTCTTGCCCCCTTTTTATTGCACCATTTGGTCTTTATTGATGAATTTGTATTTTCACAACACCGGGCTTGATGGGCTTTTCGGGTTATCAAACGAAAGGACAAGTTTTATTAGGGTCAAGTTGGCTAGGAAAAGGATAATTTTTTTCACAACATTTTATGGCTAATATTTTTGGGTAAACAAACGATGGCCTAACTTCATTTATCTGAATTACTCATTAGTTTATCATATGTGTCTCCAGAATAATTTAGTTTAGAGATATATTTAGTGCGGTTTTCAAGATGACATCTAACACATTTCCCATAACCGATCAAAATAAAGGGATTCAGATCCTTAACGACTTATTAAAACGCTGAAATGAACTTTGAGTTAATTTTAACTCAGATTGATTTAAAAAATTCACAAAAAGTGATAGGCTCGAAATCTCATCGGATTAATTAATCTCCATACTTATTCGTTAAGTCATCAATTTTTGCTCAATTTCCATCGTTGGTCAATTTCGGCTTAGTGCATTTGAATTTTTCAACTCGAAACTTAAAAAATTGTGACATTTTTGAAACATTTAAATTCCAATTTTTATTTATTTTAAATAATTTTTTTTGCTTTTCAAAATTTTCATTTTTTTTTGGAAATTTTATAGATTTTCTATTTTTTTTTTTGCTTTTGGGCATTTTGAACTTTGTGAAATTTTGAAGTGGATGCGTAGCCCCCCCAACTTAGACTTTTGCAAAGTCCCTATGTAAAAGGACTAAAATCAAAATTAAAGGGAGAATTCATAGAAAAATGAACAAAGGATAAAATGCGACAATAATCACAAGCAAGTATATGAAATGAAAAGATAGGAAGTTCATAGTTCTCCATTACAAAATATAATCATTTAGGGACAACAAATGTGAAGAACTACAAAATTCAAATAACAAAACCAACAATTGGCTACTGATGGGGTGGGTGGGATGTTCCGGGAGCATTTGGGCTATATGGGTCCTAAAAGTAAGGCGGTGGTATAACACCCATATGCAGTCGATACATGTCAGCTTGAAGGCGATGCATCATACTTTTATCTCGCTAGTCCGCTTGATTGTCCTCTTGGCGGTTGGTAAGGTATTAATTAATGAAACCGTCAAAGAGTGTTTCCAGCGCAGAAGTGTGTCAGTTAAGGTCCTCTCCCTCCGAGTCATAGTCAGAATTGACCGCTTCATCATACTCTTCCTCGATTCCCTATGCCATCTCTACGTCCTCTAATTCTTCTTGCTCCTCATTATCGGAGTCCTCCTCATCATCAGAATCATCAACCCCTACCACTATTGATCTTATTACCTCTCGTTGTTTTTCACTCCAATTGCGTGATTCGAGCCCAATGGGATTTGGGAGGTGGGGATATGCTCGGGGTGGCTCTATACTAGAATAGGAGAGTATGGAGGTGGTGAGGCGGGGATATGGGAGAGGGATCGTGCCCTTTTGATCCAAGGCCGCGTAGAGGATGTAAACATAGAATGTGCGGCCAAGGTGAATGGTAGTGTTGGGATAAAAAGGTGGCAAACAAGTGCAGCTTGGCGAGGGCGCATCGCCGATATCATTAGATGTTTGGAGGAGGTTAGCGCAAATAATTTGGAAGGTGATACGGGCCTTATCATTTAGGTGCCCCACCGAAAAAGTTCTTCGGACCCAATTTTCGTAGGGTGCAAGGCGGGCTATGCAGGTAATTTTTGGCACGGGTGCGGTAGAACTTGGGTAGTCAAATCTTTCGGGGATCGTAACCCCCTTGGCGATAAGATTTTAGGATAAAATGTCCAAGGAAAAGGGGATGGGATGGCCATCAACAAAATTTTGGGCCTCGAACTTTCCCATTTGAACAAGGGAGCCATAGAAGGATACAACCTCCTCTACCCATACTACCGGGTGGGGCTCGTTGAAGAATTGGCACCACCCCCTAGTGCTGAGAAGGTTAGTGATGGTAGGGGGTAGTTCCTGCCATTTAACGAGGCGCTCAATATGGAGTTTATGGAAGGAGGTGAAATTATTCTCTCACCATATGCATTCTATGCGAGAATTGTAGTCCCAGCTACCGCCGGGGAGGACCACGGTGGAGGTGTATTTGACAGGTGGAGATCGATTGTCCATGTGAATTTTTTATGTGGCTGAAAAATGAGAGAGAGAGAGAGTATGTATGTATGGGAGGTAATTTGTTAGAGTGAAGAGAAAAGGGTGGGGTTTTAAGGGTGGTGTGGGTAGGGGGAGTATTTGGAGGAAAAAAGGGGGAGGAATGGAGGGAAAAGGGGGGAATAATGGAGGAAAAAATAGGAATAAGGGGGAAGTGAAGATATTGGGAGAAGGGGGAAGAATCTTGGGAAGGGGCAAAATTCTGTAGAGGCTGAGCCGGTCCGGGTTCCAGGGGTGAATCAGTCCGATTCCCCTCTGTTTTTATTTTGAAGTTTTCTAAACCGAACTGATCCGGTCCAATTTCATCGGTTCGGTTCGCTGGGAACATAAACTCTCTTCTCCTCTATTAAGAATGAATTCTTTCACTCTAGATTTTTTGAACACTCCCGAAATTATTCCAACGCATGAACTCTCTCGAAACTTTTCATGCCCTCACGAAAAACGTGTTTGAACTTCTATGCTCTCATGACTTGCAATTATGGAATCCTAACAACCGTAACCTAATTATAACTAGTGTACACAAGAGTCACCCTATACACGTCTGGGGTGCCATGACCTCTCCGTTATAGCTCATTCATCCCCATAAATAGGATCCGATAATAAGATCATGTCAGCTTCTTTCACATACACCTCTATATATGGCTTTAGGCATTGTCCGTTAAGTTTGAAAGTATCTCCCCCCTTTGGATCTTCCAATTCTACTACTCCGTGTGGAAACATTTCTCATGACGAATGGGCCAGTCCATATAGACCACAATTTTTCGAGAAACAAATGTGGCCTAGAGTTGTAGAGAAGCACATTTTCTCCTGAATGAAACTCCTTGCGTTGGATTATCTTATCATGTTGAAGTTTCATCCATTTTTTAGTAATCTTGGCATTATCGTACGCATCATTGCACATCTCTTCCAACTCATTTAATTGAAGCTTGCGAGCTTCACTGAATTTATCCAAACTCTAGTTCAACCTCTTGATTTCCCAATAATCTTTGTGCTCTAGCTCCACGGGGAGATGGCATGTCTTTCGAAAGACAAAGTGAAATGGGGACATCTCTAGGGGATTCTTGTATTCGGTCCGATAAGTCCATAGCACATCATTCAATCTAAGGGACCAATTTTTCTGGCTAGGATCGACGATTTTTTCAAGAATGTTTTTTATTTCACAATTCTCTAGCTCGGCTTACCCACTCGCTTGAGGGTGATAAGTTGTTCCGACCTAGTGAATAATTCCATACTTTCTCATAAGCTTTTGAAATGGACTATTGCAAAAATGCTTACCGTTATCACTAATTATGGCCTTCAAAGCACCGAAGCGAGGGAGTATGTGTTCTTGGAAGAACTTAATCACCACTTTATTGTCATTCATTTTGGTAGATATGGCCTCTACCCATTTAGACACGTAATATACCGCAATGAGGATGTATAGGAAGCCAAAGGATGGAGGAAAAGGTCCCATGAAGTCAATGCCCCAATAATCAAATATATCGATGATGAGTATAGGGGTTAATATCATCATGTAACGTCAAGTAATAGGTCCCATCCTTTGATACATAACATAATATTTACAATAAGTGTTCACATCCCGGAGGATTGTTAGCCAATAAAGTTCGCATTGAAGAATCTTAGCTACTATATTATTCCTAGAAAAGTGGCCTCCACACGCTTTCGTATGACAAAAACAGTGATGTTATGAGTCTCGTCATCCGATACACAACATTCGATTATTTGGTTAACACAATATTTAAATAGAAATGGATCGTCATAGAAAAACATGCGTGACCAAGTAATGAACCTCTTCTTTTCTTGAACTTTCCAATCGAGAAGGACGACTCCCATGACAAGATAGTTAACTATGTCCGCAAACCAGGGGAGAGAAGACGTGGAAAAAAGTTGCTCATCCGGTCAATACTAATCTATGGGTATGGGACCACTAGGCACGTCGGACAAGAGCCGGGACAAATGATCAGCAGCGACATTTTCTACCCCTTTTATCTTTAATGGAGAGATTCAACTCTTTTAAGAGTAGGATCCTCATTATGAGGCGCGACTTAACATCTTTCTTAGCAAGGAGATATTTTAACACTACATGGCTGGTAAAGCATGTGATGGGTGAACCGATGAGGGTACGGGCGAAAATTTTCAAGGATAAACACTACTGCTAGCAATTCTTTCTTCGTGGTGGAGTAATTGAGTTGCAGTACGGTTAAAGCCCGACTAGAGTAGTATATGACAAGAGATTTGTTATCCTTTCTTTGGACCAAAATGGCCCCTACTGCGTAATCACTTACATTACACATAGGGGTGTGCAAAAAAAAATGCCCGAACTGAAAACCGAACCGGCCCGAACCAAACCAAAACCGGCTGTTTTTTTGTCCCGGTTCAGTTTGCGGTTTACGAATTTAAAAAACCGATAATATCGGTTCAGTTGTCAGTTTAGACAAAGAAAAAAATGATTTGAACCGAACCGAACCGACATCAATATTATGTATTAAAAAACCCTTAAATATCTTTTATTTTTATATCCAAAAACTATTAACCAACCTCCAAAACCAACCAAAACCGAAAACCGACCTATAAAAAACCGACCAAAACTGAAAATTGGTTAAAACCGAACCAAAATCGATGTGAACCGAAATCGGCATTTTTTTCATCGTCGATTCGATTTCGGTCTGATTTTTTCCAAAACAGAACCGATCGGTTCGATCTGAATTGTGGTCCAAAATCGAACTGAACCGACCCGTGCACACCCCTAATTACACACGAGCTCGAATGGTAGGGACCAATTTGGAGCTTGCATGATGTGAGTGGAAATGATTATCATAAGCACCTTGGAATGCTTCGTTCCACTTAAAGGTGACATCCTTTATAAGGAGGTTACTCAAGGGTCTAGCAATGTAATTAAAATCCTTGATAAGCCTTCTATGAAACCCCGCATGGCCCAAGAAGGAGCACACATCCTTTAGTGATTTACGTGGGGGAAGGTCGTCTATGACATCTATTTTGGCCCTATCGTCTTTGATTCCCTTGGACGATACTATGTGGCCAATAACTATTCCTTCGATAACCATGAAGTGGCATTTTTCCCAATTACGCATTAAGTTCTTTTCTAGACACCGGACTAGTACTTTCTCAAGATTTGCAAGACAAAGGTCGAAAGAAGGGCCAAAAATGACAAAATCATTCATAAATACCTCAAGGCCTCTCTCAACCATGTCTCTAAAGAGACTAAGCATACACCCTTGAAAAGTTGCAGGTGCATTACACAATCCAAATGGCATACGTTTGTAGGCAAATGTGCCAAAGGGACATGTGAAAGTCGTCTTCTCTTGATCAAGAATGTCTACCTATATTTGGTTATATTCGGAATAACCATCTAGGAAGTAATAATATGGGTATCCCGCTATACGCTCTAGCATTTGATCGATGAATGCAAAGGGGAAATGATCTTTCCTTGTGCCCGTATTGAGTTTATGATAATCAGTGAAAATGCGCCACCCAGTGGTGCTACGTTGGGGAATTAACTCACCCTTGGTATTATCGACTATAGTCATTCCCGACTTCTTCGGGATGACTTTGATGGGAATCACCCATTTGATATCCGAGATTGGGTAGATGATTTCAGCATCCAATAACTTAATAATTTTGGCTCGTATGACTTCTTTCACTTTGGGGGTCAGTCTTGTACGCATTTCCCTCGAGGGCTTCATGTCCTCCTCTAGGTGGATTTTATGGGTACAAATCAAGGGACTTATAACTTTCAAATATGCTATGCTCCAACCAAAAGAACTTTGGTGCTTCCTCTAAATTTCTAGCAACGTACCCTCTTGCTCTTTATCTAGGCTAGAGGAGACAACAACAATAGATGTCTCATCCTCTCCTATGTAAGAATATTTTACGTGAGAGGGTAGTTTCTTTAATTCGAGGGAGGGAAAATTTTCTTTGAAGGGGATCATGGATGACTCCCTCGGGGGAAACTTGATAGCTAAGCTTTTTGTATGTCGTTGTTGAAAGCCAAGTTAGTCAAAATCTCAAATGCCTATAAAATATAATAATCTCAAGTGTAGAGGTAAGTAAGGGTATTAATCCACTTCTAAGGGGGTAAGCTAGAGACAAATTCAATTGTAATTCACTTTTTGTGCTTTTTCACTTTTCTACTTTTTTTAGCTTTTTAAAATATTAAAATAATAGGGTGAGGTGAGGTTTTAAACTAAACTAAACTAAGATGAAAATAACTAGCTAGGAAGTGACTAAAATGAATACAAAGTCTAACACTAAAATAAGAGATAAAGTGAGGTAAATAATTGTGAGAACAATCAAGGAATGGGATTATACCACAAATTTTAGCTATTCTAATTAATTAGTTTAATTAATTGAATTCTCCCAAATTAATATCAATATTACAAATCAGTTCTCGTTGCAAATGTAATTTTAATAGTAACCTTTTAGAAAATTAAGTTTAACACCCCACAACTATAGAAAATAGATCCACACTCCTTTTAATTAATCACCCGCTAGGATCGATTAATTAAAATTTATGTAAATCTTAGAAAATAAATTTAGAGTTGAAATTCAAGTTATGATACCCCACTTAAGAAACCCCTATCTCTTGTTCGAATCTAAAATGGGTATTATAACTAGAATTTCGATTTTCTCTCGAAAATTATTTACCCTCTCTTGAGGCGTAAATCTGTGGTGAGGGATCAAAATTAACATTCAAAGGGAATTTTCAAGTAATCAGACTAATTAAACTAAATAACATCAAATAAGGGTTTCCTCCCACCCCTTGAAAGGCGATTTAGCCTAACATGGTATCAAACATAATAAACAAATATTCAATAGGCATTTAATATAATAAAAGAGTAGAGAAAGAGAACAAATCATCAACAAGTCTCCTTGAAATTGGCAATTTGAACTCTATCCTTGAAATTGAAGCATACAACCCTCCAAGTGAGTGATCAACAAAGATATAAATGAAAATTTTACTCAACTTGAATCTCACACAATTATTTCACTCAATTTAAATCTAAAAAAATAAAATAAAATAAATTTCTAAACTAAAAAAATAAAAATATTATTTCTACTTTCCCTCTAAGATAACTCTAGGGTTTCTCTCCTCTTTATTCCATCTCCCTCAAAATGGTCTTCAACTCTTCTTTAAATAGTAGGTGCCATGGAGCTAGGGGTAAATTGGGTAGACAAAGGTGCAAGAGGGTGTGTAAGGTATTAGGGTGAGGGTATGTAGGGAATTAATGGAGGGTTCATGTGGTTTGGGTGTGAGGTCATGATATTGGGGAGAATGAGGGTAATTTTGGAATTGAGGTTAAGTGGGTTAGTTTGAGGGTAAAAAGGGAAAAAGGTGTAAGTGGGTTTAAGTGGCACATGTGAGTTTTTTTGGCATTATTATTTGGTTTGTTTGGTTTTGGTTTAGCAGATCGTGGCTTGAATGGGAGAAATGGGTTAAAGCTCGAATCTAAAAACCCAGTTAATATCTCTTAAGTCCTCAATCAACGCTCCATCGTCTAATAGATCCTTTAACTCCTCTACCTCTCGATCAAACTCTGTGTATGTACCCTCTCTCTCATCACTTCTCACCCAGAAGGTTTTTAAGGCATCCCCACCAATGGTTCTATCAAAGTTCTCCTCTACCATCTCCTCTATGAGATCAACTGCATGAATTTTATCCTCTTCACCCACTGGGTTAACAATATTGAAGATGTTCATCTCGAGGTTCATGTTCCTGAATGTGAGTTGCATTTTCCAATTTCGTGTATTGATTAAAGCGTTAGTTGTTTTTAAGAATGGGAGGCTTATAGTGATGGGAACATGGTTTCTAGAATGGATGGAGGGATATGTGTCCCAAATGACAAAGTCTATCGCGAAGTAGAATGTGTCCACTTATACTATCACATCCTCGATAATCCCTCGAGATATCTTAATATGCGATCCATTAGTTGGAGAGTGATTCAATTGGGTTTAAGGCCACCCAAATCGAGTTGCTTATATATGGAGCAGGGAAGAATGCTGACACTCGCCCCTAAATCAAGCAAGGATTTTTCTATTCATTTTTGTCCAATAATACACGATATCGTGGGTGTACCCGAATCTTTAAACTTTGGTGGGAGGTCAATAAGTATAACATAGATCACATTCTATTTTAGAAAGACATTCTTTTTCACCTTTAGCCTTCTTTTCACCATCAATAAATCTTTAATGACTTTGGCATAGGCAGGAATTTGCTGGATGTCATTGAGAAAAGGAAAATTCAACTTTACTTGCTAAAGAACGTCTAGCACATTTGCACGGGAGTCTCCCTTTTGGGGTCGAGCCAACCTTTGAGGGAGTGGTGTGACGGTGGAAGATTTCACTATGACTTTCGACTCGATAGTGTCATCATTGCCACTATCATTCAAGGGGGAATCTTCGTCCTCTTTCATACAGGGAGAAACCTCCTTGTCTTTAGGTGCGTCATGTGGGGAAGGTGATAAATCAACGACTCGCTCACTACGTAGAGTGGTGACGGCTTGACATTTTCTCTTGCTGATCATGGAAGGTAGCACTAACATTAGCTTGACCTTGAGGAGGTATTTGTCCGAAAACTTACCCTTCTCTTGGATATTTATATTATTTTCCAACCTAGAGATACTAGTGTTGATCTCAGTGAACATTCGCTCATGCATAACGTTGGTTGCATTTTAAGATTGGATGGATTAATTCAAACTATCCTCGAGAGTCCTCCATGGTAGGGTAATGTATGGTGCGGGAGGTGGTGCTTGCATATGTATTTTCATCTGTGGAGAGTGTTGGAAATTTGGAAGTGGAGGAGGGGAAACGTATGAATTAGGATTCAATGCAGTATGTTGTTACCCATGGCTAAAACCAGGATGGTTCCTCCATAAAGGATTGTACGAGTTCCCATGTGGGGCATTTAAATTTTCCTTAAATCCCCCAATCTATTCCATTTGTTTCGTTAAGCATGACTTTATAAGTGGGTATCATTATTCCTTTGTTGAATGGGCCGCCTCACAAATAGCACACAGCTTCTCTTTCACGACTCGGGTGGATCCGATAGCTTCTATTACATGGGCATCACGAACAACCTCTATTTTCTTAACAACTTGATTAAACTTATAATTCCACTCATCATCCTTGTCCAAATCATAAATTTTGAACACGAGGAGTCGTGGACATTTTTCGGATCCGATTTTAGGCATTAGAGTCAGATGTGTCCCATGCTTGAGTAGTCTCGGTGACATACTTAAGATGAGCATCAGTATCGTCAGTATCTAGTTCCCAAAACGGTCTTGCACACATAGTTTGAATGAGTTGCTTAAATGCTATAGTTAGCCCATGATGGAAGAAAGAGATAACATGATTCTTTTTGAATCCACGATGTGGGGAAGTGCTAACTAATTCTTGGAATTGTCCCCAACACTGATCAAACGACTCATTACCTTGTTGTTGAATAGCTTGAATTTGAGCCTTGACAGAGTTGATTCTATGTTGGGGAAATAACTTCAAAAGAAAATTGGATTGCAACTCCTTCGAAGATTTAATTGAGTTTGGTGATAAATACCACAACCAGGTCTTAGTTTTATCCTTTAAGGAAAAGGAGAAACAATTTAGGCGAATGATATCTCGCGTGAAAGCTTGATCACTAAACGTGTTGTAGTCCTCTTCGAACTCATAGATGTGGAGGTATGGTTTCCTCGAATCCATGCCATGAAATGTGGGGAGAATTTGTAACATCCCATTACGAAAATGGAACTATCCTGCATTGTATGGAAGTAGAATGCACCTATGGGTGACAGTTCTCTTAGGATATATGAGCTCTTTCATGGGACGATATGATAAATCCCCCTACCAAAACAAGCATTATCAGACACGTCTCTCTCTTCCCAAAACTTAAAATCATCACTTGACACGCTCAGAATGTGACCCAATGTGTGACTTGTGATAGAGTTAGGTGGTGTAGGAGTTGGAACCCAAAACTGCGGTATGTTAGGAGTGTGTGGGATATTGGAGTCATATTGTCCTAGAATAATGGGAACATGGTTGATAGAATGGATGGAGGACTCCTTGTCCCAAATGACAAAGTTTATCTGGAAGTAAAATGTGTCCACTTGGACTATCACATCCTCGATAATCCCTCGAGATATCTTAATATGCGATCCACTAGTTGGAGAGTGATTCAAGTGGGTTTAAGGCCACCCAAATCGAGTTGCCTATATATGGAGCAGGGAAGAATGCTGACACTCGCCCCTAAATCAAGCAAGGATTTTTCTATTCATTTTTGTACAATAATACACGATATCGTGGGTGTACCCGAACCTTTAAACTTTGGTGGGAGGTCAATAAGTAGAATGGACCTTAAATTCTGTGCTAGAAAGATACTATTTTTCACCTTTATCCTTCTTTTCACCGTCAATAAATCTTTAATGACTTTGGCATAGGCGGGAATTTTCGGGATGGCATCGAGAAAAGGAAAATTCAGCTTTACTTGCTTAAGGACGTATAGCACATCTGCACGGGAGGCTCCATTGTGGGGTGGAGCCAACCATTGAGGGAATGGTGCGGCGGTGGACAATTTCACTACGACTTTCGACTCGCTAGCGTCATCATTACCACTCTCATTCAAGGGGGCATCTTCGACCTCTTTCGTGTCGGGAGAAACCTCCTTGTCTTTAGGTGCATCGTGTGGGGAAGGTGATAAATCAAAGACTCACCCACTACGTAGATTGGTGACGGCCTGACATTTGCTCTTACTGATGATGGGAGGTAGAGCTAACATTAGCTTGACCTTGAGGAGGTCTTTGGCCTTGTGCCAAAAACTTTCCCTTCTCTTGGATATTTAAATAATTTTGCAACCTATATATACCAGTGTTGATCTCAGTGAACATTCGCTCATGCATAGCGTTGGTTGCATTTTGAGATGGATGAATTAATTTAAACTATCCTCGAGAGTTCTCCACAGTGGGGTAATGTATGGTGGGGGAGGTGGTGCTTGCATATGTATTTGTATATGTGGAGTGTGTTGGAAATATGGAGGTGGAGGAGGGGCAAGGTGTGAATTTGGATTCAACACAACCTGTTGTTGCCCATGGCTAAAACCAGGATGGTTCCTCAACGAAGGGCTATATGAGTTCCATGCGGGGCATTTAAATTTCCCTTAAATCCCCTAATAGCTTCCATTTGTTCGTTAAGCATGACTTTGTAGGCGGGTATCGTCGTACATTCCTTTGTTGAATGACCCACCTCATAAATAGCACACACCTTGTCTTTCACCGATCGAGTGGATCCGATAGTTTCTCTTGAGTGGGAAACGCGAACATACTCTATTTGCTTAGAAAGTTGATTAAACTTATAATTCCACCCAGCATCCTCGTCTAAATTATAAATTTCGGATGCGAAAGGAGTCGTGAGCGCCCGTGGGACCCAATTTTAGGCATTGGATTTAGATGTATCCCATGCTTGAGTAGTCTCGACGACATACATAAGATGAGCATCAACATTGTTGATGTAAAAAATTAGATTATCTCTAATTATTTAATCACGGATAAAGTAAATAAGACAAAAGAATTTTTAAAGTGGTTCAGACTTAAAAGAATGGCCTACGTCCACTGTTTTTGTTATTGCTGAGTGTTTGGGAATTCTCGATAACGAGTTTTTTACCAAGAAATTCCCAGCCCCTTACAATGAGGATGATATAATGTATTTATAGCCCTGAGGTTGTACATGTGAAAGGATAATACATTGCTATCCAATAAGCGTATACATCTGTCAGATAATAATCAACATTTAATGCGCATTTAATTCTCTTAATTGTTTGGTAATAAATGCTCTGATCGAGGTTCAGCTCGGACCGCCTAAGCTGCTCAGACCGCCTAAGTATCTTGGTATCCATGAGTTGCTCGGTGCAGTAAAGTTCCTCGCAGTCAAGGTGTTGTTCAGAAGTGTTTGTTATTTCCACGTAGATTGCCACCTGTCTCCACTTAATTGAGCCATGTCAGTAGACTAAATTTAGTATCAACAGAAGCCCCCAATGTTTCACAAATCGAGAATGAGGAGTATGGAACATTCTTCTTGAAATATGGCGGGATTAAATGGTCATCCTTAATTTTAGGAGTGTTTTCTTTGCATTTTTTTTTCGAATTCATAGAATCAGACTTTTCGAATTTTTCTAACTGCTTCGATCTCCGCACCCTTTTTGTCGTTTTAGCCGCCGGTAGCGTAAACATCTCCATTTGTAATCATTATTTTTACCCCTTCCCAAAGTAAGGTATTTAAGCGTTGCAGAAAATCCTATCGTCTCTTCACTTTTTCAAATCTGTATCTTTGAGTTCTCCATTTCTTCTCTATCTTGTGCTTTCATTCCTTCGATCGTTCTTTGTCAACTAATACTTCCTTTTTCTGTAAGATCTGCTTCCTTCTTTTTTATTTACTTTATTCATCATGGTTTACCTTATTGAGTCGCTTGATAAGTTTCGTTATGATTTCTCTATTCCTTCATGGGTCATTTTAGAGGAACTTTCTGAACCTTCAGATTATTTTCGTTTGGCTGAGGGACATTGGTTCCCCAGTCTCTTTATAACTGAATGTGGCTTTTCTTTTCCCCCAAACCCCTTGTGTCTGGAATTCTGTCAATATTTTGACGTGGTTCCTGCAAAAATAGCCCCCAATACATGGAGAATAGTTAATGGAGTCCATAGGTTAAATCAAATTCATGGAACTCGTATAGGAATTCCAGAAATTATGTTTGGCTATATATGGGCTATCAGCGACAGTACTTTGTACTTGAAAACTAGGTTTTTAAATAGGGCTTTAGTCGTCAATCTCCCAGATGACAACAGGGACTACTTCGAGCATGGTGTTGTTATGAAAAATTGACAACATGCTCTGCTAAGTGGAAATGATGTGTATCAGGGTCCTAGATGCCCTCCATATGGCAATGGGATAGGTTATTTTTATTTTAATTTATTTTTGAAATTATGCTTTCTTTGTGTTTGATAAAATGTGTCACTGATATTTTAATTTTTATTTATATGCAGTTGACAGCAAGAGAAGGTCACCAAATGAGACATAAGTTAATTTAAAGCATCTGAAACTTATCTGGGGTTTGCATCAAGCTATTGCTGACGAACACATCAGATCAACTTCATACTTGTTGCAATACAAGAGTTACACCTCGTCTTTTACTGCTCGTCCAGTGATAAGTGACGTAAAACCAGTGCCAGCTTCTGAAAGTGCTTCACCTGAGTCACATATTCCTCTGAGTGAAAGAATGAAGAGAAGAAGAGCTCCTTCCCTCTTCGAGAAATCTGCCTCTGTTGCTGGAGAGGCAAATAAAAGCAAGCAGGATGTCCCAGAAGGGAAAAGGCAACTTGATGCACCTCCTCTAGCTGTTACTGTGAAGGTTGCCGAGATGCCCCCTGTGGCACCGATCAAGATTGCAGTTGTTTCCTCTCCAAGCGAGGTTATAGTTATATCACCAACCAAGACGACATCCTTGGTCGAGAATGTTCATGTTCCCACGAGGAATCTGAAGAAGAGCTCCTCGGTCAATTTGGCTAAATCCATCTCTCAGCCCCCGACTACTGGAAGTGGTGTTCCCACTTTTGTTGCTCCGAGCTCTACCATGAGCTCGGTGAAGTCTTGGATCATCCCCGAGATCCAAGGTATTGAAGAAAATCTTTCCCGGGATAGGGTTTCCATTTTGGCAGCTCAGCACATTACCTCAGTAAGTATTGCTAATCTAAACTTTCATTTGTTATGTGCTAGCACTGACTTACAGTTATTTTCTTTTTCCGGTTGGTAACTTATTTCAATACAATTTTGAAGAAGGACGAAGCCATCAAGGTGTCCATCTCCTTTGGTGGTGTAGAGGAGGATTTTGTAGGTCTGACGCAGTCTTTAAAAGATTCTCATCAGAAGTATGTGGATGGTAAAGCTTCTTGGGAGAAACAGCTTAATTCCACCGAGCATGAGAGGGATCAAGCTGTTGAAGTGTCCAAGGGGTTGGAGAAGAAAATAAAAGACTTGGAGGAAAAGAACAAAGAGCTCGAGGGGAAGCTCCAAAATGCTAGAGAGCTTGAAAGTAAGCTAAATTCTGCTGAGGAAGAGTTAAACAAGCTTCGTGAAGTAGGTCGTCAGAAGGAAGACGTGGAGAATAAATTGAAGGCTGTTGAAGAACTTCTGTCTGAGAAGCTTTCCTCGAAGAAAGTGAAAAGAAAATTGGCTGTGAAAAAATCCTTCAGTGCTGGCTGGGACAAAGGTTGGAATAAGGGTTTGGCTGCCATGGTCTCACAAATGGAGTATGGCAGCCTCAAATACTTCAGGGATGGTTAGGTGGCTGATCTGACAGAGATGAATATCGATGAGAACTCACACCTATTTCAGCGACACATTCCTGGCCCCCCTCCTACTCCCGGGGAAGAAGAAGAGGACGAAGCTGCCTTCAAGGAATCTTCTATGATGGCCGGGGATCAAGTACCTACTGTTGAACTTCGCTACGAACAACCCAAAACAACTATTACTCCTACCGAGCAGCTCTAGTTAACCAACATTTCAGTCGAGCAGCTTCCAGCACCCACCAAGCAACCTTCTGTGCCATCCGAGCAACCTTCCTCTTCATCCCAGCCTCCCGAGAAAGTTTTGGGAGACAAGGAGAAGGTGTAGAGTTGTTTGGACTTTTCTCTCTATTTTATTTTCTTTGTCAAATGTAACTCTAAACTATGTACTTCTCTTTTATGATGTAATAAAATTTAAAATTTTGATTGATCATACTGTTGATTCTCTTCTTCTCGCTCTGTCTGCATTTTATTAATTCTTTCCATCTCTTTTCTTTACTAGTTTATGGCTAGAATGGAACTCTTGTCAGCTTATGATACAAAATTATTGAGACAATGCAATGAGTACGTCAAAGCTGGTCATACAGATATGACTGAAGCTCAAATCGTTGATATCCTCTGTTAAGATGCTTTAGAGCAAGCAGTTGAAGCCTACCAGTATTTAAAGTGTCTGCTCGACCGGGCAGTGGCTAACAATGTAGCATATTATGAAATGATTGAAGACCTCCAGGCCACTCTCGAGGAGCTTCAACAATAATACAAGGAGTCTACAACCCTTTTGCACCAGGGATATGAGAAGAAGTATCTGCAACTAAGTGCAGATAAAGGATATGATAGATTGCTTGCTGCCTATGATGTGAGGGAGAGAACTTTGAAGACCGAGGTCGAAGAGCACAGGAAGATAGCTAAGTTGCTGGAGCAGGAAAACAATAACCTGCGAGGAGAGATATCTCAATTTAAGTCTGCAACATCTTCCTCGAACGCCTTAGTCCCTGTCAATGACGAGGGTTTCTCTTTCTTAGAGGTCGAAAATGCCAACTTGAGAGACGAATTGGAGACTTTGAAGAGAACTGGAGCCTCTACTTCTTCTCGCGATAGAGCAAGAGGTTTTTAGGGACGAGCAAGAGCTGATCAGCTTACTATTGAAGAGCAAAGAACTCAATCAGCTTTGGAGAATCAGGCATTTCAGCTAATGGCGAAGAATCAAGCATTAGCAGAGATATCTAAGAAAATTATGAATTTGGATGAGCAGCTCTCTGCACAAAAGTCTGCCTTGGAGAATAAAGAAACTTTCATAAAAAATCTCCACGAGAAGCTGGAAAGGTTGACTTATCAATTCCACAAGCAACCTAGGGAATTTTGGATGGCTGGCTATAATAAAGCCCTCTATCACCTCGATGACCGGATTCAGCAGTCGAACAAAAAGGGGCAAGGATGGTTAAATGCCTTGGGTGTGCTACAATTGGAACAGGGTCACTATTTATGGGATTACTATAATCCTGGGTTGCTCGACCTGCCAGTGCCATCATTCAAACTCGACATGAGCTGGATTCCTTCTCGGGCAATCCCTCAGTGTTTGATTTCCAAATATCTTGGCGACTACAATCTCCATTCCAATGTTGAGATATCTCGCTCGGAGCATCTACTCGATCGACCATCTGTGATGAACATCAGGATTCTCAAAGACCTTAATTTTATAAATTCCCCTTATGCTTTAGACAATCCTCCTGCTGGCGAGGAACCTGTTTCAAAAGCAGAGGGGAAGAAACCAATAGAATAGGAATCTTGATGTAATAATTAATATGTATTTCATTCTCGATGTATTTTTCTCTAGATTTAATGAAAGACTTCTAGTTTTACTTGTAATTTAGATTGTCTTGGAAATATTTTGTAAAACATTTCTTTTTATTTACTAATGAATGTGCGCGTATATCTGTTAAAAAGATAGAAATATTTTATGTTACTTTAAATTTCTGATCAACTAAAGTTGGTGAAAATTTATTGTTGACTATCTTAAATTGATGATAATCATTTGTCGACCAACCAGAGTTGATGATATTTCGTATTTTGACCAACTATTTAAAATGCCATAACCAACTGTTTTCGACCAATCGGAGTTGGTGTCTTTCGTTCTCGACCAACCTTAGTTGGTAAAATTTTTTATTCCCGACCAACTTATAGTTGGTGGATTTTCTTCCCAACCAACCGGAGTTGGTATTTCTGGGAAATTTTTCTTCCCAACCAACCGCAGTTGGTATTTCTGAGAAGTTTTTATTCCCGACCAACTTATAGTTGGTAAATTTTCTTCCCAACCAACCGGAGTTGGTATTTCTGGGAAAATTTTGTTCCCAACCAACCGGAGTTGGTATTTTTGGGAAATTTTTATTCCCGACCAACTTATAGTTGGTGGATTTTCTTCCCAACCAGCCGGAGTTGGTATTTCTGGGAAATTTTTGTTCCCAACCAACCGGAGTTGGTATTTCTGGGAAATTTTTATTCCCGACCAACTTATAGTTGGTGGATTTTCTTCCCAACCAATCGGAGTTGGTATTTCGGGGAAATTTTTCTTCCTAACCAACCGGAGTTGGTATTTCTGGGAAATTTTTGTTCCCAACCAACCGGAGTTGGTATTTCTGGGAAATTTTTATTTCTGACCAACTTATAGTTGGTGGATTTTCTTCCCAACCAACCGGAGTTGGTATTTCTGGGCTTTATGCGTAGTGTGCAACACTAGTACTCCGAAAAATTTTCAACAAAAAGAGAGAATTGGGCGAAATAACCAAATCTTTATTCATATAGAAGAAAACTGCATTACATAGAGATGAGACTACTGATAATATTTACGAAGATGCTCTACATTCCATGCATTCTTAAACTCCTCCCCTTCTAAAGTTTCAATTATATATGTCCCTGGTCGAACAACCTCTGTTACTCTGTAGGGCCCATGCCAATTAGCTTCCAGTTTATTATGTTTTTGAATTACTTTCTTCATCACATAGTCCCCTTCTTTCAGGTCACATTTCTTCACTCTCTTGTTGTAGAGCAAAGCTATTCGTTACTGGTAAGCAGCAATCCTGATGGCTGCTTCTTCTCTAACTTCCTCGATCATGTCCAAGTATAACCTTCTCATCAAGTCGCTGACAGGGGAATTGAAGTTCAGCACTCGGTGTGTTGGGAGGCTCAGTTCGGCAGGTATAACAGCTTCACTTCCAAATGCCAGCATATATGGATATTCCCTGTTGTTCTCGGGGAGTAGTATGACAATCCCACAGTAAAGAATGCAACTCGTTGATCCAATTTGCCTTTGCATCATTTAATCTTTTCTTCAAGCCATTCAATAGTGTCCTATTCATCACTGCAGAATGGGTTTTTAGTATGTTCGACTGATGGTAATATGTAGCGAACTCCTCATTATCAAATTGTGTTCCATGGTCGGTGATGAATGCATGGGGAAGACCATATCTACAGATTATATTTTTCCAAATAAATTGGTACATCTTTCCGTACGTCATGTCGACAAGAGGCTCGGCTTCCACCCACTTAGTAAAGTAATCCACTACGACGACGAGATATTTAAATCTTCCTCTGGTCATTGGAAGTGTCTCAACCAAGTCAATTCCCCACATAGAAAATGGCCAAGGGGAAGTAATGGGTGTCAACAATGCTTGGGGAGTTCTTGTAATACCCCGTATTTTCGTGATATTTATTTTGGGGATTAATTAAATTATATGTGTATTAATTAAAAATTAATCCGGATAAAATATTAACGAGATGTGAGTTAGTATTTGATTATAATCTGTATATATGGCAATATATGAATATTGGAAATATTGAAATTGTCGCAAGATTGAAATACGGCAATTAGGGAAATTTTGTTGGGACGCGCGTGACAATCGTGTCAGGAATATAATTATTTGAATTAAAAAGTGAATTTTATTTTTATCACCTGTACGGTCATTTTGAGTGCGCCAACGAGTCCGGAAGGGTCGAAATAGTCAGAAAACACTAGCCGAGGGTTAAGTTTAGGTCCCGGGGCATTATTGGGCCATACCGATAACTTATAAGGGCATTTTGGTAATTTCGGAAATTGGGTAATTAAAACCCACGAAAATTAGAGTTAAAAATATGACTTAGTCTTAACCCACTAAGCCATTTCCAACCCCAATTTAGGTAGTGGGCTACGGGAGAGGTTTAAAAACCTTAAAACTTGGCAAAAAACCAACCCCACCTCCATTATCACCTTGAGAAGAACTTGTAGAGAGAGAGAGAAAGAGGAGAATTCTGCAGAGAGAGAGAGAGGACAAATTCAACCTCAAATTCAGAGAAAGATTAAGGCAAGTGGTTTAATTCCAATTGATTCAATGCTATGCTTTTCCATGTTTAGGAAATTATCAAATTTATCTATGAAGATTGATTAGACCCATGAATTTGAAGATGTAAAACTATGAACTATGTTAGGGACTACATGTAGAAACATTATGGACGAATTATGAATTCAGAATTATAACCCTTGATGATTTAAAAATGGATTTAAGAAGAGATTTATTAATGTTCTTGAAAGAAATAGGAAACTAGGGTTCTTGATGAAGTTTTGATCCAAACAAAGTCCTTGGTTGATGAATTATTGGTTTTAGAACGTTAACAATGTTGTAGGATGGTTGTATGATGATATTATAACGTTATATTAGAGTTTCACGCATTAAAAGGATGTTTTGTGATGATTTGGAAACTAAAAAACGAAGCAGTCCGTAGCCATACCTGGTGCGTTCGATCGATCGATATTCATCAGTCGATCGATCGACCACCATCGATCGACCACCATCGATCGAAGGAAAAGGTCGATCGATCGACCTTCCCAGAATGAGTAAAGTTTTTCCTATTTAAATTTTTTATGATGTTAACCCTTGGAAAATATTATTGGAGACCTCATGAATACCCTTAAACTTAAGGAAGACCAGTAGGCATGGCTATGAAATTTGGACCTTAATTAGAATTCAATTTGAGGAATAATTCTAAATCTAATGGAATTCGATAAGTGAAATAATAATTGGGTTAAAGTGTAAATTTGAATAATTGATGAAATGAGGTTCGGGGAAGAAGTAAGGACCTTAGGAATAAAGATGTTATATGTCGGAATAATAGGAACTTAATAATATATTTGAGATAGGTTTTAAGTATAAGAAACTACGATGTGGGACGTGTCGACAGTTTAAATTTTATATTATCGGGAGACTCAAAATATATAAATTTGGAATAATGGTATAAGGATGTAGAGTATACCTTTATTAATATTGAGATATCTAAGATGTGTGAATGCTTAGCATATAATTTTATGTGTATGACATACATACCATACTTGCTATCACGGGAGGTTTACGTTCGCTTAGGGACTTCTTATCCTTGTGTTGCCCGGATTTAGATTAGTACCTCGATGAACATAGGTCAGAGAAGGACTTATTGGGATGTTAATAAGTCTCCTGATCGTGGGAGCGTAGGTATGTGCGTGACCCATGTGATGTGACTGTGTTCGCCTCCATTGTTTGTGATGTTGTTATCTTTGAACGATTCCTGAGAGATTCGGAATGCGTGATCCTTATGTACGTGATGTATCGGGATGGATAGCAGAGTATGTGTGCACCGCAGCTTAGCCTCGGGGTGCTTGTATTGTATATTTATGATGTGAATAATATACGGTTAAATGGAAAGGAATTTGCTATGTTAAATTGTGAGAATAGTTATGGTAACGTTATGAAAAGATAAAAAGGGGATAGATATCAATAAATGGTTTTGTTAATAATTGGAAATCCGAGAATTAAAGTAGAACTCTCTATTTAATTGTTAAGGTTGGAATTAAAACGTGAACCGAGTAGAAGTGTTAGAAACTCTTTTGAACTTGATAGTTATGAGAAAACACATGAATGGGTACAAGAACGTTAGGAGTGCACAGTTAGACGAGAGGTGAGTATTTCATGTGAGAGCACGTCCTAACATGTATTTTGCATTTATTATTTTAAATGTTATTAAAGCACTTGCTGTTTTCAAAACACTCTCCACTTTCGGGCTCTGACCCGTTTGCTTTCAAATCTATTTTTTTGTAAAAACCATTTTAGGTGCCCAGCCACAAGGACACCATGCTTAGGATCCTCATTCAGGTGACGAGCTGTAGATGTTTGTGGAAGTTACAGGACTTTGCTTGTAGACGCTTCATCTATCTTGACTCTTTGTTCAGCATTTATCAGCTGTAGGGCATGTCGCCCATTTCTTTTAGAGACATTTCATTTATTTCAGTTATTCAGACTTCTAGCATGTAATTAATTCAGGATTCAGACTTGTCATATTAATTTCAGTTGTGGGATTGTTGTGAGGAGTTTTCCTCTGGACTTATTACTATTTGTTGGTTATATCATTACTTCGTTATGGTGAATGGATTTATGTTGTTCTTCCACTATTCTTTTATTGCATGTTAATCGGACTTAATTTAAAATTTGGCAACTTACTTTTTAAATACTAGGTGGTTAGTAATCATTAAAATGTTTTCGACAGTGATGCTATTAACTAGACCAACTTGGAATTTTGTATTAATTTAATAAAGGAGTAGCTACCCGGTATTTAATTAGTCGGGGTGTCACAGTTCTTTGGATAATGGAGAAGCTTTGAAATTTGTCACATTTTTTTGCATAGGCTATGCAATCAGCCCTCATTGTTGGCCAATAGTATCCCTGCGTCGTTATCCTTTGCAGAAGTGTCCGACCTGCTACATGGGCTCCATAAGACCCTTCATGGACTTCTTCGATCAAGTCTTTCACCTCGGCGGGATGTACACATCTTTGCAAGCCAGCTATAATTCCTCGTCTATATAGAACACCATTGGTTAATACATAACGAGCATCTTTAAACTTTAGTTTCTTGGCTGCGAGTTTATCTATTGGAATATACCCTTTTTCAATATATGCCCTGATAGGATCCATCCAAGATGGTCCTATATCAATGATAATAAATTTTATCATAAGATCTTTATCTATGCTCCGAGTATCCAAGACTTCAATTGGGATTGTTCTCTGTAGCTTGACGCGTGTGGCTGATGCTAAACGAGCTAAGGCATCTGCTCTGGCATTCGCCAATCTTGGTATTCTAATTATCTGCACTGCCATTAGACTTGATAAAATTTCCATCACTTTTGCATGATACCTGATCATTAATTCTCCTTTGGCTGCATATACTTCAGTATTTGATTTACGATCAACTGCAAGTCACTTAATACAATAACTTGCTCTTCCCCCATGGTTTTTACCGGATTAAGGCCTGCAATCATAGCTTCATATTCAGCCTCATTATTAGAAGCTTTGAATTGGAAGCGCAGAGCATATTCCATATCGACCTCATCCGGGCTGTTTAAAATAATCCTGCCCCACAGCCTATAGTGCAAGATGAGCCATCCACATATAGGTTCCATATAGGTACATCGTCTTCAAATTTTTGATTGGATAGAGTTCCTCGGTGAAACATTTGCTGCTTCCTTTTGTCTTCATCCAGCGCTTCTTGCTGCTCATCGGCAAGCTTCTCTTGCTCGCCGACCAACTTCTCTTGCTCGTCGACCAACTTCTTTTGTTCGTCGACCAACGTAAGTTGATCGGGGTTTAAATTCGATGATCCTGTAACATCCAAAGGTTGGTCGGTATCTAGCTTTTGCTCCTCGGAGGTATCAAGGTAGGTGAACTCTGCTATAAAATCTACTACTGCCTGCCCTTTTAGTGCCAATCTAGGATCATAAATTATATCATATTCACCGAGTTCTATTGCCCAATACATCAATCTCCTTGATTTTTCTGGCTTATGAAGAGCTTGCCTCAATGGCATATCGGTATACACGACTATGGTATGAGCCTGGAAGTATGGCCTCATTCTTATACTCGCTTCGATCAGCGCCAATGCCAACTTTTCCAGTCTTGGATATCTGATCTCTGCTCCTCGGAAGGCCTTACTAATGTAATAAATTGGTTTTTGCACTCCATTTCCCACTCTTATTAATGCCGAACTAACTGCATTTTCTGAAACTGCCAGATATAAGTACAATCTTTCTCCCATCACTCGTCTGGACAATAATGGAGGTGCTCCCAGATATTTCTTTAACTCTTGAAAGGATTTCTCGCATTCTTCATTCCATTTAAACGTTTTTCGGAGTGTTTTGAAGAATGGAAGGCATCTATCCGTTGCTCGTGATACAAATCTGTTAAGTGCTTCCACTCGCCTTGTGAGACTTTGTACTTCCTTCTTCATCATTAGAGATCGCAGCCCTAATAGAGCTTTGATCTTTTCAGGGTTTGCTTCAATACCTCGTTGGTTGACAATATACCCAAGGAACATGCCTTCTCGTACTCCAAATATGCACTTTGTGGGATTCAACCTCATTTGATATTTATCTAGTTGATCAAAGGCCTAGCCTAAGTCAATTAAATGGTCAGCAACTCTCTTGATTTGTTAGCATATCATCAACATAAACTTCCATATTGCAACTGATTTGTTCTACAAACACCTTGTTCATCAGCCGCTGATATGTTGCACCTGCATTTTTCAAACCAAAAGGCAAAACATTATAAGAATAAGTTCCCCTAGGGCTAATAATAGAGGTACTCTCCCTGTCTTCATGTTTCATTTTAACCTGGTTGTAACCAGAATAAGCATCCATGAAGCTCAACAGCTCGTGTCCCGAGGTAGCATCCACTAATTAATCAATTCAGGGGAAAGGAAAATGATCCTTCGGGCATGCCTTGTTAAGGTCGGTAAAATCTACACACATCCTCCATTTGTTATTTTTCTTCTTCACCATTACTACATTTGCCAACCAGTCTGGATATTTGACATCGTCAATAAAGCAAGCTTTCTGGAGCTTCTCGACCTCCTCTTGTATGGCTTGGTTCTTCTCGGGGCTAAACACTCTTCGTCTCTGCTTCACTGGCTTGATCTCCTTATTCACATTGAGTTCGCGACATTAGAAATTTGTATCTATTCCTAGCATATCCTCATGACTCCAAGAAAAAGTTTGTTTTCTGCTTTTTAGGAAAACTATCAATTCCTGTTTAAGTGAGGCATCTAACGACGAACCGGGTGTTCGTTGTCCAGAATGATATTTTCAGTAGCTTCCACCACCTGACCTTTCATGAGCTGCGACTCGTCTCTAGGATCCAATGTTTCAATCTCTGCACCTTCATCCACTTGCTAGGTAGTAGTCTTTTTCCTAGATTCCTCCAATTCTTACTGCTCAGCAGATGAGTAGTAACATTCTCGAGCTACTTTTTGGTCACCCTTTACAACTCCTACTCCAAAATTGGTTGGAAATTTCAGGCATTGATGTACCGTAGATGGTACTGCTTCGAACTTCTTCAATCCTACCCTTCCCATAATGATATTATAAGCTGACTGGACATTCTTATCCATCACAAAGAAACGTACTCTTTTTGTTTGACAAGCGGGCAATGTGCCGATGAAAATATCCAACTTGATCGTCCCAAGTGGAAAAACGTTCTCGCCAGTAAACCCAAGGAGGGGCCTGTGATAAGGTTCCAACTGAGACAACTTCATATTTAAACTATCGAAGCATGAGTAGAACATGATATCCGCCGAGCTACCATTATCCACTAGTACTCTTGAGATTATTACTTCCTTCATCCTCATTTTGATCACTAGTGGATCATCATAAGTATATAGTATACCTGCTAGGTCGTTCTTGGAGAAACCAATGACCAATTTTTCTTTGTTCACCTTCCTCGGGCGATCATCCTCAGCTAGATTTATTCATTGAATGTATGAACAAGCTTGATCTTCATTGAGGTAAGCTTTCCTTTTCGTAGTAAGGTCCCCACCTCCTGCATCTCCAGCTGTAATAACGTTACAATCAAATGATCCAAAACGAATTGAAAATACCTCACGTTCTGGCTGTCTTAGTTTCTTGAGAAGATCAGGGTCATCTTCTGGATCATCTTCATGATCTCTTTTCTTATTTTCTTCTAATCGACGAGGAGATCTAGACCTCTTCCTTGGTCGGTCGTTGCTTTTTCTTTAATTTCTTCGATCAACATACTTGGTTAGCTTTCCTAGTCTAATGAGTGCTTCGATTTCATTCTGGAGAGCTATGCAATTTTTGGTTGTGTGACCAGGGTCTTTATGGAACTCGCAGTATTTGTCCTTATTTCTCTTGTCAGGATCCGACTTCATTTTCTCAGGCCAGTTTAGTTCCTCGCTATTCTTGATCTCTTCCAGGACATGGTTTATGTCTACTTTCAAAGGAGTATAATTTTCAAATTTCTTCAATACTTCCCATGATGGATTTGTTTTTTACTTCTTGTCACCACCATTGTTCTTATGTTCTTTCTTTTTAGCATTATCAACTTCCACCTTGGTCTCTTTGGTGTCCATGTTCTTCGTCGCAGCCATAGCCTCCTCGACATTCATGATTTTGGCCGCTTTTTCCATTAGGTCTAACATGGTTCTGGGTGGATCTTTGGCCAGAGTGTAGTACAATTTATTGGGCAATAGTCCACTCATTAAAGCTGTAATTGCTGTCTTTTCCTCGTAATCAATAACTTCAAGCTTCTCGTTATTGAAACGAGTTATGTAATCCCTGGTGCTGTCACCTGTTTTTTGTCTAACGCTTAACAAATGTGCAGCTCGTTTAACTGGTTTTTCTCCAAAATAGAAATTTCTAATGAAGAGCTCGGCCAATTGAAAGAAAGTTGATATCTTCCCCCAAGGAAGATTATTGTACCATATCTGTGCAGATTCGGTAAGAGTTCCCGAAAATGCCCTGCATCTCATCTCGTCTGGCACAGCATAGATGTCGGCAACATCTTGGTATTGTTCTATATGAAGGACAGGGTCATTTTTTCCATTATTTTTAGGGGTCACAATAGGTGCTTTGAACTTCTATGGTGTGGGAAAATCAATAATTGCCTGTATAAAAGGCATCCCTTGGACAAAGATTCTTTGTAGAGGATTCCTGGACTTAACCATTTCCCCTAGTCTATCCTCCAACCTTTGAATAGAGCCTTTCCATGCATCCTTTCCCTCCTCAGGCCTGTTGGTTCGAGCAATTGATCGTGTTGAAGTCGCTTCCTTAGATCTATCTTGTCGAGCAACAGGGTGTGATTGGGCATAACCTTCTCTTAGATCAGATAGTCGTTGAAAGATTCTCGACACAGCCTTAGGAGGACTTTTATTCTTCCTAGGGCCCAATCGATCAAAAGGAGATACCCTACTTAATCTTTCCATTGCACTAGTCCTTTCTGGAGAGAGAGTGACGTGATGTTCAGTATCTGTGGCTCGTACTGATGAAGTTTGACCCGGTTGATAAGAAAAATCATCAGATTTCTCAATACGATATGAATCGCTTTGCCTAATGTGTGAAGAAACTAAAATGGTATTTCTTTGAACACTTCGTTGTCCTGAATAGTTCGACGCTCCACCTTGGATAGTTTGCATGAGTTATCGCATAGTTTCTTGCATTGTCGTATGTCCTTGAGCCAAACTGGGAATAATTGTAGCTAGATCTTAGACATTTGGAGGTGCGGATGGATTCGGGGGGTTTCCAGCGCTTCGATTACTGGATTTAGGATTATCAGCCATTGGTGACAAATTGTTTTGGTGAAAAACGAGAATTTCAGTCGTTTCCCACAGACGGAGCCAATCTGTTGATGTAAAAAATTAGATTATCTCTAATTATTTAATCACAGATAAAGTATATAAGAGAAAAGAATTTTTAAAGTGGTTCAGCCTTAAAATAATGCCTACGTCCACTGTTTTTGTTATTGCTGAGTGTTTGGGAATTCTCGATAACGAGGTTTTTACCATGAAATTTTGATTCCCCTTACAATGAGGATGATACAATGTATTTATAGCCCTAAGGCTGTACATGTGAAAGGATAATACATAGCTATCCAATAAGCGTATACATCTATCTGATAATAATCAGCATTTAATGCGCATTTAATCCTCTTAATTGTCTGGTAATAAATGCTCTGATCGAGGTGCAGCTCGGACCGCCTAAGTTGCTCAGACCGCCTAAGTATCTCGGTATCCATGCGTTGCTCGGTGCAGTAAAGTTCCTCAAAGTCAAGGTGTTGTTCATAAGTGTTTGTTATTGCCACGTAGATTGCCACATGTCTCCACTTAATTGAGCCATGTCAGTAGACTAAATTTAGTATCAACAAGCATCGTTAGCATGTAGCTCCCAAGACGTTCTTTCACACATAGTTTGAATGAGTTTCTTAGATGCTATAATTAGCCCATGATGGAAGAATGAGATAACAAGGTACTTTTTGAATCCACGATGTGGGGAAGTGATAAATAATTCTTCAAATTGCCCCCAACAATGATTAAAAAACTCATTACCTTCTTGTTGAATAGCTTCAATTTGAGCCTTGGTGGAGTTGATTCTATATTGGGGAAAGAAATTCAAAAGACACTTGGATTACATCTCGTTCCAAGATGTAATTGAGTTTGGTGATAAGTACCACAACCAGGTCTTAGCTTTATCCTTTAAGGAAAAAGGGAAACGTTTTAGGAGAATGACATCTTGCGTGAAAGCTTGATCACTAAATGTGTTGCAGGCCTCTTCGAACACATAGATGTGGAGGTATGGTTTCTTTAAATCCATACCATGAAAAGTTAGGAGAATTTGTATCATCCTGTTACGAAAATGGAACTGTCCTACATTGTATGGAAGTAGAATGCACTCAGGGTTGACACTTCTCCCAAGATATAGGAGCTCTTTTATGATTTAATACAATAAATCGCCCCATCCATACCAAAACTAGTGTTATCAGACATGTCTCTCTATCTCACAACAGCTCGAAATCCTCACTCGACACGCTCAAAGTGTGACTCAATGTGTGACCTGCGATAGAGTTAGTGGTGTAGAAGTTGGAACCCAAAACTATGGTACGTTAGGAGTGTGTGGGCTATTGGGGTCGTACTCAACTATTGAATTCTCGAGAATGTGTGTGGGAGTAGATTGATGGGTTTGTTGCAGATTTGCCTGAAAGGGATAGGAGAGATATTGTATTTTTATCTTTTTAGGTTTATGAATTTTTTTTTGATTTTTGATTTTAGGAATTTTTTTTTGCTTTTTTGATTTTGGAATCAATTTTCAGATCAAATCGACCAAACCTAATAGTCTATCTAATCTCCCCGGCAATGGCACCAAAAACTTGACGCAGCTAAAAATGTGCGTCTAGTGCGTGCTATTACTGTTCAAGTTCAAATCGATCGCGTAAGTAATAACCCCGTAGGACGGGGTCAAATCCTCAAGAAAACAGGGCAAATGCGAATGATGACGTAGGATAGATGACTAACCCTAAACTAACTCTAGAAAATAAACAAAAAGGTGATTAATTTGGAGACTTATATCTAATAATTAAATGCAACTAAAGTTAAACTACTAACTAAACTACGTGAGCAGAATTAAAACTACTAAAGTTGATTAAATATAAATGATGATGATAGGTTGGAACACACTTCCCCCGAACCCTAGTATGTTTACCGGATATAAAATTAGCTTCTGAATTAGATAAATGATTAAATTGGGTCTTTATAAATCTCAAGCATTACATATATGAGGATAGTCCGCATCACATATAATCAAAAGTAAGAATAAAGCGGTGTTGAAATAGCTAACACATGCGTCGCACTCTTAAACACCCCAGTTACCTAGGGAAAATGAGGTTAAAAGACCTACGACGATTGTGATTACTACACAGAATGATTCAATTATTAATTAAATCATAACACTAATTTTATATACATGCAAACTACATTCGGTTGGGTTCATGCATCCCAACCGTGAGAACTCTTTCCTAGCATGGTGTAATTAACTAAAATTATATTTTATACTTTGCAGGAAATGAAAACGATGATGAAATTAAGCTTAAAAGGAAAATTTAATCTATGAACTATTGGAAACAAATAAACTATGCACTAATTAATGAATTCAAACAAATGAAGAAGAAGAAACAAAATTTACTAAGGGAATCTGAATTGAGAATCACAAATTTGTAACTTTGAGCTCCTAGGGTTCTTGAATACTTTCTCTCTCTAAACTATGCTAAAATAAACTCCCCAAGAACTCCCTGAAGTCTTGGAATCCATTGGAATAAAAAGACTAAATGTTTACAAGAGTTTCAACCATGCAAAGCTCTAATTTTGTAAGAAAATAATCCTAAATCTCGATAGTCGTACCAATCTGGGTCATATACATCGATTCGGTTCTCCTATTACAGAAATTTTCTTCACCGCCGGACCGATTCATTTTTATCTTTATCGGTTCAATTCCATCTTCACAAAAAGTTTAGCCTGCATCCCGATCGGTTCTTTTCATCCTCCATGTGTTCGGTTTGGTCTTTATAGTGATTTCCTCTTCCTTGTGTTTTTTCTCTCAACTTTGATACTTCGTAAATCGTGATTCAAGACACAAATTCGGATTCAGTTTCTTCCTATGCGCTGATAGACTTGAGGTCTTCAACACTTCTTCAGGATTCTTGTTTGAATTTTAGATGCAAATTACTCCTTTGGCCTTTGACTTTTCTTCTTTTCTCTTGTTTCTTTCTCCCGGTTTCTTTCTTTCTTTCTTCTCATGCACTAAATACCTAAAAAATCTATAAGTAATACACAAAACTCAGCGTACTCATTAGAAAATGTGAGTATTGATGATATGAGATAAATGAACTTGAGTTAAATCGCATGGAATGTTATAAGACTCTAAATTACGGGAATAAATATGAAGAATTTATGCCTAATCACCTGTGATGGAACTGGAGAAAGTCTTACACCTCATTTCATTGGGGAAATAATAAATATCTGCAGTAGATTAATACTCCTCAATGTGCAAGACTGGATCATTTTTCCCATCATATTTAGGAGTAACAATCGGTGGCTTGAATTTGGAAGGTGTGGGGTAGTTAAAAATAGTGTGGACAAAAGGTGAGCCTTTAACGAAGCTCATTTACAAAGGATATTTTGTTTTGGCCATATTCTCGAGCCGATCTTCTAGACGCTGCATAGATCCCTTCAAGGAATGTTCTTCTGATTTGAACTTAATAGAAGAAGATTTTGAGGCTTTGGATGCGCATATGTGTTAAACTCTCTTCCTAAGAAGTCTGATCAGTACGCATAGAGTCCCTTATACTAGATCTTAATCTTACAGATCCTTCTAGGTACTTATGATGACGTTCTTGCTCCCTGTGATGACTTCTAGCTATTCGGGAACCTAGACGGTCAAAAGTAGATTCCCTACTTAGCCTATCCAACACACTGGGCCTCTATTTGGAAAAATATCCATCGTCATAGTAATATGTGAATCAAAATGAAGAGGTTGTGCCAGGACTGTATAACCTGTCATGAGAAGATCGAGAATGGTAACTTATTTCATTCCTAGCTGGTGGAGGTGGGATATCTCTCCTAGATTTGGAGGATTTGTCTTGTAGTGTACGAGCCACTTATCTGACTGACTCTTGCATAGCCTCCTATCCTTTAGCCAAATTGATTAGGATCCTTTGGATGTTTGACTCACTAAGGGGAACAGGCATATTTAGGTTATTGCGTGCAGCTGCCAAGCTGCTTCCATGAATAGTAGTCACTCATTAAACCAAAGAAAGAAGAAAGAAATATATGAGGTAGAGAATGATGATCAATAGTCGTTCCCACAGATGGCGCAAATTTATTTGTGTTTAAAAATGGAGTGATCCAATTTTATAATCAGAGATATATAATAAGAGAAATATAGTCAAACACACAAAGAACAAATATTTTCAAAGCGGTTCGACTATGAAGAAAGCCTATGTCCACTGTTGTTTTTATTTTGTTGATTACGATAGCTCAGTATGGTGTACTTGAGAACCATTGAATTATCCCCTTGTTCAGACACCCCATTCTGTTACTTTCTAAACTCTCCTTAGGTCCCTAGCACCTCCTTTCATCACTACAAACCCAGGTCATACCCCGAGTACTGACCTAGAAGCCATCGGGCACTCCAAGGCTCCGTTTGACCAAAAGTCAAAGTCTTTAGCTCTATCGAGACTGAAAGAATCTTTGAAGGGAACTAAAACCCCTTTACAACGTCCCATCCCGTGTGCGATCCCGACTTACCATGCGGACGAATGACCCATTTTCTCTCGAAACTCAATCAGGAGGCCACCGGGCGCTCCTATGCTCCATTTGACCAAAGTCAACTCTTCATCTCGATCGAGAATGAATGAATCTTCTAAGGGGACTGAAACCCCTTTCCAATGGTCTGCCCCATGCGTGATTCTGACTTACGGTACGGATGAACGATCAGTTTTACTCTGAGATGTCATCGAATGCTTCCAAGGCCCAGTTGACCAAAGTCAACTCCCCGAACCGGTTCAAACTCTTTGGAATGTCGAAGTACATCTCCTAACCTTACCAATGATCTGCCCCGTGCACGATTCTGACTTACCATGCGGACGAACAATCCGTTTGCATATGAAGATTCCACGTCCAATAGACCGACGAATGCTTTCGAGCCACATTTGACCCAAAGTCAACTCCCTAACCTAGGAGAGGTCCAAAGGACTTTTTAAGGTCTCTGAATTACCTTTCCAATGGTCCACCCCATGCGCGATTCTGATAAAAAATTTGCGTTCAACGACCAATTTTCTGAAAAGTCTTACAAAATACTACCAAACGACAGGTTCCAGACCCTTCCTATCGGCAGGTGCTGATAGGCGGGAACAGGGCTATGCCGATCGGCAATGCCCTGGGCCTATAAAAAGGAGGCCTGACCTCACTTGCAAGAAGATCCCGGATCTGATCACTCTCAGCAAATCCAGAAAACCTCTCTCGAAGTCAGTGTGATTTCCACACCCAAATCCCTTTCCAACCTTCATTTTTTATCATCTTTTTTATCAAACTTGGTGAATTCACTACCCTCCATCATCATCCAATTCTAAGGGTTTCTCTCCAACATTCAAGATCAAGCTCAAGATCTTTAAGAAGGTCCAATTTTCTCAACTCTCTCCTTAAATTCTCATATATTCTCAATAACTTGTTTTATTACTTATCACTCTTATCATCTCATCTCACACATCCTAATATACTTTTTTTTTTTAGTATTATTGCACATCTTTTATTTTCATATAAATAAAAACCCCAAAAACAAGAAAAAGAGGGTTTGCTCATATATTCCAAATGGGAATTCTCATACTTTTCTTACACTTTTCTCACAACTAAGGCACTTTTTCATCACACACACACACACACACACACACACACACACACAAATAAGAGAATCCCCCGATTGTATTTATGAGATAAACCCCCCCCCTTTCGTCTTCAATGTGAACTACATGGACTTTGATGCCTTTATAGGCTACGTAGGCATCTCGGGGTAAAACTCGAGACTCGAATCCTATTTTTATTTATTTTTCTCTCATTTTCTATTTTCTCTAAACTCGACTCTCTTATATTATATATATAAAAATATATTTGTTCCTAGTAGTGTATTATTGCACATGCATTATCATTGCATCATAACGGTTAACGTAAGGATAATCGAGTAAATCCTATTTTCTAAGATTTTTATACCTTCCTACGGAAAAATCGCTTTATCTCTTCCATGATATAAGTCAAGGATTCCTATCTCCACTATATATTCACATGCACACATATCATGGAGAAAATAAAGGAAAATAACAAAAATCCATAAGAGACTGAAAGGGCGGAATGGGTGCCTAACACCTTCCCATTTCGTAACTTAGCATCCGGAAACTTTTCGAATCATTTTGGTTTCGTATGCATCAGTATGTATTTGGATGTTGTCCTTCGGGATGGCTCCCTTTCTTTTGTCTGTTTTGAGTAAAATAGACTGGCGACTCTAATCTCTCTACATCTTTCACCTCACCTAAATGACGTCGGCCGAAGTGGTGACTCCGCTGGGGATTTTCTTTTTAGGGATAGACTATATTTACATGGATTTTATGTTTGTTTATATTTTGTCCAAATTTTGCATGTTCCCCTTTTTCATGTGTACCCCGTGCTTGTGGTTCTATTCACACACTTGTAGAAAATTCTCTATGTACACTTCGCACCATGTGAACCTAGGGTCACATATATTCACATGTTGCACACATCACCCATCCATACTTGGTGTACCATTGGTACCTATACTTTGCTCCCTGCTTGGCATAATCAAGAAAGATATTCTCATAAGATACTAATAAGAGGATCATGCATAATTCACATGACATCACCAAAGAGCATTGTGATTGACCAAATTTTACCCAGTAATTGGAGGGTCACTTCGTGATGGGCGCTGGTCCGACAGGGTGCAGTTAGCCTAAGGGATATGACTCTCGCCTTCCATTGGCTAAGAACCTTCGACGTATATCGAACGGTTCCACCACATCATACCGCTTGATCGAAGTCATGACGGGAGGTATATCGTAGGGAACTTATTCACGTACGCCGAGTATATCGAATTCTCTCTCACATGTACCGTCCCCACGAGGTATATAGTGAGGCAATTTACGTACACTCAGGTATATCAAATGTCTTGTCCACACGTACCGATTTCCCACAAGAGCAAGACGTATATTGTGGAAGTCACGCCAAAGGGGGGAACCCTTTCCGATTCACCCAACCAACTGCATACCCGCATATAGGTGTCAAGCCTAGGACATAAATGTTAGATTTTCGGTTTCAACCCGAAACTCTGTCAAAGTTCTGGGTCGGCCAGTCGCCCGAATTTTTCGCGCATTTTTAAAATAGGACCCTGTTTGTGAGCATGGTCACAAGTCCAGCCATAGCTTTGCATATATTACAAACCGAATTTTCCAGGCTCAGGTCCCGTCCGGCATTTCATTTTGCATTTAGGAGAATTAATACAAGTGAAAACATAATAATTATAATAATCATGCGGGGACCGTCTCACCTTTTTTTATCAAAAAATCCAAAAATAATTTCATCTCTTTGTCAAAAAGCCAAAAATATTGTCTTCCAATCTCAAAAAAGAAAAAAGAAAAAAATGTCAAAAATATTTTCATCCCCTTTTTCTAAAAAATAAATCCCATTTTGCGCCTTCTTAGGTCGATCGTAAACCCTTGGCTTGGCTCCCTATTGGCTTCGGTCTTCAGTCAAGTCACCCCGGAGTTCCATCCGTTCCCATATTACTCTTTTTCGAGTTCGGAATCCATTTGCTTTCCATGGAGAACACAGATCAAGTACCCGTTATGTAGCCGGATCTGATGACAGTCCGAGATCAGCTCAGAACCTCCAAAGTGAGGTTCGAGAGATGCAACGAAACTAGGTTCCCGTTCCTTAAGAGCCCGAGGCCCTATTCCCTCATGTTATGGATCCACCCGAGCCTATCTGGGTTCCCGAAGAGTATCAACACGCTCCACATTCCCCTCCTATTAATGGGTCGCCGCCTGCCCAGCTTCCTATGCCGAACCTTAAACAACATGGGGCTAACTTGCCTATGATCATTGATCCGAAGGAAGAAGAGCTGAAAAAAGTCAAAGAGGACCTCAAGATGCTAACTAAGAAGTTTGACCAAGTCAGAATCTCAGGAATTTACATGGGCTACACCCACATGTCTCCTTATCCTAAAGTGAGGTTACCCGAGAAGTTCAAGATGACAAATATCGAGAAATTCAGAGGAAGTTGACCCCCGATTGTTCATCTCCATAGTTATCACCATTCCATGACTCTAATAGGGGATTCTGAAGAAGTGATAGCCCAATTGTTTCAGTAAACTTTGAAGGATATCGCCCTCCTATGGTTTTTATCTCTCGAAGAGTCCATAATTCGTAGGTGGGAGGATGTAGCCCGGTAATTCATGTCACAGTACAAATACAATGAAGAGCTTGAGGTCACCCACCATGTTTTAGAGCTGCTCAAACATAACTCTGGATAATCAGTCAATAACTTCATAGCCCGATAGAGGGAAAAAGCAGTAACCGTGACTAATCGGCCTTCTGAGGAAGAACAACTCAGCATAGTGAAGAAGAACTTCTTACCTCATGTCTGAGCAACGATGGGAGGATAATAATATCCCCACTTTCGAGCTCTTAGAGAAGAAATCGAGGAAGGTCTTGCCCAAATAGAAGTCGAACTAAAGAAGGTGTCCGGACAGTTCACCCCCAGAAAATATGACAAACCTGCCAGTGCTACAGTCTCAACCATCAACAACATCTCTCAACCGACCACATCATGGGCACCAGAAAGCCGCCCTATCCCAGTCCGAAAGGAATACATCGAGCTCCATGATCTCCTCTCCAAAGTTTATCAAGCCTTGTTAAGACGAAACCTTATTAAACCTTTGGATCCCCGTGCATTGCCAAATCCACTCCTAAGAAACTTTAAGGAAGATGCCCATTCCGCCTTTCACCAAATTGTTGGCCATACCACTGACTAGTGCTTTCACCTTCGAAACATAATCCAAGGTCTAATTGATCGGGGTACCATCGCCCCACTAGCCAATCCTAAGGCAAACACTACTCACAACCCACTTCCATATCACGTAAATGCCATCTTTCTAGAAGAGAACTCAAAATTCGATCCCTCAATTCAAATCACACCCATATACTCTCCTAAACCTCTCCAAATTTTCCCATATCTCCTTCTACACCCTACTACCCTTGCTGATCAGTCACTATCACTCCTTACCAGAGCATGCATCGCTGTTCGTACCCATTCTGAAAATGGAAGTATGGAATGGTCAAAAGTGTTAAACCAACTCCTAGAGTTCGGGCTGAAATTGCCCTCAGAGATGATCATTGATTTCCAAAGTTTCAGTACGTTATTTTTGGAAGCACGGAAATGGGATGAAGATTCCCAATACCATGTACAACCGCTAATTAAAGATACCGAAGAGATTGAGGAAAGTGACTCCAAAGATTCCTTCAACTTACAGACACTCGGGCTGACACTCTGCATGGTTCACTCAGGCACTACATCACCGGATCCACCCGAACTGATTAAAGATGCTGATACACCTCTCCTCAACTGGCATGCTACGCCAGTTCTACCTGCTAAAATCTCCCCTAATCCCAATGTTTACCCCATTTCTTCTTCTGTTGTCTATCCTTGTTCAAATGTAATCGAGTCCTCTTTTGACGAGGTTCTCAATGTTGTTTTTCCTATCAATGAAATAAACGAAGATTTTGAGTATCTTGCTGTGCCTTACATTTACTATTCGAATTCTAATCAAACTTTTGATTATAATGATTTTGCAAATGAACAATTCTTAACCGATCTAAATAAGGTTAATAATAAACAACATAACCGCGTTCAAGTTAATGAAGAAGAGACTGTTGTTATTTACCTAGGTTCTAGTAGCCAATTGCATGAGATTAGGATACAGGCTACCCTTAAAGATCATGAGCGTGCACAACTCAAAGAATTGCTAAAGGAATTCGTGGATGTCTTCGCATGGTCCTACGACGATATGCATGATATTGATCCTGAAATAGCTCAGCACGAGATCCCCACTCTCCCAGTTTACAAGTCAGTTAATCAAAAGTTGAGAAAGCTCTGCACCGAATGGTCGCTCAAAGTCAAAGAAGAGGTGGTCAAACAGTTGAACGTAGGATTCATTAGTGTTATCGAATATCCCTCATGGCTAGCCAACATAGTTCCAGTGCCAAAATCGATAGGAAACGTTCGGATTTGTGTAGACTATCGAGATTCGAACAAAGCCTCTCCAAAGGATGATTATTCGCTACCCAATATCGACATGATCATGGACAACACAGCCAGTCATGCTCTCAAGCCATTCGTCAACGGGTTTGTCGGATACAACCAAATGAAAATTCACCCAGACCACACAAAAAAACCCGCATTCATCACCCCATGGGGAACCTTTTGGTACACTGTCATGCCATTTGGTCTGAGGAACACTGGGGCTACCTACCAGAGGGCTTCCATAACCATCTTGCATGATCTGATTCATAAAATAAGTGGAGGTATATGTGGATGATATGATTATCAAGTCCAAAACTAGAGAAGGTCATGTTCCTGCTCTTTGAAAGTTCTTCGAACGACTGTGACAGTATCAGATGAGACTCAATTCGTAGAAATGCATCTTCGGCGTTATAAAGGGAGAACTCTTGGGATTCATAGTCAGTGAGAAGGGGATAGAAGCATATCCCTCTAAGTTAAAAGCCATACTTGAGATGCCACCTCCCCAAATAGAGAAAAAACTCGAGGTTGCCTTGGGAAATTGCAATACATCAGCCGTTTCATCATCCAGCTAACCTCCATATACAAACCAATCTTCAAACTCCTTTAAAAGGATTCAACCAAGATTTGGAATGAGGCGTGCCAAGAAGATTTTGACCGAATCAACCAATATCTGACCCAACCCCCGGTACTAATTCCACCACAACATGGTATCCCCTTGCTCATATGCCTAACCATAACCGATACTGCAGCTGGGGCTTTGCTAGACCAATACCTTGAAGATTACCACAAAGAAAGGGCCATCTATTATGCCAGTCATAAATTGGTCTGGTATGAGGTTAACTACACTGCTTTGAAAAAGGCGTGTGTCGCACTTGTCTGGGCCACCCATAAGCTGCGGCACTATATGCTCGCCTTCCCCATCAAACTTATATCCCGAATGGACCCCATCAAATACCTTCTTAAGAAACCCAGTTTATCCAGTCGAATGGCCTGGTGGTTGATGCTCCTAGCCGAGTTTTATATCATATACATCACACATAAATCCATGAAAGGAAAAACCATCTCTGACTACCTCATTGATTACCCCGTGGATGACGCCGATGTCCGGATCTCCGAATTTCCGTATGAAAACATCCTTTGCACTGCTCAAGACAACCTTCGATGGTAAATGTTCTTTGACGGCGCTGCTAATAAAAAGGGATATGGAATTAGAATACTTCTGATCGCCCCGGATGACTCTTTCACTTCCACTACCATCAAGCTGGATTTTCTTTGCACCAATAACATGACTGAGTACGAGGCATGCACAGTAAGCCTCAAAGTTTCTCTTAAGAAATGTATTCAATGCCTAAACTTCTACGGGGATTCCTCCCTCATTATCGTTCAAGTACTCAAAAAATGGAGAATTAAGGACGAGAAACTCCAACCTTCCATGCCCACTTAGAAGAACTAGCCTCCCAATTTCAAGATGTCACCTTCCATTACCTACCTCGAGAAAAAAATAACCTAGTCGATGCCCTTGCTACCTTATCCTCCATGGCTGACATGCCAGAAGCAATAACAATAACCCCCTTCCAAATTCAAAAGCAAGACAAACCAACTCACTATTACCACATTGAGCTTGTCACCACAGAAGATCCCGAGCTAAATAATTGCTGGTACTATGATATATGGAACATCCTTAAGCATGGTAGGTATCCCAAGGGTTCTAACAAGAAAGATCAAGCAATACTTCGAAGACTTGCTGCCCAGTACATCATCTTTCATAAAGCACTGCTCAAAAGAAACTTCGATGGAACTCATATGCACTGCATCGCAGGGGCTGACATTGAAAAGATAATGTAGAAGATTTACATCGGGGAATGCGGACCCCAGATAAAAGGTCACATGCCTGCAAAGAAGATCATCCGATAGGTCTACTACTAGACCACCATGACCCAGGATTGCACCGCCCATGTACGGAGATGCCTCAAATGCCAACAGTTCTCTAATGTTCAGCATCTGCCTCCGCATGAATTATACAACATGACTTCTCCCTGGCTGTTCTCCACCTGGGGCATCGACATCATAGGGAAAGTTACACTGAAGGCTTCCAATGGGAATGAGTTCATCATAGTTTCCATTAATTACTTCACCAAATGGGTCAAAGATGAGTCATATGCAGTGCTGAACGCCAATAAAGCTGGAAATACCAATCAAGCTGGAAATACCCTCATTACTATATGTCATGCTTGAAAGCAGGGTCAGTGAAGAAGACTCGTGCCAAAGCCATCTTGAGGAGCTGACCCTCCTAAACGAAAGGAGATTAAAATCACTATACCATTGCCGAATAGCGCGGTCAATCAATAAGAGATTTAAGGACCACGGTATCCGACAAGGGGACCTATCCCTTAGTAGAGGGGGCTTGAAGGTAATCCTGAGATTACGGATAATTCCCTAATTGGCAATAGTTTTTTAGATTAAGCAACCGAGGCAGCTCAAGCATGGCAACTCTGTGTGGCAACTCAGTGAGACAGCTTAGCGTGGAAATGCATATTTATCTTGTTATGTTAGTCATATTGTGTCTTTGTTTATATTGACTATAAGCTATAACAGTTGTAATGTTGTAACGAGAAGAATAATGAGTTTTAGCATGAGGTCAAACGGTACTCGCGAGAGAACAGGCTTGGCAGGGCCTGGGAGAGTTTTCATGCTTTATTGAATGACCTCGTCGTGGGAACTTTATAGGGAATTGGTTTGGAGGATTGATAAGTGAAGAACCGTTGGGGCTTGTCCTGACCATCTTAGACACACCTGGTAAAAACATCGAAGGTCATCGACCGTGGAACCTCGGATGGAGTAGCCTAGAGTTCCATCGGGCATTGAGTTGAGAACCAAACAACCCTCTACTTAATGTCACATCTACTGTAGGTGATGTCACTAGCCAGCTAAATAATGTCAGACCTACACTTGAGTAAACCACCATAGTATTTGGGACTCTCAGGCAGTTAGTAAGCCACCTCTGCAACAACAACCCCCTGACACACAGTGGTTAGGCAAAAGGCATGTCTTGGCATTTAATGTTTATGACGTAGAGACAACTAGTGCATCAGGCATTTAATGTTGTGACATAAAGTGTGAGGGATGTCTTTCATAGTATTTAATGACTGAGTTTCCTCAGGGATGGTGTGGGGGGGCTACTTAAAGACCCCAACCACCCTTGAGGAGAGGATGATCTTTTGAGAGTTTAAGGAGTTATTACTAGAGATAATACAGAGAAGAGGGAGTTATTGCAAACCAGAGGGTTTACCCACTCACCATTGTTGCTTATTATGAAGATTTTAATACTTGACATAGATTCTTGAGGGTGTTAGGTGTGTTTCTACCTGCCTACCAATGTGTATCTAGGGTGCTTACTTCTCTCTCCCTTTAGCTAAGTTACTTCTAAAGTTCATTACTATTTCCTGAGTTATACATGAGAGTTTTATGAGTTTAAACTGAGTTTATCTTCATTGGGTTTGTGTTTGTGTGTCCTATCGTTAATCCAAAGCCTTGGCCAAATTATCCTATCATTACCATACTCAAATATGGGTTACGCCTCCATCTATAATCTAAAGTACCCTCCTACATTTGGCGACACTGATGGAGAAGCATTCTTCTAAGTAAGGAGTATGGCACATGATAATGCTAATCGAAGGCTAAACTTCAATGAAATTCAACATAATGAAGAACAGGTTGCGAGAGAATTGAAGGCCCTAAGAGATGGGGCTCCATGAGTAGAGGTACCCCAAGTTCCGGTGACGTCAGGAGTTCCGGGGGTGACACAAGCTTCCACGAGTGCGGAGTTGGGTCCCACTCAGGTTGCACTCCTCATGAGAAAGTTTGATGAGTTTTTGCAAACTCCAGTAGCTTCAACTATATTGGGAGGATTGGAGGCTAATGCCTTCGTGACGCCAGGGGTAGCTCCAATGTCCCAACCAGGTGAAGGTGTAGCGGGAACAGTCCTAGCGAGTGTACCCTCTACTGTGAATCTAGTATGGGGAACATCAGGAGCATCGGTGTCCCCAACCGTGGTACCTTCTCCAGCTGCAACAGGAACTCAGCTCATGGTTCCGTTGTTTGTTGCCCCAGCGGCATCGCCCATGGAGGAAATAAGAAAGGAGATGCAAAAGGAGATGCTGAAGTTCATGCAGGCTTCCTCTCAATCTGCTAGCGAGGTGGCTTCGATTTATGATGACTTTTGAACACCGTATCCTCAACAGTAAAATGATGAGCCTTATCTGAAGGACTACATTCCTCCTATTTTTGAAAAATACACAGGAAAAGGTGGGAATCCAAAGGAGCACATCAAGCACTTCATCGAACACTTTAGGGCACATTGCAATAATAAGAAACTTTATTTGAAGGAGTTTTCCAAATCCTTAAACGATAAAGCATGTACTTGGTATTACCATTGGGCTCCTAGGAGTATTTCTACGTGGGAGGAGATGCATGTGTTATTTATTCAGAAGTTTTCTGGCAGAAGATGAGTTTACTTTGACCCAACTGGGTACGAAGAAGCAATGACCTGGGGAAGACGTGGTGGCCTTTAGTTGAAGGTTCAGGGAAAGATCCCTTGACATGAGAGAGGAAGCCAAAGAGTCTAAGTTATTATAGATTTGCGCTGAGGGGTTACTTCCTGAGTACATATGCCATCTCATCAATGAAACGCGCGAGGGGACTTTTTCGGCGTTCTTAAAAGCAGCGAGGAATATTTTATTAGTGGGGTGGCCCAATATGGTGGCGGTGCCCATGATGTTTAGGCAGCCGATGCAACCCGCAGGGGAGCGGTCTCAGCCCCCACTGGTAGGTTACACCGAGGGAGGAGATGGGGGCAAGGCACCGAAGAAGGACAATAAGAGGAAGTTCAGAAGAAACAGGGAGGACCCACCACCATTGCCTTGTACAGTAGAGGAGGCCGTCAGTTGTTACAATGCAATGCTCCATGGTGGAACGGTCTACGAACCAAAAGACATTCCCGTTGGGGAACCTGATGCGGCAACAAAGGCAGATCCTAGGTACTGCCAAGTTTATCGGAGGATCCATCACCTAACAGAAAGTTGCTTCACACTGAGAAGAATTATTGATAAGTACGTGAAGACAGGGATGTTACAAATCCCTCCATAGAATGTCAATAATAATCCCTTACTAGCACATGGGGCTAATCTTGTGGTGGCCTATGATGAAGAGGCTGAGAGGGGGGGAAGAGAGTCAACAGCGAAGCGAGAAGAGTATGAGGAGGCTCTGGAAGATTGTACGAGGGGAATGGATAATGTGGTCTTGGATTATGATGAAGCAAGTGCCAACGATGTGGAGGATGTGCACAGTGTTGAAGGTGAGGAAGCAGACCCGAGCCTAGAGTACTGTGTAGTCTCAAAATCCCCAAAGTTCACCTGGTTCTTCGAACAGGTGGGGATACCGAAAGAGAGAAGGTTAGAAATAACCTAGGCGATACTAAATATTGTGAGGAAAGACGCGGTCCCTTCGCTGAAATGGAAGGGACCCATGGCTAGGTTGGTAAGAAGGTTCCTGTCAGAAGTGACATTCAGCGATTCCGATAGGGTTGTGACATTCCCTCATAACAGGCCATTGTATGTGACTTCCAGTGTCAACGTAGTTAGTTTTGCAAGGACTCTCATGGATGGGGAGCTTCCATTAATATTATGCCAATTAACTCCTTTCATGCAACCAATATTCCAAAAGAAAGGTTGGCCCCCACGCCTTTGGTAATTTCGGGGTATGATAACCAATCTTCCAAATCGATTGGGTATGTTAATGTGGGGATTATTATGGGAAATTTGAGTTCCCATATAAAGTTACACATGATAGAGAGTGCAACTTCCTATCATCTACTAATAGGAAGGGTGTGGATGCACAACCAAGGGCTAGTCCATTCTACATACCACCAGTGTGCTAAGGCGCACATCAAGAGGACAGAGGTGACCATCAGGGCTATAAAGAGGTCCTTCGCTATCGAGGAGGCTCACTTGGTGGACGTGAAATTTTATACTAATTTGGAAGAAGATGTATGGGTCCTAAAGAGGAGCATGGAGGGAGCGTGGGTTCCCTCGATCAAAGAATGGATAGGGCCTTGAACGAGCAGAGTAAAGAGGCTACGAGCAGCGTAAGGGTAATGACCGAAGAAGCTCACCAGGTGGTCCCTCGGACCCAAGGCATCTCGAAGAAGATTAAAGATAGGATGAGGCCCAGAGTGGATTCGATGGAGCATGAGATCCAATGACAAATCGTGTTGATCCGGTTCTTAGGAAAAAGAGTGACCAAGGCGTCTAGAGAGAAGAAGAGGAAAGCAGTCACCGCTACCAGTAAATAATGCAAGAAAGTCATTATTGAAGAAGGAAAGGTGGTTTATCGATTGTAATGGTGTGAGCGGGCGGCTAAGGAAGATGATGATGAGGTTGACCCGATATATGAATGCTTTTTGGTAGATCAACGGGGACAATGCATGGTGATAGACAATTTTAGCATACAGGAATTTATGGAGGAAGTCGCCGAAGAACCAGAATACATGGGGATCGACCAAAACCGCATGCACAAGAGCTAGATCAGTTGAACCTGGCAAAAGAAGGGGATGACCCAAGAACCATCTTCATCTAGAAGGATCTCAGCAAAGAGAAATGAGGGGCCTTGGTAGAATTGATTTAGGAGTTTATAGACGTCTTCACGTGGAAGTACATAGAGATGGAAGGACTGGACGAGGAAGTGAGTTGTCACAAGTTGAACATTATGCCTTCAGCCATTCCAGTAAAATAGGCAACGAGAACGTATAAGCCTGAGTTGGATTTAAAGATCAAGGAAGTGGTTCAACGCTTACTAATGGCAGGGTTTATCAAGCCGATACAAAACCCGATCTGGCTGTCCAGCATTGTCCTAGTAGGAAAGAAAGATAAAAATCAAATAAGAATCTATGTGTACTTTAGATATTTAAACAGATCTTGCCCCAAAGATGAGTTCCCTCTACCCTCCATCGATATCCTGATAGATGCAACGGCGGGTCATGAGATGTATAGCTTCATGGATGGGTATATGGGGTATAACCAGATCAAGATGGACCCCTCGGATGCAAAAAAGACAACATTCAGAACCCCATTAGGTAACTTCATGTACAGGGTGATGCCGTTTGGACTCAAGAATGCTGGGGCGACTTACAAGAGAACAATGATGGCCATTTTCCATGACTTCTTTCACAAGTTTGTGGAATTCTATATGGATGACTTGGTCATCAAGTCGAGGAAGGAGGAGTCTCATCTGAGTGATTTGAGGAAGGTGTTTTCCCATTGTAGGAAGTTTAAATTGAAGATGAATCCGCTGAAGTGCATTTTTGGGGTGGTAAGTGGGAAATTCCTAGGCTTTGTGTTTGATCGACAAGGGGTGCAGATGGACCAGGAAAAATGGTGGGCGATCTTGGAAATGCCATGCCCGAGAGTGGCGAAAGAGCTGAAGAGTTTCATTAGTAAAGTCTCCTACCTTAGGAGATTTATGCAAAGATTAACCGAAATAACACATCCATTTATACAGCTGTTGCGAAATAACACAAAGTTCAAATGGGAGGCAATTCACCAGGAGTCTCTTGACGGACTGAAGAGGCTGCCCGGGTCACCACAGACAAGGGTTCCCCCAAGGGCAAGGATACCATTGAAGTTGTACCTCCTCACATCCACCATGAGGTCCGTGGGAGATTTACTGGCATAAGAGATTGATGGGAAAGAACGACCGTTCTACTACCTTAGCAGGATCATCAATGGGCTAGAAGTCAAATTTAGTAGCTTAGAAAGGCATTGTTTAGCCTTAGTAATTGTAGCGCAAAAACATAGACATTATATGTTGTCTTTTACAATTCATATTGTAACGAGATGTGATCCCATTAAGTATTTTCTTGTAAGAACTAAATTCATTGGTAGGGCAGCTAGATGGTTCCTTATCCTCTCTGAATATGACTTAAAGTACGTGGTTCCTCGTGAAATCAAAAGCCAGGCATACGCTGATCGAGTCGTGGTTTTCCCTTTAGGAACGTTTGAGCCCCCTAAAGAAATAATTCCAGGAGATGACTTGAAGTCCAATCACCTAGATGCAATGGAAGAATAATGGACAATGCAGTTTGATGGGTCATCGATAGAAAAAAAAGGAGGAGCATGGGTTATTCTTTCGAAAGGAATGGAGGAGATTTTACTTTCTTACAAGTTAGATTTCCCTTGCTCTAACAACGAGGTAGAATATGAAGCATTGGTGTTGGGATTACTAAAGTCTCTTCTGTGTAAATCCCCGATCCTCGTCGCGTAGGCGGGTGGCGTGGAGGAAAGGATCCTTTGGGTACCGCACGTACCTCTCGGGAGCGCTTCGGCCTGCGTCGTTTGAGATGTGGTGTAAAAATGTAGAGAGATACAGAGTCGCCAACCTATTTTACTCAAAACAGACAAAAGAAAAGGGGGAAATCACCCTAAAGGATGGCATCCAAAGACATACTGGTGCGTGGGAAACCAAGATGATTTGAGAAGGGTTCGGAGGATTAGTTACAAAACAGGAAGGTGTTAGGCACCCATTCCACCCTTTCGGTCTCTCATGAATATTTGCTATTTTCATTTTGTTTCCCCCCTTGATATGTGTGCATGTGTAAATATAGAATGGAGGTAGGAATCCCCGACTTGTATCGTGGAAAAGACAAAGCGAGTCATCCGTAGGAAGATATAAGAGTAATATTAAAAAAATAGGATTTACGCGATTACCCCTATGTTGACCATTATAATGGAACGATAACGCATATGTACAAATACGTTATTAAGGGAAAATGTATAGAATATAAAGAGAATGGATTTAGAGAAGATAGAAAATGAGAGAAAAAGTGAGAAAAAGGACTCGAGTTTCGGGTTTTACCCCGAGACGCCTACGTAGCCTATAGAGGCATCAAAGTTCGTGTAGTTCGCATACAAAATGAGGGGTGGGGTTTATCCCATAAATCCAAATGGGGAATATCTTATTTGTAAGTGTGTGTGTGTGTGTGTGGGGGGGGGGGGGGATAATTCACCAAGTTTGATGAAAAGGATGATGAAAAGTGGAAGTAAAAAATGGATTTGGAAGTTGAAATCACGCTGTCTTCGAGAGTGGTTTCTGGGATTCGCTAAGAGTGTTTTTTATCAGATCTGGGATCCCCTTGCAAATGAGTTGAAGGCCTCCTTTTATAGGCCCAGGTGGGTGCCAATAGGCATAGACCTGTTCCTGCCTATCGACAGGTGCCGATAGGCAGGGTCTGGAACCTGCCATTTAGCAGTGCGCTTCAGGCTTTTTTGGAAAATCGGTTGCCAAGGACAAACCATTGGTCAGAATCACGCACGGGGCATACCTTTGGAAAGGTAATTCGGAGACCTTTGAAAGTCCCTTGGGCCTCTCCCGGGTTAGGTATTTGACTTTGGGTCAAATATGGCTCAAAAGCATTTTTCGATCCATTGGACGGGGAATCGCTCGGACGTAAACGGATCGTTCGTTCACATGGTAAGTCTGAATCATACATGGGATAGACAGTTGTATAGGTTAGGAGATGTACTTCAAAATTCCAAAGTGTTTAACCCGGGTTGGAGAGTTGACTTTGGTCAACCGGGCCCGAGAAGCATTCGGTGACCTCCAGGATTCAAACGGATCGTTTGTCCGCATGGTAAGTCAAAATCGTGCACATGGCAGACCGTTGGAAAGGGTATTTAGTTCCCTTTGAAGATTCATTTAGCCTCAGTCGAGCTGAAGAGTTGACATAGGTCAAATAGAGCCCGGGAGCGCCCGATGGCCTTTATGTTCGGTTTCGGACGCAAACGGATCGTTTGTCCGCATGGTAAGTCAGAATCGCGCATGGGGTGGACCATTGGAAATGGTATTCTGTGACCTTTGAAGATTCATTCATTTTTTGTCGAGTTGAAGAGTTTGAATTTTGGGTTAAACTAAGTCGAGGAGTGCCCGATGGCCTCTAGGTCAGTACTCGGGACATGGCCTGGGTTTATGGTGATGAAAGGAGGTACTAGGGACCTAAAGAATGTTAGGGGGTAACAGAATGGGGTGTCTACAGAGCCCCTCTAAGGGTGAGTTTGGAATAAATGATGACCGTCGAATAGATACCACATGATGCTTTTAAGGGAGTATGACAGATTCAGAGGGTCGAGGATGATTCTGCGGACCTAAGGAGTGTGTTGGGGATGAATGACGATCGTAGGTTTAGGTCGATTCTGAGGACCTGAAGTGGTGTTTGGGGAGGGTGACCAATTCTACGGGTCAAAGCCAAATCCGCGAGATTAGGGTAAAGGTCTAATAATCGAGGTCAATTCTTACCTAAAGAGTGGTGACGATTGAGAACCGAGGTCAATTATGACCTAACTCAGGTGACGGTCCAAAACCGGGGCCAATTCTGACCCAAGAGTGGTGACGATCGAGGACTGAGGCCAATTCTGACCTAACTCAGGTGATGATCCAAGACCGGGGCCAATTCTGACCCAAGAGTGGTGACGACTGAGGACTGAGGTCAATTCTGACCTAACTCAGGTGACGATCCAAGACTGGGGTCAATTTTGACCCAAGAGTGGTGACGACCGAGGACCGAGGTCAATTCTTACCTAACTCGGGTGACGATCCAAGATCGGGGCCAATTCTGACCCAAGAGTGGTGACGATTGAGGACCGAGGTCAATTCTGACCTAACTCAGGTGACGATCCCAGACTGGGGACAATTCTAACCCAAGAGTGGTGACGATCGAGGATCGAGGTCAATTCTGAACTAACTCAGGTGACGATCCAAGACCGGGACCAATTCTGACCCAAGAATGGTGACGAATGAGGACCGAAGTCAATTCTGACCTAACTCAACTGACGATCCAAGATCGGGGCCAATTATGACCCAAGAGTGGTGACGACCAAGGACCGAGGTCAATTCTGACCTAACTCAGGTGACGATCCAGGATCGGGACCAATTCTGACCCAAGAGTGGATAAAGATTGGATTCTAATTCTGCTGAAGAAAGAGCTTTGTGATTTTGATCTGAGATGGGGAACTGATAGCTCGGGAAGCTTTTAGGAGACCTCACAGGGGGAATAACCTATTTTGGATGCTGTAAGAGAATTCCATTGGGGAAGTGATCAGGTGATCCTTAGGGATCCTCCATAGCTTTGTCGGGAGGAGTTTTCACTTGGTTTTTTGAGGATTCTGCTGAGGAAGAGGGGTTTCTCTTGAGGGAATGCGAAATTTCTTGGTAAAAAGGCTTTAAATCCTCCCTGGGATTTTTGGTAATTTATGTACGAAATTTTAAGGGGGGTGCTGGTCGGCATAGTATGAAGGGTGCCATTCGGTAGTGGCCCGGACTTTTGGGCTACCTCGGGAAGGCAAGGGGTCACTACCGATCGGTATGGTAGGGGGAGGTACCGATTGGCATGGAACTTGGCATCCTATATAAAGGGGGTGAATCCCTTCATTTTTTTCACAGCTTCTTTTGCTTTCTCTCTCTCGGCGATTCCTCTGCAAATCGTTCTATTATTCCGATCTTCAAGAAATGGCTGCTTTTGTGAGCACTACAGTCCACTGGGAGTGGTTGACCGTTGATGACTGGATGAATATGTAGTGGAGGGCTAGGGCGCCTCTTTCTTTGGGGAGTGAGAACTCCTTTGATGCGTTTGAGCCTGTTACGAAAAAGCAGACCTTGTTGCGGGAGCCATCGTGTCATCGCTCTTCGAGAGTGATCCCCGGCGGTTATGTAAGTAACCTGACCTTTGGTATTCTTCTCTTTCTTGTGATTTTTCTTTCTTGACTTTTGATGAGACTTTTATTTTTTCCTGTATGATATTTCTTTAAAGAACATGCGTTCCCGTGGGACAACAGGGCTCAAGGATATCTGGGAGCATCTCCCATCTGTGGTGCGCTGGGTGGTCTCATCAGCGGGTTTTGAGCGGTTGACATCGGCGTTGGATGAGACGCCTCATTCGACAGCGGTCCTGTGCGCTTTGGGAGAGAGGTGGTGGGACACTACCCACACCTTTCATTTCAGCTTTAGGGAGATGACTGTGACTCCCATAGACATGCAGCAGCTGCTGGGGCTGGATTGTGATGGAGAGAAGATAGAGGTGCATCGCTCTTTATGGGTGAGACCCGAGGCAGTGCTTGCGACACTTGGTGATGTAGGGAGGATAGTGTCTGGGGATTCTATCTGGCTGTCCCTACTGAAGGATATTTTATTGGGTAGGGAGATCGATGTGGAGGACGGGCTGCAAGTGAGGCAGATGGCCCAGTTATTCATTCTTCTGGTTTTGGGAGGTTTTATGGTGGCATCGAGCAGCGACGTCATTCATTTGTGGTTTCTTCCGTACTTGAGGCTGTTTTCGAACATCCCTTTCTATGATTGGGGGAGTCTGACCTTGGCGACCCTTTACTTTTCTCTGGATACATTCAGCCGGTGCTGTCGGCAGACCTTTACTGGGGCTACGTACCTTCTTGAGGTATTCTTCAGTTTGTGCAATTCTTTTCATGCATTCGCATTTTCCTTATGCGTCTCTTTTTGCTTGTGAATTCAGACGTGGTTCTATGAGGTGAATGGGTGCAATACCCCGTTGATTTCTTTGAAGGACGACACTGTTGAGGACTTCTGTCGATTGTATCGATGGCGTAAGTCCAATCGACAGTCGAAGGGATCTCTTTCCCTGGAGGCGGTGCGTCAGGTCTTGAATGACTTGACCAGTGGTAGGGTAAGTCTCTTTCCATTTTAGTCCTATTTTTTATTCCTTATGGTCTTGTATTGATTTATGCTTGCTCAGATATTTTCAGGTGACCTTTTACCCATGGGGGATAGCCATTCAGGATGCGAGGACGACCAGGGTGAACGCGCTGATGAGGCGTTTGCTCGCGCATGAGTTCGGACACTCCTCGTAACTTGGGGAGAGGGTTGTTCATCAGATTGCTGAAGAGGAGGTGGTGGTGCCACCAGCCCAGTCTCCTACGTCTATAAGGAAGGAGCAACTGATGTTGGAGGATGAGAGGATCACGGAGATGATCGACGAGTCCTACTTGCTATACACCGATACGGCTACGCCGTATGAATATATGGATTTTACGATGAGCTGGTTGATGGCACCCAGCATATATGATGTGTTGCCCTTCCCTCCAGCGGGTTCGAGTCGGGCAGTGGGATCTTCCCACAGCGGTGGTGGTCCATTGGCATCTGCGGGGGTGATGACCTTGGAGGTCCCTTTCATGCGGTTGCACACACCTTCATACAACATTCGACGGGCTGATGGAGGGATGGTGCCTATATTGCACCGTCCTCATGAGATGGATTAGGAGGAGTTGGGTTTGATAGAGGAGGTCCTTCGACCCGCGTTATACCTTTCTGTTCCTCTCTTACTTTCTTTTTTGTTTTGGTAATTTCTGCTTTGATACTGATTTGTCCTTTCCTTGCAGTAAGTTTGGGTATCGACCACTTGGCTAAGGGACATCAGATACTGGATATCTTCGGTGACTGCCCATATTTGGGATGCGGTTCCTGTCCCTTCTTACTTAGTTCCGTTTGCTTCATCCGAAGAGGACTCTGGCTCGGGTAGCTGTGGCACATCGTCTCGCCGTAGGGGAAGAGAGCACGCCGCAGGGGTGGAAGCTCTTGAGGGAGAGAGAGAGAGAGAAAGGATGTGGGTTCGGGCTGAGTCCCGTTGTTTTTGCTTTTTCTTTTTATTTCCTGCAAAGATGATGTAACACATAAATCAGATATATGCAATGCAATAGAGTTTTTTTTGTTATCTTTTATTAAATGATGAATGCATGCATATGCACTTTTTACTTTGCTGCTGAGACCGAAAAAAGGAAATATTTTTGAAAAAAAAAAATTTAAGTAATGTTTTTGATTAAAAAGGGAGAATTAAAAGGATTTTTGAAATTCTGTTGAGAATATCAATTTATTTTTATTTGAGTTTTCTAATTTGACAAAAGAGAAAAAGGGAAAATTTCTAAAAATGGGGGGGTTGCCGATTGGCAAGCACCCTGACCTGCCTATCGGCAGTTCAGTCCAGTCCCATCAATTCAAAGCTTTGAATGGTACCCTCTTCGGCCTTTGGTACCTTGTGGGGTAGGATTCCATCCGATTTATGCAGGGATTATGTCCCTTGTGAGGATTTTCAAGTATAAAAAGGGGTAAAGGTGGAGTGTTTTCATCACATTTGGCATTCTTACCTACTTGCCCACCATCTCTTAGCCTTGCAAGATGGCCCTCCCTGGTAGCACCGAGTTTTCCAACTACCTCGAAGCCTTGGAAGTTATGTGCTCTTATAATGTCGACTACAATGCTTTCAACATGAATCAAGTCTCCTTGTGGAGCAATCGGCCTATTGAGTGGAATATGTTGATGGCGACGGTACAATTCTGGTACCCCGAAGACCATGTATTCTGCTTTAGGTTGGAAGAAGTTTGTCCTACCTACGAGGAATTTTCTGCCATACTGGGTGTAAATCCCAGTGTTATAGCGGCTTTGCCAAAATTTTCCCGTTCTCCTAGGGATTTATTGGATGGGCTTCTTCATATTTCGCCTTCGGCAGCCAGATCACTGGTTGCTGGAGGAATAATCTCCCTCTCGGCGGTGCTGCGGGCCGTGCATATGCGGGAAGTAAGTGATGCTGGCTATGCTGGAGCCATTGTTCTGGGTCTGGTTTCCAAATTGTTGGTAGTGACTGGGGAATTACAGGTGGACCCGCAACTTGTATCCATTACTTCATGGATGTCATACCGTTGCAATCCCGCGGTGGTGATATTGGTGGAGACTCTCAATGGCCTGGATGCCTGGAGATAAGGCCGTTTTGACTTTTTGAGGGGTAGCCCTGTGATGTTGTTCATGTGGTTGTCTGAAATATTCCGCTTGTCGACTCCTCCACAATATCCCTTGTCATCCGTACCCAACTTCTTTTCGCGCTACTTCATCCGCGTTGGCCTGTATGTTGAGAACTGGGAGAATTGGCTTGTGGAGCATGGGGCTCGTGGTCTGTATTGGTCAGTGCCTTGGCGGGGATAGTTGTAGCCTGTTCTGGAGCCAGGAGAGTATTCATATGTGCGGATGGTTGGTCTCAGACAAACCTCTTTTTATATCCCTTGGCGGCTTCTGCGCCAATTTGGCTGGGCACAGGTCGTGCCACCTCGGATCTCAAATTTTGTTTCGGTAGAAGACTTGACTGAGCGCCTGCGTCTGTTACTGGGGTCTCTATGGGAAAATTGTCATCCGTTGACCCATCCCTCTCAGTCTGTCGGGAAGGTTTACCGTGTCCCCAAAGAATATATGAAGTGGTTGTGGAGGAAAGTAGTCAGCAAGATGTTGGCAGTGGAGACTAGACAAAGATGGTTTGTTTTATCTAACTCCATGGAAGGGGGTGTTGTGATTTTTTCGAAGATGGTTAAGGCTCCTCGATCCATGGAATGTTTACGGCACTCTATTCAGGAAGGGGAAACTTAGGGGCCTCAGTATGTAGATAATGAGGGTGCAGGCTCCTCTGGTAGCTGTGGGTAGGACTTCTGGGGAGTTTATTTGTGTGATAGGTGTGGGGATTTTATTTGTCTTTTTATGGTAGTGGGTAAGGGAGTTATCCATTCCTTTTTCTTATGTAATCCGTACTATAATTTCCTATTAATGAAATAAATAAGTTTCTGGTCATCCATCTATGCCTTTCGATGAATTTTTTATTTTGAATTATCTATACTAATCGCTAAGGCATACATAATCCTTTTGTTCAAATAATTTTATAATTAACCGCCGTTCTCAGAGGTAAGAAAATAATAGTATTATGTGAAAAAGAAAGGGGCCGCACTCATGTGAGGTGCATGAGTTACCTACGTACCTCTGTTTTTTTTTTTTTTTGAAAATGTTTTAAAATAGTTTTTGTAGAGGATCAGGCCCACGTAGTTCTGGGTAGAAGGAAATGAAGATTTTTTTTTAGAATAGAAGGGGGATGAGAAGAGTCGTAGCGCGCCGAGATTTCAGAATAGGGGTAGAATTTCTTGAAATGGTTCAGATTGACTGCACGCATCTCCTCCCCATCAAGGTCAGTGAGCATGGCGGCACCGCCTGATAAGATTTTCTTCACAATGTAGGGGCTGCTCCAATTAGGCATGAATTTCCCTCTGGGGTCCCAGATGGGTTCTATTATCTCTTTGAGGGATAAATCCCCCTCTCGAACACCACGGTCCTTGACTTTCTTGTTGAATGCTCATGCTATTCGACGATGGTACCCCTGTATGTGGTAAAGAGCTTTTAATCTTCTTTCATTTAGGAGGGCTATCTCATCAAGACGGCTTTGGCCTTCGCTTACCTTGCTTTGGAGCATGACGTGTAGCGAGGGTATTTCTAGCTGCACAGGTAGGACTGCTTCCATACCGTAGACCAGGGAGTAAGGGGTAGCCCCAGTAGAAGTTCAAATTGAGGTTCGATAGCCCCAAAAGGCATACGGGATCCGGTCGGCCCAATCCCTACAACTTTCGGTCATCTTGTTGATGATGGATTTGAGGTTATTATTGGCAGCTTCAACTGCACCATTGGTCTGAGGTCGGTAGGGAGAATATTTATGTATCTGAATCTCGTACTCATTGACAACTTCTGTGACTTCTTCTTTGAAATGCAACCCGTTATCTGATACCAGATCGTGCGGGACCCCATATCGGCAGATGATATTTTTCTTGAGGAATTTAGCCACTTTCTTGGCATTCAATACTCTATATGACTCAGCCTTCACCCATTTGGTGAAATAATTGATGGCAACCAGGATGAACTCATGTCCGTTTGAAGCCTTTGATGTAACCTTCCCTATGATGTTGATACCCCAGGTGGAGAATGGACAGGGAGAGGTCATGTTGTATAATTCTCGTGGAGGCTAGTGTTGAAGATTGGAGAATTATTGGCATTTGAGGCACCTCCGGACATAGGCGGTGCAATCCTGGATCATGGTGGTCCAGTAGTAGCCCTGTCGGATGATCTTCTTGGCGAGCATGTGACCATTTATGTGGGGTCCGCATTCCTCGCTATGGATTTTTTGCATTATTTTCTCAATCTCATCCCCTGCGATGCAGTGTAGATGAGTTCCATCGAAATTCCTCTTGAGTAGTGCTTTATGACAGATGATGTACTTGGAGGCCAGTCTTTCGAGGGTCATTCGATCTTTCTTGTTGGAACCTTCGGGATACCTACCATGTTTGAGGAGGCACCAGATATCATAGTACCGGTAATCAGCTAGTTCAGGATCTTTAGTGGAGACAAGCTCAATATGGTAGCAATGGGTCGGTTCGTCTTGCTTTTGAACCACGAAGAGGGTCATTGTTATTCCTTCAGGCATGTTGACCATGGAGGCCAAGGTGGCGAGAGCGTCGTTTAGGCTATTCTTTGCTCGGGGTAGGTAATGGAAGGTGATATCTCGGAACCGGGAGGCTAACTCTTCTAATTGATCATGAAAGGGTTAGAGCTTTTCATCCTTGAATTTCCACTTTCTGAGCACTTGACCAATGATAAGGGAAAAATCCCCGTAGACATCAAGGTATTGAATACCTTTCTCGAGAGCAACCTTGAGGCCCACTGTTCATGCCTTGTATTCCGTCATGTTGTTGGTGCAAGGGGAATCCAATTTTATGGCGATGGGAGTGTGGGAGTCATCTGGGGTGATCAGGAGTATCCCAATTACATATCCCTTTTTGTTAACAGCGCCATCAAAGAACATTTTCCATTGAAGTCAGTCTTGATTGGTGCAGAGGATATTTTCATCTGGGAATTCGAAGATCTGGATATCTGCTTCGTCTATGGGGTAATCAGCGAGGTATTCAGAGATGGCTCTTCCTTTAATAGCTTTCTGCGTGATGTACACGATATCGAACTCAATTAGGAGCATCAAACATCGGCCAATTCGACTGGATAAGGAGGATTTCTCAAGAAGGTATTTGATGGGATCCATTCGGGATACAAGTTTGATGGGGAAGGAGAGCATGTAGTGTCGCAACTTTTGGGTGGCCCAGAAAAGTGCGACATATGCCTTTTCTAAAGCAGTGTAGTTGACCTCGTACCCGACTAATTTGCGATTGGCATACTATATGGCTCTTTCTTTATGGGAGTCTTGAAGATATTGGGCTAGCAAAGCCCCGACTGCAGTGTCGGTTATGTTTAGGTATAGGAGCAAAGGGAGACCAGACTGTGGTGGCATGAGCACTGGAGGTTGGGTTATGTATTGTTTGATTCGTTCAGAAGCTTCTTTGCATGCCTCATTCCAAACCTTGGTTGAATCTTTTTGGATGACCTTGAAGATCGGTTCATAGATGGAGGTTAGCTGGCTGATGAACTGGCTGATATATTGTAATTTCCCAAGAAAATCTCAGACTTCTTTCTCTGGTCAGGGTGGTGGCATCTCAAGTATGGCATTCAACTTTGCAGGATCTGCTTCTACCCCTTTTCACTAACCGTGAATCCCAAGAGTTTTCCCTTTGTAATGCCGAAGACACACTTTTGGGGATTAAGTCGCATCTGATACCGTCGCAGTCGTCCAAAGAACTTTCGGAGGGTGGGAACATGACCTTCTCTAATTTTGGACTTGATAATCATATCATCCACATAAACCTCGACCTCCTTATGGATCAGATCATGCAGGATGGTTGTGGAAGCCCTTTTGTAGGTAGCCCCAGCATTCTTGAGACCAAATGGCATGACGGTGTAGCAAAAGGTTCCCCATTGGGTGATGAATGCGGTTTTTTCTTGATGGTCGGGGTGCATCTTGATTTGGTTGTATCCAGCAAACCCGTCGACAAAAGACTTGATAGCATGACTAGTTGTGTTGTCCATGATCATGTCGATATTGGGTAGCGAATAATCATCCTTCGGAGAAGATTTGTTTAAATCTCGGTAATCTACACACATTCGAACCTTCCCTCCGGATTTCGGCACATGTACAATGTTGGCTAGCCATGTGGGATATTCGATCACCCAAATGAAACCCACGTTTAACTATTTGACCACCTCTTTTTTGACCTTGAGAGACTATTCGGTGTGGATTTTTCTCAATTTTTGTTTATTCGGCTTGTAATCTGGGAGACTGGGGATCTCGTGTTGAGCTATTTTAATGTCGGGCATATCATCATATGACCATGCAAAGACATCCACGAACTCATTCATCAATTCTTCGAGTTGTGCACGCTCATGCTCGTCAAGGGTGGCCCCTATCCTAATATCGCACAGTTGGCTACTAGAACCGAGATTAATAACAACAGTCTCTTCTTCATTAACTTGAATGCAGTTATGTTGTTTATTATTAACCTTATTTAAATCAATTAAGAATTGTTCATTTGTAAAATCATCATCATCAAAAGTTTGATTAGAATTGAAGCAGTTAATGTAAGGCACAACAAGATACTCAAAATCTTCGTTTATTTCATTGATAGGAAAAACATCATTGAGAACCTCATCAAAAGAGGTCTCAATTACATTTGAGCAAGGATAGACAACAGAAGAAGAAATAGGGTAAACATTGGGGTTAGGGGAGATTTCATGAGGTAGAACTGGCGCAACATGCCAGTTGAGGAGAGGAGTATTAACAACTTTAATCAGACAGGATGGGTCTATTGATGTAGTGCCTGAATGAACCATGAGAGTGCCAGCCCCAGTATCTTTAAGTTGAAAGAATCTTCGGAATCACCTTCCTCAGTCTCTTTGGTATCTTTGATGAGCGGTTATACTTGGTGTGGGAAACTTTTAGCTCCTTGGTAGATGTCTTAGAAAAAGATCTCCATTCCCGGCCTCATATTCTTGTCTGTGTGGTCATACCATGGTTCTGGAAAATCGCAAAAGGGGGATTCCTCACCTTCTTTGATGAATTGCCCATTTAAGGAGTCTCCTGAGATAGTTCAGATGCAGTCTGATCTTCTCTTTGGTCGAGATTGAAGGATCATTCTGGTATCTTATTCTGATGGTTCATACCCCAAGACACAAGGAGGGAAAGCTTTCTTTAGTTCGATGGGCTTAAGTATCCCTTGCTGCCTTTTCCCTAGCCCCAGTCCGGGCATGAAGTGCATGTTTCTGAACATATTAATCACATTATCATTTCCATGAGGGTGATATTTTGGACAAACCCTTTCTTTGAAACCTTCCCCTTCCAGGAGTATGAGTGGCTCGATTCGGAATCCTGATAGGAGCATATCATTTGACGCATGCTGTATCTTGAGAATTGGACTACTAGTGCTTGCACCCCCAATATTTTCTCCATCGCTCAAAATGGTGATGACTCTCCCGTCGACTAAGAACTTCAATTTCTGATGGAGTGAGGAAGACACACCCTTGATATTATGGAGCCAGGGTCGTCCGAGCAACAGGTTGAAACAGGCTGGGATGTCTATGACTTGGAATTCGATGACAGGGTCCATAATGTCGAAGGTCTTTTGAGCTTAGCAATTTTTGCCATATCTGATATTTCTCTTGGTTTCATAATTTGTTATCTCACAAAAACACTTTTTGTCTTAAACAGATTCCAGAGGAAGAATAACAAAATTATCTCGAAGGATTATTCTACTTCGGGATGCACTTATGGAGGGATTACGACCTTCATTAGCTCAGAAGTTCCCCTCTCAATGTGCAACTACATCTTATCTTCTGATGATCATATTTGTGAAAACATCTGAGAATTCAAGGGGCTCTTATTATCCACGGCGACTAACAATGCCCGTTCTCAGCTTTTGAAAATCATAATCAGCCGCGAGGGCTTACAATGCTCACTCTTAGCTTTCGGGATGCGTCAACAAGCCGAGAGGCTTATAATATCTAGCCAGGAATGGAGTTATATATATCAGCAGATGTGGGTGGCTTAATAACATAACCCAGCCTGGAGAGGCTTGATAGTATCTCGAATATTAGCTGTGGGTAGCTTAATAACATAACCCAGCCTGGAGAGGCTTGATAGTATCTCGAATATTAGGTGTGGGTGGATTAATAACATAACCCAACCTGGAAAGGCTTGATAGTGTCTCGCATATTAGGGCTTGGCAACATGGCCCAGCCTGAGAAGGCTTGGAAATACCAACGTGTGTCTACATAGTCACATTGTTCAGGTGAACCAAAAATGTGCCGCATCCCATCGATACGGTTGCAGAGCTCTAGGAGCCATTCATTCATGAAAGTGCTGAGGCACTAACATCTTGAAGCATGAAAAAACTACAACTGCCATAGCGTCAAATGCCACAGTGGAGGAGAATCAATTGTACAAATTCTAAGGAAAGTCTTTCTCTACATGTTCCATGCTGGTTGTGGGATGACAAAAGATAAACGGTTCAGACAACCAGGTGCAATGAAAGCAGCTGGGGATCCATGCAATCAGCAAGCCCCCGCATTGAATTCATGTCCGCGGCAATCAAGTAAAGATGTTAAAATGACGCGGCATAATAAAGGGTCGCGGCTTGCACGCAGCTGCCTTGTGGCACAGCAGTTTGTGTCCTACGGGAGTAAAATGGCACCATTTATGTGGGCGCGGACATTGACAAATAATCATACTACGAAGAAATGGATCTCTGTCCGCGGACTTAAAATGTTATGTCTATCGAGCACAGATGCATTTTCAAAAATGAGGCAGTTACATACAACCATTCATTATAGCAAGCAATGTAAAACATGCAATGTAAAAGAGCAAGGAATATCAAGCAGTCAATCGTAGTAGTAAAAATATGGCTGCAGCCTTGGTATTAATAGCCAAAGATTACAAAATTAAGGCCGCAGCCACAACAGAAGTTGAGATTACAAAAAGGAGGGACACAACCCTATATTAATGATACAACAAAAATTGAGTTTAAGAGGCTGCATCATCATCATCATCTGCCTCTTCTTCGCCCGCGACAGTCCCTGACTCCCCGTCCGCAGCCTCTGCCTCAGCCCTGAGCCTTACTCTCTCTTTCGCCACGGCCTTAAGTTCAGCGATGCACTCATGATGTTCGGCATCACTTAACTTCCAGGCAAGGACCTTCTCCTTGGCCACAGGGAACCTCTTAATAAATCTTTGTCGCAGCTCCTGGTAGCCGCGGAGGTATGCACTGTTATTGATAAGGAAGAAGTCCTTGGAGCCTTTGAATGACTCCACGACATGATCTATGGCTAGCTGGAGGGCGTCACCATGATCAACCTCCAAATTTTGTATTGTCGCAGCATGATCTTCGTCTTTTTGAGCGAACTTGGCTTCCAACTCTTCATATTTCTACTGGAGTAGGGCGAGCTTGGCATTTGAAATCTCCGTGACACGGGCAGCTTCTGCAGTCTGGGCGTGGGAGGATTTCATGGATTCTGCGACTTGCTTAAAATTCTCCTTCGCTTCCTCTCTCGCCTTGGTTTCTTTCTCAAGGTCCATGTGGGCTGCCTGAAGAGCCGCGGTAGCAGACTTCTTCCCTACCTCAAAAGAAGAAGTCCGTGCAGCTTGCAAGTCCACGACATGGGCACTCTTCTCGGCCTCCTTCAACCTGTATAAGGCCTCGTACTTCCTCTTCTGGACCACAATCACATCCGCGGTCTGAAATAAAATACGTTAGAAAAAATATGGAAAAATACGAGATGCAAAAGTTAAAGAATGACAACTTGTACGTACCCTCAGAAGGCTATGGAGGCCACAATCCTCCAGATCGTCATGATCTTCTCCCACGCGCCTGTCAAGGTCTGCGGTATCCAATGCTCTTTTCATTCTCTGTACAGCCTTTGCGGTAGTGTCCCAAGAAGAATTGGGGTCAGGTTGCCTTAATTGAGGCCTTGGTCTACCATCAGGCCCAAACCCTCCGCGGAATTGAGGAGGTGGCAAATTCACGTTAACCGCCACAACAGTTAGCGGCAGAGGAGAGGATGAATGAAGGGGAACATCGGTTGACATCAACCCTTCCACGACCAGGTTTTCCCCTATGTCGTCATCAAAATGGTCATGCGGAAGGTTCTCGTCATTAACCATTTGATCCGCGGTAGGTGTTGTGGTTCTTTCGACAGGAGCCACGACAGGCGCAGCATTATTTTCTCCGGAGGGAGCCGTGACAGGTCCCTTGGCCTTGGACCTCTTCCTCTTTCTGCTCCGCTCAGTATTATTTAGGATGACTGCATCCTCGTCCATCTCCGTTAGCTGCGCCGGTAGTAGTTTCTAGTCAACTTCTTCACCTGAAAAGGAATAGCATGAGTTCAAGAGAATAAATGACCGCGGAGTAAAAATTATGGCCCAGTTAATTACCTTCTGCACCCATTTGTCGAGGAATGGATTTGTTTGAGAAAAATCCCGCTTCAAATATGGTTGCCGACGTTATAAGTGTGCCGAACTTCTTGTGTTCAGAAGGAACTTCCGCGACCTCGACAACTCTTTTTTCCTGTCGCTTGTTCAAGTGCAGATTGTCAAGGGCTGCAGAAAGAAAAGACGATTCAAAGGTTAGTGGAAGTTATGCATATTTATGTGAAATTAAAGGACGCGGCTACAGTCTTATTACCTAATTTTGAGGGAGAACCCCACTGCCGCGGCATTCTATATGTCTTTTCTCTTTCATTCTCCTCGGGGTGCATCTCCCAGCCTTCGTCGGAGATGTAGAAATATTTTCCCTTCCATTTTTTCACACTGATCGGTCTCCCAGTGTAAAGGGTCCCATCCCTACCGCGGCTAGAGAGGTAGTAGTAGCTCGCGAACTTCACCGAGTTCTCCTTTGGAAGGTAGAAATGAAAGAACTCCGCGGGAGTGATGTCCTTTTTGAACAAATTCTCCCAAAGTACAACTGCAGCGAGAATGGCTCTCCAGCTATTAGGGTCCAACTATGCTGGGGCCAGGTTCATTGCCTGAAAAAGGCGATGAATAGGAACTAGAACAGACAGCCGCAACCCATAGATGAAGGCGTGCAGAGGGAAGCAAATTCCATCATCGGATAGAACCGTGCATGGTCTTTGGTTTGCGGCACAGGCTGAGCACGTCAATTTTTTTGGAAATTCAAAGGCCTCAACCACCTGCTCAACCCAATCTTGGGTCATGGAGCCGCGAATATCAAGCGCAGCCAAGGGTCTCTCAGCTCTACTAGATGTTTCACCTGGGTTATTTCTAACAGCGGCGGCACTGTATCCTCCACCCATTGGATGAGTACTTGAGTTGGCTTCCACTTCCATCGGCGGAGATTTGAAATCCTTCCCAGATGCAGAGTCCGTGGAATCTGAGTCAAGTATCACGTAGTTTGGGCAATCTTTTAGTTTGCAAGGTCTTATTGATCTTAGAGGGGGCACGAAAATAATCTCGGGGGAGAGGTCCCAAAATGCTTTGCCCAAAAGCCTCTCAGGAACTCGTCTGGGTCAAAGCTCATATGGATGCAGCCGTACCTGAAAAGCAGAGTTCGCAGTTAGGTGATGCAGCCAATATGGTTTGTAAAAGAATTTAAGAAGCCGCAGAAGAATTATTTATAGGTCTTGGAAAAGCGTTTGGAATTATTTCCCTAACGAGTTATTAAGGGTCGACTGTTACTTTAACTTATGGGTTCGTACTGTCCCTATTAGCCGCGGCCACATCCATATTAGCAGAGGAACATAGGATGCCGCGGTAATAAGATAGAATTGCTTTAAGGCATTCCTGTCCACGGCCATTCCTAAATTTTTAGAGTCAATTCGATGTGCTCTAGTAGCATTACAGTTATTTAACATGGATGTGTCTTGGGTTCATGGAAGTTTGAAGGCTGTTCGAAACTACAAGGGTGGTGATTTGATGCCGCAGATGATAATTTGAGGGACCGCGGCCATTTGGCACGGTATGACGCAGAAGGACCATACCAGTCCACGGGAATTGATATTGAAATCCTATCATGCCGTAGAATATATCCTAAACAGTTGATTATCTAAATTCTAATCATTTTTAGGATCAAACTCACAGAATACGAAGAATTCGATTATGAACACCAAGAACGGTTGTATGAATTTCATATGTAGCATATGTGAGAAAGGGAAAAACGTACAAACAAAATCCTAGATTTCTAGCAAATGAACCAGAAAAAGCGAAATCATATCAATAGGGAAGAAAACTGTAAACTTCAAAGGCTTTTACGAAAGTACGGTGGTTGAAAAATCACCTGGAAATGGAGAAGCTTGCAATGATCATCTTTAGCCCACCTTGAACCGCCGCACACCGCCTCGGAAGGTTGTCGGAATATGCAAGAGAGAGTGCAGAGTTTCGCTCTCGATGTGCTCTCAAAATTTTTGGAAACGTAATGAAGTCCACGGCCAGAAATAATTTATATAAGGGAGCGCAGAAGACGAATCGTCGCTTTGGAAGCTCCGCGACACCTAGGCTACTGAGCCGCAGTCCCAATTGATCTCCCTTGGCACTACGAGTTGGGTGCTTATTGATAGTACAAATATAGCACCCTGCTGATACGATGCAAATATTGCGTATTTCACTCGTTAACCTACGCCTTATTAGCCCCCTTGGGTATCTTAATCCCTATACTTATGCTCGTTAACCAGACAACCTTGGATTTTTATGTTAACATATTTTTCAGGGGTTAATTGAGCTTTTGTATGTGTTTCGATGCTTAGTATGAAGTTTGGATGCTTTTTGAAAAAGTTTCGTCGACTATTGTAGCTTCGGGGGCATTTTTGTAATTCCAGCATTCGGGTTTGAATCCCGAGCTCTTCGCGGAAGTTGAATCCCTTTGATTTCTCTTAGCGTGGCCGCCGACGGTGCATGATTCCGAGTTGTATCGATGGAGTTATGGCATTTTTAGGATGGTTTTTACAGTAAAAGTACACTCAAGGTCACATTCAAGGGCATTTTAGTCATTTCATATTTTGTTTTCTTAGCCTAATGTCTTCTTTGATGTTGTATTCCTCTGAGTTATCTTCGCGTAGCCTCCAACCGTGCCTCATTCCGAGCTATAACGAAGAAATGGCAGCATTTTCTATAAAACATGACAAAACTGCAGAATTGCAGACCTGTAGGGGCGAATCGATTCGCACAAAAACCGAATCGATTCAGAATGCTGCAGAATTACAGCTGCGAACTTCCCCTGTTTCCGAATCGATTCGGACCATTTCCGAATCGATTCGGCCCTCCAGATTTTTGGTTTTCTTCCCTTTTATTACAAGTTTGCCATGAGATATTTTGTATAAAACCAATCCATCTCATTTTGAGAGAAAAGAATCAGGTTTTTAGGTTAGTTTAGCTTAGGGTTTGGTGGGTTTTGAGAGCTCTTCTTCTTCCTCATTTGGTGTGACAACTTTTGGGTGTTGTAAGTTGGATTTTTCATTACCCCTACCATTAATATATTTGTATTTCTTAATTTCTTGCTTTGATAATTAGTTTATATGTTTTATTAATTAGTTTACTTGCTTTATTTCTTGCTTTCCTAGTTTAATTAGTTTAATTTAGTTTATTTGCATGTCATGCCCTTAGATAAATAGGGTCGGGATTTCGTTCCGCCATTTACGGGTTTGGACCTCGAAAGTTAGGGTTTCGTGTAAAATTGCATTTAATTGAAACCGCGTGTATTAAAGTTGGATTGTTATGCGTTTAACTTTATTTGTCACGCAACTTTAGTGTTTATAGAGATAATCCGAATTTAATCCGCGTGTGACCATTTTTTATTAAATGTTTAATCTCGCAACTTTGGCTGAAATTCCTTATTGCGTGATGTTTATGCTTAATTGAAAATGATCGATTAAATATTTTCGAATCGAAATTCTAATTAGTAGTTGTTTAGCCCGTGAATGTGTGTATGCGATCCCGATCCTCGCTTTCCTTTAATTTAGCGTTAACTTCTCTTTTGTTTTTCCACCATAACCACCCATCACCTTTTCTTATTTCTTTTACACCATTTTTATTCTTGAAGTTTTAAAACAATTAACATCTAAAATTTAATCACTCCCAGTGGATTTCTTACGATACCCGACTTACCTCTTTACTTGCCTCGCAAGTGTAGTAGTATATTAGGTTTTTGTATCGCGACGGCGAAACACACAACGATTGTGTCCTCACACGAACACACTTTTTCCGCTCGGTCACAAAATGGGAGTGTGTTTTAGATTGTAATTGTTTTATTATTTCGTAGTATTTTTCCTTTTGTATTTGTATTCTTTGTTTTAACCTTTTTTGCAGGATAGCATATTTGAGCGCTAAGAAACTTTGATTCGCGGTTGCTCACTTTCTTGCTCGGATTCTCCATCTGCAAACAACGAGGTAATCATGTCCTACTATTATAGTTATTAGGGTTATTCTAATGATTCATACTTTGGGGATAGTTTTCAAGTTTTTTATTTTCAAGATTTTCTTGAAAAATGAACGACTTGAAAACATTTATCGCAATGAAAATCTTTATTGGGAGTTTGAGTTGGATTCATATTTTGAAACCAATGACGATTTTTATTCCGATGATGTAGAAGATGAGATTTTACCAAATGAGGAGTCCGAAGCTCTTGAGACGAGGAAGCCTACTTTGGAAGAAACTTTTCTTCTTTACTCCCAAGGTTTGGAACGCCTAAATGGTGCTAGAATGAGACTTGGAGCACTTTGCGATGAGATGAATTCGTATGCAGAAAACAATGAGGCGGTGGAAACTTGTGTTTCACCTAAATTTTTCGAAGAATTTCTCATCGAATGTGAATCTCTCTCCCCCGAAATTCAATCTCCTTCCGACGATATGTTGACGGAGATTGAATTTATTTCATTTCCATATACGTTTTTCGTCATTGAACCATTAGAATTACCGGTTGATTCCTATGAGTCGGTAGAAACTTTTAAAACTTCTACACTTTTTTCCGGCATGTTCGCTTTGGAGGGTCCACCGTTGATCTTTCAAAGTCAAATACCTTTTTGGGTGGACCCTCAACTATTTAGACTTATAGTGTGACACGACTCAGAATGTGTCTCTAAAGTGTGTACTCTATAGGCTCAAGTGCAAGCCTGTCGTTCAAGTAATAATCCGACAAGTCGGGTATCGATCCTCAGGGAAAAAAGGACAAGGGAGTTGTGACGACGGGATAAGACGGAGGAATCCTAACGATGACTCTAAAAAGAAAGGAAAATATTTGATTTTGGTTTTTTGGGATTGATTACACTAAATGCAATTATGAAACTATGATAAAATATGCAACTAACTAAATTATCTAAATGAAGAATGAAGAATTAAATTGAAATTGATAAACTTAAATGATGAGAAAATAGGATGGGAATACAATCCCCCAACCCTAGTGTAATGAAGTGACAACGTTGATCATATTTTTATCCGATTAATTCAAACCTGGAATTTAGTACTCCTAAGCATTATGTATACGAGGTTCAAGCCCGCGTCATACCTAATCTGAGAATGAATAAATCGGTATCGCGGTAATTACACTCAAATTGTACTCTAAATCATCACGAGTACCCATAGGCAAACGAGATATAAAGATCTACAATTCTTATGAAATTACGCGATACGATCAAAATTAATCATTAAATTCAGCGGATCGACGTTATACACATGCACTAACACATCAGGTTGGGTTCATGCATCCCAACCTTGAAAAACCTAGCCGGACATGTTACTTTGACTAATGCAGGAAATAATAACAATGCATGTGTATGAATTCATGATAAAACTAGATCTAAACATGTAAATACGTATTATGAATGCGGAAATAAGTTGAATCAAATAGGAAAAACTAAGCATGCAAGAACAATAATAAGGAACAAGAATCTTGAATTAAAACTTGCAAAAACAAACCCGAAACAATGAATTCTTGAAGTAATTTATGCCCTTGATGTTCCTAGATGTTCCTCCTCTTTCTTTCTATCAAAAACTCTCTAAAAATAACCCTAATAGCTGCTCCTAGGTTAGTGCCTACGTTCCCCACAAGTTTTGAGAGTTTTAAACCTATTAGGAGACTTGGAGATCAATCAAAATAAAAGACAAAATTCGCGTGTCAGGTACATGCGAACCGGTTCGGAGGTACAGCGAACCGGTTCGCCCCTCCGAACCGGTTCAGGTTGGGGTTCGCATGTACCAGCCTGGTCTTGCTCTCAACACTTAGATTTTTTTTTCTGGTTTTTCTCTTATTTTCTTGGAATTTTCTTCAACTTCAACTGAGCATAACTTTTCAACCGTAGCTCGGATTTGGGTGCCGTTTCTTCCAGTGTTATCGTTGTTCTGAGCTCTTCAACTTCCCAGTTGACTTCTTCTTCCGGATCAGGCTGAAAAATTACCGACATGCCCTTGAACTTGCCTTCTTAGCTTTTCTTGCACAGTCTTGTTTCCTCCTTTGCACTCCTTGCATAATTAACCTGTAAAACCAATAGGAGAAGCACGAAACACGCAACACTCGCCAAGAAGGTTAGAAGCATAAAAGTGAATCAAATCCATATATGTTACATCATTCGGTTTCACAAAAGTACTGAAATTAGGGGGATAAATATACAATATTTATGCCCAATCAAACCCCCCTAAATTAGAACTTTGCGCGTCCCGAGCAATGTAAAAGAATCAAAGTTAGAGTTAAGGACACTTCAAGGACTTTATTGGGATAGAATACCACTTTCGCGGGCAAGCGATTGCATTTAGCGTATGCAACAAGCCTTTAAACCTCTAGGTTACCCTAGTAGGACGAGTTGTGTCTCGTGAGGGTTTGCAGTGAATATACCCACAAAATTCGACTCAAAGAAAATTCTAAATACGCAAAAATTGTACAATTCAAACTTTTCCATAAAATAGTCATCATCAAGTCATATTTACAAGTCTCAACCCGTAGTGTGTGTGTGCGAAGCCAGAAATATAACCGCCAATTTCCATCGATTGATCATTACGTTACTTATCCGAAAATTCGTTTTGATTTCAATTTCTCACGGAATGCACTCACAAACGAATCTCTCGGATTATGGCTATTCTCTTGGCATGCGTGATATAAGGAGTAAATATAATGGAAGCAAATACACGCATGCATTTAGAAAGACGGAATTTTATGGTGAAGGGATCTCTTCAACGGATTACGGTTTTAAAAACGGGAACATCGCCTCTATTTCGTGCATTTAACCTCTTATATTATCTTTTGGTGTATTATCTCTCCACGCGGTACTCAATTTTCGCAATTTGGACTCGGTTAGGACTTTCTCGGGTTGTAGGGTGTATAGGGTAAAATGAAGGAGGTATGGAAGGTTGGAATTGGAAAAGTCATTCGTGATGTCCGTTTGTGCATTTTCCGGGCTATTGCTCATTTTTTTTCTTCTTTTTCTATTTTTTTTTCTTTTCTTTTTTTCTTGCCCCCTTTTTGTTGCACTTTTCGGACTTTATTTGATAAATGTTCGATTTTCACAATTCCGGGCTTTTTTTTGGGGTTTTCGGGTTGTCAAACGAAAGGGAAAATTATTTGGCTCAATTTGGGTTACAAAAGGGATAATTTTTCACTACTTTTTCTGGCCAATATTTTTGGGGTGAGAAACGAGGGCTTACTTCATTGCCCAAAATGCCAATTGCGTTACCATATGCGTTTCGAGGTGAATTTAAGTTTAGAGACTAATTTGGCACGATTTTCAAGGCAATATTGCACACATTTTTCCAAACCGATCAAAATGAAAGAATTGAGATCCTTGACAACTTATTAAGCGCTAAAAAGAACTTTGAGTTAACCATTAACTCGGATTGATTTCAAATCTCCCAAAACGTGATAGGCTCGAATCTCACCGGGTTTTGTTAATCTCCACATTTATTCGTTAAGTCGTCAATTTTCGCACAATTTCCATCTTTGGTCAATTTCGGCCTTGTGTATGTTGGGTATTTACAATTTGAGACTCCAATTTTACTTTTAATGATATTTTTGAAAAATTTGAATTCCAATTTTTATTTATTTTGAACGAAAATATTTTTGGATTTTTCAAAATTTTATGATTTTTTTTGTGGAAATTTTGGGCATTTTTGAAAATTTGTGAAGTTTCAGAAATACGCACTTGTGACCCCCCCCTAACTTAGACTTTTGCATTGTCCTCAAGCAAAAAGGACGAAAATCTAACTCAAGGCGAATGAAAAGTGCGGAAAAATAAAACAAACAAATATGAAAAATGCAACAAGACACTATATGACACTCATGCATGACTCAAAAATACGACAACAATCACCCCATACGCGTCAGGGGTGCGACGACCTCTCATCTCTCCATAAACTCACCCGAACCCACTTACGGGGGTCGATGCTCTCCTTGTCACTCCCGTCCTAGGATTATATTCCAACAATCGGAACAAATTGGGACCTCGCCCATAGATAAAGGATAGACCGGGAGACTCGTCGTGACTAATTAGAAAGGGATCCTCGTGATGCTGACTCAAAGCATGGTCAACGTGCACTGACTCGGAGGGGACACCTAGGTTTCTTTCAATTTTTAAGATGCATGGGTCGGGCTCTAAGTCGGATGAACCACAACTTTTCTCCTCACTCGCCTTCGGGACCTCTACTGGTATGGGTGGATGGTCACAAAGAAGAAATTCATTGATTTTATCTTCCCATTCGCTTTCTTCTAGGTGTCTAAATGAATCCATTAGAGTTTGGACTTCGTCGTTAAGGCTCTCATCTAGGCTCTCATCCACTGGACCGAATTCTTTTTCAAATTCTTCCATGCTCATGTCCCCTAGATCTCTCTCTCTCTCTCGCTGTGCCAACGCCCTCTCTAACTTGCTCGCTTTCTAACTCCGCCATTTTTCTCTCTTCTAACCCCTCTCTCTCTCGCTCTGCTGCGGTCACTACACACCTCTCTTCTACTTTTCTCTCCGCGTCACAACTACCACCGTTAGTTGATGAAATAGGGCACACTCCTAACGACTCTCTCTTGTGGGACCCTTTATTATCGTGATTTATCATTAAAGATGATCCTAAGGTGTCTCCATAATAATTCTCCTCGTTGTATTCCTCTACGATCTCCTTTATAGAACTCACAGCATGAAGATCATCTTCTTCCCCTGTCTGTTGGGTGATATGGAAGATGTTGGTCTCTAAAGTCATGTTCCCATAAGTGAGTTGCATTCGCCCATTCCTAGTGTTGATGATTGCGTTAGCCGTAGCTAAGAACGGGCGCCCAAGGATGATAGGAACATGGTTGCTTGAGGTAAAGGAGGGCTCCGTGTTCCAAATGACAAAATCTACCGGAAAGTAGAAGGTGTCGACATGGACGATCACGTCCTCAATTATGCCTCGTGGAATCTTCACGGTTCGATCCGCTAGTTGGAGAGTGACCTTTGTGGGCTTGAGGTCGCCCAAGTCAAGTTGCCTATAAATGGAGTAAGGAAGTATGTTTACACTTGCTCCCAAGTCAAGTAAGGATTTCTCAATTTTATTATCTCCAATGATGCATGATATGGTGGGTGCACCGGGATCTTTGAATTTAGGCGGGAGATCATTTAGTAGAATGGAACTCACGTTTTGAGCTAGAAAGACATTCTTTTTAACCTTCATCTTCCTTTTTACCGTCAACAAATCTTTGATAACTTTGCCGTAGGCTGGAATTTGCTTTATGGCATCAAGGAAGGGCAGGTTTAGCTTTACTTGCTTAAGTACTTCTAGCACTTCATCACGTGGAGTCCCTTTTTGAGCGGGAATCAATCTTCGAGGAAATGGTGCTGCGGAGGGTGGTTTCACTACCACCTCAGGCTCACTAGTGTCTTCCTTATCACTCTCGTTCAAGGGGACATCTTCGGCCTCTTTCGTGCCGGGTGAAATCTCCTTGTCTTTAAGTATGTCTCGTGGGGGAGGTGACAAGTCAACTACCCTCCCACTACGTAGAGTGGTGATTGAGCTACATTGCTCAGGATGGTCGTGGGGTGTCGAGATAACACTAGTTTGACCTTGGAGAGGTCTTTGGCCCTGGGCAGGAAACTTTCCCTTCTCTTGAACACTCAATGAGGATTGTATTTGTGACAGAGTCGAATTTATGTCGCCAATTAGACAATCATATTTGGCATTGTTTGCGGTCTGGCTTGTGATGAATTGATTCACAGTATCCTCGAGAGTTCTCCGCTGTGGCGGGATATAATTTCTGTGAGGTGGTGGTGCTTGGACATGTCCTTGCATGTGTGGAGCTTGTTGGAATTGTTGTGGTGGAGGAGGGGTAACATGCGAAGGAGGGTTCATTGCGGCATGTTGTTGCCCGTAGCTAAAACCGGGATGATTTTTCCACGAAGGGTTGTATGAATTCCCGTGCGGGGCACCGAAATTACCCTTAAAACCTACTATACTACTAACTTGCTCTTGAAGCATTCCTTTGTAGGCGGGTATCGTCGGGCATTCCTCAGTTGAATGTGCCGCCTCACAAATCGCACACACTTTCTGGACGGGATTTTTGATAGATCCAACTACCTCACATAAATCTCGAAATCCTTTCTCAAGGGTGTCCAATCGACTGTCCGACATAGAGGTCTTATTTACATGGTATAGGCCGGACGCCGATGGAGTGGTGGTCGCTTGACGATTTCGATTCTGAGCATTAGGATCAGAAATATCCCAAGATTGGGTAGTCTCGGCGACATACCTCAGGTGAAGCTCAACATCATGGCAGTCTAGTTCGATAAACGGACCACTACCCATGGTTTCAATGAGTTGCTTGGAGTTAAGGTTCAACCCATTATAAAGGAAGGAAATTATTTGAGCTGTATCAAATCCATGATGGGGGCACGAAGCAGTTAACTCATTGAAACGCTCATAACATCGATGGAATGGCTCATTATCCAATTACCTGAACGATTGAATCTGAGCCTTTATGGAGATTGTTCGATGTGGTGGAAAGAACTTCTTGAGAAATCTGGATTGTAACTCGTTCCAAGATGGAATCGAGCTCGGAGGTAAAGACCATAGCCAGGTCTTAGCTTTATCTTTTAGCGAGAATGGGAAGAGTTTGAGGCGAATCACCTCTTGTGTGCAAGTTTGATCGTTGAGAGTATCACACACGTCCTCAAATTCCCTTATATGCAAGTATGGCTTTTCAGAATCCATACCGTGATAGTGTGGTAGCATCTGGATCATCCCATTTTTTAATCGGAACTGCCCTGCATTATACGGGAGTATAATGCATCCCGGAGTGACAGTGCGCTCGGGATATAAGTATTCTCTCAACGGGCGGTATGGAGGCTCTTCCTCACCGGTAGCTGCATTGCTATATTGCGACATCTCTATCTCACTTGACGATTCGGTGCTCTCACTAGGTGTGCACGAAGTGTGTCCTACGAAGGAGAAGGGAGTGTTGCTAGAGATTGAGTGTGACGGTGTGGGAGTGGTTTCAGAATTTTGCATTAAAGCTCATGAGAGATGACAATTGTGAATCTTTTTGGATTTTTTTTTAAATTTTTTTTTTTTGAATTTTTGATCAAGGTTTTGGATTAACTCGATCTAATCCTAAGTCTACCTAAATTCCCCGGCAACGACGCCAAAAACTTGACACGACTCAGAATGTGTCTCTAAAGTGTGTACTCTATAGGCTCAAGTGCAAGCCTGTCGTTCAAGTAATAATCCGACAAGTCGGGTATCGATCCTCAGGGAAAAAAGGACAACGGAGTTGTGACGACGGGATAAGACGGAGGAATCCTAACGATGACTCTAAAATTAAAGGAAAAGATTTGATTTTGGTTTTTTGGGATTGATTACACTAAATGCAATTATGAAACTATGATAAAATATGCAACTAACTAAATTATCTAAATGAAGAATGAAGAATTAAATTGAAATTGATAAACTTAAATGATGAGAAAATAGGATGGGAATAAAATCCCCCAACCCTAGTGTAATGCAGTGACAACGTTGATCATAAATTTATCCGATTAATTCAAACCCGGAATTTAGTACTCCCAAGCATTATGTATACGAGGTTCAATCCCGCGTCATACCTAATCTGAGGATGATTAAATCGGTATCGCGGTAATTACACTCAAATTGTACTCTAAATCATCACGAGTACCCATAGGCAAACGAGATATAAAGATCTACAATTCTTATGAAATTACGTGATACGATCAAAATTAATCATTAAATTCAGCGGATCGACGTTATACACATGCACTAATACATCAGGTTGGGTTCATGCATCCCAACCTTGAAAAACCTAGCTGGACATGTTACTTTGACTAATGCAGGAAATAATAACGTTGCATGTGTATGAATTCATGATAAAACTAGATCTAAACATGTAAATACGTATTATGAATGCGGAAATAAGTTGAATCAAATAGGAAAAACTAAGCATGCAAGAACAATAATAAGGAACAAGAATCTTGAATTAAAACTTGCAAAAACAAACCCGAAACAATGAATTCTTGAAGTAATTTATGCCCTTGATGTTCCTAGATGTTCCTCCTCTTTCTTTCTATCAAAAACTCTCTAAAAATAACCCTAATAGCTGCTCCTAGGTTAGTGCCTACGTTCCCCACAAGTTTTGAGAGTTTTAAACCTATTAGGAGACTTGGAGATCAATCAAAATAAAAGACAAAATTCGCGTGTCAGGTACATGCGAACCGGTTCGGAGGTACAGCGAACCGGTTCGCCCCTCCGAACCGGTTCAGGTTGGGGTTCGCATGTACCAGCCTGGTCTTGCTCTCAACACTTAGATTTTTTTCTGGTTTTTCTCTTATTTTCTTGGAATTTTCTTCAACTTCAACTGAGCATAACTTTTCAACCGTAGCTCGGATTTGGGTGCCGTTTCTTCCAGTGTTCTCGTTGTTCCGAGATCTTCAACTTCCCAGTTGACTTCTTCTTCTGGATCGGGCTGCAAAATTACCGACATGCCCTTGAACTTGCCTTCTTAGCTTTTCTTGCACAGTCTTGTTTCCTCCTTTGCACTGCTTGCATAATTAACCTGTAAAACCAATAGGAGAAGCACGAAACACGCAACACTCGCCAAGAAGGTTAGAAGCATAAAAGTGAATCAAATCCATATATGTTACATCATTCGATTTCACAAAAGTACTGAAATTAGGTGGATAAATATACAATATTTATGCCCAATCATAGTGTATAGTTAGTGTGAAGCCTAAATAATAGGTTGTAAATAATTAGCTTTTTAATTTTCTTTATTTCCTATTTTTCTTTCCTTTTAATTTCGTCTGGTGTAATTAGTTAACTTTTTGTTATTTATTTTTGCTATGCTCCGTACTAACTTGTTTTGTAGATTTCATTAGACTCGTGCTCATGGAGATCGCTCCAATTTTGGGTAATATCGTACTTTTCCTCTCTTTGTGTTGTGTTCTTAATGCGCATTGAGGACAATGCAACATTTAAGTTAGGGGGTGTAGGATATTCTATCCATTTCTTTGTTTTGTCCATGGATTTGCTTACTTGTTAGTTACTAAGTATGCCTTTTTGTGAAAAATTTAAAAATTTTCAAAAATATTTTCTTTCTTTTTTGTCCTTTGTTGGGCATTTTGCCTTGTTTTCGATGATAAATTTCAATAATTGCCCGATCCAATAGGCAACTCAATGATGCATGTTCTCGATTTTAGAAGTTATTAGACTTTAGTCCTCAAATCATTGATATTGTGAATAACTTCATGAATTAAACTTTATCCCATGAGCATATGCACTTTCCTTGTTCTATTGATTTGGTTTAAGATTTTTATAACTCGAGAATCTTTTGTTGCATTGTATTTACTTACACCGAGAAAGATTTGTACCTTTCGTCGTTTGTGAGTGTTATAGACTATTCTTTTTCTCACTGAAAACGTTGAATTCGTTGGTAATCTCTCTATTCTTTCATTTGATCGTTCATTAATTGAGTTCATACTTGAAATGTGTTACTTGATCATGATTTTCATATATTGTTTTGACTCGAGAATTGCGTAAACTTTGTGAAATGATCATAGGCCATCTTTGTTATATCACCCATATTGACCTTGACCTCACCCTTATATGTTTACCCTCGTCAAACCCTTTGAGCCTAAATACAGCCTCTCTTTTCATAACCCAAATTCCCAAAGCCAACTCTAAATTGGAGTTTTAGCCCATACATACACTTTCAATACGTTTGTTTGGAATGTTACTTGGGATTGAATGTTGTTGTTATGATGTCGGTTGAAATTTAGGCATATGAGAGTTTGAAAAGTAAAAGGAAAGAAAGAAGTGAAAAAGAGAAGAAAAAGAGAAAGCAAAAAGCAAAAGCAAAAGAAAACAAAAACAAAAAGATAAAAAGAAGAAAAGAAAGAAAAGAGAAAGTTGTATGTTGTGTATAGTGTTCAATAAGCTTTGATTAATCTCCCCGATGATATATCTAATGCTCGTTTCGAAGTTACTTTCCATTTTTGATATTGCCCGCATTCTTCCCATTATCCCGAGTTTTCATCCCGAACACTTTGAATCCGTATATACATTCCTTCATTTCGTACCCTAGCCTAACCTACATTATAACCCTATTAAAGTCCTATGTGATCTTAGGGTGCATTTAATTTAAAAGTCATAATAGTTTTGATAATATGTGAAAATGCATGTCGCCCCTTTTAGTGTGCGGTATCCTTTCATTGAGATTACAAAATTTTCATTTCCTATATAGCGTTTTTCATTTGTGACATGTGTGCGGCCTAGTTTCCATTTACATTTACTCTTTATGCCCGCATGTCCCGTGTATTACCTCCCGTTTCGAGTTATTTCATTTGTTGAGTGTAATGCCCGTGAGGATCGAATATATGCCTGCTTTATGTTTATCCGGTTTATTTAAGTTTTTTGCCAAATCACACTTTTGCATATGCTCTCCCCCTCCCACTTTTAAAGTTTCAATTCTATGAGGTGCATTCAACCTGTTAATAACAACGGACTTTAACTTGAATTCATTCAATATGCTAATAACGCGTTTGAAATCTTTTTCGCTGTTATTGAGTTTATCGCATGTTGGGTTGGGCATATTTTGAGGAAACTATATGATGTTTACGGGTTTCATCCCTGAAAACCCTCACGAGACAACACTCGTCCACTAGGGTATCCTAGGGGTTTAGCGGCTTATTGCATATGCTAAATGCAATCGTTCGCCCGCGAAAGTGGCCTTATATTTTTATTTCTTTTTCATCCCATTTTGTACTTGTATCGTGCTTTTGGTTTTCTTATAGCTCTTGTTGTTTCCTATTTCATTGCTAGGGACTAGCAATGTGTAAGTTAGGGGGTGTGATACGACGCAAATATAGCATATTTCACCCGTTAACCTATGCCTTATTAGCCCCCTTGGGTATCTTAATCCCTATACTTATGCTCGTTAACCAGACAACCTCAGATTTCTATGTTAACATGTTTTGCAGGGGTTAATTGAGCTTTTGTAGGTGTTTCGATGCTTAGTATGAAGTTTGGATGCTTTTCGGAAAAGTTTCGTCAACTATTGTAGCTTCGGGGGCTTTTTAGTAATTCCAGCATTCGGGTTTGAATCCCGAGCTCTTCACGAAAGTTGAATCCCTTTGATTTCTCTTTGCATGGCCGCCGACGGTCCATCATTCCGAGTTGTATCGATGGAGTTATGGCATTTTTAGGATGGTTTTTACTGTAAAAGTACACTCAAGGTCACATTCAAGGGCATTTTAGTCATTTCATATATTGGTTTTTTAGCCTAATGTCTTCTTGGATGTTGTAGTCCTCTGAGTTATCTTCGCGTATCCTCCGACCGTGCCTCATTCCGAGCTATAACGAAGAAATTGCTGTATTTTCCGTAAAACATGACAAAGCTGCAGAATTGCAGACCTATAAGGGCGAATCGATTCGCACCAAAACCGAATCGATTCGGAATGCTGCAGAATTACAGTTGCGAACTTCCCCTGTTTCCGAATCGATTCGGACCATTTCCGAATCGATTCGGCCCTCCAGATTTTTGGTTTTCTTCCCTTTTATTACAAGTTTTCCATGGGATATTTTGTATAAAACCAATCCATCTCATTTTGAGAGAAAAGAATCAGATTTTTAGGTTAGTTTAGCTTAGGGTTTGGTGGGTTTTGAGAGCTCTTCTTCTTCCTCATTTGGTGTGACAACTTTTGGGTGTTGTAAGTTAGATTTTTCATTACCCCTACCATTAATATATTTGTATTTCTTAATTTCTTGCTTTGATAATTAGTTTATATGCTTTATTAATTAGTTTACTTGCTTTATTTCTTGCTTTCCTAGTTTAATTTAGTTTATTTCCATGTCGTGCCCTTAGATAAATAGGGTCGGGATTTCGTTCCGCCATTTACGGGTTTGGACCTCGAAAGTTAGGGTTTCTTGTAAAATTGCATTTAATTGAAACCGCGTGTATTAAAGTTGGATTGTTATGCATTTAACTTTATTTGTCACGCAACTTTAGTGTTTATAGAGATAATCCGAATTTAATCTGCGTGTGACCATTTTTTATTAAATGTTTAATCTCGCAACTTTGGCTGAAATTCCTTATTGTGTGATGTTTATGATTAATTGAAAATGATCGATTAAATGTTTTCGAATCGAAATTCTAATTAGTAGTTGTTTAGCTCGTGAATGTGTGTATGCGATCCTGATCCTCGCTTTCCTTTAATTTAGCGTTAACTTCTCTTTTATTTTTCCACCATAACCACCCATCACCTTTTCTTATTTATTTTACACCATTTTTATTCTTGAAGTTTCAAAACAATTAACATCTAAAATTTAATCACTCCCAGTGGATTTCTTACGATACCCAACTTACCGCTTTACTTGCCTCGCAAGTGTAGTAGTATATTAGGTTTTTGTATCGCGGAGGCGAAACACACAACGATTGTGTCCTCACACGAACACACTTTTTCCACTCGGTCACCTGCCGCGGCCAAACCTCACTCCGGGCACGGCCAAAACTCACTCGGCGTGATCCCTTCAGAACCAAACGGCACAGGGTGCGGCCCTGCCCATTATAGGTCGCGACACTCCACCTTATGGTGTGCGGCACACCTCCATCAGATTACAACACTGCTTGCTTTGCAGGCCGCACCCCCCTCATCCACAACTGCGGCATACTTGGTATACGCCTCATGCTCAGGACATGTGACTCAACACATTTCCTCATAAATAGAGGACCACACCTAGAAGGTGGGGAGGGATCGAATACATACCCGACCAGGGAAGGCTCTGCAATATAGATTCTCTCTACACGACCTCAACATATCTCTTGGAGGCCACACATCTACATCGCAGCCACCTCCTGGGCTCACCGAAATCTGCAATACCGCCATGTATTCACCTTTATTCTCGTACTTGTACGCCTCTTTAGGCATGGTTATATTGTATAATACAACGCACATAATGAGAATGGATCAATACAGTGGATGTAGGCCTATTTTAAAGGTTGAACCACTCTATATCTTATCTTCTCTCTATTTGCTTGCTTTACTTGTTTAACACACACTTTACTCTTGACTTGCTGGTATGGGAATGCCTTAAGAGGCCGATTTCTCGTATCATCAATAGGGACAACCCCTATTACAAGTTTTATGGACCCCATTATCTCACGACGAGTATTATCGTAATCACACACAGCGGCGGAGGTTGGAGTGAGGTCGCTTTCTTTCAGGCCTAAACACTTGAAAGTTCTCAAAGGGCAAACATTCAAGGCGGAACCGTTATCGACAAGGGAGAGTGTCACGTCCTTTCCCATAACTTCGACGGAGATATTGAGTGTATGATTGTGATTCAGCCCAATTCTAGGGATTTCTTCTTCAGAAAATGACAACATTCGGGTAAAGGTTAAGGATCCGACCAGATTTACCGCCTCTTCTAGTGTGGTAGATGGAGGAACTATGGGTCCAGTGAGCAACTTGATTAAAAAAATTCTGTGTAGATGGGAAGACATTAAAAGTCCCCATAGAGTGATGTTAGCTTGGGTTTTCTTTAGTTTATTGAGAATTTTACTCTCCTCGATGGTCATCTCTGGCATAGGAAGGTTTTCAACGCCCTTCCCTTCGTCATTTGCTGGTAGTGATCTTGGAACCTGGTAATGTCTCCCTGATCTGGTCATGTGATTTACTGAAGAAGGAAAGAACATGAATCCCATTTCCTCGTCAATATCAGGTGGTTCCTCTACCCTATTTATTTCTCCGAGGAGTTCTTACAAATGATATCATCCCATATATGTCAGCTACTGGGCCAGCTCTTCCTGAAGCTTGTTCTTCACTCGAGTCTTCGAATTCTTCCCCCCATCCGGTGGAAACAATTATGTCTTTCCATGTAAAGTCGATGCATTCCACAACTTCAACGGCTTCTTCATACAAGTTCTCCCATTCTGTGGGGATATGTGTGATTGAAGGGACCAAGCGCCTATGTAGATTCAAAGTGTCAAATAACCCGGTGATACTTCAAATGCTATTGGTTTGCCCAAATAATTTTTCCATAGTTTGGACAACATCATCTAGGCTGACTTCGTCGGTTGGTACCACCCACTTGTCTTAATCTCGAGCCCATTTTTGTGCCTCCAAGAACTGTGTCCTGAACTTCTGGCAATCGATGACCATCTGTGAGGGAAATTTCAGCCCGAACTCTAGGAGTTGTTTTAATACCTCTGATAATTCCATACTTCCATTTTTAGAGCGAGTACGGATAGCGATGCATGCTCTGCTAAGGAGTGATAGTGCCTGATCAACGAGTCTAGTAGGGTGTAGGAGGAAATATGGGCAAGTTTGAAGAGGTTTAGGAGAGTATATGGGTGTGATTTGAGTTGAGGGATCAAAATCTAGGTTTTCTTCCAAGAAGATGGCATTGGTATAATTCAGAAGTGGATTGTGAGTAGTGTTTGGCTTAGGATTGGCTGGTGGGGCGATGGTGCCCTGATGAGTGAGATCTTGGATTACGTTATGAAGGTGAAAGCATTGGTCAGTGGTATGGCCGGCAGTTTGGTGAAAGGTGCAATGAGCATTGGCCTTGAAGTTTCTTGGGAGTGGATTTGGCAATGGACGACGATCCAAGGGTTTGATGAGGTTTCGGCTTAACAGGGCTTGGTAAAATTTGGATAGGGGATCATGGAGTTCAGTATATTCGCTTCGGATGGGGGAAGGGAGGCTTTCTGGTGCCCATGATGTGGTTAGTTGAGAGATGTTGTTGATGGTCAAAACGGTAGCACTGGCAGGCTTGTCATACTTTCTAAGGGTGAACTGTTCGGACACCTTCTTTGGTTCAAACAATGATTTAACAAAGCTCTCCTTGATTTCCACCCCATCCTCTCTGAGATCTCGAAAGTGGGGATAGTATTGTCCTCCCATCACTGCTCGGACATGGGGCAAGAAGTTTTCTTCACTATGTTGACCTGTTCTTCTTCGGATGGCCGATTGGTCATGGTAGCTGCTTGCTCTCTCCACCGAGTTATGAAGTTACTGACTGATTCTCCTGGATTCTGTTTGAGCATCTCTAAATCATAACGGGTGACCTCAAGCTCTTCGTTGTATTTGTACTGCAACATGAATTCTCGGGCTACATCCTCCCAGCTATGGATTCTGGATTCCTCAAGAGATAAAAACCATCGGAGGGCACTATCCTTCAAAGTTTGCTGAAATAATTGGGCCATCGCTTCTTCAGAAGCCCCTAGTAGAGTGATGGAACAATGATAACTGTGAAGATGAACAATTGGGGTTCCACTCCTTCCGAACTTCTCGATATTTGGCATCTTGAACTTCTCGGGTAACCTTATTTTAGGATAAAGAGACATGTGGGTGTAGTCCATGTAATTCCCAATCATCCTGACTTGGTCTAACGTCTTGGTGAGCATCTTGAGATCCTCTTTGACTTTATTCAACTCCTCCTCCTTTGGAACAATGACCATAGGCTGGGTAATGTTTGGTATTGGAAGCTGGGAAGGCGGCGGCCCATTAGCAGGAGGGGCACGTGGAGCATGCTGATATTCTTCCAGAACCCAGATAGGCTCGGGCGGACCCATAGCACGAGGAACTGGGCCTTGGGCTCTTGAGGAATAGGAACTTGGTTTTGTTGCATCTCTCGGACATCAGTTTAGAGCTTTTCAATCTTAGACACGAGCTGAGCTAGGACTGTCATCAGATCCGGCTGTATGACTGGTGCTTGATCTGTATTTTCCATAGAAGATGGAAGGATTACGAACTCGGAATAAGTAGTAGAAGAACGGATAAAACTCCAGGGTGATTTGATTGAAGACCGAAGCCAATAGGGAGCGAGGCCAAGGGCTTACGATCGACCTGAGAAGGCATAGGATGAGAGATTTTTGAGAAAAAAAGGAAGAACTATTTTTGGATTTTGATAAAGAAGGAAGAAATGATTTTAGATTTTTGATAAAGAAGGGAGAATTTTTTTTGGATTTTTGATAAAGAAGGAAGAAAAGTTTTTTGAAGACTAAACTCAGCATGATTATTATGATTATTATGTTTTCATTTGTATTTAATTCTCCTAAATGCAATGCCGATTAGGACCCGAGCCTGGAAAAGTGGGGGTCTTAATATATGCAAAGATACGGTTTGGACTTGTAACCAGACTCACGGATAGGGTCCCGTTTTAAAAATGCACAAAAATTGGGCGGCAGATCGACCCAAAATTTCGACAGAGTTTTGGGTTGAAACTGGCAATCTAAAGTGCGTGTCCTAGGTTTGACACCTATATACGGGTATGAAGTTGCTCGGGTGAATCGGCATGGGTTCCCCCTTTTGGCGTGACTTCCACGATATACATCTTGCACTTGCAGGCAATCGATACATGTGGATAAGCCATTTGATATACCTGAGTGTAAGTGAATTTCCTCACCATATACCTCGTGGGGACGATACGTGTGAGAGAGAATTCGGTATACTCGACGTACGTGAACGAATTCCCTACGATATACCTCCCGTTATAACTTAGGTCAAGCGATACGATGCGGGGGAACCGTTCGATATACATCGAAGGTACTTGGACAATGGAAGGTGAGAGTCATATCGCTTAGGCTAACTGCGACCTGCCAGACCAGCGCCCATCACGAAGTGACCCTCCAGTTACTGGGTAAAATTTGGTCAATATCAATGCTCTTTGGTGATGTTGTGTGAATCATACATGATTCTCTTATTGGTATCTTATGATGATAATGCCTTTCTTGATTATGCCAAACAGGGAGCAAAGTATAAGTACCCCAAAAAGTACACCAATTATGGATGGGTGATGTGTGCAACATGGGGATATACATGTGATCCTAGGTGCACGTGGTGTGAAGTGTACATGGAGAATTTTCTACAAGTGTGTGAACAGAAGAATAAGCATGGGATACATATGAGAAAGGGGAACATGCAGATATGGGGGGAAATATAAACAAATATAGCATTCATGCAAGTAGAGTCAAGACCTCAAAATACACATATCCCCAGGAGAGTCGCCACTGTGGCCATCCCCGATCCTCGCCGCGTGGGCAGGTGGCGTGGAGGAAAGGATCCTTCGGGTCCCGCGCATCCCTCTCAGGAGCGCTTCGCCCGGCGTTATTTGAGATGTGGTGTAAAAATGTAGAGAGATTCAGAGTCGCCAGTCTATTTTACTCGAAACAGACAAAAGAAAAAGGGGAAGCCACCCCGAAGGATGGCATCCAAAGACATACTGGTGCGTACAAAACCAAGATGATTTGAGAAGGGTTTGGAGGCTTAGTTACGAAATGGGAAGGTGTTAGGCACCCATTCCGCCCTTTCGGTCTCTCATGAATATTTGCTATTTTCCTTTTGTTTCCCCCCGTGATATGTGTGCATGTGTATATATAGAATGGAGGTAGGAACCCCTGACTTGTATCGTGGAAAAGATAAAGCGGGTCATCCGTAGGAAGATATAAGAGTAATATTAGAAAAATAAGATTTACGCGATTACACCTATGTTGACCGTTATAATGGAACGATAACGCATATGGAGCAATACGTTATTAAGGGAAAATATATAGAATATAAAGAGAATGGATTTAGAGAAGATAGAAAATAAGGGAAAAAGTGAGAAAAGGGACTCAAGTCTCGGGTTTTACCCCGAGACGCCTACGTAGCCTATAGAGGCATCAAAGTCCACGTAGTTCGCATACAAAATGAGAGGTGGGGTTTATCCCATAAATCAAAATGGGTAATCTCTTATTTGTAAGTGTGTGTGTGTGTGTGTGTGTAGAAAAAGTGTTTTAGTTGTGAGGAAAGTGTGAGAAAAGTATGAGAATCCCTATTTGGAATTTATGAGCAAACCCTCTTTTTATTATTTTTCGGGTTTTTTATTTATATGAAAATAAGATATGTGCAATAATACTAAATAAAAAGTATATTAGGATGTGTGAGATGAGATAATAAAAAGTGCTAAGTAATAAAACAAGTTATTGCGAATTTAAGAGAATTTAAGAGGAAGTTGAGAAAGTTGGACCTTCTTGACGATCTTGAGCTTGATCTTGAATGTGGGAGAGCAACCCTTGCACTTGGATGATGATGGAGAGTGGATAATTCACCAAGTTTGATGAAAAGGATGATGAAAAGGGGAAGTAAAAAATGGATTTGGAAGTTGAAATCACGCTGCCTTCGAGAGAGGTTTCTGGGATTCGCTGAGAGTGATTTTTATCAGATCTGGGCTCCCCTTGAAAATGAGGTGAAGGCATCCTTTTATAGGCCCAGGTGGGTGTCAATCGGCATAGACCTGTTCCTGCCTATCGGCAGGTGCCGATAGGTAGGGTCTGGAACCTGCCATTTGGTAGTGCTCTTCAGGGTTTTTCAGAAAATCGACCGCCAAGGGAAAACTGTTGGTTAGAATTTCACACGGGGCATACCGTTGGAAAGCTAATTCAGATACCTTTGAAAGTCCTTTGGACCTCTCCTGGGTTCAGGAGTTGACTTTAATTCAAATATGGCTCGGAAGCATTTGTCGATCCATTGGACAAGAAATTGCTCGGACGCAAACGGATCGTTCGTCCGCATGGTAAGTTCGAATCGCGCATGAGGCGGACCTTGGAAAGGTTAGGAGATGTACTTAGACATTCCAAAGAGTTTTACCCAGTGTGGAGAGTTGACTTTGGTCAACTGAGCCCGAGAATCATTCGGTGACCTCCCGGAGTCAAACGGATTGTTCGTCCGCATAGTAAGTCGGAATCGCACACGGGGCACACCGTTGGAAAGGGTATTCAGTGACCTTTGAAGAGTCATTCAGTCTCGGTCGAGCTGAATAGATGACATAGGTCAAACAGAGCACGAGAGCACCCGATGGCCTCTAGGTCAGGTTTCGGACGCAAACAGATCGTTTATCCGCATGATAAGTCGGAATCCCACACGGGGCGAATCGTTGGAAAGGGTATTCAGTACCCTTTGAAGATTCATTCAGCCTCGGTGGAGTTGAAGAGTTTGACTTTTGGGTTAAACTGAGCCGGGGTGCGCCCGATGGCCTCCAGGTCAGTACTCGGGAAATGACCTGGGTTTATGGTGATGAAGGGAGGTACTAGGGACATGAGGAAAGTTAGGGGGTAACATAATGGGGTGTCTACATCTTCAAAGAGGGATCCATTCACTTTGCATCAAGGGGGATCCAAACTTGGTGGTTTGTCAAGTGAATGGAAAATGCGCATTGAAACACATGAGCCTGGCACCATACAGAATGATCATTCAGAGGCTCCTTGGCCAGTTCTATCGGACCAAGATCAAGAGGCAGCCCAGAACGATGAAAATTCACCCAGAAGCCTATGCCACCATTGCCCAGAAGATGATCATGAGGAGCAATACAACTACTGTCATGATTCAATGAAGAATAGCTCCTTTGATGGTACAGTCAATTTTATCGATGGAAGAGGACGCAGACTGGAGGGGAGAGATTAAGAGGAAACTGGAGTCTGGTGAAGGAATAATGGGGCTCAGAGAATTGGCCCATTACTTTACAAAATAGGGAAACCTTTACTTCAGAAACGCATGAGGATGGCTATCAAGATACATCAGTCCAGAAGAAGTAGGACGGAGATTGAAGAAAATGCACGAAGAGCACTTCGAAACGACATAGATTCCTCTTTATAGAAGAATTCAAAGGGAGGGATATTTCTGGCCTAGCATGAAACATGATGCAATCGAGTTATAATGGAAGTGCGATAAATGCCAGTAATTCTTTGAGGCAGCAAAATATCATTTCGTGGAGACTCAGCCTGACTAGAGATAACCCTATATTAACTTCATTAAATATAGAGTTGTCTCAACAGAGAAAATTGATGCGATGGGACTCCGGTGAAAGGACCCGAGGTTCTACGTTCAGGAGGGGCATCTTTATCGAAGAGTATACTTCAACAGGTCGTTGCATTGCATCATGAAGGAAGAAGTAGTCGAGGTTCTCAAATAAGCGCATGATCCAACTCATATAAGAGGGGACAAGTTGTATGAACAGCTGATGACTTAGGGGTACTATTGGCCAATGATGAAGAAAGATTCTGCTGAGTTCGTTCGAAAATGCAAGTCTTTCCAGCTTCATGGAAATATGATCCATGCCCCATCAATGGACTTATATTCCCTAGCAACGCTTTATCCTTTTCACACTTGGGTCAATACACCCTTCTTCGAGGTGGAAGATGTGGATCCTAGTAGCAATGGAGTGTTTCACAAAATGGGCCGAGGCGATACCACTGAGAATGGAAATAGCAGGAGTAATGAGCAACTTCATCAGAGAATACATCATTTGTTATTTTGGGATCCCAAAGGCTATCCTTTCAGACAATGGAATCCCTTTCATCAATTCAGAGGTAATGATGCTATTGGACAAATACTCCATTGTCCATAACACTTCAATGGTGGCATACCCAAAGGGGAACGGTCAATCCGAAGCGACTAACAAGACTTTGTTCAATATCTTGGCTAAAACGATGGAAGATTTCCCAGGATCGTGGGATGATAAGATACCAACCATTTTATGGGCCTATCGGACAACTAAAAGGAAGCCTATAGGGTATACGCCATTCTCTCATATTTATGGGGATGAGGCAATTCTCCTGGTAGAGTTAGAAGTTCTCTCAGCTCGATATGCTTTGCGAAGCAGCATGATCCCTCATAATAGACACGTGGAGTTGGAAGCATTGGACGAACATAGAGATAATGCGATGCAACACTTTTAAATGTACACGAAGCAACTCTCCCGGGCATATGATAACTTGGTGAGACCAAGGAAATGCGTGGAGGGAGATCTCGTATTGAAGGTCGCACTGAAACACATTATGGGACTTCCTCTACCTAAATTTACAGCGAAATGGGAGGGGCCTTTCATTGTAAAGGAGGCTTATGACTCAGGTTATTTCTTAATTTTAAAAATGGAAGAAGATAAACCATTCAAGATTAACAATAAGTGGTTGAAGGTTTATCATGTGTAGGGACTTATATTGGACCTCTGATGTAATTGGTTGTTGTTATAAATACATAAGTTCTTTCTTATGATGAGTATGCAAGTTCTTTTTATTATACCTCAAGTACAGATGAAAGAATTATAGAACTTCGTATTTCACAATTTATGTAAACAGTTGTAACACAAAGAAATGGCATGGGAATAAGTATCTTTTTCCATTCATATACTTTGGGGCATCACAAAATTGGGACCTATCGCCCAAGAATTACATGAGAAGAAAGGAAAAATACAAATAGAAATACTCATTGACCCAGAACGAACCACAAATCTGGGGAGGATAAGAAATCTCTAGGAAGGCCGGAAGAATATTCTAAGCAAGACCGCTGGGCATTAATGGAAACTTCCAACCTAGTCTGTGCTTGCGTACATTCGATAAGAAGTGTTTCTCGTTTTAGCTTTGCCAAACGTAGAGCTTCTTCGAGGTCCTCCACCTCCTTATCAATGGCTCTGAGGAGGGGTTCTAGCTCGGCCAACTTATCTTCCTCGACTCGTTGATCCTCCTGATGTTTTCACAAAAGCTCCCTCTGGCTGTCCAACCATTGGCTCTTCAAAGTGTTCAAATGTGCGATGATCCAGTTAAAACGAAACCCGTCACGACCCAAATCCCTCAGATAACCCAAGAATTGGTTGAGGATAGGTCTGGTAACATTCGCAATTGGAGTATTGGTGATTTCAGCAACGACGGGGCCATGCCTTGAAGCTTGTAGCTCGTAACTGAGATGTTTTAACGTAGGCAGTCCACCGTGAATGTTTCAGGATGATAGCTCAGAAGTTGCTCGATTACCAAACGATGGTTGACTGGCATTTAGGGAGAACGCTGGAGTACCATCAGGTAGAAGGCGTGAGGAGCCAAGTCAGGTACAGGAAGCTCACCCCCAGATTCACTCTCCGCGGCAGCACTAGTCGTGGAACCTTGATCATATTGACTAGTTTCTTCGGAAGCGATAGGTTGACGATGGGGGGAGGAAATGGGCGAACAAACTGGTGGAGAATCCTCCCGAGCAACCTGAAAACAGTCAGAGGAAACAAGGAGTTTATATAAAAATCTTAACAAGTGTTTTTGTTGTAAAGTCACCGATATAGGTGGAGTTTATGAAAAATCTTAACAAGTGTTTTCATTGTTAAGTCACCATTATAGGTGGAGTTTATGGAAAAATCTTAACAAGTGTTTTCATTGTTAAGTCACCGATATAGGTGGAGTTTATGAAAAATCTTAACAAGTATTTTCATTGTTAAGTCACCATTATAGGTGGAGTTTACGAAAAAATCTTAACAAGTGTTTTCATTGCTAAGTCACCGTTAGAGGCGGAGTTTATGAAAAATCTTAACAAGTGTTTTCATTGTTAAGTCACCGTTATAGGTGGAATTTATGGAAAAATCTTAACAAGTGTTTTCATTGTTATGTCACCATTATAGGTGGAGTTTATGAAAAATCTTAACAACTGCTTTCATTGTTAAGTCACCGTTATAGGTGGAGTTTATGGAAATATCTTATCAAGTGTTTTCATTGTTATGTCACCGTTATAGGCTGAGTTTATGAAAAAGAACTTAAAAAATGTTTTCATTGATTAAGTCATCTATATAGGTGGAGTTTGAGAAGCTGAGAAATATAATGAAATTAGAGAAGTACCTCAGCAGCAGGAGCGAGACTAATAGTTACCACGGGAGCCATAATGCTAGAAACCGTGGGAGGCGGGCTTGTTACCTCAGCAGCTTCAATGGAGCCTTTGGCTATAGAAGCCTCAAAGGTAGGCACACTCCCCTCGCCAGCATAGGGCACTATGGCCAATATGGGCGCATCAGCAGAAGGAGATGTTGGACCTTCGAGGGATGCCCCAACGAGAGAAGCTTCACCAACCTGGGCCTGAGAAGGGATAAGGCCACTCAATGCAAAAGGAGGAGAAAGACTTGGAGAATGCTGCAAATGTAAAGATAAGTGTTAGATAAAAGGAGTAATCACCAAATAGGGATAAGAGATAGAAATGCACCAAGCTTACCCCCGTTATGGAACTGAAAAGAGGAACTGCAGTAATAGGTTTTGACAATGCAGGAGGAAGGAGAATGTTGTCCATCAGCGATGCCACTTCCACCTTAAATAGCCCAACATGTTAGAATTTAGGAATAAACTAATGAGGAAAATAAAAGATGTAAATCTTTGAAAGAAACTTATCTGCGGGGCACTCTCTTCAACCACAACAAGGGGCAGAGAGACCTCTCGCTCTGAGGGTAACTCAGAGGAAGCTGGAACAGTTGCCTAGGGCTAGTCATGCATCTTAGCATCCCACGTGGCGGCATCCCTGGCCCGATGAGAAGATGAACGATGCAATTATGTGAGGCTTATCAAAGGAGAACGTGGAAGGGCGGCAGTGGATAAAGGGGTACTGCAACGTCCCACCACAAAATGACTCACCGGGGGACTGGGAGGACTGACCCTCGCTTCTCCAACTCCCTGCACCAAAGTTATCAGGCAATAAGTAAAGGCGCTATGTTAAGAAAAGAAGAATGAGAAATAAAGAATGCACACATACCTCATATCTATATGGAGAACGAGAGGGTATAACCACTTGTGAAGGTGGCGAGGAGGCAGCAGTCGAAGGAGCTGGGGAGGAAGGCTTCTCATAAGTCTGTTTCCTCTGAGATTTGGTACCCATCATTTTTTTCCTAGAGCTCGTTGCGCTACCAGTTTCAGGTACCCTCGTATTTCTTCTCCTTTTTGCCATTGGCTCCGTGGGATCAACCACGATTGTGGGGAATGTACCCGGAGGAGGAATAGCGATTGCGCGCCGTTAGAATTCATAATTTATCCGTGCAACCTCAGCTTGCACCCGCCTCCTCAGCTCTTCAGCCAACTCTAAAGACATGGGAGGGGGAACGGAGGCAATTGGGAATGCCACCAAAGGATTTTATGTTTGACCTTGGGCTTTATCTTTCTTAGACTTGGACTTATTGGCTCTCCTGGCAGGTAGCTCAGAAGGCCCTTCTCCTGTGGGAGCTTCGATCGTGGGGACAGATGGTTTGGGGGTCGCAGCGGCCTTGGGTTTGGGGGTGGCAGTTGAAATCATTGAGCAATGAGGGGGTAGTTCATGGGGATACTCTTTAATAGTTTTTCTTAAGGTAAACTCAACCCCAAGCACGGAGTTCCCCTTTAGACCCAGCTCAGAAGAAGAAAAGGAAAGGACTGGGGGATATTGAGGGGGGTGGATGTACTCACGAATCATGGTGGAAATTTATAGCGAAAGAAGTGGATACGTCTCCTTTCCTAGTAGAACTAGGAAGGGTGACACAGCCATCAATGGTGGATGTCACACCGAGCACCGCGGTTGTAGTGTAGAAGGTGCATGCTTCAGCGAAGGTGGTCTTGGAATGATTATCCTGGAACACGGTCGAGGAACCCCCTGATCGAACCCGAACGGCCTACTACATCTATTAAGATTGTAAGTCTCATAAGTGTATCCCCAATCAGTATTAGAGGGGAGGAAACCTGGGGTGAAAAGTAGCACTACGGCTTATGAGGGATCTTCAACAACCGGGTTAAATCTGACCGTTGTGGTTGTAGTAGGAAAGAAGTCCCAACTATGGGAAAGGATGGGCTCATTGTACGGCCTCATTATGAAGGAGTATGTGCAATAAAAAACCTCCATTATCTCATTTTGGATCTGCTTCTTGTGGAAACATAGGAGGCGTGGGGGCTTAATACCTTCGCTCACAGGCAGGGAAACTGACTTCGCAGTAATAGCAGGAAGGCGTGTATAGAGGAAGCCCGTCAAGATGATGGTGTTGGAAAAATTCTCCAAATTATAACGGCCCAGTGACCATTCCATATTAGTATGGGTTCGATCCAACCAGTTGTAGAGGGACCCCAAGGCGATGGCTGCCAGAGGTAGGTTGAACCCTCTGGCCAAATGAATGGAAATGTTTATCAGGTCCCTCCTGGGCTGATTGTTGGGTTTTCTAGTAAGAAAGAAGCATGAAAGTAATACTAGTATGTAGGCTATTAGTTCCAGGGAGGTACCTCGATCATGGACCGTTACATCACTGACATCCTTCGGCGTTGGAGCTTAGAAAAAGTAATTGATTAGGGGGGAAATGTTGCTTTGTTTGAGGAACCAGTGCAACTGCGACAGATCCGATCCAGCTCAACTTAATCAGCAGCCTCTTAGGCATCCAGAGGCTCATCATGGTAGGTAAACTCACCCATGGGCTCAAACCCAAGGAGTTCACAGACATCCTCCAGTGTAACAGTAAACTCCCCCACGCGACGAAGAAGGTGTGGCTTATGATGTTCCATCGGGAGACTAGCACTTGTAATGCCACGTTGTGCTTTAAGAGTGTGAACTCCCCAAACCAATATGCGCGATGAAGGCCAACCTTGGTAAGAGCACCGGCGTGGAAGCTCTGCATGTGTGTGTGCCAAGCAATGAAATGGGCTGGTGACGCCCCAGGTGCTTCGAAGTCGATGTGGGAATAGGGAAAGTCACCACGGTCCAGGAGAAAACGTAGAGTTCCCTCTGGTGGATGGTAGCCCCATTTCGATGAATCCACTTCTTCATCACCCAAAAGTAATGGATCAAACTTGGATGAGAAGTGGTAGGTCTTTCATGCCTCAAAAAACTTATCATCTTCTTCAAAGATAGGCACCCGATGGTAGAAGCACAGTTGCTCTTAAAGAGGAGCATCCAGAGCAGCACCACTAAGGACGGTGGCAACGCCAGCAGTGTCATAGGGTGAACCTGGCTGAGTGGTGGCAACAACCTTGGAAGTTCTTGAAGAATTCATGAGCGAGTGGTGATGAACGATATATCTAACAAGAAGGGTTAAGAACAAGAGGGGAGGAGCAGAACCGCAGGTGGTGGTGCAAAAGATGAGAGGAGGAGGAGACTGAGTAAAGAAGAGGGTAACAATGGAGGTCGCACAGAGTTCGCTCAGAGTTTCTTTCTCTAAAGGAAGCGGGGAGTTTGAAGAAGATGAAGAAGATGAAGAAAAAAAAGGATTTTTTAAAATAAAAGGGACGTTACCTGTCGTTTAAGTTGCCACGTATAATTATTTCAAAAGCACATGTGTCACTTAGGGAAGTGTTCTGACAACGAAAAAGACAGCGTTACGTCGAATACGAAGTGACGTCTAGGGAATGGAAGGGGGTTGCCTTCTGAAGCAAGTTTAAGTTTTGGCACCAAATTTGTGTCAGACTTATCCAAGTCTCCCAATGGAAAAGATGCCCCAATGGTTCCAAAAAACTGTGATGTCCCCTCGCCACATGTCCAAATGGTTGAGCTATGACTGAGTTACATGGGGGAGAATTTGTGCCTTTTTGAACATAGCGAAGCATCACAGGGGAGAATTTCACTTACCAGGAGTCTAAACGAGTATTTGAGAAGGTTAGTAGGCCTTTCAGGAGAATTTCAAATATTAAAGATAGAACGGTTGCGGCTCAACATGAGAAAAAAGTGGCGATGTCCCTTTGCCCAAGCCCCAATGAGAATGGCGCTTCAGCTCAGGTACATCAAAAAGTGTTTTACTTTTACTAAGATATTATATCGCTGCGCTTCTAACGAGGGAAAGAAGGCCAGAATTTTTTCACGCAGAGAAGGTTCATCAGATTGAGAAGTTTTGTGCAGACATTTCTTATTCCAACAAATCTCTCCACAAAGGGGAAAATGTAGAGGGGGATTGAAGGTAATCTTGAGATTAGGGATAATTTCCTAATTGGAAATAGTGTTTGAGATTAAGCAATAGAGGCATCTCAAGCGTGGCAACTCTACGTGGCATCTCAGCGAGACAGCTTAGCATGGCAACGCATATTTAGCTTGTTATGTTAGTTATATTGTATCTTTGTTTATATTGATTGTAATATATAACGGTTGTAATATTCTAATGAGAATAATAATGAGTTTTACCGTGAGGTCAAACGGTACTAGCGAGAGACCAGGCTTGGAAGGGCCCGGGAGATCTTTCATGCTCTATCGAATGACCTCGTCGTGGTAGAGATTTGAGGCTTGGCAGGGTACTATTGCCGAATAGCGCGATCATTCAATAAGAGATTCAAGGCCCACAGTCTCCAAGAAGGGGACCTATCCTTCAAAGAAATCATAGAACCCATCTGGACCCTAGAGGGAAATTCAAGCCCAATTGGAGTGGCCCCTACATTGTCAAGACGATCTTGTCTGGCGGTGCCACCATACTTACCAACTTATATGGGGAAGAGATGGATCGTCCAGTCAACCTGAACCATATCAAGAAGTTCTACCTCTAGTCGGAAATCGCGGCACACTACGACTTTTCTTGTCTCCCTTCTATTCTAAAAACAAAAAATCTCTTCATTTCCTTCTACCCAAAACTACGTGGGCCCGATCCTCTGAAAAAAACCATTTTCAAACAAAATTAAAAATTTTCAAAACCCCCAGAGGTACGTAGGCAGCTTATGAGCACGACGCTTTCTTTTTCACAAAATACTATTCTTTTCTTATCTACAAAAACAACAGTCAATTCCAACATATACTTGAACAAAAGGATTATGTATGCCTTAGCGATCGATATAGATAATTCAAAAATACAAAATTCATCAAAGTGAATTGTTGGATGATCAGAGACTTTTTTATTTCTCTAATAAGAAATTACGATACAAATTACATAAGAAAAGGAACGGATAACTCCCCTTCCCCCTACTTACCTAAAAAAGCAAAAATAAAATCCCCACATTTATCCCCCATTACAAAATAAATTCTCTAAGAGTCCTACCCACATCTGTCGGAGGAGCCCCCTATGTCATCATCATCTACATCTTGGGGTCCCTAAGTTTCACCTGCCTGAACAGAGTGTTGCAGACACTCCATGGACCGATAACCTTGAACTAGCTTCGAATAAACCAAAACACCTCCTTCCATGGTGTCAAAGAGACAAGCCACTTTTGTATAGTCTCCACTGCCAACATCTTGCTAACCACTCTCCTCCACAACCACTTCATATAATCCCCAGGGATATGCCAAACTCTCCCAACAGATTGTGAGGGACGGGTCGACGGACTCCGACTCTCCCATAGAGAGCCAAGCTACAGGCGCAGATGCTCGGTCAAATCCTCTTTCAGAAATAAATTTAGTGTATGAGGTGGCGCGACCTGTGCCCAACCAAGTTGGCGCAGAAGCCGCCAAGGGAAATAAAAAGAGGTCTGGCTGAGACCAACCAGTCGCACCTATGGGTATTCTCCCAACTCCAGAACAGGAAGCAACTGTCCCCACCAAGGCACTAACTAGTAAAGATTCTAAGCCCCATGCTCCACAAGCTAATTCTACAGGCTCTTAATATCCAGGAAAAAAATTGGGTAAAGCCGCAGCAACGCTGGGATTTATCCCCAGCATGGACGAAAATTCCTCGTAGGTAGGACAAACTTCATCTAACCCAAAGATAAATACGTGGTCTTAGGGGTACGAAAATTTTACCGCCGCCATCAACATGTTCCACTCAATGGACCAATTGTGCCACAAAGAGGCTCGACGCATGTTGAAAGCATCATAGTCGACATTATAAGAGCACATCGCTCCTAAGTCTTCGAGGTAGTTAGAAAACTCAATTCCACCGGGGAGAGCCATGTTGTAGGACAAAGAGACAGTAGGCTAGTAAGTAAGAATGTGAAGGTGTGATGAAAACACTCCACCCCTACTCCTTTTTATACTTGAGAACCCTCACAAAAGATATAATCCCTGCAGAAATCGGAGGCAATCCTACCCTACAATGTACCAAAAGACTGAAGAGGGCACTAATCAAAGCTTTGAATTGATGGGACTGGACTTGACTGCCGATAGGCAGGATAAGGGGCTTACCGATCGGCAACCCCCTATTTTTGGAAGTTTTTCTTTTTCCTCTTTTATCAAAATCAGAATCTCAATAAAAATAAAATTGATATTCTCAACAGGGTTTCAAAAATCCTCTTCCACCCCTATATAATTCCTCATTTTTGAAACCTTCCTTCAAAATCCCAAAATATCTCTTTTCACGGTCTCAGCAGCAAAGTAAAAAGTGCATGTTCATGCATTCACTCACCATTAACACAGGATAATAAAAGAATCCCATTGCATTGCATATATATATTCTTCTGTATTACATCAAATTTTGTAGGATATAAAATAAAAGAAAAAAACAACATGACTCACCCCAAACCCACATTCTCTCTCACCTACCCTTCTCTCTCTCTCTAAGAGCTTCCACCCCTTTGATGCGCTCTCTTTCTCCTACAGAGAGACGACGGACCACCGCTACTCGAACTAGAGTCCTCCCTGGACGAAGCAGAAGGCACCAAAAAAGAAGGAACGGGGATTGCATCCCGAATATGGGCGGTCTCCAAAGAGATCCAGTCTCTAATATCCCTCAGCCAAGTGGTCGACACCCGAACTTGCTGCAAGAAGAAGGCAAAATCAGTATATAAGAAGGATCAAAATAGAAAAGGAACTAAAAAGAGGAAAAGAATAGAAAGGTATACCGCAGGAAAAAGAACATCCTCTGTCAAACCCAACTCCTCCGGATCCATCGCGTGAGGAGGGTGTAACATAGGCCCCATCCCTCCATCATCTCGTCGAATATTGTTTGAAGGGGTATGCAATCGTACAAAGGGAACCTCTGAAGTCGCTCCCACCACAAACGCCAACGGACCACCGCCGCTGTGGGAAGACCACACCGCCGACTCGAACCGACAGGAGGGAAAGGCGAGGCATCATATATGTTGGGCGCCATCAACCAGCTCATCACAAAGTCTATGTATTCATACGGCCATTCCTGGTATTAGTGTACAACAAGTAGGACTCGTCGATCATCACCGCGATCCTCATATCCTCTGGCATCAGTCGCTCTCGACTCATAGACATAGGAGGATGTGCAGGTGTCACCACCACCTCCTCCTCAGTAATTTTCCGAAACACATGCTCCCTGAGATACCAGGAATTTCCGAACTCATGCGCCAGAAAATGCCTCATCTGCACATTCACCCCGATCGCCCCCATATCCTGAATGGATGTCCCCAAGGATAAAAAGTCACCTAAAAATCCCCAACCAGACATAAGTCAGTACAGAATCAAAACATGCCAAAAACCAAGGATAAAAAGGAAAGAGTTTTACCCTACCACTGGTCAGGGCATTCAAGACCTTACGTACCACCTCCAAAGAGAAAGATCATTTCGACTGCTGATTGGCTGTCCACCATCGATACAATCGGCAAAGGTCCCCAATCATCTCGTCCTTGAAGGTAATCAGCGGGGTATTACACCCAATCACCTCATATAACCACGTCTTCCAAAGACCGAAATTCATAATAAAAAAGAGACGCATAAGTAAAATGCGAATGCATGAAAGGAAAATGCGCAAAATTAAAGAAATACCTTGAGAAGATATGTGGCTCCAGTAAAAGTTTACTGGTAGCACCAATTGAATGCATCCAAAGAAAAATAGAGGGTCTCTAAAGTAAGACTCCCTCAATCATAGAGAGGGATGTTCAAAAGCATCCTCAAATATGAAAAGAACCACAAATGGATGATGTCGCCACTCGACGCCACCATGAAACCTCCCAGCACCAACAAAATGAATAATCAGGCCATCTGCCTCACTTGCAGCTCGTCCTCCACATCAACCTCCCTACTCAGCAAAACATCCTTCAGCAAGGACAGCCGGATGGAATCCCCAGAGACTATCCTCCCTACATCACTGAGCACCGCCCTCACCGCCTTCGACCTCACCCTCAGAGAGCGATCCACCTCTATATGCTCCCCATCACAATCCAGCCCCAGCAGCTTCTACACATCTATTGGAGTCATGGTCATCTCCCCAAAATCGAAAGAAGGTGTGGGTAGTATCCCACCGTCTCTCCACAAAGCTCATATGACCGCTGTCGACTGAGGCGTCTCATCCAGTGAAAATGCCAACCTCCCAAAACTCGCTGAGGATACCACCTAACGCACCATAGGTGGAAGATGGTCCCAGACGTCCTTAAGCCACGTCGTCCCACGGGTATGCATGTTCTTTAAAGAGATATCAGACTGTCAAAAGAAGAAACCTTGTCAAAATTCAAGAAGGAAGGAAAAATCACCAAAAAGTGAAGAATGCCAAAAGTCAGGTTACTTACATAACCACCAGGGTTCACCACCCTCGAAGAGAGATGACGCGACGGCTTCCGTAGCAAAGTCCACTCATTCGCAATCGGGTTGAATACGTCAAAGGAGTTCTCACTCCCCAAAGCAAGAGGCGCCCTGGCCCTCCACTCCACGTTCTCCCAATCATCAATAGTCAACCATTCCCTATGCGCTGCAGTGCTCACAAAGGCAGCCATTTCTTAGAGATCGGAATGCTAGAACGATTTGTAGAAGAAAATCGCATAAATAAAGAAACCAAGGAGGTGTGAAAAATGAATGGAATTCGCCCCCTTTATATAGGATGCCAAGCGTCATGCCGATCGACATTGACCCCCCACCCACCGATCGGCATTGACTCATTACCTTCCCGAGGCAGTCCAAAAGTCTGTGCCACTACCGAATGATACCGTCTGAACCATGCCGACCGACACCCCCTTAAAATTTCATACACAAATTCCCCGAAAATACCAGAAAGCCCTAAGAAATTCTCAAAAAAATTCCTAAAATTCCCAGGAAGGATTTAGAACATTTTCACCAAGAAAATTTCACACTCCCTCAAGAGAAACCCCCATTTAACCAGTGGAACTCTCAAAAACTAAGTAAAACTCCTCCCGACAACATCCCTAGAGGATCTCTAAAGAACACCCCGTATGCCCCAAAGGTCTCAAGCAATACATCCAAACCCTGGACCACCTAATCACTTCCCTAATGGAGTTTACGGCATCAAACTTACCTTTCCTCCGCAAAATCCCCAAAATCACAAGGACTTCCCTAGCAGAACTTCGAGGGACACTACATTTTCCCCAAGTCATTCATTATTCCCCAGAGGAATCCAAAGTCTAATCTTTACCCCTAGTAGAATCCCTGATTGTCCCAAAGAAAATGTAGGTCAGAATTGACCTCAGTCTTGGATCGTCACCTTAGTTAGGTTAAAATTGACCTTGATCTTCGGTCGTCACCTCTCTTAGGTCAGAATTGACCTCGGTCTTGGATCGTCACCTTAGTTAGGTCAAAATTGATCTCGATCCTCGGTCGTCACTTCTCTTAGGTCAGAATTGACCTCAGTCTTGGATCGTCACCTTAGTTAGGTTAGAAATGACCTCGGTCCTCGATCGTCACCTCTCTCAGGTCAGAATTGACCCCGATCTTGGATCGTCACCCTAATTGGGTTAGAATTGACCTAGATCCTCGGTCGTCACCTCTCTTAGGTCAAAATTGACCTCGATATTGGATCGTCACCTCTCTTAGGTCAGAATTGACCTCGATCCTTGGTCGTTACCTGTTTTTGGTCAGAATTGACCTTGGTCGTGGATCGTCACCTTACATAGGTCAGAATTGATCTCGGTCCTCGATCGTCACCTCTCTTAGGTTAGAATTGACCTCGATCTTGGATCGTCACCTTACTTAGGTCAGAATTGATCTCGGTCCTCGGCCGTCACCTCTCTTAGCTCAAAATTGACCTCGGTCTTGGATCGTCACCTTAATCTCGCAGAATTGGGTTTGACCCACAGAATTGGTCATCTCAACTTAAGCCCTTAGAATTGACTTCGGCCCGTATAATTGGTCATCTCAACTTAAGACCAAAGAATTGGCTTCGACCCACAGAATTGGTCATCTCTACTTAAGCCTGCAAAATTGGTATGATCCCGCATAATTGGTCACCCTCATCTTCAAACCCTCAGAATTAGCTTCGACCCGCTGAATCAGTCACCCTCATCTTTAAGCCCTCAAAATTGGCTTCGACCCGCAAAATTGGCCATCTCTACTTAAACCCACAGAATTGGCTTTGACCTACAAAATTGGCCATCTCTACTTAAGCCCACAGAATTATCTTCGACCCGTAGAATCATTCACCCTCATCTTTAAGCTCAAAGAATTGGCATAGACCCTCAAAATCGATCACCCTCATCTTCAAGCCATCAAAATTGTCTTTAACCCGTAGAATCGATCACCCTCATCTTCAAACCCTCAGAATTGGCTTCGACCCACAGAATCAATCATCCCTAGCACATCCTCAGGAATTGGCCTAAACCTTTCCTCCAAGCCATCCCTTAGGTCCTCAGAATCAAACTCGCCCCCTAAATTGGTCATCCTCATTTCTTAGGTACTCAGAATCGACCTTAACCCCCTGAATTGGTCATCCTCGCTCCCTTAGGTCCTCAGAATTGACCTCGACCCTCTTAATTGGTCATCATCCCTCAAAAGCATCATGCATTGTCTATTTGACGGATATCGTCTGTTCCAAACTCACTCATCAAGGGTCTCTATAGACACCCCATTTTCTTACCCCCTAAACTTTCCTTAGGTCCTTAACACCTCCCTTCATCACTACAAACCCAGGTCATACCCCGAGTACTTACCTAGAAGCCATCGGGCAATCCCAGTCTTTATTTGACAAAAATTCATAGTATTCAGCTCGAACGAGATTGAATGAATCTTTGAAGGGCACTGAAACACCTTTCCAAAGTGTCCGTCCCGTGCGCGATTCTGACTTACCATGCGGATGAACGACCCGTTTTCCCCTAAAACTCAATCAGGAGGCCATCGGGAGTTCCCGGGCTCTATTTGACAAAAGTCAACTCTTTAGCTCGACTGAGACCGAATGAATCGTTGAAAGGAACTGAAACCCATTTTCCAATAGTCTGCCCCGTGTGCGATTCTGACTTACGGTACGGACGAACGATCCGTTTTACTTTGATAGGTCACCGAATGCTTCCAAGGCCCGGTTGACCAAAGTCGACTCCCAAAGATGGATCAAACACTTTGGAATTTTGAATTACATCTCATAAGCTTTCCAACGGTCCACCCCATGCCCGATTCTGACTTTTCATGCGGACGAACGATCCATTTGCGTCCGACGATTCCCCGTCCAATGGACTGACGAATGCTTCCAAACCACATTTGACCCAAAGTCAACTCCCGAACCTGGGAATGATCCAAAGGACTTTCTAAGGTCTCTAAATTACCTTTCCAACGGTCTACCCCGTGCACTATTATGATCAACGGTTTGCATTCTACGATCGATATTCCGAAAAGGCCTGAAAAATAATACCAAACGGCAAGTTCCAGACCCTACCTATCGGTAGGTTCCGATAGGCAGGAACAGGGCTCTGCCAATCGACTATACCCTGGGCCTATAAAAAGGAGTCTTGACCTCACTTGCAAGAAGAGCCCAAATCTGATAGATATCACTCTCAGCAAATCCAGAAAACCTCTCTCAAAGTCAGTGTGATTTCCGCACCCAAATCCCTTTCCAACCTTCACTTTTAATCATCCTTTTTATCAAACTTGGTGAATTCACTACCCTCCATCCTCGTCCAAGTCTAAGGACTTCTCTTTAACATTCAAGATCAAGCTCAAGGTCTTCAACAATCTCCAATTTTCTCAACTCTCTCCTTAAATTCTCATAAATTCGCAATAACATGTTTTATTACTTAGCACTTTTATTATCTCATCTCACACATCCTGATATACTTTTTTATTTAGTATTATTGCACATCTTTTATTTTCATATAAATAAAAACCCAAAAAATAAGAAAAAGAGGGCTTACTCATAATCTCCAAACGGGAATTCTCATACTTTTCTTACACTTTTTTGACAACTAAAACACTTTTTCTACACACACACACACATATAGACACATACACACACACACACAAATAAGAGAATCACCTTATTGGATTTATGGGATAAATCCCACCCCTCGTCTTGCATGTGAACTACGTGGACTTTAATGCCTCTATAGGCTATGTAGGCGTCTCGGGGTAAAACCCGAAACTCGGGTCCTATTTTTATTTTTTTTCTCATTTTATATTTTATCTAAACTCCACCCTCTTATATTATATATATACATATATTTGTTCCTAGTGGCATATTATTCCACATGAGTTATCGTTCCATCATAACGGTCAACATAAGGATAATCGCGTAAATCTTATTTTCTAATATTTTTATACCTTCCTACGGATAACTCAAGTCAAATATTCCTATCTCCACTACATATACACATGCACACATATCACGGGGAAAATAAAGGAAAATAAAAAAAAATCCATGAGAGACCGAAAGGGCGAAATGGGTGCCTAACACCTTCCCATTTCGTAACTTAGCCTCCGGACCCTTTTTAAATCATTTTGGTTTCGTATGCATCAGTATGTCTTTGGATGCTGTCCTTTGGGATGGATCCATTTCTATTATTTGTTTTGAGTAAAATAGACCGGAGACTCTAATCTCTCTACATCTTTCACCTCACCCAAATGACGTCGGCTGAAGCGTCCCGAGAGGGACGTGCGGGACCTAGGATCCTCCATTGCGCTTCCCACCCGCCTCGAGGATCCGGGAGGGGATGGCCACCCCTTGAACTAAAGGAGAGTGTATATTAATAGTGGTCCGAAACCCTAGAGATGGAATGACTTAATATTTTTAGGCACTTACATCTATGTATAATAAATAAGACACTTGGTATTTAGTGTTGGTCGCCCTCCCATCCGAGTAGATTTTTCTATTCTTGATAGTTCACATTCTGAGTTGGTCAGCATTTGGACTGACTAGCTTCCTTTGATACTGACCGAGATTACTAAATGGTCACCTAGGATGAAAGGTGTATTTCTTTCATTGGTCCACATGGGGAAATAATTTTTACATACAACAAAAGTGACGAGCAAAAACCTAAGAGATGATCAGAGTCTCCTTACAGGAAGGTAGACAAGAAGAAAAAAGGTAGGGATGATAATTTGGAGGATGACCCAAACCTATCCAAGTGATCTAAGGAGCATGTACATGATGTTGAATTATATCTTTTGGGTGTAAATTTATTGTAGGGGAAACACTCGAGGTGGAGATGAACCCGCGAAGAGGAAATCATACCTCAATTAAGCAAAGGCTTATGCTCATATCAGATAGATCAACCTGGCAGGCACTGTGGACACATTACCTACAAAGCTAAATATGATCATTTAGTGACCGGCTTCTCAAAAGATTACTTCATTGGTGTACTTTACCATGCGACGATCCTCTAGTCATTATAATGATGATACATAAGGGTAAGGTGGCAACAATCCTAGTTGATAATGGAAGCTCAATCGATGTCTTATTTTAAGTTTTTTAAAGCGTTTGAGGTTAAGACACAACAAAATCAAAGCTTATCATAAACCTCTCATTATTTTCTCGAGGGAGAAAGTGTAACCTTTAGGAATAATTGAACTGGAATTTGTGGTTAACACTTGACCTCGAATGCTGAACATAAAAGATCAGTTCCATAGTCCCGGATAAGAACATTCACTTAACGCATAACACCATCTTTAGCAGAGTGGGGTTGAAGAAGTTTGAATTCGTCCCTTCCATGGTGCACTAATATTTGAAGTTCCCCACTCACTTCGCGGGTAGCATAGTAAAAGGGAACCAAGTTGAAGCTAGAGAATTCTACTATACTTCAATCGAGTAGGAAGAGCAGAAGAAGATGGCGATGAACTATTAGATCAAAATGTTAGACCCATGAGATGAGGAAAAATATTCAAAGTTTAGGTTATAGAGGAGATTGAACTTATTTTCCTGAATGATGTGCATCCAAAAAGGATGGCACATATTAGATCATCACTGGATCCTGCCTTCAAAAAGGAGCTGTTAGAATTTTTGAGGCAGTAGAAAATTATGTTTGCCTGGAGCTATGAGGATATGGATGGTATTGATCCAGAATTCATTTATCACGAGTTAAGCATAGTGAAGGATGTTAAACTCATGAAGAATAAATGTCTTGTCTTTAGTCAGGAGAAAAATATAGTAGTGCAGGAAAAAGTAGAGAAGTTGTAGAAAGAAGACTTTATCGAAGACGTCAAGTACACAAAATGTCTCTCTAACGTGGCCACAGTCAAGAAAAAGAACAACAAGTGGCGAATGTGTGTGAACATCACCGACCTAAACACAATATTACCAAAAGTTCATTATCCCTTACCCAGGATTGACCATCTGTCTAATGCTATTTCAGGGCACGAGATGCTCAGTTTCATGGATACTTATTCAGGATATAATTAGATAAAGATGAAGCCAAACGATAAATATAAAACTTCATTCATCACCAACCAAGGTACCTACTATTGCAACGCCATGTCTTTTAGGATTTAAAACACTTGAAGAAGGTAAGAATGATGGTGAACAAAGTATTTCAAGATCGTATTGGTAAGACTATGGATGTGTATGTTGATGATATGCTCACAAAGAGTCAAAAAGTTGTCAACCACATCAAGGATTTGGAAAAGATCTTTGACTAGTTTGAGAAGCACTAGATGGAGATTAACCTAGCAAAGTGTGTATTTGGAGTAAATGAAGGAATATTTCTAGGAGATATAGTTATCCAGAGAGGAACTGAGGCTAATCTTGACTAGACTCAAGCACTAATCAATATATAGTCCCCAACGAATAAGAGAAAAGATCAAAGCCTAAATGAACACGTAGCTACGCTAAATAGGTTCATTTCTAGAGCTACTGACAAATGCATTCCATTTTTTAAAGTGTTGTAAAAAACTTTTGAATAAAATGATGAGTGCAAAGTTTCATTCTTGGAGTTGAAAAGTCATTTGAGGTCTACACCAATGCTTTCGAGACCAGTTTTGGGTGAAAACTTTATCTATATTTGGCCGTATCTGAATCTGCGGTTAGTTCAGATCTATTTCAAAAAGAGGACGTGGTACAAAGATGTGTGTATTACAAAAGTAAGCCATACCGCAGAGAAAAAATCCGGGTACCCGAGGTTTTAGAAACTAGCAATGGCCTTGATCGAAGCTTCTACAGGGATTAAGTTGTAATTATAGGCTCATATCATTATCATCTATACAGACCTGCCTTCACGCCCAGTCATTCATAAAACTGAGAAATCAAGAAGAATGATGACTTAGGTCGTGGAATTATGAGAGTATGACATCTAATATGAACTAATAATGACAATCAAGGGTAGGGCCGTGGCAAATTTTATCTTAGAATTTACTTACAAAGACAACCTACCGAGCAGACTTCTAAAGAAGAGAGCTCTACGACAAAGGTAAAAATAGACTTATACGAAAGAGTGTTTATCCTAAAAGAAGATCGATTGGACTTCTCCAAAAGATAGATCACCAATTCAACTTAACTAGTATACTCTTAAGGGAGAAATGTAAACCATTAACCTGATCGACCAAAATACTAACGAACTAGAATCATTGGCTAGACAAGAAGAAAATAATCATGACTCGTAGTAACTGAAAAAGTTATTCAACCATGGAAATTTGATCAAATGATATTTTAATGAGGGGCTTCATGTCTAGAAAATGTTCGTATATGCCTTATCCTATGCTACTGGAACAGGAGCGGGTTTAATAATTATGACATTAGATGAAATCGATGTGGAATATGCCTTTGTATTCCAATTTGAGGCCTTCAATAACAAGAAGAAGTACGAGGCATTCATAGCAGGATTGAAGCTGGCATTGTCTCTTGACATTGAACATGAACTGGCGTATAGTGACTCACAGCTCATAATGAACCAAGTGATGTGTATTTATGAGGCAAGAGAAGAATGTATGGAGAAGTACTTGGCCACTGACAAGTAATTATTATCAAAATTCTCCATGATCAAAATTGTTCGAATTCCAACGGCAAAAAATGCATGAATAGATTGACTCGCTCGATGTGCATCCGCACAAAAATAGATTGAGAAGAACCATTTTGGTGGAAATACTCATTCATCATAGTACCGATGAGGAGAATTCGAATATAATGGTACTAGATTTGGGTCCATCCTAAAAGGATCCAATACGAGCATATTTAGAGGTTGGCATAGTTTTAGTAGATCCTAGAGAAGCAAGGAGACTCCGGTACAAAGTAGCCGGATATGTGCTATAGGAAAGAATCCTATTCAGAAAAGGGTTCATCATTTCATTATTCAGATGTGTCCACCCAGTCGAAGCCTACGATTTAATAAAATAAGTTCATGAAGGATCTTGTGAAGCACATTAAGCGGGTAGGTCACTGGTGAAACGAGTGTCCATTCAAGGTCATTACTGGCCCAATAGGAAGGCAGATTACGTAGACTATGCGAGGAAATTTGAGAAGTGTGAGAAATATGCTTCAATCCATTAACTCAAGGGGAGTCTCTCATGCCAATCACATCCCCTTAGACATTTTCTATTTAGGGAATAGATCTCGTCAGCCCGCTACCAAAAAGTAGAGGTAGGTTCAAGTATCTAGTGGTAGCAATGGATTATTTCACTAAATGGGTAGAGGCTATCCCCTAGTTGAAATTGCATATGAGAAAGTCTTCAAATTCATTTTAAATAATATCATTTACCAATATGGGAGGCAATATGCCATCATTACTGATAATAGAACTCAGTTTGATAACCAAGAGTTTAAAGACTATTGCATACGCTCTAAAATACAGAAACTAGAATCAGCACCCGGTCAGCGATAGTGAAACTATAACACCCGCGCCGCATAATTTTAATTTCACTTTAGACATGGTAAGATAGATTTTGGGTTGAATTTAGGAAAAATGTAGTGGCACTAGTGCGATTAAACTAGAGTGGTATGGCATGAAGTTATTATTAACAATTATTGTAATCATTCGAACGAGATTCAAATGACCATCTAACGATAAGCACCTGAACGATTTCCATTAGTCTTTAAAATCTCGTTGGAATGCCCTCGTTCAAATGAGGTGTGTTGTCCGTCAAACAATAGGTAGCTTCCTATTCGAACGAGGTGGTGTTTGACACATTTATAGCCTACATTTGACTCTCGTTAGAACTCTTATTCAAATGGGAGGGGATCTCGTTCGAATGAGGCCCAAATTCGTTCGAATGACTGAACCAAAATCAAAATTTTATGCACATTTTAATGTGTTATCGCAATTTTTATCATCAGATTAGATGAGCAGTTGAGCTCCAAATGGATCAAATAAAAGAGCGGGTTAAAGGCTTGATGGACTAATGGATTAAAGGATTGAGTTTAGGGTTATTTTGGGATTTAACCCTCAGGGTTTGGGGGTATTTAAAGTGGATTTTGGCTCATTTGAGCAATCCAATCAGGTTTTGCCTCTCTTTCTCTCTGGCTCTTAGATCTCCTACTCAACCAACCACCATCCGTCCACCAAAAACCACAATGGTTCACCCGGTTTCCACCATATTAACGCTTATAAAACACATATACACCATACATTTGATCAAGATGGGATTTCATGGAGATATTATTGGGGATTTTTAGAGAAGGATAGGAACAAATTATGGACTTTAAAGGGGGTTTTCATGGAGCTTTCATCGAGAAAGATTAGTGGATCTAGGCAACCTATTTAATGCCAACTTAGGAGGTGGGAGGTTTCCATCTTCTTTTACATTTATTCTACCATTATTGGAGCTTATTTGATGTGGAAAACTCTACTATCTAGCTTTAAAACTCCATTTTTTCATCGTATTGGTCTTATAGTTAGAGTTTGTAAGAGTAGAATGGATATAAGATGTTTGTTTTTTTGGATTTGTGAAAAATGGTTTACAAATGATTTCCAAATTTTTGAGTAAAATGATATATTTCAAGAAAACTTGGTATTTAAATATTTTATGGAATAAAATATTTGAAATAATATTTATCTTGTTGAACATATTTTACGGACAAATATCTCAAAGCTTTATTGTAAAATTTGAGATTTTTCTAAACATAGACATTTCTTCAAGTTTTAAAGAAATAAAAATGTCTTTTGTCTTGAAAAGCATGTTCTTGCAAATACTATGAATTTTCTAGAATGAACCATGTGTTAAACCCATTTAATGGAATTTTTTGACTTAAAATCCACTTCTTATGTATATGAACTTATTGTAATTTGATAACAAGCATAAAGACAAGTTTAGTAACGATTTTAAAGGGTTTTAATATGAATAAAGGAAAATAGAAATTTCATCCCTTAAAATGTGTGAATAAGTGTAAAAAATATAAAAAATTGGTATTCAGTACTTCATGTGAAAATAAAGAAGAAATGTTTTTTTCTTGCAAAGTCGTCTTCAAAATGTCAAATGGTTTCCTTAGTAAAGAAAGTAATGAAGTAAATAAACTTTCAACTTGGAAACCATGTTTACTCCATGGATTTTAATGAGTAATAATGTGTAAAAGCATTCAAGAAGATGGTATGTATAACTTATTAATGTTTTGGGAAATGAGCACTCGTAAAAATGGAGGAAAATAAGATTTTGGATATAAAGGGGTACAATGGTAATTTTACGTAAAGTGAAACATTTTTATGAAATAAAGATGTTTGGAAAGATGTTACACAAATGGTCTTAAATGAAAGTGATGTTTTGGGTTAAATCAATTAGTGTGTAAAGGACAATAAATGGTGGTTTTCAAAATGTAACACTACGCGTGGTGAAATCCTTGGGTTTTGGCTTCGGACAATAAAAATGGAATAATGTGGACATTTGAAAAATATGAAAATACATTAGCAAGAACTCGAATGAAATCAAGAAAGTATTAAGAACGACCTGGAGACATAGGGTGAAAGATCCAAAACACTGGCCAGAGCATATGGGAGCATAGCCGGTAATGTGGAGCCCTTTAAAATACGCGACTATTTGAAGGATTTCGAGAAAAAAATATTGGAACATGGTAAATAAATGGATTGTCTTATGAAGATAAGAAAGCACAACCTAACATGAAATATAATTGATAAGTGTTACGTTGAAAAGATAATATGGACAAAAAGTATGAGAAATTGACTAATGTCCGTTGAAGCGATTAAATGGGTAATTAAGTAGCCTGATGAAGTTATAACACATATTTAAACAAGTTTGTTGTTGCAAATGGTTTTCAATAGAAAACAAGTATTTTATATCATGGAGCATGTGTGTGTGTTGAAAGGTTATTTTCAAGGAAAATACTGAGGTAAATACAGTGTGAGTAAATGGGTTATTTTGATAAAGGAAGTATTCTCTCTAAACAAATGGTATTTTGTTTAAGTATTTAACCGGGGGCATTAAATTGAGAAATTTGGTAAGTTAAGAAAAAATGGTTTCATCATAGGATTAATGTGATTTAATCGGAACAAGTAATATTTTTGGAATAAAAATGATTTCATGAATTGATATGTACACACACACAACACACATACACACACACACACACACACACACACACACACACATATATATATATATATATATAAGGTAATTGCGTGTGTACATATGTATGATGTGATAGAGTCGCCTTTCTTTCGTTCAATTCTATATTGCATTGTTGTATTTTTCACTAGGCATTCACCTCATTCCCCCTTCTTTATTACAATAAGTTGTGTGCAGTTATGTATTTTAAGAGTGTTGTACAGGTAAATACCCTTTTTATTTTACGTTAGTAGCACTAAATGTTGGGACTCCGAGGACGCTTCCCATGGGTCCTACGCATAGCTTGATGTGAATCAAAATTGTATGCGAAACAAGTGAAATGTTAATTAAATAAAACTCGACTAGCAACATTGTTTTGATTGTCTAATTTCACGTCACACCTAACGTTTGTGTTAGAACGGGTTGACCTGCGAGTAGGCCATAAATTTGGGCCAGTGCGTTATAATTGGTATAACACATCTAGGTTTAAGGTTCCTTTCGAGAGTGTTATGGTGAGGACGATAGTGAAATTTTTGACGTCGATGTTAGTTTTTGGCCGAGCACACTAGATTGACGATGATTTTGATTCATTTTCTCAGTGATGGAGTCAAGGAGATTAGCACGATGGGAAAGTTATTTCCATGTAGCAAGTGGTAAAGTTAATTGCCATTACTAGTTATCTATTCTTCTAATGTAGATGTTAATAACTTTCATGTGTTTATGAAAGACATTAGTGGCAACACCGTGGTCTTTAGTGTGAGGTGCACTTGTGTCAAATTTTAATGATGTGAGAAGCCTTTTGAGGTGTCAATAAAGATGAATGTTGTCCACTGCTTAGATATAGAGATTGCTTAAAGTTAACTATGGAGACTAGGTGACTAGAGTGGCATGTCTAATAAGTATTTACCCCATAAGGACGCATTAGGTTCCTTAGTTAGGAACTCATGGTTAGTTAACAGTGATGATATAACTAGGTGAACATAATTCTTGTGGTAGTGTCAAGTCGTAAGTATTTAACAAGTCAATAAGAATATAGACATGTGTTGGTTGTTTCTTGAGGATGTGTACTCAGGACTTCGTTGACTGAATATTACCATTATAGATGAGTGCCTTAGCCATTGTCGAATGATATATATGTATATATATATATATATATATATATATATATATATATATATATATATATATATCATAATCCATGATGTGAGTTATGAGACATTGATGGTAAGTGAGTTACATGTGTCGTAGTCGTGAATTGGAGTAGCGTACGAGTAAACCCTAAGTAGTTTCCCATGATGTCGTTTTTGAGAACATGGTGCGATATTAAGCAATAGGATCCCTTATGATTTCAGTCCTGTGGACTAAAAGGATTATAGGTTAAGCACGACGTGTTATACCCTGCAAGAATCCATAGTGGTGTCAGATTTTAGTTGACACATAGTTTGTGGCATCAAGTCATTTGGAAGGAATTTTTGGGGTCATTTTATTGTAACCTAATAATAGGGACATAGGTTGAATCTCTACCAAGGTTTCAAACAAAAGTAAGTAGGATTTTCATCTGGATGCAGTATCTCGTTTGTTGGAAACTTATATGTTAGTGTTTCTGCGAGCATAGAGTAGTCATTTGAGATAGATGCTAGGAGGTCGATAGGCGTACCTACTATGTGGGAATCATGGGTGATGAAATCTTATCAGGTTTGGGTGACGTTGACATTAAGGTGTGCTTGGTGCCCTTAGTGAGCCAATTATGTTTGGTGTTTTGTTGACAATTGTTATAAAGGTCACATGATGACCTAAGTTTAAGACTAAGTTTAGAGGAGTTAAATCATGTAGTCCATGGTTGAACCATCCGATGTGATATAGATAAGTGATGTGACTTTCTAAGGTCAATTGTGAATTTGTGTCATGATGGGACATAACCCTCATGGTCGTAAGATAACTAAGTAAGGAAAATTGTAGTACTCGATTTGGCGAAGTAATAGGAGATACATTAGAGAGTAAAATTGTTGATTTCGGGTCAAGACATGAGAATAACACCCAAAATGGCTCATTGGAGTATGATTAAGGTATCACTATGTGTGGTTGGTAGAAGCTAAATAACCCTAGAAGGGAAGGGGTTAGCTCTTGCCATGTCTTTTCATACTTATACAAATTAGGAGGTATAGACCTGTGTAGTACTCTCTAGTCTTATATCCCTAATGACGACCCGTATGGCTGTTTGTATATTCAGTTGGGTTGAATTTAGAGATAAGCGTAGAAACAACCTTGTACCTATGATGTCTATTATGAGGTGAATGTTTGCATAGTTGGGAATTTCCTGAGTACATGATAGGATACAATCATCGTGCAACAAAGTGAACGGTAACCTAGGTGTGTTAGGTTAGTCACAAAGTCACTTTGACCAGAAAGATGGATAAGGTTAGCATTAACAAAGGTGTTTGGAATTCATTAACTGAAGCAGTTTGTGTCTCTTGATGATGAAAGGATGGAGAATTTCTCCTAATGAGGGAAGCCTAACGTTAACTTACTAAATACCAATAGGTTTGTATGTCACTTTCATCTTATGGAGATGAATTATTCGTGATTCGATTATCATAATTGGTGACCCAATCTAGGTTATACGGCTAGGATTTTTGAGGATGTTTGCATGGAGTCCTAGGCTTCAAAGCATATGCTATAGATTCTACCTTTGTAAACCACAGTCCGTTATATGCTGGTGGGATTCTTTCAGAACTATCGTTCGTCCATTTTAATTCATTTTGATCTTTTGGTCCCGTTGCTCAAGGATTCGTTCCTTCTGTTGTTGTAGTTTTGAATTATTTCATATTTTTTTGGCTATGACATGGCTTGACCCAGTATGAGTTTAGATGGACCTGGTGTGGTCATTTTAGCTAGACAACTGAGTGTACCCTTATGGAATGTATCCTTTTAGTCTACACAAGTTTTGTGTACGTGTGGCTATGCGTTCTTCCACACGATTTGCTCATAGTGTCTATTTTCCTTAGATTAATGGTTTTATGAGATAGCCAATTTTGCAATTAGTGACTCTAGCCGTAAGATCAGGATTATGATTTAAGAATGTCATATGTATTAGAACTATAGGGAACTTGACACGTGGTAGTGAAAGTGTGTCAACATTAGACTCGGGTAAGAGTTCCATTATTGGGTCCTTAGTTCGTAGAAGGACCTTGTGGGAGTACCGATTGGACGTATGATTTGTGACTTAAATAATATATCTCTCCTTAGGGTGAGTAAATATCGATGTAAGGTGAGCGTCAAGTCTAATTGAACTTTGTGGTCATGACAACCTGAGAACTCGAGTGAAGCTCAGGGCCTATAGTCCCAAGCATTGGGATAACTTACTATGATGGATTGGGTGTTAGTTGCATATCATTTTTCTCTTAGGTGAGTTTCAATCACTAGAGAGTGTTTATATGATAGATGTATTGAGTATACTTTGGGTGTTAGTAAGGAAGCCTTACGACTTGATCGAGTATGATCATTGCGCAAATGGAGCGTCAAGGACTTTTATGAGATTTAATGATTAGCCTAATGGTGAATGTTTAAACAAGCCTCGTGATGAGTACTTTGGTAAAAACTCTTTTTAAAATAATTATAATGATCTCCTAGTGGATTAGGATTTTAATAACCCAACCTTGACGGAACCCTATGACTTAGAGTAATCGTTGATAACCACAAGAATTTGAGTAATTGATGAATTACAAATTTTGTGGATGAAATTCTGTGAGGGAAGAATGTAACACCTTCCCCCATAATTTTGATCGTACCTGTGTGATTTGGTAACTTGGTATGATCCATTTAGACTTTAGACTTGGTAAGATTGATCTTGGATCAAATTTGTGTAATGTAGAGGCCCTGGTACGATTAAACTAGATTGGTATGGACCAAAGTTCTTATTCAAAGTTAGGTCTATCATTCAAATGAGTGTTCATGTCATTAGAATGAGGAAAGGAATGTTGCTCGAATGGGGATCGAACGATCATCTAATGGAAATAACCTCAATGATTTCCACCTGTTTCTGGAATGTAGTTGGAACACCCTCATTCGAATGTGGTGCATTTTTTTTCAAACAAGAGGTATATTTCTGTTCAAATGAGATGGATTTGAACCCATTTATAGCCTACGTTTGAATCTCGTTAGAATTGGAGGGGATCTCATTCGAGCGAGGTCCAAAGTCATTCAAATGACCAGATGAAAATAAGAATTTTTAACACATTTTAATGTGTTGTCACGACGTGTGTTGTTGGATTGGATGAGCTGTCGAGCTCTCAGTTGATCATATCAAAACATGGGTTGAAGGCTTGATGGACCAATGCACTAAAGGGTTGAGTTTAGGTGCATTTTGGCATTTAATCTTTGTGGTTTTGGGGTATTTAAAGTGGGTCTTGGATCATTTAATCAACCTAATCAGATTTTGCCTCTCTCTCTCTATCTCTTCAAGCTCCTCCTCCTACAACCACCATATACCACCCTAGAAGCACCATCCCTCTACCCAAAACCACAATAGTTTAACCATTTCCCACCATATTAAAGCTTATAAAACCCATATATACCACATATTTGAGCAAGATAGGATTTTACAGAGATGTTGTTGGGGACTTTTGAAGTAGAAGGGGAAGAGATTATGGAGTTTAAAGGGGGATTTCATGGATCTTTCAAGAAGAAATCTTAGTGGATCTAGACAACCCCTTTAAGGCCGCCTTAGTAGGCAGAAGGTTTCCATCTTCTTTCACATTCATCCTACCATTATTGGAGCTACTCTCAGGTGGGAAACTATACAGTTTAACTTAAAAACTCTAGTTTCCATAGTATTGGTCTTATTTGTAGTTATAATTTATAAGAGTAGAATATATATATATATATATATATGATTTAAGGATTTGTGTAAAATGGTTTATTAATAATTTCAAGAGTTTTGAGTAAAATGATATATTGCAAGAAAACTTGGTATTTAAATAATTTATGGAATAAAATATTTGAAATAATATTTATCTTATTGAAGATATTTTATGAACAAATGTCTCAAAGAAGTTTTCTTGTAAAAATGGAGATTTTTTTAAAGATAGACATTTATTTAAGTGTTGAAGAAAAAAAATTGTCTTTTGTCTTGAAAAGCATGTTTTTGCTAATATTATGAAATCTCTTAAATGAACTATGTGTTAAACCCATTTCATGGAATTTTTGGACTTAAAATCCATCTTACTTTGTATATGAACTTGTTGTAATTTGATAATAATCATAGAGACAAGTTCAATAAAGGTTTTAAAGGGTTTTAACAAGAATAATATAAAATATAAATTTCAGCCCTTAAAATGTGTGAACAAGTGTAAAAATATGATAAGTGGATATTTAAGACTACATGTAAAAATAAAAGAAAATTGATGTTTTCTTGCAAAGTAGTCTTCAAAATGTCAAATGGTTTCCTTAGTAAAGAAATTAATAAAGTAAAGAGATTTTCAACTTGAAAAGTGTGTTAACTTCAACGAGTTCAAGAGTGTTAATGAGTAAAAATATTCAAAAACTTGGCATTTATAATTTAATAATGTTTTAAAAAATCAACATCCGTAAAAATGGAGGAAAAGATGAGAGTGGACATAAAGGGGTTAAATAGTAATTTTATGAAAAATGGAACATTTTTATTAAATAATAATATATGGAAAGATGTCACATAAGTAGTCCTAAATGAAAGTGATTTTTTGAGTTAAATCAATGTTGGACAAGAAATGATTATTTTAAAAGTGTAACACTAGGTGGAGTGAAATCTCCGAGTTTTGGCTTCGGTCGATAAAATTTGAATAATGGGGACATTTGAAAAATATTAAAACAGATAAACGTGAACTCGGATGAGATCATGAAAGAACTAAGAAGGACTCGACGCCCTAGGTTGAAACAACCAAATCAGTGGCCAGAGCATATGGTAGTGTTGTCAGCGGTATAGAGCCCGTTAAAATACACGATTATCTGGAGGGTTCCTAGAAAGAGATAATTGAATACAGTAAAGAAATGGGTTGTATAGTGAATATAAGAAAAGACAACCTAATATGAAATGTAATTGGTAACTGTTGAAGTTAAAAAGATAATATGGATAAGAAGTATGAGAAATTGGTGCATGGTCGTGTGATGCGATTAAATAGGTAATTAAGCAACCTAAGGAGGTTTTAACGCATAATTAACACAAGTGTGTGGTTACAAAATATTTTCAATGAAAAATAAATATTTTCTAACATGGAGCATGTGCGTATTGAAAGGTTTTTTTCAAGGAAAATACTGAGGTATATTCGGTGTGAGTAAATGGGTGATTTCGATAAAAATAATATTCTCTCTAAGCCAATGGTACTTTGTTCAAGCATTTAACCGTGTGGGTTGAATAAAAAATTTGGTAAGTTAAGCAAAAAGGGTCCCATAATAGAATTAATCCGATTTAATCGGAACAAGTAACTTTTTAGAATAAAAATGATCTCATGCATTGATGTATGTGTGATTATATATATATATATATATATATATATATATATATATATATATATATATATATATATATTGAGAGTCTCATGTACATACCAATTTTTTAAAATAGTAAAAAAATTATTTTTTGGTTGAATTTTTTTATATGATGATTAAACATTTCAATATACCCATATGAAAAATCAACTCAAAATAACGTTTTTTTCTATTATAAAAAAATCGATCAAACTTTCACACTTTTAAAGCACTTTAAAAGCTGCAAAGGTTTGACCGATTTTTTTAAATAGTAAAGAAACTTTTTTGTCCTAATTTTTTTAATATGGCTCCCCCTAAATGTTTAAATACCACATAATAAAACTCAACCCAAAATAATTTATAAAATGGTTATGCGTTAGGGGTATGTAACGTTGGTATGCATTGTTTGGTATGTATAGGAGCCTGACTCTCTCTCTCTCTCTCTCTCTCTCTCTCTCTCTCTCTATATATATATATATATATATATATATATATATATATATATACATATATATATGAAAGTAGAATGATCTTTTACTATTTAATAAGATTATAAGACATTTCATGGTGAGGATTAAAGCCAACAAGGCGAGAAATCAAGGGTGGAGATCAAATGACTCTATTTTCCTCTTTTTCCCCTTTATTATTTCATTTTCCCCATAATAGTTTAACCCTTCATTTTATTTATCCCTCTTACCCAAAATTCAAAAATATGGTTAAAATAAGAAGTTACCACTTCAATCATCTTTTAGGGTCCACCCTACAAAAACTACACCCTATTTTCTCTCTCAATGGATTCCTCAACACTCTTTTTTCTCTCTTAAATAAGCAGGTAACTGTCCCTCCTATCTATGTTTCTCTCCGTCTATCTTAAATAATGATCTGTTATACATCTTGGGGAAAATATAGGTTTGAAGGTTTGAAGATATTGTCATAAACCAACTCTATTCTCTCCTCTCACAAAACCCTCTTTCTTAAACTCTTATTATATGTTATCTCACAAGATCACTCGCCGTTCCACCCATGAAAATCACCACCGGTTGATCATCACTCACTCTATCTACCCAAACATTTTTATGTGTGTGATTTGCAGGGTTTTGTTTAAAAATTGGGATATTCGGTTGCAAATTTGGGATTTTGTCATTCGAAGAAGAGATGTCAAATGGGGGATTTCGTGTTCTTGGATCAAATTAATTTTTTAGTTTAATCTCCACTCTATGTAATTAGGTTGAGATAAATTTTTTAATTATTTTTAATTTGACCCTAAATTATAATCGATGCAACATGCTATTGTAGGTTATACACTTGATTTCTCTTTTCAAGAAAGGGTGCTAATCTTCAGGGAATAAAATCTCATTATTGAGATAATTTTTTTTCCATTTTGGTTTAATGATAATTAGTCTATAGTTTTTGTTTAATGATATTTATTATAGTCTTTCATGAAGCAGATCATGAAAAACCTGTTGTTTGTTTGTTTATAAGAAATTGATTAATATTAAATGACATTTGCTATTATCGTGATAGACTTCTTCATTTATGAATATATTTGTTATTTCACACTCAAAGTTTTTGGTTGTCCATCTCAGGTGAGGAAAATCAAAACTAAAGCATGAGTTTTTTGCGACAAAACTATAGACTAATATTGTACTGATTGCTTTGATTGGGGGAAAAACATTGCATTTGCTAATGTTTGATATCTGAAACATGTTGTTCGATCTGTACAGATTATGGTTCTGAGATCTGTTTCATTTTTGGGTTTAGACATTTAAATGTATTGTTGGTATTTGTTTCTTTAGTGTTACTAACTACTTTCTTAGGATTTCATTTGTGTTAGTTGAATTTGAAATCACTTTTGGGGTTTCATTGCAAATTTTTACTAATATTAGGGTTTAATTGAAAATTATTACCAATTCTAATTTTTTTGCTCTATGGTATCATTGTAGAAGTATTGGGTATTTTATTATTTGGCCTTTTTTTATCTCAGGTACCATTTCACTCTAATTATTTTTAGTATCCATTACTAATTCATGAGTCAGTGTTCATCTCTTAAGGATGCATGATTATAGAACTAATATGTCACCTTTCTACTGTAGAAATGTACACTGTGATTTTACGTTTCTTTGATATTTTTTTCATTAATGTTCCTCCTTAGAGTGCAAAATGATGCTTGATCCATATCAGGTTATTATGTTTTTTGGCATTTGATGTTTATGTGCACTTGCAACATGATTTAGATGGAACATAAATACCATTTAGAACTTTAATTTGAAAGGATATTTAGGAAATAATCTTCTTATGGAACATAAATATGACGATTGAATACATTTCTTTTGTGAACCACTTGACATTAATGAGTCCAGATAAATCGGTGTTTTGAATACACACACTATTTTTTTTTTCTCTTTGGTATCTATGTCAATAACATGTATTCAACTTTGCTTGGATACTTTTAAATATTATTATTACTAATTATGCACTTCTTTTGCATTTCAAACCAAGTGATGATGAATCTTAATCCAACCCCTTTGGTGTTGTCACTCTTCATGTTCAATCACAGTTTATTTCGTAGAATCTTAATATGATAATTTCGATTTTCTAATAACACTAGTTCTCTAATACTAATGGTTTTTTTATAACAATAATGTAAAATATAAACATCATTACTAGTTCAACATCGTTCTTTATGTACATTGTGTGTTGGTAGTTACTTCGACGTCGCATCGATTACAGGTACAAATTTCATCACTAATAGTTTTTCTTCTGTATCATTAATTAACCGACATGGAGAACTCCTAGCAATGAATTAAGGGTTGGTAATGCTATAGACATATAAAATATGCTGGTTATGGGCAATGCACATGACATAAAATGTTACCAAAGAATATAGGTACTCCAATGAATAGAAAACATAATCAAGTAAGGAATTAGCAAGTACTTGATAAGAAGCGAAAACATCAATATACAGTTTAACTATTGGGTTCATATGCAAAAAAAATATATGCACATTATAGTAAGAATTAATAAAAATGTCAAGCCTGGATGAACTTTCGCATGTATGCTTATTAGGCTAGAATTGATTGGAATGACCGACCGCGTGAAAGGTGGTTGATTCGCTTCTTATCAAGTCCTTGCTAATTCCTTACTTTATTATATATTTTATTATCCTTACTTGATTCTGTATTTTATTCACCTGAGTATCTATATTCTTTGGTTTACTTATGTTCAATCTGGTTTGTTGCTTCAAACTATAGACTTTTGCCTTGATGGCATCATTTTTTGAAAGTTTAACTTCTTTACATTTTTAAATCTGGCTTACATATAATAGTCATGTGTAAAAGTTTCATATTGTTGTGGAGCCATAAAAAGACATGTATGATAGTTTTAAATTGCACATATTACACTGCGTTTCTGTTTTATTTTTATATTATTATGGTGTCAATCTAAAATATCACATTCATTTCATAGTAATAAACATTAATAATCATATATATGAACCTTATCATGAATGCATTGAATTAGTTAAGGTAAACATGCACACTTTTATTAAGAACAAACATGCACAATTTTATTAAAAATAAACCGTCACACTTCTATTATGAACAAATTTCCCTGCACACTTTTATTTCTCTTAAGACTACTTTTGATGTAATAATTATTAAATTCCCCCTTCATTATTGTCTAGGCATTAATATCAAGCTTGATTGGAGATATATATGTTGGATATTAGCATGTTTAAAAGAATATGTTGAAGATGTCATTAGTAAGTTGGTGATTGCTATAAGATATTCTCTGAATTTTTAACTCCATTAAATAACCAACCTAGCATGACCATTGAATACTTAAAATGTATATTTTTTCTAATAATTATGTAAGCTCTATTTTTTGGTGATTTTATTGGCCTAAGATATGAATTAATAAACATGAATAACCCTGAATCCTATATGGATGCTTTCAGTTATGCATTATTTTAAAATTTGAGTCTTCATGCTTTTAAAACTTGGTTAGTGGAGATTCTTATTTTGTTTTTATTGTTATAAGGATTAAATAATTAATTTTGGTAAGTGATCACTTCAGCAGTTGCCATATTATGTTCATTTTTGGAATTTTCTTATTTTTTTTCATGTTTACCATTATGTTTGAATGATTTGAATATTTCTACAGGTGTACTTTAATTTGGACGTTGCATATAGTACCACAATCTCTGGTAAATCAACTAGTGTGTTAAAGACTTTGTTACATCACTCAATGTTTCCCACCGAAATGCTCCGTAAGAGGAAATGATCAATTTTACATTTATACCTAATGATTTGGATGGCGCGGGATTTATTAAGAGGTAAGAGGTTAAGGAAATGTTAATTGCAATTTTCTACGAGTGTGAAATGAAATTAGCCGACGAGACCATTGAGACGTCACTCAATAAGACATTTTTCGAAGCTGATATAAATTAAGATGGAACGCAAAGATATTACATGCATTTAGTTTATAAGGTGTTGAATTTTGATTCATTAAAAGATAACATTTTCATTTAAGAGAATGAGGTTGTTGCCCAGTGTTACAATAGCTTTCTTATTGTTATAGTATGTTATTGATAGTTACTGGTTTTAAACTAGGTGAAGTATAGTTAAACTCGCAGTTGAATTTTTTGTTTCACACATGCCTGATGTGATCATGTAGGAATTTATACAGGGATAAGAAGTCTGGAACTATGTAAATTAATACAAAATTTTAGAATTTATCACTTTGGTAATGGCCACTATTAAGAGGGCTAATGGCATGAAAGATGAAAATAAGGGCATGGAATGTATACTTTTCAAAATGGAGAATCAGGATGTAGTGTGTGGGATGTTGGAACTCTTAAAACTTCATACCCCCACTAATCGATGTGGTCCTTCGAGTAGTCAGGAAATTAGAATAACAATAGAGAACACTATTCACCTTCATTGGGTGGATGAACAAGTGGACAATGTAGTGGTAGGAGAAAATAGAGACGCGACTGTCACTGGAGTTGTCTCTATCAAGGCAATCCAAAACCAGGCCAATGATAAATTTGCTACACTGATGTATGAGATTCTAAGCTATTGTTGCAAAAATGTAAAAATTTACTAAAATTGCTTATGTGTTATAAGACGAGACACCCCAGTGAGAAAAAGCTCGATGGAGGGGTTCGAGGTTTAGTTGATCACACTGTAACTTGTATATAAACCAATATGTACATGAATGAAAGGTTGATTTTCTCACTTAAAATAATGTTTTTATTTTGCATGGTTTATAGGTTTCTCAATGATTTTTTTGTTTTCATGGTATTATTTTTATGATATTGTTAGGGTTTGTTTTAATAATAGTATAATTGATATTTTTATTCTTAAACATAGTGAATTGGTCTATAAATTAAAAAAAAATTGTCCAAAATTTTAAATTATCAGATTTAACATTAATAATAGTATATTGGTATTTTTGTTCTTGAATAGAGTGGATTGTCTCATAAATAAAGAAAACTTGCAAAAAAAAATTTAAACTAATGGGTTCATAGCATAGGTTATTTCAAAAATTGTTTATCTAATGCAAACTAAATACGACGTATGGTCTTATGAACAATGCACACTTTCAAAAATTAACGTCGTGCCTTCAAGAACGGCCATACCCTAGTATATATACGATAATTATATGTGCATGTAGGTATAATGTGATAGAGTCTCCGTTTTTCCGTTTAATTCTATATTGCAGTGTTATATTTCCCAATAGGCATTCGTCTCATTCCCTCTTATTTGTTATGGAAGGTTGTGTGCGATTTCGTATTTTGAGAGCATCGTACATGTAAATATCCTTTTTATTTTATGTTAGTAGTTCTGAATGCTCAGACTCCGGAGATGCTTCTCATGGGTCCCACACATAGCATGATTTGAGTCAGAATTGCATGCTAAACAAGTGAAAAGTTAATTAGATAAAACTTGACTAGCAACATTATTTAGGTCGTCTCATTACACTTCACACCTAACATTTGGGTTGGATAGGGTTGACCCATGAGTAGACAATAAATTCAGGTCGAGGCATTACAGTAAAATACAAATAGAGGTAACCAATAAGACTTTAATAGATGTGTTGAAGAAAAGGTCAGACGATGCAAATAGTAATTGGATCGAGGAGCTCCCTGGTTTTCTCTAGGCATAAAGAACGATGTAGATAACAACAAAAGACAAAAATCCTTATATGTTAGATTTAGGAATAGAAGTAGTGGTCCAAACAGATATTGGTCTTCCAAGTCACCACATCCTCAACTTTGATTCACAACAGAGAGACCTGATGAGAAGATTCGATTTAGACTTAGTAGAAGAAGTCATAGACCACGCAACACTTTGAGTGGTAGAATATCATCATTGAACTACTTGATTTTATAACAAAAGAGAAAAACCAAGCTGTTAAAGGAGGGATACTATGTGCTGAAAAATTTCATTAAGAAAGGGAACAAGTTGGAGCCTAACTGGCATGGTCCGTATAGAGTAGTTGTTATTGTCTGACCATGAACTTACAAAATTGAAACCTTAGAAGAAGATCAGTTCAAGAATCCTTGGAATGCTGGAAACTTAAGGAAATACTATTAATAGTGGCAAAAGTATAAAGTCTTCTATTTTCTTGTAATTCAGTTTAATGAAAACTAAAAAACCTTTTATTCCTTATGAATATTGTCATTTCGAATTTTTTAATTTTTCGTGGGAACGGGAGATCTACATATTAATAACACATATCAGTATGCCTCACTGAAACTAAAATTCATGTATGAACTTGTCTTCGAACAAGTCACGAATGAGAAGTTTAACTTCATGTATGATGTCGTCTTAGGATAAATCATGAATAACAAGTTTTCTATACTCTAGGAAATCCATTGCAGTCATATGGATGACAAGATCCAACCATAAGTGACTAGTGTGGGGATAGATCCTAACATAATTGGTCATCTCAGGTAAGTAACGGTAACACATGGTTAGGATGATAAGATCCATTTATATGACCGATAAGTTTGATCATATGATTAAACTACTAGTAGGCTTATTTTAAGCACCTAGTAGTTAGTAAGTACACATCGCTAGTAGACCTAGGGCTATGGTAAGTCGATAAAATTAAAAATGACAAAGTCGAAGGCATCTGATCACATTACACACTATTCACGAGAATGTGTTCATAAATCCAAATAACTTAACATAAGCATGCAATGAAAAAATTACAGATGTGATAAAATCATTTAGCACAGCAGTGTTCATTAACCATCTGGTGTAAGAAGGAGTATACATAAATATTTTGTAAAACAACGGGCCTAAATCTTCACTTTAATAAATCAGGTGTGAGGAGAATCAACAGTAATAGCATTCTCAACAAAAGTGGGAGAAGTAATGTCCTCAAGGGAAGGGGATCCTCTTCAACCCTTTGCACTTGGACAACCTCTTCAATTTGGTTGGCATCTGCGATTGACTTCTTTACCTCTATCATTTACTTGGCCGCAAGGGCAATGGCCTCGTCATTATCCTCTTCCCACTTAATCACTACTCCATCTATATGGGGGAAATGTTTCATCACCCTCTTTTTTAACTCCTCGTACCTATTAAGGAAAAATGATATGTTTTCCACGTTGTAGTCAGCCGAGGATTTGTACTTCTCACCAAAGGTTTCCTCTACCTTCACTAGAGACTCCTCGACCTTAACTAATTTCATTTAGCATCAATTAACTCCTAATTGGACGAGGTCAAATCATTATTTTCTTTTTGCAACGCTTCCTATAGGCTCTTGACTCTTACAACATCTACATCAGCCTTTTCCCTCAACAAAAGAAATTATACCTTTGCTTGACTAAGAGCATTCGTCTTATTGATTACCTCATCATCTTTTTATTAGAGTTCATTGGAGGTTTTCTTAAAGTCATCATTAAGTTCCCACAAGTTTTCTTTCAACTCTGCATTCTCATTGGTTAACGTTACTCCTTTGTTCTTTATATGCCACGTGATTGGTAAGGGCCTCTTCTCTTAAAATAGAAATAGTGGAGGCCATGGAACGTCAGTGAAATAGTGAGGAGAAGTATATTAAGGATAAGAAATGAATATGTAAACTTACAAATGCCAAGCGGAGTTGGGCCAACCCTTACAAGGAAACTGGGTCATAGTCCCTAGTAAATTCAAAGTCCTTGTTGTAACCATGACACCCTAGGAGGTCGATTATGTTGTTTGTATGTGGGTACATGGAATGAGGGTCCTTCTTGAAATCCTCTAATGCCACCGGAGGATTAGGGTCAAACTTGTAATGTTCAAACTCCCCGTAATGATGTGTCGATCCTTTCACTCTGAATAGATGAAGAACTGTTGTCCTTCAATCTTCATTATGTCAGAAGGAGGTCCCCCAACCTTTAGAACATTCAGGTTTCTTTAAGGGTTGGGGATTTCTAAAGGTATTTTATCCCCCATGGTAAGAAGAGATGACATGGTCAATTTTCCCTTTACTTTAGCCCAATCAATGACCTCGACTTCAACTTCTCACCTAACATCAGTATTATCTTGCTTTATTTCCTCTTCATCGGTCCTTTATTAGGTATCCACCTTTTTTTTGCCCGTGCCTTAACATTTTCTGTCCTTTTTTGCTCGATTTTTATTTTTTTGCTACGAGCTAACTCTATTTGAGTCATGTCCAACTGTCCAGGATCCATACCATTAACAGAATCATACACTGACTGCTTTAAAGCATGAGGGGATGAAGTTGAAAATGAATGTAGAGAATTAGTAAAAATACCCGAGATAAGTCGAGCACGAGAAGAATAAGAAGACTATTACCTAACTCAACCTCGACCTCAACACATTGTGTAACTTTGATTTCTAGGTTGGTTTCGAATAAAACGTTTCTTTCAACTCGAATAACTTTTTAATAGGGATAATCTAACCTTCAAGAGTATGATACCTGTGGTATAAAAAAAATATCACAGTAAAGATTATACGAAGAACAATCACAATCAATAAGGAAAGAAAAAAATCACACACACAACACAACTATGTACGTGATTCGGCAACTTGCCTACGTTCACGGAGAGGTATACTATTTTATGAAGTGTCTCTCAATATGCTTCATTGCATTCCCTTATGCCCCGAGCCAGGGGTTACAATATATAGGTGTAGAATCCTCATTCTTCAAGTAACTCCACGCTGCCTATGATGACCCATGAATTCCTTGAATATCTCCACGAGATTATAGGGGATTGACCTAGTCTTGGAGCAGTGTGGACTATACATACATGTAGCTTATTTTTGTGATTTGAGGTCGGGTTTCTTTCTTGATCGGTTGGTCCAGGTCGGCCGTTACTGTGGGCTATGAACAAAATATGGTCCCCATAATACAGGACACTGATAAAATTCTCAACATAATAACAAATCTTCAAATTTTGGTGGTTAGACACCTATATGCCTCTATCATGTCCTGCAAAATGGTGGGGGATCTTTGGAGCCTTCTTCACTAAAAAAGAAATAGGAAAAATTATAACATCACAATGGATAAATATTATAAAGATGGATAGAAAATTATAAATTTTCCTATCTTATTCGGCCTATTCCACTTTCGAGGTACTTTACATGACTGATCTCTCTCGTGTCTTCTGGACTCCTAATCAACATTCATATAAATGAATTAGCCCTTACAGTTGTGATTACTAGTCTGGACAACATTGATAATTCTCAAGTGTGCTTTATAGGGAATAAATAATAATACTCTAGGGATTTTACATGGTCTTTCAAGCCATGGACATATCTGAAAACATCTCCAGTCATCAAATTTTGTATGGGCCTTTAAGAACATCATACACCTAGAATGGTCCTATAGGCATTGGGAGAGAGATGGGTAAAAGTGACATGATAACCAATAAGGATAAACTTAATAACAAGATGCAAAGGCATAAGAAGTCCTACTTGAAGCTCCCACAAGGGAAGGAAAACTTCATTCGACCAAGAGGTGTCATAAACCCACTGCTTGTCGGTAGGCAATTTGGTGGAGATGCTAATGGAAATACTGTATTTTTCCCTCGGGTCATCAAGGTCATCTTACAAAATGTGACAAGGATACCACCTAGTATTTGTGGGGTCATAAAAATCTTATGAGTCCCTGAAAGAACTCTCCTCAACCACATAATCATCAACTATTAGTTCCTCAACAGGGGAAGCGAAAGGAACGGGCCCTACCGAAGTAGCCCTGTCAGACACAACCCTCTCAGGGAAAGAATCAAAATCCACTACAGACATCGACAACGTGTTTGATAAGTTTTCCTTCTGCTCAATAAGATTCACTGCCTTAGATCCCTCAAACTCTATATTCTAGAAGGGCTCTCCGATAGGCAATGGAGTAGAGCCACCTAAAGAGGTTGACTGGGTGTATAATTCGGGTGTTCGGGCTCATCTTCAGGGCAAACTACTTTAAGGGACTTATGAAACATCCTTTAAATAATATCCGAGTAATCAATCTCTAACTTAGACAAATACTTTGGCCACTTACGCACATGAGGCTAGTACACTAAACCAAAATGCGCCTTTAGTAATAATATTTACCATTACAAAAAATATTAGTAACAGTAATTTTCCTTTAGAAAAAAGGCATGGGGATCAAAATTTCTAACATTTTTTTATTGTTACAAATTTTGGATTTAATAATGGTGTTTCACTGCTATAAATTTAGAATTTACCGACAGTATTTTACCGTTACTAATTCTAATTTGGTAATATATTTTTTTGATATTGTAACAATAAAGGACAAATAGTATTATTAATATATATTTAAAAAAATATTTTCTAAAATCCGATATCGTGCCTTGAATTTATAAAAATTCAGTTATGCTTTCCACACTATTCAAATCCTAAGAATATATACAAAGATAGTCCACATAAACAAGGTCGTTATATTCAACATTTACATTTTATATACAACTCCACTCATGATTTACAAAAAAAAATGAATGAAGCAAGTGAAACACCCTAATAAAATCACCCCGAAAGTTACAATATTTTCATAAAATGCGTCTAATATAACATCTAAATACAATCATCTCGAAAATGAGATTTTTTAAAATTATAACAAATCAAATAAAATATAAAAAAGAAGTCCTTCAACTCCATCTCTAAATCTTTAAAATGGGGAACAATCGTACTTCTTTGCCTCCACCTCCACCTCGACCTCCACCTATGACTATGTTGATATAATAAAAAATTCAAAGAGGAGAAGAACAATAATTAAAAATGTTAGAGTCGAACCAAATTCCACAAAATTACATCAAATGTGTTAAAATATTGTGTATAAATTCACTTTACTGTATCAACCTCGAATTTGTCTCTTAAAATTCTCATGCAAACAACAAAAAACCTTCAAACAATAAATGAATATAAGTATTTCAGAGACTCATATTATACAAATAAGCAAAAAATAGATGCCAATAACTAAAACAAGGTATTGAACACAAGATAAAATGTGCATGCTTAGACAAGACTCAATGTTGTCGCAATAATTGAAATAATTAAAGATACCAAATTTGATAATATTATCAGATGAACGTGGTATATGGATTTTAGTGCTGGCCTTCAGAGACTGCATTGCATTGATTAATAGCATCGAGAGCTAACTCAAATCTCATTCAGGTGAGCTAATCGTGAGTCCAAGCATCCCACTTAATGATTCTACCACGCAAAATATAGGTGGCCTAATTACATCGCTTAAAATTGACACAAAACACATATGAGAAACCACATATCAAATAGTAATTACATCACCAAATGTTATTTTTTAGAGAAGAGAATAAACGTATCTAAAATTATGAGAACATAGAACATCGCTTACGTGTTAACACCATAATCCCATTCATTAACACGAACATGTTCCTTCATTCGCGATCGCCCGTATAGAGATATTGAGGTGTGATACGATGATTCCCATCATACCACATGGAACTATGATAGTTAAATACACAAAATGTAGATAATGAAAAAATTAATCCGGAGCAAATGGAGTAAATAAGGAAATCATGGCACTGTTAAGACAATTCATAATATAAACCTGTCACACTACTTAGTAATTCTACCACTTTATTCATCATATTTTTCTTTTTGACTGCTAATGAGTTTCAAAGGAGCATTTTATGCCTCTATTTAGGCAAAATCAATTATCGTGTTACACTGTTGAGACTATTAAGATATTAAGTTGATTTTGTCTAGGACTATAAGGGTGACAAAATAGAATGCATATGCACACTAAATCACATTCTCATCATATCTCCTCTCCTCTTCTCCCCCCCCCCCCCTCTCTCTCTCTCTCTCAGACATACACATACACACATATTAGTAGTAGAGTGAACTGATGAACATGCTTTAGGACAAGATGAATATCTGAATTTGAAACTATCAATCTTCTTGGGAAATGTAGGGTGTTTTGAGGAATGCAATCTATAACTTAGAAAAGTTGAATTTTGTATACTAGTTTATCCCAATGGTAGCTAGAATGAAGATTTCCCAAATTAATTTTTTAAATATCACATCATTACTTATAACATTACTAAAATTACAACTAGCAATAAGAATACTTAGAAGGTTAATTATTTCTTTTGTTACTCATGTTAACAAGCTAAGCAGAAAAAGTAATTTATAAAAATAAAAATAAAAATAAATGAAGATCATTTTATGTGAACAAGTGATCACACTTACACATCTGGTTTTCTTATTATTAGAGGGTTTAATGCAACACGTTAGTATAAATTTGTGTAATTCACATGAAGAAAACATGGTTAAACAAATAGGAAAAATACCTAAGATCACTAGGGATTGCTCCATGTAACAGATCGAAATCACTGAGATCCAATTTTGTTAACGATCATAAACCCGAGACAAAAGGAAACACCAAACACATGAAATTGGTGTTTTCTCGGTAGTAACCAAGACAAGAAAGGAGGATTCTATGATTGAGACGTTCATTTACATCCATAAAAGGGTAAATACTTAAGATTCTTCAAAAGTATTATGGAACGTTATGGTCGTGTAATAGTTATTTTATCTCTATGAAGCTCATCTAAAAATTTTAAAATTTCCTAGATCATTGGGTAATTTGTTAAAGATTGAGCAACCATAGAGAATAAGAGGTTTCAAACATTTTCGCATACAAATGGTATTCGAAAGACTTGTAAGATCTTTGCAGTAGCTTAAATTTATTAAAACAATGTTGTTAAGGTGTTCAGTTGGTGAAATTAGGTCTCTAATTGAAGGTATACATAAATTCTACATCATCTTTAACTGTTGACCTTAACTAGATCTTAAAAAGGTGACGCAAGAAAAATAAAATTATTAAGGGAATTATAGGCTCTGCCATTTACTGGAAATATGCCCATGGTAAGAATGCATATAAGATATAATACAATATTTTGAAATGAAATTATTAGAGATTTTTTTACCCAATTTTATAATCGTGGAATGTAATTCTAACTATTTATCCAATCCAGCCCATCCTTACTCATCCTAATCACATCTACATCTATAAACCATGTTATTTGGCTTGCATTATGGTTACAAAAACTTAGTCAAATTACTTTATTAGTACAAAATATTCAAGCGTAAACTTTGTTTTGCATAAACTTGACACAAATATCTAAATGACTGATTCCTAAATTCATTTAAACTGCGATAAATACGAAAAAGGTTGAAACATTTTATACGTGGAAGGACGGTTTGAGATGATTCTAGAGAGTATAAATCATAACTTATTTCTCATAATATTATATGTTTTTCTAACCCATAAAGAAAACAAAAGAAACACATACCAAATTAGAAGCTCACCAAAAGACGAGCCCAAAAATAGAGTAATACACCTTGTGATTGAATATTGAAAAGAAGATACACTACACCAAAATGGTCAAGTGGACACCCTTTAACCGTCCAACCTTGTCACGGTCATTGACCATGACAAAAAAACACGTGTTTTTTCTCACGGTCAATGACCGTGACAAGGCAGCGACAAAGGCTTGTCACGTTCAATGACTATGACAAGGTCGTGACCAAGGTTCTAAAAAACGCAGGGCGTGATTGAGGCGTGGAGGCCAAGCCTTAAGCCTTAGAAGCCTAGGCGGGCCTATGCGTAAAAAGGCGTGAAAAGGCGTTTAGGCCTTCTTAATATATTTTAATATTTTTTAACCATAACAACGATATTAAAATACAAAAATTGCACATATCATAAAAATATGTCTGAATATATGCAAATTAAAATACTATTTGATTATTTTGGATGAGATAATGGTCCGATTTGTAAACAAATTCTTTAAAAGGCGACATCGTTTCACTAAAGCATTGTTGTTTTTAGAAAAAAGTGCACCTTAAGGGTTTTACCAAGAATAAGGCGTGAAAAGCGTAAGGCGAGGCATTTCTCCCAAGCCTTAAGCCTAGGCGTGCCTAGGCTGGTTTTTTAGAACAGTGGCCGTGACAAATAAAGTTGTCATGGACTTGTCACGGCCATTCACCGTGACAAGCCTATAAAGTTGTCATGGTCATAGACCGTGACATGTCCGTGACAATTCTGTCAGTTAAAAACCTTCCCTCTTCTTTTTTTCCCACCGATTTCTATTCCCTCCATTTCTCTCTCTCTCTCTAAGAGACTGTTCTCTCTCTCTCTACGATTTTTGTACATTTTCTCTCTCTATTTCTCTTCCATTTTTGTATATGTGTGTGTATATGTGCGTGTGTGTATATATGATGTGTGTGTAAATGTGCGTGTATGTGTGTGTGGTGTATATATGCGTGTGGGGGGGGGGGGGGGGGGCAGGGATGGGGGAGGGGATGGGGTGTATATGTGCGTATGTGTGTGTGTATATACATATATATGTGTGTGTGTATGTGTGTATGTGTGGGTGTTTATATGTGTGTGTGTGCGTGTGTGGTGGGTAGTGGAAGTGGGGGGAGGGGGTGGGGGCTGTGTGTGTGTGTGTGTGTGCGTGTGTATGTTTGTTTTAATTAATTTTTTATTGGTTTATTAGATATTTCCCCTCATATTGTAGTGTCCCTTGTAAAAGAATTGATTGATTAAATATTGATTGGTTGTTAATTTTTCTAGTAAATTAATAATTAGTTCCCCTTTTATATGCAAGTAGGATTTCCCCCCATTGTAAATTAGTAAATTAATAATTGTATACTTTAATTGATGAAAATAATTAATTGAGTAGATGAATTACAAGGAGTACGGGATACACATTTGTTGTTGCCATTGCGATTGGATTGTAGTGGATCGATGTTCGGTTGGTTAATTTTAAAAGTGGCATGACCACTGGATTATTGTCCATATGGGGGTGGGATTTTTCAACTTTTTTTAAAAATTACTTTGTATCACGAACAATATATATATAGTATGATAATTAAATGAAACATACTTGAAAATACATATAGTGCGCATAGATACTAGCCTTCTAGTTCTTATGCGTACGTATTCAATAGCCCTTAGACCCGTTCGAGAGTCATTACCCCTGTAATGAGATCTCTCAAATTGTCCCGTTTGGATATTTTGGCACTGCATAATTTTTGTATAATAATATTCTTAGGGGCTTAAATTTGTTACTTTTGGAGGAAGTTATGTAGTCGTATCCTAATGTTCTCTGGGCACATACTAGATTGACAAGTGTGACTGTTATTTCAATTGATCAATTGAAATAACACTCACACTTGCCAATCTACGTCATGTACTTGGAGAACTATGGGGATATTCTACCGAATTTTCATCAAATCGTAACAATGTGCATGAGCTGTTAAGTATATTACAGAAATATACGGTCTTGAATGGGATAGGACCACTCACCCTTTAGAGGAGATGGAGGAAATAGGAATTTCTATTATAAATTGAATTTGAATTTGAAATTTAAATATGAAATATAAATAAGACATAATTAAATGAAACATACTATAAATATAAGTTTTGTTTATACTAATCCAAGAATATACACTTCGTACCTTTAATAGGTAATTAGTTATGGTAGCTGTGATGGGATATCCAAAATACAAAGAGTGGATGGGTGAGACAAAGAGAATGGGGGATGTGTTTCGCAGAGGTGCTAATGAATTTGTGAAATTCGCAAAGATATGTCATAATGATGAAGAGTTTATGTGTACAAGTGCTAGGTGTAACAATGGTAAGGTGCTTGAGTGGAAAACAGTTGAAATGCATTTGTTAAGATGGGGTATGCAAGATATTTATCTATTTTGGAGTTTTCACGGTGAATTGAAAGTTCCTTTTGTCCCCGAACAACCTTCACAACAACCTTCAATAAGTATGATAGATGAAGAAGGGGACAACGTAGATTATAATATGTTAGAGGATTTAGTTGATGATGCGAACGAAGTTTATGAAGTAGGGGAGAATGAGGTTACTGATGATGTACAAGGTTCAAGTGCTCATGAAGATATCACGATAAACCTTGACGATGACTACCAAAGTTTAAAATTTAAGGCGACCTAACCGTTATACTCTGGCTGTGAGAAAGATCAAACAACTTTACATTCCATAGTTGGTTTGCATAGTTTGAAGACATTGTACGATTTGTCTAGTAATAGCGTGACAAGAATTCTAAATTGGGTGAAGGGCTTACTACCCAAGGAGAATACGCTTCCAAATAGCTATCCAGTTATGAAGAACAGTTTAAAAGGTTTGAGAATGAAGTATAAATCGATTCATGCTTGTGTATGACTGCATACTATACCGAAAGGGGTAAAAAAATCTCAATCATTGTCCGGTATGCGATGAACCTAGATATGTCCAATCTACTGGTAAGGAAGGCCCAAGCTTAAAAGTGCCTCAAAAAGTGTTTAAATATTTTCCCGTTTGGCCTAGATTAAAGCAATATTTCATAGTACCATGGATAGCGGAGGCAATGACTTGGAATGCTAGGGAAGAAGTAGGGGGTAATCTCATTAGTCATCCTATTGATTCTACATCTTGGACGAGGATTCATTATGAGTATCTCAATTTTTCTCGAGAACAGCGCAACATTCGTTTGGCTATATAAATAGATGGTTTTAATGCATTTGGAAATCTAAGCACCAATCAGAGTGCATGTTCAGTGATCCTAGCTCCACTCAACCTCCCTCCTTCACAGTGTATGAGACCTGAATTTTTGATGATGTCTTTGTTGATAACTGGGCCAAAGGCACCAAGTGATGACATCGACGTCTACTTGTCACCTATGGTAGATGAATTAAATGAGTTATGGGAAGAGGCTGTGTAATCATTTTACTCTTTTATAAAAGAAGAGTTAAAGTTGAAAGCTATGTTGATGTGGGCAATTTATGATTTTCCAGCTTGTGGGACATTATCCGTTTGTGTAGTTCATGGTTATTTAGGGTGTCCTATTTATGGAGAGCAGACTGGATCTCTTCATCTATCCGTTAGCTCAAAAAATGTATACCATTGCCAAAGGAGGTTTTTACCCCCGGCTCATAGTTTCAGATTTAAGAAAGGTTCCAATTGTTCATCGGGCGGGGTTGAACATAGGTTACCGCCGAGACAACTTTCAGGTTTAGAAATTGAAAGTAAATCTTCTGAATATGGAACTAATATACCAGGTAAGAATCCCAAATATAAGAATGACAAGCATAAGAAGACCCCAACTAGGAATGAAACTGAGATAAAAAAAAAGGCACGGTCTAGGAGGCCAATTTTATTTAACTTGCCTTATTGGAATAATAACTCGGTGCGCCATGTATTGGATGTGATGCATGTAGAGAATAACCTCACTGAACATATTGTGGGCACTGGCCATGGGGGGACTCATTTGAAGGATGGAGAAAATGCATAAAAAGACCTTAAATCGTTGAAACTTAAGCCACAACTATGGTTGAAAGAAGATTGTAGGGGAAGGATAATAATTATCCCTTGCGCGTTTACTTTGACGATGGGGAAAGGGAGGTGCTTTTAGACACAATATATAATTTGAAGGGCCCATTTAATTTTTCGTCCAACTTGCAAAGGATTATGAATTATGCTACTCTTGATTTAGATAAGTGTAAGTCCCACGATTGGCATGTGATCATGCAATTGGTTCCTCTATTTTCTAAGCAATGTTTCTCTAAGTACAAGGATTTTTGGAGGTCCATTATGCAAATTAGTATTACCTTCTCACTTTTGTGTGAGAAGGTAGTCAATCGAGAACACATAGTGGCCGCAAAATTGGCGGTAACAGAAGCGATTTGTGTGTTGGAGAAGTACTTTCCCCCAACATTCTTTGACTTAAGTGTTCACTTGTTGATACACCTATGCGACAAGGCACTTCTTTGTGGTCCAGTTAGATATCGGTGGATGTATCCCTTTGAAAGATTGATGAAAGTTTTTAAAGACTACGTCAAGAATATGCGATACATTGTAGGATCAATTGCAGAGGAATACATCACCGTGGAGTCATCAATCTATACTCGGGAATATGGGCCTGACTCGACCAGTGTTGATGACACTAATGAGTTCGTCGATGATGGTGGTCATATGATGGAAAAATGAATGAAATTAACGAGTTTTCAACATGAATAAGTAACTCGTTATCTATTTGACACGCATGAAGATGTCGAAGAATGGAAAACGTAAGTTTAAATTTTTGTTAGTTTTACATTATTTTAGAATATTTTAGAATATTTTATACATGATTAATTTTGTAATATGCAAAAAATATGAAGCCCGTGAGAACAATAAAAGATGAAAAATAATGGTACAATCAGACAGCGAATTTAGGTTGTGGTTGTCACAAGAGGTAATTATAATGAAAATGGTCATTATACAACATTACATTACACTCAAACTTTACAACTAATTTAATTAATTTATCTATATTATCAGCTCTGAAAGATGGGTGATGCGACATCAAGGCTTGCTCATCTAACCACTGGACCCTAGTTCATGGCATAAGAGTAAAAAAAGTATTGATTGAACGGTAACGTATTCGGCGCAACAGTGTACGAGGAGAGTACAAATATACAGAACTCGACCATTTTATACAAGGCTCTTACTTTCTTTCGAGCGAGCGAAAAAGATAAAAACCTCGTTGAAGCTGAAATGACTTACCATGGTGTAATTCGAAATATATTTGAATTGGATTATATAAGCTACAAAGAGGTTGTATTTTACTGTGACTGGGTAAGAGTTGAGGATAAAAATGCTTGTAAAGTTGATCCTCATACCAAATTGATCATGGTTGACTTGTCCAAGTTGAACAGAAACTACGTGCATTTCAAAAGGTCAACCATGTGTTTTATTCACAGTATATCAACAATGAGCCGTGGTTAATTGTCCTACATGCGCCAAAGCCTCTAAATAGTAGTGTGGATGACTTGGCTGCTCCTACTGAATATCAATCCATTTTTTATGATAACCTGAATTTGAAAAAAAAATCAATTGGTAAAATATATTCTAATTTGTAGTTTATCAATCCATTTTTAATGTTTTTAATTGATTTGCACTTTATCATTTTTACTCTTGTGTACTGTGTGTGTGTGTGGGTGAGGGTGGGGATGTTTCAAATTTTTAGTAATTGTATATATTATGATTTCGATGCTGTTGTTTTGGAATTCAGAATTGAGGTGTTAAATAATAATAATTCATTTGGATTTGTAGTAATTGTACATATTTGCATGTCTTCTTCTAATTCATTTTGATTTGTATTAATAACAACATTTTTTTTTACAGAAAATGTCTCCTTCAGGTATTAAGGCGAGGATGATGATGATGATTATGATGATGTCGTCTGGGCTCAGTGGTAGCGGAGGCGATGAGGGCTCCTCGACCCTTAGGCTCCCCTAATATGAAAAATTAGGGATGGACATTGAGAACAAGACGGGGCTATTAGCGAGATCCCTCGAGCTGGTAAAGATGATCATCGGTCTGGGGTACACTAGTTGGAGGGAGGTTTCAAATGAGCTCAAGTTAGCTATTTGAACGCCACTACAGGTTATGTATTTATATTTATACTTAATGAATATTTCAATTTCAATTTCATTTCATATTCATATTTATATTTATATTTATATTTATTTGCAACTAACATTGTATTTTTTGGACAGGAACAATTCAGCTTGGATCCAAAACTACGCAATTCCGTCTTGGAGCAGTTGAGGGAGCAACACAAGATGTGGAAGAAAAATATGTGAATCCGGTACTTTGGGAAGACTCGAGACTCCATTATCCGAATGCGTGACTCCGTCCCGCCGAAAGAGCCAATCTCATTGGTACAATGGCAAATTTATTGACAATGAGATCGGAGAGCGACAATCGGCATCGCGCCAATCGGGGAGAGAAAATCGAGCGAAAAAGATGGATCTCCACTACTCCGGTCGGACGTCTTACGCCGTGGTGGAGCATAGGAAGATGGTAAGATTTAATTTTTCTATAATTACATACATATATTATTATGCATTATTTTACTTTGCGGGGCCGATACTAATTTTGTATTAATTTATTTCGGGGGATGGGGAGTGGCCCTGGGGTTAGGGAACATAGGCTCAATACTTATGTGGCTATTCGAACGAAGAAGGGGAAGGATAAGGAGGTGTCCCCGTCCGCCACGACCACGATTGTAAGTAATCTGAAAGTTTACTTTTTGTTAATTACGTTATAATTTTTTTATTTACTTATTTAACTAATCATGTGCTTTTTATCATTTAAGGCAAAGCTTAAGGAAGTGCATGAGTCGTAGTCTGATACCGACAAGGCATCTTTGTCCACAGAGCACTCAGCCAAGTGCTTGGCGCTTATCGCAAGGGGAGGACAAGGGGGTGAGCTCACAGGGGGTCAAATCTAGGATCATCGAATTGGAGAGGAGCGACACCGGGTTGGCTCAAACGGTGGACTCGCATGACGCGAAGATGTCCTGTTTAGAGGCGACGGTCCAAGATATGTTCTCAATCATGAAGCATTCATTGGGCGGAAATCGTAAGGGGAAAGGGAAGGAGAAGGTGTTGGAATAGGAGGTGGAGGAGGACTAGGATGTGGACCTCGCTACTTCATCGCCGAGACGTGCGGAATTTGATGATCCAGTCCCCTATCTGGCTCCCTTCGACCGACCGAAGTCGACACTTGGTTGGATGAGCGTGTTTATATAGTACATATTTGATGGCCAGCAAATAGGGTGGGGGTTAAGGGACCCGAGTACCATCCAGGGTATGCCAGTTCATGGACGTTTGCTTCAAGACATCGAGGCCAAGGTGCTCGTCACGCATGTGATAACCGGGAAGGAGAAATCTCCATTGTGGTTGCACGAACAATGTGGTACGATGCATATTTATGGGTGTATTAATTTGTATATCATGTGGCCTACTCACCTCCTCAGACCTACCCAGACATGTAGTGACATTATTTTAATTGAATTGTTTTATGTTATAATATTTGAATTATATTTGGATTATATCATGATGCATATTGTTTTGAATGTATATTTGTATTATCTCTATTTTATTTGGATATATGATGTTTGAACAGGTACAACGTTTCTATAATAGGTACAAATATACTGCTGGGCAGTGGCAGTGGCCATACCGCCCAGCGGATTTTTTTCCAATTCTGTCCAGAATTATCACGGTCATTGACCGTGACAAGTCCATGACAATAATTGTCACGGACTTATCACGGTCAATGACCAATATAATTTTTTTATTAAAAGTCACTGGTTTGTCACGGTTAATAACCGTGACTAATATTTTCATGGTCATTGACCGTGACAAGTCTAATGAACTTGTCACAATCATTGACCGTGAAAAGTTCTTGACAACAAACGTTGTCACCCCCAGACTTATCGCAGTCATTGACCTTGACAAGTTGGACTTGTCACAGTCAATGACCATGACAATATGACAGATTTGGTGTAGTGACAGAGCTGAGAGAGAGGAGTGTGGTGAAGAAAATGGTGATTCGGGAGGGTCTTAGAACAATAATATTATTCGTGATTTTAAATAGTGAAAAAAGAATAACTCAACAAACAAACTTTCATTTGACTGGTTGTGAATAAACAGTGCCAAACCAATATCTACTTTCGTCTTGTCTCCTCTACAGAACACATTCTATAATTACTTCTTCATTACCTACTCCGTTTATTGTTACCTCTCACTATATCCTTTACGTCTAAAGTAACAAATTGGGTCAACTTGGTATGAGATTAATAAATGATAAAGTTAACAATTTATAAGTTCGACTTGCTGAACCATATATAGGTCTATGCATCTAGTAACGTAGTAGTTTTAGACGATGATAAAAGTTGCTTAATAGTACACATAGGTCTAACATTATTCAATATATAGTAGAGGGAATTTAACTGCTTTTGTGTGTGAATTCAAGATATTGTTAAGGATAAAAAGGGTAGGATAAAGGAATGTATAAACTAAATTTACATAAATAAAATAAAGTGTACCTGTCAGTTAAACACTCAATCTTGGGACTAATATACATAAATGAGGGAAAACCCCTTCAATTTAAGAAGCCCAAAATTAATGGTAATAGGTTGAAATAAAGGAAATTTCTAGTTAGCACAGATCACAAGGTGACAAGAAAACATAACTGAACATACTAATCAAACTTAACATTTTCTATGTCGAATTGGTAAAATTTTATAAGTATGATATTGGGTATTACTCTATGAAGATAATGTTTCAATTGAAAATAAATAAATGTTTGTCTTTACTGGGAAATTAATACTTACATAGTAGGTTTAGAACAATATATATATATATATATATATATATATATATATATATATAAGGTGTTGTTAAGTGTTACAAAATTTCGGAGTATCAAATTTTAACAAACAACTAATTTAAAAAGAAGCCATATTCCATTTACAAACACGATCACAAATGTTTAATGCCCAAATGAAATTGCTAAAATATAAATTTGAAGTTCAAATCCATTAGATATATGAGATCTAAACTAATTACTTGATGTTAGTAACAAAATCATGTGAATATTAAATCTAAAAGAAACTCGAAACCTCATGAGTCCAGTACTAAATTGCAAATTGTGAAGTTCTCTAATATTCGGATTTAGATAGATATATGTAGCAAAATATAAACAAATATTCAAAATTATCGTAATCAACAAATTGAAATTATTTCAAGTATATAACAATATTTGAAATTGACAATTTAGATAAAAAAAATTAAGATCAACATCTCTTAAACTTGAAAACACAATTGCAAAATTAAACCTACAAAAGCATCTGAATGTAACAATATTTCTAAGTCTAGATAATAAATTTATATACCTCGGGTGGACTTGCAAACTCAGAAATTTGTTCTCTTACATATGCAACAGCTAATATTAATAATAACTTTTTCAAATGATGGCTCTTCCAAACTATGACAAGACACATAGAGAATAAGAATCTAGATACACAACCAACACTATAGTAACAAAATTTTAATAATTATTTTTAATTATACCATATATCCAAGAAGAGGTCATGAACATGTTACATATGGCTTGAAAGAACTCTTTATGGAGATGCCTTAAAATATGTGAACTCCAACTTCTTGATTTGAATATATATATATATTGTTATCAATCCCAAACCAGATCAACAAGAAGAGTTATTAAAAGTAAGCCATCTTACCACACTGATACACCAAAAGCTTCTGATACTCTTTAGCAGCCATCGCTAATTAATCAATGTAGTTGAAAGAAATTTTGAGAGCACTCATCGCCAAATATCGATGCAGGTGGACCGATCGAGGGGGATAATTTTTTGGCCATTTGGATGTAAGTGAGTTTCATGTGTATGAGAGGGTATTTTGAGTTTTGGGGTGAATTTTAGTCGGATGCATTTCATTTGTTTGGGGACAAATACATTATTTTTTTGAAAAAAATCACTCATAAAATATTTAGCCAATATTAGTAACACTTATATGAGATTACTAATGGTATTTTATTTTGTAAAATTGTGATGGTATAATATCGTTAGTAATAAAAAAAAATCTCTTACTAAAACATTTTTTTGGTGAAGTGGTAACTCATCAAGAATACAACAAGAGCAAGTTACTAAGATATCGGGGGCTAAAAGATGTACTAAAGATAGGTATTTCCCACAAATGGCTAAATAAAAAAATTGTCAAAAGATTGTGTGATCCTAGGCTAACCAACTCATTGGCCATCTAAAAGGAAAATTCTCCAAATTCAACACCAAGAAAAACATAATTCAACAACGCTAACGGATGATACGAAAAATCATCCAGTAGGCGTTCTTGTACCAGCAAATAATTTGTAAAATCAGTAATGAGAAAATAAAGCAAGTAAAGAGAGAGAGAGAGATAAGACAAGATATAGAGTGGTTCAGTTCCTAAAATAGGGCTACGTCAACTTTGGTTCTCTACTCTCATTATATGCGTTACATTGTACAGTATTATCAAGTCGTATTAGGTGTACACGTATAAGAATAAAGGAGAATACATATCTGTAGCGGTTTTGGGTGTACCGAAGATCTGCATATGATGTAGATGAGTTGACCCCAAACTGTATGTTGAGGTTGTGTAGAAAGAGTTTGGCAAGGCTTTACTAGGTGCTGTAGAAACTGCACTGAGGGAGAGGAATCGATCCCTTATTTTGAGATGTGGTTCTCTATTTATAGGAGGTATGCGAGCTGTGTTACGTGCCCCGAGCACGTGACATATAGCAAGTCTCGAGTTGTCGTAATAGAGAGGGATACAGCCTACAAGGCAAGTATATATGAGTGTTGCATCACACGAGGCTACATCCAAAGGTGTCGCGCCTAATACTTGGTAGGGCCGCGACTTGTATATAAGACCAAATGATAATTGTCGCGCCCTATGTTTGGTAGGGATGCACCCTGTGTTGAGTATGGTCACGGTCTATAAGCTTATGTATATGCATGAGTAACTTCCGCGACAAGATGCTATATTTATGCTATCAGTAAGTTCCCAAGTCGCAGTGCCAAGAGATTTCGATTGAGTATGAAGCTTAGTTTAGTCTTCTTACGTGATGTGGTACTTTCAAGGCGACGCTTCATCTTCCCGCGCCCTCTTATATAAATTGTTCCAGCCGTGGACTTCATTACATTTTCTAAATCTTTGAGATCATTTCGAGAGCTGAACTCTATTCATACTTCATCTTGGGTTTTTTGACGACCTTTCTAGCCAGTGTGTGGTGGTTCTGAGACACTTCGAATTGGTTTGAGGTTGAGCACCGACGGCTTCTTCCTTTCCAGGTAACTTTCTCAACCACTAACCTTGAATCATTTACCTTGAATAAATGAGAGAGAATCATGTTTATCTTGAGCCTCTACATATGAACTTCTGCATTTCTGCATTTATTTTAAACTAAATTTCTTCAATAGCCTTGAATCGAACTTTAATCATGTTTGTTGTATCTGAATTGATATTAAATTTTTCTGTAATTTGAACTTGAATGTCTGTTCGAAGTTGAATTTTTGTCAGTTTGATTGAATATAATGACTCTTGAACCTTGAATTCATTCTTCATCGGATAGAAATAGGCTTTATGGATTGAACATTTGAAATGCGTTTTCTTGAAATGCAATAAACAACTGATATTATAATCGTGTTTGCATTTTCTACTGTACAACTTTCTGAATGTTTCAATTTAAAGTTGCCTCTATTCCTTGTGTTCTTGAGAGAGACCCTTCATATTCCAGGGCTTGCATTTTTTAGAGAGAGACATTTTATTTTTTAGAGCGCTTGATCTTTGAATTTACAAAGATTGAATGCTCACCTGTTTGAGTGAGTAGCAGCGGTAAGGTAAAATCTCTTTAGTAACTTAGGGCTTTCCTGAATTAATGCCTTCATAGAATAGAAATCATTGCTGCGGCGTGGAGACATATGGCTGCGGCCTGTAGTAACTCAGGGTCTTAGGTCCCCATATAGAGTTCGCGACATTTAGACAGTGCATTGTCCATAGTTTAATAACTACGACATGTAAGAATATAACATCCTTCCTCAAAAATAATATGCCTCGGTGACAATAAACTTCTAGGGCTTTAGAACCCAACATTTGGTATACTTGGACCAGTTGGCCCAAAATATTTTTTTGTTCCTCGACTTGATATATCATTACACCTGATGCTGCCTATGAGTGGCCTTAGGATCGTATTGGCTGCGATGCGTAACTGCGGACTCTCTACTTTTCAGGTACTGCTGCAGCCATATGAGCTTTGACCTGGACTAATTTCTGAGTGGCTTTTGGAACAAATATTTTGGAGCCTCTCCTCCTGAACTTCCTTCATTCCATTCTTTGAGGACTATAGGGTCATGCTAGTTGAGTGATTTCCCTAACTGTGTAGTGTTGGATTCAGACTCAGATTTCGCGGGTATGGACGAAGAAGCCAATTCTAGTAACCATCCGAAGAACACCGCGATGGGAGTTGCATTTAATGCTAGGGATAAACCTGCTGGCACATCTGGGAGGGGTGAGAGACACCTTGCTTCATTTAGTATCCACAGTGTAATAGCCCAAGAATGGGTTGATCAGGTGGTTGTTGCCTTTGAGTTTCCTGAGGGTTTGATGTGCTCAGTACCTGTCATGGGACAAAGGCTATGCACGGAAATTGCTGAGGATGGCATATGCTTCCCCTTATATGCCTTCATTTATCGGCTACGATTGCCACTCCCTATCCCAATTAGAAGAATCTTCCAAACCATGACGATAGCCCCAGCCCAACTAGATCCCAATGGCTGGAGGGCCATTCTTGCAGCCGATGAACTGTGGGAGAATAAATTCAGTAGAGATATTACTCCTGCGAAATTTTTCCATTTCTACCGTCCAATGGAAAACTCCATAAAGTTTATGGGGTATTAATACTTCTCAGTCCGCGGTAGGGATGAGACCCTTTACTCCGGTAGGCCCACCAGTGTGAAGAACTGGAAAAGAAAATACATCTATGTTTCTGGAGAAGGGTGGGAGATGCATCCTGAAGAGACAAAGAGGGAGAGGTCATTTAGGATTTTGCGATAATGGGGGCGTCCCTCCAAACTTGGTCAATACTTTTGAATTGTGGTCGCATCCCCTCTTCGTAGTTTATTACTCCTCATATTACACTTTCGTACTCACCTTTGCATTTTTCTACTGTTCTAGACAACTTGCAGCTGAGTATGAGACAAGAGAAAAGAGTTAGTGATGCCATGACAATTCCTTCTCAACAGAAGAAATTCAATACACTTATAACCTCCATGTCTATTTTCAAAGCAGACTATTTCCCCAATAAATCCATTCCCAAAGAAATGGGTGCTGAAGGTAACGTTGTTATTTTATTTTTGATTGTGCGTCTATTTTTTCTCAGGTAAAGAAATTGATAGGTATCGGTTAGAAACTCAGCTAGCTGAGATGGATGAGGATGCGGTGGTCCTAAATAACACCGCTCGACGGAGGAAAAGGAAAAGGACCAAGTCCAAGCCTCCTGCCTCAGTCGCCTCTATTGGCCAAATTGATTCTGTCGCGCCACAAAATCTTGTTGCGGATCAAAAAAATGTTATCTCGCCCTCACATCAAGATGAGGATTTGTCCCCTAATGAGAGGCCTAAGGGAACCTTTGATGATGACATCGGAGCTAACCTTGCCGCGGTGGGTCTGATGTCAAAGGAGTCCGTGGCACCTCTCCTGTATATGAAAAAAATTCTCCGCCCCCTCTATCCATAATTATTGTTAATGAAAATTTTCCTCCTCCACAAAGCAGACGTCCGTGGCCACAACCTCGCAGGCCAGATCCCCAGTCTTCCTGGGATAATACTGCTCGTGACATCCACAGGATAAGGAAGGCAATGGATAAAGCCGACCTTGATCGGTTGGCAGCTGAGGACTATGAGGACTTCGAGTCCTATGCCCTCCACAGTCTTTTGAGGGTAAGTAATGACAACTTACCAATATTTTTTGCAATTTTGAGTTTTAGTTTCTAACTCAATACACTTACAGGCTGCGAAAATTATGGCGACCCAAAAAATGCATCATAAGGGTCTCTACAGGCTTAAGGAGGCCGCGGAGTCTGTTAACAAAGATGATTTGGAGAAAGCAAGAGCTAAATCTTTTGAGGTTGGAAAGAAATCATCTGTCGCGGCACTCCAAGTGGCTAAAATGGATCTTGAGGCTGCTGTCAAATCCAGGGGCAAAGCTGAAGAAAATTTTAAGCAAGCCGCGGAGGCTCGCAAGGCTTCCTAGCTCAAACTGTGGAAGCTTGTAAGGCCGCAGAGCTTGCAAATAGCAAGTTGGGACTTCTTGAGAAGCAACAAGAGGAGTTAAAGATTAAAGTTTCCAATGATGTTGAGGCCCATACCGCAGGGATAAAGAAGATGGAGGAAGATCACGCCATGACTATTAAGAGGATGGAGGATGACCACTATGCGGCCCTTACTAGGAAAGATGAGAATCACGATGAAGCCCTCTAACTAGCCATTGACAACACCATTGCATCTTATAAAGTCTCGGAGGACTTCTTCCTTATCAACAATAGGGCTTATATCTGCACCCACCAGGAGCTGAGGTACAGAGTAGGAAATTATTTCCCTGATGCCGCGGCTACAATAAAGTCTTGGAGTGTCACGGATGCCAATCATGATGCCTGTGTAGCCGAAATAAAGGTTGTGGCCGATGAGAGGCCTAGGCTGAGGGCTGAGGCATAGGTCGCGGCTGAAGAGCAAGAGACGAAGACAACGACAGAAGATGAAGATGGGAATGATGAATATGATGCCACCTCCTAGACTTCCATCAATTTGCTATTATTTCCCCTTGCACTTTTAACTTTTGCAACTCTTTAATCGACTGTGGCCCTTTGTTTGTAAATAATTTACCAATATTTAGGCCGCGAAAACCTTTGATGTCGACTATTCTTGCCTCCTTTTTCTACTAGTTTTTTTGTTCTTCTGTGTTACTTGCTTCAACACTTGAATGAATGCCCTCTGCATATTTTTGATTGCTTAAATATGCGATTGCTTTTTGTCAATACAAGCATAAATGATTTTTCCACATAGGATGCGGCCAGTTCTCTTCACCTTGACCTTTCTACTTGAATTCCATTATTTTTGCACATATATAGGTTTGAATATGGTCGCGACACCTTTGGGTGTTTGAATCATGTCTATTATAGCTTTAAGATCTCTTAATGGACGCAATAATATATATAAGGCTGCGGCACCTTTGGGTGCTTTGGTATGCTTCGTGATCACAACAACGCAGCTTCCTTTAGTCGCCTCAATTTCCTTTTATGGTTTTCCTTTAGTCTCTTTCAGTGGGTTATTATCATCCCCCCCCCCCCCCCCCCGACAAGGTATTATGAAGCTTCCCCAAGCATATGTGGATATATACAAAGCCTTCCTAGGGTATAATAGAGTTATCCATAGACAATTAAGTCTTTGTCCCTTTAAGATATAGGATTATCCGTAGACAATAAAGTCTCCGGCCCCTGCGGGTTATTTTCAGGCCTTCCCATGCTAGGTATTATGTAGCTTCCCTAAGATAATATGAGATCACTAAGTTAATGATTTTTAGCCTCATATCCACCAAGTTAATGACGTTTGCTGGGGGGGGGGGGGGTAACCTCCCCCAAGCTAATGACGCCTCCCGAAAGCTAAGAACAGGCATTGGAAGCCCTTGTGATTGATGTTGCAAACCAACATAGGTAGTTGCTCTCCTCATTTTCAGTTATCACTTGCTTTCGGAAAATTAGGCGCCTTGACGGGCATTTTGTGCTCATTTAGATGTTCTAATTTTCGATATAACATATTGCCTCGAAGCAAGATCTGTTTAAGATAATGGTCTTTTATAAGATAACATTTAATGGAATTGAGAAACCGAAATGTGGAACTATAGAGTGAATTTGATTTAATATATCTATTCATTTATATATATGTATATGACTTTGTAAGGACAATACAAATTTTAATTTAAAACAGCATAGGAAGAGTTTTCACTATAAAGTAGAAATAGATGAAATATAAGACATAAGTATGAAAAATGGGCATGTGGTATGTGAGACTAGACTTCATCCCCTAAAAATCTCTGAGGAACCTCTATAGAATCCCTTGCCTAATCAACCTTTCAATTTCATCCTTTAGTGCATAGCACTGCTCAGTGTCGTGGCCATGGTCCAGATGGAACTTACACCACTTGGCTTTGTTCCTCTTATGGGGTGGAAATTTGAGCTTCTCTGGCCACCTTAGTAGCTTTTCCTACTTAATGGACTAAAAAATGTCTCCAATTGGGAAGCCCAATAGGGTGTAAGTCTTAGAGCTCCCTTCTGTGTTCTCTGATTTCCTTTTTTGATTCCTGTTGATTACTTCTGCGGATAAACCCTCTGGTACTGCTGCGGTAGTGAAGGCTGTTGAAGCAATGTTCCTGGGTTCCGCCCCCATATTGGATGAGGCCGCAACCTCTAGCATGAGGACCCTCTTAATCAAGTAGTTGACTCGGGTCTGGAGTGAGGCATGACTGTCGTAAAGATGGTTGAAGTGATTGTACAGTTGCATGATCTCATCTTTGACTTCTATGCTCTGGATGGATTCTCCCTCCATTTTTTTCTTTTGTTAGTCTTTACAAAGTATATATAATCTGAGACAAAACTAACAGAAGTGAGTAATATCAAAAGTGTTGGAGTAACCAAGTAAGAAATGGGGATGCAGCGTTCGAACTGCTGCATGGTACTACTGCTGAGGCCGTGGCCAGTAAGGCACATAGGTGCACTACCATGGCCTTTGTATGGTATTCACCAAGGTTGAGATGGAGACCATCTGAGTCCATCCTTTGATGTTTTGAAGCTTTAGTAACAAAACCATGCTAGTAGAGGTCGCGGCCATAAGGCATTTTAACTGCCCGGCCGCACCCCTTCCTAGGCAACAAAGGGAGCAATCGCAGAATCTTAACCCTAGACTGAGTTTTTCTCTCCCAACACGTGGATAGCATACCTACTAGGGTTGGTTAATGAGAGGACAACCTCACGGTGCATAAAACTGCACAGTTTCAATGTTAACCCTAGATCATAGGTCAATAACAACAAAAAATGAGATTAATACAATCCTTCCCTAACCACTCATCTTTTCGGGGCTAGAGTCCCTCATGCTTTTCAGCACTATCTAGATGAAATGATGTCACAGGGTATGTAAAATATATCTAAGCTAATAAAATGATGACCCGAGAACAAATCTGGCTATATGTAATAACCACTTAAGGGTGTGACTATAAAACAAAGCTCAATAACCAACATCTACCCATGAGATGACGATCCAAAGGATCCCCAGGGATCGAATAAGGTGTTTAAGAACTCAAACATAGATAAACAAGCTTGAAATATCTCATTCCCATAGACGGCGCCAGATTGATGATACGAAAAATCATCCACTAGGCATTCTTGTACCAAAAAATCATGTGTAAAATAAGTAATGAGCAAATAAAGCAAGTAAAGAGAGATAAGACAAGATATAGAGTGGTTCAGCCCCTAAAATAGGTCTACGTCCACTTTGGTGCTCTACTCTCATTATATGCATTACATTGTACAGTATTATCAAACCGTATTTGGCGTACAAGTATAAGAATAAAGGAGAATACATTGTTGTAGCGGTTCCGGGTATGCCGGAGATCTGGCTACGATGTAGATGAGTTGCCACCAAGTTTTATGTTGAGGTTGTGTAGAGAGAGTTTGGTAAGGCTTCACTAGGTATTGTAGAAAATGCACTGAGGGAGAGGAATCGGTCCCTTTTTTCGAGGTGTGGTCCTCTATCTATAAGATGTATACGAGTTGTGTTACATGCCCTGATCACGTGATGTATATCAAGTCTCGAGTTGCCGTAATAGAGAGGGATGCAACCTGCAAGGCAAGTATATATACGAGTGTTGCATCACACGAGGCTACAACCAAAGGTGCTGCGCCCAGCACTTGGTAGGGCCGCGACCTATATATAAGGCAAAATGATAAGTGTAGCGCCCTTTACTTGGTAGGTCCACACCCTGTGCTGAGTATGGCCGCGGCCTATAAGCTTCTGTACATGCTTGAGTAACTTCCGCGGGAGGATGCTATATTTTTACTATCACTAACATATAAAGAAAACCTCCAAGAACTCGAAGAAGAAAGGAAACCCTAGAAACTAAAAGGCGAAGAGACTAAGAAATATTAATGACAGTCGAGAAAAGGGTTAAACTCTAAAAAGGTGTAAGCACTTCGCAGAAAATGGAAAAAACTGGTCGTAGTTACAAATGCTTGAAGGGTGGGTTAAAGATGAATGCACTTTTGGGAACTGGGTAGTCTCTTTTTCTCTCTCTCAAATGATTTGAGTATTTAAAATGAGTGTAAGAGTTCTAAAAGAAGAAAGGTGTAGCCTATATACTCTCCATTTAGCGGTAAGTACACATAATCATGATGTGTTGAATCACCGTTAAAATAGGCAAATGACGGAGAAGATGTAGAGAATCGACGCATAAGCTACTCCAGATGCGTGTGGTGATCACATTATGTGACAGCCCAAGTCAGTTGACACATGTCAGTCCACTGTAGAAATTAGAAAAAATATCAAGTAAATCTGCTTGACAAAACCGAACATAATTGAAAGACGATCAAATCTCTATGAAGTCGACCACACCCATCTATTTAATATTCCATCCATTCATTCCTCATTACCAACTACTCTGAAGATTTAACACTCCAAAAGACCTACTAACCCCCTCCAATCATGAATGGTGTCTTTGGGATTTTGTTCTACCATAAATATGGGACATGGAATGGATGAATAGTATTATGACACCTGTCACCAGAAAGTGCTCAGCCTTTTTAATAAACTTGGTCGGCTATGCCAATCTGATCAGCTCAATGGTAGTCCTGCTCGACCAGACAACTAACCATCTTCTAGTGACACTATCAATAAGTTCAGTCAAGGCACATATGAGCCATGTGGTGGAATATGGGACTCCCCACTCACACCATTATGCACATGGATTACTATACACGATAGTCCACCTTTTTAATATGTTGTAACCAACTCACGATGACTCATCTGATAGCATGTAAAAGGTGTATCTGCCTGATCTATAAAGGCATTATACCTATCTCAGTAATCTCTCTCTCTCTCTCTCTCTCTAGCACTCAATCCCATGTGATAAGAGATCTTAAAATTATTCTGCCTAATGGCCATACACAAAACCCTAGAGAGAATTTTGAGAGTTTGTATCCACCCTTTTTATGCCTTTTGTCCCATTGAAGTTTATAAAACCAACACTGTACATGTGGATGTAGGCACCCTATTGAGTCGAACCACGTTAATCTCTGGTTTCCTTCTTTGTCTCCCATCCTCTCCGTTCGTCCTAAATTGGTAAGTTAGTAGCAGTAATCTGTTTATTTGTTATTGTTTATTATTGGCGTATTATAGCTAAGGTCTAAAAATCTATATACCAGTTTTAGATGATAACAACATTTTTTTTCTGAAGTACACTTAGTGTTTTATGCCACAAAAGAATCACTTGGTGAAAGTATAACTTTTGAATGAGATTAGACACTTTACCACCAAAATTAAAGATACGTGCGCCTGATCTAAAGCTATCTTTGACAGCATTCTAATAATCAAAAGTATGTGGATTGCTTATAAATATAAAAAAACTGTTTTCTCCAAGGACCTAATTGTGAAGACCCTTGATTAAACTTGTCTTGTGGGCTGAACCCATTATTTTTTATATATATGGGGTGATTGTATCCATGGTGATAGACTTCATTTGATATTTTTATTGTTCTTCAGAGCATGCATCATGGGAACAAACTGGCCATTATAAATCTGAACAAGTGAGTTGAATTTGATCTAAACACATTTGTTTAACCTCCAAATTAAATAAACACATATAATAGGTGACGCAACCCATCATAGTCTTCACCAAATTTTTAGTATTGTTCTTTAGTTTTCACCAACCATTTACAAACATGCAAGATTAACAGAGACGAGAAGAGCCTACGTGTTTGTCTGCCACCGAATGAACACTAGATTCCCATTCCAAATAGATAAGGATCATGTCCTTAAATTATTCAATAATTCTTTAAGTTGAAAATTCTTATGAAAACCTCCACAATTTGAAAGCATCCTCTTTTGGATCCTATTATGATTGGTTAACGCGATAGGCATGCACCACACCACTCCTTTCCTGTCCCTGGTATTTTACTTGCTTTTCCCTAAAGCATTGTTTCCGAAAGGATTCAATCATGATAATAGAGACCCCACACACTGTTGTAGTCTTAGTACTTTAATTTCAGTTCCAACAAGCTCCTTTTTAGCTTGAAGATAACCACTAAGTTTTACTATAACTTGGGACACCGTACTAAACTCACCGGAAGAACCGCATTGAGCTATTTATTAAACATGAATTCTCATCAAGAGAAAAACGTGCATTGCTATTCTGTACCAATCTCCGACCGTATAACATTCAAAATTTAGAAAAATTGGCTCAATAATATATTAATTGTGATAAATCGGTAGGTACTTCTGCCTGAGAGAAGTTAGGAGACGTGTTTGTATTTGTCACAAAATCTATTAGCCACTATTCAAGGAAGATTTTATTATTGAATGGGTGCCTTACTTTTGTAATAAGATTCTCCGTTTGTAAAAAAGGAAGAAAAGTGGAAAAAAAATATCCACACGGTAGGCCTATCAACCCGACCAGTATAATAGGATCTGGGCATATTTTTTTGGACCCGTGACCCAATGCCCATTTATTACACGGGAAGGGTCTGGATCTTATACAAAATTCGGACCCGAAGACCCGACACAAATTGTACATTATTATTTTTTAAATACAAATATATATATGTGGGTACCTTGATTTCTCATTCTGGCCCAAGACGGACAACTCAATAAAAACGACCCAAAGTCTGGGAGCCTCGTATCCCAATCAATTCAGTTACCACTCAGTCAAGTTCCTAAAATCTCGTTTGCAGATATTCTAGGGGCTATGAACTGACGTGGGGAAGTCCAACACCCCCACTCCCCGAGAACAAACATGTATATAACAAACCCTAAGCTTGGGGCAAAAGGCATGGATTATTTTCTGTAAAACACTCCCCGGAGTATAGAGAAATAATATCGAGAGCACCACCGTGGACGTAGGCATTCTTGCTGAACCAAGTAAATATTATGTTGTGTGATTATCGTTCTTTACATTCTTTATTTGCTTTGGTGATTGCCTTTTCTTATTAATTTGTGTTGAACTTAATTGTCACCACAATTGGCGCCGTCTATGGGAACGTTCGTCTTCTTTTTAGAAAGCCCTCACCAATAAAGAATTTGGAATGTCTGGTCACAGTAGCAATGCCCCTCAAGCAGGGGATATCCAAGAGCAGCCTGCCCTTCGCAGGATCAGATCTGAAGTTTGACGTTCAGATCAAAGGACTCGCCCAGAGCGACAAGCCTCAGAGGAAAGTCAGGGACCTTCTAGGTCCACACAAATCTTCAGGTTGATCGATGCCGATGAGGCAAAGCTCCAGGAGCAAAGAGAGGCCGCTAGTAAGCAAGAAGTAGAGAATGCTCGCCTCAAAAGGAGATTTGAAAGGATGGAAAAATAGCTCCATCATAGCACCAGGCAACGTCAATATCGCACTCCTAGCCCTCAGGCGAGCAAGTCTCGCAGCCGAGGAAGGAGCCCTAGACGCAGATCCCAAAGGGTCGAGGAACACTCCTCAGGCGATGACTTGCTCGAGCAACACCGACCAGCTCGACGTTATAGGGGCCCGGCTCGAGGAAATGATGACATACGAAATTTGGCCCGAAGAGAAATGGACCATCATCCAGCACATCGAGGTGCCAGATCGATCAGAGAGCTAGCCCGTCGAGCTCTCAGGACCCAGATGAAATCCCCTTTCTAAAGGGAGACTGAAGAAGAAGCCCCCAAGAAGTTCATGATTCTGAGATTCAAGATCTATGATAGAAAGACTAACCCTATCTCAACAGATCGCTTCATTACCAGCAGCTCCCATCCAAAAAGGATGGATGCCTTGATAATAATGAAAAAGATGCCCCAGGAGAGCCTCCGGGAATACATAAAAAGGTACTAGGAGTTATTCAATGAGGTCGAGGACTGCTCGAAGTAGGTAGAAGTAGCATCCTTCATGATTGGCCTACCCAAATCTTGTCTCTTGCACCAATCCCACCAATCCCTCACTAAGAAGGAGGCCACAACCATTGATGACCTGATGGCTTGCATCGAGAAGTACGCCAAAGTTGAAGATGTGACCAGCCTTAACACATGGGAGAATGGTCGAGCTAAGCTCGTTGCCAAGGGCAATGACAAGGCTAAAAACAAAAACAAAGGGGGGAAAATGGGGGCAAGGGTATATCCAAGAACGGAAATAGGAACGATGTTTCAAAAGCATTTTAGGCAGTAAACACTGGCTTTAAAGAACCAATTTATAAGATCCTATCGAAGATCAAGGACGAGCCATTTGTTAAGTGGACCAGAAAGATGGGAGGAGATCCCTCAAAGAGGAATAACGCGTTGAGATGCGATTTTCAGAAGAAAGGAGGATATAAGACTGAGCACTGCAAGGCTCTTAAGTCCCACCTTGAAGAGTTGGCCCAGACCGGGCATCTGAACGATTTTGTGAAAAAGAAGGCAGAGAAAACTGTTGCCAATGGAGATACAAGGCCCGATAACGTGTTCAAGGATGATGCTGGCCATGATCTTGTAGTGATTCATAGGGCATCTGATCTAAAGAAGATTCAGGGAAACTCAGCTCCGATGGAAGTGAAAAAGATTACGTCAGTAATGGAATCTTTCCAGATCGATCCAGCGAAAACACAGTCAGGAAAGAGTCGGAGAGAAGTTGACATTGACTATAGTAAACATATCGTATTCTCGGATGAAGACTTGGTGGGACTAAGAACCCCACATCATGACGCCTTGATCATTACACTCCGGATAGAGAACTACGACGTCGACAAGTTTCTCGTTGACCAGGGAAGCTCATCTGAGGTAATATATCTCGACCTATTCAAGAAATTGAAGTTAAGCGTTGCCGACTTGAAGGAAGCCATTGTTCCTCTAGTTGGCTTCGCTGGGAAAGTAACTATCCTTTTGGAAAGATCGTACTGCCAGTGAGGGCAGGAAGTGTCTCCAAAATGATCGAGTTTTTGGTAGTCGACATTGACTCTCCCTATCAAGATATACTCGGCAGAGTATGGATACATGCAATGAAGGTCGTCCCCTCGACCTACCATCATAAAATCAAATACGTGACTGAGCGAGGAGTGATAAAGATCCATGGAGATCCACGGAGATCAAGCGATGGCAAGAAGGTTCTTTATAGTAGCCATCCGCCCAAAACTAGAGAAGAAGGTCGAGAAGGCCAAAGAGAAGCTTGAGGAACAGGAAGGTTTGATACCTTCAAAATAGCAGCTAAAGTATGGAAGACACGTAGTAGAGGAGACTAGGCTCCTCCCCTCTGAGCGGGTCATTGAGAACCTGGAAGAGATCGTAGTCGGTGGTAGCAAAAAAGAGAGGATGTTCTTGATTGGATCTTCTCTCACAGATCGAGAGAAGAAGGAATTGATTGTACTATTGAGGAGCAATCTAGATGTTTTCACTTAGGAACCATACGAGCTGCCAGGGATTGATCCTAGTGTGGTTTATCATCAGTTGCATGTCGACCCCACCTTCAGGACTATTGCGCAGAAGGCACAGTGAAACTGCACCCGAGAAGGCCAAGGCTGTAGAGAAAGAAGTAGAGAAGCTGCTGGATGCAGGATCCATACGGTAAGTTCAATTGCCTAAATGGTTGTCCAACCCAGTAGTGGTTTCGAAGAACAATGGAAAATAGAGAGTTTGTATCTAATTCACTGACCTTAATAGGGCATGCCCTAAGGACAGTTCCCCCCCCCCCCCCCAAAGATCGACTAGTTGGTGAACGCCACAGCAGCTCATGAAAGAATGAGTTTCCTGGACGCATACTCGGGGTATCACCAAATTCCCCTATATGCACCAGACCAAGACAAGACAGCAATCATCACCATCGTCAGGCTATACTGTTATAAAGTTATGCACTTTGGGCTAAAAAATATAGGAGCAACCTACCAGCGGCTGGTCACCAAGATGTTTAAAGACCAAATGGGAGATACCATAGAAGTCTACATCGGCGATATGCTCGTCAAAAGAAGTCACAGAGAAGACCACCTCTCAAATCTATCAAGGACCTTCGAAATTCTCACGAAATACCAAATAAAACTCAACGCGAGCAAATGTTCCTTCGGTGTCCAGTCAGGAAAGTTTCTCAGTTACTTAGTTAGTGAGAGAGGCATTGAAGCCAAACCGGACCAGATTACTGCAATCAACAAGGTACAACCTCCCCACATGATGAGAGATGAAAGGAAACTCACGGGAATTCTCGCCGCCTTGAATCGATTCATCTCAAAGTCATCCGAAAAGTGCCAGCCATTCTTCCAGCTATTGAAGAAGAGCAAAACAGTGGAGTGGAATCAAGATTGCTCGAAAGCATTAGAGGAGCTCAAATCTTATCTTAGCACACCACCCTTGCTCGTGATACCTCAAGAGAACGATTCCCTGTACCTATACCTTGCTGTTGCTAGCCACGCTGTCAGTTCTACACTAGTATGCAAAAAAATAGGAATCCATCACGCAGTCTACTATGCGAGCAAGACCTTATTGGACGCCGAGCAGTGATACCTACCACTGGAGAAGCTCACCTTTGCACTAGTGGTAGCCTCGAGGTAATTGAAGCACTACTTCGAAGCTCACTCTATCATCATCCTCACGTCATACCCCCTTAAAGAAGTCATGCGAAAAGTGAATCTGTCTGGCAGACTATCGAAGTGGTCAGTCAAGCTCGGATGATTTGACATCCGATTTTAACCAAGGAATGCAATCAAGGGGCAGGTCCTCGCTGACTTCATCACGGAGTTCACATGCGAACATATTTGCAACCATCTTTAACCCATGGACTAGAGGGAAGATCACTCAACAGGAGTTGTTTGGCGACTGTTTGTTGATGGAGTCTCGAACTCAAAGGGGACAGGAGTAGGCACTCTGCTCGTTACCCCAGAAGATACAATTCTCGAGCAGGGGATCAGACTTGGATTTGAAACCTCCAACAATGAGGCAGAATACGAGGCTTTAATAGCAGGCCCACAGAAGGCATATGCGTTGATTGAAAAAAAACTATAGGTGTTTGGTGACTCACAATTGGTCTCCAATTAGATAAGTGGGGACTTCAACGCGAGGGATGAAAGAATGGAAGCCCACCTCGCCTTAACAAAAAAGTTAATGTCCAACTTTGAGGAAGTTAATGTCCAACTTTGAGGAAGTTAGTGTCCAACAGTTTCCTAGATGACAAAACAGTCATGTCGACGCCCTAGTAGCCTTGAGTTCAGCAATCAACTCTGACTTAAAAAGAACAATCCCTATAGACTTCCTCTCCCAGCCGAGCATCAACTAGAGCGGAGAGCTGTCAGACATGGTCTATGTTCTCCAGATTGAATGAACACCCAATTGGATGGACCCCCTGAGGTACTATTTAAAGGATGGTGCACTACTAGACGATAAGAAGGTCACTCATCAAATAAGAGTCAAAGTTTCCCCTTTCACTTATCTCCTGAGGGCAAGATGTACAAGAGATCATTCACTGTCCCTTACCTCCAATATGTTCACCTAAAGGACGTCGAGCAAGTTCTGTGCAAACTTCACGAAGGAATCTGTGGGAGCCATATTGGAGGGAGATCGCTAGCTTTCTGAGCGATGAAGGAAGGATATCGGTGGCCATATATGCAGAGAGATTCTGGAGTATATGCTCGCAAGTGCGAGAAATGTCAACTACATGCTCCTATGGTCCACCAACCTGTCAGTGAACTAAAATCACTTATCAACCCCTGGCCCTTCGCCCAGATGGGAATGAACATCATCGGCCCTCTTCCTACCGCCACCGGTAATCGTAAGTATATGTTAGTCGCCACGGACTACTTCACAAAATGGATTGAGGCAGATCCCCTGGCGAACATTAGGGATGCATACATGATGAGATTCATATGCAAAAATATAATTACCCATTTCGAGATCCCCAGAACGATCATCACTAACAATGGAACCCAGTTTGAAAGCAGCCTATTCCAGGGTTTCTGCAATGATCACGGAATTAAGCACCATTTTAGCTCGGTAGCATACCCTTAGAGCAATGGCCAAGATAAAGCTTCCAACAAAATAATGATCGACAAACTAAAGAAGGGATTAGAGAGAGACAAAGGGGCATGGGCGAGTGAGCTTCCCCATATTTTATGGGCTTACTGCATTACCCCACGGAAAGCAACTGGAGAAACCCCCTTCGCACTAACATATGGAATGGGGGCAATCATCCCTTTAGAAACTGGACTCCCAACCATGAGGTCCACCTTGGTCGACCAAGGCCAGAATGATGCAGCATTACTCGTTGAACTTGATCAAGCTGACGAACGCAGGGAATTATCTCTAGTGAAACTAGCGAGCTATCAACAACAACTATCAAAGAACTATAATAAGAAGGTCAATTCAATAACATTCTAGTGTAATACCCCGTAATTCTGCTTAATTAGGAAAATACGTTTTATTTAAATTACGTGAGTAGAGTAATTTAATGTGATAAACTACGTTTTATTTAAATTACGTGAGAAGAGTAATTTAATGTGATATCTTCTTAATTAGAAAAATATGTTTTATTTAAATTACGTGAGTAGAGTAATTTAATGTGAGTTTTATTTAAATTACGTGAGTAGAGTAATTTAATGTGATAAAATACGTTTTATTTAAATTACGTGAGAAGAGTAATTTAATGTGATATAATGTTAATAAAGATGAATATGACGATTAAAATTTTACTAAATGTGAAGTAGTAATTTTTAATGATGATATGTACGGTCTAGTGACTATATGGACGTACCGGAGTTATCTCAACCGAGTGTCGAGCGTAAGACACAAAAATTAAAGATGAGAGTAGAAAAAAATAATTAAGAGACTCAAACGATAATTTAGAGTCCATAGATGATTCCGAAAGGGTCGAATTAGTCAAAATAGTGTACCCGAGGGTACTAGTTGAGTGCCGGGTCATTTTCGGGCTAAACCGGGACCATTCTGGGGCATTTTGGTCTCTTTACAATTATGGGTAAGTAGACCTACGAATTTTGAAACCCTAGATCAGATTATAAGAGTTGAGGCTAGGGTTAGAAAGAAAGAAAATACACCATAGCCATTAGAGAAGAGAGAGAGACAATTTCCTGAGGCAAAAGAAGGAAGAAAGGAAAGTTCTGAGGAGATTTCACCATAAAGTTGTTGGTAATGAAGATTGAAGGATCAAAATCATCAACCATCATTAACAACCACGAAATCAGACCCTACAAAGCAAAAGGCAAGTGGTTATTTGCAAAATAAATTCAGTTATAATACCCATATTTAAGTTTTATGAAGAACATAGTTTTTATGACATTTTTAGAAGAAAAATAAATTGATTATGACCCATGATTGGTAGGGATTGCATATAGGACATTTTTAGATCTCCAAATATTCTGATATCATAGAAAACTAGATGATTAAATCGAACTAAAAATCTGGAAATTTGATGAAAGATGTAAAGAATGTATTTTTAGGGTTCTTGAATACTAAAAAGATTTGTAGTTAATTTGGTCAAGAATTATAATGATTTTGTTGTTTTAAATCATTAGTAATCATCCCAGAACATGTAGGAATGATTATAAATTGTTGGTTGCAAATATGGTGAATTATCATGAAAGATAGATAGATAAAAATGGTGAAACTAGTATAAAGAAGACGAACTGGCTCTGTCATTGCTTGATCGATCGATCGACCCTTGAATGTCGATCGATCGACCCTGGCTGGACTTCAGAAAATTTTGTGAATAAATTTCCTTTAATTGTCGTCGCTTGATGGGAACCTTAGTGATGATATTTTACCTATGAGGAGATTTTATAAATACCAGTAGGTGTACCATTAGATTTCCTCATAAATGATTGAGTGGGAATTTTGGAGAAATGGACTGACGGGAGAGAGATCGAGAGCCGTAAGTTGGGATTGTGATAATTTGGATACGGAAAGGGTGAGAGTAAATTTCCAGAATAATACCAGTAGGTTAAACTTAACTTAACTACTGAATTAAGGGGGGGGAGGGGGGGTAACTAAGGCCCTTAGAGTTGCGTGAATACTCGAATAAATGCAATAGCAAAATAAATTGTAATTAATGAGTACGGTGAATATAAGTAAAATATATTACGTACGGGTATGATTTGATAGGTCGGGTGTGTACCTAATAAATTATATAAAAGTTGGGTTAAGATAATTTTACCTAAATTAATTATGTTACGGTCGATGTGACATTCCGAACTAACATAAAGTTATTATATGTTTGGGGTCGATGAGAAATGTCAAACCAAACTTTGACTGGTGTCGCGATGAAAGAGTCCCCAACCAGAATATGTGTACATATATATATTTTTTTTTAAAATAGTTAGGGTCGATGGATAATTCCGAACCAACTCTCACTTGGGGTCGATGAATCATTCCGAACCAAGAGTCCTTTATGTGTAGTAAAAGGATATGTTGTGATAACTAATATTCAATACATGAGTGTGTGATAAAATGTATTTTATGTGCATAATCTACAAATTGAGAATAGTAGATAATGAGATGAATAGTTGATATCTTAGTAATAATTTATAGCGTGATGTAATTATTACAAAAAAAAAGGATAATAAGCAGTAAATAATCTACCTACGCTTATGGGCAATATAACTAGGTGAACTAAGTATCCTCGTTAGACATGCATCATAGAAGAGAGGTGATGAAATTCAATGGAGTGTGCGAATCCTTAATATGTATAATCGATAACTCAATTGTGATAACTGCTTGCAAAATATTTTCAAAATGTTTTGAGTACTAACTCTTGCTATGTAAAATTTTAAAAACCTTTTAGGTTCCTAGCCACAGGGACACCCAGCATGATTTCATTCCAAGGATTTGGGAGCTGCAGCACATGTGGATGTTGCAGGGATTGTTTAGACGCTTCCTCATTTTCTTTCAGTTCTAGTGCAGTATTTCAATTTTAGTATTCTTGTTGGGGCATGTTGTCCTATCTTTACTTTTATAGTTTAGTCTGATTCTAGATTCTGAGTTGGCTTTTACTGGCCGTGGTTTTCGGTAAGACTTTATCTGCATTCGGTTATTTATGCAAACTATTTTTGTTATTACTTGAATTGTAATATCTCGTATGGATTATTTATTCTGCTTAAGAAAGATAAAGTTTGCCACTCGCTTAATTTCACTTAGGTGGTTAGTAACTTAAAAAGTTTTCGGCAGTGATGCTAAGAGTGAACCATTTAAGAAACCTGTTTAAATTAAATTAAGGCTTGATCACCCAAGGTTTAATTGGGCAGGGTGTCACAGATGGTATCAGAGCCAGGTTCTAGTGTCCATAGGATCTGTACGGCTTAATGTGTTTCAGCGTAACGTTTGGTTGTATTAGAGCCCTACTATTAGGACTGTTGATTCAATACCCGCTTTTGCGTTATCGTACATCTGCTCTTAAATTTTTGTATAAATTGTGTACTTATACAATTTAAATCTTATTTCAGAACAGCGAGCGGAGAGGGCTGAAGCCAGAGATGAGGTGAGGGAGGCTCCTCATGAGCCATAGGTGCCGATGCCACCACCACCACCCGAACTAATTTCCACTACTCAGGTTTCAGTGATAGTGGCCCAGGAAGTCGAGACAGCTATGAGGGCCATGGAAACCCATTTTCCTCAGCCCCAAGTACCTCCTCCCGTGGCACCAGTAGTTCAGGCTCCAGCAGGACCATCCATTTAGCAACGAGTCAGAGAGACTTTTCAAAAAGGACACACACTCGAGTTTCAGGGTAGTACCGATGTAGTGGAGGCGTGCAACTGGAAGAAAAATATCTAGCGCCACTTGCGTATGCTAGAGTGCACCAAGGTACATAAAAAAATGCTAGCCACTTTTTGTCTGTCGGGAGCAGCCTTACAGTGGTGGGAGTTAGTTACCACCACCGAGGAAAGGGACACTTTGGCAATTTCTGAGTTTTGGGTGCGGTTTGACCGCAAGTATTTCCCTCCAGCAGTGGAGTCAGAGATGAGGAAGAAATTAAGCTAAGTGGTTCAGGGTGATCGCTCAGTTGCTGATTATGGGGAGGAATTTACCCGCTTGGCCAACTTTGTGCCAAACGATGTGAGCGATGGGGAGAGGAAGAAGTCAAAATTTATGGAGGGTCTAACCTGGAGAATCAGACAGCATTTGATCAGTAATCCGGCGTTGGTAACCTACACACATGTCATCAATGCCGCTCTACTACACTGTCAGGACCACCATTTTCATGCGAAGGGAAACAAAAGCGGTGATCCTAGCCAACCGGGAAAGGTATATGGAGGTAATGGCAACAGCGCACCACAACAGCAAATAGTGGGCCAGTTAGGGAAGGATTCCCGACAAGGGAACCCTACCAAGAAGTTTAAACACGGGAGACATCGCTTTGACAGACAGGGCCAGCAAGGTCCCCAGCAACCAGTTCCTTAGGGCCGACAGGGCCAAGGGAATCAACAGGGAGGACAACAAGGTCAAGGGCAACAGGGACAACGTTAGGGCCAACCGGGCCAAGGGCAGAGACATTTTCCGGGTCAGTGTTTCAGTTGTGGCCAGCAGGGTCATAAGGGAAGGAATTATCCACAGCCAGACAGGGCGCAACAACAGGGTACCCAGCCGGGGCAGCAGGCTCCGTTAGCCCCTGCAGTAGCACAGGCCCCACAGCCAGGACATATGTAGTACGGATGTGTGTTCAATGTCTGTGATATTCCATTTCAGCCAGCACCTCCATCACCGCCGAAAGTTACGGGTATGTTTCCTATTCATGGACTTTAGGGTAGTATTTTGTTTGACACGGGGGCGACGCATTCATTTATTTCCACTAGATTTGCACGGGCAGCCGGCCTATTAGCGACATCTGGCACTCATCTAATTTGTTTGGATTCACCGATGGGTAGTGGGTCCCTTATACACTCGATTTGTAAGGGTGTGGACATTATGGTCGGAAGATTGAGTCTAGCGACGGACCTCCTAGTGCTGGATATGGAGGGATATGACGTCATCCTAGGTATGGATTGGTTGGCGCATAATAGAGCAATGGTTGATTGTTATGAGAGGACTATCGTGTTCTCCATCTCGGGACAAGAGATGCTCCTTGTGGCAATACCACTCCCCGAAGGAGGATCGCGAACTCATTTATATTATATTGAGGAAGAGACCTCACATGGAGTTATCGTTTCTCTGGACTCAATCCCAGTTGTGAGGGAGTTTGAGGATGTCTTTCAGGAGATTCTAGGGTTACCACCCAGCAGGGAGATAGAGTTCGTTATTAACCTAGCACCGGGGACGAGACCAATTGCCAGAGCACCGTATCGCATGGCTCCTTCGAAGATGCGAGAATTGAGAGAACAGATTCAGGAGCTACTAGGACATGGCTTCATTCGACAGAGTACATCGCCATGCGGTGCGCCAGTGTTATTTGTAAATAAAAGGGATGGTTCACTTCGTCTGTGTGTAGATTACAGAGAGCTGAACAAAGTGGCGATACGTAATAAGTATTCGTTGCCGAGGATTGACGACTTGTTTGATCAGTTGAGAGGATCTGCATACTTCTCAAAGGTCGATTTGAGGTCGGGTTACCACCAATTGCGTATTCATGAAGATGATGTACCCAAGACCCCTTTTCGGTCACGGTACGGGTCATACAAGTTCAGAGTGATGCCGTTTGGGCTAACTAATGCACTGGAAGTATTCATGGATCTCATGAACAGGGTATTCAGGGAGTTTTTAGTTCAGTTTGTGATTGTATTCATAGATGACATTATGATTTACTCTCGCACGGAGGAGGAACACGCTGAACATTTACGAATGCTTCTATAGACATTTAGGGACCATTAGTTGTACGCCAAATTTGAGAAGTGTGGATTTTGGCTTCGGGAGGTTCAGTTCCTAGGTCACGTTGTATCTAGCAGAGGCATTACTGTTGACCCGAGTAAGGTATCGGCGGTGAGGGAGTGGGGACAGCCCACGACACCGACCTAAATTCATATTTTCTTGGGGTTGGCTGATTTTTATCGTCGCTTCATCAAGGGGTTCTCAAAAATTGTCGGACCGTTGACAAACTTGACTCGAAAGGGAGTGCCCTTCGTATGGAGTGACAGTTGTCAGTTAGCATTTGATTAATTAAAGGACAAGTTGACATCAACACCCGTTCTTGCCTTGCCTAGGAGCGGAATGGAATACCGAGTCTATACCGATGCGTCCTTACAAGGGCTTGGGGGTGTGTTACAGCAGGAGGAGAAGGCTATATCTTATGCGTCCCGAAAGCTTAAGCCACATGAGAAGAATTACCCCACCCATGACCTCAAGTTGGCAGCGGTCATTTTCGCATTGAGGATATGGAGGCACTATCTTCTGGGCGAGCAGTTCACTCTATTCACGGATCATAAGTCACTGCAGTATCTGTTCACTCAAAAGGATCTGAATATGAGGCAAAGAAGGTGGCTTGAATTCGTGAAGGGCTACCAATTTGATATACAGTATCATCCTGGTAAGGCTAACGTGGTGGCAGATGCGTTAAGAAGAAGACCTACCGGGGAGTTGGCAGAAATTTAGAAGGCGAAGTGGAGTGAACTTAGACACGAGGATGAGATGGCGAGAGCATGCATGGAAGTTTTAGCTATCACTTCCGAGAGTGTTATGCGGGTAGTGAGGGCATAGGCCGAAGACCCATTTTTTCAGGACAAAGTACGACAGTTACTGGCCGAGGGGGAAGATTCCTACTCCATCAGCTCAGAGGGTGGACTAAGATTTAATGGTAGGCTGATAGTACCCGAAGATGATGATTTGAGGCATGCCGTTATGACAGAATTACACGGGTCGAAATTTTCGATACATCCAGGTGGGGACAAAATGTACCAAGACATGCAATGATTATATTGGTGGGAAGGTATGAAACGAGATATTGTAGAATTCGTCTCAAAGTGTGTCACGTGTCAGCTCGTAAAAGTTGATCATCAGAGGCCTTCAGGGATGCTACAACCATTGGAGATTCCCTTGTGGAAGTGGGAGAGTATCTCGAAGGATTTTATTACTCGGTTACCAACATCACAAAAGGGTCACGATTCCATATGAGTGATAGTGGATCGATTGACTAAGGTAGCTCATTTCTTACCGGTTCGTACGGATTATGATACGATGCGATATGCGCAGCTATTTATTTCAGAGATTGTTAAGCTGCAGGGAGTCCCTATTAACATTGTGTCGGACCGAGATAAAGTATTTGTGTCACATTTCTGGAAGAGCTTTCAGGAGGCCATGGGCACCGACCTACGGTTGAGTACGGCATATCACCCACAGACGGACGGTCAGACTGAAAGGGTAAACCAGATGTTGGAGGATATGCTAAGGATGTGTGTCCTAGATTTTGGGGGAGGTTGGGAGCCATACCTTCCTTTGGTGGAATTTGCATATAATAACTCTTACCAATTCACTATCGGCATGGCTCCATTCGAGGCACTTTACGGGAGGCCTTGTTGTTCGCCTGCCTGTTGGTTAGAGGTGGGGGATAACAAGCTATTGGGGCCAGAGATGATACAGGAGACTTTCTCCAAAATAGAGTTTATTCGAGGACGTATTCGAATAGCTCAGGATAGGCAGAAGAGTTATGCTGACGCCGGTAGGAGACACGTGGACCTAGATGTGGGCGACCAGGTGTTAATTCGGGTATCTCCTATGAAAGGAATTATGAGGTTCGGTAAGAAACGGAAATTAGCACTGAGATATGTGGGGTCGTTTCCTATCATTGAGAGGGTGGAATCGGTAGCTTGCAGATTGGCACTCCCTGAGAATCTTCAGCGAATACACGATGTGTTCCATGTAGCATCGCTGAAGAAATACAAGAGGAGCGAGAGGGCCTTCTGGCACATTCCACTGGAGGAGATCGATTTGCAGCCAGATGTCTCGTATGAAGAGAGATCCGTGGCTATTCTGGATTATAGTGAGCGCAAATTACGATCCAAGGTGGTACCCTTAGTGCGAGTATAGTGGGGACATCACAACATGGATGAGTCCACTTGGGAATGGGAGGAGGATATGCGAGAGAAATATCCAGAATTATTCACAGCAGGTATTTTCTAAGTTCGAGGACGAAATTCCTTTGTAAGAGGGGAAGTATGTAATACCCTGTAATTCTGCTTAATTAGGAAAATACGTTTTATTTAAATTACGTGAGTAGAGTAATTTAATGTGATAAACTACGTTTTATTTAAATTACGTGAGAAGAGTAATTTAATGTGATATCTTCTTAATTAGGAAAATACGTTTTATTTAAATTACGTGAGTAGAGTAATTTAATGTGAGTTTTATTTAAATTACGTGAGTAGAGTAATTTAATGTGATAAACTACGTTTTATTTAAATTATGTGAGAAGCGTAATTTAATGTGATATAATGTTAATAAAGATGAATATGACGATTAAAAATTTACTAAATGTGAAGTAGTAAATTTTTAATGATGATATGTACGGTCTAGTGACTATATGGACGTACTGGAGTTATCTCAACCGAGTGTCGAGCGTAAGACACAAAAATTCAAGATGAGAGTAGAAAAAAATAATTAAGATACTCAAACGATAATTTAGAGTTCACAAATGATTCCGAAAAGGTCGAATTAGTCAAAATAGTGTAACCGTGGGTACTAGTTGAGTGCCGGGTCATTTTCGGGCTAAACCGGGACCATTCGGGGGCATTTTGGTCTCTTTACAATTATGGGTAAGTAGACTTACGAATTTTAAAACCCTAGATCAGATTATAAGAGTTGAGGCTAAGGTTAGAAAGAAAGAAAATACACCATAGCCATTAGAGAAGAGAGAGAGACAATTTCCTAAGGCAAAAGAAGGAAGAAAGGAAAATTCTAAGCAGATTTCACCATAAAGTTGTTGGGAAGGAAGATTGAAGGATCAAAATCATCAACCATCATCAACAACCACGAAATCAGACCCTACAAATCAAAAGGCAAGTGGTTATTTGCAAAACAAATTGAGTTATAATACCCATATTTAAGTTTTATGAAGAACATAGTTTTTATGATATTTTTGGGAGAAAAATAATTGATTAGGACCCATGATTGGTAGGGATTGCATGTAGGACGTTTTTAGATCTCCAAATATTCTGATATTATAGAAAACTAGATGAATAAATCGAACTAAAAATCTGAAAATTTGATGAAAGATGTAAAGAATGTATTTTTAGGGTTTTTGAATACTAGAAAGATTATTAGTTGATTTGGCCAAGATTTATAATGATTTTGTTGTTTTAAATCGTTAGTAATCATCCCAGAACATGTAGGAATGATTAGAAATTATTGGTTGCAAATTTGGTGAATTATCATGAAAGATAGATAGATAAAAATGGTGAAACCCGCATGAAGAAGACGAACTGGGTCTGTCACTGCTTGATCGATCGATCGACCCTTGAATGTCGATCTATCGAGCAGTCGATCGATAGACCCTGGCTGGACTTCAGAAAATTTTGTGAATAAATTTCCTTTAATTATCGTCACTTGATGGGAACCTTTGTGATGATATTTTACATATGAGGAGACTTTATAAATACCAGTAGGTGTACCATTAGATTTCTTCATAAATGATTGAGTGGGAATTTTGGAGAAATGGACTGACGGGAGAGCGATCGATAGCCTTATGTTGGGATTGTGAGAATTTGGATACGGAAAGGGTGAGAGTAAATTTACAGAATAATACCAGTAGGTTAAAGTTAACTTAACTACTGAATTAAGGGAGGGGTAACTAAGGCCCTTAGAGTTGCGTGAATACTCGAATAAATGCAATAGCGAAATAAATTGTAATTAATGAGTACGGTGAATATAAGTAAAATATATTACGTACGGGCATGATTTGATAGGTCGGGTGTGTACCTACTAAATTATATAAAAGTTGGGTTAAGAGAATTTTACCTAAATTAATTATGTTAGGGTCGATGTGACATTCCGAACTAACATACAGTTATTATATGTTTGGGGTCGATGAGAAATGCCGAACCAAACCTTGACTGGTGTCGTGATGAAAGAGTCCCGAACCAGAATATGTGTATATATATATATATATATATATATATATATATATTTTTAAAAAAATAGTTGGGGTCGATGGATAAATCCGAACCAACTCTCACTTGGGGTCGATGAATCATTCTGAACCAAGAGTCCTTTATGTGTAGTAAAAGGATATGTTGTGATAACTAATATTCAGTACATGAGTGTGTGATAAAATGTATTTTATGTGCATAATCTACAAATTGAGAATAGTAGATAATGAGATGAATATTTGATATCTTAGTAATAATTTATAGCGTGATGTAATTTTTACAAAAAAAAGGATAATAAGAAGTAAATAATCTACCTACGCTTATGGGCAGTATAACTAGGTGAACTAAGTATCCTCGTTAAACATGCGTCATAGAAGAGAGGTGAGGAAATTAAATGGAGTATATGAATCCTTAATATGTGTAATCGATAACTCAATTGTGATAACTGCTTGCAAAATATTTTCAAAATGTTTTGAGTACTAACTGTTGCTATGTAAAATTTTAAAAACCTTTTAGGTGCCCAGCCACAGGGACACCCAGCATGATTTCATTCCAAGGATTTGGGAGCTGCAGCACATGTGGATGTTGCAGGGATTGCTTAGACGCTTTCTCCTTTTCTTTCAGTTCTAGTGCAGGATTTCAATTTTAGTATTCTTGTTGAAACATGCTGTCCTATCTTTACTTTTACAGTTTAGTCTGATTCTAGATTCTGAGTTGTCCTTTACTGGTCGTGATTTTCGGCAAGACTTTATCTGCATTCGGTTATTTATGCAAACTGTTTTTGTTATTACTTGAATTGTAATGTGTTGTATCGATTATTTATTCTGCTTAAGAAAGATAAAGTTTGGCACTTGCTTAATTTCCCTTAGGTGGTTAGTAACTTAAAAAGTTTTCGGCAGTGATGCTAAGAATGAACCATTTAAGAAACCTGTTTAAATTAAATTAAGGCTTGATCACCCAGGGTTTAATTGGGTGGGGTGTCACATCTAGGTTGGGGACTAAGTCCTAAGGAAAGTTATTTGCAGTGCAGTAAAACCATCTTGTGGAAATTTAGGCCCAAACAGGGTGGGACCATTCAAGGTGACAAGAAATGACCTACAATGAGCCTTTCACTTAAAAACGCTGGAGGGCAGAGAGAAACCCCGACCTTGGAACGCGGCCAACCTGAAGAAATTCTATTTCTAGTTTTTCTTCAATGATCTTTTATCACATTACTAGAATCGGCAACTCATTTTTATTGGGTTTAATTAATAAAAGATTGTTTGGCAGTAGCATTCCATAAAGTGTTAATTGTATATTACAAACTTTATAACTTGCACATCTTTTCCAAGTGACATGCACATTACCCAATATATAAAATCAGGGAGCCTCCCTCCTCAGGTTTTCATTATGAAACATGAACAACCTCTTTGCATTGCCCCTAGAAATATATGAATCCCTACATGGGACCCTTAGGCAACTCGGCCAAATTAAATTGGTCGACAAATGATGTTTGTCTCAGAAAACTTCACCAGATAGAGCATCCAACACCAGGTGTGTCCTTGCCATTGCCAAACTTAGGCCTAAAGGAGTGTGACGACACGACCTAAAAGGTAAAGTAGGGTAGAATAGTATCTCATAAGCATACTGGAATAGGAGGATACTCTTGTAATAAAAACAACTCTACCCACATCAAATCTAGTCGGCTACGAAGAGCCCAAGATAATCAAATAAAAATCAGTAAAGTAGAAAATACACAACGCATGTTTTGTCGGCGAATCGCCCAAAACATAAATATTTTATTACTTTACTGCATTTACAACAAGAGTTACATTGAATGAATTAAGTAAATCTTAATGAGGGTTAGGCCTCTGAGCAAGATAATTAGCCACTTACACTCTTCGGTCATCGTCCGGATGAGGATCTACTTCTTTCTCAACTTCATTCGCATATGGCTCCAATAACTTCCTGGGGATAGCATCTATTGGGACCCACTAGTCGTCCCTCCTGAAAGGATTAGACCTCAAATTTGAAGGAGAGATCTTGTGATGATACTAGAGCACTGAGTTCATGGGGACCTGCAGCTCCCTAAGGGAACTCAACCATCCCCTAATAAAGGATAACTCTTCGACCTCTAGCAACCTCGCCGGGGCATCTGTCCAACCCTGGTCATAACCATCAACCCACACTCGTCGAGGCCCTTTCTTGAACAGATGCCTTAGGCACGTGACATCTCTTTGAAGCCTAGCTTCTATTATATAAGCTCAACGAATATCTCCTTAAAGCTCATCCATCTCCCTAGCTGAACCCCCGATAGCTGTACTAGCTCGTGGACCAGCCGATGAAGTGGAACCTCGCAAAACTTGAGGAAGGGTGCCCGACACTATACTATCTCGCAAACTAGCCGATGGAGAGGAACCTCTCAATCATTGAGGTGCAACGCATAGCGCGTTCTCCCTAAGTCGTGATACCTCCCTCCTTAGAGTTTCATTCTCCTATTAAAGAACTTCTCAGGCTTGATTGATCTCAAAGTCATCCAAAAGTTTAGACCCTTGAAGGTTCACTTCTTCTTGAACAAAAGCACCAACCTCCTCCATCTCTTGAAGTCTATCCTTCATTTTGGCGACGAGCTCGGACTGATCTTTAAAGCTCTTATTCCTCGACCTAAGGGACTTACAAATCCTTACAAAGGCTTGGCGAACTTGATTTCTCTCATTACGACCAAGGCTCCTGTGATACCTCGCTTAATAAAATACCGGGTGATCAGTCATATACCAAATTAAAACAGGAATCCCAGTTGGTTCATCCTTAGCATCACTGTCGAATTTTTTTTTTAAACTTACTAACCACCTAATATTCCAAAAAGCTGGTGCCAAATTTTAACTTTTTAATTAAACAAAATAGTACATACGCAAATAAATATAAACCATTCACACAACTGTATTTAAATCAACTGAACAATTAATTTAACTACTTTTCGAATAAACCATCGGCCACAAAAATAAATTAGTCCAACAACAATCATCCAACCACTGAATAGATAAATCTGAAAACTACAACTAAAAAGTCTGGGCAATGCGCCCTAAGTAAACTGAAACTGACAAATGATTCCTACTCTAGGAAAGAATGAACGATGCGTCTAATCCAAGATTCTGCTAGCATCCACATGTGCCGCAGATCCGTGTCCCTGGAATAGAATATCAATCCTGGAACCCCTATGGCTGGACACCTAAAAGGTTTTGAAAATAGTTTTATAGAAAGGGTTAGAACCGAAAACATTTTGAAAATATTTAGCAAGTGAATTAACTGTAGTAAATGAAACGTATGAATGGGCTTCATATTTAAGTTAGTGTCACACTCTCTTGATGACATACTCACCCCTCCACTAATGTGCACACCTAACGGTTACCTTAGCCCTGACCTAGTTGTACTACCCCGTCCAACTAGTCCTGGTGTAATCTCCCCTTGCCATACTACTCTAACCCGAGTATAATAATTCCTGGATTATAAGTTATCTTACCAATTAACTTAATTAATTTCTTTTAAATCATAACATATAACCATGACACAAGTTATAAAAAGTATATATATCACACACTGTATTATTTTCCGCATATAATATTTACTACCATTATATACGTACCTTTTCTAAGAACAACCACACACACACACACACACACACACACACACACACACACACATATATATATATATATATATATATATATATATATATATATATATATATGTACGTCCATCCCTCCGAGTGTACCCTCATCGGATGATTACCTCTAAAGTGATATCTCACTAGGTGTGCTCACATAACCTAGTTGCCCGAGTTGGAATTTCTCACCAACTCGGCCCAAAATATAAACGTAGTGGAGGCGGTCATTTTCCTTCCCTGAAAGTGAGATAAGCCCCTCACCCATATATCAAACGCTATGACCTAAGGATATACTCACCCTACTCCTCAAGCTAGGGGATTCACCCACATCGTGCAACCTCCCTTGATAGCACTAGAGTATATAAATTAAATAAATACCTAGTCACTGATATTTAATAGCACACATAATACACACACACACACACACACACACACACACACACATATATATATATATATATATATATATATATATATATATATCCATATAATAAGATAGCATGGTTTTTGAATTGTCTAAGCACAATAACGGCTAAGATTTAGCCACTTCACCCACTAAAAATCAAGGGCTAAGATCAAGTAGCTCTATTTTCTAATTTCAAAATTTGAATTTTAAGTTTTCCCTCTTTTTATTCCCCCCTAAAACTCGTTCCTTTTAACTTTTGTTTTTCCCATTTCGGACCATCACTGTCATTCCTCACTTTACACAAATTATTTCTCCCTTCCTCCTTATTTCAAAGATTCTCTCTCAAACACCCTTCTTACATTCCTTCTTTCTCACAAAAAGAACAATTGTTCCCCCACCAACTTTATATCTGGTCATTCCACAAGAAGATTTTTGTTTCAAATGAAGGTTTTTTTTTCTTTAATATATTTTGTTTTATTTTAGATCTTTTTATTAAGATAGTATATTCTCTGTTTTCACCATCTTCGTGACTCGCTTTAATATGGTTTTAGTTTTACAGATTGAAGCCTATACTCGGGTCTAATATTCAGGTATGCTCTCTGTCTCTGTAAAAAATTTAAGGGCTAAGAACTGCACTAAATTTAGAGGGTGAGATCGTCCAACCCCTCAAATCAAACAAACCCACCCTAGAACTTCTTTGTAACTCTTGCCAAGCAAACCCATCAGCATCTTATTTTGAAATTTGTATCTCATTCATTCTTATATCATTCTCCATGGTATCTTCGTCTTTGCCGTTTGCTCCATCTATTTTTTGCCATCTATCTCATTTTAGTTGGATTTGTAAATAACTTTTTTGTTCTCCTCTATTTGATGGAATTAGAGTTTTCCTTACTAATTTAGAGTGTTTTTTTTTGTATTGTAAGTTGTTATAATGGTTAAAGAAAGAGGTTCAGTGTCTCAAAAATAAAACAAGGGCGGGATAGAAATAGGACTTTTATTAAATGGGGTTCAAAATAGTACTTCTATTAAATTGGTGAAAGGTTAAACCTGTGTTTTTGTGTTTAAAAATGGGGTTGAAAATAGGACTTTTATTAAATTATTGAATAAAGTTCATTCTGTATAGTGGTCATAATTTATTGCATTGAAATTTAGATTTTGTTCACAAAAATTTGTTGGGCTCTAGAGAGGCCCAATTATTCTGCATTTTGTTTTTTTAACCCACCATCAAATTGCTCCATCACAAGTAGCTTCACCTATTTTGATCCTCTTGAGAAGGTATCTGTTTTAATTTTTTTTTGTGTTTTCATTATATGTCATGTATGTATGTATCTAATAACTGTTTTTCTTACTCATGTTGATGAGATTAAGAAGTTGCACCAGGTATCTGTTTCCTCATCATTTAAATGACGAGTTAGTGAGCAACACAAGCTAGGTAATTGCAAAAAACTGTGTAGAAACTTAAAATTGGGGATAATAATTGTATTTGGAACTATGGGATTGTGTATAAATAACTTAGCATAGAACATTGAATTACCTCTTACAACCTGCAATATAACGACTCCTGGGGTTTGTTTTGGGGATAATAAGGCTTATAGTATAGTGCCTTATTTGATCTTAGACTTAGTTCTAGATTACAAGTAAAAGGACCCTTTTGGGGAGGAAAAATATAGCAAAATGTTATATCTATCAATTTTTTTAATAAAGGTTTATATCCCATTTGCATTTAACTGGTGGAACCCAAGTGTAATCACAACGCTTCAATGGACTTAGGTAAAAAATATATGGGGTTGTCTTGCCATAAAAACAGTACTGAAGATTTTGGTATTTCTTTTTTGAGTTAAAGATTTTTTTAATGGACGTGATATGTTAATGAAGTTTCAAGTGTTTTTTAAAAAATGACCATATGTTCATTTGTGCATTCTAAAAAAATTTCCTATGGGGTCAAATCACGTACCACATAAAACAATCTTGCTCCACCACTGAACTAATAATATTTAGGAGAAATTAGGGACTTGAAGGCATGGAATTAAGAAATAAACAATGGGGATGACAGAATGGTGATTCAGTGGGTGATCAAGTGTGAGTACATATGAAGGATTTACCATGCTTTTCATTCTATACATGTGCTTGAATTTTGTGTATAAATAATATTATGTTTATAACTACCAAGGAAGGCACAATTCCCTCCCGTATTTGTGTTTTTTTTGTGTATCTGTATATGAAAAAAAGTTTCAAGTTTCAAATTTTATGAGTGAAAATTATTACCCACTTATATATGAACACCTATAACTCTTAATTTTAAATTTTTTCTAATAATATTTTGACTTTAAAAAATAATAAAGTTTAAGATTTTATAACATTTAAAGAATGAATGCCAATTTTTTTCAAGTACATTCTTGTGTTTGTTGACACAATTATTTTTTGCTGGACTCGGGTCCAAAATCAATGTTGTTGGAAGTTCTAAGACTTTTTCAAATCATCGATCGTGCTTTTAGGCACGGGCATGGGTTACCTCTAGGGTATATTGACAGTTGTAGTATTTTTTTTTAGTTGCAGGTTTCCAAAAATTTATGTTTTACGCATTAATTTTGGTATGTATGTCTAAAGATAAATTGGTTCCATTTTGCTGCCATTAACATTTTGGCAGTTTTTTTACCTAATCCTAACTTCTTAATGCAATATTTGATTTCAATTTTACTTTATTATTAGTTTTGACAAAATCCCAAAATATTTAACACCATTTGAGATCTATTAAAAAATTTCAAATTTAGTAATTAAACAAAACTCTCAAAATATTAATTTAACCAAAATACCTTTCATTAAAGTAAACCCTCATCTCACTTCCTCTTCTCCAATTCAAAACACAATATTTTCAATGTAATGGAAACCCTTAAAACCAAATAAATAAATAAAAAATCGACCTATATATAGGAATCCATAAAATTCATCCCACAAGTTGGTGACATAGTTTCATTATACATCCAAGGATGTATTTTATTTTCAAAAAATTTAGTCGTGCCTTCAGGCACGGGTATTTGCTAGTATATATATATACTATCACTACACCATATATATAATATAAACCCCGTCTTTATCGTGTACTCAAAAACCCGTAACACTAGCCTATAATTTCCCAAGTCTCTGGCCTGACTCAAATTTATTAATTTTCTCGCTTATTAATTTATAATATTCCCGAGTCTATAGTCGGACGCTAATTTATTTAATTCACATGTTAATTAATATAATATTCCCCCCAAGTCTATGGTTCGACTCTAATATAAATACTCTGCACATTAATTTATATTATATTTACCCGAGTCTATGATCCGACTCTACTTTAATTAATGTAGACATTAATTAATTTATTACCTTTTGTCACTCAAACAACATACCCGGACTTGCCCACTTGGCCCATAACTTAATATTTCCCGAGTCTATATTCCGACTCCAAATTAATTTGTTTATCTCTATAATTAATTTAACACATTGGCGTCACTCAACCAATATACCTAGACTTGCTCACTCAATCTATATACAATTAATTTGGAATCTAATTCCCCAAATTTATCCGTAAAGTTCCTCACATAAATCTTCCCTAACTCCAATTACTTTTCCCTATAATTGATAGGAATATGTGCTTCATAATTATTTAACATTTAAACAATGCATGGAAATTAAATTTTAAATTAATTTCCCTTTATATATAAAACTGGCCGAACTGCCAACATTCTGGAACCATCGATCGATCGATCCCCTAGGTTGATAGATCGATCAACCAGGTATTCGTCTTCTCCTGCATGTTGTTTCAGCCATTGATGAACCCCCAAGCTCTGTTTTCATTCCAAACCCCTACCCAATCACAACTCACATCATCTCCACATAAGAAAAGGGTCTTAACATCCTAGAGACCTTATTTTATCAACTAATTTCCATTAATTCCAACATTTTCCCGATTTGGGTTTTATCCGAGTTTCAAATCTCCAATACGATTTTCATTCCTATTAACAGAAATTAACCATCGATTCTTACTGGTTTTAACATACGATTTATACTTCTACATTCCAGAATCATAAACATAATAAATTTCACCCTTAATCCCATTAAAACATATCAATTACCGAAAACCCAATTTTTACATGGATACCCACCCAAAACGAATTTGGGTTTACACCTCCCATAATATGAATTGATTATCATTAATTTAAGAATCACAACAGTTAATCACTTTCCTGGAATTGTTCGTAGAGTTTGATCCGTTGGTGTAGTTAAGGTGTTGATGGGGAACACTCACTTTTGTCCCATAATTTGGCTTCAAAAATCCCCAATTGGGTCTTGATTTGCTTTCCCCAAATTCCCTCTCAATCCATAGGTTTAGAATTTGTGTTAACTACCATTCAACACTTCCCCAATTAGGGTTAAACCCCTAATCCCTTTTTGTCCACATGGGCCTAATTAAAATGGCCCGAATCACTCCGTGTGGGCCCGGATATGCCAAAAAATACCTCGAGACCCGATTACTACTCCCGAGTACTCTTTTCTGACTAAATGGACCCATTCTGACTCAACTGTGCACTCAAAATCGTCATCTGAAATACTTTATAACGTTCTCCAATTTTGACCTCAAAATGCGACACACGAAATATCGAACAATTAATCTTAAATTCGCCAAATATAAATCATTATTCCCACTCAAATATATTCTCCAAATTATAAATTTAAGTTTCTCCAATTATAAATTCCCACTCAAATATATTCTCCAAATACTTTATAACCATACTCCCCACTAGTAATAATTAGGCCATCCCACTATGCCATGTCATTTTCTCTATTATATCCTCGACAAGCAAAGCCGCATTAGCCTCCCACATATTTATATCCAAGAGATCCTTTCCACTGCATTCAGCAAAAAAGGCAAAATGTCTCTTTCATATGCACGATTTATTTTCTCTCTTTGCTCTGCGCTCTTATCCCTAGAGGGAGTTCCTACATCTGTGCACCCAAGCCCATAAACACATCTTCCATTGAGCGAAGCACGAGTCAATTGTGGAATGTGAAACATCCTCCACCTATCTCCGAGGATGTTGAAATGGAGGAGGGAGATTGAGATGATAAGAGTAAGTTAGAAGTTCAAGTTACGAGGGAGGACTCTGAGGGAGAAAAGGAGGTCGACCCAGATTACGAGGTAGAATTTGAGTAGAGGGCATACAATACGACGGTCATCAATAGCCGTATTGACAACTTAGATACTCGTATCGATGGGTTTATTAATGATTACCGGGAGGAGCGAGAGGTCGATCTCCGGGAATATAGGCGCGATATGAGCATGATGATGCGGCTACAAGAGGACATGTACCTCTTGAATATGGGCCCGAATGCATAATTCCCGGACTACTTTTTCACCCCATACACTCGCGACCCCAATGCACTCAACACCTCTCACTAGCTTGCTTGGGCGTGATTTGTATTTTTTTGGTTTATTTATTTATTTTTATTGATGTATCTTTTTCAAAAGAACAATGTAATAATTTATCTTTTGTTAATGCAATGTTATTTGAGTTTATTAGTGTCTGTTTGTATTTTAATATTTGATTATTTCATTTATGCATTTTTTTCTTATTTAGATTTTAGTCTTTTTCATTGAGGAGAATGCAAAAGTCTAAGTTAGGGGGTAACAATTGTGGGTTTCATACTTCACAAATTTTAAAATGCCCCCCCAAAAAATTAAAAAATGTAAAAAAAATAAAAAAAATAAAATTTTAAAAAAATTTCAAAAAGGCCAATTTTTTAAATAAATAAAGAGTGGACTTTATAATCTTAAAAAATTAACTAAACTTTTGTTTGAAGTCTTAATTTATAAAAATCTAATGCACTAATTCGAAATTGACCTAAAACAAAAATTGAGTGAAAATTGACGACTTAATAAATAAGTGTGGAGATTTTTAACCCGGTGAGATCTTTGAGCCTATCACTTTTTCCAAGTAAATAAATCAATCCGAGTTAAAGTTAACTCAATAGTTATTTTCAGCGATTAAAAAGTCTTCGATTATGATGATTCTCAAGGGTTCTGAGGAGAGACACTATTATCATTATAATACACGGTATGGAATCTTAAATTCATCATTATTAGGAATGTCTAACGGTCACATTAACATCTCACTAGATAAACCTTAGTATACATCTACAAGGAAAATTTCATTATGACTCCACGTGCCTATATCTTCTAATCTTTTATGACATTTCAACCACTATAACTGACTTGTCTTACCACATGAACCTCATACAACGTGTTAATTTACTAACTAACACAACTGTATATACTTTTTGGTAGGGTATGGGACATCGAGCATTGCCTATGAACACTAAAGCTCATGCCTACAAACACCACAAGGCCTATTTCTAAATGCCAAATCATAATCACCAAACTTTAATTTATACCATTAACACGTTGGTAGGACACAGGGCGTCGAGTATTGCCCAAGAGGAGGCCCACCCTGATGACACCGGAAGAGGCCCTATACTAAAACATCAAAACTCATTTACTCAATACTAAGTTGCCACCATTATCTAGGTTCACTCCTAGGTTACCTCAATCATCAAGATTATGTAACCTACATCATAGTCAATGTACATAAATCATGATATACTAAAATCGGGCCCTCACCCAAGGGACCTAGTGCTTCCTCACCACGTAACTAACACTTATAAACACGTTACTCAGTCACATAGCTTCAATAGGGGAATTCACAAGCTGTTCATCTAAGTAGCGATGAACACTGCACGACGTTACTACTACTAAGGCTTCTTGGTAGGACATGGGACACTGTGTGTAACCCGCATATCCACAAGTATACACCACCGGTGTCACTAAGGTCATATTCAACAAATGTTGCATTACTCTTCAAATCACTTCTTTGAAGAGATATGTAAGGTTCACTCCCTTGTCGCTACAACTCATCACTATCACACACGTGACTCCTTACCATAACTGACCCGTAACTCTAATTATGAATTATAAGGTCAAGTTTTCGGCCAACACTCACTAAGGGACTCACCCACAAGGATAGCATTTTATCAACTAAGACTAATTTATTCGCTAGTGTTGGCCCACATCAATTTATATGACCATCGACTTTACCGTAAATCACGGTATTACCACAAGGATCAAAATTTTCTATTTAAAACATCAATATTGGCCTTCATATGTGTCACACCCAAGGCTATATATAATTAAAATCACGATTTTTCATTACATATTTATGACACTCTGACAGTCAATCCCTGTCATTGATTTTTCATAATTTGGTGCCACTTTCCCAATCGGGCGATATTTCAATCTATTAACATCTCTAACAACTCTATATCTATAAAGGATGGAACAAAAAAAAACATTTCACTACAACTTAGGGTGCCACCACTTTTTGGCATGCATGGACACCCATAAATTTCTAAAATTCTAATAAAAAATGCGGAAGCGATTAATAACCATCAATCTAATCATGTGCCACTTAGCACTAATCTAACTTGTCGTGCAAACCTCCTAGATTTTACCGTCAAGGACACGAACTAAATCATCACTAGACTAGCATGACTATCCCAAACCAACACTAACGTCAAAAGATCTAATATCGACCTCGTCGCATCACACCCGAAAGGAACCTTGAACATAGATCTTTGATACCATTTGTAACTCCTTGACCTGGATTTATGGGTTACCCGTGAGCCAACCCAATCCAAATGAATTTTTTAGGTTTGAAGTGCAATGGAATTACCTATATAATATTGCTAGTCCATTTTTATTTTAATTACGTTTCACTTGTTAGCATGTGATTCTAGTTTCAAGATAAACTACTTGAGGGACCCATGGAGATCACCCTGAAGTCCAAGTAAATAGAGATACTAATGTAAACATAAATAATATATACTTACCTGTAAAATGCCCTCAACTTACAAAATCGCTCCCAACCTGCTTTAACAAAGTGGGGACGTGAGCGTATGCTCAGTGGGATTTATACAAACAAATGACATAAAGGAATAATCACACGCTATAAACACATGCATGCGGAAATATGTATATATCTACATAAGTACACCTTTAAAAATACACATGTCAATGTGTCAACCGTTTTACTTCCAAAAACTTTACTTATCCATATTAATTTATCTTAATCTTATTAAAAGATTTCTTTATTAGTACTTAACATTCCCACTTTATTTAAGACACCCGGTTTGATGTTTGCAACCATTTCACTTAATATATCAAAAGCCATTTCCTTTATCGGAAATTAACCCATTCATTCATTACCATACACTTTAATATTTTCAATAAAAATCCGCATTCACTGTGTAGAAAATACTTATTTAATCTTTGAAAATCCCTTTTTACAACACATACTTCTGTTAAGTATGGGCTCAACCATTTAGGTTTCTTAACCACCCATTTATCCACTTTCTTTAATCCTTTTTCATTCATTTATGGACATTATTAGTTTTACGCATTTACTTGTCCATTTCACATTTACCAGAACATTTATTACATTCATTCAAGTTAGGTTGTTTTAGCACATTTATTACACAACCCCTTTCTTTATATGTTCCATATTTCATTTAACATTTCTCGGAATCTTCCAATACCTCATACTTACACGAGCTCCACTCCTACGACTATGCGCACCATATGCTCTAGCCAGTGATTTAGGGCTTTTCACCCAAGGGCTTGGGGCCCTTCTTGCTTTATCCCAGTGTCATTCGAGTTCCTTTATTATGTTTTAACATTGAACAAATGTCCACATTATTCCACTTTTACAGGTCGAATCTAAAAGCCCGTACTTAACCATCCGTCTTTCCATTAACCCTTGGAAAGTGACTTCTTTTTTCTTTAAGTCCTTTATTCACTCACACGTTGATTTAACACAAAAAGCATCCACGTTTAGGACTTAACTCATTATTCAAACCACACCACACTATTCTAAAACCATTATTTGATATTTTTATACCAAAAAAATATCTCTTTTCAAGTAAATTACCAATTTACCCTTCATTTGCCAAAACATACTATTTGGTCATTTTCAAGTGTTATTTTTCCAAAATGGCTATTAAGTTCCCACTTAACATTTTAAACACCTTTTAACCACTTTAACACTTGTTCGATATCATAATTAACCTCACTTTGTTACCTACTACTTTAACATCTTTAATGCATAAAATCACACCTTTCAACATATTAAGGTCTCATTTTCTCAACATTTGAAATACACATTTTATTTATGAAAATTGGCATCTTAATACCCACTTTACTACTATTCACACATTTAACCCCTTTAACTTCCATTATTCACTTTTACACCACAAATTATGTAAAGTCATATATTTCATACATGTCCACATTTAACGCACTTTACTTTTCCACATGAGTTTCACACACTTTAAACATTCATCAAAGTGAAAGTTTCTCCTTCTCATATTCATCTTCATTTTCAAGTAGAAAATCCCCTCTCTGTCTCATAAAAATGGTTCATACAAGCCTAATGCATTTATTTGCATAAGACTACACCATTTATGCTTTAAACGTCATTCTAACACATTTTATTACCTAAAATGTTGAGAGAACATATTCTGAAAATTTCTACATTTCAAAAGTCAGTAAAGAAACTATCTTTTTGGAACCCATTATCATACAAATGTTAAGATGATCGTTAATGAACACTTAGATGTGAACAAACAACAAATCGTACATATATTTAGCCTAGTATATGTAACTAAACATGTTGAATTTATACTATATTAACCAAGCATAAATCAAGTTAGTTTAACGACCTCAATAAGCTCTAACAATGGTGGAAATGGTGAAGAAGATGGATACCCCCCCCCCCCCCCCCCACACACACACACACCTCCAAAGGTGGCCCCGAGGGGGTCTCTAAAATCCATCTCAAACTTGACTCCATGGAAAATCCATCCAGGCTTTCCTTATTTTGCACGAAATCATTTTCATTATCAAGAATACCCCCTTCAAGCACCCATCAAAGATACCTCCTAGTGTTTATACAAGTGTTTGGGAGCTTAGATATAGTTTATAACTGAGAAATGGGAATATGGTTGACATCATCTAGGGAAAAAGGGTTTTACCTCATGGGGCCATATCTAGAGAAAAAGAGAGAGTTTAAGTGTGAAGGAAAAATGGAATGTGTATATGGCCACATATGGTTTTCTTTCTCTCTCATACCCAAACTATAAGAATTTATGGTTTAAAAAGGAAATATTTACATTCCCAAACAACCCCATATCAAGTGTAAATAAACATATAGTTGACAACTCATGCAAATCAATGGACAAAATGGAGATAGCGTATAAAAAACTCGTCCTGTCTAGGCCACATCTGAGGCCCCGGGTCGACCGGCCGGGGGACCCCGGTCGACCGGGCCCTGGGAATAAAGTATTCTCTCATCTTATTTTTGACCCCATGAACTTTTTATATATATTTTTAAGACTCTAAAAACTTAGGCAAATAATTTTTATAGCTAAAGTAGAGCCTTGTAGAAATTGCGCAAAGTTCCACCTTGTTACGTCTTGTACCGACACAATATCACCTAATATTAATTGTGTCTGTGTCACGTCCATTCCTCGACCAATTATTGTCATACTCTACCAATATATTAAGCATAATCATTTGAACCTAAGTGTCCTTCCATGTGGATCAAGCAATGTGTAATTTTCCTTTTAATCATGACGTGCGGCGTGTCACCCTTATGTATAGTTCCTACTTTTTCCTTGCGCATTTGTTTCCTCAATAATTTTCATGAATAAACTATTCAAATTTTTAATAAAAATATTTATTTCTAGGGTGGGGTATTACATGATCGATTATGAAAAATGAGTGAAATATTATTTTGAAAATGAGCCAAAAATGTCTCAAAATTAAAATTTTTCTTGAGATGCATATGGTAACATAATTTGTAATTCGTATAATTGAAGTTAGGCCATCGTTTGTCTACCCAAAAATATTAGCCATAAAAAGTGATGGAAAAATAATTATCCTTTTTGCAAGCCAATTTGAGGCCAAAATATATATATAGGCCTTTTCGTTTGTTAGTTCGAAACACCCAATTGGCACGGAGTTGAGAAAATCTAAAATATCATCAATTTAGTCCAAAATGGTACATAAACAATAGAAAAAATGTAAGGATATTGTCCGTCACATTTAGTATGCCGTATACCGCTACAAGTTTGTCCAAGCATTGGAAAGCACACATCTACAAATCAACGATCTGTATTTCAATTAATCTTCTACAATTATGCCCAACAAGGACGAATTTGGTAAAATGTGTTTTAATTCCATTTACCTTTTACATTAAAAGTGTTGGGATATTTTTATGAAAAGAAAAATTATTTTTAAATGATTTTAATAATAAAAAGATTTTGACTAAATACTCTTGATCCCGTAAACAGTTTTAAGGATTCCAAGTTATTTAAAAGTTTTTTAAAGAGGACCAGTGACGGCCGTTCGAATGAAGTCACATGTCATTCGAACGAGATGGAGTTATTTCTCGAATGACATCGTATTATATTTGAACGACAGAGTTTATTTCTGACACGTCACCGCCTTGAATTTTCTTATATAAAGAGTGTTAGGCTTCTGTATTTCGTGTGGAGAAAACACTAGTTTTCACAAAATACGTTTTTACTGCTTTTTGCTTATTCTCCATCACTTTTGAGGGTTCAAAATTTGTTTTTACAATTCACAAAATCCCATACCTTTTGTGTGAGTTCTTTTATGGAACTCAAAGCATAGTTTTGCTGGGAAGTTTGCTTTTATTCAACCTCGGTGGAGAAGGCATCTCCATAACTGATCGGTGGATACGAAGCGTAGGGGTCTGCGTGTGGACGAGAAGAAGATGACGAGCCGAATCCTGGAGGGTATTTTCGCTATCTCTCGTATCTTTGAAGGTTTGCTGAGGGAACCTTGCATTACATACTTGTGCGCGATTATCAGGTTGTATGTAAGTCAAAGGTCTTGTAAATGTTTCAAAGTTTTATAAAAGGTTTTAGGCGAAAGATTTTTTTTCCCAGAATCGGTCGTCTTTATTTTCATGCATGGTTTGAATGATTTATATTACTTAGATGCATGTTTAGGGGGTGAAATAAATTCGATTTTGTTTTGTTCAAATTTAGACACATAATTAAATAAGTTTAAGTTGAAAATTACGAATATATTTGAATCAATGCTACACACGATCTTTCAAATTAGTATCAGATCGGGTTACGCTAATTTATTGCGTTTGATCCTTATTTTTCGCAAAACTTTGTGTGATATTGATTTTTCCTAAAAAAATTATCGCAATCTTTCGATGTCATACTTATCTAATTTCATGCCCCCACCCGGTGGTTCATATCAGAATTTTGGTGATTTAAATCATCTGAATTTGACGTTTTCTAAAAGAATTGACTTTTTGGAAAAAGAACATTATCGTTTTAAATCTGCTATGGGTCTTTTGCAAGCAGTTCAAAATCAAAGAGATTTCTATCTTGAAAATTTTATTTCATTGGACCTGGACTTTAATGTTTTAAAATTGTCCTAAGAGAAGAGTGATGAGAAACTCCTTATTTTAGAAAAGGAATTAAAGGACTTGAAAGAATCGAGCATGTCCATTTGTGCTGTCGCGGATAAAAATTTAATTGATGATTTTACGCTCTTAGGGATAAGTTTGTTTTAATTGAGGGTGAGCGCGATAAACTGTTGTGTTTAATTGATGAATTGAAAAAAAAATCCCTAATTTTGTAAGAGTCTAATTCTTTGCTTGAATCGAATATTTTGAAGTTGAAAAATGATTTAAAAGATTCAAGTAGGTTTTATAGTGTGGTAATTGCTCATCTTGTTCACAAGATTCTGATGTTAAAGACAAAACCATTATTTATTTTAGAGGGTCAACTGTCTCTAAGGATGTTAGAAAAGGTCAACCCATAGGTTTCGTTCCACCCGTTTACACATGTTCATATTGTGGTAGGAAAGGGCACCTAAGGTGATTTTATTTTGATCTTCGAAGAGGTCCTAGGAAGTTTAAGTCTAGTGTTCCCATGATTTACCCAACCCCTACACGTCGTTTCATACCTATTATACGCTACATGATAGACATTTTGATTCTCACATGCTTGTACATGACTTATCACTTACTATTTCATATCGTTGATTCTCACATTTTGATTTATATACTTGCTAGTGTTATGACATGTACTTTTTGTATTGAATTTTTGTTTTAGAAAATTTTGAAAAATTCAAAAAGATTTTCGTATTTTGTTTACACCTTATATGAATGCACACTTAGGATGACCAAGTCACAACTTTATGCCACGTCCATGTGACTGTTTGATAGTTTTTGAGACAAAATATTGTGTCATTCATGTGATTTACAAAGTCTGGAGTCTTTGAGATGCTATAGTGTTTCTTCCTACATGTTTGACTCCATTTGTCCTTTGATGAAAACGAGCATGGATTTGTTTGATGTTTGTTCTTGTCAAATCACATGTTGGTTACGTGTTGTCATCTCAATTTCGTCTATTAAATCAAACCAAATCCAATAAAATAAGATAATAAAAGGTGTGCATGTTGTTACCATTTGCCATAAGTTTGTGTGAATTTTATAAATGGTGAAGGGCTACAAAAGGTACACATTTATCCTTTACGATTAAGCCGCCGTTTAAATTGGACCTAAAAAATTAAGAAATTTTAATTATTCGGACTCCAAAGAGGTTTAAAAGAGCCCGAAAAATTGCATGAAAATAAAAAGAAATATATGCAAATTATGTGCAATTAGGTTTATTCACAAATTCTCCAATGTTTGAGAATTTCGATCACCTCGCAATGAAAATATATATGAGGGAGTTTGGTTAGAGATTTAAAACGGCTTTGCACGTCCTTAAAAATCTTGAAAAATCATGAAATCATTTTGGACGTTATTGGTGTGAAAATCATCTTGACTTTGATTTGTTGATTTTGACTTAAGACGATGTTATCTAAATTTAATATTTTAACACCTAAGGATGATGTTGATGTTCATTCGTCAGAAATACATTTATGCATCTTGCACATATGATATGATTGAGTTAATTTTCCTATCGAATTTGTTCACACCCATTCATTTCATTTCCACGATTTGGTTATCTTAGTAAAAATTCATGGTGTAATTTAGTAACATCATTTTTGCAATTTTTGTATGAAAATTTTGAAAAACTGAAAAATAGTTTGTGATTGTTTCCAATGACACCCCGATTTTCTTTATGTTATTTATGTTTTTCCTTGTCTATTTCAGACAAATACAAAGGGGGAGAACGAATTATGATATTATGGGGGAATTTAAGTATGGGGAGATTTGATTATGCTGACACGTTTTATGTTTATATCATTTCAAACTCGATACGTCACGAGATTTTTTCTTTGTCTCATGTGTGTAGGTACAATTGAAGATCATTATGTTGCACACCCTGATGAGAAAAGCTTAGAGATTTGAAATGTTCATTATTGAAGCGAAGTTTAAAAGAGTCTGAAGAATTGTTCAGTTTATCTTTCCATATTTGAGTTTTTGGGAGGGTATATTTGTATACGTCAAATTTTGAGTCCGATAATTCGGATTATTTTTATTTTGTAGCGGCACAGACATAGGGGGAGATTTTTAAGGACATTGTTCGTCACATTTAGTATGCCGTATACCTCTACAAGTTTGTCGAAGCATTGAAAATCGCACATCAACAAATCAACGATCCGTATTTCAAGTCATCTTCAACAATCATGCCCAACAAGGACGAATTTGGTAAAATGTGTTTTAGTTTGAATTACCTTTTACATTAAAAGTGTTGGGATATTTTTATCAAAAGAAAATTTATTTTTAAATGATTTTAATCAGAAAAATATTTTGGATGAATACTGTTGATCTCGTAAATAGTTTAGGTTTTTAAGTATTCCAAGTTATTTAATTTTTAAAAGTTTTTTTAAATAGGCTCAGTGACGGTCGTTCGAACGACATCACATCTCGTTTAAACGAGATGGAGTTGTCTCTTGAACGACGTCATAATTCGTTCAAACGACAGAGTTTATTTCTGACACGCCACCACCTTGAATTTTCTTACATAAACGGTGTGAGGCTTCTGTATTTCGTGTGGAGAAAACACTAGTTTTCACAGAATATGTTTTTAGTGTTTTTTGTTTATTCTCCATCACTTGTGAGGGTTTAAAATTTGTTCTTACAATTCACAAAATCTCATACTTTTTGTGTGAGTTGTTTTATGGAACCCAAAGCATATTTTTTCTTGGAAGTTTGCTTTGATTCAACATCGGTAGAGAAGGCATCTTCATAACTGATCGGTGGATACCGAGCGTAGGGGTCTACGTTTGGACGAGCCGAAGATGACGAACCGAAGCCTCGAGGGTATTTTCATTGTCTCTCGTATCTTTGAAGGTTTATTGAAGGCACCGTGCATTACACACTTGTGGGCGATTATCAAGTTGTATGTTAGTCAAAGGTCTTGTAAATTCTTTAAAGTGTTATAAAAGGATTTAGCCGAAAGTTTTTTTTCCTGAATCGATCATCTTTATTTCCATTCATGGCTTGAATGATATTTATTACTTAGATGCATGTTTAGGTATTGAACGAAAATTGATTTTGGTTTGTTCAAATTTAGACACCTAATTAAATAAGTTTAAGTTGGAAATTATGAATATATTTGAATTAATACTACACACGTTGTTTCAAAAAAGCTCATAAAAAATGAAAGAAAATGAGAAAAATATGAAAAAATATAAGGAATAAGAAAAGAAAAGGAAAAAAGTGAGTGGAAGCCCAAAAAAGTGCCAACAGAGGTCACAAAAAAATTTCCCAACTCCGAATTTCTCGAACATTTCCACTTTTCACCCAAAACACCTATACATGAAAAAGTCCTAACCGAGTCTGAATAATGAAATTAATTACCGCAAGGAGGGATAAAATACGAAAAGATAATAAGGAGACAAAACTGTGCGACAAAAGGCTGGTGTTTTTCCCATTTTTAATGATCGTAATCGGTTCATTAGATCTTTTCTCCCTAAATATTTTTATCTTTCAATTTATGTGCATGAACTCATGTTTCATTATATTTACTCCTAATGTCATGCACACCGAGATAAGATAACCACATTTCGATTGATTTTTTTTTTGAGTGCCTCCCATGATAAATTGAATGAAATTAAATTTTCAAAAAGTAACATAGTGATCAATCAGTAGAAGTGAGCAGTTTAATTTTTAAATTTGTACACGCACACACACTATAAAATGAGTTTTATCGAATAAAAAATTTAAGTGATAAGTTTTTTTTGAATTGAAATTACATGATTTTTATTTACTTTGATATTTTCTTTGAGTCAAAAATGAATTTTGTGTGTAAATTCATTGCAAACCCTCACGAGACACCACTCGTCCTACTAGGGTAACCTAGGTGTTTAACGACTTGTTTCATAAACTAAATGAAATCGCTTTCCCGAAAAAGAGGTATCCTATCACATCAGCTGTTTGGAAGTTCCTTTGAACTTATGCTCTTATTCTTTTACATTGCTCGGGACCAGAAATGTTCTAAGTTAGTGGTATTTGATTAGGCATAAATATTTCATATTTATGCTCTTAATTTCAGTATTTTTATAGTCCCGTGAAGTGTAATTAGACCAGAGTTATCTCAAATTTATCCTACTAACCTTTTCGACAAACATTTAATGTTTTATGTATTTTGCTCTTATTTTACTAGTATTTTGTGCAAGTGGAATCGAGAGGAAAACTGAAATAATGAAAGAAATGAGGAAAATGAGAGACAAGGGCATATTCATAATTTTTCAACCAGAACCCAGAAGAGGAGCTAACAAAAAAATCAAAGATTTCAAAGTCATGACCACACTGTAAGAAACAACACTCAAATCCAAGCTATGGTGAAGAAGTTATGAGCAATTGAATTTGAGATAAAAATTCAGGGGCAAAACTGAATAATATGAAGAATTTGTCCAAAAGAAGGCAACTTGACTAGTCCCTGATTCGTCCCGAATCGTAGAACTTATTCCCCTCTATACTTAGGCATTTTATCCCCCTTGGGTAGTTTATTACCTATAATTATGCTCGTGAATCAAACAACCTATGTTTTATATGCTAACATGTTATTTGAGACATTATTGATCTTTTATAGCTATTACGGTCCTTAGTGTGGAGTTTGGGTGCATTACGATCTAGATCTATCGAATATCGCACGTTTAGGGGTAATTTAATCATTACACACTTTGGGATTTTGTCTAAAGACTTCATGGAAGTCGAGGCTCTCGGGCCAAGCTTCGCGTGACCATGAACGGTGCTCGAATCAGAGTCCAAACGAAGAAACAATGGGCCTTTGATCGGAGAATAATTATAGACATTCATTTAAGACTAAGAATTTAAATAACCCCCTCCACGTCCCTATCCTCTTTTAAAAGCAAATAGTTCTCTAACTCAGAAATAACGATTTGGGCTTTGCTTGGGTTTGTGCTCGGGTTATGGATTGAACCATGTAGAGCACGAATCGGTGCCTTGGTTTGAGTAATTGAAGCTTGGGTTTGGTTACACGCATTTTGCAGCCGATATTTAGCTTGTACAGAACCATCGCATATGGTCTCGGCTTCAGAAGGAATGAGGTCGGCAACTGATGTTATCACCGATCGACCGGACCCACCCCATAGATCTACCGGTTATATTCATTTAGCCTTGTGAGTTTGACAGTGGGCTCCCCCTTTTTCGGCGATCAACCGCGCCTCAGCCGACAGTCGACCGAACCTTTCTTTTTGATCGCGTGAGGTGTTATTTTTCTTTTCATATTTCTTTTTTCCTTTTTCCTTTTTCCTTTTTCCTCTTTTCTTTTTCTTTTTCTTTTTCTCTTTTCTTTTCTTTTTCTTTTCCCTTTTTCTTTTATTCCTGTATTTTTAACTTATTATAAGTATGACCCTTATTTTATTTTTGTAATGGACACACATATATTTCATTTTACTTAGTTTTAGGGTTTAGTTCTCTTAGGTTAAGGTTTGGGGAAGGATGAAAACTGTCACATTTTCTCCCTCCTAGTATGATGATACCAGAAATTGTATCACCACGTCAGAGATGTATGAAGCTCAAACAGGTATACAACAATGGCAATAATCACAGAACAAATCAACAAAGAAGGATATGCGGTGAAGATGATGAACACCTGGATTTAAGTGGTTCGGCCAGAGCCTACGTCCATTATATGTGTGTGTGTGAATGAAATACACTAGTAAAGATGGCTCTAATGGCCTGGTTACAACGCAAGATCTCTCTCTCTCTCTCTCTCTCTCCTATATACAAATGAACAGAGTTTTAGCTAGGGTTTGAATTAATTGATCGTTTACAATGAAGAACATGAAACATATATATAGTTATTAGGAGTTATAGTGTACACCCCAAGCATGTTGTATGCATGAATGTATTTCTCTTAGCCAATCCAATGTGGACATCTGGCCCTGTCACATATAGGTCATGATGACTAAATATTCCCTCATGTGAGGGGATGATCTGGTAGTAACGATTTACGCCCATATATAATACGTGTACCATGCGCACTGCTCTATGTATCCCTCAAAACACGTATTATGTTGATGTCACCCTCAGCCAGTATAGCTGAGCCGAGGTCGAGGTTGTCGATGAAGGAATTAACGATATTGATGTTGTGAGGATAGGTCGGGTCGACTGTAGTCTTTCATTCACTTATGGATAAGGCAGAGGCTTCAGACCAGGTCGAGGGCCCACACTTATCAAATACTGGGTAACGATTGTTCGGCTTATCAGGGAGGCCGAGGTCGATGGTTGTCTCAAGTATGACCCAGGGGTAGCTTAATTTTCATGTTGTCATAGGCTGAGTATATTGTCGGCTGGGACGAGGGTATATTCTAGCATATCATAGTGTTTTATTATATAGTGGTTTTATCCATTTATGGTTGTGAAAGAACATTATTCCTCTTTCTTCTCCATTTATTTAAGTTGTTTTTCTTTAATTACCTGCTTTGTAATGTAGAGTTACATGCTTTTTTTACTTGCTTTTTTTACTTTCTTTCTAATTAGTTTAATTTCTTTGTTAATTAGGTTTAATTAGTTGTTTTAATTTATATAGTTCATCATGTGTAGTAGTTAATTTAATCTTGGTTGTATTGGATTGAACTCACCTAGGGTTGATTTGGTTACTTTGATTTTGTGATGGAGTTTATGCATTTATTTCGATTGGGTTGTCCTAGTTATCACGCCTAGGAGATTTAATCACGTATGTTCCGTATTTACAACCTTGTGTGCATAGTTTTTGGGGTATTTGTTAATGCCAAAATCATAGTAATATTTTATATGAATTTAGAGGTGTGACAACTCTTGCTTTAATTAATTGAAGAACTGAAATTCAATCTTAATAACTTGTGAACCAATGTAACCATTTACACCAATTAACTCGGGGTGAGGGATATATGTCCCAACCTATAGTTTTTATTCCCTTTGTTAATTTTCATTAAATAAACTCACCTAGTTATCTTTTCCTTTTTGTTAAAATTACCCTTTAGAGTTTTATTTTAGAAGTATTAAATCGATTAAATTCTGGCAACTTGTCTCTGTGGTTTTTTCGATACCTGGACTGGGTGTTATACTCCCTTTAAAGAGAGTAGTCATAGTTTAGGTTTTTTTGTAGAGTTGATGAGCCGAATATAAAAAATGACTGATGCGTCAGTGACGCGACACCGTGATGAAACCCAGTCTATCAAAATGGCGTAGTTTCCAGGGAGTTGTTCGTTGTATTTTTCTCTCTATTTGTATTCTTTGTTAACTATTTTGGTACGATTTCTACATTTGAGCATCAAGAACTGCTTGAATTTTTTGTCCGTGCATAATTTTATGGAATTTGTCATATCGAGGGGTTGTTTGGGTAAGCATGTCTTATTCCAATTCTATTGGTAATTGTAATGATAATTCTCAAAATTCCCCTACCCCTATGACTGTTGGTGAATACTTACATGCCCAAAAAATTGCAAACTCCAAAATGACTTTGGGTGAGTATTACGAAAGTCAAGTTATGGGTTATGGAAATATTGGGAATGATTATTCCGATGTTGATCCTCAAAATCCTTATGATAAGAAATTTGAAACAAATTGCAATAGTTTTCAGAATTCTTATAATAATGATTTTGGTTGTAGTTCCGATGAAAGTTTACAAAGTTCTCATTTTCAAGAATCTACGACATTCAGTGAGGGATTGCATATTCTTGAAGATGATATATTTGAAAACCTTTATCGGGAATAAAGTCATTGTTGGGAGATAGAATTGGATTTATCATTTAAATCCGACGATGATTTTTCTTTCGAGACTAAATGTTTTGAACCAAATGAGGAATCGATGCCTAGTTTGGAACAAACCATCCTTCACTTGGCACATGTCATAATAGAGAATGAAAGTGAGGATGAAATGGACGTAGTATCCATTTTCAATTAAATTATTTATTCTTTGGCCCCCAAAGAAGAGTATTTCGTCAAAAATGATCTTATTTCCTTTAAAACTCAATCTTCAAGCGATGATGGCTCATCTCGAGTTTGAATTTCTTTCCTCCCCCTTTTCATTATATGTTATCGAACCGATGCAGTACCCTATGAATCGGTTAAAAACTTTAAAATGTTTAATCCGTTCACCGATGAGGAGTACTTGCTCGAGTTACTTTCCATGAAGGAAATTTTTCCGCCAAGTGCTCCCCCTCCCATTCCAATTTCAAAATATTTAGGAGATAATTCAGTTTTTTTGGACCCCTTGTGTCTTTGTCAACCATTTTATCCAAATCCCCCATCATCCCTACAAAACTTATAATTGGTGATGGTTCATTTCATCCCCCTTACACATGCCTTCTATTGTTCAAACGGAATTCTTATTTTTTGAAAGGCATGCATGAAAGTGAGGTACACCGGTTATCCTCCAAAGTCAAATCGTAGTTTGGGCGGACCCTCAGAAATTTCAACTTCTAGTGTATAATTATTTAGAAGTTAAAATTGTAGGTTGCACATAATAGTTTATTTTTATTCTTACTTATAGTCTAGTGTAAATAGTTAAAGTTTTGGTTCTTCATTTTTGTTATGATTTCTACTAACATGTCTTCTAGAATCATTGGACTTGAACTTTCAGGAGATCGCTCCATTTTGGGTAATATCACTATTTTTCTATCTTTAACTTGGTTCTTAATTCACATTGAGGACAATGTCAGGTTTTATTTAGGGGGTGTGGGATACTCTATCCATTCTTGGTAGTTTCTTTGATTTGATTATATGTTCTTCCCAAGAATGCTTTTCTTGTAAAAATTAAAATATTTCAAAATGATTTTCTTTCTATTTTTCTCACTTTTTGGGCATTTTTCCTCTATTTTCGATGATAAATTTTAATAATAGCTCGATTCAATAGACAACTCAATAATGCATGTTCTCGATTTTAGAAGTTATTAGACTTTTGTCCTCAATCAGTGATATTATTAATAACTTTATGAATTAAACTTTAATCCAAAGAGCACATGCACTCTTCTTGATTTATTAATTTTGTTTATGATTTTATAAGTCGACAATCTTTTATTGCATTGAATATACTTACACCTAGTGAACTTTGGGCTTTCCTCATTGGTGAATGTTATACAGTTCTCTTTCCTCTTTGAAAACGTTACAGTCGTTGGTAATCTCACTATTCTTTCATTGATCGTTCATTAATTGAGTTTATATCTTGAAATGTGTTACTTGAGCATGATTTTCAAAGTTTGTTTTGAATGGAAAATTGAGTAAACTTTAGGCAAATATCATAGCCCATCTTTGTTATATCACCCATATGGACCTTGACTGCACCTTATATGTTTTCCCTCATCAATCCCTTTGAGCCTTAAGATAGCCTTTCGTTTCATAAGCCAAAATCCCATTACCAACTCCACATTGGAGTTATAATCCATATATATCACCGTTCGTACCTTTATTTGGAATGATCCTTGGGATTGAAAGATGTTCGCATTATGTGGTTGCAATTACGCATGCGAGAGTGAGATAAGTAAAGAAAAGAAAAGGAGTGAAAAAGAGAAAGTAGAAAACAAAAGAAAAAAAAGTGAGAAAAAAAGAAAAAGAAAGAAAGAGAATTTTGTACATATTGTGTATAGTGTTCAATAATCTTTGTTTACTCTACCTGTTGTTACATCTAATGCTTGTTATGGAAGTTATTTTCCAATTTTTGTATTTCCCCGCATTTTCCCATTATCCTGAGTTTTCATCCCCAAACACTTTGAATCCGTACATTGTCCTTTCATTTCATACCCTTAACCCCAAACCTACATTACAACTCTATTAATTCCTATGTTATCCTATGGTGAATTCAATTAAAAAGTCTAAATAATTGCGATAATCCGTAAAAATACATTTCGCCTCCTATAATGAGAAGTATATTTCATAAAGATTACATGTTTTCGTTTTATATATAACATTCTTCATTTGTGACATGTCTGGGGCCTAGTTTTCATTCATATTTAGTATTCATGCCCGTATGTCCCATGTATTACCTCCCTTTCATTATTATTTCATTTGTTGAGCGTAATGCCCGATGAGGATTGGCATATATGCACACTTTAATATTTATTATCCAGTTTATATAAGATTTTGCTAAATCATACTTTGTATGTCCTCGCTCTCCTCCCACAATTTAAGGTTTCAATTCTATGTAGTTCATTTTATAATGTTAATAAAATGGACATTTGTAATTCATTCACTTTGCTAATAACATGTTTGTAATATTTTCCGTTATGGTTGGGCTTGTCCCATGTTGATTGGGAAAATTTTGAGGAAACCATTTGATGTTTGTGGGCGCCATCCCTGAAAACCCTCACGAGACGACACTCGTCCACTAAGGTAACCTATGGGTTTAACAACTTATTACATGCACTAAATATAATCGTTCGCCCAGGAAAGTGTCTTTTATCTCTTTTTGTATATATCTCCTGTTTTGTGGATTTCTTATAGTTCCTCTTGCTTTGAAATTCATTTCCAGGGACTAGAAATGTGTAATTTAGGGGGTCTGATTCATCCCGAATCATAACACTTATTACCCTCTATACTTATGCATTTTAGCCCCTCGGGTACTATAATGCCTATAATTATACTCGTTAATCAGAACACCTCCATTTTATATGCTAACATGTTATTTGAGGTATTAATGAGCTTTTGTAGGTGTTACTCTACTTAGTGTGGAGTTTGAGTGAATTTCGATCAAGATCCATAGAATATCACACGTTCAGGGGAAATTTAGTCATTTACCACTTTGGGATTTTATCCCAAAGTCTTCCCAAAAGTCGAAGCCCTCAGGCCAAGATTCGTGAGCGGTGATCGAATCGAAATCCGAACGAAGAAATCCCTTTGATCGGAGAAGAATTATGGAAATTCATTTAGTACTAGCAATTTAAATAATTCCCTCCATATCCTTATCCTCTTTTATCAGCAAACAGGTCTTTAACTCATAAATGGCGATTTGGGCTATGCTGAAGTTTGTGCTCGAATTGTGGCTTGAACCATGTGGATCCTTGGTTTGAGCAACTGGAGGTCGAGTTTGGTTACATGCATTTTGCAACAGGTATTTGGCTCGTACATAGCCATCGTAGCTGGTCTCTACTTGAGAAGAAATGAGGTAGCCAGGTGTTAGTATCATCGGTCGATCGATTATCTTAATTTTTCCTTGAGACTTTGACAGTGGACTCCCCCTTCTTTGATGGTCGACTGCGCCTCTACCATCGGTCGACCGACCCTTTCTTTTTGTCCGCGTGTGTTGATATTTTAATTTTCTTATGTCTTTTTTTCCTTTTTTTTCTTTTTCTCCTTTCTTTTCTATATCTTTTCCTTTTCACTTTTTTCCCTTTATTTTTAACTTAGTATAAATAGGACCGTTAGTTTATCTTTGTAAAGGACACACATATAATTCATTTTACTTAGTTTTAGGGTTTGGTTCTCTTAGGTTAAGGTTTGGGGAAGGATGTGGAGTTTTCCATTTTCTACCTCCTAGTGTTTGCTCATATAGTGGGTTTATCCATTTATGGTTGTGTAAGAACACTATTCCACTTTCTTCTCTATTTACTTAAGTTGTATTTCTTTAAATACTTGCTTTGTAGTGTAGATTTACATGCTTTATTTACTTTCTTTTGAATTAGTTTACTTTCTTTGTTTATTAGGTTCAATTAGTTATTTTAATTTATGTAGTTCATTATGTGTAGTGTCTAATTTGATCTAGGTTGTGTTGGATTGAACTCACATATTGCTTTGCTTTGGTGATGGAGTTTACGAGTTTATTGCAATTGGGTTGTCCTAGTTATTACGCCTAGGAAATTTAATGGGGTATATCACGTATGTCCCATATTTACGACTCTGTGTGCATAATTTTCGGGGTATTTATTGATTCCATAATCATAGTAGTATTTTATGCGAAGTTAGGGGTGTAACAACTCTTGACTTAATTAATTGACAAAGCATGTAACCACTTATATCAATTAACTCGGGGTGAGGGATATCTGTCGCAATCTATATTTTTTATTCCCTTTGTTAATCTAGTTTAGATACACTCTCCTAGTTATCTTTTCCTTTTCCTTAAAATTACCTTTAAAATTTTTATTTTAGAAGTACTAAATCGATTAAATTCTAGCAACTTGTCTCTGTGGATTTTTCGATACATGGACTGGCCGTTATACTCCCTTAAAAGAGTTTAGTCATATTTTAGATTTTTATATAGAGTTGGTGAGCCGAATATAACCAATGATCGGCACATCGCTATCGCGACATCACGACGAAACCCAGTCAATCAAAATGGTTTCGTTGTCGAGGACTTGTTTGTTTTACAATTTGATTGATTTAGTATTTTGCAGTATTTTTCTTTTTTATTTGTATTCTTTGTTAACTATTTTTGTAGGACTTCTACATTTGAGCGCCAAGAACCAGTTGAATTTTTCAGCCACGCATCACTTTGTGAAATTTGTCGTCTCGAGCCATTTTGGGGGTAAGCATGTCTTATTCCAATTCTTTCGGTAATTGTAATGGTAATTCTCAAAATTCCCCTACCCCCATGACTTTTAGTGAATACTTACATGCCCAAAAAATTTCACAAACTCTAAAATGTCTTTGGGTGATTATTATGAAAGTCAAGTTATGGCTTATGAAAATTTTGGGAATGATTATTCCGATGTTGGGCTTCAAAATCCTTATGATAAGAAATTTGAAACAAATTGAAATAATTTTCAAAATTCTTATAATAATGATTTTGATGGTAGTTTCGATGATAGTTTTCAGAGTTCTCATTTGTAAGTACATGATTTTATAAATGTCCAAATTAGAATCTAGGAATTTTCTTTGTGTCCTAGATCATAGTTGGTATATCTGATATCGTTACATTCGGCACGTCAACACGATCATCCATGAAGATCTTGATCATACGTGCATCATGCAACAAAAATATTTGGTAAATTAATTCCAACTTCTCAATTATGGTAAAATAATTTATTTGGAGTGTTTATTATTTACATAAATATTTGGAAAATTCTTATAAAATATTTATAAAGGTCTCGAAGGTTTTTACTTCGGAAGAAGTAATTTTTCTAAGTGTAGATGCGAAGGAATACAGTCGATGACGTCATTCGAGCGAGACACGACTGTCGTTGGAGCAACGTGGCATTCCGTTTGAGCGATAACTCTATTTCGTTCGAGCGATGTGCCGCCTCAATTTTTGTATTTATAGAAATGCTCATTCTATACGATTTTCAAGTCTTTGGCACTCACGTTTCTGCAGAACTGCTGCATATTTCCAAACTTTATTTTTCATTTTTTTTTTACTTTTTTGATTCACAAATCATTCCCCAACATGAGTCTTATAAACCTAAGATACAATTATTCCACTCGTCTAAAGTAATCTTGTGGAGAAGAAGGTTGTTCTTTATTGCTGAATTGGAGCTCTTGCTAGATCTCTTGCTAACAACACCGACAACAACGAACCAACGCTTTGGAGGATTTATCTGGAGTAATCGTGTATAGTAATTGTGTGTCACTGTATTTCTCTGTAATTTTAAGTTGTTATGAATTATAGTTAAATAAAAATGGATTTTCCCCTTTTGAGGGATTTATCCTCATATTGTGATTGACCATGCATACTTGGTTTGATTTATTTAGTCTGCCATAATTTATTTACAAGAGCTAGGATTTTTGGGATTAAAAGTTATATTTTAATTAAATAAGTTAATCATTGATTGCTAGCTCACTCTCAAATTGGTATCAGAGCCTATTACATAATTATACAGTGCAAATTTTTTCGCAAAAAAATTATGGATATAAATTTTGGTTTAAAAATTGATTTTGTAAAAAAGCGCAATTTCAATGGAAAACTTATATAATCGAGTGCCAATTTTTGATGGGTCAAATTACGCATAATGGAAAGCCTGTATGAAATCTCACTTAAAGGCCAATGAAGAACGTGTTTGAGTTGTGTGTGAAAAAAGGGTAGACACCTCCCACTCTTACACTGTAGGTAATGTAACTACTTTAAAAACAGTGACTACATCGACTGAGGATAAATTTAAATGGAGCACATATAAACCACGTGGTCTTAGAGCAATTTCTAAAAACGTCACGCCCGATGAGTTCCGATGCATCATGACGTGTATCATGTCTAAAGAAGCATGAAATTTTCTTCAACTTACCCATGAAGGCACTAATGCAGCTAAAGAATCAAAATTGCAAAATTTAACTACACAATTTGAGACAATCACCACGCTTGAATCTGAGTGTTTTGATTAATTATATGCAAGCTTGTCTGATATTGTTATCCTAGTTTCAATTTAGGTAAACATATTACTGATGCTAGAGTAGTTAAAAAGATTTTGAGATCTCTTCCTAAGCGTTTTATCCTTAAAGTCATTGTGCTAAATTTCTAGGAAATTTGAGCTGTCTAAAATTATAAGAATTGGTAGGAGACCTCCAGACTTATGAAATTGACAGTTTACTAATATGATAAAATCAAAAGATAAAGGGGTAGCACTTAAAGACCTTGATAGAAGGAGTGAGGGGTCAGCAAGAAAGAGAGGTGAGTCATTTAGGAGATGAGAGTAAGAGTTTTTTGATTCTGAGATTGATTTTGACTTAAACGATTTGGCCTTGTTTGCAAAAAAAACCCACAAATTTCTCAAATTAAAGGAAAATGGCAATTTAAAAGATAAAAATAATTTTGAGAAAAATAAGTTTGAAAAGAAAAATGAAAAGGATAATAAGGATGCACCTAAGAAATACGAGGAGAGATGTTATGAGTGTGACGGTAGAGGTCATAAGAAATTTGAGTCTCTTACCAGGTTGCGGCGTCAAGGCAAAAGCAAAGATGCTATTAATGCCTCCCTTAGTGACGACAGTTTGGTTGATTCGGTGGATTCTGGAGACAAATCACCACATGAATATAACTTCATTGCATTCATGGCTAGTCATGTGAGTACTGACAGTGCACCTTACGACTATGAGGATGCTACTTCACCGGGACACCTCGACAGTGGAAGCAATGTGAGTGCGGGGAGGATGCTGCAACTAAGAGGGAGAGTGATTTACTATGAGCGTAAAGTGATTTATATGCTGATTCATTTAAAACTAAAAAGCGTAACAAAGTGTTAGCACTTAGGATTGTTGCCTTAGATAAAGATTTAGGAGAGACAAGAGAGAGAGAGAGAGAGAGAGAGAGAGAGAGAGAGAGAGAGAGAGAGAGAGAGAGAGAGAGAGTCCACCATTAGAACTACCTTGAGAGAGAATAATTTTTTTTAGAGAGAGAGAGAGTTTGTGTTGAGAGAAAGGGTCAATTTGGTGAGAGAGATATGTTTAGAGAAAGAGAAAGGGGACTTGACTAAGAAAGTGTCTAGTATTACGAGTGAGCTCCAATATGCATCTGTATAAATCTTCTCCCTGAATCAACTCAATTTTTGTAAAAGTGTCGAGGATTATCTCGAATCTAAGAATCTTGTTGTCCCACACCACTAACTAACAAGTGGGTGAACAAAAATTTCTACCATATAATGCCTTAAAAGTTTACATACATATTTTGAACTGGCACGAGTTATTATAGGCCAACTCTACCAGTTGAAGGCACTACTCCCAACCTCCCCTGAAATATAGTATGCACATCCTAAGAATATGCACCAGCATCTAATTTATTAACTCGGTCTGTCTCTCTGTCTGCGGTTGATAAGTCGTGCTCAACCGCAACGGACTCCGTAGAGCCTCGTGGAAACTCTGCCAAAAAAGGAAAGAAAGGTCTTGTCCGAGTCGGATACAACATTCGGTACCCTATATCTCACACCCCAAACCCAATATCCATACTAATAATTTTTTATTAGAATAATTGGATCATAATCTTGAGCCCATTACAAATTTAATTCATTTATAAATATTTTTCTACATAATGAACATAATATCATTCTTGTGCCATAACGAAGTCAACATCAGAGTCATAATTAGAGATTATACAATACTATGATTAACTATGATCAACTCAATCCATGCTAACTCAATATATAAAATGTGTGAGTATATTAAAATCTTCAGTGTGACAATGATAAAATCCCCATATTTATAACCCAACTCTTCTAACGGTGCAACTCTCAAAGTTACCGTTCATATAGTATCCTAGCTGGCAGCGTACAAACCTAAAATTGTTAAAATATAAACTGTAAGCATTAAGCTTAGTGAGGTACTCCTTCCCTGTAATGGAATGACAATTATATATCGAATATGTGGATATAAAATCCGAACAATCCTGCCCATCGGCAATAACAAATCGTAGATCATAAGATCCAAATAATTTTGCCCATTGACAATAAAAAATCCTGGATCATAAGACTCAAACAATCCTGGATATTTTAATATCCAAAGAAATCCTGAATACCGAAGTATTCAAACAAATCCTACTCTTAGATCTATATTCATATATCTTTATATATGAAACAATCATAAGTACACTCACCTTGACAATTCAACTAAATTTTCCCTTGCCTTTATTCGATACTTGTTCAATTAGCTCTTCTTCCCTTCCTATCATTCTTACAATATTAGTATCATCATAAGAATATTAATAGTCTAAAGAATAACTTCAACATAACTCAATTCATAAGTCTTAAATGATTCAATTCAAATCATTCAATATAAATGAAGTCCCATCTAGACTCAGGTTTTGATATCTAATATATTCATATTACATCACAAACCTACTTTAATTATTCTTGGTAATCCAATCCTTATCATATTAGTTTTCCAACACAAAAGACGACACATCATTCCAAGTTTCCTAGAACAAGATATGCCCATTTCTTTACTACATAGAAAATCTTCCCTATATGCTCCTCTATCATTCAGTCATCTTCCAAGAATTTTCATAATTTTTTTACATCATAAATTTCTATGATATTTCACCCAATTTCAGAAAACATATTTAATAACACAATATTAAAATTTCATAATTTTCAGAGTTCATTTGCTCTGTCAAGCAAAATATCGAACATATGGTATGCATATTTACACTTTTGGGGTAGATTTCATACCCGAACTTAAAATCATCACCCAAGGTTCATTTCTTGGTATTTGAACATTATTTTAGGATATTTCACACATATGTGAGTCCATGTTAATCTCCAATTGTAATCAATCAATTCCAGTAAGTATACAAAAAGAAATGAAAGTTTGAATTGACAAGGTTTCTAAACAAAGCAATTTTAGGGTTCTGTACATTCAACTTAACTTAAACTTTCATCTAACCACACATATATATAAAGGGCTAAAAATTTAGTAAAAAAATGATGATTTCTATCATATAAAACATTAATATAAGAAAAATAACAAGATTTGCAGTTAGGATACCTTTGGGACTTTTACGTAATTTGTAAGAATTTTTCTCCAATTTTCTCATCACTTTTTCTTCCTAACTTCCTAATTTTCTTTATTTAAGCTTAAAATCTCTCCTATATGAATTTGGATGAATAAGGAGGTGATTATAAGGGTTTGAAGTCGGCCAAAGACACCACCCTTCCCAACCAATGAAAACAAAACATTTGTTGCCGTAATAAGACAAAATACCACTTAACAGATGGACTGTTTTGCCCTTGTTTCGTAGTTTTGGTATTTCTTACTCGGACCTCCATTTCACACATCGTTTGTCGTGTTAAAACCATAACTCACCTGTTTAAAACAATCTAGCTTTCACCTCAAGTCAATTGTTATGTCATAAAGGTCAAAACTAGTCTTAAACATGAACATTCCTACCGAAAACTTCAAAATTTCACATTTATAACTAATTCGATATTTCATGCTTTATGAAGGTAGGATTAGAATAAACATAATGATCTAACATTATATATACTAATAACATATTATCCATATCACATAAGCTAATCATTATTTAAACATAATTTATCATAATTATATTCGGGTTGTCACATTTCTCCCCATGTTAGGAAAGTTCGTCCTAGAAATTGACATACCTTGGTTGTCTAAATCAAACAAATATGGATAATGCATATTTATGCTATCCTCAGTCTCCCATGTATCTTATTCCATGGAATTCCTTCTCCATACAACTTTAAAAACTAGGATCACTTTTGATCTCAATATTTGTTCTTTCCTATCGACGATTACAAGTGGTTCTTCCACATAGCTGAAATCTTCCGTTAACGTAACAGGTTGTTCCACCAATATATGTGAAGGATCCTCTACATAGTTTCTCAACATTGAAACATGGAAAACATCATGTAATCGAGCTAACTCCTGTGGTACTAACTTGTAGGCAACCATCCCAACTTTCTCAAGAATTTCATAAGGTCCAATATAGCGTGGACATAATTTCCCTTTCTTTCCAAATCTCATAACTCCTTTCCATGGCGATATCCGAAGAAACACATAATCCCCCTTCTGAAATTCTAAATCTTTTCGTCGCTTATCCGCATAACTTTTCTGTCTTCTTTGAGCTATTCTCATTCTATCTTGAATAATCTTCACTTTTTCAGTAGTGACTTCAATCAACTCTGGACCCTCTATCTTCCTTTCACTAACTTCACCCCAACATACGGGTGTACGACACCGTTTACCATACAACGCTTCATATGGTGCCATATCAATAGTAGATTAAAAACTATTATTATATGCAAATTCTATCAAAGACAAATATTCATCCCAATTTCCTTTAAAATCAAGCACACAAGCTCTAAGCATATCGTCCAAAATCTGTATTGTCCTTTCATATTGCCCATCTGTCTGAGGATGAAAAGTTGTACTAAACTTTAAGTTAGTACCCATAGCACACTAGAAGCTATCCCAAAATCTAGATGTAAAAGTAGGGTCCCTGTCTGAAACAATAGATATCGGTGCTCCATGCAATCGAATAATCTCATTAACATACAATCTAGCATACCTATCAATTGTATACGTAGTCTTGACTGCTAGAAAATGAGCGGACTTGGTCAATCTGTCCACCGTTACCCAAATCGAATTTGACCCCTTCTGAGATCGAGGAAGCCCAACCACAAAATCCATCGTTACATGATCCCATTTCCATTCCAGTATTGGTAATGGCTAAAGAGGCCAATAGGTTTCTGATGCTCCACTTTCACTTGCTGACATATAAGGCACCTAGCAACAAAATTCGCTATTTACTTCTTCATATTATTCCAATAATAATGCTCCTTTAAATCCCTATACATTTTAGTACTACCGGGATGCATAGTATAAATGGAATTATGAGCCTCATCTAAAATTTTCTCTTTCAATCCACCCACATTAGGCACACATAACCGTTGCTTATACAATAAAGTTCCATCATTCACAATCCAAAAATCTTCAGACTTACCATTTCGGACATCTAGTCATTTCTTCTCAAGAAAGGTATCTTGACTTTGCGAATCACGAATACGGGTAGCTAACAAAGGCCTCACGCTTACATGAGCAATGAACATGTCCCCATATGCTAGCTTTAATTCTACTCCTATCAATTTTAACTCCATGATGTGGGCAACTCTAGCACATTGAATACAAGATAACTTGCCTGAAGCCTTTCTACTCAAAGCATCTACAACTACATTTGCCTTCCATGGGTGATAGTGAATTATGCAATCATAATCTTTAATTAACTCCATCCACCTCCTCTGCCTCAAATTCAACTCCTTCCGAGTAAATATATACTTAAGGCTTTGATGGTCGGTAAAAATTTCACATACCTCACCATATAAATAATGAAGCCATAATTTTAAAGCAAACGCAATAGCAACAAGTTCCAAATCATGTGTATCATAATCACGTTCATGTGTACGCAACTTCCTAGAAGCATAAGCAATAACTTTACCATGCTACATAAAAACCCAACCCAACCCCTGGTGTGAAGCATCGGTATAAATAACGAAACCATCACCACCGTGTGGAATAGTAAGAACAGGTGCAGTTACCAACCTCTTCTTCAATTCTTCAAAATTATTTTCACAATCAGAATTCCATTCAAACTTAATATCTTCTCGGGTCAATTTAGTCATTGGCATGGTAATTGAAGAAAATCCCTTAATAAACCTCCTATAATACCCAGTTAAACCCAAAAACCTCCTCACCTCAGTCACGTTCTTAGGCCTCTCCCATTTTATAATACCCTCTACCTTTTTAGGATGAACACATATACCATCTCCAGAAATAACATGGCCTAAAAATACAACTTGTGATAGCCAAAATTCACACTTGCTAAACTTAGCATACAACTTCTTATCATTCAACAGATTCAATATAGTTATGAGATGCTTTTCATGTTCAACCATATCACATGAATAAATCAGAATATCGTCAGTAAAAACTATCAAAAATGAATCAATAAAAGGATGAAGTACCCAGTTCATAAGATCCGTAAATACCGCCGGATCATTAGTCACCCCAAAAGGCATCACCAAAAATTCAAAATGACCATACCGAGTACGAAAAGAAGTTTTAGAAATATCACTCTCCTTGACCCTTAACTGATGGTAACTCGATCGCAAGTCTATTTTTGAAAACACTTTAGCACCTTGTAACTAATCAAATACATCATCTATACGAGGTAAAGGATATTTGTTCTTAATTGTAGATTTATTTAGTTGCCTATACTCAATACACAAACTCATGGTACCATCTTTCTTCTTCACAAATAAAACTAGTACACCCCATGGAGATACACTACGTTTTATGAATCCCCTATCAAATAAATCCTTCAACTGAATCTTGAGTTCTTTCAACTCAGTAGGTGCCATTCTATACGGTCCCATAGAAATATGGCATGTCCCCGGTGCTAATTCAATACTAAATTCAACTTCTCTTTCTGGAGGTAACCTTGTCAACTCACTAGGAAACACTTCTAGAAAATCTCGTACAATAGGAACATCGGCTAACTGTAAAGTCCCCTTCCTAGTGTCAAGAACATATGAAATAAAACCCTCACAACCCTTATTCAATAATCTCCTCGTCTAAATAGATGAAATGATGCAACTGGGAACAATTTTCCTTTCCCCACAAATTTAAATTCAGGCACACCAGGCATATTAAAAATAACTTCCTTACAGAAACAATCCATAGATGCATGATATTTAGATAACGTATCCATTCCCAGAACTATATCAAAATCAGAAATATCCAATGGAAGTAAATCTATAACTGTATATCTAACCCCCACAGTCAAAACACAATCACGAAAAGCATATTCGGCTTCAACTATATCCCATATAGGAATATAAATACCCAACCCCACATCTAAATGGGTACAAAGTCTATTCACGTATACAACAAAAGCATAGGACACCAAAGAATATGTGGAACTGGGATCAATGAAAACATAAGCACTTTTATCACTAACAGAAAGTGTACCTGTCACCACATCTGGAGTAATATGAGCTTCTTTAATTGTAAAGACTCATCCACCTAGCTTGGAACTACTAGCTTGTCCTTTGCACATACTTTTCACTGCACTACCTGGAGATAATACCCTGCTTGCTGCTTCACTAGGTGCTGCTAGAGTCTCTGCCAACTGCGGACAATTCTTCTTAGCATGCCCCACTTGATGACAATGGTAGAATTCTACTCCTTTAAGCTTAGGACACTTGGATTTATAACGCCCCTCCTCTTTACAAAAGAAACATATAAAAACTCTCGTCGGTGCCTCACCCTTTCCTTACCTACAGACTAGAAGATTCTCCACCCCTAGTATCTCTGCCAAATCTCCCCAGACCTCTACCACTATCTCCACCACCTCTTTAAAATTTATGGGTTCTATCTTAACACTTCCACCCTCACCTCCCTTAGACTGGAATGCGTCAAATCAACTTTTCTTAAAGCTCTCTCTACTCGCCACCCCTTGGTTTATTTGCCTTTTTACTATCGTGGCTTTGTTTACCAGAGAAGCATAATCTTCTAACTCATAAGTGGCCACTCTATTTTGAATATGCCAAATCCGTCCATCTTGAAGCTTACTACATTTATCTACTTCATTCTCCACATACTTAGTAGTAAATCTAGACAAAGCAGTAAATTTAGCCTCATACTCCCTCACAGACATTTTCCCTTGGGTCAAATTTATAAATTCCCTCAACTTCTCCCTCCTATAATCTTTAGGGAAATACTTGACATACAAAGCTTTAATAAATTCAGCCCAAGTAATAACATCAGTACCTTTCATCCTGGGCACCAAATGGTTGCTGGCTTCCCACTAGTATTTGGCCTTTCCTTTCAGCTTAAACACAGTTAAATTCACTTTCTGGTTATTTAGAACCTTCATAACTACAAATATAGTTTCTAGATCCCTGACCCACATCTCAGCTTCTATAGGTTCAACTGACCCTGAATATTCTGGAGGGTTCAACTTCAAAAACTTTTCATGCATGGAATCCTTTATTTCCTTCCTTGTCTATTTCTCAATCCTGGCCATAGCCTTTGAATCTAGATATCGAGCCTATTGTGCTGCTATTAATGCCATATTTCTTTCCAGTTGTTCTTCCATCCTTAATATTGCCCGTGCCATTATTTTCATCTCTGTAGGCTTCTCCTGCTCTCTAACCCTTCCAACAATGCTCTACTCTTCTTCAGTATTGTCTGTATGAGAAGCCACTCCCTCTTCTCTATGTTGTCCATTCCTACGTTCCATCTGAAATTATCTATAATACAACAAAGTTCTAATAAACAATATAAATAGTTTATAATACTAAACTACTGGTTAGTACAACAAAATATTCATAAATATTAAATCAACTCAATGACTGCCATCTAATCGTCACACGTGTCCAGAATTAATAACCTAGATGCTCTGATAGACTAATTGTCACACCCCAAACCCAATATCCATACTAATCCTTTGTTATTAGAATAATTGGATCATAATCTTGAGCCCATTGGAAATTTAATTCATTTATCAATATTTTTCTACATAATGAACATAATATCATCCTTGTGCCATAACGAAGTCAACATCAGAGTCATAATTAGAGATTATACAATACTATGATTAACTATGATTAACTCAATCCATGCTAACTCAATATATAAAATGTGTGAGTATATTAAAATCTTTAGTGTGACAATGATAAAATCCCCATATTTATACCCCAGCTCTTCTAACGGTGCAACTCTCAAAGTTGTCGGTCATATAGTATCCTAGCGGGCAGCGTACAAACCTGAAATTGTTAAAATATAAACCGTAAGCATTAAGCTTAGTGAGGTACTCCTTCTGTGCAATGGAACGACAATTATATATCGAATATGTGGATATAAAATCCGAACAATCATGCCCATCGGTAATAGCAAATCCTGGATCATAAGATCCAAATAATTTTGCCCATTGGCAATAAAAAAATCCTGGATCATAAGACCCAAACAATCCTAGATATTTTAATATCCAAACAAATCCTGAATACCGAAGTAATCAAACAAATCCTACTCTTAGATCTATATTCATATATCTGTATATACGAAACAATCCTAAGTACACTCACCTTGACAGTTTAACTCTATTTTCCCTTGCCTTTATCCGGTACTTGTTCAATCATCTCTTCTTCCCTTCCTATCATTCTTACAATATTAGTATCATCATAAGAATATTAATAGTCCAAATAATAATTTCAACATAACTCGATTCATAAGCATCGTATGATTCAATTTAAATCATTCATTATAAATGAAGTCCCATCTAGACTCAGGTTCTAATATCTAACATATTGACATTACAGGCCAAAAATACTATAATTCTTTCTTATAATCCAATCCTTATCATATTATGTTTCCAACACAAAAGACGACACATCATTCCAAGTTTCCTAGAGCAAGATATGCCCATTTCTTTACTACATAACAAATCTGTCCTATAGGCTCCTCTATCATTCAGTCATCTTCCAAGAATTTTCATAATTTTTATACATCATAACCTTCTATGATATTTAACCCAATTTTATAAAACATATTTAATAATACAATATTAAAATTTCATAATTTTCAGTGTTCATTTCTTATGTCAAGCAAAACATCGAACATGTGGTATGCATATTTACACTTTTGGGGCAGATTTCATACCTGAACTTCAAATCATCACCCAAGGTTAATTTCTTGGTATTTGCACGTAATTTAGGATATTTCACACATATGTGAGCCCATGTTAATCTCCAATTGTAATCAATCAATTCCACTAAGTATACAAAAAGATATGAGAGTCTGAATCGATAAGGTTTTTAAACAAAGCAATTTTAGGGTTTTGTACAATCAACTTAACTTAAACTTTCATCTAACCCCACATATATATAAAGGGATAAAAATTTAGTAAAAAAATGATGATTTCTATCATCTTAAACATTAATATAAGAAAAATAACAAGATTTGCGGTTAGGATTACCTTTGGGACTTTTACATAATTTCTAAGAATTTTTCTCCAATTTTCTCCTCACTTTTTCTTCCTAACTCTCTTTCTTTAAGCTTCAAATCTCTCATGGATGAATTTGAATGAAAAAGGATGTAATTCTAAGGGTTTGAAGTCGTCCAAATACACCACCCTTCCCAACCAACGAAAACAAAACATTTGTTCCAATAATAAGACAAAACACCACTTAACGGATGGACCATTTTGTCCATGTTTCGTAGTTTTGGTATTTCTTACTCGGACCTCCGTTTCACACACTGTTTGTCGTGTTAAAACCATAACTAACCTGGATACAAATATATAGTTTTCACCTCAAGTCAATTATTATGTCATAAAGGTCAAAACTAGTCTTAAACAAGAACATTCCTACTGAAAACTTCAAATTTTCACATTTGTAACTAATTCGATATTTCATGCTTTATGAGGGTAGGATTAGAATAAACATAATGACTTAACATTATATATACTAATAACATATTATCCATATCATATAATCTAATCATGATTTAAACATAATTTATCATAATTATATTCGGGTTGTCACACTATGTAACCTCACTATCTCCGCTATGAAGAGCTGGGCACACTACCCCGTCTTATAATCTGATCGAAGTGTCAATAAATGGACCACCTTGGTCAGATGATCCATAATGACTCAGATGAAATCTTGACCTCTCTACGATGTAGGTATCCCCACGATGAAGTCCATAAAAATGCTTTCCTATTCTAGGCTGGAATCTCCAATGGTTGCAAAATACGAGCTGGTCTATGATGGTGTACCTTCATTAATTGACCCTCAAGACAAACTCAACAATGTCCTGCTTCATCTCGGCCCACCCCTATTGCATCCTCGTGTTCTAGTTCATATTATCCGCTTAGGGATGTACCAAAAATCGTAACCCATGAGACTGTATCATCACTACATGTTGTATGTCTCCATCCTCTGGGAATATCAGTCTCCCATTGAAGTGTAAGACTCCATTTGAGTTGATTGACTAAGACTCTTCTCCTTCTGCTAACAACTGAAACACCTTATCCTAATAAAATGGATCTCCTACTTGTCCCTTCTCAACCCTCATGATGATCTCAGGTCTGATAATTAAAACATCCATACAAGCCCTCGCCATTGCATCCTAATACTGAAGCTAACCCCATTTTTCCCTCCAAACCTCCACTAAATCCTTCGTAGACCTTTGGCTAAATGTGTCTTCCACCACACGAGCCTTCCTTGGGTGATACTGGATGTCAAATAGGTAGTATTTTCTGAATTTGAGGCACCTATGATGCCTCATGTTAAGATCATTTTGCATGAATAGATAGTGTAGTGACTTGTGATCCTTGAATAGATTGGACTTCTCCCCCAGTATATAATTCCTCTATATCCTCAAGGAAAAAACCAAAAGTTCCTTTCGTGGATCTTATGCTTGTAATAAGCATATTTTATAGCATAATTCTCCTGCTATAACACTCCCTCAGGTTCTTGCAAGGACACGCTTATAAAAACAAAGTACTATACTCCTCCCGTAGGTAGTGCGAGCACTAGTGCCAAAATTAATTTGTCTTTTAGCTAATCAAAAGCTAACTAGCATTGATCATCACAAACAAATGACACTCTCTTGTGAGTCGGGTTCATAAACGGACCCTCAATCTTCGACAACCCTTTATGAAATGGCGATAGAAACCACCTAAACCCATAAAGTTACGAACCTCCGTTGGTGTCGTGGGTTGACCCCACTCCCTCACCACTGCTAACTTACTCGAGTCCACTAAAATACCCTTGGTTGATATATTGTGGCCCAAGAACTTTCACTCATGTACACAGAATCTACATTTCTCAAACTTAGCGTACAACTGGTGGTCCCGTAAAGTATGGAGGATGATACGTAAGTTCTCTGCATACTCGTTCACTGTCTAATAATGGACCAAAATGTAATCTATGAATATAATGATAAACTGATCTAAGAAATCTCTGAACACCCTGTTCATAAGATCTATAAATACTTATAGTGCAATAGTTTTTCCAAAAGTCATAACCTCGAATTCATACTACCCATACCTCGTCAGTTTGAGGTCTTAAGAACTTCCTGCTCACTAATACGTAACGGAGGTACCCCTATCTCAAGTCAATCTTTAAGAAGCAGGATGCTCCTCTCAGTTCGTCAAATAGGTCATCGATAAGTGGCAACAGGTATTTATTCTGGATCATGACCTTATTCAACTTCTTATAGTCAATACACAGTCTCAACGACCCATCCCTCTTCTTCACAAACAACACGGAACGCCCCATGACAATGTACTCCTATGAATAAAGAACTATACCAAGAGATGTTGAATCTGATCCCTCAACTCTAGCATCTCCACTGGAGCCATATAATAACAAGCTCAATCTCTCGGCTGTATGGTAACCTCGGTATTTCATCCAAGACATCAACATGTTCCATCCCTATGGGAATTGAATATAATGGGATGATAACTCCCTTTCAAGTCTATTCCGCAATATAATATAGGTTTATGCTCGAACCTCCGTAGGGATGATTCATCACCAATAAAAACATCCCATGCCCTACTAGGGTGAATATGATAGTCGTACTAAAGTATTTCACCATCACTCTATATCCTGCCAATCAGTCATTACCGAGGATGATGTCGTATTCTATCTATCCAACACAAGTAAATTGGAAGCCAAACACAGTATCCCTATATCCAGATGCACTCCCCTATAAATGGAATGGATGATGGCCTTGCTACCCAATGGTGAGTCGATGCACATAATAATATTAATAGTTGTATCAAATAAACTATAAATGCAAAAACCCAAGCTAAGATCTCTGATACCAATTTGTAAATGCAAAATCATCCCAGGTGGTTCCAAATAAAAATCGCAACACCAATTTTAAATGTGTAAGCCAATGTTAAACAAATTTTATCTTTGTATCCTAAACATACATCTATGGTGATAAAACAAATAAATCAAACAAACAAATACGACAAGGCCAAGTTTCCGGAAAAAAAAAACTTTCGGGAAAAAACTTTTTATTCACTTAGAAATTTACAAGAGAGTCGACTTACAAACTACTTGATATCCTCTACAAGTATAATTTGATATTCATCAAAAATCTCTAAGGGACAACAATGATCCTAGTAAGAATCACATGACCACAGTAGTCTGTCAGCCTCAACCTTGGTCTTCAGTAGTAAGTCCCCACAAGTATCACACGTCAATATTGGAGGTCCTCTTCACCAAGGTGTATACCATAAATTCAAAACTTTCTAGGGTTATAATATATTTTTCTCAAGAACAATATTGCAAGATTTTTTTCTGTGAATTAAATGAGTGTCTTGCAACACAATATGTGAAAAACTTGTGAAAAATATATGCAGAAAATGTTTTGTCAAAAGTATTAAACATTTTGAACATGAAACATGTATTTATACAAAACTTAAGGTGATGGTTATTCAAACGATTTCATGATGTCATTAGAAAGAGATAGAGATCTCGTTAGAAGAGACATCGAATGACTTATAATGTCATAAGAATAATATGAGGATGTTGTTTTAACGATTTGGGGATGTCATTTGAATGACTGAAATGAACTTTTAAAGTTTTAAAAACTCTGCTTACAGTAAACTCATAAATCATATTTTCAAAAAAATAAATTCTAAACTAATTTTGAAACCAGGAAACATTTTTTCTTTTCGAAATCAAAAGCCCTATTCATTTTTTATAAAATATAAATATCCCAAAATATAATTCCATAAATTAATTCAAACTTTAACCAATTTTTTATACATTTACAGAATGACGGGATTTCTTAAACTTAGAAATGCTTGAGTTCATTTCTTCTTGACAGTGCGTGACGATTTGGAACGGGATGCGCCAAACTAGCCTAAAGCTATACTATGAACGTTTCTAGAAAAATTATTTGTGCAAATCTGCTCCTTTGGCTATTCCGGTACAAAACAAACAAATATTATCGAACACAAAATTAAAATCAAAATCTCCTATTACAAAGATATTAACACCCTTCCCAACCCTATAATGGAATAGCATAAGTCTCTTTGTCTTCAAACTTCTTATTCCTCCCAAACTTGTCTTCATCTGTGCATCTTGAATTTTTCTTTAAATACCTACACACATGAGACAACAAATATATACCCTCGTGACACATCGAGTTTGAAACAAAGTACAACTGATAAATAAATTTATCCCCCATAAATAAAACTCATTTAATTTGCTCTCCCCCTTTGTTTTTGTCAAAATAGACAAATAGACGAAGAACTAGAAATAAACAAACATGAAAAACAAAGTATCACGTAGAAGATATGATATCACCATAAAAAGATATTAATTAAGCATGTGTAATGATCATCTCAAAGGCAAATAAACACCAAACTATTTTGGAAAATTTTCAATTTTTCCAAAAAATGTTAAATTTACAAAAAATATCATACAATACCATATATAAGATATGCAAAATATTTCAAAGCAAAACCAAAACACATATATAGGTATAAACACCACAAAACACATAAACTTTACACACTATCATAGTACCGATGTGTCCAAACATGTGGAATGGAATGAGAGGGTGTGAACTAGTAACAAAAGAATTATAACCCAAATACTCAAATATGTTCAAGAAGTTCTAGTTGACTACAAAACTAATCAAACTAATATTTAGAATATTAATGAGCTTACACCCCTATAGCATGTTTGAGGGATGCGTTACACCCCCTAAGAACTATAAATACTTTCCATCTACCTCTTGTAAAGGGGATACAAATTAGAAAACCTATAGGAACTCTGTCAAACTCACTACACAGTGGACAATGGACGTAGTCCATAATTTGGCTAAACCACTTAATTCTGGTTTCAATCCATCTTTGCCTCATCTTATTATTTTTCTATTATATTACTTATTTGCTGCCATTGTTATACTTATTTGAGCTCATTATCATTGTGACTTGGTGGTACCATTATGTGTGTGGAGGCTTAAACAAATAAAGTTAAACTTAATGAACAAAACAAGCACAGTGCACAGTGCACACAAGCCTAGAATATTAATAATTCACAAATCAATAGTATCTTGACAAAATAAGAATAACGAGGATTCATTGTCATTGTGAAAACCCATTGATTATTTCCATCCAAACACCCTCAAAATATAAATATGATCAAATTTTTTATATTCTATTATTTTATTTTGAATGATTATACCAAACTAAACTATTTGGCCCCTTTTTGGCATATTTTTGTTTTTAGTGTCTTAATTTTTTCTTGGGATCTTTTCAAATGGTGGCTTTCATGACGATTTCTTTACACTCTCACATACCTTTCACATGCACACTAATCATTTTTTCAATAATAAACAAACTCTCACGGGCAACGTTTCTTACATGCACAAATCCTCCATAGTCAAATAAACACGAGATGAAAAAATTGATAGGAGAACATCTCACCAAGATCAAGTATAAATCATGAAGTCAAAATCGAATAAGCTTGTCCATGTGTGTGTGGAGGCATAAACAAAGTCTAATCCATAAAAAAGTCAAGTTCGAAACAACTCCATAACATGATTAAGATCAATTTAAGCATCTAAAGTCATAAGCAGATGTCCTAGTCACATGGAATCGTGGAGTAAATTGGATTTAAACACACCAATATGCCATATCAAATGTGTAAAACTAAAATACACAAAGAACGGAAAGTCTTTTTTAATTTTTCAAAAAATGAAATCTTTTCTTATTTTTCAATGACATAATAAAAGATTAAAATAATACGTAAAGCACAGATGTCATAACACTAGCAACCATGTATCATGAAGCGCAACTGCAGTATGACAAACAAAATCATGCAAGCAATGATCCATAAGATATAATAAGTGTGGAATCATGTGCATGCAAGTGAGAATCAACCAATCTAATATTTAGTGTCTCTAAAACTGATTTCCTAACCCAAACAGGTGTGTACCTAACTCGAAAGGTTAGGGAAACTAACAGGACAATTATATTAAACTTCCTAGGATCTCTTCCAAGATCAAAACAAAATTGCCTAAAGTGACATTTCTTACCACAATGTTAACATGTGTAAACAGGAGGAATGTTACCTATGGGCTAAACTTTTCTAGTGTCCTCGATTTTGGTTAACCCTATAAAACAATATATAATTTGTTCTTTAACAACGGAACCATGAAAACAAGAAAATCCAGTACTATCACAATCAACAATACTCGAGTCTTTTAAATAATTTTTTAACTTTAAAGTTTTAGACTCTATAAAAGAATTAGACTCTTCCAATTTTAGGGACTGCTTCTTCTATTTTTAATTATTCCTAGAAGGCTATCTCTCTCTTCCTCAATAAAAGTAAACTTTTCCCTAAGAATATTATCACGTGGCTTGAAATCATTAATATAAATATTTTTATCCTCATTGTCATAAACACAAACCTTATAATCTTTCAAGCCCTCTAATTCTTTTTCTAAAATAAAGTCTCTATCATCACTCTCCTTTTTGGACACTTTTTGAATCATAGAGTCATGGTGAAAGGCAGTGAAATTCTCATGAAAGATATATCTTTGATTTTGAATAGTTTTCTAAAGTTCCAAAATATTTTTAAAACGATTTTCAAGAAATTCAATTCTTTTGGCAAACTTCAAATTCAAATGAGAATCCATCGAGAGAGAAAAATACAACCTTATCAGAGAAGAATTAAAAACCACCCAAAAAGAAGGTAAATAAGAACAAACACGGTAACTTAGTGAAAATTGCTCTGATACCAATTTGTAAATGTAAAACCCGGGATAAGAGATCTAATATCAATTTTTAAAAATACAAAATAATCACAGGTGGTTCCAAACAAAAATTGCAACACCTATTTTAAATACAAAAGCCAGTTTTAAATAGATTTTCTCTTTTTATCCTAAATATGCATCTATGGTTATAAAAACAGATGAATCAAAGAAGCAAATATGATAAGGCCAAGTTTCAAGAAAAAAAACCTTTTGGGTAAAAACCTTTTATTCATTTAAAATTTTACAAGAGAGTCAAGTTCCAAACTACTTGATATCTGCCAAAAATATCATGTACTATTCTTCAAAAATCTCCAAGGAACAACTGTGATCCTCACAAGAATCAAATGATCGTAGTCCTCTATTAGCCTCAGCCTTCTTCAACAGTGAGTTCTAGCAGGTATCACACATCATCAATGGAGGTCCTCTCCACCAAGGTGTATGCAATATATACAAAATTTTCTAGGCTTCTAAGTTATTTCACAAGAACAATATTCTGGGATGTTTTGTTGTGCATTAAACAAGTCTTTTTCAACACAAAAAGTGAAGAACTTTTGCAAAAGATATGCAAAAAACATTATGTCTAAAATCTCAAATGATTTAAACACAAAACAAGTATTTATACAAAACATAAGGCGGGTGGTCGTTCGAACGATTTCGTGATGTCGTTAGAACGAGATGGCGATCTTGTTAGAAGGGACATCGAATGACATGTAATGTAATTAGAATGACATGAGGATGTCATTTGAATGACACGGGGATGTCGTTTGAACGACTGAAACAAACTTTTAAAGTCATAAAAAATCCGCCTACAATAAACTCATAAATCATATTTTTGAAAAATTAAGTTCCAAATTGATTTTGAAAACTGAAAACATTTTTCCTTTTAGGAATAAAAATCCATGTTCGTTTTAAAAAATAAAAAATAAACATCCAAAATATAATTCATTAAATTAATCCAAACTCTAAATCATTTTATACCTCTACAAGATGTCGAGAAGTCTTCAAACTTGGAGATGCTTAAGATCGGTTCGTCTTGATGGTGCGTGACGATTTGTAATGGAACATGCCAAACTAGCCTAAAGCTATGCTATGAACAATCCTAGAAAAATTATTCTTACATAAACATGCTACTCGTGTAAATGTAGTGGAAATAAATGAATGTGATGCCCTTGCGTCAAATACGACTCGACCCAAATGCTTATGAATAGGAAACATACCCTCTGCGGCTGGTGGTGCCTATGGAACAATAGTGTTATGGACGTTGTAGACACGCCCTACTATAACTGCCCCTTCTATGGTGGGACTGCTGGTAGTCCTAACAGTTATGGCATTTGTGGCCCCTATTGGTCACCCTACTAATGTACTCTTATCGGATTCGAGTAAGCTCACCGCATGTGGCCCTGCTCTCCACATACGAAGAACCTACCTGTAAAGTCTCCCTAACTTTGGCCCTATTGGCCCTAACGCGATTGGACTAGTTTATGGTCCTGATGGCCTCAACCCTAATGGACACCCCTATTGTTACCTTGATGGACTTGAGGAACACATTGCTAGACCTAATGGACTTGTCCAAACCCACTGTCTCCATGTCAGAACCCTTCTGATCTGAACCACTTAGCCAGACCCGCTGCTAGGAATCTTGCTCGTGTTCCCTACCCTACTGTGGTGGTGACCCACTGGCACTGATGCCTTCACTCCAGTCCTGCTGAATAGACTCTACAACCCTCTTCATTCTCTTTAGGTGGAAGCGGTGATTCTAGCAGCGTAATGTCCTATCCTGTATTTATGGTTTACCCATGGTCAACCCATTTCGGTTTGAACGTTAGGTGTGAAGTGCGATGAGGCAACCTAATTAATGTTGCTAGTTCTATTTTATTAAATTAGGTTTCACTTTTTTAACATGGGATTTCCATTTAAATCAATCTACGTGAGGAACCCATGGAAAGTGTCCCTGGAATCCAAGCATATAGAGAAAAAAATGCAAAAAAAAGGGATACTTACTTGTACAACGCTCTCAAAATACGGAATCACACCCAACCTACCGCAACAGAGGTGAGGGAATGAGCCAGATTCCCAGTGGGGAAATATAACATTGCAATATAGAATCAAATGATAGAAAAGAGACACTAAAACATTAAATCTACGTGCACATGCAACTACTTTATATATATATATATACTTTAATGCATGAAACCATTTTTATTTCAAAAACGTTACTTGTTCCGATTAATTCATTGTAATCTTATAAAGAACCCCTTCTTACTTGACTTGACATTTATATCTTGATTTAACACACCCGGTTAAATACCCTTTTCTTAAGGAAATAGTTTCTTTTACAGAAATTATCCATTACTAATACCAAATTTATATTAGTATTTTACTAAAAAATTACCTTTCAATACACGAACGCACCGTGTTAGAAAATACTTATTTTCTATTGAAACCTTCCATAAACACATTCTTGTATTAGTCATGGGCTAAACCTCCTTGGGTTACTTAATTAGCCCATAGATCAATTCACTTTACCGTTTCTTTTATTTCATGGACATTAGTCAATTTATCACTTTACTTGTCCACATTATCTTTCAACCGAAACACATATTAATTTCATTCAACTTAGATTATTTCTTTTGTATTCAAAATGTAACCCATTTCTTGACATTCTCGACTTTTCATTATCTTTTCTTTAAATCCTCCAAATATCTGCATACTTTAATAGGCTCCACACCACCGGCTATGCTACCATATGCTCCAGCCTGTGATTTTAGGTCTTTCACCTCGGGCTCTGAGTCCTTCTTAATTATTCCCGGTATCATTCGAGTCCATATTAATGTGTTTTAATAATTTTCAAATGTCCACATTATCACACTTTTTCATGCCGACCGAAGCCAAAACTTAGGGTTTTACCCCAACTTGTGTTACACTTTAAAATCATCATTTCTTATCCTTTCTACACTAGCATTCATTTTATCTCATAACACACTTTCAATTAGGACCACTTTGTGTAACATCTTTTCCAATATTTGTACTTCATAAAAATGTTTTTCTTTAAGAAAAATTACCATTTTACCCATTTATTCGAAACTTGTCCTTTCCACCATTTTCACAAGTATTATTTCCCAAAAACATTGTTAAGTTACACACACTAACTTCTTAAATATTTTTAACTCGTTAACACTTTGGAGTAACATACCTTTTTAAGTTGAAAATCTCTTTATTTCATTACTTTCTTTACTAAGAAAGCACTTTCGTCCTTCTGGAGACTACTTTACAAGAAAAATAACATTTTCCCTTTGTTTCCACATGTAGTCTTAAAATATCCATTAATCACGTTTCCACGCCTTTTAACACACTTTCAGTACTTAAATTATATTTTCTTTATTTCGTGTTTAAACCCAATAAAACTTTCATTAAGCTTATTTATGTACAGATCATCAAATTACTACAAGTTTATATACTTGAGAAGATGGATTTTAAGTCCAAAAATTCTATTTAATAGTTCTAAAATATGTTTCATTCTAGGAATTCCACAATATTGTCAAGATAAAGACATTTTTATTTCTCCAAAACTGGAGCAAATGTCGATTTATAAAAAAATCCCAATTCTCACAAGAGAACCTTAAGACATTTGTTCATAAAATATTTTCAACAAGAGAAATATCATTTCAAATATTTAATTCCTTAAGATGTTACGATATCAAGATTTCTTGAAATATATCATCTTTCTCAAAACTCTTGGGCTCCTTCAAAAATCATCTTTTTCTTTCACAAAACATTAATAAATTACCTTTGAAATCACTACTGCGAAACATAAATCCATAATAAACCGATCCTGAATGATTATGCCAAGTACAACCGGACTCTACTAGGCCAAACCACACCATATCACAACACGATACAAATCCTGGTTGCCACTACTATAGGAATACACTCCTTGATTATCAAAATTGAAAGGGACACAAAGAATCAGAAAGAACGAACAAACAAATTGAGAAAATCCTATTCTCATGCAACTGACTATGGATTACAAAAGGTGAACCTACACCCCACACTATGAAGTTTATGACTCTTCCCGGGCATTCTCACTGGATCCTAACGATCCACACACCTGGAGAAAGTCACCATCCATGACAAATTGGATCACAAACCATTCATCCCAAAAAAGTGAGAGTAACGTACGAACTTATTTTCCTTTATAAATTCAATCACTAGACTTCCCTCCTTAGGGGTAAGATCCCTCCTTACATTCTTAATAGAAGAAAAACACCCCGATTGGCGAATGCTGAGAATCTTGTCAATGCCAAACTTGTCCACATCTCTAGTAAATGTGATGTCTTCACCAAACTAAAACACCTAGTTCATTGACGGCATTATAGTATTATAATCGTATCCCAAACGTGTCTTTAATAAGTGCCTTAACTCAGTGAAACATTCATATTGATATAATATCCACTGACACAAGGTCGTCACTAATCCTATCACCAAATTCCACCCAATTTGATATTACATGACAGTCACACCCATCACCACTAATACTATAAGGATAGTAATCACTACATAGGTCGATGCTTCCTAATCCATGTCGGTCTAGCAAGACATGCCAAGAGTTATTACTTACCATTCTGGGGCTATTCTAACTTACATTGTCGACTCATATCCATACCCTAATCATGATTTGATATCCTTTCAAGGGTGCCATTTTCAAATCTTTAACATGACATCATAAATCTAAGTCCAACTGCATTTCCTAGTACCCATCAAAATCTATTACTACACTTCCTACACTTGTCATCTTAGGACAAATGGACATTATGCCTAATAACGACTCATCTCTCCAATTTCACTTTAGAGGTGGCACCACTTATTTATATTAAATTGGATGTTGTCACTAAGGATTACATAATTTGATTCCTTAAAATTTGACTAATAACCTGAGATCATCACTTGACAATCGTTAGAAAACTAGCACTCCAGGATGCCTAACTTAACTAGTTTCTCAAGGACACAGAGCATACCCAATGTAATTGTCACGAAGAACTTTATAAGATTTCATCTCTCGTGGTTTACTCGCTGCATGTCTACTCTATCGATTTCCCAATATTCTCACCGTGGCCACTAGGTACTCATAAAAAAACTCTCCTACAAGTCTCCACATATGGTGCGCCTTAACCATTAGGCAACCCAAGGCATCATAACAAATCGATTTTTATTCCTAAATGATGCCACAAGTATCAGTCCAAAGGATACTCTAAGAACTTCCTAAAATCATTTACATACTAAAATCGTCTCACTTTCTGTCATCCCTTAAGCCACTAGTAGGGGCTACAACTTTTAGATAAGAATCTTATTTCCCTTTCGATCGATACTCTGATATAAGTCTAACATATGAATCTCTTCTAAAGATCCAATAAAGGTTCAAAAATCTTCTTCCAAATGGCTGATGCCCTAAACCAGGCATCAAACAATGGACTGACACTACTAAGGAATCTGGCAGGATATGGGGAACCGTATGTAACCTATAAGCCTCTAGGTCTACATCACCAACATCAATATGAATATTATTCCTCAAAATTGCACCATATTCTCTAAATTCACATCATGGAAGACCTTCAAGGGTTCACTTCTACGACACCTTAACCATTATGGTTACACACATAACATACTTTCCATAAATTTCCAGTAACTCATCATGGCTTGCGAGGTATAATTTTTAATAGACAATTATTAAGGCACTCACTTACATTAATAGTATCCTACTGACTCAGGTTGAGCACACATCTTCAAGTAATGACCAACACGGGTCTACACGCCTATTGAATTGTCAAATTCTTACCATATGACACAAACCCAAGTATGAAGTTAACCTAATCACATCATCGGGATTAACTAACCATAAGTACCACACCATGGAACTTAATGTATCCTTAACACAAATCAACACCACTTAGGCATGATACTCAAGTCACCAAAACTACATGGTTGACTTCATAAAAATCATATTTCTAAGTCACTGGATGCCATTTAGGTTTATTAACATCTTAATGGACCTCTGGCATCATCAATGGCTGATAGACCAGCAACTCACACTAAAATCTGCTGTGTCACCACTATCGAATCGCATAGACACTTGCAAATTACCAACTAAATCAGAAGTGCAAATGGGATTAATGACAACTAAATTGGCCATAAGGAACTTGAACATGAATTACTTATCGTGTTAATATCCTTGACTCCACTATCGATAACACGAACTAAAACTATCACCAATCTAGTGTGACTAACCCAAACCAACACCGATGTCGAAAGACCCACTACCGATCTCACCGTGTTACTCTCGAAATGAACCTTGAACCTAGATCACTGATACAATTTGTAACACCCCAGTCCAAATTTATGGGTTATCCGTGATCAACCTAGTAAGGCCGGAATATTAGGTGTGAAGTCTGATGAGACAAACTAAATAATGTTGATAGTTAAATTTTATTTAATTAGTGTTTCACTTGTTTAACAATTGATTTCCATTTAAATCAATCTACGTGAGGGACCCAAGGGGATCTTCCTCGAAATCCAAGCATACATAGCTACTAACGCAAAATAATAGGGATACTTACCGATACAACGCTCTCAAAAAATCGAACGACAAAAAGGAAACTCAAAAAAATTATATTTATGTGCAAATGCTTTATATATATATATATATATATATATATACTCTTTCATGAATGGAATCATTAATATTCCAAAAATGTTGCTTATTCCTATTAATTCTCCTTAATCTTCCAAAGAAACCTTCTTACTCGACTTGACATTTATTTCATGATTTAACACACACAGTTAAATACCTTTAACAAATACCATTTTGTGGGGTCAATAAATATACCTACCTAAATAGCAGGACACGTGAAGAGCACACCAGTTAAGATGGAGACCATCATGGGCTCCCACACGATAAGGACAACCAAGAGTCCTAAATAAAGCAGAAGACTAAGGAACGGTTTTGATTGTAACTTAAACTCTACGAAGAGGGGACTCGTATAAATGTAACCCCAAAATCTATATAAAGGGGACACCCCCCATTGCGAAAGGGGCCTCTAAGGCTAGAGAAATACTCTCGTATAAAACTCTCTCAAGTTTATAATAAAACAAAAGTGAAGCCCCATGGACGTAGGCCATTGTGGTCAAACCATGTAAATCTTTGTCTCTCTCATATTTATTTTTATACATGCATCGTGGTAAATAGGCACCCCCCTACGGGTAGATTTTTTGACAGAACAATTGTCGCTGTCTGTGGGAAACGATAAAAAAAGTCTTTCCTTCATGTTGACGGGATGAAGATTTACGTTGCGATGCAATGTCTTACACGCACGAAACATCATCAAGAGCTAAGTTCTTTCTTTCTTTGCATTTAAATAATATATTTTATGCACATCTTTTTGCTCTACCATGATTCTCATACATTTATATTCATAAATATTGTGTTGAATCCTCAGTTATGAAATCGCATAACATTGAGTTTCATATTCAAGAAGTTTTGTACGAACCCTTAAAAATATGAACTCTTTGGATGTTTTTTTGGGTATACACGTTATTTTTCGGGTTACATCATATATTATGATTCCCATATCCTAGATTTTATGGCAAGAGATAAGCGTTAAAAGAGGCCCTCTCTGACAGAGACATTGACCACATCTTTATAAACTTATCTGATCATTTTCTTTCAATAAGATATTTTTCACAAAGATTTACTAGTTCTGGTCACACGAGCAGTTTAAGATTTACGTCTCCATTCACACAATTTGTTCTGAGATGAGATATACATGATTTACTTGGGCTATGGATTCTCTATGACTGAGGTCGTCTCCGATCTGTCCTTTGAGGCTGTCATCCTGCCAAGCTTCACCAGCAGGTGATGTATATGCCTCCTACTGGGAACACGGCCACACCGACCAATAATCCCTCCTTCAGTTAATAATTAACCACATGATGGGTGGTTTTTCTATTTATGTTGGCAAACACATATAGAAAATATACAACCAAAATAAAATTTCTTCATAACTAACTCCATCCTTGCTGGTCGGATAACCTTCGTGAGAATAAGAGAGCCTCAGTTATGCTATAGGCCCCCTGGTGGTCGGCGACCATTGGCCTCTTTTCCACGACCATCATCACCGACTGTAGAGTCGCTACAGCGGAAATATTGCACTTCTCAAATAAAATCCAATTTTAATTAATTCCAAATTTTAGTTAAACCCTAAAACATGCATCTAGATGATTTATCCAATAAAATAAAGAATGCAGGATAAATAAACAATTTCAGGAAAATTCCCTGAAGGGCAAAACCTTTCTATTTCACTATAATTTGTAAGGTACAACTTACACGGATTACAATGAAATAGGGTGACATACGAAATACCCTCTGGCATCGGTTTCGATGTCTCAGCGCTGGAATCTGCCGTAAGAAATCCAGATGGTTGCAATGAATAAGAGAAACGGCTTCTCCACAAATTCGTCGACTGGAACTTTCCCTTTACAGGAGGGCAGCAATGAAGAAGAAAGACGTCTTCGTCACAAGTATGAATAAAACCAAAGTTGTGTTCTTGGGTTTCAAAAGGATTCACAAAGGTATTGCAACGATGTGTGAATCAAAACATGAGTTTTAGGACTCAAAAATATGAAGACTTGAGCTAATAGAACTCTCAAAATCGTCTCTCCAAGTCTTATGAAATAACTACCCCGAAGTTAGATTTTATAGGAAACAAAAAGGAATTTCACGATTTAAAAACATTACCAGCGTCAGGTACCCCGAACTGGTTCTGGTGTACCCCGAACCGGTTCACCATGCGGTTTGCGGTACCTCTCCAGTTTGGGGATTAAAAAATAAGCATTCTTCTATGGAAATTTCTATATCTTTAAAAGGTCATAACTCCTTCACCGTAGCTCGGGTTGAGGTTCCGTTTCTTCCAGTATCTTCGTGGCGACGAGCTCTTTAATTTTATAGCTGAGAAACCTCTGAACTATGGCTGTAAAATTACCAAAATGACCTTGAACTTTCCTATCTTTCCTTTCTTTTAATGTTTTGACTTCTCTTACGTACCACTTGCATAAAATCCCTAAAATCGTGGAATGTGAAGTCGTTGAGGCAGATGTGGGACACTTGATAGAGATGTTGAATGCATGATTCCCATAATTCTGATAGAGGCCACCATGTGAGATCATGAAGTGGTGTGCCTTTTGTAGCGGCGTACGACATACAAAAATGTAAGATATCGGACATCAGAAAAATGTCCTTACAAATCTCCCCCTATGTCTATGCTGGTACAAAATAAAAAATCCGAATAATTGTCATTCAATTGACCTACACAAATCTACACTCCCATGAACCCAAAACTGGAAAGATACAAATGAATAAGTCTTCATCGTTTGTTCTTCAAATCTTTTCTCATCGGGTTGTGCAATTCAATGATCATCGATGTAGTACCTACACACATGAGATAAAGAAAAATGCCAAGTGAGGTATCAAGTTTGAAATGAGATAAACACAGATACCAATGTATGCGAAAAGCATAAGTCAAATCTCAAAAACTCCCCCAAAATTCACAGTCCCCCATAAAATGATAATTCTTTCTCCCCCTTTATATTATGTCCCCAAATAGACAATTGAGAATAAAAAATCAAACAAGCAAAGTCGGGGTGTCACCGTGTTCAAAACAAGGCATTAATCAAATGGAAGACGTGCTCTTGCAAATATTTGCTCAAAAAAAATCTTCACAAACTATTTTTGATTTTTAAATTTTTTCATACAAAAAGTAAGATACAAAAATCACACCATGGATTTAAACAGAAACAACCAAGTCATGGAAATGGAATGTATGGGTGTGAACACATTCGATAGGTAAATAAACTCAATCAATCTTATGTGCATGATGAAAACATGTACTCCTAACGAATGAACATCAAAAGTATCCTTACGTGTAAAAATTGTTGAATTTAGATGACATCGTCTTATGCAAATCAACAAATCAAAGTTAAAGTGATTTGCACACCAATAACGTCCAAAACTATTTAGGGTTTTTTCAAGAATTTCAAGGACGTGCAAACCCATTTTAATTCTCCATCCAAAATCCCTCATATATATTTTCTTTTAGAGGTGTATAAACTAAATTCTCAAACTTTAGAGAATTGGTCCAAAAACCTAATTGGCCCATAATTGGCATGAATTTCTTTTTATTGCCTTTAAATTTTTTGGGGCTCTTATAAACCTCTTTGGACCTCGGATAATAAAAATCCTCAATTTTTTTGGTCCAATTAAACGGTGGCTTAGTATTCTCAAAGGCAAAATGAACCTTTCGCAACCCTTCCCCATTTTCAAACAAAGCACACAAACTCACAAAACGTTTCTTATATGCACAATTTTATTATCAAAATTTATCGCACTTGGTTCGTTTTTAGGACAGGATTGAAATGAAAACACCCAACCAACATGTGATAAGACAAGCACAATAATCAAACAAATCCATGCATGTGTGCAATAAAGGAAAATATGAGTCAAACATGTAGGAAGTAACACTTAATTACATCTTCATGACTCCAAACATTATAAAGCACAAGGATGAATTGACCTATTGTCTCAAAACACTATCAAATAGTCACATGAAAATAACGGAATGATGCTGTGACTCCTCATCCTAAGTGTCCATCCATAAACGGTGCAAACAAAATACAAAAATCTTTTTGGCTTTTTCAAAATTTTATCAAAATAAAATCTTTTTGTATTCTTCGAAAGCAAAAATTTATATAAAATGTACATGTCATTACACTAGAAAATATATATCATGAAACCATAACTCGTGTATGACAAAACATCCAACACAATCAACCAAACGATCTCACATGGGGTGAATCACGTGCTATCAAATAAGAATCGTGAACAAATAGACCACAAGCCTCTAAATCTGATTTCCTAACCCAAAATTGATGTATAACGAGGTGTGGGGGCTTTGGGAACCGGTGTGACTCTCTCTTTATATTTCGTGGGACCATTCAAAAGTTTGTAACAGAAACGCCTAAGATGACCTTCCTACCTCAATGTGTGCAAGTGTAAATTGGGCAGTGTGTGTTACCTATAGCTGGCACTCTCCTCAAATTTCTCGATTCCTCTTTTCGAATTTGCCTAGGTGACTCTCTCCTAATGATCCTAGGAGGCTCCCTCACGATGTGCCTATGTGTATTTCTCCTAACAATCTTCGGAGGCTCTCTCTTAACAATCCTAGGTCGTTCTCTAATAATGTTACTAGGGGGATCCTTCCTAACAAACATAGGTGACACTTTCTTCACAATCCTAGGGGGCTCTCTCACACATGTGGGAATGGGTGCAACATATTTTTCCAAACCAATCCCACCCCTATCCTTTCTAATCTCGATAGTGCCTAAAGTCTTATCATTTTTTTCTGAATGAGATTCCAAGTCAAATTTTACCTTACTTGAATCTTTTAATTTCATCTCAAGTTCACCTACCTAGATTCAAGCAAATGTCTAGAATCCTCAAACTCAAGAAGCTCCTTTTTCATAGCTTACATAATACCACGAAGACTATCTCTCTCACCCTTGAAATACTCAAGCTTCTCTCTCAAAATTTTCTCACGTGCCCTAAGTTATTCAACTAAAACATCATTATTTTTTAGGGCACACTCTTTCAATTGAGCTTTGAATTTTAAATTTTCTTTCTTCGTTTTCAAAGATTCAGCATAAATTTCATTCAAAGCAGTTTGCAAGTCAATCTCGTCTACACTTTCATCCTCACTCCCATCACCCTCACTATCATCACTAATCACACGTATGGGAAGATCTTGCCTAGAAGCATAAAAGACTTCTTATTTTGAATCACTATCACTAAGGGTAGAAACATGAGAAACTAGTTTATTCAATTTCTTCTTTAAATTTATGGTACACTCATCTAACGTGTGACCAACACCCTCACAACAAGGACACCTCTCATATTCGTTTTCAACAGAAGATTTAAAACAAGATTTCGTGTGAATTTTCCAATTAAATTTTTCAAAAATTTGACATCGAAGATCATCAAAACCATCAAAAGCCATTTTTGTGAAAAATAGGATCAAAACACAATAACTTAGTGCAATAGGCTCTTATACCAATTTGTAGAATCGCTACAACGGAAATATTGCAACTTCTTAAATAAAATTCAATTTTAATTAATCCCAAATTTTAGTTAAACCCTAAAACATGCATCTAGATGATTTATCAAATAAAATAAAGCATGCGGGATAAAACAAATAATTTTAGAAAAAATCCCCGAAGGTCAAAACCTTTTTATTTTAGTATAATTTGTAAGGTAAAACTTATAAGGATTACACTGAAATAGGGTGACATATGAAATACCCTCAGGTATCAGTTTTGATGTCTCGGCTGGAATATCCCACAAGAACTCCAAATGGGAGGCAATAAATAAGAGAAACGGCTTCTCCACAAATTCGTCAGCTGGAACTTACCATTTCTAGGAGGGCAGCAATGAAGAAAAAAGACGGCTTCTCCACAAGTATGAATAAAACCAAAGTAGTGTTTTTGGATTTCAAAAGGTTTCACAAAGGTATGGAAATGATGTGTGAATCAAAACATGAGTTTTAAGACTCAACAATATGAAGACTTGAGCTAATAGAACTCTCAAAATCGTCTCTCGAAGTCGTAAGAAATAACTCCCCCGAAGTTGGATTTTATAGGAAACCAAAAGGAATTTCACGATTTTAAAACACTTGCCAGCGTCAGGTACCACAAATTGGTTTTTGTGTACCCCGAACCAGTTCCCCCTGAGCCGGTTCACCATGCGATTTTCGGTACCTCGCTGGTTTGGGGACTAAAAAATCAGCATTCTTCTATGGAAATTTCTCTATCTTCAAAAGGTCATAACTCCTTCACCGTAGCTCAGATTGAGGTGTCGTTTCTTCCAGTATCTTCGTGGTGACAAGCTCTTCAAATTATAGTTGACCAAACCTCCGGAATATGGCTATGAAATTACCAAAATTCCCTTAAACTTTCTTATCTTGCCTTTCTTTAATTATTTTGACTTCTCTTGCATACCACTTGCATAAAAATCCTAAAATCATGGAACGTGAAGTCATTGAGGTAGATGTGGGACACTTGATGTATATGTTGAATGCATGATTCCTGTAATTTGGATAGAGGCCTTCATGTGAGATCGCGAAGTGACGTGCCTTTTGTAGCAGCGTACGACATACACAAATGTAAGATATTGGACATGGGAAAAATGTCCTTACACCGACCCATGGAGGTAGAATCAAATTTAATTTCAAAAATCTAACAATCCACTGTTGGAAAATATTCATTCATCACAAAACAGAGGTTTGTATTTTTGTAAACCAGTGCCCTTGGATCAGCACGTTCGTATCTTCGATCGAGCACTAGTAAATTTTTTAGTCTCCACTCCGATTACTCTTCGAACTGCAACCTTCCGGGTCGAGCATCCCCCGGTGGTCAGCGACCTATTTACAACCACAATTATCACACTTTGGTAATAAAAGATAAAAGCGCAGAGAAAAATTTCCCCGGGATGATTTTCATCTGCAACGTCTTTCCTCTAACTGGTTGGCATCCATAATGAGGACGACCTGATAATAGACCTCCCCTATGACCTGGATATGCATCTTATTGAGCACAACCAGTGACTTGAACCACCATGCGAGGTCGGCGAACAGTGTGCCACAGTGACGAGCTCGGAGGAGATCACCACAACCAAATGACTAGTCGGCGGTGAAGGCGCGCACGTCCTTCAGTTCAACATGCCCTGTGCATTGATTAACACTGACGAAATGACTTTGGACCTGGGTTTCAGACCAATTTAACTTTATTAGAGCACAATTTGCATTGGCCCGTCTCCCTACTTTATCGTACTCCACATCTATATATGGAAATAAAAATTTGAAACCATCTTACATTCTGTGTTTAGAATTCCCACAATTTTGCAAAAATTCTTCACAAACCTATGTCTTACATTTGAGATATATTTGACTAATTTTGCAGTTCTCGATTCTCTCTGGAATTTTTTTAGGGCACCATGTGATTTTATTACAATTGTTACAACGATTTTATTTGTCACTTTTTATGTGACCTTATTACAAAATATTTTGTTCACATAAATAGTGGGGACACTTATTGGTGCGCCCAAAATATGGCTTGTGATTCAAGTGCAAATCTAATCGCAACAAGTAGAATCCGGTAAGTACGGAATCGTGATCCACAGGGATTGAACGCTCCTAAGAGAACTAGATTGGGGCAAAGAGATTCTCTAAACGTCACAAAATGTTAAAGTGTAAAAGATGATTTGTGGTTTGGAAAGGTGATTGAGATGTAACCTCTAAACTAACATACTATTAATGATCAGAGGATTAAATACAATTTACTGAACTATGAAAAGAACTAAGGTAAGCTTGAGTTCAAGAAATTAAGGGGATTGAGGATCATTCTCCCACCTCGGATTCACAAGGAAGGGGATTATAGGGCTTGATTAAATTAATTCTAATCGAGCATAACTAATTAAGTCTGAACATCAACCATGTAGAGAATGAACTCAACAATGGAGGATTAGGGTTTAATTAATTATTGCTAGATGGGTTGAGTTTTTAGTAAAGCTTCAAACACTAGCCCTTGAATGACAAGGGAAGTTAAGAAACTATGATACTCCAAAACCAACACATGAAGTTCCATTAGAACAATTAAAAACCAAACCCTAGATATTAAGTTCAAGCATCCAAGGTGGGATTTTGATCCCCAATTACAAGTCTAGCTACTCATAATTAAAACTAAACTACACATGCTAGTTAACAACATACTTGAATTAGTTATCTATTTAAAACTCAAATCAATACAAAGGATGGAATTCAATGCAATTTAAAGCTAGTGGAACTAGAAGAGATGGAGTAATTGAACTTATCTTGCATTAATCACAACTATTCAACAAGTAATCAAAGCTTTACAAGTTGGTGAAAGCCATAAATGAGCTTGACCTAGGAGAGAGAAGAGAGTGTTTTTCTATCTTACTAAATATCCAACAAAAGTAATTTCCTTACCAAAGAGGAAAAACAAGGGATAAATACCCAAAATTCCACCAAAATGGCAAACTAGTAATAAGAAGAAAGCTGAAAATGCAGGGCCGAATCGATTCGGTGCCAAATCCGAATCGATTCGGTAGTGTAGAGAAAAGCCCCTGCAAGTGACCGAATCAAATCGGTGGTAATGGCGAATCGATTCGGGCCTTCTGCAAAAAGAAGAGTTGCCTATATAGGCATTAATTGTTCCATGCTTCACCGAAACTTCCGTAACTTTTGCGTTCCAGATCGGATTCACGCACCGTCGGAGGCCACGCGAAGAGGAGAAGAAGGTCTACAACTTCCGTGAAGAAATCGGGAACAAAGCCCGAGTGCTGAAATTACTAAAATGCCCCCGACTGTGCAAGTGTCAACGGAACTTTCCGGATCAAAACCAAACTTCCCAAAATGCATTCCCGAGACCTATAAAAGCTCAATAAAGACACAGATATATATGATGAATTTAGGGGTTAGTCAATAAATGAGTATAAGAACCGGGAAATACATGCACGGGAATGCTAGAATGTACAAATTAACGGGGTATAAAATATAATAAAAGTGACGAATCACACCCCCTAACTTATACATTGCTAGTCCCGAGAAATGAAGTATGAAGAAATAAGGTCCAACACCGCAACCAAAATATAAGAAATATGTACAACGAAGGAAAAATGCCACTTTCGTAGGCGAACGATTGCATTTAGCGTATGCAATAAGCCGTTAAACCCCTAGGTGGCCCTAGGGGACGAGTGAGGTCTCGTGAGGGTTTCCAGGGATGACATCCACAAACATCAAATCAACTCATACTATGATACTGCAAAATCCAATGCGTAGCTCAACAAATATCAAAGAAACACAATTTATCAACAAAGTGAACGAAGCTCACACAAAAGATGGCAATTATCGGCATTAAACAAATAACTTCAACTAAAAATCGAAACCATGGGAGAGCGAAATAAGCGGACACATGTGGTAATTTAGATTTGTCAAAACTTTCAAAATCCATAAATAAGCTAAGGCATGCATACTCAAGTTCTCTCCGGTTGTTACACTCAACAAATGAAACACTTAGAAATGGGATGTAACACACACGGGACATGCGGGCATTAAGAGTAATTGTAAAGGGAAACTAGGCCACACGCATGTCATCAATGAAGAACGCAATATAAAAGTGAAAAATACAATCTCATGAAAGGATATCTCATATTAACCAAGAGAAGAGCATTTAAACAGATTATCGCTAATGTTCGACCTTTGAATCACATTACCCTAAGATCAGATAGGACTTTTTAGGGGTATAGAATTTAGGCTAGGTTAGGGTTTGGAAAAGAACGGGATGTGTGTAGGATCAAAGGAGATTCGGGAATATCGCGCGGGATAATGGATTTAATGGGCAACTTAGGAATCGAAATCAAATTCCACAAGCAATGTATTCATGAGAATGAGACTTTGATATTCATGCACAAGGGGAAATGGGAAACAAAAAGGTCCCATTTTATTCGATATTTATCCTTTCTTTTTCTTTTTCTTTGATTTTCTCTTTTCTTTTCTTTTTCTTTGATTTTCTCTTTTCTTGCTTGATTGCAATCCATATAAACAACAACATTCAATCCCGAGAACAATCCCTAATCAAGGTACGGGGGGAGTAAATAAGGGTTTAGGACTCCAATGTGGAGTTGGACAAGGGATTTGGGGTTCAAACGAAAGGAATAATAAGGCTCAAGGGGGTTGACTAGGGGAAACATTTAAGGGAAAGGTCAAGGTCATGTGGGTTTAACAACAAGGGCCTATAATCATTTCCTATGGTTTCATGTGATTCGCGGGACTCAACACCATTGAAAATCATGCTCAAGTGATAAATCAGTTAGTATGCAATCAAATGAAAAGAAAATGAGATCGTCAACGAGTTCATTGACAAGAAAGAGATAAAGTAGGTGTATACGCTCACAAATGATGATAAGTCTCAATTTTCACTTTTGTAAGGGTATAGCATGCGCCTTAGAATAACGAATTTGAAACGCTTTTAAACCAAATCATAAATAATTATTTGTGTATATGCTCAAAGCTTCACAGTTTAATTTTATGATGCTATTCACAATGCAAACAATAACGGGCTAAAGGATAATAAATCAATGACTCAAAGCATGCTTCATAGCTATACAACAGGGTATGCCGATCATATAAGTAATCATAGTAGATATGAGAAAGAAAAAGAAAAAATTTTTAATTTTTAATTATTTTTTAATTTTTTAATTTTTTAATTTTTTAATTTTTTAATTTTTTAATTTTTTAATTTTTTAATTTTTTAATTTTTTAATTTTTTAATTTTTTAATTTTTTAATTTTTTAATTTTTTAATTTTTTAATTTTTTAATTTTTTAATTTTTTAATTTTTTAATTTTTTAATTTTTTAATTTTTTAATTTTTTAATTTTTTAATTTTTTAATTTTTTAATTTTTTAATTTTTTAATTTTTTAATTTTTTAATTTTTTAAATAAATAAATAAATACTAATATGATAACCGGCATCACAATGGTATACCATACCCCCTAACTTGAATGAAACATTGTCCCCAATGTTAGTAGGGATAAAAAGGGAAAAATGGTATGAAAATAGTCACCCCGTAAGGAGTAACTCGAGAACCGCGCAACGGCATGCCTGTTACAAGTTAGTACCATAAACAATAATATATACAACATAGATATATACAAGAAGAAAAATGAAACCGAAACTGAGTCATTTCATTAATATATAAGAGTTGTGTACATGGGGAACAATGAAACCAAAATTAGAAAATACAAGAAATTGCACTCTCTCCTCCCCATACTAACACAACTACCTAAGTACAAACCCAACAATCTAAATAAAGAACCACCCAAAAATAATCAGCAAAAACAGGATCACAACAACCTACATGTCGTCCGGATGGCGGCGCGGGGACTCGGGCGCGGGAGGATCGCGAGGGGCGTATGGGTCAAAGAGGTACTGAGGCACAGAAGCCTCGCCCCCTCGCAAGTGTGAGAACAAATCCATCTGCGCCCGAGCGATCATAGATATATCGCGCTCGTACGCTCCCCGATAGGTAGAAAAGTCGGCCCGGAATGATGCAAAGTCCGACATGTAGGCGCCCCGAAACTCGAAGAAGTCAGCCTGAAGCTCATCCATCCGCACCCCTAGATATGCAATGGGGTCTACAGTAGATGGGGCAGGCGGTGGGACTGGATGAGGCACAGGCTGAGGCATGGGCTGAGGCATGTCCGGCATAGGAGCATCCGGGGCAACAGGAACAGCAGGAGCATCTAACATCCTCTTCTTTCTCCTCTCCCAATGATCCTTCCCAAGACTCTTTTCAATTGCCTTTTCGTCAAGCAACTTGGGAAGGCGAGGAAAATAGTCCGTACCCGCTACCTCACAGTGAGCATCCCTACATATGAGGGAAACCAACCGCGCGTAAGGAAGGGTAGTGGTCCCCTTTTCACAGTATGCGGCCTTGAGCATCCGTTGTAGCACCAACGCGGGAAGGTTTATAATTGAATTCGCATCCAGTAGATGGTAGAGGAAGTGGGATTGCGAAGAGCGAAGGACAGCTTTAGTTTGGGTAGGCATGTTGGAATTAACGGCTACCAGGTGGATGAGGCGGTGGTTATCGGGCATAGCAGATGTGGGGAAAGTTTCCCCAGCCCAAATATGCCCTGGCGCCAGACGCGCAATCAGGGTTTCGTTAGTCAGTCTCCCCTCGTCGGCGCACGGGTAATCGAAATCCTCGGGGTTATCGGCCCCGGTGAGGTGCAATGCCAAGAGAGGCTTAGAGAGAGGAATTCGCTTACCCCGTACGTAAGCCTCGAAAGTGCGGTCCCCAGTTGGGACGAGCGATGCATAAAACCGACGAACGTGCTCATCATTCACCTCCCCCGCCCTGGCAAGGTGTGCCTCCCAGTTGAATTTCTGAAAGTAGCGACGGACCGAGGCAGGAAAGTCCTCAAGATGGACAGGCCGCTCAATTGCAATAGGGCGACCCGAAGGGAATTTCGCAATGAACCAGTCCTTTTCTTGTTTGGAGCGGAAGGACTCGAAACCTCCCCGACCCGCAATTAAGTTGGAGGAGGGCTTGGTGACCGAAGGAACCTACAAGAAAATTAATTTGATACATACACAATTAGTGTAATGCATAAAATCAATTTGGCGTGAAATAGGGTCGAAAAGGAATCGGTGGGTGTGCATCGGGAAAAATTGGTCGAATTAACGTTACCGACGCACACCGCACTCATACAAGGGTAATTCAACACCATTGCGCGAGAAAATGTGCGAAAATGAAGCATTATGGCACATTTTCTCCACAGAGGCATTTCATCGAGCACCTAGTGTGCAGTGTATGGAAAATAGGGTGAAATTGACATTTACATGTTGAAAACCCCCAACAAATACTACTTAGACATCACAGCAACATAGTCAAGTAGTATGTGTTGGTTTCTTATCACAATCAGAGGAAAAAGAATGAGCACTATGCATTAAACATGTAAAAATGGTGAAAATGCAGTTTACCCTATTTTCCATACTATATACACTAAATCAGGAATGAAATGAATCAATAAGGTTGAGTTAATACCTTGGATGAAGTTGCCTTTGATGATGAAGCCATTGGGAAGATATAGAATGGAGGATAGGATTTGATTTGGGAGAGGGTAGGTTCGCAGGCAAGAGAGGAGAAAGAAATAGAATAAGGTTTAAATCAGAATATGGGATTTTTAAGTGTCAGGTGACCCGAATCGATTCGGTGGGAAGTCCGAATTGATTCGCGATTCTCGAACTTGAACACTGGAAGTGTCCGAATCGATTCGGTGGGAAGTCCGAATCGATTCGCTAATGAGGGACCTGCTACTTTCAAATAACCGAATCGATTCGATGGGATTGCGAATCGATTCGCAAAATCAAACTTGGCTACTGGAGTGGGGCGAATCGATTCGGTTGGAAAGCCGAATCGATTCGGCTTCTGGAAATCAGTTTCTGCTTTGCTGAATCATGATTTTTTGGTTGGTGGTTGGATTGGGCTGCTAAAGGAAGTATTTTTGGACCCCAATGTTAATATTACATAAGTACAAGGGGTCCGGGACAAAAAGTTTGCACCCCGCACATGCCGGGGGATGCTCGGCACAAAAATACACAATTCCGACGTCCTAGAGAGCCCCGTAAACGGGGTCGGACAATGGAATCGTATCCGAACTCGGGTCAAATGGTTCTAGGAAGGGCTTTAGACGCTGACCATTGACCTTGAACAACTTACCATCCGACGGGTTCTCAATCTCAATTGCACCGTGATGATGGACGGTCTTAACGACAAACGGACCCGTCCATCCAGACCTTAATTTACCCGGGAATAAATGCAACCTAGAGTCGTATAAGAGAACCTTTTGGCTAGGGTGAAATGTTTTACGGGATATGCGCTTATCGTGCCTCTCTTTCACCCTTTGCTTATAGATTCTCGCACTCTCGTACGAATCACTCCGGAGTTCATCCAACTCGTTGAGTTGGAGCATTCTCTTCTTTCCGGCCTTGTCTAGATCGAAATTGAATTTCTTGATCGCCCAATAGGCCTTGTGCTCGATTTCTACCGGTAAGTGGCATGGCTTGCCGTACACAAGTCTAAAGGGCGACATTCCCAAAGAGGTCTTGTAGGCCGTACGATATGCCCACAAAGCGCCAGGAAGTCGAAGAGACCAATCCTTGCGGTCGGGATTGACCGTCTTCTCTAGGATATGCTTGATCTCTCGATTGGCCAATTCAGCTTGGCCATTGGTTTGTGGGTGGTAGGTAGTTGCAACTTTGTGTGTTACACCATACTTTCGCATAAGAGTAGCAAACGGGGAATTACAGAAATGCGTCCCGTTATCTCTTATAATCGCCTTCGGGGTTCCGAAACGCGAAAGCATGTGTTCCTTTAGGAACTTCAACACCACCCGATGGTCATTGGTTTTGCACGCAATGGCCTCGATCCACTTTGAAACATAATCTACGGCCACTAGGATGTAAAGGTTACCAAAAGACGGTGGGAATGGGCCCATGATGTCAATTCCCCAACAGTCAAAGACTTCAAGTTCTAGAATGGGGGACATTGGCATCATGTTGCGACGTGTTATAGCACCTAATCTTTGGCAACGATCACACGAAACGCAGAATTCGTGTGCATCCTTAAAAAGTGTGGGCCAGTAAAGCCCGCATTGTAAGATTTTTGCGGCGGTTTTCTTGGAAGAAAAGTGGCCACCGCACGCCTCCGTGTGGGAGAAACGAATCACGCTCTCATACTCATCATCCGGGACACATCTCCGGATGATCTGGTCGGGACAATATTTGAATAGATACGGATCATCGAAAAAGAATCTCCTCACCCAAATAAAGAATTTCCTCTTCTCTTGAGGGGTCCAATGAGATGGAATCGAACCCGTCGCGAGGTAGTTCACGATATCAGCGAACCACGGCAGAGAGGAAGTGGAGAACAGTTGTTCATCCGGAAAGAATTCAGCGATGGGGAGTTGGTCTTTGGGTGCCTCAAATGTTAAACGCGACAAGTGATCCGCGACAACATTCTCTACTCCCTTTTTGTCCTTAATAGTCAAATTAAACTCTTGGAGTAAGAGCACCCACCTAATCAAACGCAGCTTGGCGTCCTTCTTAGATAGAAGGTATTTGAGCGCCGCATGATCCGTAAAACAAACTATGGGCGATCCCACGAGGTATGCCCGAAACTTATCTAATGCATAGACGACCGCTAATAACTCTTTCTCGGTGGTAGAATAGTTCAATTGAGCACCGTTAAGAGTTCTACTCGCATAGTAAATGACATGGGGCTTCTTGTCACTTCTCTGACCTAAAACCGCCCCAACAGCGAAGTCGCTAGCGTCACACATTAATTCAAAGGGTAGGGTCCAATCAGGAGCTTGGATTATGGGAGCGGTGGTAAGCATACTTTTCAAAGTCTCAAAAGCTGCTTGACACTCATCGCTCCATTCGAAAGGAGTTTCCTTGGAGAGGAGATTACACAAGGGCCTAGCAATCGAGCTAAAGTCCTTGATAAAACGGCGATAGAATCCTGCATGCCCAAGGAAAGACCTTACATCTTTCAGAGACTTAGGAGCGGGTAAGTTGGCAATGACCTCAACCTTTGCCTTATCTACCTCAATACCATCAGAGGAGACGATGTGGCCTAAGACAATACCCTTAGTGACCATAAAATGGCACTTCTCCCAGTTTAAAACGAGTTTTTTCTCTACACACCTAGACAAAACCTTTTCTAACATAGAAAGACAATGGTCATAGGAGTTGCCAAAGACGCTGAAGTCGTCCATGAACACCTCTAGACCACGCTCTACCATATCACTAAACATGCTTAACATGCACCTTTGGAACGTAGCAGGCGAATTACACAACCCGAAAGACATTCTTTTGTAAGCAAATGTCCCAAAAGGGCATGTGAAAGTAGTTTTGTCTTGATCCTTGAGATCAAGTTCGATTTGGTTGTAACCCGAGTACCCGTCGAGAAAACAATAATATGGATGGCCGGACACGCGGTCCAACATTTGGTCAATGAATGGAAGGGGAAAATGATCCTTTAATGTCATTGCATTAAGTTTTCTATAGTCTATGCATACACGCCACCCAGTGGTGGTGCGTTTAGTGATCAATTCCCCTTTTATGTTTTCCACAACGGTAACTCCTGATTTCTTGGGAACAACATGGATTGGACTGACCCATTTGCTATCGGAGATCGGATATATGATATCCGCATCTAAAAGCTTAATTACTTCTGCTCTCACAACTTCTTTCATCAACGGATTCAATCTCCGTTGCATTTCACGAGAGGGTTTTGCATCCTCTTCAAGGTTAATTTTGTGAGTGCAAATCAAGGGACTAATTCCCTTCAAATCTGCAATTGTCCACCCGAACGCACCCTTGTATTTTCTTAGCAATTCTATTAGCCTTTGTTCATCCCCCGCCTCGAGGCTTGATGAGACAACAACGGGATATGTCTCATTTTCGCCTAAATAAGCATATTTCAACTCGGAAGGCAATTGCTTTAAGTCAAGTTTGGGGAATCGCACATCCGAGGGAACCTCATACGAATCACGAGGGGGTAAGTCCTCAAAAACACTACACCAATTAATATCATCTACACTCTCGTCCTCATCTAACAACAAGCTCATGAACTTGACCTCTTCATCATAGGGAGAATAGCTATTCTCCGAGTAAATCGGGTTCACAAGACATCCCTCTAAGGGATCCGATAAATAGGTAGCATCAAAATGCTCTTGCACCACTTCTTATAGAAAGTCCACCTCCTGGTCATATTCCCAATCTCCCACTTGGTTCGAAACATTAAAGATGTTCATTTCCAAGGTCATATTCCCAAATGTCAGGTTCATTTGGCCATTCCTAGTATTAATCAATGCATTGGAAGTGGCAAGGAATGGACGACCAAGGATAATGGGGGTAGTTCTACCGCTAGTAGAAGTAGGATGGGTATCAAGCACCACAAAGTCCACAGGAAAGTAGAATTTGTCAACCTGTATGATGACATCTTCCACTACACCCCTCGGAACCTTAACGGAGCGATCCGCTAATTGGAGGGTAATCTTTGTGGGCTTGAGGTCCCCTAGACCGAGCTGTTCATAGACATGATAAGGTAACAAATTTACACTCGCTCCTAGGTCTAGCAAAGCCTGCTCAATTTTAAAGTCCCCTATCACACATGAAATGGTGGGACATCCGGGATATTTATATTTAGGTGGTAATTCAGATTGAATTATTGAGCTAATATTTTCGACCAAGAAAGCTTTCTTCCTTACATACAATTTCCGCTTAACAGTTAGTAAGTCCTTTAAGAACTTAGCATAAGCGGGGACTTGCTTGATAGCATCTAAAAGAGGGATGTTAATTTTTACCTGTTTGAACATCTCTAGTATGTCAGAATTACTAACATTCCCTTTTTTCGACAAGAGCCTTTGAGGGTAAGGCACGGGACTAGGAAGTTTCGAAACTACATCCGACTCTAACGGGGCTTTCCCCTCTCTCTGTCTCAAGGAGGCATCTTCGACCTCTAATGGGTCGGGCGAAACCTCCTTAACGACGGTTGGGACACTAGGAGGGGTGGGCTTATCAACGACTTTCCCGCTCCTAAGAACGGTCACGGCCTTATCACTATCGGGAGGGGGATTCGAAGTGTCATTGACACTATTTTGCCCCAATGCCTTTTGAGGTTGAGAAGGGAATTTTCCCTTCTCTTGGATACTTAAAGCCGAGGTCAACTTGGAGATTTCCTTTTCAAGCCTAGAATTCGTGGCTTGTTGAGAGGTTATGAAAGATTGAAGAGTCTCTTCGAGGCTCCTCTTGTTCGGGTGAGCATATAATGGTATAACCGGAGGAGGTGGTCCCTGAGGGGGACCTTGCATTTGAGCTTGGGGTGGAGGAGCTTGATTATATGGTTGCTGAAAATTATGAGGTGGGGGATGATTTTGATAATTCGGGGGAGGTGGATTTTGAGAATGTTGGGGCTGCCCATAAGAGAAACCCGGATGGTTTCTCCACGAAGGATTATAGCCCTCACCTAAAGGAGTCATGTACTGTTTCTTGTAAGTGGCCATCGCGTTGGCTTGATCGTGAAGCATCACTTTATATGCCGGGATTGTTGGACAATCCCTCATTGAGTGATCGTCAACGTCGCAAATGGCACAAGACTCCTCTACATGTGAGGGAGAAGGATGGGAAGGTTCCCGAGATTTGGCATCCATTGCCTCGATACGCTTGGAAAGTTGGGCTACTCTTAATGACATATCATCTCCTTCGGCAAGGTGATATATGCCATGGCTAGATGAAGGTGGATTGGATGACCGGGCATTGGTTTTGCTAGGGTCCGAAGTGTCCCAAGCTTGGGTGGTCTCGGCACAATATTTAAAATGTGCCCACGCATCATCCGGATCCAAACCGAAAAACTCGCCGGAGCACATAGTCTCCACCATTTGTTTTGCATTGAGGGTGAGGCCATTGTGGAAAAAGGAGATTAATCTTCACTTTTCGAACCCATGATGTGGGCACTTATGAAGTACCTCGTTAAACCTCTCCCAACATCTCTCAAATGATTCACCTTCGGCTTGAGCGAAGGTTTGGATTTGACCCTTTAGGGAGTTGGTGCGAGGAGTAGGAAAGAATTTCTTCAAAAATTGCGCTTGCATTTCGCGCCAACTCCCAATGGAATTAGGGGCCAAGGACCAAAGCCAAGTTTTGGCTTTGTCCTTTAAAGAAAATGGGAAGAGTTTGAGTCGTGTGACGTCTAGAGGGCAATTTTGGTTGCTAAAAGTAGCGCACACCTCCTCAAACTCTCTCACGTGAAGATATGGTTGTTCACTTTCCATGCCGTGGAAAGTTGGAAGTAATTGGATCATTCCATTTCGGAAATGGAACTGCGCGGCATTGTATGGAAAGATGATGCAAGACGGAGAGGTGGTCCTCTCCGGTTGTAAGTAATCATGCATAGTCCTATAAGGGGGTTCGGGTGCAATCCCCTGACTACCATGTTCACTTACATTATCGGCCATTGTTGTGGGTTCAGAGTGAGCCCGAGTGTACGAAGAAGATGAGATCGAACTAGAACGAGAAACCGATGGTAAAGGTCTCCAATAGTCCGAGGGCTCACTAGACGAGGGTTCGCAAACAGGATTTAAATTGCTACTACGCTCGTCTTGCATTTACAAGTGCTTTTGGATTGATTATTCTAGAAACCGTGTCGTCACGGTGACCACAGGGAACGATTAGTGTAAAGAGAATTTCTAAACCCTAAGTTAGTTGCCAATCCCCGGCAACGGCGCCAAAAACTTGGTGCGCCCAAAATATGGCTTGTGATTCAAGTGAAAATCTAATCGCAACAAGTAGAATCCGGTAAGTACGGAATCGTGATCCACAGGGATTGAACGCTCCTAAGAGAACTAGATTGGGGCAAAGAGATTCTCTAAACGTCACAAAATGTTAAAGTGTAAAAGATGATTTGTGGTTTGGAAAGGTGATTGAGATGTAACCTCTAAACTAACATACTATTAATGATCAGAGGATTAAATACAATTTACTGAACTATGAAAAGAACTAAGGTAATCTTGAGTTCAAGAAATTAAGGGGATTGAGGATCATTCTCCCACCTCGGATTCACAAGGAAGGGGATTATAGGGCTTGATTAAATTAATTCTAATCGAGCATAACTAATTAAGTCCGAACATCAACCATGTAGAGAATGAACTCAACAATGGAGGATTAGGGTTTAATTAATTATTGCTAGATGGGTTGAGTTTGTAGTAAAGCTTCAAACACTAGCCCTTGCATGACAAGGGAAGTTAAGAAACTATGATACTCCAAAACCAACACATGAAGTTCCATTAGAACAATTACAAACCAAACCCTAGATATTAAGTTCAAGCATCCAAGGTGGGATTTTGATCCCCAATTACAAGTCTAGCTACTCATAATTAAAACTAAACTACACATGCTAGTTAACAACATACTTGAATTAGTTATCTAGTTAAAACTCAAATCAATACAAAGGATGGAATTCAATGCAATTTAAAGCTAGTGGAACAAGAAGAGATGGAGTAATTGAACTTATCTTGCATTAATCACAACTATTCAACAAGTAATCAAAGCTTTACAAGTTGGTGAAAGCCATAAATGAGCTTGACCTAGGAGAGAGAAGAGAGTGTTTTTCTATCTTACTAAATATCCAACAAAAGTAATCTCCTTACCAAAGAGGAAAAACAAGGGATAAATCCCCAAAATTCCACCAAAATGGCAAACTAGTAATAAGAAGAAAGCTGAAAATGCAGGGCCGAATCGATTCGGTGCCAAATCTGAATCGATTCGGTAGTGTAGAGAAAAGCCCCTGCAAGTGACCGAATCGATTCGGTGGTAATGGCGAATCGATTCGGGCCTTCTGCAAAAAGAAGAGTTGCCTATATAGGCATTAATTGTTCCATGCTTCACCGAAACTTCCGTAACTTTTGCGTTCCAGATCGGATTCACGCACCGTCGGAGGCCACGCGAAGAGGAGAAGAAGGTCTACAACTTCCGTGAAGAAATCGGGAACAAATCCCGAGTACTAAAATTACTAAAATGCCCCCGACTGTGCAAGTGTCAACGGAACTTTCCGGATCAAAACCAAACTTCCCAAAATGCATTCCCGAGACCTATAAAAGCTCAATAAAGACACAGACAATGTATATATGATGAATTTAGGGGTTAGTCAATAAATGAGTATAAGAACCGGGAAATACATGCACGGGAATGCTAGAATGTACAAATTAACGGAGTATAAAATACAATAAAAGTGACGAATCACTTATAGAGAACTCATGTCATTTATTTGATCATTTTAATTTTGAATATTGTCATCTAGCTACAATAATTCAATCTCTCCAGAAGGAGATTATTGGTTATTTAGTTCATCACCGACGGATGCTCGGGCACAGTTATCTCAACGGGACTTTTATGATAAAAATCATTTACATTCATACGCTACTAAGAAATATTTTCCTCGACAAATGGAGGAGCAGATGCATATCATATATACTTTGTTGAACAAATCATTCTCATGATGACTTCTATATCATTTAACTTCAACAGATGGTCGGGAAATTTATTAACTTCCACAGTTGCAAGATTCAGTCCCAACGAATGATTGGCCACAATCTTAAGCTCTTGGAAATTTTATTAATGCTCTGATAGATGATCGATCACGAATCGCACTCTATATTTACTCATTATTGTAGAACTTTGCCTCAATGGACTAGTCAGGCACTATTTATCCTGTTATTGCTCCAGCAGATGATTGAGCACACTACAACACTATTGGGACCCGATAAATGGTTGGGCAAGATTAAATGTTATAACCGACGGATGGTTGGGTGTTGATATTTCTTCAACATTCAGCATTAATTGTCTGGATATATGGATGGTCACGCATTTTCAAGATTCATCTCGGCAGATGATTGGCAAAATATTTCTATATATTTAGTCCCGAAGATATCTACCGCACGAGTTTCATTTTATCCCCAATTAATAGTTGATCTGGATAATTCTTATATTTAGCAGGGGGATAATTATACTTTATACTTCACAATTTTTATCATACTTTATACTTCATAATTGTCACTACATAATTTTATGTATAAATAAATTTTTGAAACCATGAATTTGTCCTCGGCATGTGGTCGAGCAGATCCATATCATATATTCCTTGGCAGAATAAACGTATCACATGATAATTTCTATTTGATTTAGCCTCAACAGATGGTTGAGTAATTTATAAACTTCAACAGGTGCAAGATTCGGTCCCGATGAGTGCCTGGACACAATCTTAAGCTTTTGGAAATCTTATTAAGTCTCCGATAAATACTCGAGCACAAATCATTTGTTGTATTTACTCAGTACTGTACAGCTTAGCTCCCAAGGCTATCCACAATTGATCATCTGGCTCTATGATTCTTAACCTGAAGGATGATCAGGCGTATTCAAGGTTCATCTCGACAAATGATCGGCAAAATATTTCTATATATTTAGTCCCAAATATATTTGCCACACATGTCACATTTTATCACCAATAAATGGTTGGTCCGGATAATTCTTATATTCAACCCCGACAGATTATTGTCACAGTCGATTAATGATCTAAATTGCATTTATTATTGTTTCTCAATCCTCATAAATGGTTTGGAAATTTAGTTTTCACTAACGTTGCAGGATCGTTCGTAATATCTGCTCAGTAATTTTTGCCTCGACGGATGCTCGAGCATGGATCACTAACAATATCTACCAGATCCTCTACAATTTTTTCCTCGATAGGCATTCAGGCATCATTTATTTAATCTGGAAATATACTTTTCACTCACAATGCGGTGTCGTTAGTAATGTCTTCTCGATCCTTGATAATCTTGCCTCGGCGGATGCTCACGCATCATTTAACTTATCAATGCTTCGATGGATGCTTGGGAATGGATTGTTCGCAATATTTACTAGATCCTTTGCAATTTTTCCTCGGCATACCCTCAGCTTTGATGGATAGTCGACATTATGTGATCATGTCTCAAGATCCAATGGACAGTTGAGCAATGCAATTATTATTCCATTCAGCCTTGACGAATGGGAAGTTGGGCAACCTGTATAACAAAGGTCCAATAACACATAAAGCAGTAAGGAGTGCAATGATCAACTATATATATCAATAAGAACGAATCCAAAATGCAGGAAGCCACATATCCAGTAAGGTCACAATAATTTGTGGTTCCTAAGGATTGAAGCCAAGCATCATCGCACTTCTCTTTGTCCACTCCAACCAGCGATCTCATAGTTTGTGGATGACTGACGTCTTATTTCCACCAACCCGCTTCGTGGTATATTGACTTAAGAATTTTTGGCCCACCGACCTGCGAACTGGGGCTGTCATAACCAAGCGCCTAAACATTCTTTCTAATCTTATGTCCAATCATCATCGACCTACATTTGGGTCTGCCCCTACTGGTCGACATTCTTACACGTGCGATGAACAGAATGTGTTACCACCGACACTAGACCACCCTGAATGTATCAGTAACATCATCATATAACCCATGGTGATCGGCAATCATTGTGCAACGAAATTTCCCTTATCGACGGCCAAAGGGCTTCATCAGCACTAAGATATCCACTCCATAGGAACCACGTTTCTTGAACACCATATCAAATTAACGCATTTCTACACGAAGACGCTTTGAACTCATATCAATTTCTTCAGATGCACGAGATATATGGAGTTTTCCACAGCATCCAGGAACCACTATGAATGGTCGAAGAATAAGTAAGCCCCGAGAAAAGATTCATTACATGGAGATATATGGGCAAGATAATCCTTGATTATATCCATCTTGACAAATGATCAATGCGATACGCTTCAACACAATAAAGCCCTGAGGAAGGATCAGGCACACTTATCATCTTAGTTATTCAGATCAACACATGATATTCTTCAATACTCGATAGACGATCGAGCGTTATCTTTAGTATGTATCCTCTTTGTAGTCCGATTGGGGGCTCCATGGAAACGATGACAAATAAATAGATTTACCATTATATTTAAAACAAAATAAAATAGGCCAGCTTAGGATGGATGCCAACATGGTTAACATTGGCGTTAGTCTTTGAAATAACGATCAGGACTAAGCTTTATTTAATTACAACAACCATCTTGCTTGTTTTAATTGAATTAAGGAAGTCCTCAGGTCTTTGTTATCCCCAAACACAAATGGCCACACAAGTTGCCTCGATAATAATAAAAGCCCTACGGGGGATCCCTAGGAAAAAATCCAACTCGGGTTGGTCTCCAACAATGTTGGTCGGTAAAAATCATGAACGAGTGGATGGCCTTTAAACTAGGTGCATTTTTTCCATTGTCTTTTAGGCCTAAGGAAGTGTGATGACACAACCTAAAAGGTAAAATAGACGGATATTTACATGCGAGGAATTACAAAATGGATAAATGTGAACAAAATTGGTACTACATTAACTTGCGGGAAAGCCTTAAGTATAATAAGTGTATTGATTACATATCAAATATGAAAAACCTAATGCAGGGTCTTACCCCGACTAGGTATATGATCAAGCAGGGATCATTCCATAGGCCTATGGTAGGCCTCGCCAATTGGACCATATGAAAAACCTAATGCAGGGTCTTACCCGAACTAGGTATATGCTAAAGCAAGGATCGGCGCATAGGTCTGTGGTCGGCCTATCCAATTGGACCATATGAAAAACCTAATGTAGGGTCTTACCCCGACTAGGTATATGCTCGATAAAGGCTCGGCACATAGGCCTGTGGTCGGCCTATCCAATTGGACAATATGAAAAACTTAATGCAGGGTCTTACCCCCACTAGGTACATGCTCGAGCAACGCTCGACACATAGGCCTGTGGTCGACCTCACTAATGGGACCATATAAGATCAAAATATAGGGAGATGCCCTAAAATTTATGCAAGCTCGAGAAAGCCTTAGTAAATGAATTCTTAACAGGCCTGTGGTCGGCCTCACTAATTGGGCCATGCAATAAAATAGATTAATGAACTATGTTCGACCTGATCCCATGACGGTACGTAGGCAACTCGACACTTTTGAGTCCGGTTCCCATATCGATTGAACGTCTCTCAACTCAAAGCATTCATCTAAAATCTTATAAAGGCAAGAAGACCAACCAAACAAGGCTTAAAATTTGAATGGAAACTCAAAGATCGACAATCCAGTTAACATCAACAACTACTCACGTTTGAAGAGAATACGGACCAGCTCCCAACTCATCTCAAAATCAACTCAGCTGAACTGCGACCCGTGGGGATATTGTGGGGGAAATAAATAGACCTACTTAAATAGTAGGACACATGGTGAGCACACCAGTCAAGATGGCGACTAACATGGGCTCCCACACAATAAGGACGACTAAGAGTCCTTAATAAATCAGAAGACTAAGGAATAGTATTTGATTGTAACTTAAACTCTATGAACAGGGGACTCATCCAAATGTAACCCTAGTGTAATCCCTAACTCTATATAAAGAGTACACCCCCCATTGTAAAAGGGAGATTGAAGGATAGAGAAATACTCTCATGTAAAACTCTCTTAAGTTTATAATGAAACACAATTGGAGCCCCGTGGACGTAGGCCATTCACGGTCGAACCATGTAAATCTTTGTCTCTCTCATATTTATTTTTATACATGCATCATGGTAAATGGACACCCCCCCTATGGGTAGATTTTTTGACACCACACCTTTTATTAAGGAAATTATTTCTTTTACCGAAATTATCCCTTATTAATACCAAAGTTATATTAGTATTTTCCTTAAAAATCACTTTTCAATTCACGAACGCACCATGCCAGAAAATATTTATTTTTTTGTTGAAAACTTTCATAAAAACATTCTTGTATTATTCATGGTCTAAACATCCTTAGGTTACTTAATTAACCCATAGATCTCTTCACTTTACCGTTTCTTTTATTTCATGGACATTAGTCAATTTCTCACTTTACTTGTCCACATTATCTTTCAACTGAAACACATATTAATTTCATTCAACTTAGATTGTGATTTATTATATTCATAATGCAACCCATTTGTTGACATTTTTGTCTTTTCATTATCTTTTCTCGAAATCCTCCACATATTCGTTTACTTTAATGGGCTCCATACTGCTAGGCTATGCTACCATATGCTCTAACAGTGATTTTAGGTCTTTCACCCCAGAGCTCTGAGCCCTTGTTAATTATTTGTGGTATCATCTGAGTCCATATTAATGTGTTTTAATATTTTTCAAATGTTCACATTATCATATTTTTTTCATACCGACTGAAGATAAAACTTGTTGTCTCGCCCAAACTTGTGTTACACTTTAAAATTATCATTTTTTATCCTTTATACACTTGCGTTAATCTTATCTCAAAAATCACTTTCATTTAGGACCACTTTGTCTAACATCTTTTCCAATATTTTTATTTCATAAAAATGTTGCTTTTTATGAAAAATTACCATTTGACCCATTTATTTCCAAAAACTTCCTTTACTCTATTTTCATAAGTGTTATTTTTCAAAAACATTGTTAAGTTACACACTAACTTATTAAATATTTTTAACTCATTAACACTTATTTAATACTTTGGAGTAACATACTTTTCAAGTTGAAAATCTATTTATCTCATTACTTTCTTTACTAATAAAGCCCTTTTGTCCCTTTGGAGACTACTTTACCAGAAAATAACATGTTCCATTTGTTTCGACATGTAGTTTTAAATTATCCATCTATTACATTTTCCACACCTTTTAACACATTTTGAGAGCTGAAATTTTGATTTTGTCTATTTTGTGTTCAAACCCAATAAAACCTTCATTAAACTTGTTTATGTACACATCATCAAAATTCTACTGGTTTATATACATGAGAAGATGGATTTCAAGTCCAAAAATCCTATTAAGTGGGTATAAAATACGATTCATTTGAGGAAGCCCACAATATTAACATAAACATGTTGTTCAAGCTAAAGACATTTTTATTTCTCCAAAACTGGAGTAAATGTAGAGTTATACAAAAATCCCAATTCTCACAAGATAACATTAAGACATTTGTTCATAAAATATTTTCAACAAGAGAAATATTATTTCAAACATTTTATTCCATAAAATGTTAAGATATCAAGATTTCTTGAAATACATCATTTTTCTCTGAACTCATGGTATCTTTCACAAATCATCTTTTTCTTTCAACAAAACCATAATAAATTACCTTCCTAAATTATATATTCATTCTACACTAACAAGCACTAGCTACAAGGCCAATAATATGCAAAACAGAGTTCTTACGACAAGAGTAGAGTTTTTCCGCCTCATAGAAGATCCAAACTGTAGAATGAATGTAAAAGAATATGGAAACCGCCCACCCCCTAAGGTGGTCTTAAAGAGGTTGTCTATCTCCACCAATCTTGTCTTCTCGAATGCTGCAAGAAAACCCCCCTCAAACTCCATACTCTCTTCTCAATTTACTCTTCAAAACCCCCAACAAAGTGTCCAAAATTCTTAGCTTTGCCCAATAATGGTGTAGATGGGTTTATAAGGCTTAAATATGGTAGAAACGGGTTAGATTACGGTGGTTTTGGGTAGATAAATGGTGGTACAAGGGTGGTGTGTGGTTGTTAGTGGAGGGGAAGATCTCAAGAGCTAGACAGAGATAAATATCATGAAATAATGGTGGAGAGGGAACCCACCCTCTCTTTCTTCTTATAATGCTAAAGAAACCCATAAATAAATTAGAAGCTCATTCCCCCACATGTTACACACGTTTTAATTCATCAGATACTCTAAGATGTCGACACATCATCAATCCAAGGGCCTAAAATGTGACATCACACAAGGGTATTGCGAAATAATCAACATCGAATGTGTAAATTCGAATGACATTTGGCCTCGTTCAAATGATAACTCTTTTCTTTCGATCAAACTATCTAACGAGGATCTAATAAGGTCAAAAACTAGGTAAACAATAGGTTTACAAAGCACCTCGTTCAAACAAGAAAAGAACCCTCGATTGAACGACTGGTGACTTCATTTAAACTGACCCTTCTAATAAGAATCTTGAGGCAAGAGGAATTCTAAGTCATAAGAAGCATGTTCAAACGAGAATGGACTGCATTCAAACGACTTATGTTTTCTTTTAAATAAACTTTAGTGCATCAAAACTTCAATTCAATTGCATCAGGGCTACTGCAGTATCCAAATTTGACTTATGATCCACCTCAATATGCCCAGAGCCTAACTAGTCATACTAGTTAACCAAATTATACATATACAATTAATAACGTGAGGGAGGGTGTTACAAAAAGTGCATCATTAAAAACATCATCATAAGTCCTCAATGTCGGATTACCCAGCAGATGTTATTGGAACCTTAAGTTAAGACCATTTGCAAACCTCAACACCTTCTTCTCATCACTATCCACCTCATCTGGCTTAAAGTTCACTAGGCAGACGAATTTCTTCTCGTACTCGACCACTGTTCGACCCTCATTTGCAAGATCTATAAATTTCCTCCTCATTTTAATATGAATTGAAGATGGGAAGAACTTGATGTCAATCCACATCCAAAACTCCTGAATGTTCATGGATTTTCTCTTCAAAAGTGGCGACTAACTCCCAGAACTATAAAGATTCTCCCACCATCTTAAAGGTAGATAGTATTTTCTTTTTCGTCTTACGGTAGTCAACCATGTGTAGAAACCTCTAGATGTCCTCCTTCCATTGGCTAGCGATAACCACATTTGCACTCCCCTTAAACTCTGGAAAATGAATCGTCAGAAAGAAGCCTCTCTAACTCTCTCGCACATAAATGGCACAGGGTGGGCCTGAGCAACTCGTGCCACTCGTTGTTATGGTTATGTCTGAGGAAATTATTACACAATAGCAGTCATCACGATGTTAACCGCTTGTAGAACAATGGTGGCAACATTTATGGCTGTCACCATCCTAGGAGTGTCCTATGGCTCCGACCTCCCCTCTCCTCCTTAGGGCCTCCTAGTGTCCTGAACTGGTCTAACCTTGGTTGATCAAGCCTTTAATAAATTAAATATGAATCACATCTGATTTTATTATTATCATCACTGTTGAAAATAAATTAATTAAACTAATAACCTATTATGTTAAGTGTCAATTTATAAAATCTTGTTAACAAGCTTATTTGAAGCCATTAAACGACATACATACAAAAATACCCACAGTTACTGAAATGCAATGAATACTAATAGCATAAATAATAAACTGAATAAATCCTCGGATATCCAGAATACAATAATCCAAATGTTAGAACTAATAAATGTAAGTAATGTCTAATAATGAAACTATCCAATTATGGGCAACATACCCAAAGAGAAAATATTGAAATAGATTCCTATCTAGATAAAACTGAAATGATGTGTCTAATAAAGTCCTACATGCATCCACAATTGTTGTATCATCGTTTGATTGGAATGGAATAGCTATCACTGGTAACCCAGAGGCTAAACACCTAAAATGTTTTGAAATATTTTTTATACGGGTCAGCGACCAAAACATTTGAAAAAGTTGCAAGTATCTAAATGTAATAATAATAATAATAATAATAATAATAATAATAATAATAATAATAATAATAATAATAATAATAATAATAATAATAATAATAATAATAATAATAAAGAAGTATGAAATTTTTATGTTTTCTTAGTGGCGCCTCACATGACATTATCCTTACTCCTCAACTAAAGTGCGCACCGAACGTACTTACTCTATTCACCCAGTTATGCTACCTAGCCTAACTACTCTAACCAACCTTAATATACTTTAATCCACTAAACACCTAGCCATCCATACTGCCCATATGATACCTCATGATATGCATTACGTAGCGAACACATAAGTTATAACGTAGGGTTTCCCAATTGTATTTATCTCTACATAGGTAACATCATGATACACTTGTTATAACATGATATTCACACGACCATTTGCGAAAATATACATATATAACTCTTTATATGCATATACATAGAATCCCCTAGAGGGACCTCCTGGATGCATCCCTAGTATGCAATCAGGCACCATGTATGTCACGTACCACTCCTAGGCCACCAGGTCAAAATCTCACCACCGATATTAAAATGTAAACACGTAACATAGGCGGTAATAAACATACATCCGTGGGTTGTAACCTTACCACATCACACCCAACTGGACTCGAAACCAACACATATCCTCACATACGAATAGTAGTTATGCAACAGCACTGTGACTTTGGGAAAGCAATCGAACACCAACTAGTCAATGCCAGGGTGGATCACCTACTATGCGCAACCACCATAAATAACATATTGTAGTAGGTATGTTCACATAAAGTCAATCACACATGGACATATATACATTTGTCACATACATACATACATACATACATACATACATACATACATACATACATACATACATATAACTTACACAACATCTCACATATTACTAGCCTACTAAATCCCAAAGTCTAATCCGACTTCTAGATTTTATTTAAGTATTCCCTTACTTGTAATTTAATTCTCTCATTATATACTTCTGGCCAACATAATAATCACACCAAGCACTAGCCTAAGCATCTTGGAATCCTAAGTCGATTTCCCGATTCCCACTCGTAAACATTACTCACTTATTCATGTATTTTCCTTACATAAAAACCATCCCCGGTTAGCTTACTACTCTTCCTAACCAACACATTAAATTCCCAGGAACCTAAGCTCATACCTGGACCCAAAATCCCATGAGCAATCCTCAAACGGCCTGAAAAATAAAGATAGAACAAAAGTGGTAGGCCAACAGAATCTAATCGGTTCACTGGCTAGACAAAACTGGTTCGATAAACGAACCAGTTCGCTCGCCCCAATGAACCGGTTCAGTTTGCTGGTATGCAAAGAAAATTTTTGACGGGATTTCACCCCCTACTATAAGGACATATTTTACATAGTCAATTTTACATTGGGTATGTCGTATACCGTTACACCCGTTGAAGATTGTTCACGATCATTTGGTCATTACGATTGATCCAAATATCAAGCTTCTTCAAAAACAAGCCTCCACGAGATGGATTTTGTTAAGGTTGTGTTTAAAGTTCATTAATGCTTCATTTAAGTGTCGGGATATTTTTTTAAAATTTTTTTGATCAACCTGAGGCATTTTATTGAGTCAAAATAATTTTTCTAAGACCTGCTGGAGGAGTTTTAAAAGAAAATATTTTTTTCGCTCCGGTCGTTCAATGACAACTTCAAACGACTTTGCATGTAGCGTGATAGCTTTCCAGAAGATTGTTTGATGTTTTCATTTACAACATGCTATTGTTTCATGTTCTTAAGGTCATCAGTTAGGTCGCTCGATCATGGATCAAACAACATCAGTTGTCGTTTGAACGACCCCGCCGACTCAAGTTTTTTATAAATACTTATTTTATGAGTCCTTTTTTCTTAAGACGTTTGCTGAACTCAAAATGCATATCTGTAGAAATTTTATCTTCACTTTTTGGTCTTAAAAACTTTCTTTTCGATTCATAAATCATGCCAATTATACTTTTGTTGAAGTTTCTCTTGTAGAGATGAAATCTCGACTGCTGGCTTGGTAGCTCTTGAGTGAGTTACTTATCGACGACTGCGTCATTGGGAATACTCAAGGGTGTTTCTTGTTGAAGGAATCATTGTGGTTTTTTTGGGTTCTTGAGGTAATCTATTGTTGATGTAGGTTGCGGTATATGTGAATTTTCTATGTAGATTCATTGCGGATTTCATTTTGTACCTTTAAGTTTCGATTCACTGTTCATAGAGAAATAAAGGTTTTACCCAAAATGTTTTTTTCCTCAATCTCTATTTGTTATATTTTCATGATTGATTTATTCACCTAGATGCAAGTTTTAGGCTTTGATTAATTTGGATAAAAAATTGACATTTAATACAATTTGTTTAAAATTGAAAATTTGCTAATTTAATTAATAATCGATATCGCACACCCTTTTACACCAACCTCCATCCATGGTAGTTCAAACCTTCACCAAACTCCCATCCCTGAACCCTAATTCATATCCAAATGTGTTCAAGCAGTTTTTTTACGTAAAACTATCCCGAAAAAAACTTCCAATCACTCGAATACAAGTTTAATCAAGAATCAACACAATAATAAACCCTAGTTCCAAGATTTGGTTTCTTCTAGTTAACTCATTTAATAAATTATCTTTAGTTATAGATTTACATCAGATTCATTCCCTGAACATTATTAGATTCATCTCCCATCATTCATATGTTTTCAAGCCTAGATTTATTTAGTTTTCCAACCCAAATATTATATTTTTCACATGTTATTCTACACCTAAGTTTGTATGAACAAACGTAACTATAAGAGATTATAAAAGCAGGAAAATACTTTCCTTTAAGATGATAAAATTTGACTTTCTCTTTCTACAATTCTTCTTTTGGTGATGATCTATAACCCGAAGATGAGAGCTTTCCTCATCGGATCCTTTCTTCTTCATCTTTTCTCACTTTTTCTTCTCTTTCATCACTCTCTCACAAACCTTAGTCATTTTGTGTGGATATATGACAACCCTCTTTTATCCACGTTCATTAAATATCATACTTAGACTGTCTAAACTCGGATTAGAGTCATCCCCCTCTGGTAAAATGACTTAGATGCCTTCCTACGGCTTAGACTTAGTACAAGAAGGCCCCGAAAGCCAACCATAACCCCCCAAGTACCTATTATGGACTATTTCGAACCAATCCAGACCATCGATTCACTCAAAACTACCATCCGAGTCTCCTAACATAAAGTTTCATCTCATGACCGAATCTACCTATGTTTCCCGAATGAAATACCGACTCATCGCCATAACTCACTTACAACGTAATGTAATTTGATACATTATCATTTACTTTTCACACAAGTAAATATAAATATACCAAAATATTAATCACTTTTATTCGCTAATTAATATTTATTTACATTCTAGTTAAAATAAAATTATATGCACAGGTGTAATTTAACTCTTTGATTATATACTTGTGGCAAACATGTTAATCACACCAAGCACTAGCCTAACCATCTCGTAATCCTAAGTCAATTTCCTGATTCCCACCCCTAAATATTTACTCACTTATTCACATATTTTCCTTACATGAAAACCAACCACCGTTAGCCAACGACTTTACGTAACCCTCACATTAAATTCCCAGGAACCTAAACTCATCCCTGAACCCAAAATCCCAGGACCAATCCTTAAATACCCTGAAAAATAAAGACGAAACAAAAGTAACAGGCCAATAGAACCGAACCGATTCACTGGCAGCACCAAACCAATTCGATAAGGACATCAGTTCTCTCCCTAGTGAACCAATTTGGTTTGGTGGGATGAAAATCAAAATTTTGATGAGATTTCACCCCCAACCTCCATCCATGGTAGTTCAAACCTTCACCAAACTCCCATCCATTAACCCTAATTCATACCCAAATGTATTCCAATAGTTTTTTACATAAAAATTTCCCGAAAACAATCTCCAATCACCCGAATAAAAATTTAATCAAGAATCGACACAATAATAAACCCTAGTTTCAAGATTTGGTTTCTTCTTCTTAATTCATTAAAGAACTTATTTTATTTATAGATTTACATCAGATTTATTCTCTAAACCTTACTAAATTCATCTCCCATCATTCATATGTTCTCAAACCCATATCTATCTTAGTTTACTAACCCAAAAATTATATTTTTCACATGTTATTCTAAACCAAAGTTCGCATGAACAAATGTAACTACAAGAGATTATAAAATCAATTAAGTAATTGCCTTTAAGATGATAAGATCTGAGTTTCTCTTTTTCTAATTATTCCTTTGTTGACAATATATAACCCGAAGATGAGAGTTTTCCTTCTTGGATCCTTTCTTCTTTATCTTTTCTCACTTTCGCTTTTCTTTTCTTACTCTTTCACAAACCTTAGCCATTTTGGGTGGATAGATAACAAACCTCTTCTATCCACATTCATTAAATATCATGCTTAAACTTTCTAAAATCGGGTTAATGTCAGCCCCTGCTTGTAAAATGACTCATATGCTTTTATACGGTTTACACTTCGTCTAAGAAGTCCTCAAAGGCTATCCATAACCCTCTGAGTACCTATTCTGGACTATTTTGACTCATTCTGGATCATTGGTGCACTCAAAACTAATATTCAAGTCTCCTAACATAATGTTTCATCTCATGATCGACATGTGTCTACTGGTGTGTCCCAAATGAAATATCGATGAACTCGTCGCCTCAACTCACTTACAATGTAATGTAGTTTAATACATTATCATTTACTTATCACATAAGTAAATATAAATATACATGAATATTAATTATTTTTATTCTCTTATTAATATTTATTTACTTTTCGGTTAAATTAAAATTACGTGTGTAGGTGTAATTTAAATTACTTTAAAAAATATAGGGTGTTACAACAATTTTGAGTACAAAGAGGCAATGGCAAAACTCAAATTCCATTTATCTCTTGAAGATGACTACTAGAGACAAAAGACATGGATTAAATGAGTAAAAGAAGGAGAAGAAAACTCCAATTTCTTTAATGCCATGATTAATCATAAGAGGAACAAACTTCATATCTCTAGTATCAAGGATTCAGCATGTAACAGGATTAATTATCCATTAGAAATATGCAACCTATTCTCTCATCACTTAAAAATAATTTTTTTCACCTACTTCTTTTATCCCTCATAAACTATCTCTACCGAACCATATTCCTAAACTTATCTCTAATAGTGACAATGAGTTACTCTTATCTCCTCCAACTCTTGATGAAACCAAAGAATTTTTAAGTCATATGTACTCCTCTAGCACTATAGGACCTGATGGCTTTAATGCATCATTTTACAAAAATACTGGCATATAATCAAAGAAGATCTGTTCAAAGCCATTTCAAGGTTTTTAATGGGAAGTTCTCTACCAAAATGTTAGACCTCAACCTTGCTCACACTTATTCCCAAAATAGAAAATCCATACTCCTACAGTGATTATAGACCTATAAGCCTATGTAACACATCATAAAAATCATCTCTAAACTCCATGCCAGTAGATTGGGGATGTTGTTCAATAGGAATATTTTTCCTCACCAATCTCTTTTCATTAAAGGGAGACTAATTTTTGAAAAGGTCTTAATAACACAGGAGATGATGTATAATTATAACAAGAAGTATAGAGGAGTTAACCTTGTTTGCAAACATGACATGTTAAAATCATATCACAGACTTTCTTGGATGTTCCTCATTCCAGTTCTTAGACATTTTGGTTTTAATGAATCATTCATTTACATTATGTGGAGATTTATCTATGATTGCTAGTATTCTATAATTCTTAATGGATCTCCTCATGGATTCTTCAAATAAACATTTGGAGTGAGATAAGGAGATCCTTTATCCTTTGCCCTATATATTATTACAGTTTAGGTTCTTAATAGATGGATTCATCAATTGTTTCTGGAAGGCCAAATTGACTCTTTCTCTATGCCACCTGGTAGTCCTATGGTCTTTTGTCTATCTTTTACATATGATGTTCTTATATTCACTATTGGAGGTTAAATATCATTGAGGAATATCATGTAATTCATCAAAGATTATGAGGCCCTCTCTCTTGACAAGTTCTAACAATTCTAAATGCAACTTTATGGTTCATCCTCATTTCTCCTCTACTAGAAGAAGAATAATTGAAAGGGTAACTCATTTTTCCTTTAAAAAACCTCATATGCTATATCATGGAGTTCCTTTATATGGAAGTAGAAATAATAATGCTCTATTCAATGGCATCCTAAATAAAATCAAGCATTGAATTTAACGATTGTCTTGCAAACACATCTCCAGGTGGCAAACTCACCCTCATAAAACATGTTACCCAATTAATGTACTACAAATTATTTCATCTCTTGAACCTCTTAAGGCCATCATAAAAACCTTTGAATCAATCTTCTTAAATTTCTTTTGGTTCTCAACAGAAGGGATCTCTAATAGATTTCGAAAAATTTAGAAGTCCATTTGTCTTCCTTACAAAGAGGGGGGCTTAGGACTTAAGTTGATTTCTAACTTTATGGTAGCTAATCTTGCAAAATTTAGTGGAGATTATTGATAGTTGATTCCACTATAGGATTATACATCAAGAATAAGTACAATAAAAGATTCATTCTTTAAAATTCATCCTACAGAAGGTACTCATCTCATGTTTGGAAAAGGTTGCATAATTTTTTCGACTTGGTTAGAGATTGGAATGATACTTCTTCAGACATCAAATGGAAGGGTAATGCTAATGGCCTCTTTTCTATAGATTCTGCTTGGAATATTATTAGACATAAGAATTGTGCTCAATTCTCATTTAGATCCATAAGGAATAAAATACTTCCTAAAAAAGTCTCCATTTTCATGTGGAAACTGCTTACTAACATTGTCGCTACATATGAGGCTATATACAGACTTAATATGCCCCTTGTATAAGGATGTTATTTATGCACTTATCATCATAGTAAAACTCTGAATCATCTTTTCCTGAACAGTGAAGTTACTTCTCTCATTTGGGCCTACTTTGTGGGTATACTTGGAATTAAAACATTCTCGACTTATATTAGAGTGGAACTCATGGCATGGTGGATAAAGACTAGAGTCAAGGGATTAATTTCTATTTCATGCACCATTACACCTTGAATTATCTCTTGGGAACCTTGGATAGGAAGAAAGATGTGAAAATATGATGATTCTCCTATGAAAACTGATTCCATCGTTTCAAATATTCATCAAAGCATTATATGCTTATTTTTTTACTTTTCCTTTCAGAGGACCAAAATCTAGGCCAAATATTGAGGTTGAATTCAAAATTATTTGTATTCAATCATGTAGTTTCCATTTAGAAAGGATATTTTTCTCCACGTGTATAAAATATTACTATTATTTTTAAAAAAGAAAGAATTTTTTTATTAAATTTTAAATTTGGACACATGAAGCCTTAAAAATTTTCATCCACCTCCCTATATATAGGTTTTATTTAGGTTGTTTATGCATAAGTTTTCTCATAACTTCATCATCATGGTATACTAAAAGGTTTAACACATTAAAAGTTCTAGAAATTCCTTACTCTCGTAAAAATTCAATCTCATAAGCATTATCTCCATACCTCTCAAGGACTTTAAACATATCACCATCCCTAGGCTTAAGCTTTACAAGTTTTCCATTAGAAAATCTTTCTTTTGGTAAATGAAATCCACATTAAGTCAACCTATTTGAATGTAGCTAGATTATGATGCTTATTAGATTGATTTCGATAATTACCGTTCTAATTTATTATTCTCTCAAACGCCTGCTCATGTAACTTTTTGATACACTTGGGTTTCTTTTCTGCATAACCACTGAATTGATGAGGTGTTGGAAGTGGATACAAATCTAATGGATTGATTGGATTTATTTCATACACAAATTCAAATGGACTAGTACCCGTAGTTTGACTTGAAGACCTATTATAAGAAAATTTATCTTGTGCTAGAATAAGATCCCACTTTAGAATGTTATTTCCCTCTAAAATCCTCAAAATAAATTCCCAAGCTTCAATTCACAACTGTAGTTTATCCATCAATTTATGAATGACTAGATGAACTGAATTTCTAATACTCACATCTTTCTCCACAAAGTTCACCAAAAGTGACTCATAAATTTCGCATCTCGAACAGACCTAACGGCCCGTGGAATACCATGTAGCTTGACAATTTCATGAATGTAAAGATCATCAGTATAAGATGCATCTAAGGATTTGTTACACGAAAAAAATGAGCCATTTATAAAAACAGTCAACAACCACAATAATTTAATCTTTATTTCTTTAAGTTCAAGGGAGTCTAACACCAAAGTCTAAACTCAAAACTCCCCAAGGAGCTAATGGAATAGGAAGAGGGGTATACAAACCAATATTTTGAGAATAGCCCATAGCAGTGTGATACATTATATATCTATCCACATTTCTGACAACATCACGCTCCATATTTGGTCAACAAAAATTCTTCTTTACAAGAGTAAGTGTTTAACTCTCCAAAAGTTTCCACAAATACCACAATCAAGGGATTTAATTATAATAGCTCCCCTTAATGAGCACTCATGAATACAGAACTGATTGTTTTTTAAAATATAGTCATCACGGAACAAAAATTGTTGATAAGGCTCATTGGAATAATTCTCCCAAATCTGACCAAATAAAGGATTATTTTCTTCTAAAATTGATACATTGGCTATTTTATCTAGAATGTACTAATTATGAGAAAATAATAGATAAGAGACTCAATTAATGAAATACAAACTAGAAAAATATTAAAGAGATCAGAGAAAGAGAAATATAATCATATTTACGTGGTTTGGCCCAAAATAATGCACACGTTCACTGATATAGTGTATATTACATTTATTTATAGAGCAAAAGTCATGGAAAAGTACAAATTAAAATATCTCAAATTCTCTCTAAAATTGGGCGCCATAACAATAAGTAAAATCTTTGATCCCCCCAAATGTGGGTGGTGTGTGAAATTTATAGACTATTAGAAGAGAGAGAGAAAAGAGTGCCATGTGGCTAACCTTTATAGGCTAGGTGTAGACACCCCATTATAGGACCACCCTAAGCACCTCCTTAGGTCCCTAGAACTCACTCGTTCACTACAAACCCTAGGTCATACTCTGAGTACTGATCTAGAAGACATCAAGCGCTCCCGAGCCCATCTGACTCTGGTTAACTTTCTCATCTGAGAAAAATCTCAATGAATCTTCTAAAGTCTTTGAATCTTGTTTCCTTCGATCCTTCCCCTTCACGAACCGACCTTACCATTCGAACGAACAATTCATTTATCCTAAAAAGCTAATGTAAAGATGACATGGGCAGCCTTGGGCCACATTTGACTCCGATCAACTATCCAGCTTATTTGAAGCTCAATGAATCTTAAAAGGGTCGGAATCCCATTTCTAATCGTCTGTCATTTTCATGAATAGACCTTACGGTAAGGATGAATAACCCATTTTACTACGAAGGGTCACAGAGTGCTGACTTTGGTCAACTCCCCTAACTCAATGAAGTTGAATGAAATCTCTACAGGAACTTAATACCTTTTCCAACGGTCCATCCTGTGCACGAATCGGGCTTATAATTCGGATGAACAATTCATTTTGCTCTGAGAATGTCTTGTCTAGTGACCAATGGGGACTTCTGAGTTCCATTTGACCTCGGTCAACTCTCGAACTCAGAAGTGGATCAATGGATTTTTAAATGGATCAAAATACTCTTTTCAAAGGTCCACCCTGTGAACGATTCTAACTTACGGTTCATATTTTACAACCATTTTTCTGAAAATCCTATCCCAGACTGCTGAATGGCAACCTCAAGACCCTACCTATCGGCATTGTGTCTGGGATTGTATGCTGATAGGTAGGTCCAAGACCATGAAGATCGGCACTCCCTTGTCCCTATATAAAGATTCCATGACCTCACTTTGAAAGGAACTCCTTAGCATCCCTCTCAGGAATTCAGAGCGCATTCTCTCGAATTCAGAGTGGTTCCGTTCCTAAAAACCTCATCTCCCACATTCAATTATATATTTTTCATACTTAATTTAGTAAATCCCCCCCCCCCCCCTCCATAACCTCATACCACCTTCATTCCATTGCAATATCAGAGTATCTACACTCAAGATCTACTTCAAGTATTCATAAGGAGGTCCAATTCTCCATCCTTTTGTCTAAATCTCTTATCTTAGTATTAGTTTTTTTATTTATACTTTAGTGCTTTATTTCATTAAATCATATACAATAATCTCAAAACTTTATTAGTAGTATTTTCACATACTCTATTTTCATAAAAAACTCAAAAAAAAAAGTTAGTCTATAAATTCCAAAGGAGGGATTCTCACTATACATTCTCAAACTTAAAACACGTTTATCTATACACAAACATATAAGAGAGACACACTATTTGAATTTATGGGATAAACCCCACCATATGTCATCTTTCAACTATATGGACTTTGATTCCCCTAGGGCTATGTAGGCATCTTGGGTAGATCCCAAGATTTGAGTCCTCCCATATGCACATTTGTTATATTGTATTTATTATATACATATTCTTAGTGGATGTCATATTCTTATATGCTTGTGTCTTCTCCGATGTATACATTTGTTCCTTTATAACGAATTATGATTCTTCAAACACTTACATTATATTTTGAATTATTATTTTTTGGGAACACTCCGATGAATGAATTCACTCTGTCCTTTTCCATTACGCGAGTAAAATGATTCCATTCTCCATCATATTATGCACATAATCACACACTTCATGGAATCTAATATGAGAAGATTAATACATGCCCATGGGAGATCGAAAGGGAGGGATGAGTGCTTAACACCTTTCCATTCCGTAACTTTGTGTTCAAACGTTTGAATTACTTAGTTTCACAAGCATCAATATTGTCCTTGATGCCATTCTCTCAAGGAAGCAGCATTTCTTTCGTCTATTTTGTGCAAAATAAGCTTGCGACTCTATCTCTATATATTATCCTACATTGACGATGGTCGAGCGCCCCGATAAAGGGCACAATACCATGCGCACGCTATAGGGAAGCCCCCCATCCCCCCGGGATGGACATTGTGGCGACTCCGCTGAGGACATTATAAGTGAACTAGACTATATTTTTGCAGGGGTGTTATTCTTTTCTTCATGTATGCGTAAGCACCTACCTATATGTTCCATTTTCTCCTCTATATAGTTTTTGTATATATCTATCTCATGTGTATATCATTTTTCACTCACTTATACACTTCACACACCAGTATATACTCTCCATGTAAACTTCACACACTTACACTTGTACATATATTCAATTCTACTCACATGCTTCATACACCACTTAGAAAATCAATGCTTAGGTTTCACTTGCACACACCCACACTTCTCACACTTGTATATATCTCCATGATCACTTATAAATATTACCAACCACTTGTAGTCGATCCATGGATAGTAACACAACCACACACGTTACATATCATTCGCTCACATATATCCATGCATAGTATAGTCTCTATGCTTCATGTTCGGTTTACTTTTTATGATACTTGTATATGCTCCCTCATTAGCGTAGTACTCCATTTGCTCATCATGCAAATAAAAATACTCTCTCTCCATAATATACTAATTAAGACTCATGATTTTTTTCCCACTACATCACCAATATCGTGGAAATATTGACCAAAATTTTGTCACGTAATGGGGGGTCAATTTATGATGGGCGCTGGTCTTGCGTGATGTAGCTAGCCTAAGAGATATGACTCTTACTTGCCATTGGCCTCTTATCTTGTACATATATTGAACGGTTCCCCCAGCATCATATCGCTTAACTGAACTCCTGACGGGAGGTATATAGAAGGGAACTCGTTCACATACGTCGATAATAACAAATTCTCTCTCACGCATACCACCCCCATGAGGTATATCATGAGGAAATTCATGTACACTCAGGTATATCAAATGGCTTGTATACACGTACTGATGAATAATTGTCTTTATAGGCAAGAGATATATTATGGAAGTCAAGGCGAAGGGGGAATCCTACCACTAACCCAACAAGTGCATAAACCTCAAATAGGTGTCAGACCTAGGGCATTCATGTTTAGTTTTCCCATTTCCATGCAAAACTCTATCAAAATTTCGAGTCAGCGTATTGCACAAATTTTTGCACTATTTTGACTTTTTCAAAATAGACCCTATCCATGAGCCTAGAAACATGTCAAATCATGTCTAACATATTTTTAAACCATATTTTCCACGGCTCGGGTCTTGTCCGACATTTTTTTTCAATTAGGTAAAAGTAATACAATTGAAACCTAATAATCACATTAATAATAATAATCATGTTGAGATTATTTTCCTTTTTTCCTCCTTTTTAAAAAAAAATCCAAAAACAAATTTCTCTCCTCCTTCAAAATATCAAAAACTCTCTCCCCCTTTTTATTAAAAAATAAATTCAAACCATTTTCCCTCTCAGGTTAATCGTATACAAAAGCTTGTCTGTCTCCCTATGTCACTACCTCGACCTAGTATTAGTAGGGAACGAATGTCTTGACATGCCACCAAGGCTACTAATATCCTGGCTTAAAAATTTTATCTTAAAATATATGTAGCGAAAATACAATCACATTGTTACAAATCGTAAAATAACGAAAGTGAAGGAATTATATCATCATATCTTTTTAAAAAAAAACTTTATTTATATTAAAATATCAACGAGATACAACTGAAGACAAAATTAAAAACTAAATATTAAAGAGCCAAACATGCTCTATCTAATAAAACAACAAAAAGACCTCTAAAATCTAAATCTTCAACATAGTCCTTTTACGTTCCATCCATGAGCTTAGTTCTTTCCTGAAAAATGGTTATTTATAAAACGTCAGCTAAAAGCTAAATGAGATTCAATCTCCAAACATTCTAGGGTTTTTTTAGAAAATGATACCTATTCAAATCAAAAGAGAATGCATGTACATATCTGGATAGGAACTTGCATTAATATATATATAAGGTAACTGACAGTATATATTTTCAGAATAACGAGTTCCGAACAGAACAGATAAAGCAATTGAGCAATATGTTAATTCTCTAGTTTTAGCGTCCATGTATGCTCTAATACCCAGGAAGATAGTGTTACCAAATGTTTCCACCCGGTAACATTGCAAATAGAGAATCATGATATCTAGAACAACTCCTTGTTTAGGGAACACCAACGATAAACCAACTAGGAAGGTACCATCCAAATATTTCCACCTAGTAGTCAAGTCCAACAAAGTAAGAGAGTTTCCATAAGCTGAATCAATAATTTCATAATTCAAATCAGATGTTCATATCGGGAGATATACACATATAGCAAACGAGGAATCATTGGTATCAGATGTATTTTGAGAATAAAATCATTTCACAAAATATATATAGTTTGCATAATATTATAAAATCAAAATACCCAGGAAATAACATAGAGTACTCGCCTACAATAAAGGCTCGAAAATACAGATATTGAGTCTTGGATCACATGTTAATCTAATAAATACAATAAAGGTTTAATTACATATTCTAAATAAACCCAATTCTAAATATTGTGTTTTATTCCTAAAATAACTTACTGTAAAATGTTACTAGAACCATTTTCTCTATTTTTAATAATCACTCATCTTATTTAAAGAATTCAATTCATAGTCCTTCCCAATCAGTCGGTTCCCAGTAGAGATGGAGGGTCACAGGGGCACCACTTAAATACCATCTCATCTAGACAGAAGATTTTTGAATTTATTCCCAATAGAGATGGAGGATCACAGGGGCACCACATACATACCATCTCAACTAGACAGAATTTCACCGGGACTGACTTTAGAATAACTTAAATGAGATTCCGTAATAACGAGAAATTACTTACAAAAATCATTTTAAAAAGTGTATATATATTTTTTCAAACAAGTTTACATATTTTGAAAATAAAATCAATTCAGATTGTTTCCAAATTTTAAGTTTTGATTAGTGGAGCCTTTAGTGTATTTTAACAGCATAACTACTAAGTAAAGCTATAAAGCATGAAATTAAAACTATAAAAATGCATTACATCATTTAAATAAAATCATACCTATGAAATGAATTCTTTCTTCAAAATTATAGAACTCCATCTTAAGATATTTCCCAAGCTTTCTATCACCCGTTCTTACTATAATACTCAAGGAATTTGTGTGAGTTATAAATGATCCCAAAGGCCCTATTTATAGGTTTCCAAGGATATTACGGCCTTGACACATGTCTAATTACTTGAATTTTTGGAGTGGTTATTCAACGCCGAGGTGTCGCATTCTGGAGTTGTCTTACAGTGTTAATATCACCAAATGATGTCAAGTGTTTTATCTTTCTCTCTGAAGACGACATGTATAAGGTGGAGGTGTCAAGCCTAAAGTGGAAAAGTGTTAAGGGTGTATGAGTAATTTTACATGTGAAGGGTATTTTTGTAATCTCACAATAAGTTATTTTCAAAATTTTCTTAATAGTACTTAAAAATATTTTATTTACATAATGGCCCTTTTTATATTTTTATTTTAGTCCCTAAAGTTTTGTAAAATTATATTTTCTACCCCAAAACTTATTATTTCCCTTTGGATATGTGATAAGACTTCGATTTGATCCAATTTACAATTGATTCTTCATATTGAAAAATGGGGTTTATTATATTGATAGCCAATAATACCACATATCTAATAGTACAACATCAATAAGATAATAAGTAACACATGAGTGTAAAAACAAACTATATATGAGCATATAAAAGTAGGGTAATTACATCCTACCCTCCTTACAACAAGATTGGTCCCCAAACTTGACTCACATTAATTTACAAACAAGTATGGATATCTCTCATTTATTTCATCTTCCCGCTCCCGCGTTGCTTTTTTAACGAATGATTATGCCATAATACTTTGACTAATGGAATTACCTTAGTTCGTAATATTTGATTTTTATGGTCCAAAATTTCTACCAGATGCTCAATGTAAAAAAAATATTTTCTAAGTTGAAGAGGTTCATGACTTAAGATATGTGTTGGATCTGGGACATATTTCTTTATCATTGATACGTGAAACACATTATGTACACAAGAGTGTTACGGTGATAAGGCTATTTTAAACGCATCAGCTCCTATCGTTTTAAGGATTTCTAATGGTCCTATATATCTTGGGCTCAATTTCCCATTCTTCCCAAATCGTATTACTCCCTTTGCAGGCGATACTCGCAAGAACACATAATCTCCTCTTTGGAATTCTAACTGTAGTTGTCGATTATCAACATAACTCTTTTGACGACTTCGAGCGATTCAAAGTCAGTCTTGGATCAAGTTCGCCTTCTCTGTTGTGATCTAAATCAATTCTGGTCCCAGTAATTTTCGTTCTCCACCTTTTACCCAACATGTAGGAGAAAGACACGTTCTACCATAGAGTGATTCATATAGAGGCATTTGAATACTTGCTTGATAAATATTATTATACGCAAACTCCACTAATGGTAAATGGTCATCCCAATTCCCCTTTAAATCAAGTACACATACCCTAAGCATATTTTATAAAGTTTGAATGGTTTTTTCAGACTATCCATCCATTTGAGGATGGAAAGCAATGCTGAAATTCAATTTCATTCCCATGTCAAGTTGCAGGCCTTTCCAAAAGTGAGACTCGAATATAGGGTCACGATCAGAAATAATTTAAATTGGGGTTCCATAAAGCCTAATAATTTCCCGCGCATACAACTTAGCTAACTTTTCTACAAAATGGGCAATCTTAATGTAAAGAAAATGAGAAGTTATAGTTAGCCTATAGATAATTACCCAAATAGAATCATTACCATTTGAACTTCTTGGTAAACCTATCACAAAATCCATAGTGATATGTTCCCATTTCCACTCAGGGATAGGTAAGGGTTGTAGTAATTGATAATACGCAAATATTGTGTATTTCATCCTCCAAACGGACGCATTTTAGCCCCCTCGGGTATCTTATTCCCTATATTTATGCTCGTTAACCAGACAACCTTGAATTTCTACGTTAACATGTTTTGCAGGGGTTAATTGATCTTTTGTAGGTAATTGGATGCTAAGTGTGAACTTCGGACGCGTTCCACTCTATTTCCGTACACAACCGCACGTTCAAGGGCATTTTAGTCTTTTCACAGCATGGGAACCTATCCAAACATATACATGAAAGTTGTATCCCTCCTCGCAAGCTTCGCGTGGCCACAAACGGTGCACGATTCCGATTCATAACGAAAAAGCTACGGTGATTTCAGCGGACGAGAAAAGCTTGGAAACCAAAACAGCAATGTAGTGTGCTTCCCTTGCTTGATCGATCGATCGACTATATTAAAATGCCAAAATTTGGCCTTGATCGATCGATCGACCAAAATCATTGATCGATCGATGCTCTGTTTTTCTGCAGATATTTTGCATTTCTTTTCTTTTATCTTTTCTTTTCTAATTTAATTCCCACTTGGTATATAACCAATTTTGATGTAATAAACAGAGGTGAACGTTTTTAGAGAGTTTTAGAAGATAGAATAGGTTGGGGTTTGGGTTTTTGGATGGTTCTTCTTCATTTATACTTGGTTTAACACCCCATTTTTTGTGTAAGTTGAGTATTCATCTCCCCTACCATTAATATAGTTTGTATTTCTTCATTTCTTGCTTTCTAGTTAATTTACAAGCTTTCTAATTTAGGTTTACATGCTTTATTTATATTCTTTGGTTTACTTGCTTTCTAGTATAGTTGTATCGCGTTTATTTCCCGCTTTTCATTTACCGCATTTTTACGATGCTTTCTAGGTAATTTAAATTAGGTTGTGCTTGAATTGAACTCACTCGGGTTGACGCGTTGCTTTGCTTTGGTGATGGAGTTTACGGGTCTATTTCGGGTGTGTTGTCCTAGTTATTACGCCTAGGATATTTGACGGGGCATATCAAGTATGTCCCGTGCTTACGACCTTTCGCGCATAATTTTCGGAATATTTGTTGACGCAAAAATCTTATTAGGCTTTTATGTGGATTTAGGGGTGTAACAACCCTTGGTTCAATTAACTGTCGAAACGAGACGCATTCATAACAACTCGTCAACCCATGTAACCATTTTATACTAATTAACTCGGGTGAGGGATATTCGACGCAACCTATAGTTTTACTCGCTTTCATAATCTAGTTTCAATACCTTGCCTAGATTAACATTTCCCTTTATGCATAGTTTTCCTTTTAGTTTGTAATCATCTTTAACAACTTTATTTTGGAATATTAAATCACTTGAATTCTAGAAACTCGTCTTTGTGGATTTTCGATACCCGACTTACCGCTATACTCACCTGCTGAGTGTAGTCGTAGTTTAGGTTTTTATAGAGTTCAGGTGAGCCAAACATTAAACGATCGGTGCGTAGGTGACTCTCGCACCGTGGCAAAACCCTGTCTATCAAATGGCACCGTTACCAGGGACTAGTTTGTTTTAGACTTTATTTGATTTAGTATTTCATAGTGTTTTCTTTCTATTTGTATTATTTGCTAATATTTTGCAGGACTTCCACATTTGAGCACTTATAAAAACTCAAATTCTTTTCGTGCGCACTTATTTTTTGGAATCCGCCATTCGAGCCATTGTTGGGGTAAGCATGTCTTATTCCAATTCTTTCGGTAATCCTTGTTATAATTCTCAAAATCTTAGGCCTATGACTTTCGGTGAATACTTAGCATCCCAAAGTAAAACAAATTCAAACATGACTTTGGGAGAGTATAACGAAAGTCAAAATTAGGTTATTGGAATTTCGATGATGATGACAATGATTTTGGGCCTTTACCTCCTTATAATAGGAATTTTGAAATGAATTGCAATAGTTTTCAAAATTCCTATAATAATGAGTTTTCGTTTAAGTCCGATGGTAATTTTCAAAGTTCCCATTTTCATGCATCCGTACCTCGACCCATGACATTCGGTGAGTGTTTGTGTATGTATGAAAATGAGAAACTTGAAACTCGTTATCGGGAAGAAAATCGTTCGTGGGAACATGAGTTGGATTTATTATTTGAGTATGACGACGATTTTGCTTCCGAGACTTTCGAAGTCGAGGAATGTTTTGAACCAAATGAGTTACTTGTGACTACTTTGGAACAAGCCATTCTAGACTTTGCCCATTGCATAATAGATATTGAAAGTGAAGATAAAAATGACGTAATATACATTTTCAATGAAATGATTTCTTCTTTGGCCCCCAAAGAAGAACATTTCATTGAAAATGATATTATTTCCTTAGAAACTCAAACTTCATGTCATGATGATTCATCTCATGAGTTTGAATTTCTTTCATCCCCATTTTCATTCTCTATTATCCTACTGGAACAAGTACCCGATGATTCGGTTTTGAACTTTAATGTTTTAAACTCTGTCGCCGATGAGGAGTACTTGCTCGAGCCACCCTCCATGATCGCATCTTTTCCTTTGTGTGCGTCGCCTCCCATTCCAATGTCAAAATCATTGGGAGGATATTCGGCTTTTCTCGATCCCCACTTTTTTTGTCACCCGTTCAATCCAAACCCCCCATCGTCCCTCCAAAACTTTTAATTGGCGATGGTTCATTTCCGCCTTACACATGCCTTCCGTTGTTCAAACGGAATTCATATTTTTCGGAAGGAATTCTTGTATGTGAGGGTACACCTCTTATCCTCCAAAGTCAAATCGTTCTTATGGTGGACCCTCAGCGATTTAAACTTCTAGTGTATAGTTAGTGTGGAGCCTAAATAGTAGGTTGTATATAGTTAGCTTTTTATTATTTCTTTATTTTTATTTTTCTTTTCTTTTTAATTTAGTTTAGTGTAATTAGTTAAATTTTTATTATTTATTTTTGCTATGCTAGGTACTAACTTGTTTTGTAGATTCTTTGGACTTATTCTTATGGGGATCGCTCCACTTTTGGGTAATATCGCTATTTTCCTCTCTTTGACTTGGTTCTTAATTTACATTTAGGACAATGTCAAGTTTTAAGTTAGGGGGTGCGGGGTATTCTATCCATTTCTTATTTTATTCCATGTTTTTGCTCACATTTTAGTTACTTAGTATGCTTTTCCTAAAAAAATTAAAAATTTCAAAAATATTTTCTTTCTTTTTTCTCCTTTTTTGGGCATTTTGCCTTTGTTTCCGATGATAAATTTCAATAATTGTCCGATCCAATAGACAACCCAATGATGCATGTTCTCTATTTTAGAAGTTATTAGACTTTAGTCTCAATTATTGATATGATGAATAACTTTATGAATTAAACTTTAATCCCATGAGCACATGCATTTTTATTGTTATATTGATTTGGTTTAAGATTTTTATAACTCGGTAATCTTTTGTGGCATTGTATATACTTACACCGAGTAAGCTTTGTACCTTTCATCGTTTGTGAGTGTATACACTATTCTTCTCTCATTGAAAATGTTGAATTCGTTGTTAATCTCACTATTCTTTCATTTGACCGTTCATTAATTGAGTTCATACTTGAAATGTGTTACTTGATCATGATTTTCATATATTGTTTTGATTCGAGAATTGCGTAAACTTTTGGAAATGGTCATAGGAATTCTTTGTTATATCACCCCTATTAGCCTTGACCTCACCCTTATATGTTTACCCTCGTCAACCCCCTTGAGCCTAAATATTGGCCATTCATTTCATAACCCCATTCCCATAACCAACTATAAATTGGAGTTTTAGCCCATATATACACCTTCCACACCTTTGTTTGGAATGTCACTTGGGATTGAATTATGTGGTTGTGTTTTCAATTGCAATTTAGGCATATGAGAGTTTGATAAGTAAAGAAAAGAAAGTAGTGAAAAAAGTGAAGAAAAAGAGAAAGCAAAAAAGCAAAAGAAAACATGAGAAAAAGAAGAAAAGAAAAAGAAAGAGAAGTTTGTATATGTTGTATATAGTTCAATAAGCTTTGATTACTCACCCCGATGATATATCTAATGCTGTTTTGGAACTTGTTTTCCAATTTTGATATTGCTCGCATTTCTCCATTATCCCGAGTTTTCATCCCGAACACTTTGAATTCGTACATACACTCCTTTCACTTCATACCCTAGCCACACCTACATTATAACCCTATTAAAGTCCTATGTGATCTTAGTTTGATGTAATTTAAAAGTCATAACAGTTATGAAAATCTGTGAAAATGCATTTCGCCTCTTTTAGTGTGCGGTATCTTTCATTGAGATTACAAGTTTTTTTTCCTATATAGCGTTCTTCATTATGACATGTGTGCGGCCTAGTTTCCATATACATATACACTTTAACCCACATGTTTCGTGTGTTACCTCCCTGTTTCGAGTGAATTCGCTTGTTGAGTGTGATGCCCATGAGGATTGAATATATGCTTTCTTTAATGTTTATCCGGTTTATTTAAATTTTTCGCCAAATCATACTTTGCATGTGCTCGCTCCCCTCCCACATTTTAAGATTTCAATTCTATGAGGTTCATTCTATAATGTTAATTCTTTGGACTTTTGTTTGAATTCATTCATTTTTGTAATAATGCGTATGAAATCCTTTTCGCTATTATTGGGCTTGTTCATGTTGGGTTGGGCATATTATGAGGAAACCATATGATGTTTGTGGGTACCATCTCTAAAAACCGTTATAAGACGACACTCGTCCACTAGGGTGACCTAGGGGTTTAATGGCTCATTGCATACGCTAAATGAAATCGAATCGCCCACGAAAGTGGCCTTTTGCTTTTATACCATACTTTTGTATTGTCTCTTGTTTTTGGTTTACTTGTAGTTCTTATTGCATCCTATTTCATTGCTAAGGACTAGTATTGTGTAAGTTAGGGGGTGTGATAATATGCAAATACTGCATATTTTATCCTCCGAACGGATGCATTTTAGCCCCCTCGAGTATCTTATTCCCTATATTTATACTCGTTAACTAGACAACCTCGGATTTCTACGTTAACATATTTTGCATGGGTTAATTGAGCTTTTGTAGGTAATTGGATGATAATTGTGAACTTCGGATACGTTCAACTCTATTTCCATACATAACCGCACGTTCAAGGGCATTTTAGTCTTTTCACACCTTGTGTACTTGGCCCAACATCTACATGGAAGTTTTATCCCTCCTCGCAAGCTTCGCGTGTCCGCAAATGGTGCGCGATTTCGATTCATAACGAAGAAGTTACGGCGATTTCAGTGGATGAGAAAAGCTTGGAAACCAAAACAGCAATGCAGTGTGCTGCTCCTGCTTGATCGATCGATCGACGATTTTGGTCGATCGATCGACTATATTAAAATGCTAAAATTTGGTCTTGATCGATCGATCGACCAAAATCATCGATCGATCGATGCTCTGTTTTTCTGCAGATATTTTGCATTTCTTTTCTTTTCTCTTTTCTTTTTTAATTTAATTCCCACTTGGTATATAAACCAATTTTGATATAATAAACAGAGGTGAACGTTTTTAGAGAGTTTTAGAAGATAGAATAGGTTAGGGTTTGGGTTTTTGGATGGTTCCTCTTCATTTATACTTGGTTTGACACCCCATTTGTTGTGTAAGTTGACTATTCATCTCCCCTACTATTAATATAGTTTGTATTTCTTCATTTCTTGCTTTCTAGTTAATCTACAAGCTTTCTAATTTAGGTTTACAAGCTTTATTTACATGCTTTGATTTACTTTCTTTGTAGTATAATTTTATCGCATTTATTTCCCGCTTTCCATTTATCGCGTTTTTACGATTTTTTCTAGGTAATTTAAATTAGATTGTGCTTGAATTGAACTCACTCGGGTTGACGCGTTGCTTTGATTTGGTGATGGAGTTTACGAGTCTATTTCGGGTGCGTTGTCCTAGTTATTACACCTAGGAGATTTGACGGGGCATATCAAGTATGTCCCATACTTACGACCTTTCGCGCGTAATTTCTGGGATATTTGTTGACGCCAAAATCTTATTAGGCTTTTATGCGGATTTAGGGGCGTAACAACCCTTGGTTCAATTAACTATCGAAACGAGACGCATTTGTAATAACTCATCGACCCATGTAACCATTTTATACTAATTAACTCGGGTGAGGGATATTCGTCTCAACCTATAGTTTTACTCGCATTCATAATCTAGTTTCAATACCTTGCCTAGATTAACATTACCCTTTATGCATATTTTTCCTTTTAGTTTGTAATCATCTTTAACACTTTTATTTCGTAATATAAATCACTTGAATTCTAGAAACACGTCTCTGTGGATTTTCGATACCCGACTTACCGCTATACTCAACCGTTGAGTGTAGTCGTAGTTTAGGTTTTTGTATAGTTCAGGTGAGCCTAACATTAAACGACTGACGCGTAGGTGACTCTCGCTCTGCGGCAAAACCCTATCTATCAGTAATCCTTATGGTTTCTGATGTTCACCTTTTACTCATTGACAAACAAAGCATGAAGTTACAAATTATGATATCTCCCATTTCATGTTATTCCCCCAAAACACTTCATGAAGATCTCTATTGATCTTGGTATTTCTGGGATGAAATGTGAATCTCGAATAATGAATTTACTCCAAAAGTTGCCTCTTTAGTTGGGCATCGCATGGCACACACAATCTATTTCCAAACCTCAATGTATCATCTAATATCACAAATTCAATTCTCTTCCCTTCGATAACTTCTTCTCTAATCTTCTTCTTTTGTGGGTTATTTACTTGTGCAATTTTGATCCTTTCAATCAACATGGGTTGTAGTTGTAAGTTTGCGATTATTCCTCCTTTGCTATATATAAGTAAATCTATTTCCATACTTCTCAAATCCCTTAACAAAGGTTCCTAATTTGTAATTAGACATGCTAAATTTGTTGTAGACTTCCTACTTAAAGCCTCAGATACTACATTAGCGTTACCTGGGTGATAATGAATATTTTAATCATAATCCTTCATCAATTCTAACCACCTCCTTTGTCTCATGTTCAATTCTTACTGAATAAATATATACTTCAAACTCTTATGATTCGTATAAATCTCACAAGTCTCACCATACAAATAGTTTCTCCAAATCATAAGGGAAAAAATTAGAGTTGTTTATATGATTTTAATTGTCTTGAGGCATAAGTAACTAATTTACCATTTTGCATTAACACACATCCTAAACCATTTTCAAAACCATTACTATAAATCACCAATACTTTTGTACCAGAAGGAATAGTCAAAATTGGGACAGTCACTAATCGATTCTTAAGTTCTTGAAAACTTTTCTTGTCTTCCTCAAACCATTTATATTTGACCTTCTTTCGTGTTAACCAAGATATAGGTTTGGCAATTATAGAAAATCCATCAACAAATCTTTGATAATAACCAGTTGATCTAAGGAAACTTCGAATCTCTGTCACATTAGTTGGTCTAGGCCAATCTAGTATAGCCACAATCTTTTGAGGGTCAACCTATAATCCCTCCTTGGAAATGACTGTAGTACCCCGTATTTTTATGGCTTTTAAATTTAGGGATTTATTAAATTTAATTGAGATAAATTAATTTAATTTTAATTCGGAATGTTGTCTTAAATATTTACTAGCCTGACGAGAGTTAGTAATTATTGGAAATTTGTTATTTGTTGAATGTTACTGGAGCATTACAGTAATATATGAGTTTTATTTTATAATATTGTCACGTGTGAAAAAAATGACAATTATGGAAATTTAAGTCGGGACGCGCCTGTATCGTGTCGGGACTAAATGTTGATTAATAAAAGTGTGTACATTATAAGTTGCTCGTATGGTCGTTTTGAGTGCGACAAAGTGTCCGGAAGGGTCGAGATAGTCAGAAAAGTGTACCCGGGGGTTTAGTTTGGGTCTCGGGGCATTTTTAGGCCTAATTCGTACCCCGGGAGGGCGTTTTGGACATTTCGTAATTATGGGTAATTAAACCCACGAATTTTATAGGGTTATATCAGATGCAAAATGTTATCTTCTATGGTTAACACAACCTTAAACTAATGACGGCCATTGGAGAGGAAGAGGAGAAGCTCTCCAAGGAGTTCTAGGCCAAGAACACCTCCGATTGCACCGCCTTCACCACCAACGTGTAGATCGCGCGACGGGGAATGCAACCACACCAAATTCGTCCACAAATTAGAGACTAAATTTCTAGGAAAGTATCTATCTTGATTTAATCAAGTTAATGCATCCTTTTATATTAGTCTAGGATTGTCTAGGATTAGTATTCTTGAAAGAAAACTCATGTTGGAGATTGGAAAATTTCATATTTTAGAGATATAATTGATAAACTGGAAAACCCTCTTCATATGTAAAGTATTAACCACGGATTTATGATGGATTAGAAGTAAAATTTCTGGAGAAAGAATGATTTGAGCTAAGTTAAAGAAAATTGTAGGGTTCTTGAGAATTATATAAATTTAGGCACTTTAAATCCATGAATTTTGATGAAAACTCGCATGCTTTACGTTAAATATCGTCCATTTGGGTTTAGGACGTTTGTGGTATAAATTTCTGAGAGTTTGGAACTGTAACATGATGGTTTGGAGGAGTTTGGGGTAACAATTCCGTAGCTGGGTTTTCTGCAGTTTCGCCATAACTGCTTGATCGATCGATCGAGCCCAGAGCATAGATCGATCGAAGGTTCGATCGATCGGCCCCCTTTCATCGATCGACCGACCCTCCTGGGAAAACTGCATTTTTACTCGTGTTAGCTTAATCTGATTTTTTATGCGTATTAAACCTTGATTAGGGTTGCTAGAATATAATGGAACATAAAGAGGACCAGTAGGGTCAAGAGAAATCCCATAAAGTGAAACTTTAATGTGAAGGGAAATAAAGGGTAAACGGGGAGACTTTCAGACCTAAGAAATTATATGTGTGCTGATTAAATAATCGAAACATCTAATAAGTTGGATTAGAAGGTGAGAGGGGACCTACTGAAGTTGTACTTAGATAAAGAAAACACTTCGAGTGACAAGAAGTGAGTTTAGAATAAATTAATTACGAGAATAACGAAGAATGACGCCGTTATATGATATAATTGAGTAAAAACGTGTAATAACGGATAATGATAATTTTGGGTCGCGAGAGTACCTAATTTAATAATGTGGATGTGAATACATATTTATATATGACGGTGTGATTGTGCATATATTATTTCTGTGTAAAAATCGTACACGCGCTACTTGCTATACCTGAGGTTACTGCGCTGGGACAGTCTTATCTCGATGTGAACTTTATGGGGGATATTGACTCGTACCCTAGAAGATAGATATCCTTGGTACAGGCTATCTGATCGATGGTCAGACGGTCCTAAGAGACGTGAGGGTATGTACTGACCTCTTAGAGACTTGGAATCTATGCTTCGCCTCAATGTTATTTGTGTTTGGGTTAATACAGTTCGAGAGTGATTCGGAACTAGTATTTCCCTTAGTTTGTGTGATACGGGGCTTGATAGCAGAGTATGCCAGCACCATAGATTTTATGTGGGGTTCCGTTAGTATATATATAATTTATGAGTGATTGGTATATATATACTTATATATGGAAGTCTAGCACCATAGATTTTATGTGGGGTGTTGTTTGTATATATATTATACGAGTAATTAATATATATACGTGTAACTATATGAGAACTTTCTACTGAGTAAAATAGTAGTTAAGTAAAGTATGAAATTCATCAACTTCACTATAAGTATTCGGAAACATTATAACAATACGGAATTTTTCTAATTAACATAAGAAATCTTGAAGAGATAGACTATTCTAAAGTGAATATCATAACCTTAATTTCAAGTGTTAAGACTTATGGATAATAAGTTAGAGAGATATATGGGGTTCATTAGTACGGTAGACGTGCACACTAGATAAAAAGGTGAGAATTCTCAAGAGAGTGTCGCATACTAATATGACTATTGCATTAACCGGTAAGCATTTTAAATACTTGCTAAACTATTTTGAAATCTATTTTACATTCGGGCTCTGACCCGTTTATTGTTACCTCTTCTCTCTTGTGTATATATATATATATGTATTACAGGTGCCCAGCCACAGGGGCGTCTTACTTAGGATTCATTGGATGGAACGCGATGTAGCTTTTGTTCGAGTTGCAGGCCATTGCTTAGACGACCTCATTGTTGACTCTACTTCTATTTCAGCTTTAGCCAGTGGGGGCATGTGTCGCCCTTTTTCCATTATTAGTTGCTATTGTTAGAGATTGTAATTCTTTTAATTTCGGTATCTTTATTTCGGGATTTGTTACTGTCAGGATGTTTTCCTTTAGTGTTTTAATGTTGGGATTTATTATTGATGGGTAAACTCTTGAATGTTCATTTTATTCTTATACTTATGGTGTGACTCGTAGAATGTAAATGGTTAAAGGTTTTCTAATTAAATTTAAATAAAATGGAAATAAAGTTTTAATTGGTTTTGACACTTAGCTTAATTATTTAGGGTGTTTAATTGGAAAAGATTTTCATTTGCGACAGTGATGCTAAGAATGAACCAACTGTTCACCTTGATTTTAATTTAATAAAGGAGTGATCGCCCGTATTTAATTAGGCGGGGTGTCACAATGACATGTCCTAGAAAAGAAACGTTAGGCAACCAAAACTCACACTTCTTTAATTTCGCATATAATTTCTCCTTCATAAGGATTTATAATACTATCTCTAAATGCTTCTCATGTTCTTCCATACTCTTGGAATAAATAAAGATGTCATGAATAAAAACAACCATACATTGATCCAAATATTTCCTAAAAACTCTATTCATCATATCCATAAACGATGATGGTGCATTAGTTAGTTCAAATGGCATTACAAGAAATTCATGGTGACCATATCTAGTACGAAAATCTGATTTCGAAATATCACCTTCCTTAATCTTCAATTGATGATAGCATGACTTAACGTCAATCTTAGAAAATTCTTGTGCACCTTGTAGTTGGTCAAACAAATCATCTATAAGAGGTAAGAGGTATTTATTCTTAATGGTTACCTTGTTCAGTTCACGATAATCTATACATAACATCATCGTCACATCCTTCTTTTCAATAAATAATAGAGCACCCCAAGGAGATATACCTGGTCTGATCAGACCCTTGTCAAAAAGGTCTTCTAATTGAACTTTTACATCTCTTAATTCTAAAGGCGCCATATGATATGGTGGTTTTGAGATTGGTATAGTTCCATGAACAAGATCAATGATAAATTCTATTTCTTTGTTGGGAGGTAGAGTGGGTAAATCATCAGGGAAAATATCCAAAAATTCTTAGCAATAGGAATATCTTCTAATTTAGGCTCTATCTTCTACGAACTAGTAATAGTTTCAAGAAATCCTTGACATCCCTTCTTAAGAAAACTATAGGCTTGCATTGCAGAAATAATACACATAGGAGATATGATGCTAGTTCCTTTAAAACTAAATTTTGGTTGGTGAGGGATTTGGAAAGTAACACTCTTCTCAAAACAATCTACCTTAGCATGATATGATGCTAACCGGTCCATCCCCAAAATGACTTCAAAATCTCTAATGTATAAAACTACCAAATCAATAAATAGTTTATGACTATCAATATCTATGTGGCAAGCCTTGTATACTAATTTACTCATCAATAAATCACTGGAAGGAGTAAAAACGTGTATATTATGATTCAAGGGTTCATGCATTTTATGATAGCTATTTAGTACACGTATAGATACAAATGAATGGGTTGAACCAGGATTTATCAAAGTTTGAAAAGGTTGTGCACATATAGAAAGTTTACCTAACACTACTTCATTAGAAGCTCGGGCATCAGAAAGTGCAAAAACTCTACCCTGTCTTCTATGATTCGTCTTTTCACTTTAAGGCCTTATCGAAACCCTTATTGGGTTTGGGCAGTCTTTTATCTAATGTACTTTCTGTCCACATCTAAAAGAAATTCCCGAATCCTGATAATAAGGTCATCCTCCATGCATCTTTCCACAGTGCTGACATATATGGTTGTTATACAGTTTTCTATCACTAAATCCCCTAACATTAGATGTGCTCCTAAAAAAATTTATATTATTCGATTTATTTCCTTTTTGTTCCCCAAACTTCCTCTTACCAGATCTAATTCAATTGTAATCCTCACCATCCCTCTCAAATATTGTAGCCCTAGGAACGACATCAATATGTGATGTTAACTTCATGAAGGAAATTCTACTACAAATATTCAACCTTAACCCACACTCAAACTTTTTGGCTCTTAAAACATCAGTTACAGTAACATGACGTGCAAAATGGGACAACTCAGTAAACTTTGCCTCGTATTGACTAACCGTCATATTCCCTTTCACTGGCATTGTGAAGTCAGCTACCATTTCGTTTTTCACTGTTTTAGGAAAACATTTTTCATAAAAGATTACTAAAAAGTCATTCCAACCTATGTAAGTATTCCTCTCCTTGTTTATTCTCTTAGTCATTATCCACCAATGTTCAGATTCACCTTATAACATAAATGTTGCAAATGAAACCCTTTATTCAATTATTCACTTAAGAACATCGAGTATCTTTTCCATCTGCATCACCTAACTTTCCTTTTCGGTGGGGTTAGGATTTCCTTTGAAAGAGGGCGTATTTAACTTCTTGAATTGTTCAATAGTACATTTACTTAGTTCAATATTCTGCGGTACTCCATTAATCCCTTCATTCTCCACAATCTTTGCTAGACTTTAAATTTCCTTGTATTCACCTTCATGTACTTTTATACTTGAATGACTAGTTCCCGTACTTGATCTTCTCTTAGTCATTTTCTAGAGTCATGGAAAAATGTAAGATCTACTATACTATCTCAAGACTTCAAATTACAAGACCAATTATAAATAATATAACACATATGAAGGGCTATCACATAAGTTAGATACTTAATAGTATGTCCTAAGAATGGAAACTTAAAATCTATAACATTTGAAACCTATATTCAATAGTCTACAAATTCATAACCTATGTTATGATACCACCTCTATCATGACCCCGACCCAGTATTAGTAGGGAACGAATGTCTTGACATGCCACCAAGGAAACAAATATCCTGGCTTGAAATATACGTAGCAAAAATACAATCACATGGTTACGAATCGTAATATACTGAAAGTGAGGGAATTACATCATCAAATCTTTCTAAAGGAAACTTCATTAATATCAAAATATCAAACGAGTTACAACTTAAGACAAAATTTAAAACCTATTATTAAGGAGCCAAACATGATCCATCTAATAAAACAAACTTCTACTTGATGTAAAAAAAGGAGATCCGAAGGCTAAATCTTCAACATAGTCCTGTTACGTTCCATCCATGAGCTTAATTATTTCACGAAAAATTGTTATTTATATAACATCAGCAAAAAGATGAATGAGATTTAATCTCTGAACATTCCAGGGTTTTTCAGAAAATTAATACCTATTCAAATCAAAATAGAACGAATATATATATCTGGATAGGAACTTGCATTAATATATATATATATATATATATATATATATATATATAAATAAAAGGTAACTAAAAATATATATTTTCAGAATAACCAGTTCATAGCAAAATAGATAAAGCAATTGAGAAATATGTTAATTCTTCAGTTTTAACGGCCATGTATGCTCTAATACCCAGACATAAAGTGTTACCAAATGTTTCCACCCGGTAACATTACAGACAGAGAATCATGATTTCTAGAACAACGCCTTGTTTAGGGCACACCAGTGATAAACCAGCTAGGAATGTACCACCCAAATATTTCCACCCGGTTGTCAACGCCAACATAGTAAGAGAGATTCCATTTGCCGAATTAATAATTTTAGAATTCAAATCAGATGTTTATATCGAGAGATATACACATATAAAAAATGACGAAATCATCGGTATCAGATGTATTCACTACACCAAATCTGCCCATTTGTCAAGGTCATTGACCTTGACAAAACCAACTTGTCAAGGTCAATGACCGTGACATTTCGAGGAGAGACAACTTTTTTTGTCACGGTCGTGTCACGGTCATTGACCTTGACACAAAACTCGCGTTTTGTGTCACGGTCGTGTCGCGGTCAATGACCGTGACACGTTTGTCACGGTTTATAACCGTGACAAAGCCGTGACCCTTTTTAAAAAAAATTGTCACGGTCAATGGATGTGACACGTCCATGACAACCTTTTGTCACGGGCTTGTCACGGTCATTGACCGTGACAATTCTGGGCAGAATTTAAAAAAATCTGCTTGGTAGTATGGCCACTTCCACTGCCCAGCAGTATATTTGTACCTGTTATAGCAACGTCGTACCTGTTCCAAACATCATATATCCAAACAAACTAAAGATAATGAAAATACATATGTATGACGATATAATCCAAATATTCAAATAGAAATAATATACATGATGATATAATCCAAATATAATTAAAATGGACAAACTTAAAAATAATGTTACTACATGTCTTGGGTAAAACTGAGGAGGTGAGTAGGCCACACGACATACGAATTGACGCACACACTAATATACGTTGTGCCGCATTGTTCGCGCAACCACAATAGGGAGTTCTCCTTCCCGGGTATGACATGCGTGATGAGCACCCTGGACTCCATCTCTTGAAGCACACGTCCATGAACTATTCCACCCTCGACGATATTCGGGTCCCTCAACCCCCTCCCTATCCGCTGGCCATAAAATACGTCCAATATGAACACGCTCGGCCAACCAAGTGTCGACATTGGTCTGTTGAAGGGCGCCAAATAGGGAAGTGGATCATCGAAGTACGAACGTGCCGGTGATGAAGCAGCGAGGTCCACATACTCGTCATCCTGCGCCTCGTCCTCCCGCACCTCCTCCTCCACCGCCTTCTCCTTCCCTTTCCCTTTCCCTTTACGGTCTCCGCCCAATGTACGCTTCATGAATGCGTACATATCTTCGACCGTCGCCTCCAAACGGGACAGCTTCGCGTCGTGTGAATCCACCGTTCGATCCAACCCGGTGTCGCTCATCTCCAATCCGATGATCCTAGATTTGGCCACCCGCGAGCTCACTCCCCTTGTCCTCCCCTTGCGATCAGAGCCAAGCACTTGGCTGAGTGCGTCTGTGGACAAAGATGCCTTGTCGGCATCAGACTGCGACTCATGCACTTCCTTAAGCTTTGCCTAAAATGACAAAAAGCACATGATTAGTAAAATAAGTAAACTAAGAAATTATAACAGAATTAACAAAAATTAACCTGTCGAATTACTTACAATCGTGGCCGTGACGCTCGGGGACACCAACTTGTCCTTCCCCTTCTTCGTCCGAAGAGCCACATAAGTATCGAGCCTATGTGGCTTACCCCTTGGCCCACTCCCTACCCCCTAAAATAAAATAAAGTAAAGTAAAATTACTATCGGCACCACAAAGTGAAATAATGAAGAATAATATATTTCTGTAGTTATAGAAAAATTAAATCTTACTTGCATCCTATGCTCCACCTCGGCGTAAGAGGTCTGGCCAGAGTAGTGCACATCCGTCTTTTTTGCCCGATTTTCCCTCCCCGATTGGCGAGATGCCAATTGTCGATCCTCGATCTCATTGTCAATGAACTTCTGCCATTGTGCCAATGAGATCGGCTCCTTGGGCGGGACAGATTCACGCCATTGGATAATCGACTCTCTTGTTTTCCCAAAGTACCGTGCTCGCATATTTTTTTTCCACGACTTGAGTTGCTCCCTAATCTTCTCGATGACGGGATCGCTTAGCTTTGGATCCAAGTTGAATTGTTCATGTCCAACAAATACAATGTTAGTTGCGAATAAATATAAATATAAATATAAATATGAAATCGAAATTGAAATTGAAATTGAAATTGAAATTGAAATTGAAATATTCATATAAATATAAATATAAATATAAATATAAATATAAATATAAATATAAATATAAATATAAATATAAATATAAATATAAATATAAATATAAATATAAATATAAATATATTACCTGTAGTGCCGCCCAAACAGCTAACTTGAGCTCATATGGCACCTCCTTCCAACTCATAAACCCCGGGCCGATGACCGTCTTTAGCAGCTCGAGGGATCTCGCTAATAGCTCCGACTTGTTCTCGACGGTAATCCCAAATTTTCCATATTTGGGGATCCTAGGGGCGGAGGAGCCCTCATCGCCTCCGCTACCATCGAGCCCAGACGACATCATCATAAACAGCATCATCATATTCGCCTTAATATCTGAAGGACACATTTTTGCTGTAAAAAAATGTTATTAGTATAGATAAAAAAAATGTTATTAGTACACATACACACACCCCTACTCACCCCCACCACACACACGCACACGTCATGCCACTTTTAAAACTAACCAACCCAACATTTTATCAATTAAACTAACAATTAAAGTATACAATTATTAATTTACTAATTTACAATGAGGGACAATCCTACTTTCATATGAAATTGGCACTAATTATTAATTTACTTTCATCTAAAACTATACAATTAAAGCTATACAATTTCTTAATTAAAGATATACAATTGTTAAAAATGCCCCTCCACACCCCCCACACCCCACCCCCACCCCCACCCCCACCCCCACCACACCCCTTGCCCCCTCCCCCCGCCACGCACACACGCACACGCACACACACACACACACCCCACCACCCCACCCCTTCCCCCTCCCCCCACCACACCCCACCCCCACTACCCCCCTCCCCCACCACACACCACCATACACACACCTACGCACACACCCCCACCCCCACCCCCTCCCCTCACCACGACCATGACAACTACATTTATTGTTTATCAATAAAATTATGACGTGAGATAATTATAATTGAAGCATAAATTTCATTATCATAAAGGGATAAATCCAACCAAGTACAGAGATTCTACAAATTAAAGTGAGAATTAAATTTAAGTCTTTCTAACAACATGCATGTGTATGGATTCTACATAGTTGGGCACGAAAGTAACTAATGATATTCCTAAACACATACAATTGGCAACATTTTGTGAATTTACTAAATTTTATATAATATTATCAAATTCTGTTAACATTTTATCTAGGGTTTTACCTAATTGAATTAATTTCATGAATAAAATTATTATCAATTTAAATATTTATATAATTAAATTTAACATATGAATTCTAGAACTTTTCTAACATTTACACAATTTTAACTATCACTAACATTTACACCATTCTAACTATCACTAACATTTACACATATATATACACACATACACATATACACATACACACATATATATACACACATACACATATACATATACACACACATATATACACACATACACATACACATACACATACATATAGAAATGAAAGAGAAAGAGAAAGAGAAAGAGAGGAAAAAAATATACCTTAGAGAGAGAGAGAGCAGAAATCGCGGATGAGAGAGAGAGAGAGGGGGAAAACCAAAAGAGGTGGGAAAAAAGAATCCTAGGGCTTTTTTTGCTGCAAAAGTTGTCACGGTCGTGTCAAGGTCAATGATCGTGACACAAAACGCGAGATTTGTGTCACGGTCAATGACCCTGACAAGGGTGGCCGGCTGAAAGGTGACAATTTGGCCATTTTGGTGTAGTGATTTTGAGAATAAAAGAATTTCACAAAATATATATAGTTTGCATAATATTATAAAATCAAAATACGCAAGAAATAGCATAGAGTACTCATCTACAATAGTTTGCATAATATCACCGTTAGCACCTGATCTGGGGGGCATGGAGTTACTATTTATGTTGAACCAACTCTTACAGTTCGAGCTGAAATTGCCCCCAAAGATGATCATTGATTATCAAAACATGAGCGACTTGTTCATGGAATCTATAACGCGGTAAATAATTTCAATAAGGCTACACTAGAGAACATGTAAAGAAAGAAGTAAATCTAAACTAGAAAGTGAGTAAAAACGCAGTAAATAAAGAAATACAAACATTGGAAACTCGAATTGATAGATAAGATGGGGGTTATTGTTCTACACAACCTTAACGGGCAAACCCCTCTATATGATCAAACCCTCGGAGGGAGAAAACTGCACACTCCCCAAACCGTCCAAACCCTAGCTTCCCTCTCGAACCCTAACTATGGAAAATGATCTATTACTACCAGATACCTCTCAAAAGTGAGATAAGTCTTCTATTTATAATAAGTTACAATAAAAGAACAGAAATAAAGGAAAAATAAATGAAAAGGAAACAAGTTGGCATATATCTGATGCTATCGGTCGACCGCGGCCAGGGGGCCGATCGACCGGTCCTTTAAGTCAAGCCCAACGTCTCCATTGAAAGGAAAAATCCCAAGATGCGATCAACCGCACCCCTGGGCGTGGTCGACCAGTACTCTATTTTCTGGTGCTTATTAGTCTTCACATGGGAGGAAAGCTTCAAAACGGAATCGACTCTAACTTCATCGTTCGAACTTGAAATGACATGTCGTTTGTGGCCACGTGATGCTAACTAAACGAACTACACATCCGTGGAAATTCCATGATCTGGAGATAAAGTGTGAATTGACTAAAATTCCCATGAAGTAGCTTCCGGTGAGGGAACTTATTCGAAATGCATCTGATCCTAACTTTTAGCATTCGAATAGCTACAAAACCACAATTTACCCCTGTAAAACATATATATGTCCAAATCTGAGGTTGTCTATTTAACAAGCATAAATATAGGAATTAACAAGGTAAAAGTGATAGAATGCACAAAGATAAAGGGCGTAAATGTGCAATATTCATGACATATCACACCCCCTAACTAAGACATTTCTAGTCCCTTATGATTAAATAAACAAAACCAATCCACCGAAGGCAACATGAAACCTATATATGCATCAAAATATAAAATCCACTTTCGTAAGGAATACGATTACATTTAGCATATGCAATAAGCCGTTAAACCCCTAGGTTACTTTAGTGGACGAGTGTCATCTCGTGAGGGTTTTCAAGGATGAAACCCACAAACATCACATGGTTTCCTCAAAATATTCCCAATCGCATGCGACACACCTAACAATCCAAAAAATATTTCATTTTCATTATTAGCGAAGTGAACTAATTCACACAGAAGTCTGTATTATCAACATTATAGAATGCACCTCATCGAATTGAACTTTAAAATGTGGGAGGGGAACGAGCACATGCAAAGTGTGATTTGGCAAAAACTTAAATAAATCGGATGATAAAATTTAAAGCATGCATATATTCAATCCTCACGGGCATTACACTCATCAAGTGAATTCACTCGAAACAGGGAGTTAACACACGGCTAATGCGGGCATAAAGAGTAAATGTAAATGAAAACTAGGCTGCACACATGTTACAAATGAAGAACACTATATATAAAATGAAAAATTGTAATCTCAATGAGAGAGGCCGCTCATTAAAGGAGGAAAAATGGACTTTCACATATTATCAAAACTATTTAAACATTTAAATTAAATGCACCCTAGGATCACTGAGGACTTTATAGGGTTGTGATGTAGGCTAAGCTAGGGTACGAAACGAAGGATATGTATATAAGGATTCAAAGTTTTCAAAATGAAAACTTAGAATAATGGGAAGAATGCGGGAAATATCAAAAACTGGAAACTACAATTCATAAAAGGCATTGAATATAACAATGGAGAGAGTAATCAAAGATTATTGAACACTATATACAGCATATACAACTTTCTCTTTCTCTTTCTTTTCTTTTCTTTTCCCCATTTTTTCTTTTCTTTTCTTTTTGTTGTTGCTTTTTCTTGTTTTTCATTACTTTCTTTTCTTTACTTTTCACACTCTCACATGCCTAAATTTCAACCACAAGACAATAACATCATTCAATACAAGTAACATTACCAACAAAGGTATGGAAGGTATTATATATGGTATATGACTCCAATTCGGAGTTAGTTATGGGAATTTTGGGTTATGAAATAAAAGGATATATTTAGGCTCAACGGGGTTAACGAGGGGAAACATATAAGGTGAGGTCAAGGAGAATATGGGTGATATAACAAAGATTGCCTATGATAATTTCCTAAAGTTTATGCAATTAACGAGTCAAAACAAACTTTGAAAATCATGCTCAAGTAATATATTTCATATATGAACTCAATTAATGACCGATCAAATGAACGAAAAGTGAGATTACCAACGAATTCAATGTTTTCAATGAGGAAAGAATAGTGTATACACTCATAAAAAAACAAAAGATACAAAGCTTACTCAGTGTAAGTACATACAATGCAACAAAAGATTTCTGAGTTATAAAAATCTTAAACCAAATCAATAAAGTAAGAAAAATGCATGTCCTCGTCGGATTAAAGTTTAATTCATGAAGTTATTTATAATATAATTAATTGAGGACTAAAATCTAATAACTTTTAAAATCGAGAACATCCATCGTTGAGTTGTCTATTGGATTGGGAAATTATTGAAATTTATCATCGAAAACAAAGACAACATGCCCAACAAAGGAGAAAAAAGAAAGAAAATATTTTTAAATTTTCTTAAAAATTTTCTAAGAAAGCATACTTAGTAACTAAATGTGAGAAAACCCATGTACTAAACAAAGAAATGGATAGAATATCCCACACCCCCTAAATAAAATGTTGCATTGTCCTCAATGCGTCCATTAAGAACATAACACAAAGAGAAGAAAAGAATGATATTACCCAAAATTAGAGCAATCTCCATAAGCATAAGTCCAAGCGAATCTACAAAATATGTTAGTACCAAGTATAGCAAGAAGAAATAACAAAAGGTTAACTAATTACGCTGGACTAAATAAAAAGGAAAGAAAAAACTAAAGAAAGAAAGAAAAAAGCTAACTATTTACAACATGCCTCCCCGAAGATATGAATTCCGTTTGAACAACGGAAGGAATGCATGGGTGGTGGAAAAAGTGAAGCATTGCCACATTGAAGGAAGGACACACTGGAGTCCCAAGACAAATCGACTCATCTCCCAAAGGTTTTTCAATTGGAATGGGAGATGGTGTTCACGTGGGGATAACATCCATCATGGAAAACAATTACAGCAAAGATTCCTCATCGGTAAAAGGTTAAAAAGTTTTAAATAATTTCTACCGACTCATAAGCATCCACTGGTAATTCTAATGGTTCAATATTCAAGAACAACACCCAAATAAAACATTCGTAGGGCCAAATTTGAGAACATATCCCAAGTAAAAAATTAGAATTATCGATAAAGCTATAAAATAGGATATGGTTACCGAATTATTTCTAGATGGACAATCCGATAAGGAAGGTGCACGATCGAGAATCCAAGTTTCTTAGCGCTCAAATGTGCTATCCTGCAAAAAAAAGATAAAACAAAGAATACAAATACAAAAGAAAATTACTACGAAGTAATAACAAAATTACAATCAAAAGCAAAATATTCCCCGGCAACAGCACCATTTGATAGGCATGGTTTTGCCACGGTGTCATGTCATCGACGCCTGTCGTTTGTGATATTCGGCTCTCCAGCTCTATACAAAAACCTAAACTTATGACTACACTCAATAAAAGGGCCTATAGAGGCCAAGTTCGGGTATCGAAAATCCACAGAGTATGTTGCTAGGTTGTAATCGAATTATTGTCTCAGGAATAAAAGCGTAAAAGATAATTATAAATAAAAGGAAAAGATGCAAAAAGGGAAAGATTAATCTAGGCATGTATTTAAGCTAGACAAATAAAAACAGTAAAAACTATAGGTTGCGTCGGATATCCATCAACTCAGCTTAATGCGTATAAATGGTTACATGGTTCTATTGATTCATTACGATTGCATCTCGTTTCAACAATTAATTAAATCCAGAGTTGTCACACCCCTAAATTCTCATAAAAGTCTAATAATATTTTGACGTCAATAAATACCCCGAAAATTATGCACACAAGGTCGTAAATATGGATCATACATGATATACCCCATTAAATCTCCTAGGCATAATAACTAGGACAACCCACCCATTGAAATAAACCTGTATCTTGCTTCACCATAGAAAAGAAACAAGATAAACATGATTCTGGATCAATACAACACAACCTAGGCTAAATTAACATAGATAGCATGTAAAGAAATGCGATAAATAAATGCAATAAGACTAAACTAAAAAGCATGTAAAGAAAGCAGTAACTCTAAATTAGAAAGCGAGAAAAAATGCAGTAAATATAGAAATATAAACATTAGAAACTTGGATTGATAGATAAGATGGGGGTGAGTATTATACACAACCTCAATGGGCAAACCCCTCTATAGGAGCAAACCCCCGGAGGGAGAAAATGGCACACTCCCCAAACCCTCCAAACCCTGGATTCCCTCTCTAACCCTAACGATGAAAAATGATCTATTATTATAAGATACCTCTCAAAAGTGAGATAAGTCTTCTATTTATACAAACTTACAAGAAAAGAAAAGAAATAAAGGTAAAATAAATAAAAAGGAAACAAGTTGGCATATATATGATGCTACCGGTCGATCGTCGCCTGAGGGCCGGTCGATTGGTCCTTTAAGTCAAGCACAATATCTCCCTTGAAAGGAAAAATCCCAAGACGCGATCCATCCCCCCCTGGGCGCGGTCGACCGGTACTCTATTTTTTGGTGCTCTTTGGTCTTCACATGGGAGGAAAACATCAAAACGGAATCGAATATAACTTCATCGTTCGAACTTGAAATGACACGCCATTTGTGGCCACAAGATGCTAACTCAACAAACTACGCATCAGTGGAAATTCCATGATCTAGAGATTAAGTGTGAATTGACTGAAATGCCCTTGAAGTATCATCCGGTGATGGAACATCTTTGAAATGCTTCTGGTCCTCACTCTTAGCATTCGAATACCTACAAAAGCATACCCTGAAAAACATATATATGTCCAAGTACAAGGTTTTCTAGTTAACGAGCATGAATATTGGAATTAAGAATGTAAAAGTGATAGAATGCACAAAGATAAAAGGAGCAAATGTGCAATATTAGGGACGTGGATCTACTCTTAATGTCTGTCCACTCAGAACCTTCAACTGTTTGGGATTTAAAGTTTATGATCTCACTCCCACTTCTGCCATCGTACATGCTTATAATAATACTCATCGAGAAGTAGTGGGTTCCATAAAACTCACACTAGGGATTGACCCTATAAATTCTATCCTCGAGTTCCATGTCATTAACATACCCGCATGCTTTAATGTATCCATGGATCCACAACATATGAGGGGTTCTTCTTTTCTTCATCAGAAACTAAAGTTCTTCGCTAAAGGTCAAGTCATCACTATTTTGGGCGATGACAACAGCATAGATAATGCCAACACTAGCAATTCAGTATTGAAAATCTTGCATATGATGAATGACATGTTTCTCTCTAGTTTTAGAATTAATCCACTTACCCTTCCAATGGGGGAAAACTTCAAAGAATAAGGACAACTGGAACAGATGCCTCATGTCAATGCCAATGTGATTCATAATTTTAAGAATATGCACTTCATGCCCGGAATGGGGTTATGGTAATTTCAGCAAGGGATCCTCGAGCCTATAGTCCTGAAGGAGGCATTTCCCCCAAGTATCATGGGTTACTAACCTTGACCGGATGAACTCAAAGAGCTTTGTCGATCAATATTAAAAAGAATCTTAGAAGATGAAAGGACTATTTCAAGAAACTATTTGAATGGAAGATTTATCAAGGAGAGTGAGGACTTCCCCTTCTTGGGTTGAAGACTAAAAATATGAAGTGTAGCCTTTCACTAAGAAAGCTGTGGAAATTATCAAAGATTTTGATGAAAGTGATCTTGAAGACTCAATCGATCTATAAACACTAGGGCTAAGTATCTGCATGCTCCACTAAATGTTGTGCTGTTGAACCCGTCCGCTCAAATCAAAGTTGCTGGCATACCTATCCTCAAATGGAATGTCATACCAGTACAACCTTATCAAATTCAACCAAACCCTTTTGTTTAACCTATTCAAGTCTCTTCACCTATTGTTATTTTTCTTTTTCCTGATATCAATATAACTGAGACCTCTTTTAACGAGGGTCTCAATGTTGTTTTTCTCAAAAATGAAATAAATGAGGATTTTGAGTATCTTTTTATGCCTTACATTATTTATCTTAATTCTAATCAAACCTTTGATGATGATGATGATTTTTCAAATGAACAATTCTTAACTAATCTTAATAAGGAGAAAAACAAACAACATAACCGCATTCAAATTAATAAAGATGAGAATGCTGCTATTAATATTAGTTCTAGTAGTTATCATCGCGATATTAGAATAAGGCCCACCCTTAAAAAGCATGAGTGTGCTCAATTTGAAGAACTACCGTAAGAATCCATGGACGTCTTTGCATGGTTCTATGATGGCATGCCGACATTGACTTGGGAATAGCTCAACATGAGATCCCGACATTCCCGGGATGCAAGCCAGTCAAACGGAGGCTAAAAAAACTCTGTACCGAATGGTCGCTCAAAGTCAAAGAAGAAGTGATCAAACAATTGAAAGTGGATTTCATTCGCATGGTCGAATACCCAACATGGCTAGCCAACATCATCCTTGTGCCCAAGTTAGGAGGAAAAGTCTGCATGTGCATTGACTACATTGATTTGAATAAATAATCCCCAAAGCATGATTACCCATTACCCGACGTTGACATGATAATGGATAACATGGCTAGCCACACCCTCAAGTCATTTATTATTGGATTCACAGGATATAACTATATGAAGATGCACCTGACCCCTCAGGAGAAAACTGCCTTCATCACCCCATGGTAAACATTCTGCTACACCATAATGCCATTCCAACTCAAGAATATCGGGGCTAACTACTAAAGGGATGTAATAATCATCCTACACGACCTTGTTCACAAGGAGTTTGAAGTCCATGTACACGACTTGATTATTAAATCTAAGACTCGAGAAGGACATATTCCCACCGTTCGACAGTTATTCGAGTGCCTGCGACAATACCAGATGCGATTAAATCCAAATAAACGTATTTTCATCATCACGAAAGGAAAACACTTAGGATTCATGGCCAGTCAAAAGATAATCAAAGTAGACCTTTCCAATTGGAAGCCATACTTAAGATGCCACCACCACTAATGGATAAGGAAGTCCTAGGAATCGTAGGTAAACTACAATACATCAGTCAGTTTATCAGCTAATTAACTTTATCTACGAACCCATTTTCAAACTTCTTTGAAAGGATTCAACTAAAGTTTAGAATGAATCCTGCCAAGAAGCCTTTGACCGAATCAAGAAATACCTCACTTCACCGCTGATGCTCATGCCTCCGCAACTAGGTATCCCCCACCTCATATACTTGACCATAACAGATGACACAATAGGGGCTTTGATATCCCAATACATTGAAGAATCACGCAAGGAAAGGTCCATTTATTATGCCAGTATGAATTTGGTCGAATAAAAAGTCGACTACACTACTTTGGAGTAAGCATGTGTCGCCCTAGTTTGGATCACGTAGAAGTTATGGCATTACATACCTGATTTTCCTGTCGGACTAGTATACCGAATGGATCCCATCAAATACCTGGTAGAAAAACCCACTTTGTCCAACCGAATGGCTCGTTGGTCGATGTTAATAGCCAAGTTCAATATTGTGTACATCACACAGAATGTTATAAAAGGGTTATCCATCTCCGACTACCTCTATGATTACCCTATTGAAGGAATCGATGTTTGGGTCTCTGAATTCCAAGAAGAATACATCCTTTGCACCTCTCAGAATGACCTTAGATGGAAAATATTCTTTAATATAATTTCCAACTAGAAAGGATATGGCATTGTATACTCCTGATCGCCCCTAATGACTCTCACACCCCCATTGCCATCAAGCTAGACTTATTTTGCACCAACAACATGACTGAATATGAGCATGCACTGTAGGCCTCAAAATTTCCCTCAAGAAATTAATCTGGCACCTAGACATCTATGAAGACTCCGCCTTCATCATCGGCTATATCCTTTCGAAATGGAAAGTTAAAGATGAGAAGATCTTACCCTTTTATGCCCACCTAGAAGAGATGGCATCCCAGTTCAATGATGTGATCTTTCACTACCTATCTCGTACAAAGAATAACCTAGCTGATGACTTTACTACACTGGCGTATATGGTCGACATGTCTGAGGGAATAACAATGTCCCCTTTCTTGGTTAAAAAATAAGATTTGTCCACCAATTACAACCACATTGATCCCATCATTGGGGAAGATTTCGATATGGTCAGGTTATGGTACTATTACATTTGGTGTCTCCTTAAACATGGTAGGTATCCCCAAGACTCGGATAAAAAATATCGTGCGACCCTTCACAAATTGGCTACCCAGTTTATCATCTGTGAAAAAGCATTATTCAAGAGAAACTTTGATGGAACCCGTTTGCACTGCATGGAAGTGTTGAAGAAATGATGCAAAAGATCTATAGTGGGGAATGCATGGCCCATATGAATGATCATATGCTTGCTAAGAAGATAATACATTGAGGATATTATTAGACCACCATGGTTCAAGATTACACTGCCTATGTTTGAAGATGCCTTAAATGTCACCAATTTTCCAATATCCAACACTTTCCAATATGACCACTCTTTGGGATTTCTCTACCTGGGGCACTGACGTTAGGGGAAAGTTACTCCCAAAGCTTTAAACCGTCATGAATTCATCATGGTCTCCATTGATTACTTCACCAAATGGGTCGAAGTCGAATAATACACAATGCTAAATGACAAGAAAGTGGCCAATTTTATCAAAAAGGACATCATCTTTTGATACGGAGTTCCCCACAAGTTAGTATCAGATAATGGACTCCACTTCAAAGACAAGGTCATAAAGTTGGTAATTGAGTATGGGATTAAGAGACACAAATATTTTCCTTACTAAACCCAAACTAGTGTTGATGTGGAAATGGCTAACAAAAGACTGAAAACCATAATTTGAAGAATAATTGAGAGTTGTACAGACTTGGCCCATCGAATCCTTTATGCCCTCTTGATCTACCTTTCTTCAATCAGAACGCCTACTGGGGATACCCCTTATTCTATTATTGATAATACAAATATAGAACCATGATGGGGATTGATTACATGTCGCGGACCTACCTTGTATAGAGCGTGGCCCTTATCAATGTAGGGTGAGGCCCTACTGAACTCGGTGTGAGGCCCTGCAAGTACTAGGCGCGGCACTCACCTCATGTCTTAAAATACAGACCGCGGCCCTACCATGTACAGGGCGTGGCACCTGTGGCTCTAGAATAATGAAGGCTGTGGCACTTTGAGCTTGCCTTATAGGCCGTATCCCATTCTATAACAGCGACTCCAAACATACGTCACCTGCCCGGGACACGTGACAACTCACGTACCTCTTATAAATAGAGGACTACACCTCGAAATAGAGAGAGATTCCACACACACCCGGGGCAGGTTCTAAAGTACCGATTCTCTCTACACAACCTCAGCATACAGTTTGAGAACTGTTCATCCACATCGCAGCTACCTCTCCGACACACCGGAATCCTCAGTGGTCAAGTATTCTCCTTTATTCTCATACTTGTACGCCTCTTTAGGCATGATTATATTGTACGATACCACACATATAATGAGAATGGAGCAACACAGTGGACGTAGGCCCATTTTAGGGGCTGAACCACTCCAAATCTTATTTTCTCTTTATTTACTTGCTTTACTTGTTTATTATGCACTTGACTCGTGATTTGCTGATGCGAGAACGACAAGTGGACGATTTCTCCTATCATCAATTTGGCGTCGTCTGTGGGAACCAGAGATATTTTAACCTTGCTTCTCTATACTTTGAGTTCTTCAACACCTTATTTTTTTTGTGGGGATCCTTTGGATCATTGTCTCCCGAGTAGATTCAGGTTAGTGAGCTCTATTTTAGATTCACGCCCTTAAATGGGTAATTTGTATATTCAGATCTGTTCTGGTCTCTCTTTTATGACCCTGAATCTAACTTACATACCAATGTGATATCATTTCATCTGGATAGTGCTGAAAAGCATAATGGCCTTTACCCCAGAAAAGATGAATGGTTAGGGAAGAATTATGTTTATCCCCTATCTTCGTTATTCTTTGCCTATGATCTAGGGTTTTATCGTTAAAATCATGCCATTATGTGAACCGAGGGGTCATTCCCTCATAGATAGACCCTAGTAGGCATGCTCTCCCCGTGTTTCGGGTGAAAAACTCAGCTTCTGAGTTTCGAATTGGGATTGTTCTTCCCCCGCCTAGCACGGGATGCGGCAGGTAGTTTAAATACCTTTATATCGCGGTCTGTACAAGTGCGGGCGTGTTACTAAACCTTCAAAACATCAAGGAATGGACTTGGGAGGTCTCTAGCTCAACCTTGGTGAATGTAATACAAAGGCCATGGAAGTGAACCCAGGTGATATACTGGCCGCGACACCCTTCAACAGTGCAGTAGTACAACGTTGCATCCTCATTTCCTACTTAGTATCTATGATTACTCACTTTTACTAGTTGTGTCCCAGATTATACATATACTTTGTAAAGACTAACAAAAGAAGAAAATGGAAGGAGAGTCTAGCCAGAGCATAGAAATCAAAGATGAGATTGTGCGGCTGTACAACTAACTCAACCACCTCTACGATAGTCATGCCTCGCTCCAAACCCAGTTCAACTACCTGACTCAGATGGTGCTAATACTCGAGGCCGCGGCATCTCCCAATGGGGGCGCGGCACCCAAGATCATAGCTTCAGCAGCTTTTGATACTGCGATAGTGGAAGAGGATCTAGCAGCAAAATCAGTCAGCAGGAGGCAAAAAAGGAGAGTGGAGAAGGCAGAAAAGAAGTTTGGGCCCTACACTCGGTTGGCCTTCCCAATTAAAGAGGTCTTAGGGTTCATCAAAGAAGAAAAGCTATTGAGGTGGCCAGAAAAGATGAGAGCTCCACCCCATAATAGGAACAAAGCTACTTGGTGTAGTTTCCATCAGAACCATGGCCATGACACTGAGCAATGCTATGCTCTCAAGGACGAAATTGAAAGGCTGATCGTGCAAGGGATTCTGCGGAGGTTCCTCAAAGATTCTTAGGGGATGCAGCCTTATCTCACACGCCGCATGCTTATTTTTCATGCTTATGTCTTATATTTCATCTGTCTCTACCTTACAGTAAAAACTCCTCTTATGATGTTTTAAATTAAACTTTGTATTATCATTACAAAGTCATATATATGCATAGCTATAAAATCAGGTGCACTGTTATAGTGTCATATTTTGATTCTCATTCCCATAAAATGTCATCTTACAAATATCATTTTTTATCTTAAATAGATCCTGATCTAAGATAACATGATTATATCAGGAATAATAGTATCTGAAGGGGCCACAATGCCCGAGAGGATGCCAGATTGTCCGGAAGTTGATGATAATTAAAAGGGGAGATGGTAAATATTAGAAGCAGTTATACAAGATTGAACTGCAACGCCTCTCATAAGGGATTCAAATGCCCTCTCTTAGCTTTTAGGATGCGTCATTAAGTGGAAAGACTGGTAATATCTAGCCAGAGATGGATTTAAATATATCTATAGCAGTGGGTGGCTTAATAACATAACCCAGCCTGAGAAGGCTTGAAAATATCCTATGTGTTAGCTGTGGGTGGCTTAATAACATAACCCAGCCTGAGGAGGCTTGAAAATATCCTATATGATAGCTGTGGGTGGCTTAATAACATAACCCAGCCTGAGGAGGCTTAAAAATATCCTATGTGTTAGCTGTGGGTGTCTTAATAACATAACTGAGCCTAAGGAAGCTTGAAAACATCCTATATGTTAGTTGTGGGTGGCTTAATAACATAACCCATCCTGGGAAGGCTTGATAATATCCCACTTGCATACAAAAAGTCGGCGCTAATAAAGATGAAGGACATACTTCGTGAAAAGCAATAAAAGTGATCGTCAAGCAACCATGGGTAGAGAGTGAAGTAACCATTAAAAGCAGTTTTCGAAAAGATTGAGATAGTTAAAACGACTAAAGGGGTAGCCGTTGGAAAAGATATCCTACTCTATATGTTCCATTTTGGTCATGGGATGAAAACAGACAAAACTGCAGATGGTTTTCAAACACTTGAAGGTTCCGCGGCCTTATTCAAAGGAACTATTTATGTTCAGCAGGAACTGCAGCGGCCTTATTCCAGAGGCAGCACTTTCGTAGCCTCTAACAATTAGTTGTAAAGGTTCATTGACATTACTCGAGGGTGTCGGGGCAGTTTAGTCAGCGGTTATTGAAAAAATATGTTATAGTGCCACGGACATATTTCTATAAGTTCATAAAAGGCAGTTGTATTCAAGTCATGACAGGCATGCAGAAAATATTCAATTAAGCATTGAAACGAGCAAAAAGAAGATGAAAAAAATACAAGAGAGTGAAGACAATATCATTAATGTTTAAAAGGTGGTCGCGGCCTTGATATTATCAGTTAAAGATTACAAGCATATGGGCCGTAGCCACTACAAAAGTAAAATTAACAAAAGGAGCGCGACTCTCTATCAATGATAAAAAATGAAAAAATTAAGAAGAAGCATCATAATGCTCATCAGCTTCCTCCCTATTCGCGGTTGTTTTAGTCCCTTCCTCCCCGGCCGCTGCCTCTGTTTCCTCTCTCAGTCTAGATTTCTCTTCATCCGCAGCTTTGAGCTCAGCAATACAGTCTTGGTGTTCAGCATCACTCAGTTTCCAGGCCAGAACCTTCTCTTTGGCCTCAGGGAAGTTCTTTATAATCTTGTGCCTTATCTCCTGGTAGCCGCGGAGGTAGGCCCTATTATTGATTATGAAAAAGTCTTTCGAGCCCTTGAATGACTCCACGGTATGGTCTGTGGCCTGTTGAAGAGCATCGTCGTGATCAGCCTCCATCTTTTTTATAACCATGGCATGGTCTAGGGCTTCTTAAGCAGACTTGGCCTCAATCTCTTCGTATTTCTTTTCTATAAGTACAAGCTTATGATTTGAAATTTTCAAGGCCTGTGCAGCTTCTGCGGTCTGAGCCTGGGAGTCATTGAGGGATTCTGCAGTCTGTCTGAAGTTTTCCTTCGCCTCTTCCCTCTTATTATTGGCAGAATATTATTTCCAAGCCTCAAATGATGCAGGCCGTACAGCCTCAAGATCCGCGGCATGCCTTCTCTTCTCGGCCTCTTTCAATTTGTAAAGGGCCTCGTACTTCCTTTTCTAGGCTACAATGACATCCGCGGCCTGAAATTAAAAAAAATATAAAAACTAAGTTGCAGTATTTGGAATAAATGAGAAAAATGAAGATAAAGCATACCCTCAGAAGACTGTGGAGGTTGTTGTCCTCCATGTCGTTGTGATCTTCTCCCACTAGCCTGTTGAGGTTCGCGACATCAAGGGCCATCTTCATCCTCTGCGCAGCCTTCAGAGTAGTGTCCCACGAGGACTCGGGGTCGGGTTGTCTCAACTGAGGCCGCGAATGACCATCAGGATCAATAGTTCCGCGGCACTGTGGCGGTGCCAAGTTTTCATTTACTATAATAACAGGTGGCGGCAGTGGAGAACCTGTATTGAGGGGAGCATCATCCGACATCAAACCTGTCGAGGACAGATTTTCCTCTTTATCATCATCAAATTCAGGTGTTGGATGGGCGACAACATCAGTTTAATTCGCGGTAGGAGTTGATTCCACGGCTGGAATGACCAAATAATTAGTTGGGTCCTCGGTCGGTGCCTTGGCTTTGGACCTTTTCCCCTTCCTTCTCTGCGTAGTATTGTTTAGAACGACTGCGTCATCGTCCATCTCTGCTAGCTGGGCGGCCAACAGTTCTCGATCAACCTCCTCACTTAAAAAAATAACAGCAAATATTGGGAATTGAAGATGGCCCTTGATGTCGCGACGATCAGGGTATTACCTTCCGTGCCCATAACCTGAGGAATGGACTTGTTGGGAAAAAAACCTGCTTCGAATATGGTCGCTGATGTAATAAGTGTGCTAAACTTTTTATGTTCAGCAGGAACTGCCACGGCCTCAACAACTCTCTTCTCTTGTCGCTTGTTCAAATGCAGACTGTCTAGAACTGTAGAAAAGACAATCCAAAGGTTAGTGGAAGTTAATATGGAAATATGAAGAAAGGACACGGCTATAACCTTAATACCTAATTTAGATGGAGACCCCCATTGCCACGGCATTCTATATGAACTTTTCCTGTCGTTCTCCTCGGGGTGAATCTCCCAGCCTTCTTCGGAGATGTAAAAATACTTCCCCTTCCAATTTTTCACACTGGTCGGCCTCCCAGTGTAAAGGGTCTCATCCCTTCCGCGGACTGAGAAGTAATAATACCCAGCGAACTTCACCGAGTTCTCCTTTGGGCGGTAGAAGTGAAAGAACTCCGCGGGAGTGATGTCCCTTTTGAATAGATTCTCCCAAAGGGCGGTAAGAATGGCTCTCCAACCATTAGGATCTAACTAGGCTGGGTCCAGTTTCATTGTCTGAAAAAGGCAGTGGATGGGAACATGAACAGGAAGCCGCAGCCCATAAATAAAGGCATGAAGAGGGAATCAAACTCCATCATCCAAATCCATGCAAGGTCTTTGGTTCGCAGCAGGCGCCGAGCACATCAAATTTTCTAAAAATTTAAAGGCTTCAGCCACTTGCTCGATCGAGTATTAGGTCATGGTGTTATGGATATCAAGTGCAGCTAAGGGTCTCTTAGCCCTCCTAGATGTACCAGCTAGGTTATCTCTAACTTCCACGCATCATCCCGTGCACCCAAGGGATGATTACTTGAATTGTCTTCTTCTTCCATCGGCACAGACTGAAAATTCTTCCCAGACGCAGAGTCCGTGGAGTCTGAGTCTAGTATCACGCAGTTGGGGCAATACCTTAGTTGGCAAGGCCCTATTGATTTTAGAGGGGGCACGAAATTGAGTTCAGGAGGAGAGGTTCCAAAGTGCTTTGCCCAAAAGCCTCTCAAAAACTCGTCTGGGTCAAATCTCATATGGCTACAGTAGTACCTGAAAAGCAGAGTTCGCAATTAGGCACCGGAGCCAGTATGGTTTGGAAAAGACTTTAAGAAGCCGCGGGAAGATTATATATAAATAGTAAATGTTTTCCAACTCTTGCTTGAACCTAAGGGATCGTCCTCTGGTCCTACTGGCCGCAGCCACCTCCTAAATCAGCAAGGGAATATACACAGCCGCGACAACAGGCTCAAGGAGATTTAGAGATCTGTGACCGCGACCATCTCTAAAATTGCTAAAGGTCAATTCAAGAAATTCTAGTAGAAATTACAATTATTTATCATGGATGTGTATTTAGTTCATGAAAGTTTGAAGACTCTTCAAAATACAAGGGTGGGGATTCAGAGCTTTAAAATACCCCACCGCCGCGGCAGAATAAGTGGATATGCATCAAAGTGCCGCGGAGATAAGGACCACAGTATGCTGAAGATAAGGACCAAAATAGTTCCCGGGATTAGATTCTTAAAATTCTATCATGCCTCATCCTATCTCTTCAACAGTTATGTATCTAACGTTTAGTCGATTTAAGATCAAATTCACAAAATACGAAGAGTTTGGTTATAAACAGCGAGAACAACTATATGATTTTCATGACGTTTGGAAGATCGGGGGTCAAGTACAGCAGATTATTCATGTTAAACCCTAGTTTTCTACCAAGCAATAAAGAAATTCGTGTGTTTGTGTGTTCAAAGAGGAAGTACGAGCTACGAGTAAAGTGTTTACGAAGAATTGGTGGAAAAGTTACCTGGAAATGAAGAAATCAGCGATGCTCAGCCTCCCACCACCTTGAAACCGCCACACACAGTCACGAAGGGTTGTCGAAAAATGGATGAAAGATGGACACAATGATTCACTCTCGATTTAATCTCAAAGTTGTGGAAACATAATGAAGTCCACGGCCAGAAACAATTTATATAAGAGAGCGCGGAAGGCGAATCGTCCCTTTGAAAAATACCGCAGCACATAAAGTAACTAAGCCGCAGCCCCAATAGAATTCTCTTGGCACTACGACTTGGAGGCTTATTGATAATACAAATATAGAACCATGTTATGGATTGATTACATGTCGTGGCCCTACCTCGTATAGAGCGCGGCCCTTATTAATGTAGGGCGCGACCCTACTGAACTCGGTGTGCAGCCCTGCAAGTACTGGGCGTGGCACTCACCTCATGTCTTAAAATACAAACCGCGGCCCTACCATGTACAGGGCGTGGCACCTTTGGCTCTAGCCTCATGAAGGGTGAGGCACTTTGAGCTTGCCTTATAGGCCGCATCCCATTCTACTACAGCGACTCCAGACTTACGTCACGTGCCCAAGACACGTGACAACTCACGTACCTCTTATAAATAGAGGACTACACCTCGAAATAGAGAGAGATTCCACACACACCCGAGGCAGGTTCTAAAGTACCAATTCTCTCTACACAACCTCAGCATACAGTTTGAGGACTGTTCATCCACATCGCAGCTACCTCTCCGACACACCAAAATCCTCAGTCATCATGTATTCTCCTTTATTCTCATACTTGTACGCCTCTTTAGGCATGATTATATTGTACGATACCACACATATAATAAGAATGGAGCAACACAGTGGACGTAGGCCAATTTTAGGGGCTGAACCACTCTAAATCTTATTTTCTCTCTATTTACTTGCTTTACTTGTTTATTACGCACTTGACTCATGATTTGTTGATGCGAGAACGATAAGTGGACGATTTCTCGTATCATCAATGTTGGGCATGGAAGTGGTCCTACCCGTCGAGATACAAATCCTTCCCCATGCATCATGCTCGAGAGCAAAGTTATCAAAGAAGACTAGCATTAGAGCCGCTTTGACGAACTATCAGTCTTGGATGAAAAGAGACTTAAATCTCTATATCATATACAAGGGTATCATCGTCGTATAGCGCGAGCATTTAATCAAAAAGTTAAGGACTGCAGTGTTCAAGATGGAGACCTTTCTCTTAAGAAGATCACAGAACCCGTATGGGACCCCAGAGGGAAATTCAAATCGAATTGGTGTAGCTCCTACATTATGATGAATTTTTGTCAGGTGGCATGGTGATTCCAGGCCTCGGCGGAGAAAATATGGTGCATTCAGTCATACTAAATCTCCTCAAGAAATTTTCCCCTTAGTTTGAAATCTCCGCACACCGTGACTCTTCTCATCCCCTTTCTATTCTAAAAAATCTTCATTTCCCCTACCCAGAACTATATGGGACCTGATCCTCTCAAAAACATTCCTTTTCAAAATAAGACTCATTAAAATTTTCAAACCCCCCCATAAGTATGTAGGCAACCCATACACCATACATGGATGCAGTCCCTTTTTTTGCATAAAATGTTATTCTTTTCTAACCCCCGAGAATTGCACTCTATCTTATCGTTCACGTGAAAAAAAAAGGATTGTGTATGCCATAGATGTTTGTATAAATAATTAAAATGCAAAACTCATCAAAAGGAAATATGATCAAAATTATTTTTATTTCTATTTAAGGAATACATCCTCATTACATGAAGTATTAGTGAAGGGAGATAAAAAAAAACCACCCCTTCCACTGACAAAACCATCCAAGCTTTATAAAAATTATCCCTAACCCTGGAGAGAAATTGCAAAATACCCAAAATAAAAATCACCTTAGCTTCACAAAATGTTACCCCAACTTCACAAACATTGTCCTCAACTGCCAGAAAACACCTCTTTATCATTACTCTTAGCCCCCACAGGTTCTCGAGTCTCCCATTTCTGGTTAACACTTTGTATGTGCTCCATGGAGTAGTAGGCCTTAACAAGTTTGAATGAAATCATAACACCTTACTCCATGGTGTCGAAGGCGACCAACCACCTTGGTCCAGTATCTTCCTCCATAACCGTGTCCAATACTCGCTTCCATAACCACTTCAGGTAGTCTCCAGGAACCTCCTACAGAATGTGACAAACGGTTAGACGATCGACGACACTCACACAAGGATCCCATCATCATTCGTAATGATTTAGTCAGGTCCTCTGCTAGAAATAAGTTTATTATAAGAGGAGGAACAATTTGTTCCCATCCAACTTAGTGCAGGAGCCGCCAGGGAAAATAAAATAAAGGCTACCAAAGGCCAACCAACCGCACATATCGGTACTCTCCAAGCTATAAGACAAGTTACAAGTCTCCCCACCATGGCACCAACCAACGAAGTCACGGGCTCCATATTCCACAAACAATTTGACCCAGTTCTCTACCGATGGCCCAAAACTAAAGAAAGGACAGATAAAAAAATTAGGCACACCCACCAAGGGATACTAAGGAGGGGTTTTCACACGAAACCTATATGTAAGTCATGTGAACAATATTATCGGGGTACTCCTCAGAAAGTCAGAACGACCTCTTTTCGAGAATCAAGAACATTCAAGGTGCCTTCTAGGACCAGTGCCGCATGATTATTGCAGTAAGACATCCATCTCACTGCCGCAGCCACTAGAGGCACAACCATCAAGTCCTATGTCACCAGTAAATGCCTCATAGTAAAGCTCAAAGCAATAGCTTCGATAAAGCCAACATCATCAAATCCCCTCAGGCGCACTGACTACATAACGTCCTAAAGAGAAATAGTCCCTCCGTAACCAATGGTCGTGCCACTGGAGTAGAAATTTGGAGAAACTCCGCCAAAAAGGCCCAGGAAGAATGAGAAAAATTAGGCATAGCACCGTAACACTAGGGATGACCCCCAATATTGCCAAAAATTCCCTGTAGGTAGGTTTGCATCATCCAAAACAAAATGGAAGACATGGTCCTCAGGGTACTAGAATTGTACTTCTGTTGCTAGTAAGTTCCAGTCTATGGCTTGATTATGCCATAGAAAAACCTGATGGAGGTTGAAAATATTGTAGTCAATATTGTAAAGGCACATGGCCTCCAGACCTTTAAGATAAGAGGATAATTCTTCATACATGGGAAAATCCATTTGGGAAATAGGAAATGAGAAGTAAGAAAAGAAATGTGGGTGTTGGTGAATAAAACACCCTCCCCCCAACACACACACACACCTCCTTTTATACCCAAAATCATTGGCTAAAAAAATTCTGGAAACCCGATTAATTCTCAGCCCTACAGAAGTACGCAGATATGCAAGAAAGTGAAATCAAAGACTAAGAGTGATTGGACTTAACCCCTATGCCGATAGGCAAGTCAAGGGGTATGATGATCGGTAACCCCCTATTTTAGAAAATTCCTTTTTTTTTATTTTGCAAAAAATCAATTTCTAAAAATTCATTTCTCCAAATAAGTCCCTTCAAAGAGAAAACCATTTTTAATGAGGACTCCAAAGATTTTTGGTATTCAAAAATTCCACAAAAAAAAACTATTCCCACTCTTTCTCAAAACAAAACTTCAGTAGAAAATAAAAGTGCATGTAGATTAAGCCACTAAATCAAGATAATAAAACAAAAAGGAATCATTTTTGTCTTCTTAAGTCTTTCTTTTCAGGTGCAAAACCATTACATCAAGCATACAACATGGTCAATTCCAAGCTCCATTAGTCAATGATAGATTTTGTAGAAAATCTCAAAAGGAAAGAACCAGAAATGAATGTCACCTCATCTTCCACACCATCCTCTTTCCAAGGTACCAAACATACCCAAACTCATGCACCAGCAAACCTCCTTAACTACACCTGAATGCATATTGCCCCCGTGACCTTTGAAGGAAGACTCTAAGAGTATAAGTTCACCCCATGCCCAGTAAAAGTTCGATAACTATCTAAGGATTCTACCTCCTTAAGACTGCCTATCGGTAGTCATCTAAGATTTTGTCCAAGAAAATACCAAAAATCCAGAAAAAAAGTGAAACATTATTTTCCTCAAGAAAATAAATTTTTTAGCCCTAAACCCCTTACAAACTATCAAAATCCCTAGCAAGATTAATCTTACACTCTTATCCTCGACATACACCACTGTAGAACCAACGATGCTCTTGCATCCAAGTACACTATAATTCCCCAACCGCAACCTCAAAACTAAACATCCTCCAGTGTAGTTTCAAGACAAAACAATCCCAGTGGAAGCATAACTGCACTTGCACCCCTAAAATAATCTAAATTTATCCAGGAGAGTTGTTCCCCGTGTCCCAGCTTTAGGCCCTCAGAATTGACCTCGGCCCTCAGAATTGGTCATCAAAACTTTTGGTCCTTAAAATTAACCTCGGCCATCAAAATTGGTTGTTATAACTTTATGTCCTCAGAATTGACCTCGACCCTTAGAATTGGTCGTCACAACTTTAGGGCCTCAAAATTGACCTTGGCCTTTAGAATCCGTCGTCAGAACTTTAGGTCCTCGGAATTATCCATGACCCTCAGAATTGGTCGTCCCAACTTTAGGTCCTCATAATTAACCTCGGCCCTCAGAATTGATCATCCTAACTTTAGGTCCTCAAAAATGACCTCGACCTTCAGAACTGGTCGTCACAACTTTAGGTCCTCATAATTAACCTCGTCCATCAGAATTGGTTTCCACAAGTTTAGGTTCCCAGAATTGACCTCGACCCTTAGAATTGGTCATTAAAACTCATGGTTCTCAAAATTGGCCATCATAACTCAAGGTCCTTAGAATTAACCTCAACCCTCAAAATTGCTCGCCCCAACTTTGGGTCCTCAAAATTGGCCATAAATCAAGTTCCACATAATTAACCTCGGACCTTAGAATTGGTCGCCCTAGCTTTATGTCCTCAAAATTAACCTAGGCCCTCAAAATTGGTCGTTACAACTCAAGGTCCTCAGAATCGGTCGTCACAACTTTAGGTCCTCAGAATTGACCTTGGCCTGCAGAATTAATAATCCCTAACACAACTTTAGGTCCTTTAGAATTGAATTCGACTTGTTGAATTAGTCTCCTTACCCTTATAAATAATCTTAACACATCATTTACTCGTTAAATAGATCATCCTCGTCTCCTTAGGTCCTCAAAATTAACCATGACCTGCTAAATCGATCATCCTCATCTCCTTAGGTCCTTAAAATTATCCTTTACCCGCTGAATTGATCATCCTCGTGTCCTTAGGTCCCTAGAACTGAACTCGACCTTTCGAATCGATCAACCTCACCCTCTAGGTCCTTAGAATTTACCTAAAATCCTCTTCCCCAATGTCGATGTGGTGTTTATTATTCAACAACCTTCACTTTTTCCAGGCTCACCCATTAAAGGTCTCCTTGTATACGGCATCATAGGACCCCCCAAATAACCTCCTTGGTCCTTACCACTCACTCGTTCACCGTAAACCATTGGTCATACTCTGATTACTGATATGGAAGCCATCGGTAGGTCTTAGGCCCTATTTGACTCCAATAAACTTTATTTTTGGATCAAAAGATTAACAAAACTTTAAAGGGATCTAAATCCCCATTTCAACACTTTGTCTCGTGTGCAAATTAGCCTTACAGTTCAGATGAACAGTAGGTTTTACCTGAAAAACTGATCTACAGTCCACCGGTACTCTCAATCCACATTTGACTCTGTTAAACTATCCAGTTTGGAGTGAAGATAAATGAATATTTGAAGGAATCTAAATTCCCTTTCCAATTGTCCATCGCATGCACGAATCGGTGTTACGATACGGATGAACGACCCATTTTACTCTGAAGGGTCAATGGACGCTTACGGGGGCCATGTTTGCCCTTGGTCAGCTGTCCAAACTGAACAAAGATGAATGCAATCTTGAAGGTCACTAAATACCCTTTCTAATGGTCGGTCCCGTGCACAAAACGACCTTATGGTTCGGACGAATGATCCATTATACTCCGAAAACCTCCTGTCCAATGACCAACTGGCACTTTTGAGCCTCATTTGATCTCAGACAACTCCTAGACTGGGAGTGGATCAATGTATTCTTGAAGGTATTTGAATACCCTTTCCAATGATCCACCCCATGCACGATTCTGACTTACGGTTTGCACTTTACAATCTTTTTTCCTAAAAACCTATCCCAGAATGTCGAATGGCACCTAGGGACCCGTCCTATCGGGAGTGTGTCTGGGATTCTATGCTGATAGCAGGTCTAGGACAATGCCAATTGGCACACCCTTTTCCCTCTAAATAGAGTTTATGATCTCCCTTTAAAAGGCACCCATGAACATCCCTCTCAGCAGTTTAAAGCATATTCTCCAGAATTCAGAGTCGTTACCTTCAAAAAAAGCCAATCTCCCACATTCCATTCCATCCTTTTCACACATCATTTTTTAATCCCCCCCCCCCATCTCCTCATACCACCTTCATCCCGTTGTATGATCAGCACATTTACGCTCAGGATCCACTTCAAGTATTCATAAGGAGGTCCAATTCTCCATCGTTTTCTCTAAATTCTCTTATTTTAGCATTTGTTGTTTTATTTCTACTGTAGGACTTTATTTCATTACATTACATAAATTAATATCAAACCTTTATTAGTAGTATTTTCTCATAATCTGTTTTCATAAATATAAAAAAAAATTATCTAAAAATTCCAAAAGAGGGATTTTCACTACACATTATCACACTTAAAGCACGTTTATCTCTACATACACATATAAGAGAAATCCCCCATTTGGATTTATTAGTTAAACCCCACCTATGTTATCTTCGAACTGGGTGGACTTTGATGTCCTTTGGGCTATGTAGCTGTCTTGGGTAGATCCTGAGATCTGAGTCATCCCTTATGCATGTTTATTATATTATTTTTGTTAAATATAAATATATATATATATATATATACTTGTAATGGATGTCATATTCTTGCGTGCTTGTGTCTTGTCTGATGTATACATACGTTCTCTCATAAGAACTTATGATTCATCTAACACTTACATTATATTTTAAATTATTATTTTTTAGGGACACTCCTAAGGATGAATTCACTCCATCCTTCTCTATGACGTGAGTTGAACGATTCCATTCTCCATCATTATTATGCACATAAGCACACACTTCATGGAGTCTAACAGGAGAAGATTAACACATGACCATGAGAGACCTAAAGGATGGTATGTGTGCCTAACACCTTACCATTATGTAACTTAGTCCCCTGACCTTTGAACTATTTGGGTTCCCAAGCATCAATATTGTCCTTGAGGCCGTTCTCTAAAGGCGATAACATTTCTTTTGCATGTTTTATGTAAAATAGGCTAGCGACTCTATCTCTACATATTATCCTACATTAACGATGCTTGAGAGCCCCGAGGAAGGGAGAAATCTCGCGCGCACACTAGAGGGGAGCCCCCCAACTCTGGATGGCCACACTAGGTGAGTACACACTTTACATACATGGTCAAAGAATAATCACGAGTTAGTTAAAATCACATGTGGGGATATTTTCATATCTTCCACATGTACTGGTGCATTTAGTGCTACTCACATCGCCCTATCACATAATACATGCTTATTATAATGGAGTTAATTAACAATGTTAGCTGAATGTTAACTAATGGGGTTCAATAATTCTTTAAGACTAGCCAAGCTAACCTCAATCTCGGGATGATTAGGTTGCTAGCTAGGACCAACCTCATCATTGTTGTTACATGAGTCCAAGTGTACTATTCTAGATGGTCTGTGAATTATCCTACATTTATGGTATAACAATAACTCCAAGAATTTTCTCATGATTATAGCTTATAGTAGATTATCTGAAGTGTTGCATTACCAGGGTAGGCACTAGGCAAATTGAGTGAGTAAATTTTTAACTACAAGATGTCTTTTGCTCATGTTATCATCACCTCGGGATGTCCTTGGCTTGTCTATGACTGAGCAACTTGATTTTTGAATTTTTGGACTTTGTTACTTGGCTTGACGGTGCCACATGTCAAACGCCGGCACTGACGGCATGTGTACTTAATGAGCTTGTGCATGGGGCAGTGTGCACACTGTGTAAAGCGCTAGTTGTCTTTTCAAGGCATGATGTCACGTCTTTTAAAAAAGGTAATGATTGTTGAATCAAACCTATAAAAGGATGATTCCAAGTCATTTTAAACATTTCGTTGCTAATATCACACACACGCAACTTTAGAGACAGAATAAATCTTTTAAACTTATCTTTACCTTCTCCGGTGATTTCCCCACTGTTTTCGGCCATCTCCGATTGCTTTCTTGATTGAAAATTTTCTTGTCAGTGAGGATCCTTCCTTTCAAGACTTTACTTTCGGTTGTCGGTAATTTCTGAGTCGGTTTCTACATTTTTGAGTTCCAAGTATTAATTTTTTTCTCTTTTATTTCCACTTTCTAGGGTTTTTTCTTCAATTTCTCCTTATTCTTGTTATGATTTTGTACTGCTATTATTGTTGTTGCTGTTATTGATTGGTGTTTGGTTTTTGTATAACATGATTAAGGTGGCCATTGACGGGGTTGGCCTAGGATGTTATAGGTTTGGAGTTTTTATAGAATTCTTTACCCAAATTGTTGTTTCCCTTAATAATCAGCCCTTAAATCTAATTCCTTCCTCAAAACCAACACTTTAAAAGAAAATGTTCACATGCTGAGAGGGTATTAAAATGAATTAAGGAGTTGGAAGAGGTTTTCCCTGGTTTCTTCGAGCTTAGAAGGCCAGTTCCTTTACAAATCATTCGACATGAATAAGATTCGAGTCATCACGACTTCACTCCTTCCGTTCCATCCCATCTACGACTTAAAAGAGCCTCTTCTTTTGATGCTTGGTCATGAGACCTTTATCTTGTTGTAATTCATTCTCCAAACCATGACGTAAACCATCATGATTTAGAGCTTTGAAGTGTACTAAAATATGCTAGAGTTATTTCATTTTCCACCTAAAATCATTCATTTAAATGTCATGCAAGTCTCATCTACATACTGGTGCATCAACATTCGAGCCATTAAAGATGAAGGTTGGCCATCACAACCTTAGATTTAATGCCAAATTGACACTAAATAATGAAAGAGAAGGATATACCATAATTATAAACTCAAATAACACACTCAAACTCAATAGAATCCACTAAAGAGAGTGATCAATACTCGTCACTAATCGGAACCCACCAAAAAGTTATGAGGAAAACAAGAAAAATTCACCTGTTAAAAAAATTGTGTTTAATAATATTAAATTAAGTTTCCTTTGCTTAACACATCCTCAATAACATGTATAGGTTCTCAAAACAACCTTCGAGAAATAGATAATTAAAAGATACTAAGGTGAATAATAATAAACTAGAAGTTAGAAAACTAAAAGACTAGACTTTTGAAACTCCAAACTAGTTCGTCTCGGAATTTAGCGTCACTTAAAATGCATACCATTCTCTGTGTAAATTTTATCAAAAGGTGAACTATATACCAAATGAAAAGTCTGGAAGCATTCCATCCAATAAGCTTTGAATCAAGTCATTTGGACTTGTGAGGAATGACTTGTGACTATTTTACCAAAGCGTGTCTTTGCTGAAAACAAATTCCAAAATAGGCTCTTAGTTTTTTTAAACCCAATTAATGAACTATGAAGGGACTTGTAGCAATTTCAAAGATTTCTCATGCATCAACTTCTTAATTTAAAAATATTTTAATAACAAAACATTTTTCTCTATAATAAGAGGATTTATAAAAAAAAATTAACCAAAAAGTTTTTTGTTATACAATTATTTTTTAAATAGTAATGTATTTTATTGTACATATAGAGCTTTTTCTTAATGTTTAAATTGTTTTTATATATAATAGTAATGTGTTTGTTATATAAGTGTATTTTTTCTTAACATTTTTTTGCACAAAATAGTTACTTAAAAAATTGTTTTTAATATTTGTTTTTAAAAAAATAATTTGTAAATAAATAAAAATTGTTTTTGAACGGTGTAACTATTTTATTTGTAAAGGCTTTAAGAGGAAATTTGTGTGTGTGTGTGTATATATGTATTGAAGTATAAATGTCTAGGCGGTAAATTCCTACAGGTTGTTATATTCAATGCATACAAGCCCAAGATTCATTATAGTTGAAAAGTGGATGTTATCACACACACAAAACACAAGATGTATGTGGTTTAGCAACTTGCCTACGTCTACGGGGTGGTAGAATTTTTTCTCTATTGATGAAGAACTCTGGTAGACAGAGTTGTAGTATTGTTCGACATTACTAGCATACTTTCCCCATTTAGATGGGGTGAGTTTACATTTATAAGGCTGCTAAGGAGAGTTTTAATTCCCATTAACATCTATCCTAAAGAGTATGGACATATTCCTTCAGCATAGTCAGTCGTTACAAGTGATAGAGTTGAACAATTATTCTATGACCGAAAGACTCGATTAATTATAGGTGTAGTGGTTGATCATGTTCCAGTAAAATAATTGACCCCACAATTGCCCCCAAAGTCCAGGGGCTCATCGAGGTTGCCGAGCTTTGTGCCCCAGCACTCCAATTTCCAGTAAAATAACCAAATAATCTTCTTTCCTCTCATCATACCCTATTTTCTGCAAATTTGTGACAAAATGGTTGAACACTCAGAAAGTAATTGGGAAAAAGAAGGTGTTCCACCCTGAACCCCTATTGGAAGAGGAGATCGAGCAAGATTTTAGCACAACTTGGTTAAGATCCAAGAAGATATGCAAGAAAACATGAGGGATCTTACTCAAAGTGTTTGGGCCTCACAGAGTGGACCAGAATCAGCTTCAGTGGCCCTAGCTGTGGGGAAAAACTCAAATAAACATAGGGAATCACCTCATCCTACCCTATATAGAGATAAGATGTAAGAGAACCGAGGTAAAGTCGTGGAGAACCCCATGTGAATAAATCTAGGTTCAGTTATGAGCAAAAATTCTCGAAGAAGTGTCTCAGAACATAAAGGATCCTTATACTAACAAGGTAAAACATCAACGATGAGGACAACTGGATATGATGATGACCAAACATATTCAGCCAAACACATGAGTGTTGTTGAGAGGCTCATCAAAGTATCAATCTTTGATAAGTTAGGAAGGAGAGGGGAACGAGTCCATTTGCACCCTCAAAGTAATACAATACGAGAATAATATAAAAGATAGAGAGCTCGGTCAAGATTAATGGATGAGATAATAAAGGTATATGGGAAGACTAAGATGAACGATGGAGGGGACCAATCCAATGAATAGAGGACCATCTGGATAATGTCATCAAGTAAAAAACTCCACTCTAAAGAGGATTTTCACAGGGATTGGAATTTAAACCCTTTGTGATTAGCTACGACACTCTTGCAAAATTCAATCCACTTGTGATCACTCCCAGGTATGAAGGGAAATCATATCCAATCATGCACGTTGAGTAGTACTAGGTAGCAGACAACATATTTTCAATAGCTAATGAGATGCGTTGTGGAGATTTTCGAAAAACTCTCACATGACTTTCTTATATTTGATATAATGTTTTTCCATGAGAGAAGATGTCTGATTTTAGATAATTGGCCAATATCTTTGTTAATAATTTTTATTTCAAAGAAATACCTTGTAAGAGGGTAGCTCACTTATTAAGTGTCCATCAACAAGAGGATAAAACGATAAGGGAGTATATTTCCACATTTAATATCGAAAAGCTAGAAGTAGTGGACTATGATGATAATGTTTACATCATATCAATTATGAGTGGTTGTTTCCTGGGAAGCTATATAGGCATCGTCTAAAGAGCCTCCAAACCATATGGCCGAGCTCTTAGACTAATAAGGAAAGATCATGAACACAAAAGAAGCAATGGATGCAAAAAAATTCAGCCATAAAAAACATAAAAGAAGGTACGAGCTCAAGAAGAATTTAAAAGCCCAAATAGATATGCTAGCCTAAGAGGGGAAATAGAGAGACGGGTCAGAGCCCGAGTTTTGACAATGTTTTAGCAAGTGTTTAAAATCCATATTTTAAAATATGATATTTCTCATATTTAAACTGGTATCGCACTCTCATGAGATACCCCTCACCCCTCTTCTAATAGTGCACAACTATCTCATACCTTTTTAAACAACCTAGTTAAGCTACCCTGCCAAACTAAGGTATTTCTTCCATCTTCCAAAATCCTCAAAAATTCAAGTACTAAGGACTAAACTTCTCCCTATTCCCAACATTACATTATGTTCGTGGGTGGGGTGTCTCGCGAAGCGAAATACAAACAAGGAACCCCCCAATACATTACTACGTGATAATGTTGATTGTCTAGATCCATTACGCCTTCAGTACATACCACATTTTATACCATTTCGTATTTATCAATAGTTATCATTAGAACCTATGATTCATATTCATATAAATCCAAATATAAATCTACAGGAAGGAGTGTATCACTTTACTCATTCTTTTCACTTTATACGAGGTTATGTTATATAATATCTAATCTCATATATAAACAATATACTATACGCAACAAGTATAATAATCAGCCCACCGAGCTATAATATAAGTAGCTTAGTCATTCTCATATACTAAGTAACAGTGTAACATCACAAGTATACATACATATATATATATATATATATATATATATATATATATATATATATATATATATATATATATATATATATATATATATATATCACCCTCAGGACATATATACATATATGGCACCCCTAGGCTCAGATGCGGTGCACTCATACTCTGCTATCAAATCCATGTACATCACGCACATAAGGATCAAGCGTTTCGCATCACTCAGGAACCGTATCAATATAAATCACACATATTGGAGGTGAAAATAGCTCACATACCCATGGGTCACGCACATACCTACGCTCCCATAGTCAGCAGACTTATCGACTCACAAATAAGCCCTTCACAGTCCTATGTTCTTGAGGTACCAAATCTAAATCCCCCCGAAGGCACACAAGAAAAGATTGTCCTCTTCCGAAAGCCAACCTCCCGTGATAGCAAGTATGGTAGGTATGTCATACACATAATAAACAATAATATAGGTATCCATTCCACCTATATAAATATAACAACAATGATGTATTCACACAACCATATGATAAGTTATGTATTCCTCTCACCTATACATACATTAACAACGGGTATTCATCTCACCTATATATAATCCCCATAGGTATTCAATTAACCCATATATATAATAACATCAGGGCATACACACAACCCATATAATAATGATAGGTATTCCTCTCACCTATATATAATCACCATAGGTATTCATTTAACCCATTTATATAATAACATTGGGGAATACGCATAACCCATATAATAACGATAGGTATTCCTCTCACCTATAATAATTGTCATAAATAGACGTATCGGATAACTGCTCAATTCTCTATAGCTCGTATCCTAAATTTCATCCTAGTCACCTCGTAGGATTTCACTCAACCAAAATCAACATATAAGTGTATTTTCTATACGCACAATTACTTATATAAAATTTTCCCCACCGAAATACCACCCCGAGTGTTACTCCTCCCAAACACCCATATTTTGGTAAGTCTTGGATTTTATTTTCAACTAACCCAAGGTAAACTCCTTACTCAAAAATTTATTTATAAGTCCCCACACTATTTTCAGGAACCCCAAATATTTATCTCCAAACAATTCTAGCCTTTATTTTTTCAAATTTCCGAGTTAATGATTTCAACCTCGGAACTGCTTCCTTAGAAAAATCATAACTAATTCAAAAAAAAATTAAAAAAATACGTTGTTGATGCCCACGCAATTGTATTGAAAAGATCTAAAACTTTCATGTTTTGACCAATAGCTGAATCAATTCTCTTTCTGGCCGAATCGATCCCGCAAGCTACTGTGTGCGTTACTATTCATCATCTTCTCCAAAATCCCAAATCTCCATTAATACACCTATGAGGTTTTTATTTTCTCACCCATCATCATCTAACCTCAATCAACCATAAATACACACATACAAAGGGTTCTAATCATCCTAGAACCCATATCCAACAATTAATTTCAATTAATTCCAAAATTTCTCAAATTTGATATTATTCGAGTTTTACTCGTTAATATTCCGAAAAACCCATTTTGATTCACGAAACTCATCCCAATAATCTTTATAGTTTTACACACCAACTATAATATGAGAAATTAGCACACTAAATTAATAAAGCAAGTAAACACTTGCCTCGTGGATCAAATCCGACGATCCCGTGTCGAATCCCGTGGAATTTGGCTAGAAATCTCCTTCTTTCTTCTATTCTCTTTCTTCTCTTCTTTCTCTCTTCTCTTTCTCTCTCTTTGGGATGATATGTGGGAGACATAAGGGCTCTCCCCTTATTAAACCCAAAATTGGGTAATACCCAATTGTAAAATGACTCATGTACTCAATTGCGTGTCTCTGCTAGTCCAAAAAGCCCCCCTAACCCAAACATTACCCCAGGGTACTTAATTTTAACTATTTCTGCCATTCCGAACCCAATCGTGCATTTGAAATCTCCATCAGAGTCACTTATCTAAAATTCACTAATTAAACCCAACACATTTCAATACATGTGTTTTCTAATTAAAATATTTTCCTTTGGCGCTTTACCCAACTACGACATGTAATTAAAATAATCCCACTCACATTATTAGTCTCGTAAGAAAATATAATCCATGTAAATATTAATCTGACACAAACTAATATTTACTATTCACTTTATATTCTGAATTTATTGAATTACACTTATAAATTCCAAAATTACTATTCATAGTAATTCCTCAAATAACCAAATTACGCACACCTTTGTAGAAGTAGCAGTAGGAGGAGGAGGAGGAGGAAGAGGAGGAGGAGTAGAAACAGTAGCAGCAGTAGCAGTAACAGTAGTAGCAGTAACAGTAGTAGCAGAGCAGCAGCGGCAGCAGTAGCAGTAGCAGTAGCAGTAGCAGTAGCAGTAGTAGTAGTAGTAGTAGTAGTAGTAGTAGTAGTAGTATGTTTTCAATTATATTAGATTTACCTAAATGCAACAAAAAATGTCGGACGGGACCGGAGTTTGGGAAAATTAGGTTTGAAAAATATGTAAAACATGGTTTGACTTGTTGCATGGCTCATGGACAGGGTTCATTTTGGAAAAAGATGAAATTGCGTGAAAATTTGGGCGGCATGCCGACCCGACATTTTTGTAGAGTTTCGTGTAATAATCGGTAAACTAAATATGAGTGCCCTAGGCTTGACACCTATATAAGGGTATGCTATTTTGGGGTTAGTGGAAAGGTTCCCCCATTTGGCGACTTCCACAATATACACTTTTATTTTAAGGGCAACCGGTACGTGGGAACAAGCCATTTAATATGCCTGAACTATATACCTTGTGGGGACAGTACGTGTGAGAACGAATTCGATATACTCGACATACGTGAATGATTTCCCTTCTATATACCTCTCTTCATGAGTTCGATCAAGTGGTATGATACGGGGAGAACTGTTTGATATACGTCGAAGGTACATAGCCAATGTAAGGTGAGAGTCATATTGCTTAGGCTAACTATTCCCTTCTAGACCAGTGCCCATCATAAAGTGACCCCTAGTACGGGATAAAATTTTGATAAATAGCCATTCTCTGCGTGATAAAGTGTGCAAAATGCATGATTCTTGATTAGTACATTATAGAGAGATTATTTTATTTGGCATGATGAGCACTATACTAATAAGCAATAATGTATAAGTAAAAAGTATATCTATCATGTAGCATGAAGATTACACTAAGCGTGGATACGTGAGAGTGAGTGATGTATGAGTATCTATAAGTGAGTGTGTGGTAGTGAATCTAATCATGGATTAATCGCAAGTGGTGTGCGATAAGTATAAGTGAGCATGGATATATACAAGTGTGATAAGTTGAGACGTGTGCTAGTGACACCTAAGCATGGATATTCTAAGTGGTCTGTGAAGCAGGTGAGTATAAGTGACCCTGTATACAAGTGTAGGTAGTGTGAGGTGTACATAGAGAGTATTTTCAAGTGTTAGAAGTGATATAAACATGAGGTAGATGTTTATAAGAAGTAATAGAGGAGAAAGGGAACATACAGGTAGGTGCATATGCACACAAGCAGAAAATGATAACACCCATGCAAATAGAGTCTATCACTCTTAAGTAAATCCCCAGCAGAGTCGCCATTGTGGCCATCCCGAGGTCTTCCCTCCCCGATGCTTTTGGGGTAAAGAGTGAGGATAAAGGTCACGTGCCCCTCGCTAATCTAGGGGTGATTCGTTCATCTTTAATTTGGGGGTGATGTAAAAAGATCAAGTCGCCAGCTTATTTTGCATAAAATAGGCAAAAGAACACGTCGCCGCCTCGAGAGAGCAGCAGTAAAGACAAACTAATACTTGCAAAACCAATAGCTTAGGGGTTTGGGGGATAAGTTTGCATATTTGATTCGAATATATCAAATTCATCTCGGTATTCATACCTTCTATCCAAATCTTGATATCGTTGTCTTGGAATGCATCGTTACACTTTTTGGGTTCCGATTCCAGGTGCGAACCATCACGTGCGAATCAAAAATAAAGCTAGTAATTATTAGATCTGAAACTCAAATCCCAGGTGCGGACTAAAACTCAAACCCTTGTACAAAAATGAAGAGAGATGGTACCTGTAGGAGTGTATAGAAGAGATCGTACATGTACCAAAACTCAAACCAAAATGTAAACCCCAAAATTCAAAATATCAGTAGTTATAAAAAATGAACAAAAATCCCTAGCAAAGAAAAAGCATGAATTTTATCTTTGAAATAGAACAAAAAAGCACATATATAATTGGACGCCTGCATTTTTTCCCCTTGAAATGCCTCTTCCATCTAACTCTGATAGCAAATAATCTAACCAAAATAAAGACCCAAGTGGTGGAGAAAATAACTTTTGTCGGTTCCTCTGTTTATGCTAAACCCGTGCTTCAAGATACAAGCGTTGCAATAAGATACCCGAGAGAGAAGCCATGGCACATGTGAGTAAATGATATGTATGAAAAAAACAAAGAATATTTCACCATTTTACTAAAAATATATATGAGAGAGAACCTTTTTCCATCGAACCTCTACCCGCCAACCTCATGTTGTCATCTCATTCCACCATAGCATAACCCAAAAACGTTTGGCAATGAACAAAAACAAAATACCCTCCAAAAACATATGCACAAAACATTGAGAAACTGTCATACAATAGATCTAAACTAACTGTATTTGAATTTACAAATGAACAAATAAGTCATAAAAAAAAACCTTTGTGAAAATAAAGAGTTTAGAAGTTGTAAAGAGAGAGATTGTCACGATTTGGTTTCGGTAGAGAAAGTGATTAGTTGATAGAGATATTATGAGTAGAAGGAAAAATGGGTTTTTAAATTAAAGGAGGAGAGAGAAGAAGAGAAACTTTTGGCAGATTAAAGAACCAATTTTTAGTCATCCACGAGCCACCCACACATAGGTTTCTTTGATTTATCAAATCCCATCCATGTGGCACCATTTCAAATCATTAGATACAAACCCACCCATGGGGCACTTGCTTTATTATATAGATAGATACAAAATTTGTTTGTGTCGGTAATGTATACAAATCTTATGGCCTGGAAAAAATCCCTCCTGATTTATTATATATATATATATATATGTGTGTGTGTGTGTGTGTGTGTGTGTGTGTGTGTGTGTGCAAGATTTGTTTCTTTGTGTGTGTAGGTGTTTATAAAATCTAGGCACAAATTTGAAATTGGACCCCCTTTGTTGTGTAAATATGAAATTGAAATTGGGTATAAATCGGGAATTGGGCATATTGTTGTGTAAATGTGAAATTAAAATTAAAATTGGGTATAAAACGAAAATGTGGTATAGTATTGTGTAAATCTGAAATTGGGTATAATGTTGTGTAATTTTTATACATTTGTTTTTTTTATTTATACTCAATTGGGTATATTGAATTCTAAAACCATATACGTGATTTTGATAAGGGTATAATCTAAAACCATATACGTGTGTGTGTGTGTGTGTGTGTGTGTGTGTGTGTGTGTGTGTCTGTGTCTGTGTATCTGTGTCTGTGTGTGTGTATACACTATGTAAAAATTGAATATAAATAAGACACGGTTAAATGAAACATATTGTAGCTCTTACATATAGTGCGCATAGATACTAGCCTTTTAGTTCTTATGCGTACGCATTAAATATCCCTTAGACCCGTTCGATAGTCATTACCATGTAATAAAATCTCACAAATTGTCCTGTTCGGACAGTTTGAGACTGCATAATTTCTGTATAATCATATTCTTAGTGGCTTAAACTTGTTACTTTGGGGGGAAGTTCTGCGGCCATATCTTCATGTTCTCTGTGTACATACTAGATGATGCGATGTTAAGTGTTATTTCAATTGATAAATTGAAATAACACTTACAGTTGCGAATCTATGTCGTGTACTTAGAGAACTATGGGGATATGCTACCGAATTTTCCTCAAATTGGATCAATGTGCATGAGCTATTAAGTATATTACAGAAATATGCAGTCTTGAATGGGATAGGACCACTCACCTTTTAAAGGAGATGGAGAAAATAGGAATTAGTATTATAAATTGAATTTTAATTTTAATTTCAAATTAAAATTAAAATTAAAATTGAAATTGAAATTGAAATTGAAATTGAAATTGAAATTGAAATTGAAATTGAAATTGAAATTGAAATTGAAATTGAAATTGGTATTATAAATTCAAATTGGTATTTGGTATTTGGTTTTTGGTTTTTGGTATAGTGCCTATTTGATTTTTTGTATTCAATTCTGAAATTGAAATTTGGTTTTTCTCTCTAATTGCAGGAGTGGCCTCCATCTTTATCTCTCTTTACACACATTTTGGTATCTCTCTCTCTCTCTCTCTCTCTCTCTCTCTCTCTCTCTCTCTCTCTCTCTCTCTCTATATATATATATATATATATATATATATATATATATATATAAGGCCCTCTCATGTAAGGACTCCTTATGTTGCAGACCCCGATACATACCATTTTTTTAAAATAGTAAAAAATGAATTTTTCAATGAAACTTCATGGATATGATCTCCATCGTGAGAAGTTCATCTCTAATTTTTTTCATCAAAACATTCAATAAAAAACCGTTGAGATGAGGTGATATGTAAAAAAATGGTATAAATATGCATTTTTTTACCGTTGAAATGTTGGCGATCATCCCACCCACTTATTGATTGAATTTTTTTATGAAACTTCAGGGATATGATCTCGATAGTGAGAAGACAATATCCATGAAGTTTCATCAAAAAATTCAATCAATAATGCGGTTGGCGCAGACCCAACATTTCAACAGTTGAAAATGCATATTTATATCTTTTTTTACATATCACCTCATCTCAACGATTTTTTTATTGAATTTTTTGACGATAAAAATTGGAGATGATGTTCTCACTGTGAAGATCATATACATAAAGTTTCATCAAAAAATTCATTTTTTTACTATTTTAAAAAAATGATATGTACCGAAATCTGCACCATAAGGAGTCTTTACAGGAGACTTTCTATACACACACACACACACACACACATAGGGATTATTGAATTGTTTAGGATTTTTGAATTGTTGTTGACTGGTGGATTTGAACATTTTGATGGTCATCGAGTTGGTTGGCCCTAGGAATTTCTAAAAAAAGACATTATTATTTGCATTGTTGTTTTGAATTCTTGAATTGTTGTTGACTAGTGGATTTGAACTCTTAGATGGCCATTGAGTTAGTTGGCCCTAGACATTCTTAAACATTTAGGGTCATGAAGTGAAATGAAACATATCTGCATAAAAATCGAATATAAATAACACATAATTAAGAGAAACATACTATAAATTTATACAACAACTAATAAGTAATCATGCATTCACATGAGAATACATGCATGCATATATCCTGTATAGCAAGTGTTATATAACAAGTAACGAGGGTAAAAGGTAATAACGGGAATTGCAATAAATAGACCATGTGTAAATTTACATTAAGTCAACTTATTATATAACACTTGCTTCGGGGGGTGCATGCATGCATGTATTCTCATTTGAATGCATGACATAACAGTTTAATAACATTTATAATTAATTTAAATTACATATAGTATAGATACTAGACCTCTAGTTCTTATGCGTACACATTCAATAGACCTTAGACCCATTTGAGAGTCATTACCCCTATAATGAGATCTCTTGAATTGTCCCATGTGGACAGTTTGAGACTACATAGTTTCTGTATAATAATATTCTTAGTGGTTGAAACTTTGTTACTTTGGGAGGAAGTTCTGCTGCCATATCTTAATGTTCTCTAGGTACATTCTAGAGGATTCGATGTGAAGTGTTATTTCAATCGATAAATTAAAATGACACTTACACTTGCGAATCTATGTCGTGTACTTAGAGAACTATGGGGAAAGGCTACCGAATTTTCCTCAAATTGGAACAACGTGCATGAACTGCTAAGTATATTATAGAAATATGCAGTCTTGAATGAGACATGACACTAACGCTTTAAAGGATATGGAGGAAACATGAATTAGTATTATAAATTGAATTGTAATTTCAATTTCAAATTAAAATTAAAATTGTATTTGATTTGGGGATAGGTTGCCAAATTTTCTTCAAATTGGAACAATGTGCATGAGTTATTAAGTGATGATGATGAAATCTAGCACCACCAGGTAAGTGATGATGAGCTAGAATAGTTGTAACCATGGAAGTCATGGAGATGTGTATGTGTGTAAGTGTGTAGAAGGAGATGAGTATAAGTGGAATAAGACAATGATATATAGTGGTTCAACCAATTAGGCCTACATCCACTGTGAGTGTGTGATCCACTAGGTATGGGCTCTAATGGCCTTGGATACAATGCACATAAGCTCACTTTCTCTCTCTACTGTGTGTACAAGCAAATTTTTTGCTAGGGTTGCAATTTACCATCCCTTGTGGGGTTGTAGGTGACAAGTATATATAAGTCTTGGGGGTTGTAGTGTACCCCCCCCCCCCCCCCCCCCCAAGTATGCATGGTGCATGTGAATGATGATTTAGCCAATATCCTATTGACACCTGTAGATGCCAAATGATGACATAATACCCCCTCACGTGAGGGGGTGGACTTATTATAACGATCTTCCACGTGCCATGTGAGCCTCACGCGCACTGTTCCACGCGTCTCCCAAGCCACGCGCTGTGATGATGTCACCCTCGGCCTGTGACATGAGGTCGAGGGCAAAGTTCCCTCCGGTAATGTCTGGCCTAATTTGGGACTCGTACTTTCGTACCCTCGAAGGGTCGTCTGGGCCTGATGAGGGGTCGGCCCCTTGAGGGGTCGTCTGGGCCTGATTAAGGGTCGGCCCCTTGAAGGGTCGTCTGGGCCTGATGAGGGGTCGGTCCCCTAGAGGGTCGTCTGGGCCTGATGAGGGGTCGGCCCCCTGGAGGGTCGTCTGAGCCTGATGAGGGGTTGGCCCCTTAAATTCGTTTTGGCCTAATGAGGGGTCGGTCCCCTAGAGGGTCGTCTGGTCCTGATGAGGGTTCGGCCCCATGGAGGGTCGTCTGAGCCTAATGAGGGGTTGGCCCCTTAAGGGTCGTCTGGGTCTGATGAGGGGTCGGCCCCCTGGAGGTATGTCTGGGCCTGATGAGGGGTCAGCCCCTTGAAGGTTCATCTTGGCCTGATGAGGGGTCGGCCCCTGGAGGGTTGTCTGGGCCTCGTCGAGTTGCAAAGTGCCCTCGGACTGGCCGAGGGTACATACGGGTATATCAATCACCCCCCAGCCCTTAGCCATCGATGTTGTTGAGATGGTTGAGGGATAGTGTTTCCCTTGAGATGAGTGTATGGCCAGTTAGGTGCATGACACCTATCAAGTTTTTATCCAGCGTCGTTCTAGTTTTCTAGGTGTGGCGGTTGCACACTGCTTGGGACTTCGTGACTTAATGATGCCCTCCTCGTGGGTTATGCTCTGAATTAGTTAATGGGCCCATTCATTAGCAAGGTATTTAAGCAATTTTTGAAATTATTTATTTTCTTCTTCTTCGTGCCTGAACTCTCTCTCTTTCTAGCTTCTCACCAGCTTTCTAGCCATTTCTGCAATTTCGACATTTCGAGTTTGGCAGTCCCGCTATTTCTTCTCAGGTAATCCCTCTACCCTAGTTCCCTCTTTATCTTCACTTCTGTTTGCTTTCTTATTTTGGGCTCGTAGGGTTGAATTCTCCCTAAGTTGTTTCATAACTTTTTCGGTGTATTCTCCGGTGGTCTATTCTTGAATGTTCTTGATAAAAACCCTTTAATTCTTTGGTTTTGATCGAAAAGTCAAACCTGGTCAATTATGAGATTGTTTGTAGTTGGCTTAGACAAATTCTTCTAAGTTCAGGGTATTCCCCTTAATGCTTAGGAGGCTTTACAGTTTAGCTGAGGAGTTTCCATCCCTGAGAGAGAACTTCTTCGTAGAGATTAGACAAATAGAGGAAGAGGAGCAGAGAAGACGAGGGGCCAACCCTAATTGGGTACAACCCATTTTTCCCATTCCATTAGCCACAATATTACCATATGAGTCTTGTGGGTCGTCCTGTCGTCCAGCCGATAGTCATTCATAAGAGATGGATGAGAGAGCGTCGTCACCAATGGGTGTTGGTCTTTCTTCGAGGAGAGCGACGACTGATCTTAGCCCAGGACAAGAGTTCGAGGGGGTGGTCCCTTTCGAGGCAGTTCCTATAACCACTTTATCCCCTCATGCCTTCCAGATGGCTTTCCTTCATGGGACTCTAACAGGTGATGAGGTCGAGGGAGAGGGGACTGAGGATGATGGTGAGGACTCAGATGTTGACCCAGTTAACACCACTCATGCCTCGTCCTATATTTCCTCATTCAGGGATCGTGACCTCTTGCTGTGGAGGCATGCATTTGATGTTCCCTCCAACATAAGTATGAGGGTTCCCTATGAGTTTGAGAGGGTCTTTGAGGTGAAGAAGGAGAGATAGCAGTGTACGAACAAATGTTTAAGGTCGGTGTTAGGTTCCCTATGCACCCTGCCATTGTTAATATACTGTTAGCCCTCGGCATTGCCCCCTCTCAGCTTCCTCCCAATTCCTAGAGGACGATCCTCGGCTACATCTCCTTGGGGAAGAATGCCTTCACTGACGAACCTTCCTTCGACATGTTTTTGGCCTGTTATAATATCACTTCCTCATCCAAACATCCTGGGTACTATCACCTGGGGGCGATGAGGTCTGATAAAAAACTTTTCCACGTGGCACAAACCTCCAACCACGATTGGAAGAAGATATTTTTCTTCGTTTCTGGAGAATGGGAATTTTTCATCGCGGCTCAACCTTTGGTCGATGGTCCAAGGGTTCCAATAGGATGGTCTAACCCCTCGATGAAGGCTAGGTCAGACCCCGGACTTATTCTGGACGAGAAGGACATAGTCGAATATCTGAGAGAACGAGGTAAAGGGGGTGAACTTGCAAAGTTAGAAGATCTGATGACCCCTCAGTTCCTCAAGGAAGATGTTCTGAGGGTCGGCCCCCTGACATAGCTATGTGAGTTGTATTATTTTTGTTACCAATCTTTACTTTTTTTTAAGTGTTTCATCTTTGCCTCTGCATTTTTCTGACGTGTCGTCCTCTTTTTAGGTCGTCCTTCAGGTATATCAGACCATCTTTGGGAAATGACTGCCCCGAGCTTCCTATCTGGTCTGGGCAAGAAAAAAGGCAAGGAGCCTCAGCAACCTCTGAGTAAAACAAAGACCGTGGAGCCGACGCATGTTGAGTCGACCTCGGACAGGCAAAAGAGGAAAGAGACAGAAGTCCCCATTGACCATCGGCCAGAATCTAGGACGAGGGAAAGGGTGGAGGCGTCTGAAGGGACTGCCTCTTCTTCCAGTATGGGGGCCTTCTGGTCCCAAAACTTGGCATTTTTGAAGGCCGAGCCGTCTTCTCTGATTTCCATCCTGAGGGGGGCAAAGGCGTCTATATTTTCTGCCCCCTCGGCTGTCGACTATGAGTTCTTGTCCAAGATGCCCCCGGCGAAGGTGTATGACTATGGTCTTCACACTATGGCTCAGTTACTTGTTCATAATTGAATTTTTCACCAACTATTTCCTCGATCTCTTAACAACTGTTTATCATTTTCTATGTAGTCTGTCTGTGCCTTTACCTCGGCCACCAAGTGGATGGCTGAAAATCAACAAAAATTTCATGAGGCCGAGAGGGCCATTCAGCATGAGGCTGATCTGCAGACGGAGCTGAAGACTGCAAGGGCTGAACTAGAGAGTGTCTGGACCGAACATGCCAGGGTCTTAGACGAGATGACAAAGCAGCACGATGCAGACTTATAGGCTAAGCACGCACTTATAAAAGAGAAGGACGAGGCCTTGATCAACTTGGGGGTTCAGTTCAAGACCGATCTTGAGGTGGCTATGAAGAAAGTCGAGGCTGATGTTGTGGAGGCCTAAAAACTCTCGGATGAGTTTCAAGGCTTCGGTCTTGAATACTTAAAGAGGGGAATTAGGACAGCCTGTCGGTGGGTCGTCCTTAAGTTTGCTGATGCAGTATCTTTTGTCCGCCCCTCTATCGAAGCAGTCCAACTGGACGACCCCCTAATTGCTGAGGCTTTGGCACAGGTGGAGTCTCAAGTGCAACATCTAAGGATCAGCCTGTCATGGTTGTTGAGGAGACTTCTCTTATCGACATTGAGGCCCTGCCCTCTGATGCTGCTCAATACGGTGACTGTTTGTAGCCAATACCTCTTTATGTACCCATGAATGTAACATATTTTTGTAGAACAAACATCCTTTTGTAATATTTCATTTATAATACCATCTCTTTTGTTGTCTTCCATACTCGTCTCTTATGTGATTTGTATTGTGAATTTTTTATATTAACAATATCATTAACCCCTCCCTCGCCTTTCGTGAGGGTGAATGAGGGGTCGTCCCCAACATTCACCCTCATTATAGCCGAGGGTGGTTTCCACCAATTTTAATTTATGAGGTTAATGAAGTCCCTCCTCATCTTTCTTTAGGGCAAAGGTGGGGTCGTCCCCATCGTTGACCCTCATTATAGCCGAGGGTTGCCTTTACCAAATTAATGGTTTTTAATCAAGTCCTCCCTCGTCTTTCTTGAGGGCAAAGGTGGGGTCGTCCCCACCATTGGCCCTCATTATAGCCGAGGGTTGCCTTTACCAAATTAATGGTTTTTAAGTTCTCCCTCATCTTTCTTGAGGGCAAAGATGGGGTCGTCCCCACCATTGACCCTCATTATAGCCGAGGGTTGTTTTTACCAAATTAATGGTTTTTAAGTTCTCCCTCATCTTTCTTGAGGGAAAAGGTGGGGTCGTCCCCACCATTGACCCTCATTATAGCCGAGTGTTGTTTTTACCAAATTAATGGTTTTTAAGTCCTCCCTCGTCTTTATTGAGAGCAAAGGTGGGGTTGTCCCCACCGTTGACCCTCATTATAGCTGAAGGTTGCTTTTACCAACTTAATGGTTTTTAATTAAGTCTTCCCTCGTCTTTCTTGAGGGCAAAGGTGGGGTCGTGCCCACCATTGACCCTCATTATAGCCGAGAGTTGTTTTTACCAAATTAATGGTTTTTAAGTTATCCTTCATCTTTTTTTAGGGCAAAGGTGGGTTCGTCCCCACCATTGACCCTCATTATAGCCGAGGGTTATTTTTACCAAATTAATGGTTTTTAAGTTCTCCCTCGTCTTTCTTGGGGGCAAAGGTGGGGTCGTCCCCACCGTTGACCCTCATTATAGCCGAGGGTTGCCTTTACCAAATTAATGGTTTTTAATCAAGTCCTCCCTTGTCCTTCTTGAGGGAAAAGGTGGGGTCGTCCCCATCATTGACCCTCATTATAGCCGAGGGTTGTTCCCCAAAGATGATCTCAGACATTCTAGAACTGGAAAACACAAGATGAGAAGAAACACTAATATTTCTCATTAACATTCCAAGTTTTTTGTTGGAGCAACACCCATTACAATTATGGTCCGCCAGGACATTACAAAACTACTGATAGTATTTCTTCAAATGATCTGCATTCCAGGGGTTGGAAAAGGGTTCCCCTTCTAGGTTTTCTAGCCTATAGGTCTCAGGGACAACTTCATCAATGACCCTATATGGGACATGCCAATTCGGGTGGAGTTTGTTGGGCTTCTGCCAAGTCTTTTTGAGGACTAAGTCCCCCACTGCAATTGGCCTCTGCTTCACCCTTTAGTTGTAAAACCTTGCAGTCCTTTGCTGGTAGGCAGCTTGACTTATCTCGGCGTCTTCCCTCCTTTCCTCAATCAGGTCTAAGTCAAGTCTCCTCTCTTCCATATTTCTCTGAGGGTCACACATTTGTACCTTGTGAGTAGGAAACCCAATTTCGATGGGGATGACAGCTTCTGAACCATAACTAGCATGAACGGGATTTCTCCGGTAGAGGTCTTTATTTTCGTCCTGTAGGCCCATAGTACAGCATATAACTCCTCAAACCATCTTCATTTTGCCTTCTCGAGTCTCTTCTTGATCCCATCCAGGATTGTACTATTTGTAACATCCGTTTGCCCATTGGCTTGAGGTTGACCTGGGGTAGAGAAGAATTGTTTGATACTCACCCTTTTACAGTACTTCTCTAGAGATGTGTTCTTGAATTGAGTCATGTTATCTGATATGAGGGTGTTGGGGAGACCATATCTGCATATAATATTTTTCCAGATGAACAGGAAGGTCTTCTGTTCGGTAATCATGACCATTGGCTCTGCCTCCACCCATTTTGAAAAATAGTCAATGGCCACGATGAGGAACCGATAGTTATTGATGGCCCTAGGTAAGGGGCCTACTAGGTCGATCCCCCACACTACAAATGGCCATGGGTATGTAATGGAGGTAAGAGGCTGATGGGGTTGTTGTGGGATGGTGGTAAATTTTTTACATTTGTCACACGTTTTTACATATGCCATGGCATCTTTCCCCAAGGTCGGCCACCAGTACCCCTAGGTGATCACCCTCTTCGCCAAAGTTCTCCCCCCGATGTGGCTTGAACATGACCCTTCATGCACGTCTTCCAAAATGTGTGGGACTTCAGAGGGGTGCACACACCTAAGCAAGGGGAGCAAAAACCCCTTTTTGTACAAGGTGTCTCCGATGACGGTGAATTTTGCAGCTCTGTATCTTAACTTCTTCCTTTCTTTCCTTGCTTGGCATCTCCCCCTCTTTAATGTATCTGATCAGGGGGTCCATCCATGAAGCATCCTTAGAAACATTTAAGCAAGTGCTAAGTGTTCCCTCAGCATCTTCAATAGTTGGTCGAAGAAAAATTTCCATCGGGACTGTCCTCTTGATATCTGTCCTAGTTGATGAGGCCAGCCTGGCAAGTACATCGGCTCGGCCATTGTCATGCCTAGGTATCCTCTTCAATTTCACTTCTCTGAAGCTCTTCAGTAATGACCTTACTTTCTCAAGGTACTTGGTCATCCTCTCATCCTTGGCCTCGTAGGCTCCTAGTATCTGATTCACTACTAGCCTCAAATCACTATGGACCAGAACCTGGCCGACACTAAGAGACTTGGCCAAGGAGAGGCCTACTATCAAGGCTTTATATTCGGACTCATTGTTGGAGGCTTTGAACCTCAGGGCGTACTCAATATATGTGCCATCGGGTGCTGATACTATCAGTACAGCACCACTTTCATTGTCGCAGGAGGACCCGTCAACGAAGAGGCACCACATAGTCTTTTCCTTTAAGAAATTTCCCTCGATGAGGGATACCTGTCTAAAGAGGTATCTTCCCTCTTTATTTTTGACCACTTTCCTTATGCGGTGCTTATCTCAGCCTTATCTGCAGGTGTGTCGGTGAGCCTATCTTATTGGGTATCTGTCTTCCCGAGGCTCTCATCCTCAGCTTCATCATCTTCCCAAGTAAACTTGGCCACGAAATCTGCCAATGATTTCCCCTTAATGGCCATCCTAGGTTGATACACAATGTTAAAGTCCCCCAGCTCTATAGCCCAGGCCATTAACTTGCCTAATTTTTTTGGCTTGTGTAGGACCTGCCTAAGAGGAGAGTCAGTGAGGATGACCATTGTATGGGACTGGAAGTATGGATTCATCTTTCTTGATGCATGGATCAAGGCATAGGCTAACTTCTCCATCCTTGGGTATCTTTGCTCTGCTCCCTGGAGTCCCTTACTATTGAAATACAGTGGCCTCTATACCCCGTCTTCGTCTCTGATGATTGCAGCGCTAATGGCTGACTCTGAGACAGCTAGATACACATAAGAGTCGTTCGCCCTACACTAGTCGTGACAAAAGAAAAGGAGACCCTAGGTATGACTTTAGATCCCTGAAAGCCTCATCGCACTCCTCGCTCCATTTGAAGGCCTTTCTAAGAATTTTGAAGAATGGTAAGCACCTGTCAGTGGCTCTGGACACGAACCTATTTAAAGCAGCCACTCGCCCCGTGAGCCTCTAAACGTCTTTAATGGTCTTGGGAGTCTTCATCTCCATAAGGGCTTTTATCTTTTCAGGATTGGCCTCGATGCCTCTTTGATTCACGATAAACCCCAAGAATTTCCCTGCTCCAACCCCAAAGACACACTTGGCCGGGTTGAGCTTCATTCGGTACTTGTCCATCATGTTAAAGGTCCTCTCAAGGTCGGTCACATGATCCTCTGCCTTCAAACTCTTAGTCAGCATGTCATCTATATAGACCTCCATAGACTTCCCAATTTGGTCTTCAAACATTTTATTTATAAGGCGCTGATATGTTGCCCCTGCATTCTTCAGGCCAAAGGGCATGACCCTATAACAGTATGTCCCCTTGTCGATAATGAAGGCTATTTTCTTCGAGTCTTCAGGGTCCATGAAGATATCGTTGTACCCTGAATAGACATCCATGAAGCTCATGAGCTCTAAATTACAAGAACATTGGAAAAAACGGCACCCCAATCCGAGCTACGATGAAGAAGTTATGCCCATTTAAAGTTGGAGACAAAAAGTCAAAAGTTGAAATTAATTATGGAAGTTGAAGAGACAACTCTTGAAATTTCTTGTTTAATTCATTTTTATTAGTTGTAAAACGTGGAGAGGCATGGTAAGAGTCTCATTTAGGTATACTAAAAGGGTAAAACGTGGAGAGTCATGGGAAGAATCATTTTTTAGGTGTACAAAAGGCCAAGCCCTACATCCTTCCAAGGGGGTCGAATTCTAAAGAGAGAGTCAGATTAAGGAGTTGTTTTTATCAAGTTGTAGGAGGCTAGTAGTTAATATTTAAAGGATTCTTGTATCCAAGAACCCTACTTTTGAAGTTTGGCTACTATTCAAGATTCAAAGATATATTCAAGATTCATCAATCATCCATTGCAAGTAATTTTAATTTATTGTCTTTACTGCTTTCCTAGTTAGTTTAATTAATTGTTGCTTTCTAGTTTTCCAATCCCAATTCAAGTCATGTTCTCAATTTTCTAGATTTAGTTATGAATTCCTGCACTTTCACTTTTAAGTTTTCTTTTATTTTAATCATGTTAAGCTAAGTTTTTAAGGGTGGGGATGCATGACCCAACCCGATGTGGTATGCATAGATATAAAATTTGTCCTCTAAATTAAATAAGTGATTAGATCGTGTTGTATAGTTTCACAAACATTGTAGACCTTTTGACCTCGTTTTCCCTAGGTAACCGGGGTGCTTAAGTATGCAACATGCGTAAACTATTGCAACACTGCTTTACTAATTCTTTGATTATGTACGATGCGGGCTTGAACCTCATATATGTAATGCTTTGGATTACTAAAGACTGGGTATGATCAATTATCTAATTTATGACTAATTTTGTACTGGCATACACACTAGGGTTTGGGGGAGTGTATTCTTAACCCATTTCTTCATTCGAACGAATTCCTTCTTAGTTAGTTAATTTCTCATACATGGGTTAATTTAATTGAATCTAGTTAATTCATAGATAAAATACATAAAAATGAATCATCTTTTTCTTTTCTTTTATTTTAACATCAACTTTAGGATTAAACTACCTTACCTTTTTCATCACGTTCACACGTCCTAATTCCATGTGGATTCGATACCTAGACTCGGCACTATACTCCTTAAGAAGTGTAGTTACAAGTTTAGGTTTTTTGTATTGAGGTTGGAAGCCGATAATAATGACTAGCGTATTTACATGAACGCTTGGTTTACACCTCGATCAAAATGGCGCCATTGCCGGGGAATTAGGTAGACTTTAGGTTAGGTTAGTTAATCCTGAATTTGACCTTAAAAAAAAAATTTAAAATATTCAGAAATATGTGTGTCACGTTTTTGAATTTCCCACTTTGAAATGTCTTATTTTAACTCTTTTGGTGGCTTTAATTTTTATGCTAATAGTGAGGAGGAGAATGAACTCACGATTTATGAACATTGGATCAATATCACTAAAGATGAGTCTCATAAATACAAGCCTAGTGCTAAGTCCATCCAAATTTATGAAAATGAAAGGCTTGAAGAAGAAAGGCGTGAAAAAGAATACAGGGAAAAAATCGTTTTTGGGAGCAAGAGTTGGATGCATTATTCGAATCCAATGACGATTTTTCTTCCGATATTTTTGAGACTAAAGAATGTTTTCAACCAAATGAGGAATCCAATGAATAATCACTTGATCTTGAATTTATGTCCTCACCATTCTCATTCACTATTATCGAACCATTAAATCCATCACAAGAACTGGATGAATGTATTGAGGATGTTGATCCGATTCTTGTTGGAGAATATTTTTTTGAGATGCTTCATCTTACAGGCCATACACTTAGACGTGTCACTCCACCAGGTCAATTTGAAAATTTTGGGGGAGAAGATTTTGAGGACAAGGACTCTATGCTTGAATTTTTTTCCAAGGCGGACTCTTTCTGTTTGTATGCCCCACTTCCCATACTACTTGAAAAATCTATGGAACGTGATTCTATTTTTCTTGGATCCCAATGGGACTTGTCCTCTTATGCACCCAAATCCTTCATTATCCCCCTAATTTTTTTAATAGGAGATGGTTCATTTCTTTCTCTTTGCACATGCCTTTCGTTTTTTCGAACGAAATTCTTATTTTTCGGGAGGCATGCATCCTAGTGAGGGTACACCATTAATCCCTCAAAGTCATATTGTATTTTGGGTGGACCCTCAAATTTTTTGACTTCTAGTGTATAACTTATTAGAGGTTCAAATCGTAGGTTGTACATAATTAGCTTTTTCTTTTTCCTTTTCTTTTTTTATAGTTTAGAGTAATTAGTTAAAGTTTTTGTTATTCTTTTTTGTTATGCTTGGTTATAAAATGTTTTGTAGACTCAATGGGCTCGCACTCTTCGGGGATCGCACCATTTGGGTACTATCTTTCTTTTCCTTTCTTTATGTTGTGTTCTTGATTCGCATTGAGGACAATGCAACATTTAAGTTAGGGGGTGTGGGATATTCTTCCCGTTTATTGTTTAGATTCATTGATTCGATCACATGTTCTTTCCAAGTGTGTTTTTTTAGAAAATTTCACAAATTTAAAAAAAGTTAACCAAAAATATTTTTCTTCAAAATAAATAAAAATTTAAATTTAAATTTTTCAAAAATATCACCTTTATTCTATTTAAAGTCTCAAATTGTTAACAATCAATTGCACTAAGCCAAAATTGACCGAAGATTGAAATTGAAAGAAAATTGATGACTTAACGAATAAGTGTGGAGATTAATCAAACCCGGTGAGATTTCGAGCCTTTATATTTTTTATGAGTTTTTAAATCAATCTGAGTTTATGATTAACTCAAGGTTCTTTTCAGTGTTTTAATAAGTCGTTGATGATCTCAATCCTTTGTTTTGATTGGTTATGGAAAATGTGTGAACTGTTGTCTCGAAATTCGTGCTAAATATATCTCTAAACTTAATTAATCTCGAGATGCATATGGTAATGTGATTAGCAATTTGGACAATGAAGTAGACCCTCTTTTGTTTAACCCAAAAATATTATCCATAATAAGTTGTGAAAAAAATTATCCCTTTGCAACCCAATTGAGCCTAATAAAATATTTCCCTTTCGTTTGATAACCCAAAAAACCCAATTGGCTCGGAATTGTGAAAAAATAGAAATTCATCAAGTAAGTCCAAAGTGTGTAATAAAAAAAAACTGGGCAAGAAAAAAAATAGCAAGAAAAAAATATGAAAATTGAAAAAAGAAAGAGAAAAATGAGCAAATGCCCAAAAAAGCACTAATGGGCGTTATAAGGACATTTTCCAATTCCGAACAATCCGTCTATTTTCAATTTTATCCTTCACACTTTTTAACCCCAAAAGTCCTAACCGAGTCCGAATGGTGAAATTAATTAGTGCATGGAGAGCTAAGACATGCAAAGATAGTAAAAGAGATTAAAATGGTGTGATTAAGAGATGATGTTTCCCGTTTCCTAATAATTGTATTCCGATGATGAGATCTTTTCACCATATATTTCCTTCTTTTCAATTTTGTATGCGTGAATTTGTGTCCATTATATTTACTCTTTATATCATGCATACCGAGAGAAAATAGCCACAATCCGAGTAATTCGTTTGTGAGTGCATCCGTAAGAATTTGAATCAAAATGAATTTTCGAAAAGTAACGTAATGCTCAATCGGTGGAAATTTGAGGTTTAATTTCTGGCTTTGCACACACACACTATGGTTTGAGAAATTTGAATATGAATTTATGGTGATTATTTTTTGAAAACTTTAAATTGTACAATTTTTAAGTATTTTGATATTTATTTGAGTCAATAAAGAATTTTGTGGGTGTATTCACTGCAAACCCTCACGAGACAAAACTCATCCTACTTGGGTAACCTAGGGGTTTAAAGGCTTGTTGCATATGCTCAATGCAATCGCTTGCATGCGAAAGTGGAATTAAATTTTACTAAAAGAATTTTCAAGAGTGTAATTTTGGTTATATTCATTTACATTGCTCGGGACGCACAAAGTTCTAAGTTAGGGGGTGTGATTAGGCACATATTCTTCATATTTATCGCCTTAATTTCGGTATTTTTATGATCCCGTATAGTGTAAATAGCTTGGATTTGTCTCTTATTTATGATACTAACCTCTTTTGGCAAGTATTCCTTATTTTGTGTATTTCTCATGTGTTTTACACGTATTTCATGCAAATTAGTGCGAAAGAGAATGCAAAATAGTGAAGAAACCAAGAAATGGGGAGTTGAAGGGCATTTTCGTAATTTTACATATATATTCTGGTGGTGGGGAAAGCTAAAGAGTTGAAGAGCTCTAAATTACAAGAACATTGTAAAAAATTGCACCCCAAAGAAGTTATGCCCATTTAAAGTTGGAGACAAAAAGTCAAAAGTTGAAATTAATTATGGAAGCTGAAGAGACAACTCTTGAAATTTCTTGTTTAATTCATTTTTATTAGTTGTAAAACGTGGAGAGGCATGGGAAGAGTATCATTTCGGTATACTAAAAGGGTAAAACGTGGAGAGTCATGGGAAGAGTCATTTTTTAGGTGTATAAAAGGCCAAGCCCTACATCCTTCCAAGGGGGTCGAATTCTAAAGACAGAGTCAGATTAAGGAGTTGTTTTTATCAAGTTGTAGGAGGCTAGTAGTTAATTTTTAAAGGATTCTTGTATCCAAGAACCCTACTTTTGAAGTTTGGCTACTATTCAATATTCAAAGATATATTCAAGATTCATCATTCATCCATTGCTAGTAATTTTAATTTATTGTCTTTACTGCTTTACTAGTTAGTTTAATTAATTGTTGCTTTCTAGTTTTCCAATCCCAATTCAAGTCATGTTCTCAATTTTGTAGATTTAGTTATGAATTCCTGCACTTTCACTTTTAAGTTTTCTTTTATTTTAATCATGTTAAGCTAAGTCTTTAAGGGTGGTGATGCATGAACCCAACCCGATGTGGTATGCATAGATATAAAATTTGTCCTCTAAATTAAATAAGTGATTAGATCGTGTTGTATAGTTTCACAACCATTGTAGACCTTTTGACCTCGTTTTCCCTAGGTAACCGGGGTGCTTAAGGATGCAACACGCGTAAACTATTGCAACACTGCTTTACTAATTCTTTGATTATGTACGATGCGGGCTTGAACCTCATATATGTAATGCTTTGGATTACTAAAGACTGGTTCTGATCAATTATCTAATTTTGTACTGGTATACACACTAGGGTTTGGGGGAGTGTATTCTTAACCCATTTCTTCATTCATATTAATTCCTTCTTAGTTAGTTAATTTCGCATGCATAGGTTAATTTAATTGAATCTAGTTAATTCATAGATAAAATCCATAAAAATCAAACATTTTTTTCTTTTCTGTTATTTTAACATCAACTTTAGGATTAAACTACCTTACCTTTGTCATCACATTCACACGCCCTAATTTCCTGTGGATTCGATACCCATACTCGCCACTATACTCCTTAAGAAGTGTAGTTACAAGTTTAGGTTTTTTTGTATTGAGGTTGGAAGCCGATAACAACGACTAGCGTACTTTCACGAACGCTCGGTTTACACCTCGATCAGTCCTCGAGCGTCACAACCACGATTATAAGTTAAAATTATTTAATTTTTTAATTACGTTATATTTTTTATTAACTTAATTAACTAATCGTTTACTTTTTACCGTTTCAGGCAAAGCTTAAGAAAGTGCATGAGTCATAGTCCGATGCCGACAAAGCATATTTGGCTATGGCCTCACTCATCCAAGTTCTCGGGACGGATCGCAAGGGGAGGAATAAGGGGTGTGCTCTTGGATGGGGAAGTCGAATATCATTGGAATGGGACGAGTAACACCGAATTGACTCATAAGGTGGACACCCATGACGATAAGCTATCAAGGTTGGAGGAGACGGTCCTAGATTTGTACGCCTTCATGAAGTGTCAATGGGGGTCCACCTTCGATGAGGGCGAGGGAAAGGGCAAGGGAAAGGGGAAGGAGAAGGAGAAGGAGGCAGATGAGGACATTATTGCCTCATCGCTGATACACACGGACACGCCTCCCTTATATGATTCATTTCCTATATTGACCCCCATCGAACGACCTATGTCAACAATCGGTTGTTCGAGTGTGTTTTCAATCAATATATTTGGTGGGGATCCGATAGCGAGGAGGTTGAGGGACCCGGGCACCCTCCTAGGTATGGTGGTTCATGGGCGTCCCCTGTAAGACATTAAGGCAAAGGTACTAATCACGCATGTTTTGGCCAAAAATGAGAACTCACCTTTGTGTTTTCACGAACAATGTGGCGTTCAGCGATTGATGGGTGTTTCAATGCATATGTCGTGTGGCATTCCTTCCTCCTTACCTATTCTAAACTCTAGTCCATGAAATTATTTGTAAATGTACGGTGTGATACTGATTAAATCGAATTTTCAACTTTCCAAGTTATCCTTATTTAATTGGTGTCAATTTTTAATCCAATCCAATTCAACCCTAAAACATGCATCTAACAAATATGAATTTCTAAGTCACAGATTTTAGAAAAAAATCCCCGAAGGGAAAAACCTTTTATTTCACCAATAGTACTCACAATGATTACAAGTGAAATCTGCAAAGAATTTACCCCAGCAAACTCTCATACGTCGTAACCTAAATCAGTAATGGATTTATGCACCAGCTCCATAAGAACCGTAGTTCAGTCAGTACAGGAACACTCACGAGTACTCCCTTTGACACGCAGTCTCGTCAGCCAAGAACCTCTCTCAAGTGGCACCTAGATCAGCAATAGAGATCTTCTCTACAAGAGAAACTTCACAAAATTGTGTTCTTGGGATCCAAAACAATTCACATAAAGAGCGGGATGATTTGTGAATTGAAAACAAAAGGATTTGAACCCTAAATGAAGAAGGCAAAGAATTCTGTTGGTTTGTAGTTTGTGCAGAATAAAAAAAGTCGGAGTTTTCTTAACGAAAACGGAATGGTTTAACACCTTTTATATAAAAAAAACTTAAGGCGGCAAAATTCTATAATGAAACTAGATATCGTTCGAACGAAACTAACTATCGCTCGAACGACAACTTTGCACGAGATGGTAAAGTTTTTTGAACAACTTACAGAGGTCACTCGAATGACCTTATTAAAGAATAATTTTGTTCTTTTCTTATTTCAAAAGTCGTCCTCAACACTTAGAAAAAATATTTTGACGAAAAACAACGCCTCAACGCTTAGAAATTTTTTTTGAAACAAATATCCCCAACACTTAGTGAATCGTAACATAACCAAAACATAACCTTGCCAAAATTAATCTCGCGAAGGCTTGAATGTTGAAGAACTTTGATATTCGGATCCGTCTTGATGCATTATTGAACTTGAATAAGTCTTCGATGGTTGTAGTGGTATACGACATACTCAAATGTAAATCAAACAATAAAATAATGTCCTTACGAATCTCCACCTATGTCTATGTCGGTATAAAATAAAAACATCTGAATTATCAAATCAAAATGCCTATACAAATTTAATACCCTCCCATGAACCTAACACTGAAAAGGTACTAAACATGCAAGTCTAAAAATTTTCTTCAAAATCTTTAACATCAAATCTTCAAGCTTTTCTCATCAGGGTGTGCAACATAATGATCTTTAATTTTGTACCTACACACATGAGACAAAGCAAATACCTTTGTGACGCGTGGAGTTTGAAATTATATAAGAATAAATCAATAAATAATCAAATATCCCCCATAATGCAAAAACTCCCCCATAATTTGTTCTCCCCCTTTTTATTTGACCGAAATAGACAAGAAAACGAATAAAAATAAACATGCAATTATCACGACAGATATGCATAGAAAACATGGATCAAACTATGCTCACGCAAAGGAATCCTCAAAGGCATCCACAAACTATTTTTTAATTTTTAATTTTTCAAACAAAAATGAAAAAATAATTTTGCAAAAATCACACACCATGAATTTACACTAAGATAACCTAATAATGGAAACGAAATGAATGGGTGTGAACAATTCGATAGGCAAATCAATGCAATGACGCATGACATATGTGCACGATGAATATGTGTACTCCTAACGAATGAATCTCAAAATTTTCCTTAGGGGTCGAAAAATGTGAATTTAGATGACATTTGTAAGGACACAAATTTCCAATTGAGTCCATATATAGTTTTGGCTCAATTCCGGACAAAAACATTTATTCATAGGATAGTATTTATTGTAATATTTACAAGCCTATGAAGTGTATGTTGAAGATGTAGCGGCAAAGAATTTAAAGCTTCATCAAAATGACGATTTGCGTGCCTCGTTTCTACGTCATCATCTAAGGTTCCATGCTCCCAAGGTATGAATGTAATTATATTGATATAGGAGCTTGGAACAATGTTTAGTTGGGTGTTAGGTTTAATAAAAGCCATGTTTATTTCAGAAATAATTTAAAAAGAACCTTATATTAATATATATAAATGTTTCTGGGCCAAAATAGAATTTAACAAAAATTTCTGAAACTCGTTCGAAATTTCGTTCGAACGAGATTTTTCGTTCGAACCAAACTTCGTTCGAACGAGACTGCTTTCCAACCAAACTGGTCAGTCGTTAGATAAGTCGTTCGAACGACTTTCTCGTTCTAACGAGGTATCTAACGAGGTTCTAACAAGCCCAGGCTGGTCGCTCGTTAGAACCCTCGTTCGAACGACAGTCAAAGTCGTTCGAACGAGAATGCCAGGCGGGAACAGTTTTGAGCAGTTTTTTGGCAGTTTTTCCCCACTTCTCCACTTGGTTTTCAACCAATTTTTTTCAGACTTATTTATGAACGGGAATCTCTTTTTCTAACTTATCTTTTTCATACCAAACAAACTCCTAGAGAGTGTTTTGAGAGAAAATTTATTTAAGGAAAAAGATCAAGTTTAGAGTGTCATTTTTGAAGAAAAATTCTACACACTCTAGTTTACACCCAATAGTTGTTTTATCCAAGTTCTCTATATTCATATCTTTACTTGGAGTTTTTGGCACCGGTGTTTCTCTACCGAAATTAAAAAGGAGACGTTTCGGGTTTGCTTCTATTTCCCATCACAAAGAAGAAGACATTTTGCGGCGATTTTACTCACTTGGAGAAAGGCTCCAAGCTTGGGTGACGATGTGCCTAATTGCCCGATCGGAGGGAGTCCGAGACCGCAGTGGAGCTCCGTTGGTTATCCGCTAATTGGAGGTCGATACAAGAATAAGCATCACGGCTTGAGAGGGTTCGAGTTTAGGAAGTAAGTCTTTTGTCTTGTATTTTATAATACCATTTTTAGTGGATTTGAGGCTAGGGCCGTCCCGAGGTTTTTTCCCGTTAGTGGGTTTTTCCTCGTACATCGCGGTGTAGTGTGACATTGTTTAATTTTATCTTGCACAAAATTTAGAACGCATGCTTAGGATAATTTCAAGATAAAATTCGGTTTAATTCTCACACTCATTTAATTTGGGACTTAAATTAAATATTGGGTAAACTTGTGTAATTCTTGTCACTTGCATTAATTTGGTTTCGCCTAACTTTGGATATAATTGTTAATCATGACTTAGGCAAATTTCTAGGACTTGAATTATTATGTTTTAATTCGTTTTGAAGATATTAAAACTTGTTATTATTTTTGAAAGTTAAAACCATCTCAACGCTTCCGCATTTGTTTAAAAAGGAAATTAAATTTTTTAATTGTGATAATTATTGAAACCCCCCGGGGCTTGTCCTTTACAGATGACATCGTCTTAATCAAATCGACAAATCAAAGTGAGACATGATTTTCACACCAATAATGTCTAAAACTATGTAACGCTTTTTCATGACTTTTTCAGGACGTGAAAACACGCTTTATATTCCATTCAAACTCCCTCATAAATAATAATTCTTTTTATTTTTCTTATAAGGTGATGAAAGAAAATCCTATTGGCCCACTTTATGGCATATCTTTCTTTTTATTACCTTTAAATTTTTTTGGGCTATTTTCAACCTCTTAGGATCTTGGTTCTGTTTTCGTGCCATGAATTTTCTTGGTCCGATTTAAACGGTGGCTTAATCGCAAACAATAAATGAGTACTTTTGTAGCCCTTCCCCATTTTTTAAATAAATCACACAAATTCACATTAACGGTTCTTACAAGCACTACTTTCATTGTCAAGTTTTATCGCATTTGGTTTGTTTTAATGACAAAATTGAGTTAAAAGCACATCGACCAACTTGTGATAGACAATAACAATAGTCAAACAAATTCGTGCAAGTGTGCATTAAAGTAACTCATGAGTCAAACAGGTAGGTAGTAATAGAAAATCACATATTAATGACTCCAAATATTGTAAAGCACAAAAATAAAATGATGATGCATATCAAAACACTATCAAACAGTCACATGGATATGGAATGATATATGTGACTTGGTCATCCTAAGTGTCCATCCATAAACGGTTCAAAGCAAAATACAAAATATGTTTGGCTTTTTTAATTTTTTCTAAAAAAACTGAAAATCTTTTTATATTTTTTCAAAAAGTTTCAAAAACAAAATCTTTTTGGTTTTTCGAAAAATATATGAAAAAAGGAAAATATAGATACAAAAATGATACACACTAGCAATAGGTCTAAAATATCATCCTGAAAATATCCTATGGTAGCAAACAAGTCTAAACCTCAGCTGTTAGGTGCGGTGGAGCTTTCCAAAGGTGGTGACATCCTATGAAAAACATCCATCAAGTCATGTGAAGTCTTGATTAAAAATTTGACCTGCTCCCTAAGATGTGAAAACTCACTCACGTAGTCATCCAGAGCATCATGTGTTGGTGCGTGTGTGTGATCACGTGTAGTAGCAAAACGTGACACATAACCTAACTTAAAATAAAACTCCCTAACGTGTCCTCTCTTCTTGAAGTGGGTGCAAACATACACGGGCCTAGGACCACCTCTCTCGAAACGTCTAGGATGCACTCTCCTCTCTGGAACGGGACTCCTAGGTGGGTTAGGTTGAGATCCACATGGATCTATCACTAACTCGGGAACCGGCTCCGGTGCAACGTGGAAAGTGAACGCATTATCATGACATATTCCTCGTCTCTCAACATCACCCAAAACGGGATTGAGAACCATCTTTACAACCTTCTTAGATGTGTTCTCTAAAGGGACTTTGACCTCCCAAGAATGTTCGAGTTCACTCTCGAGTTAGGATACACGTGTCGTCATACTAGGCACCGTGTTGGTCAAATCACTCTTTTCCCCGAGTTGACTTTATTTCTCATCAAACACCCTCAAAACCTCTAACTCTCTCTCCAAATCTCTCACCCTAAGACCTAACTCCTTATTCAATTTCTTAGTCTTTAAGGTCTCGTCGTACAAATCTCTAAACACAATCTGGAGCTCACTTTCACCTTCTCTCCCACACTCACTTTCTCCTTCACTCAAAACACTCAAACTATCCTCCTCTTCGGGGGTCTCACGTGCACAAGTATCCTCATCATCGTGGGACAAACTAGGTGTGCTCTCGTGACTAGCTAAAAAGGCGACAAATCTCCCATGTGAATACTCCCCCTCGGAATGCTTCACCTCTTCCTCACTATCGCTAAGAGTGGATGGAATAGAAATATGTTTGCCCTTTCTCCTTAGCCTAGTGGAACAACTAAAAAGATCAATGCCCCTTTCCCTCACACTCAAAACACTTCTCTTCTTCCTATTTCTCTTTATCACTCTCTTTTTCACCGCTCTCTTTGGCCTCATCTTTCTTTTTGTTTTTCTCAAAAAAAAGTTATTGGAAGAATTTTGTTTTGAAAACTTTGCAAATTTTTTAAAAATTTTCGCTAGCATGGCCATATCAAAATCAACCTCACCCTCGAGTCGGACTCACAAACTATCACTTTCTTTTTATTCTCTCTCTTGGAAACTTCCACTCCCTTCTTAGATTGGGATATAAGTGCTATCCCTCTGTCCTTAGGTTTGATAGTGTTTGGGAACATGTCAATCTCATATGTCTTGAGGTCTCCTACCAGCTCTTCCAATTTTAAATTGCTCAAATTACCCAAGGAATTTAAACACAATCACTTTAGGGATAAAAACTTTAGGCACCGATCTTAAAATATTTTAACTACTCGTGCATTAGGAACATGCTCGCCAAGATTGAAACCAGTGTTGACAATATCATACAAACGTGCACAAAACTCATCAAAATACTCAGTCTCAACCATGGTAATTATTTCAAATTGAGTAGTTAAATTTTGAAGTTTAGACTCTTTGACCGCATTTGTGCCTTCGTGGATAAGTTGTAAAATGTCCCACGCTTATTTTGACGTGGTGGACATCATAATACGTCAGAACTCCTCAGGAGTGACGGCACTAGAAATTTCACTCAGCGCAAGCGAATTAAAAGTGCTCCATTTAAGTTCGTCCTCAGTCCTGTCTGTCACGAGTTTTAAAGTAGTGAAATTATTTACGGTGATAGTGGGAGGAATCCAGCCTCTTTCATAAATACTCCAAACGCACTCATCAATGGCCTTTAACTGTGATTTCATAAGTTCTTTACAGTAGGCATAATTAGACTCATCAAAAATGGGCATCCGATTATATAAGTGCATAATTGGAAAATTACGATTTTTCACAAAATATTTTTTAAAAAAATCAATGTCACACAATTTTTGCAGAAATAGGAATACACAATAAATTAGTATAACCTGCTCTCATACCAATTTGAAAATGCACGGTGTGATACTGATTAAATCGAATTTGCAAATTTCCATGTTAACCTTGTTTAATCGGTGTTAATTTTTAATCCAATTTAACTCAGCCCTAAAAACATGCATCTACGTGTAGTGGATCATGCCAACACAAACAAATATGAATTACTGACTCACAGATTTCTAAAAAAATTCCCAAAGGGCAAAACCTTTTATTTCACTAATAATACTCACAATGATTACAAGAGAAATCTGCAAAGAATTTATCACAAAAAACTCTCGCAAGACGCAATTTAAATCAACAATGGAATTTCGTAGCAACTCCACAAGAACCACAGTTCAGTCAGCCCGGGAACACCCACAAGTACTCCCTCAAGTGACACCTATATCAGCACTAGAGATCTTCTCTACAAGAGAAACTTCACAAAGTTGTGTTCTTGGCTTCCAAAATAATTCACATAAAGAGCAGGATGATTTGTGAATTGAAAACAAAAGGATTTGAACCCTAAATGAAGAAGACAAAGAATTCTGTTGGTTTGCAGTTTGTGTAGAATAAAAAATATCAGGTCTTCTTAATGAAAATGTAGTGGTTTAACACCCTTTATATAAAAAAAACTTAAGGCGGTGCATTGCTCAATCGAAATTGGATCTCACTTGAACAAAACTAATTGTCGCTCGAACGACAGCTTCGCGCGAGATGGTAAAATCATTTGAATGACTTACACAAGTCACTCGAACGACCTTATTAAAAAATAATTTTTTTCTTTTATTATTTCAAAAGTCGGCCTCAAAACTTAGAAAAAATATTTTGACGAAAAACAACGCCTCAACACTTAAAAATTTTACCATAAAGTAGCCACAACACAACCTTACCAAAATTAATCTCGCGAAGGCTTGAATGTTGAAGAACTTTGATATTCGGATCCGTCTTGATGCATGGTTGAACTTGAATAAGTCTTTGACGGTTGTAGTGACATACGATATACTCAAATGTAAACTGGACAATAATACAATGTCCTTACATTATTTGTATCTATTTTATTTGGATTTTGAATTATATTTGTATTTTTTTGATTTGGTACATGTTGGTTTGGATATGGATATTTGTATCTGGTTATTAATATTTACATGTTGGTTATGGATATTTGTATTTTGGTTTGGTTGCTTGATATATATGCTGTTTGGACAGGTTAAATTTTTCTATAACAGGTACAAATATACTGTTGGGTAGTGGCAGTGGTCATACTTCCCCTCAGTTTTTTTAAAATCTGCACAGATTTGTAACGGACTTTGACTGTGACAAGTCTGTCACAAAGAAACTTGTCACTTTCGTGACAAGTTTCTTTTTCATGGACTTGCCACGATCAAGGACCGTGACAAGTTTAAGTTTTTGTCACGGGCTTGTCACGATCTTTAACGGTGGCAAGTCCGTGATAACTCTATTGAACTTGTCACCGTCAAAGATCCTGATAAGTTTGACTTGTCAAGGTTTCAACCGTGATAAGTTTTACTTGTCAAGGTTTTGGTCGTGACAAGTTGGCAGTTTTGGTGTAGTGCATGTCGATCGAGTTGAGGGGGCATTGGACACCAAGAACTTCACGTGTCATACTAACATTTTGACCAAGTACTTTATTAGTTGGGTGGGACAGTCGGTTTTAGAGAGTTCGGCGATCAGTAAGGCTACACTACAGAGCATTGACTTAGAGTTTTACGCCTACTTCTCTGTGTACTTAGCTTCCTATTAATAGGGGAGGAGAGTGATGCAGAGGCATCATCATTATTTGTACTAGTATGTAACCCGCGCGATGCACTGGTGCATTATAAAATTTGGTAAAAATATATTTAAAAAAAACTTTAAAAACATGAAAAACTTTGCATACTAATATTAAGAATGAAATCAGTATAAAAATTGAAGAAAATATTAACATAAAAATTTAATCATATATCATACATACACAATCATGTACAATAACTAAAAAGAACCTACCCAACATCATAACACCAATTACAAAAACATATCTTTCAAACCTACCCAAATGGTTTTACTCTTAAAATAATAATACCACAAACAATTAAAACTCATTCTAGTACCTACCCAGATCTAAAAATGCCAAACCCTTAAAACCAAAATCTAGAATATATTTTCAAATACTTAAAGCCATATCATTGAAACCTCAATGATTAAACCATTAAAATAGAGTATTGTATTTATTTTCCCTACACCATCATTACAAAAAAAGAAAAAAAATAATAATATGGCATTTCACCTAACATCCACCCAAAACTATTATAGATTTTTTTAAAGAAAATTCAAAATTAAAACCCTAATGATGGGCCATATGGAATGAATTATTTTACATTGTCACCTTTGATGTTGAAACTAATAGCAATAACATCCCTCACAAATGAAGCTAACATTTTATGAATCTATAATAAAATTAATTCCATCAGTGAGGCCCTGTAATCGGATTAATATGCAACAAACCATGCCCCAACCATGGAGATGATATAACCAATCATTAAAAATTATGGAGGTATTCTTCTTCGCCTCACATGCATCATTAATGATGAAACCAAATCCCATATGTAACTTAATCCCTGAAATGAATCTAATCAACGTTGGATGAAATTATCCAAACAATGAATAATTAAAACTTTACCTCAATATAGATGGATCAAAACCCATCCTAATCCCGCCATGGATTTTGGAACAATCACTAATGGAATCAAAATTTAAATCTTGACAATATTATTTATATGAGGCCCAACTGAAGCATTTGAATCAATAACAACTCTGTCACAATAGATTGCATGTTGATTTAACTCTAGTGATGGATCAAATAGACCGATATATCACCAACACATTGTAAAATTTTGGGCCATGCAGAGAAACATGAACAAATAGCATTCAAAAAGCCTCCAATCGTTGGATCCTTAGGCATCCAAAAATGTAATTAAAATCCACACACATCATACCTTTGTGGAACCATGTGTGTTGAAAATAAAATAATAGATTAGGCATTGCCAGTCTATTAATATAGGTATTGTAACCAACAAAAACAACCATTAGTATGTCATACATGGAGATGAGAAAATTTCAACTAATCAAATATATGACTGGATTGATGCTTAGTAAATCAAACATATTAACCTAAAGAAAAGGATATCGTAAGGAAATATATGGTTGTATTTTCGTAAATTTTTTTCTCTCGTTTATATGGGATTCTCTCTTGTGCATCTCATTTGTTAGGAAGTATCGATATTAAAGTAATAAATGAAAATATGGAAGATACCTTAGATATGAGCTATGGTTGGGCTGAGTTGTCTGGTCCAGAGTAGAGATCCATATTTAAAGATGAAAGACAAATTACAAGATCAATAGTTTTTTATTTTATTTTTAAAAAGATGTGTAAATTACTTTACTTTTTTTGTGTAATTTCTGTCAAATTCAGCCACCAGATACAAAAGCAGAGATAATAAGACTTAGACACCAACTGTCAAAAGCACCTCTTTTTATGCTTTAGTGGTCAAGATTTTAAAAAAGTTCTGAGATTTCTTTCCCATATTTGTGTCTACTCTCTCAGAGGTGTTATGTACCTTATTTTTAGTCGGTAGATAAATTTGTTTGACTTAAAAAAAATGCCTAAATTTCCTGTTCGTCATATCAAATTTATCGAATGAGAAAATCTATCAATGGTCATATGAGCTTTGGACTTTTCAGTTATCGGTGTGATGATACGAGAAATCAGAATAGTGTCATTCTTAACATCATGTCAAATGTAAAATAATAATAAAATAAGTAAAAAGGAAAAGAACATGGAATATAAAGTGATTCGGCTATAAAAAAAATGAGCATATTGTAATACCCCGTATTTTTATGATTTTTAAATTTGGGGATTTATTAAATTTAAATTGATATATTAATTTAATATTAATCCAAAAATTTATTTTAAATATTTACTAGCGTGATGAGAGTTAGTAATTATTGAGAATTTGTTGAATATTACTTAATGGGTAAAGTAATATGTATAATTGAAATTATTTAAATTGTCACGAATGAATAATATGACAATTATGGAAATTAAGTCGGGAAGCGTCTGTGTCGTGTCGGGATTAAATTATTAATATAACAAGTGAATAAAGTATAAGTCACTCGTTTGGTCATTTAGAGTGCGCCAAAGTGTCCGGAAGGGTCAAGATAATCAGAAAAGTGTACCCGGGGGTTTAGTTTGGGTCTCGGGCATTTTTAGGCACCGCCGCCAAAACATAGATCGTAAGATGAGGAACGCAGCCATATCCTCATCATCATCAAATCAGACATTAGAATCCCAGTCAAGTATCTATCTTTCTTTTAGTTAATGTTTCACCCATGTTAGAATAGGATTGTTAAACACATGTTTCATGGAAGAATTTAATGATTTAGAGAATTTAAATCACATGTTTTAGAGGAAATAGATATATTCTGAAAATCTCAATCATATGTAGAGGATTACCCATGAAATGGTATTGGATTGAAAGCAAGAAATCTGGAAAAAGAATTGGAGGAATGGAAGTTTTATGAAAAATTAGGGTTCTTGATAATTATGATGATTTACCCCATTAATTCAATACCTTTGATGAATTTGTACATGTTTCACGTAGGAAATCGTGTATATAGGTATATGTAACCAGTAGTAATTTTTTGGGGAGTATGGGGATCGTTAATGGAGTTTTGGTTGAGTTTGGAGAAGAAAACCCATAGTTAACAATGGCAGAATTCGGAATACCTGCTTGATCGATCGATCGACACAAGAGTATTGATCGATCGATCGACCCCTTTCCTCGATCGATCGATCCCTCCTGGAAAACTGTATATTTTTTCCCTTTTTTGTTTAATCCGTATAAAATACGTAATATCATTTAAATTGTATAATGGGTCATGAAGAGGAACAATAGGGTCTAAGTAGACTCCGTTGAGTGAAATTTAATATGGGTTAAAAATTTTGGTTTACGGGGGGGGTTTAGTCACACATTGGAAATTATACGTACATTCACTAAAGGATTTAGAGACTCGTGAAAGACTTATACCAGAAGGTTAGAGAGGGTGTATCTACTAAAATTATATTTTCGTAAGTAGGAATGCTTCGAGAGATGAGAAGTAAGTATGAAATAATTATAAGTGAGAATAAAAGAGATGCATCCTTTATGCGAGATAATTGAGTAAAATTGTACTAAGAATGGATAATAATAATTATGGGACGTGGGCAAAACTAATTTGGAAAATATGAATATCTATATATATGACCATGTGACTTTGTACATATATTAAGTATTATATTTGTGAATAATCATACCGCGCTACTTGCTATCATGGAGATTACCACGCCGGGACAGTCTTATCTCGATGGGACCTTTATGGGGGATATTGACTTGTACCCTAGAACATAGGATTCCTTGGTACATTCTATCTGAGAATGATAGTCAGACGGTCCTAAGTGACGTGAGGGGTATGTGCTGACCTCTTAGTGACTTGAAACTAAGCTTCACCTCCATTTTTTGTGTATTGTGTTAATACAGTTCGAGAGTGATTCTGAACTAGTATTTCTCTTAGTACGAGTGATACAGGGACTTGATAGCAGAGTATGCCAGCACTATAGATTTTATGTGGGGTGATGATAGTATATATATTATATGAGTGGCCAATATACATATTCTTATATATGGGAACTTTCTACTATGCATATAAGTAGTTAAGTAATAAATAAATTCTCCAACTTTATAATAAGTTTTTGGGAACTTTGTATTGGTACTGAGTTGTTCTAAGTAACGTAAGAAATCTCGAAGAGATTGATTTTGTTTAAACTAAATATCATAACCTTTTTACTTATCGCGATAAAACTTTATGGAAAAATAAGTTAGATAGACTTATGAGTTTAGCAGTATGGTAGGCGTGCACACTAGATGAGAGATGAGAATTCTCAAGAGAGTGTCGCGTACTAACATGGTTGTCACATTAGCCGGCAAGCATTTTAAATACTTGCTAAACTATTTTAAAACTGTTTTACACTCGGGCTCTGACCCGTTTCGTGTAATTTTTCTTTCTCTTGAATATATATATATATGTATGGATTACAGGTGCCCAGCCACAGGGGCGTCACGCATAGATTCTTCGGACTGGACGTGCTGCAGCTTATGTGGGAGTTGCAGGCCCTTGCTTTAGATGATCTCTTCATTGATTATGTTCTAATTTTAGTTCTTCTTAGTTAGGGCATGCGTCGCTCGTTTTCCTATTCCGTTTGTACTTTTTAGAGATTTATGTTTATTTATATTTCTAGTATTCGGTACTCTTTGGGAGTTAACTCTTGTCAGGATGATTCAATTTATAGTTCTTAAGCCTTGTTTGGTTTATCTAGATGGTTTAATTCTTGTGTGTTAATTTTCATCCTTAGTATTTATGTGATTCTTAAACTATTAATTATTAAAAAGGTTTTCATATTGGAATTTAATAAAATGAAAATAAGACTTTAAATTTTTTTGACACTTAGCTTAATTATTTAGGGTGTTTAAATTGATAATTTTTTTTTATTTTGTGACAGTGATACTAAGAATGAACCAACCGTTCACCATGATTTTAATTTAAGAAAGGACTAATCACCTGATATTTAATTAGGCGGGATGTCACACATACATCCACAGTGTTGACCTACTCTTATTATAAACATTGCATAATATATGATTGAATGACCATTATACGCGTACAAGAGAGAGAAGAGATAAAGTACATGTATAGATCTGAAGTGGTATCCTAGGATATCTTGAATATCTCTGGCTGCTGTTGCAGCTAGGGTAAGCCCCCATGTGTGGTACTCTAGAGAGAAAAATTGGGTAGAGAGAGAAAGGCGGGGCTTTTCCAAGTGATTCCTTTTTTCTCTCCCCTTGATAATGAGATGAGCACTTCTATTTATAGATTTCATGAAAGTAGTGTCATGTGCCTGGAGAAAGTGATAAATAAAAAAGTGAGATGAGTATGTCCTCCTTATAGAAGTTAGACGGTTGTCAACTGACCAATGCTGGAGCAGGTATCGCGACCTGTTTAAACCCAAGAAACGGTAAGTGCCTGGATGGATATCGTGTCCTATCTGAACTCAGGCAACATCTAAATCTGATCATGGCCGGTGGGATGAGGCCAAGCATATGGGGTTGTGGCATGTATGTTCCCAAGCAGGGCCACGATATGTCTGTTCCCAGATTATGGCCTATTAATATTGACTCTGCGGCACTAGTGATTATATTGGGATATTATAATAAGCCCCCAAACCATAGTGTCAGGAGGTGGCGAGTGGGGGCTACGACTGTATTCTATGTTCATGCCATGGTATCATTGTTTGTCAGTCTTTAAAAAGTGTCGCGACCAATACAATGCGAGGTTTCACCTTCTAGCGCCCTCTCATATAAATGGGATTGGTCGTGGCCTTCAGTACCTTTTCCAAATCCTTGAGAGCAAAACTTTGTCGTATTCATCTTTGAGTTTTCCAGTGATTCTCCTGTGGTGGTTCAAGGTAATTTGAGGATGAGTTGTATTGATTCCAAACCGAGTGACCATCGTCCTTTCATTGATTTCCTAGTAACCCTCGAATTAACCTTTTGTTTTCTTTGATTCCCATTTTTTGCATTTTATTCTCTATAAATCCATGTTTGCTCACAACCTTTTTATGAATCTACCTGTTTTTGAATTCTGAAGTATTGTAGAAACTAGGTTTTGTTTGTTGAACCAATTAGCCCACTTTAGGGTAGTATATCGATGAACTGGGAATTAATAACTTTTTCAGTCGAATTTCTTAAAAATATGCTGATAATATTCCTTTTTTCTGGCCTAATTTTAATATGGGGATGATGTTAATATTTAGGTGCTTGGATCAGATGTTGGTTAAAATCTTGCATTTTCTAGGCTTCATCCACTCCTTGGCCCCATTTTAGATTTTAGTTTTAGCCATGAACACCAATAACATGTTCTTGGTTTTCTTGGTTAAAACCTTGAGATTTTGTTTTTAAATCCTTTCAAACTGAGAGTTGGAACTTCTGACCTGCATTAGCCCGTTGTGGTTATACATTAATCCTTGATCAAAAATCCCCTAGTTGCAGCCTCGAGGTTTCCTTTGGTTGCAGTCTTAGAATATAAGTCACGGTCTCCTTTCCACCTTTGCTTTCAAACTCTAGTAGTCAATTATATTAGGTTTACGCGGCCTTGGTTTTTTTTTCTACTTTTTGGTTTATGTAGATATTAGGGCTCAAAATTGTGCTTAGGCACCACACATCGATGATTATTTAAATTGTGAATGTTAGGGTATTGTTGTTGTGTTTGGTTAAACTTAATGTTATGATTTTCATTTGGAGAACAGAACAATAGGGTTTGTGTGGATGGTTGTTTGGACGAGGATTGTGCTATGGATGTTTGTATATTTTTTTTACATCTTTTTGGTGATTTTAGTGGTCCTTATTAGAGTTATATTTTAGTATTGTAGATTTTTAAAATGGTAAAAGTCTCAACAATATTTTTTTTTATAAAACCCACTTTTATAAAATTAATCTATGTATGCTTACATTCTTAGGGTTTAAAGCTATAGAGGTTGTTTAATTAGAGGTATAACATAGGTTCTTTATTATGTTGTCTTTATTAATAGAGGGTGTTGTTGTATTTGTTAATGTTAATCCCCTTAGTATGTGAAGTAGGTATTCATTTTGTATTTCATTACTACATTGTGGAGTATAAATAATGAAAATTAGAGCATGTCATGTATAATTTGTATATCATTGTTATAGATCCGCTTCAGCTTATTTTCAAATTATCCCTTTGTGGCCTTGTTTTAATAGTTTAAAGAAATCAAATGATTACCCTCCAAACCCATTTAGAGCATCTTTAGTCATCCTTGCATTTTTTGAGTTCTTTTAGGAAAAATAGGTCAAGATGTTCTTGCAAAATTTGTTTCTTACTTTACTTTAGGCATACTTCAATGCAAAATATGAGAAAATTGTCAAGACACTTAACCTGCAAATACACGACATGTGCCACAAGTGACCTGCCACTCGCTTTGTTATGTTGCTGTTAAAATTATTTTAAAGAATAATTCTATATAATATGATCCATAATTAAATTAATACTAAGAGTCGCTTTGGTTAATGAAAGGGTAGTCCAAATACCAAGAGTCAAAATAACTCTTGGTTATCTACCTTGACGGACGGTTAAGACTAAGTGACTTTTGGAGATTTGGGTCCTATCCCTGCCTATAAATAAGTGACTAATTTACATCATTCAGACACATGAAAAGACAACATAATGTAATTATAGGATACGAGAGAGAAATTCAAGGACTCAAATTTGTGTTTATTTTAGAATACTATTTTGACAATAAAAGATGATCCAATCGTTGGAACATACTGAAATTGGAGTATGTTCTTGTCGTGTATGAGAGAAAGTCAGGGTCCAAAATTCAGTTCGACTGGACATCTCTAAGGTCGACTATTTTTTCAATCTTTTCATTTGTGACATGCTAGAGTTGGATGCACCAATGACAACCTTTTCACTCGTTAATTCTAAGGTTGACTTAGGTATGTTTTCAACTCTATTTTGGACACATGTGATAATTATGTAGATTAAGATCATATATTTACATAACAGTTTACATGTTCATGTATTATATTATTGATCCATAAAAACTGTTAATTGATTTATTAGTTTTACACTACACCAATTCCTGCGAATGGTCACGCCCAGTGGGTCACGACCCAAGTCCACGACCAGCTGGTCACGAACTTGGGCCGTGACCCACTCAATATTTAGCGTGACCATATTTATTATCACAACAAATTACCGATTCTCTAGAAGTGGTCACGGACCAAGTCCGTGACCACGGTGGTCGCAGACTTGGGCTGTGACCAGGTCGTGACAATTTTGGCGCCAAACTCGCGCAAAAATTCCCTCCAAGCTTGGTCTCGGATGGGTCACGGCCCAAGTCCGTGACCCATGGCATGACGAAGAAGATAGTACATACACTGAGGGTCACGGCCCTAAGCCGTGACCATTTCTTGGTATGGGTCACGACTATGGGCCATGACCATATCGCATTCAAGCACTATGGTTGATGAAAAAGGGTTGTGCATCACAGATTTAGGGTTACGGCTCTGGGTCGTGACCATTTCTTGGTATGGGTCACGGCTATGGGTCGTGACCATACCTCAATCAAGTATGGGAAAGGGTCACGCATGGTGGGTCACGTCTCTAGGCCGTGACCAGATCTGAAGAACCCAACTCTGGCTTCCCTTCGTTTTAAGGGTCGCACGTATGGGGTCACGGCTGTTGGCCGTGACCAGTTCCAGGTCTTAAAAAAAAAAGAAAACACCCTCCCCACTGCTTAGTATTTCATTAATTTTATTTGGAGTAAGGAAGCTGCTTCTTAGTGCGATTTTTAGTTGGATTTGCAAGGGTTAAGCGATTTCAATGGGTTTGCATTTGGATTAACCCTGGTATGCATTGATTCATTTTGATTTCATTTGGATTTGTGATTTCTATCTAAAACCCTAATTTCGGTGTATGTATGTGTAGATTTATGTTTGTATGTGTGTATGTGTGTGTATGTGTAGATTTATGCTTATATATGTGTGTGTGTGTGTGTATAGATTTATGTGTATATGTATGTTTATGTGTCTAACTATGAACAAATAAATTATTTTTCTGTCAATAAACCCTATATTGTACGTGTGTGTGTGTATATATAGATTGTATGTGTGTGTGTGTGTGTATGTATAGATTTATGTCAAAAAAAATATTAGGGTTCAGTAAACCCAAAATAGTATGCGGTGGAGACGGGTGGAGAACAGGTTAGGGGTTAGAAGCAACAAATAGTCCCTTAGGAATTCTGTAAGTGTTAATTTTGTTCTTGGCCTTGGTATTTTCAATTTGGTTTTAGATTTGTCCTTGTGAAAAAAAAAAGGAATAGATATATATCTGGGTTAATTAGATTGGTGTCGTTTATATTATGATATACCTGTTATGCAATTTTATATAGTTGTTGAAATTGAATAAGTATTGGATTTTGAAATGTAATCAAAATCAATTGTAATATTCTTAATATGTGTGCATCTTATTTTTTTTCTCAGTAGTAATCCTTATATACGTGAAAGAAAATATCAATGAGGATTAACGAATTTCAGTTCACAGAATTTTACCACGAGTCAAGTTGGGGCAATGAGTGACACAAGAACAAGTTTTGGTTTTCTTCCTTTGGTTTTGAATTTGTTTTTTTGGTTCTACCATTTTTTTTAATAGAGCATAACTATTTGCAAAAAATTCATTATTTTTTCACTGTCATAGGATACATTGATGTTGGGGTCGAACTACTATCAAACATAATCTGAAATTGCATCGCTGCTGGCATAGAGAAGGTTCTGATTGGCGTTGGGTGTAACAAAATATCCAGGTAATGGATAGACCTATGATGAACTTTATTTTAAGGTTAAATATGCATTGATTCAATTTTTTTATTATTTTGGATTTGGATCCTATTTATGTCTAAACCCCGTAATTTTAATTCTTTTATGCCCCCTATAGCTTGGGTATTGTTGGCGCATTTGTTTCTTGTCACTTCCAGTGGGGGCGGGGGGGAGAACATAACTTTTGAACAAAGAATAGTTAGGGTGAACACTAGAAAAAGAAGGCATTATCCAATGGATTGCCACTTTCTAGGTTTAAGGCGTGTCAATTTCTCTGCAATGGTTCACATTAAACTAATTGGTAACTATTTTTTTATTAGCTTAAAGATATTCTTGATTAGTCCGAGATGAATATGAGAGATGTGAAAATGGGAATAAAAATTAGTCATGGTTCGAAAGTAATTCTTGGGTTTACAATTTGTGACCGCTCATTTTATTCACTTGTCGCGTGGGACCAATGTGACTCGTAGGAATCGATCGCGTAGTCACGGGCTCCCGGTTTGACTATACAACGTAAATTTGCAACAAATTAGACTTAAGCATAAAAATATGTCATCGAATGGTGAAAACATAAAACAGACACAAAACGGTCTGGTAAGAGTCACGAACACCTCGCACGGGACCAATCTGACTCGTAGGGACCGACCGTGTAGTCACGGGGCTCCCGGTTAGAGTGTAAGCCGTAAATTTGCAAAAAATTTAGAATTGAGCATAAAAACTTGCAATTGAAGGGTGAAAACATAAAACAACCACAAAAAGGTCCCGTAAGAGTCACAAAACCTCGCACGTGATGAGGGTTCCAAACCTCCTCTATCCCACGTTGAGATTTTAGAAAAAGGTGGGCTTGGGCACAAGCTCAACTTCTTCGATTAGGCTACCACCCGGGGCTTGGTTTAGCTGAGGATGGGATTCGCTACCCGATTAGTCTCCCTACGCTATTAGGCACCTGTGGTCTAGGCTTTGACCCAAAAGTCCACTTTGGATTGAGACCAATGCGACTCATAGGAACCGACCGGGTAGTCACGAGTCTCCCGATTTGAGAATACGACATAAATTTGCACAAAGTTAGACCTGAGCATAAAAACATGCCATTGAAGGGTGAAAACGAAAAACATGCAGAAAACGGTCCCGTAAGAGTCACGAACAACTCGCACGGGACCAATGTGACTCTTAGGAATCTACCACGTAGTTACGGGGCTCCCGGTTTGAGTGTACGACGTAAATTTGCAAAAAAAAATAAACTTAAGTATAAAAACATGCCATCGAAGGGTGAAAACATAAAATAACCTTAAAACGGTCCCGTAAGAGTTACGAACACCTCGCACGGGACCAATGTGACTCGTAGGAACCGACCGCGTAGTCACGGGGCTCCCGGTTTGAGTGTACGACGTACATTTGCAAAAAATTTGACTTGAGCATAAAAACATGCCATCGAAGGGTGAAAACATAAAACAACCTTAAAACGGTCCCGTAAGAGTCACGAACCCCTCGCACGGGACCAATGTGACTCACAGAAACCGACCGCGTAGTCACGGGGCTCCCGATTTGAGTGTACGACGTAAATTTGTAAAAAAATAGACTTAAAGCATAAAAACACGCCATCGAAGAGTGAAAACCTAAAACAAACTTAAAATGTTCCCGTAAGAGTCACGAACCCCTCGCACGGGACCAATGTGACTCGTAGGAACCGACCGCGTAGTCACGGGGCTCTCGGTTTGAGTGTACGACGTAAATTTATAAAAAAATTAGACTTAAAGCATAAAAACATGTCATTGAAGGGTGAAAACGTAAAACAGACTTAAAACGGTCCCACAAGAGTCACGAACACCTCGCACGGGACCAATGTAACTCGTAGGAACTGACCGCGTAGTCACGGGGCTCCCGGTTGGAGTGTACGACGTAAATTTGCAAAAAGTTAGACTGAAGCATCAAAAAACATGCCATCGAAGGGTGAAAATACAAAACGAACACAAAACGGTCCCGTAAGAGTCACGAACACCTCGCATGGGACCAATGCGACTCGTAGGAACCGATCACTTAGTCACGAGGATCTCGGTTTGAGTGTACGACATAAATTTGCAAAAAGTTAGACTTAAGAATAAAGATATAACACCCAAGGGGGAAAACGTAAAAAAGACACAAAATGGTCTGGTAAGAGTCACGAACACCTCGCATGGGACCAATCTGACTCGTAGGAACCGACCGCATAGTCACGGGGCTCCTTGTTAGAGTGTACGACGTAAATTTGTAAAAAATTTAGACTTGAGCATAAAAACTTGCAATTGAAGGGTGAAAACATAAAACAACCACAAAAAGGTCCCGTAAGAGTCACAAAACCACGCACGTGACCAATACGACCCATAGGAACCGACAGGGTAGTCACGGGGCTCCCGGTTTGAGAATACGACATAAATTTGCACAAAGTTAGACCTGAGCATAAAAACATACCATCGAAGGGTGAAAACGTAAAACAAGCACAAAACGGTCCAGTAAGAGTCACGAACACCTCGCACGGGACCAATGTGACTCTTAAGAACTGACCACATAGTCACAGGGCTCCCGGTTTGAGTGTACGACGTAAATTTACAAAAAAATAAACTGAAGCATAAAAACATGCCATCGAAGGGTGAAAACATAAAACAGCTTTAAAACGGTCCCGTAAGAGTCACGAACACCTCGCACGGGACCAATGTGACTCGTAGGAACCGACCCGCAGTCATAAGGGTCCCGATTTGAGTGTACGACGTAAATTGGCAAAAAAATTAGACTTGAACATAAAAACATGCCATCGAAGGGTGAAAATGAAAATGAACACCAAACGGTCACGTAAGAGTCACGAACACCTCGCACGGGACCAATGCGACTCGTAGGAACCGATCGTGTAGTCACGGGGCTCCCGGTTTGAGTGTACGACGTAAATTTGCAAAAAGTTAGACTTAAGCATAAAAACATGCCATTGAAGGGTGAAAATGTAAAACAGACTTAAAACGGTCTCGTAAGAGTCATAAACACCTCGTACGGGACCAATGTAACTCGTAGGAACTGATCGCGTAGTCACGGGGCTCCAGATTTGAGTGTACGACGTAAATTTGCAAAAAGTTAGACTGAAGCATAAAAACATGCCATCGAAGGGTGAAAATGCAAAACGAACACAAAACGGTCCCGTAAGAGTCACGAACTCCTCACACGAGACCAATGTGACTCGTAGGAACCGATCGTGTAGTCACGGGGCTCCCGGTTTGAGTGTACGACGTAAATTTGTAAAAAGTTAGACTTAAGCATAAAAACATGCCATCGAAGGGTGAAAACATGAAATAGACACAAAACGGTCTGGTAAGAGTCACAAACACCTCGCACGGGGCCAATCTGACTCATAGGAACCGACCACGTAGTCACGGGGCTCCCGATTAGACTGTACGACGTAAATTTTCAAAAAATTTAGACTTGAGCATAAAAATTTGCAATTGAAGGGTGAAAACATAAAATAACCACTTAAAGGTCCCATAAGAGTCACTAAACCTCGCACGAGACTAATGTATCTAATAGGAACCGATCGCATAGTCACGGGGCTCCCGTTTAGAGTGTACGACGTAAATTTGCAAAAAAATTAGACTCGAGCTTAAAAATATGACATCAAAGGGTGAAAACATTAAACAACCTTAAAACGGTCCCGTAAGAGTCACGAACCCCTTGCACGGGACCAATGTGACTCGTAGGAACCGACCACATAGTCACGGGGCTCCCGATTTGAGTGTATGACGTAAATTTACAAAAAGTTAGACTTAAGCATAAAAACATGCCATCAAAGGATGAAAACATAAAACAGCCATAAAACGGTCTGGTAAGAGTCACGAACACCTCGCACAGGATTAATGTAACTCATAGAAACCGACCGCTTAGTCACGGGGCTCCCGGCTAGAGTGTACGACGTAAATTTGCAAAAAAAATAGACTTGAGCATGAAAACATACCATCGAAGGGTGAAAATGTACAACAAGCACAAAACAGTCCCGCAAGAGTAACGAACACCTCGCAGGGGACCAATGTGACTCGTAGGAACCAAACGCGTAATAGCGGGGCTTCCGGGTTGAGTGTACAATGCAAATTTGTAAAAAATTAGACTTAAGCAAAAAAGCATGCCATTGAAGGGTGAAAACCTAAAATAGTCACTAAACGATCCGGTAAGAGTCACGAACACCTTGCACGGACCAATGTGACTTGTAGGAACCGACGACATAGTCACGGGGCTCCCGATTTGAGTGTACGACGTAAATTTGCATAAAGTTAGACTTGCATGCCATCGAAGGGTGAAAACGCAAAATGAACACAAAACGGTCCTGTAAGAGTCATGAACACCTCGCATGGGACTAATGCGAATCGTAAGAACCGATTGCGTAGTCACGGGGATCACGGTTTGAGTGTACGGCGTAAATTGGCAAAAAGTTAGACTTAAGCATAAAAACATGCCATCGAAGGGTGAAAATATAAAACAAACTTAAAACGGTCCCATAAGAGTCATGAACACCTCGCATGGGACCAATGTAACTCGTAGGAACTGACCGCGTAGTCACGGGGCTCCCGGTTTGAGTGTACGACGTAAATTTACAAAAAGTTAGACTGAAATATAAAAACATGCCATCGAAGGGTGAAAACACAAAACGGACACAAAATGGTCCCCTAAAAGTCACGAACACCTCGCAATGGAAAAATGCGACTCGTAGGAACCGATCGCGTAGTCACGAAGATCTCGGTTTGAGTGTATGACGTAAATTTGCAAAAAGTTAGATTTAAGCATAAAAATATACCATCGAAGGGTGAAAACGTAAAAAAGACACAAAACGGTCTGGTAAGAGTCACGAACACCTCGCACGGGACCAATCTGACTCGTAGGAACCGATCGCATAGTCACGAGGCTCCCGGTTAGACTGTACGACTTAAATTTGCAAAAAAATCTAGACTTGAGCATAAAAACTTGCAATTGAAGGGTGAAAACGTAAAACAACCACATAAAGGTCCCGTAAGAGTCACGAAATCTCACACGGAACTAATGTAACTAATAGAAACCGACCGCGTAGTCACGGGGATCCCGTTTAGAGTGTACGATGTAAATTTGCAAAAAAAATAGACTTGAGCATAAAAACATGCCATCGAAGGGTGAAAATATTAAACAACCTTAAAACAGTCCCGTAAGAGTCACGAATCCCTCGCACAGCACCAATGTGACTCGTAGGAACCGATCGCGTAGTCACGGGGCTCCTGGTTTGAGTGTATGACATAAATTTACAAAAAGTTAGACTTTAGAATAAAAACATGCCATCGAAGGATGAAAATGTAAAACAGTCATAAAACGGTCCAGTAAGAGTCATGAACACCTCGCACGGGATTAATGTAACTCATAGAAACCGACTGCGTAGTCACGGGGCTCCCGGCTAGAGTGTATGACGTAAATTTGCAAAAAAAAATAGACTTGAGCATAAAAACATGCCATCGAAGACTGAAAATGTACCACAATCACAAAATGGTCCCGTAAGAGTAACGAACACCTCGCACAGGACCAATGTGACTCGTAGGAACTGAACGCATAGTAACGGGGCTTCCGGGTTGAGTGTACGATGCAAATTTGTAAAAAATTAGACTTGAGCATAAAACCATGCCATCGAAGGGTGAAAACCTAAAATAGCCACTAAACGGTCCGGTAATAGTCACGAACACCTCGCACGGACCAATGTGACTTATAGGAACCGACGACATAGCCACGGGGCTCCCGATTTGAGTGTACGACGTAAATTTGCAAAAAATTAGACTTGCATGCCATCGAAGGGTGAAAATGTAAAACAACCTTAAAACGGTCCCGTAAGAGTCACGAACACCTCGCACGGTACCAATGTAACTTGTAGGAACCGATCGCACGGTCACGGCGCTCCCGGTTGGAGTGTACGACGTAAATTTGCAAAAAATTAGACTTAAGCATAAAAGCATGCCATCGAAGGGTGAAAATGTAAAACAGCCACAAAATTGTCCCGTAAGAGTCACGAACTCCTCGCACGGGACCAATGTGAATAGTAGTAACCGAAAGGGTAGTCACAGGGATCCCGGTTTGAGTGTACGGCGTAAATTTGCAAAAAGTTAAACTTGAGAATAAAAAAGATGCCATTGAAGGGTAAAAATGTAAAACACCCACAAAACGGTCCCGCAAGAGTCATAAACATCTCGCACGGGACCAATGTAAGTCGTAGGAACCAACCGTGTAGTCACGGCGCTCTCCGTTTAAGTGTACGACATAAATTTGCAAAAAGTTAGAATTAAGCATAAAAACATGCCAATGAATGGTGAAAACGTAAAACAAACACAAAACGGTCCCGTAAGAGTCACGAACACCTCGTACGGGACCAATGCGACTCGTAGGAACCAACCACGTAGTCACGAGGCTCCCGATTTGAGTGTACGATGTAAATTTTCAAAAAGTTAGACTGGAGCATAAAAACATGCCATCAAAGGGTGAAAATGCAAAATGAACACAAAACGGTCCCATAAGAGTCACGAACATCTCGCAGGGGACCAATGTAACTTGTAGGAACCGATCACGTAGTCACGGTGCTCCCGGTTGGAGTGTACGACGTAAATTTGCAAAAAATTAGACTTAAGCATAAAAGCATGCCATCAAATGGTGAAAACGTAAAACAGCCACAAAATCATCCCATAAGTGTCACGAACTCCTCGCACGGGACTAATGTGAATAGTAGTAACCGAAAGGGTAGTCACAGGGATCCCGGTTTGAGTGTACGGTGTAAATTTGCAAAAAATTAGACTTGAGAATAAAAAAAGATGCCATCGAAGGGTGAAAATGTAAAACACCCATAAAACGGTCCCGCAAGAGTCACGAACATCTCGCACGGGACCAATGTAAGTCGTACGAACCGACCGTGTAGTCACAATGCTCCCGATTTGAGTGTAAGACATAAATTTGCAAAAAGTTAGAATTAAGCATAAAAACATGCCATCGAAGGGTGAAAACGTAAAACAAACACAAAATGGTCGCGTAAGAGTCACGAACACCTCGTACGGGACCAATGCGACTCGTAGGAACCGACCGCGTAGTCACGGGGCTCCCGGTTTGAGTGTACGATGTAAATTTGCAAAAAGTTAGACTGAAGCATAAAAACATGCCATCGAAGGGTGAAAACGCAAAATGAACACAAAACGGTCCCGTAAGAGTCACGAACATCTCGCACGGGACCAATGTGAGTCGTAGGAACCATCCGCGTATATATATATATATATATATATATATATATATATATGCAGTGTATATATACTGCAGTGTATAGTGTATATATATGCAGTGTATATATATACACTGCAGCGTGTATATATACTGCATATATATACAGTGAAGCAGAGTATATATATACACTGTAGTATATAATCTGCATATATATGTGTATATATCTATATAATAAGTAGTAAAAAATTTGGCACTATTCCATAAGATTATAACATAATCAGGGGCTAGGATTAATCCAACAAGGCAACAATCCAATGGTTGAGATTAAAATACCCCTATTACCATTTTTGCCCCTTAAAAATTTGATTTCCCCCTCTTTTTTAACCCTTTCATTTTCTTTCCTCCTTTTACCTAAAATTCAAAAACAAGGTTAAACTAGAAATTTAACACTTTGGAAGCTTTTTTACGCCAACCGAGTGCACAGAGTACATCTCTCTCTCTCTCGATCGGAACAACTCTCTCTCCCAACTGGATTTCTTTTGTTTAGCAGGTAATGGGTTTAGGTTTATCAATGGGCGTAATCAATGTTTTATCAATGGGTTTCATGTTGTGTTGTTGATTGATGCTTGAAAATCAATTGATGTTTTATCAATGGGTTAGATTTTGCAGATCTGAGCTCTTTTGTAGATTCTATCTTTATTCTAACAACCATCGTCACTAGCTTAGTTTTTTCTCCCCCTAATCAATTTTCGGGTCTTAGTTGTTGGGGTTTTGCGATTTAAAGGGTTTAAAATCGATTTCTCACTGCCAAGATTATTATTTAGGATCTTTTTAATTTTTTTAGTGACATTTTTATTATTTGTTTTCTCTCGCAGGAATTTAAAGTGCGTGAGAAATTTTAGTTGAAAGAAAATCATTCAGAGGACACATGGTAATCTTTAAGAATGCCTCTTATTTCTTGATCAGTTGATATTAGAAACTTATATTTTGTTCACTCTTAACGGAATGTAATGTCCGATGGATGCAAATTAGTTCCCTATAGGTTTATAATTTATTTGTAGTTTGAAAGTTCATATGTGTCAAAAATGAATTTGGAGAGTTCACATAAAAGAGTCGATTTTAGATTGTACAAAAGTTCACTGTATTGGTTCCAATCTTGAAATGGTTCCAATGTTATAATTATTGATTGTTTTTCTCCTCTTGGTAATGTTTTTCAGGAACCTAGATATTAAATACTCCAATAATACTGTTTAGGTAAGCTTTTGGAATTTATATAATTCGTACGGTAGAAGGAAACACCTATAAAGTATGTGTTGAACGTTTAATTATTAGGTATACTTTGTTTTTCCCTATTTTTCCATGTGCGGGGAAGGGGGGCACTTTTAGTTTTGTAATATATTTTTCCTAATTGTTGACACGTATACTGTGTACTAAACAAATAATTTTTTTGTTTTTTGTTTAAGGAATTGTGGATTGAGGCAGAGCAGAGGTCGATACGTTTAATTGTATGGGCGATGACTTTTATTCTGATGCGAGTGAAGAGTCACGAGACACACAAGTTGAGTAGGTGGTTCGTCGCGTTTTTTAAAAATTGTTCATATAATTCTTTTCACATTAACTAGGTGAATTATATGAAAATTGTTCACATAATTATTCAGTAGTAACCTTTTTTTAACCTAGGCGCTAAATTAAGAAACTAGGTGAATGTTGTTTCTCTCTTCTTATGATGTATATTTTTTCCCCGAACAAATCCATATTGTTTCCCTGATGAATAATTTGAGTTTACGTTTTGGGGATCATGAAAGCTTCTTTGGGTATATTATTGTTCATACCTGAGCTTTAAGTTTATTGTTTATATTTGAATCATGTTTTTTTTGTCTGTAATTGTTTTTTATTTTCAGCTATTCAAGTATTGGGGTTTTATGTTCGCTTTTATCTCGTTCAAATTAGATTTAGTAACAATTTGGGGTAGGTTAGCGTGTTTCAAAATATTTGCATGCACTTTTTGAAATCATGGTATGATTTTCTATGTTTTGAAGTTTACGTATTTTTTTTAATTATTTTAGCAACCCCTATGTGTTCCATTTGAACAGTAATAGGGGTGTACTGCATAAGAGACAGCTCTTGCACAACGTCGACAAATTCTCAGATTATGAGTAATGGTATATGTGCCGCAACTCAAGCAATGATTCATTATTACTGAGATCCAATGCTCAGTACTCTTTACTGAATTTTGAAGTTTCGTTAAGGATTCTATTTGGCTAAACTTCTTATTCAACTAACAACTTTTATTTTGTAAGAATTGATCATGATTTTTTGTTAATTAATATGTATAATAATCTTACTTTGTCTACTTATTAAATTAATAGATGTAGTAGGTAATTAGAAAAAAATAAACATATCACAAGTTTATTGGACATGTGATTTGTTTGGAATAACTATGTTCCCCCACCCCCACCCCCATCCCTCATGAAGTATGTTACATTTGATTTGGGCATCAAATCTGTTTTTATATGTGTAACACTATGAATGTGTGTGCTCTTCTTCAATACAAAAATATCATGTAGTGCCACTATCTATTTTATAAATGTTCAACTGCTCTATACTTATCATGTGTCATAAATGCGCATATCTTCTTTGTCACCTATTGAGGATTCTCAGAGCTCAATTCTCTTCGATATAACTACTTTTGTTTATTTGTCTTACTATTTACTCATTTTAAGGGTAAGGGTCACCATGGCTATTCTTCCTCTAATAACATAGTGGAACCAGATTAGGCATCAAGTGACAATATATAAGTAGTTGACTATGGGTGTTTTTCATGATTTTTAGGTGCAAGTGAAAACAAGTGCTATTATACATAAACATAACTTATAGTTGGATTTGCTTCTTCAATGACCCCACCCCAAAACCAAATTCACATTCTTATCACTTGGGGGAATGTAAAATCATACAAATTACTTGATTGATTTAGTTTTCAGTGTAGTTATTTCTTGTGTTTTTGTTTAAATTAAGTTCATAATATGATTTTATAGTTTTAAAATTATCGTTGTGATGTTTGGTAATTTATATTTTATTTGATTTATATTTTTTCCAGTGTTTTTATTCGAGTAAGTGCAATTTGTGCAAGAAAAAGGTTTTATTACTATCTTATAGTTGTGTTGAGCGGTTGATTTTTAGATTGGTTTGTTTCAGTTTTAACATATCATTTTCAGCTGTAACAGGGTCGCTGTTGGCTTTTAGGATCCCATTTTATAGATGAAGACAAGAGGTGCTTCGTCTTTGAGTGCTTTAGATAAGGTACATAGATTGAGAATACAGTGAAATAAAATTGAACCGATCTATATGGGTGAATCAATGCTTTGTGAGGATTCCGAAAATAAAAACACGGTGGTTGTGGAAGTTTTAGAATTGTTGCGCTGGCTAAGGAGTTGCAAGAGTCATCTGCATCTTTAATTTCAAGAATGTCCAATGAGGAATCGGCTCTTAGGCAAAGTGATGTTCAATTGTTGTTGGCTTTGATTGTAAAGAAAAGGAAGATGGACTTTTAATCCACATGAGGCTGAAAATTTAGAAGAAGAATTGTACAGATATAGGTCTTTAATGAGCGAGGGAGATGTGGCCTCATTTCTCTCGAGCAAAACTTATAGGCGTCTCTTGAGGATGTTCGTTGGAGTAATTAGTGTTCGTGTTAATCGAATGAATGTTCATTTGAAAGTGAAAGGGGAGTACAATAGTTTTAGAGATAGATCAAAATATGTTGGAGTGTACTCAGTGTATCTATTGAAAAATGCAATGGTTGGTGTCTCTGCTGAAAACTGCAATGGTTGGTACCCTATACAATTCTTTAGTATATTATTGCTTAGAAATGCATAATCCGAGTTTAACTTATTGTTTTTAATATGTCGCTGCTAGATAGAACCTACCATTTTTTTCAACTTCTTTATCATATTTTTCATCCATCTACCATAAGTTTATCATTAGACATAGTTTCTATGCTTTTTTTTGGTACCTTCCTTTTTCCAATATTAATTTTTCAAGTAGTAACCAATTTTACAAATATTAATTTTTTAGGTACTTATTAAGGATAAATGGCCAGAGGTTGTGCCTATATTATTATCATACCAATGTGGCCAGAGGTTGCCCCCACAAGCACTGTTTTGGAATAGTTGAACAAAATGTCTTCTTAAAATACCTCAACTGTATTTTGTTCAACTACATTCAATACGAAAACATGCAATTTCAGGATACTATATTGTTGAACAAAATGCTTTGTATCCTCAAAACATGAAATTTCAGAGCATTTCATGAATGCTTGCTTAAAATCCTCAACTACATTCAATTTGAGGATACTATATAGTTGAACAAAATGCCGGCTTAAAATGACTCAAATTGAATGTTAGAGTATTTCATCTCCTTTTTAGAAGTGAAGTTGCTATCGTATCAATTTGATTTTAATTTTGTACACTGATAGATTTTTACATAGTCTTTGGTTCGTTCTGCAGAACATTGACAGTTGAACTCAAACTTCCTGTTTGTTAGTGGTTTTGAACCCATCTCTGAGCTAATAAATACATTTGTGCATTGATGTGGTGTTGACGTAGTGTTTAGGTAGCCCTCTAATTTTGCTTATACTATTTTAATTTTTACTTTTAATTTGGTTAATAAAGGATCACATGCTTATTGCTTAGCTCTTCTTAGTCACTATATGTTTTTTACATTTTCTTATTCTTTTTCATTACATGAATCGTAATGTGAATGTCAATTGGGAGCATTTCAATATAAAAATTGATGAAGAAATTCTGCTTGAAACAGGGCATAGCCAAGAGGTGGAAAACGGCTCCTGAACTAAATAGGGGGAGTGCATCTCTTTATCATCATTTCCTTTATAATGAGAGTAGAGTCAAGTGTTTTGTTCATTTTTTCAGTACGATGTTTTCTCTCTTATGCTATCTTAGGTTTCTTGGCTGCAAGTTTAGTAGCAGCTTTTTTTTTATAGGAGCAGGAGTTTTGGGCTTTGTAGCAGCCTTTTTGGCAGAGGATTTCTTTGTTTTCTCATACGGGGCCTTTTTGGCTGGGACAACATGGTTGGAGGAGTTTTTGATTTTGGTGAGCCTTCCAGCGGCCATGAGCTTCTTCAATTGAGCGAGAACGAGCCTTTTGTAAGTAGGGGCCAAGTGGGATTTTTGTTTATCTTCAATGAATTTTGTGATAGCATACTGTCTTGAACCTACTTTCTCCTTTAGTGCCACGATTGCATCTTCAATCATCACCGAGTATGGAGGGTGTCCCCTGGGCTTCTTGGGACCAATGGATGGCTTTGCTTTTGAGGCTTTGGTGGACTTTTCTTGCGACGGTAGGGTTGGTTGTGGACACAATTAGTTAAGGTAGGTAAAAAGAGAGGGAAATTTGTTGTTTCCTAGATTACTGGTGATTATTTAATCAAAGAGTATTGAGCATAAAATAATTTTTGTCTGTGTTTTGGGCTGACATGGCCTAACACGACAAATATTCTATGCATACAAACACTACACAACATAGCATTTTATTTTTTACATTACACATCACAGACAAACAGTATATAACACGACACGAAAATGCACAATTACATGACTAGCACGAAACCTAATATTGACACACATTCAATCTAAGTATTTATCTCAACTAAGCCAGTGGCATGCAATTTATCCTGAGCTGAGTCCATTTGAGACTAGGCATTGATCAATTTAGACATCTGGTGAGATACCAATAGGGACTGTGATGAGTTTTGTTCAGTTGCATCTTTTGATGTCCCAACTTTTGCTTGAGAATTAATCAAGTCCACTTCAACAGTACTACCTTGACTTTGCTGATCTTAATCCAAAGTTCAATTTGCAGCAAACTTTTGGGGTGGATTGGTAATAAAGTTTGTGTCATTTGAAGTCTTGAGTTAGAAACAATGCAAATATAAGGAGATGTTTTTTTTATTTATGATCCTTTATATATTTTTGTGTGCTTGAGTTTAGTTCCCCCTGGAGGTGTTTTACAGATCTTTATGGATCCTGGAGCGATGAAGTGTAGATTTTAGGTATTGTTTTGTACACTACTTTTGGTATCAATGTTAAGCTGTTACTTAGTTTGATAGATGGGTGTTTTTTATTTTTTTATCTTCCTACATTAAAAAAAGATTATAGATTGGGTATGAAAATTTAAAACAAAGTTATGACTTAGATCTCTCATCCTCTGATTTTCCATACTAATTTTGTATTTTATTTTTCGGTGTGTGTTACAGCCTGTGTATATGGTGATATCTCTCGGGGAAAAGTGGAGCAAAGCAATGCGTGTGGTGAATGATGTAAAACATTCAATATTGTTGTTTTTCATTTTAACTTTATGTAACTTTATATGCTTGATGATATATGTGGGATGAAACACTAATGAATTGTCTACAGCTCAGTGAAAAATTTAGCATGTTGGATTTGATTTCAGACTCTAATACTGCTCTACTTGAGTCTACATTCTATTGTAGGTATGAGTCATCTCTTTACTATGTCCTCTTGAATCTTTGTTCAATATATGTTTTTCAATCTTTAATCTATATTTCTTTTCAAATGTAAACTGCTTTAAGATTTTTTAATATGTTTATTTGGTTCTTTACTTGAGTTAAAATTCCCTTTTTTGTCACCCAAGTGTTTGACAGTATGAAAAGGTGAGCATTCTTATTTTGTTACTCACATAGACATTAAATGCCAAGTCATGGATGAGATCATTCACATGCTGAGAGAAGAAAACTGATGTGTGGACAAGTTGTAATCTAATATACGTTTTTCATGTGCTATTTAGTTTAATTCAGAATATCTTAATGAATAGGATCATTGGCAATAACAAAATGTACTTAAATTAGTTAGTTTGAATATGAAAAATTGATATTGCTTTGTTAAGAGGTGGTAGTTTTATTTCTTCAACAGGTGTTCATCTCTCTACAGGTTTGAATATGAAAAATCTACAAAATGGTCGTGTTCATCTCTCTACAGCTCTATTGTCGATTTCTTCAACAAGTGGTAATTTTATTTTCTATTTCTTTTGGGTTACCCATCACAGTTAAATCAGTTTCGATATCATGTAATGTTTTACAACTCAACTAAATGGTTTAGAAGCAGATTATGACAGTTATATTAGTTACGGCATTACTGCTATACCACAGTTATATCGGTCTCAACAAAAAAGGTTGATTGCGGAACAATGATGACTGGTGTTCATTGGAGAAATGTTGTTCAACTAATCGATTGTACTTTTGATGTTATGTAAAAAAAATTAACCATGTCAATGCAATGGGTTATCTTTACACTACCGGTCCCAAACCGGATAAAGGCGAAGGGGGAAATTTTTAGAGCTTCTTACATCTACTTGGCTCTGCCTTTAAAGGCAATCAATTTTTTTTATTATCTTTGGAAAGACTTATTCTTTTATATACTATTTTCCCATTTCTTCTTTGTCTTAATGTCATGTGAAAATTAATTAAGTTACTAATTAGATTTATTATTCTTTTAATCTCTATATAAGTGGATGTATTTGATTATTCTTTGGTTTGTTGTCATCCTCCAAAGTGTAGTAACCCATTGTTACGATCCCACACAGGCAAGGTACAAGAGTGGGAAGACAATAGCAGTTAGTTTACCCTTTTTTAACTTTGTGACTAGAATCATGTCAGTTAGTGTACATGCTATTAATATTGTAGCCATTTATATATTATAGTTAAATGTTGAACACAACTGAAAGATACGCGAGCATTAGTGGAAAATTACTCTCTGAACTAATCAATTACTCTCTAAATTCTTATGATGTTCCAAATCTATTTTAACTTCCAATCAATTAGAAACACACAGATAATTAGAGTTCTGAATGTTGTCAGATTTGGTATTGTAGAATATTCTAATCCATAACTAAGGATCTTGGGGATACGGTATTGTAGAATATTCTAATCCGCTATACATTTGCTATTTGTGCTATACATCTGCTATATGTGGATTTGCCGATTCATCTGCTATATGCATTAATGATTGCAGCACATCATAGGCAACTTGGTATGTCGTATCTGTGATATGTTGGAATGATGTGCAACTTTCCTTTCGCAAGTCATGACTAATGTAGTAATGTTTTTGATAGGAAACCTAACACTTTGTTTTGTTAGGGGAACGGATTTTTCTTTCATTTTACAATTACGTACTTTGAAAATTTTGGTCGTTTTACAATTACGTATTTAACTTCAACTATTTATTTTTTGCAGGTATACTCTCTATTCTCTTTCCCTCGCTCTAGGACAGTCAAGCGTGGCAGCAAGGAAACTCAGATTGACTCGAACAAGTCCAAGAACAACGGGGGGTAGCCCTGGACGATCTTCAAAAACTCAAGTAGAGGTAAAAACCATAAAGGATGAGGCAGTTAACCATAGCAAGAGAAAAACTCAGAATGAATCAAGAAATTACATGGCCCAATGAGCGCGTAGCCTTGACGGACGATCTTCAAAAAAGCTAACAAGGTTCAAACCCGAGATGATAACTGACTTTGGGTCAAGTGAAGGAGTTCCTCGGGCTGCAGCCAGGAAGGAAAGGGGTAAAATTAAAGCCAATTGGTGTCTGGATTTGGCCTAGGATGCTGTAGCTGACGGATAACCCAAACAACAGGCTGAGCCAAAAAGAGATATTGTACCACATGCTTTTGTTAGCAAAAAATTTACATCACCCATAGAGATGTCAAATGAAGTCGAAAAGGCTCTGAAGGACCAAGTTCTAGAAGAAGATTAAATTACACCTAGCATGTACTTATGCCTCATGAGATTCTTGGTTGCTTAATACTAAGATAGGTAATACTGAAATTACACCTAGCATGTACTAAGACAAGATATTTTGATCTTTGATTTACTTTCTATTAATTCAACCGTTCCCACTCAGATATTAATTTTGAAGTAAGATTGAGTTCATACTTGAGAAGTTTGTTTCGTTTTGTAATTTGTTAGAGGAATTTGAGCTTTTTCAATATTGTTGGATTGGTCGTTACCCCTTAAGTTGGGTGTATAGTCCAATAAATAGAGGAGATTATGTCCATTTTTTTTAAATTGACACTTTCTATATCTCATGTTATATCTGAATTTAGACTATTTGAATGTTGGTGGAGTATTTATTATTTGTTAAGTAGGGTGGATGATCCTATAAATAAAGGATATTATGGCCAAATGTTTTTAAAATTACACTTTGTTTTGTTGGGGAGCGAAGTTTTTACCGTTTTGCGATTACGTAGTTTGAAAATTTTTGCCGTGCCTTCAGGCACGGGCATTCCGCTAGTATACTATATATACTATATAATATGCATATATATATATATATATATATATATATAACTACTAGTATATATATGCCGCAAAGAGTACGAGGTTTTTATAATTCACACACACATAATTCCCTTAAACCGAAGTTATTACCCAGCTTATTTTGAGAACCCTGCCTCTGAATTGTCACACGGCATATTTTCCCAATATTTATTCTCATGTTTAACTTTCTATTTTGCGTATATGACCGGTCGGTTTCGGTGTTAAAAAAATAATGAAGCAGTCTACTTAGTTTCTATCCATTTAGGGGAAAGTTGGTATTTTTAGTTTTGTGTAGTATGTTGCAATATGCTGGATATGACATAATATGTCACTATATTATACATATCTAGTTAGCATGTTATACATATCCAGTTATGGAGTTTGGGAGGATACTAAAGAAGGGATTAACTAAACTTTCATACTACATGGGCAGTTATTCCTACAGAAGAGGAGATATTCAAGGCTATTAACAATCTCAATAGCAGCAGTACTCATGGACCTGATGGTTTTAGAGGTGTTTTTTACACAAAGTTGTGGGAATTTATCAAAGGGAACTTTATCAAGGCAATTCAAAGTGCTTGTTTTTTCAACTCATCTAGAGGCCTTACATAGGGAGGCCCTTTGTCTCCTAGTCTCTTTATCTTTATTACTGAAGTGTTGAGCAAAAACTTAGATAAGTTATACAGTTTCAATAAAGCCACTCCATTATTTCATCCTCCTAGAAGCTTATTACTGACTCATTTGGGATTTACAGATGACTTAATCATTTTTAGTAATGGAGGCCAGAGGTCTATTAAAGCTCTTTTTAAAGTATTAGCTGAATATGAATCATTCTCTAGGAAGTTAGTGAATATAGCTAAAAGTTCTTTTATATGGATAAAAATACAAGGCTTAGTACAATCAAAGGCATATGCAACCTTACAGGTCTGTCACATAAAAATTTCCCTATAAAATGCTTGGTTTGTCCTTTAGCTAAAGGTAGAAAGAAGATATCTCACTTTACTGAGCTGCTAGATAACATCAAAAAAAATATTTTTGGATGGTCTTACAAACTTATTTCACAAAGAGGTAGAGTTACTCTCATAAATCATGTGTTATCATCTATCCCCATCCTTATGTTATCAGTTCTTAGCACTCATATAACTGTTTTAAGGAGAATAAATTTTCTGTTCAGCAAATTCTTTTTGGGAGGTTGTTCCAAAGACAAACACTACCATTGGTTAAAGTGGGAAAAAACATATTTTCCTTTTGAGGAAGGAGGCCAAAATATTAGAAGTGTAGAAGATATTCTATCAACCCCCGACCGTCCCCGTGGGTGGCACCAACACCTCCCACGGGACCAATGTAACTCGTAGGAACTGACCCCTCAGCCGCAGGACTCCCGATTTGAGAGTACGACGATAATTTGCATATTTCAAGACTTAGTCTTAAAAACATGGCGTTAGAGGGTGAAAACTCGAAACTTCCCCCGAACGACCCCGTGGGTGGCACCAACTCCTCCTACGGGACTAATGTAACTCGTAGGAACTGACCACGTAGCCGTGGGACTTCCGGTTTGAGAGTACAACAATAATTTGTATATTTTTAGACTTAGGATTAAATACATGGCATTAGAGGGTGAAAACTCGAAACAGCCCCCAAATGGCCAGTGGGTGGCACCAACACCTCCCACGGAACCAATGTAACTTGTAGGAACTGACTTCGGATCCGCGGGTCTCCCGGTTTGAGAATACGACGGTAATTTACATATTTTTAGACTTAGGCTTAAAAAGATGGTGTTAGAGGGTGAAAACTCAAAACATCCCCCGAACGGCCCCGTGGGTGGCACCAATACCTCCCACGGGACCAATATAACTTGTAAGAACTGACCACGCAGCCGCAGGACTCTCGGTTTGAGAATACGATAGTAAATTGCATATTTCTAGACTTAGGCTTAAAAAGATGGCGTTAGAAGGTGAAAACTCGAAACATCCCCCGACCGTCCCCATAGGTGGCACCAACACCTCCCACGGGACCAATGTAACTCGTAAGAATTGACCACGCAGCTGCGGGACTCCCGGTTTGAGAATACGACGGTAATTTGCATGTTTCTTGACTTAGGCTTAAAAACATTACGTTAGAGGGTGAAAACTCGAAACAGCCCCTGAACGGCCCTGTGGATGGCACAAACACCTCCCACGGGACCAATGTAACTCATAGGAACTGACCACGCAGTCATAGGACTCTCGGTTTGAGAATACGATGGTAATTTGTATATTTATAGATTTAAGAAAAACATTGTGTTAGAGGGTGAAAACTCGAAACAGCCCCCGAAATGCCCCGTGGGTGCCACCAACACCTCCCACGGGACCATTGTAACTCATAGGAATTGACCCCGCAGTAGCGGGTCTCCCGGATGGAGAATACGACGGTAATTTGTACATTTCTAGACTTAGGCTTAAAAACATGGCGTTAGAGGGTGAAAACTCAACACAGCCCCCGACCGTCCCCGTAGGTGGCACCAACACCTCCCAGGGGACCAATGTAACTCGTAAAAACTGACCACACAGCCGCAGGACTCCTGGTTTGAGAATACGATGGTAATTTGCATATTTCTTGACTTAGGCTTAAAAACATGGCGTTAGAGGGTGAAAACTCAAAACAGCCCACGAACGGCCCCGTGGGTGGCACAAACACCTCCCACGAGACCAATGTAACTCGTAGGAACTGACCACGCAGGCGTCGGACTCCCGGTTTGAGAATACGATGGTAATTTACATATTTCTAAACTTAAGCAAAATATGGTGTTAGAGGGTGAAAACTCAAAACAGCCCCCGAACAGCCCCGTGGGTGCCACCAACAACTCTTACGGGACCAATGTAACTCGTAGGAACTGACCCCATAGTCGCGGGTCTCCCGATTTGGGAATACAACAATAATTTTGATATTTTTAGACTTAGGCTTAAATCAATGGCGTTAGAGGGTGAAAACCCAAAACAGCCCCCAAACGGCACCAACACCTCCCACGGGACCAATGTAACTAGTAGGAACTGACCGCGCAGTCGCGAGAGACTCCCGATTTGAGAATATGACGGTAATTTGCATATTTCTAGACTTAGGCTTAATCCTATGGCGTTTGAGGGTGAAAACTCGAAACAGCCCCCGAACGTCCCCGTGAGTGGCACCAACACCTTCCACGGGACCAATGTAACTCATAGAAACTGACCACGCAGCCGTGGGACTCCCAGTTTGAGAATACGATGGTAATTAGCATATTTCTAGACTTAGGCTTAAAAATATGGCGTTAGTGGGTGAAAACTCGAAACAGCCCCCGACCGTCCCCGTGGGTGGCACCAACACTTCCCATGGGACCAATGTAACTCGTAGGAACTGACCCCGTAGCCGCGGGACTCCCGGTTTGAGAGTACGATGGTAATTTGCATATTTCTAGAGTTAGGTCTAAAAACATGGCGTTAGAGGGTGAAAACTCAAAACAGCCCCTGAACGGCCCCATGTGTGGCACTAACACCTCTCACGGGACCAACGTAACTCGTTGGAACTGACCCCGCAGCCGCGGGTCTCCCGATTTGAGAGTACGATGGTAATTTGCATATTTCTAGACTTAGGCTTAAAAACATGGCTTTAGAGGGTGAGAACTCGAAATATCCCCCGAACGGCCCCGTGGGTGGCACCAAACCTCCCACCGGACCAATGTATCGTAGGAACTGACCATGAAGCCGCGGGACTCTCGGTTTGAGAATACGATGGTAATTTGCATATTTCTAGACTTAGGCTTAAAAACATGGCGTTAGATGGTGAAAACTCGAAACAGCCCCCGACCGTCCCCGTGGGTGGCACCAACACCTCCCACGGGACCAATGTAACTCGTAGGAACTGACCTCGCAGCCGCGGGACTCCCGGTTTGAGAGTACGGAGGTAATTTGCATATTCTAGACTTAGGCTTAAAAACATGGCGTTAGTGGGTGAAAACTCGATACAGCCCCCAAACGGCCCCGTGGGTGGCACCAACACCTTCCACGGGACCAATGTAACTCGTAGGAACTGACCACGTAGCCGCGGGACTCCCAGTTTGAGAGTACGACAGTAATTTGTATATATCTAGACTTAGGATTAAAAACATGGCGTTAGAGGGTGAAAACTCGAAACAGCCCCCGAACGGCCCCGTGGATGGCACCAACACCTCCCACGGGACCAATGTAACTCATAGGAACTGACCCCGCAGCCGCGGGTCTTCCGATTTGAGAGTACGATGTTAATTTGCATATTTCTAGACTTAGGCTTAAAAACATTGATATGTTGATAATTTGAACTCATGTATGCAATTTTTCAGCTTGATTAAATTTTTTGTAAAACTACTTGATTACTGATATTTTTTTTGTACCCTATCATTTGTAAGAGTTTTGCACGTGGAACAAATGAAGGAGGCAATGGTTTACAAATGTTTATATGTTGTGGACATTCAGGATAATATTTTTTATGTGTTGAAAAATGTTACTAAAGCCGTTTATTAAAAAAATAAACTATTTAAGTAACTCCGATCTGTTTTTTTAAGAAACTCTTTTCGTAAAAACCAAACTATTTGAACACAAGATGTGTTTAATAAATCAGTATGTACGAGATCTATTCAAGAATTGAATAACAGGTTTATAAAGTAGATTAAAAATCTTAAACTCAGCACAACCAAGAATGATATGAGGAGATGTAGAAAAATTATGTTCACGATATTTTTTACGTGGTAAAACCTCACCAATTGAGGAAACATCCACGACTCCTTCTACGGAGTAAAATGAAAAATCCACTAAAACAAATATATGAGTTACAAACTCTATAACTAACATCCAAACAACTCAGTCCTATATAAGTTTAGGAATGTACCCTCTGGTGTCCTTAAACTTCTCTGCAAATCTGATTGTAGATGTAGTTCTCCCAGTTTGTTAACTTCTGATTTGTTCCAGCACTTTACGTAGACTCTTTGTTCTCAAGATCTTATTACCAACACTTTTCGTGTTGTAGGGTGAAAGTGTTTATGGAAGTGCTTTCTAACACATGCATGCACACACACACACTTATTAAGTACAAACAGTCCCAACAAATTACAATAACACTATATGCTGTGATCTTTTCTTTTTCTTTCTTCTTACAAAACTTTTCACCTTATTTGACCTTTAAATCATTCCCAGAATCCACGGATACCTTGCTAGGAAGACAGACAAGGTCTTAATCAATCTCTGAATTTAGAAAGACTTTTCGAGATTGAAAACCTCCAAGTGAGATTCCAAACTAGGTTAAAGGTTTAGTTTTACAAGAACTAGAAATAGAAAACATTTATTGTTGATTTCAAAGTAAGCAAACGTTTTAGAGAAAATAATCAACAATATATTTCTCAAGATGAGAAATAAAGAATGAACCTAAGTGTAATGTAACATGAATAACTCATATCTGAAATTTCTATGAAATCAGAAAGTAGATCTGAATAAACGTTTAAGTTGAAAACAAGATCTAGTGAACACGAGGTTACAGCAACAAAAACAAACTTAACTCAAACTCTCGAGCTCTCAAGAACACTCAGAGAAGTGTTTTGGATATGGAGGTATTTTGAAGAAGTGTTTGAGTTTGGATGGAAGAGGTTTTGACGAACAGGGTTAGGGTTTCTAACTCTCTCTCTTCTCTCTCTTCTCTCTCAATTTCTCAGAAGAAATGAAAATGGCAAAAGTCTTCGAAGTCTGAGAATAGGGTCCCTTTTATAGGGTGAGGAGAAGGTTCGAGAGGCTGTCTCAGAATCAAGGGCCTGGATTAAGTCAAGCCAAATTGACTTAGATCGAAGGGTTCTAATAAGGCGGTAATTAAACGAATCCTTATTGGTCTAAAGAGTTGTACTGGGATTCACCAAGATAACATTCAGATCGTTGATAGCTAATGATCCAAGGGCTAGGAACAAACGCTGTTTTAACTCAGTAAAGAAACACAACTTCAGCCAATTAGACGAGAATAGGTGTTGGTCAATAACAGGATAACAAACGCGCGTCTAAAATTGATTAAAACCACACCCTCAAGTTTACTCCGCTTTCGGATTCTGCCCAAGGTAACATTAAGCCAATATAATCAACAAATTATATTTACAAATTGACCATAAAACTTTTTAAAACAATTTTAATTAAGAAAACCTTATTTTAAAAAAGTTTAAAAAATCCCAAAAAAATTATTAAAATACCAATTTAGGGATTTAAACACACTCATCACATGTACACACATTATTATGCAATATGATATGCAATAAATGAATTCTACTGTGTGTGAGTGTTGGCAATAGGTTCTTGATCACTACAAGATAGAGAGATGAAGTAGCAAACCAACTTCTGAGGTTCTTTGGATTCTAGGTAGGACACAATTTTGTCACAATTTCCAAACTAGATGAGCACTTATACAATATAGACTCAAGTGAGTCAAAAGTATAAGGGCTTCAATCTCCCCCTTTGGAAATATGAGACAAAATCTCCTTTGAGTCATCTTGGACTCGTAGGGCAACAAGAAAATAAGAAAAACTTATTCCTATCAAAATTTTATATACCCAATTCCTAGAAATCAAAAAGTACATAACTTAACTAAGTACATATGAATACCCTATTACAACTGTTGAGAGTAACTGTACAATAAGAACCTGTAATAAATCACTAAAATCAAGCTGTTTAGCATATAAGATTTGAATAGACTAAAATTTCTCCCCCATTTTGTCTCAAATGGACAAAGGGAAAAACTTGGATAAACGGCAAAATGATTAGTCAGCATAAACCATACCAATAGATTTTTGTAATGAAATGAATCTATTATAATCTAGAGGTTTGGTAAATATATTTGCGAGTTGTAGATCAGTAGGAAGATAATTGATTTCTAATTCCTTAGATTCAACCAATTCGCATATAAAGTGATGTCTTATTTTAATATGCTTTGTTCGCGAGTGTTGAACAGGGTTTTTAGAAATATTAATCGCACTTTGATTATCACAATAGAGATGCAATTGGTTTTCTTGAATACCATAATCACTTAGCATTTGTTTTAGCCACATTAATTGAGCACAACAGCTGTCGGCGGCTATGTATTCAGATTCAGCTGTTGAGAGTGATGTGCAGTTTTGTTTTTTACTACTCCATCCTACCAAGTTATTACCTATATAATAACATGCTCCTGATGTGCTTTTACTATCATCAGTACACCCAGCCCAGTCAGCATCAATGTACCCAATTATAGTGCTTGGTGTGTCATTAGTGTACCAAAGTCCTAGATTTAGAGTGCCTTTTACATATTTAATGATACGTTTAACAACATTCAAGTGGCTCTCTTTAGGGTTACTTTGATATCGAGCACATACACAAACAGCATACATAATATCAGGACGCGAGGCAGTAAGATATAGTAAGGTGCCTATCATACTACGATACTGAGTAGGATCTAAAGATTTTCCATTTTCATCTTTAAAAAGTTTTAGCGTAGTACTCATGGGCATTTTAGCATCTTTAGCACTCTCGAGGCCAAATTTCTTTACTATCTCTAAAGCGTACTTGGATTGCGATACAAATAATCCATCTGAATTTTGTTTGACTTGAAGGCCTAAGAAGAATTGTAGCTCCCCCATAAGGGACATTTGAAATTCCTTATGCATAGTTTCAGAGAAGGATTTGACTTCTGAGGGAGAAGTTGATCCAAATATAATATCATCCACATAAACTTGAGCAATAGTGATGTGTTTGTGAAAATGTTTGACAAAAAGGGTTTGGTAATTTTCGCCTCTTTTAAAACCTTTATCTAAAAGAAAACTGGAAAGACGCTCATACCAAGCTCTAGGAGCTTGTTTAAGGCCATACAAAGCCTTTTTCAGACGAAATACATGATTTGGATGTTTAGGGTCAGTGAATACTTTAGGTTTTTCTACATAGGTTTCTTCAGCTAATATACCATTAAGGAACGCAGATTTGACATCCATTTGGTATAGTGTAAAGTGCATGTGGCAAGCTATAGAAAAAAGCAGACGAACAGAGTAACAGGAGCAAAGATCTCGTTAAAATCTATTCCTTCTATTTGAGAGTATCCTTGAGCAACTAATCTAACTTTATTTCTAATTATTATCCCATTTTCATTAGTCTTATTTTTGAAAATCCAACGTGTGCCAACAACCTTTTTGTGATCAGGACGTGGAACAAGATACCAAACATCATGAATGACAAATTGTAAAAGTTCTTCCTGTATAGCAGAAATCCAATGAGAGTCATTCAATGCCTCATTTACATTCTTTGGTTCCACAAGGGAAACAAAACATGCATAATGTGCATAGTTTCTGAGTTGAGATCTTGTACGCACTGGCTCACTAGGGTTACCAACTACGTTATTTATGGGATGATCTTTAGAAACCCATTTAGGTACCTCAGGTGTCTCAATAGGTAATGAATTATCCATTGTAGAGGAGCCATTTTCTAAAATATTTGTAGACTCTTCCTCAATAGTAAATTCACCAGTCTTGCTTTCTACAGTAGTGTCACTAACAATTACATTTATGGATTCCATCAAAGTTTTAGTGCGAAGATTATACACTCGATAAGCTCTACTATTAGGCGAATATCCTAGAAATATGGCTTTATCTCCCCGAATCTCAAATTTGGATAAGTGTTCCCTATCTTTGCATACATAACAAGTACTGCCAAAGGTTCTAAGATATTTGATATTAGGCTTTTTATTGTACCAAAGTTCATAGGGGGTTTGTTCGTAATTATTTCTAAGATAGACCCTATTTATAATATGACAAGCAGTACGAATGGACTCTACCCAAAAATATTTAGGTAAATTCTTGGCATGTAACATAACACGTGCCATCTCCTGAAGGGTACAATTCTTTCTCTCCGCAATACCATTATGTTGCGGGGTCTTAGGAGCACTGAACTCGTGTTTATAACCATTATAGTCACAGTATTCTATAATACCAGTGTCTTTGAATTCACCACCTCTATCACTATGAATTCTATTCACTTGAGTATCCTTCTCATTTTCAATCCTAAGAAGAATTTTTAGGAAGGTTTGAAATGTTTCAGACTTTTGTTTTAAGAAGGCTACCCAGGTAAATCTAGTGAAATCATCAACCATAACTAGGATGTAACTGTGTCCACAAAGACTAACAGTTTGGGAGGGACCCATTAGGTCCATATGGATGAGTTCTAAGGGATTAGAGGTAAGAATATCTTTGACTTTCTTATGAGGTGCCTTAACAATTTTACCTTCTTGACAGGAACCATAGATAAGATTGGGTATAAGTTTGATTTTAGGAACTCCTCTAACTATTTCCTGAGAGGTCAGTCTACTAAGGTTATCGTAATTTATATGACCCATTCTATTATGCCATATCTCATTGTCATCCATTCTGGAAACATTACAGATTTCAGAATTGTTCATGACAGTGTAGCAATTGTCAGGAGTTCTGAATCCAGTCATTATGCATTCACCTTTTTCATTTAAAATTTTGCAATTGTCCTTTGAAAAGGTAACAGTATGATCTGAGTCACAAAATTGTGATACACTAAGTAAATTTGCCTTAAGACCTTTGACTAGAAGAACATCTTGTAGAATAGGAAGCCCATCTTATTGGAGAGTTCCATTGCCTATGATTTGAGATGAAACTCCACCACCAAAAATGACTTTACCACCAGCAAAGCTGGTTTTGTTTAAAAGTTTAGTTTCATCACCAGTCATATGCTTAGAACATCCAGAGTCTAAATACCAACCAGATGATGTGTGTCCAGCTTTTAAAGCAGTAACAACAACATTACACTTCATCTGAGGTAATAGATCATCTTTTCTAACCCAAATTGCCTTAGTTTTCATCTTGCGCTTATTAGCTCTTAATTGATAAAATTTGTGAGCTTTGGATTTTTGCTGAAAAACATTTTGCGCATGATTTTGAAATTTGTGAAAGACTTGGGCATTTGGTTTAGGAAAGTGCTTAGGATTCCTTCTAGTAAATGTTCTTTTAGGCTTGATCTTTCTCTTTCTATAATTAGAGTTTCTATCTGGCTGTCTAGGAAGTATATAATTGTTGCGGCTCCTCCTAGAATAGTTAAAGTTTTGATAGATATAAGGATTATAGGAAGGTTTAACGAGTCTCCTATCATATCAATCATCAAAAGAGTGACCATAAATGTCGCAGTAGGAACAATAAAGATTGCTCAGAATAGGGGTCTCCTTAGGAAAGTCTCTAAACAAAGGTTTTGAAGAGTTTTGAGGCTGAACTCTATTCCTAGATATGACAGTCTTGTATGAAGACTCACTCTTCCTAATAGAAGGGCAGACGTATTTAGCCTTGGGTGAACTTTCATGTTTAGAGCAACTTGATTCACCAATGTTAAAATTTTGATTTTTTGAATCAAACTCAGTTTTTAAATAATGAAAGTCTGGGCATGTTTCAATAGATCTTTTACCACCTGACACAAACTTGATAGTTTCAAAGGATTTTGTTTGTGTTTTCAAATTGGGGCAAAACCCTATTCCTGTTCGATCATCAGAATTGGTTTTTGATTCAGAAACAAATTCATCAAAACATTTTGAATTATTTTCAAATTTTGTAAATTTTTTGAAAACAGTTGCTGTCTTTTCTTTAGTTTTTTCCAATTCTAACAATGTCCCCATGTATTTTTTCTCCAGAGTTTCATTTGTTTCTTTTAAATCTCTGAGTTTTTCATCAAACATTTTGATTTCTCTTTTATGAGTCAAACATTGGGTAGTATACTCTTCAGCATTTAGTTTAACCATTAGGCTTAGATCTTCTAACTTCTTAGTGAGATCTTTCACAATCTTTTCTAATCTAGTGCTTTTCTTGAGAGTTTTAGCATAAAGTGTATAAATGTCAGGGAGGTCTTCATTGTCCGAGTCACTAAGTGTGGTGTGTGGAGTGACCCCTAAAGATTCATTTGTTAAACTCACACACCCATTGACATCGTCATTATCTCTATCCCTTTGACTCACACACCCCGAGGAAGAATATGTAACATTCTTAGTAATCAAAGCATCTAAACCAGTATAAACATGATTCTCAATAGCAGGAGTAGAGTTACTAGAAGCATTCTCATACACAGGTATAAGCACACAATCATTATATATGATCTTGGCAAAGAAGGACATGCAAGGATAAAAAACATCAGATGACTCAGGTTCCTCCTTTTCAGAATCACTTAAATCATCCCATGTTTTGCAAATGTTAGCTCTAGTGTGTTTGTTTTGAGTGTTCAAGTTAACTCTTCAGTCTTGTGCAATGTGCCCCAGTTTACCACATCTATAGCATTCAGTCTTCTTAAGGTCTCTGTTAGGTCTAATGTGAGAGTCCTTGTGATTTTTGTCATGGTTTTTCTCATGAGGCCTGTGATTAGAGGAAGTTGGATAATTTGAATTGCCTTGTTTATTTTCCACTTTGTTTCTAAACTTAATAATTTTCTTAAACTGTTTAGTAATTAAGGCAATTTGATTGTCCAAACTCTCTATATTGCATTCCTCATCAGAATCATAAGTGGGGAATATAAGTTCAGGCTTAGTTAACTTAGAAGAAAAGCTAAGATTGGAACTAGTCTGTTTCCTATGGGTTTGTGTCAATTATTTCTTAAATTCTATTTCCATTTCCACAGTTCTTAGTTTACTACTGAGTAATTCAGGAGTGAGATTTTGATCACACATTTCCTCAATAGCATATCTTTTGTTATCAAATTTCTGTGGTAATGATCTTAGAATTTTAGATACAATTTCATGTCTATCATAAGTCACCCCATTAGCATGCAGTTTGGTCACAATATCAGTCAAGTTTATATAGAAGTCATCAAATGACTTAGTCTCAGACATAATTAAGGAGTTATACTGCTGAATAAGCATTTGGGTTTTAGCAGCCTTAACTCTAGTGGTACAGGATGAGATTCTTTTGAACTCATGTTCATTTATAGACATAAATAAGGCATTCTTTCCTTTATTATTATTTCGAGAAACTTATTTCTCTTCTTGAGTGAACTCACTTAAAGCTTTCTTAACCCTATCATTACTTCCTTCGTTGGCTGGGTTAGTAGGAAAAATATAACCATTTTCAACAATGTCCCAGACATCATCTCCCAAAGTTCCTTGAATGAAAGCAATCATCCTTACTTCCAGTAAGCAAAATTGGTTCCATCAAAGATTGGAGGTCTGGTCAAGTTACCAAATCTTTCATTTTTCTCGTCCCTAATTGATTTTCAGAAAATAATTTCAGAAACACAGGATCTCTTTTGAAAGCAGTTTACAAAGCTCTGATACCAATTGAAAAATATTACTAAAGCCGTTTATTAAAAAAATAAACTATTTAAGTAACTCCGATATATTTTTTTAAGAAACTCTTTTCGTAAAAACCAAACTATTTGAACACAAGATGTGTTTAATAAATCAGTATGTATGACATCTATTCAAGAATTGAATAACAGGTTTATAAAGTAGTTTAAAAATCTTAAACTCAGCACAACCAAGAATGAGATGAGTAGATGTAGAAAAATTATGTTCACGATATTTTTTACGTGGTAAAACCTCACCAATTGAGGAAACATCCACGACTCCTTCTACGGAGTAAAATGAAAAATCCACTAAAACAAATATATGAGTTACAAACTATATAACTAACATGCAAACAACTCAGTCCTATATAAGTTTAGGAATGTACCCTCTGGTGTCCTTAAACTTCTCTGCAGTTCTTATTGTAGATGTAGTTCTCCCAGTTTGTTAACTTCTGATTTGTTCCAGCACTTTACGTCGACTCTTTGTTCTCAAGATCTTATTACCAACACTTTTCGTGTTGTAGGGTGAAAGTGTTTGTGGAAGTGCTTTCTAACACATGTATCCACACACACACACTTATTAAGTACAAACAGTCCTAACAAATTACAATAACACTATATGCTGTGATCTTTTCTTTTTCTTTCTTCTTACAAAACTTTTCACCTTATTTGACCTTTAAATCATTCCCAGAATCCACGGATACCTTGCTAGGAAGACAGACAAGGTGTTAATCAATCTCTGAATTTAGAAAGACTTTTCGAGATTGAAAACCTCCAAGTGAGATTCCAAACTAGGTCAAAGGTTTAGTTTTACAAGAACTAGAAACAAAAAACATTTATTGTTGATTTCAAAGTAAGCAAACGTTTTAGAGAAAATAATAAACAATATATTTCTCAAGATGAGAAATAAAGAATGAACCTAAGTGTAATGTAACATGAATAACTCATATCTGAAATTTCTATGAAATCAGAAAGTAGATCTGAATAAACGTTTAAGTTGAAAACAAGATCTAGTGAACACGAGGTTACAGCAACAAAAATAAACTTAACTCAAACTCTCAAGCTCTCAAGAACACTCAGAGAAGTGTTTTGGATATGGAGGTATTTTGAAGAAGTGTTTGAGTTTGGATGGAAGAGGTTTTGACGAACAGGGTTAGGGTTTCTAACTCTCTCTCTTCTCTCTCTTCTCTCTCAATTTCTCAGAAGAAATGAAAATGGCAAAAGTCTTCGAAGTCTGAGAATAGGGTCCCTTTTATAGGGTGAGGAGAAGGTTCGAGAGGCTGTCTCAGAATCAAGGGCCTGGATTAAGTCAAGCCAAATTGACTTAGATCGAAGGGTTCTAATAAGGCGGTAATTAAACGAATCCTTATTGGTCTAAAGAGTTGTACTGGGATTCACCAAGATAACATTCAGATCGTTGATAGCTAATGATCCAAGGGCTAGGAACAAACGCTGTTTTAACTCAGTAAAGAAACACAACTTCAGCCAATTAGACGAGAATAGGTGTTGGTCAATAACAGGATAACAAACGCGCGTCTAAAATTGATTAAAACCACACCCTCAAGTTTACTCCGCTTTCGGATTCTGCCCAAGGTAACATTAAGCCAATATAATCAACAAATTATATTTACAAATTGACCATAAAACTTTTTAAAACAATTTTAATTAAGAAAACCTTATTTTAAAAAAGTTTAAAAAATCCCAAAAAAATTATTAAAATACCAATTTAGGGATTTAAACACACTCATCATATGTAGACACATTATTATGCAATATGATATGCAATAAATGAATTCTACTGTGTGTGAGTGTTGGCAATAGGTTCTTGATCACTACAAGATAGAGAGATGAAGTAGCAAACCAACTTCTGAGGTTCTTTGGATTCTAGGTAGGACACAATTTTGTCACAATTTCCAAACTAGATGAGCACTTATACAATATAGACTCAAGTGAATCAAAAGTATAAGGGCTTCATGTGTTATAGTCGTGCGGGCTTTTATTGTTTAGTTTTATGGTCGTGCGGTCTTTTATAATTTGATTGTTGAATTTTATGGCCGTGCGGGCTTTATAATAAGCAGGTTTTACATTTACAGGGTTTGGAATGTCAAGAAAATAGAGAAAACTCTGCCCAATTTTTTTTGGGGTCTATGAATTATTAAGACGTGTAATATTTTTAAGTTTGTATATATATTTATTTATTAACAACGTTCTCGATTTGCAATTTGTGATTTTTTTTATTGTTTTGCCAATAAGAAATATTTGTAACACCTCGTACGCGTCCAATGTTACACGTAGCAACCGACGGTGCACTCACAGGACCCGGATTGGACCAAAAAAAAACATTTTTTTTTAAATTATAGATAAAAATGGTCATGGACTTTGTCCATGACCATTTTTATTTTTTTCGTCGCGCATAAAAATGATCGCGGCCAAAGTTCGCGACCATTTTTTTTATTTTTTTTGTCACGATTGTGGGTCGCGGCCAAAGTCCGCGACCAATTTGTCACGGTTGTGGGTCACGGACGAGGGCCGCGACCAATTTTTTTATTAATTTTTTTAACGATCGTGGGTCGCGAACTTTGGCCGCGACCAATTTGTCACGGTTGTGGGTCGCGGATGAGGGCCGTGACCAATTTTTTTCTTCTTTTTGTCACGGGCGTGGGTCGCTGTAATACCCCGTAATTTTATTAATATTTATTTAAGAGATTAATTGAATTAAATGAGAATTAATTGAAAATTAATCCGGGTATAAATACTAACGAGATGTGAGTTGGTATTTGATATTGATGTTGAAATTATTATTTCCGAGTATGTATGGTAATACATGAGTATTGTTGATATTTAAATTGCCACGACGTAGCTATACGGCAATTTGGAAAATTTAATTGGGACGTGCGTGCCAGTCGCGTCAGGAACGTAATTAATTGAATTAAAAAGTAAATTTTATTTTTATCAACCGAATGGTCATTTTAAGTGCGCCAATGTGTCCGGAAGGATCGAAATAGTCAGAAAATACTAGCCGGGGATTTAGTTTGGGTCCCGGGGCATTTTTAGGCCATACCGGCAACCCAAAAGGGTAGTTTGGTAATTTTAAAAATAGGGGAATTAAAACCCACGAATTTTAGAAGTTATTTTATATTAGAAAAGAACCCACTAAGCCATTATCATCATTTGGGAAGTTAGAGGGCTATGGGAGTTATAGGGGAAGTCTTGAGAAGTTCCAAAAGGAAGCCCTAGCCACCATCACCATCTTGGGAAGAAATTTGTAGAGAGAGGGAGAAGAATCAACCTCAATCCTTTAACATCAAATCATAACATCTAAGGCAAGTGGTTTAATTACATTAATTTCAAGAGAATGTTTCTTCCATGCTTAGAATTGGATATTTGTCTTTTAATTGAAGTTTGATGAAAACCCATGAAATTTGAGGTAGAATTCATAATATGATATAGGGATTGCATGTAGAATGTTATCGGATGAATTTCATATACGAAATGTATATTTTGATGATGTAAAAATGGATTTATAAGGAGTAATTGTAGATATAAAAATTTTGGGTTCATGTTTATAGGGTTTGAGATAAGAATTGAGAAGTTTGATCATTTCATGTTAATTTAGGATGAATTGACACCAAATATATGTTAAAGAGTGACCTAGGAGGACTTAGAGTAGTTTAATAACGTTAAAATACTATTGGGATGATCTTAGGATAAGTTTAGAGAAGAGAAAAACGGAGAAAAACGAAGTAGAGAAATTCTGGGCTGAAACTGCCATCTCGTTAGAAGACCTGCCCAGGTCGTTCGAACGAGCTTCTAACGAGATGACAGTATCCCTTCTAACGAGTTGGTAGTTCATTCGATGCCTTTCGTTTGAACGAACTTGTTCGAACGAGACTTCTAACGAGTTGACAGAATGGTTTTTTTGCCTGATTTCATTTCAAACGTTCCATAGACTTATTTAATTGGGGTACTAACCCTCCCTTATTGATTAGTGAGTATAATTGTGAGAATTGGGGATGCTGAGGAGTAGAACTTAGAACCTCTTAATAAAATTTGATGTCATTTGTGGAGTAAAAAATGAGTACCTAATTATGACGTGAGAAGGGTTGATAATGTGAATATACAAATCGGGGACTTATAATCGTATAACATTAAATGACGGTATAAGAACGAGAAGTTTACCTATATTAATAATACGAGATATCTAAGATGTGCGAATGCTTAGTATATGTGGTTTTATGTGTATAACATACCTACTATACTTGCTATCATGGGAGGTTTGCGTTCGATTAGGGCCATCTAATCTTTGTGTGCCTACGGGAGGGATTTAGATTGGTAGCTCGAGGGCATAGGTCAGAGAAGGACTTATTGAGAAGTTAATAAGTCTGTTGATCATGGGAGCGTAGGTATGTGCGTGACCCATGTGATGTGAACTATGTTCGCCTGCATTCTCTGTGATTGTTGTTATCTGAAAACGATTCCTGAGAGATTCGAATGCGTGGTCCTTATGTACGTGATGTACCGGGATTGGATAGCAGAGTATGTGGGCACCGCAGCTAAATCTCGAGGTGCTAGTAATGTATATTTATGATGAGAATAATATACTATTAATTGATATGAACTGTCATGTTTAATTGTGAGTATAATTATAGCAACGTTCTGTAAAGATAATTGGACGATCTCTAGTAAATTTGTATTGCTAATAATGGGAAACCGTGAATAAATGTAAAGCTCTCCATATATATGTAGATGTCGAAATGAAAGCGTGAATCGTATAGTAATGTTAGAATTTATTCTTGGACTAGTTAGATATGAGAATCACTAGAATGGGTATGGGTGCGTTAGGAGTGCACAAATAGTCGAGAGGTGAGTATTTCATGTGAGAGCACGTCCTAACATGTATTTTGCATTCATTGTTTTATTGTCGTTAAAACACTTGCTATATTTTAAACTATTTTTCCACAATCGGGCTCCGATCCATTTGCTTTCAAATATATTTTCTTGTAAAAACCTTTTAGGTGCACAGCCACAAGGACACCATGCATAGGAGTTCCATTCAGGTGACGTACTGTAGCTGCTGTGGAAGTTACAGGACCTTGGCAGTAGACGCCTCCACTTTCGATCTTGACTCTATTAGTAAATTTCCTCATCAATTGGGCATGTCGCCCCATTTCTTTTAGAAACATTTTATCTATTCAGTTTATTTCAGATCTCGGGTTGTAACTAATTATGATTCAAACTTAGTATTTGTTATTCCTGTATTTGGTTTGTTGTGAGGAGTATTCTTACAGACTCATTATTATGGTATGGTTATACTATTGTCATTTCATTGTGGTGGTTATGTTAGCATTTCTTATCTTCTTGCATGTTAATCGGATTTAATTAAAATTGACAACTCACTTTTTAAATATTAGGTGGCTAGTAATTAATGAAATGTTTTCGACAGTGATGCTATGAACTGAACCAACTTGGCATTTTGTATTAATTTAATAAAGGAGTAGCTACCCGGTATTTAATTAGTCGGGGTGTCACAGTCGCAGACTTTGGCCACGACCAATTTGTCACGGTTGTGGGTCACGGATGAGGGTCGCGACCCATCATGGCATGGGTCACGGCCCAAGTCCGCGACCATCTGCCGTGACCCCTCTCAGTCGTGACCATTTTTTGTCACAGACTTGGGCCGCAACCCACGAAAATAGTCACGGCCCAAGTCCTCGACCCATGGTTTTGGTCAGGGATTTTGGCCGTGACCAATCGCCAGTTTTGGTGTAGTGTTAAATCTAACATGTGGTATCAGAGCTTATGGTTTAAATCACATAATTATCCTTTGTGTCTAAATATGAAATTCACATTTTATAGAAAATTTTATATCCTAAATTATGAGACTTATGTGATGTTTTTATTATATATATATTTTTTATGACTCTAATTTGGACTTAGCTTAAAATTTGCTTATGTTTATGAATAATACTTTCTGCGACATTTTTATTTTCTGTTGCTGAATCTGTTAAGAGTTATGTGTAAACTTTCTGCGACGTACATCGCTGAATCTGTTTATATTGATGTGTGAAACTTACTATGACGTTTAATTTTCTATCGATGAATCTGTTAATGTCTATGTATGAAAATTTTATGTCACTTTTCTATTTTTCGTCACTAAATCTGTCTAGATTCATTTATGTGACATTTTGAATGTTTTCGTCCCTAAAATCTTATTGCCTATTATGAACTCTGTATTTCAAGTGACAATTTTTTTGTGTCTCCAATAAAAAAAATTGATTTGGAAATAATGTTTACTTTTATATCTCTCTCACAAAAATTATACTTTCGATTCCGCGAATTAGAGAGTGATTCTTTTGCGATTCTACACATATTTGTAGTCAAAACTAATTTTTTTTATTTTTGGATATTTTACGAAAAAAATTTTCACTACATATGTAATGTTTATATTGTTTAGATGTTCTTGTGTACTTTATATCATTCATGTGCTAATATTTTCATAAAGATATGATAGGTGTCCACCAAAGTGCCCTACTCTATGTTAGTGTATATTAGATTAAAAAGTAAATTCTATTTGGTTGCAAAAATTCCTAAAATAATTGTGACATAATATTTATATGATGTTAGATTAGGAAGAAGGTGTCTTAATCTATTGTCATAAATATTCAATTACTGTGTACGTATTTATATTTGGACCTCTGATTATACACCAAGAATTGCATATAATTTTTTTGGGGGGATATTAATTTTATATCCATTACGTAATATGTGTGTGCATGTATGTTCCATGAAAGTAAATTTATTTTGCACATTTTATGAATTAAATATTTAAGCGCAATTAAGGATAAATCAAATTAGGATATGTGTGAATGGAACCAAATGAATTAATTGGTGCATTTATATAATCACATAATAGAAAAATTCATAAAATGAGATTTTGTTTACCAAAATTTTATGACCAAATTAAAGTTGATTTCCGTTCCCTAATTGTAATTTTCTTTTGTGACAATTTTAATTATGTGTTTAAAGCCGCTTATTTTATAAAACTGTAAATCTGAATATTTTGAGACATTTTCGGTAATAGTTTTCGTATGCCTCTAATAAGCAATAATTGAGATTAAAATTGTCGACTTACCCGGGATTGATAAAAAAAATTATGTCAATTGGAGAGGATTTAATGATGAAAAATAACAATTTTTAGTAATAAACGTTGTTATGACTAATTGAGCACGTTTAAACTCTCAAAACCTTAAATTTGTCATATTTGGTAATAAAGTTGACAGTTATTTCTTTCTCAATTTTTTTTTAAATTTCGCTGATTGGGAAGATTATTTCTTTAAGAATTTTCTTATAGTGATTACTCAAATTTTTCATTATTAAAAATTATGGATTTCTCCATTTTATGTGTTGTAATAAATACATCAGTTGTCTTATCTTATTTAGCTGTCATGATATTTTCAGTATATACCAAATATTGCTATGACTATTATGGTTATGGTTAAGGTTTTGATATTAATATTTATATTAGATTAGATTAGGTATCCATTAAAGTGCCATAATCTATAATTATAAATATTAAATTACTGTGTATAAATTTGGCTGCCAGTGAGTCCAAATATAATGAAGATTGTTAGATTGTTGATTGAATGATGATGCATCTTGTTTATTGTACCAAAGGGATAATTTTGATTATCAAAGGAACATTAATGAGCAATTTTTTTTCGCATCAACTTCACCTCGAATGATTTAAATTTCTCTTTGAGACAAATATTTGCGTAAAGTTTTATTCGGTGTTCAAAATTGTAAATATTAGATTAATGTGTATATGCTTATTATACCCAATATGAGTAAAGCAATATTAAAAGCATGCTCTAAAGTTTTCTTCTTAGCATTTATATCACGATTAGATTATGATTCCATCAAAGTGGTCTAGTCTAATAAACTGTAAATGTTAAATTTATGATAGCATGCAATACTATATTTTCGCATGCCTTGAGGTTTTCATCTCAGTATTTATATCACGATTAGGTTACGATTCCACCAATGTGGTCTAATCTAATAAATTGTAAATGCTAAATTTTGTGATAACATTCAAAAACTATGTCTTGGTTGCTCCAAACAGCCCGAATATAGTTTTGAGTGTTCGAATAATTAATAATTTCATTATGATTAACCCATTGTGATTTAGTTGCTCCAAAGAGTTCGATTACAATGGTGAAGTTAATATTAAGGGGCAGTATGTTTGTTTATTAAGGTCAGTATCAGTTGCTTCAAAGAGTCCATAACCTTCCTTAATTTATAATTGGTTGAAAACATTAGTGTTTGTTGAAATTATTATACAATCCATAAAATAATTTAATATTCATATAATGGATAGTTTGATAGCCACCAAAGTGACCCAACAAGAATGGTTGTGAATATTAAATTTAAAGATAAAAGTTGTGGTAATAACTTATTATGCTTATATATGTGAAGACATTAATGGGGTATATTTGATTTATTTCGTCAACCAAGATAATTTTCTAAAAAAAAATTATTTTGAGTAAATGAAATAAATTTAAGAGATTATGCAATTAGATCGTGAAAAGTTATCCTAGATAGCATGTTCACCTAAATTATATAACACGGTACCCAATAAAGCCATATATATAAATATTCAAAGTTATTACGAAAGAATGTCCTCATTTATAAAATGTTATTAATGTACGTGTTGTCAACTCATAGCATTAATGTAGTGAGATATTTATTTCATTAATTTTATATTACTTTATTTCTCTAAAACTGCATGTTTTCTCCCTTTAATGTTCTTAAGACTGACTTCTTAGAATGAAATAAAGAAGCTAAGTTTCACTTAAAATTGCTAAATTATTATAATTCAGTTTTACTTGAGGATCCCACTATTAATGAATTAGTGCGTGAAACTCTTTTACAACCTTGAAGAATTAGTAAACGGATTCAGCATAGAGTTTATGTAAAATCCCATAATGTTATAGATTAAAATGAGTACCCTGTGACAACCCGCTCTAAATAATAACGGGTGGCCAGCCCTATACTACATAAATTAGGTATCTCAGATGGTACAGTCTCAACATCAACATACAACACAATAATATAAGGCTAACTACCCATAATCATTAAAAGCGAATTGTCAAAAATTTTAAAATTTTTATTTAACAACAACAACAAAACCAATAATGCAACTTAACTAGCAATAAACATCTAGCTATGATGAGTGATAAGTGTAAACTCCAATAAAATAAAGGAGTACAAAACAATGTACAAATAAAATCTCAACAATAAAGTACCGGAATATGCTGTCAGGTAACAGACAGTACAATAATCTGATAAATGAAATATGAAAGTGTTAATATACAGCACTTGAATACTAACTCAATACAACTGAATCCTAATCTAGATATACAAAGATAGGAATCGACTAAAGTAAAGTGCCGCAACAATCCGCTACTGCCACAACTCCACATATACCCTTGATGGATAACATCAAAGGCGTCCTTGCGGAGGAACATCTGAAGTAATACAATATATATACATGGAGGAGAAAATATAAACGGGTCAGAGCCCGAGTTTGAAAAACATTTTATAGCAAGTGTATTAAAATGCATAATAATTATAAATGCATTATTACATGATTTAGATGGAATCGAACTCTCCATAATAATTCAACTCACCTCTCATCTAAAGCACGCACTAAGCGTATGCACGTGATCTCCAAATGGATGTCCGATTCTAATTTAGGTAAGAGGATCCAAACTTAAACCCAAAAGAAGTATTTAAGTGAAATCATCTAACTTATCTCACAATATATTTGTTTCCATAATTTATAAGTTATGTACATTAACATTAATGTAATAGTTATAATTATCTTTATAATGTTCATTTGTTGAACATATAAAGTTACATGATCCAATCATGTCCACATCATCACAATACATCAACAATCTCATTTACTAGAATTTTATATTCTAGAGATGCCCTTATAAGGCATGAAACCATATATATAATTATTATATGAGTTATTAGCATGAAGAGTTAAGGACTAAACTCCTCCTGATTCTCAACACGGCGCTGCGTTTCATGCATGGGATGTCTCGCCAAAGCGAAATCCAAACAAGGAACCCCTCCCCCCCCCCCCCCCAGTTACACTACTCCTGACCGTATCAATCCTCGGGGCTCATTATGCCCTCAATGCAAGATGCATGTAACCCAAATGATTATTATCCAATTTTAATTAATTAATATTCCCAATTCTCAATAGTACACGGCGTTTCATGCGTGGGATGTCTCGCCGAAGTGAAATCCAAACAAGGAACCCCCTCGTTACACTACTCCTGGCACTGTCGATCGTCGGGATAGGTGATATATATATATATATAGATAATTATGAGCATTAAGGACTAAACTTATCCCCAAGTTCCAACATTACACTGCGGTTCGTGAGTGGGACGTCTCGCTGAGGCGAAATCCAAACAAGGAACCCCCACGATACACTAATCCTGGAAATGTAGGTCGTTGAGGTCCATTATGCCCTTGATACCCAAGTACAAACATAAGCAATAATAACCATCCAACCAAGATATAACTCTAAGGACACGAGATCACATGCTATCATCTTCCAGTTGCCCATATACGTAACAAACTGGGGCCACCTGGTGGGGTTCAACGACACCCACCTCGTGATCTACTCACACACACAATGTCCAGGAAGGGGTCATAGCTCCTAACCGGAAAGTGAGAGCGACACATACCCACGACCTCTCACCCCCAAAATAAATAAATGTATATATATATATATGTCATTTGCTGACCACCACGAACGACTATGACCTAGGGAATATCCACATCCAGCTTTTCTAGTCAGAATGTTCACCCTCTACGCACGAAACTTCCCAATGTTAGCAAGGAGGGGGTATGCTTAACATGTATATACACCATCATATAAGGTATACATACATCCCACATAATAAAGATATACCATTATATAAGGTATACCTGCAACAACATATTTATTTTCATTATACGCCGTTAGGCGAAATAGATTAATATCATTGATTAGTATATCTCTCTCATGATACACCCATCGTCAATACTCACACATTTTCCCCACTTAGTATATGCTATACTAATTCTTGCTTGAATCTCTCATGTCACTTCTAATTATGAATTGTCTCTCAATTCTTTTAAGTTAAGGATAATCTTTATCCTAATACACCTCAATTTACATTTACAATTGTTCATCCATAATATGGTTCAATTAATTTTATGAACCTTTGAAATTATCCCATTTGGGGTTTGGATCCTAAGATCCGGTATTTCTAAATTATTCGCATTCTTTCATATGAATTGAATTTATTATCTCCAAGTAGAATCTCCAAATCAAGGTGGGCTTCCCCACTTAGAATTAACCGTAATATTTAATCAATATTTCCTCAATCTTTAATTTATGTGACTCTCATAATTTAGTATAATGGAAACCCTCTAAAAGTCTCCAAAATATACTCCACATGTCTCATATAGAGGATCCAAATCGATAACCTGGAACAAAGCGGGATGAAATTCTCCCTAAAAAACATCTCCAAAAATTCCCCTGTTTTCGAATCGATTCGGCCCATCCGAATTGATTCGGCTCGCAAAAGCAAATAGATTCAGCCCATCCGAATCGATTCGGTCCAAAGGACCTAGGAGTCTGCTACTTACCAAATCGATTCACAAAGGGGTGAATCGATTCGATCCTAAAGACCTGGGCAATCTGTAACAGACCGAATCGATTCGGTAGGGGCGAATCGATTCGGCAAGTGCAGCAAGTTACGAAATTGGTTGTTTTCTTCATAATCCAAATTACTTAAAAATCATTTATATCATCTTCCAACCATTTTCATCCAACCCAATCACATATATAACATTAATATTCATTCTAGAATACCTATAAACTAATTTCTAACCTTAAATCCATTTTATACACTACAAATCTAAGATTTTTTCCAAAAGTTAGGTTTTAACAATTTAAACCTAAAATCGAAAATTAAATCCACAAATCATGCAATAACTGGTACACAACAACTATTTAGCAAGTTTAATCACTTGCCTCGGGTTCATAGGGTCTGAATCCGCCTTGAGATCACGTAATGGCCGGAAGAATCCTCTTTTTCTTTCTTTTCTCCTTCCTTTTCTTCTTCTTTCTTATTCTCATTCTTTCTATTTCTATCTTTGGAGAATTATTTCCCCCGTAGGCTAATTTAGCCTAATCTCCCAAGATACACATCTTTAAATGATAATACACACTTTAAACGACTCGGTAACTTTAATTCGAGCCAAACGGTCCTAAATTATTTCGGAACCCAAATAGACCCCAAGTACAGTCATTTCGACTTTCTTGACCCTTCCGGAAACGATGGTACCCTCAGAATTTCCATTCGACACACTTTCTAATGACTCCAAATTTTGACTTTAATTGCCAATTTAATTATTCTCCAAATAAAATAATATTTATTTCTTCCAAAATAAATAAATATTCGTCTCCAAGACCTCGGGTTGTTACAAACTTCCCCACTTACAAGAATTTCGTCCTCGAAATTTAGCTAAGCCTAATTCTCCAAAACTCAACTAGTTCTAATATACCCATACACACTAATCCTTTCTCCAACTTCTAACTTCCCACGACGAATTTGTTTAATTATTTTTATTATTAAGTTAATTATGAGTTAAATAGAACCAATTTCCACAACAAGGGCGCTTTATATTTGAGCTTTGTGCTCACAGCAATCATAATGAGGCTTTATTTGCCTCCAAAATTCCACAATTCCAATAATATAAGTAATACTAAAATTTTAATAGAGAAAAATTTGAATGGTCCAAAGAAATAACTCCTCTCAATTCCTGACAATCGCCACTTTCGTGGGGGGGACGTCTCGCAAAAGCGAAATCCAAACAAGGAACCCTCCCAATACGCTACTATGTGGCGACATCGGGGATTGAGAGTTTGTTCAATCCGGACTAGAGTTTGAAAATATTTTAGTGGAAAATTTATTTTGAAAGGGCCCGAAGGCCGATAAAAGTTTTATTTTGAAAATAGTTTATTTTGAAAACGGTTTATATATTATAAAATAATATAAAATGCCTTATGTCCAACACAAGGTCTTTTTAATCATCATGTACATAACATATAGCTCACAAATATTATCATACTCATGAGCTAAAATTTTACCTGCATCCCAACAAACCACAATCTCAACTTTCATACATAAACAACATCTTACACCATTTCAATATATATAGCCTTTTTATAAGGCTCATCCATATCTGGAATACAACGATCATAATAGTCTATCATGACTATATAAAAGAAGTAGCTTTATCATTACTACTTATCACCATTACCATACTTACATTTACCACAAGGTTTAAAGCTCTTTTTGAGCACCTTGCAAAATCATCTATTCTTACAAAAGATAATAACATAGGATCCTAACTTGCTCAAAATTCCCCTAGGGTCATTACATACCATACATAATAAGGCTATAGTACTACCCAATCACAATTATCTCCCACACGATATTCCAAAAACTTTATATAGTAATAATCCTATTAATAAAGGAAAATTAACTTATAACCTCCATCTCTAGTCCGATTGCCCTTCCTCATCAATGGGCTCCCAAACATAGTCCCTCGGTCTAAAGCGACCACGAATCTGCTGTAGGGGTTGCACTTCCAAAATTTCATCAAACTGTGGTCTTTTACCTCTTTGAGGACAATCTCTCTTTTTATGACCTATTTCTTTACAAAAGAAACACTTACCCACAAATCCTTTCTGCCCACTCGCATTACTGGCACTCTCTTTGCCAAACTTACTTGATGAACTCGAATCTCCAAAGTCTTTACTCTCTTGCGAACGAAAACGATATTCTTGATACTTTAATAGTGCCACGTTTACTACCTCGACAAAAGTCGTTAACTTAGGACTCTCTAACAAATGTTGTTGGATTTTCCAATCTAAACCTCGAACAAACTTTGATATACGCTTCTCTTCCGTATTTACCTCATTAGGTACTAATCTCGTCCATAGAGAAAAATCTTCTTCATATTCTGCCACCGTCCTATTTCCTTGAAAAATCCCCATATCCTGAGTAAGGGAAGAAAAATACCTTTTATCAAAAAGCTCCCAAAATGTTTCTATAGGTAAAGTATCTCTCGGTTCAAATGTGGTAACAGACTCCCACCAATGGAGAGCTACACCCGATAACTTAAAGGTGGCTAAAAATTTCTTCTGCACTTCACTACACTCAACCATACGAGGGTGCCTCTATACACTATTCTTCAATTGACTTGCAGCCATTGCATCAACTCCCCCTGCAAACTCGGGAGGATGCCCCTTACTAAAATCTTCCTTCACTATCCCCCATAAAGACAATTCTAAATGGGGTAGGGCTGCTCGAGCGGCAGATTGCTGAGCCATCGTAGAAACGGCAGTAATTACTGCTTGTGCCACAATATTGGCAAAATCATCCGTAGTCATGTTCTTTTGAGGCATTTGGGGTTACCCTTTGTTTTCCCTGACTGAACGACCTCCCTTCGGTGGCATCTGAAATAAGAACAATTATATCAAAACGCCTTTCAAATATTTTCGAATCACAGAAAGATATGGACGTATGAATGTAATCGTCCTAATAATAAGGCTCTACATCAAGAATGCTTACGGAAGATCGTAGTAACGCACACAGATCCTAAAGACACTAGAACCTGATGCTCTGATACCATCTATGACAACCCGCTCTAAATAATAATGGGTGGACAACCCTATACTACATAAATCAGGTATCTCAGATGGTACAGTCTCAACATCAACATACAACACAATAATATAAGGCTAACTACCCATAATCATTAAAAGCGAATTGTCAAAAATTTAAAACTTTTTACTTAACAATAACAACAAAACCAATAATGCAACTCAACCAGCAATAAACATCTAACTATGATGAGTGATAAGTGTAAACTTCAATGAAATAAAGGAGTACAAAATAATGTACAAATAAAATCTCAACAGTAAAGTACCCGAATATGCTGTCTGGTAACAGACAGTACAATAATCTGATTAATGAAATATGAAAGTGTTAATCTACAGCACTTGAATACTAACTCAATACAACTGAATCCTAATCTAGATATACAAATATAGGAATCGACTAAAGCAAAGTGCCGCAACAGTCCGCTACTGCCACAACTCCACAAATATCCTGGATGGATAACATCAAAGGCGTCCTTGCGGAGGAACATCTGAAGTAATACAATATATATACATGGAGGAGAAAATTTAAACGGGTCAGAGCCGAGTTTGAAAAACATTTTATAGCAAGTGTATTAAAATGCATAATAATTATAAATGCATTATTACATGATTTAGCTAGAATCGAACTCTCCATAATAATTCAACTCACCTCTCATATAAAGCGCGCACTAAGCGTATGCACGTGATCTCCAAATGGATGTCCGATTCTAATTTAGGTAAGAGGATTCTAACTTAAAACCAAAATAAGTATTTAAGTGAAATCATCTAACCTATCTCCCAATATATTTGTTTCCATAATTTATAAGTTATGTACATTAACTTTAATGTAATACTTATAATTATCTTTACAATGCTCATTTGTTGAACATATAAAGTTACATGATCCAATCATGTCCACATCATCACAATACATCAACAATCTCATTTACTATAATTTTACATTCTAGAGATGCCCTTATAAGGCATGAAACCATATATATAATTATTATATGAGTTATTAGCATCAAGAGTTAAGGACTAAACTCCTCCCGATTCTCAACACGGCGCTGCGTTTCGTGCGTGGGATGTCTCGCCGAAGCAAAATCCAAACAAGGAACCCCCTCCTCCCCCCCCCCCCCCCCCCCCCGTTACACTACTCCTGACCGTATCGATCCTCGGGGCTCATTATGCCCTCAATGCAAGATGCATGTAACCCAAATGATTATTATCCAATTTTAATTAATTAATATTCCCAATTCTCAACAATACACGGCGTTTCATGCGTGGGACGTCTCGCCGAAGCGAAATCCAAACAAGGAACCCCCTGTTACACTACTCTTGGCACTGTCGATCGTCGGGATAGGTGATATATATAGATAGATAGATAGATAGATAGATAGATAGATAGATAGATAGATAGATAGATAGATAGATAGATAGATAGATAGATAGATAGATAGATAGATAATTGTGAACATTAAGGACTAAACTTATCCCCAAGTTCTAACATTACACTGCGGTTCGTGAGTGAGACGTCTCGCTGAGGCGAAATCCAAACAAGGAACCCCCACGATACATTAATCCTGGCAATGTAGGTCGTTGAGTTCCATTATGCGCTTGATACCCAAGTACAAACATAAGCAATAATAACCATCCAACCGAGATATAACTCGAAGGACGCAGGCTCACATGCTATCATCTTCCAGTTGCCCATATACGTAACAAACTGGGTCCACCTGGTGGGGTTCAACGACACCCACCTCGTGATCTACTCACGCACACAACGTTCGGGAAGCGGTCATAGCTCCTAATCGGAAAGTGAGAGAGACACATACCCACGACCTCTCACCCCCAAAATAAATAAATGTATATATATATATTATTTGCTGACCACCATGGACGACTATGACCTGGGGAATATCCACAACCTGCTTTTCTAGTCAGAATGCTCACCATCTATGCACGAAACTTCCCAATGATAGCAAGGAGGGGGTATGCTTAACATGTATATACACCATCATATAAGGTAGACATACATCCCACATAATAAAGATATACCATCATATAAGGTATACCTGCAACAACATATTTATTTTCATTATACGCCCTTAGGCGAAATAGATTAATATCATTGTTTAGTATATCTCTCTCATGATACACCAATCGTCAATGCTCACACGTTTTCCCCACTTAGTATATGCTATTCTAATTCTTGCTTGAAGCTCTCATGTCGCTTCTAATTATGAATTGTCTCTCAATTCTTTTAAGTTAAGGATAATCTTTAACCTAATACACCTCAATTTACATTTATAATTGTCCATCCATAATATAGTTCAATTCATTTTATGAACCTTTGAAATTATCCCATTTGGGGTTTGGATCCTAAGATCCGATATTTCTAAATTATTCGCATTCTTTCATATGAATTGAATTTATTATCTCCAAGTAGAATCTCCAAATCAATGTGGGCTTCCCCACTTAGAATAAACCATAATATTTAATCGGTATTTCCTCAATCTTTAATTTATGTGACTCTTATAATTTAGTATAATGGAAACCCTCTAAAAGTCTCCAAAATATACTCCACATGTCTCATATAGAGGATCCAAATCGATAACCTCGAACAAAGCGGGATGAAATTCTCCCAAAAAAACATCTCCAAAAATTCCCCTGTTTCCGAATCGATTCGGCTCCCAAAAGCGAATCGATTCGGCCCATCCGAATCGATTCGGTCCAAAGGACCTGGGAGTCTACTACTTACCGAATCGATTTGCAAAGGGGTGAATCGATTTGTCCCTAAAGACCTGGGCAATCTGCAACAGACCGAATCGATTCGGTAGGGGCGAATCGATTCGGCAAGTGCAGCAAGCTACGAAATGGGTTGTTTTCTTCTTAACCCAAATTACCCAAAAATCATTTATATCATCTTCCAACCATTTTCATCCAACCCAATCACATATATAACATTAATATTCATTCTAGAATACCTATAAACTAATTTCTAACCTTAAATCCATTTTATACACTACAAATCTAAGGTTTTTCCCAAAAGTTAGGTTTTAACAATTTAAACCTAAAACCCAAAATTCAATCCAAAAATCATGCAATAATTGGTACACAACAACTATTTAGCAAGTTTAATCACTTGCCTCGGGTTCGTAGGGTCTGAATCCGCCTTGAGATCGCGTAATTGCCGGAAGAATTCTCCTTTTCTTTCTTTTCTCCTTCCTTTTCTTCTTCTTTCTTGTTCTCTTTCTTTCTATTTATCTCTTTGGAGAATTATTTCCCCCGTAGGATAATTTAGCCTAATCTCCCAAGATACACATCTTTAATTGATAATACACACTTTAAATGACTCGGTAACTTTAATTCGAGCCAAACGGTCCTAAATTATTTTGGAACCCAAATAGACCCCAAGTACAGTCATTTCTTGACCCTTCCGAAAACGATGGTACCCTCAGAATTTCCATTCGACACACTTTCTAACGACTCCAAATTTTGACTTTAATTACCAATTTAATTATTCTCCAAATAAAATAATATTTATTTCTCCCAAAATAAATAAATATTCATCTCCAAGTCCTCGGGTTGTTACATACCCATTATATAACATACATACTTAAAGATTTATGTGAATTATAATAGATTATTCAATATGAATGAAATAATTTATTTTATTTTTCAAAAAAACTAGAGTGCTACGAAACATGGTTCTAAATCGATATGAGGATGCTTACAAGACAAACCATAAAACAAACGATAAATTCTTGGATTCCTTTTCTTATGTTATTTTGGAATCATTTCAAAACCTCTTAGTGACCTTTCAAAATATTTTTCTCGAGTATATCAAATATCTTTACATTTATATGAGAATATATTTTCCCTAATTATGGTATGCTCATTTGTGGTTTGTATAATTATGTTTATGAAAACTTATACAAGAAAAATGATTATGATCTTATATGATAATGTTGAACTTCAAAGTAGCTTTTGGATGTTGTGGCTCTTTTAAATCTAGACTTACTTTTATGATTTAATATATTAAATTGTTTTTGGATTGTCACTTATGAATCTTAATACTCATGTTTGAGCTCTTAAGGTTTTATAATTTTAGAATGCTCTATGTGACCCAAGTGGGAGAATTATAATAATCTTTGGATACTGGACCTTCATAGAATATGTCGCTATAAAACAACAAGTCAAACGCAACAAGACAACAAGTTAAATACAAAAAGTCGATATCGCCAAAATATTTAGTCACACACAAATGAATATGTATGGTAAAAGGGTATTATATAAATTCTACTTTATTTACCCTATTTGTCACGCCCGTATGATTGGGAGTGTCTAGTATATGCATGAATTTATAATCCACTAAAAGAATTAGAATTTATAATTATTTTTCACTTGAAAGAGGGTACACTAATTACTTTCAAAATCAAAAACATCAAATGTCAAATTCTTTAAAGAATGGGGAAATTAGTGGGAGTATCAAATCACCTAATGTGGTTATAAAATAAGTTAAGATACTCGTGTCATTCCTTTAACTTCCAAAGTAATTATTCTTTTGGTTTATGGATATGAATAGTTTTAAGAAACTCTTAAATGAGTTTACTATTTTGACTGATTGTGAGATCTATTACAAGAATACGAATTCGACATAGGAGTAAGAAAATATTCGATTTTGATAATCAACGATATAAAGATAGACTTATGGTCAAAGTTTTTATTATGAAAAGACAAAGGGGCATAAATAAATATTTTCACCTATAGCTTTGAATATTAAAATTTTATAGCTTTAGTAGCTCCTTTTGAGTAAGAGTTACATTTAGTGTGAAAACTTATGAGAGTTTAAGAAAAGAACTATAGAAGTTGAGAAATCACTATATAAACTTATGTCAGTTTCCCATTAATGGTATTTTAAGAATACTTTATGTATTTTGATTAAGTATATATATTCCTTAAAGTCAGTGGGAGTAATTTATATATTTCATGAATTTCTCTTAATAATGAATGATAGATTAGATAAATAAAATAGTTTAAGAGTATGAAGTAATGAGATGCTTAAAATATTATATGCTCACACTATGGTAATTGTTCTCTCTTGATTAAGTAGATTTATTTTGGCCTAGTGATCAATATTATGAAAGAGTGAGAAACAATTAAATATTGTATGTAGCAAGCTTTGGGGCTACAACTTATGGAATCTGGTTGCGAAAAATTTATTTTGGGGTTTGAAGTTGTCGACACTATTATCAAATCGCTAAAATATTATGATAATTCCCCTATACTCTTCGTCATGAAGAACTGAAAGGTATTTTAAAGAACATATGCACGTTAGGATATAATACCTATATATGAACGAATGAGTTCAGAAACAAAAAATGTCAGTTGAACACATTAATATAAGTGTTAACATAGCATATCCACTAATAAATGGGTATCACCAAAGAACATTTATGAAACATGCTTAAGATATGAGTCTTGCGTGTAGCCAATTAAGTATGAGTTTTAGTGAATTCTTGATATCGATTAGAGTGTATGAGTGTTGGTGTTGCGTGTAGCCAATTGCGTGTAGCCAATTAAGTATGAGTGTTGGTGCTTATATTTTGGCACTATACTTGATATCGATTAGATTTTATTCTGGACATTTCGATTTATGTCTTGGAATATATGTTTGCATGCATGTAAATTAATGAATGTGACAGAAATAGTCTTTTATATTAGACATTATTGGACCATTATTGAATAACCTGATTATTGACCTTGTTGGACGAATTATTACTGTTGTGATACATGGAAGTGATCATGCTCTTGAATTAGTATGTGAGCGTCACAACCTGCATTAATGGTTTGTTTGATTAAGGTGTTTATGAAAAAATATTTAAGGATGACTCAAAGATTATTGCGCGCCTTGTGATAATTATGGACCAAGTGGGAGAATGTTAGAATTATTTTAAAGAATAATTCTACATAATATGATCCATAATTAGATTAATACTAAGAGTCACTTTGGTTAATTAAAGGGTATTCCAAATACCAAGAATCAAAAGGACTCTTGGTTATCTACCTTGATGGACGGTTAAGATTAAGTGACTGTTGGAGATTTGGGTCATATCCTTGCCTATAAATAAGTGACTAATTTCCATCATTCAGACACATGAAAAGACAACATAATGTAATTATAGGATAAGGAAGAGAAATCCATGGACTCAAATTTGTGTTTATTTTAGAATACTATTTTGGCTATAAAAGAAGATCCAATCGTTGGTACATACTGAAATTGGTGTATGTTCTTATCGTGTATGAAAGAAAGTCGGTGTCAAAAATTCAGTTCGATCGAACATCTCTAAGGTCGACTACTCCTTCAATCTTTTCATTTGTGACATGTTGGAGTTGGAGGCACAAATGACAACCGCTTCACTCGTTAATTCTAATGTTGACTTAGGTATGTTTTCAACTCTATTTTGGACACATATGATAATTATATAGATTAAGATCTTATATTTACCTAACAGTTTATATGTTCATGTATTGTATTATTGATCCATAAAAACTGTTAATTGATTTATTAATTTTAAGGGTCCATTTGGTTCGTGGTGAAATACTGTAATACCCCGTATTTTTATGCTATATTAATTTGGGGATTTATTAATATTAATGTGAATTAATTATTTAATAAAAATTCGGAAATTAATTATGTTATAATTATTAACGTGATGAGAGTTAGTAATTATGGGAAAATTTGTTGAATATTACTAATGAGCAAAGTAATATATAATAGTGGCCATATTAAATGTCACGAGTGAATAAAATGACAATTTTAAAAATTTGAGTCGGGACGCGCCCGTGTCGCGTCGGGACTAAATATTGATAAATAAAAGTAAATATTTTATAAGTTGTTCGTATGGTAGTTTTGAGTGCGCCAACGCGTCCGGAAGGGTCGAGATAGTCAGAAAAATATACCCGGGAGTTTGCTTTGGGTCTCGAGGCGTTTTTAGGCCTAATTAGTACCCCAGGAGGGCATTTTAGTCATTTTATATTTTTGGGTAATTAAACCCACGAAAATTAAAGGGGTTATATCAGATGTTTAGGTTATCTCCTAGGGTTAGATAACTCTAAACACTAGAACGGCCATTGGAGAGGAGAGGAGAGAGCTCTCAAGGCATTCCAAGGCTCAAAACTCACCCGTTTGCACCGCCGCCACCGCCAACGCGTAGATCGCGAGACGGGGAACGTAACCACACCAAATTCAGCACCAAACCAGATTTCTGAAAATCTCAGGCAAGTGTTTATCTTGCTTATTTCGTTGATGCATCATCCATATTAGTTTAGGAGTTATTAGGATGAGATTTATGGAAGAAAAACCCAATTTGAGATGGGAAATTTTCATGTAGTGATGATTTATATGATATTCTGGAAACCTTTGTCATGTAAAGGATTAAGAGTTTGATTAAGAAAAGAGTTCTAATCAGATACAAATACTAAAAAAAATTATTCCGGACTATCGGACCGTTGGAATTGGATGAAATTTTATAGAGAATTAGCTGAAGACGAGAGGAAGCTACAAAAAAATTCAGCTCGATCGGACCGTTCAATATTTTTTAATATTTTTTTTGCTAGACAGTTTTATGTTTTGAGGACTCTTAGAGATAATAAAAATTCAATTAAAACTCCATTTTAATTCTGATTTCGAAACCGTTTGAAATTCTCGTCTTTGAAAATAAAATTCAAAATCCTTTAATGTAAGGCGAAATCTATATTTTTGAGATATTTTGCATAAGTGATAATGAAAGTATATATTAAAGGGGAGAGACATGTAAGAGAGAGTTACGTTGGAACATAAATGGATATCTACTGAATTGTACATTTGGAAGAATAGAGTCCATGAGGGTTACGTAGTAAGTTGGAAAAACCCTTCGAATTAAAGTTAGAAACGAACCATTATACTTGATAAATAATAATGGGAAAATAAGGATAAATGTTGTGAATGTGGGTTATTGGATAAACCTAAATTGATATAATAAAAGTGGTATATTTATATGATTGTGTATGCATATATTATATACTTGTGAAAATCATGCCCGCGCTACTTGCTATCCCTGAGGTTTCCGCGCTGGGACGATCTTATCTCTTGTGCCTTATGGGGGATACTGATTCGTACCCTAGAAGATAGAAATCCTAGGTACAGGATATCGAATCGGTAGTCACGGTCCTAAGAGACGTGAGGGTATGTACTGACCTCTTGGACTTGGAAACTATGCTTCGCCTCAATATTATTTGTGTATGTATTTATACAGTTCAAGAGTGATTCCGAACTTGTATTCCCTTTAGTACGATTGATACGGGGATTGGATAGCAGAGTATGCCCGCACCATAAAATTTTATGTGGGGTGCTGTTAGAATATATAAATTATACGAGTATCTAATATATATATGAACTTCTGAAATATGGGAAACTGCCTACTGTGTTATGGTAAGTAAGACATGTATAATGACTCAAATATGAAATACTTGTTTTGAAAAGTATAATATGATATTGAAAAAAACTTTATGAATCAATAAAGTTAAAATGAGCGTTTTGTACTAAATGAAATTATCCTTTTTAAACCATGATGTTGTTAAATCTTAAATTTTGAGAGTCACCTAAGATAAGTTAAATCCTTGGGGAAGGATAGTGTGATATATGATGAAATAAACCATTGGGAAGGTTAGTGCGATAAGAGTGCACATTAGAAGAGAGGCGAGAATTTCTCAAGTGAGTGTCGCACTAATATGTTGTTGCATTGGCCTGTATCAATTTAAATACTTGCTAAACGAATTTTTAAATCATATACACTATCGGGCTCTGACCCGTTTCTATTCCTCTTTCTCTCTTGTATATATATGTATATATTACAGGTGCCCAGCCACAGGGGCGTCTTGTTTAGGATCCCTTGGAAGGAACGTGCTGCAGCTTAGGTGGGAGTTGCAAGACACTTGCTTAGACGATTTGATTTACTTGATTCCACTTCTATCATTCTCCTTATTGGGCATGTGTCGCCCTTTCCACTATCTATCTGTTTTATTGGGACATTTGTATTTCAGTTATTTCTAGTACTGTTACTTTGGGATTTATTCAGCGTGTATGTTTTATTTTAAGTTTTAAATGCTGGGATTGGGTTGTTAAATGTTAAATTATTGGATTGATTGTTTAATAAAATAAATAAATAAAATTGGAAAGTAATGTTTAAAAATTGGTTTTGACACTTAGCTAAATTAAATAAGGTGTTAAATTTGGAAAAGTTATTTTTACGACAGTGATGCTAAGAATGAACCAACTGTTCACCTTAATTTTAATTTAATAAAGGAGTGATCGCCCGGTATTTAATTAGGCGGGGTGTCACAGGTGGTATCAGAGCATCAGGTTCTAGTGTCCATAGGATCTGTATGGCTTATTTTCGCTTTCAGCTTAACGTTTTTGCTATAGAGCCCTATTTTAAGGATTGTTGTATTCCTGCTTGTACGTTTATGTCTCTAACCATTTGGGATTCGATAATGACTGGAGACTAATAAACTTCTTCACGTTTCAGATGCCTCCAAGACGTGCACCGAAGGATAGGCGTGCCCAGGCCGAGCAGCCAGCAGCTCCGGCACAAGGCACTATGAATGCTAATGAAGTAGCCGTCATTGTTGCTCAGGCGGTGAATGCTGCGCTAGCGGTGGTTCAGCAGGCTCCACCCCAAATTCAGGCAGTGGCGCCAGTACCAGCATAGCTTCCATCTGCATGGGAGAGGGTTAGGGATGCTTTTCAGAAGGCGCATCCCCCCTGAGTTCTCTGGTAGCTCAAATATCATCACAGTCAGCCAATGGAAGAAAGACATCCAGTGGCATCTTCGTATGTATGAGTGCACTGACGTGAAAAGGCAGTTATTGGCTTCCTTTAAGCTGGTGGGGGCCGCTTTGCAGTGGTGGGAATCCACTACCACCTTGGAGGAGAGGGACACGGTCCCTATTCAGTCGTTTTGGGAGCGGTTTGATCGCAAGTACTTTCCACCCACCGTGCAGACTGAGATGAGGCAAAAATTACTGAATTTGAAACAGGAGAACTCTACCGTTGCTGAGTATGAGGAGGAGTTCACGAGACTTCTCACCATAGTGCCAGATGAGGCACCTACTGAGAGTAAGATAATTATGTTGTTTGTGGACGGGTTAGCTTGGAGGATCCATCAGCATCTTATAGGGAATCTATCTCTGAGTACTTTCACTGATGTACTCAATGTTGCGTTACTACATTGCCAGGATCACCGCTTCCATCTGCAAGGAAGCAAGAGAGCAGGAGATTCCAGCCAGCAGGGCAGGACCGGGGGTAGTAGTGCTAGTGGGGCACCATCTCATGGATAGACTCGTCAGCACGAGCAGAGTTCCCATCAGGGGGACCCTGCTAAGCGATTCCATTCAGGTGATTCTAGACAGGGATTTGGGGGTTATAGGCAGGGCCAGCCTAATCAACAGGGCCAACAACGTGCTAATCAGGGCCAACAGGGCCAGTGGCGGGGAGGTAACGGCCAGCAGGGCTGTGGTCAGCAGGGTCAGAGGGGAGGTAACTTCAGAGGCCGGTGTTTTGTATGCGGCAAGCATGGTCATAAGCGCCAGGATTGCCCAGAGGGTAATAGGGCCCCACAGCAGCAGGGTGCCCGTAATGAGCCACAGAGACCACTTTTTCCAGCTGCCCTCCCAGCTCCAGCCCAGGTGCCAGCCCTACCAGCCATTCCAGCAGCTCCAGTGCAGCAGGGACAGTTACAGTACAGACGTGTCTATAACGTCCACAAGGCAGCAACTCCACAGGCACCACCCGCGATTGAGGGTATGTTTCCTATCCATGGTACTATGGGTCGGGTTTTATTTGATACTGGGGCGACACATTGTTTTATAGTTATGCATTTTGCGAAGGCCTTAGGGTTGTTAGCCACAGCAGAGAGAACAGTGACGTGTGTAGACTCACCACTGGGGTGTGGGTCGTTTATCTTCTTTTTATGTCGGGGAGTGGGGGTAGATATTGGTAGTTTGGTATTACCTGTAGACATGTTAGTCTTAGATATGCATGAGCATGATGTTATTATCGGTATGGATTGGCTCGCAGCTTATAGAGCCATGATTGATTGCTTCGGTGGGAGAATTATTTTTGCCTTTCCGGGGCAAGAGATGTTTGTAGTGGCGATGCCTCGCCCAGAGGGAGGTTCGACTGCTCATTTGTATTATATAGATGAGGATACCTCTAAGGAGGTTGTGATTCCTTTAGACTCGATCCCAGTCGTTCGTGAGTATTCTAATGTATTCCAGGAGATACCAGGCCTACCCCCAGTCAAGAGATAGACTTTGTCATAGATTTATTGCCAGATACGAGACCAATAGCACGCACTCCATATCGTATGGCTCCGGCGGAGATGCGAGAGTTACGAGATCAGATAGAGAAGCTGTTAGGTCAGGGCTTCATTCACAGGAGTACCTCACCTTGGGGCGCTCCAGTCTTATTTGTGAAGAAGATAGATGGTTCACTGAGGTTATGTTTGGACTACCGGGAGTTGAACAAGGTCACGACACGGAATAAGTATACGTTGCCTCGAATGGATGATCTGTTCGACCGGCTGAGGGGAGAAACTTTCTTTTCGAAGATAGATATGAGGTCGGGGTACCATCAGCTACATATTAGAGAGCAGGATGTTTCAAAGACTGCCTTCTTGACGAGATATGGGTCTTACGAGTTCATAGTGATGCCATTTGGTCTTACAAATGCTCCAGCCGTGTTCATGGACTTAATGAATCGAGTATTCAGAGAGTTCTTGGATCAGTTTGTCATCGTCTTCATAGATGACATTTTGATATATTCACACTCTGAAGAGGAGCATGCCGAGCACTTGAGGAAGGTTCTTCAGACTTTATGAGAGCATCAGTTGTATGCTAAGTACGAGAAGTGTGGATTCTGGTTGCGAGAGGTACAGTTCTTGGGGCATGTTGTTTCTGAACAGGGGATGGCAGTTGACCCGAGTAAAGTGTCAGCGGTGAGGGAGTGGGGACATCCCACGACATCGACGGAAGTGCGTAGTTTCTTGGGGTTAGCTGGATACTACAGGAGATTCATTCGGGGATTCTCCAAAATAGCGGGTCCATTGACGAACCTGACTCGCACAGGGGTACCATATGTTTGGGATGATGCTTGTCAATTGGATTTCGACGAGCTGAAAGACAAGCTTACTTCAGCACCAGTCCTTGCTTTACCGAAGCGGGGTGTGGAGTACCTGGTTTACATCGATGCCTCTTTACGGGGACTTGGGGGAGTACTTCGGCAGGAAGAGAAGGCTATAGCTTTTTCCTCCCACAAGCTTAAGACGCATGAGAAGAATTACCCCACCCACGACCTGGAGTTAGCAGCGGTCATTTTTTCACTGCGGATATGGAGACACTATTTATTGGGGGAGAAGTTCTGTTTGTTCACAGACCACAAGTCACTGCAGTATCTGTTCACTCAGCGAGAGTTGAATATGCGTCAGCGCAGATGGTTAAAGTTTGTGAAGGACTATCAGTTCGACATACAGTATTATCCGGGGAAAGCCAACGTAGTTGCTGATGCGTTGAGCCATAGACCGGTAAATGAGGTAGCGGACGTCTGGAAAGCGAAGTGGAAGGAGTTGGGTCACCAGGACGCAGTATCCCGTTCCTTCATATCTGTTATGACAGTCAAACTCGAGATTGTTATGAGGGTAATACAGGCCCAAACCACAGACCCATTTTTCCAGGAACAGATTGTACGACTTTTAGCCGAGGGTGCTGAGTCCTATTCTGTTAGTTCTGATGGGGGTTTGAGGTTTAATGGGAGGTTAGTGGTTCCAGAAGGGGCAGAATTGCGGCATGCAGTGATGACCCAATCTCACGGGTCCCGATTTGCAGTACATCCTGGAGGAGATAAGATGTACCAGGATATGAGGAGGCAATACTTGGTGGAGTGGGATGAAGAAGGACATTGCTGAGTTCGTGTCCAAGTGTTCTACCTGCCAGCTGGTGAAGGTGGACCATCAGAAACTGTCAGGATTGCTTCAGCCATTGGAAGTACCCGCGTGGAAGTGGGAGAGTATTTCCATGGATTTTATTACAGGGTTGCCTACATCACAGCGGGGCCACGACTCTATCTGGGTGATTGTAGACCGTTTGACCAAGGTGGATCATTTTCTGCCGGTGCGGACAGATTATACCACAGGTCAGTATGCTCAGTTGTTCATTGCTGAGATTATCAGATTACATGGGGTGCCCCTGAATATTGTGTCAGATAGAGACAAGATTTTCTTATCACGTTTTTGGGAAAGCTTTCAGGAGGCTATGGGTACTGAGTTGAGGTTGAGTTCAGCTTATCACCCACAGACAGATGGACAGACAGAGCGTACTAATCAGATGTTAGAGGATATGCTACGCATGTGTGTTCTTGGTTTTGGAGGAGGTTAGGAGCCACATCTTCCACTGGTAGAGTTTGCTTATAATAACTCTTATCAGTTTACGATTGGTATGGCTCCATTTGAGGCTTTGTATGGCCGGCCTTGTCGTTCTCCAACTTGTTGGCTCGAGGTGGGGGATAACAAGTTGCTAGGACCAGAGGTGATTCAGGAAACCTCCGCGAGGATTGAGATGATCAGGAGTCGCATTCGAGTAGCCCAGGACAGGCAGAAGAGCTACGGCGATGCGAAACGGTTATTCCGGGAGTTTAATGTGGGGGACCAAGTGTTACTGTGTGTATCTCCTATGAAGGGAGTGATGAGATTCGGGAAGAAAGGGAAATTGGCCCCGAGTTACGTAAGACCAATTCCCATTATCGAGAGGATTGGGCCGGTAGCATACAGATTGGGACTACCAGAGCATTTACATCGCATTCACGATGTATTTCACATCTTGTCGTTGAGACGGTATCTTCGGGATGATATGGCCCATACTCACATCGCGATAGATGAGATAGACTTGAAGCCTGACAGCTCTTACGAGGAGAGACCGGTGGCTATCCTAGACTATAGTGAGAGGAGATTGAGGTCGAAGATAGTTCCACTTGTACGGGTCCAGTGGGAGCATCATAATGTGGAGGAATCCACTTGGGAGCGCGAGGCCGATATGCGCGAGAGATATCCAGATTTGTTCTTACCGGGTATGCCTTATTTTCCAAATATCGGGACGAAATTCCGTTATTAGGGGGGGAAGTATGTAATACCCTGTATTTTTATGCTATATTAATTTGGGGATTTATTAATATTAATGTGAATTAATTATTTAATAAAAATCCGAAAATTAATTATGTTATAATTATTAACGTTAGGAGAGTTAGTAATTATGGGAAAATTTGTTGAATATTACTAATGAGAAAAGTAATATATAATAGTGGTCATATTAAATGTCACGAGTGAATAAAATGACAATTTTAGAAATTTGATTCGGGACGCGCCCGTGTCGCGTCGGGACTAAATATTGATAAATAAAAGTAAATATTTTATAAGTTGTTCGTATGGTCGTTTTGAGTGCGTCAACGCGTCCGGAAGGGTCGAGAGAGTCAGAAAAGTATACCCGAGAATTTGATTTGGGTCTCGGGACGTTTTTAGGCCTAATTAGTATCCTGGGAGGGCATTTTAGTCATTTGTATTTTTGGGTAATTAAACCCACGAAAATTAAAGGGGTTATATCAGATGTTTAGGTTATCTCCTAGGTTTAGATAACTCAAAACACTAGAACGGCCATTGGAGAGGAGAGGAGAGAGCTCTCAAGGCATTCTAAGGCTCAAAACTCACCCGTTTGCACCGCCGCCACCGCCAACGCGTAGATCGCGAGACGGGGAACGCAACCACACCAAATTCAGCACCAAACCAGATTTCTGAAAATCTTAGGCAAGTGTTTATCTTGCTTATTTTGTTGATGCATCATCCATATTAGTTTAGGAGTTATTAGGATGAGATTTATGGAAGAAAAACCCAATTTGAGATAGAAAATTTTCATGTAGTGATGATTTATATGATATTGTGGAAACCCTTTGTCATGTAAAGGATTAAGAGTTTGATTAAGAAAAGAGTTCTAATCAGATACAAATACTAAAAAAAATTTATTTCGGATGATCGGACCGTTGGAATTAGATGAAATTTTACAGAAAATTAGCTGAAGAAGAGAGGAAGCTACAGAAAAAAATTCAGCTCGATCGGACCGTTCAATATTTTTTAATATTTTTTTTGCTAGACAATTTTATGTTTTGAGGACTCTTAGAGATAATAAAAATTCAATTAAAACTCCATTTTAATTCCAATTTCGAAACCGTTTGAAATTCTCATCTTTGAAAATAAAATTCAAAATCCTTTAATGTAAGGCGAAATCTATATTTTTGGGATATCTTGCATAAGGGATAATGTAAGTATATATTAAAGGGGAGAGACACGTAAGAGAGAGTTACGTTGGAACATAAATGGATATCTACTGAATTGTACATTTGGAAGAATAGAGTTCATGAGGGTTATGTAGTAAGTTGAAAAAACCCTTCGAATTAAAGTTAGAAACGAACCATTATACTTGATAAATAATAATGGGAAAATAAGGATAAATGTTGTGAATGTGGGTTATTGGATAAACCTAAATTGATATAATAAAAGTGGTATATTTATATGATTGTGTATGCATATATTATATACTTGTGAAAATCATGCCCGCGCTACTTACTATCCCTGAGGTTTCTGCGCTAGGACGATCTTATCTCGTGTGCCTTATGGGGGATATTGACTCGTACCCTAGAAGGTAGAAATCCTAGGTACATGCTATCGAATCGGTAGTCACGGTCCTAAGAGACGTGAGGGTATGTACTGACCTCTTGGACTTGGAAACTATGCTTCGCCTCAATATTGTTTGTGTATGTATTTATACAGTTCGAGAGTGATTCCGAACTTGTATTCCCTTTAGTACGATTGATACGGGGATTGGATAGCAGAGTATGCCCGCACCATAAAATTTTATGTGGGGTGCTGTTAGAATATATAAATTATACGAGTATTTAATATATATATGAACTTCTGAAATATGGGAAACTGCCTACTGTGTTATGGTAAGTAAGACATATATAATGACTCAAATTGGAAATACTTGTTTTGAAAAGTATAATATGATATTGAAAAAAACTTTATGAATCAATAAAGTTAAAATGAGCGTTTTGTACTAAATGAAATTATCCTTTTTAAATCATGATGTTGTTAAATCTTAAATTTTGAGAGTCACCTAAGATAAGTTAAATCCGTGGGGAAGGATAGTGTGATATATGATGAGATAAATCATTGGGAAGGTTAGTGCGATAGGAGTGCACATTAGAAGAGAGGCGAGAAATTCTCAAGAGAGTGTCGCACTAATATGTTGTTGCATTGGCCTGTATCAATTTAAATACTTGCTAAATGAATTTTTAAATCATATACACTATCGGGCTCTGACCCGTTTCTATTCCTCTTTCTCTCTTGTATATATATGTATATATTACAGGTGCCCAGCCACAGGGGCGTCTTGTTCAGGATCCCTTGGAAGGAACGTGCTGCAGCTTAGGTGGGAGTTGCAAGTCACTTGCTTAGACGATTTCATTTACTTGATTCCACTTCTATCATTCTCCTTATTGGGCATGTGTCGCCCTTTCCACTATTTATATGTTTTATTGGGACATTTGTATTTCGATTATTTCTAGTACTGTTACTTTGGGATTTATTCAGCATGTATGTTTTACTTTAAGTTTTAAATGCTGGGATTGGGTTGTTAAATGTTAAATTATTGGATTGATTGTTTAATAAAATAAATAAATAAAATTGGAAAGTAATGTTTAAAAAATGGTTTTGACACTTGGCTAAATTAAATAGGGTGTTAAATTTGGAAAAGTTATTTCTACGACAATGATGCTAAGAATGAAACTGTTCACCTTGATTTTAATTTAATAAAGGAGTGATCGCCCGGTATTTAATTAGGTGGGGTGTCACAAATACTTTTCACCGTATTAAAAGTAAAAGGTTAATTATTAGCTTGGTGATTTTGTTGTCACCATCTCCGTTTGGATGGTCGAGTTTTCACTAGGTGAAAATTTTAACTTTTTCACCATTTGTTGTTTGAATGGTCAAGATTAATATGGTGAAAAAATAAAATGATCATATTACCCTCATACTTCAAATGTACATAACTATTTTGATTTTCATCACACAAGTGTCAATGGGCATTAAAAAATATGCATTTACCTCAAATCACTGTTCTAAAAAACCCGCCTAGGCTCCGCCTTGGCTTGAGGCTTTGGAGAAACGCCCCGCCTTAAGATTTTGACGCCTTATGCTTGGTAAAACCCTTAAGGCATACTTTTTCTCAAAAAACAACAATGCTTTGGTGAAACGATATCCCCTTTTAAAGATTTTTTTACAAACCGAACCATTATCTCATCTAAAATAATCAAATAGTATTTTTATTTGCAAATATTCAGACATGTTTTTATGATATGTACAATTTTAGTATTTTAATAGCCTTGTTATGGTTAAAAAATATTAAAATATATTAAAAAGACCTAAACCCCTTTTCACGCATTTTTACGCCAAGGCCCGCCTAGGGTTCTAAGGCTTAAGGTTTGGTCTCCACGCCTCGATCACGCCCCGCGTTTTTTAGAACCTTGCCTCAAATTCAAATTTGACACAATCCCCCCCTCCCACACACAGAGCTAGTCATATTTGGCTACGCAAGACAAATAAGTAAAAAAAAGTATCAATTAAAAACAAAGTCCTAATTAAAAAAAACAGTCACAATTTAAAAAAAAAAGTTTCCAACAATGAAAAAAAACTGTCATTTGTAAAAAAAATCACAATTAAAAAAAAAAGTCAACTATAAAAACAGTAGTCCACAATAAAAAAATAGTTCTCAACAATGAAAAAACAGTCTCAATTAAAAAAAAAGTTTTCAACTTTGAAAAAAATAGCCCCAATTTATAAAAAAAAAACAGCCCCAATTAAAAAAAAAATCCCAACTATGAAACCGTCCCAATTAGTAAAAAAATTCCGAACACATTACCATGCACCAAACAAATATTCATTTTTTATTTATGGGAATAGCTATTCTCACACCCTCCATATGTTCCCCGACACCCTTTGAATAATAAATGACAATTGTGATCTTAAATTTATAAAATCTAAATGTCCAATTTTTTCAACTCCAACTAAAATAAATACATTTGATAAAAACAAAAATTATATTTTCAATAAAAAAAACTATTTTTTATAAATAATAATAACAAATTATTTATAAAACGTAAAATCTTATCTATTTGTTTTATTAAAAAAACTGTGTATAAAATGTAAATTTTGTTTTTCTTAAGAGACTGTTTTCTTAAAAAAGTATTTTTTTTATTTAGAAATTTTATTTTTGCTTAAAAATTGTTTTTTTTTACTCTATTAAAAATAATCTTTTTACTATTTTGAAAAAATATTGTCCGCGGCCTGGTGCGGAGCATTTTTTCTAATATGTTGGTCCGCGCCAACGGTAAGTATAAGTGGTCGGACTGCCTATACGTACCGCTGACACGGACCATTTTTTTATATAGTAAAAGGATTATTTTTAAAATAGTAAAAGAAACGGTTTTTAACTGAAAAAATAAATATCGAAATAATTTTTTTAAATAAATAAAAGAAACAGTTTTTAACTAGAAATGATAAAAAGAATGTCCATTTTTAAATAAATAACGAAACAGTTTTTTATCAACGTCCATTTAAATAAAAAATAATATGTTTTTTTATAAATAGCATAATGTTTTTAAAATGAAAAAATAACTTTTATAATTTTTATATTTTTAGAATATTAAAATTTTAATTTTCTAGAATATTAAGATTTTTATTTTCAAAATATTATGTTTTTATTTTTTTCATACTATTACGTGTTTTTTTAAGTAATAGATATTTGGACAAAAGATTATATTTGTTCAAATCATACATGCATAGAGGTCTTTTGATCCTTGAGTATTTAAATATTGAAAAGAGTGTGGGGAAAGACATAGAGGGTGTAGGAATAGCTATTCCATTTTTTATTTATTTTTAAAATTTTTAATTTTTTAAATTATTTAAAAAAATTATTTTTTTTTTTTTAATTTTAAATTTTTTTAAATAAAAAATGAAATTTAATAATATTTTTTTTTCAATGAATATTTAATGATTGTGTTAATTGAGATGGAGAAATGAATGTGTGATAGTTGCAAATGGAAATAAGAAAGGTTAGTCTGATAATAAGATAAATTGCATTATTTTCACATGTTAAATTATTAACTTTAATCGTGGTTTAAATGCTTAAAGTTTCACCTCACTTTTCACCATATTCATTTTATTTCACCGTGTTAAATGCCCAATCAAACACATATTTTATTTAGGTTTTTACAGTCTAGTCCTTGGACTAACAATTTTAAACAAAAAAACCGGTGAACTAAATTTTAAACGATTAGGTCCAACATATAAATACCCCCAATTTAAAAAAATCATAAACCTAATCGGCTATTGGAGTTTTCTCTGCAACTAACGACTATTCTCCGAAATCGAAAATAACATCAATCTTATGCTTTGATCGTCTGTCCTATAATCGATTATAGTGTTCTTATTCGATTCTACCTGTATCACTTGGCTCTATCATTTGTAAGTTTATCTTTATCAGCAGTTGATTTTTCTATTTTCGATCGATTACAATAAGTATATGTCCTTTGTTTTAATTCAAGAGACTCATTGTAATATTCATTCATGTGATTGAATAGCTTTTTATACGTTATATATGTATATGTTTTTAAATTGTGTTTTTTATGCATTTATGTTTGGATTCTTAATAAATAAGTTATATTTATCAATATTTGTAATTCTTAGTTGAATGTGCTGAATGAATATTATTGATGTTTCATTATAATTTTAAGAGTCCTTGATTTTCATTTGGTATTGAATCACTTATTGATATAGATCCGCGCCAGCGAAAATAACCAGTTCGATATCAGTTTTCAAAGTACACGCAATGTTTATAAAGTACACGTGATTGATTATTTGATAATATGTGTGTGGTTTATTGCTTCATGTATAGGTTTTTAAAAAGTGCCTGTAAGTTTATATTAATTATAAATAAATATTTTGATATTTCATGCATTAAATTATTGCACACATTTTTAGAATTGTTGACCTTGAAGTAAATGTTTTTCGTCTCTGTTTTACTGCAGGACATTATGGTAAGTAGTGTAATAGCAAGGTGTTGTTATTTGGATAATATGGCTTGTATTGAAATATTTGAAGATAGCTCATTAGATTTCATATGCAATGAGTTGTGTATTAGGTTTACTAATTTGAGAAGTGAGAGTTTTTCATTGAGGTATTCATTTGGTGATGAATGTCGGTTCATGTTGGTTTGTGACAACGATGTTTGTTGTATGTTGCGGTCCCAATTGACCGTGAAAGCTAATTTCATTTGGATATATGTCATTGATTCATTACCATTTCCATGTAATACATGTCGTGAACGGGTTGACTGCTCTAATCGAATTTTTGAAGGGATTGACTGCAGTAATACAAGGTCTGAGAGGGTTGACAGTGGTGATACAAATACACAGAGGTTAGAGTCTTTATCATCAGGCACTAAAAATGATTTTAATAGTTGCATTGAAAATGACTTTTATCTTGGAGGTGTGGAGTCAAGTAAGTCGAAAGTCTATCTTTCGAATGATTGGAAGACTTATATAAGTCATGAGCAGCAGTGTTTTGAAGGAGGTGTAGTGGAATTTCGGGATAAATTGTGAAAGTATGCCGTTGAGGTTGGGTTCAAGTATATGTATTTGAAGAATGATAAAACTCGAGTGACGGCTGAATGCTCTAAAAATACTACTAAGAATTTCATGTGGAGAATTCATGCTTCATTATCTACAATAAATGGATACTTTTACATACGTTCAATGAATAATGAGCATACATGTAGAGGTGTCTTTCGTAGTCCGTCAGCCAAAATGATAGCCTCCAAGTTGGTTTCAACATTGGTAGCTGATGATATTAGAGATAACCCGCTATTGAGACCAATTGATGTAGTTAGAGATATGAAGAAGAATTATGGTCTTGATATAGCTTATCAACATGCATGGCGTGCGAAAGAGATGGCTGTTGTTGATATACATGGTGATGAAAAGGTTTCTTATGCATTAATGAATAATTATCGTGACCTTCTATTGCAGTATAATCCTGGGTCGCATTGCATCCTTGACGTGGAACATGAGAGTAAAAAATTCAAGAGAATATTTGTAATGTTTAGAGGATGTATTTATGGATTTCAATACTGCAGACCTGTTTTATTTCTTGATGGTGCCTTTTTGAAGAGCCGTTACCGTGGAACAATACTATCAGCTATTGCAAGGAATGGGAACAATGGTAAATGAATTTTAAATATTTTATTTTGTGTATTGCATTGAAATTTTGTTTTTTCCATTCCATAACATCAAAATACAAGCATAAAAATATAAAATACCTTTCAAGGTCTTTGTTTTAGTTCACGTGTACTTTTCATTTTTCTGCGTGTATTGTCATGATATGTCTTATTATGTGTAATACTAAGTAAAGTACACGCATAGTGCATGTAAAGTACACGTGAATGTTTTTGTTAATGTCACGTGTACTTTTCATTTTTATGCGTGTACTTTGATAATGATGACTTTATGTGTAGTAATAAGTAAAGTAAACGCATTTTACATGTCAACTACACGTGAATGTTTTTCTTAATTTCACGTGTACTTTTCATTTTTATGCGTGTACTTTGATGATGATGTTATGTTGAATATAAACTAAAGTACACGCATTTTACATGTCAAGTACACGTGAATGTTTTTCTTTATTTCACATGTACTTTTCATTTTTATGCGTGTACTTTGATGATAGGTGTTGTTATTTAGAAATAATAAAGCAAAGTAAATGTTAAAAATGTAAAGTACCTTTGAATGTTTTTGTTTAGTTCACTTGTACTTTACATTCTTATGCGTGTATGTTGATGTTAGTCTTGTTAATAATAAAGCCAAGCAAAAGATTGGAAAGTAAACGTGCATTTTATCATGTGTACGGTACATTTTTATGCTTTGTCTTGTTATTTACAAACAATTTAGATTAAACACAATATATTTCCCATGTGTTTTAGGGTCTGCGCCAGCAGAATCAATATATAAAGTATTGTACATAGATACGTTATTTATTTTAATTTTAATATATTTTTAAATTTCAGGACTTTTTCCTGTTGCATATGTTGTTGTTGATTCCAAAACCGAAGATAACTGGATGTGGTTTCTAATCAATTTGCATAGTGCAGTAGTTGAGCAATATCGAAACATAACATTTATATCAGATCGAAACAATGGATTACTTGAAGCTGTTTCGAAGGCCTTCCCGTTGTCTGCACATTCCTACTGTATACATCATTTACAAGGGAATATAAAAAAGAAAATTCGTGGGAATTGTGCTGGATTTCGAAAGAAAATTGTTAAAGATTTTTTGTCTTGTGCATATGCTGTCTCAGTAGATGTATTTCACAAGAATATTGAAGCAATGAAGAAGGAAGGAGGAGCTGCTATTGCTGCTTTCATTGATAGTTTGCCTCCCGAGAATTGGTCATGTGCATATTTCCCTGGTAAACGGTATGGTGACATGGCATCTAGTGTTGCGGAGTCATTCAATTCATGGATATTAGAGGAAAGGCATTTACCAGTAATGAATATGCTTGATAAATTGAGAGTGAAGATTATGAATTTCAATGCAAACAAACTTGTTGAGTCTGACACTTGGGCAAATGAGCTATGTCCTTTTTTTCAAAAGTTACTGAATGAAAATTGGAATAAAAGCCGAAATTGGACTATTAGTCGCTCAAGTCAAAATGTATTTGAAGTTCATTCAGAAGTGCGCTCAACAGTTGACTTAGGAGAAAGGACTTGTTCTTGTAAGAGTTGGCAGATTAGATGTTTTCCATGTTCTCATGCTGTTTGTGTTGTGCGGAGGAAAGGGACCAGTATTTATGGTTATATTAAGGAGTACTATAAGGTATCTTTCTACAGAAAATCATACTCGATACCTATAGTTCCTCTTCCTGATTTGATTTCCTTAAATATTCCTATTCCTGAAAATCCATCTATCCTTCCACCAATGACTAAGAGACCGACAGGCAGACCAAGAAATAAGAGAATAAAGTCTTCTGGTGAGATCACAGTAAGGGAAGTTACTTGCTCGAGGTGTAGTAAAACGGATCATTACAGGTCTACTTGTAAGGAACCCATTTGACTATTTTTAAAATTGTTGAATTCATTCATTTTAACCATTTGATTGAATAAATTAATTAATAAACCATTTGTTTCACATAAATGAATGTAATTTAGTTTTAAGTCTCATTCTTTAGTTTTTTTTGTGTGTTGCTGTACACATATTTTTCATAAAACATACATGATCATTATTCCTTGTGTTCACGTGTACTTTACCTTTGTATACGCATGTTATGTACAGTACACGCGCATTTTGATGTCCAAAGAAATTTTAGGTATTTTAGCAATAGTCCCATTTGTGAAAGTTTTGTTTGTCCTAATCCCATTTGACTTTTATATTCATAATTGGTCCCATTTAGCAGTTGTGGATGGTCAGTTCAATATGCGTGTACTTTATAAAAGCATGTGTGTACTTTACTTAATGTACATGCATGAAGTACACGCATAATATAAATATAATGTGCGTGTACTTGATGAAATGTGCGTGTACTTTATGAAGTACACGCATTGATAATTAAAGTACACGCATTTAAATATAATTGTACATGCATGTTTTAGAAAACTACACGCATATTGATATGACAAAAATCTAATTCAATATACGTGTATTTTATGTATTCTACATATATAAATGCATGTACTATTTCGAAAATGGTTTTTGACATTACAATCTGCTTGTACTTTATAAAAGATATTTGGGTCACTCATATTCTTAAACTCCTATGGGTATTATGGTCCGCGCCAGCGTCATTATTATACAAGTATTTCAATCTGCTTGTACTTTATAGACTATGCATGTACTTTATAAAGTACACGTGTAATATATAGAGTACACGCATTTATATAATGTCTTGAGTACACGCATTATTATACCCGTATTTCAATAGGCGTGTACTTTATAGACTATGCGTGTACTTTATATTGTACACGTGTAATATATAGAGTACACGCATTTATATAATTTTTTTTGATGAAATGTTATTAATGTTAAAATTTTTAACAAAACACGGGATCATGTTTATAAGGGTTCACGTGTACTTTACTATATTGGGTCTATGACATTACTCTAAACACATTCATGAAAGAAATAAAATTTTTATTAAAAACAAAAAAATAAAGTACAATTTTTCAAATAAAGAAAACTGAAAAAACTAAACAAGGCTTCTAGTAGGGATGTTTGTCAAAGGCATCCAGGGTGTCAGGGAGAGAGTCAATGAAATTCGACCAGTGTCGGATTTCTTCTTCTATGACAGCTACAAGGCCTTCATGGAGAGCCTTCTTCTCCTTCAGCTTTGCGATTTTCAGGGGCACTTCTTGTGTATAGAAATAAATGAGTTCTTCATGTGTTTGAGGAGGGTCCTCATCCACATCAAATAAATCTATGGGATTGGGTGGAAGTCCAGAATAGCCTTCCCTCACATATGTTTGAAACTGCTCAAAGGCAGTTTCATATGAGGAAATATTTTCCTCAATTTGCCTCATTTTTTTTTATTTCTTTCATCTCTCTCAAGAGTTTCTCGCAAGTTTTCTGCTGGAATAGCCATTATGTAATCTTTACCCTAGATGTAATGGTTAAGAAAGGAACAAATATTACTCTTTTATAGGAAAAAGTGAAAGTTATTTATTTCTTGACCAGAAGTAGTTGGGAAGTGAGTAGTTGAGCTTAATAAATTGATTTTGGTTATTGTGTCCTTAATGAATTCTTCAAAGTAGTTTTCAATTAAAATAATAAATAATTATTATATTAACCACTGCGTGTACTTTAGTGAAAATACGTGTACTTTGGATAATTAATTGTACTTAGTAATTATGACTTGTATTTTTCGTGAAAACTAATTTTACATTGTTTCATAACAATCAGATGCATTGTTTGTCTAAACCTTACGTGGATTGTGGTCCGCGCCAGCGGGAAAAAACCATTTTGGTGTAATAAATATTGTAAACAATAACCAATATAACACAAAACAAATTACAAATATATGTTTTGAATTTGAATCACAATTTATAGATATTTTTTCCCATTTCGGGGGAAGAAATATTTTAACAGAAGAATTTCCCTGAGTACATATGCTCTTTGTTTTAGCATGTCAGGGTCTTGAAAGAATTTTTTTCATTTCTTTGTTTCTGCTTATTTGCTCAATATAGTACATGCAGAACACCCCACGGTCAACCCTGAAATTACAATAAAACAAATATAAAAATTAGAATGATGTGATGAAATTTTTTGAAAGGATACAAATTAGTCATTTTTAGAAATGAAGTTTTTCTTACCCATTATATTGTTTAGGGCATTCGTGATCTCTTATTAGTTCAAATTTGATATCACTTTGCAGCAAGAAATCTACAGTCCTTCTTTCTTGCTCTGTCAATGGATCATCATCCATTGTAAACTCATTTGGGGTGCCTTCCACAAATTTCCTCTGAATTTTGTAACCATTGTTTTTCATTGTTTCTGCTTCAGTCTTCAATTCGCACAATGATTTTTGGAAGACAGAAAACTATTAAGAAGACAAGTATTTAGTGTATACAAATAAAAGAGTATATGAAGATGAAAGAGTGAAAAGTACACGCATAATATAAAAGTACACGCATATTTTATTTTTTCATATCACGTGTATTTTAAAATATGATGGGTGTACTTTGCCTAATGTGTTAAAAGTACACGCATAATATTAAAGTACACGCATATTTTATTTTAAAATATCACGTGTATTTTATTATATGATGCGTGTACTTTGCCTAATGAGTTAAAAGTACACACATAATATTAAAGTACACGTAACTTGTATTGGTTCATTTCACGTGTATTTAAAAATATGATGCGTGTACTTTGATAATCTAGGTAACTATGTACAACTAATACAATGTACACGCATTATATAATTCACTTGTACAAGTGTATAATATAAGTACAAGTAACATTACTAATTAAGTTTAGGCACTAACCAATTTTTTTGCATCATCGAAGAATGTTGTGTTCTTTTCTGTGTCATTCGGTCGGAGGGGATCCATGTGGACCACTTTATTTTCTTTAGTGTATATTACAAATAATGTGAAATGTCCTATACTATGTCTAAGTACAATTAATAAATTATTACAACTGCCTAAGTATTCAAATAAATCCTTGTATAATTCCCCCTTCTTATTGACTCCGTTTGTTCTACAAGCTTCTATCTGAATAAAAATTATAGACAAGTGTTAATAAAAAAAACTGAAATATTGTTTATCAAAACTTTCATTTTATTTGTACTTACCCAACAATAATCAGAAAAAGTGTGTGAGTAGGAGATCCCTTCCTCTGACAATTTTAATCTCAATACTTCGCAAAAGGCAAGTATTATTTGTTTCACACAATATAAAATGGTGAGAAAATAATAATGTTGAAATTTAATGGATGTCTAATATTTGGACTACATATTTGGCTTGAAATTTCTTGATTTTTGAGGACTTCAAGTAAATCTTCCCATGGGACATACGAAACCATCCCTTGGAAAATAAACTCCCTGTATTTTATATAATCAATAAAACATTAGTATAATAATAATAACCTTATTCTTTTGCACCAAAAAAAATATAAATTAGCGAAGTGATAAATCATAAAACAATAAACTTTACCCTGGCTCAGCAATTTTAATAAACTCTTCAATCTTTTTCTTCGAAGCTTCATCGAGATATTTATATGCTTCGATTGCTTCAAGCTTGACGCGAGTTTCCTTCATTTTTTCAGCTATTGTTGTAGGGCCTTTTCTAAGCTTTGACTCTTTTAGTTTCTTCATTGGTTCAAGCTTTTCTGTTTCGCCGTCAGCTTTTCTTTTCTTCTGACCTCTAGTAAGAGGTCCTTTGCTTTTGGATATTTTGGGGTTGCCCTCAACTTTCTTTGAGGCTAATTCAATCTTTAAACTCGAAATTTCGTCAAGGAGTTGTTTATTAATGTTTTCCTGATATATTTAACAAGGAATGTTGGATTGTTAGCATTTTTTGAAACAATGATTGATTTTCACTTACGTGTATTTTATATAATACACGAGTGTATTATATAAAAGTGCGTGTATTTTATAAAGTACACGCGTGTATTATAAAATACGTGTACTTTATAAAATTTATAATATACCTAAAATTTATAATAAAATTAAGAAAGTGTAGCGTGTAATAAATATCTATTGTATTTTATAGATACCTGGTCAGTTTTTTTCAATTCTGATTCTTCAAGCATTTTCTTCAACTCCGAAATTTCGTCATTAAGGATTTTATTATTGTTTTCCTGTAATATAAAAAAAATGTTACATTTTAAACAATGCATTATTTTTAATAAAATAATGCATGTACTCTTCATTATATCTAATATCAAATAAAACTGCATTAAAATATTATGAAATAAAACTGCGTGTACTTTGAGAAAACTGCGTGTACTTTGAGAAAACTGCGTGCATTTTAAACGTGTACTTTAGGAAAACTGCGTGTACTTTAGGAAAACTGCATTAAAATATTATGAAATATTATCAAATAAAACTGCATGAAAATATTATGAAATAAAGCTGCGTGTACTTTGAGAAAACTGCGTGTACTTTGAGAAAACTGCGTGTATTTTAAACGTGTACTTTAGGAAAACTGCGTGTACTTTAGGAAAACTGCGTGTACTCTGCATTCAAAAGTACCTGTTGAGTTCTTTTCCACTCTGACTTCTCAAGATTCTGCCTCAAAGTCATCTTTTCTAAGTCAGCATCTTTCCATTGTTGCAATGTATCATCATACTTTCTTTTTAGATCTTCATTAGTCAGAGACAGATATTCATTCTTTTGTTCCAAAATTCGTGTTGATTCTGCCTGTTTTTTAAATAATTCATCCAATTCTTTAATTGTATCTGAGTCACTCATTGTGACTTGATCAAGCTTTTCTTTTAAAGAATTGTTTAACTCAACTAGTTGGGCATTTTCTACCTCCAACTTATTTAATAACTCTTTTTCCTTCAAAAGGTTGGAATTCTCCACCTTTAAGTTCTTCACTTCCTCATGGGCTTCAAAAAGTGAATCATGATCTACCTGCAACTGTACATTCAAAATGGCACTCTCCACCTCCAAAGAGGTCACCTTCTCAAGTGCAACATTAATGTTTTCAGCTGCTTTAGATAGTTGGTTATTTTTTTCCAACAACTCCCTTTTCAAAACATCAATTTGTTCCTCCAAATTAACCTTTGGTTGATCTTTTCCCTTCTTTTTCTTTGGAGTCACAATGTTTTTAAGGGGAATATTCCAACCATGTGAAAACGCATTGTCATAAATATCTTCAGCAACATTGTTTGATGATGAATCAGCATGTATAGGACTTTCTGTAGATATGTTCAAGGAGTAACTTGGCCCTTCAAACTGAGATTCCTTTTGTACAGGACAGTCCTTAGAAGCTGGTTTACTTGTAGCCTGCTTCAAAGTTGCTGTTGCGATGCCATTCTTCACAAACCATTGTTTCAAAGACGACAACTTCCACTTCAGGAATTTTGGAGTATTTTCTTTATATTCTTCAACAGGAGAAATGATTTCAAATTTCTCACATGCCCAATACTGAGATCATACAAAAAACAAAATGAATTTAATATGTGTACTTGACAGAAGATATAACAAGAGTATTTTGAGAGTACACTGGTTATATGTACAAAACATAGTACACGTGTACTTTGTAAAATACAAGTGTCCTTTCACATGATATAAGACGTGTATTTTCAAAATACAATTGATATTTAACGTGTATTTTCAAAATAAACGTGATATAAGACGTGTATTTTCAAAATACACGTTAAATATCAATTGTATTTTGAAAGAACAAGAGAAAATATCACATGTATTTTGAAAATACACGTAATATTTTCAAAGTACAGGTAAGTATTGGTATGTAAATTTTGAAATATCAGGAATATCAAGTGTACTTTCAAAATACACTTGAAAATAAACGTGTATTATCAAAATACACGTGAAAAATTCACGTGTATTTTGAAAATACACGTGAAAATACACGTGTACTTTCAAAATACAAGTGAATTTTTCACGTGTATTTTGACAATACACTTTTATTTTCAAGTGTATTTTGAAAGTACACGTTTATTTTCACGTGTATTTTCAAAATACACGTGAAAAATTCACGTGTATTTTGAAACTACACGTGATTATTGCTATGTAAATTTTGAAATATCAAAATGTTTTTTTGCTCACCAGTAGGAAAATGACACATCCAGTAACTGTGCTAGGTTTTGAACTTGCTGATTTGTCAAGTGAATGTATCAGAAACTCATGCACAGCAGATGCCCAATCATATTTATTCATTTCCTCAATATTTTCAATGTATTTCAACCAAAATTCTCCAAGGGTGAAGTTTGAGTTGGAGAAAAATAACGTGTTCAAGAAGTGGAGACACACAATTTTAACAAAATCAGCAATTCCTTCATCTGTTTCCAATTCAACTGATTTCTTCAAACCATTCAAAATTTCTGACTTTCCTATTCTTTTTAAGAAGTATCGTGTTTGTAATCCAAATTTTTTAGCAGTATTCGGTCCCTTTTTCAGTTCTATTGATTTTAAACCCTCCACCAGGGGTATGCCAAATATTTCACTTATATCTATTGGCATTATTGGAATACTGCTCTTCATACGGAAACTTTTGGTTTCCGTATTGTACAGCTCGATAATTGATAAAATATTTTTATCCGTCTTCTTGTGGTCCACTTCTACTACTTTCTCACTGTAGTAGGCATTGAAAAGCTCCCAAAATGGAGTCTTCTTAAGAAGTTCAATATGGCTATTGTTTATTTTATCTTTAATCTGATGCAAATCATGGAGAAAGCTAACAATATTTGACCGATATTGGTCATTCTTCTTTGCAGGACGTTTAGCTTTCAATGCCACACTAGAACTGGAACTGGAACTGGATGAAGAACTATCATCAGAACTGCTCTTTTTTTTTGTTTCTTTCCTCTTCTTGCTTTCATCTTCATCCCCATTATATTGATCTATAAACAAAATTTAAATTACTAACCTATAATTATATGTACAAAAAATAAAATACATGCGAATTAGAATAAAAAATAGACTAAAACAATAAAATACAAACGTATTTAACAAAAGTACATGCAATATTCTCACAAACAATTTATACAAGTCTCATCAAAATACATGCTAAAGGCGATAATATATATCGTCAGTTTCATGGTAATACCTAACAGAGGTTGTTCGACAAGTGAAAAACCAAGATTCTCTACTCCTAACATATTCAGTAAAGAAGTGATACAATAGTTGAATGCTAAAAGCTCCAACATTATCAAAACCCCTTAAGCAATACTGCTCAATTCGTTTAGCTAAATCCTTCGCTTTCGATTCAGTTACTTGAAGCTGTTCCACATCAAAAGTGCAGTAAATGTCTTCATAGTAGTAGTAGAAACCAAGTAACCTTTTAACTCTATCGTTAATGCGAAGGAGAAAACGAATTTCGTCTTCATTAGTACTATTCACTGTCAATGTGAAAGGTTTTGTATTGTTAAGATCTTCGAACGTGCAAGCAGCAGTTTTGTAGTTGAACATGCTTGATCGTACGATTCCTAAACAATAACACAACAATACAAAATAGTACACTCATAATACACATTAGTACATGGACACTGGATTGAACAAATTGAATTTCAATGTTCGTGTACATGGACATTGGATTCAAATGCAGCTGGCTATTGGACAAAAAACACTCTTAAATATTATCAAAATAATAATACTTCTTAAAAACTCATGGAAAATAAATCAAATGCCGCTGGCGCGGACCAAAATAACATAGGATTGATGAAATATTGATTTGAAATTAATATTTTATAGAGTACACGTGTAAAACATAAAAGTACACGCATAATAAATTGAGAAATACAATTTCAATGTGCGTGTACTATGTGTATTTTGCGTGTACTTTATAAAAGTACACGCAAAATACACATAGTACACGCAACACATGGCTTGTACATGTAGATATTCTATAGAGTACACGTATAAAACATAAAAGTACACGCATAATGAATTGAGAAATACAATTTCAATGTGCGTGTACTATGTGTATTTTGCGTGTACTTTATAAAAGTACACGCAACACAGGGCTTGTACATGTACATATTCCAATCCATATGATGAATACAATGTTTGATTTCATCAGTCCATATGATGAATACATTCTAAATATATGATGAATAATACGCATGAAAAAGAAGAATGTGATTTCATCAGTTCATATGTCTACAAATTTATACATATGAGAACACAAAATACACAAGGACAAAAAGGTGATAAGAGAATGTATACATACTTATTAGTGCTGTTTGGAAGAATTTGATTTAGAATGTAAAATGTAGAACTTCAACGATTAGGTTTTGAAAGAAGAGAGCTAGGGTTTTGATTGAAGAGAGTTAGGGTTTTGATTGAAGAGAGTTAGGGTTTTGATCGAACAGAGATTCTAGAGCTTCGATCAGGAGTATTTATATGTTGTTGTTGACCAAAATTTGATTGAGAAATATAATCGTCTTTGGGTTTTGATCGAAGAGACGGTACGATTGATACAAGAGAGAATACAATGTTTTTGGCGCTTCGTTTTCTGAATAGTGCGTGTTTGTTTTAATTTCGAAGTATTTATATGTTGGACCTAATCGTTTAAAATTTGTTGGGCCTGGTTTTTTTGTCCAAAATTACTAGTCCAAGGACTAGACCGTTAAAACCCCGAACGGCGATACGTACAAATAAGGACATAAATATTTGTAGTGAGGACATTTACACATGGTTCTATTTCTCGTATGCAGCTTATCCGTAGAAGCAAAACTTTACGTGTGGTGACATTTTCATGCATATTGCTGTTTTTCACAGTTTCCGCCTATGTTGGGTGGAAAATAAATTTCCTCCTAATGTATTGAGTCTCACTGGCAGTGGTAAAATTATGGATTGGGTCAAATATAGATTGAACCAAATATGGATGGATCAAATATGAGTTAGGCCAACCCATTTTTTTTTTCTACCCAAATAAGTGTTACAATTCCAAGTATATGTAAAAAAAACTTATGATCTACTCATTACTTTCAAAAATAGATTTTATATTTGGCTTGTAACTTTTGAAAATAAATTTCATATTTGATTCATATCTTTTAAATATGCTCCCCATATTTGACTCTAACTTTTAAATATAGACCCCATATTCGACTCGTGCCTTCTAAAAATCAACTCCATATTTAAATGATCGGACTAATATGGATTGTTTTATTCTTTTGGACCCATTTTGCCACTGCTAAGTGTCACACTCGCTATACAAGTAGAATTATTTTAATATAGTTCATTAGCAGAGAAACTAAAACCTGGGGGGAAAATATTCAAAAGTCGAATCTTAAGATGGCCTCAATGCTAACTAGTTCTTAGATTTTATGTTTCTTCTCATTATCTTCAAGTTATTGAATGTGTACTTTTGGTTTTTGTGATATGAGTTCCGTCAATTTTCAAAGCCTGTAAGATGTCATCATTTTGAACTACATATCCCCTTCATTTCAGTTTAATACATCCAAATACAGCTTAAGACAATATTTGTATGATTTTTCATCAGTTTTCACTGACAGCATGTCAAATACACATCCTAGTGCAAGCATAATCATTATACAATTTACATCACTATCACACAAAAGAATAAAAAATCATACAACAGCCAGTAGTCTTCTTTTTCTGCCTTTTAACAACACAGGTAAGACTATACACCCATTTGGGATTATTTTCAGCAGATTATTAATTATATATTAAATTGCAAAGTTATGTTTATAATCCATCCAAAAATAATATAATCCCAAATGGAGCTTAATTATATGTAAACATGAAAACTAATGTCTCAAGATATGGAATGCCTCCTATCTTTATTAGGCTTATTCCGGGCTTTGGCACTAGGAGGAGTGATCCCAAATTGATAAAGTCGGCCCAGTTTTTTTGATACTGTGTTGATGAATGATTTTCGAGGCAAAGGAGGTTTCTCAGCAGATGAAAATGCGATCCGTCTTGGACTACTTACTGTTGATGCTGATTTATCTCCTACTTTCTCGATTTCTTTCACTTTCATTTTCATTTTCAACAGCTCTAATTTGAGGTCCTGATTTTCTCTTTTTAGGCTTGAGAGCTCATCTGGGATAGAGCGGATATCAGTGGAGTATACGTTTAGTTTGTGAGGGATAGCAGGGGATTCCCCCCCTGTGAGGCTCCCATCCATTGCATCACGAAGGCGTTGCTGCTCGTAGTAAAGTACTTGAACAACAGTTTGAACAGGAAGACGATCGTTCTGAGCTGCATGAGCACATGCCTCTCTCGATAGCTTTTGACAGTCCATTACACTACAAACTTTCTTCTTCTCCATGTCACTTAAAGCAGGATGAGCCTATTCAGTTCAACAAATAGAAATTCCTGACTTTTGCTAAAGTTACTGTTGGAAAACTAACAATATCAAGATTACGACCAAATTTCTTTTCTGATAAGTGGTGAAATGTCATTATTTCCTAAGAAAATAGAGTGAAAATCTCATTATTAAACCCTGCATCAAATACCCTAACTAAGAAACAACTCATGCATACTCCCTCCAAGAATATTTCAGTTTTAGTCATTGATTATATGTTGAGGCTGATCATTTCTTAAAAGTACTTTCACAATACAATTCCTAAATTGGGATGAATGGAATATGAAATTTAAGGCAACATGGTACAAGCATATAGATTAATGTTTTGGTCTTTTTATTTGAATTACAATTCCAAAGGTGACTTTTTATTTTTTTTAAGAATTACAATTGAAGAAATATAAGGATTGTTTCTCCATTTTGACTTTGATTAGGATTTCTATTCAACTTAGGATTGCTATTCTTAATTACATAGAAATATGATTGACTCGTTACAAAAGGAAAGTTACTTCTAAGGAATTGGCACACAGTTGAGTTGTCTTCTTAGGATTTCTTATGTGATTTCAAAATTTCAAAATGATGTGTTGACTGATATTGGTGAGAGCATCCATTTTAGAGAGACACAATGGTTAGTGAGAGAGAGTTAATTATACACACATTTCGGTTCTGTTCAGAATTGGGGGTACTCGGATTTGGGCATAACATTTTATACCTTTGTAAATTCTCAATTTGGGGAATTGGGCTTTCTCCATGACAAGATAAGGTCATATTACCTAACTACATAATTGTCGAAGAATTATATTTCTTGTTTTAGTATTCTTATTGTGGTTTATCATTCATTTATTACACTATTGTGTGTAATTGGTTTGGGGCGTTTCCACTCAACATGTAATTGGTTTGGGGTGCTTCACTCAAAACAATTCCCCTTGTGCTCTAGAGAATTCCTCCATCGATGACCCATTCCAGTCAAGAATTTTTGCACCAAAGTAACCAAAAACATAAGTTTTCAATTTCATGTTCATTAATCATCTCATTCTCATTGTGAGTTAAATGAATATGACATACAATGAAATAGATAAGTAAATTTTGTATGATAAGCAATGAAATAGAAAAGTAAGCCATGATGAGGTCTATATCCAAAATGGGCAGCCCAGAGGGAATATTAGCGTTACAATGAGGCCCACTAATACTGAGTAAATGTGTCTTTCAGATTTAAATTAAATAACTAGAGATTTAAGTTCAATTATAATGAACCCCTGATCTATTATATTGAATTCAGTTAAGTATGTGAATGTCTTACAACTACCAAAAAGTTGCAAATCTATCCTTAAGCATAGCAATGAACGTATCTGGGAAGTGTTCAAGCTAATAATTCAGGAGTGTATATTTTATGCACCCTAAGAGGTATGCAATTTGACTTAAGAGTTGACTAAGACTAACACGATTGTAGGTTGATAAATTTGAATAGAGGGAGAGATAAGCAAGAGAGTGTACCTTGAGGTAAATATCTATGGCTCTATACATGCCATCCTCTGTTACCCTTGACTGCTCTGGAATAAGCTCAGCAAGATTAATAAACCTCAAAACAGATAAGTTACGATCAGAAGCTATTTCTGCAAGGTAACTCTCCATTAACTTGCCAACTTTCTCCATATCAGTCTGGGGAGGAGAGATAAACTCTTCATCCGTACTGCAGCAAAACCGGTTCCCCTCAATTTCGTTCTCCATGTAATTAATCATGATCCTCTGCACTGTGTCCACGTCGAACAATATGTCGCCGGTGAATGAAAAAGAAGGGATCAACAGATCATCTAAAACAGCCTGCCCCAGCTGGGAGCCCATCATCTTCTCTAAGCCAAGCCTGCAGGCCACCGTTGTTTCAAGATAAATGGAAGCTCTTAGTAGCATTGACAGGAAGCTGACTGACATGGTGTTTTTCTCCCTTGGTAGGAGACTAACTATTGTTTCTAAAACGACCCTCTTCTCGTGTTCTTGTCTCGGCTCAATTTTCCTCCTCCCCTTCCCAAATATTTCCTGAAATAAAACACAAACTTCAAATATACATGCATTTTTAGCTTCTTTTTTTTTCTCTTTTACTCCCACACACCAACTAATATATTTAAAGACATATCAGTGTATCAGGAATGTCAATACAGTATGTCAACATAAAATTACTCATCGGTAAAACCTTGAGGAGATAATGACTAAAATATAGATAAAAAAATAAGAGGATGACAAAAATAAGAGACCTCAGAAAAGAACTCCATAAATCCCTATATGCGAAAGAAAATGAAAAACACTAGCTGGATTTACGCTGTTTAGTCCTAGATTTAAAAGGCGAAGATTTTACTATTACTATTACTAACATAGGGCAAGTTATATTTTTTTTAACTGCAAAATGTCCTCAGTCAAAGAATCTTAACAGATGGCGTAAACAAAAAAATATACCTTGACTATGCGAATCGAACAAATCTCTACAAAATGATTTTTTGGGGCAAAACCCTTTCCATAATCGTTAATTTTAGAATTTCTGTGCATTACCCCCTAGATAATGTGGTATTTAGAGATGCCCCTGGGGGCCCTACATGTTTAGTATGCACATGCATCAACACGCGTGTAATATGCATCAACCTGCTTGTACATTATGGATTCAGGAGTAAGTCTAATTACTAAACATGTAGAGAGTATCTCAAAAAACTGCAGGGGATAAAGTCAAAAGCAGTTCATTTTACTAAACATGCCCGGATCCTAGAATGAAAGTTTTCTTATATAAAATTTGTTACCTTGCACAAAATATGGTAGATTACATCAGGGATGGTATTAAAATAAGAAGCTCAAATGGAAGTTGCGCAGGACATAAATTGAAGTTTGTGTATAGCTCAAAATTAATTCTAAAGCTTTGAGGTAATTGTGTCTTGTTATATATAATATACACTTTCTTAGTTGGTTTGTGAAAATGGCTTGAATACTATATTTTGGCAACCAAACTCTTATCATATTCTATGTAAGATTTTTGGTGAGTACTCTAACGAAGTACCAATGTTAACTAGTGAAAATGTTCTGTTTTTTTAAACTTAATATATATTGATTTGTTGTCCCTTATGTAAAAAGGTACTACTTTTACATGCTAGAAGAGTTCCATGCTGTGACATTTGTGGTTTGTTGGCCACGTATTGTTGAGTATCCAGAACATGTCCAGATTGTGCATTTGTTCCTAAAATGAAAATTTAATCTATTTTATGCACCTGTCGAAAAATGGCAGGGCATGTGCTTTAAAATGTTCTCAAAGTGTTAGTGTTCGATATGACACCATTCTAGTAGTTTTCATGCTTCTTATGTTACAACTGCCAATTGCTGTATTGTTGACTCCAGCGGTAGAATGTCTTGGTTTATGATTTAAGAGGAGGACGAACAGTTTGTGGGACAAAATATTGAATTGGTTTGTTCAAAAAGTATATGAGGTTGCAGGAATTTTAAGGGTGCATTTAGTTGTGGAAAATAGTTTCTATTTTCATTTTCCATATTTTGTTATAATTTGACAAAGTATGCCATCTAAATGAGAATAAGAATGTGATTTCATTTAAAATTATTTTCTAACTTAAGTTAATCTGAAAATCATAAAATACATGTTTTCTAGAATTGCTTAAATTGAAAAACAGTTTTCCACTTCTCCTTTTCATTTTAATGGCCGATTGACAAAGATATAGAGCAAAAAAAAAACGATGAAAAATAAAAAATAATTTTTCACAACTAAACAAACCCTAAATAATTGAATGATATAGTTTTTAAAAAAGTTTGGGTCTTTGTTGTGTCAAATCAATGGTTATCTCTCTACATCTGAGAGTTGTCCTACTTTATAAGAAATTTAGCATCAAGATGCAAAAGGGTAACCTTAACTACAATAGACATTCAAGTCTCGGTATTTTTTTCACTTTTGTCACTTTTATCGAAGGAGTTTGCTCCTATGTGATTATTATTTGAAGCAAATGAAGGTGAGGTTTCTTATTATATATCACTATATTCCATATATGTGCGTTGGTATTTTTTTTTAAAAGACAAATAATTATTTTTAGTGACACATTTGCAGGGAGTATGCGATAAAAGAATTGTTCAAACGGTTTTTGCATTAACAATAGTTAATTAAATTGTAGCATAAAATTCATAAATAGGGAGCTTTTTTTAGCAATACCGTAAGAACAAAAGAAAGGACAAATTGAAGCCCCAAACCGGTTTACAAGTAAACCTGGCAAAATGAGGCACGACACGAACCGATATAAAGTTATAAGTTTATAGGTGGACCATCGGGTCATATCAGTGACAACCCGATAAGACACGATAGTTAACGGATTGAATTAAAGTTGACCCCCTTCACCCGTTAATACTCAATAAAACCCGTTATGACCCATTAATTTAAATAAATAAAATATACTTTTGAAACTTATAAATAATTTATGTAGCATAACGTTAATTTAATCATAATGAATTTTACGAAATGAGAGATTTAGTAATGTCAATGAATTAATGGTCTATTTGGGTTAAAAAATGAGATAATATGTCAATTTGTATACAATTCAAAATAATTCATTATCTTAATGTGTATTAACGAGTGAACATGACACGACACTATAACATAACGGGTCGGGTTTGGATATGATCTTTTTCACATGATAAAAAATTCACCCGTTTAGACACGAACCCAACAAGATCCGAACATGATAAAAAACGACACAACACGACCCATTAACAAGTTTATTCACAAGAGTAAGATGCAAATAGACAAGACAGTGTCACCGTGACATTTATAAGCCTTTATGGAGACACATAAGTTTTTTTTAAAAGTACTTGTATAAACATATATCAACAAAAAATTCTTAATAGCACTATTGTACATGTTAAGAAAATAATTTCACACTTCACTAATGTGCATCATACAAAAAATATATAAATTAAATTAGAGTAGCCTTGTGCAACCATCATTTTGAAATCAAAAGTAAGTTGTTTCTCCAAGTACATAATAAAGCTGTAAGCCTTTTAGAAAAAACTTCCTTATCTACTGAAATCTGTAAATTATTAAGCCCCTTGTAGTAGAGAATTATAACACCTTACTATAAACGGACATTGTGCAAGTGCACATTTGCACAACCTCATTGCCTTCCTCAAAACCAACATCAAAACCTTAATCATAGATCCCATAATTTCTAAACCTAAAAAAGACAAAGAACTTGATTTGAGGTAAAAACTCACCAGACCTCGAAGGGATTTTTGCGCGTAGAGCATCAATATCGGACCAAGCGCATATTGCTTAAACCCCCTAGCCATCATTGCAATAAGGACCCTCTGAAACATATCAATCCTGAGGACAGCTAAATCCTCAGCCCACCAATCAACAATGGGTTTGGGGTGAGGCAGCACTGAATCCGTACAAAATTGGCTCTCCTTGCATGCTATGTATGAAATTGTATCAATACACCGATTAACCAATTTTACTTTCTCTGCAATGGGAAGGAATTTCTCGGATGATTGCAATATAGAAACTGCTCCTGCAAGGGTCTCGAGTGCCACCTCGTTAATATAGGCCTCAGTTCTGGTCACCAGGTTTCCAATTGCACAGTCCTCTGTCATCTCAAGATAATCTGCCACACATCTCAGCATAGCAATGTTTTCAGTTCCTATTTCAAAATTTATTCCGTAACAGAATTTCGCTGCGAGTTCAAATGCTTCTGCCCCGCCCGGTATATCCGGAATTTCAACAACAGAAAGATCATCATCATCACTGGATTCTGACACCAATTGTCTTATGTATCCACACTTGGAAACTAATGGAAACTGCATGTGTGATGTAAGGAATGATTTAAAAGAAAAGCTTAAGCCCAATGTTGATGTAATAATTGCATATTGAATTCATCATTGTTAATTTGTATTAGTTATTTCTAAAAATTAAGGTATACAGTTAACAATAAGAGTAAGATATATACAATTAGCCATGTATTAAAATTGTTCACTTCAACTAACATAACTACCACCGGTAGATCCAGGATTTATGGCGAGGGGGCAAATGCAGGGTTCCGAGGCGAATTCGTTTTTGGTTAATTTGAGTTTTATACAAATTATAGCATTAATTTCTCGTTTTATACAAACTTATTACGTTTTTTTACGCTAAAAGTTGCAAAAACCTCTTTATTTATGCCTTTAACTTTCTATCTTTACATATAGCAACCCTCAATTTTTAATTTTTTTTTTTTTTGCAAAATCAAGGGGGAGCCCCCTAGGCCTCAAGTGCATCCGCCCATGATCACTACAATATATACAATTTAAGAAGCACGGACTCAACATGCAATACGGGATACGATACGACTTGGGACACGGGATACTCATTTTTTTCCAAAATGTAGATACGGATACGCAGGGATACATAAAATATTATTATTATTTTCATTTTGTATATTTTGATTAAAAAATTCAATTAAGCGAAACCAGATAACATTTTTAAAACTAGGATTCAAATCTAGAGTTCTGAATCCAAAATACAAAGCTAGGGTTTCTAATAAAAATAAAAAATGTAACTAAATCAGAAGTACTTTTTTATATAATATAATTATTGCTGGCAAAAATTTCTTATCAAAATTTACCAAATATCAACAGGAGATTTTTGGTAACGTATAGCCAAAAGACCGTTCCGCTAGATTATAGTGTTAACTTTGTTTTTTGCCACCAATTATTAATATATATTCCGTGACAATATTTTTTGTCACCGCTAAAATTTCTGCGGCAAATAAACAAATTTCTTGTGGTTTACATTTTACCTTGTGCAATGTAAAGGAAGCTTCCCCGGCAATCACCCTGATATCACTTGGAATCTCTTGGGAGAAAATCCTGTTAAAATTCAAACTAAGATCTTCATATATATTCCTTTTTCCTATTTTCTTTAAAAATTCAGAGTATGAAAACAAGATTTTGGACACAATTTTCCCATAGAAAGCAAGCTTTAAAAAAAAAGAATTAGAAGGAATGGAAGGAAACCAGTCACTGGTCCTCTTCATGGCATCTGTAAGATGGTCCTTCTTCTTGGTAGACATGTTAGCAGTTGTGGGTGGTGCAGTTTCATCATCATCAAAATCCACCATGGCAGTGTTTGGAGAATCTTTAACATGTTTATGTCTCCATCAAATAATAAAGCAAAAGTATACAAGCTTCACATGCAGGTTGATCACTTGAAGGAACTTATGGTGAAGCAACACCCAGTACTAGTACTAAGCCTGTCATCTCTTTCCTACTTTCTTTCGATTTTTAATGAGAAGTAAATTGAACCAATAGTGACGAGAGTACAGCTCAAGGTCTTATTCCAATAATTCTCTAACTGTCTTCTGTTTTACCAGAAGACCACCATTTTTGGAAGAAATACCCATATTAAGCAGCATAAATGGCGGACTCTATAGGGGTAGGGGAGTCTTTTGAACGTTGTAGAGTTGGGGCGGATATTATTGGGACAATGAGGGGTAAATAGAATGGAAAATAGGGTGGCGAACAGTGTGTGGTGGAGTTGGGTTGAAGAGATGAGATGAGGGAGATCAAAGGTGGAATTATTCCCAAGCGACAAATATCTTCATCCACAAGAGTGCCTATCTTTGCTTCTTTTAGGATTTTCATTTGAGCCTGATCGATTTGAAATAATGATTTTTCAAAGAAAGAAAAAAATAATATTAAGATCCTGTTTAGTTCGATTCTAGCTTCCGACTGAAATTAGCATTTTCATTTATTTAAAAAAATAAAATATTTAAAAATTAGAAAAACAAAAAATTCTTTAGGAGCCCTTTGATTCAAAATAGAGGATGACAAAATTTGCAATGGGTAAAATTTGCCAAATTCTACCTAATTTTTTCACACGAGAGTATAAATAATCATTAAGCGAAATTAAAGTCAATCCAATTAATTTATTTAAATATTTTTTAAACATTTTTTCAAAATAATTTTAAACAAGTTTTAAAACATTTCTAAAACAGTTTTTAAACTATTTAAAACAGTTTTCCAAATTGTTTTTTAAAACTTTAAAACAGTTTATATAATATATTCAAAACAGTTTTTAAAAATGTTAAAAACAGTTTTTACAATATTTTTATATAACGGCTTTTAAAAATATTTCTTAAACATTTTCTTAACAATTTTTTATAATATTAAAAACAGTTTTCAAAAATTAAAAAAGCAGTTTTTAAACATTCATAACAGTTTTTAAACTATGTAAAACAGTTTTTAAAACTTTAAAACAGTTTTTATAATATATTCAAAACAATTTCTAAAAATGTTAAAACAGTTTTAAAAAATGTTAAAAACAATTTTTACAATATTTTTAGAAGACTATTTTTAAAAATATTTGTAAAAACATTTGTTAACATTTTTTTATAATATTCAAAACAGTTTTTAAACAATAAAAAACAGTTTTTAAAACATTAAAAAACAGTTTTAACTATTCATAATAGTTTTTTAACTATTTAAAACAGTTTTAAAAATTGACTTTTAAAACTTTAAAACAGTTTTTACAATATATTCAAAACATTTTTTAAAAATATTGAAAGCAGTTTTTACAATATTTTTATAAGACAGTTTTTTTTTAAAAAAATGTAAAACATTTTCTTAAATTTTTTTATAATATTTAAAACAGCTTTTAAAACATTACAAAATAGTTTTTTAATATTCATAACATTTTTTTAATTATTTAAAACAGTTTTTGAAACATTAAAATCGTTTAATAAGTTAGCAAATTTGTTGACAAATATTTCTCACTCAAATAGGTAAGCAAAGTTTGTCAACACCTTATGTATAAAGGGTGTTGTAGATTGACAAATAATGTCACGACAAATTATGCAATCAAACAGCCAAAAAGTTGATAAATTTTTATATTTGCCAACTTTTTGGCATTTACCATGACAAATATTGACAGCCAAATGGCCCCTTAGTTTTTTAAAGATTTAAAACCTTTTAGAATTTTTTGAAAATATTTTAAAAACTATCCTACTTTTCCAAAGTGCTTTCAACACTTTAGTTAAAAAAAATGGGCTGTAATTATCGGGTAAAAAAAAGTACATTATGAGATTTTCAAAAACGCCATAGCTATCCACACTCCTCTCAATTCTTGTGACGCTTCAAAAATCCATTAAATGACAAAACTACCATTAATGCTATAAAAAGAATATCTCTCCATCTTTGTCCAACAATAAGAAAAAAGACTGTTAACTTTAAAATTGACTAGCATGTACCCCGTTCGACGCGCAGGCATACATGTATTGAACAACATGTAAATATATTTAAATAGATGTTGGACGAATATGATGTATTGAGTATGTGAATAAAAAAATTGCATTTCTAAAAAATTCAATATATAAGAGTTATGTAAAACATATCCGGATCGCAAGACCATTTGAAAATGTAAAACTCCATTGTTTGAAGAAAATAAATTCAATGTATTGATCGCTGAGTTTCAACAAAGACGTATGCGAAGGCATTTAGTAGTTGTTTTACTCCTCTCTTTATTCTCCTTTCTTTATTTTCCATGCGATTTAGTGTTTGTTAACTCCATCAGTTATTGCTCTCTTTTCCTTTGCTCCTGAGATGTAATAAAAGTACTTTTATAAATTATCATAGTATTGAAACAAATTTTTAAATGTAAACTTTTGTCTTTCTTATGTAAGTTGATATTTAAAATTACCTGGTAGATTTGATTCTCTTAGATGCTCTAATGTTGTTTCCTTCATTGTCCATCTGCCTTTCCGGTGATTGATCCCTTGAATGTTGAATGTCTTACATAGATGTCTTCTAAAAGATAAGTTTTATTATTAAGAGATGCTCCAGCAACATTGTCATTCTAATTACGATCGTAACAATTCAATAGAAACATATATATATTTTTACTAAATCTTCTGCTACGTTATATTACATATAGTAAATATAAATTTAGTAATGAGTTTAGTCTTACTATTGTTATTCCAATTAAAGAATCGCAATTTAAATTTCAAAACACATGGTATTCCCTAGACATTACCATAAATTGTATAAATTGTGGAAGTGATGAATATATTGAAAATTTGGTTGAAAATCGCGATACTAAATAAGTAAATGCATACGCTATAATTTACTGAAAAAAAATAAATTTGAAATTCTATCACATGCCCAATATCACAAAACCGCACGCCTAATTTTTTGTCACCCGGAGTATTTGATCCCATTCACGATTCTACTCCTGATATTAGTGATAATTTGGTATGATGCAAATAGATGGCGAATTAATGTTGTTTTTAGTCGATGTTAAATTTCAACATATCTGGACATGATTGTCATCAGAATCCCCTTCGCCTATAGTTAATGAGTGCCCCTGCTTTTGTTTCCCCTTTTGTTGCCCATACGAAATACAATCAACTAGTTCCTAGTTTAGAAGATTCACAATAGGAAAATAATTATCGACTGTGAAATGATTGTTTTCCAAGCAGAATGGCTTTATATATACGACTTTTGAATTATATTCTTACATCAAAAGGATGTATAGCTTAAACTATTATGATATAGTCTAAGCGTAATGAAGCTTAATCGGATCCTATGCGAAAGTAAACATTTTAAATGATTGAGAAAGTCATAGTGTTTAGTCCTTAAATATATTGAATGAGGTTTATATTGATATTGCTTTTTTGATTTTGTCATGTAAAAGAAATGATGTATGTAAATCCCCCTTATAAGTTGTATTTGTTTCGCTGCCAATGTCCTCGAGGTAATGGTTTCTAAATGTATGTTATGAATATTTCGTGTATCACCCATTGCATAGTAGATGTTAAATTTAAACATACCTGAACATGATTGTGATCAGAATCCCCTTCACTTGGAGTTAACGAGCGCAGATGCTTTTGTTTCCCGTGTGGCTGCCCATACGAAATACAATGAGAAAGTTGTGTTGTTTAGTCCTTGAACATATCGAATGAAGGCGAAATTGATACTGAATTTTTTATTTATTGATATAAAAGAATTGATTTATGTAAATACCCCTTATAAACTGTATTTCTGTCTTTGCCAATGTCATCGAGTTAATCGTCATTTCGCACAATCAAAAGCATATGTTTCCTTAAATATGCAAGTCAATTGAAAAAAAACTTTTTTTTTCAATTGACTTGCATTAAGAAATGTCCAACCATTAGAACGATTTAAGTTCCTCAAGTACCAAAATTTTACTTGAACAGATACCTGGAAGTAGCTTTTAAATTTTTCTGTTTTCACAGATCCAATATATTTGATACGCATTGTGACACATCAAGGGACTCCAAGGACTCTAAAGTGCGATGGGCTTGAATCTTATGTAATATGTAGTACCATGACGCATCTAAGTGATCCAAGTATTCCAAAGCGTTAATGCGTTCAACCTCGCGTAATATGCTCATATCATGGTCCAATATTGTTGAATGTGAGAATTGATGAGGATATGGTTGTACAACCTTTTAAATTCTTATCTATGTGGTGGTGTCAGTCCAAATTTGAAGATGTGGTTCAATCATCTTGGAATGGGAAAATTAATGCAAGTGCTATGAAAAGGTTCACTATGAATTTCCAGAGGTCGAAAGGGGTGTTGAAAGTGTTAAATAAAGAAGCCTATAAAGATGTATTTCAGTCGGTGAAAGACCTCGAAGATGAAGCCCTCCAAAAAGGAAATGTTATATGAAGGTGATTATGGGGAAGACAATAGGATTGCTCAAAATCTCTCTAGAAGTAAATTGATGATGGACTTAAAAATGAAGAAAGTTACTGGAAGCAGAAATCCTCAATCAAAAGGCTGAAAGAGGTGGACATTTCCATGTTTATAAAAATACAAGTGAAATTTATCAAATAAAAACTTCAAGTCTAGGTGTTCCAAGGATTCCAAAGCCCTAGTGCGTTTAACGTATGTAGTTCAAAAAAGAGATTGAGAACGAGGTTAAATGTTGGATGATTTTAACTTTTGTAGGTTATATTTTAAAATGTTTAGTATGTATTTGCTATACCCCCAGATATAATACAGTTTAAAAATGAGCATTATAATGAGATTATGATGTTAATAAAAGTATGAGTAAAGTTTGTCCTAGCTTTCTCAGGGTCGTCATTTTTTGGTTTGGCTTATGTTTATTTGTAATGAAATTGGGAAAGTTTGGGTTGTAATGAGTTCAATAGTTAATAATTATAATTTATATTAGATTCTTAGTTGATGATATAGGTACTAAAAAACAGTTATTGAGTACTTTCAAGAAAACTATGGGGTGATAATCCAACATACTCAATGTCCTTGTTTTAAACAAGATAAGTTGATGCATTTTTTTTTTGTATTCATGAACAACGTTTTGAACAGACGAACATAATTAGGAGCATTGTAATGAGATTGTGATCTTATGGTTTGAAATATGTGTGAAATGTACATACCTATGCAGCAACGCTGGTATTGAACATAATCGATGCTTCCAAGTCAGAATTTTTGGTGATGTGCTGAAAGATGAACTAAGTTATTGAGAACAATTATTAGATTGATATGAAACGAAAGAAAGAAAGATTAAAAATGAGCATCGTAATGCGATTATGATCTGATTTGAGAAAATTTTTATGTCGGATGTTTATATTTGAGCATCAACGATGTTATTGAAAGTAATTGGCGGTTTTGAGTCAGAAGTTCCTGTGATGTGCTGAAAGATGAACAAAGTACTGAGAACAATTATTAGATTGATACGAAATGAAGGAAAACTGATAGATGAGATAATTGTTTTGTGTTTCACCTTTGAAGGAACATTTTGTTTAAGATCTTATTCCAGAAAATTATGCATAACAATTTTTATAATGGTGTAGTTCTTCCATCTAAGGACCAAGTTGTGGGATGTAAGTTTGAGTTGAAACATGTGCGTAGTGCCAATCAAATTTGAAAGTTGACTCGGTATGCTCCTTTGGTTGGTCTGTTTTATAGAATTATGTCAATTGATCTTGTCATTTGTATATGTTATTTAAATTCTATGTATGTGTCAATCAATGTTGTCTTTATTCTTACAATGCTTTTTGATTTGAGAAGTTCTTCAATTGGAGTTAGTAGCAGGGACTCCACAACTCTGTCGAAGAGGACGAATGAAGTGTACGCTGAACTATCCTTGATAGGTACTTATATTTTGTACCTATATAAAAAAAAACACATTCGCTTGTAGTAATTGTATTCCATATGTAAATAGAAAAGTAAATTATTACAAATTTTTATGTTTTATTTAAATATATTTAAGGCATAAAAATTATCAACTTATTAATTTGATGATAAATGGACATTGGTTTTGGATATTTAACATCAATGTTGCATGTTTGACACCAATTTTGATTTTCAATCCCTTGGACCTTTTTACTGCACAGATTTCAAGAATTGTAGTACCAACCACGTTCATTTTCGATATCTGTTATCGTTGCTTTACTGCAAATCCATTTCACCTGTTATTACAAAAGCAAATATTAAGAATTTATACATTAGTTATTAATAAATATTTATTCATATAAAAGTGTGTGTTTAACCTCTTCTCTGGATTGTTCACGTAAGTCCAATATATCAGCGATGTTGAAGACCTCTGCTACTTTTTGGCTCCCACTTATTGAATTTTCCTGATTTTGGCCGGTGTAGCTGATATTATGCGTTTGTCCAAATAACCTTATGATACATATTTTATTGATTATTTTACGGCATAGAAACGTTAATTGAATAAATTATGAATTTGATGGTACATACATCGTGTTGAAGTCATTTACCTCTTGGATGGGAGGATTAATGTGAACTTTGGTAGCGCTAGTTGTGGAAAGCGAGTGACGACCTATAAAACATAAAATTGTTAATATTTTTTTTGTATCGCCATCTATGTAGAAACTTTATTTTAAAGAATGACTAATAAAGGCTACAAAAATGTACGAAAATTACCGTTAAAGAGATTCACAGTACACGACATTACAATTACAATGACTGAGGATGAGCAGTTACAACATTCTTCCTCAGTAATATCATTAGTGTTCTTTCCCCGTAGAGTAACACCTATTCTTTCTCCTCTGCGTTATCCTGTTAGTTATTAATAATAATATGTATATTTTTTGTTAATTTGAAAATATTACTTAATATGTGTTTTAAATAGTAGTACTTATTACGTCGTATTGTCCATCTCTAAGAACCTTTTAGTAGTAACTCTTTCATTTGACGTATGAGTAGATGTTGGTGATATGGAGACCACTACCCTAATGAAATCTAATTCAAAATTTTGAATCATTATTATAATTATATTAGTTATATAGAATTTATCTAATGTATGATAAAGCAATCACCTATCAAATCTGTGTCGTTTTGAACTCGAGATCTTAAGCCGCTGAATTCAACTAAGTTAAAGATATGCGTTTAGATCTCTGTGTTTGCGAGGGCTTCTTTAACGATAGTTGAGGGTAAGAAATGCAGCATGTACTCATGTGGAACCGGTCTATAGTTTATCTTATTTTTAAGGACCCTGAGGTTCGAAATAAAATATAATCTTCCTTCAATGAGTTTGCTTTCATATTTATCCAGCATGTATGGTCGCATTGAGGTGTGAATAGCATGACCCTGTGTTAGACAAAATATATGATTCCTAAGATGAAAGTTAATTGAAAAAAAACGAAAATTTTAAGATAGGGATTAGACGTATGTACGTTCTCATCAAGAAGGACCATGTCAAGTGAAACAGTTTTGTTTTCTCGCTTAAAGTTCTTTGGTTATCATATCCTTTCAAGACGTACTTTTAAGGTCCATTCATCTGTTCCTTTGTGGAGATCGTATATTTTATGGTAAGTTTTGAAGGCCATTAAGTACCTGCATTAGTTTTAAACATGTTTATATATATGATGTCCATATCAAAAGGCAGTTTAATGTATGAATATTTGTGAAATACTATATTTATATTACATGATATCATAAACTGTATTTCTATATATTTACCATTTTTTAACAGGGCTAGCACTTCTTCATACACAATGTTTTTCGTGTAGTTATAATGTTCCTTATTTTCACTCTTGATGAAGAATTTCAAACCCAAACTGCTCTTTACTCTTAAAATAGCCACGTAGAGTTGGCCGTGAGTAAACACTGGTTTTGGAAGGTATATGCACACTTGATTCAGCATCTGTCCTTGGCTCTTGTTTATGGTCATTGCAAATGATATCTTGACTGGGAATTGCCTTCTTTGCATAATAAAAGGCCAATTTGAATCAGTTGCGAACATTATTATTCTTGGTATGAAGACCTTGTTTCCTATGTGGGATCTTGTAATTATTTTTACTTCAATGACCATAGGATCCAATTGCGTTATTATAAGCCTAGTTCCAATGCAAAGTCCGGCTGACTGATTGATGTTTCTAAGAAGCATAATTAGTGAGTCGACCTTCAATTCTAACTCATGGTTTGGAACTCCATTGAACTTTAAAGTGTTAAGGAATTCTATTGGGAACATTAAATCTTGGTCTTTAGTATTTCCTGATATCTTGGATACGGAATCTGAACTAAGGTACATCTTTATTTCCCCTGGTATTAATCGAAGCATATAGTCACTTACTTCATCAAACCTATGATTAGTCAGTGTCAATACTTCTCTTCCCCTCAACTATGTTGGATCTTGATAATCAATGAGGAAATCTGGGTATGTACTGGTGACGATTCGTGGGATGTGATCATCAGTTTGTTCAATACGGAAATCATTTGGAATTTTAATCCAACAGGGTTCCTCATCTTCATCGAAAGACTCCATTGGTATTTTACCATAACCCATAGACAATACCCAGTCGGTGAACGCTACAGAGTTATGTATGTGCATGTTTTGTTTTAGGTTTAAAACACAACATGAGTCCAAAAGGTAGGACTTGTTGATAGAAGCTTTAACTATGTCTTCTCTGCTCCCTTTGTGCACAACTGGTAAAGTTTGTCTAAAATTCCCACCTAGAAGCGTGGTTAAACCCTCGAATGGTTTCTCGAAAGAATCTCCGTTGTATGAATGCAAAATATCCCTAAGAGTTTTATTAAGAGATTCGAAAGCGTGAAGATGATTCATGGGTGCCTCATCCCATAATATTAGACTTGCCCTTTTTATTAAATATGCCAATTGGGTTCCTTGGTGAATGTTGCAATTGAATGAGGATTAATTTCAATGGGAATTACGAATCTTGAATGTGTAGTACGGCCTCCTGGAAGTAACACTACACCAAAATACTAATTTTGTGACTGCCTTCTTGTAACTGCTAATGGGGGTGATAAAAGTTATCACTACCGAGAGCAGTCATAAAATTAATTGTAACCGCCATTAGGAGTGATAAAATCTTGGGGTTATAAAAAATATGAGTCAATTAGTTTGTAACTGCTAATGAAAGTCACAAATCTTGCCATATACCTAATTCGTGACTGCTATAAGCAGTCGCAAATTTGTAACTGCTATAAGCAGTCACAAATTTATTAGTAGGCTTAAGTTATGACTTTTGTGAGTAGTCACAAAATTATAACTGTTATGAGGAGTCACAAATTTTGACCTTAGACTTAATTTATGACCGCTATTAGCAGTCACAAATTTGTAACTGATCGTAGCACTCACAAATTTTAGCATAAGACATAATTTGTGACCGCTATTAGCGGTCACAAATTTGTAACTGCAGCTAGCACTCACAAAATTTGGCCAGACACTTAATTGGTGACTACAGTTAGGGTCACAAAATTTTTGGGCTATGTTTAATTTCCCTCTTCTCTCACCTTTGTGCTCTTCCATCTCCCGCTCCCTCCTCTCTTTCGGCCAAAAACCTTCGAAGCTCTCTCAACCACTGTAAGTTCTCTTCATTGTAAGCTCTCTCTCGACCATTTTGTATGTTTTTTTAAGCTTACAAGTTATTAGGGTTGTAAGTTACATAGGGATGAAATATTAGGGATCTAAGTTATTAGGGTTGGAACCAATATAGGATATTAAGTTTAAATTATTTCCCAAATACTATTGGATATTTTAATCTTATTATAGTTTTAACTAATCTCTGATATTAAGTTACGTAGGGCTGTAAGTTTTTTAGAAGGTTTTTTTTATTCTTATTATACTTTGAACCAATCTTTAATATTTCAAAATAATATTGAATATTTTAATGGATTAGAATGGAAAATGATGTTTGTAATAGATTCGAATGGAAAAGGAGAACCCATGTGGCCGACCCCATGTGATGGGATTAAGACAAGGATGATGATGATGATTGGATATTTTAATCTTATCAGAGTTTGAACTAAACTCTTATATTAAGTTACATAGGCCTGTAATTTTTTTAGAATGGTGTTTTTTAAGCGTCCCCCTTCAAAGGTGTTTGATCTGCGAATAGGTTTTCGGTTTTAGTGTTTGATCTGCGAAAAACATCAGGGGCTGAAATAGTGAAATTAATTTTACATTAATATTTATTATTGATTATATTGGTTTATTTGGTTTATTTCTCTTTAAGGTTTTACTGGTATGGTTTATATTACTGATATGATTTATAAATTATGCTTGCTTTTCGATTCACATTTTATTTTTTATCTACTATGTTTAGGATCTATATCTGATTGGGTTTAGCATTTGATTTTTGTTCTAAACGTGTCTCTGGCCATGGTATATCTCTTACAATATTTTGTCCATTGTATCTACTATGATTAAGATTTATATTTTACTACTTTCTTCAAAATTTTGTTGGATAAATTGATGTTTAAGAGAGTCAAATCAGATCGTGGATGAATTCAATGAGATAAATATTGACTTCGGAAGGCAGGTATCAACATGAGGTGGGATTGAAAAATGAACCAAGTGATTGGATATTGTCTAACAAACATATTTCAAGATTTTCTTTCGTAAAATAAAAAAATGAACATATTTTAATGTTCATTAATTTATCGACCTCCATTGATTAAGCTTATGAACATTTTAAATGATATTAAAGACTTAAAGATAGTTAAGTTTGACTTGGTATCTTGTTTGAAAATGATTCAAGAGATAAATAAATCAATGTTGACCACATTTTAAATACGAACAACATCTTACATCATCAAGCTTGTAAAATGCATTTCTCATGGAGCGCTTCATTTCATTTACTTCCCTAATAGAGGATATATACCATTGTTGACACTTGATGTGTTAGTGACAAAGTGAGTAGTTTTAACTTCATAGTGGACTTTTTCTTTGTAGTATATCTTTTTTTACTTTCTTTGTTACGATGCTTGCATCCATACTTATTTTTTTTCTGTTATGAATCTAGTGATACGCAGACCAAAAGGACCTTCTCCAAACTCTTGAGTCGAACACTCTTTAGGAATCTAAGTGGATTAGGGGAGTGATTTTGATAAGTTTTTAGTTCCACCAAAAGAGGCCAGTGATCTGATCTAACCCTATTTAGATGGTGAATAACTGAGGAGGGGAATGTTTTCTCCCACAAGGAGTTGTAATACACTATGTCCAGTCTAGCCCAAGTAATTCTATTAGCCCAAGTGAACTTATTCCCTAGGAAACCATCATCCATCAACCCATACTCCATGAGAGATTCTTAGAAGCCCAATACATGCCCTATTTCAACATCTAGAAGGCCTTTTTTTTCATCGACAGAGAGAATAATATTAAAGTCCCCTTCATTAGTGATAAGAATAGGGGTTGGGAGAGCATGAGAATCCACTTGAAAAGTGAGATGATGGACATGGTTAATCACACATTTCACTTCAATGACATCCTTCAAGAAACACCAATTTTTTTTATTGATATGTTGACTTCCACTGTAGAAACATTGGTCTATCTTTTAATGACAGTATCTTGATCATTAGATATCATTGGCTCCATAGTAGCTAAGAAGGTAATATTGTTCATACTATAGAGTTTTTCAAGTCTACAGATTATGGGAGAGTTTCCAATACCTCTAGCATTTCAAATAAGGCACCTGGTCATTGAGAGGTGGATGGGTTGGGAATTTTAAAAAGTGACTTTGTCACTCTTTTAGTCTGGGAGACAATATAAACTAGGGTGTGGCACATCATGTGTTCACCTGGTACTCCAGTAGTTACTGTTAGGCCTACTTCGTTATTAATATTCAGTCTGATCACTATATCATCATTAATTCAAACAAGTCTAGAGTTATATGATTATTCCTCCTCAGTTGCGTTATGCGAAAGCAATGCAACATTGACAAACCCTAAAGCTTAAACGTGTTATCCGTGGACACAAGTACAAGAGTTGCCGAGTCCACAAACTTGACATAGCTCACAGTTTTGTTGTGTCCAATCAACATTCATAATGGAATTTTTGAGTTACGAATATCATAATAATAAATCTTATGATCCTCCAAACCAAGCGCAAAGCAATTACTAGAATCAGACGGGAATTGAACACAACAAACATTGGCCTTTGTTTTAATGGTTTCAACACTTACTCCGTGCAATAGCAACCCATGTAAAACAAATTCTTATTACAAATGTAGGAATTAATCTAAGCAACAATCTTATTTAGATGATTAAAGCTATGTTTATTAAGCACGCACGATTTTCATAACCTCAAATAATGGTATGGTATTTGCACTCGTATGTACATGCTTAATGTTCAGCTTTTTTCGATTTAAGACTTTCTGAAGATATGAATGCATGGAATTTAAAATGATATCAATGTTTAAGTATGTGAAAAATGTTTGGAAGAGTGAAGGTGTTAACAGCCACTCTGTTTTATTTTGTGTCGTGCGGGTCAACGAGAATACCATGAATTGGAACTTTGTTGGCTTATTTAGAACAGCATCTTAGGAGGGAATCGATTTGGCAAAACAAACTCTTAAACTTTGTTAAAATTAGACTTTACTCTCTACGAATGGTTATTAGAGACTGACTGTAGAAAATCAAGCAGAATTTTTAATCCATATCTAGAGCAACATTTTGGAAATTCTTCTCAATGCAATACCTAACTCTAGCTTTAATTATAGTTACCTGAGCATGCACAGGAATAGAGCTGATAGTAAAGTCACTAAAAAAGAAATCTTTGGAGGAATATGGGGATACTAAATGGACTTATAAGCTAGAGAACATAGCTTCTGAGTTCTAACCAAATCATATGTTGACTTGAATGAGAATTTACCATCAATAGAAGGTTTCTAAATCATGGAATTATCAATGTAGATATAATTAGCTTGAAGTAATTCTCTACCAGATTGAATTCTTTTAAAATTTCCTGAACCTGTAGCGAAATACAAATTATCATACTTTTTGTTCATAAACTTTGCCCATAAGCTTGTGCCCTCCTTTATCTCCCAACCCAATTTGAGATTAGCTGCTTCCAGAACTGAAAACAAATTTCTTATCCCTAAGCCTCCTTCATTAATAAGGAATCAAATTGAATCCTAACTAGACCAATGTAACTTCTTCCCATATTGTTGATTAGCACCCCTAAAAAATGAACTAAGAAGGTGGTTAATAGAATAAATAATAAGTTTAGGAGGGTTTAATGCAAGCAATGAGTAAAAGGGAATTAAGGAAGGACAAATTATATTAAGGTAACCGTCCTTCCCATACAGAGTAATTTTGACTTCCAAGATGCTATGGATTGGATCAAAGGTTTAAAATAATTGTATTTCTTCCTACCCTTAAATAAAGGACATCCAATGTATCTAATTGGGACTCTAACATGATGGAAACCCGTGACTTCTGTAGTAGAACCTCTGGCTGCAATAGAGCCTTTTGGACTCCAATTGATAATCTCAAAGAAACTTCATCAATTGCTTTAGGCTTTTTTTAGACCTTCCAAATCTCCTCTTATTTTGGAATAGTGGTTAAGATTCTCTTTTTCTCTTCTTGAATTATCATTGGAAGTAACTTCAAAATATTTGTATCCTCTTGGTGACCTGCAGAAAATAAATTTGCAAAATAAGAAACAAATGTGTCAGCAATAGTGCCTCTTTCCTCATGAATTCTTCTCTTTTCATCTTTAATTTTGTATACCGAGTCTTCTTCTATTTTGCTAAACTTGAGCATGGTAGAATTTTGTATTTCTATCCCCCATCTCGTAGCCAATCACTTCTAGATTTCTGTTGCCAGTATATTTCTTCTTTAGCTAATGCATAATTGAGATCAACTTTAGCTATTGAAACTTTCTCCTTTTGATCACCACTTGAATTAAGTTCCAGGGTTGATTCTTATTGAAGAAAATTATACTCCAAAGCTTGAATCTCCTTAAAAATGTCTTTAAACACCTCTTTACTCCACCTTATTAGGAATGCTTTTAATCTCCTCAATTTGAAAGCAAAAACATCCAAGTGATTTCCAGTAGCTGCCTCTTCCTAAAACTCTTTAACTAACTGCATAAAACCTTCATGTTGGGTTCACATAATTTGAAATTTGAAGCATTTTATCATTCAATATTGAGGACATGGAATTAAAAGTAAAGAGGACTATGGTCTGAGCAATTTCTATTCAAATGACTGATTTTTTTACTAGGGAAACAAATTAATCCAATGGCAACTCAAAAGCCCTCTATACAATCTTTCATAAGTCAACACCATATATTACAACGATCTCACTTTTTTCCTTACCTATTACTTAATATTACAATACTGTGTTAAAAACTTACAATTGTCAAATCTTTTTATGTTGTTGCAGATGCAGCGTTTGACGGATATACATGTGTGAGCTGATGTCGGATATACTTTGGTCAGGTTACTGTGTTACAACCTGCTTAGTGTAAATTTCTTAATAAATTATTTTCGTTTGAATTTTCAGCATATATTTTTCAAGCAATTTTATGGATCTATGACCAAATCAGATTATATAACCTTGCGACTCAACTTCATTATGGTATATTACTCCTATCTTAAGTGCTATAACTCTCAATTTAGTACTTAACGTGTGCTTATTCTATACATGGACTATGGTGTTTGTCCATGGGATCAACTGTTTTAATTTCTCTTTATTGACTCATTGCAAGGGAAATCCAAAGTTTAATTTTCACAAATACATGGTACAAGCCCTTGAAGCAGATTTTAAGAGAGTCGGTGGAATAAGGCAAGTGGCTTAAATCCGTTGTTTCATATAGCTTTGCCCGGGCATATTTCTCCGCTGTTTTGGCAGACGAATGGAATTCAATACTTTTTAATCTTATAATCCATTTGGTTTGGGGTGTAACATTCACTACACCAAAAACAACATTTTGGCACACCCTGATATTAAAAATTTGGCACAGTTTAAAACTGTGCCAGATGTTGGCATGGTTTAATAAAAATTTGGCACACTTTAAAACAGTGCCAAAATATGGCACTGTTTTAAAGTGTGCCAAAAATTAGTACACTTACTAAAATATATAATACCCAAAAAAAAACATTACACTCCTCTCTTTCTCTTATTCCCGCTCACGGGTTCCCGCCCTGCTCGATCTCTCTCTCTCGCCTTTTCGCTGGGTCTCTCTCTCTCTTCGCGGTCAGCTGCTGCTGGTCGGAAACTCTAGGTCGCGAACCATTATATCCCCTGTTGATACCAAATTTAGTCTACTAACATGGATCAATAAAGTGAAGACACGTGGCAGTCTACGTGGCAACAACAAACACTTCCGAGGAACTCACACGCTCCGAGGAACCATACTACAACGAGGAACACTATTTCCCCGAGGAACTCATACCCTCCAAGGAACGAGAACTCTCCGAGTAACTCTTGAGCACCGAGAAGCTTAGGCGGTCCGAGTAACTCAGGCGGTCCGAGCTGCACCTCGAACAAAGCATTAATAGCAGGATAACCAACAGTTTAATTGTTCATTAAATGCTTATCATTCAGACGCATACGCTTAAGGAGCATTGAATGTATCACCCTTTCATATGTACATCATTTAATGTATTACCCTTTCACATTACAGCCTCAGGGCTATAAATACATTGTACAATCCTCATTGTAGAGGGACCGGAATTTCTTGATATAATTTGTAATCGAGAATTCCCATACAAACAGCAATACCATAACAATGGACGTAGGCCATTCTTATAAGGCTGAACCACTTTAAAAATTCTTCGTCTCATTTATTTATCTGTGATTAAATAATTAGAGTGATCTAATTTTTTACATCAACAGATTGGCGCCGTCTATGGGAACGACTGGTAATATCGTTTTCCATAAAAAATAATCCATTACGAATGGATGACATTCCGGAATCCAGCAAACGAAATGCTGGAACCCCTCCAAATCCATCTGCTCCGCCAAATATTCCAGATCTGACTGGAATAATGACTAATCTGACTCAGGGCCAGACCGTCACGCAAGAAACAATGAGACAACTCATCCAAACCCTTCATGGCGGTGCACCAACCCATTCAGGATTGCGGAGTATTCAAAGAAACACTCGTGCACCATCCTCATGTACTAGGCGTACCAATTCATATCGCAATGAGGAATCTGAATATTTTTCTTATCAACCTGGATGAACTTCATCAGTACGAGCCACAGATACTGAGCAACGTATCACTCTCTCCCCAGAAAGGGCCAGTGCACTAGAAAGATTAAGCAGAGTATCTCCTTTCGATCGATTAGGTCCTAGGAGGAGAAAAAGTCCTCCTAGAGCCCCATCGAGGAGTTTTCGACGACCATCAGATTTAAGGGAAGGATCTGCCCAGACGCGACTAGCTGCTCGTCAAGAGAGATCCCAAGAAGCCACTTCAACGCGATCAGCTGCTCGAACCAATAGGCCCGAAGAAGGAAATGATGTATGGAAAGGCTCTATTCAAAGGCTGGAGGATAGATTGGGGGAAATGGTTAAAGCTAAGAACCCCCTACAACGAACCTTTGTTCGAGGAACACCTTTTGTCCAGTCCATTGTAGATTTTCCAACACCATCAAAGTTCAAAGCACATGTTGTGACCCCCAAATATGATGGAAAGACTGACCCTGTCCTTCATACAGAACAATACCAGGCTGCAACCGACATCTATGCAGTTCCATATGAGATGAGATGCAGGGCATTCTCGGGAACTCTTACCGGATCTGCTCAAATATGGTATAATAATCTTCCTCGGGGTAAGATTTCAACTTTTCTTCAACTGGCCGAGTTATTTATTGGGAATTTCTATTTTGGGGCAAAGCCAGTTAAACGAGTAGCACATTTGTTAAGTGTTAGACAAAAAGATGGTGAGAGTACCAGAGATTATATAACTCGTTTTAATAACGAGAAACTTGAAGTCATTGATTATGAGGAGAAGACAGCGATTACTGCTTTGATGAGTGGACTACTGCCCAACAAGTTGTACTACACTTTGGCCAAAGATTCACCTAGAACCATATCGGGCCTGATGGGAAAAGCGTCCAAGATTATGAATGCCGAGGAGGCTATGGCTGCGAAGAAGAACATGGATGCCAAAGAAACCAAGGTGGAAGGTGATAAAGCTAATAAGAAAGAGCATAAGAACAATGGTAATGACAAGCATTCAAAAAATAGGTCGGTATGGGACATGATGAAGAAATATGATAATTATACTCCTTTGAAGAAGGATATCAACCATGTTCTAGAGGAAATCAAGAACAACGAGGAACTAAACTGGCCAGAGAAAATGAAGGCAGACCCTGACAAGAGGAATAAGGCGAAGTATTGCGAGTTTCATAAAGATCATGGCCATATGACCAAAAACTGCATAGCTCTTCAGAATGAGATTAAAACACTCATCAAATGAGGAAAACTGTCAAAGTATGTTGATCATGGAAGCGAAAGAAGAAATAATGACCGAACAGGAGAGAGGTCTATATCTCCTCGTTGAGCAGAGGAGAACAATAAAAGAAACCATGAAGTTGATCCAGAAGATGACCCCGATCTTCCCAAGAGACCAAGGCAGCCAGAACGAGAGGTATTTTCAATACGCTTTGGGTCATTTGACTGTAATGTTATAACAGGTGGAGATGCAGGAGGAGGAGACCTTACTACCGAGAGAAAAGCTTACCTCTGTGAGGCTCAAGCTTGCTCGTACATTCAATGAATAAATCTAACTGAGGAGGATCTCCCGAGAAAGGTGAACAAAGAGAAATTGGTCATTGGTTTCTCAAAGAATGACCTTGCAGGTGTTCTGTATCCTCATGATGACCCTCTGGTGATCAAGATGAGAATGAAGGAGGTTATAATTTCAAGAGTACTGGTCGATAATGGTAGCTCGACAGACATCATGTTCTACTCGTGCTTCGATAGTTTAAATCTAAAGCTATCTCAACTGGAGCCTTATCACAGACCCCTCATCAGTTTTGCTGGCGAGAAAGTATTTCCACTTGGGACGATCAAGTTGGATATATTCATTGGTACATGGCCTGCTTGTCGAACAGAAAGAATACGTTTCTTAGTGATGGATAAGAATGTTCAGTCATCATACAATATCATCATGGGAAGGGTAGGATTGAAGAAGTTCGAGGCTGTACCATCTATGGTGCATCAATGCCTGAAATTTCTAACAAATTTTGGAGTAAGAGTTGTTAAAGGTGATCAGAAAGTAGATCGAGAATGTTATTATTCATCCGCCGAGCAAGAAGAAATGGAGGAATTAAGGAAAAAGACTACTACCTATCAAGTGGATGAAGGTGCCGACATTGAAACATTGGATCCTAGATATGAGTCACAACTCGTGAAGGGTCAAGTGGTGGAAGCTACTGAAAACATCATCCTAGACGACGAGCACCCTGAACGTACTACTCAAGTAGGTTTATCGTTGGAAGCCTCATTGAAACAGGAATTGATAACTTTCCTTAGAAGCAGAAAGCAAACTTTTGCGTGGAGTCATGAAGATATGCCAGGGATATATCCAAATTTATTATGTCACGAACTCAATGTGAATAAGGAGATCAAGCCTGTGAAGCAGAGAAGAAGAGTATTCAGTCCCGAGAATAATCAAGTTATACAGGAGGAAGTCGAGAAGCTCCAGAAAGCTTGCTTCATTGAAGATGTTAAATATCCAGACTGGTTAACAAATGTAGTGATGGTGAAAAAGAAGAACAACAAATGGAGGATGTGTGTAGACTTCACCGACCTCAACAAAGCATGCCCAAAGGATCACTTTCCACTGCCCCGAATTGATCAACTAGTCGATGCTACCTCGGGACACGAGCTACTAAGCTTCATGGATGCTTATTCTGGCTACAATCAGATTAAAATAAAACCTGAAGATAGGGAGAGTACTTCTTTCATTACCCCTAGGGGAACTTATTGTTATAATGTTATGCCTTTTGGTTTAAAAAATGCAGGTGCGACATATCAGAGGCTGATGAACAAAGTCTTTGTTGAACAAATCAGTTGAAATATGGAAGTCTATGTTGACGATATGCTGACGAAGAGCAAAAAAGCTGCTGATCATCTAGTTGACTTAAGTCAGACTTTTGATCAACTAGATAAATACCAAATGAAGCTGAACCCGACGAAGTGCATATTTGGAGTACGAAAAGCCATGTTTCTCGGATACATTGTCAACCAACGAGGCATTGAGGCGAATCCTGAAAAGATCAAAGCTCTTCTAGGGCTGCGATCTCCAACGACGAAGAAAGAGGTGCAAAGTCTTACAGGACGAGTAGCAGCACTCAACATATTTGTATCACGAGCAACTGATCGATGTCTCCCATTCTTCAAGACACTCCGAAAGACTTTTGAGTGGAATGATGAATGTGAGAATACTTTTCAAGACTTGAAGAAATACTTGGGAGCACCTCCATTGTTGTCCAGGCCGGTGATGGGAGAAAATTGTACTTGTACCTAGCAGTATCGGAGAATGCAGTTAGCTCGGCGTTGATAAGAGTGGAGAATGGAGTACAAAAACCAATATATTACACAAGTAAGGCCTTCCGAGGAACAGAGATCAGATATCCAAGGCTCGAAAAGTTAGCGCTGGCGCTGATTGAGGCGAGTAGAAGAATGAGGCCATATTTTTAGGCTCATACTATAGTCGTATATACTGATATGCCGTTGAGGCAAGCCCTTCATAAACCAGAAAAATCAGGGAGATTGATGTACTTGGCAATATAGCTCAGAGAATACGATATAGTCTATGAACCCAGATCATCGCTAAAAGGGCAGGCTGTCGCAGATTTCATAACGGAGTTCACTTATCCTGATACCCCCGAGGAGCAAAAGTTACTCGCTGATAAACGTGTGGATGTTACAGTATCAACAAACACAAGTTAAGACCAACTCCGGTTGGTAAAAGGGCAAGTGGATGTTACAGGATCATTAAATTCGAGCTCAGACCAACTCCGGTTGGTAAAAGGGCAAGAAAAGATGATCAACGAAGAGCGAGAAACATCAGGGGAAGATGAAAGGAAGCAACAAATATTTCGCCGAGGAACTCTGTCAGATCAGAAGTTTGAATATGAGTTACTTATATGGAGGCTATATGTAGATGGCTCATCTTGCACAACAGGTAGTGGGGCAGGGATAGTTTTGAGCACTCCGGACGAGGTCGACATGGAGTATGCCCTACGTTTCCAATTTAAAGCTTCCAATAATGAAGCTGAGTATGAGGCCATGATTACAGGTCTTAATTTGGCGAAAATTATGGAGGCGCAGCAAATAATTGTTTTCAGTGATTCTCAATTAATTGTAAATCAAATGTTGGGAATATATGCAGCTAAAGGAGAATTAATGATCAAATACCATGCAAAGGTGATGGAGTTGGTATCAGAATTTGCTGCTATTCAGCTGGTCAGAATACCAAGAATGGAGAATGCAATAGCAGATGCCTTAGCTCGATTAGCATCAGCTACTCGCACCGAGCTAAGAAGAACAATTCCAATTGAAGTTTTGGCTGGTCGGAGTATAGATGAAGATTTGGCGATGAACTTTATCACCCTTGATTTAGGACCATCTTGGATGGATCCATCAGGGCATATATTGAGGAGGGAGAATTACCAATTGACAAGCTCGCAGCCAAGAAATTGAAGTTTAAAGCTTCTCGGTACGTATTAACTAACGGTATTTTATATAAATGAGGAATTATGGCAGGTTTGCAGAGATGTGTACATCCCTCCGAGGTGAAAGAATTGATTGAAGAGATCCATGAAGGGTCCTTTGGAGCCCATGTAGCAGGTTGGACGCTTTTACAAAGGATGATGACGCAGGGATATTACTGGCCGGCGATGAGGGCTGATTGTGTAGCCTATGCCAAGAAATGTGACAAGTGCCAGCGCTTTTCCTCCATTCGAAGAACTCCACAAGCATTATTGACACCCATCACTTCCGCTTGGCCATTTTCCATGTGGGGAATAGATTTGGTTGGACCACTGCCAACGACTAGAGGAAGGTTCAAATACCTCGTCGTCGCAGTGGATTATTTTACTAAGTGGGTGGAAGCTGAGCCTCTCATTGATATGACGTACGAGAAGCTGTACCAATTTATTTGGAAGAACATCATTTGTCGATATGGTCTTCCTCATGCTTTCATCATAGACCATGGAACACAATTTGATAACAAGGAGTTCGCTGCCTATTGTCATTAATCACATGTGTTGAAGATCCACTCAGCACCAGGCCATCCTCAAAGCAATGGACAAACGGAAGTGACAGATAGAAAACTGCTGAATGGTTTGAAGAAAAGACTGGACGAGGCGAAAGCAAATTGGATCCACGAGTTACAATCAGTACTGTGGGCTTACCGAATAACTCCCCGAGTTGCAACAGGAGAATCTCCCTATATGCTAGCGTTTGGAAGTGAAGCTGTTATACCTGCCGAGTTGGGCCTCCCAACACACATGGTACTAAATTTCAACTCCCCTGTCAGCGACTTAATGAGAAGATTGGATTTAAACATGCTCGAGGAAGTTAGAGAAGAAGTAGCCATTAGAAATGCTGCCTACCAGCAGCGAACAACTTTGTTCTACAACAAGAAAGTGAAGAAGTGCGACCTGAAAGAAGGAGACTATGTGCTGAAGAAAGTAATTCAAAAGCACAATAAGCTGGAGGCAAACTGGCATGGACCATACCGAGTTACAGAAGTTGTTCGACCAGGAACTTACCGAATAGCAACTCTAGAAGGGGAGAAGTTTAAGAATGCATGGAACGCAGAGCACCTGCGCAAATATTATCAGTGATGAATAAAATGAAGATATTTTGCCGAATTCTTTCTTTTTATTGAAAGTTTTTCGGTGAATACTAGTGCTACACACTAATCGGCAAAGCTCAGGCTACTCAAAATTTTTCTCGAAAATGCCAACTAAGGTTGGTCGAGAAACCTATATTCCTCCGGGAAGTAAAGCTACCAATATTCCTCCGGGAAGTAAAGCTACCTATATTCCTTCGGGAAGTAAAGCTACTAATATTCCTCCAGGAAGTAAAGCTACCAATATTCCTCCATGAAGTAAAGCTACCAATATTCCTCCGGGAAGTAAAGCTACCTGTATTCCTCCGGGAAGTAAAGCTACTTGTATTCCTCCGGGAAGTAAAATTTGTATTCCTAAGGGAAATAAAACTATATGTTTCTCGTGAAATAAAAGTATTCCTTAAAATGTCAACTTATGCGGGTTAGGAAGTAAATATATTCTCGAAAATGCCAACTTGAGTTGGTCGGGAGGTAAAATTATGCCAACTTGAGTTGGTCGGGAGGTAAAATTATTTCAAAAAGACTAACTATGGCTGGTCGGGGATAAAAACCCACCAACTGTAGTTGGTCGACAAGGAAAATTTACCGACCTTGGTTGGTCGAAAACATTTAAGAGAAAAACCTACAAACTATGGCTGGTCGGGGATAAAAACCCACTAACTGTAGTTCATCGACATGGAGAATTTAACGACTTTGGTTGGTCAGAAATATTTTTAAACATTTTTTATACTCGTAACTTTATTACTAAGTTGGTCGAGAAACAAAACTTTATTATTAAGTGATCGAGCAACATTTTTTATACTCGTAACTTTTTAATTATTACTAAGTTCGTCGAGAAACAAAATATTATTTTTGCCAATTGATTACCACAAGTTCAGACTACTCGACAATAAGTTGATCGACAAACTACACAATATTGTTATCTTTTTATCAGATACACATGCACAAATATAAAGTGTCTTACAAGACAATAGCAATTAAGATTGCAAACATAAATGAAAGTCTTTCATTAAATCCAAAACAAATTACATTGATAATGAAATGAAAGTTACATTGATATTAAAATGTATACTAACAATTACATCAAAATTCCTATTCTACTGGTCTTTTCCCCTCTGCTTTTGACACAGGTTTCTCGTCAGCAGGCGGATCATTTAAAGCCAGAGAAGAATTTATGAAGTTGAGATCCTTTAACATCCTGACATTCATCACGGATGGTCGATCTAGAAGGTGCTCGGGATGAGATACTTCAACAATTGAATGGAGATTGTAGTCACCGAGATATTTGGAAATCAAGCTCCGAGGAATGGCCCGAGCAGGGATCCAACTCATATCCAGTTTGAATGGTGGCACGGGTAAGTCGATAAGCCCAAGATTATGGTAGTCCCACAGGTAATGACCCTGTTCGAGCTGCAGCACACCTAAGGCATTCAACCATCCTTGCTTGTAGCCCTCCTTATTGGCATTCTGGATACGATCGTCCAAGTGAAAGAAAGCTTCGTTGTATCCAGCCATCCAGAACTCCCTGGGCTGTTTGTGGAATTGATATGTTAATCTATCCAACTGCTCGTGGATATTTTTGATGAAGATCTCTTTATTCTCCAAGGTAGACTTCTGAGTGGAGAGCTGCTCTTCCAGGTCCCTGATCTTCTTTGACATTTCAGCCAAAGCTTGGTTCTTCGCCATTAATTGGAAGGCCTGGTTTTCTAAGGCAGACTGAGTCCTCTGTTCTTCGATAGGAATTCGAGCTGCTCTTGCTCGTCCCCGAGGAGATCTTGCTCTACCACGAGAAGATGTAAATGGGTCAGATCTCTTCAAGGTTTCCAACTCGTCCCTCAAGTTGGCGTTCTCGACTTCCAAGAATGAAAATACCTCATCATTCACTGGGATTAAGGCGTTTGAAGTAGAAGCTACAGACTTCAACTGTGACAGCTCCCTTTGCAGGTTGTTATTTTCTTACTCCAGCAACTCGGTTATTTGTCTGCATTCCTTGACTTCGCCCCTCAGAGTTCTCTCCCTCACCTCGTAGCCAGCAAAATGATTCTCGTACCCCTTGTCAGCATTAAGTTGCTGGTACTTCTTCTCGTACCCCTCATGCAATAGGGCAGTGGATTCTTTATATTGTAGCTGAAGGTCTTCGAGAGTGCCTCGGAGATCCTCGATCATATCATAATAGGCCACATTATTGGCCACTGCTCGATCAAGGAGACACTTCAGATATTGATATGTTTCAACTGCCTGTTCTGAAGCATCTTGACCGAGGATGTCGACAACTTATGTTGCACTCAGGTCTGTGTGACCAGCCTTAAAGTATTCATTACATTGTCGCAGCAGCTTTGTATCATGGGCAGATAGTAATTCCAGCCTGGCCAGAAACTAGCAGAGAAAGAAAGAGCAATCATCAATAAGAAGTACAAGCAGAGTATGAATAGAAAATAGACAACAATATGCAAAAAAGTCCAAGTTTTATTAGATCATAGTTCAGAGTTACAAGTTCTGGGTTACATTTGATAAAAGAAAAATAAAATGTAAAGATAAACCCGAACAACTCTACACCTTTTCCTTGTCTCCCAAAACCTTCTCAGGAGGCTGGGACGAGGAAGTAGGTTGCTCGGAAGGAATGGATAGTTGCTCGGGGAGCACTGGCAATTTCTCGGAGGAAGTAACAATTTGTTGAAGTTCCTCGGCAGTAGGCTGAATGGCTGAGGGATGATCTCCCATCACCATAGAAGACTCCTGGGAGGCAGCTTCTTCCTCTTCTAAGTCTTCAGGAGTTGGAGGGGGACCAGGGATGTGTTGCTGAAAGAGCTCGGAATTTTCATCCACTTTCATCTCCTGAAGAGCAGCAACCCATCCATCCCTAAAGTATTTGAGACTGCCATAGTTCTTTTGTGACACCATGGCAGCCAACCCCTTATTCCACCCATTGTCCCAGCCAACACTGAAGGACTTCTTCACAACCATCTTCCTCTTCAACTTCTCCGAGGAAAGCTTCTCGGACAGTAGGTCATCAACAGCTTTCAGTTTTTTCTCAGCCTCCTCTTTCTGCCGATTTACCTCCCGAAGTTGAGACAACTCCTCTGTAGCAATCCTGAGCTTATCCTCAAGCTCCCCAGAAGTTTTGAGCTTCTCTTCAAGCTCTTTATTTTTCTTCTCCAGACTATTCACTTTTTTCTCCAACTCTTTGGAGACATCAACAGCTCGAGCTTTTTCCTGCTCGGTGGAGGCAAGCTTCTTCTCCCAGACAGCCTGGTCAGTGGCATATTTTTGGCGAGAATCGTTCAAAGATTTGATAGCTTCTTCCAGAGCTCCTTCCACACTGGATGAGGAGCATGAAGCTTTAATTGCTTCATCCTTCTTCAGAATTATATTAAAGCAGCTCGTCAACTGTGAAAGTAAAAAGAAAGCAAGTCAAAAATAGAAATGACAAGGGAAATATGAAAAGTTCAAAGTAAGAAGACTTACAGAAGCAAGGTGGCGAGCAGCTAACGAAGTGACCATGTCCCGAGTAAGGTTTTATTCAGTACCTTGGACCTCGGGAATGATCCAGGACTTTACCGAGCTCATGGCAGAGCTCGGGGGAATAAAAGTTGGAACACCGGTTCCAGTAACTGGGGGCTGAGTGATGGTGTCAGCCAAATTGACCGAGGAGCTCTTCTTCAGGCTCCTCGGAGGAACAGGAACAAATTCAACCAAGGAATAACCCTTGGTCGGTGATATTACAATCACCTCTCCAGGAGCAGCAGACCTGCTCGGAGCCACTACGGGCTTCTCGGCAACCTTCACAACAGCAGCAGAGGAAGGTGCATCAACTTTCTTCGTCCCTTCTGGGACATCAATTTTATTTCTTTTTGCCTCTCCAGAACCAGAGGCAGGCTTCTCGAAGAGAGTGGGAGGTCTTCTCTTCTTCATTCTTTCACTCAAAGGGATGTGAGATTCGGGCGAGGAGCTGGTGGAAGCTGGTACCGGCTCTGATTAACTTATTACTGGACGAGCAGCAAAAGAGGTGGTGTAGCTCTTGTATTGCAGCAGATATGAAGCCGACCTAATATGCTCGTCGGCAACAGATTGATGCAGACTCCAGATAAGTTTCAAGTGCCTTATATTAACATTTGCTTCTTTTTGGCACTTTCTTTTGCTGTCAACTACAAATAAATAAACATTGCCATCAGTGACACATTTTATCAAACATAAAGGAAGCATAATTTCAAAATAAATAAAATGAAATAATAATAACCTATCCCATTGCCATAGGGAGGGCATTTGGGACCCTGATAAACTTCATCTACTGATAAAGGAGCATGTTGCCAATTTTTTATGACAACCCCGTGCTCAAAATAATCCCTATTGGCATCAGGGAGATTGACTACTAAGGCCCTATTTAACATTCTAGTTTTTAAATAAAAGGTGTTATCACCAACTGCCCATCTATAACAAAACATAATCTCAGGAATTCCTATGCGAGTTCCATGGATTTGATTTCATCTATGCACCCCATTAACTATTCTCCATGTGTTGGGGGCTATTCTTGCAGGAACAACGTCAAAGTACTGACAGAATTCTAGACACAAGGGATTTGGTGGAAAAGAAAATCCACACTCAGTAATAAAAAGACTGGGGAACCAATGTCCCTCAGCCAAGCGAAAATAATCAGAAGGCTCAGAAGCTCTTCCAGAACAACCCATGAGGGAATAGAAAAATCAGAACGAAACTTATCAAGCGATTCAACAGGGTAAACCATGATGAATTAAAGAAATGAAGAAGAAGAAGGAAGAAAATCTTACAGAAAAAGAGTGGATCTGATGACAATGGGTGATGGAAGAGATGAATACACATGAGAGAAAGAGACGATGGAAAATTCAAAAATACAAATTTAAAAAGGTAGAAGACGATGAGAGCGTCTGTGAAGTTTAAATACCTTGCCTTGGGAAATGGTGAAGTAATGATTACAAAAAGAAACAATTACGCTACCGGCGGTTAGGGAAACAAAAAGGGCGCGACAATCGAAGCGAGAAGAAACGATTATGCTACCGGCGGCTAAAAGGACAAAAAGTACGCAGAGATCGAGGCGGTTGTGAAAATTCAAAGAGCCTGATTCTACGAAGTTGGAAAGAGAAATAAATACAAGGGAAACACTCCTAAAAATCAGGAGGACTATTTAAAGCTATCATATTCCGAGAAAGAATGTTCCATACTCGTCAAAATTCGAACTATGAAACATTGGGGGCTTCTGTTGATACCAAATTTAGTCTGCTGATATGGATCAATAAAGTGAAGACACGCGACAGTCTACGTGGCAACAACAAACACTTTCGAGGAACTCACACGCTCCGAGGAACCATACTACAACGAGGAACACTGTTTCCCCGAGGAACTCATACGCTCCGAGGAACGAGAACTCTCCGAGGAACTCTTGAGCACCGAGAAGCTTAGGCGGTCCGAGCAACTCAGGCGGTCCGAGCTACACCTCGAACAAAGCATTATTAGCGGAATAACCAACAGTTTGACTGTTCATTAAATTCTTATCATTCTGATGCATACGCTTAAGGAGCATTGAATGTATCACCCTTTCATATGTCATCATTTAATGTATTACCCTTTCACATTACAGCCTCAGGGCTATAAATACATTGTATAATCCTCATTGTAGAGGGATCGAAATTTCTTGAGATAATTTGTAATCGAGAATTCCCATACAAACAGCAATACCATAACAGTGGACGTATGCCATTCTAATAAGGCTGAACCACTTTAAAAATTCTTTGTCTCATTTATTTATCTGTGATTAAATAATTAGAGTGATCTAATTTTTTACATCAACATCCCCTGCTGGTCGGAATCTCTAGCTGCTGCTGCTGGTCGGAATCTCTAGGTCGCGAACCATTATATCCCCTGTTCTCTCACCGCACTCATCCCAATCAGGTAATTGTTTAAAGCATTATATTTTTTTAACCTAAGTTAGGTTTAAGATTTGATCCTAGAGTTTATGATATGCCTGATTTGATTCTTATTTTCTTTTTAGGGGTTTATATATACATATTTAAATATTTATTATTTTTTTTAATGAATCATGGGTTTTTATGTTCTTACCCCTTTAATTAAAATACATATTTGATCTGATTTGTACATGTTACGGAGTTTTAAGAAAATTTAAGTGATAAATATTCAATAATAATGTAAAAATAAAAAATTGAAAAGTAGACACCCCACTAATTAAATGGATAAATGAGATTATGTGTTGAAAATTTAAGAAAAAGTAGACATTAATACTAAACATTCAATAATGATGTTACACATGTAGAAAAACCTTAGACCCGTTCAAGAGGTCTCACTATGACTGTGGTGAGAACTCTTGAATTGTCCCATTTTTGGACAGTTAAAAATTTGTATTGTACATAATGATTATGCATGTCCTATTTTGAAAAATTCGGTGGCATCTCTTTATGTTCTTTGGGTGCATACTAGATTGATGTAGTGTTTTGTGTTTTCTTGGTTGAAAAACTTAAGTAACACATGAACACTCCCAATTTAAGTTGTGTACTTGAAGAACTGTAGGGAGATGCTGGCGAAATTTTCTAGATTAGGACATGGCATGAGACATTATGACCAATACAAAATATGCATTTTCGAATGGGATAGGATCCTTACCCTGTAGTGGAGATGGAGGAAATATAGGAGCTCAAATATATACATATTTACACTTGAATAAACTTCAATATATTTACAGTAAGTGTTTATAGTATAATGTGTGTTCTTTAAACTTATCAGGATGTCGTCGGGAATCAACAAAGAGTGGATAAATGAGAAAAATATCGAGACCGATACATATAGAGATGGGGTGTTACAGTTTCTACATTATGTGCGTAGTAATAGTTCGAATGCTAAGCATACATGTCCCTGTAGACGTTGTCTAAATGGGAAAGGACATGTTGTTATAGATGACATATTCTTTCATTTAATGACATATGGTATGGACATGAACTATACCTTATGGCATTTTCATGGTGAGACATTAGTTGTTGATCAAGTCCAACCACTACCGCAATCTGTGACACTGACAAAACACGCTGATGTGCACAATATTCCAATTTTGAATGATCTTGTGAATGATGCTTGTGAGATGTTTATGGGTGAAGCGGAACCTAGTGAACCTAATTGTGTAGGCAGTGATGAAGCCCCCGCAACTTCTGAGGTTCCCAATGATTCGTACACACATAAATACAAAGGCAAGAAGTATGATCGTTTACATCAACTCGCACAGGAGCCATTGCACCCAGCTACCAGTTCTTCGCGTCATACCACAATGTATGCTCTTATAAAGTTGAATGATTTGAAAACACAATTCAATTTATCGGATGGTGCTATAGGTGGAATTCTTAGATTGTTAAATGAACTACTTACTGAACAGAACAACCTGACAACTAGTTATACAGAAATGAAAAACACCGTTAGAGATCTAGGTATGGATTATGTTAAGTATGACGTATGCATTAACAACTGTATGCTCTTTTGGAAAGAGCATGAAAAATCTACTCGATGTATAAAATGTGGTTCTTTACGATACAAGTTTACTTGTCTAGACGAGGACGGTGTAGAAATTCAGAATACTAATGGAAACAAAAAGTACTCTAGGGTTCCTAAGAAGGTAATGCGACATTTCCCTCTAATCCCTAGGCTAAAACGGTTGTATACCATAAAATGGATAGCAGAGAAAATGACTTGGCACGCTTGTGCAAGCTCTTGTATGGAATTCTTGCGTCATCCCCGAGATTCAGCAGAATGGGTAAATTCAAACATTTTGTGGAGAGATTTTGCAAAATATCCGCGGAATATTCGACTTGCAATAGCAACTGATGGTTTCAGCCCGAATAACATGTTTGGTCATAAGTATAGTTGTTGGCCAGTGATAATTCAACCTCTTAACCCTCCTCCATCAATGTGTATGAAAAGTGAGTTTTCAATGTTGTCTGTATTGATTCCCGGACCAAAGTCACCATCAAGTAATATTGATGTCTTCCTCCAACCGTTGGTTGATGAGTTAAATATCTTATGGTTTGGAGTTGAGGCTTGGGATGCATACAAAAATGAGAAATTTCAGTTAAAAGCCATGTTGATGTGGGGTATACATGATTTTCCAGCTTATGGGATGTTATCAGGTTGTTCAACTCAAGGTTACAATGGGTGTCCTGTTTGTTCTACAAATACACCTTCTCAATATCTTTCTAAGTCAACGAAATGTTGTTACCAACGATCTCGTATGTTCCTTCCTAAAAACCATCCTTACAGGGTTGACACATCAAAGCAAACATTTAATGGTAAAATAAAGGATGCTATGGCTCCAAGAAAGTTAACAAGTGTAGAAGTTGAGCAGATAGTGTCACTTATCGCTTGAGAAGGTATTCAAATAGAGGGAGAGGGAGATAAAAAGGGAAAGGGGAAGGGGAAGGAGAAGGAGGATGTCGTAATGGAAGACGATGATTATCCAAGTGAGGGTGACGATGAGAATCTAGCGGGTACCGAGGGTTTTTCAAGGAGGTCAATTTTCTTTGACTTAGAGTACTGGAAGGACCATGATATTAGACATAATTTAGATGTTATGCGTGTTGAAAAGAATGTCATAGAGACTCTTTTAGGTACAATACTCTCGGTGAAATGTTCATCAAATAAAGATACGGTCAAAGCCCGTGAAGACTTGAAAGTTCATTTGAAACTTAAAAGGAAATTATGGATGAAAGATGTTGAAGGCAGTAACAAAAGGCTTATGCCAAAGGCACCTTTCGCATTAGGAAAGGAAGAGAAAGAAGCCTTTTTTCGTACACTAAAAACATTAAAGGTACCGATTGAATTTTCATCAAATTTCAGCAACAAGGTTAACCTCGATCCACCTGGATTTACCAATCTCAAGTCCCACGATTATCACGTCATTATGCAATGGTTGCTTCCTGCGTTGCTTATGCATTCATTTCCGGATGATAAGCCTTTGTTTAAAGCTATACAGCGGATACACATATTCTTTAATGTGTTGTGTGCCAAAGTGATATTTAGGGAACATCTTTTGAAGGCCAAAAACGCATTGGTAGAGGCACTTTGTGTCTTTGAAATTTATTTTCCACCTGCCTTTTTTGTGGTGATGATCCACCTCTTGCACCATTTAGCCGATGACGCTTTGATAGCTGGGCCACCAAGATATTGGGCGATGTGGTTGTTTGAGAGAGAAATGGGAAGATATAAAAAGTGGTCACGAAACTAATTTTATCTCAATGCGATGGTGTTGATGAATGGAGAAGGTACACACTTAGTTCTATGTTAATTCATATTAATTTATTGTAATGTGATATTTCTTAATTTTGAAACTAATTTCTTGTAGAAAATTTGTGGTAACTGAGACTCAATCGAGGCATAGAATTGATGATTTCATCCCTTGGCTAAGGAACGAGGCAAGTCTTTATTTATACATGTACTTTTTTATCAACCGTAATTATTTTTAATGAAATTTTAAAAAATTATAAATTCCTTACAGGCCTCAAGATTTAATGATACAGGAATTTTGCCATATGTTGATGGTCCGCTCCATAGGGTTACCAATTATGAGAAATTTCAATGCAATGGGTACACCTTTTGTACTTCTGGACATGAAGAGAATCATAACTTTCAGAGTAGTGGTGTATCCACTAAGGCCTTTAATAAGAAGGGGATTATGACAACCTTTTATAGAGTAATTAGATAAATACTCGACCTCAATTACATTAAGTTCACACATACTGTCTTTTATTATGATTGGGTGGATGTTGATGATAAGAATGATTGCAAAGTTGAACCCACCTCAAAATTGGTGATGGTGAATCTTAGTAAGCTCGTGAGTAAAAATACCATTCACGATGATCCGTTCATCCTTGCATCTCAAGCCAGTCAAGTATTTTATTGTCAAGATGTAAAGCTGAAGGGGTGGTCAGTTGTTTTACACTCTCCTAAGAGACTGACAAAAGAAATAGATGCGATTGATATTGACCGTACGATGTATGATTCCATTCTCGAGGAAAATGATAAATTGCTGGAGCTTTTGGACACGGATTTCTAGTACAATGATTTAGTTTGTTGTTGTTGTAAACATTTAATACTTTATTATTATTTGAACATTTAATACATGTATGGATGTTTGAACTTGTAATTCTATGCTTACTGATGTTTTAACATGTAATATACTGGTGTCTATTTGAACATATATTCTTGTAATGTTTATTCTTATTATTTTGGTGTCCAATAGTCACTTTTTCCCAGATAAATGTCTCATATTGGTGATACTTCGCAACCGTCAATAAATGGGGTGACACATATATCAACCTCCCGTTCTAAGGTTGCTTCGGGTGTTTCAAGAGTAAGTGATGACTCTTCCGCCAAGAAATTAAAATTTAATGAGCACGGCCTTCCAGTTGGTGAAGATTCATATACACTCTCAACCAGGTTGGGAGACTTAGCAAGGACACATATTCCCATTTCTTATACGAGTTGGAAATAAGTGGATGTGCGATATAAGAACTCAGTTTGGTCATCATTAATGGTATACTATTCCTTTCTATTCCAAATAATGTAATAGTTAGTAAATTCAATTATGTGATGTTTTAATTTTATTTCTTCATATATTGTAGAAAGAGTTCCCAGATGTTCGCGAAAGTTAGAAGCAAATTTTTATGAAAAAAGCGAACGATGCTTGGAAAAAGTTCAAGCCAAAGATAAGGGTTAATTTGAAGGATGGTGATGTCGGAAAGTGGAAGGAGAAAGTTCCACGAAATGTCAAATCTGAGGACTGGGAGGTGTTTTGCAATAATGAAGCTTTAGAGGTTCAAAAAACTTTGCGAAGAAAGAACAAAGAGACTAAACAAAATTGTGTGAGAAAGACAACTCATAACACAGGTCGTCATGGTTATGCTCGAGCTTTAGAGAATTGGAGAAAGAAGCATGGGCGTGCACCCACTCGTGCTGAATTGTGGTTGGCAACTCATATAATCAAAGGAGGTGGTTATGCGCCTCATGATAAAGTATTTGTGGTAATTTAAAATTTTTAATGTTCGTTTTGTCAAAAAAAAGTATCGTATCATCAAACCTGATGTTAATATATTTTTATACAGGACCAAATTCAATTGCTTCTGGATGTATACAAAGCGAGTGGTCAAGAGGAGACCTTGGATGCCGGGCCTATTTTTGATGTTTTTGGAAAAGATACACGAGGACATGTTCGTTGTGTTGGGTCCATAATTTTGAGAACCGCTATATTAGGGTCGGAATTTGCTAGAGAAATGCTTGAAGAGGTGAAAGAGGACACCGAAAATTGGAAGGATCATGTTGATCACCTAAGGAGTGACATAGAGGGGATAAAGTCCTCATTATCAGAATTCATTACTGACTTCAAAACCGGAAAATTTTCTTGTGTTGGACACAACGTTCAGGAGTTACCTACTTTAGGCACCGCGGATCCTTCGTGTTCTCTTTCCTCCCCTGCATTCGAGGTTCCAAATTTCACCTCTCTAATTGAATGCAAAATACTATCCCATACACGTGAACTTGTTGGTTATGGGAGGAAAACGCAACCAGGAGCCGTCTCGACCGTTCACTTCATTGCGTTGAGAAAGAATGAAGTGCGAGTTTTACTCGATGACATCAAAGTGCCCGAGTATCCAGTTTGGGGTGGAAAACAAGCTCATTGCGAGAACTTGGAAGATGTTGGTAAAAATGGAATTATGTATTGGCTCGACGACCTTTGTCCTCCCATTGGTGACACCGACGAATGAACACAGGTATAAACACACTGATTAGACTCTCTTTCAATTTCCGCTTTACTAATTAATATTCATCCATTAATATTTGTGTGTATGTATATATCTTGTAACACCCCACCCGCCCGGGGAGAGCGAACGGAGCGTTAATGCGATAAAATAAATTCAAATCCACAAGTGACAAGGTATAGAGCATCTAAGTCCCACAACAACAAAAGAGAAACTACAAATCTCAATCTCTTCAAATTAAATACCAAATCTCTCGAATTACATACAACTAACTCGAAAATAAAATACAAATCTCCAAAGCTCTATACATCAAAATAATACAAATCTTCCAAAAATATTCTTCCAAAAATAATCCACGCTAAAATAATCCCAATTGGTCAATAGCGTCCCAATCCAAGCTAACCTGCCAACTAAAAGAAAATATGGGGAAGTACACAATACGACAAGAAAGATGCTCAACAAATATGGATTAGCAATGAATAAAGCGTAACAACACGAGTACGAATATTCAAATCAAAATGCAAATCTCAAAGCATTTATCAATATAATTTCTCAACAACACTTTAATCGGGTCACCAGGCCTCACCACATCCGTATATGCTTTATCATGCCATATTCCGGAAAACAGGAATTTTGGCTGGTGCCCAACATCCATGCCATATTAGAATCTCATGACAACGTGCTCATCAATAATATAATGATACCACATGAATCAAAATAATTTCAACAATATTTTCCAGATTTCAATGAATTTATCAATTCAAATATGAGTTCAATTAACAAGAATTCAAAGAGAATGACACTCGCGAGATTTAAGGAGCATATTGTGTAAAACCCCATACCTCAAACCATGATGAGAAACCAACGATCACATCCTCAATATCAACACAAAAGATCTACAAAAGCTTCTCCAAGAACCTCCAATAAAATAGCCCCAAGAACACCTCTAATCTAAGGTTGGAACTCACAAATCTCAATGGCCAATGTGTATATAAAAAGAAGAGGAATATAAAATATATTTGCTGCCAAAATTTGTGCCAAAAGTAGGTTAAAAGGGTTGCCCACGACTTCCTTTTATAATGCAAAGAAATGAAGAGTTGGAATCCAAAAGACTCCTTTAAATAAGGCAAAGAAATGAAGAGTTGGAAGTCAAAACAACTCTTGAAAATTACTTAATGCTCTCCCACTTAGAATTCCAAGAGTTAAAAACATTAAAAATCATTTTAAAATCCGTTTTAACTCCGATTTCGAAACAGTTTAAAATTCTCGCCTTTAAAAATAATATCCAACATATTTGAGCAATAAAAATAATTTTATCAAAAACTTTATTTTCCTCCATTTTCCAGAAATTAATTAAAATAGCCCAAAATTACGCGGGTTATTACACTTCCCTGCTAACAATGGAATTTCACCCTCGAAATTCGCCGAATACCTAACTCTAAAAAATCAGGCGAACAATCTCCAAAAATAATTTCATCACATCTAATCTAGATGCCTAACACGAATATCACCTAAAATTTTCTATCTCCAAAAATTGCTAACCATGCAATGAATCCAAAACCCAAGCCCCGAAGGTTGCCGTATACCTAAGCTCTGATACCATTTGTAACACCCCACCCGCCCGGGGAGAGCGAACGGAGCGTTAATGCGATAAAATAAATTCAAATCCACAAGTGACAAGGTATAGAGCATCTAAGTCCCACAACAACAAAAGAGAAACTACAAATCTCAATCTCTTCAAATTAAATACCAAATCTCTCGAATTACATACAACTAACTCGAAAATAAAATACAAATCTCCAAAGATCTATACATCAAAATAATACAAATCTTCCAAAAATATTCTTCCCAAAATAATCCACGCTAAAATAATCCCAATTGGTCCATAGCGTCCCAATCCACGCTAACCTGCCAACTAAAAGAAAATATGGGGAAGTACACAATACGACAAGAAAGATGCTCAACAAATATGGATTAGCAATGAATAAAGCGTAATAACACGAGTTCGAATATTCAAATCAAAATGCAAATCTCAAAGCATTTATCAATATAATTTCTCAACAACACTTTAACCGGGTCACCAGGCCTCACCACATCCGTATATGCTTTATCAAGCCATAGCCCGGGAAATAGGAATTTTGGTTGGTGCCCAACATCCGTGCAATATTAGAATCTCATGACAACGTGCTCATCAATAATATAATGATACCACATGAATCAAAATAATTTCAACAATTATTTTCCAGATTTCAATGAATTTATCAATTCAAATATGCGTTCAATTAACAAGAATTCAAAGAGAATGACACTCGCGAGTTTTAAGGAGCATATTGTGTAAAACCCCATACCTCAAACCATGATGAGAAACCAACGATCACATCCTCAATATCAACACAAAAGATCTACAAAATCTTCTCCAAGAACCTCCAACAAAATAGCCCCAAGAACACCTCTAATCTAAGGTTGGATCTCACAAATCTCAATGGCCAATGTGTATATAAAAAGAAGAGGAATATAAAATATATTTGCTGCCAAAATTTGTGCCAAAAGTAGGTTAAAAGGGTTGCCCACGACTTCCTTTTATAATGCAAAGAAATGAAGAGTTGGAATCCAAAAGACTCCTTTAAATAAGGCAAAGAAATGAAGGGTTGGAAGTCAAAACAACTCTTGAAAATTACTTAATGCCCGCCCACTTAGAATTCCAAGAGTTAAAAACATTAAAAATTATTTTAAAATCCGTTTTAACTCCGATTTCGAAACAGTTTGAAATTCTCGCCTTTAAAAATAATATCCAACATATTTGAGCAATAAAAATAATTTTATCAAAAACTTTATTTTCCTCCATTTTCCAGAAATACATATCTTTATGTCGGTTCTTATTTATATGCAACAAATATGTTATTGTGAGCATATAGGCAACATATATGCTGCTGCATGAATATATGCTACTGCATATATGCAACTGTATGCATATATGTTGCATATATGCTGCTGCGTGCAAATATGCTACTCATATATGCATACAGTTACTGCATATATGCAGCACATATGCATATATGCATACAGTTATTGCATATATGTTGCATATATGCTGCTGCGTGCATATATGCTACTGCATATATGCATACAGCTACTGCATATATGCAACATATATGCACACAGCTACTGCATATATTAACTGCAAAAGCTGTAGATATTAACTGAAGCAGCAGTTAATATATTAGTGTATTTACAACAGTTAAAGCTGTAAAGAATAAGGCTGATTGAACAAATTCATCTTTCCCACTTACTGATGAAATTCACCACAGTAATTGTCAACTCAATATAGGCACCTTATTGTAGTTGGACCGTTTGATTTCCCCTTTGCTGATAGGATTGACTGAAGCAGCAGTAACTGTCAATGCAATATCGGCACCTTCTTGTTTATAGAACACTGATTCTAAACAGGAGTTTTTTGCTACTGCATATTTATAGAACAATAAGTGTGATTTTGATTTTGATTATGTGTGTGACAGTGTGACAGTGTGACAGTGTGATTTTGAAGCAGCAGTAACTGTCAATGCATTATGTGTGTGACAATGTGATTTTGATTGATCAAAAACTTTGAATTCTAACTTTTTGATACATACTATCAAAATAGTATGTATCAAATAGTTAGTATTATTTTGAAATTCAATGTTTTGGTATAAAACTGTCAAATTTGATAGTATCAAATTTGATGGCATCAAACTACCAAATTCAAAGTTTTGGTATCAAAACAGTACCATTTTGATAGTATATATCCAAAAATTGTCTGCTATTTTGGTAATAGGTATCAAATTCAAAGTTTTGTTTGTACAGTTTAAGTAATCAAAACAAAATTGTTGAATGTAGAAGAAATAAAGTAGAAATAAGTTGAAGAAATAAAGTAGAAAAAAGTTTACTTACTCGGCTACAAATCTCATAAGCTCAAGTTACACAAAAAATATTTGGTCGTGGTCAATCTCCAATCATCCGTCATGATTCCCACTAATTTACTCATGAAGTGATCGCTCCGAAATTGATACAAAGATAAAAAATGATGTGGCCTTACAAAATGATACAGAGACCTTAAAAAATGATGCAACCAATTTGTTCAAACATAGACTTAAAAAAAAGTAACTTACTATGGTAAAGGCATAAATGAGACTTAATAAAAATGAGACTTATTATAAACTCACACCGATGAGATGTGAAAACACAAACACAAAATCCTCACATGAATTCTGTTTTGAATAAAATAGTAAGTGAGAAATTGATTAACATTTAAGATATATGATTGGTAAAGAATAAGGCTCAGAGTATGATGATAATTTGCAAAAATCACACTTACACTTAAAAACATGTCGTTAAAGGGTGAAAACCCAAACCGGCCCCCAAACGACCCCGTAGGAGGCACGAACACCTCGCACGGGACCAATGTAACTTGTAGGAACTGACCGTGTAGTCCCGGGTCTCCCGATTTGAGAGTATGACGATAATTTGCAAAAATCACACTTAGAGTTAAAAACATGCCGTTAAAGGGTGAAAACCCAAACCGGCCCCCAAACGACCCCGTAGGAGGCACGAACACCTCGCACGGGACCCATGTAACTTGTAGGAACTGGCAGTGTAGTCCCGGATCTCTCGGTTTGTAAGTATGATGATAATTTGTAAAAATCACACTTAAACTTAAAAACATGGCGTTAAAGGTTGAAAACCCAAATCGGCCCCCAAACGACCCCGTAGGAGGCACGAACACCTCACACGGGACAAATGTAACTTGTAGGAACTAAACGCGTAGTCCCGGGTCTCCCGGTTTGAGAGTATGACGATAATTTGCAAAAATCACACTTATACTTAAAAACATATTGTTAAAGGGTGAAAACCCAAACCGGCCCCCAAACGACCCCGTAGGAGGCACGAACACCTCGCACGGGACCAATGTAACTTGTAGGAACTGACCGTGTAGTCCCGGGTCTCCCGGTTTGAGAGTATGACGATAATTTGCAAAAATCACACATAGAGTTAAAAACATGCCGTTAAAGGGTGAAAACCCAAACCGGCCCCCAAACGATCCCGTATGAGGCACGAACACCTCGCACGGGACCCATGTAACTTGTAAGAACTGGCAGCGTAGTCCCGGATCTCCCGGTTTGTAAGTATGACGATAATTTGCAAAAATCACACTTAAACTTATAAACATGCCGTTAAAGGGTGAAAACCCAAATCGGCCCCCAAACGACCCCATAGGAGGCACGAACACCTCGCACAGGACCAATGTAACTTGTAGGAACTGACCGCGTAGTCCTGGGTCTCTCGGTTTATAAGTATGACGATAATTTGCAAAAATCACACTTAGAGTTAAAAATATGCCATTAAAGGGTGAAAACCCAAACCGGCCCCAAAACGACCCCGTAGGAGGCACGAACACCTCGCACGGGACACATGTAACTTGTAGGAACTGACCGCGTAGTCCTGGGTCTCCCGGTTTGAGAGTATGATGATAATTTGCCAAAATCACACTTAGTTAAAAACATGCCGTTAAAGGGTGAAAACCCAAACCGGCCCCCAAACGACCCCGTAGGAGGCACGAACACCTCGCACGGGACCAATGTAACTTGTAAGAACTGACCGTGTAGTCCCGGATCTCCCGGTTTGTAAGTATGATGATAATTTGCAAAAATCACACTTAAACTTAAAACACATGCCGTTAAAGGGTGAAAACCCAAACCGGCCCCCAAACGACCCCGTAGGAGGCTCGAACACCTCGTACGGGACCAATGTAACTTGTAGGAACTGACCGCGTAGTCCCGGGTCTCCCGGTTTGAGAGTATGATGATAATTTGTAAAAATCACACTTAGAGTTAAAAACATGCCATTAAAGGGTGAAAACCCAAATCGGCCACCAAACGACCACGTAGGAGGCACGAACACCTCGCACGGAACACATGTAACTTGTAGGAACTGACCGCGTAGTCCTGGGTCTCCCGGTTTGAGAGTATGACGATAATTTGCCAAAATCACACTTAGTTAAAAACATGCCGTTAAAGGGTGAAAACCCAAACCGGCCTCCAAACGACCCCGTAGGAGGCACGGACACCTCGCACGGGACCAATGTAACTTGTAAGAATTGACCGTGTAGTCCCGGATCTCCCAGTTTGTAAGTATGACGATAATTTTCAAAAATCACACTTAAACTTAAAAACATGCCGTTAAAGGGTGAAAATCCAAACCGGCCCCCAAACGACCCCTTAGGAGGCTCGAACACCTCACATGGGACCAATGTAACTTGTAGGAACTGACCGCGTAGTCCCGGGTCTCCCGGTTTGAGAGTATGATGATAATTTGCAAAAATCACACTTAGAGTTAAAAACATGCCGTTAAAGGGTGAAAACCCAAACCGGCCCCCAAACGACCCCGTAGGAGGCACGAACACCTCGCACGGGACACATGTAACTTGTAGGAACTGACCGCGTAGTCCCGGATCTCCCGGTTTGTAAGTATGTCGATAATTTGCCAAAATCACACTTAGTTAAAAACATGCCGTTAAAGGGTGAAAACCCAAACCGGCCCCCAAACGACCCCGTAGGAGGCACGAACACCTCGCAAGGGACCAATGTAACTTGTAAGAACTGACCGTGTAGTCCTGGATCTCCCGGTTTGTAAGTATGACGATAATTTGCAAAAATCACACTTAAACTTAAAAACATGCCGTTAAAGGGTGAAAACCCAAACCGGCCCCCAAACGACCCCTTAGGAGGCTCGAACACCTCGCACGGGACCAATATAACTTGTAGGAACTGACCGCGTAGTCCCGAGTCTCCCGGTTTGAGAGCATGATGATTATTTGTAAAAATCACACTTAGAGTTAAAAACATGCCGTTAAAGGGTGAAAACCCAAACCGGCCCCCAAACGACCCCGTAGGAGGCACGAACACCTCGCACGGGACCAATGTAACTTGTAAGAACTGACCGTGTAGTCCCGGATCTCCCGGTTTGTAAGTATGACGATAATTTCCACTCATATATGTAATTTTTTTGTTTTGAGTATTTTTTTTTTTTGTAAATTATTGGGTTACTGATATCATAATTTTTTTGTATTCTATTTTTTTTGCAGGATAACAGTTTATCGTTGACTTTTATTCACGTGGAACACACAAAGAACTCAATGGTTTACAACAAGGGGTTTATTAATGATTCCATTTTTTTTGTGTCATGACTGTACGGTCTTTTGTTGTTTTATTATTGACTTTTATGGCCATGAGGGCTTTTGTAAGTTAATTGTTATATTTTGTGGCCGTACGGGCTTTATGTTAGGCAGGTTTTGTATTAACAGGTTTTGGAATGTCCAGAAAATAGAGGAAACTCTGTCCAACTTTTTTGGGACCTGTGAGCTGTTAAAGACTTGTAATATTTTGAAGTTTGTATGTACATTAGTTTATTAATAACGCGCAATATTATTAATTTGTGAATTTTGTGCTTTCAAATAATTTTTTTTTATTAAAAAAAATTTGGCACAGTTCCAAACCGTGGCAAAAGTGTATCATATTTTGGCACGGTTTTGAACTGTGTCCAATTTTTTTAAACTGTGTTGAATCTGGCACAGTTAAAAACTGTGCCAAAAGTGTGCCAGAAATATCAAATTTTGGCACGATTTAAAAGTGTGCCAGAAGTGTTCCTGTTTGAATGAATCTGGCACAGTTAAAAACTGTGCCAAAAGTGTGCCAGAAATATCAAATTCTGGCACGGTTTACAAGTGTGCAAGAAGTGTTCCTGTTCGGATGAATCTGGCACAGTTAAAAACTGTGCCAAAAGTGTGCCAGAAATATCAAATTCTGGCACGGTTTAAAAGTGTGCCAGAAGTGTTCCTGTTTGGATGAATCTGGCACACTTTTGAGCCGTGCCAGAAAAAAAATCCCATTTTGGAACACCTGATTCTGACACAGTTCAAAACCGTGCCAGATTTGATCTGGCACAGTTTTAAACCGTGCCAGATTCCTGTTTTTGGTGTAGTGATTGTCCACATGGAGGAAAAGTACAAAAGATATGAAGTAATTATACCTATTTGGAGTTAAATATTTGTTACTATAATAAAATAAATATATGGTTTGGGACATTATAGTGAATAATGATCGACTCCAAATAAGGGAAAATACTTTTCACCATTTTACTTATCATTTAGATGAAAATTATTTCTCCCCGAACCAAACGGAGCCATTGGTTGGATTTTAATCACATCAAAGGTCACCTTTGGGTCGTTTGGCATGTTTCATCACTGGATCATACAACCTTTTACAGAAACTTATAAAAATAAAAAACTAGTAAATATAACCTCTTATGTTCTATTCTTCTGCATTGACTGTTTTCACTACATCAATGCAGTTGGTATCTTTGGGTGTTTGTGGTTTTGTTCTTGTTGCTGAATGTTTATGGTAAGTTACTTCATTTAGTTCAGATATTACTACACTATATATCATTTTTTGGAGCTCTCTCATCTTTGGCATTTAATTGTTTTCATAACTTGATCCGATGTTAGTAATATCAGAACATGCATTAACAATAAAAATCCGCCATAGTTACTACTTTCCAATGAATGAAACAAGTAAAATAAGTTCTGACCCTTTTTTCTGTGTTACGTAGTTAGTTTTAAACATATTGAATCTCAAGTCTCAATATATAAAGTACACTATAATTTGGCAATAGAAGCCTCAGGGTCTACACTCTTTTACCCAGCATATGGCACTTATAATTTGGCAATAGAGCCGATGCAGGGAAAATCATGTTCTAATTATTGGTATGTTTTCAGATTTCTCAAATCTCCATTTCAATTTCAAGTTCGTGAAGAGGGGTGGACGAGTGGAATGCGCTGATGTAGGGGAATATGATAATTAAACCTTCATAAATAAAGGTCAGGGAAAATAAGCTTACCTTATTTACAATGCAAGATCAAACACAGCATGGGAGGAATATACATTGAAACTTTTAACATAAAAAAGATTTTAGTGAAAAGAGTACAACTCTAATTACTCAAAAAGTGGTGTTTAGAATGGTGGTGGACCTCTATAAAGTTAATAATGATTAGTCAATTCTAAAATTATTGAAACCTCAATACAGATATAGAAACCAGTAACTTCTGGACTTTTTCTTTCTAGTATCTTTTTTATTCTTTCTTTCTTTGTTAACACGCCTTTATTCTGAATGCAGGACCAAGCTATTGGGAGAAATATTCCTATTTGGGTGCTTTTATAATTTGGTGCAGGGAACTATAGTACACACAGAGTTTTCCCACGAGTATCTTCGAATCGACTCCATATTTCTGGGCAAATGAGGAATCCTGCTTTTTTAGGTAAGTTTGCCTTTCCTACCTATTCATTTTTTTTTCTCAATGAAGTGTTTGTTTTCTATTTTTAAATATCTTGGACAACCTATGAAACTCAACAGTGCAACAGTTACGCTATTTACTTTACATTCAATGTCCGAATGTCCAAACGACTTAAGTCATTTTGTATATACATCCATGAGATGATATGATAACATAGAGAAAGTGGGGGTTGGGCAGGGGGCGTAGGCAGCAGTGAGTGGGGGGCCTCCACTTAGAGAGTTTCGCCTCAAAATAAAAGGGAATGGCATAATAGATACAAGTTCCACTATGAATGAAGTCTATATGTTCCATAGATTAAACTTCATGATTATAAAGACAAGTTCCAAAGGTGGTTAAAACTTTGATCGTGCATGTCAAAAGCTAAAGCAATCTCATAATAAGAGGAGCCTCATCATATAGGGTGTAGAATATGTAGTAATATCTTGGCAGTTTACTTGCTTTCTTGGCAGTTCCAAAAATAAGTTTAATGTTTGATTTTTTTTACTTATTTTCTTGTTACTCTTATTAGATGCAGTTTTCTTGAATCCTCTACTTCCAACTAGGGTCGTTTAACCTAAAGCTTACCCCCACTGTAATGGTGGTTTCATCACTGACTATGGTATGCTAAAGTTAGCCCAATCTGCTCATATTTGTTGTTATCAAGTATCTTTCCTTGATGTTTTTATTTTGTCGGTTGATTTTCAGATGCATTGATAGATTTGCAGAATACACTCTTAGTACAACAACAAAAATAAAATATGCGTTTGGAAGGAACAATCGCTCGTTCATCCCGGCGTCAACTCAAGGCTTATCTTTTCCACTCTTGGACGCTTCCTTTTAAGTGGAGGCTATACTGGAAAATAAATTGTGTTAGCCGCATGCAGTACCTGTGGGAAGATGTAAGGAAAGGAGAAGTAGAAATTCTTGAATTTGTGGTGAATCATGATGATATTCTTGAGCGACGACCACTGACAGATTATGGGAGAATCATGATGCTATTTTTTTTAGTTTATTTTTTATTCTATGTTCATTTTGTACTTCGTGCCCACGAAGGGGTTGTTTGATGTTAATTTAAGTTTAAACAAGTTTTATTTGTACTGGATATTTGGAATATGAGAAATATAAATGAAATGTTGTCAAATTTTTTAGATTTTTTATCATGATATTTATTTTATTTTCATTATTTCATCATTTTGTGAAAATATAAAGATATTTGTAATAGCTCTTACCACATTTAACAAATTCAATTTTGTAACTGCTAATAGCAGTCACAAATTTGTCACTACTATCAATTTTGTAACTGCTAACAGCAGTCACAAATTTAAGATTCGTAACTGTTGTCAGCAGTCACAAATATAACATTCGTAACTGCTGTGAGCAGTTACGAATCTAATATTCGTGACTGTTGTCAGCAGTTACGAATCTAATATTTGTGACTGCTGTTAGCAGTTACAAATTGGGATCACCAATTATAACCCTGTAGGGGTTATAAAAATTTGTGACTGCTGTTAGGAGTTACAATTTTGCTTTTATCACCCCCTAAATTATGACGGTAAATAGCAGTTATAAAGGCCAATTGTGACTGCTAACAGCACTCACAAATCTCCCATTTTGGTGTAGTGTAACAAAGAGGCAATGCTCGAAGAAGCTACTACTAAGGCTATTTTTCCTTCAGATCTCAAACGTGCAAGGATGGTCTTGTATAAGTAAGTTTTCTCTGTTCCCCCAGGACCCTGAACAAAGTAAAGTAGGCCTCTGAATATATTTGCGTGTTTATCCTCCATCTCCTTTTTATCGTAACATAATTCCTCTCTTAACAAACGATTCCCCCGATCACGTATTAGAGATGGGTCGAGCTTTGGCATTTGGGGAAAATCAGATAATGCCTTACCATTTTTCGTTAGAATCTCATATAGCTCATATAGGGCATCATTACAAATTTAATCTTCGCTCAAGACCTAATTATCAAAGTTCAATAATTTCTTTTGCTGATACAATATGTCGTCTGATAATGAATCCCAATGTGCTTTCCACAGCTTTTCGGGATCGCTAACTTCACAAAACATTAGAATTACTACGAACAATTCTCCTAGTTGATGTCTAGTTGACCATTGAGAAGCCTGAAAAATTATATCATGCCATTCTCTGTCATCTTCAAGTAGGCCTCTGGCATAACATAAAGCTTCGTAATTTGGGTATACAACACCGTCAAAAGTCCTCACCTCTTCATAACTCCTCACTCCTCGAACAATGTTCAACAGTAATCTTAAGTAAAATCTTTCTCCATCTGCTGGATGGGCATATACAATATGACCGAGGCATGTACCTGACTTTCTTCGTGCCCATATTTATTCTAAAGATATCCAAGTCCACTCTTTTGGAAATTCTGCATATGTCAGTTTTCTTGCATCTTCATACTGGTTGTTCGCAACCATCCATTCAGTAAACATTGTCTTCTCTACGTCAATTCTATTAATCACAGTGTCAAGATGATCTGAATCCTTAAAAGTCATAATTTGTTCTTCAGGCAAATTGAATTTAAGTCTTTCTACCCCAATGCTTCGATATTGTATATCAAATTCGTATATTCTCCAACACGCTTCACATGTAGATAAGTATCGACAATCGAGGAAGTTTTTAATCTCATCGACTGTTGAGCTTTGGTCTTCACCATTAACAGATGTTCTCGCTTCAGAATACTCGAGTACAACTCTTGCTCTGTCAGTTCCTTTGTTGATATATTTGAACAAATATTTAATTGACCTTGACTTGTTGCACCATTCAACATTTATATGAGCTTGATACTTGACAACCAAATAGAGATTGTGTGGTACCACAAATCTGTTGTCAACCTTTAGGCCTATTTTTGTAACATGTCTTCCATTGTCTTGATGCCTATAAATAGGGAAACGATTGTCATCAAAAGTTATGCGATTGTAGTACTGCTTTGGGAAGTGCTTGGAGAAAAATCCATTTATCATGCATGACGACTTTGGATTAGCATGTCCACATGGACCATGGATTATGAATTGAGATGCTGTGGCATATCCAACGGGGTCTTATTTACAATCAGGTATTTTTATGGATATTAATTTGTCAACATCCGATGGGGTCGGTTACTTAGCATCTGCATACAAGAACAGAAGGATATGTGCATGTGGTAGACCTCTTTTTTGGAATTCAATCGTATATATCGCTGCAATGGTTGAAAGGCATATTTAAGGTATCAGTATTTAATTTGGAGATTTATAAGAAATGTGTTATTACATTATATTATAAATGTTATATAGTTTTTTTGTGATAAGAAGTAGATATACCCGCAAGTACATGCCCGAAGTGATTTTTCTTTGTAAGGTCATTTAATAAAGCACGAAGCTTTATTTTAAAGACTCTTGACACAATATCGGGTCTTTCAGCAGCGATTTGTCCAATTAAAAAAAAGAGATTTGTATTTTTTGGCCAATTCGAATTCGCGGTGAATGTCAAGAATAAGTCAGGGTTGCCCAACCATCTATAAATCGCCATTGCGTCTTGAAAGTTTTGGGCCATATATCTCGGACCGCTTGTGAAGCTTGATGGAAGAACAATACGCTTTCCAACAACTGATGGTGTACAATCTCCTTGCAATACTACATCTTTTATTCCTTTATACAGTTCAACCCACAACTTTATTTGGTTTCAACGGACCTAACATAGTCTTTCCTCTTCAATGCATGTATAGGCATCTACTACATACTGTTGGAATAGCCGACCTCCTAGCAATAGAGTTTGGCCTTCATTTCTACGTTGTTGTAGTATGTAAGCATAGTACTCTCTCATAATCACACATTCTCTTTTGGTTGGTCTGTTTCCTGGGATTTTTTAATATTTTATGCCCAGTTGGAATCCATTTTCTCCGTATGGGCAAAGAAGCGGGTATTGCATTGCCATGAATGAGGGGTGTATTTCACTTATTCGTTGCAATCCAAGAGACATATGCTCAACGATGACATCTTTGCTTGAACTATCTTCAGTAAAATCCCCTATAATTAATGCTGCAATCTCTGTTGCGCTGGGTAAATTATAAATTGATGGGTCACAAATTCTTTATCGGAGAATTCTTATTCGTACGGTATGGACATTTGATTCATTAAAACGATCTGGGGCCATCCTGAAGACTTTAGCAAGCTCGTTGTTGCTATCGATCATTAGCAGCAAATCAGAAATAATTATTGAATCAAGTCTTGTTGAATTGTTATCCCCACCTAAGGATCTCATTCGATTGCTCACTTCATTTTCAGTGTCATAGATGTAAAGTTATGAAAACTTTGGAGGTTTTCCCGTTACGGGGTGAACTGATCTTGTGGTGATTTTGTCCACATATACGGTAAATGTACGGAGCATAACCATTATTTATACTTTTGTCTATGACTGCACTAGTAGATGTGAAGGCGAAGATTGAATTGTATGCTCTTTTTTTTTCTTTAAAATTTGGATCCCTAGCTCTATCATTTGTTGTCAAAAGGTTATTCAAAATGTCAGGCGGTTGGCTCAACATGGTTAGTCTAACTCGACTAACCTGAAAACATATGCTGAATTTGGGAACTATAGGTTTTTTACTCTTGTCATTTCTTTCTTCATACAAAAGAACAGCGTTACAATATGGGCACGTGTGTGTGGGCATCCCAAAATCAATTAGTAGCTAGTAAGTTCCTAAATATTCAATAATATGCTAATGGTCGATTTGTATAAATATGTTGAAAGAATGTTTACTTTGAAAAGTTTAGTATTTTAAGAAAAATCTGAAAGTTGCTTACTTATCATCGATGAAGTTCTTGGCATACGTTCTTTTTCGCTTAGAACATTGAGAGTACATTTAACACTTTCTATTGTGTATCCACAGTATTTGAGAGAAGCGTTATCACGTCACAAGTTGCTAAGACAATCATTAACACTTTTAATTGTATAACCACAATAGTTTGAAGCAGTAATCATCGGTTTAAAGATATGAACGTAATCTTGAACGTTTGTCAACATATAACCACAATAGTTTGAAATAGTCCTCCCTTCCTGACATGATCTGCTCACATTCTTAGTATGTATAACAGTACCGTCATCTCGAACGACAGAACGTGATGAAATGTACTTCATAGTTGTTTGCTCAAAGACAACTATGTATCCACACAAAGAAACGTATAATTAGAGAAAGATAATAATTATTTATTCAAAAATGTGTTACTTTTTATACTATTTATCGAATATGAAATACAACTTTTGTATATGAGAATAGATGAACCTAAAGACTTGATCATCAATGGATCATATGACTAAGGATGAAGAAATTGAAATACTATTAATGAACGTGTGAAGATGTAAAGCGATAAGTCGAAATTCAAATTTTTATTGAATGCTAACCAGTTGCAAATGTGATTATTACATATTAATAATTAATGAAGACATCAAAGCGTGGGTAAATTATACGACACACCAATATTTAAAGTTAAATTAATAACGACATAGTCAACATAGTATTTGATTGAAATGGGACTATTATATATTCAAAATGAACGAAAACTTCAAATTATTGGCGAATGACTTCAAAAGCATTTCACATTCATTTCTCCTAATTTTCAAACCTACTTTATGTAAGAAGGGAAACTACGTTTGATATTTTGGATTTTTTTTTTGTTTTAAATTCAAGAACTATATATTGGATTTTTTTTCGAACACAAATAATATTTTTTTTGTTTTAAAATTCAAGAACCATAGTAAAAGTGACACAACGTGATTTTTTTTCGAACACAAATAATAATTTTTTTTACCAAATACAAACACGTTTTTTTACTTAGCATAAACACAAATACGATCGAAGTAAAACATAAACACCACACCATATTGGATTGTATTTTTGTTTGATAAAAAAATAAAAAAAATCATGATGTGTTACTTTTACTTGGTCATGTTGATAAAAAAAGATTTCGTATTGTGTCGCATTTTTATTCGGCCGTGTTTCTATTTTTATAAATAAATTAAAATAATATTTCGTGTCTGTTTTACTTGGATTGTGTTCGTATCAGGTTAAAAAAACATTTCGTGTTTGTTTAAGATAAAAAAATAAGATTTCGTGTCATGTCACTTTTATTTGAGTTGTGATTTTGTTAGATAAAAAAATAAGATTTCATGTCGTGTCGCATTTTAATTGAATCATGTTCATATTTGGTAAAAAAAAATAAGTAAGCACTAAAGTATAAATCAATAAATGATTAAGTTGTTAATTATTGTTATTTAAAGTTAAAAAAAATCTTTGCATAAATTATATTTAATTATTAAATATAGTTTGATGTAAGGATAAAAAATAAAGGATAAAGATATTATTATCCATTAACAAAATTTGAAGTGTGAACAGAATTTTTGAAACGTCTTTAGCCGTAGCCTTTAAAAAATTTCACAAATGAAAAAGATGTACATGTTGTGATAAAATAAAATAATCGACTTTGGCGTCATATTTGAAAATGGTGGGCTCATCCTCTGGTGGATAGTCCAAATAGGAAAGAGTTGGCCCAGTGCATATTCTCTTTCAATCATTGGACTTTAGGAGATGATGTGTCCGATAAGTACTTCAGGTCTGGAACATTAATGCAGCAAGAACCTCTAAGTGAGCTTTATGCAAATTTGTTCATCCACAACTGTACCTACACTCAGGCCTTTTCCAATATTTACTTTCTATAGTCATTTTCATCTAACAGTAAAATTCCTTTTTAATTTAGGTGATATATTATCGTGAATATATAGGGACACATATATCTCTAATGATTTTTTTCTATCCAACAGTTTTTATCAATTTTCAACTGTAAAAGAGAGACGTGAATAAATTTTTATTAATAGATTAATTCCATGTGAGATTATCTAACCATCTTGTGAAAATGATCATAAAAAATTTTCATATGATTCATCACCCACATAAGATTAACACTCATTTAGAAAGTCACGTTGAAAAAGTTTTTTTCTTCTACCTGTTTCTAACGACTACTATTGGAGAAGGCCTTACATTCTATCATTGATCAAGCCTTTGTTAAGGGTTAAACAGGATTTTTGTTTTACAATTCTCAACTACACGAACTAGCCTTTTCAACTCTCCATATAAGTTAAAAAAAAAAGTAGTTTGTCAGAGTCATTATAACACGTGTTTCGCTTAAAATCGTATGTCTTCCGAGGAATTTCAAACTCAAAACTTGTGATATTCTTGTGTTCACCTTAAAACAGGATTGTTATGATACACACAACCAGTTTGTTTGTGACCTTTGCTTAGCGCTGGCAAAATTATGGATTGTGTCCAATTTGAACGGATCAAATATGAGTTGGATTAAATATGGGGTGGAACAAATATGTGTTTGATTAAATGTGAGCCGGGTCAAATATGGACGGATCAAATATGGATGGGACCAATCCATTATTTTTTTACTAAAGTAATTATTATAGTTCGAGGTATATGTAAAAAAACTCATATTTTACTCACAACTTTTAAAAATGAGTAATATATTTGATTTGTATCCTTTAAAATTGCGCTATATATTTGATTCCTAACTTTTAAATATGAGTCATATTTAATTATAACTTTGAAATATGGGGCGCATATTTAACTCATAACTTTAAAATATGCGCCCCATATTTAGATGCGTGGACTAATATGAGTTGTTTTATTATTTGAGCCACATTTTACCACTACTACTTATGCCCATAAAACATAAGTTAAAAAGGTTTATTTTTTGTTATTCCAGATTCAATCCAACTCATTTATTATTAGGACTAAAACTATGAATACCAAATACATTCTCAAATCATGGACAATTGGAGAACATCTTTTGAACTCATACCAGTATTCTATTATTATTATTATTATTATTATTATTATTATTATTATTATTATTTGTAGGTTATGTTAATCTTTATGAGTCATATCATTACTCTATTATTAGAGCATCCGTAGTGGTGGAGGAAGTTGACAACAAAAGAGGTAAATTTGCAAATCAAATCTCTTGCAGTGGTGGACGAAACCTTGCAAAATTTGCAGAGAAAAAGGTAAGGAATTGCTAAGTTTACTGAACGGATACAAATTTAATAAAAGTTCCTACGAACTTTATTTGTTCGTAGCAATTCTTACGAACAAATAAAGTTCGTAACAAATACATTTTATGTTCCTACGAACTTTTAAAGTTCGTAAGAAACATATCTATGTTCCTATGAACTACGGAAGTTCGTAGGAACATAACTATGTTTCTTACGAACTTTAAAAGTTCGTATGAATATATAATCTATCCTTCACCATTCTCACCATTCTGAGCGTTGAAGTTGCCTTTCGTTACCGTCCACCAATAGAGATGCTCTTAGTGATTGTAGGTTATGTTAATTTTAAGTTCATTTTTAGTAATAATTTAATAAACGACTCTAAATCGTTAAATTTTTGTTGTGTTCTAACTGTTATTGTAGTAATAGGTGACACTCAAAAGTGTCAAAAATAAATTATGACAAACCTTGCTTCTCTCAGAATCATGATATGTATCACAAATGGAAAAAGAGTCCTGATATAAGTACCGGTTCATATTACCGGTGTTTTACCGGAACCCCTTTTTCCTTTTTTTTTTCTTTTTTTTTTTTCAGTTTCTTATTCTTTATTTTTTTTTAAACAGTTTTTATACATAAAAAAATAGATTTTTATTAGTAAAAAAAAACAGTTTTTTTTTAATAGTTTTTAACTATTTTTGTAAACTGTTCATAAAATGATTTTATAAAAAAATTAAAATCAACGATACACAAATCCGACTAAATCTGTGCGCGACACTGATGTGTCGTATCTGTATGGGTTCATTTTTAAGTCCCGATGGGACTCACACCATAGGACCCCTCAAAACGAACCAATCACGACACGACAAGTCAGTGAGATGCATAAGAGAATATTGGAGGGGGAGGGGGGAGTGCCGCTGGCGCGGCGCTTTAAAAATAAGAGAATATTCGTCGGCGCGACACACTGATATGACGTGTCGCGATTGGTTAGTGCCGCCGGCGCGGACCCACATCATCAACCCAATTGACATCGCGATTGATTAGTGCCGCTGATGTGGACCCACGTTCTCAGATCCATGTTTAACAAATAATTTTAATTTTAATAAAAAATTATCAGAAAATAAAAGTTAGTTTAATATAAAAAAATTAAAACTTTTTTTCCACATTTTTAAACAGTTTAAGAAATAAAAAATAATGGGTGCCGCTGGCGCAGACCTTTAAAAATAAGAGAATATTGAGTAAATGGATATTTGAGGAATCAATGAGTTGGCATCCAGTAAAAAAAAAGGACGGACCTTTAAACAGTTTTAAGAAATACAAAAATTATTTTAAATGTTGTAAAATTAAAAAAAAATATCTTTAAAAATAGAGGGTGCCGCTAGCGCGGACCTTAAAAATAAGAGAATATTAGGCAAATGGGTGTTTGAGACATTAAATGAGTTAAAAATAATATAAAAAATAATTTCTTATTATATTAGTTTTTTAAGTCGAACTTTTAAAAAAACTATTCTAATAAGAAATTAATTTTAAGTCAAACTTTTAAACAAAAATTGGTTTAAAACTAATGGGTGCCGCTAGCGCGAATCTTTAAAAATAAGAGAATATTGTGTAAATGGGTGATTAGGTACTAAATGAGTTAAAAATATTATAAAAAAACAAAAATACTAATTAAAAATAACAAAAAAAAACTATTTTCAGAAAAAGAAAAAAAAAAACTATTTTTCATATTAATAGGAAAACTATTTTTAAATAAAAAACTGTTTTTTTATATAAACAGTTGTTAAAATAAAAGACTAAGAAACTAAAAAAAAAAGAGGAAAAGGGAAGTTCCGGTAATATTCCGGTAAAAGCATCCGGTACATATCTCATTAAACAAAAATTAATTTAAAAAATAAGGGGTGCCGCTGGCGCGAACCTTTAAAAATAAGAGAATATTGGGTAAATAGGTGTTTGAGGGACTAAATGAGTTAAAAATAATATTAAAAAAAGATACCGTGCCATATTCAACACACAGTTTGATTAGTGTCGTTAGCTCGGATTCACATCGAACAAATGATGTAGGTGTACAAATGTAGGGCCGCACTAGCAATACTAATCAATCGCGATATCATCTCAATAAACATTCTTTTTTTTATTTATGAAAGAAATATTTTTTAATTTAGTTTTAATAAAAAACTGTTTAGTTAATATAAAAAAAACTTTTTTTTATATCAATAGGAAAACTGTTTTTTTTATATATAAAAAACTGTTTAGTTAATATAAAAAAAAAACTTTTTTTTTATATCAATAGAAAAACTGTTTTTTTATATATAAAAAACTGTGTTTATTTCAATTGTTAAGAACAAAATAATAGAAAGAAAAAAAAGAAAAAAAAGAAAAAGGATGATTCGGTAAAACCATCCGGTGCACATATACTTTTCCATGGAAACATCGAGGACCCAGAAATTCTTGTCTTAACAAAGCCAATTTACCGTTCGTCATAATGATAATTTATACTGGCCTTCGGAAAAACAAAAAGAAAAAAGCAAAAGAAAGAGATTCGTGGTACACTTGGATGGTTTTTTTTAAGGATCCTGGTTTTGGCATCCGCATAGGGAAATATGAGAGACGTTCTCCGCAATAGAACTGCCTTCCTGGAAGGGCAGCAAATTTAAGACATGGGTGTTGGTTACTGGTGGGAGAATGTGATCCAAATAATAACTTAGCGCATTCATTCAAATATGAGGTTCATATTTTAAAATTATGAGTTAAATATGGGTCTCATATTTTAAAGTTATGAGTTAAATATGATTCATATTTAAAAGTTAGGAATAAAATATAGAGCACAATTTTAAAGAATACAAAACAAATATAATACTCATTTTTAAAAGTTATGAGTTAAATATGAGTTTTTTTACATATACCTCGAATTATGATAATTATTTTAGTAGAAAAATAATAGGTTGGTCCAACTCATATTTAGTTCGTTCATATTTGATCCGATCCATATTTAATCCAACTCATATTTGTCTCGCCCTACATTTAATTCAACTCATATTTGTTCCGTCCAAATTAAATCCAATCCATAATTTTGCCGTTGTTAGTGTAGGCTTTTGTTTGCTGTACAATATTGAAGAGTGAGCGTGATAGAACAGCAACTGCAACATATGAAATTAATGAAAGCAATGCTCTTGTACTCATCAGTGACCTCCCTAGATATGTCTCTTCACATCACGGTAAGTGACGGTCTTCTTCTAAATTAATTTTTTCATTGGAGTGTGACCCCTTTCTAACGTTGATTAGCACAAAAGTTATGCGATGCATATATATAGATATAGTCTCTTAAATTGATATTAAATTCGTCATGAAAAGAAAAAAATAAATTATGAAAAAAAGGAAGGACATTAAAACTGTAAAAATCAAAGGTTTGTTTTTCTGCCAACGATACATAAATAAATTTAAATTAAAAAAATCGAGCTGTAGTCATTCACTATGCAAGAATTAAATCCAAATTTCATTCTAAAATCACCAATCTTTGTTAAAATCTGAAAATTAAAAATTTAATAAAAAATCTAGTATTTTCGGAAAGATAATTTTAAAGATATAAAAAAGTTGAAAATTATGGAAAATATTGAAAATACTATTAAAAATCAAGAAATGACAAAAATATATTTAAATATTAAAAAAATACAGAAAATTATTTAAGAAATCTGGAAAATAATACATAGATATTAAAAACCAGAAAAAAGTGAAAATAATTAATAATCTGGAAGTGACAAAAAATATATTTTAAATTTCATAAAATGAAAGAAAATAATTTACAAAACCAAATCAAAAAATTTGGTTTCAAACAAACATATATAAAAAAAAATTCAAATGCTTGCATATTTTTTGCTATTCAATAATTTGTGTAAAATATTCTTAATCATCTTTTTAACACAAATTTAAGATTATTTCTCATTTTAAGTAAATGCCTAAAAATGTTTGGCACCAGCATGTAGAAATAAAGAATAACTGGTCTCTAGTGGGTGGTTGTTCCTACCGTCACTTTTCATATATCTCACTTCCTCTATCATATAAAGATAATGTTAGGGGTTTGTACTGACTTATCTACAATATAACCAAAATATTAAATATATTAGATATATATACACCCACCCACTAAAACACATATACCAGCACACACACACACACCATCAACAAAACACCCACCCACTTTCCATGGCTGGCCCTGGCCATGTGTTAAATGGGCAATGACACATGACCCATTTTAGAGTATGGACCTATATATGTATACGTTAAGGGTCCAAAAATATTTTATGTATATTTAAAATGTCAATCTTTGAAATAAGTTTAATTTTTTAGCGGCCCATTTTCTTAACTATCCAAAAATAATTTGTACAAGGAATGATTCAACTATCCAAAAATCTCACCCAACTAAAATGACCCTAATTTTTTAGGGACCTGCTTAATTATTTAATAGCTTTGTACAATATTTTTTTAGAAGGACCCTAAATTGATTTTTGCACAGGGCACTCTCAATCTTAGGACCGGTCCTGCCACTTTCTAAACCTCCATAGATATATACCCCAAACTATTTGAAACCATGTAACCTATATAATAGCTACACATTCTTGGTTGTCCAAGTTTTAAAACTAAGGTGTCGTTTGTTTTTACCCCTTAAGTCTAAATCTGAACCATTTAGACTTAAGAAGTACTAAAAAATGTTTATTTTTTAAATGATTAAGAAGCTAACAACTATATTTGACTCTTAATGATTAAGAGGTAGAATTACGTATGAAGTCTAAATGAGTCTAAATACATTCATTCAGAGGTACATTCAGACATAAAAACAAACATATTTTTCAGATTCAGATTTCAGACTTCAGATTCAGATTTCAGATTCAGATGAAAAAACAAATGCAACTTAACTCAAAACAAAAAATCATTTTTTCTGTCTCTATCTATATATATCACTATGTGTAAATCTATATGTATATATACACCAGATACAGATACCTGTATATATTCTCTCAATCCTCCATGAAAGCTTACAACCAAACCTTTAACAAACAAAACCCATTTGCCATATTTCGAACACACACACACACACACACACACATATATATATATATATATATATATATATATATATATATATATATATATATATATATAAAATAAGGAGTAGAAGCTTTTTACTATTCCATAAGGTGATAACATAAGTAGAGGTGAGGATTTAGACACCAAGGCAAAAAATGGAGGATGAGATCAAAATTCACACCATAAGCTCTATAACTCACCACACTTCATTATATACTCTATATTGTATTTACAATTTTAACCCACTAAAATATACTTTCCCTCTCATTTTCTTCCTAGATTTTCAATTCTGATTCAAATAAAGAGGATATTTTGGTAATACACACAAAAGTACTTTGGTGCTCATCACACACAAAGATTTTCTCTCTCCCGTTCACTTTCCCCAAACATGCAAACCCTCTCACTTCCTCTTTGGACGCAACATCACACACTCTCTCTCTCTCTCTCTCTTGCACACACCTCGATTTTGTTTTTCATCAAAGCCCAAAATGTTCATTAATGAAGAGTTTGAGGTACGTACATCTCAACAACACATATCATTCAATGAAGATTTAACGATATAAACCCTTATCTTTATCGTTGGTTATTTTTTTTAAAGATCTGAAGTGGAGATTTAAAGATCCGATTGATGATTTTTTATTACACTCCTCTCTCGTTGCCATTTCAGAAATCCCTCCTCACACTCTCCGCCATAAGTCATGTAAGTAATTCATTGTATGTTTATAAAATTTTGTCGTTTGATTTTGATTGCATACCTTGATACAAACAAGTTTATTGCATAGCCTTGACTTCCTTAAATTGTTAGCTCTTAGTTGTTTGATAAATTATTTGTATCATCTGAATCCTTCCTTTAGTTAGAGTTGGGGATTTCAATGGTGTTGTGTGAGTCAAAAACATTTTTGTTTGGGTGAGACTTGATAGAATATGCATATAAGGTCTGACTTTAGGGAAAGTGTATATTCAGTGAGTTGTTTGTAATAATTACAATGACTGCTTTGGAATTTTTGGGAATGGATATATGGATGCTTACTATGCTAAATAGATATGTTGGATACTATGTTAGTTAGACATGGCCTCTTACTATGCTGATTATATGCTTGGTTTATTGTTTCTCTTATCCCAAGTTATTTAATAGGTGACGTGTTTGAAGAAATGCCAGGCCTTTACTAAAATTCTAAACTATGTTTTATGATCTTTGTCAGTTGGATCTTGGTTCGAACTTGAGAAAGCATTTGGATTTATTTAATACGATTGGCGATGTTTCAGTATAGTTTTCAACATTTTTGTTTTTACGTATATTTATTAGTTCATAATGCCTACTTACACATATTAGTTCCAACTTCTTACTTGTATCTCTTAGTTCATACTTATATATAACATGCATGCTACATTATGAAGTAAAGGTTGATGATCTATTAACCCGTCAAAGAACTTTAGCTCCTAGCAAAGCGTATTAGGTGATATGCTAATCCATGTCACAATTCCAAGCATTGATGGACCTTAGACCAACAATGTGGTTTAAATGGTTGGACTCAAAGTATGTTTTTATGCTCTTTCTAAATCAATATTCACTCCTTTTCTTTAGGAAAATTATTCTTCTATTAGGCATTTGATGCATTATATATCTCCCTATTGACATTATTATTAAGAGGATGATGCAAGGCTGCTTTTGGGAATTCACTATCATGGATTTGTCAATTGGGAAAAAATAAGGTTAGATGAAAATATTGGGCTTACAAAATAGATTGATCCAGTAGAGCTTTAACATCATGATACTTTCCTACCGCGAGCTCCCCAATTGAAGGGACCGACTTCTCAACTTCTTGAAATGGTTGGTGTTGTTAATTGACATGCTCACATCTGTTTTAGCTTAATATATCTACAGTTGGTCTATGAAATGGAACTTACCGTTGTCTTGGTATATATACAGATTTATGTGTTCATTATGAAATTGGAATTCCTACATAGAGGTACCGTGACACCAAACAAAATTAGAAATGCGCCGACGATCTCTATTCGGTATGCTTATGTCCCGCGTTGTTAATGAAGGAAAATAATTTATTTTATATATATAATATAGTTATGTTTTAATAATATTATTTCCACATTTTTATGATTTTGACTCTTTAGTTATCTATTTTGTTTTAGTATGTATATTTGGTTGCAACTTATTTTAAGTAATGGCATTCCTCTGACTACACATAAATATCAATGAGATTTATTGATATATAATGTTTATTGTTTGAAGCAAGGAGAGTAGGTAGTCCACGGCATAGCATTAAAAATTATCTATTCTATTAGTCTCTCTCATTTGGTTCAAATCTTAATTTTGCAGAATCTCCGTAACGATTGGGTGGACTGCGAGTCGAAGTTTTATATTGTTTACAAATGTGACTTTGTAGTTGTTTTTGTCTAGACATTGCGTCCACATACATGGATCACATAGATGCTTTACCTCACCAACATTATTTACTCAATTCCCCTTCCATCTCAACCTTATTTACTCATTTATGGTAATCTAATACCATTACTGTCAAATTCTGTTGCAACAATTTTTTCATTGTCTGATGCAACAAACGGGAACGCAAAGGAGTTTTGGGATTTGTGGAAATGGGAACGTAAAGTTGGGCATAGTTATTCTTTAGTCCTTTACAATGACCAACACAACGACAAACAACGACCATAGATCAAGGTATTCTTTAGTCCTTTACAATTTTGTTTAGAGTTATTTGATGGGTTTTTGTTAATTCAATTTGTTCTCGACTTTTTTACAAATCTGAAATTTATTATTTTGGTCCCCCCGGCATCACAACGATAAAGGTTTTGAACAAGACCTGATGGGATTGGATGTTTATAACCTGTGTCCCTATCACCCTCTTTTCAATGTATAAAATGGTACCAAAGAATGATGTGTTGTCATTTCCATTATATGACACAATTTTTTCCATATATGTCAAAGCCATATATGAGTTTTTTGTATATTAAATCATATGAAATATTTTTACATTGTAATCCTAAATCTTTATTCCTATAACAAAGGGTTCGTGAAATGTTTTTATTGAAGGCATATCAGAAGTGAGCGTTGAACTCATGTGCATTTAATGACTAAAGTGAATGGAATTTTTATTTCTATCAAGATGGATTGTAAAATGTAGTGTTAATCTAATATTGAAGAAATGTATAATTTTTCTAATGATTGCAGATCTAGATTTTTGGATAATTTTTATGATATACTTTTCAAAATTGTGTCTAATGTCCATGTCCTGACTATACTTTTGTTTGAATATCAAGAGAGATTATAGTAGTCAGGTTAGCATCATATACTATTTATAAGTGTTTTAGTTTTTATTAATATAAATTTTGTGTATGTAATCTGCTTATGTGTTGATGCAGGTAATCACCTCAAACTGTCGTAGTCCTAACACATTTGTGGTGTAAGTTCAGGTTGTGTTTTGGGTGCCCCAATTGGAAATTAGATTTAATTGTCAAGACTCATAACTATTAGTGTATTTGAATTTGTGGTATGAGGTCTGGTTGTATTTTTTTATTAGCACCATTTGCACTGTCAAGGTGATGGAGGACAGAGAGGAGATGGAGAAGAAGGCCAGGATAGGTGAAACTGTTATACCTGGAGGAACTGGAGGTAAAAGCATCCAAGCCAAGGAAAACCTTTCTGAAGGTATTTGATGAAGCTCTATTTACTGCCCAGTGTTTACCCAAAATCTATTAATGGCATAAATCATAACAATGGAGTAACACCCCCACCCCCACCCCCACCCCACCCCTCCTTTTTATCCTTTTAATGAGTTTTGCATTTGAACGTTTAGAGTTGCTAATTTTTCATTGGGTATTACATGTAAATATCATTTTTTTTCCTTATTATTTCTCTTAGTCATTCTTCACACTGCGGCGATCCTCGCGGCGGGTGAGAGAGGAGGATCCTAGGTCCCGCGCATCCCTGATGAGGTGAAGAATGTAGAGAGATGGAGTCGCCAGTCTATTTTACTCAAAATAGACAAAAGAAAGGGATCCATCCCGAAGGACAACATCCAAAGACATACTGATACATACGAAACCCAAATGATTAAAAAAGGGTCCGAAGGCTAAGTTACGAAATGAGAAGGTGTTAGGCAACCATTTCGCCCTTACGATCTCTCATGGTTTTTTTGCTATTTTCCTTTATTTTCCCCGTGATATGTGTGCATGTGTATATGTAGTGGAGATAGGAATCATCGACTTGTATTATAGAAGAGATAAAGCGAGTCATCCGTAGGAATTCTCATAAAGATAATATTAGAAAATAGGATTTACGCGATTATCCTTGCGTTGATCGTTATAATGGAACGATAACGCATGTGGAATAATACACCACTAAGAACAAATATTTATATATATGTGTAAATTTATAAAATATAAGAGAATTGAGTTTAGAAAAAATAGAAAATGAGAGAAAAAGTAAGAATAGGACTCGAGTCTCAGGTTTTACCCCGAGATGCCTACGTAGCCTATAGAGGCATCAAGTCCATGTAGTTCGCATGCAAAACAAGGGGTGGAGTTTATCCCATAGATCCAACCGGGGCTTCTCTTATGTCTGTGTGCCAAAAAAGTGTTTTAGTTGTGAGAAAAGTGTAAGAAAAGTGTGAGAATTTTCGTTTGGAATTTATGAGCAAACCCTCTTTTTCTTGTTTTTTTATGTTTTTAATTATATGAAAATAAGAGATGTGCAATAATACTAAATAAAAAGTATATTAGGATATGTGAGAAGAGCGAATAGAAGTGCTAAGTAATAAAACAAGTTAATGCAAATTTATGAGAATTTAAGGAGAGAATTGAGAAAATTGGACCTTATTGAAGATCTTGAACTTGATCTTGAACATTGGAGAGCAGCCCTTTCACTAAGATGATGATGAAGGGTAGTTAATTCACCAATTTTAATGAAAATGATGATGTAAAGTGAAGGTTGGAAAGGGATTTGGATTTAGAAATCACGCTGACTTCGAGAGAGTTTTTCTGGATTCGCTGAGAGTGATGTATTTCAGATCTGGGCTCCCTTTGCAATGAAGTCAGGACCTCCTTTTTAATGGACCAGGGAATTGCCAATCAACATAGCCCTGTTCCTACCAATCGGCAGGTGCGTTTAGGCACACTGCCGATAGGCAGGGTCTGGGACCTGCCGTTTGGCAGTCTCTTTCAGGCTCTTTCAAAAAATCGGTCGTAGTATACAAACCATTGATCCGAATTGTGTACAGGGCAAACCGTTGGAAAGTTAATTCAGAGATCTTCAAATGTCCTTTGGACCACTCCCGGGTTCGGGATTTGACTTTGGGTCAAATGTGTCTCTGAAACGCTCATCGATCCTTAAGACGGGGAAACTTTGAACGCAAACGGATCGTTCGTCCGTATGGTAAGTCAAAATAGTGCACGGGGCAGACCGTTGGAAAGGTTAGGATATGTACTCAGATTTCAAAAAGTTTGATCCAGTTTGGAGAGTTAAATTTGGTCAATAGGGCCCTGGAATCATTTGATGACCTCTCAGAGTAATACGGATCGTTCATCCGTACCGTAAGTCAGAATCATGCACGGGGTAGCCCGTTAGAAAGGGGTTTCAGTTACCGTTGAAGATTCATTCAGTATCGGTCAAACTGAAGAGTTAACTTTGGTCAAACAGAGCTCGGGAGCGCCCGGTGGCCTCTTGATCGGGTTTCGGGGGAAAATGGGTCGTTCGTCTGCATGGTAAGTCAGAATCGCACACGGGATAGACCGTTAAAAAGGGGATTAAGTTCCCTTCAAAGATTCATTCAGTCTCAGTTGAGATGAAGAGTTTGAATTTTTGGTCAAATGGAGCTTGGGGGTGTCCGATGGCCTCTAGGTCAGTATCTAGGGTATGACTTGGGTTAGTAGTGATGATGGGAGGTGCTAGGACCTAAGGAGAGTTTAGGGGGTAATAGAATGGGGTGTCTATAAAGCCCCTCGATGGGTGAGTTTGGAACAAATGATAGCCGTCGAATAGACACCGCATGATGCCTTTTGAAAGAGGTCGATTTTACGGATCTAAGGAAATGAGGATGACCAATTCAGAGGGTCGAGGCCAATTCTGAGGACCTAAGGAGTGTGTTGGGGATGACAAATTCTACCGGTCGAGGTCAATTCTGAGGACCTAAGGAAACAAGTATGACCAATTCTGCGGGTCAAAGCCAATTTTAAGGGCTTAAGTGGAGATGACCAGTTCTGGGGGTTGACGCCAATTCTACGGGCTTAAATAGAGATAACCAATTATACGGGTTAAAGCTAATTCTGCGGGCTTAAGTGGAGATGACCAATTTTGTGAGTCAAATCCAATTCTGCGGGCTTATGTAGAGGTGACCAATTCTATGGGTCGAAGCCAATTCTGCGGGCTTAAGTGGAGATGACCAATTCTGCGGGCTTATGTAGAGGTGACCAATTCTATGGATCAAAGCCAATTCCGCGTGCTTAAATGGAGATGACCAATTCTGTGGGTCGAAGCTAATTCTGCGGGCTTAAGTGGAGATGACCAATTTTGTGGGTTGAAGCCAATTCTACATGCTTAAGTGGAGATGTTCTCGGGGAACTCTGTCGGGGAAATTACCTTGTGTTGCTTGGGAGCCAATTGCTGGGGAAATCTTTATGATTTTTGAGATCTTACGGAGGAAAGGCAAATTTGATGTTGTAAACTCCATTGGGGAAGTGATTAGGTGGTTCAGGTATTAGACGTATTATTCGGGGAGGTTTGAGACCTTTGGGGTATAGCAGGTGATCCTTAGAGATCCTCCGGGGACGTCGTCCGGAGAAGAGTCACTTGGATTTTAAGAGTTCCGCTAGGGAAATAGGGGTTCGGCTTGTGGGAGTGCAAAATTTCCTTAGTGAAGATGTTCTAAATCTTTCCTGGGGTTTTTAGGAATTTTCTGAGGATTTTTTTAGGGTTTTTTGATATTTTTATGGAATTTTTGTACGAAATTTTAAGGGGGGTGCCGGTCAGCATGGTGTAGAGGGTACCATTCGACAGTGGCATGGTCTTTTAGACTGCCTCAGGAAGGTAAAGGGGCAGTGCCGATTGGTAAATGGGGGGTCAGTGACGATCGGCATGACCCTTGGCATCCTATATAAAGGGGGCGAATTACCTTCATTTTTCACAGCTTCTTGCCTTCTCTTTTTCTGCGATTTTCCTCTTCGAATTTTTCTAGCATTTTGTAATCTGAAATATGGTCGCTTTTGTGAGCACTGCTATACATAGGGAGTGGTTGACTGTTAATGACTAGGCGAATGTGGAATGGAGGGCGAGGGCATGTCTTGCTTTGGGGAGCGACAACTCCTTTGATGCGTTCGAGCCAGTTGTGGATGAGCAGACCCTACTGCTACAGGGGCCATCGCATTATCGCTCTTCGAAGGGGTGAACCCTGGCAGTTATGTAAGTAAAAATGACCTCTAGCATTGATTTTTTGTGTTTTCCTCTTTTCTTGGATTTTGACAAGGATTTTTCTTTTTGACAATCCGATGTCTCTTTTAAGAACATGCGTGCTCGCGGGACGACAAGGCTTAAGGATGTTTGGAAGCATCTTCCACCTGTGGTGCGTTGGGTGGTATCATCAGCAGGTTTTGGGAGGTTGGCATCTGCGCTTGATGAGACGCCTCGTTCGACAGCGGTCTTATGCGCTCTGGGGGAGAGATGTTGGAACACTACCCACACCTTCCATTTTGTCTTTGGGGAGATGATTGTGACTTCCAAAGATGTGCAGCAGTTGCTGGGGCTGGATTGCGATGGGGAACAGATAGATGTGGATCGCTCCCTGCGGGTGAGACCGGAGGCGGTGCGGGTAGTGCTCGGTGACGTGGGGAGGATAATATCTGGGTATTCCATTCGGCTATCCCTGTTGAAGCATATTTTGTTGGGTAGGGTGGTTGACGTGGAGGATGGACTATAGGTGAGGCAAATGACCCAGTTTTTATCTTTCTAGCACTGGGGGGCTTTATGGTGATGTCGAGCGGCGATGTCATCCACTTGTGGTTCTTGCCCTACATAAGGGTGTTTTCGAACATCCATTTCTATGATTGCAGGAGCCTGACTTTGGGGACCCTCTATTTTTCTCTGGATGCATTCAACTGATGTTGCCGACAGACTTTTACTGGAGCCATGTATCTTCTTGAGGTATTCTTTAATTTGCACATTTTCTTTTCATGCATTCGCACGTTCCTTATGCGTCTCATTTTTTTTTTATTGTAAGTTCTTGTCTTTGGCAGACGTGGTTCTATGAGGTGATTGGGTGTAATACCCAGCTGACCACTCTGAAGGATGAGACTGTTGGGGACTTTTACCGATTGTATCGATGGCGCAAGGCCAATCGGTAATCGAGGGGATCTCTTTCTCTGGAGGCGGTGCTTCAGGTCTTGAATGGACTGACTAGTGATAGGGTAAGACTTTTCCTTCCTTATCTATGTTCTTTGTATACTCTGATTTTGTATTGGCTTATACTTGCTTGGGATTTTCAGGTGACCTTTTACCCTTAGGGGATTACTATTCAGGACACGGGGTTGACTGGGGTAAACGCACAGCTACGGAGCTTACTAGCGCATGAGTTTGGCAACTCTTGGTATCTCGGGGAAAGTCTGGTTCGATAGATCACTGAGGAGGAGGTGGTGGTGCCACCTGCGTGACCTCCTAAGTCTATGAGGCGGGAGCGGATGCTGCCAGAGGATGCGAGGATCATGACGTTGATTGGTGAGTCCTACCTGTTGTACACTGATATGGCTGTGCCATATGATTACATAGACTTTGTGACGATCTGGTTGATGGCGCCCAGTATATATGATGCCTTTCCTTTCCCTCCTTTAGGTTCGAGTCGGTCGGTGGGGTCCTCCCACAGCGGTGGTGGTCCGTCGATGTCTGTGGCGACTTAAGAGGTTCCCTTCGTATGGTTGCATACCCTTTCGTACAACATTTGACGGGCTGATGGAGGGATGGTTCCTATGTTGCATCATCCTCATGCGATGGATTCGAAGGAGTTGGGCTTGACAGAGGAGGTCCTTCATCCCGTGGTATACCTTTTCGTTCCTCTCTTTCTTTCTTTTTTATTTCTTTTCTTCTTTGATATCGATTTTGCCTTTTCTTGCGACAAGTCTAGGTGTCGACCACTTGGTTGAGGGATATCAGAGACTGGATATCTTCGGTGACTGCCCATATTCAAGATGCGATCCCAGTTCCTTATTTCTTGATTCCGCCTGCTTCGTTTGGGGAAGAGTCTGGCTCGGGTAACGGTGGTGCGTCGTCTCATCATAGGGGGAAGAGAGCGTGCCACAGGGGTGAAGTTTAGGTTAGAGGGAGAGAGAGAAGGTGTGGGTTTGGGCTATGTCCCATTATTTTTTCTTTCTTTATTTCCTACAAAATTTGATGTAACACATAAAAACATATATATGCAATGCAATGGTTTTTTTATTATCTTTTGTTAATGATGAATGAATGCATGCACATGTGCTTTTTACTTTACTACTGAGATCGTAAAAAGAGATATTTTTGGGATTTTGAAGGAAAGTTTTAAAGGTGATAAATTATACGATGGATTTTTGAAATTCTGTTGAGAATATCAATTTATTTTTAATGGGTTTCAGATTTTGGAAAATAAAGGAAAATTTCCAAAAATAGGGGATTACCGATCGACAAGCCCCTTGTCCTGCCTATTGGCAGTCAAGTCCCATCCCATCAATTCAAAACCTTGATGGGTATCCCCTTAAGACTTTTGTACTTTGTGGGGAAGGATTCCCCCTGGTCTCTGCAGGGGTTATGTCTTTTGTGAGGGTTTGCAAGTATAAAAAGGGGTTAGGGTGGAGTATTTCCATCACACCTTAACACTTTTATTTTCCCACATTCTCACTTGCTTACTATTTCTTAATCTTGAAAGATGTATCTCCATGGTAGCATTGAGTTTGCTAACTACCTCGAAGCTCTGGAAGGAATGTGCTCTTATAATGTCAACTACGATGCTTTCAACATGCTTCGAGTCTCTTTATGGTGCAATCGACCCATTGAGTGGAACATGCTGATGGCGGCGGTAAAATTTTGGCACCCCGAAGACCATGTATTCCGGTTTGGGTTGGATGAGGTTTGTCCTACCTACGAAGAGTTTTCTGCCATACTGGGGATAAATCCCAGCGTTACTACAGCTTTACCTGAATTTTCCCGTTCTCCTTGGGATTTGTTGGCCGGGCTACTTCATATTTTGCCTTCGACGGCTAGGCCACCGGTCACTGGAGGAATGATCTCCCTTTCGGTGGTATTACAATCCATTCATTTACAGGAGGTTGGTGATGCTGGATACGCCGGAGCCATTGTTGTGGGCTTGGTTTTAAAATTGCTGCTCGTGACTGGGGAACTGCTGGTGGACCCAAAACTTGCAGTCGTTACTTTATGGATATCATACCATCACAATCCTGTGGCAGTGATACTAGACTTTAAACGGCCTGGATGCTTGGCGAGAAGGTCGTTCTAACTTTCTGAGGGGTAGCTCCGTGATGTTGTTCATGTGGTTGTCTGAAAGACTTCGCCTGGTGACTCCTCCAGAATATCCTTTGTCGGCTATACCTAACTTCTCGCATCATTTCATCAGCATTGGCTTGGATATTGAGAGCTAGGAGAATTGGTTTGTGGAGCATGGGGATCTAAATCAGTACGTGTCAGTGCCTTGGTGGGGGCAGCTGCTGCCTATTCTGGAGCTGTGAGAATATTTATACATTCGGCTGGTTGGTCTCAGATAGACCTATTTCTATTTATCTTAGTGGATTCTGTGCCAATTTGGATGGGAGCAGGTCGTTCCACCTCGAACACTAGATTTTTTTCGGTAGAAGATTTGACTGAGCATCTGCGCATGCGGCTTGGCTCTTTATGGGACAGTCGGCGTCTGTCGACCTGTCCCTCTCAGTCTGTTGGGAGAGTTTGGCACATCCCTAGGGATTATATGAAGTGGTTGTGGAGGGGAGTAGTTAGTAAGATGTTGGAAGTGGAGACTGGACAAAGGTGGTTTGCCTTATTTAATACCATGGAAGGAGGTGTTATGGTTTTTGCAAAGATGGTTCGAGCTTATTGTCCATGGAGCGTCTGTGGCACTTTGTTCAGGCAGGGGAAGCTTGGGAACCCCGGGATGTAGATGATGATGACGGAGCAGGATCCTCTGGTAGCTATGGATAGGACTCTTGGAGAGTTTATTTTGTACCGGGAAATAATTTTGGGAATTTATTTGGCTTTGAAGGTAGGGGGAGGGAATTATCCGTTCCTTTTCTTATGTAATTGTACCTTAATTTCATATTAGTGAAATAAACAAGTTTTTGATCATCCAGCTGTGCCTTTTTGATGAGTTTTGTGTTTTTGAATTATCTATACCGATCGCTAAGGCATACATAATCTTTTTGTTCAAGTATATGTTAGAATGAACTGTCATTCTCGGAGATAAGAAAATAATATTTTTTTGTGAAAAATAAAGGGATGTGATCATGTAAAATGTGTGAGCTGCCTACGTACCTCTGGGGCTTTGATTTTTTTTTTTAATTTTCTTTAAAATGGTTTTTGCATAGGATCGGGTCCACGTAGTTCTGGATAGAGGGAAATGAAGATTTTTTTTATAAAAGGGAGATGAGAAGAGTTGTAGCGCGTCGAGATTTTGAATTAGGGTTAGAATTTCTTGAGACAGTCCAGGTTGAATGGACGAGCCATCTCTTCTCCATATAGGTCGGTGATCATGGCGGCACCGCCGGACAAGATCTTCTTCATAATGTATGGGTCACTCCAATTGGGCTTGAACTTCCCTCTAGGATCCCAGATGGGCTCTATTATTTCTTAAAGGGCTAAATCCCCTTCTCGGACACCGCGGTCCTTGACTCTCTTATTGAATGATCGAGCTATTTGGCGATGGTACCCTTGTATGTGGTATAAAGCTTTCAATCTCCTTTCATCTAGGAGGGCCAACTTGTTAAGACGGCTTTGGCACCAGTCTTTTTCGCTAACCTTGCTTTCAAGCATGACGCCCAATGAGGGAATTTCTAGCTCCACGGGTAGGACTGCTTCTACGCCGTAGACTAGAGAGTAAGGGGTAGCCCAAGTACATGTTCTAATTGAGGTCCAATAGCCCCAAAGGGAGTAAGGGATTCGATCGGCCCAATCTCGATAGCTTTTGGTCATCTTATTGATGATGGCTTTGAGGTTCATATTAGCGAGTTCGACTGCACCATCGGTCTGAGTTCGGTAGGAAGAAGATTTGTGTCTCTGAATCCTATACTCGCTGACCACTTCTGTAACTTCTTCCTCGAAATGCAACCCATTGTCTGATACTAGCTCGTGCGGGACCCCATATTGACAGATGATTTTTTTCTTGATGAATTTATCCACTTTCTTAGCGTTCAGCACTGCGTATGACTCAGCTTTGACCCATTTGGTGAAGTAATCAATGGTAACTAGGATGAACTCATGCCCGTTGGAAGCCTTCGGTGTAAACTTCCCTATGATGTCGATACCCTAGGTGGAGAATGGCCAGGGAGAAGTCATGTTGTATAATTCACGCGGAGGCATATGCTGAAGATTGGAGAATTATTGGCATTTGAGGCATCTACGAACATAAGTGGTGCAATCCTGGGTCATGGTGGTCCAGTAGTATCCTTGTCGGATGATCTTCTTGGCAAGCATGTGACCGTTCATGTGGGGCCCGTATTTCTCACTGTGGATTCTCTGCATTACCTTTTTAATGTCAGCCCCTACGATGCAATGTTGATGGGTTCCATCAAAGTTTCTCTTGAATAGTGCTTTATACAAATGATGTATTTGGCGACCAGTCTTCAGAGGGTTGCTCGGTCTTTCTTATTGGAACCCTCGGGATACCTACTATATTTGAGGAGGTACCAGATATCATAGTACCAACAATTAGCTAGTATGGGATCTTCTGTAGTGACGAGCTCAACGTGGTAGCAGTGAACTAGAAAGGGGGTCATTGTTATTCCTTCGGGCATGTCGACCATGGAGGCCAAGGTAGCAAGGGCATCGGCTAGGTTGTTCTTTGCTCGAGGTAGGTAATGGAAGGTGATATCTTGGAATTAGGAGGCTAGTTCTTCTGAGTGGGCATGAAAGGGTTGGAGTTTCTCGTCCTTGACTCTCCACTTTCTGAGCACTTAACCAGTGATGAGGGCGGAATCCCCGTAGATATCAAGGTATTGAATGCCTTTTTTTAGAGAAACTTTGAGGCCTAGCGTGCATGCCTCATATTCAGTCATGTTGTTGGTGCAAGGGAAATCCAATTTGATGGCGATGGGAGTGTGGGAGTCATCTGGGTCAATCAGAAGTATCCCAATGCCATATCCCTTTTTGTTGGCAGCGCCGTCAAAGAACATTTTCCACCGAAGATTATCCTGGGCAGTGCAGAGGATGTTTTCATCTAGGAATTCGGAGATCCATACGTCAGCATCATCCATGGGGTAATTAGCGAGGGAGTCAGAGATGGCTCTTCCTTTCATGGCTTTCTGCATGATATACATAATATCGAACTCGGCTAGGAGCATCATCTATCGGGCCATTCGACTGGATAAGGCGAGTTTCTCAAGCAGGTTTATGATGGGGTCTATTCGGGATACAAGTTTGATGGGGAAGGAAAGCATATAGTGCCACATCTTTTGGGTGACCTGGGCAAGTGCAACACATGACTTTTCTAAAGCAGTGTAGTTGACTTCGTATTCAACCAATTTACGACTGGCGTAATAAATGGCTCTTTCTTTGAGAGAATCTTCAAGGTATTGGTCTAGCAAAGCCCCAGCTGCAGTATCGGTTATGGTTAGGTATAGGAGAAAAGGGAGACCAGGCTGTGGTGGCATGAGTACCGGGGGTTGGGTCAGATATTGCTTAATTCGGTCAAAAGCTTCTTGGCAGGCCTCGTTCCAAACCTTGGTTGAATCCTTTCGGAGTAGTTTGAAAATGGGTTTGCAGATGGAGTTTAACTGGCTGATGAACCGGCTGATGTATTGTAATTTCCCAAGGAAACCTTTGACTTCTTTCTCCATTTGGGGAGGTGGCATCTCAAGTATGGCTTTCATCTTGGCAGGATCTGCTTCTATCCCTTTCTCACAGACCATAAATCCTAAGAGTTTTCCCTTTGTAACCTCGAAGACATATTTATGTGGATTAAGTCTCATCTGATACTGTCGCAGTCATTCGAAGAACTTTTGGAGAGCAGGGACATGTCCTTCTTTAGTCTTCGATTTGATAATCATATCATCAACATAGACCACAACTTCTTTATGAATCAGATCATGCAGGATGGTTGTGACAGCCCTTTGGTAAGTAGACCTAGCGTTCTTGAGACCAAATGGCATGATAGTGTAGCAAAAGGTTCCCCATAGGGTAATGAACGCGGTATTTTCTTGGTGGTCTGGGTGCATTTTGATTTGGTTGTATTCGGTAAACCCGTCGATGAATGACTTAAGAGCATGACTGGTTGTATTGTCCACGATTATGTCGATATTGGGTAGCGAATAATCATCCTTTGGAGAAGCTTTGTTCAAGTTGCGGTAGTCTATACACATCCAAACTTTCCCTCCTGATTTCGGCACATGCACTATGTTGGCTAGCCATGTGGGATATTCGATCACACGAATGAAGCCCACATTTAGCTGTTTGACCACCCCCTCTTTGACTTTGAGCGACCATTTGGTGCGGAGCTTTCTCAACTTTTATTTAACCGACTTGTGATCTGGAAGAGTGGGGATCTCATGTTGATCTATGTGAGGATCAATGCCAGGCATATCATCATAGGACCATGCGAAGACATCCATAAATTCTTTTAGCAATTCTTCGAGTTGTGCGAGCTCATGCTCATCAAGGGTAGCCCCTATCATAATCTCGCATTGTTGGGTACTAGAACCGGGGATAATAACAACAGTCTCTTCTTCATTAACTTGAATGCGGTTATGTTATTTATTATTAATTATTCATTTGCAAAATCATCATCATCAAAAGTTTGATTAGAATCTAAATAGTTAATGTAAGGCACATCAAGATACTCAAAATCTTCGTTTATTTCATTGATAGGAAAAGCATCATTAAGAACCTCATCAAAGGAGGACTCGATTAAATATGAGCAAGGATAGACAAAAGAAGAAGAAATAGGATAAACATTGGGATTAGGGGGGATTTCAACATGTAGAACTGGCACAACATGCCAGTTGAGGAGAGGTGTATCAGTAGCTTTAATCAGGTGGGATGGATCTAGTGATGTAGTGATTGAATGGACCATACAGAGTGTCAGCCCCAGTGTTTGTAAGTTGAATGAGTCCTCGGAGTCACTTTCCTCAAAATCTTCAGTATCTTTTGATGAGCGGTTGTACACGGTGTTGGGAACTTTCGGCCCATGGGTAGCTGTCTTGAAAAAAGATCTCCATTCCAGTCTTCATCTTCTTGTCTGTATGGTCATACCATGGTTTCGAAAAGACATAAAAAGGGGAAGTCCTCACCCTCTTTGATGAATCGTTCATTCAAGGAGTCACCTGGGATGGTTTGGACACAGTCTAGTCTCCTGTTTGGTCAAGACTGACGGATCATTTTGAGCTCTTGTTCTGATGGTTGATACCCCAAACCACACGGAGGGAAAGCTTTCTTCAGTTCAATGGGATCAAGTATCCCTTGCTGTCTTTGTCCTAGTCCTAGTCCGTGCATGAAGTGCATGTTTCCAAAATTCTGAATCACATTGACGTTGCCATGAGGGTTGTATTCTGGACAAACCCTTTCTTTGAAATTGTCCCCTGTCGGGATTAGAGGTGACTTAACTCGGAATCCTGATAGGAGCATATCATTTGACCCGTGCTGTATCTCAAGGATTGGATTGCTGGTGCTTGCACCCTCGGCATTATCGTCATCGCCCAAGATGGTGATGACCCATCCGTCGGCGAAAAACTTCAATTTCTAATAGAGTGAGGAAGACACACCCTTGATACCGTGGAGCCAAGGTCATCTAAGCAACAGGTTGAAACAAGCTGGGATGTCAATAACTTGGAATTCAACAATAGGGTTTATAGGGCCAACCCCTATTACAAGTTTTATGGATCCCATCACCTCCCGACGGGTATTATCGTAGGCACGAACATCAGCGGAGGTTGGAGCGAGGTCACTGTCCTTGAGCCATAAGCATTTGAAGGTTCTTAGTGGGAAAATTTTCAAGGCGGATCCATTATCGACAAGAGAGAGTGGTATGACCCTCCCCATAACTTTGACGGAGATGTTGAGTGCATGATTGTGGTTTGGCCCAATTTTGGGGATTTCTTCTTCAGAAAAAGATAGCATTCGAGTAGAGGTTAAGGATCCAACCAAATTTATCGCCTCTTCTGGTGTGGTAGAAGGAGGAACTATGGGTCCAGTGAGAAACTTGATCAAAGCATTTCTGTGCAGTTGAGAAGACATGAAAACCCCCCATAGAGTGATGTTAGCTTGAGTTTTCTTTAGTTGATCGAGGATCTTGCTCTCCTCTAGGGTCATCTCTGGTATAGGAAGGTTTTCAATGCCCTTCCCTATGTCATGTACTGGTAACAAGCTTGGGGTCTAGTAATGCCTCCCTGATCTGGTCATGTGATTTACCGAAGAAGGGAAGAACATGAACCTTGTCTCTTCGTCAATCTTGGGTTGTTCTTCCATCTTGCTTATATCTCCAAGGAGTTCTTTAAATGATATTATCCCACACATGTCGGCTACCGGGCCAGTTTTACCTGAAGCTTGCTCTTCATTTGAATCTTCGAACTCTTTTCCCCATCCGGTGGCAACAACTCTTTCTTTCCATGTAAAGTCAATGCATTCCACAACTTCAATGGCTTCTTCATACAGGTCTTCCCATTCTGTGGGAATATGTAAGGGTAAGGGGACTAGTTGCCCTTGCAATTTTAGAGTATCAAGTAACTCGGTCATACTGCAGATGTCACTGGTTTGCCTGAATAATTCTATCATGATCTGGACAACATCATCTAGGTTGACTTCATCGGTGGGTACCACTTAATGGTCTGACTCTTGGGCCCATTTTCGTGCTTCCAAGAACAACGTACTGAACCTCTGGCAATCAATGGTCATCTATGAGGGCAATTTCATCCCGAACTCCAAGAGTTAGTTTAACACTTTTGATAATTCCATACTTCCATTTTTGGAATGGGTACGGACGGTGATGCATGCTCTAGTAAGGAGTGACAATGCCTGATCAGTGAGGCTAGTAGGGTGTAGGAGGAAATATAGGCAAGTTTGGAGAGGTTTAGGAGAGTCTATGGGTGTGATTTGAGTTAAGGGATCAAATTTTGGGTTCTCTTTTAGGAAGATGGAATTGGCATAATTTAGGAGTGGGTTGTGAGTAGTGTTTGGATTTAGATTGGATGGTGGGGCAATGGTACCCCGGTTAATTAGACCTTGGATTATGTTTCAGAGGTGAAAGCATTGGTTGGTGGTATGGCCAGCGATTTGGCGAAAGGCTCAATGGGCATCTTTCTTGAAGTTTCTTGGGAGTGGATTTGGCAATGGATGGGGATCCAAGGGTTAAATAAGGTTTCGGCTTAGCAGGTCTTGATAAACTTTGGAGAGGGGAGCCTAGAGCTTGGTGTATTCCTTTCAGACTGGGACAGGGAGGCTTTCTAGTGCCCATAAAGTGGTTGGTTGAGGGATGTTGATGGTTGAGACTGCAATACTTGCATGTTTGTCACATTTTCTGGGGATGAATTATCTGAACACATTCTTTGGTTCAACTTCTGTTTTAGCAAGAACTTCCTCGATTTCCATTCCCGCTTCTCTGAGAGCTCGGAAATGGGGATAGTATTGTCCTCCCATCGTTGCTCGGATATGGGGCAATAAGTTCTTCTTCACTATGCTGACTTGTTCTTCCTCAAAAAGCCGATTGGTCATGGTAGCTGCTTTTTCCCTCCATCGGGCTATGAAGTTACTGACTGATTCCCTAAAGTTTTGTTTGAGTATCTCTAAATCATGACAGGTAACCTCAAGCTCTTCGTTGTACTTGTACTGCGATATGAATTTTCGTGCCACATCCTCCCGACTATGAATTCTGGACTCCTCGAGAGACAAAAACCATCGGAGGGCGCTATCCTTCAAAGTTTACTGAAATAATTGGGCCATCACTTCTTCAAAAGCCCCTAGGAGAGTCAAGGCACGGTGATAACTGTGAAGATGGACAATCAGGGGCCCACTTCCTCCAAATTTCTCAATATTTGGCATCTTGAACTTCTCGAGTAACCTTGCTTTAGGATAAGGAGACATGTGGGTGTAGTCCATGTAATTCCCAGAGATTCTGACTTGGTCCAACTTCTTAGTTAGCATCTTGAGATATTCCTTGACTTTGTTCAACTCTTCCTCTTTTGGATCAATGATTATAGGCAAGTTACCCCCCGGCTGGGCAAGGTTCGGCATCAAAAGTTGGGCGGGCAATGACCCATTAGCAGGAGGGGCACGTGGATCGTGATGATACTCTTCGGGAACCCATATAGGCTCGGGCAGACCCATAGCGCGAGGCAATAGGGCCTCGAGCTCTTGAGGACAGGAACCTGGTTAGGTTGCATCTCCCGGACCTCAGTCTGAAGGTTATCAATCTTGGAGACGAACTGAGCTAAAACTGCCGTCAGATCTGTGTGCGCAACTGATGCTTGATCTGTGTTCTCCATGGAAAGAGGATGGATACCATACTCGAAACAAGTAATAGGGGAATGGACAGAACCCCGAGGTGATTTGACTGAAGATCAAAGCCAATAAGGAGCCAGGCCAAGGACATGCGACCGACCTGAGAAGGCGTAAAATGGGATTTATTTTTGAGAAAAAGAATGAAAATATTTCGGACATTTTTTTTCTTTTTGAGATAGAAAGACAATATTTTTGGATTTTTGATAAAGAAGGGAGAAATGTTTTTGGATTTTTGATAAAGAAGGGATAAATGTTTTTGGATTTTTTATAAAAAAAAAGGAGAAATGTTTTTGGATTTTTGATAAAAAAGGAGAAATGTTTTTTTTGGGAGATAGTCTCAGCATGATTATTATGATTATTATTGATAGACAAGGTTTTGCCACAACGCGAGAGTCACCTACGCGCCGGTCGTTTTGAATTCGGCTCACCTGAACTATATAAAAATCTAAATTACGACTACACTCAACGGGTGAGTATAGCGGTAAGTCGGGTATCGAAAATCCACAGAGACGAGTTGCTAGAATTCAAGTGATTTAATACTCTAAAATAAAAATGTAAAAGATGATTACAAACTAAACGAGTAAAATTATAGGTTGCGTCGAATATCCCTCACCCGGGTTAATTAGTATAAAATGGTTACATGGGTCGACGGGTTATTACAAGTGCGTCTCGTTTTGACAGTTAATTAAACCAAGGGTTGTTACGGCCTAAATCATCATAGAATCCTAATAAGATTTTGGCGTAAAAAAATATCCCGAAAATTACGCACGAAAGTTCGTAAGCACGGGACATACATGATATGCCCCGTCAAATCTCCTAGGTGCAATAACTAGGACAACGCACCCGAAATAGATCCATAAAATCCATCACCAAAGCAAAGCAACGCGTCAACTCGAGTGAGTTCAATTCAAGCACAACCTAATTTAAATTACCTAGAAAGCATGTTAAAAACGCTGTAAATGGAAAGCGAGAAATAAACGCGATAAAACTATATTACAAAGTAAATCAAAGCATGTAAATAGAGCATGTAAACCTAAATTAGAAAGCTTGTAAATTAATTAGAAAGAAAGAAATGAAGAAATACAAACTATATTAATGGTGAGGATGATGAATAGTCAACATTCAAGCCCAAAAGTGTGTCAATCCAAGAAGAAATGAAGAAGAACTAAGCAAATCACCCAAACCCTAACCTATTCTATCTTCTAAAAATCTCTAAAAACGTTCACCCTGAATATTACAACAAAATTGGTATATATACCAAGTTAGAATAAAAGAAAAGAAGAAAGAAAATGAAAAGAAAATATCTGCAGGAAAAAATAGGGGATCGATCGATCAACCCCTATGGTCGATCGATCGACTGTTAAAATCATGGCAAAAATATAGAGGGGTCGATCGATCGATCAAGCAGGGCAGCCTGCAGAATCCCCTAGTTTGGCATGAAATTCATCTCCGCTCAAATCGCCGTAACTTTATCATACGGACTCGGAATCGCGCACTGTTCATGGACACGCGAAGCTTGCGAGGAGGGATACAACTTCCATGAAGATGTTGGGCCAGTTGCCCAATCTGTAAAATGATTAAAATGCCCTTGAACGTGTGATTGCGTACGAAACTTCACCGGAATGCGTCCGAACTCCATACTTAGTACCTAAATACCTACAAAAGCCCAATTATACCTCATATAGCATGTTAACAATATAAACCGAGGTTGTCTGGTTAATGGGCTTAAATATAGAGATTAAGGCACCCGAGGATGCTAAAATGCGTAGGTTCAGAGGATGAAATACACAATATTTGCGTATCGTCAATAATGTTCTCACTTGTATTAAATTCTCCTAAATGCAAAATGAAATGCCAGACGGGACCCGAGCCTGGAAAAGTTGGGTTTGCGATTTATGTAAAGCTATGGCTGGACTTGTAACCAGGCTCACGGTTAGGGTCCCATTTTAAAAATGCACAAAAATTTAGGCGGCAGGCCAACCCGGAATTTTGGCAGAGTTTCGAATTAAAATCGATAATCTTATGTGTGTGTCCTAGGCTTAACACATATATGCGGGTATGCAGTTGGTTGGGTGAATCGTAAAGGGTTCCCCCCTTCGGCATGACTTCCACGATATACATCTTGCTCTTGTGGTCAATTGGTACGTGTGGACAAGCCATTTGATATACCTAAGTGTACGTGAATTACCTCACTATATACTTCGTGGGGACGGTACGTGTGAGACCGAATTCGATATACTCAGCATACATGAATGATTTTCCTGCGATATACCTCTCTTTATGACTTCGGTCCAGCGGTACGATACGGGGGAACCATTCGATATACGTCGAAGGTAATTGGCCAATGGAAGGTGAGAGTCATATCGCTTAAGCTAACTGCGCCCTGCCGGACCAGCAAGCATCACGAAGTGACCCTCCAGTTACTGGATAGAATTTGGTCAATCATAATGCTCTTTGTTGATGTCGTGTGAATCATGCATGATTATCTTATTAGTATCTTATGATGAGTATGTCTTTCTTGATTATGCCAAATATGGAGCAAAGTACAAGTACTAATGGTACACCAAGTATGGATGGGTGATGCAGGCAACATATGGATATATGTGATGATAGGTGCACATGGAGAATTTTTCTACAAGTGTGTGAATAGAAGCATAAGTATAGGGTACACATGGAAAAAGGGGAACATGCAAAATGGGGGAAATATAAACAAGCATAACATCCATATAAATAGAGTTTAAACCTCAAAATAAATTCCCCAGCGGAGTCTCCACTATGGCCATCCCCCGATCCTCGCGGCGGGTGAGAGAAGAGGATCCTAGGTCCCGTGCGTCCCTCTCGGGAGCGCTTCGGCCGACGTCATTGATAAGGTGAAGAATGTAGAGAGAGAGAGAGAGTTGCTAGTCCACTCAAAACAGACAAAAGAAAGGGAGCCATCCCGAAGGACAGCATCCAAAGACATACTGATACATACAAAACCAAAATGATTCAAAAAGGGTCCGGAGGCTAAGTTACGAAATGGAAAGGTGTTAGGCACCCATTCCACCCTTACGGTCTCTCATGATTTTTTTTGCTGTTTTCCTTTATTTTTCCCATGATATGTGTGCATGTGTATATGTAGTTGAGATAGGAATCATAGACTTGTATTATGGAAGAGATAAAGCGAGTCATCCATAGGAATGTTCAAAAAGATAATATTAGAAAATGGGATTTACGCGATTATTCTTGTGTTGATCGTTATAATGGAACGATAACGCATGTGGAATAACACACCACTAAGAACAAATATATATATATATATATATATATAGGAGAAGGCTCACCTACATCATGCTCTATACATCATCCATGCATCATGCTTAATTATAGGTCCGAAAAAACTTTTTTTTTCAAATTTTATATTTTTCCTTGAAATTAACCTTCTAATCAATCCATACGTAAAAAATTAGGTCAAAATACATTTTGTAACTATTTTTAAAAATCCACAAAAACCTGCTAAAATTACCTTATTTATAAGGGTCTGCGCCAGCAGTTTTTTGTGAATTTTTTAAAAGTAGCTACAAAATGTATTTTGACATAATTTTTTGCATATGGATTGATTGGAAGGTTAATTTTAAGGATAAAATATAAAATTTGAAAACAAGTTTTCTAGGGCCTAGAATTAAGTGTGATGTACGGTGTGATGTATAGTACATGATGTAGATGAGCCTTCCTCTCTCTCTCTCTCTCTCTTTCTCTCTCTCTCTCTCTCTCTCTCTCTCTCTATATATATATATATATATATATATATATATATATATATATATATATATATATATATATATATATATATATATATATATATATATGTGTGTGTGTGTGTGTGTGTGTGTGTGTGTGTGTGTGTGTAAATGTATAGAATCTAAGAGAATTGAGTTTAGAGAAAATAGAAAATGAGAGAAAAAGTAAGAATAGGACTCGAGTCTCAGGTTTTATCCTGAGACGCCTACGTAGCCTATAGAGGCCTCAAAGTCCACGTAGTTCGCATGCAAAAATGAGGGGTGGGGGTTTATCCCATAGTTACAACCGGGGCTTCTCTTATGTGTGTGTGTAAAAAAAGTATTTTAGTTATGAAAAAAGTGTAAGAAAAGTGTGAGAATTCCCGTTTGGAATTTATGAGCAAACCCTCTTTTTCTTATTTTTTTTGAGTTTTTGTTTATATGAAAATAAGATATGTTCAATAATACTAAATAAAAAGTATATTAGGATATGTGAGATGAGAGAATAAAAGTGCTAAGTAATAAAACAAGTTAATGCGAATTTATGAGAATTTAAGGAGAGAATTGAGAAAATTGGACCTTCTTGAAGATCTTGAGTTTGATCTTGAATGTTAGAGAGAAACCCTTGCACTTGGATGATGATTAAGGGTAGTTAATTCACCAAGTTTGATGAAAAGGAAGATGGAAAATGAAGGTTGGAAATGGATTTGGATGTGGAAATCACGCTCACTTCAAGAGAGGTTTTCTGGATTCGCTGAGAGTGAAGTATTTAAGATCTCGGATCCCTTTGCAATGAGGTCAGATCCTCCTTTTTATAGGCCCAGTACATTGCCAATCGGCATAGCCCTGGTCCTTCCAATCGACAGGTGCGTTTAGGCACACTACCGATAGATAGGGTCTGGGAACTGCTGTTTGGCACTCTCTTTCAGGATCCTTCAGAATATCAGTTGTAGAGCGCAAACCATTGATCTGAATCGTGTACAAGTCAAACCATTGGAAATTTAATTCAGATACCTTAGAAAATCCTTTCGATCGCTCCCGGGTTTGGGAGTTGACTTTGGGTCAAATGTGGCTTTGAAGCACTCATTGGTCCTTTGAACGGGGAAACTTTGGATGCAAACGGATCGTTCATCCGTATGGTAAGTTAGAATCACACACGGGGTGGACCATTGGAAAGGTTAGGATACGTACTTTGACATTCCAAAGAGTTTGACCCGATTTGGGGAGTTGACTTTTGTCAACCGGGCCCTGAAAGCTTTCGATGGCCTATCGGAGTAAAACAGATCTTTCGTCCGTATCGTAAGTCAGAATCGTGCATGGGGTGACCCGTTGAAAAGGGATTTCAATGCCCTTTGAAGATTAATTCAGTCTCAATTGAGCTGAAGAGTTAACTTTGGTCAAACAGATCCCGGGAGCACCCGGTGGCCTCCTGATCGGGTTTCGAGGGAAAATGAGTCGTTCGTCAGCATGGTAATTCAGAATCGCGCATGGGATGGACCATTAGAAAATGGATTCAGTGCCCTTCTAAGATTCATTCAGTATCAATCGAGTTAAAAAGTTTTACTTTTTGGTCAAACGGAGCCTGAGAGTGTCCGTTGGCCTCTAGGTCAGTACCCGAGGTATGACTTGGGTTGGTAGTGATGACGGGAGGATTTAGGGACCTAAGGAGAGTTTAAGGGGTAATAGAATGGGGTGACTACACACACCATATTCTATAATTTATTATTCAGGTACAACATTTACTACTGTCGGTTCAGGTAAAACAGTTGCATCAACGGTATTATACTACACTACTTCTAACCTTTATGCTTGATTTTTGTTCCTTTAGAAACCAAACAATGTTATCATGGGATATACGTGGTACAAGCACATGGATTGGATGTAATTTCACAAATTACGTTTGATTTTTTTGTCAACAAATTTGACTTTTCGAGCCACCTTTATTGTATATCTACATCTTTCTGGTGAATAAATTTATTTCCTAGAGAAAATTAATAACCCCGGCTAAGATTTCTAACCTGTAATTGAATACGATTATTGTATATCCACTTCTCATCTAAATTCATACATTGGCATTCATAACAGTTATCAAGACTTAAATTTAACTTGCTTTTTTTATGAGCAGGTTTAGAGTGCAGATTCTAACTTGCTTTTTATCAAAGGCGGATCCTATCTTTTGCAAATGGATTCATTATTGTCTTCTTAATGATATGATTTGTTCGGTGTTAACTATTGAGTTAATGGATCTAAGGAATTAATTTCCTTTTTATACACAGATGATTTGATAATAGTTTCACTAAGTGTAAATTTATATTAGATTGATGATTGTTTCACTCAATGTAAGTATAATATTTATGCATAAATGTATTTATGATCTCTCCCCTTTTTTCTCGAGTCTCTATGAAGGTATTTATGGTTTCTTATTTCATGTTGTTGAAGTTTTTACGTGTCGAAACACTTACATTTGTTTGATAGAGTTTTATTTACTTAAAATTGAATTTGTTTGTTTGAATTTAAAATTGAATTTAAAAATTAAAAGTTATTTTTCCTCTGTGTGTGGCTCTATAATTATTTGTTTGAATTGATGTTGTGATATATTTAAATAATATCAATATTTTGAATGCAACTCAAACTGATGCGTTTTTGTAGCAATACTCGCGTCCAAACTGTCTAGGCTACTGCTGTCCAAGATGTCCATGCTGCTACAATATCTGTCCAGGATGTCCATGTTGCTGCAACATATGTCCAATACAGCAGTAGTAATCTATAGCAACCTAATCGCAATCATAGCAGCGCAATCGTGGAACAGAGGCAAGCAAAGGCAACCAACACAATTACAGCGCAATAGTAAAAGCTATTGGCACGTGATACGGCGTTTGCATTAGGCATGAGTAGTCTTTGGACATTGAGCTTAAAATTTTCCAAATTATCCCAATAAACATCACGTGGTTCTGGTACCCATTTTGTTAACCAAATGAAACAAACGTTGCTGGTATTATGGAGTTAGGATCGCTTATAACCATTTCTCTGTCTGCGGCATCTTCTTCATTCAACTTCTCAATCTCTGCATTATAGTAGTCAATTCCTTCAACTGTTGTTCCCCAAAGGCTCCAAAAACCTATCTTAGTAGTTTGGCTTTTTTTAGGGGTCCTTTCATATTTGTTTTGGTGGTAGATAAGCCAATTTTGCATACTCTTCTTCGTTTCGACCAATTTTGCTAGATTATTTGCGTTTTATACAACCTGGTGTGTAAGATAATGATCGGGATGATTTACACAAAAGAAATATTCAATGTACTCACTAACCTGGTGTGTAAGATAATGACCGGGGTGGTTTTCTTTTAAATTTGTTTCTGACTTATTTTAAGTCACGGTATGTCATTAAGACTATTTGGCTATGATTTCTATAGTAGGCTATTTTTTACGACCTTCTGTGTAAATGAAATACTATTCAATTACTCTTTTGTCGCTAATTTATTTATGTAGTTTTGTGGCTATGCATCATTTCATTTGTTGTATAGCTTGGCTAAGTGATAAAAAAATGTGGTGCGGAGATCAAGCTGATGACACTTATATGCCAATTCAGTGGAAGCTTTGACTAATTATTTGGAGTATATTGTACTATTATGTAAGTTGTTTTTATCTTTTTGGGCTCTTTCTTATATGCTTTTGTTTGATCTACATTTTACCACACGCTTTGGCAAAGCATTCGCTTATAGTATTTAGTTTTAGCTAGTCATGATATGTGTTTGGAAATAAAGGTGTATTTTTCTTTTATTTCAGGAAATGATCTTTAGGGGGACTGATACAGTGGCTATTCTCCTAGAGTGGACTCTTGCTTGAATGATTTTACACCCTGATATTCAAGCAAAAGCTCAATCCGAAATTGACGAAGTTGTTGGAACTAATAGAATTATATCAGAGAAGGTGCGTTCACTCGCTCTAGACTTCTTATCTCATATTTAACTCCCTGGATTTTAATTTTCAAACTCCAGATAAGGTGCTTTCACCTGAATTTCCACTTCGTCCTTTATTGTTTATTGTCTTCCTCTTTTATTTTTTCATTACAGGGCTAGCATGGGTTCTCTAAGTTTTTGAAGATTTTGATTTTTCTTTTCTGGTTTTCAGATATTGGAATAGAGAATCCTGTGAATGGTTTTTCTACAATGTTGAGGTGATATTTAATCTATTTTTTTTATTCATTTCATCAGTGCTAACCTGAATAAAAACATTCCATGCTCATGTTTTCAATGATAAAGGGATTGGAATTTGAAAACTGATGATAAAATCGACATGAAAATTATGAACATATTTCATTACGTAACATAACTACAAATAGTACAATTACCTAAAAAAAATATCTATATAAGTTGGTGGTGAATAAACAAAATAGGAGAAACATTCAGCAAGCTTTCTATAAATGTTAGATTCAGGAAGAAATAAAGGTGATAGATATTTCTGAATTATATGAAAGACTTTCTGTCATTAAATATAGTTACTTTGGTTTATGTAGTGGCTTTATGTTCTGTTACTATTAACTGTGATTACTAATCCATTTTCTTCAATGCTCATTTCAGCAAAAAAAATTGTTCCTTAAAATGAACTAATTACAATTTATAAAGCACAATAGAACATATATAACTTAAGGCTATAAAGCATAGAAGCAATGTTCCCAAACACACCCTTAGTGATGTTAACTGCAAGCAACTTTAGGCTGCATTTGTTTTCAAGGTATTAGTGCTATGAAGTTGAAATTATAGGCTGGGACTCAAGTCATTTTGTAGATGCATTTGTTTTCACAATAGTGAAGCCATAGGGTTGGAATGGGTCTAAATTCCAAATTTAGCAGCCCATTGCTTTAAACGTTTATTGCTTCAGTGTTTATTTGTCGCTCCAGATTAAGCCCTTTAATTTTAGACTCTGGATACGTATTCCATGGAAATCCTAATGTTTGTGTTTGTCTTTAAATTCATTAAGTTGTACTGTTTTTGGTGATTACTTTAGTTTTGTTAACACGACTCTCATTTTTATTTATCGGTTAACTACAGAATATTGGCATGTTGATTGCAACTTTTAACTATTTCGAAACGTGTACGTTCAAAGAAAAAGGAGATATGTTGGTGAGGTTTTATTCTCTTCGGGCCACGGTTGATATGAGTATATAGGCAGGGGTGCCCAATGATTTTTAGGGCCTCATTCGGATAATTTCTTGATGAGGACCGTTATAATGGATGTTAACTTCAACACTATAGTAATGGTTTGCCAAATGGGGTCGTGTTAACATTCAAAAGTTCATGCAATTCCAGTTGACATTCAAAAGCAAACTGTTACAAGAACACCAATAACTGCAGGTACTCTCTTTTCCAGGGTTGAAGATCATTTGACTACGTAAAAACCATATTCTTTGAGAATGGTTGGGATGACCATTTTATAGAGGTTGTTGTTGTAGAAGACTCAAAGATATTTAAGAAATATGAAGCAGATTACCCTACCTCGGTGAAAGATGTTGATGAGGAAAATGAGGAGGTATGAGGGTAAGATGATGCTACTGACAAATTTATAAGGAAGATAAAATAAAATGTTATTGCTAACACTGACCGGATGCAATATATAGTCATTATTGAGGCTGCTTAGAATGAAGTCAGCTAGATTTCTTAATACCTTTTAAGAATCATTGCAATTGTGATTTCTTACAATTAATGTAGGGGACTTCCCCGTCTTTTATGTTCAATAAAAATTTGACTTTGATTCAACTGGTCTAAATTTTCTAACTACATTTTTTGTAATATAGTTAGATCTAAGTATGATGTTGTCTTGATAAGAGAGAACAATGAATAAATTACGACCGTTTTTTTAAATTACACATTATTTTGTTGGGGAACGAAAATTTTTTGTTTCGCGATAATGTAGTTTGGAAATTTTCGCCGTGCCTTCAGGCACGGGGCATTCCGCTAGTATGTATATATATATATATATATATATATATATATATATATATATATATATATATATAACTAGGCTCTCCAAGATACCTATAAACATACTCATTTCTTAAAATAGTAAAAAAAATAATTTTGAGATAATATTTTTTATATCGGTTCATGATATTTAAATGTATCTCTATAAAAAAAATCAGCTGAAAATAATGTCTTTTGTTATTTTTAAAAAATATATCAAAAAACTGACAATTTTTACCCTTTTAAAACTGTCAGTTTTTTACCTATTTTTTAAAAATAACAATACACATTATTTTGAGTTGAATTTTTTTACAGGGCCACATTGAAATATCATGAACCCATACAAAAAAGATCAAGTCAATATTATTTTTTTTACTATTTTAAAAAAATAGGTATGTTCATAAGTATGTTTAATGATGTATGTTAGAGAGCGTGACTCTCTCTCTCTCTCTCTCTCTCTCTCTCTCTCTCTATATATATATATATATATATATATATATATATATATATATATATATATATATATATATAGGTATAATAATAAAAAAACAAAGGAGAAGACATACTCAGTTAAAAAGCTTCGATTTTTATTTGACAAAATATCCCATGGTGTTTTTGGAAGAAGATAGATGAAGTTTTTTCGATTTCAAAGAAATGGTTTTTTATTTCTTTTTGGTTTGTGGGTTCTTGTTTGTAGGAGATGAAGTGAAGTTTTTTTCCTTTCTCCTCCCCTATTCATGTATGAGACGATTAGTTGTTAAATAGAAGTGGGCTATGAAAAGTTAGTTCATTCATCTCTTTGATTTTTAATTCCAAGAATCCACATGGCTGATGTAAGTTTAATAATATCTCAGTCAGCAAACATTTATTATTGCCACATGTCACATTCTCCTCATGTTGGACTTCTATTTTATATATATACATAGATAGATAGATTGGTCAGTACACTTGAAATTTACTAATGGACATCCATTCATCCTATGGATAATATAATTCTCCATTATGTGTTCCATAATTATATTAATGAAAGGGTGCTCCAAATATCAAGAGTCAAAAAGACTCTTGGGTATCTACTTTGATGGACAGTTGATATTAAGTGACTGTTGGAGATTTGGGTCTTGCCGTGCCTATAAATAAGTGCATAATTTCCATCATTCAGTCACTGAAAGACAACATAATAAAATTATAGGAAAGGGAGAGAAATCTAAATTCTCAAAGAGAGTAAATTTCTAAATAGTATTTTGGCTATATCGGTAGATCTAATCGTTGGAATGCGTTGAAATTGGAGTATGTTCTTGCTACATACAAGATGAAGTTGTGTTCCAAAATTCAGCCCGATCAGACATTGTTAAGATTGACTTCTTTGTCAATATTTCTAGTTGTAACAATTATGGAGGTATGTAATTTTAACATCATTTATATTTCTCATATTGCTTATATGTGATAATCATGAAGATCCAAGAGCCTTTTATTAAGAACAATTGTAAATGAAAATTTAATCAAATTAATGTATTATTGATTAATATTATGGTGTTCTTAAAAATAGTTTTACATGTAGTATCGAAGCCAAAGTTTAAGATCTCATGATTTTTCTTTATTGGTGTTTGATATAATGGTGTCTACATTAAATCAATTTTTGTGTGTGCGTGGGAATTTTTTTTTGTGACATTTTCTTCTGTCGTTTGTACTCATTAGTCGGAATTTGAAAGGTCAAAACTTGATCAAAATTTTCTGAAACTACCACGATCGACTGAAAACGTCGAAATAAATAAAACCCATTGTATACAATGGGTTCCACCCCAGTTTTGTGTTTTGACGTCGTTTAGCCTCTAAAAATACGTTTTTTTCCATTTTCGGTAATAATGTCAATGCTAATAACTCTTGGTTAAAAATTGATTTTGCGATTCCGCGAATTGGAGAGTGATCATGGAGTAATTCTCTACATCTCTGTGGTGCTAACTCAAATTTTATATTTTTGGCAAAAATTACGATTTTTCAAATATTATGTATTTTTCCATCACGGGGGCTGTTTTTTGTTCATGGTTTGTCTAATATTCATGTTATGTATTATTTGTATTGACCAATAGGTTCAATATAAAATTTTGAATATTAGATTTATGATTATATGTTTTGACAATAACATTTCGGTAAATTAGATTATTGTGCATAATCTATATTTGGTAGCTCAAATGTTCGAATTGATGTTTCGACACTAATATTTATATGATGTTAAATGGAAAAGACATTAAAGTGTCTTAACCTATAAATATAAATATTAGATTATTGTGTATGCATCTATATTTGGACCCTTAATTATACATTAAGTTTTGAGTATAGTATTTTTTTGGGGTGGTGCGGTGGGGGAAGGGGCCTTTGATTTTACATAAGTAATGTTTACGACTTTCAGAAAAATTATTTTTGAATTCCGTCAAATGTTTTGAGATTCTGGAGTAATTTTCTATAATTCCATGATGTTAACTCATTTTTTCTCTTAAAAAAAGGGGTATCCCATATTTTATGTATGCTTTTCTCTAAAACTGTTATAAAATCTTGTTCTAATGATCCTATTTTAGTTAAATATTCGCGTCAAACACTGGCCAACATATTTTATATGGTAGGATATTAGACTTGTGTTATTGTCAATATTCATATTTGATGAGTCTCGTGCCAAACACAGGCCAACGATTCATATTATTGAATATTATGTTGTTGGTAATATTCATATATTGATGAATTTTGTGCCAAACACAAGCCAATGATTCATATTATCAAATATTATGTTATTATTGATATTCATATTTTGATGAGTCTCGTGCCAAACACAGGCTAATGATTCATATTATTGAATATTATGATATTCGTGTTTTAATGAGTCTCGTACCAAACACAGACCAACGATTCATGTAGTTGAATATCATAATTATTGTTTCTTCTGATGCTAGTTCTCCCATTAAGTTGAATTAAATGTCAAATACAGGCTACAATTCATATGTGTAGATACTAGATTTATGATTTCGTTGCATGCATGCATATTCGATTCATGATTTACAATTTTGAGACTCATAATTAGGTAATCATTCAGTTTAATCAAATGCCAAATATATGCCGAGATTACATGTGAACATATTATACTTTTAGTCATTTCAGATTATCCTAATGTTTGTTATACGGTTAAATTGAAGCTTAACACATGCTGAAATTTGAATCAAAAGAACATTGAAATTTTTGTGAATATTAAATACTTGAATCAAAGTTATATAGTCATATTTACGGATGCCACTAGTTTGGTAGTTATGATTATAATTGTATGTGCATTAGTATGACCATGAATTATTTAAGTCAATATTTATGATTTGTTACTCATACATAAGTGATGAAGTGAAAGTAAATGATTCATATTTTCCATTTACTATTATTTGTGTAATATCTCATGCAAACTCCTTGTCGATTTGATTTTCACATTATGTCTAGTTTTTCATGAATTTCAAATTAAGAAATAGACAATTATATAATTTATTCATAGGGGTATTTTACACATGCATGCTTATATCTAATATTTATATAATGTAAGGATTGACGTTCGTTAAAGTACTCCATTCCATAACAGATAAATATTGGACTAGTGCGTTCATATCATGCATATTTGGTCATTTACTGGTCCATGTATGATATTGAATGGTAAGATTTATGATGTTGCATACATATTATTGTTTATTCAAATACTGTGATTCGGTAGCCTACATACCCAATTACAATTATTGAGTAAAAACTAAGTGGTGATATATATTTTGGGAACGTAATAATGGTCATCAAATGCAGATATAATTATTTCTTTCATCATGATATCACCAATTAAGCTTATAAAACTCAAACATGAATAATTTAGTCCATTTCCCATGCGATATATAATAAACATAAGTGGAAAGTTTATTAACTTGTGTAGGTAAGTCTTTACTTAATGTAATATTCATATTATGAAATATTTGGAAGTCACCACAATGACCCGACTATAATGAGCATGAATATTAAATGTAAAGATGATAGAAATAGTAACATGTGATGCTTATAAATGGGAGTATATTGAGTTTAATCATCACACAAGATTATTCCTTACAAGGAATTGATTCTAACTGATTGAATGAACTATACATGTCATATGCATTATTAGTGTATATATCATGTATATTTAATACTCCAATATCTACAAGCGTCATATAATTGATAATCAATGGTTACCAATGAGAAAAATAAAATGCACATTAGGTATTAGAGAGATATTAACGCATGTGTTGTCTAATCAAAGCATTAATGTAGTGAGCAATTTATCTCATATCATTAACAAATTATGATATGATTTTGTTTCATCGATTATTATGTTGGATTATTTTTTTGAGCCCCCTATTGATGATCAATATTGTGTGGAACAATCTATATAAAGTTTGACGAAATTAAACAAATTAAGTTGGTTTACATGTTGCACACTTGAACTAATAATGATAGAGATAATATGCATCCTTTATGATTTGAAACGAGTTTTTATCTTAGTAGAGTTTGCAAGTTAAACTTACTGTGCTACAGAAAATATTTACATTTGATGCAAGGATTGTTTACAAAACAAACTAGAAATGAAAATAAGATTTCTTCTATTTCATTCTTGGGGAATTAAGTCATTTGTTTTTCATAAACCCTCAATGCTTCCAATTTTCTTGAAAAATATTTTTCTAGACTTGATTATGAGGGATATTTTTTTAAAGCATTTTTCAGTCATTCTCAAAGGTTATGTTACTCTTTTGATGTTTTTGTATAAAACGACGTTTGGATATATTTATTTTAAATATTGTTTTGATCCCTCACCATAATCATAGTATTATTGATAAAACTCTTTAATCTTGTACCAAATTAAATCTAGACTCCTTATGATAATTTTTTATGGACAAGATTTTTTTGTAATATCTCTTATCGGTAGTCGAGTTATGCCTTTAAGGTATTACAATATATAACATATGAATGACCTATGTGGACCAAGTGAGAGATTATGAGAAAATTAAAATCATAAAGAATAGTATTAAGAAGATCCTAAATGGAGTCTACTATTCTAAATGATTATGTGGTGTATCTATATGAATATGAATTTGACATAAGGATAAATGTTTGGTTTTGTTTTCACAAAATCATAATAAGTAAACTTACTGGACTACGATTTCTCCTTGAATTGCGTTTAAAGGTAAATTGTAGTAAACTGTTTTATCTGTAATGAGAAAAGGTTTATAAATGAACCTTATCCCCTTTTCTAAGGGCGTCATTTTTTTAAGGACGTAAAAATCTTATGAGATGAGTAACTCATTATGATGAGAGTTATATTGAGTGTATGTGAATATATTATGCTTACGATATTTTACACATGTTATAAAGAAATGATTGTATAAACTTAATTATATTTCCCACCTATGGTATTTTAAGAAATGATACCATTATATATTCTAATCATTGTATATTCAATTTATACAACTTAAGATCATTGGGAGTAAGTTTATATATTCAATTTATTGTAAAGTAGAGAAACAATGTTACATGAATTTTTAATATGTAATGGATGAATTTATGAGATACTGAAAGATTATATGCTCGCATTAAAGTTGATTGTTCATTTTTTTTGGAAGATCAGTTATTAGAACTCAGATTTACCGATTTTATGGAGAGTATGAAGTTCACTCTTATCTACTTATGTTTATTTTGGTTTAACGACTAATATAATGAAGGGGTGTAACACAATCCATTGGCTATAATGGATATCTGAATTTGTAGCATGCTTTGATGCTATAACTTATTGATTACGACAACGTAACTTAAATTTCAGGATTTGGAGTTATCAATAATATTTCCAAGCCGCTGAAATAATATGATACTCTTCTTTATTAAGATACACGAGGTATTATGTGAGTAACTAAGCACATTGAATGCAAATACCTGTTAAAGAAGAAGTTCTGAAACAAGTGTCATTTAACACATTTGTACAGTGTTAACATAGAAAATCCACAAGATTGGGCAATCACGAAAGACATTAATGAAGCATGCTAAAGCTACGAGTCTTAAAGTATATCCGATAGAATCTTGATGTGGTGGATTTTTTAGTGCTTATTTTGACACTAACATATGATATCATACAGTGTTTCAGAATCATCTATTTCTGTCGTTATTGTACACATGCATGTGAATGAAAGAATGTGACAGAAATAGTCTTTTACAAAGACATTATTGGACCATTATGGAATAACCCTATTTATAAACCTTATTGGATAAGTTGTTAATGTTGTGGTACATGGAAGCGATCATGCTCTTGAATTAGTATGTGAGCGCCATGAATCGCATTGATGAGTTGTTTGATGAAAGTCTTTATGAAAAACTATTTAAGGATGACTCAAGGACTATTGCGCACTTTATGATAATTATGGATCAAGTGGGAGACTATAAGAATTATTTTATATAATTCTCCATGATGTGTTCCATAATTATATTAATTCTAACAGTCACTTTGGTTAATGAAAGGGTACTCCAAATACCAAGAGTCAAAAGGACTCTTGGGTATCTACCTTGATGGACGGTTGATATTAAGTGACTGTTGAAGATTTAGGTCCTATCCCTGCCTATAAATAAGTGCCTGATTTCCATCATTCAGACACTGAAAGACAACATAATGAAATTATAGGAAAGGGAGAGAAATCTAAATTATCAAGGAGAGTAAATGTCGAAATAGTATTTTGGCTATACTAGGAGATCTAACCGTTGGAATGCGTTGAAATTGGAGTACATTCTTGCTACATACAAGATGAAGTTGTGTTTCAAAATTCAGCCCGATCAGACATCGTAAAGGTTGACTGCTCTGTCAATATTTCTAGTTGTGACAATTATAGATGTATGTTATAGTAACACCGTTTATGGTCTACATAATTCTTATATGCGATAATCATGAAGATCCAAGATCCTTTTATTAAGAACATTTGTAAATGAAAATTTAATCAAATTATTGTATTATTGATTAATATTATGGCGTTCTTAAAAATGATTTTACAATTGGTCCACCATTAAATAGTGGGTAAAGTTTAATTCTAACTTTATTATTTTTTTTCGAAATTAAAGAGGAAAAAACGGTAAGAACTCAAATGTTAATTTTATCTTTGTTTGCATGACAATGAATTATACAATGAATTTGATTGAACTGTTTCTTGGCAGACAACATAAAAATGAAAGGGTGTTTTTGTTCCCGCCTACTAATTTAGTTAAATCACCCCCCACACATCTAAACCAACAAATTACTTTTACATTTCTTGAAAGATCTTTTTGTAAACATTCTTCTCACCCCATCAAAAAATAAAACCATCTCATCAAAATGAATCAATAACCCTTTGTAAACAAAACACATTTGGAAATTCGAACTAATATTCATTAGACTATTTCATTTGTTAACATATCTTTCTTTTAAAAAACCTAACTATCATTGTCAATCTAACGTATGTGAAAAAATAATTGCATGAACCAGAATGATGGAAACATCGTTACATTGAGAATATTGCCCTGCCTTCAATAGAACAACATATAATTGTGTGTTTTCTTGTAATGTTGTTTTAAAATACAATAAGTCCTATTTCCTAGTGCCCTATTTTACTTATATTGTTTTGTACCCTTCCCACTAAATCTAATGAAAGTTGTGTGTCTCTCATAAAAAGAAGTCATGTAAATGGCTGCCTCAATTTTCTGTTGGCTTAGACTTCATTGTACAACCCACAAACTTTCATGCGAAAAATGTCACATTATAACTTTTAGCAAATATTTTGTTTATGGTGGATCAAAAGTGTTGTTCTTTTCATAACATTTGCTTTTTTTGTTTATTGGTTATTTTTGTTGGACGATATTATGAAATTTTTAGCGAAACTTTTTTAGACTAAGCCACTGGGAAACCATGAATATATGTCAAGTGAGGCCAAGATAAATAGTCTACAATAAATAAGGTTAAAAAATAGTTAACTCGGGTTAAAGAATAATTAACTCAATAAATAAATGTATTATTATGAAAGTTTACAATACAATATTAACTATATTATGAATGTTATGATTTTATTATTTATTGGGAGCTACATTGTATACTAAATTATTTTTCTAAATGCTATATTCTATTGGTAAAATTTGTTTAAAAAAATATTCAATGGTAGACTATAAAAATTATAAAGGGCATAATTCAAAATTTTCAAAGTTGGAGGGGGTTATGGCACTCTCGAAAAGGGATAGACGTTTTTTAAATTAGTATGAGATCTTATTTTTACAAGTTGTTTAGATGATTCCTGATGGTTATATGGAGAATTTGCACAATAGTCCACCTTTGTTTGATGGAACGAATTATGCTTATTGAAAAGTTCGAAGGACATCATCTTTAAAATCAATCGACGAGCGTATTTGTCTTTGTGTTGAAAGGAGGTGGACTCCTCCTATTATGACTAATGAAAATGTTATTATTTTCAAGCCAATCACAATTTGGACTGAAGATAATTTTAGATTGAGTGATTTTAACCAGGGTCGGCTCTATAGTTTTTGGGCCCTAGGCGAAAAACCAAAACGCGGTCCTTTTGTATAAAAGAAAATCAAATTAAAGAAAATGTGTTCTTCTCGCATTTTCCGATGCAAAACCAATTTTTATATAGAAAATCAATTTTAATATACTAATGTGTAATCCCATCACTAGAATTCTCATCAAAATGTTTTTTCCATAAATATTACGTTTTTCACGAAATACGAGTTCAATTTTCATTTCTTTAACAAAATCTATAGACATATTCACACAACACAACACAACACAACATAACACAACAACAAGTGTAATTTGCAAAAACAAAAATTAATCACACAATCAAAAGATTCTCAATAATACTGACGAACTATATTAAAGAAAAATGATAAAGAGGAACAATAGAACCTGATTTGAGTGCCAATTTGAGAGCAATCTCAAAATTTAATTTATAAATGTCCAAATAACAAATTGGAATATACAAAAGAAAAACACACAACACAAATTATAGTAGTAACACAAACAAATTTATATAGTGGGATATAACAAAGCAAATGAATAATATATACTTACACAAACAAGCTCCAACCAAATTCCAAACAAGCCATAACTTTATGAAATTGAAGAAATTAAAACCCTAGATTTCTAACCCTTATTTTGATGAGGTTAGTTCAAGAAAGAAAAAAGGGGGGGTGGGGGGTAATTTTTTTTTTTCTGGGGGGGGTGTAAGGGTTTGAAAGTCGGGATTATTTTCTTGCCTTGGTTAGTAAAGAGAAAGATAGTGGTGTGAGTGATAGAGAAGAAGATAGTGAGAGAAAGTGGGTGAGAGAAACGAGAGAGTTAGGGCTGGAAATGAATAAGTAAAAGGGTTGGGTTGGGTTTTGTTGTTGGTTTTATTGTGTGGGTTTATTTTTTAGGGTGCAGGTGGGTTATTATGTTGTTATTGTTGGGTTTAGTGTGTGGGTGGGTTATTATATTATTGTTGGGTTTAGTGTGTGGGTTTATTTTAAATAGAACAAATTTTATTTTTAGGGGGGCTTTTTTTAAGTGATAACTCTAATTTTTTTCATATCTAATTTTTTTTGGGGGGCCTTTTTTTTACAACTATTTTTTTTATGCCTAATTTTTTTTATACCTAATTTTTTTTCGAAAGGGGCCTTGACTAATGGGGGGCCCTAGGCGGCGGCCTAACTCGCCTATGCCTAGAGTCGGCCCTGATTTTAACGCTCGTGGTTTGAATGATATTTTGGTTTCTATCACACCCAATGAATTTCATTATTTCATAATGTTCACCACGTCTAGAGAAGCTTGGGATATCCTCTAGCTCACACATGAGGGTACCAATGTTGTTAAAGATTATAATCTTCAAAACTTAACCACACACTCATATGTGTGATATTGTGAATTACTATTTTAATTTGGGTGAGAAAATTCCAGGAATAAGAGTTGTTAACAAAATTTTGAGGTCTCCCCAATGGGAAAGTTACCATCCTCAACTCTTTGGGAATGCTCGACATAATTAGGATAGAAGAACTCATAGGTAAACTTCAGACTTACAAATTAGACATGTTCCCTAAAACCCCAAAGGAAAAAGGAAAAACAAATAGCTTTAAAAGTTAAATAAAAAAAGAGGAGGTTTCTAATTCGGATTCTGAATTTGATGAAGATGATCTTGCCCTGTTTCCTAAAAATTTTGTCAAATTCAAAAATCAAAATTCATCTAAATATGAAAATAAATTTTTTGGGAAAAGAAAAAATTTCAAAGAGGATAATCACTTTTTTTAAAATGATCAAAAGAAGGCTAAAGGTGAGTATACTAAGAAAGATGAATCGTAGAGGTGTTATGACTATGAGGGGAAAGGTCATAAAGCCCATGAGTGTCCTACTAGGCTTAAGAGATAGGGAAAAGGCAAGGATTCCTATAATGCCACTCTAAGAGATAATGATGTTGGGTCGATGGATTTCAGGGATGAATCATCGCATGGACATAACTTCATCGCATTCATGGATAGTTACGTTAGCACTTAAAGTACGTCTCATGCTGATGAGGACATTTCTAAATGTGATAACATCGACAATGAGTCAAATCATTTCAGAGATTTTGAGGGTGATGTTATAAGTGAGGGAGAACGTGGTCTCCAATACGCATACCTCGAACTTTACACCGAGCCATTAAAAATTAAAAAGAAAATAAATGACTCTTAGGTTGTTGTATTTAGAGAAGGAGTTGAAAGTTTCGAACGAGAGTGAATCCTTGATTAAAATCTCTTTGAGTGAGAAACTTGTTTCGGTGGGTGGAAGAAATAACAATTATGACCAACAAAGTGGCTAGTCTTATGTGATATCTTTAAGAATCATTAAAGACTCGTGAGAAATTTAAAGCCCATGTTTCCTGACTCGAGAAAGATCTCGAATGTGCCCGGGAGGTCAAAGTTACCCTGGGAGACACATCCAACAAAGTTGAAAATATGTTCCTACGTCGCTCTTTAAGTTTTAATGAGAGGTGTGGCATAGGTTACGAAGGTGAATACATTTCCAATACCGCACCCAAATTGGTTGCCAAATTTGTGTTAGATTCTTGTGGGCCTCCCCCTAACCCACCAAGGAGAACTCGGCTTATGCATTTTGACTAAGGTTAACCCAAACAAGTTTATGTTTGTGCTGATTACAAATAAAGAGGTCACCTTAGGGAGTTTTGTAACAATCTAGGAAAAGTCTCTCACATATGCTCCCACACACCGATATAACAACCTAGCTAGTCTTAGAGAGAAAGTTGAGTTTATAATCACTAATTCTAAATGTTTAATAGAAGAATTTCAAAGCACACTTCCAACACAATGACTAGTGCTAATAATGATAAGGGTATAACACCTCCCATACAAATAATGGGTGGCCATCCCGCTACCAAAATAAAACGGTAGTCTCATATGGCTCATTCTTAGCATCACTATCGAAATTTAATTAATTACTAACCACCTATTAGTTTAACAAGCAATGTAAAATTTTAATATCTATTAACATGCCAATACAAAAACCATTTAATCGTAATCCAATGAAAACAAAACTAAATAAATAATTCACACCACATGAGGAAGTCGAGAAGCATAATATAAAATCAAGCACCGAATAAACCATAGGTTACTAAAATTCAATCAAAATATCTGAATGAAATAGATAACTAACAATAACTGAGTCAGGAATAAAGGGGAAACACGCCCAACTAATAACATAAGTAGGTCCTAGTCTAGAATGCAATAAAAGAAATGGCTACTCAGAACTCTGCAGGACTCCACATTCGTTGTAGCTACGTATCCCTGGAAAGAGTAATCATCCTTGGCGTCCTTGTTGCTAGACACCTAAAAAATTCTGGAAAATAATTTTACACGGGTCAGAGTGCAAAACCTTGGAAAAATATTTGCAAGTAATTAAGATTCAATAAATAAATATGTGGTAAAACTTTCAATATTTAAGTCGGTGTCGCACTCCAATGAGACACCCCTCACCCCTCATCTATAGTGCACACCTAGTGCATACATCTTAACCTACCTAGTTACACTGCCCAGTCTAACTTGTCTTAACGTAAATCTCACATTTACACTACCCTGACTCAGTACTATCTATATTTGATTTCTTAATTAGCTTGATCAATCACTTAATTAATTATCTCATCATTAATTATTCTCATAACTTGACTCCGCTATTATATAATACACAATCACACTTATTTTAATATGCCCGTAAATAATTTACTTCACTATTATATACGTTCAGTTGAAATGTCCCACATATACACTTATACACACACAAAAAAAAAATGTGTGTATATATATATATATATATACTAGGGTAGGCCCGTGCCTGAAAGCACGCTGATAATCGCAAAACAACAAATTTTCAAAACATGTAATTGCAAAAACGCACAAATTTCTTTCCCCAACAATATAAAATGTAATTTTAAAAAAAATTGCCATAATCTCCTTTGTTTTTAGGACTACCCACCCTTCTTAACAAAAAACAAATAGTCCAACAACATTCTAATAGTCTAAATTCATCAAATAGACTCACATATAGCATTAAATATACAATATTCATCAATTGAATTCACATTGTGTCTCAAATTAACAAATTATAAATTTTTAAAAAATGGGCATAGTCTCCTTTATTTATTGGACTATCCACCCTGCTTAAGGGGCAACAACCAATCGTACAATATTCAAAAATTCCAAATTCATCAAACAAATATTTCAACGAAGTAAACTTCTTTAAAAAAAATCACATATATTAATTGAGGTTGTCCCATGTGTTCCACTGTAATGATTGTCCGTAGTTTTCAAAATGCGACCTGATACAAAATAAAAAATATAGTTAGTCAATGGAAATAGCTAGTCAAATACTATATAAACCATGATAATTATTAAATATATGCCAAATACACTGTCTCGCTAACATGACTCTAGAGAGTTCCCAAAAGAGAGGCTTTGTAACAAAACACATAGTTTATGGCCATTCGTTATATGAGACCTTACCCGCTAAGGATTTATAAAATCTGAGTGATCAACATTCAGAGTAACCCATACATCTACACATAAAACAAGGACATAGCCATAGAATAACAGTTATATGGAAACATATACATATTACGACAAAGGTTTGTTATTTAAGGTTATTATCAATGTAATGGTGGTTCATTTTTTGGATAATAATATTTTGAAACATTTAATGATGCAACATCTATGAATAAAAAATGGTCTTAGAAGGACCTAATTGAGTATATATGATGGAGAACGAAGAACACAAACAAAAATTAGAGAAAGAGAGTGAGGTACCGTAATGAGAGGTGCATTGATGATTATGATTGATGTCTCCAATTCTTATCGATCTCTCTTATCGATTTCAGTAATTCCCCCCACCTAGTGGTGTATATAAAGTGGTGTATAATTGTATTTTAAAAAGTATGATTATCAACGACTATGATAGTGCCACGGCTGAATTTATTTTTAAATTCAGGTGAGGTTAAAAATTTCCAACAAAAATACAATTCACACATTCATCACAAATGACAATCACAAAGGGCATAAACCGTAGGTTTACGGCCTCCCCCGAATAAGAAGATAAAGTCCTATATACAATAGTTTATATTGTTGTGCTTACCATTTTAAATACGGTAACCTGCATAGTGAAAACTTTATATTGAGAAACAAATGTCAAAAATACCAAGTGAAAGTAAATTAAAACAGTATTACGAAGAGTTAATAAAAAAAATCGTTTGACTAATAGGAAGAAAGAATCAAATATGTAAATGTAAATAAAAACATTGAAGAAGAAACAAAGATGATTAAGAAATCGTGTGTCGTTATTGATTTCTGTAAAATTAGAATAAAAATAAAAACATATAAACAAAGAACCAATTTTTGGCCGACAGATTAAGGATTGCAAATATTCCTTAGCAATTAACCTACTAAGACCTGTAAATGTATGGGGTCTGGGGTCCTTCGGATCCGTTTATTAAACAGTTACCTGAAACTTATAAGTGAATTAAAATGCCAATAAAGCATGCTCAATCAATAATGATATAGGCATGCCATTGCCAGTAACTGAACTCACAGTACCTGTTCAGTTACTGCTACCTTATGCTCGTATATTCACCAAATCGAGTTAAACCCGGTACTACCAAAACCTTTCCCTTCCCTCTACTCCTATCCCCAAACAGGTAACCCCACCCCTCTCCCTTAATCGCTGTCACCCACAACCAATGAGCACTCGCACCATTGAAAAATTGAAATCTGTACCCATCATAATATCTTACAAACCTGTAAAAATGAAACAGGGGAAATGGGAAAATTCAAAAATAACCAAACCTGGAAAAATACATGGTAGTGGGAAAACTCAGTACCAAACTTACAAAAATACAAATTTTTAAAAATACGAACATGCAAAAATAATGGAAATTATTAGTGGATTTTAATAAATGAAATAGGGGTTGAGATAACATTACATAAGAAACATTACATAAGAAACTATTTGAAACATCTAAAGGAAAAACTCACCCGTGAACCACACCGGAATGAGAGAACACACATAGAGAGGAAGAGATCACCTTGTGAGAGTGATTTATAAAGCCTTGGATTTTTATTGAAATCAAAGAACAGAGGCGCTGGATTTCGTCGTAGCACACTTTGACTGGTACGACCCACATACCAAAGCAACCACGCCTGACCCGTGAACTGTTGCATGACTTACACAAAACCACCATTGTAACGACCCCACTTTTATATGCTCATATGTATATAGTTTATTTTTACACTCATGTGTTACCTATTATCTTCTAGATGTTGTATTATTAGATATGTGGTAATTGGCTATCAATATAACAAACCCCATTTTTTAAGTATGAAGAATCAACTATAAATTGGATCAAATCAAAGTCTTATGACATATCTTAAGGTAAATAGTAAGTTTTGGGGTAAAAAATATAATTTTATGAAACTTAAGGGACTAAAACAAAAATATAAAAGGGGGGATTTCATAAATAAAGTATTTTCAAGGACCTCTAAGAAATATTTAAAATATATAGTGTGAAATTACTAAAATACCCTTCATGTGTAAAATGACCCTTATACTCTTATCACCTTTCCACCACGTGATGGTCACCTCCACCTTACACATGTCATCTTTAGAGAGAAAGCTAAAACACTTGTCATCATTTGGTGATATTAACACTGTAAGACCACTTCGGCACGCGACACCTAAGCATTGAATCACCACCCCCAAAAAGGTTAGCTATTAGACACGTGTCAACACCGTAATATCCTTGGAAACCTATAAATAGTGCCTTTGGGATCACTTATAACTCACACTAATTCCTTGAGAATTGTAGTAAGAAAGAGTGATAGCTTGGGAAATATCTTAAGAAGGAGTTCTATAATTTTGAAGAAAGAATTCGTTTCGTAGGTACGATTTTATTTAAATGTTGTAATGCATATTTATAGTTTTAATTTCGTGCTTTATAGCTTTACTTAGTAGTTATGCTGGGTAAAATACACTAAAGGTTCAACTAATCAAAACTTAAAATTCGGAAACAATCTAAATTGATTTTATTTTCAAAATATGCCAACTTGTTTGAAAATATATATACGCTTTTTAAAATGATTTTTTGTAATTAATTGCTCGTTATTATGGAATCTCATTTAAGTAATTACAAAGTCAGTCCCGGTGAAATTCTGTCTAGTTGAGAAGGTATTTAAGTGGTGCCCCTGTGACACTCCATCTCTACTGGGAATAAATCCGAAAATGTTCTGTCTAGATGATATGGTATTTAAGGGGTGCCCTTCTGACCCTCCATCTCTACTGGGAACCGACTGATTAGGAAAAACTATGAATTGAATTCTTTAAATATGATGAATGAATATTAAAAATTGAGAAAATGGTTTTAGTAACCTTTTACAACAAGTTATTTTAGGATTAAAACACAATATTTTAAATTGGGTTTATTTAGAGTACATAATTAAACCTTTATTGTATTTATTAGATTAACGTGTGATCCAAGACTCAATATCTGTGTTTTTGAGCCCATATTTAGGTGAGTACTCTATGCAATTTGTAGCGCATTTTTATTATATTATATTATGCAAACTATGTATATTTTGTGAAATGCTTTTACTCTCAAAATGCATCTGATAACGATGATTCCGTCGTTTGTTATATGTTTATATCTCTCCATATAAACATCTAATTTGAATTATAAAATTATTGATTCGGCCTATGGAAACTCTCTTATGATGTTGGCCTTGACTACCGGGTGGAAATATTTAGGTGGTACCTTGCCAGCTGGTTTATCGCTGGTGTGCCCTAAACAAGGTGTTGTTCCAGAAATCATGATTATCTGTCTGTGATGTTACCGGGGGGAAACATTTGGTAATACTATCTGTCTTGGTATTAGAGCGTACATGGCCACTAAAATTGAATAATTGACATATGCTCAATTGTTTTATATGCTCTGTTCTGAACTGTTTATTCTGAATATATATATTGCCATTTACTTTATATATATTACTTGAAATTCCTATCTTTATGTATATACCTTATGTTCTAAATTGAATAGGTATCAATTTTCTAAAAAACCCTGGAATGTCTGGAGATTGAAACCATTCGTCCTTTAGCTGAAGTTATATAAATAACCATTTTTCAGGAAATAATTAAGCTCGTGGATGGAATGTAAAAGGACTATGTTAGAGATTTTAGCTTTTAGATATCCTTTTGTTACATTAAGTAGGAGTTTGTTTTATTAGATAGAGCATGTTTGGCTCTTTAATTAAAAGATTTTAAATTTTGTGTCAAGTTGTAACTCGTTGATATTTAATATAAATGAAGTTTCCTTTAGAAAGCTCTGATGATGTAATTCCTTCACTTTCAGTATTTTACGATTCATAACCTTGTGATTGTATTTCCGTTGCACTTATTCAAGGAAACAATTTAAGTCAGAATATATGTTGCCTTGGTGGCATGTCAAGACACTCGTTCCCTACTACTGTTTTGGGTCGGGGTCGTGACAGAGGTGGTATTAGAGCATAGGTTATAAACCCGTAGACTACTGAACATAGGTTTCGAACGTTATAGATTTCATGTTTCCATCCTTAGGAGATATTACTAAATATCTGATTTATGTGATAACCCTCTCAATGTGTTATATTATTTATAATTGGTCTTTTAGTTTTCAATATTGATATAGTATAGTAGATCTTATGTTTGGCTATGAATGTAGAAAATGACCAAGAGAAGATCATCTATGGGAACGAGTGATTCGAGTATAGAAGGACTGGAAGGTGCATACAAGGCGATCAAAAGTCTAACAAAGATTGTGGAGAAGTAGGTGAACAATGGAGTACCAAAGAATCTTGAACTAAGTAGATGTACTATTGAACAGTTTAAGAAGTTGAATCCTCCATCTTTTAAAGGTACTCCTAACCCCACAGAAGTAGAAAGTTGGGTGATGCAGATGGAAAAGATACTCGATGTTCTTAAGTGTATCGATGAACAAAGGGTGTCATTTGCAGAATTTATGTTAGAAGGGGAGGCTGAACATTGGTGGAGAATGACTAAGAGAATACACGAGGAAAGGAATACTTACATAGGTTGGAATGATTTCTTAGTAATCTTTTATGAGAAATATTTTCCTAAAATAATGAAAGAAGAAATGGCAGCTAACTTCATGAGTCTAGTGCAAGGAAATATGACGGTTAGTCAATATGAGGCAAAGTTTACTGAGTTATCCCATTTTGCACATCATGTTGTAGTAACTGATGTTTTAAGAGAGAAGAAGTTTGAGCGTGGGTTAAGGTTGAATATTCGTAGTCGAATTTCCATCCTGAATTTGACATCATATATTTACGTAGTGACTAGGGCTACAATGGCTGAGAGGGATGGTGAGGAGTACAATCGAATTAGAGATAGTAAGAGGAAGTTTGGGGAACAAAAAGGAAAGAACCAAAACAATAAATTTTTTTTAAGAGAACATCTAATGTTGGGGGATTTGGTGATAACAAACAGTATAATAACAAGATATGTCAGCAATGTGGAAAGATGCATAGAGGACGACCTTGTTATAAGGATTCAGAAGCTTGTTTTAAATGTGGACAGAAAGGACATCAGATAAAAGATTGACCAAACCCAACAAGGGTTCCGGTAAAGCCTTCAAGCGCAAAGAAGGATCAAAGCTGACAGGGTAGAGTTTTTGCCCTTTCTAATACCCAAGCTTCTAATGTTGCAGTATCAGGTACACTTTATATATGTGCACAACCTTTCAAAGCTTTGATAGATCCCGGTTCTACCCATTCGTTCGTATCTATACATGTATTAAATCGCTTTCATAAATTTCCTGAACCCCTGAATAATAATATACACATTTCTACTCCTTCCGGTGACTTATTGATGAGTAAATTAGTATACAAGTCTTGCTCCATAGATATTGATAGTCATAAACTATTTGTTGATTTGATAGTTTTAGACATTAAAGATTTTGAAGTCATTTTGGGGATGGACTGGTTAGAATCATATCATGCAAAGGTAGACTATTTTGAGAAGAGTGTTACTTTCCAGATTCCTCACCAACCGAAATTTAGTTTTGAAGGAACTGGTATCATATCTCCGATGTGTATTATTTCTACAATGCAAGCCTATAGTTTTCTTAAGAAGGGATGTCAAGGATCTATTGCAACTGTTACTAGTTTGCAGACAATGGAATCTGGATTAGAAGATATTCCTATTGCTAAGAAATTTATGGATGTTTTCCCTCACTACACCAAAATGGCCAAATTGTTACCTTTCAGCGGGCCACCCTTGTCAAGGTCATTGACCGTGACACAAATCTCGCATTTTGTGTCACGGTCATTGACCTTGACACGACCTTGACACAGAATTGTCACGGTCTTTGACCGTGACAAGGCTGTGACAAATTTACTTGTCACGGCCTTGTTACGGTCGACGATCGTGACAATTCTGTGTCACGGTCGTGTCAAGGTCAATGACCGTGACACAAAACGCGAGATTTGTGTCACGGTCAATGACCTTGACACGACCGTGACAAATTTTGCAGCAAAAAAAGCCCTAGGATTCTTTTTTCCCACCTCTTTTGGTTTTCCCTCTCTCTCTCTCTCATCCGCGATTTCTGCTATCTCTCTCTCTAAGGTATATTTTTTTTCCTCTCTTTCTCTTTCATTTCTATATGTATGTGTATGTGTATGTGTGTATATATATGTGTGTATATGTATATGTGTATGTGTGTATATATATGTGTAAATGTTAGTGATAGTTAGAATGGTGTAAATGTTAGTGATAGTTAAAATTGTGTAAATGTTAGAAAAGTTCTAGAATTCATATGTTAAATTTAATTATATAAATATTTAAATTGATAATAATTTTGTTCATGAAATTAATTCAATTAGGTAAAACCCTAGATAATTTTTTAACAGAATTTGATAATATTATATAAAGTTTAGTAAATTCACAAAATGTTGCCAATTGTATGTTTTTAGGAATATCATTAGTTACTTTTGTGCCCAACTATGTAGAATGCATACACATGCATGTTGTTAGAAAGTCTTAAATTTAATTCTCACTTTAATTTGTAGAATCTCTGTACTTGGTTGGATTTATCCCTTTATGATAATGAAATTTATGCTCCAATTATAATTATCTCATGTCATAATTTTATTGATAAACAATAAATGTAGTTGTCATGGTCGTGGTGGGGGGAGGGGGTGGAGGTGGGGTGGTGGGGGTGGGGTGTGTGTGCGTAGGTGTGTGTATGGTGGTGTGTGGTGGGGGAGGGGGGTAGTGGGGGTGGTGTGTGGTGAGGGAGGGAGGTAGTGGGGGTGGGGTGTGGTGGGGGGAGGGGGTGGGGGTGGGGTGCCTGTGTGTGTGCGTAGGTGTGTGCTTGTGTGCGTGGTGGGGGGAGGGGGCAAGGGGTGTGGTGGGGGTGGGGGTGGGGTGTGGGGGGTGTGGAGGGACAATTTTAACAATTGTATATCTTTAATTAAGAAATTGTATAGCTTTAATTGTAATTTTAATTGTATAGTTTTAGATGAAAGTAAATTAATAATTAGTGCCAATTTCACATGAAAGTAGGATTGTCCCTCATTGTAAATTAGTAAATTAATAATTGAATACTTTAATTGTTAGTTTAATTGATGAAATGTTGGGTTGGTTAGTTTTAAAAGTGGCATGACGTGTGCGTGTGTGTGGTGGGGGTGGGGTAGGGGTGTGTGTATGTGTACTATTAACATTTTTTTTTATCTGTACTAATAACATTTTTTTACAGCAGAAATGTCTCCTTCAGATATTAAGGCGAAGATGATGATGCTGTTTATGATGATGTCGTCTGGGCTCGATGGTAGCGGAGGCGACGAGGGCTCCTCCGCCCCTAGGCTCCCCAAATATGGAAAATTTAGGATTACCGTCGAGAACAAGTCGGAGCTATTAGCGAGATCCCTCGAGCTGCTAAAGACGGTCATCGGCCCGGGGTTTATGAGTTGGAAGGAGGTGCCATATGAGCTCAAGTTAGCTGTTTGGGCGGCACTACAGGTAATATATTTATATGAATATTTTAATTTCAATTTCAATTTCAATTTCAATTTCAATTTCATATTTATATTTATATTTATATTTATATTTATATTTATATTTATATTTATATTTATATTTATTTGCAACTAACATTGTATTTGTTAGACAGGAACAATTCAACTTGGATCCAAAGCTACGTGATCCCATCTTGGAGCAGATTAGGGAGCAACTCAAGTCGTGGAAAAAAAATATGCGGGCACGGTACTTTGGGAAAACAAGAGAGTCGATTATCCAATGGCGTGAATCCGTCCCGCCCAAGGAGCTGATCTCATTGGCACAATGGCAGAAGTTCATTGAAATGAGATCGAGGATCGACAATTGGCATCTCGCCAATTGGGGAGGGAAAATCGGGTAAAAAAGACAGACGTGCGCTACTCCGGCCGGACCTCTTACGCCGAGGTGGAGCATAGGATGCAGGTAAGATTTAATTTTTCTATAACTACAGAAATATATTATTCTTCATTATTTTGCTTTGCGGGGCCGATACTAATTTTACTTTACTTTATTTTATTTTAGGGGGTAGGGAGTGGGCCAGGGGGTAAGTGATTAGGCATAAATTCTTCCTAATTTATCCCTTAATTTCGGTACTTTAATCACCTCGAACGACGTAATTGGATTGACTTTATCTCATAATCTTGCTATTGACTTATCCTAACAAGTACACCGAGTTTCTGGTATTTTGTTATGATTTCACAGGTATCTAATGTCAAGAAATAGAAGAAGGAAACCGGAAGACTAGAGAAAGTCAACGAGAAAAGTCAAAAGGGCAAAAGAGTCATTTCTACCCAGAATCCGGATGAGGTACCTAAAGAGAAGTTGAAGGTATCATCCTCACAAGCACCTAGGAAGAAACGACACCTCAATCGGATACCCGGAGCAGAAGATATGGACAGTCAAAGTTTAAGAGAAAAGTCAAATATGCAGACCGGTCCGCACTTAACCCGGACCGGTCCGCCCTGCAAACTCCAGTGGACTGCGAACCGAAGACGAACCGAAGAGCACAAAAAATAAAAGAACCGATCCTCCCCGGACCGGTCCGCGTGAAAAATAAAAGAACCGATCCGCTTTAGAGGCAGACCGATCCGCCTAAGGACCGGACCGGTCCGCCCATCGAGATTTGTTTTCTGATTCTCCTCCAAAGGCTCCGGTTTAGACTCAACTTCTTGAGATTTCGTTTAGGGTATAAAAACCCGAATTATTTTCGTTGTAAGTAGGCTAGAACGTGGGGAGTTAATTTTAATTTCTCATTTTCTTCCACAAACCCTAGCTGTAGATACAATTTCAAGTTTTATTCAAAGATTGAAAGTTATTCAAAGTTTGTGTGATCATCAAGTTTATTCATTGCTGGAATTGTTCTTTGGGTAATTTTAGTAAGTTGTTTCTTCTTTGTGATTCTATTTTATAGTATTCCATCAATTGTCCCTAGATTAATCATGAACACTTGCATGTTAAACACTGTTTTCATCATTTTCGGTATGTCCGGCTAGATTTCCAAGGTCGGGTTACATGAACCCAACCTGATGTGGTCATTGCATGTATAAAGTTAATCCTCTGAACTTAGTAATTAATTTTGACCGTATTGCGTAGGGACACAACAATTGTAGGTCTAAATATCTCGTTTTCCCCTGGGTAACCGGAATGATTGAGAATACAATTCGAGTGTCGTTATCGTAATACTGGTTTACTCGTCCTTTGATTAAGTATGACGCGGGCTTGAACCTCGTATACGTAATGCTTGGGAGTACTAAATTCCGGGTCAAATTAATTAGATAAGCTCACGATTAATATTATATTGCGATACACTAGGGTTGGGGGATTGTATTCCCGTCCTATTTTTCATCATCTCATTTAAAAGTTCAATTCAATCCTTCATTCTTAATCTAGGTCATTTAGTTAGCTGCATTTTTCACCATACTTTCATAATTGCATTTAGTGTAATTGAATCCCAAAATCCAAATCAATTTTTTCTTTTCTTCTTAGAGTCATCGTTAGGATTCTTCAGTCTTATTCCATCGTCACAACTTCTGTTGTCCTTTTTCCCTGAGGATCGATACCCGACTTGTCGGATTATTACTTGAACGACAGGCTTACACTTGAGCCTAGAGAGTACACACTTTAGATACACATTCTGAGTCGTGTCAAGTTTTTGGCGCCGTTGCCGGGGAATTAGGTAGACTTAGGATTAGATCGAGTTAATCCAAAGCTTTGACCAAAAATTCAAAAATAAAAAAAATAAAATAAAATAAAAGCAAAAAAAGATTCACCACCATCTCTCACAAGCTTAATGCAAAATTCTGAAACCACTCCCACACCCCATAATACTCCAACCAGCATTCACGAAAATCCACTTGTTGAGTATAATCCTGATAGTCCCCACACTCCACAAGCCCCACAGTTCTGGATCCCACCTCCCACACCGTCACACTCACTCTCTAGCAACACTCCCTTCTCCTTCGTAGGACACACGTCGTGCACACCCAGTGAGAACACCGAATCGTCGAGTGAGAGAGAGATGTCACAGCACAGTAATGCAACTACCGGTGAGGAAGAGCCTCCGTACTGACCGTTGAGAGAATTCTTATATCCCGAGCGCACTGTCACTCCGGGGTGCATTATACTCCCGTATAATGCCGGCCAGTTCCGTTTTAAGAATGGAATGATCCAGATGTTGATACCAAAATTAATATGCTGATGTGGACGAATAATACGAAGACACGTGTCAATCTACGTGGCACAATAGCAGCGAGGAAGATCATTTCCCGACCAACCATGCTTCTTTCCGAGCAACGAGAATACACCGAGGAACTCTATCGCACCGAGGAACTCTAATGCACCGAGGTACTCTAGTGTTCCGAGGAACTCCTGATCAGCGAACAGCTATGGCGGTCCGAGCTGCATCTCGGTCGTATCATTAATTGCCAGATAATCAACAGTTCAGATATTCATTGAATGCTTATATTCTTGGCACGCACTCTGCATTAAATGTATTACCCTTTCATATGTATGTCATTTAATGTATCGAACCTTTTATGTACAGCCTCAAGGCTATAAATACCTTGTATCATCCTCATTCAAAGGGGACCGGAATTTCTTGAAAGAACTTGTAATCAAGAATTCCACAAACACTCAGCAATAACATAACAGTGGACGTAGGCTTTATTCCTAGCCGAACCACTTTAAAAATCTTTGTCTTATTTATTTATCTGTGATTGAATAATTAGAGCAATCTAGTTTTTTACATCAACAGATTGGCGCCGTCTGTGGGAAACGACTGTTATTATCGTTTCTCATAAAAATCATTTATCACCAATGGCAGATAATCCAGAATCCAGTAATCGAAATGTTGGAAATACTGGAAATCTTCCAAATCCATCTGCATCCCCAGATCTGGCTGGAATTATGACGAATCTTGCTCAAGGACAAACCGCCATGCAAGAATCTGTGAGGCAACTCATTCAAACTCTTCAAGGCGGTGCACCTACCTATTCAGGGTATAGGAGTGATCGTGGGCAATCGCAATCTAGACGTACTGGGTCATTTCGCAATGAGGAGTCTACTAATTCTACATATCAACCTGGGCGAACATCATCGATACGGGCTACGGATACAGATCAACGTGTCACACTTTCTCCGGAGAGAACCAGCGCTTTGAAAAGATTAAGCAGGGAGTCTCCTTTCAGTCGGTTAGGACCAAGGAGAAACATGAGTCCACCTAGAGCTCCATCGAGAAGTGTTCGACCACCATCACGTTTGAGAGAAGGATCAGCACAATCACGACCAGCTACTCGTCGAGATAAATCTCAGGAAGCTACGTCAGAGCAATCAGTTGCTCGGACTAAGCGGCCCGAGGAAGGGAATGAAGCATGGAAAGGTTCCATCCAACGGTTGGAGGATAGACTGGGAGAAATGGCTAAGGCGAGGAACCCCTTACAGAGAACTTTTGTTCAAGGAACACCTTTTGTGCAAGCCATTGTGGATTTCCCTACACCATCAAAATTCAAAGCACCTGTAGTGACCCCCAAGTACGATGGAAAGACAGATCCCGTACTTCATATAGAACAATACCAAGCTGCTGCAGATATCTACGCTGTCCCCGACGAGATGAGGTGTAGAGCATTCTCGGGAACTCTTACCGGATCTGCACAGATATGGTACAATAATCTTGCTCGGGGTAAGATTTCAACTTTTGTTCAGTTAGCCGAGTTGTTTATTGGCAATTTTTGTTTTGGAGCAAAGCCGATAAAGCGAGTAGCACACTTGCTAAGTGTTAGACAAAAATCAGGTGAAAGTACTAGAGATTACATAACTCGTTTCAATAACGAGAAGTTGGAAGTCATAGATTATGAAGAAAAGACAGCAATCACTGCTCTGATGAGTGGTTTGCTGCCTAACAAGCTGTACTACACTTTGGCCAAAGATCCACCTAAAAATATGTCGGAGTTGATGGCAAAGGCGGCCAAAATCATGAATGCCGAGGAGGCTATGGCTGCGAAGAAGAATATGGATAAAGAAGTTAAAGTGGAGGTCGACAACTCTAAGAAGAAAGATCAGAAAGGTAATGGTGGTGACAAACATTCCAGGAATAACAGGATGAAGTTGGAAGTCCTAAAGAAGTATGATAATTATACTCCATTGAAAATGGGTATTAATCATGTTTTGGAAGAAATCAGGAATAACGAGGAAATCAAGTGGCCAGAGAAACTGAAGACAAATCCCGACCTGAGGAATAAGGCCAAATATTGCGAGTTTCACAAAGATCATGGCCATATGACCAAAAATTGTATAGCCCTTCAGAACGAGATTGAAACACTCATCCGAAGAGGAAAATTATCAAAGTATGTAGATCGCAGAGGCGAAAGGAAAAATGATGATAGAACTAGAGAGAGATCTAGATCTCCTCGTCGTGCAGAGGAGAAAAAGAGGAGGGACCATGAAGAGGATCCAGATGATGACCCCGATCTTCCCAAGAAGCCAAGGAAACCTGAACGAGAGGTATTTTCTATACGTTTTGGGTCATTTGATTGTAATGTTATTACAGGAGGAGATGCAGGAGGAGGAGACCTTACTGCAGAAAGAAAAGCTTACCTCGGAGAGGCTCAAGCTTGTTCATACATTCAGCGAATAAACCTGGCCGAGGATGATCGTCCGAGGAAGGTAAACAAAGAGAAGCTAGTGATTGGTTTTTCAAAAAACGACCTGGAAGGTGTTCTTTACCCTCATGATGATCCACTGGTGATCAAAATGAGGATGAAGGATGTGGTCATTTCAAGGGTGTTAGTAGATAATGGTAGTTCGGCAGACATCATGTACTATTTATGCTTTGATAGCTTGAATTTAAAATTATCTCAATTGGAACCTTATCACAGACCCCTTCTGGGTTTTGCTGGCGAGAAAGTTTTTCCACTTGGGACGATCAAGTTGGATATACTCATTGGAACTTGGCCTGCTTGTCGAACAGAAAGAATACGCTTTTTTGTGATGGATAAGAATGTGCAGTCCGCCTACAACATCATCATGGGAAGAGTTGGATTGAAGAAGTTCGAAGCAGTTCCATCTACAGTACATCAGTGTTTGAAATTCCCAACGAATTTTGGAGTAGGAATTATGAAAGGTGATCAAAAAGTAGCTCGGGAATGCTATTATTCGTCTGCCGAGCAAGAGGAACTTGAAGAGTCAAAGAAAAATACTACTACTTACCAAGTGGAGGAAGGCACAGAAATTGAAACTCTTGACCCTAGGGATGAATCTCAACTCGTAAAAGGGCAGGTTATGGAATCTACAAAAATTGTTATCCTAGACGACGAGCATCCTGAACGAGTAACTCAGATAGGATCGTCGTTGGATGTTTCAATAAAACAGGAGTTGATAACTTTCTTGAGAAACAGGAAGAATACTTTTGCTTGGAGTCATGAAGACATGCCAGGAATAGATCCAAACTTCTTATGTCATGAACTCAATGTGAATAAGGAGATCAAGCCTGTGAAGCAAAGAAGAAGAGTGTTTAATCCCGAGAAGAACCAGGCCATACAAGAGGAGGTCGAGAAACTCCAGAAAGCCCAATTCATTGAAGATGTGAAATATCCAGATTGGTTGGCGAATGTGGTGATGGTAAAGAAGAAGAACAACAAATGGAGAATGTGTGTTGATTTTACTGATCTCAACAAGGCATGTCCAAAAGATCATTTTCCATTGCCCAGAATTGATCAACTAGTGGATGCTACCTCGGGGCACGAGCTACTCAGCTTCATGGATGCTTATTCTGGCTACAACCAGATCAAAATGAAACCTGAAGACAGGGAAAGTACTTCTTTTATTACCCCAAGGGGAACTTATTGTTATAATGTTATGCCTTTTGGTTTAAAAAATGCAGGTGCAACATATCAGCGGTTGATGAACAAGGTTTTTACCGAACAAATCAGCCGCAATATGGAGGTCTATGTCGACGACATGCTCACCAAAAGCAAGAGAGCTGCAGATCATTTGATTGACTTGAGTCAAACTTTTGATCAACTGGATAAATACCAGATGAAGCTTAACCCGACGAAGTGTACCTTTGGAGTACGGGAAGGAATGTTCCTCGGATACATCGTCAACCAACGAGGTATTGAGGCAAATCCAGAAAAGATCAAGGCTCTTTTAGGGCTGCGATCTCCGACGACGAGGAAAGAAGTGCAGAGTCTTACCGGACGGGTTGCAGCACTCAACAGATTTGTATCCCGAGCAACTGATAAATGCCTCCCATTCTTCAAAACACTGCGAAAAAGTTTTGAGTGGACTGATGAATGTGAGAAAGCCTTTCAAGATTTGAAGAAGTATTTGGGAGCCCCACCATTGTTGTCTAGGCCAATAACTGGAGAGAAGCTGTACTTGTATTTGGCAGTATCAGAAAATGCAGTTAGCTCGGCGTTGATCAAATTGGAGAATGGAGTCCAGAAGCCAATTTATTACACAAGCAAGGCCTTCCGAGGTGCGGAAATCAGATACCCAAAGCTGGAAAAATTGGCACTGGCATTAATTGAAGCAAGTAGAAGAATGAGGCCATACTTCCAGGCCCATACCATCATTGTGTATACCGACATGCCGTTAAGACAAGACCTTCACAAGCCAGAAAAATCAGGAAGATTGATGTACTGGGCAATAGAGCTCGGTGAATATGATATTGTGTATGAACCAAGATCATCGTTGAAGGGGCAAGCCGTGGTAGATTTTATAGCAGAGTTCACATACCCGGATACCCCCGAGGAGCAAAATGTGCTTGCTGACCTACCTGTGGACGATACAGGATCAACAGACACAGATCCAGACCAACCAAGGTTGGTAAAAGGACTTGTGGATGTAGAAAAATCATCATATTCAAACCCCGACCAACTCCGGTTGGTAGAAGGGCGCGAACAAATGACCAACGAGGAACGAAGGATACCCGGGGATGATGAAAGAAAACAGATGATATTTCACCGAGGAACTCTAACAGATAAGAAATTTGAAGACGAGTTACATACATGGAGATTATATGTAGATGGATCATCTTGCACGGCTGGTTGTGGAGCAGGGATTGTTTTAAACTCTCCAGATGATATTGACATGGAGTATGCCTTGAGATTCCAATTCAAAGCTTCCAATAATGAGGCTGAATATGAGGCTATGATAGCAGGTTTTCATTTGGCGAAAGTTATGGAGGCACGACAAGTAATTGTTTTCAGTGATTCTCAATTAATTGTGAATCAAATGATGGGAATATATGCAGTGAAGGGAGAGTTAATGGTGAAGTACCATGCAAAAGTGATGGAGTTATTGACAGAATTTGATGCTATTCAATTGGTGAGGATACCGAGAATGGAGAATGCTAGAGCAGACGCATTGGCCCGACTAGCGTCAGCTACGCGCACCGAGCTGCGAAGAACAATACCAATTGAAATATTAGAAAGTCGGAGCATAGAAGAAGATCTGACGGTGAAGATTATTACCCTTGATTTAGGACCATCTTGGATGGATCCTATCAGAGCATACATTGAAGAAGGAGAATTGTCGGAGGACAAACTAGCTGCCAAGAAATTGAAGTATAAAGTTGCTCGGTATGTGTTAACTAATGGTGTTTTGTATAGACGAGGAATTATGGCAGGTTTGCAGAGATGTGTGCATCCATCAGAAGTCAAAGAATTGATTGAAGAAATTCATGAAGGATCTTGTGGTGCTCATGTAGCAGGTCGGACACTTTTGCAAAGGGTAATGACACAGGGATACTACTGGCCGACGATGAGGGCTGATTGTATAGCCTATGCTAAGAAGTGTGACAAATGCCAACGTTTTTCCTCCATCCGAAGAACTCCACAGGCATTGTTGACACCCATAACATCACCTTGGCCATTTGCCATGTGGGGAATTGATCTGGTTGGACCACTGCCGACGACCCGAGGAAGGTTCAAGTATCTCGTCGTGGCAGTAGACTATTTTACTAAGTGGGTGGAAGCTGAACCACTAATTGATATGACGTACGAGAAGGTGTATCAGTTCATATGGAAGAATATCATTTGTCGATATGGTCTCCCCCACGCTTTCATCACAGACCATGGAACGCAATTTGATAATGAAGAATTTGCTGCCTATTGTCATCAGTCGAACGTCTTGAAGTTTCATTCAGCACCAGGCCATCCCCAAAGCAATGGACAGACTGAGGTGACGAACAGAACATTACTAAATGGGTTGAAGAAGAGGTTAAGTGAGGCTAAAGCAAATTGGATTAATGAGCTACAGTCAGTTTTGTGGGCTTACCGAACAACTCCCCGAGCAGCAACAGGAGAATCACCATATATGCTAGCATTTGGAAGTGAGGCTGTGATACCTGCCGAGTTGGGCCTACCAACACACAGGGTGTTAAATTTCAATTCTCCGATCAGTGATTTGATGAGAAGACTGGATTTGGATATGCTCGAAGAAGTCAGAGAAGAGGCAGCCATTAGGAATGCTGCTTATCAACAACGAACAGCTCTGTTTTACAACAAAAGGGTAAAGAAATGTGATCTAAAAGAGGGGGATTATGTGCTAAAGAAGGTCATTCAGAAGCAGAATAAACTGGAAGCAAACTGGCATGGACCTTACCGAGTTACAGAGATTGTTCGACCAGGAACTTACAGAATAGCAACTCTAGAAGGAGAGGAATTTAAGAACGCATGGAATGCTGAACACCTGCGCAAGTATTATCAGTGATGTCAAATGTAAAGCATTTCTTTCATTATGAATAAAACGAGGATGTTTCGCCATTTTCTTTCTGGTTGAAAGTTTTTCGGGGAATACTAGTGTAATACACTACACAACAAAAGTGCTCTAAGGAGCCAACCAGACATGCTCTAAGGAGCCAAAAAATGCTCTAAAGAGCCAAAAGCTTTAAGGAGCCAAAAAGTGTACACCAGCATAATCAATTACGGTTGGTAAGATAAAAATATACTCTCATATTACAACTTATGTTGGTCGGGAGGTAATATTATTACAAAGAGTTCTTTGAAGAACAAAATATTCAAAAAATACACCAAGTATAGTTGGTCGGGGATAAAAACCCAATAACTGTAGTTGGTCGGCGAGGATAAATTATTGATCTTAGTTGGTCGGACGCATTTTTATAATTGAACCAAGTATAGCTGGTCGGGGATAAAAACCCATCAACTGTAATTGGTCGACAAACATTATTCACCCACCTTGGTTGGTTGGAAACAGTTTGAACATTTTTACTCATTACTTTATTATTAAGTGATCGAGAAACATTACTAATACTTGTAACTTTTTATTAAGTTGCTTAATGAACAATATTATTGTTATCTTTTTAACAGATACATATGTGCAAATATAAAGGTGTTTGATAAACACAAGACAATAGCAAAATTGGCAAACAGAAAATGAAAATCTTTTCATTAATCTAGAATAAATTACAAGTTACATAAATGTACTAATTGTTACATTGAAAACCTATTCTATTGGTTTCTTTCCTTTATTTTGTGAAGCAGGCTCCTCGCCGGCAGGAGGGTCTTCTAGGCAAAGGGGAGAATTGATGAAATTAACATCTCTGAGCATTCTGACGTTCATAACAGAAGGTGTATCTAAGAGATGCTCAGGACGAGATAATTCAACTTGGGAATGAAGGCTATAATCACCAAAGTATTTTGAAATTAGGATGCGAGGAATGAAACGAGCTGGGATCCATGCCATGTCCAATTTGAAAGGTGGTACAGGCAGGTCTAATAATGATGGAGCATGATAATCCCATAAGAAATGCCCTTGCTCCAATTTTAACACACCCAGTGCATTCAACCATCCTTGCTTGTAACCTTCATTGTTGGCATGTTCAATACGAGCATCCAGGTGAACAAGGGCTTCATTGTATCCTGCCATCCAGAATTCCCTTGGCTATTTATGGAATTCGAAGGTTAATCTCTCCAATTGTTCATTAAGGCTTTTGGCAAAAAGATCCTTATTATGCAAGGCAGATTTCGTCGATGTAAGCTGATCTTCCAGAGACAGATTTTTATTGGACATTTCAGTCAGAGCACGGTCTTTTACTTTCAACTGGAATGCTTGAGTTTCCAGAGTAGACTGAGTACGAGCCTCTTCAACATTACGACTGAGAACTCTTGATCGGCTCCGAGAAGCAACTGGAGAACTTTGCTCCTCGACAGTTCTTCCTCGCCCCCGAGAACCTCTTCCTCGTCCCCGAGCAGTTCCAGAAATGGCAGATCTTCTTAAGTCCTCCAGCTCTTGCCTTAGTTTGGCATTTTCGACCTCTAAGAACGAGAAGCCTTCATCAGTAACTGGTATTAATGCAGTAGAAGATGAAGCAGCAGATTCATATTGAGCCAATTTTTTCTGCAAATTATTATTTTCTTGTTCCAGGATCTCGGCAATTTGTCTGCAGGCTTCAACTTCACCTTTTAGGGTCCTTTCCCTAATATCATATGCAGCAATGATCTTCTTATGGCCTGTTTCAGAAGAAAGTTATTGGTATCTATTTTCATAATCTTTGTGTAACAAAGCCATTGATTCATTGTGCTGACCTTGGAGATCCTCTATGGAACCATGAAGTTCCTCGATCAGTTCGTAATACGCCACATTATTGGCCACAGATCTATCAAGCAAATCCTTCAGATACCGGTAAGCCTCAACTGCTTGTTCTGAGGCACCGTGACCAAGGATGTCGACAATTTCTGATGTACTAAGGATTGTATGACCAGCTTTATAGTATTGGTGACATTGCTGCATCAGCGCGGTATCATGTGAAGAGATCAATTCCATTCTAGCAACAAACTAAAGACGAGAAAAAGACAACAATCAACAAAAACAAGTTATCAACAACAGAGATGAGCAAAGATATATTTTATTAGATCATCAAAAAGTTACATTGTTCGATTACAAGGAAATATAGAAATGATACCGAACAACTTCACACCTTTTACTTGTCCCCCAAGACTTTCTCGGGAGGCTGGGACGAGGAGCTCGGTTGCTCGGTGGTAACAACAGCTTGATCGGTAGGAATCTTCTCGGGAGGAGGAGGCATGGAAGAAACGTCCTCGGTGGCAGAGGGTTGCGAGGCAGAAACTTGATCGCCCATAGCCATAGAAGACTCATGTGAGGCAGGCTCATCTTCTTCTTCTTCCACAATTGGTGGAGGAGGACCAGGGAGATGTTGTTGGAATAGATCAGAATCGTCTTGGACTTTTAGCTCTTGCAGAGCGGCTACCCAGCCTTCATGGAAGTATTTCGACTTCCCATATTGGACTTGGGATGTCATTGCAGCTATCCCTCTCTCCCATCCTTTCTCCCAACCAGCACTGAAATGTTTCTTGATTGCAACTTTTCTCCTCGACTTCTCCGAGGAGAGCTTCACCTCCAATTCCTCTTTCCTGACCTTGATATCTCGCAAAGTAGATAATTCTTCTTCTGCCTTCTTCAACTTATCATCAGATTCCTGATGTTTAACCTCCAAACCTTTAACTTTCTCCTCCAAATTCTTGGAGGTTTCGGCCATTTTCACCTTCTCAGCCTCAACCACAGCTAACTTTTTCTCCCAAACAGTTTTCTCCTCGATGTACTGTTGGCGAGATTCCTTCACAGATTGGGCTAAACCCAACAACGCATCGTCAACATCGGACGAGGAACTGAAAGCTTTAATAACTTGATCTTTCTTCACGATGGTATTGAAGCAGTTCACCAGCTGAAAGATAAGAAAAACAATAAAGTCAACACAAATACAAGAATTCAAAAAAAAGAAAGAAAGACCAAAGGAATGAGAAATTTACTGAAGAAAGATGACGAGCAGCTAGGGATGTCAGTGTATCCCTAGGAATTTTTTCATCAACCCCGAGAACCTCGGGTATAACTGAGCTCTTTGAAGAACTCGGAAGAATGATGTTTGAAACACTACTACCACCAGCGGGTAGAGAAGATGCAGTTCCAGCAAGATTAACTGAGGATAATTTCCTCAATCTCTTCAAAGGAGGGTCAGCAGCATCAACCAAGGAAGAAGTCTTGGTCGGAGAGATTGTAATTACTTCCACGGGAGTTTTCCTCTTGCTCGGAGCCACTGGGGGCTTCTCGGCAGCTTTTGAAGGCTCAATATCCACCTTCTTAGTCCCTTCTGGGACATCAGTTCTGCTTTTCTTGGCTCCAACAGCAGAAGAAATTTCATCAAATAGAGCAGGAGGAGCTCTTTTCTTGCCCATTCTTTGAGATAAAGGGATATGAGAATCTGAAGATGAACCTTCTGGAGTTGAAGCTGGTTCAACAGGGCGAGCAGTATAAGAGGTTGTGTAACTCCTATACTGTAGCAAATATGACGCAGACCTAATATGCTCGTCAGCAATCGTCTTATGCAAACCCCAGATAAGTTTAAGATGTTTAATATTCACTTCTGATTCCTTTGGAGTTTTTCTTTTGCTATCAACTGCAAATAGATACATAATGAAATATCGGTCATACATTTTATCAAACATGATGAAAGCATAATTTTATAAGTAAAATAAAATGAAAAATAAACCTATCCCATTGCCATATGGGGGGCATCTGGGACCGTTGTACGCTTCATCCCCAGCTAAAGGCGCATGTTGCCAATTTTTTATGATCAACCCATGCTCAAAATAATCTCTATTTGAGTCAGGGAGATTAACTACAAGAGCCCTATTCAGATACCTAGTTTTTAAATAATAAATATTATCTAGAATAGCCCATTTATTGCAAAACATAATTTCAGGGATCCCAATACGAGTCCCATGAGTTAGGTTTAATTTGTGAACCCCATTAATTATTCTCCATGAATTGGGGGCTATTTTTGCAGGAACAAGATCAAAATATTGACAAAACTCAAGACATAATGGGTTTGGTGGAAAGGAAAAACCACATTCAGCAACAAAAAGACTGGGGAACCAATGTCCCTCAGCCAATCGAAAGTAATCTAAAGGCTCAGAAAGAACCTCTAGAGTTACCCACGAAGGAATGGAAAAATCAGAACGGAATTTCTCAACAGACTCCACAATATAAACCATATTGAATAAAAGAGATACAGAAGAAAGGAAGAATATCTTACAGAAAGAAAGGAGGTATGTTGGCAACGAACGGAAACAAGGATGAACGCACAAGAGAGAAGAAGAGAATAGAAAGCTTGAATGCAGAAAATGGAAAACGTAGACGACGGTATGGTTACCAAAGAAGTTTAAATACTTTGCATTGGGAAGCGGCGAAAGAAATGATTACCAAAAAGAAACTACTGAACTTCCGGCGGCTAAAAGGACAAAAATTGCACGAAAATCGAAGCGCTTATGAAAAAGGCGGAAAACAGCGAAATAAGAAGGAAATTTGAATACAATGTTCCTGAAACCCAGGAAGGTCATTTAATATTGCCATATACCGAGAAAGAATGTTACATACTCCTCAAAATTCGAAATATGAAACATTGGGGGCTTCTGTTGATACCAAAATTAATATGCTGATGTGGACGAATAATACGAAGATACGTGTCAATCTACGTGGCACAATAGCAGCGAGGAAGATCATTTCCCTACCAACCATGCTTCTTTCCGAGCAACGAGAATACACCGAGGAACTCTATCGCACCGAGGAACTCTAATGCACCGAGGTACTCTAGTGTTCCGAGGAACTCCTGATCAGCGAACAGCTATGGCGGTCCGAGCTGCATCTCGGTCGTATCATTAATTGCCAGGTAATCAACAGTTCATATATTCATTGAATGCTTATATTCTTGGCACGCACTCTGCATTAAATGTATTACCCTTTCATATGTATGTCATTTAATGTATCGAACCTTTCATGTACAGCCTCAAGGCTATAAATACCTTGTATCATCCTCATTCAAAGGGGACCGGAATTTCTTGAAAGAACTTGTAATCAAGAATTCCACAAACACTCAGCAATAACATAACAGTGGACGTAGGCTTTATTCCTAGCCGAACCACTTTAAAAATCTTTGTCTTATTTATTTATCTGTGATTGAATAATTAGAGCAATCTAGTTTTTTACATCAACACCAGACGCTACCACACTACCATGGTATGGATTCTGAAAAGGCATACCTGCATATACGAGAATTTGAGGACGTGTGTGATACCCTCAATGATCAAACTTGCACCCAGGAGGTGATCCGCCTCAAACTCTTCCCATTCTCGTTAAAAGATAAAGCTAAGACCTGGCTATGGTCTTTACCTCCAAGCTCGATTCCATCTTGGAACGAGTTACAATCCAGATTTCTCAAGAAGTTCTTTCCACCACATCGAACAATCTCCATAAAGGCACAGATTTAATCGTTCAGGCAATTGGAGAATGAGCCTTTCCATCGATGTTATGAGCGTTTCAATGAGTTAACTGCTTCGTGCCCCCATCATGGATTTGATACAGCTCAAATCATTTCCTTCCTTTATAATGGGTTGAACCTTAACTCCAAGCAACTCATTGAAACCATGGGTAGTGGTCCGTTTATAGAGCTAGACTGTCACGATGCTGAGCTTCACCTGAGGTATGTCGCCGAGACTACCCAATCGTGGGATATTTCTGATCCTAATGCTCAGAATCGAAATCGTCAAGCGACCACTACTCCATCGGCGTCCGGCCTACACCATGTAGACAAGACCTCTATGTCGGACTGTCGATTGGACTCCCTTGAGAAAGGATTTCGAGATTTATGCGAGGTAGTTGGATCGTTCAAAAACCCCGTCGAAAAGGTGTGTGCGATTTGCGAGGCGGGCCATTCAACTGAAGAATGCCCGACGATACCCGCCTGCAAAGTAATGTTGCAGAAGCAAGTTAGTGGAGTAGGAGGCTTTAAGGGTAATTTCGGTGCCCCGCACGGGAATTCATACAACCCCTCGTGGAAAAATCATCCCGGATTTAGCTACGGGCAACAACATGCCGCAATGAACCCTTCTTCGCATGTTGCCCCTCCTCCTCCACAACAATTTCAACAAGCTCCACACATGCAAGGTCATGTGCAAGCACCGCCACCCCATGGAAATTATATCCCGCCACAGCGGAGAACTCTCGAGGATACGATGAATCAATTCATCACTAGCCAGACCGCAACCAATGCCAAATATGATCGTCTAATTGGCGACATAAATGCAAATCTATCCAAAATTCAATCCTCATTGAGCATTCAAGAAAAGGGCAAGTTTCCTGCCCAGGGCCAAAGACCTCCCCAAGGTCAAACTAGTGTTAGCTCCACTTCTATTGATAATCAGGAGCAATGTCAAGCTGTGACCACTCTTCGTAGTGGGAGAGTCGTTGATTTATCACCTCCCCCACACGACACAACCAAAGATAAGGTGATTTCGCCCGGCACGAAAGAGGCCGAAGATGTCACCTCAAATGAGAGTGATCAAGATGACACTAGTGAGCCCGAGGTAGTTGTGAAACCACCCTCCGCGGCACCGTTTCCTCAACGGTTGATTCCTTCCCAGAAAGGAAACCCACGTGATGACGTGCTAGAAATACTAAAGCAGGTAAAGCTGAATTTACCATTCCTCGATGCCATCAAACAAATTCCAGCTTATGCAAAAGTCATCAAAGATTTGTTGACGGTAAAAAGGAAGATGAGAGTGAAGAAGAATGTCTTCCTAGCACAGAACGTGAGCTCCATCCTACTCAATGAGCTTCCTCCTAAATTCAAAGATCCCGGTGCACCCACCATTTCCTACATCATTGGAGAGAACAAAATTGAAAAAGCCTTACTAGACTTGGGAGCAAGTGTCAATATTCTCCCTTACTCAATCTATAGGCAACTCGATTTGGGTGACCTTAAGCCCACAAGAATCACTCTCCAGTTAGCGGATCGAACTGTGAAGGTCCCACGAGGTGTAGTAGAGGACGTGATCGTTCAAGTGGACACTTTCTACTTCCCGGTAGACTTTGTCATTTGGGACACGGAGCCCTCCTTAATCTCGACCAATCATGTTCCCATCATTCTCGGACGTCCATTCTTAGCAACAGCTAACGCTATTATTAACACACGGAATGGGCGAATGCAGCTCACTTTTGGGAATATGACATTGGAGACCAACATCTTCAACATTGCCCAACATACGGGAGAGGAAGATGATATTCACGCGGTGAGTCTCATAGATGAGATAGTAGAGGATTACATTGAGGAGAATTGCTGTGGCGATGCCTTAGGATCCTGTCTGGTTTCGAGCAATAAGAGTGAGGGGACGTATACTGAGTATGAGAGGGAGATTAGGGAATTAAGAGAGTTACTCGATGAGAGAGCGTCGGACGAGGATGCGAGTGATGTGAATTGGGTTTCTAGATTCGAAGAGTTACCACCACGGGATACACCCGTTGTTCCCTCCGACGAGAAGTTTCCAACTCTTGAATTAAAGAAAATCCCCTCCCATATCAAATATGCCTACTTAGGAGAGGATGAGACATTTCCTGTTGTTATCTCCTCTAGCCTAGATGACGAGCAGGAGGGTAAGCTGTTAAAAATTTTGAGGAAGCACCTAAGTGCTTTTGGTTGGTGTAAAGCTGATTTGAAGGGGATAAGTCCTCTTATTTGCACCCACAAGATTCACCTCGAAGAGGATGTCAAACCCTCTAGAGAAATGCAAAGAAGACTAAACCCCAACATGAAAGAAGTTGTGAGAACCGAGATCATTAAACTATTAGATGCCGGGATTATCTACCCAATCTCGGATAGCAAATGGGTGAGCCCTATTCAAGTCGTCCCGAAGAAGTCGGGTATGACTGTGATTGAGAATGCTAAGGGAGAGCTTGTTCCCCAACGCACCACCACCGGTTGGCGTGTTTGCATTGATTACCGAAAACTCAATGCGGGAACAAGAAAAGATCATTTCCCCTTGCCATTCATTGATCAAATGCTTGAGCGAGTGGCGGGCCACCCATATTATTGCTTCCTTGATGGTTATTCCGGATATAACCAGATTGAGGTAGATGTACTTAACCAAGAGAAGACGACGTTCACTTGTCCTTTTGGTACGTTTGCCTACAAACGTATGCCATTCGGCTTGTGTAATGCACCCGCGACCTTTCAACGGTGCATGTTGAGCTTATTTAGTGACATGGTCGAAAGAGGACTCGAGGTGTTCATGGACGATTTCAGCATTTTTGGCACCTCTTTCGATCTTTGTCTAGAAAAATTGGAGCAAGTACTTGCTAGGTGTGTGGAGAAGAACTTAGTGCTGAATTGGGAGAAGTGCCATTTCATGGTCACTGAAGGAATAGTTCTTGGCCACATAGTATCATCTAAAGGCATAGAGGTTGATAGGGCTAAGATAGATGTCATAGCTGACCTTCCCCCACCGAGATCGCTTAAAGACGTGCGCTCATTCTTGGGTCACGCCGGGTTTTATCGCAGGTTCATTAAAGACTTTAGCGCTATCGCTAGACCCTTAAGCAACCTTCTCATGAAGGATAACCCGTTTGAGTGGACCGAGGCATGCCAAAGCTCCTTTGACAGATTAAAGAACATGCTCGTGTCCGCTCCCATCATGCAAGTCCCGGATTGGTCTTTACCATTCGAACTCATGTGTGATGCAAGCGATTACGCAATTGGGGCCGTTTTGGGCCAACGTCAAGATAAACAAGCTCATGTCATCTACTACGCTATCCGGACCCTTACTGGACCTCAACTCAACTACTCTACCACGGAGAAGGAGTTGCTAGCAGTTGTCTTTGCCCTTGATAAGTTCAGATCGTATCTCATTGGTTCTCCTATAATTGTCTTCACCGACCACACGGCTCTAAAATATCTACTTGCGAAGAAAGACGCCAAGCCGCGCCTCATAAGGTGGATCCTACTCCTACAAGAGTTCAATCTCTCTATCAAGGATAAGAAAGGAGTAGAAAACGTCGTTGCCGACCATTTGTCTCGGCTTTCGTCCGACGTACCTAGTGATCCCATTCCCATAGACGAATATTTCCCGGATGAGCAACTCTTTGCTACTTCTTCATATCCCTAGTTTGCGGACATAGTTAACTATCTTGTCGCGGGAGCCGTCCCGCCCAATTGGACCCCGCAAGATAAGAAGAGGTTTCTTAATTGGTCGCGCATGTTCTTCTACGATGATCCCTTACTCTTTAAATACTGCGCCGACCAAATCATCCGACGATGTGTACTGGATGACGAGATTACAAAGGTCATCCAGTTTTGTCATTCGAAAGCATGTGGAGGCCACTTTTCAGCGAAAAAGACGGCCCTAAAATTCTACAATGCGGCCTCTATTGGCCCACAATCTTCCGGGATGCAAATGACGCTTGCAAGTCATGCAATAGGTGCCAACGAATGGGAGCCATCTCTCGCCGCGACATGATGCCCCTTACTCCCATACTCATCATTGAGATATTCGATTGTTGGGGTATTGACTTCATGGGTCCCTTTCCCCCATCCTTTGGTTTCCTATACATCCTAGTCGCGGTAGACTACGTTTCTAAATGGGTAGAAGCTATATCTACTAAGACTAATGACAGTAAGGTGGTGATAAAGTTCCTACAGGAACACATACTTTCTCGATTCGGCGCACCGAAAGCGATAATTAGCGACAATGGCACGCACTTTCGCAATAGGCCATTTGAGAAGCTCATGAGAAAGTATGGAGTCGTCCACAAGGTTGGAACGACGTATCACCCACAAACAAATGGGCAGGCCGAACTAGCGAATCGTGAAATCAAGAACATTCTCGAGAAGACCGTCAATCCTAACCGGAAAGATTGGTCAATTAGACTGAACGATTCGCTATGGGCTTATCGCACCGCATACAAAAATCAGCTTGGTATGTCCCCTTTCCGCTTCGTGTATGGCAAGCCTTGCCACCTCCCCGTAGAGTTAGAACACAAAGCGTATTGGGCAATTAAGGAGCTCAATTATGCCATGAACAAAGCCGGTGAAGCCCGTAAGCTTCAAATAAATGAGTTAGAGGAGATACGCAATGATGCGTATGAGAATGCCAAAATTGCCAAAGAACGGATGAAACTCGCTCACGATAGCATCATTCGACGCAAAGAGTTTCTTCCCGGGCAAAAAGTTCTTCTCTATAACTCTCGGCTTCATCTCTTTCCGGGCAAGTTGCGGTCGCGATGGTCTGGCCCGTTTGTTGTCAAGAATGTTTTCCCCCACGGAGCTGTCGAATTAGAAGATTTAAAAGGGGGAAACACATTCAAAGTGAATGGACAACGCCTAAAGCCATATCTTGAGGCGTGCGAAGAAGAAGTCGATACCGTTTGGTTGTCGGACCCCGTTTACGGGGTAGAGTGAACAATTCCAGTTAGGTCGTTGCACCCCCGACGCGTATGGGGTGAGAGTCGTGTGTGTCGTGTGCGTTAGTGAGTGTCGTTAGGATTTTGGTACATTCGGGTTAGCATGTGCACGTTGAGGATTTTGGTCAATTTGACTGACCGGCGATATTGAGAGGTCCCTAGTCTATAGTTGGTGAGTACCGCGGTTTAAAAGTGCAATCTTTCGAAGAAGAGAAGTTGAAATCCATTTCGGGGAAATTCCAGCACAAAACCCCCCAAGCCGGACCGATTCCTTTAATTTAAGGCCGGACCGGTCCGCCCCGGACCGGTTCCTTTAATTTAAGGCCGGACCGGTCTGCCTGTCGAATTTCTGAAAATTAAAAGACCGGACCGGTCCGCCCCTGGACCGGACCGGTCCGCCTTCTGCAGATTCGTTGAATCTCTTCTTCCCATGCACCCCCCTTCCCCCCAATCCCCATTCTTCCCTCCCATTTGGTTCTCCACTTCCCCATACACCCTTTCCCTCCAAAAAAAACCTTTCCCAACCACCCTCCTTTCCCTCCAAAACCCTTCTCCTCCACTATAAATTCATCCCTACCCCCTCCCCTTCTCTTCACACCTCCAAACACCACTTCTCTCCACTCTCTCCCAGATTTCTTAAGTTTCTTCCCTCTGCCTAGTCTCCATGGCCCCCCGTGCTGCCCCCACCAAGTACGCCTCCACCGACATCCTACACTCCGGGAGCAACGAATTCCGCTCCCGCCAAGAGGAGCGATGGTGCACCGCCTTCTTCGGCACCAACCGCAAACTCCATATGGAGCGAACGGTCCAATGGAATGCGCTGCCCAATTCTGTCACGGCCCTCTTCATGGCCCGGGGGTGGTGTCGTTTCCTCATTGAACCTCATGACGCCGTATGGGCTTCCGAGGTCCGGTTATTCTATGGCACGCTTGTGCGAACGGACCAATTTGAGGCCCAAGCTTACGTTGATGGAACGGTCGTTCCTTTTTCCTTAGCCCTCCTCACGGCCAAATTGGCCTCCTTTGGTGTCCCAGACCCCCAAGACTTCACATATCCTCGGAATGTTCCTCCGGTCGCGAAGGACGTCATCATGGCGCGCATTGCGCCTAACGTGGCTTGGGCGGGTCAAACCGTCGCGGTTGGACGCCTCAATGAAACGGCGCGCCTCACTTTCCAAATCGTATGTGCCAACATCCTTCAAACGTCCAACGATTCCGCCATGAGGCCTCGGCAGGCCACCTTGACCTACCATTTGTTCGATCCTCAAACCACCATCCATTTGGCCCGCACTTTATATGCCGACATCATCGCCGCTTCTTTGGATGAGAAGGGCACCGCCCCTTTGCCCTATGCCCGGCTGATCACTTCTATCCTCCTAGACGCCGGCATTGAGGCCCCTGCCGACCGCACCCGGATTCCCGGTCCCTTTGGACAGGTCACTCGCACTAAGAGTGCCAAACAGCTCGCCATAATCCGGGCACGGCGAGGTCATGATAGCGAGGAAGAGGCCGCCTCGGAAGAGAGCGCGGACGAGGAGGCCGCCGAAGCTGACGTCGAGATGGGTGACGTCGCTGCCGACGACGAGTCGGCGGACGAGGAGGACGACCCAGACTTTGAGTGGGCGGGTACCGATATTTCGACCCGGTTGTCCAACCTCGAGACCCGATTCGGGAATTTTGAGAACAAGTTCGACACCTTTGTGATCGACTACCAACGAGATCAGAATCGGGCGGCTCGAAGACAAGCAGATATCTACCGACGCCTAGGGGATCCCTATGAGCCACTCCCATCACATTTTCAAGACCCCTACGGTCCCGACGCGCCCAGCTCCTCCCATTTCCCTCCCCCGTGATATTTTGGTTGCTAGGACTGTTTTGATGTATTTATTCTCCCATCCTACATATGCTGTAATCCTGTTTGTACCACAGTCTTATGTTATACAAAGTTGCATTTTTCCATATTTGTTTGTTTTACTTATTGCACTTATTATTTTGCCTTATTTCGATTTTAGTCCGTTTTTTTTTTGCTTGAGGACAATGCAAAAGTCTAAGTTAGGGGGGGTCACAAGTGCATATTTCTAAAACTTCACAAATTTTCAAAAATGCCCAAAATTTCCCAAAAAAAAAAATCAAAAAAATTTTGAAAAATCCAAAAATATTTTTGTTCAAAATAAATAAAAATTGGAATTCAAATTTTTCAAAAATATCATTAAAAGTCAAATTGGAGTCTCAAATGGTAAATACCCAACATACACAAAGCCGAAATTGACCAAAGATGGAAATTGTGCGAAAATTGACGACTTAACGAATTAATTTGGAGATTAACAAACCCGGTGAGATTCGAGCCTATCACGTTTTGCGAGAGTTTAAATCAATCCGAGTTAATTGTTAACTCAAAGTTCTTTTTAGCGCTTAATAAGTTGTCAAGGATCTCAAATTTTTTTAATTTGATCGGTTTTGAAAAATGTGTGCAATATTGCCTTGAAAAACGTGCCAAATTAGTCTCTAAACTTGAATTCATCCCGAAACGCAATTGGCATTTTGGACAATGAAGTAGGCCCTCGTTTGTCACCCAAAAAAATATTGGCCAGAAAAAGTAGCGAAAAATTACCCTTTGCAACCCAAATTGAGCCGAATAATTTTCCCTTTCGTTTGACAACCCGAAAAACCCAAAAGAGCCCGGAATTGTGAAAAATGAAAAAAAATTCAGAATTTAAGTCCGAAAAGTGCAACAAAAAGGGGCAAGAAAAAAAAAATAGAAGAATGCTCAACAAAAATAGCAAGAAAAAAAAAATAGAAAAAGAAGAAAAAAATGAGCAATAGCCCGGAAAATGCACAAATGGACATCACGAATGACTTTTCCAATTCCAACCTTCCATACCGCCTTTATTTTACCCAATGCAACCTTTAACCCGAAAAAGTCCTAACCGAGTCCAAATTGTGAAAATTGAGTACCGCGTGGAGAGCTAATACACCAAAAGATAATATAAGAGGTTAAATGCGCGAAATAAAGGCAATGTTCCCGTTTTTCAAACCGTAATCCGTTGATGAGATCCTTTCACCATGATATGTCCGTCTTTCTAATTGTATGCGTGATTTTGCTTCCATTATATTTACTCCTTATATCACGCATACCAAGAGAAAAGCCATTTTCCGAGTAGTTCGTTTGAGAGAGCTTCCCGTGAGAATTTGAAATCAAAACGAATTTTCAGATAAGTAGCGTAATGATTAATCGGTGGAAATCGGCGGTTATATTTCTGGCTTCGCACACACGCACTACAGTTTGAGACTTGTAAACATGACTTAATGATGACTATTTTCTGGAAAAGTTTGAATTATGCAATTTTTGGTTATTTTGAAGTTCTTTGAGTCGAATTTTGTGGGTAGATTCTCTGCAAACCCTCACGAGACACAACTCGTCCCACTAGGGTAACCTAGGGGTTTAAAGGCTTGTTGCATACGCTAAATGCAATCGCTTGCCCGCGAAAGAGGTAATTTATCCCAATAAAATGTTTTTCAAAAGTTGAGCCTTGCTAGAATTCTTTTACATTGCTCGGGACGCGCAAAGTTCTAAGTTAGGGGGGTTTGATTAGGCATAAATTCTTCCTAATTTATCCCTTAATTTCGGTACTTTAATCACCTCGAACGACGTAATTGGATTGACTTTATCTCATAATCTTGCTATTGACTTATCCTAACAAGTACACCGAGTTTCTGGTATTTTGTTATGATTTCACAGGTATCTAATGTCAAGAAATAGAAGAAGGAAACCAGAAGACTAGAGAAAGTCAACGAGAAAAGTCAAAAGGGCAAAAGAGTCATTTCTACCCAGAATCCGGATGAGGTACCTAAAGAGAAGTTGAAGGTATCATCCTCACAAGCACCTAGGAAGAAACGGCACCTCAATCGGATACCCGGAGCAGAAGATATGGACAGTCAAAGTTTGAGAGAAAAGTCAAATATGCAGACCGGTCCGCACTTAACCCGGACCGGTCCGCCCTGCAAACTCCAGTGGACTGCGAACCGAAGACGAACCGAAGAGCACAAAAAATAAAAGAACCGATCCGCCCCGGACCGGTCCGCGTGAAAAATAAAAGAACCGATCCGCTTTAGAGGCAGACCGATCCGCCTAAGGACCGGACCGGTCCGCCCATCGAGATTTGTTTTCTGATTCTCCTCCAAAGGCTCCGGTTTAGACTCAACTTCTTGAGATTTCGTTTAGGGTATAAAAACCCGAATTATTTTCGTTGTAAGTAGGCTAGAACGTGGGGAGTTAATTTTAATTTCTCATTTTCTTCCACAAACCCTAGCTGTAGATACAATTTCAAGTTTTATTCAAAGATTGAAAGTTATTCAAAGTTTGTGTGATCATCAAGTTTATTCATTGCTGCAATTGTTCTTTGGGTAATTTTAGTAAGTTGTTTCTTCTTTGTGATTCTATTTTATAGTATTCCATCAATTGTCCCTAGATTAATCATGAACACTTGCATGTTAAACACTGTTTTCATCATTTTCGGTATGTCCGGCTAGATTTCCAAGGTCGGGTTACATGAACCCAACCTGATGTGGTCATTGCATGTATAAAGTTAATCCTCTGAACTTAGTAATTAATTTTGACAGTATTGCGTAGGGACACAACAATTGTAGGTCTAAATATCTCGTTTGCCCCTGGGTAACCGGAATGATTGAGAATACAATTCGAGTGTCGTTATCGTAGTACTGGTTTACTCGTCCTTTGATTAAGTATGACGCGGGCTTGAACCTCGTATACGTAATGCTTGGGAGTACTAAATTCCGGGTCAAATTAATTAGATAAGCTCACGATTAATATTATATTGCGATACACTAGGGTTGGGGGATTGTATTCCCGTCCTATTTTTCATCATCTCATTTAAAAGTTCAATTCAATCCTTCATTCTTAATCTAGGTCATTTAGTTAGCTGCATTTTTCACCATACTTTCATAATTGCATTTAGTGTAATTGAATCCCAAAATCCAAATCAATTTTTTCTTTTCTTCTTAGAGTCATCGTTAGGATTCTTCAGTCTTATTCCGTCGTCACAACTTCTGTTGTCCTTTTTCCCTGAGGATCGATACCCGACTTGTCGGATTATTACTTGAACGATAGGCTTACACTTGAGCCTAGAGAGTACACACTTTAGATACACATTCTGAGTCGTGTCAAGTTTTTGGCGCCGTTGCCGGGGAATTAGGTAGAATTAGGATTAGATCGAGTAAATCCAAAGCTTTGACCAAAAATTCAAAAATAAAAAAAAAAAAAAAATAAAAGCACAAAAAGATTCACCACCATCTCTCACAAGCTTAATGCAAAATTCTGAAACCACTCCCACACCCCATAATACTCCAACCAGCATTCACGAAAATCCACTTGTTGAGTATAATCCTGATAGTCCCCACACTCCACAAGCCCCACATTTCTGGATCCCACCTCCCACACCGTCACACTCACTCTCTAGCAACACTCCCTTCTCCTTCGTAGGACACACGTCGTGCACACCCAGTGAGAACACCGAATCGTCGAGTGAGAGAGAGATGTCACAGCACAGTAATGCAACTACCGGTGAGGAAGAGCCTCCGTACTGACCGTTGAGAGAATTCTTATATCCCGAGCGCACTGTCACTCCGGGGTGCATTATACTCCCGTATAATGCCGGGCAGTTCCGTTTTAAGAATGGAATGATCCAGACGCTACCACACTACCATGGTATGGATTCTGAAAAGGCATACCTGCATATACGAGAATTTGAGGACGTGTGTGATACCCTTAATGATCAAACTTGCACCCAGGAGGTGATCCGCCTCAAACTCTTCCCATTCTCGTTAAAAGATAAAGCTAAGACCTGGCTATGGTCTTTACCTCCAAGCTCGATTCCATCTTGGAACGAGTTACAATCCAGATTTCTCAAGAAGTTCTTTCCACCACATCGAACAATCTCCATAAAGGCACAGATTCAATCATTCAGGCAATTGGAGAATGAGCCTTTCCATCGATGTTATGAGCGTTTCAATGAGTTAACTGCTTCGTGCCCCCATCATGGATTTGATACAGCTCAAATCATTTCCTTCCTTTATAATGGGTTGAACCTTAACTCCAAGCAACTCATTGAAACCATGGGTAGTGGTCCGTTTATAGAGCTAGACTGTCACGATGCTGAGCTTCACCTGAGGTATGTCGCCGAGACTACCCAATCGTGGGATATTTCTGATCCTAATGCTCAGAATCGAAATCGTCACAGGATGGCGAGTATGTGGACCTCGCTGCTTCATCATCGACACGTTTGTACTTCGATGATCCACTTCCCTATTTGGCACCCTTCAACAGACCATTTTCGACACTTGGTTGGCCGAGCGTGTTCATATTGGACGTATTTGATGGCCAGCGTATAGGGCGGGGGTTGAGGGACCCGAATATCGTCGAAGGTGGAATAGTTCATGGACGTGCGCTTCAACAGATGGAGTCCAGGATGCTCGTCACGCATGTCATACCCGGGAAGGAGAACTCCCTATTGTGGTTGCACGAACAATGCGACGCGACGTATATTAGTGGGTGCGTCAATTCGTATGTCGTGTGGCCTACTCACCTCCTCACATTTACCTAAGACATGTAGTAACATTATTTTTAAGTTTGTCCATTTTAATTATATTTGGATTTTATCGTCATGTATATTATTTCTATTTTGAATATTTGGATTATATCGTCATGAATATATATTTGCATTATCTTTAGTTTGTTTGGATATATGATGTTTGGAACAGGTACGACGTTGCTATAACAGGTACAAATATACTGCTGGGCAGTGGCAGTGGCCATACTGCCCAGCAGATTTTTTTTAAATTCTTCCCAGAATTGTCACGGTCATTGACCGTGATAATTTTTTTAAAAAGGGTCACGACTTTGTTACGGTTATAAACTGTGACAAACGTGTCACGGTCATTGACCGCTACACGATCGTGACACAAAACGCGAGTTTTGTGTCAAGGTCAATGACCGTGACACGACCGTGACAAAAAAAGTTGTCTCGCCTCGAAATGTCACGGTCATTGACCTTGACAAGTTGGATTTGTCAAGGTCAATGACCTTGACAAATGGGCAGATTTGGTGTAGTGCCTGATAATTTACCGGGTCTAACTCCCAATAAAGAAATAGAATTTACCATTGACCTTATTCCTAGAACTATCCCAATATCAAAACCAACATACCGTATGGCACCTTTGGAATTAAGAGAGTTAAAAGTTCAATTAGAAGACCTTTTAGACAAGGGTTTTATCAGACCAAGTATATCTCCTTGGGGTGCTCCAGTATTATTTGTTAAAAAGAAGGATGGGATGATGAGGTTATGCATAGATTATCGTGAACTGAATAAAGTAACCATTAAGAATTAATACCCCTTACCTCGTATAGATGACTTATTTGATCAATTAGAAGGTGAAAAAGTATTCTCTAAGATTGACCTTAGGTCAGGCTATCATCAATTGAAGATTAAGGATGATGATATTTCAAAATCATCTTTCGTACTAGATATGGTCACTATGAATTTCTTATAATACCATTTGGACTAACTAATGAACCAGTTGCGTTTATGGATATGATGAATAGAGTCTTTAGGAAATATTTGGATCAATGTGTTGTTGTTTTCATTGATGACATTCTCATTTATTCTAAGAGTATTGAAGAACACGAGAAGCATTTAGAGATAATATTACAAATCCTTAAGAAAGAGAAATTATATGCAAAATTAAAGAAGTGTGAGTTTTGGATGCCTAGTGTTTATTTTCTAGGACATGTCATATCCAAAGAGGGAGTGTCGGTTGACCCTCAAAATATTAAGGCTATACTAGATTGGACAAGACCAACTAATGTGAGTGAGATTCATAGTTTCCTTGGATTAGCAGGTTATTATCGAAGATTTGTTGAAGGATTTTCTAGCATTGCCAAACCTCTATCTTGGTTAACAAAAAATAAGGTAAAATATGAATGGTCTGAGGAAGCCGAGAAAAGTTTTCAAGAACTTAAGAATCGATTAGTGACTGCCCTAATTTTGACTATTCCTTCAAGTACGAAAGGATTGGTGATTTACAGTGATGCTTCTAAAAATTGTTTAGGAAGTTTGTTAATGCAAAATGGAAAAGTAGTTGCTTATGCCTCAAGACAGGTAAAACCACATGAACAGAATTATCCCACTCATGACCTAGAATTAGCAGCTATAAATTTTGCTCTTAAGATTTGGAGACACTATTTATATGGTGAGACTTGTGAGACTTATACCGATCATAAGAGTTTGAAATATCTATTTACTCAGAAAGAATTGAACATGAGACAAAGGAGGTGGTTAGAATTGATGAAGTATTATGTTTTGAATATTCATTATCACCTTGGTAAAGCTAATGTAGTAGCTGACGCTTTAAATAGGAAGTCTACACCAAATTTAGCATGTCATATTATAAACCAGGAGGCTCTATTGAAGGATTTAAGAAATATGGAAATAGATATTCGTAATTATAATAAAGGTGGAATAATTGAAAACTTATAAGTACAACCCAAATTGATGGAAATGATCAAAATTGTACAAGTAAATGACCCACAACTGAAGAAGATTGGAGAAGAGGTTATTAAAGGGAAGAGAATGGAATTTGCGATACGAGATGATATATTGAGGTTTGGAAATAGAGTGTGTGTTCCACGTGATACCCAACTGAAGAGGCAAAGTTTGGAGGATAGTCATTACTCGAGATTCACGTTTTATACCGGAAATACCAAGATGTATAGAGATCTTAGAGAAGTATTTTGGTGGAATAACATGAAAAGGGAGATAGCGGAATTTGTAGCTCAGTGTTTGGTCTGTTAACAAGTAAAAGCTGAACATAAAAAACCATCTGGATTACTACAACCCCTACATATCCCAGAGTGGAAATCATAACATATCACTATGGATTTTGTGACAGGTTTACCAAGGAGTTCAAATGGTAATGATTCTATTTGGGTAATTATTAATAGGCTAATAAATCTGCTCATTTTCTTGCCATTAAGATTACCCATTCTTTAGAAAAGTTAGCTAAGTTGTATGTGGGGGAAATTATTAGGCTTCATGGAACCCCAATTTTAATTATTTCTGATCGTGACCTCAGATTTGCGTCTCGCTTTTAGAAAAGCCTACAAGTAGCCATGGGAACACAATTGAATTTCAGCACCACTTTTCATCCTCAAACAGATGGACAATCTGAGAGAACCATTCAAACTTTAGAGGGTATGCTTAGGGCATGTGTACTGGATCTGAAAGGAAATTGGGATGATCATTTACCGTTAGTGGAGTTCGTGTATAATAATAGTTATCAAGCAAGTATTCAAATGGATCCGTATGAGGCACTCTATAGTAGAAGGTTTCATTACCCTACATGTTGGGGAAAGAAAATTATTGGGATCAGAATTGATTCATATCATAACAGAGAAGGTGAAATTAATACAAGACTGACTTCGAACCGCTCAAATCCGTCAAAAGAGTTATGTTGACAATCGACACCGACAGTTGGAATTCCAAAGAGAAGATTATGTGTTCTTGCGAGTATCGCCTACAAAGGGAGTAATACGATTTGGGAAGAAAGGGAAGTTGATCCCAAGATAGATACAACCTTTTGAAATCCTTAAAAGGATAGGAGCTGTTGCGTATAGAATACCCTTACCACCTGAACTCTCTAGTGTACATAATGTGTTTAATGTATCAATGATAAAGAAATATGTCCCAGATCCAACACATGTCTTAAGTCACGAACCTCTTCAAGTTAGAGAAGATTTGTCATACATTGAGCATCCGGTAGAAATTTTAGACCATAAAGATAAAATATTACGAACCAAGATAATTTCACTGGTCAAAGTATTATGGCGTAATCATTCAGTTGAGGAAGCAACATGGGAGCGGGAAGATGAAATAAGGGATAGATATCCATACTTGTTTGTAAATTAATATGATTCAAGTTTGGGTACCAAACTTTTTATAAGGAGGGAAGGATGTAATGACCCCACTTTTATATGCTCATATGTATATAGTTTGTTTTTACACTCATGTGTTACTTATTATCTTATAGATGTTGTATAATTAGATATGTGGTATTATTGGCTATCAATATAACAAACCCCATTTTTTAAATATGAAGAATCAACTCTAAATTGGATCAAATCAAAGTCTTATGACATATCTTAAGGTAAATAATAAGTTTTGGGACAGAAAATATAATGTTACGAACCTTAAGGGACTAAAATAAAAATAAAAAGGGCGATTTTATAAATAAAATATTTTCAAGGATCCCTAAAAAATATTGAAAATATAGTGTGAAATTACCAAAATACCCTTCATGTGTAAAATGACCCTTATACCCTTATCACCTTTCAACGAAGTGCTAGTCACCTCCACCTTACACATGTCATATTTAGAGAGAAAGCTAAAATACTTGTCATCATTTGGTGATATTAACACTGCAAAACCTCTCCGGAATGCAACACCTCCGCATTGAATCACCACTCCAAAAAACTTAGTCATTAGACACGTGTCAACACCGTAATATCCTGGGAAACCTATAAATAGGGCCTTTGGGATCATTTATAACTCACACCAATTCCTTGAGAATTATAGTAAGAAAGAGTGATAGCTTGGGAAATATCTTAAGAAGGAGTTCTATAATTTTGAAGAAAGAATTCGTTTCGTAGGTACGATTTTATTTAAATGTTGTAATGCATATTTATAGTTTTAATTTCGTGCATTATAGCTTTACTTAGTAGTTATGCTGGGGAAAATACACTAAAGGCTCCACTAATCAAAACATAAAATTTGGAAACAATCTAAATTGATTTTATTTTCAAAATATGCCAACTTGTTTGAAAATATATATACACGCTTTTTAAAATGATTTTTTGTAGGTAATTGCTCGTTATTATGGAATCTCATTTAAGTAATTCCAAAGTCATTCCCGGTGAAATTCTGTCTAGTTGAGATGGTATTTAAGTGGCGCCCCTATGACCCTCCATCTCTACTGGGAATAAATATGGAAATGTTCTGTCTATATGAGATGGTATTTAAGTAGTGTCCCTCTGACTCTCCATCTCTACTGGGAACCGACTGATTAGGAATAACTATGAATTGAATTCTTTAAATACGATGAATGAATATTAAAAATTGAGAAAATGGTTTTAGTAACCTTTTACAGCAAGTTATTTTAGGATTAAAACATAATATTTAAAATTGGGTTTATTTAGAGTACGTAATTAAACCTTTATTGTATCTATTAGATTACCGTGTGATCCGAGACTCAATATCTATATTTTCGAGCCCTTATTTTAGGTGAGTACTCTATGCAATTTCTTGCGCATTTTAATTATATTATATTATGCAATTTATGTATATTTTGTGAAATGATTTTATTCTCAAAATGCATCAGATACCAATGATTCCGTCGTTTGTTATATGTTTATATCTCTCCATATAAACATTTGATTTGAATTATAAAATTATTGATTCGGCCTATGGAAACTCTCTTACTATGTTGGCCTTGACTACCGGGTGGAAATATTTGGGTGGTACCTTCCCAGCTGGTTTATCGCTGGTGTGCCCTAAACAAGGAGTTGTTCCTGAAATCATGATTATCTGTCTGTGATGTTACCGGGTGGAAACATTTGGTAACACTATCTGTCTGGGTATTAGAGCGTACATGACCACTAAAATTGAATAATTGACGTATGCTCAATTATTTTATCTGCTCTGTTCTGAACTGTTATATTGCCATTTACTTTATATATATTACTTGAAATTCCTATCTCTATGTATATACCTTCTGTTCTAAATTGAATAGGTATCAATTTTCTGAAAAATCCTGGAATGTCTGGAGATTGAAGCTCAATTGGCTTTTAGATGACATTATATAAATAACCATTTTTCAGGAAATAATTAAGCTCGTGGATGGAACGTAAAAGTACTATGTTGAAGATTTTAGATTTTAGAGCTCCTTTTGTTACATTAAGTAGGAGTTTGTTTTATTAGATAGATCATGTTTGGCTCTTTAATTAAAAGGTTTTAAATTTTGTGTGAAGTTGAAACTCGTTGATATTTTAATGTAAATGAAGTTTCCTTTAGAAAGCTCTGATGATGTAATTCCTTCACTTTCAGTATTTTATGATTCATAACCATGTGATTGTATTTCTGTTGCATTTATTCAAGGAAAAAATTTAAGTCAGAATATATGTTTCCTTGGTGGCATGTCAAGACACTCATTCCCTACTACTGTTTTGGGTCGGGGTCGTGACAACCATACCTAACCCGCGATCCTCATTGTATTATTCTAACATCCATCATGCTTTAATTTGGTTTGAATCCATTTGATTTGCTTAAGAGAGAGAGAGAGAGAGAGAGAGAGAGAGAGAGAGAGAGAGGCGTGATTTGTGTATGAAAGAACGAGGGATATGATGAATACCTGTATAAGAAGGAATAGAGCGACCGTTTTGGGGTGAAGTAAAATCTGTATAAACAATCAGATATGTATAAGGAAGAATATAGCATCCAATATGAAGATGAACTCTTCACATAACAATCAGATTTGTATTGCAAAAAAATTATTCCAGAAAAAAGAGAGGGATATAATGAATACCTTTAGAAAATAAATCTCCAAGCCATAAGACCATCATGTGTAAATGATATGCGTTAGATAATAAACATGTTAGATACCATATGAAGGTTTTAAAAACCTAGTCTTCAATAAATCCATAAAAAAGAGAAAATAAAGAAAATGCGTGAGACACAAAGATAGATAGAGAATGACAGAGTGAGAAAAGATTAGAGGCTAAGGCTACAGAGAAAGGATATTGTCATCCCTTTCTTGGCTTGGTATCCATGAGAACTGGTAGTTGTTTGCAGGGCTTACTAAAATACTCCAATTTTGAATTCAAAGTGAAAGTTTGGAGAGTAAAAATGAGGAGGAACTAAAATTTCTAAAGGGAAAAATATGCAGGACAATAAAAACTTATCTGATGACATCATCAATTAAACTTATGACATACATAAGTTATATATATATATATATATCAATCATAATATATGCAACCATATTCATGAATGTCCTCCACATTCTTAACGCAAGCTCACTAGCATGCCACCATGCTCCAGGAATGTCCTCCACACTCGAGCATCGAGAAGCTGGGTCGGGATCTCACCACCAAACGAGAAAATTTCAAATGAACATTGAAGGCGATCACAACCTTAAGTCAGTGGTTATAACCATACCAAATTATTCCACGGGGCTCTAACCCTACATCACATGGGCATGCACGACACCTATGACCCAGGGGAATGGTACTACCTCTGCTGAGATTCTCCAGAGTGACCTCCCACGATGTGCAACCTCCCTGATAGCATATCTGCTAGGATGGGTATATTTCACATAAATATCACACATACAGATATTATTCTTATTCACATATAGATATATACTCTCTCTCTCTCTCTCTCTCTATATATATATATATATATATATATATATATATATAATAAAGTAGAAAACTTATTCATGTCATAAGTTAGCATTGTGATGTCATCAATGTTAAATTCTTTGCACTCCCTATTTTATCCCTCAAATTTTTAATTTTCGCCTCTTTTCTCACCTCAACGTTGCTTTTCTCTTTTTTTTCAAAATTCAAACATAAGGTCATAATTGTATTAGCACAACTCTCACACTTTCCTACCACATTACCCCTTCCCCGCCGTTTTTATTTTTCTCCCCCAAATTACTCTCTTCCTCTATCAATACCTTTGTTTCTCTTGGCTGCTACGAGTCTGAACCGCTGATGACTTTAACCCGCGAACTTGCTGCCGACTTCTAACCACCATCCACGCCGGGGAGACCAGACCCTAAAATCGATGATGATTGTGATTGTTCTATTCAGATCTGGCAAAAACGAAGAACTGTCCAGGTAATTTTTTTTTACTTTTCATTGATTTGTTCTTTCCTTTTTCTAATCGTTTTGTTCTTCAAGTTTTTGAGATGTACGAACAACGAACAAAAACAATAAGAAGGTATTTTTTTTCTATACGGCTTTTCATCGTTTTATTGTTTTCTTTTTCTGATCGGGTTGTTCTTGAAGTTCTGAATCTGGGGTAAGAACCGTGGTTTTGAAATATCAAGTTCTTTTTTTTATGATCGGTTTGTTCTTAAAGTTATGAATCTGGGGTATGAACCATGGTTTCAAAATATCAAGTTAGTTTTGTTGTTTTCTTTTTCTGATCGATTTGTCTTAAAGTTCTGAATCAGGGGTAAGAACCGTGGTTTCAATATATCAAGTTCATTTTGTTGTTTTCTTTTTCTGATCGATTCGTTCTTGAAGTTCTGAATCAGGGGTAAGAACTGTGGTTTCAAAATATCAAGTTTGTTTTGTTGTTTTCTTTTTCTGATCGGTTTGTTCTTGAAGTTCTTAATCAGGGGTAAGAACCGTGGTTTCAAAATATCAAGTTTGTTTTGTTGTTTTCTTTTTCTGATCGGGTTGTTCTTGAAGTTCTGAATCTGGGGTAAGAACCATGGTTTCGAAATATCAAGTTGTTGGCTTACATCAATACAGTTCCTATTCAGTCTGAGCATGCCTTTGTAATCTATTTGTTCAACCATTTTTAGCCTCTTGCACACATTTTAATGAATTGGTGGTGTAAATAAAGAAAGAAAATCACAAAAAACATTCAGTTCCTGGGCCTAGCTTTAGTCATCGGTGTTTTGGGAGATTGGAACATCCTTATTGGATTTTATATAACTGTGGTACTATTGTTGTTATTCCCTATTTCATTTTTACCTTGGGTACTAATGATGCTATTCCATATTTGACTTTTATAGTTTTTTGTTTTGTGGATGTTAAGTTTAAGCTACAATATTTGTGTGTTCACCCATTCATGATATATTGAATTATGCCATCATATTTTTTTTATTATAGCTTTATCTGTTTCTAATTGAGCATAACTTACAGTTTTAGTTTTCTTAAAAAGGTGAACAATCATATTTATTGTTTTGAATAACTTACAAGTTCTCTTTACTTAGATTGGTATCTCATTAAACAAGGATGTTTGTTTGTTTTCATTTATTTAGATAGTTGAAAAGTTGGTAAGAGACTTTACAATAGATGTATCTTTAATTTATTTATGTGTACTCTGTTTTTTGAAATAAACTTGGTATTATAGTTTCCCATCTACATATTTTTCTTTGAAAGGTATGAGTGGTTTTGAAGAGGTAAACCTATGATAGTTTACTAATTTTATCAAGAATGAACATGTTTTGCAATTTATGATGCAATGAGAGTCTACTCAGGTTTTGCTATTTTTTATTTTATGTTTTTATGGTTATTTACTTATTTATATTTTTTACAAACGTAATAATAATGCGATTTGTGCAAGAAAAAAGAATTACAGTACTATATTTTTTAATCTAATAAAATGTGTTTAATTCGACAAGCATAAAATATTAACATATAATTCGACAAGCATAGAGATCATCGAGTTATTTGGGCTTCAAGAAAGCAATTTCTATATATGTTTACAGATTGTTTTACCTATAAAATTTTATCCGACTTTACTAATATCAAAAGTTATTGGAGTGAACATCAACGCGTGTGACTAATGACAATAATGTATGTCTGTTCAACATTGTTATTATTTATTTGCTCAGTGTGCATGTTACTAATGGGCACTATTGTTGCATATCTACACGCTAATTATTTATTGTTCTTGATTGTTATGTGTTGCAGGGCAATTTGATTTGAAGGAGACAAATGGCGATGAAGAGATTAAATTTTAATTGTTTCCAATCATATTTATAGTTGAAAATATAGAATCGATTATATTTTTTAAACGAGGTTAATGATGTACTATTACTATTGTTGTGATTTGAGTAGTTTTTAATTTCTAAACAGGGTGGATAGTCCTATAAACAAAGGAAATTTTGCCCAAATTTTGTAAATTGCTTACACTTAGTTGTGTTGTAATTATCTTTTGATTTAAATTGTGATGTTTATATTAGGAACAATATGGTTTATTACTATTGATGTTGTTGGGAGTGTTTTTTATTTTTTAAAAAGAGATTGTCCTTTAAACAAATGACATTATGCCTAAAATTTATGAAATATTCACATGGTGTTGTAAAAAAGCTTTAGGACTTAAAATAGTTTTTTTATGGATATGACGTTTTTGTGAGGTCCAAATTGAACTATTAGTGTTGTTGTGGATATTTTTATTTATTAAATAGGGTGAATCATTGTACAAACAAAGAAACATTGTTGAAAATTAGCGTTGGGGAGCGAATTTTTTATCGTTTTATAATTACGTATTTTGGAAATTTTTTGTCTCTTTGTGATTATGGACTTTGAAAGTTTTTTGATCTGTGCCTACAACTTGAAGCACTAGCCTACTTATCCCTAGTTTAACCCTTCGACTCTTAATTTATTTTAGTTATCATCAATTAAATAATTATACTAGTGTCACCCTCCTAAAATGCCTGGACTTACTCAACCATTCTGTCATATAAAAATAATTACGTTTATTAAGTAACATCACTTCACTAAAACATCCAGACTTACCCAACTAGCTCGTACATCAAATGTTTATATATTTTGCTCTCACAATTCATTATTTGCGTATATTGTTTCTCTCATAATTTCACATCAAGATTCAATTACCTTATCGTCCCAAGGTAATATAAACTCCCTAAATCACTCTTATTAATTATTCTTTAAATCTTACGGAAGTTAGAATTCCATTTAAACCCTTCCGCATTAACCCAACAATTTAAATAACCCAAACGGACAGCACTGAAATTCCAAATAGGTTTGGCCAGAATGCTAACCGATTCACTATTTACCTTGAAATCCAAATTGGTTTGGCCTAAAATGAGAACTGGTTCACTGACCTAGTCCAACAAACCTTAACCCATATTTCTTCTCTAATTTTGACCCAAACACCTTTTACATGATAATATACATTCATCAAAACATGTATAACTTAAAGGAATGGATCCTAGATGAGTCTAACAATAGACGATCATCCAAATATCAAAGATTAACTAATATCATTAATTAAATCCATCAAAATGGGTTTATATGAAGAACATCCCAATATAAACCTAGATTTGTTCTCAACATCCCAATTAAACATAGTCAACCTATAATCTCTAATACGACTCTAATTTCGACAATTCTAATTCATATTTCATCATAAATTAATCATTTAGTACTACACATGGAATCAAATTCATCATAAAATCCTTTTTTATGTAAAGAACCCTTCCCAAAACAGTTTTGTTCTACACTTACCATGATATGAACATGATTCACCTTTATTCAATTTGAAGCAATTTAATTACTTTCCTTGGGATGATTGTAGAGTTTGATCTACGTCGTGTGTGATGGTTTGATGGTAGAAATCTTTTAAAATTTCACCCATATTAGCCTCCTCTTGCTTTCTCCTTTCTTCCTCTTCTCTTAAGGTTTAAAACTAATGGTATGGGTGTCTCACCCACCTAACACTTGTAGTTGAATCCACTTCACGAATTTACGTCATTAGATTACATTAAAATGACCCAAATACCCCTACATGAGTCTGGGTTAGTCTAAAAAGCCCCCGAAACCCAATTACTACCACGGGTACTCAATTCTGACTGTTTTGACCCATTCAGGACCAATAGTGAACTCAAAATCGCCATCTGAGTCACTATACATAAATTTCTTATCTTAACCTTAAAGTAATCTACTCACAAGCTCCGATTGAGTTACCGTCACAATCCCGTCGTTCTTACTCATAATGACGTAATCATAATTTATCGTATCTTCTTTACTATTCACACTTAGTAAATTTACCACATAAATATTAATTTTAATATCTCCCAATTAATATTTAATAAATATGTAATATTTCTTTTTAATTAAATTATTGCACATGTGTAATTTCAAAAACCAAAAATAATTAAATTCCAGATAATTAAAAAATATGGGGTGTTACATACTTTCCCCTTACAATGGAATTTTATCCCCAAAATTCGGATGTACCTGTGTCAAAAAACTCAGGATACTATTTTCCCATATCATTCTCCTACTTCTACGTCGAAATGTTTGCATTATGATGTCTCCACTGAACTCGAACCAAGGACACCACCTTAAACCGCAGTTTGCGCTCACTACGATCAAGAATAACAATTGGTCTCTCCTCATATAAGATGTCTAGTTGTAAGTCTATCTCCTCCAATGGAATGTGCCAATAGTCCCTCTCACTCCTCTAATATTTCTTCAGCGACGATACATGAAACACATCATGGATTCGTTGTAGATGCTCCGGTAAACCCATGATCGAGAATGGCTCAACATGCCTCAGCACTAGCTTCACCTTCTTCTAGAATATCATGACTCACTTCATATGAGACACCCGCACCAAGATCTTATCCCCTATATCAAGATCTATGTACCTCCTGTCTATATTTGCATAAATCTTCTGCATATCCTGAGCTATCTGTATGCATCCCCGAATGAGCTCGATCTTGGCAGTGGAATCCTGAATCATCTCTAGTCCTAACAGGTCGTTGTCCTCAACCTCTAACCAACAAGTGGGTGAAAGATAAGGTCATCCATAAAGCGCCTCAAATGTTTCTATACCGATGGTAAACTGATAGGATTTATTATAAACGAATTCCACCAGTGGACTGTACTTCTCCCAACCTCCCCCAAAGTCGAGTATACACATCCTGAGCATATCCTCTAACATCTGATTAACCCGCTCAGTCTTCCCGTCTGTTTACGGTTGATACGCGGTACTCAATCGCAAATTAGTGCTCATAGCCTCCTAAAAACTCTACCAAAAATGGGACACAAAAATTCTTGTCCCTATCTGGCACGATATTAATCGGTACCCCATGTAGCCTCACTATCTGAAAAATTAATAATTGTGTGTACTGCCTTGTCTCATAATTCGTACAAACTGGTAGAAAATGGGCAACCTTAGTAAAATAATCCACAATTACCCAAATAGAGTCGTAACCTCTCTATGACGTCGATAACCCAATAATGAAATTCAACGAAATGCTTTCCCACTTCCACACTAGGATCTGGTGATCTATCTTCACTAGCTGGTAAGTTGCACACTTCGAAACAAACTCTGATATGTCCCACTTCATCCCCGACCACCAATACTACATGTGCATATCCTAGTACATCTTATCCCCGCCGGGATATATCGCAAACCTCGATTCGTGAGACTCGATCATCACTGCGTGTCTCAAGTCCAAATCCTTCGGAATGGAAATCCTCCCATTGAAGTGTAAGCCTCTCTCAAAACTGATTGAGTAGGACTCTACCCCATCTTTTAATAACCATATCAACCTATCTTGACAGAACTAGTCCTCGGCCTGTGCTTTCACCACCCGCATAACGATCTCGGGTGTGATTGACAAAATTTACATGCAAGATCTGGCGATGTCTTCATCATGTCAAAGCTCACCCCACTTTGCCTTCCAGGCTTCTGCTATCTCTCTAGTAGGTCGTCGGCTCAATGCGTTAGCCACCACATTAACCTTCCCCAAATGATACTAAATATCAAATTGGTAATCCTTCGCGAACTCCAACTATCTCCTCTGCTGCATATTCAAGTCCTTCTATGCGAGTAGATATTGTAGCGACTTATAATCCATAAATAAACTGAACCTCTCACCCAAAAGATGTGCCTTCAAATCCTGAATGCAAATACGACCGCTGCTAGCTCCAGGTTGTGTGTGGGGTCTCTACGTGGGGATTAATATTAGGAGATGCATAAGCTATAACCCTATCCTCTTGCTGCAATATACCCCTAAGTCCCTACAGAGATGCATTTATGAAACCACGGTGCTCCACTCATCCCCTAGGCAGTACGAGCACAGACGCTGAAGTTAATTTTCATTTAGCTCATCAAAAGTTAACTGACAATGGTCTTCCAAAAGGACCGATACCCCCTTATGAGTTAGACTAGTCAACGGACCCTCAACATTCGAGAATTCCTTTATGAAGCGATGATAATACCCACCAACCCTAAAAAGCTTCGAACCTCCTTTAGTGTCATAGACTATCCTCACTCCCTCACCGCTGATACCTTACTCGAATCCATCAAAATCCCTCTGTTTGATACAATGTTCCCTAAAAACTACACCTCCCTCAGACAAAATTTCATTTCTCGAAGGCGTACAACTTGTGATCCCACAATGTTTGCAGAACAAAATACAGATGCTTTATTCGTTTACCCTCAGTGCGAGAATAAACCAGAATGTCATCCATGAACAAATCATGAACTCGTCAAGAAACTCCCTAGAGACCCTGTTCATGAGGCCCATGAACACTGTTGGCGTATTAGTCAACCCAAATGGAATCACCTTGAACTCGTACGATCTATACCACATCACGAATGCGATTTTAGGAGCGTCCTCCTCCCTGATACGTAACTGGTGGTATCTCGATCGCAAATCTATCTTCGAGAAGAATGTTGCTCCTCTCAACTGATCGAATAGGTCATCGATTTGAAGTAATTAATACTTTTGCTGAATCATGACCTTGTTCGACACTCGGTAGTCAATAAACAAAAAGAAGTGACCCATGTTTTTTATTCAAAAATAACACTACCCCATGGTGATGTACTCTGCCTAATAAATCCCTATCTCAAGAGTTGTTGAATATAATCCCTTAATTCTCTCATTTCTAGCGGGGCCATGCGGTACGGTTCACGTGCAATTTGTCTCGTCCCAGTAGCAAAATCAATCACAAACTCAATATCTCGACTGGGTGGCAACCCGTATCTCCTAAAAAATGTCAACAAACTCCCTCACGATCGAAATAGAGTCCTAAAAGACAACCACCTCCTATGAGGTATCCTCCTTGATGTAATAAAGGTGCATGGTCAACCCTCCCTTGGGAAGAGGCATCGCCTCGAGGAATATCTCCTGCCCTAAATGGATAATATAATGGTCCTCCCATAATAATCAACCATCTCCCTATATCTAGATAACCAATCCATACCTAAAATGACATCGTTCCCCTCCATATCTAATACTGGTAGGTTGGCTGCTTGACATAATCTCCAATGTCTATATTCACTCCCCTACAAATCGATTGTATAAGGTCTTCGCCGCCCAATGGTGAGTCTACACACATAAGAAGGTTGTCAACTGTCTCTAATAGACCTGCTGTACGTTCAAATTTGGTAGATATAAATGAGTTTGAAGCTCCCGTATCGAATAATACATTACACATATGCCCAAAAATAAGGAACGTACTCTCTACTGGTGGTGGTGCCTGCAGTGCCTAAGGTATGACTGCATCCAGGATGTTATAGAAACTTCCATTCTATAACTTCCCCTGTTGTTATGGGGCTATTGGAACTGGTGTTATCGGTGGTAACTGTGCCTGTTGCCCTTGTTGGGCACCCTGTTGTAGCCCTCAGCCTGGATGCGGGTAGTCCCCCTTTCGATGGCCCATATCTCCATAATTAAAACAACAAATAATAACGCGACCCTACCTCTGGCCTTGGTGGCACTATCGGGGTTATCCCTATAGCTGGCCGTGAAGGCCCTGACCCTCATTGTTCTCTTGGCCCTGGAGGCTATGGGGAACATGCAGTTGCCGCCGCTGCTGCTATTGATGATGAGGGCCCTACTGATGATGAAATCTCCTGATCTAAACCTCTTAGTCGGATATCAATGCCAAAAAGCCTTCTCATGCTCATCTGCTGCTATTGTGCCCCACTAGAACCATTTCATCCTACCTTCTCACTTTGACTAGACTCTCCCACTTTCTTGCTTCCCTTTATGTGGAAGTAATGAGCATGGAAGTGTAGTAGTGCGACATTGATGACCATAATGTAAGTTTACGCGACTCAAAATGTGTCTCTAGTGCATGCTAATATCGGTTCAAGTGCAAAACGGGCGCGTAAGTAATAAACTGGATAAGACGGGGTCGAATCCTCAGGGAAATATAACGTGGAACGTGATGACGATAGGTAAGACGATTAACTCTAAACTGGCTCTGAAAAGAAAAAGGAAAAGGTGATTATTTGGAGTTTTATATCTACTAACTAAATGTAAAGTAATTAAATTAATAATTAAACTACATATGCAAGAGTAAACTAACTGTGACTGACTAAATATGAATGAGAAAAATAGGTTGGACTACAATCCCCCAAACCCTAGTATATTTACTAGATATAAAAAGAAATCATAAATTAAATAATTAATCAAACCCAGACTTTTTTAATTTCAATCATTACATGTATGAGGGTACAAGCCCGCAACATACATAATTAAAAATAGAAATAAAGCGGTGTCAACATAGCTGACACGCGCGTCACACTCTTAAACACTCCGATTACCTAGGGAAAATGAGGTTAAAAGTCCTACGACGATTGTAACAACTAAACAACACTATTCAATCATTTATTTAATTCAGGGAATTACTTTTATATCCATGCAAACCACATCAGGTTAGGTTCATGCATTCAAACCCTTAGAAGTATAGGCGGACATGGTGTAACTATGATTAATCAATAAATCTACGTAGCATGGAATCATTCTAATGCTAAAAGTGTGATCAAACATGAGAAATAATAATAAAAGTGTTGGAAATAAAGGTTACCAAGATTGAAGAACAAGAACATGCAAGAAGAAAATAAATCTTGAAAAAAAATTGGAAAATTTCTTGAATTAAAGGTTCAAAACTTGTAAATTCTTCTCCTAGAGATATGTTAACGCACTTTTCGAGACAACATCTCACACGTTTCCCGTAACCAATCATAACAATAAATTAGAGATCATCAATGACTTATTTTTTTAAACACTGAATTGAACTTTGAGTTAACCATTAGCTCAGATTGATTTAAAACTCGCAAAAAGTGATAGGCTCGAAATCTCACCAGGTTATTCAATCTCCACACTTATTTGTAAGCTCGTCAATTTTCTTTCAATTTTCATCTTTGGTCAATTTCGGCTTAGTGCATTTGATTTTTTCGATTTGAGACTAAAAAAAAATTTCGTTGATATTTTTGAAAATTTAAAATTCCAATTTTTATTTGTTTTGAAGAAAAATATTTATGACTTTTTTGAAAATTTTAAATTTTTTTGGAAATTTTCTAAAAAAACAATACTTAGAATTAACACGTGATCATGTTAGTGAACCTAAACAATAAATGGAAAGGATATCCCCCACCCCTAACTTAGATGTTGCATTGTCCTTAATGAAAATCAAGAACACAACATAAAGAGAGGAAAATAAAGATATTAGCAAAAATGGAGCTATTCTCGATAACTATGAGTCCATTGAATCTAAAAAACACGTTAGAACCAGGCATAACAAAAAAGGAATAATGAAATTTTAACTAATCACACTAGACTATAAAAAAAAGAAAAAGGAATAAATAAATAAAAAATTATCTATAACCTACAATTTGAACTTCTAATAATCCATACACTAGAAGTCGAAAAATTTAAGGGTCCACCCAAAATGCAATTTGATTTTGAGGAATAATTGGTGTACCCTAATTCTCATGTATGCCCCCCGAAAAATAAGAATTCCGTTTGAACAATGGAAGGCATGTGTGAGGTGAAAAAAGTGACCCATCATCAATTAAAGATCTTAAAGGGATGATGGGGGATTTGGATGCTAGGGTGGATAAGTACAATTGGGATCCAAGAAAAATAGAATCACCTCCCAAATATTTTTCAAGTAGTATGGGAAGTGGGGAACAAAAAAAGGAATAATCCATCTTGGAAAACAATTCAAGCAAAGAGTCCTCGTCAGTTAAAGGTTTAAAAGTTTCAAAAGTTTCAACTGACTCATAGGAATCTAGAGGTACTTGTAATGGTTCAATAACAGAGAAAAAAAATGGTGATGAAATAAATTCAATCTCAAGTGATTAGTCATCACTTATAGATTGAATTTCAAGGGAGAAAGACTCACTTTCGATTAGATGTTCTTCAAAAAGTTGAGGTGACACACAAGTCTCAACCTCCTCTTTGTTTTCCAATGAAGAACTAGCCTCCTTGCAAAGTGTTTCAATTTCTCAATCACCACCAAGAATCTTCTTCATGCCTTTTATGTAAAGAAGGAAGGTTTCTTCCAAAGTAGGCTACCTTGCCTCTACCACCTCAGATTCCTCATTTGTTTGAAAACTTTCTTCAATTTCAAAAATATCGAAAGAAAAGTCCTCATTAGGTTCGAATAATGAATCCAACTCTTGTTCCCCAAAATGATTTTTTCCCGATATTTGTTTTCAAGCCTTTCATTTTCAAGCATTGCATTTTCAAGAATTTGGATGGCTTCACCTATAATCCTGGGAATGTACTTTTGAGACTTATTTTTAGTTTTATTGATCCAATCTTCATATATCTCGACTTCCTTAGTTCCACAATTATTATAACAATTAAAGTCATTTAACGAGTTAAAATAAGACATTTCAAAGTGATCAATTCAAAGACATGACAATATTTTTTTTATCTTTTTATTTTTCTGATTTTTTTTTTAAATTTGCAATCAATTTCGGATTAAATTGACCTAACCTAAAGTCTACCTAATTCCCCAGCAATGGAGCTAAAAACCTTGTCGCGACTCGAAATATCTCTCTAGTGTGTGCTAATTACGATTCAAGTGCAAATCGATTGCGTAAGTAATAAACCCAGTAAGATGGGGTCTAATCCCCAGGGAAATAGGACGTGGAATGTGACGACAATATGTCAGACGGTTACCCTAAACTGACTTTGAAAAGAAAAAGGAAAAGTTGATGATTTGGAGTTTTATATCTACTAACTAAATGCAGAGTCATTAAATTAATAATTAAACTACGTATGCAAGAGTAAACTAACTGTGACTGACTAAATATGAATGAGAAAAATAGGTTGGACTACAATCCCCCGAACCCTAGTATGTTTACAGGATATAGAAGCAATTATAAATTAAATAATTAATAAAACCCAGGCTTTATTAATTTCAAGCATTACATATATGAGGGTACAAGCCCTCATCATACATAATCAAGAATAGAAATAAAGTGGTGTCCACATAGCTAACACATTCGTCACACTCTTAAACACCCTGGTTACGTTGGGTAAACGAGGTTTAAAGTCCTAGGACAGTTGTAACAACTAAACAATACGATTCAATCATTTATTTATTTCGGGGAATTACTTTTATATCCATGCAAACCACATCGGGTTGGGTTCATGCCTTTCAACCCTTAGAAATCTAGCCGGACATAGTGTAACTATGATTAATCAAGAAATATACGTAGCATGGAATCATTCTAATGCTAAAAGTGTGATCAACATGAGAAATATTAATAAAAGTGTTGGAAATAAAGGATAATGTAAGAAGAAATCAAATCTTGAAGAAAAACAGAAAAAGCTCTTGAATTAAAGGTGCAAAACTTGTAAATTCTTCTCCTAGATGTTTCTCCTCGATTAGGAGCTTTTACATGAATGAAATATGAGTAAAAAAAACTCTTAATACGAATATATATATAAGTTAGAAGTCGTTTAGAAGAGTCACTAAACTCTAAAACTCTTTTGGCTAAAAGGTAAGGACAAAATAAAAATCCTGCTTCTGGTAATTTGTCACGCTTTTTAAGCGTGACTCTGTAATGGTTCTGGAGCGTGACTAAAGGGCGAACCGAGCAAACTGGTTCTGGCTTCTATTTTCCTTCATTTTGCCTCTTTGATTTTTCTCATCTTCAAACGGGCATAACTTCTTCACCGTAACTCGGATTGAGGTACCATTTTTTTCCGTGTTCTTGTAATTTCAAGATCTTCAACTGTCTAGTTTCCCCCACCTCCGGAATAAGGCTAAAAGATTACAAAAAAGCCATTTAATTTCCTTTTTCTACGTTTCTTTTACTGTTTTGAGTTTTCTCTTGCACTAACTTGCATGAAATACCTATAAAACATATGAAAAACACGAAAACAATAAATACTCGCCAAAAAGGGTCAGTAGCATAAATATGAGACAAATACAAGTTAATTACAATACACGGGATCATAAAAACTCTGAAATTAAGTGGATAAATATGAAATATTTATGCCTAATCATAAGTCTTCAATGCCGGATTACTGAACAAGTGTTGTCGAATTTTTCAGTTAAATGAATCCATGAACTTCAAGATATTTTTCTCTTCAGATTTCACCCCTTTAAAATAGGCATTTATATGAAAGGCTCAAAATTTGAGGCGGTGGTACTCAATCGAGTGAAAACCATGCTCATTCAAATGAGATTAGCATATTGTTTCAATGAAAGCAAGCTCATCCGAACGTATCTTGTTTGAACAAGCTTGAAATGAGATTCAAACGACACAAAACAGTATGGCCTCGTTCGATGTTCGATCGAAATAAACTTCAAACGAGACTTCGAACGAAAATGTGATCTCATTAAAACGAGATCTCAATCTTTTTCGTACAATGAGATGCGAGAATATTGGGAGATTCCCATCTCGTTAGAACGAAAATGTGATCTTTGAAAAATCAATGAATTTTTATTTACATTCAATGACACTTCTGTTTTAACGCGCCTTTAATCTTTTAGGCTCTTTTTCGTACAAATAGTATATTTTCACGCAAAGTCAACATGTCTTTCGCAACCCGATTCAATTGCTTAAAATATACCAAATTTACCGAAGAAATGATTTTCTATTTTTTTAGCCCGGGCAATGGTTCTTACATGCGCTACTTTTATTATCTCAATTTTCACATTTGGTTAGTTGTAAAAGTAGGATTGAGATGACAACACTAAAATCGACACGTGAAAGGGAAGTGCAATACTTAAATAAGTCCATGTTCGTGTGTATTAAAGGTGACAAGGAGTCAAACATGCCAACAAGTTGTCATCATGTCACATCTTAATGACTCAACACATTATAAAGCACATAAATGAAATGATGTCACGTCTCAAAACACTAGAAAATAGTCACGTGGATATGGAATGAATGGGTGACTCGGACATATCTAATGTTCATCCACATATGGAGTAAGATAAAATACAAAACTCTTTTTGGATTTTTCAAAAAGTTTATTAAAAAAAAAATCTTTTTATCTTTTTCATTTTTTCTTAAAAAGAAATAAAAAATCTTTTTGTATTTTTCAAAATTTTTCAAGAAAAATAAAAATCTTTTTGGATCTTTCAAAAAATATAGCAAAATGAAAAATGCAAATACATTGGTAGTACAATCTAGTAATAAGAATAAAAATGAATAAGCATGAAAATCATCCTATACTATATAGGACATCCAATCTCAGTCAACGGTGCAAATACCTAAGGACTTCCTAGGATCCTCAAATATAAGTGAATCTAAAAGCTTTGTGAAAATATTAACTAACTGACGATCGGTGCTCACAAAGTTCAAGGACATGACCTTCTCCTTATATAGGTCTCAAATAAATTACTCACGTATCCTAGTGTGCTTTACGTGCGAATGCTGGACTGGATTACGTAAAAGGTTAATGGCACTCGTATTATCACAATAAATAGTCATCATACCGTGTAAAATGCCGCAATTCTCCAACATTTTCTTCATCCATAAGAGTTGTATGCAATAACTCTCGACGGCTAGATATTTAGGCTCCGTCGTGGACAAAGATATGGAGTTTTACTTCTTTCTCATCCATGAGACAAAAGTACTCCCAAAGTAGAAACACCCACCCAAAGTGCTCCTATAACCATCGACATACCCGACCCATTCGGCATCCGAATAAGCAGACAAACAGTCATCGGTATCAAAGGAATACCAAATACCATATGATAGAGTCACACTCACATATTTGATATTATGTTTAAGAGAGTGCAAGTGTGACTCTTTCGGGATGCCTAATATTGCGCACAGATTCCAACACTAATGGTAATATCGAGTCAACTAATGGTAAGGTAACAAAGACTACCTGCCATGATATGATATAAAGTCTACTCTACGTCATTGCCTAAAGCATTTTTACTAATATTTATCGGTGAACTCATAGGGGTGCGAGCGTGATTAGCGGGGTCTAGACCAATTTTTTTTCATAAGGTCTCTTTCATATTTGGATTGAGATATGAATATCCTATCCTCAAGCTAACGAACTTGGAGTCCTAGGAAGAATGTAAGATAACCTACCATGCTCATATCAAACTCACTCTTCGTCTCCTCCTCAAAAGTGTGAGCATGGCGGGAGCACGTGGATCCAAATACTATGTCATCCACATAGACTAGGGCAACCAAAATAACACTACTCTCCCCACAAACAACATATTATCTACTCCTCCTCTCTCGAAGCCACGATCTAAGAGATAGGAAGTAAGCCTCTCGTACCAAGCACAAGGTGCTTGCTTCAAACCATACAAGGCTTTCCTAAAATAGTTGAGGCGTCCCTGGTGCTTAGGGTCTTTAAACCCTTTCGATTGTTCCACGTACACCTCCTCCTATAATTTTCCATTTAAAAAGGAACTCTTAACACCCATCTGATATAACTTGAAGCGCGAATGACATGCTATGGGGAGTAGTTAGAGGACAAACTCAAGCCTAGAAACAAGAGTGAATGTCTCCTCAAAGTCTACACCCTCTACCTATGTGTAGCCTTGAGCGACCAACCTGGCCTTATTGCGAACTATGGTATAATTTTCATCCACCTTATTCTTGTAAATCCATTTGGTAACTATCATGTTAGTATCTCTAGGTCGGGGGACCAACTCCCAGACATCGTTCTTTCTAAACTAAGGCAACTCTTCTTGTATGGCCGATATCTAATGCTCATCCTTGAGTGCTTTTTTCACGTTCTTGGGCTCGACTAGGGATGTGTAGCATAGACAGCTAATAACATTTTCGAGTTAAGCATGAGTTTTGACACCTAGATCACCTGGTATAGCAGAAAGGTCATGAATCTTTAGAATAAAATATGGTTATCTCCCAAAATAAGATTGGGGTCCACCGTAGTAGCATGAGGAAGGATGGGATCATTACCAGCGGGTGCATCATCCTCACATACGGGGCAGGATTAACAAATGTCTACGGCTCATCATCTTTAATAATGATGTTTATTGACTCCATAACCTTAGAATTAGCCAGATTATAAACCCGATAAGCCCTACTCGTCGATGAATATCCTAAAAATATCCCCTCATCACTCCGAGAGTTAAACTTTTCTAAGGGCTCTTTATCTCACAGATGTAGCATGTACTCCCAAAGACACAAAAATATGATACTTTGGGCTTCTTCCCTGTCCACAACTCATCAGGCGTGAGAAGAATGTGCGGACGAAGATATACCCTATTCATCGTATGGGATACGGTGCTCACCGCCTCTGCCCAAAAATATCTAGGCAGTTTCTCCCCAAAATAATAGATCTAGCCATCTCTTGTATCTTCTAGTTCTTCCTCTCAATAATTTCATTTTGTCGAGGAGTATGAACAGTCAAAAACTCATGTTTAATGCCCACTTTATTGCAAAATATATCCACTTTCGCTTCCTTAAATTTAGTGTTGTTGTCACTACGCATCCAATTAATAGTGACACCGTGTTGGTTTTTTAGTACACGACACTTGGTTGTAAGGAAATCAACCGCATCGGATTTTTCTCAAAAAAATCCTAAAATCGAGTGTATAGAAAAGTCATTGAGCATCACAAAAATATATCTCTTACCACCTAATCTCTCTGAGCAAGTAGGACCCATAAGATCCATGTGTATCAACTCCAAAACACAGGACGTGGCAATTGTATTCAACTTTCGATGGGGACTTCGAATTTTTTTACATGTTGGAAAAGGTCCATAAACGGAGGAAGCTGGTTTCCCAAGTGATTGTAAGCCTCGAACTAGGAACGTTTTCACTAATCTCTCAAAATCTCTAAAGTTCACGTGACCTAGTCGTTGATGCCAAAGTTCCATAGTGGAGATCATGGCACTGTTTCACACAAAAGAGGACTTGGGCACAATCCCATAACAATTATCTTCCGTTCTCACACCTTGTAGTAAAAGTTTATCGGATTAATCATAAACATTGCATTCAGACTGGTCAAACTTTATCGCAAAGTTTGCATCGCGTAGTTAGATTGTGCTAATAAACTTCGCTTTCAACCCCTTCACGTATAACACATCATCTAGCTTAGGAAATTCAGGTATCTCAGTACTGCGATGTCTTAAAATGCTAGATCTCCTCCCATCTCCAAAGGTGACTTTACCTTCCTTACGATATTTAAAGTGGGTGAAAGATAAGACATCACTTGCCATGTGCCTAAAACACCCACTATCAAAATACCATTGGGAAGTATTTTGAGCCTTGGGAGCAACATGAAAAAAAAGATCTTTCTCATCTCGCTTAGATACCCAAGTGGCAATAACCTTTTATTTGCCGTTATTATTGTTTACTCTAGTTGGAATGTTGGAAGCATTCTCAAATGGTAAAGACATCCATTTAAATTCTTCCATTAACCTATACGAAGTCGTGACTAGAAATTTAACTTGATCCCTAAGACTAGTTATGTCCACCCCTCTGGTTTTCCTCCCTCTCAGGGTCAACGCTAGTGCGCGCACTTGAAGAGGGAGATACGTTCTCGCAAAATTTTCTAGGAGCACTTAGGTCGTCGTCGATGTACGGTGATGTAAAGAGATGGAGTCTATAACCTATTTTGCACAAAATAGCTAAAACAACATGGCGTCGCCTTGACAGAGCAGCATCAAAGACAAACTGGTGCTTACGAAACCAATAGTTCAGAGGTTCGGGGGCTAAGTTACGTAATGGGAAGGTATTAGGCACCCATCCCACCCTCTCGATCTCTCATTGGCTTATGCTACTATTTTCCTTAACTTCTTCATTGGATGTGTGCACGTGCATATATAAATGGATATCGAAATCGTTCGGCTCATATCATGGAAAAGATAGTGTGATCTAAAGGAATGTTTCCAAAATAATAATTAGAAAATATGATGTAGGCGCTTATCGAAATATTTATCGTTATAATGGAACGATAATATTTATTAGATCAAATGAAAATATAAATCACAAGTATGGCATATATGAATATTGTGTGGATAAAATAGGGGAAATGGAAATAGGAAAATTGAAAAATTGGCCTCGAGTCTCGAATTTTAGCCCGAAACTCCTATGTAGCCTGTAAAGGCATCAAAGTCCATATACTTTGCATGTGGCACAAGGGTGGAGTTTATACCATAGGTATATTATATGTATGTGTGTGTAGAAAAGATACTTTTTAGTTTTGAGAAAATATGGTGAATAATGTCGTTGGAATTTATAGGTGTAGCCCTATTTTTCTTTTTTCTTTTTTTTTTTTATAAAAAATAAAGTATGTGAAATATAACTAATAAAGGATGAGATGTTAATGTGTACTATCTAAAATAAAAGCTAAATTAAGAATTTATATAACTAATGTGAAAATAAAGAAATTTAGATAGAGAAAAGGGTATTTGGACCTCCTTTAAAGACTTGAGGCTTCATCTTGATCATTGATGAGCTCCCTTTCAAGTTGAGATGAATGTTGAATGAGAGAGAATGAGATTTTTTCTAAGTTTGGTATGAAAATTATGGGAATGAAAGGTGGAAAGGAATTTCACACAAGGAAACTTCGCTAATTGCAGAAAAATATTGTTGAGATCACTGATATTGATGGATCTGAGGTGTGCTGGAATTGAGCTCATTCCCTCCTTATATAGGGTAGGGAGACTGCTGATCGACATATGCCTAGCCCTGCTAATCGATAGGGGACCCTAGACACACTACGAATTGGCAGGGAAATGGACCTGCCAATCGACAGTCTCGTGCAGTTTTTTTTTTTAAAAATGGTCGTAGAATGCAATTTGTAAATCCAATTCTCACATGGGGTGTACCTTCAGAAAGATCATCCAGAGACCTTCAAGAGTCATTCGGGCCACTCCCGGGTCTGAGAGTTTACTTTGGGTCAAATGGGGTTCAGAAGTGCCCGTCATCCTGTGGACAGGAAATTATCGAATGATAATGGATCATTTGGCCAAACCGTAAGTCAGAATCGCACACGGAGATGACTATTGAAAAGGTTATGTGAGGTATTTCGATGTTCCAAAGAGATTCAATCCGTTCATAGAGTTGACTTTGGTCAAATGAGGCTCGAACGTGCTCGATGACCTTTCAGAGTAAAATAGGTCGTACATCCATACCGTAAGTTTGATTCGCGTACGTGGCAGACCGTTGGAAAGGGTATTTAGTGCCCTTCGGAGATTCATTCAATATTATTCGAGTTAAAGAGTTTACCATGGTCAAACAAAGTTTGGGAGTGCCCGATGGCCTCTGGATTAGTTTTCGAGAGAAAATAGATCGTTCATCCGAACCGTTATGCCGTTTCACGCATGGTACGGACCCTTGGAAAGGGTTTTAGTGACCTTTTGAGGTTTCATTGAGCTTTCACTCGAGGAAGTTTATTTGGAGTAAATCGGGATCGGGAGTGCCCGGAAGCCTTTAAATCGAATTTTAGTAGTAAAATGGTTCGTTCGTCCGAACCATTATGTCGATTCATGCTTAGGGTGGACCGTTAGAAAGGGGATTCAGAGACCTTCAAAGATTTATTGAGCTTTCGCTCTAACGATAAAGTTGATGGGATTAAAACGAGGCCTGAAAGCATCTAATGGCCTCTAGATGAATACCTAGAGTATGACCTAGGGTTTGTAGTAAATGGGGAGGTTCTAGGGACCTATGGAGAGACTTTAGGGGGGGGGGGGGGTCCTAGAATGTGGTGTCTACACTATCAAAGTCACTAAAGTGGTGTAGGAGAGTGTGTACTACTAGTTCTACCTAATTTATAGCAAAACTCTCTAAGATGATCTCTTCTTTAACAAAAGGTGCAAACATAGATAGGTTTGGGTCTACCTCGGTTTTCTTTTATAAGTGGAAATCTTCTAAGTGGATTAGGCCACCTAAGTGGCATTGATCAAGAGCCATAAGAGTCCATCAAAAACTCGAGAATCGGCTCGGGTGCGACATGTGTCTGAATAAATAAACCAACATCTGAAATACCAGAGTAACATAAAACCCCAATATAAGAGTCTGAATAAATAAACCAACATCTGAAATAATGAAAGTCTTTATCTACAATCTCTAAATAAGAATGGGAAACATGCCCTAACTGATATGAATGACTCTGAAGGAACTAAGGATAAATGTGGAGGCGTATGATACTGAGATCCTGTAGCTTCCACAGCAGCTACATCACGTCATCATAATGGGACTCCTAAGCTTGGCGTCCCCGTGGTTGGGCACCTGAAAGGTTTTTTCAAAACAAAATAGATTTGGAGAAAAACGGGTCAGAGCCCGAGGTGAAAACAGTTTAAAAACAGCAGGTGTTTAATTGCATGAAACAGTAAATATTATATACATGTTTGTTGCGTACTCTAACATGAGTTTCACACCCCTCAACTAATGTGCACGCTTAACGTATAACCTTAATCCATCCTAGTTATGCCACTATCTAACTAGTCCGTACTAACTCATGCTTTCACATTCTAATATACGGTGTCTATTCGTGTCACCCAAATATGTCATACTTATATCTCACATTTACATTAATCAAATTACTTATCTCAAGTGCTATTATAAATTATCACATTTTTAACCAATTTAAATATAATAGTTATTCACATATACCAAGAAATAATGAACAAACAAAAGTACATATATAACTCACTCTGAGTACATATATACATATAGGACATCCCTAGGCTAAGCTGCGGGGCACGCATACTCTGCTATCAAATTCAAGTACATCACGTACATAAGGATCACGCATTTCGAATCACTCAGGAATCGTCCCAATACAAATCACATATATTGGAGGCGGACATAGTTCACATACCCATGGGTCATGCACATACCTATGCGCCCATGGTCAGCTGACTTATCAATTCACCAATAAGTCATTCACAGTCCCATTTCCTTAAGGTACCAATCTAAATCTCCCCTAAGGCACACAAAGATAAGATGGTACTTTTCCAAAAATTAATGTCCCGTGATAGCAAGTATGGTAGGCATGTCATACACACAATAATCAAGATACTAAGTAATCACACAACTTAGGTAAGCATCACATTAATATAGGTATACACCATCCCTATATCTTAAGTCTCATACATATCATAGTGTCATCCTGAATATTCTATGTAATTTGTTTAGCGCAACAACTCTCGTCGTATAAGTCCGAATACTTAAACCTACCTCATAAGGTTACTAAGTCACACACTAGTCTCTAAGGTCATATCAGTAATTACCCCTCTTCTACTGGTCCTAACCTTAAATTAACATTCATCCACTTTAAATCCCAATTTTTATGAAATTTCTAACCGTACCTCACTCGGTAAACACTTGTAATTATTCCATTCAATCCCATAATGTATAACATATTCTGGGCATTAACTACAACCCTATTAACCTTAACCAAGTCCCCCAATATTCTATTAAACCCCCTAAGAGTTCTTACAAGCTTGGGATTTGTCAAACCATTAAGGGAAATAATCTACAAAAATCAGGAGGAGTCGATCGATCGATCCAGTCGATTAATCGACATTCATGGGTCGATCGATCGATCAAACAGGTATTTCGAATCTACTTAATTTTGCCTACGAATTTCATCCAACTTAACCCTCAAATCCTCTACTATAATGTCCCAAAATCCCAAATATTTATTCCTAACATCATACCAACATAAATACATAAGTTCCAACATTTTAGAATCATCAAATCATAATGGGAAATCAATTTCTTGGATAAAATCATATAATTTTCACAAAACCCTAGTTCTCCTTCTTTAGAACATCATGTAACTCAATAAAAAATTCATAATTATCTACACATGGATCATAATTTCGTGGCTACTATATTCTCAAAAGTTTAACTACATGCAAAACCTACCCAGATTACGATTATAATTCTTCAAATCCATTCATTCATTATTTTTCATGGTTATTCTCCAATTCTAAACCAACATGGATGATATATGCACTGAATTATTACAAGTGAAATCACTTGCCTGGAAATAGAAGTTCTGATCCTCTGGAGAAGATGATATGGAAGTAATCCTCTCTTCTTGATATATCCGATGGTGGTGACGGTGGTGCAAGAAGCCTAACGGTGGTGGTTCTCCTTTTCCTCCACTTCTTCTCTAATGGCCGGCTGTGAATTTTATTGATGATCCTAAGTGTTGGATGATATAATTCACTTAAAATTCGTGGGTCAGTATTCCTCAAATAATTAAAATGACTAAAATGCCCTCTCGGGGGGCATGTTAGGCCTAAAATGCCCTAGGACCCAAACTAAACCCCCGGCTAGTGTTTTTTGACTGTCTTGACCATTTCGTACACGTTGGCGCACTCAAAATGATCACACGGATGACATAAAAATAAATTATTTTTAAATCCATTAAATTGGATCCTGACACGACTGACATGCACGTCCCAACTTAATTACTGAAGCTGCCGTATTTTCAACTCCCGATCATTTTAATAAATCCATAACCATATATTACTATACTCACTCAGTAATATTCAACAACATTATCATAATCAAATACTAACTCTCGTCTTGCTAATATTTAAATACGAATTAATATTAAATTAATTTATCCCAATTTAATTTCATAAATCCATAATTAAAAAACGGAATTTCGTCCTGAAATTCAAAAAAGTAAGGCATACCTGCTAAAAATAGGTATCCTCCAGTACTCAAAACCAACTTCAAGGTAAGAATCAATCACTATAGCTTTAGTTTCACAGCAAGCTTGTTCAATACTCTCGACACCTTGTAAGCTATAGGGTTACACCCAATAACGGCACCTCACCTTGTGCTCTTACCAAACAACATTCGAATAAGAATAACCTATACCTCATTAACCGCATTATCTCAATATTATTGGGAGACCACACCTCACTTAATATCAATTCCTATGTTTATCTAAACACAAAACTCCCATCCTGGGAGAAACAATAGAACATCTGACTACTCTTGTCCGTTCTTCGAATCTCTGTTCCTGGAGGTGTAACTTTTACAAAAGGAAAAAGCTACCTAAGACAATTTGTGGTTATCCCATTACAGTCATTAGACTCTAACTCCTGACTGATCCAAAACTATGATAATCCCCTCATCTCTAAACATCCATAGGAAGGATAGTAAGGTTTATTAAAACAAAACTTCAGTAAGCACCTTGTCCACTATAAATAGGTACGGGTGCTTTCACTGGACTCTACCATTAGGTAATATCCTCTCCCCATTACCGTATTATACTTCACTTTTTATCTATACCCGTTGTGGAAATGAAACGATCGCAATGAGTCCAAAATTACTTTCATACAACTCCACCAGTCGTCATTTACCTTGCGCCTACTCCTCGGGCTATAGGTGATACAACCTACTCAAAACGAAATGTTATCCCCACTACTTCCTGATACCCCATATTGAAGGTGGGTTTCAAGGATATCATCTTAGTTCAAATAATACTAGGCAGGACCACGTATCGTCGCGACAACTATCTAATAGTGTAAATCACCCAAGGATATAACAATTACTTTCCTTCTGGACAACCTATTCCACACATTCGAAGGAAATCTTTACTTATCTTTAGGTTGGAAACCCATCAAAGAAATTTACCAACTTGACACTTCCATCACTGGAATCGTTGGCTTGATACAAATTTTTTTTGGCCGATTATCTATCTCTAACCGATTTCTATCTATTAGTGGTGCACGTGGAGGCTACTCATTATGTCCCTCTCAACACAGACTTCCACTTATAATTCCTCCCATTAAGTGGTACTTAATAACCATCTTCTTTCCTCGACATACACCAACAGTTCTGAACCGTGCACTTTTCACCACGATGTGCACTTTTGGACTCTTTATACCTTATTAACATCAACATTCTATTTAAGCGCAAGTCACTCTCAATATTCTACTGGGTAGAACTCCACTCCAATTTGTCCATAATAGTTAAATATTTGTTTTCTCAAGGGATACCCCCTTTTTAAATGGTTTCCCACTGCCTTTCAACCAAGTTCGGACGTGCTACTCTGATTGCACATGAATATATGGATTGCCATCCTTCTCTTACGACGCTTAATCCACTCTACCACTTCAATTTTGTCATATTAGCCCCACAAGCATAAATTTTACCCATCTATTTCCCTGTCTTTTCTTTCGGCGATTCTGCCACCAGCAAGCCAAGGTGTCCATAGACCCTATAAACCATGCATACGGGTTTAAAAATCATATAAGCTTCATACATACACCGAATTCTTTATTGCACTTGTATTCGCAATGAGGCTATATGACTTGGGCATTCTAAATCACCTTAGAATTTGAAATTCTAAATCCTCCTTAACATCATTCCATCCTTCAACCTGCCGTAATAAAACAAAATATTCAGTACTTCCTCACCACACAACTGGATTTACTAGCTTTATTTCATAATTTACCTTTTAACTTACAATTATAACTACATACCTCTATAATGACCAAGGTACCGAACTCATGGACGAATGACCAAACATCTCTCCACTACCAACCTTATGCTAAGTTTCATGCGTGGGATGTCTTACAAAACAAAATCCAAACAAGGAACCCCCCCGATACACTACTACCTAGCTTTGTTAGTCATCGAAATCCGTTAGGCCCTCAGTCCATGAAATATACCCCTATATTCTCGTCTATTGACACAAAAGTTACATCTCCTTTCGCAATTACACTTAAACAAGGAACTTCCTCTAAAAGACACTGTCATTTAACATTGGTGGTACTCACATTCCATAAACATCGTGCACATATAATCGGGGCTCTCTAAATCCTATCCCCGGATATTCAACTATGAGTATTAACTTCCACGTCTCTAAAGGGTAATATAAAAATGCACTCTTCCTATTACCAAGTCCTGAGAGTTAAACATAATAACAAGATAAATCTTTTCGCTAAATAGTAAACCCAATACACTCCGAATCATATCAATACAGTCCCTACACATACCGGGATAGAATATCTCGAGACCATTATAACCTTTCGAAGTCTCTAATATATATATATAAACGCGAGCCCGACCCTCCCGCAGGTGAGGTCTCACCAGAACAAAACATCCTGCACTAAGGTAGTAACCCCGATAGACTTGCGACATTCACCCACTATCAATCTAATCATCATTATAAAACCATAATCAGGATAATATCATACTCATATAACACATCACTAAAGCGAGTAATCTCAATAAAGTATATACCACTATCGATACACCCATTCATCCTCCGTAGATACACTAAAGGTAACACCACTATACCAGGGAAAAATATTCACATAATATTAACATTGACATTATATGCACTAAACTCGTCTCACATGCGAATCTAGCAATAATAAAAATGTAGTAACTCGTTCGTGTCACATATAATACCCCTCATATTCTGAGGGTAAAAATCATACTTCTACCTTGTCAATCGCCCTGGCTGCTTAAATGGTTCTTGGACATAACATGCCTGTTCGAGCCAAACCTAAAATTACATTAACTATTACCCTTTCTAGCCACTATACCCTTATCCCTTTACTCACTTCGAGAAAATTTAACACATGGGTCTTTACTCTCGCCAAAATTCCTCTACACATAACCTACTTATTACCGGTCATACTGACCATGTTGGGATTGTCCTTCTTCCTAACTTTGGTAGTCTCGATTCTGATGGCTACCACCATTGTTCACTTAGCTTTGTTGGCCCTAAGGAACATGCTACTGGCTTCAACTGCCTTTACTAAATTCACTTTCGCTATTCAGCTATCCTAATCATTTAAATAGGTCCCCTGATGGGTCTCCCCCTTCTGGTGCTTCACTAACACTGTTTCACCCAGTCTTACTCTATGAGTAAATTCTTCGATTCTTGTAGCTCCCCACATAAGAAAGTGTTAACATCCATATTGACAAAACACAACATTGTTACTATCTGCATTGACCGTCCAAGCAGATTTCCTCAGAAGTGCTAGAAATTCTTCTTGTAAGTTAATTTTTTCCCTTTAAAGTCCTTTTCTCCATTGCCCCTACTTCATCTGGTGCTAGGTTCGTTAATTAATTAAATTCCTTTGTCACAAAGGGACCTTTGTCTGTCCCTTTGGTGTGAGTTCAGAACAACGTTATCATCTTGTCCTGAACATCCGATGAAGGAACTTGAGGTTAAACTGTACCTAAGATCCTTCCATTGACACAATATTTCACTAATAAATGGGGTGATTGACTCCTACCATTATAACTTTTCTCTGACGAGCCAAGAAATTTTTTACCACAAATTTCACTTCCCGTTAGCCACACTTCGACATATGCCCAAGCCTTTGGATATTTTACAATCGTTGGCTAACGCACACGATTTTTGCATCATTAGAATTTCCACCGATGGTTCTCTTAATGTTTTGTATGACTTTCTCCCCATCCAACTGTAATACCCCGTATTTTTATAGCTTTTAAATTATGGGATTTATTAAATTTAATTGAGATAAATTAATTTAATTTTAATCCGGAATGTTGCTTTAAATATTTACTAGCGTGAGGAGAGTTAGTAATTATTGGAAATTTGTTATCTATTGAATATTACTGGATGACTATAGTAATATATGAGATTTATTGTTATAATATTGTCACGTGTGAATAAAATGACAATTATGGAAATTTAAGTCGGGACGCGCCTGTGTCGTGTCGGGACTAAATGTTGATTAATAAGTGAATATTTTATAAGTTATTCGTATGGTCGTTTTGAGTGCACCAACGTGTCCGGAAGGGTCGAGATAGTCAGAAAAGTGTACCCGGGGGTTTAGTTTGGGTCTCGGGGCATTTTTAGGCCCAATTAGTACCCCGGGAGGGGGTTTTGGACATTTCACAATTATGGGTAATTAAACCTACGAAAATTAAAAGGGTTATATAAGATATCTAGGTTGTCTTCTAGGGTTAGAACAACCAAATACAAATGACGTCCATTGGAGAGGAAGAGGAGAAGCTCTCCAAGGAGTTCTAGGCCAAGAACACCTCCGATTGCACCGCCGTCACCACCAACGCGTAGATCGCGAGATGGGGAACGTAACCACACCAATTTTGGCACCAAACCAGATTTTTGAAACTTCCAGGCAAGTGTTTATCTTGCTTATTTCATTGATGCATCTTTCATATTGGTTTAGGAATGATTAGGATGAATTGTATGGAAGAAAAACCCAATTTGAGATAGGAAATTGCATGTAGTGATGACTTAAATGATATTTTGGAAACCCTTTGTCATGTAAAGGATTAAGAGTTTGATTAAGAAAAGAGTTCTAATTAGATACAAACACTAAATTTTTTATTCCGGATGATCGGACCATTGGAATCGCTTGAAATTTTAATATGTTGTAGCGAACGGCGAGACAGGACTGCTGACAAAAATTCAGCTTGATCGAACGGTCGGATTTCTAAAAACATTATTTTTACTAGAGAGTTTTATGTTTTGAGGACTCTTAGAGAGTTTTATATTTTGAGGACTCTTAGAGAGTTTTATATTTTGAGGACTCTTAGAGAGTTCTATATTTTGAGGACTCTTAAAGAGTTTTATATTTTGAGGACTCTTCTAAATAAAAAAAAATCAATTAAAACTCCATTTTTAGGATATCTTACATGAGGGACAATGTAAGTATATGTTAAAGAGAGAGAGACACGTAAGAGAGTTACTTTGGGACAAATGTGTATACCTACTGAATTTTATACTTGGGAGGATAGAATCCGTGAGCGTGATGTAGTAAGTGGAAAAGTTCCTCAAATTAAAATAAGATGTGAATGGTTATACGTGATAACTAAATAATGAGAAATAAATACAAATGTCGTAATTATGGGAATTGAGAATTTACCCATTATTGAAATGGTAATGTTAGTATAGTTATATGATTGTGTATGCATATACTATCTATGTGTGAAAATCATGCCCACGCTACTTGCTATCCTTGAGGTTTCCGCGCTGGGACAGTCTTATCTCGATGGGACCTTTATGGGGGATATTGACTTGTATCCTAGAAGATAGATATCCTTGGTACAGGCTATCAGAATGATAGTTCAGACGGTCCTAAGAGATGAGGGTATGTGCTTTCCTCTTAGAGACTTGGAATCTATGCTTCGCCTCATTTTGTTTGTGTATAGGTATCCTTGGTACAGGCTATCGCAGTGATAGTTCAGACGGTCCTGAGAGACTTGGAATCTATACTTTGTCTCAATATTGTTTGAGCATGTGTTGATACAGTTCGAGAGTGATTCTGAATCTGTATTCCCTTAGTACGAGTGATACGGGGATTGGATAGTAGAGTATGCCCGCACCATAGTTGTTATTTGGGGTGCTGTTGTGATATATATATATTTTATGAGTAGTTAATATATATAGGAAATTCTGAAATCTGGAACTTCCTACTGTGATGAGACATGTAGGACATGGTTGATGACTCAAATTGTAAATACTTGTTTTGAGAAAGTATAATATGACACTGGAAAACTTTATTGATTTATAAAGTTAAAAATGAGAACTTTGGTTGCTAATTGAAATATCCTTTTCGAACAATTGAATCGCTAAATTTTGAATCTTACGAGTAAGCTAAGATAAGTTAAATCATTGGGAAGATTAGTGCGATAAATGATAAGACAAACCGTTGGGAAGGTTAGTGCGATAGGTGTGCACATTAGAAGAGAGGTGAGAATTCCTCAAGAGAGTGACGCACTAATATGTTGTTGCATTGGCCTGTATCAATTTAAATACTTGCTAAACAAATTTTAAATCATATACACTATCGGGCTCTGACCCGTTTTTCTCTCTTTCTCTCTCTTGTATATATATGTATGTATTACAGGTGCCCAGCCACAGGGGGCGTCTTGCTTAGGATCTCATGGAAGGAACGCGCTGCAGCTTAGGTGGAAGTTGCAAGACTCTTGATTAGACGACTTCGTTCATTCGGATCCACTCTTAGTACTTTCATCTAGTTGGGCATGTGTAGCTCTTTCCATTATTCCGTTGTTATTGTACATTTGTATTTCAGTTATTTCCAGTATTGTTACTATGGGATTTATTCAGTTTGGATGTGTGACTTTAGATTTCGTATGTTGACATTCGATTGATGAATGTATTAAATTAATTGGATTATGTTGCAGAATTTAATGTGGTGTGATTCTTACTTATTGAATGTTGTTAATAAAATAAATTATTTTTCTTTAAATAAAATTTGGAAAGTATGTATGAACATGGTTTTGATACTTAGCTTAATTAATTAGGGTGTTAAATTGGAAAAAATTATTTTTCGACAGTGATGCTAAGAGTGGACCAACTGTTCACCTTGATTTAATTTAATAAAGGAGTGATCGCCCGGTATTTAATTAGGCGGGGTGTCACACCAACCTTGTTGGGTGAGTCTAATTCGACTGCACTTCCTACTATAGCAGTACCTGGAAGTCATATGTCATGCCCTAGCCGTCTTTACCATCCTGGCCTTTCGTTCCATAATAGGGGTGACCTCAACTACGGTCATTATTCTTGAATACACCCTATAACCTCAACTCAGTTCTGCCTCCTCCTATCCACCCAAGTACTCTCGCTTGACATACTATATGGTTCGGCACGTGAACACACCCGAATGCAAATAAGATTCAATATTATATGGATTATAGCAGGAGAATGAAATCTCAATAAAGAAATCAAAAATCCTAAAAATAAGGCTCTATATCAAAGAAAGCTACGCTGGAAGCATAATAAGCCGCACATATCCTAAAGGACACTAGAACCTGATGCTCTGATACCACATGTGACACCCCGACTAATTATATACCAGGTAGCTAATCCTTTATTAAATTAATACCAAATATCAAGTTAATTCAGTCTTAGCATCACTATCGAAAACATTTAGTTACTTACTAGCCACCTAATATTTAAAATAGAGAGATGCCAAATTTTATTAATTAAATTAATAATTAACCAAGTAAAGAAATCATCATTCATCAATCGTATAAACAATCTCATATGTATAACCAACGTAATGAAATAAACTGATTCTGGAGTAAACACTCCAATAATAATAATACCAGAGTAACATAAAACCCCAATATAAGAGTCTGAATAAATAAACCACCATCTAAAATAATGAAAATCTGTATCTACAATCTCTAAATAAGAATGGGCAACATGTCCTAACTGATATGAATGACCCTGAAGGAACCAAGGATAAATGTGGAGGCGTCTAATACCGAGATCTTGTAGCTTCCACATCAGCTACATCACGTCATCAGAATGGAATTTCTATGCTTGGCGTCCCTGTGGCTGGGCACCTAAAAGGTTTTTTCAAAACAAAATAAATTTGGAGAAAAACGGGTCAGAGCCCGAGGTGAAAACAGTTTAAAAACAACAAGTGTATAATTTCATTAAACAGTAAATATTATATACATGTTAGTTGCGTACGCTCACATGAGTTTCTCACCCCTCAACTAATGTGCACGATTAACGTATACCCTTAACCCATCCTAGTTATGCCACTACCTAATTAGTCCGTACTAGCCTGCTTTCACATTCTAATATAGGGTGTCTATTCGTGCTACCCAAATAGGTCATACTTGTATCTCACATTTACATTAATCAAATTACTTATCTCAAGTGCTATTATAAATTTTCACATTTTTGACCCATTTAAACATCATAGATATTCACATATACCAAGCAACAGTGAACCAGTCACATGTACATATATAAATCACTCTCAGTGCATGTATACATATATGGGACCCCTAGTCTAAGAGACGGTGCACGTATACTCTGATATCAAATCCAAGTACATCACAAACGTAAGGATCATGCGTTCTTAATCACTAAGGAACCATCTCAATACAAATCATACACATGGAGGCTCACATAGTTCACATACCCATGGGCCACTCACATACCTAAGCTCCCATGGTTAGCTGACTTATCAATTCACCAATAAGTCATTCACAGTCTTATGTCCTTAAGGTACCAATCTAAATCCCCCCTAAGGCACACAAAGATAAGATGGTACTTTTTCAAAAATTAACCTCCCGTGATAGCAAGTATGGTAGGTATGTCATACACACAATAATCCAGATACTAAGTAATCACTCAACTTAGGTAATCATCACATTAATATAGGTATACACCATCCCTATATCTTAAGTCTCATACTTATAATAGTGTCATCCCGAATATTCCACGTAATATGTTTAGCGCAATAACTCTCGACGTATAAGTTTGAATACTTAAACCTACCTCATAAGGTTACTAAGTCACCCACTAGTCTCGAAGGTTATATCAGTAATTTGAAGTCCCTCTTCTATTGTTCCTAACTTTAAATTAACATTCGTCCACTTTAAATCCCAATTTTTATGAAACTTCTAACCGTACCTCACTCGGTAAACACTCGTAATTATTCCATTAAATCCCATAATGTATAACATATTTCGGGCATTAAATACAACCCTACTGACCTTAACCAAGTCCCCCAATATTCTAATAAACCCCCTAAGAATTCTTAAAATCTTGGAATTTTTCAAACCTTAAAGGGAAATAATCTACAAAAATCAGGAGGAGTCGATCGATCGACATTCATGGGTCGATCGATCGATCAAACATGTATTGCGAATCTGCATAATTTTGCCTACGGGTTTCCTCAAACTGAACCCTTAAATCCCGTACTACAATGTCCCAAACTCCCAAATATTTATTCCTAACATCTTACCAACATAAATACTTAAGTTCCAACGTTTTGGAATCATCAAATCATAATGGAAAATCAATTTCTTGGATAAAATCATGTAATTTTCTCAAAAAACCCTAGTTCTCCTATTTTCTTCAAGAACATTATATAACTAAATACAAAATTCATAATTCTCTCCACATGGATCATAATTTCGTGGCTACTATATTCCCAGAAGTTTAACTACATGCAAAACCTTCCCATATTACTTTTCTAATTCTTCAAATCCATTCCTTCATTATTTTTCAAGGTTACTCTCCAATTCTAAACTAACGTGGATGATATATGCACTGAATTATTGCAAGTTAAATCACTTGACTAGGAATAGAAGTTTTGTTCCTTTTGAGAAGATGATATGGAAGTAATCCTCTCTTCTTGATCTATCTGATGGTGGTGACGGTGGTGCAAAAAGCCTAACGGTGGTGGTTCTCCTTTAGTAACTTCCTCCACTTCTTCTCTAATGGTCGTCTGTGAATTTTAGTTATGGAAACCCTAAGGAGCCTAAGTGTTGGCTGATATAATTCACTTAAAATGCGTGGGTCACTATTCCTCAAATAATAAAAATGACTAAAATGCCCTCCCGAGTTTCCGGTTAGGCCTAAAATGCTTCGGGACCCAAACTAAACCCCCGATTAGTGTTTTCTGGCTGTCTCGACCCTTCTGGACACGTTGGGGCACTCAAAATGATCATACATATGATATACAAATAAATTACTTTTAAATCCATTAAATTGGGTCCTAACACGACTGACACGCACGACCCAACTTAATTACTGAAATTGTCGTATTTTTAGGTCGTGACAATTTTAATAAATCCATAACCATATATTAATTTACTCATCCATTAATATTCAACAACATTATCATGATCAAATACTAACTCTCGTCTCGCTAGTATTTAAATTCTGATTAATATTAAATTAATTTATCCCAATTTAATTTCATAAATCCATAATCAAAAGCCATAAAAATATGGGGTATTATAGGCGTGCTCAAGGTCACTCTCGTTCTCACTCAAAGCATTATCTCCCTCACTCTTCTCGGATTGAATAGACTCACTGTCGAGGTGTTCATGATAAGTAGTTTCCCCATCCTCATGAGGTGCACTAGATGTATTAACATGACTAGCTGTGAGTGCACATCGATACGGTAATTCCTCTTTCGAACTCACCGACTCGACCTAGCTATCGCTAAGCGTGTCATTTAAGGCTGATTTGCCTTTCCTTGATATTTCAACTTAGTCAGACACTCATGAGGTTCATGGCCCTTTCCCTCACAATTATAACATCTCTCCTCGTCTTTTTTAGGAAATCTTTCTTTCTTTTTCAAAATTTGCCTTGCCCGATTTAAGTTTTTTTATCATTCTTAAAACTTTTCTTATATTTGTAAGTATGTTTCATATTAAGTTTGAGAAATTTCTAGAATTTTTTAGCAAAAAGGACCAAATCATAATCAAACACCAAATCGAATAACGCTTTCTCTCTTTTTTTAGACATTTCCTCTCTCTTTCTAATTTGGGCTTTAAAAGAAACTCCCTTATCCTTAGGCTTAACTATTTTAGGCAACATATCTAGCTCGTATGTTTAAAGATCTCCTATAAGTTCTTCTAACCTAATCGTCTCTACGATCCCTAGTGAATTAAGAACGGTAGCCTTAGGAATAAAGAGGGCCGGGAAGGATCTCAAGATTTTCTCAACTATAGGCGTCTCGGGTATTCTCTCACCTAAATTGAAACTCGAGTTAAACTATATCGGATAGTCGTGCATAAAACTTGTCGAAAGATTCAGATTCAAGCATTGTGATTGTTTAAAATTGTGTGGTGAGATTCTGCATCTTAGAAGCTTTAACAACATTGGTACCCTTGTGAATGAGCTAGGGGGTATCCCAATATTCCTTAAATGTGGTCCACGTCATAATGGGATGGAACTCGTCACGGGTGACGTCTCTCGAGATGGCACTCAAACCGAGGGAATTAAAATTACTCCACTTAAATTCATCCTCCGTCCACTATGAGACAAGTTTAGGGACGATGACATTATCAACTGTGACAGTGGGATGTGTCCACCTTGTTTAACAGACGACCCAAACGCGTTCATCTATGGCCTTTATAGCAGACCTCATCCTAGTCTTTTAATATGCATAATTTGCACCATCAAAGATGGGCACTCTATTATACAAATTCTCCATTAAATTCTTATTTTTCAAAGAACAACAAATTTTCAAAAAAAAAAAAATATCAAAAAAAAATATTTTTGTGAAAAAGATCACACGGTAAATTTGTGCAACAGTCTCTGATACCAAGTTGAGAGTGCGCTTGCGATCTTAATGGATAATATATATAATTAAATGTCGAGCACACACAATTCCAAATTTTATCTTTATAACCTAAACAAGCATCTAGGTGATAAAAACAAATAAATTAAAGCACGTAAAAAGACAAGGCAATATGAGGAAAAAAAACCTTGAGGGTAAAACCTTTTTTCGATCAGCACTTTAGAGTTTTACAAGACACAATTACAAAGCTTCTAAAGAATACGACTTTTTCCCGTGTCATCCATAGGTGGCGGTCCACCCTCGGTATCGACCGATCAGCCTTTGTCTTCCTTCAATTGTGATCCCCTAGAGAACCATATGGCCAGCAATGAAGAAGATCTCTCCACAAGAATAACTTATATATGAAACAATTTATGGTTTCAAATGGGTTCACATATATATTTGGTAGTGATGATTTGTGAATCAAAAGGTGCGTTTGACCTAAATAAAGTGAGAACTTTTGCACCACGTATGCAGAAATCGTTTTTACAAAAGTCTCCTTCAAAATCCCTTCGAAACATGTATTTATATAAAGGCTTAAAATTCGAGGCGACGACACTCGTTTGAACGAAAACTATGCTCTTTCAGAAGAGAATAGCATCTCGTTTGAAAGAAAACAAGTTCATTTGAACAAAACAACTATCTCATCAAATAAGCTTCAAATGACACAAAGCAATACACCCTTATTCGATGTTCGATCGAAGTAATCTCCAAATGAGACTTCGAACGAAAATGTGATCTCGTTAGAACAAGATTCCTATCTCATTTGAACGAGGTGCTTAAAAAATTTAAATAAAGAAAAATGCCTTCATTTTTTAAATAAAAACATCTACCAATATAAACGTAAATAAATTCAAAATCCTAAAATATTTTATACCTTTGTAAAGGGGAGATCATCTTGAATTTGGAGATGATGGAAATTCAGTTCGTCCCGATGGCTCGAGTACAACAGTAACGAGATATGCCAAAAATTATGATAGCTTGAGCTATGAGCAAATGCTATAAATTATGCTCTTACATTTTAGTTTAGCATTTTTTGTCATATCCCTCTACATCATCAAATAAATTCTCAAGGATTTAAGTGAAGACAAATTAGTGACCAAATGTGACGATCAAAGATCAAAGAGTTGATTTCGTCACTACAATATACAGAAAAAGTATACGAGGTTGATTTTTTGTAATCATTATGTTCAGGGGTTTTTTGACAATAATTTGAAACATAAAATCTTTTTTTAGAATTATAATTAAAACTTTTTTTATGAAAGCTTGTTAGAACGAGGTATTGAGGTTCGTTCGAACTAGTTTCTTAAACTCTTTCAATATCATATGTTTGAACGAATCTTCAAATGGACCAGTTTCTTTGTCTCTCTGGAATATCATTTGATCTCTCATTCGATGTCGTTCAAATAACAGTGCATAGGTCATTCAAACGAGGCCCAGTTCGTTCAAATGAGCTGTTGAAAAATTATTTTTTAGTTGGTTTCAAATGCAATATTTTCAAGTCTATCTCTTGAAAATTTGTCTCCCTATTTAAAGAGATACGAACTTTCACTTCTTTGGAAGACTTTTTACACTTATTTTGTGATCAAACACTATAGTTTTCCAAATCTAAACTACTTGGATGTTTTGTGATCACTTTATTAAACCTTGAAGGTTACATCACATGTTCATATACCGATGGAGTTGATTTTACACAGCTTAAGATAGGAAAGGAGTTTCTTGAGGATGATCGATGGACATCAAGGCAAGTGGAGCTGAATCACCTTATACTCTTAACTCATTTGATTTACATTGTATAAGTGCTCATCTAGTTTGGAAATAGTGATAAAATTGAGTCCATTCCCTAGAATCCAAAAAGCCTCAGACCCTACTCTAATCTTCATTCCTCTTGTTTAATTGATTAAAGGTATATTCACAAACACTCACACACATTAGGATTGCATACATTGTTCATATAATACATTAAATTATTTGTGTGTGTTTTGTGTGAGTTAATTTCCCTTAAAACTTTTTTTAATAATTTTTTGGGAATTTTTAATGATTTTTAAAATGATTTTTTAATAATTAAAATTGGATTATAAAGCTTTTGGGGTCAATCTGTAAATACTGGTTCTTTGGTTTTATGCCTATAAGTTCATTTGGGTAGGATCCAAAAGTGCTAGAGACTATAAGGTGTGTGTGTAATTATTTTCATACACGCGTGTGAGGTTCGATATCAGCCCTACACCTGTCACCCTTATACCGGATGGATTTGTGTTTCTTTAAAGACTCAAAACCGTTGTCCATTATCAGCCCTTGGATCATTGTAATCAACGCTTTGCATGCGTTTGAAGACAATCCATGTGAAACCCTTATCATCCAATCAGAAGCCTTTTAAACCACCGTTGTTATCTCACCGTTGGATCAAAGACAATTTGGGAGGACCAAATCCCAACCCTTGATTTTGAATAGCCTTCTCGATCCTTCTCAACCCCCTATATAAGGAGGCTTACCCTCAGCCTTTGAGAGACTTTTGGAACTTCGTCTAAGTAGAGAGATACGAGAGAAGAGAGAGAAACCAGAGAGAGAGAGAGTTAGAAACCCTAATTCGTCCAAACACAGTTTCAAACCCTAATTCAGTTTTCTAAAACCATTTACACCAAACACCAACCCTGAGTGTTTGAGAGTTATTTTTGTGTTGGTTTGAAAGTTGTTTCGTGGTTTAACCTCTTAGTTTTAAGATATTGTGTCCAACTTAAACATTAGGTTAGATCTATATTTCGGTTTCATAGAAATCATAGATCTGGTCATTTTATGTTATATTACACTTAGATCTGCATTCTTAGTTTCTCGCCTTGAGAAATCTTTTGTTGATTATTTTCTATAAATGATTTCATATTCAAAATCAACAAAATCATTTTATATTTCTAGTTCTTTTGAAACAAGACCTTGACCTAGTTGGAATCGCACTTGGTGGTTTTCAATTTCAAAAAGTATTTTCAAAATCCTGAAATTGATTAAGATCTTGAACCATCTTCGAGCAAAATAGTCGTGGATTCTTGGAGAATTTTAAATGTCAAATAAGGTTTTTTTATTTCCTAAGATGAGAGAAATTGAAAATCACAGCATATAGATCTGAAGTGTAATTTAATAGGATTGTCTATATAAATAAGCGTGAGTGTGTGCATGCATGTGTTAGAGCACCATCACAAACACTTACACACTACAACACTGAAAGTGTTGGTAATAAGATCTTAAAACAAGGGTCGACATAAAGACTGGAACAAAATGGAAGTTCGCAAACTGGGAGAGCCACATCAACAATAAACTCTGCAAAGAAGTTAGAAGGAAACCAGTGGGTACATTCCTAAACTTGTATAGGACTGATTTGTGTGCATGTGTGTTATATGGTTTGTAACTGATATATTTTATTTTAGTGGATTTTTGGTTTGTGAAATCTCTTGTCATTAATCTTTCTACATCTCCTCATCTCATTCTTAATAGTGTACTGATTTAAATTGTCTTAGTTTTGTTTTTCAAAACTTGTTAACAAATCTTGAACTGATCTTGTGCATATTTTATTAAACACATCGTGTGATTAACCTTATTTGATTTGAAGAAAAGAGTTTCCTAGAAAAATATTTCGGAGTTACTTAAATAGTTTAATCTTGTATTAAACCACTTTAGTAAGAGTTTTTCAATTGGTATCAGAGCTTTGAAAATCAAACAATGGACGAGAAAAATGAAAGATTTGGCAACTTAACGAGACCCCCTCTCTTTGATGGAAACAACTTTGCTTACTGGAAGGTAAGAATGGTTAATTTCATACAAGGAACCTTGGGAGATGATGTTTGGGATATTGTTGAAAATGGATATACGTATCCTACTCAACCAGCCACTAAAGGAAGTAATGAGAGGAATAAGAAAGCATTAAGTGAATTCACACAAGGAGAGAAGCAAACTTCTCGAAATAATAACAAAGGAAAGAATTCCATATTTATGTCCATAAATGAACATGAGTTCAAAATGATCTCATCTTGTGCCACTTCTAAGGAAGCTCGGGATACACTGATCACTGCACATGAAGGTGACACTAGAGTTAAGGCTGCTAAAACTCAAATGCTTGTCTAGCAGTATAACTCTCTAATTATGTCAGACTCTGAATCCTTTGATGATTTTTATATAAAATTGACTGACATTGTGATCAAATTGCATGCTATTGGGATCACTTATGACAGACATGAAATTGTCTCTAAAATTCTAAGGTCATTACCACAGAATTTTGTTAACAAAAGATATGCTATTGAAGAAATGAGTGACCAAAATCTCACTCCTCAATTACTCAGTAGTAAACTAAGAACTGTGGAGATGGAATTAGAATTTAAGAAGCAATTGACCCAGCCCATAGGAAACAGACTAGTTCCAATTTGAGTTTTTCCTCTAAGCTGATGAAACCTGAGTTTACTATCCCCAATGATGACTCTGATGAGAAATGTGATATAGATAGTTTGGTTAATCAAATTGCCTCAATGTCAAAACAGTTTAAGAAAATTGTCAAATTTATAAATAAAATGGCAAACAGACAAGGCAAGCCTAATTATCCAAATCAGTCTAACTACAAACCTCATGAGAAAGGTCAAGACAAACATCACAAGGACATGAGACCTAACAAAGACTTTAAGAACATTGAATGTTTTAGATGTGGAAAATTAGGACATATAGCACAAGACTATAGAGTTAAACTTAACACTGTCAATAAACATACTAGGGCCAACATTTGCAAAACTTTGGATGATTCAAGTTATTCTAAAAATGAGGAACCTGAATCATCTGATGCTTTTTATCCTTGCATGTCTTTCTTTGCTAAGATAATCTATAATGATGATATGCCTATGTATGAGACTGATGATTGTAACTCTACTTCTGTTGTTATGAATCATGCTGCTACTAGTTTAGATGCTTTAATTTATGAGAATATTGCTAGTTCAACCATAGGGTGTGTGAGTTAAAGAGAAAGTGATAATGACGATGTCAATGGGTGCGTGAGTTTAAGAAATAAATCCTTAGGGGTCACTTCACACACTACACTTAGTGACTCAGACACTGAAGACCTCTTTGACATTCACACACTTTATGCTAAAACTCTCAAGAAAAGCACTAGTCTAGAGAAGATAGTGAAAGATCTCATTAAGAAACTAGAAGACCTAAGTCTGATGGTTAAACTTAACACTGAAGAGTATACTACCCAATGTCTAACTCATGAAACTGAAGTCAAAATTTTTTATTAAAATTGAAGAAAATGAAACTCTGGAGCAAAAATATAAAGGGACATTATTAGAATTGGAATAATCCAAAGAGAAGACATCAAAAGCTTTAAAAAAAATTGCAAAATTTAAATATAATTCAAACTGTTTTGATGGTTTTGTTGATGATTCAAAAGACAATTCTGATGACCAAACTGGAATAGGGTTTTGTCCAAATTTGAAGACACAAACTAAAAACTTTGAACCAATCAAGTTTGTGTCAGGAGGCAAAAGACCTATATAAACTTGCCAAGATTTTCATTCTCTGAAAAATGAGTTTGATGAAAAACAATCAAAGTTTGATATTGGGGAATCAAGTTACTCTAAGTGTGAAAGTCCAACTAAGGCTAAATATGTCTGCCCCCCGATTAGGAAGAGTGATTATGCCTTTCAAACTGTACTCCCTAGGAATGAGGTTCTACCCCAAAATTCCATGAAGCCTATGTTTAGAAACTTTTCTAAGGAGATACCATCTTCAAGCAATTTATATTACTCATGCTGTGACTTATACGGTCATTCTATTGAAGGTTGCTACTCTAGACGTTTAGTCAACCCTATCTATAATACTCATGTGTACACTATTCTAGGAGAAGTCATAACAATTATATTCTTCCTAGACAACCAGAAAAAAATGCTAACTATAGAAAAAGAAAGACCAAACCTAAAAGATCATTTCCAAGAAGGATTCGTAGACACTTTTCTAAACAAAATGCTCATACTTTCCATAAAATTCAACCTCATGCGCAAAACATTTTTCAACAAAAATCTAATGTTTGCAAATTTTATCAAATGAGAGCAAATAAGCACAAAATGAAAACAAGAGCTATTTGGGTTAAAAAAGATGATCTATTACCCCAGATGAAGTGTAACATTGTGATTACTGCTTTAAAAGCTGAACACACTCCCTCTGGTTGGTATTTAGACTCTGGATGTTCAAAGCACATGACTGGGGATGATACCAAACTTTTAAACAAAACCACCTTTGCTGGAAGAAAAGTTATTTTTGGTGATCGTGTATCATCTCAAATCATTGGTAAAGGAACAATCCAAGAATAAGGATTACCTTTACTTGAAAATGTTCTTTTAGTAAAAGGTCTTAAGTCTCATATACTTAATATCTCACAATTTTGTGACTCAAATCATACTGTCACCTTTTCAAAGAATAATTGCAAAATTTTAAATGAAAAAGGTGAGTGCATAATTATAGGACTCGGGACTCCTGACAATTGTTATATTATCCAAAAGAATACTGAGGTCTGTAACATTGCCAGAATGGATGACAATGAGATATGGCATAATCGAATGGGTCACATAAATTACAAATATCTTAGTAGCTTATCTTCACAAGAAATAGTTATAGGTATTCCTAAGATCAAACCTATTTCTAATATTGTTTGTGGATCATGTCAGGAAGGAAAATTGTTAAGGAACCTCATAAGAAAGTCAAAGATATCCTTACCTCTAAACCCTTGGAGCTCATCCATATGGACCTAATGGGTCCCTCTCGAACTGTTAGTCTCTGTGGACACAATTACATTCTTGTTATGGTTGATGACCTCACCAGATTTACTTGGGTAACTTCCATAAAACAAAAGTCTGACACTTTCCAAGCTTTTTTGAAGATCTTACTTCGAATTGAAAATGAGAAAGGAACTCAAATAAATAGAATTCGTAATGATAGCGGTGGATAATTCTTAGATACTGGTGTTATAGATTATTGTGACTATAATGGTTACAAACATGAATTTAGTGCTCCTAAGACTCCTCAACAAAATGGTATTGTTGAGAGAAATAATTGTAGCCTTCAAGAGATAGCACGTGTTATGATTCATGCCAAGACTTTACCTAAGTATTTTTGGGTAGAATCTATTCGTATTGCTTATCAGAATATCAATAGGGTATATCTTAGAAATAATTCTAAATAAACTCCTTACAAACTATGGTATGGGAAGAAGCCCAATCTTAAGTACCTTAGAACCTTTGGTAGTATATGTTATGTCAGCAAAAATAGAGAACACTTATGCAAATTTGAGACTCGTGGAGATAAAGCAATCTTTCTAGGATATTCTCCCAATAGTAGAGCATATCATGTCTATAATCTTCTCACTAAGACCTTAATGGAATCCATAAACGTTATTATAAGTGACACTACTATAGAGAGTAAGACTGGTGAACCAACTATTACGAAAGAGTCTGAAAATGTTTTAGAAAATTACTCTCGAGCAATAGATGATTATTTACCAATTGAGACACCTGAAGTATTTAACTGGGTTTCTAAAGACCATCCCATAGATAAAGTTGTTGGTAACCCTACTGAGCCTGTGCATACAAGATCTCAATTAAGAAACTATGCTCATTATGCATGTTTTGTTTCCCTTGTGGAACCAAAGAATGTAAATGATGCATTGAATGATCCTCATTGGATTTCTGCAATGTAGGAAGAACTTCTTTAATTTGTCATTCATGATGTTTGGTATCTTGTACTTAGGCCTAATCATAAAAAGGTTATTGGAACACGTTGGATATTTAAAAATAAATATGATGTAAGTGGGATAATAATTATAAACAAAGCCAAATTAGTTGCTCAAGGATACTCTCAAATTGAAGGAATAGATTTTAACGAGAATTTTTCTCCCGTTACTCGATTAGAATATGCTCGTATTCTCTTTGCCATAGTTTATTACTTACATTTTACGCTTTATCAAATGGATGTCAAATTTGCCTTCCTTAATGGAATATTGACTGAGGAGACCTATCTAGAATAACCAAAAGGGTTTATTGACCCTCAATATCCAAATCATGTCTTTCTCCTTAAAAAGGCTTTATATGGCCTAAAACAAGGGCCAAGAGCCTTGTATGAGAGCCTTTCCAATTTTCTCTTAGACAAAGGTTTTAAGAGAGGTGGAAATGATCAAACCCTTTTTGACAAACATTTTGACAAACATATTATTATAGCTCAATTTTATGTTGACGATATCATCTTTGGATCCACATCTTCCTCAAAAGTTAAATCCTTTTATGAAATTATGCATAAATAATTTCAAATGTCTCTTATGGGGGAGTTGCAATTTTTCTTGGGTCTTCAAGTCAAACAAAATTCAGAAGGACTATTTGTTTCGCAATCGAAATATTCTTTAGAGATTTTTAAAAAATTCGGCCTTGAGAGTGCAAAAGATGCTAAAACTCCCATGAGTATTACGATAAAAGTATCTAAGGATGAGAATGGTAAATACATAGATCCTACTCTCTATCGTAGTATGATAGGAACCTTGCTATACCTTACAGCCCCATGTCCTGATATTATGTACGTTGTTTGCGTGTGTGCCCGTTATCAAAATAATCCTAAAAAGAATCATTTAGTTTGTGTTAAAAAAATCATAAAATACATAAAAAGCACTCTAAATTTAGGACTTTGGTACACCAATGATACTCCTAGCACTATTATAGGATACACTAATGCCGATTGGGCAGGGTGTACTAATGATAATAAGAGCACATCATGAGCATGTTACCATTTAGGTAATAATCTGGTAGGTTGGAGGAGTAACAAACAAAACTGTACCTCTTTATCAAGAGCTGAATCTGAATACATAGCTGCTGGAAGTTGTTGTGCCCAATTACTTTGGCTTAAGCAAATGCTAAGTGATTATGGAATCTAAGAAGACCAATTACATCTCTATTGTGATAATCACATCAATATCTCTAAAAATCCTGTTCAACACTCGCGAACTAAACATATAAAAATTAAACATCATTTCATACGCGAATTAGTTGAAACTAAGGAATTAAAAATCAATTATCTTCCTACTGATTTGCAACTCGCAGATATGTTTACTAAACCCTTGGATTATAATAGGTTTACTGCTTTGCATAAATCGATAGGAATGGTTTGTGCTGAATAAACTCCTTGACTTGCATATTTTTTCCCTTTGTCCATTTGAGACAAATTGGGGAGAAATTTGAGTCTTATGAGTTCATTTTTTTTTACATATTTCTAAAATGCTTGATCTTAGTATTCTTTGAAGGAATTTGTACCATTGTTGTAATAGGGTATTGATTTGTAATTAGTTGAGTTATGTAATTTTTGTCTCTAGGAAATGGGTAGGTAGAATTTTTGTATAGGAATAGGTTTTTCCTTATCTCTTTGTTGCCCTACGAGTCCTAGATGACTCAAACGAGATTTTGTCTCATATTTCCAAAGGGGGAGATTGAAGAACCTTATACTCTTAACTCACTTGAGTCTACATTGTATAAGTGCTCATCTAGTTTAGAAATAGTGACAAAATTGAGTTTATTCCCTAGAATCCAAAAATCCTCAGACCCTACTCTATCTTCATTCCTCTTGTTTAATTGATTGAAGGTATATTCACAAACACTCACACACATTAGGATTGCATACATTGTTCATATATTATACTAAATTGTTTGTGTGTGTTAATTTCCTTTAAAACTTTTTTTAATAATTTTTTGGGAATTTTTAATGATTTTTAAAATGATTTTTTCATAATTAGAATTGGATTAAAAAACTTTTGGGGTCAATCTGTAAATACTAGTTCTTTGGTTTTATGCCTATAAGTTCATTTCGGTAGGATTCGAAAGCGTTAAAGACTATAGGGTGTGTGTGTAATTATTTTCATACACGCGTGTGAGGTTCGATATCAGCCCTACACTTGTCACCCTTATACCGGTTGGATTTGTGTTTCTTTAAAGACTTAAAACCATTGTCCATTATCAGCCCTTGGATCATTGTTATCAACGCTCAGCATGCGTATGAAGCCAATCCATGTGAAACCTTTATCATCCAATGAGAAGCCTTTTAAACCACCGCTGTTATCTCACCGTTGGATCAAAGACAATTTGGGATGACCAAATCCCAACCCTTGATTTTGAATAGCCTTCTCGATCCTTCTCAACCCCCTATATAAGGAGGCTTACCCTCAGCCTTTGAGAGACTTTTGGCACTTCGTCTAAGTAGAGAGAGAAGAGAGAAGAGAGAGTTAGAAACCCTAATTTGTCCAAAGACAGTTTCAAACCCTAATTCAGTTTTCTAAAACCATTTACACCAAACACCAAACCTGAGTGTTTGAGAGTTATTTTTGTGTTGGTTTGAAAGTTGTTTCGTGGTTTAACCTCTTGGTTTTAGTATCTTGTGTCCAACTTAAACATTAGGTTAGATCTGTATTTCTGTTTCATAGAAATCATAGATCTGGTCATTTTTATGTTATATTACACTTAAATCTGCATTCTTAGTTTCTCGTCTTGAGAAATCTTTTGTTGATTATTTTATGTAAATGTTTTTATCTTCAAAATCAACAAAATCATTTTTTGTTTCTAGTTCTTTTGAAACAAGACCTTTGACCTAGTTAGAATCACACTTGGTGGTTTTTAATTTCAAAAGTATTTTCAAAACCCTGAAATTGATTAAGATCTTGAACCGTCTTTCGAGCAAGATAGTCGTGGATTCTTGGATCATTTTAAAGGTCAAATAAGGTTTTCTGTTTCCTAAGAAGAGAGAAACTGAAAATCACAGCATATAGATCTGAACTGTAATTTGATAGGTTTGTTTGTATAAATTAGCATGAGTGTGTGCATGCATGTGTTAGAGCACCATCACAAACACTTACACGCTATAACACTGAAAGTGTTGGTAATAAGATCTTGAAACAAGGGTTGACGTAAAGACTGGAACAAAGTGGAAGTTAGCAAACTGGGAGAGCCACATCAACAGTCAGAACTGCAAAGAAGTTAGAAGAAAACCAGTGGGTACATTTCTAAACTTGTACAGGACTGATTTGTGTGCATGTGTGTTATATAGTTTGTAACTGATATATTTTATTTTAGTGGATTTTTGGTTTGTGACTTAGAAGTCACCGTGAATGTTTCCTCGGTTGGGTGAGGTTTTACCACGTTAAAAATCTCTTGTCATTAATCTGTCTACATCTCCTCATCTCATTCTTAATAGTGTGCTGATTTAAACTGTCTTAGTTTTGTTTTTTAAAACTTGTTAACAAATCTTGAACTGATCTCGTGCATATTTTGTTAAACACATCTTGTGATTAACCCGATTTGATTTAAAGAAAAGAGTTTCCTATAAAAATAGTTCGGAGTTACTTAAATAGTTTAATCTTGTATTAAACGGCTTTAGTAATAGTTTTTCAGGAGCTTGCTGTGGAGCATTATTGGATCTGCATCACATTCTATCATCAACAAAAAGGAGGAGTAACTGCGATACTTAGAGGTGTTTAAGTTTGTAAGTTTGTCTGTGTCGTTATATAATACTTTAGTTGTAACAGTGCTAAAGAGGGGCTTTCCCGAAAAGGATTTTTCCTCATATCTCATGTTGTGGTTTATTTGATTCGATTTATATTCAATATCTTGCATACTTAGCTTCCCCTAATTAATCAAGATAAAATTGGATTAAATAGAATTTGGCCTCTTTGTGACCTAATCTACAAATTAACTTTGACCATATAACTGGACCACTCTACACATTTTTCAAGATTTGGGTCTATTTGAGGTTTCAAATTAGTTTAATCTCATGTAAGATCTTACATTTCACATAATTTCCAAATAGTCGCATTGTCTCTCACACGAATTTAAGAAAAAATAATTTTATCTAACCACGTTAAATGCTTTGTATTAATCTTTATGGCTTGTTCAAATTTCCATCATCTTGCACACACAAACATATATATATATATGTGTGTGTGTGTGTGTGTGTGTGTGTGTGTGTGTGTGTGTGTGTGTGTGTGCATCTAGTGATATAAGCAGATAAAGTAAAGAAAGTTCACAAAACGCATCGATGTATGAGGAAACCACTAAGGAAAAAAACCTCGGAAAGCACATGCTAGACAATTACTATGATACGAACATTTCAAAGGAAGAATACAGTTTTACTCAATGACTCGATCCCCACAAGCTTTGACACCTCTTCTTCTCTTCTAGCGCTCCTCCACAATGCAACATAGGAGTCCACCTACACAAGGCCCATAACACATGAGTCCACGCATGCCTCGGTATCCACCGATACAGCCATAACAATTATTAATCAACAAGTTCGGAGTCCACTGCATGAAACCAATTCTTCGAACGATGAAGAAACAAACATTGGTGCAAACATAAGATCTCTATAAAATATGGGATATGTGAACTCGGATCTTGAAAACAATAAAGGATGTTTTTCTTTAAAAAGATTTGTGGACAAACTGCAGAAAACGTATATGTTCTATCATGTTCTGCACCCTTATTTTTCTGAGCCAAAGATGCCTTAAATAATATTTTTGAGGCGACTCGTCGTTCTAACGAAACTAGCATGTCATTTGAATGAACACAACATCACGTTTGAATGAGAGTGCCATGTCATTTTAACGACAATCCAATGTCATTTAAATGACGAGTGAAGTCATTTGTACCATGTAAAAATCAAGGTAAAGTTCATGTGACTCTAAACACGAGATAAGCCAGAATAAACATTTTAAAATCAGTTTAAAATAAAATATCATCCTTTGAAAAATATTCTGAGAATCCATAAACCATTTTTCATTCATACCTCAGAGTCTCAAAAATCAATATGAATGTGAAGACATAAAACATGAACCAAAGATTGCGACATGATCTATCTTTGAAGCTTTACAACTACATCTTCAATATAATGCCACAGGATTAATGCGAATCGTGACAAGTAAAATCTATCATATGACTCAAAGAGATTTTTGTCTAGAATAATGCCAATACATACAAATTGACACTATTTGGAAATTTGTCCTTACAAATCTTCCCTTTTGGCTATTCCGGGACAAAACTAAAATAGTGAAATGCCTAAGTTGACCCGTCAATCAGAATGGCCTAAATCCCATCCCATAAACCCAAAATCAAAATACAGGACACGAACTAGTAAATGTAGGAGCAACAAGCATGAGATGTCTGAATGTAATGTAGTTGAGAAGTCTGAATCTATGAATGATCACTACAGATACGAAACAAACAAATACCAAGTGAAGTTTGGAGAAACAAATGATATATAAACAATATCAAAGCTCAAATATCTCCCCTTACATCACATATCTATCTCTCCCCCTTTTTACCTGGAATTGACAACTAGTTGGATAAATCAATAAACAAAATCATATCTAGCATGGGTATAACATATGAAGAATATCTTGATAACAATAAGTAACTAGGTAATAAGGGATTAATATATGACAAGGCATATCAAGTAAACAGTCACATGGATGAATCAAGCAAACTCTCATCCAATAATGCAGTGTGATAATCAAGCATGAGCAATCCAAGTACGCTGCATATAAACTATACAAAACAGTCCAGAAGTACCATGTCGGTGTAGCAGAATAATATATATCAAGCAAGTACTGAAACAAAGAGAAAAAAATCTCTAAAAACCAAAATAGGTCGTTCGAATGATGGGAAAATGTCATTCAAATGATATATGAATTCCGTTCAAACCATTTGAAATCTCGCTACTGATGACCCCAAATAATAGACCCTCACATGAATATCATTTGAAGGTACCCATCTAATGATTTTTCATTGTTCTTCGATTTCATCTCCTTACAATCTTATCAGATCCATAAATCGAATGACATAGTAAAGTCATTCAAACGATAGGGGGAAGTTGTTCTAACGACGTCAAATTTTGTCTATTGCAACCCATTAATAGTGTAAAAACATTCCAAAAATACGAATATCTGATATAAGCAATTGACACTGCGAAAATAGTAACAAAACAGACTATAAAAGAAACATGATTTATATGTTAGCATAGTACCAATGTTCCTAAACATGGAATGCAACGAATGGGTATAATTAACACAAATGAATCATAACTTTAACATAAAGATACGTTCAAGAAGATGTAATTGACCGCTAAATATCATCAAACTACGTTTTATCCATGTGACAATGAAACTTTGAACTTAATGAACTAAACAAATATCTTACATACAATTTGTTGATACCAAATTTAATCTACTGACTTGGATCAATCATATGAAGACACGTGGCTATCTACATGGTGACGACATGCACTTTCGAGATAATCACACGCTCTGAGGAACCATGTTACTCCGAGGAACTCATATCCTCCGAGGAACAGACCTCTCCGAGGAACTCCTAAATATCAGAAAGCTTAGGCGGTCCGAGCTACATCTCGAACAAAGCATTAATTGATGAATAACCAACAGTTCAACTGGTTCATTAAATTCTTATCATTTAGACGCACACGCTTAAAAGGCATTAAATGTATTACCCTTTCATATGTATATCATTTAATGTATCACCCTTTCATATGACAGCCTCAAGGCTATAAATACGTTGTACAATCCTCATTGTAGAAGGGGGGATTCTGAATCCAAACTTTGGGATCCAGAACGCAATTTCTTGTAATCGAGAATTCCCAAACACTCAGCAATAAAACAACAGTGGACGTAGGCCATTCATATAAGGCTGAACCACTTTAAAAATGTTTTGTCTCATTTATTTATATGTGATTGAATTATTAGAGTGATCTAATTTTTTACATCAACACAATTCTTCAATTTTAACGATTCTACCAAACAATAGCGTCATGACACGAATTTTTCAACACAAGACTCATTATACAAACCCGTTGATGTTCAACTAAAACTCCCTCAAACATAAATGATAATTCTTTTCTATTTCATTTTTTTCTTTTTAAGGTCTACTCTCTCTTTAAAGAGATCTCTTATTGGCCCCATTTTTTGCATACATTTTATCTTTTTAATGCCCTAATTTTTTCTTGTGCTCTTTTAAACGATGGATTTCAAGACAAGTTCACATGCCTCTCGCAGTCATTTCCCATACGCACCCAATATTTCTTCATTAACTAAGTATATCCTCACAGGAAATAGTTATGACATACACAAATCTCCCTAAGTTGAACGTCTCACCAAACAAAAAATGTGCATGAGAAGTCGAACATTCAATTAAGCTCGTGCATGTGTGCAATGGCATATACATAGCTGGATCAAAATACAAATCAATCTATGCATCCAAAATCATAATCAAATGCACTAGCTACATGTAAAGATGAAGTGAAAGGGGTCCAAGCGCACTAATAAGCCACATTAAGTGTAAACTCATGACACAAAAATCAAAATATTTTTGACTCAAAAATAAAATCTTTTTGTATTTTCAAAAATATATAAAACCATGAATCTTTTTATATTTTTCAATAAGACTCCATAGAAGAAAAATATAATATAAAGAGATACACATGTCATAACACTAGAAAATGTATATCATGAAGAAAAACTAGTGTATGAAAAACATGCTAACACAATAATCCGTAAGATCTATCATGGGAAGTATCATGTGCAAGTAAACGAGAGTCATGAAATCTTATTCCTAAAGCCTCTAAGTTCGATTTCCTAACCCAAGTAGGTGTGTAACAAAGCCTTGGGGATTTTGGGAACTGAAACGAATTTATTCTTAAACTTGTTAGGAACATTCTTATGGTCATATCAAAACATCTAAGGTGAACATTCCTACGGCAATGAGTGCAAGTGTAAACACATCGAGCAATGTTACCTAAATATGGACCTCTCATAAAATTCCTAGTTGATTCAATCACACATATGGTATTGTCTTTGGGAATGGGAGCAATACGACCATCAAAGTCTATACCACACCTATCATCCTTGATTTGGATGGTGCCAAACATCTTATCCAACTTTTTCAACCAGGCCTCCAAATTAAACTCAACCTTACTCTAATCTCCCAATCTTTCCTCAAACTCACTAATCCTAAACTCAAGAAAATTCCTAGACTCCTTAAGATCTAGAACCTCCTTCTTTATAGCCTCTATCAAACCATTAATACTATCTCTCATACCCTCAACATACTCTAGTTTCTCTCTAAGAGTCTTCTCCTGTTCCCTAAGATCCTCAATCGATGCATCGTTATTTTCTACCGCATGTTCTTTCAACCTAGCTTGCAACTTAAAGTTAGCGTTCCTCACTTTCATCATTTCCTCTTACAATTCATGGAAGGCAACTTGCAACTCACTATCCCATATATCTTCATCCTCACTCTCTTCACCCTCACTCACAGGGGATTCACTCTCCATGGCCTTAGAAGTGTAATTCACATAAGTATCTTCATAATAAGATTTATCATCGTCACTAGCATGAAAAATCATGAATGTGGTGTAGTTTCTCTCAATGGGGGAATCCTCACCCGCTTCTAGATCACTATCACTAAGGGTGGTGTTAAATGCAATCGATTTCTATCCATCCTTCTTAAGTCTAGTGGGGCAGTCAACTAACTTATGGCAATAACCCTCACAATCATAACACCTATCCAACTCAACCCTCTTATCATTATCACTCTGGTTCTTAGGGACATGATTGGCCTTGTTGTTCTTGAATTTCTCATCTTTCGATTGCTTTTAAACATAAAAAACTTCTTGAACTTCTTTGCCAACATGGCCACATCTTTGAAATCAGTGTCGGATTTATCATTCAAAACTTTAGTTTCCTCCTTCCGAGCTTTCAAAGTGACGACCTTTTCTTTCTTTGGCACTTGCTTGGAGGTAAAAAAGTCAAGTTCATAGGTTTGTACGTCGCCTTAAAGATGTTATAGTTTCGTTGAGTCATGTAAACCCAAAGATTTTAAAATGGTAACCTTTGGATCAAATCTAGCAGGCAACGATCCTAAAATTTTCTTTATGACTCGGTTGTCGGGTATTTTCTCTCCCAAGTTAAACGATGAGTTGACAATATTGGACAATCTAGCGTAAAACTCTTCCGGGTAAGAGCATCCCATGCCCTAACATCTTAATCTCTAACATCTTAATCGTCTCAACTTGCGTTATAAGGTTTTGGAGTTTGGAAGACCTAACAGTGCTAGCTCCCTCATGGGTAAGAGCAAGTACATCCCATGCCTCTTTAGACGTCTCACACGTCATAATATGGTTATACTCTTCCGGGGTGACAGATGAGGAAATGACATTTAAACCTTTAGAATTATATTATGCAAGTTTGTGTTTGGCAACGGTCCACGACTCAACAGGTTTTAACTTAGTCGCCTCACCCTCTCTCGTGACTGGTGGAGTCTACCCCTTTTCTACAGCTAACCAAACACGGTCATATATAGCCTTAAGTGCACACTTCATACGCTTCTTCCAATAAGCACAATTCGACCCATCAAACATAGTTGTTCTAAAGCTATCATACATACCAAAATTCATACCTAAAGATACACGGGATCACTCACACAATAAAATAATGGTCGATCTTTGATACCAATTTGTAACAGCGGTCCCTTTTGGATGTGTGTGCTTTAGGTGAAAATAGTTTTTTTCAATTTTTTTCAATTTTATTATGCACCAATTTAGTGAACCAATTTTAATTATGCCAGTTTTATCTTTATAATCCTTAACATGCATATAGTGATATAAGCAGATGAAGTAAATAAAGTTCATAAAACATGCCGATGTACGAGGAAACCACAAAGGGAAAAAACCTCGGACGACCTCGACCAGACAATCACTATGAAACGAAAATTATAAAGGAAGAATGCAGTCTTACTCAACAACTCGATCCCCACAAGCCTTGATGCCACTTATTCTCTTCAACCTCTCCTTTATAGTGCAACGTAGGAGTCTACATACACAAGTCCACACATACCTCGGTATCCACTAATACAGCCATAACAGTTGTTAATCAGCAAGTACGAAGTACACCACACGAATCTAGGTCTTCGAATGATGATGAAGAAATAAACAAACAATATAAATATATATACACACTAGTGGATACCCGTACCTGATGTCATGATAAAAAATTTCAAAGTACGGAATTTCAAAACGGCAAAATTTTTGAAAGTACGTAATCGCAAAACGGCAAAAATATTGTTCTCTCACAAAACATCTATATATTGTTCCCCAATATATATAAATGCATAACTATTACATGTAACTAAACTCTTTTACACCATACATCTAATTGTGTGGTACTTAATATAACTGTTAACATATATTATTAATTGTTACATAATTACATCACATGGAAGACATTATTTTAGTAAAATTGTTATTATATATATATGGAAAACTAAATAATGATTGAGAAAAATTTACAAAATATTGAATCATATATAATTTTAGTCAAAAATTTTATTTTACAATACAAATACGTGTAAAAAAGTTTAAAAATTGGGTAGAATTTCCTTTGTTGATAGGAGTATGCACCCTGTTTAAGAAAGAAAAGTACTCCAACAACAATACAAATAGTTCGTGACAACAACACTAATAGTATGCAAAGGCACAATTGGAATTTTTAAAAATAAACTACGTGGTTACTACATGTGTGGTGGTGGTGACAATAGTCATCGAGGAATGATTGTTACCGATCCTAAAGGCATGATTGGAATTTTGGAGTCACCAACTTGTTTGGTGAAATTGAGTCACCAACTTGTTTTTCGGAATTTATGTGTTAATAACACTCCCATATTCTTATTTTATAGTTCAGTTCAAAAACTCAACACCAAATGAAAATATGTTGACATTAGAAACAATTAAGCATTTAAGAGTAGGCAAGTTGTTGTACTATTGCTTCTTATCACTTAAGTTAGTAAGTAAATTGATATATGAAATCACATTCATAATATAATCCACATACATAAGTGGAAACACTATATTGCTTCTAATGGGCCCATAATCACACACATAGACACAAAATGTGAGATATCAAACTCAATGGGACAACAAATTGAGTGCAAACTCGGGAGAACATCATAAGAAATTTGCCACAACAATTCAAACTTATAACAAATGAACCAGCTTAAAATCCATAGTTATTAATTAATAAGATATTCCCCAAAAAACAATGGAAATCTCTAAGAATATTAACCTAACAAATGAAAAATATAAGAACTCATTAATTTATTGGACATCAAGAGATATTGGCAGGGAGAGACTGACATTGTAGAGAGATACTGAGTGACAGTCGGGATCAAGATTAATAAAATACTCACGTGTTTTTTTTTTATGCTAGGAATCCATTTATTCGTTGTTGTCTGCTTCTGAATACCATCTCTCCGTACCATATATGGTGTAATTTTCTTAGCTCGTGACTCAAACTATGCCCCAGTTTGTTTATGCCTCAAGTCTAATAGCCAGTTGCTGACCATTATCACCCCTATGTGAATAAGAATCTTTCCAATATTGATAACTTTACAACATGCTATTAAAGCGTTCTCCATACTCTCCCCACTTCTTATAATAGAGACAACATATAACCTCTTGCAGAAATTAACACTTGTGTAAACTGAACCAGTTAGAGTGATCATCTACTTTTCATCTTCATCTAATGAAAGATAAAAAGTCACCCAAAAAGTAAAATGTTCGTTATGATAATGTATCTGATTATATATCCATATTTTTGTAAAATAAATTAGCACCAGATAACCCATAAATGGAAGAAATGAACTAAATGTTTTGGACCAAACTATCTAGAATTAAAACGAATAAACCATCAAATCATATTCTAAACTTAAACAAAGTACAATGGGTAAACAAAAAAATGCAGATTCTAAACAAAAAAATGCATATTCTAAAGAACCATATGTTTAATATTCTAAAGGATGTGCAATCAACGTTGGGCTCACCACCCTTGTGTACTAAGTCAGACGAGTTAATCTCCTTGTTAAGTACTAAGACATACCAATATATCTGGAGTAATTCAATTTATTCCAATAACTGAATATGACCTGCGAATAAAGATATATAACATGGTAAAAACTTAGTCTAGGATGTACACATAACATATTAAACATCAAGACGCTTGAATAATTACAAACAGTTACTAAACTAATATACCCTGATGCACAAATTAAAAGAAAAATACTTTCTAAAACCAAATAACAGACAATAGAATATTTATAAATGCATGCTAAATGCTAATAGATACCAAAATATCAACGTTATAATGTATTTAACACCATTATCTCACTATTAATACATGTCAATCAAGCAAAGAAAAACATATACATTTTTATACCATCGGTTCAATCAAATGGTCATGTGCATTTAGAATCCAAAGCTATTTTATAGAGGTTAGTGTTCATAATTACAATGTATTCAAAAGTCATACTATGTTGTCCAATTGTAAAGTATTTAAAAGTCCCATTTGGAGGATGGTGGGCATAAACAAAGCACGTATATCAGGAAATTAAATTATTAAAAAGCAAAGACATTAGGTAATGAAATTATTAAAAAGCAAAGTTATTAGGTAAGGAAAATTTAAGCATCGGTTGAAGGTTCAAAAATTACACATCCCAGCTGCTTAATCAAAGAGACTGAACCCCATATCATCGTATGACTCTTCATTATCCTCAACATTTTCCTCTTTCTTGGCCTCAGCTTCAGCTGGAGCAATGACGGAACCAACGCCTCCACCAAATGCAACAAAAAGAAGAACACTACAACCACCAGATGGAACTGCTGCTAGCTTTTCTCGCCTAGATGTAATAAGATTTGTTATATCCTTTCCATTAACTTCTAATAAAAGAAGCTTTATCCTATCGTCATCACATTCAGCTCCAATGTAACTAATAATTTTCTTGATATCGACCGCGGAATGAATGGTGTTTCCACCCAAAACTATAAACAAATAGGCAGCAACAACATTCATCTATACTCAAACGAATCTGCGAAATAGCGGGAAAGAAAGTTCAAAGCATCTATCGATGCCCGAAATGAGAACTATAACAAATATGGTTTGTTCAACTCATCAACTGATACTAGAAATGAGAACTATAACGAAAATGAGAAATGAGAACTATACCAGATCTTGGACACAAAGAAGCCCAACATGTATGCATCTCATTAATGCATCACTTTAAAGTCAACATATGAGAATTCCATAGTAAAGGAAAAATATTGCACATGAAATATGAAAATGCCCAGCAGTTATCAAACATATCACATACAGAGGAAAATAACTGTGGGTGAGAAGTCTGCTAATACTGAAGTGTAGGACATCGCCTACACATAACTATGTTACTATATCTCATCCCAACACATGATATCTTAACTCAAGGTATATAAAAGCATCTCTTTATTCTTTAAAAAAAAACTTAGACCTATAGATATGTATGCTTAGGAATAATAGGACATTGCTTGCAATTTCCCAAACATAATATAAATTAGATCTTCACACCCACATAATCAAATGATATATCTCTCAATTACAGTAAAACAACATAATTATAATTTAAATAATTGGGCAATATGAGAAATTTATATTTACCTCAACAATGATATAACATTCCATGGTGATTAGCACCGTTTCTTGAAAACAAAAATCAAGTGTGTGACCTATAATAGTACAACCACATCAATCACAAATTACAGTAAAATAAAAATGACAATAATTAATCATATCTAATTTACAATTTTTTTTAAACGAAACCATGTGATGAACCGAATACTTATAACTACAAAAAAAAACCACAAATACCAGGAACTTAATTAACATGAGAAAATAAAGAAGTCCCTTATATTCATAATTAAAATCCTCCAAATCAAGATAAAGGCGATTGTAATAATATGTATTACTGCATATAAAAGCAGTTATAATTAATATTAAAATTATTAACGATAATATTATGAACTGTAACTTTCTTCCTCAAAAGAACAAAAGAACAAAATCATAAAAATCTTAATCCTACCGAAAAGAACAAAATCGTAATTAAAGATGTTGGGGTTTGGGGTTTACATATCTAAATATACTTTTTGGGGAATAATTAGTGATTGGGGATTTGAAATCGAAAACCCAAGTAGTAAAACCCCCAAAACTTATTTGAATCTCTCAAACCATGATTGGTGATGAACTGATGAATAAATGGTTTTGAAAAGTAGTTTAGTGAAGATGGTTTGAATAAATTGGCGTCATTAAGAGTATAGATAGTTGATTGGAAAATGAGTTTGTAACCTTAGAGAGAGAAAGATAGTTTACCATAGCAATCCAAAAAATTGGTATAATTGAGGGAAGGAGAAATGGGGTTTGATAGATGAAAGTGGAGATGGGGAGTAAGGTTACCGAGGTGGGGAGGAGATAAAGTAGGAGAGAGGTGAAAATAAATATTTGAGTGGGAGAATGAAATTGGAGAGCCAATCGTGGCCCTTTATTTTCTCCCATAGAATCAGGAACGTCATTGTGCTTTTACATTTTCCAAATTCAAAACCCATGTTATCTTATTATATGAATATATATTGTTTTTGTCCGGTGTGCTATCATCTCAGCACAAAAAATGGTGTCAAATCTTATGTGTACACAATGTGTTTGACTAAACTTTGGAGCGTGATTTTAGTGTAAAATAATTAGTGTTTGGGTGTCTTTAGCACAATGCATTCAGCGATATTAAAAAATATGGTTTCAAATACAAGGTGGAATAGTTAGATTGCTTTTTTATCTTAATTTTATGAACAAAGTAAAGTGAAGTATCTTTTTATTCAACAAGATTAGTGGGGGAATTAACAAGGGTCGAAACTATAAAAGATGAGAAATGATTACTGATATTAGTATTTGGTTACATAGTTTTTTATTTTCTCTTAATGTTTCATAAACTCAATGGATCCCCTTTTTATATATTTTAAGTCAAAAATTTCTATCAAAGCCTAGTTGTTAAATATTATCTTAAAAATTGATGAGGCATAAAATTTGTATTTAAAATATGTCGTTGGGTGTTTACGCCCTATATAAAAAGATACCACAACTTGAAGTGTAGAGAAAAGTAGGGATCCAATCCTCAGAGAACGGTGTTTAGGATTAAATTGGTTTAACACTTAGATAAGGGGGAAAAGAAGAGATGATATGGTGAGAATAGAATTAACACTAGTCAATAAGTAAACTATATTAAATTACAAAAATGAATTAAGATCATTTCCTCACCACGGGATAACAACTTGTAATAAGGAATTTCATTCGAAAATAATTAACCTAGTATATTCAATTAATTATAAACATCAAACATGAAGAAATTTAATTTAGCAATGAATGATTAAACTTTAAATCGAAAATGGTCACATATGGATTAATGTCGCAATATCGTTATAAACATTACCGTTACATGACAAAGGAAGTTAATTGCCAAATATTCCAACATTAATACACAAGGTTTCAATTAAAAGTGTTTCAAACCAAAACTTAGATTTTGAGCTCAAGAACCCATTAATGTTGAAAAAATGATCCCAACCTTAAAACTAGCTACTAAACATGATTAAAATAATAAATACAACTAATTAACAAATGAAAACAAGAATTAAACAAACAATAACTAAATAATAAAACAAGTAAATAAGGGAACAAAGATTAAATAAGAAAATGGAACTTGAATTAAAGGAATGAGAAGATGATTAGTATACCTACAAAACCCAAATGGGTGCAAACTCTAGGAGAGAGACAGGGAGGGAAGCCTCCCCCAAAAACCTGAGCGAGCCAAACTAACCTAAAATGATGTAAAATGAATCCCCCAACTTAATAGAATGTTGATATATAAATACCCCACCACAAAAAACCGACACAAAAATAGATATTTGCAGACGTTTAGTGAGCCCGAATTGATTCCCCAAAATGGCCAAATCGATTCTCCCAAATAGGTCTCAATCTTCATCTTGGATCAACATATAGAAAATGCCGTAACGTTTTCTTATAAATCAGAATTAGGCACGATTGAAGGCTACACGAAGCTAGTTCAGAGGAATACAACTTCCATAAAGAGATTGGGACATAATCCAAATGATAAAATGACTAAAATTCCTTTGAATGTTCGCTTTATGTTGGAAATTTACCGAAATGTAATCTAATTGTACGCTAAGCCCATTAATACCTAAAAAATCTCAATTATATCTCGCAAAGTATATAAACATACTTAAAATAGGTTGTCTAGTTAATGAGCATAAATATAGGAATTAAGGCACTCAAGGGGGATAAAATTCATACGTATAAAGGTTAAACAAATATAATATTCGAGACTAATCACACCCCCTAACTTACACATTGCTAGTCCCTAGAAATGAAATACAAAGAAATAAGACCTATATGTAGCAGCATAAGAGGGTAGATATATACAAATGAGATAAATACCACATTCGTGGGAAAACGATTGCATTTAGCATATGCAATAATCTGTTAAACCCCTCAATTACCCTAGTGTGACACCCCGCCTAATTAAATATTGGGTGATCAGTCCTCTAATTAGAATATCCAGCTGGTTCAGTCTTAGCACCTAATAATTAATTAAGCTAAGTGTTAAAACTTTCCATTTTTAAGTTAATTGAATCCATCACACCATACGGAATAAAATAAGTAACATCACATCAAAACTGAATTAAAAAGCAACAAGAAAAAATGTAACTGGAATAAACTTTAAATATCTCAATATCACCATCCAAAACAAAATTATAATAATAGTAACGACATAAAACCAATACAATATTCGAAATAGAAATGGAACTACTAGAATCCTGGGCGACGTGCCCTAAATGAGACAGGTATTACAGATATAGGAATCAATTAAATGAAAGTGTCTAATCCAAGTCTACATCTCAATAAGAACGTCAAAATATCCATACTCTAAGACAGACATCCCTGATGTTCGGCACCTGGTATATTATATATAATAGAGAAGAGAATATGCAAGTAAACGGGTTAAAGCCCGATTGTAAAAGATTATAAAATGACAAGTACTTAACAAGTGCAATTAAGCAGGTATTATGTACATGGTAGTTCTCGGGCTCTAACTTGAGAATCTCACCTCTCATCTAGTGCGCACGCCTAACATACATTAATATTTCCCTAATTAAGGTTCTTAAGTATAATTCCATCCCTTATAATTTCCTCCTATTTCCCACGCAATACGTATATTAATTAAACATGTTCATTTCTCTTTACGATGAACTAGGCTTTCAAGGATTAAGTACTTACTCACTTAATTCAATTCGAATTTCATTATACATTTTTATCCTATTAATTCACACAGTAGATCACATCACATTATATATATTCATCAAACTATTATATCTTCTAATATGGCACCTTCCAGACATAGCTGCGGTGCATGCATACTCTGCTATCATGTCGGGTAACATTTCTCGCAGTAAAAAGGACTATTCGCTCGGCGTCTTTCTTGAACCATAAATAACACCACACACATATTTGGAGGCGAGCATACTCCCTAGCTGAATGGGTCATGCACATACCCACGCTCCCATTCAACCGTCAAAACTATCATTCTCACCGATAGAACGTGCCCAAGGTCCTATGCTCAAGGTACGAATCTAAAATCCCCCTAAATGGGCTCGTTAGGATATGATCGACCATAACATAAAACCTCCACCCCGATAGCAAGCAGTGGAGGTATGTCATTCATAAGTCAAATTATAATATAGGTATTCACCCCACCTATATATATATATATATATATATATATATATATATATATATATATATATATCAATAAGGTATTCGCACAACCCATATGACAATTCCATACGCAGAATATTTTTATCTCTAATATCCTACATATTTATAGATTATGACTTTACTTTTTATATACTCTCGAGCTTTCCCAACACTCAAAGGTTATCAGTTTCTTTTCATATAAGTTTAGTAGGTAGACCTCTTCACCCAACTGGTCCATGTCGTCCCATCTCACGAATTTTCATGAATTAATATTATCCTCAATTGGGTTTATTCTTCAATAATCTCTAATTCAATTTTTAACCCATTATTTCATTTTCAAGGATTAATCCCACACAATAACATTTTTTGGGTCTCAATCACCACGCTACCAACCTTCCCTAAGTCTCATTATGCTCAAATTAATTAATAGTAAGCATTCTTAAAAGTTAGGATTTAATCAAATAATAAAAGGGAAACAATTCACATTTTCCAGGCGAGTCGATCGATCGATATTCTTGGGTCGATCGACCGATCGATCAGATATTTTCCCATATTTCCGTAACAATTACGAGTTTGATCATTTTTCATCCTCAAAACCTCTACTATATGATCCCAAACTCCATATAAATCATCCCAAATGATATAATAAGGCATATAAGTGATCTCTAATCATTAAATAACATAAATCCATCAAGAGGTTTAAATAAATCATGATGTTTTCTTTTAAAATTCAGAAACTCCTTATTATATCACCCATAAAAGAACACCCAAAAAACCCAGATTTTTCTTCACTAAATGACTCCCAAATTTCGTGGATTAAAATACATATTTAAAAAGAGATTAATCCTACATAATTCTTATTTCAGGGAATCAATTAAAATCACCATATTTTATCTTTCAATCATGCAACTTTTCAGAATTTCATAACTATCCTAACATGGACAATATACATGCTAAGTTTGCAAAGGTTAAATCATTTGCCTTTATATTGTAGGTCTGAACCATTGGGGAAGATAATCCTACTCGTGTCTCTCCCTTTTTTGGCCAACTTCCGGTGGTGGTGGTGGTGCAGGATAACTTTTGGCCTTTTGGCTTCCTAGAGAGTTGCTTCCTTTCCCTAGAGAAGTCTCTCAATCTACCCTAATTCTTTACCTCTAAGTTTGGTGAATGACTATGAATCTTACCACCTTGGACTTATATAATAACACTCAATTTTCGTGGGTACTAGTCATCTTATTTGTAAAATGACCAAAATATCCCTCTGGGGTGTCTATTCGATTCCCAAATGCCCCGATACCCAAATCAACCTCCCAAGTAGACATTTTGACTATTTAAACTCTTCCGGACACATTGGCGCAGTCAACATGACCATTTGGATGACATCAAAATAATTTATTTTTCATTCCGATAAATGTAGTCCCGACATAACTCACACGCGCATCCCGACTTAATTACTGTAATTGTCATATATATTACTCGCGACGATTTTATTATATTATAATCATGTGTAAACTCATAATCATATATTACTTATAATCACTAAGTAATATTCAACATAAATCACATATTTCTTTATTCCCGAATATTTAAATCCAGATTAATTAATTATCCCACAATTAATTCTAATTAATCCCATTTTAAAAATTATTAAAAATGCAGGGTATTACATACTCCCCCTTATAATGGAATTTCTTATCAAAATTTGAAAAATAAGGCATACCTGGTAAAAATAACTTCGCGTATCGATCGCGCATCTCATCCTCGTGCTCCCAAGTAGACTAATCTACATTATGGTGCGCTCACTGAACACACACTAAAGGAACTACTTTCAATCTCAAACCTCTCTCACTGTGGTTTAGGATTGCTATCGGTCGCTCCTCATAAGAACTATCTGGCTGTAAATCAACTTCTTCCAATGTAATATGAGTGTGAGCCTACTCATCTCGAAGATACCGCCTCAATAAAGAAATATGGAACACATCATGTATACGATGCAAGTGCTCCGGCAACCCAAGTCTGTAAGCTATTGGTCCAGCCCTCTCAAAAATAGGAAATGGTCCCGCATATCTCGGTGTTAATTTCCCTTTCTTCCCAAATCTCACTATCCCCTTCATAGGAGATACCCGCAATAGCACCTAGTCCCTCACGTTAAACTCTCTGAAGAACCGGTTAGCATCGGCGTAGCTTTTCTGTCAATCCTAGGCTACTTGCGACTCCGAATCATTTAAATCCTGGTAGACGTGTCCTGAATCACTTCCAGCCCAAGTAGCTTGTTGTCCCCTACTTATAACCAACACGCAGGAGAGCAACAAGGTTTATCGTATAACACCTCAAATGGGGCCATACCAATAGTGAATTTATATGAAATATTATACGCAAATTACACCAATGGGAGGTATTGCTCCCAACTTTCCCCAAAATCCAGGATACACATATGTAACATATCCTCCAACACTGGTTAATACGCTCGATCTGCCCATCTGCCTGTGGGTGATAGGATGTACTCAATCATACCTCAATACCCATGGCCTCATAAAAACTCTCCCAAAATTGGGAGACAAAAACCTTGGCCCGATCGAGCACAATATTAAGCGATACTCCATGTAACCTCACTATCTCGTCTATAAAGAGCTTTGCATACTGTCCGTAGTATAGTCAGTCTGAACCGATAAGAAATGAGCTATCTTAGTCAATCGATCCATAATTACCCATATGGAATCATGGTCCCTCTGAGCACTAGGTAACCCAATGATGAAATCCATGGAAATGCTCTCCCATTTCCACATCAAAATCTCTAGCGGCTGAAGAAACCCGACTGGCTTCTGATGATCCACCTTCATTAACTGACATGTAGCACACTTGGAGACAAACTCAACAATGTCTCTCTTCATCCTACTCCACTAATGCTATCGCCTCATATCCTAGTACATTTTATTCCCACCAGGATGTATTACAAATCGGGACCTATGTAACTCTGGCATCACCGCATGCCATAATTCTTCCCTCTCTGTAACAATCAGTCTATCGTTAAAACGTAAGCCTCCCTTTGAACTCACAGAGTAAGACTCTACTACCTCGGCTAAAAGTTATCAAATTTTCTCCTAACAGAATGGATCCGCTGCCTGAGCCTGTACTACCCTCGTCACAATCTAGGGAGTAACGGTCATAACTGACATGAATGACCTAGCCGCTGTATCTGGCCCAGTTCCCTCCATTTTTCCTTCCATACCGCGGTTATTTCACCCTCAGTCCTACGACTCAATGCGTCTGCTACCACATTAACCTTCCTCGGTGATAATGTATCTCAAACTGATAATCCTTCACAAATTCAAGCCACCTGCGCTGACACATATTCAACTCTCTCTGAGTGAACAAATACTGTAGTGACTTGTGATCCATGAATAGGTGAAATTTCTCACCCAACAAATAATGTCTCTGTATCCGAAGGGCAATATGATTACTGCTAGATCCAAGTCACGGGTTGGGTAGTTCTTCTCATGATGCTTAAGCTTCCTAGAGGCATAAATTATAGCCTGTTCTTCCTGTTGTACCACCCCACAAAGTCCCTATAATAATGCATTAGTATACACTAGGTACTCTACTCCTGGCCTGGGTAGTGCTAGTACGGGTGCTGAAATTAACTTATCTTTCAGTTCATCAAATGCCAGCTGACAAGCATCATCCCAAACATATAGTACACCCTTACGGGTTAGATTGGTCATCAGACCCTTAAGTTTTGAAAAGCCACGGATAAACCGTCTGTAATAACCAGCTAGTCCCAAGAAACTACGGACCTCTATCGGTGTCGTGGGTTGTCCCTACTCCCTCACCACTAATAATTTACTGGGATCCACTGCTATACCCCTTTGTGACACTTTATGCCACAAAAACTACACCTTACGGAGCTAAAACCCACACTTTTTATATTTTTCATACAACTGATGCTCACGTTGTGGCAGTACGACTCTTCGTAAATGCTCGACATGATCCTCTTCGGTACAAGAATAAACCAAGATGTCATCTATGAAAATAATGATAAAATGATCCAGGAACTCTTTGAACACCCTATTCATTAAGTCCATAAATAACGCCAATACATTGGTTAACCCTGAATGGGATAACCCTAAACTCATATGGTCCATATCTTGCCAGAAAAATAGTCTTCGACACATCTTGCTCCCTGATCCGCAACTGGTGATATTCGAACATCAAGTCTATCTTTGATAAGCAAGCTGCTTCTCTCAACTGTTCAAACAAGTCATCAATGCGGGGTAATGGATAATTATTCTGGATCGTGACTTTATTAAGTTCCTGATAATCCACGCATAATCGTAGGGATCCATCCTTCTTCTTCACAAATAGAACTGGGGCACCCCGGGGTGAGGTACTCCTACGGATGGAACCTTGTCCCAACAACTGCTCAATCTGATCTCTCAGCTCCCTCATCTCTGTCGGAGCCGTATGGTAGGGGAACAGGCTATCGGTCAAGTGCCCAATGCTAAATCAATCACAAACTCAATCTCCCTACTCGGCAGTAACCCTAGCATGTCCTTAAATACATTTGTGAATTCCCTAACAACGTAAATCGAATCAAGGGAAATCACAACTCTCGTAGAGGTCTCCTCCTCTCTGTAATATAAATGAGTGGGTGATCCTCCTTAGGGGTGAGGTATCGCTACTAAAAACATCTCATGTCCCGGGACAGCGAATATAATGCTCATACTAAAGCAATCAATAGTGGCTCTATTAGAAACTTACCAATCCATCCCAATAATAGCGTCATATTCGGACATGTTTAACACAAGAATATCATCTGGTAAAATCAGACTCCCAATCTCTATACTCACACCCCGACATATAAAGAACATAGGTGCCCACTACTCATCAGTGAGTCTACATAAGTAACAGTACTATTGGTCGTATCTAACAGTCTGGTGGCCTATGAAAATCTAGTGGATATAAAATAATGTGAGGCACATGTATCAAATAAAATACGTCCCATAGCCTCAGAAATAGAAAACATACCCTCAACTGCAAGTGGTGGTTGTTCAACTGTTGCCTGTTGGACGTTGTACACACGACCATACAGTAATTGCCCCTGCTGTGATGGGGCTTTGGGAGAAATCTTAGGTAAGGATGGAATATGTGCTAGTGCTGGAAGGGCAACTGGAAACATAAGCCTTTGTGGCTCCTGATGCGTGCCCTGCTGATGGGGTATCTTACCCTTATCTGGGAAATCCTACTTCATGTGGCCAATTTTTCCACAAGTGAAGCATCTACCTGCAAACTGTCCCCTATTTTGACCCTGTAGGCAACAACCCTGATGTCCATTTCCACCTTTCCCTTGGCCCTGATGGCCCCTTTGATTGTGATGATGGCCCAGTCTATTAGCTCCCTGCCCAAAACAAAATCCTCCTAATCTTAGTCGCTTAGCATAATCCCCTTGCTATGACTGTTGTTCATCTTGCCTCTGCTGTCCTTGAGGTGATGATGATCCACTGCCACTGTTTCCCCTAGTTTTACCTTGCTTACTGGACTCATATTCCCGCTTGCTTCACTTAACATGAAGACGGTGGTCCTTACAGTGAAGTAATGTAGCATTCAATACATGTGTATATGTTTATATAGAAAGATTGCCCAAAAGGTGCTAGCGAATTCTCCATGTAAGACCATCCCTAAACATCTGAATATTTTTCTCTTCAGTGGGTACCTCATTTGGCACCAGATTGGTTAGCATAGTAAACTTTTCTTCATACTCGAAAACTGACTTCCCCTCCTAGGTGAGGTTTAAAATTTTCCTCCTAATTTCGGTCAGAGCTGCGAAAGGAAAGTATTTGTGGTCAAACCGCACCTAGAAGTCCTAAATAGACATCGTATCCCTCTTCTCTGCTATTGTAGTGGACTCCCACCACTGTAGAGCTCTCCAACCAGTTTAAAAGTCACTAAGATATTCTTTTGAACCTCTGTGCACTCATACATATGAAGATATCGTTGGATGTCTTTCTTCCATTAGCTAGAAGTCACGACATCGGAACCCCTTGGAATTCTGGTGGATGTGAGTTTTGAAAGGCATCCCTAACACGCTCCCAAGTAGTGGGAAAAAATAGCACTGGTGTTGGTGGCACTGCCTATGCAGGTGGTGGTGCTTGCTGGACAACCACTAAGGCAGCATTAACGGCATGAGAAACAATAGAAGAAACCTCTGCCCGTTCATAGTACCCGGAGCTGGAGCGAGTTGTGGTGCTGGATGCACCCCACCAGGGGATCCTCGTGCACATTGAGAAGGCATCTTAAACGAGGGAGAGATATTTTTATCATCATTTAAAATATTACCAAAATAGTTGAACTCGTAAATGCATAAATATGAATACAACAATCATAATATATCAAAGGACACTAAGTAGAAAGCATAATAATCCATATAGATCCTAAGGACATTAGAACCTGATGCTTTGATACCACCTGTGACACCCCACCTAATTAAATATCGGGTGATCAGTCCTCTATTAAATTAAATCAGAATATCCAGTTGGTTCAGTCTTAGCATCATTGTCGTAAAGCAATTTCTTTATTAATTCACCTAATAATTAATTAAGCTAAGTGTCAAAACTTTCCATTTTTAATTTAATTAAATCCACTCCACCATACAGAATAAAATAAGTAACATCACATCACAACTGAATTAAAAGTCAACAAGATTAAATGTAACTGGAATAAACTCTCCAGTTGAAATATCTCAATATCACCATCCAAAACAAAATTATAATAACAGTACTGACATAAAACCAATAAAATATTCGAAATAGAAATTGAAATACTAGAATCCTGGGCGACATGGCCTAAATGAGACAGGTACTACAGATATTGGAATCGATGAAATGAAAGCGTCTAATCTAAGTCTTCATCTCCAGAAGGACGTCAAAATATCCATACTCTAAGATGGGCGTCCCTGATGCTGGGCACCTGGTATAACACATATAATAGAGAAGAGAATATGCAAGGAAACGGGTTAGAGCCCGATTGTAAAAGACTTTTAAAATAGCAAGTAATTTACAAGTGCAATTAAGCAGGTATTATGTACATATTAGTTCTTGGGCTCTAACTTGAGCATCTCACCTCTCATCTAGTTTGCACACCTAACGTACATTAATATTTCCCTAATTAAGGTTCTTAAGTATAATTCCATCCCTTATTATTTCCTCGTATTTCCCATGCAATACTTATATTAATTAAACATGCTCATTTCTCTTTACGATGAACTAGGCTTTCAAAGATTAAGTATTCACTCACTTAATTCAATTCGAATTTCGTTATACATTTTTATCCTATTAATTCACACAGTAGATCACATCACGATATATATATTCATCACACTATTATATATTCTAATATGGAACCTCCTTGACAGAGCTGCAATGCATGCATACTCTCCTATCATCTCTGGTTACATCTCTTGCAGTAAAAAGGAATAATTGCTCGGCGTCTCTCCCAAACCATAAATAACACAACACACATATTTGGAGGCGAGCATACTCCCCAGCCGAATGAGTCACGCACATACCTACGCTCCAATTCAACCGTCGAAACTATCATTCTCAACGATAGAACGTCTCCAAGGTCGTGTGCTCAAGGTACGAATCTAAAATCCCCCCAAATGGGTTCATCGGGATAAGATCGACCATAACACAAAACCTCCACCTCGATAGCAAGCAACAGAGGTATGTCATACATAAGTCAAATTATAATATAGGTATTCACCCCACCTATATATATATATATATATATATATAATATCAATAAGGTATTCGCATAACCCATATGACAATTCCGTACGTAGAATATTTTTATCTCTAATATCCAACGTATTTATAGATTATGACTTTACTTTTTATACACTCCCGAGTTTTCTCAACACTCAAAGGTTATCAATTTTTTCTCATATAAGTTCAGTAGGTAAACCTATACACCCTATTGGTCCGTGCCATCCCAATTCACAAGTTTTTACGAAGTAATATTATCCTCAATTAGGTTTATTCTTCGATAGTCTCTAATTTTATTTTTAACCCATTATTTCATTTTGAAGGATTAATCCCACACATTAACATTTTTCTGGTCATAATCACCACCCTAACTCTCATTGTGCTCAAATTAATTAACAATAAGCATTGTTAAAAGTTAGGATTTAATCAAATATTAAAAGGGAAACATATCACATTTTCCAAGGGAGTCGATCGATCGACATTCTTGGGTCGATCGATCGATCGATCAAATATTTTCCCAGATTTCCTTAACAGTTACTCGTTTAATCATTTTTCATCCTCAAAACCTATACTATATGATCCCAAACTCCATATAAATCATCCCAAGTGATATAAAAAGACAAATAAGTGATCTCTAATCCTTAAACAACATAAATTCATTAAGAAGTTTAAATAAATCGTGATGTTTTCCTTCAAAATTCAGAAACTCCTTATTATATCACCCATAAAAGAACACCCATAAAACCCAGATTTTTCTTCACCAAATAATTCCCAAATTTCATGGATTAAAATACATATTCAAAAAGTGATTAATCCTACATAATTCTCATTTCAAGGAATCAATTAAAATCACCATATTTTATCTTTCAATCATGCAACTTTTCAGAATTCCATAACTATCCTAACATTGACAATATACATGCTAAGTTTGCAAAGGTTAAATCACTTGCCATTAGATTGTAGGTTGGAACCATTGGGGAAGATAATCCTACTGGTGTCTCTCCCTTTTTTCGGCCAACTTCCGGTGGCGGTGTTGGTGCAGGATGGCTTTTGGCCTTTTGGCTTTCTAGAGAGTTGCTTCCTTTCTCGAGAGAGGTCTCTCAATCTCCCCTAAGTCTTTCCTCTAAGTTTGGTGAATGACTATGAATCTTACCACCTTTAAACTTATATAATAACACTCAATATTCGTGGGTACTATTCACCTTATTTGTAAAATGACCAAAATACCCCTCCGGGGTTTCTATTCGGTTCCAAAACGCCCCGAGACCCAAATCAAACCCGCAAGTAGACATTTTTGACTACTTAATTCCTTACGGACATATTGGCGTAGTCAAAATGACCATTTACATTGCATAAAAATAATTTACTTCTCATTCTGGCTAATGTAGTCCCGACACGACTCACACGCGCGTTCTGACTTAATTGTCGTACTTGTTGTATTTATTACCCGTGATGATTTTATTAAATTATAATCATATGTAAAGTCATAATTATATATTACTTGTAATCACTAAGTAATATTCAACATAAATCACATATTACTTTATTCCCAAGTAATTTTTAAATCCGGATTAATTAATTATCCCACAATTAATTCTAATATTATCCCACAATTAATTCTAATTAATTCGATTTTCAAAATCATTACAAATACGGGGTATTACACCTAGTGGAAAACTATTGTCTCGTGAGGATTTTCAGGGATGAAACCCACAAATATCAAAGTTTCCTCAAAATATGCCCAATCGGTAAATGCGATAAACTGAACAATAACGAAAAGGATTTCAACATGTTATTAACATAGTGAATGAATTCACACAAAAGTTTATAGTTATTAACATCATATAACGAACTTCATCGAATTGAAAACTTAAGTGTGGGAGGAAAAACGAGCACATGCAAAGTATAATGTAGCAAAAAAATTATAAACCGAATCAGCATTAAAGCATACATGATATTCAATCATCTCCGGTGTTTACACTCAACAAATGAATCACTATGAAAAGGGGTGAAACACACACGACTCTTCTAATATCACCTTTATTCTTAAAAAAAGCATTACTTCCTATAAAAATCCTTTTTACTTTCAAAAATGAAACTCAATTTTTTTTTAAAACCTCAAGAGATACGCAGGTAGCTCATACGCTTTACATGGGCATAACCCCCTTCTTTTTCACAAAATGTTATTCTTATCTACGAGGATGACGGTTCATTTTTTTTCCTTTACATGACTAAAAGGATTATGTATGCCTTAACAATTGGTATATATATGTCAAATGAAAAACTCATCAAGAGACACAATGATATAATTAAAATCTTTTTTTTATTCCATTATCGAGAAAACTCGGGACAATTACAAATATCGGCATAAGGAGTCAAACAATTTTCCCCGCCAACCTAACCTTATTTTCCTATAAACAAAATAAAAACAAGAAAATCTAATCCTAAAACATGCCTTCCAAATTTATTCACATACATAACCAAACACCATACAAAATCTTCACAAATAAAACTCCCCAGGGATCCTACCCGCAACTGTCAAAAGAACCAGCCCCATCATCATTTACATCTTGGGGTCCCCAAACTTCCCCTGCTTAAATGAAATACTGAAGGCACTCCATGGAACGGTAAGCCCGGAACAGCCTAGGGAAAACCACAACACCTCCCTCCATGGTGTCAGATGTGTCGAGCCATCTCTGTCCAGTCTCTTCGGCCGACATTTTAAGCACTACCCTCCTCTATAGCCACACCATGTCCCCAAACACTTGCCAAACTATACCAATAGATTAGTAAGGATGGGTCGATGGCCTACCGATTATCCACAGAGATCGCAGTCGCATGCGTACTCCCTCCATCAAATCTTCCACAGGAAATAAGTCTAGTGTCCGAGGTGGCACAATTTGCTCCTATCCGAATTGACTCAGGATCTGTCAGGGAAAGTAGAAAGAGGTCTTTCGGAGGACAACTAATAGAACATACTGATATTCCCCCAGTTATTGAATGGGCTAAAACTCTCCCCATAAAGGCACTGACTAATGTAAACCTCGAGCCCCGTGATCCACAAACCAGTTCTCCCAGCTCCCGATATTCAGGCCCAAGATGATAAAGTAGCGAGTAAAGAAATTCGATGCAACTACCAAGGGGTATTTAGGAGGCATCGCCAAACATAATATCTAACACAACCACATGAACAGAATAACTGGGTTACCCCTCAGGAAGTCAGAAAGGCCTCCCCCCCCAAGCGTCAAGACCATTCAAAGTCTCTGACAGTATCACCGTCGCAGGTTTACGATGATATGACATCCATGCTGTAATAGCAGCCAAATGAGGGTCCACCATTAGGGCCCTGATCACTAGTAGTATCCTCAAATTTAGGCCCAAAGCAATAACTCCAGCGAAATCAGCATCAGTACAGCATGTTCAACACACCAGATTCAACACAATCCAATGAAGGCAATAAGCCCCAATTTATAATCAAGCTTTTTATCTTCTCATCCATATGCCAGCCAAGATTTCAAGGCCTTCCTCTACTTAAAATTTTCAAAAAAATCATTTTCCTACTTTATCTCAAAATAAATCCTTTCAAAAGGGAAGCTCTTTTTCAGCCAAGCCTCCGGTCCATCTTCTACTCAAACATACTCAAAAATTTCCAAAAAACACACTTTTCCTACTCTTTCTCAAAATAAAAACTCAGAAGCAAATTAAAGTGCATGTACAGTCAGCCACTGAATCAAGATAATCAAACAAAGTATGCATTTCTTTTTGCCTTTTTTAATCTCTTTTCAAGAGCAATGTTGCCACATCAACCCTGTAAATGCCAAGCTCCCACCGTCAGCAATGAGTCTATAAGAAATCCTGATGGAAAAGAACCAAAATTAGATGTCACCTCATCTATTCTAAAAACCTCTCACCTAGGTTTCGGACATACCCAAAACTCACGCACCATCAACCATCGTATCCCGAGGAACCATCCCTCAAGGGCAAAAGGTCACCTGTAACATCCCTAGTGGAAAATTAATATCTGGAAAAAAAATACATCGAAGAAAAGTGGTCTCACGAGGAAAGAAGAATTTATTTGATTGCTCATCAGGCCATTCAAGGCCTGATGCAAGACCGTGCCACTGCCGTTTAGCATCCCCTACACCCTACCGATCGGCACCTCCCTGAAATTTTGTAGAAAATCCCCAAAAATTCCTAAAAATTCTCAAAAACTCCATAGAAAATTCCTAAAAGTACCAAATGAATTTTAGAACCTTTTTCACTAAGAAAAACTTTTTTTCAAGACTCTCAAATTAACTTTTTTTCCTAGAATTATTTCCCCAAAGGAATTCCCAAATCCAATTGAATATCTGCCCAACGACGTCTCCGATGGACATCGTAGGAATTAAAAAATTCCCCAGTGGGCCTACCTCAAATCCTTGGATTAATATCTTTTTCCCAGTGGAGTCTCTAGGATTTTCCAAGAAAACTATGCTTTATAATCTACTAAAGCCCTCAAAATGGGCTTCGATCCTCAGAATTGGTCCCTTCTACTTAAGGTCCTAAGAATTGACCTTAACCCGTAGAGTTGGTTGCTCCCATCACAAGCCCTCAAAATTGGCTTTAGCCCTCAGAATTAGTCGCTTCTACTTAATGTCCTCAAAATTGACCTTGGCCCGTAAAATTGATCGCTCCCATCTCAAGACCTCAAAATTTTCTTCGACCCTCAGAATTAGTCACTTCTACTTTAGTCCCTCATAATTGGTCTCTTCTACTTAAGCCCTCGGAATTGGCTTTGACCTTTAGAATTGGTGGCTTCTACTTATAGACCTTAGAATTGGCTTCGACCCTCAAAATCGATCACTCACTAACCTAAGTCCTCAGAATCAACCTTGTCCCATAGAATCGGCTATCCCCAGCATTACCTTAGCTCCCCAAAATCATCCCCAACCCTCTAAATCGGCCATCCTCGTCCCTTTTGGTCCACATAATCGACCTCCTTCCCAAAACATCATGTGGTGTCTATTCAACGGCTTTCACTTGTTCCAAGCTCACCCGTCAAGGGGATCTATAGACACCACATTATAATACCCCTAAGTCTCTCCTTAGGTCCGTAGCACCTCCCCATTTCACTACAAACCCTAGTTCATACTCTGAATACCAATTTAGAGGCTATCGGGAGCTCCTAGGCCCCGTTTGACTTCGGTTAACTCTATCGTCAGAGCGAAAGCTTAATGGATATTTAAAGGGCTCTAAATCCCTTTTCCAATGGTCTACCCCATGCAAGAATTGGCATAATGGTTCATACAAATGTACTATTTTACCACCAAAAATCGATCTCGAGGCCACCAGGCGCTCTCGAGCCCTGATTTGACCCCATTCAACTTCATTATCAATGAAAAAGAACTTTAAATATATTAAGGGCATTAAAATCCCTTTCCAAAGGTCTACCCCATGCACGAAATGGCATAACTATTCGAATGAATGATCCATTTTCCCCAAAAAAACTGATTCGGAGGCCACCGGGCGCTCCCGGGCTCCGTTTAACCAAGGTCAACTCTTTATCTCGAATGAGACTGAATGAATCTTCTAAGGGCACTGAATAACCTTTTCCAATGGTCTACACTGTGCGTCAATTATCCTTACGGTATGGACGAATGACTATTTTACTCCGAAAGGTGACCGGGTGCTTCTGAGATCCGATTGACAATGGTCAACTCTCTGAATCGAGAAAAGCTATTTGGAATATCTAAGTACCTTGCATAAACTTTCCAAAGGTCTACCACATGCATAATTCTGGCTCACGGTTTGGATGAATGATCCGTTACCACCCGATGATCTCCCATCCAAAGGACTCGCGAGGACTTCTAAGCCCCATTTGACCCAAACTCAACTCCCGAACCTGGGAATGGACCTAAGGGCTCATGAAGGTCTCCGAATTACCTTTCTAATGGTATGCCTTATGTATGATTTGTATTTATGGATAGTATTCTACGACCATTTTTTAAAAGAAACTACACGAGACTACCTATTGGCAGGTCCATTTCCCTGACTATTGACAGTGTGTCTAAGGTTACATACCGATTGGTAGGTCTGGAGATATGCAGATCAGAACCCTGTTACCTTATAAATAGAGGTTAGGACCTCACTCTCAAAGCATACCTCAGATCCATCAATATATGTGATCTTTGTAACATTCTCTTACAATCAGCGAAGTTTACTTGTGTGAAATTATTTTCCATCTTTCATTCCCATCCTTTCATACCCAATTTAGGAAAATATTATTCTCTCTCATCCAACATTAATTTCAACACTCAATAAAGTTCATCAAGGATTAAGATCAATACTCAATTCTACAAAGAAGCTCCAAAAATTCTTTTCTCCCTTTAAATTCTTTATTTCGCATTAGTTACATAAATTCTTAATCTATATTTAACTTTAGTTCATATGCATTAATATCCCATCCTTTATTAGTTATAATTCACGAACTTCATTTTCTATAAAAAAAAAACAAAGAAAAAGAGGGTTACACCTTTAAATTCCAACGGGATTATCTACCATAATTTCCCAAAACTAAAATACATTTTCTACACACACACATATAAGAAATCTCTATTCGAATCTATGGGATAAACCCCACCCATTATGCCGCATGCGAACTACATGGACTTGGATGCCTTTATAGGCTATGTAGGTGTCTCGGTCTAAAACCTGAGACTCGAGTCTAATTTTCAAATTTTCTTATTTCTCAATTTTCTATCTTTCGTATTTGTATCCCTTTTATCTATAAATTATTTCGATACATATAATATTTGTGATCCTTTTTGGCGTTTTATTCAATATATATTAGCATTTCATTGTAACGATCAATAACTCGATAAACGCATACATCGTATTTTCTAAATATTATTTTGAAAGTATTCCTATGGATGACCTCACTCCATCTTTTCCATGATGTGAGTTGGGAAATTCTGATCTCCATTTATATATACACGCGTACACACTTCATGGAGAAATAAAGGAAAATATTAACACAAGCCCATGAGAGACCGAATGGGACGAATGGGTGCCTAACACTTTCCCATTACGTAACTTAGCCCTCGAACTCTGAACTATTGGTTTCGTAAGCATCAGTTTGTCTTTGATGCCGCTCTCTCAAGGTAGCGACATGTTATTTTTCCTTTTTGTGAAAAATAGGCTGGCGAATCCATCTGTTTTCATTCACCCCACACCGACGATGGCCGAAGAGCTCTTAGAGAAAATGGGCACGAGTCCATTTCTCCCCCCACCCCTTTTTCCCCCTAGCTGGGAGCAAATGGAGAGATCTCGGGATGGCCACAAAAACCAAGTCCCACACCTTTGTGGCTACTTGGGTAGAGTTCACTATAACTTTAGAATATGTCTATGAGATCTTAGGACTACTTGTTTCTAGTAATGAGACTTTCTTTGAAGAAGTTCTTTTGAAAGAGGAGGAAGACATTCGAAAGAGTCTGGAGAATGTTTGTATGAACTGCATGGGAAATTCAAAAAAGTTAACTTTCTCTGATCTCATTCGATATTTTTACTCCATCTAGGATAAGGTTAATGCCAAATAAAGGGAGCTAGCCAAGAACAAACCTAAAGGTAAACAAGTTATCGATTTACCTCCAACTGGGGAAGGGTTTAGGAGCGATTTGGAATTGAATGCCTATATATTAGTGGTTTTATCCAGAATCTTTTTCCCGGGGAAGCTTTACAACTACCCAATGAGGAACTTAACTAGTATGGGCGTTTGGATGTTAATTGGTGTCAAAATTCCCTCGGCTTCCATAACTTTGGCCTCTCTCTAAAATCTTGATCGAGTGCACGTGAATTTTTTCAAGTCTATTTGGAGTTTTGATGTTTGAAATTATGCAAATCACATGCTCCTTACTGCCTTCCTATATGCCAGGTTTCCTGCCTTTGCCCCTAGTTCTTTGCTATTTATCTCCCATCATGTGAAGATGAATTATATATATTCTTGGAGTCATAAGAAAAGCAAGAACCCCTTTAACACCTTGATTGACAATGTTAAGTCATTCATCACCCGTCCTTATGTTACCATCAATTAATTTTACACCAAAAACTTCTTTGGTGAGTCATCTCTAAAATTTGATGAGCTCAATGAGGTTGTCGCTCGTAACTTCCGTTTGACAGGTGTCCTTTTGGTTAGAACCCCATTTTACCTTCCTTTTTATACCTAGTTGGAATCCTTCTATTCAATTTACTATCCTCACCGTGTAGCCACCCAATTTGACTTTGACCAGGGAGTGCCTTTGATACACCATAACTCATTGAGCGACCCACCAACTTTTTGCTTGGTTGTGGTAATTTTCTTACCAGTGTGGTTACAGCTCTCTATATTCACTATAGGTGCATGTTAGGGATTCCCTCTAAGAAATTAAGAGATAGTAGATCCACTATCTACCTTACTATATTTTGGCCCAATCAACTCTCTAGGTTCTAGAAAGCAATTTCGATCCAACCACTTTCCCAACAATTGGGAGGTTTCCCCCAACAGATCTTGGAATGAAGGGTTGTTTAATTAACCAATCATCGTTCAACTGGAGCGACCTTAATGATAGCCTGCCCAGTGAGCTTCCTCCTTTTGGCGCCCGTTGAGGAGGCCATTTTTAAGAAGAATAAGAAAGGAGCCTCCACTTCATATTCTGTTGATGAGATTGAGGATGCCCCTGTGGCCTCCCATCCTGATTTAAGTGATGAGATATCTTTTTGTCTCTCAGTTGTTGCAGCTATGAATTCAAAGAGGAAACAATAAAAGAAGAAGACCATTGTCGTTGGTCATTCGGAGGTCGCATTTCTAGTGACTAGGGTTTATCCCTTAATTAAAAACAAAGTAATGGATTTTTTTTACAACCTCGTGAGCTATTATAATCCAGGTTCTATGGTTTATTTGGCCTTTATCAAGGAGAATATGGTTGTTCGGGGCCTTTCTTTTACCCATCCAATTAGTACAAGTGGTCGAAAAATACATAGGTTGGAGACAGAGTCGTCTCATGCAACGATATGTGATATTAAATGGGAGAACCTTAAGGAGGTGCCTTTGATGCACCAATCACACAGGTAGCACAGAATGTTCAGCACCGATAAGCCTTCTTCTCCCCCTCTAGATTATACCATATCGTTTTGTTGATGAAGAGGTATTATTTGCACTAACTTGTATATTATTATTTTTATTGATCATACTTATTTTGCCTCCTTTTTTATTTTTATTTTCTTACCCCTTGGTTATAGTACAAAGGTTGATGCCTATATTGATACTCTCGTGGCCAAACGAGAGCAAGAGGAGGATCAGGAAACCAAAGAAACATAACATACCTCTCATCATTAGTCTCAACAAGGTCATCTCTCATAACATCAACCATTAGAGCATTTAACCCCCACTCTAACACTACAACATCCATTTTTTGAAGGACCAGTAGCTATCGTGAAAGACCCAGAGTTAATGGTTGATTCCCCCTTCGTGGCAGGGGTGGTTTTATCTAAGTGGGTCCATTAGTACTGGTTGTACTCTCGACTCTTCTTTCGTATGCAACTAGACTGCCCTTGCATAAGCTGAGGTGGAGGTTGGTGAGGATGAAGTAAGACAACCTTTAGCCATTGAGTCAGTTAGTTCAGCTAGTTCTATGTCCTTGTGTGAGGCTTTTTTTACTTTTCTTTATAGAGTTTCATAATTTAACCCCACTTTACCTTTCTTTTTATAATTATAGGATCTTCCTCCTCCTTCTCTTCCCTCTGAGGATGTTCCCGTCAATACTTTTGGGGCCTCGATCATTGTGCCCACAATGAATGAGCAGTTATTAGTAAATCTATTTGGAGTTCTATTCTAGAAAGTGTGACTATTGTTGAAGTTAAGGAGGATGGAGTTATTGGAGGTGCTGTCGTTGAACCTATTGTTGAGTGACCGACCCCCGCTACACCTCTCCAGACAGAGTATAGTTCTTTTGTTTACCCCTACTTGATTTTCTTCCTAGGGACAAAACCAGATAAAAAGTTTCCGAAATTTTAACCAAGTGTTTATTTTTACATCTTTTGAAATTCTTTTTATCATTTTACGGAAAAAAATTGCCAACAATATTTGTGTTGAAACACGAGGCCCCCAATTTTAAAATTTTACCAAAAAATAATAATCAATTTCCTTTTAAAGATGCAGAAGCGAGATGGTTCAATTAAACACACACAAACACCAAATTTTAATTTCTTTCAAATTCAAATTAAACAAGTTCAAAGTGAAATTAAATTAGACAACAAATACATTTTTCACATAAACCAATTTAACCCAAGTCCTAGAAATTTACCTAAGTCATATTTTCAATATTTCCAAATTAGGCCAAACTAATTTTAACAAATTAAATGATGACTTGAATTAAATTAACATATACCCAAATTTAAATTAGCAACAAATTAAATAAGTAGTGATTTAAACCAGATTTTATCTTTTTACCTAAGCATGCATCTAAGGTGAATTTTGCAAAAGATAAAATGAACAAATGAATCACTACGCCGCGATGTACGAGGAAAACCCCACAACGAAAATAGACCTCGGATGGCCCTAGCCTTAAGTCCACTAAGTACGAAATTTACAATTATAAGCAAGATGACTTACAACACTCGACTCGACTCCTTCAAGCCCCGACGCGTCTTCCTGTAACTACCTCTGCATAGCCGATAATCCCGAAACTCCATCAGAACCTTGGAATTCACCAATGAGACTTTAGGAGCATCGTCAACCATACATGGTGCCTTTCATCGGGTGAGAATGCCGAAGTAAAAACAACGAGACTTCTTCTTTGAGGGATGTAGAAGCAAACCCAAATGAACTCTTTCACTCGGTAGAGTAAACCCGGTGCCAAACACTCCAAGCAAGATATTTATATGGAAATTTGGAATAAACAATATGGGTGTAAACCAAAAGTGTTTTAGGGTGATTTTCTTATAAATAAAAACACTTAAACCATGAACCTTTTCGTAGAAAAGTTAAACTCTCAAAACTCCCTCTAGGAGATGGAAGAATATGAAAAAGTTAGTTTGAAAAGGTTGGTTCCCGCACATATTAAGTCTGTCAAAAGTTAGTGGGGAAAAAGTAGTGGGATAGAGGTGAAAAACTGCCAAATAATTTTCCCGTCGGAAATCTCGTTCGAACGAGATTTTCGTTCGAACGACCCTTCTAACGAAGTTCCAGTGGTCTATTGGTAAAACTCGTTGGCAAACTCGTTCGAACGATAATTTTGAACGAACTTTCAGAAAGCTTAAATTCTAATTTTTAGCCCAGAAACTTTATTTTAAAGTTTTAAAGAAACCTTCTGAAAATAAACCTCAGTTTAAAATAAAAATTCACCCAATAAAATTTGTTCCAAGCTCCTATATAAATATGTAATGCATTCATACCACAGGGGTAAACGGAACACATGTTGTAGACGTAGAAATGAGGCACAAAAAACTCGACATTTGATGAAGCTGTAATCTTGGCCACTACGTCTTCAACTAACACGTCATAGGCTTGAATGAATAAACTTGAACTCTATCCTATGGCTCAAATGTTTTTGTTCGAAATTGAGCCAACACTACATTGAGACTCAATCAGAGACTTGTGTCCTTACAAACCTCCCCCTTTGGCTATTCCGGGACAAAAATCAACAAAAATCCTGAAGGGCCATCAAGCTCTACTAGACTTAAAAAATATCCCACCCAAAATAAAATTACATAGCTTGACTCAAAGACCCAAGGATTAATATCTTTGTCGACGATGAAAGTCCATATTTATAAGAATTCCTGCACACTTAAGCAAACTATCAAACGCATAGGGAATATCAAAATATTAAATGCAATTTAAATAATTACTCCCCCTAAATTAATTCTCCCATTTATCAACTATGATCAACCTAAGAAGATAGCGCTCTCCTAATTTAAATATCCTAAACTTCGATAAGAGTACAATAGGATTAGATACCATTTTCCCCCCTAAATTAATTCTCCCCTTTATCAACTATGATCAACCTAAGAAGATAGCGCTCTCCCCCTAAGTTAAATCTCCTAAACTTAGATAAGAGTACAACAGGATTACATACCATTTCTCCCCCTATCATTGTCCCCCTTTTTGTTCAGGAATAGACGAAGGATAAAAAAACTAATTTAAACATGATGCTTAGTGTGATAAGAGCATGAAAGCATATAGGCAATAAAAGCATAACTAATCCATACAAAGAGTAAAATATACCAACTAAGATGCAAGAAAATGATACCAATATGATACATAAAGTATTAAGCATGTGATATCAAATAAACTATGCAACATAATAGGTACCAATTATGAATTAAAGCATGAATGGACTAGCTAGCAAGGCAAAGACTTAAACACAAACAATATCAAATATATGTATACATAATATATACCAAATAGACCCAAGTACACACACACACACACACACACACACACACACACACACACACACATATATATATATATATATATATATATAAACACCAAAATGACACACAAAAAATATAATATGAGTCTTCCACACTCGTATGGCAAAAATGTGTCATATGAAAACAGACGTGTTGGGGTGCGAACTAGCAACAATTAAATTTAGACCCAATCACTTAAAACATGTTCACGGAGTTCTCAATTGATTGAAAACTTCATCACATTTGAATATAACCTCAAGTGACAATGTAAATTGAACTCAATGAACAAACATACACAATGCATGCAAGCCTAGAGTTTTGATTATTCTACAAACCAATAGAGTTATGACATTGAAAGTACAACTAGGATAAACGGACATTGTGCAAACCATTGATATACCATCCAATCTCCCTCAATAAGCATATATATTTTTTAATGAATATATCAATTAAAATAAGGCCTTAGCGATTTTTTTTCTTTTTAATGCCATATTTTATTTTTAGGCCCATGGACCACGTATTTCTTTTAGGTCCATTCCAAATGGTGGCTTACTCGCAAAGGATGATATTTCCTTTCGGAGCCCTTCCCCGTGCACATTTATATATATTATTTTTATGTCTCATACAAATATCACGTGCAATGGATTTTAACATGCACTAGTCCTCCTAGATCACATAATACGTAGATGGCAAGATTGGTAGAAGAATACCTCACATAGCTCAAATATACATATGAAGTTATAGTTTCAAGTGAGCTTGTTCATGTGTGAATTGAGGCATATAAAAATAGAATCCATTATATCAATCAAAAAATTCAACTACTTCATGTAAGCATGGTAAAGAACATAATAAGGATTGGCAATCTAAACCAAAAGTTCTAGCCACATGGAAGCGAAAAAGAAGGAATTCTAACACAAGTGTATGCCACATAGTGTGTCAAACAAAAAATACACACAAAACAAATCTTTTTGAGTTTTTTGAAATTTTTAAACCAAATAACAAAAATATCTACTCCAAAAGACAAACAAAAATCATTTGCATTTTTCATTAAGCCTAAATTATAAAAAGATGAAACACAAATGATAAACAATTTTTTTTTGTATTTTTCATTTAATGTAAACTAAAATGAAAGAACTATAATACAAAAGATAAACAACAATCATAATTCTAGCATGTGATAAAGCATGAAGTATAGACTAGAATAATGATTAAAACAAGCAAACAATTAGGATGGTGATATAGCATGAAGCACAAAGGCTAAAGTATGCAAACAAAACTTACACATTCAACCTTTAGATTTTGCAAGGGAGGAGGCATGTGAAAGTAAATGAGAATCAAAAATCCTATTTTGCAAAGCAAACAAGTCGGATCGCCTAACCCAAATTAATGACGAATGACTATCTCGAGGTGTAGAAATCTTGGCTACCTCAGTTGCCTTACATTGGGATTTTCTAAGACCCCATTGAAGATCAAAACAAAATTTCCTAAGATGACCTTTTCGACCACAATAAGAGCACCTAAAGACTCAGTGAAAAGACTTACCTAAGGAATGATCTCTAAATTCTTTCCTAGGCGATTCTCCTAAAACATTGGTTGTGTCTTTATGAGTTGATCCATTATAAGTATCGAAGCCTAAACCACAAGTGTCATTTTTTATTTGGACCATGCCTAAGATTTTATCTAATTTTTTGGAACGACACTCCAAATCAAATTTGACTTTTACGAGAGTCTTTTAATTTTTTTTAATTCTAAAATTCTAGACTCTAATACAACATTTCTCTCTTCAAACTCGAGAAGCTCCTTTTTCATTGATTCCATTAAATCTCTAAGGCTATCTCTCTCGCCTTCTATATAGTCAAGCTTCTCTCGAAGAGTCCTCTCACGTGTCCTAAGGTCTTCAACCAACACACTATCACGCTCTCTTAAACTCACTTCTAACTTCAAATTAGCTTTTTTTAACCTTAATAGATTCTTCATAAAGTTCTTGAAAAGCATTTTGAAGTTCACTCACATCAACCTCTTCTTCATTTTCACTCTCTCTTTCTTCTCCACCCTCACTACCATAAAAAATAAGGGAATCGTAAACTTTGACCTTGGAAGTGTCATGTGTTAAAATTTCATCAATAGAGGAGTGCTCTCTATCACTCACATGACTAGCCATAAAATCCACAAAGTTGGGTTCAGTGGGGGAATTGGGTCCCTCTTCATTGTCACTATCACTAAGGGATGCATTAAAAGAAATTGGTTGCTTACCCTCTCTCCTTAGTTTAGTGGGGCACTCTTTTGCCCTATGGCCATACCCTTCACAACCATAACACCTATTTGACTCGCCCCTATTTAAATTTTCATTAAAAGTTTTGGGGATCTTCTCGGCTTTGTCATGCTTAGATTTTTTAAAGTTCTTAAAATCATTTTTAAATTTATCTTTGTTAAATTTAAGAAATTTTCGAAACTTCCGAGCAAACATAGCCATATCTTTCGAGTCACTCTCACTTTCACTCTCTACCACTTATTTTTCCTCCTTTCATACTTTCAAAGCAACGCCCTTATCTATTTTCTTTTCAGTTTTAAAGGGAAACATGTATAGTTCATAGGTTTGTAAATCACCTACGAGATCTTCTAATTTCGTAGAGGCTAAAGTGGGTAAAGAATTTAACACGGTCACCTTAGGAATAAATCTATCGGGTAAGCACCTTAAAATTTTCTTTACTAAACGATTGTCGGCTATTTTCTCTCCCAAATTAAACGATGAATTAACTATATCAGAAAGTCTAGCATAAAATTAATCAAAAGTTTCTTTTTCATTCATTTTGATGGTTTTAAATTGAGTGGTGAGGTTTTGGAGTTTCGGAGATTTTACGACACTAGTTCCTTCATGAGTGAATTGTAAAACATCCCAAGCTTCTTTAGCGGTTTTACACGTCATAATGCATCAGAATTCATCCGGTGTGACCGCGCTAAAAAAGGCATTTAAACCGCGGGAATTAAAATTAGCAAGTTTAAATTCATTCTCACTCCATCTATCGGCGGGTTTGGGAACATGCTCATTATTTACTAAATGTGTAGGTGGGGACCACCCGTTAACAACAGACAACCAAACTCTCTCATCGATAGATTTAAGTGTTAATTTCATCCGCACTTTCCAATACGCATAGCGAGAACCATCGAAAATAGAAAATTTTGAAAATGGGGAAAATTCCATTTTAGCCAAAAATATTTAAAACGATCTTAACGAAGTAATTTTTCGTTTTGGCTCTGATACCACTTGTTGAAACACGAGGCCCCCAATTTTAAAATTTTACCAAAAAATAATAATCAATTTCCTTTTAAAGACGCAGAAGCGAGATGGCTCAATTAAACACACACAAACACAAAATTTAATTTCTTTCAAATTCAAATTAAACAAGTTCAAAGTGAAATTAAATTAGACAACAAATACATTTCTCACTTAAACCAATTTAACCCAAGTCTTAGAACTAGGTCACAAATGCGTATTTCTAAAACTTCACAAATTTTCCAAAATGCCTAGAAATTTCCAAGAAAAATCATAAAATTTTGAAAAACCCAAAAATATTTTTTGTTCAAAATAAATAAAAATTGAAATTCAAAATTTTCAAAAATATCATTAAAAGTCGAATTAAAGTCTCTAGTTGTAAAATTCAACGTACACAAAGCCAAAATTGACCAAAGATGGAAATTGAACGAAAATTGACGACTTAACGAATAAGTGTGGAGATTAACAAACCCGGTGAGATTCGAGCCTATCACGTGTTACGAGTTTTTAAATCAATCCGAGTTAATTGTTAACTCAAAGTTCTTTTCAGCGCCTAAAAAGTTGTCAATGATCTCAATCCTTTCATTTTGATCGGTTTTGAAAAATGTGTGTAATATTGCTTTGAAAAAACGTTTCAAATTGATCTCTAAACTTAAATTCATCTCGAAGCGCATATGGTAACATAATTGGCATTTTGGGCAATGAAGTAGGCCCTCGTTTGTCACCCAAAAATATTGGCCAGAAAAAGTAGCAAAAAATTATCCCTTTTTATGCACTTTCCGGATTTAAATTCTGAATTTTCTCATTTTTCACAATTCCGGCTATTTGGTTTTTTCGGGTTATCAAACGATAGGGACAATTTGTTTGGCTCAAATTGGATGCAAAGTCACGCATACAAGTAGAATGACGGAAATTTCAGAATGACCGGATCTCATCAATGGGTTACGATTTTAAAAACGAGAACATTGCCTCTTTTTCGCGCATTCAATCTCTTATATTATCTTTTGGTGTATTAGCTCTCCACACGGTAACCAATTTCACAATTTAGACTCGGTTAGGACTTTTTCGGGTTTTAACGTATATGGGGTAAAATGACAATTGTCGGGAAGGATGGAATTGGAAAAGTTATTAATGATGTACATTTGTGCTTTTTCCGGGCTATTGCTCATTTTTTTTCTCTTTGACTACTCATAACTTTTGTTCCGGGATTCCGATTGAGGTGTCGTTTCTTCCTTTGTGCTCGTGAATGAGATGTCTTCAACTTCTCTTTAGGTACCTCATCCGAATTCCGTGTGGAAATTACACTTTTGCCCTTAAGACCTTTCCTTATTTCTTTCTTGATTCTACCGATTTCTTTCTTTCGTTTCTTGACATCAAAGACCTGCAAAATCACTACAAAATACCAGAAACTCGGTGTACTCATTAGGATCAGTCAGTAGCACAGTTACGAGATAAATCCAACTCAATTACGTTTTTCGAGGTGCTAAAAGTAACTAAATCAAGGGATAAATTAGGAAGAATTTATGCCTTCTGCAGATCTGTCTTCTCCCCTTCCCAAGATCCTCCCCCCCCCCCCCCCCCCCCTTTCCCCCTAATCCCATTCATTCCCTCCAATTCGTTTTTTCCTCTTCCCAAACCCAACCTTTCCCTCCAATTCATTTTTTCCTCTTCCCAAACCCAACCTTTCCCTCCCAAATTCATCCCCTTTTTCCTCCAAAACCATCCCCTCCCCTCCCCTTTCAACTATAAATACACCTCCCATCCCCCCTTTCCTACTCACACCTTCAACCCAAATACTCTCTTCTTCCTATCTAATTTTTCAAGCACTACTTCCCTCCTATTTCCATAGCCCCCTGTGTTGCCCCCACCAAATACGACTCCACCGTGATCCACCCCTCTGGTCACGACGAATATCGCTCCCGCCAAGAGGAGCGATGGTGCGCTCAATACTTCGGTTTGGGCCACAAACTCCATATGGAGCGCGCGGTCCAATGGGAAGCACTGCCCAACTCCGTCACCTCCCTTTTCATGGCCCGGGTCTGGTGCCATTTCCTCAACCAACCTCACTAAGCGGTTTGGGCAACCGAAGTCCGCTCATTCTATGGTACACTTGTCTGGACGGGCCAATTCGAGGCCGAAACTTTCGTGGATGGGACTCCCATACCTTTTTCCATGGCCCGTCTCATGACCAAGTTGGCCGAGTTTGATGTCCCGGATGTCAAAGAATTTATTTATGCCCAAAACGTCCCCCCGGTCGATAAGGACATTATCATGGCCCACATTGCACCGAACGTGGCTTGGGCGGGGCAAACCGTCGCCGTTGGACGCCTCAACGAGAAAGCGCGCCTTACATTTCAGATTGTGTGCACCAACCTATTGCAAACGTCCAATGACTCTGCCATGCGGCCTCGGTAAGCTACCTTGACATATCATCTCTTCGACCCCCAAACTTCCATCCATTTGGGCCGCACACTATATGCGGACATCATTAACGCGTCCTTGGATGAGAAGGGCGTCTCCCTACTTCCTTATGCCCGTTTGATCACGTCCATCCTTAAGGATGTTGGCATAGAGGCGCCAAGAGACCATACGCGCCTCCACGGCCCTTTCGGACAGGGGAACCGCACCAAAAGCGCCATACAACTAGCCGTCCTCCAGGCTAGGCGGGGTGATGATGTCGAAGAGGAGGCTGCCTCGAGCGACAGCGAGGAAGATGTAGGGGCAACTGGTGAGGACGTTGAGGTGGGGGATCTCGATCCGGATGAGGAGTCGGCGGACGAGGAGGACGACCCAGATTTTGAGTGGGAGGGCACGAGGAGTCCGGGGTAGGGCGGACCGGTCCGGCCTTTTGACTTTTCAAATCCTTGACAGGCGGACCGGTTCCTTTAACAATAAAAGGAACCGGTCCGGGGTCGAACCGGTCCGGGGTCGAACCGGTCCGCCCCAGGGTTTTTGGGCTGGACTTTTTCTCCTTCGGTTTTTAGCTCTCTTCTGCAAAAAAAAAAAATCATTTTCCTGATATCCTCTCTATCCAATTGAACTAAAGACCCTCTCGATATCACTGGTCAACACCCTTTGACTCAGAATTCCCAAAACACACGAATGCTTCTCCCGAATGAAACCTGGTCCTAACGACTCTCAAAACACACACGACTCTCACACACAAGACTCTCACACACACGACTCTCACCCCATACGCGTCGGGGGTGAGACGACCTCACTTTAACAGCTCACTCAACCCCGTAAACGGGGTCCGACAACCAGACGATGTCGACTTCTTCTGCACACGCCTCTAGATATGGCTTTAGGCGTTGTCCATTCACTTTGAATGTATTTCCCACTTTTAAATCGTCCAATTCAATAGCTCCATGGGGGAAAACATTCTTCACAACGAACGGGCCAGACCATCGTGACCGCAACTTTCCCGAAAAGAAGTGAAGCCGAGAGTCGTAGAGGAGAACTTTTTTCTCGGGGAGAAACTCCTTTCGTCGAATGATGCTATCATGAGCGAGTTTCATCCTCTCTTTCAAAATTTTGGCATTCTCATACGCATCATTGAGTAGTTCTTCTAACTCATTCAATTAAAGCTTGCGGGCTTCATCGACCTTGTCCATGGCATAATTTAATTGCTTAATCGCCCAATATTCCTTATGTTCGAGCTCCACGGGAAGATGGCAAGGTTTGCCATACACAAAGCGGAAAGGGGACATGCCGAGTTGGTTCTTATATGCGGTACGATAGGCCCATAGCGAACCATTCAATCTAAGGGACCAATCTTTTCGGGTAGGATTGACGGTCTTTTCGAGAATGTTCTTGATCTCCCGACGCTAGCTCGGCCTACCCATTCGTTTATGGGTGATACGTCGTTCCAACCTTGTGAATGACACTATACTTTCTCATGAGCTTCGCGAATGGCTTATTGCAAAAGTGGGTGCCATTATCGCTAATTATTGCCTTCGGTGCACCGAAGCGGGGAAGTATGTGTTCCTGCAGGAACTTTATCACCACTTTGTTGTCATTAGTCTTGGTAGCTATAACTTCCACCCATTTAGAAACGTAGTCTACCGCGACGAGGATGTATAAGAAACCAAAGGATGGAGGGAATGGACCCATGAAGTAAATACCCCAACAGTCGAATATCTCAATGATGAGTATAGGGGTAAGAGGCATCATGTCTCGTCGAGTAATGGCTCCCATCCGTTGACACCTATTGCATGATTTGCAAGCATCGTTCACATCCCGGAAGATTGTGGGCCAATAGAGGCCGCATTGTAGAATTTTAGCGGCTGTCTTTTTCGTCGAAAAGTGGCCTCCACAAGCTTCCGAATGACAAAACTGGATGACTTTTGGGATTTCATCATCCGGTACACATCGTCGGATGATTTGGTCTGCACAGTATTTAAAAAGGAATGGATCATCGTAAAAGAATATGCGCGACCAAGTAAGAAACCGCTTCTTATCTTGCGATGTCCAGTCGGGAGGGACGGCTCCCGTGACAAGATAGTTTACTATATCCGCAAACCAGGGATACGAAGAGGTAGCGAAAAGCTCCTCATTCGTAAAATGTTCCTCTATGGGTACGGGATCACTAGGTACGTCGGGCGAAAGCCGAGATAAATGGTCGGCAACGACGTTTTCTACTCCTTTCTTATCTTTGATGGAGAGATTGAACTCTTATAGGAGTAGGATCCACCTTATGAGGCGCGGCTTGGCGTCTTTCTTCGCAAGTAGATATTTCAAATCCGCGTGGTCGGTTAAAACAGTAATAGGAGAACCAATGAGATATGACCGAAACTTATCAAGGGCAAAGACTACCGCTAGTAACTCTTTCTCCGTGGTCGAGTAATTGAGTTGAGGTCTGATAAGAGTCCGGCTAGCGTAGTAGATGACATAAGCTTGCTTATCTTTTCGTTGCCCCAAAACAGCCCCGATCGCTTAATCGTTGGCATCACACATAAGTTTGAATGGTAAGGACCAGTTGGGAACTTGCATGATGGGAGCAGACACAAGCATGTTCTTCAATTTGTCAAAAGAGCTTTGGCATGCTTCCGTCCACTCAAATAGGGCGTCCTTCATGAGTAAGTTTCTTAAGGGCCTAGCGATGGTGCTAAAGTCCTTAATGAACCTTCGATAAAAACCCACGTGGCCTAAAAAGGAGCGCACGTCTTTCAGCGATTTCGGTGGGGGAAGGTCAGCTATGACATCTATCATTTCCCTATCAACTTCTATTCCATTGGATGATACAATGTGGCCAAGAACTATTCCCTCGGTGACCATGAAATGGCACTTCTCCCAATTCAGCACTAAGTTCTTTTCCATGCATCGGGTAAGTACTTTTTCCATTTTGTCTAGACAATAATCGAAAGAGGTGCCAAAAATGCTGAAATCGTCCATGAACACTTCGAGTCCTCTCTCGACCATGTCGCTAAATAAGCTCAACATGCACCTTTGAAAGGTCGCGGGTGCATTTCACAAGCCAAATGGCATACGTTTGTAGGCAAATGTGCCAAAAGGGCAAGTGAAGGTCGTCTTCTCCTGGTCAAGTACATCTACCTCAATTTGGTTATACCCGGAATAACCATCAAGAAAGCAATAGTAAGGGTGGCCCGCTACTCTTTCAAGCATATGATCAATAAATGTCAAGGGGAAATGGTCTTTCATGGTTTCCGCATTGAGTTTCCGGTAATCAATGCAAATGCGCCACCCGGTGGTGGTACGTTGGGGAACCAGCTCTCCCTTGGCATTCTCAATCACAGTCATACCCGACTTCTTCAGGACGACTTGAATAGGGCTTACCCACTTTCTATCCGAGATTGGGTAGATGATCCCGACATCCAATAATTTGATTGTTTCGGTTCTCACAACTTCTTTCATGTTGGGATTCAGTCTTCTTTGCATTTCTCTAGAAGGTTTGACATCCTCTTCGAGATGGATCTTATGAGTGCAAATTAAAGGACTTATCCCCTTCAAATCAGCTATGCACCAACCAAAAGCACTTTGGTGTTTCCTCAGAATTTTTAATAATTTACCCTCATGTCCTTCATTTAGGCTAGAGGAGATAACAACAGGAAATGACTCATCCTCCCCTAGATATTCATATTTAATATGGGAGGGAAGTTTCTTTAATTCGAGGGTTGGAAATTTTTCACTGGAGGGAACCATGTGCGTATCCCTCGGAGGTAATTCCTCGAATCTAGAAACCCAATTAACCTCTCTCACTTCCTCGTCCGACTTACTCTCATCGAGTAGCTCGCTCAACTCTTCAACCTCCCTCTCGAAGGCGGTGTACGTCCCCTCACTCTCATGTCTCACCGCTAAATAGGATTCTAAAGCATCACCACCGTAATTCTCCTCAAAGTACTCCTCTACTATCTCATCTATGAGGCTCACCGTGTGAAGATCGTCTTCCTCCCCTCATTTTGGGTTATGTGGAAGATGTTGGTTTCCAAGGTCATGTTCCCAAATGTGAGTTGCATTCGCCCATTCCTAGTATTGATGATTGCGTTACCCGTAGCTAGAAAAGGGCGCCTAAGGATGATGGGAACATGATTACTCGAGTGGAAGGAGGGCTCCGTGTCCCAAATGACAAAATCCACAGGAAAGTAGAAAGTGTCAACTTAAACGATCACGTCCTCGACTATACCATGTGGGATCTTCACTGTTCGATCCGCTAATTGGAGAGTGACCTTCGTGGGCTTGAGGTCGCCCAAGTCAAGTTTCCTATAATGGAGTAAGGGAGTATATTTACGCTTGCTCCCAAGTCAAGTAAGGCTTTTTCAATTTCATTCTCCCCAATGATGCAGGATATGGTGGGTGCACTGGGATCTTTGAATTTAGGCGGGAGTTCATTTAGTAGGATGGAGCTCACATCTTGTGCTGGAAAGACGTTCTTCTTCACTTTCATCTTTCTCTTAACCGTCAACAGGTCTTTGATAACCTTGCCATACGCTGGAATTTGTTTAATGGCCTCAAGGAAGGGTAAATTAAGCTTGGCCTGCTTTAACACGTCTAGCACATCATCACGGGGATTTCCTCTGGGGGAGGGAATCAACCTTTTAGGAAACGGTGTCGCGGAAGGCGATTTCACTACTACTTCTGGCCCACTAGCAGCTTCTTGGTCACTCTCATTCAAGGGGACATCTTCGGCCTATTTCGTGCCGGGTGAAATCTCCTTGGCTTTCGTTGCGTCGGGTGGGGGAGGTGATAAATCAACAACTCTCCCACTACGAAGAGTGGTTATAGCTTGACATTGCTCCTGATGTTCAGTTGAGGTGGAGCTAACGCTAGGTTGACCTTGGGGGAGGGGGGGGGGGGTGGGTCGTTGGCATTGGGAAGGAAACTTGCCCTTCTCTTGAACACTCAATGAGGATTCTATTTTAGATAGATTCGCATTTATGTCGCCAATCAGACGATCATATTTGGCATTGGTTGCGGTCTGGCTTGCGATGAATTGATTCATGGTATCCTCGAGAGTTATCCGTAGTGGCGGGATATAATTTCCTTGAGGTGGCGGTGCTTGCACATGTCCTTGCATGTGTGGATCTTGTTGAAAGTGTTGTGGTGGAGGAGGGGCAACATGCGAAGGAGGGTTCATTGCGGCATGTTGTTGCCCATAGCTAAAACCGGGGTGATTTTTCCATGAAGGGTTGTATGAATTCCCGTGCGGGGCACTGAAATTACCCTTAAAACCTCCTACACCGCTAACTTGCTCTTGAAGCATTTCTTTGTAGGCGGGCATCGTCGGGCATTCCTCAGTTGAATGTCCTACCTCAAAAATAGCACACACCTTTACAACTGAGTTTGGAATGGGTCCAGCTGGTCCTTTTCCATATATCTCGCACAGATCTCAAAATACTATCTCAAGAGTCTCTAATCGGCTATCCGTAATAGAATTCTTATCTACATGGAATAGGCCGGATGCTGACGGAGTGGTGGTCGATTTTCTATTTCGATTTTGAGTGTTGGGATCACAAGTGTCCTAGGATTGGGTAGTCTCAACGACATACCTCAAGTGAAGCTCAGCATCCTGGGCATCTAAATCGATAAACGGACCACTTCCCATTGTTTCAACAATTTGTTTGGATTTAATATTCAACCCATTATAGATAAAAGAGATGACTTGCGCTGAATCAAATCCATGATGGGGGCATGAAGCAACTAACTCGTTGAAACGTTCATAACATCGATGAAATGGCTCATTTTCAGCTTGTCTGAATGCCTGAATTTGAGCCTTTGTCGAGATTGTTCGATGTGGTGGGAAGAATTTCTTGAGAAATTTCGACTGTAGCTCATTCCAGGATGGAATCGATCTTGGAGGTAAAGACCATAGCCAGGCCTTAGCTTTATCTTTGAGCGAGAAAGGGAAGAGTTTGAGACGGATTACCTCTTGTGTGCAGGTTTGATCATTGATAGTATCACACACGTCCTCAAATTCCCTAATATGGAGGTATGGCTTTTCAGAATCCATACCGTGGTAATGCGGTAGCATCTGGATCATCCCATTTTTTAAACGGAATTGTCCGACATTATATGGGAGTATAATGCATCCCGGAGTGACAGTACGCTCGGGATATAAGAATTATCTAATCGGAACGGTATGGGGGATCTTCCTCACCGGCGGGTGCACTGCCGTGTTGTGACATCTCTCCTTCACTTATTGACTCGGTGTTCTCGTTGGGCGTGCTCAAAGTGTGTCCTAAGAAGGTAAAGGGAGTGTTATCGGAGACTGATTGCGACGGTGTGGGAGGTGGGATCTAGAACTGTGGGGCGTTTGGAGTGTGGGGACTATCAGGATTATACTCAACAATTGGATTTTCGTGAATGTTGGTTGGAGTATTATGGGGTGTGGTTGTGGTTTCAGAATTTTTCATTAAAGCTTAAGAAAGATGATGGTAAATCTTTTTTTTTGTGCTTTTCGAATTTTTTATGTTTTTGGATTTTTTTGAATTTTTGGCCAAAGCTTTGGATTGACTCAATCTAATCCTAAGTCTACCTAATTCCCCGGCAACGGTGCCAAAAACTTGACGCGACTGAAAATGTGTCTCAGAAATGCGTTCACTCTAGGCTCAAGTGCAAGCCTGTCGCTCAAGTAATAATCCGACAAGTCGGGTATCGATACTCAGGGAAAAAGGATAACGAAGTTGTGACGACGGGAAAAGACGGATGAATCCTAACATTGACTCTAAAAATAAAGGAAAAATGATTTGATTTTGGGAATGATTATAACTAAATGCAAATATGAAATTATAAAAAGATGCAATTACACTAAACTACCTAAAATATGATTGAAAAATAGTCCAAAACTTTTCATTTAAATGATGAGAAAAATAGGACGGGAATACAATCCCCCAACCCTAGTGTAGTGCGGATATAATACTAATCTTAAATTTATCTGATTGACTTGACCCGGAATTTAGTACTCCCAAGCATTACGTATACGAGGTTCAAGCCCGCGTCATACTTAATCTGAGGATGAGTAAATCAGTATCGCGATAGTAGCATTCGAATTTCACTCTAAATCATCACGAGTACCCAGAGGCAAATGAGATATAAAGATCTACATTCGTTGTGCAACTACGCAATACGATCAAGGTCAATCATTAAATTTAGTGGGTTAATTTTATACACACGCACTAACACATTAGGCTGGGTTCATGCATCCCGGCCTTAGGAAATCTAGACTAATATGTTGAAAAGAATATAAACAAGGATTAATGTGCAGGAACTCATAATTATTCTAAGGAAAATAACGATTAGATGCAGAAAAGAATTAGAACTAAAAATTAATCACTAATATTATCCACACAATAAGTGAAAACAATGAAAGAAACATATACTCACAGAAATCACTAAATAAAATCTCCAATCCTTGAAATAAATCTCAAAATATTAACTAAGCTAGGGTTTCTGGAAAAGAATAGGTAAAACCTACTAATTCTCCGTGTCTATAACAATACTAAATTGGGTCTTTTATACCCTACAACAATATCGGAAGTCAACTTCACTAGGAGTCTTTTTAGGAAGAGAAAAGATTTTCAAATCTCGAAGGCCGGACCGGTCCGGGTCTTAGGCGGATCGGTTCTTTTTATTTCGGGGCGGACTGATTCGGGGGCGGACCGGTTCATTTTATTTTTGCCTCATTCGGTTTGCATGCGATCCGGGGTCTTTTGGAGTTTGGCAAGGCGGACCGGTCCGGGGTAGGGGCGGACCGGTCCGTCTGTTTGACTTTTTTTTCTCTTGACTGCTCATAACTTTTGTTCCGGGATTCCGATTGAGGTGTCGTTTCTTCCTTTGTGCTCGTGAATGAGATGTCTTCAACTTATCTTTAGGTACCTCATCCGAATTCCGTGTGGAAATTACACTTTTGCCCTTGAGACCTTTCCTTCTTTCTTTCTTGATTCTACCGATTTCTTTCTTTCGTTTCTTGACATCAAATACCTGCAAAATCACTAAAAAAACACCTGAAAATCGGTGTACTCATTAGGATCAGTCAGTAGCACAGTTATGAGATAAATCCAACTCAATTACGTTGTTCGAGGTGCTAAAAGTAACTAAATCAAGGGATAAATTAGGAAGAATTTATGTCTAATCACTAAGCCATATTTTTAATATTTCCAAATTAGGCCACACCAATTTTAACAAACTAAATGATGACTTGAATTAAATTAACATATACCCAAATTTAAATTAGCAACAAATTAAATAAGTAGTGATTTAAACCAAATTTTATCTTTTTACCTAGGCATGCATTTAAGGTGAATTTTGCAAAAGATAAAATGAACAAATGAATCACTACGCCGCGATGTACGAGGAAAAATTGACAACGGGAAAAAACCTCGGACGGCCCTAGCTTTAAGTCCACTAAGTACGGAATTTACAATTATAAGCAAGATGACTTACAACACTCGACTCGACTCCTTCAAGCCCCAACGCATCTTCTTGTAACTACCTCTGCCTAGACGATAATCCCGAAACTCCACCGGAACCTTGAAATTCACCAATGAGACTTTAGGAACACCGTCAACCACACATGGTGACTCTCACCATGTGAGAATGTCGCAGCAAAACAACAAGACTTCTTCTTTGAGGGATGTAGAAGCAAACCCAAATAAACTCTACAACTCGGTAGAGTAAACCCGGTGCCAAACACTCCAAGCAAGATATTTATATGGAAACTTGGAATAAATAATATGGGTGTCAACCAAAAGTGTTTTAGGGTGATTTTCTTGGAAAGAAAAACACTTAAACCATGATCCTTTTCATAGAAAAGTTAAACTCTCAAAACTCTCTCAAGGAGATTGAAGAATATGAAAAAATTAGCTTGAAAAGGTTGGTTCCCGCACATATTAAGTCTGTCAAAAGTTAGTGGGGAAAAAGTAGTGGGATAGAGGTGAAAAACTACTAAAAACATCCAAATAATTTACTTGTCGAAAATCTCATTCAAACGAGATTTTAGTTCGAACGAAGTCTCATTCGAACGACCCTTCTAACGAAGTTCCAGTGGCCTATTGGGAAAACTCATTGGCAAACTCGCTTGAACGACATTCTCATTCGAACGAAAAGCTCGTTCGAACGATAATTTCGACCGAACTTCCAGAAAGCTTAAAATTTAATTTTTAGCCCAGAAACTTTATTTTAAAGTTTTAAAGAAACCTTCTGAAAAATAAAACTTAGTTTAAAATAAAAATTCACCCAATTAAAATTATTACAAGCTCCTATATAAATATGTCATGCATTTATACCTTAGGAGTAAACGGAACACATGTTGTAGACGTAGAAACAAGGCACAACAAACTCGACATTTGATGAAACTTTAATCTTGGCCGCTACATCTTCACCTAACACGTCATAGACTTGAATGGATAAACTTGAATTCTATCCTATGACTCAAATGTTTTTGTTCGGAATTGAGCCAACACTATATTAAGACTCAATTAGAGACTTGTGTCCTTACAAATTGGTCAAGCAACTATTGGTGCTTCAAGTACAATGGGACTTTTGCAATCATAAGATCAAAACTTTTTGAAAGTACTTGGTCCAACAACCCTTAGTTCTTTAATTACAAAGTACTTGGTCTAGAATATTGGAGCTTAAATTACAATGGGACTATTCAAGCCTTGCTGAAACTACTTAGTTGAGCAACCATTGGTGCTTCAAGTACAATGGGACTTTTGCGATCATAAAATCAAAACTTATTAAAAGTACTTGGTCGAGCAACCATTGATTCTTCAAGTACAAAGTACTTGGTCGAGCAACAAATGGAGCTTCAAGTTCAATGGGACTTTTGTGACCATAAGGCCAATCTATACTATGTCAAAATGCTCCTTTTGAGTTTATTTATTTAACTGTCAGATTATGTCTCAGCGCCCAGTTACCCCATTTTCTAGGGATTCTACCGGAGTTTTAGCTGAGCCCATTTTACCTACTACTCAAGTCCCCCATGAGGGTGTTCACAGGGAGGCGATTGTGAGCCTTTCTGACATTGATCCTTCTTTGGGTCAATCTACCCTTCAAACGGTCAAAATGTTGAAGTACACTCCCACGCGACCACTCCTTTATTAGAAGAAAAAGATAGGGCATCTAACACAGTGTTATTCTCAACCAGTAATAATTCTTCCAGCGTTCATCCTCCCTAGGAATTTCCCACATATTTGGTTAAGAAATCTATTATGGATTTTCCCTAAATTCTCTCCATCTTGCATAGCAAACTCTTAGAATGGTTGCTTTAAATTCACCCCTCTACATTCATTCCTAATTACATTCATCCAATTCCCCTGATGATGGCCTACAGGTTTCTTGGGTTTGCAATTGTGTTGAATGAGGTCTTAAATACTCCTTTGTAGTCTCTAAATTCTTCTAAAATTAAGTAGTTAATGGGAAATATCAGCGTGCTGGAGAATTATGATTTCTCTTTTATGTGGTTGATTGAATTATTAAGGTCATTCGAGAAAGACAACCTGCCCTAATTTTATGGAGGACTTCAAGCTAGTACTAGAAACCGATCTGCTATTGTTAAACAAATGGCTAGCCTTTGACTTGAACTTATTAAGGCAGAGGAGAAGGTTGTGGCTACCTAGGAGGACTTGGCCTAAGTTGAGTCGAATTTGGAGAAGCTATAACAGGAGATGGAGGGTGATGAGAAGGACGTGGCTGATCTAACCAATGAGCATGCTGAGCTAGCATCTACCGTCGTAGACCTTCACTGTAGGCCCATTGATTCTACTAACCTATAGTTTATCATAGATGGACCCAGTGTTAATTAGGACTTTGTTTTCCCCTTTTTTGTATTTTGGGGAAATAGTTACTCCTACAACTTTCTTGAAACTTTAATGGATTGTTGAAATTTAAATGGATTATTGGTTCTATCTTATTTTGTATGTGACTTTTTAATTAAATAAACGAACTTAATGGGTTGTCATATAACTTCATTGTATTACAAATAATATAGTTTTCCCTAGATTGTGTGAGAACCGCCTTTTAACTAACCATAATAATTGCAACCCCAAAATGAAGATACAGATAAATAACAACACGTTTTAGACATTATAAATCATGAGTCATTTATTATCAATCTTAAACGTTAACTCATCCTCAATTTTTGAGATCTCATAGTAGCCTGAGTCGTTTGCGCTCTATGTAAGACCCTTCCCAATTAGTTTCAAACTTTGGTAGTGAGAGACCATGTATATGCCTTGTGCAAGATTTTAGTACCAAGTCTCCCTCCTTAAACCTTCTTGGATTCATATCATATGACCTGGAGAGATATTTTTTGTACATCTCGAAGCGTTTCCTTGCATTGCCCTTATGCTCATCTAGGCCCTCTAGCTACACGCGATTGCATTGGGAAGCATCGTACTTCGTAAGTTGTATCAGGCAGAAGGTATTTTTAGCTCAACTAGAAGGATAGCTTCAGCCTCAAACACCAAGAAGATAGGAGTATAACCAGTGGGTTTTCTTTTTGTTATTTTATAAGCCCATAGACACTCTGGTATCTTTTCGTCCCAAGTTCCAGGAAAATCCTCCAATATTTTTGCTAAAATATTTACAAAAATTTTTTAGTAGCTTTCGCATGCCCATTGAAATTAGGGTAGACCATAGTGGACTTATGATGGATAATGGAGTACTTATCTGTGATGAACCTTACCTCATTATTTACAAATGGGGTTCCATTATCTAAAAATATGACTTTTAGAATGCCAAATCGAGAGATGATGTATTGCGTCATGAAAAAATAGAGCAACCACACCTGTTGTGGCCTTCTTGAGAGGTATGGCCTCTTCCCACTTAGTGAAGCATTCGGTGGCAACCAAGATTGGAAGAAGAATTAATGGCTCCCGAAAGGTTGAATGCAAAAGTGTGAGAAGGAAAAGAGGTAAAAATTCAGTTCAAGTCCACTAAAGGAGTGTGGATCATATTTCCATGAAGTTGACATTCCTTTCACCTTTGAACGAACTCGGCGGAATCTTTTTCCATAGTTGGACAACAATACCCTAAGGTCATTAGTTGGTCATAAAGTTTTGCTCATTCGAGGTGGACTATCTTGTGTCCTTACTTCAGAACCTCCTTTGCTTCCTCTAACTTGATGCATCATAGAGGTATATCGTGATAACGTCTTTGATATATCTGGTCATTATGTATCTAATATGTCAAAATTATCCTCTTGAGCCTCATGATATCATCCTTATCTATTGGAATTACCCTATCTACTAATATGTCAATGTACGGTTACCTCCAATCATGTGGTTTCTCGATAAAATTGCATTCAACCGCCTAGTAATACAATTGACACTTATTATAACTTATTTATACTACCACAACATCTTTACTCATTATAAGCCAAAAGTAGCCTGCTCTTTGGATTCTTCAAAATAGAGGGATCTTATTGCTCTCCCAGATATCTTGATATGCTTTTTTCAATTTTTTCTCAGCTTCCTTAGGGTCAATACACCTTGACAACCATTATCCGTTGTCCTTATAGTATAAATTTCCAGCTGTGGGGAAGTATTATGGTAACTCTACAAAGCTCAATGGCACTGCCCCGGTGTCAATCTTCTTCTTTATTTTCCCCCTTCAGTTGTTGCTATTATTATTGGGTAGCATTTCAGTTATGGCTGGAGGAGTATCCTCTTATTAATTTATATAACCGTCAAATCACCTTTAATGGAAACTTTATGGGCGGTTATGGCGTAGGCATATGCATGTCTATTCATCATCCTGGAGTGACTTCTTATCGTTACTTCATGGAATTGTATGATCAATCTTTGGATGATTGTTCGATAGTTTTCCAGACTCATGTGTTTGGTTTCAAGACATATTCCCCATTTACTTATTTCACTACCAGATTTGAATCTGCTTTGATTGTAAGAATCTGAATTCCCCTTTTTAAGGCCTCCAACAAGCCCAATACTAATGCCTTGTATTCAACCTCATTATTAGAACGACTGAAGTCCAGCTTAAAGGATAAACGAACTTCCTCTTACCATTTTCACATAATAACACCCGTACCACCTTTTTCTTTAGCTAATGATCCATCGAATTCCATGTTCCACCCTTCCAAACTAGCTTCCAGGTAATTGTCTTGTAGATCATCACCTGGGAGCATCTCATGTAATGGTATGAATGTCCCATACGAAAAGATGGCCAGTAAATATGCATAAGCTTGGCTTTTGATAGCCCGAGGGACCATGCACTTGAGATCATATTCTGAAAGTATTATAAACCATTTGGATCCCTTGCCAATTAGTGCAGTTCTTGCTATGAAAATTTTATAGGGTCACATCTTGGTACAATTTGGACCGTAAAAGATAATATATAGTGTCGGGCCGCGGGACTCCCAGTTTGAGAATACGACGGTAATTTACGAATTCAAGATTAATTCAGGCAACAGAGCTAAGACCTAAGTTCGAGATCAAGACAAAAGGTGATATGGACCAAACTACATGTGCTGAGTGCAAATATTGTTATATATTAGACATTGTTCGAACTCTCCTCATATCTAGTTCACGTCCCGAACCTTTCTGGGGAGAAGCCGCTCTCACCGCAGTTTACACAGGGGGATGGCAGAGAAAAGGGTCCCATATATGGAGAGTAGGGTCATTTGTACTGGCAGGCTGAGCAATAATTGGGCAGGCCTTCCATTCCATTTTCATATATATATATATATATATATATATATATATATATATATATATACACTAAGTTTTTTAGCAACAAATATTAAGCCTAAACAATGCCTTTTAATACTAGTGTATCTGGCCTCAGGCCCATGTATAATGCGGCTTAAAAAAATAAGTCTTTCTACTCCATCTACCTCTTGACCTAACAGTGCACCGATTAACCTGGTCGTAGAGGTGAGATAGAGCTGCAATGGTAGACCATATTTTGGAGGAATCATGGTTTGTGGAGAGGTTAGGAGCTTCTTTAATTTTTCCAAGGCTTCTTAATGCCGATGCTCCCATGCAAACTTGGTTCCTTTTCATTGAAACTCCATCAAGAGGTGAGTGACCTCAGCAAACCTAGGTTCAAACCTTCTCAAATAAGAAACTTTATCAAGAATCTTTTTAATTCTTTCGTTGTCTTTGGTCGTGGCATGTTGATGATATATTTTTTCTTTTTTATATCCATCTGAATGCCTTCCATGTTCACCATAAAACCAAGGAACTTCCCACTAGTTACCCCAAAGGCACACTGGAAGGGGTTCATCTTCAAGTTGTACTTTTGCACCTTATGAACTCTTTCCTCAAGTCTGCGATGTGAGCGGCCTCATTCTTTGACTTTATAGCAATATTATCCATGTAAAACTTTGTAATATCATGGAAAAGGTCATAAAATATGGCCATCATAGTCCTCTGGTATGTAGCACCTTCATTTTTCAGTCCGAAAGGCATAACTGCATACATAAAGTTACCTAAAAGGGTGCAAAAGGTAATCTTCTTGGCATTTTCTGGGTCCATCTTGATCTAGTTGTACCCTATATAGCCATCCATAAAGCTATACATCTCATGACTCGTTGTTTTATCTATCAAGCTATCTATGGAAGGCAGTGGGAATTCATTTTTAGGACAGTTCTAGCACACTGCTAGACAACCAAATAGGATGTTGTATCGGGACGATGCATCCTACCGTGAGAAACCTCGATGCTTCTTGCTTGATCTTTAAATCCAGCTCTTCTTTGTACGTTCGAGTGGCCTGCTTGACTAGGATAGCTGAGGGCATCACATTCATCTTATGGAAACTCATCTCCTTGTCAAATCCAGGCATCTCAGTGTATTTCCACACAAAAATATCCTTGAATTCCAATATCAACTCAGTGAGTGTCCCTTTTTTCTTTACCGTACAGGTCTTTCGAAATAAATATTATCTTACGATCATCACATTTCCTAACGAGATCTACTTGCTCTAGTTCTTCTATTTGGAACCTTGGTCTATCTCTCATGCATTATGGTTCCTCCTCCACTTCCTCTACAAATTCCTAGACATTAGATTTATTGATCACCTTACATTAGCATTGGTTGTCCACCAAGAAACATTTATAAATCATGTCAGCCTCATTTTTAAGCCTTTAGGTGTCCGGTCACACCATTATAACATGTAAATGATATAGCCACCATACAAAACTACCCTTTTACACTTCATAGGGTTTTTTCCCGAGTAGTCTCTTTTGATAGTTTTCCTCCAGTTCTCTTACAGAAAATCAACTAATCACACTTTTCTGCTAGACTTGGCGCTTAATCAGATCGATCTATGGTGCCATCCTATCACACAGTTGTCTGGATAAGTTGGGGGGCTCACCCTTTATCGATCAATCTCGTTCTCTTCAAAATTGCCCACTGGGCTAACTAGCGTGCACACCCTTTCTCTAGTACTAAGGACTCTAGTGCCACCAATGTATCGACTGGGAGCCACAACTTCCTCAGCCAACTTTGTGCAAAAAGAAACATCTACCAAATAAGCTTCTTCATGCGCGCATGTATTCTTAGATTCCCGAATTACCACCTTTTTTTCCTTAATGTTTTCCTTAGTACATTGATGATAAGTGGACTACACTTACGCTTGATTGTGCATCCATACTCTTCCAATCAAAAGTTGATATGACTACTAGCATTCCATTATGTGGAATTTTATACGCGAAGTGATATTCCTCATGGTAATCCCCACATTGACATAGCCAATGGATTTGGAGGATTGATTATCATATCCCAATATTGCCAAGGGATTTTTCATAACCCTTGTCTCAATAATATTGCAAGCATAAAAGGACCTAATTGGCACGTTGTTGATGGAAGCTCCACCATCCAATAAGACACGATTAAAGTTGTACTCATTCACACTTGTTGTTACATAAAATGGATGATTGTGAGGGTACCTAATCATTTATCTGCCTCAGATAAAGTGAGCTCTGAAAGGAATCTCCCCGCAAGATTGGCTATACGCCATTTCCATCACAAGTTTGGATCCATGTTCTTCATTGCAATCTCTAAGATCAGTCGAGTAACTTACAGTGTAGAACTCTTCGGTAATCCCACTTGGTTAAAGAACAAACCAAACTTTTATAAACATGATACCGAGGCACTAACTACCCAGGGATCAACGTGTTCTTATTCTATCTCATAGACTTCCTCCACATCTGTAAGCCGACTTATCAAAAGATATCACTGTATTAGCCGCATCCAATGAGCAAGCTTCTAACTATTTTCCCAAATCATCGATTGGACATGAGTTATCCTACGAAGTTAGTTGGGTTATTTAAAACACGCAATCTTCCAAGGAATACTCAAAGGTCTCTTCGAGGAACCTCTGCTCCTTGTACATATGCTCCACTTCTTTGTCATAAGCAGTGATAATGTAAGGGATCGTCATTCACGTTAGCTTGGGTAGTTATATATCATCCTTCTTAACATGTGTGTTAATGAGTCTTCTCAAGGAAAAACATTTTCTAGTTGGGTGGCCTACCTTGTTATGGATTTGGCAAAACCTTAGGGTTTTTCTTTCTTCCTACGTCACAAGCACTGTGTTGAAAGCAATGAGCCTACACACTTTCTCATAGACTATGGGGTCATAGAGATCTAAGTATTGATCCACTATGAAAGGTAGTTTGGGTTAGACTTATCTACCCTCAAACTTTCTCTTATTTCCTCTTCCTCCATGGCCATTATTCCACCTCCTTGGATCATATCCTCATCATCAACATAATTCACTTGCGAGGGCATTCGTCTCCCCGAGTTGGTTAGTGGTTTCAGCATCAAACTTGACAATGTCGGTGCTGGTAAGGGTTTTACCAATAAGGAAATATTCCTATCTACTTTTAAGAATGCTGAGAATGTTCCTTCCATGCTTTTGTTGATCAAGTGGAAAATATATTCAGGAAACAAACCTTGTGCACAAACCTGCAATAGCTTTCTCTCTCATATTTCCTCTCTTACATCCAGAGATCATTGACAAAACATCGTAATATATACCACCACATTTTCGTCAGGTTTTTTCTTCTCCTGCGATAATTGGGAGAGGGTAAACTCGTCCTCTGCCAAGAAGAACTTTTCAACAAACTAAAGATAGAGATTCTCCCATGCGACCACACTTCCTGGGGCCAGATTGGAGTACAATGTGTATGTTTCTTAATTAGAGATTTAAAAAACTCTATCAACCTCAGTTTTTTATCATTATAGTAGGTGCCAAGGTTTTTTACAAACCTTTTCACATGTTCTTCCCCCCCCCCCCTTTGCCTATATGTTTCTCAAAAATCGGTGGAACATACCCTACTGAGCAAGGCTCATAATTGTACTCCCCATTGTATGGTGTACGAAAATTGTCATATACTGAGGAAGCTTCTCCACTGGCCTTAGAGGCTACCATCACCCTCATAAGCTCCTTATTCATTTCCTCTATGTTTGGTGGAGGATGATTTCTTTACGTGGGAACCACCACTAGTGCAATAGCATTCGGTGGTGTAGTGGGTACCCTACCTCCTGAGTTGGCGAGAGGAGACACGGTGGGTAACCTCACTTTGTGTTGAAAATCACCTTCTTGTCTATTATACACTAGTGTTGATTTCACTCTAGAAATAACTTTCATTTAGGACCATATGTGTAGACACCCCATTTTGTTACCCCTTAACTTTCCTTAGGTCCCTAGTACCTCCCTTCATCACCATAAACCCAGGTTATGTCCCGAGTACTGACTGGAGGCCATCGGGAACTCCCCGGCTCAGTTTGACCCAAAAGTCAAACTCTTCATCTTGACTGAGACAATGAATCTTCGAAGGGCACTGAATACCCCTTCCAGCGGTCCGCCCCGTGCGCGATTCTGACTTACCATGCGGACAAACAATCCGTTTGCGTTCGAAACTTGACCCAGAGGCCACCGGGCGCTCTCGGGCTCTGTTTGACCAATGTCAACTCTATAGCTCGATCGATGCTGAATGAATTTTCAAAGGGCACTGAATACCCTTTCCAACGGTCCATTCCGTGTGCGATTCTGACTTTCCATGCGGACGAATGATCCGTTTGACTCCGGGAGGTCACTGAATGCTTCTCGAGCCCGGTTGACCAAAGTCAACTCCCCAAATCGGGTCAAACTCTTTGGAATGTCGAAGTACATCTCCTAACCTTTCCAACGGTCTGCCCTGTGTGCAATTCAGGCTTACCATGCGGACGAACGATCCGTTTGCGTCCGAGCAATTCCCCGTCCAATGGACCGATAAATGCTTCAGAGACATATTTGACCCAAAGTCAACTTCCAAACCTGGGACCGGTCCAATGGACTTTTGAAGGTATCTGAATTACCTTTCCAACGGTATGCCTCGTGCCTGATTCTGACCAATGGTTTGCCCTCGGCAGCCGATTTTTCGAAAAAGCCTGAAGCGCACTACCAAATGACAGGTTCCAGACCCTGCCTATCGGCACCTGCCGATAGGCAGGAAAAAGTCTATGCCTATAGGCACCCACCTGGGCCTATAAAAGTAGGCCTTCACCTCATTTTCAAGGGAGCCCAGATCTGATAAAAAAATCTCTGAACAAATCCCAGAAACCTCTCTCGAAGGCAACGTGATTTCAACATCCAAATCCCCTTTTTACTCCCACTTTTCATCATCCTTTTCATCAAACTTGGTAAATTAGCCACTCTCCATCATCATCCAAGTGCAAGGGCTGCTCTTCAACATTCAAGATCAAGCTCAAGATCTTCAAGAAGGTCCAACTTTCTCTACTCTCTCTTAAATTCTCTTAAATTCTCAATAACTTGTCTTCTTGTTTAGCACTTTTATTATCTCATTTCACACATCCTAATATACTTTTTTAATTATTATTATTGCACATCTCCTATTTTCATATAAATAAAACTCAAAAAATAAGAAAAATAGGGTTTGCTCATAAATTCCAAGTAGAGATTCTCACACTTTTCTCGCAATCTAAAACCGTTTTTCTACACACACACACACACATTCACAAATAAGAGATTCCCCATTTGGATTTATGGGATAAACCCCACCCCTCATTTTGTATACGAACTACGTGGACTTTGATGCCTTTATAGGCTACATAGGCGTCTCGAGGTAAGACCTGAGACTCGAGTCCTTTTTCTCCCCTTTTCTCTCATTTTCTATCTTCTCTAAATCCATTTTCCTTATATTCTATATACTTGCCCTTAATAACGTATTGCTCCATATGCGTTATGGTTCCATTATAACGGTCAAATTAGGGGTAATCGTATAAATTTTATTTTTCTAATATTACTTTTACATCTTCCTACGGATGACTCGCTTTATCTTTTCCATGATACAAGTCGAGGATTCCTACCTCCATTATATATATACACATGCACACATATCACGGGGGGAAACAAAAGGAAAATAGCAAATATTCATGAGAGACCCAAAGGGCGGAATGGGTGCCTAACACCTTCCCATTTCGTAACTAAGCCTCCAAACCCTTCTCGAATCGTCTTGGTTTCGCACGCACCAGTATGTCTTTAGATGCCATCCTTCGGGGTGGCTTCCCCTTTTTCTTTTGTCTGTTTTGAGTAAAATATACTGGTGATTTCGAATCTCTCTACATTTTTACACCATATATCGAGAGGGACGCGCGGGACCCGAAGGATCCTTTCCTCCACACCACTCGCCCGCGCGGTGAGGATCGGGGATGGCCACAGTGGCGACTCTACTGGTGATTCTTGTGTTTTTTTGTGGGCTTGACTCTATTTACATAAATGCTATATTTGCTTATGTTTCCCCCATATCTGCATGTTCCCCTTTCTCATTTGTATCCCATGCTTATGCTTATGTTCACACACTTGTAGAAAATTCTCCATGTAAACTTCACACCACATGCTCCTAGGATCACATGTATATCCCCATGTTGCACGCATCACCCATCCATACTTGGTGTACCTTTTGGGGTACTTATACTTTGCTCCCTGTTTGGCATAATCAAGAAAGGCATTCTCATCATAAGATACCAATAAGAGAATCATGCATGATTCACACGACATCACCAAAGAGCATTGATATTGACCAAATTTTACCCAGTAACTGGAGGGTCACTTCGTGATGGGCGCTGGTCTGAAAGGTCACAGTTAGCCTAAGCGATATGACTCTCACCTTCCATTGGCCAAGTACCTTCGATGTATATCGAATGGTTACCCCGCATCGTACCGCTTGACCGAAGTCATGACGGGAGGTATATCACAGGGAATTCGTTCACGTACGTCGAGTATATCGAATTCGCTCTCACACGTACCGTCCCCACGAGTTATATGGTGAGGAAATTCACGTACACTCAGGTGTATCAAATGTCTTATCTACACGTACCTATTACCCGCAAGAGCAAGACGTATATCATGGAAGTCACGCCAAAGGGGGGAACCCATGCTGATTCACCCAACCAACTGCATACCCGCATATAGGTGTCAAACTTAGGACACGCACTTTAGATTGCCGATTTCAACCCGAAACTCTGTCAAAATTTCGGGTTGATCTGCCGCCCAATTTTTGCTCATTTTCAAGACGGGACCCTGTCCGTGAGCCTGATTAAAAGTCAAAATCATAGCTTTGCATATATTAAGACCCCCACTTTTCCAGGCTCGGGTCCTGTCCGGCATTGCATTTAGGAGAATTAAATACAAGTGAAAACATAATAATCATTCTGAGTTTCGTCTCCAAAAAACATTTCTTCCTTCTTTATCAAAAATCCAAAAACATTTCTCCCTTCTTTATCGAAAATCCAAAAATAATTCTTCCTTTAAAAAAAATCTCTCATCCTACGCCTTCTCAGATCGATCACAAGCCCTTGGCCTGGCTCCCTATTAGCTTCGGTCTTCAGTCAAATCACCCCGGAGTTTCATATGTTCTTCTACTACTTCTTTAGAGTCCAGAATCCTTCCATCTTCCATGGAGAATGCAGATCAAGCACCATTCATATAGGCGGATCTAACAACAGTCTTAGTTCAGCTTGTGTCCAAGATTGACAGCCTCCAAACTGAGGTCCGAGAGATGCAACGAAACCAAGTTCCTATTCCTCAAGAGCCCGAGGCCCTATTCCCTCGTGCTATGGGTACGACCGAGCCTATCTTGGTTCCAAAAGAATATCAGTATGCTCCACGTGCCCCTCCTGCCAATGGGCCACCGCCTGCTCAGCTTCCAATGCCAAACATTGCCCAGCCTATGGCTAACCTGACGGTGGTCGTTGATCCAAAGGAGGAGGAGTTGAATAAAGTCAAAAAGGATCTCAAGATGCTCATCAAGAAGTTTGACCAAGTCAGGATCTCTGGGAATTACATGGACTACACCCACATGTCTCCTTATCCTAAAGCAAGGTTACTCGAGAAGTTCAAAATGCCAACTAACGAGAAGTTCGGAGGGAGTGGACCCTCAATTATTCATCTTTGCAGTTATCATCGTTCCATGACTCTACTAGGGGCTTCTGAAGAAGTGATGGCCCAATGATTTCAGCAAACTTTGAAGGATAGTGCCCTCTGATGGTTTTTATCTCTTGAGGAATCCAAAATCCGTAGCTGGGAGGATGTAGCCTGAGAATTCGTGTCGCAGTACAAATACAAAAAAGATCTTGAGGTCACCCATCGTGATTTAGAGCTGCTCAAATAGAATCCTGGAGAATCAGTCAGTAACTTCATAACTCGGTGGAGAGAGCAAGCAGCAACCATGACCAATCGACCATCCGGAGAAGAACAGGTCAACATAGTGAAGAAAAACTTCATGCCCCATGTCCGATCAACGATGGGAGGACAATACTATCCCCACTTTCGATCTCTCAGAGAGGCTGGAGTGGAAATCGAGGAAAGCCTCGTTAAACAGAGGTTGAACCAAAGAAGTTATCCGAATAATTCACCCCTAGAAAGTATGACAAGCCTGCCAGTGCTACCGTCTCGACCATCAACAACATCTCTCAACCAACCACATCATGGGCACCAGAAAGCCACCCTATCCCCATCCGAAGGGAATACACTGAGCTCTAGGTTCCCCTCTCTAAGGTTTACCAAGCCCTGTTAAGTCGAAACCTCATTAAACCCTTGGATCCCCATCCATTGCCAAATCCACTCCCAAGAAACTTCAAGGCCGATGCTCATTGCTCCTTTCACCAAACTTCTAGCCATACTACCGACCAATGCTTCCACCTTCGTAACATAATCGAAGATCTCATTGATCGGGGTCCCATTGCCCCACCAGCCAATCCTAAGCCAAATACTACTCACAACCCACTCCCAAATCACACCAATTCCATCTTCTTGGAAGAAAACCCAGATTTCGATCCCTCAACTCAAATCACACCCATATAATCTATTAAAACTCTTCAAACTTTCCCATATTTCCTCCTACACCATACTAGCCTTGCTGATCAGGAACTGTCACTCCTTACGAGAGCATGCATCGTGGCCCGTACCTATTCTAAAAATGGAAGTATGGAATTGTCAGAGGTGTTAAACCAACTCCTAGAGTTCGGGATGAAATTTCCCTCACAGATGGTCATCGATTGCCAGGAGTTCAGCACACTATTCTTGGAGGCACGAAAATGGGCCCGAGATTCAGACAAGTGGGTGGTACCAACCGACGAAGTCAGCCTAGATGATGTTGTCCAAACTATGGTAGAATTATTCAGGCAAACCAATAGCATTTGTAGTATCACCGGGTTACTTGACACTTTGAAGCTACAAGGGCGCTTGGTCCTTTCAATCACACATATCCCCACAGAATGGGAGAACTTGTATGAAGAAGCCATTGAAGTTGTGGAATGCATCGACTTTACATGGAAAGAATTCGAAGACTCGAGTGAAGAACAAGCTTCAGGAAGAGCTGGCCCAGTAGACGACATATGTGGGATGATATCATTTTAAGAACTCCTCGGAGAAATAAACAGAGTGGCGGAACCACCTGAGATTGATGAGGAAATGGGATTCATGTTCTTCCCTTCTTCAGTAAATCACATGACCAGATCAGGGAGACATTACCAGGTTCCAAGCTCACTACCAGCATATGACAAAGGGAAGGGCGTTGAAAACCTTCCAATGCCAGAGATGACCATCGAGGAGAGTTAGATTCTCGATCAACTAAAGAAAAACCAAGCTAACATCACTCTATGAGGACTTTTCATATCTTCCCAGCTACACAAAAATGCTTTAATCAAATTACTCACTGGACCCATAGTTCCTCCATCTACCACACCAGAAGAGGCGGTAAATCTGGTCGGATCATTAACCTCTACCCGAATGCTATCATTTTCTGAAGAAGAAATCCCTAGAATTGGGCCGAATCACAATCATGCACTCAATATCTCCATCGAAGTTATGGGAAAGGTCGTGCCACTCTCCCTCGTCGATAACGAATCCGCCTTGAATGTTTTCCCTCTGAAAACTTTCAAATGTTTAGGCCTGAAAGAAAGCGACCTCGCTCCAACCTCCGCTGATGTGCATGCTTACGATAATACCCGTTGTCAGGTGATGGGGTCCATAAAACTTGTAATAGGGGTTGGCCCTATAAACCCTGTCATCGAATTCCAAGTAATATACATCCCAGCCTGTTTCAACCTGTTGCTCGGACAACCCTAGCTCCACAATATCAAGGGTGTGTCTTCCTCACTCCATCAAAAATTGAAGTTCTTCACCGATTTGGGCGGCAACAAAAATGCCGAGGGGGAAAACACCAGCAGTCCAATTCTCGAGATACAGCACGGGTCAAATGATATGCTCCTATGAGGATTTCGAGTTAAGCCACTCCTACTCCTAACAGGGGACATTTTCAAAGAAAGGGTTTGTCCAGAATATGACCCTCATGGAAATTTCAATGTGATTCAGATGTTCAGAAACATGCACTTCATGCCCGGACTGGGGCTAGGGCAAAGGCATCAAGGGATACTTGAGCCCATCGAACTGAAGAAAGCTTTCCCTCCTTGTGGCTTGGTGTATCAACCATCAGAACAAGATCTCATAATGATCCTCCAGTCTCGACCAAAGAGAAGATCAGACTGCATCCGAACTATCTCAGGAGACTCCTTAAATGGAAGATTCATCAAAGAAGGTGAGGACTTCCCCTTTTGCAGTTTTCCAGAACCATGGTATGACCACACTGATAAGAAGATGAGGCCGGGAATGGAGATCTTTTTTCAAGACAGCTAACCATGGGCCGAAAGTTTCCCACACCAAGTACAACTGCTCATCAAAGACATCGAAGAGACTGAGGAAGGTGATTCCGAAGATTCCTTCAACTTACAGATACTGGGGCAGCACTCTGCATGGTTCATTCAGGAACTACATCAATGGACATATCCTGTCTGATTAAAGTTGCTGATACACCTCTCCTTGCATGCTGCGCCAGTTCTACCTCGTGAAATCTCCCCTAACCCCAATGTTTACCATATTTCTTTCTCTGTTGTCTATCCTTGCTCAATTTTAATCGAGACCTCTATTGATGAGGTTCTCAATGCTGTTTTTCCTATCAATGAAATAAACGAAGATTTTGAGTATCTTGCTGTGCCTTACATTAACTGCTTAAATTCTAATCAAACTTTTGATGATGATGATTTTGCAAATGAACAATTCTTAACTGATCTAAATACGGTTAATAGTAAACAACATAATCGCGTTCAAGTTTATAAAGAAGAGATTGTTTTTATTAATCTCGGTTCTAGTAGCCAACTGCGCGAAATTAGGATAGGGGCCCCTTGACGAGCATGAGCGTGCACAACTCGAAGAATTACTGAAGGATTTCGTATATGTCTTCGCATGGTCCTATGATGATATGCCCGACATTGATCCTGATATAGCTCAACACAAGATCCCCACTCTCCCAGATTAGTTAATCAAAAATTGAGAAAACTCCGCACCGAATGGTCGCTCAAGGTCAAAGAAGAGGTGGTCAAATAGTTAAACGTGGGTTTCATTCGGGTGATCGAATATCACACATGGCTAGCCAACATTGTACCTGTGTCGAAATTCGGAGGGGAGGTTTGAATGTGTGTAGATTACCGAGATTTAAACAAAGCTTCTCCGAAGGATGATTATCCGCTACCCAATATTTACATGATCGTGGAAAACACAGCCAATCATGCTCTCAAGTCTTTTATCAATGGGTTTGTCGGATATAACCAAATCAAGATGCACCCCGACCATCAAGAAAAAACCGCATTCATCACCCCATGGGGAACCTTTTGCTACACCATCATGCCATTTGGTCTCAAGAATGTTGGGGCTACCTACCAAAGGCCTGCCACAACTATCCTGTATGATCTGATCCACAAGGAGGTCGAGGTTTATGTGGATGATATGATTATTAAGTCCAAAACCAGAGAAGGTCATGTTATCGCTCTCCGGAAGTTCTTCGAACAACTGCGACAGTATCAGATGCGACTTAATCCATAAAAGTGTGTCTTCGGCGTTACAAAGGGAAAACTCTTGGGATTCATGGTTAGAGAAAAAGGAATATAAGCAGATCTTGCAAAGCTGAAGTCCATACTTAAAATGCCACCACCCCGAACAGAGAAAGAAGTCCAAAGTTTTCTTGGGAAATTATAATATATCAGTCAGTTCATCAGCCAGCTAACCTCCATCTGTGAACCGATCTTCAAGCTCCTCCGAAAATATTCAACCAAGGTTTGGAACGAAGCCTATCAAGAAGCTTTTGACCGAATCAAATAATACCTAACCCAATCTACAGTGATCATGCCACCACAGTCTGGTCTCCCTTTTCTCCTATACCTAACCATAACCGACATTGCAGCTGGGTATTTGCTAGCTCAATACCTTAAAGACTCCCGTAAAGAAAGAGTCATCTATTATGCCAGTCGCAAATTGGTCGAGTACGAGGTCAACTACACTGCTTTAGAAAAGTCATGTGTCGCACTTGTCTAGGTCACCCAAAAGTTGCGATACTACATGCTCGCCTTCCTCATCAAACTTATATCCCGAATGGATCCCATCAAGTACCTGCTTGAGAAACCCTCCTTATCCAGTCGAATGTCTCGATGGTTGATGCTCATAACCGAGTTCAATATTGTGTACGTCACGCAGAAATCCATTAAAGGAAGAGCCATCTCTGAATACCTCTCCGATTACCCCATAGACGAAGAAGATGTCCAGGTCTCCGAATTCTAGGATGAAAATATCCTCTGCACCACTCAAGACCGCCTTCGATGGAAATTGTTCTTTGATGGAACTGCCAACAAAAAAGGATATGGCATTGGGATACTCCTGATCGCCCCAGATGACTCCCACACTACCCTCGCCATAAAATTGGATTTCCCTTGCACTAACAACATGACAGAATACGAGGCATGGACAGTGGGCCTCAAGGTTGCTCTTGAGAAAGGTATTCAATACCTTGATGTCTACGGGGATTGTTCCCTTATCATCGGTCAAGTGCTCAGAAAGTAGAAAATCAAGGACGAAAAGCTCCAACCCTTTCATGCCTAATTAGAAGAGTTAGCCTCCCGATTATGAGATATCACATTCCATTACCTACCCCGAGCAAAGAATAACCTAGCGATGCTCTCGCCACCTTGGCCTCCATGGTCGACATGCCCGAAGGAATAACAATGACTCATTTCCTAATTCAAAAGCAAAACAAACCGACCCAGTGCTACCATATTGAGCTTGTCTCCACTGAAGATCCCGAACTAGCCGATTGCTGGTACTATGATATCCGGTGCTTCCTCAAATATGGTAGGTATCCCAAAGGTTGCAACAAAAAAGATCGAACGACCCTCCGAAGACTGGTTGCCCAGTACATCATCTGTCATAAAGCTCTACTCAAGAGGAATTTCAATGGAACTCATCTACACTGCATCGCAGGGGCTGAAATTGAGAAAATAATGCAGAAAATCCACAGCGGGGAATGCAGACCCCACATGAGTGGTCACATGATCGCCAAGAAGATCATTCGACAGGGATACTACTGGACCACCATGATCCAGGATTGCACCGCCTATGTCCAGAAGTGCCTCAAATGCCAACAATTCTCTAATCTTCAACACTTGCCTCCGCGAGAATTATACAACATGACCTCTCCCTGGCCGTTCTCCACCTGGGGTATCGACATCATAGGGAAGGTTACACTAAAGGCTTCAAACGGACATGAGTTCATCCTAGTTGCCATCGATTAATTCACCAAATGGGTCGAGGCTGAGTCATACGCAGTATTGAATGCCAAGAAAGTGGCCAAATTCCTCAAGAAAAATATCATCTGCCGATATGGGGTCCCGCACGAGCTGGTATCAGATAACGGGTTGCATTTCGAAGCAGAAGTCACAGAAGTATTCAATGAGTATGGGATCGAGAGACACAAATCTTCTCCCTACCGACCTCAGACCAATGGTGCAGTTGAAGCCACTAACAAGAACCTCAAAGCCATCATCAGTAAGATGACCGAAAGTTGTAGGGATGGGCTGACCGGATCATATACGCCCTCTGGGGCTATCGAACCTCAATTTGAACTTCTACTAGTGCTACCCCTTACTCCCTGGTCTACGGCATGAAAGCAGTCCTACCTGTGGAGTTGGAAATACCCTCGCTACGCGTCATGCTCAAAAGCAAAGTTAGTGAAGAAGACTGGTGCCAAAGTCGTCTTGATGAGCTAGCCCTCCTAGATGAAAGAAGATTAAAAGCTCTTTACCACATATAGGGGTACCATCGCTGAATAGCGCGATCATTCAACAAAAAACTCAAGGACCGCAATGTCCGGGAGGGGGATTTTTCCCTCAAGGAGATAGTAGAACCCATCTGGGACCTAGAGGGAAATTCAAGCCCAATTGGAGTGGCCCCTACATTGTGAAGAAAATATTATCCGGCGGTGCCGCCATGCTCACTGACCTGGATGGGGAGGAGATGGATCGTCCAGTCAATCTGGACCGTCTCAAGAAATTCTACCCCTAGTCCGAAATATCGGCTCGCTACGACTCTTCTCATCCCCCTGCTATTCTTAAAAAAAAAACTCTTCGTTTCCTTCTACCCAGAACTACGTGGGCCTGATCCTCTACAAAAACTATTTTAAAACATTTTCAAAAAAAAAACCCAAAGGTACGTAGGCAACTCACGCACCTCACATGAGTGCGGCCCCTTTCTTTTTCACATAATACTATTCTTTTCCTACCTCCGAGAACGGCGGTTCATTCCAAAATTATTTGAACAAAAGGATTATGTATGCCTTAGCGATTAGTATAGATAATTCAAAATACAAAATTCATCGAAAGGCACAGCTGGATGATCAAAAACTTATTTATTTCATTAATAGGAAATTACAGTACGGATTACATAAGAAAAAGGAACAGATAACTCCCTTCCCCACTACCATAAAAAGAGAAATAAAATCCCCACACCTATCACATAAATAAATTCCTCAGAAGCCCGACCCACAGCTACCAGAGGAGCCTGCACCCTCATCATCTACATCCTGAGGCCCCCAAGTTTCCCCTGCCTGAATAGAGTACTGTAAACATTCCATGGACTGATGAGCCTTAACCATCTTCGAAAGTATCACAACGCCCCCTTCCATGGAGTCACATAAAACAAACCATCTTTGTCCAGTCTCCACTACCAACATCTTGCTGACTACTTTCCTCCACAATCACTTCATATAATCTTTGGGGACATGGAAGACCATCCCGACAGACTGAGAGGGACGGGTTGACGGACACCGATTTTCCCACAGAGACCCAAGCAACAGATACAGGCACTCGGTCAAATCTTCTACCGGAAATAAGTTTGAGGTCCGAGGGGGCACGACCTGCGCCCAGCCGAATTGGTGCAAAAGCCGCCAAGGGAAATAAAAAGAGGTCTGTCTGAGACCAACCAGCCGCACATATGAATACTCTCCTAACTCCAGAATAGGCTACAAGTGTCCCCACCAAGGCACTGACCAATACAGACCACAAGCCCCATGCTCCACAAGCCAATTCTCCCAGTTCTAAATATACAGGCCAACGCGGATGAAGTAGCGCGAAAAGAAGTTGGGTATGGCCGACAAGGGATATTATGGAGGAGTCAACAAGAGGAATCTCTTAGACAAACACATGAACAGCATCACAGGGCTACCCCTCAAAAATTCAGAACGGCCTTCTCTCCAAGCATCCAGGCCATTTAGAGTCTCCGCCAATATCACCGTCGCGGGATTACGCCGGTATGACATCCATAAAGTAATGCCTGCAAGTTATGGGTCCACCTGCAATTCCCCAGTCACCAGTAATAATTTGGAAACCAGACCAAGAACAATGGCTCCAACATAGCCAGCATCACCTACTTCCCATAAATGCACGGACCGCAGCACCGTCGGGAGGGAGATCATTCCTCCAGCAACCAATGATCTGGCCGTCGAAAGCGAAATATGAAGAAGATCGGCCAAAAATCCCTAGGAGAACGGGAAAATTCGGGCAAAGTCATAGAAACACTGGGATTTACACCCAGTATGGCAGAAAATTCCTCATAGGTAGGACAAACTTCTTCCAACCCAAAGCGGAATACATGGTCCTCGGGGTACCAGAATTTTATCGTCGCCATCAGCATTCCACTCAATAGGCCGATTGCGCCACAAGGAGACTCGACGCATGTTGAAAGCATCGTAGTCGACATTATAAGAGCACATAGCTTCCAAGGCTTCGAGGTAGTTGGCAAACTCGGTGCTACCAGGGAGGGCCATTTTGTAAGGCTAAGAGATGGGGGGCAAGTAGGTAAGAATGCCAAGGTGTGATGAAAACACTCCACCCTTACCCCTTTTTATACTTGAAAATCCTCACAAGGGACATAATCCCCATAGAAATCGGAGGGAATCCTACCCCATAAGGCACCAAAGGCTGAAGAGGGTACCATTCAAAGATTTGAATTGATGGAACTGGACTGAACTGTCGATAGGCAGGTCAAGGTGCTTATCAATCGGCAACTCCCCCATTTTTAAAAATTTCCCTTTTTCCTCTTTTGTCAAATTAAAAAACTCAATAAAAATAAATTTATATTCTCAATAGAATTTCAAAATCCTTTTAGTTCTCCCTTTTTAATCAAAAACTTTACTTCAAAAAATTTCCAAAAATATTTCCTTTTTACAGTCTCGGTAGCAAAGTAAAAAGCGCATATGCATACATTCATCATGTAATAAAAGATAACAAAAAAACTCCATTGCATTTCATATATCTGTTTTCTGTGTTACATCATCTTTGCAGGAAATAAAAAGAAAAAGCAAATACGACGGGCTTATCCCGAACCCACATTCTCTCTCTCTCTCTCTCTCTCTCTCTCAAAAGCTTCCACCCATGCGGCGTGCTCTCTTCCCCCTATGACGAGACGATGCGCCACCACTACCCGAGCCCGAGTCCTCTCCGGATGAAGCAGATGGCACCAAGCAAGAAGGAACATGAATCGCGTCTCGAATGTGGGCAGTCGCCGAAGATATCCAGTCTTTAATGTCCCTGAGCCAAGTGGTCGACACCCGGACTTACTGCAAGGAAAGGCGAAATCAGTGTCAAAAGCGGGATGACCAAAATAGAAAAGAAAGAAAGAAAGTAACATAAAGGTATACCGCAAGTCGAAGGACCTCCTCTGTCAAACCCAACTCCTCCGGATCCATCACATGAGGATGGTGCAGCATAGGCACCATCCCTCCATCATCCCGCCGAATGTTGTATGAAGGAATCAGAGGGGTATTGCACCCAATCACCTCATAGATCCACGTCTAAATTCACAAGCAAAAAGAGACGCATAAGGAAAATGCGAGTGCATAAAAGGAAAATGTGAATGCATGAAAAGAAATGCACAAACTGAAGAATACCTCAAGCAGGTACGTGACCCTAGTAAAGGTCTTCCAGCAGCACCGGCTGAATGCATCCACAGAAAAGTAAAGGGTCGCCAAGGTCAGACTCCCCCAATCATAGAGAGGTATGTTCGAAAACATCCTCAAGTACGACAGAAACTATAAATAAACGACGACACCACCATGAAACCTCCCAGTACCAGAAGAATGAATAACCGGGCCATCTGCCTCACTTGCAGCCCGTACTCCACATCGATCTCCCTACCCAATAGAACATCCTTCAGCAGAGACAGCCGGATATAATCCCCAGAGACTATCCTCCCTACATCACCAAGTGCCGCACGTACTGCCTCTGATCTCACCCGTAAAGAGCGATCCACCTCTATCTGCTCTCCATCACAATCCATCCCCAGCAGCTGCTGCACGTCTATGGGAGTCACAGTCATCTCCCTGAAGATGAAATGAAAGGTGTGGGTAGTGTCCCACCACCTCTCTCCCAAAGCGCACAAGACCGCTGTCGAACGAGGCATCTCATCCAGCGCCGATGCAAACCACCCAAAACCCGATGATGAGATCACCTAGCGCACCACAGGTGGGAGATGCTCCTAGACATCCTTGAGCCCCATTGTCCCGTGGGCACGCATGTTCTTCAAAGAGATATCAGACTGGCAAAAAGAAAAGTCTCATCAAAGGTCAAAAAAGAAGTAAAAACCACCAAAAATAGAATAATGTCAAAGGTCGGGTTACTTACATAACCGTCGGGGATCACTCTCGAAGAGTGATGATGCGATGGCTCCCGCAGCAAGGTCCGCTCATCCGCAATAGGCTCAAAAGAATCAAAGGAGTTCTCACTCCCCAAAGCAAGAGGCTCCCTAGCCCTCCACTCCACATTTGCCCAGTCATCAACGGTCAACCACTCCCGGTAGACTGCAGTGCTCACAAAGGTGGCCATTTCTTGAGGATCGAAATGATAGAACGATTTGCAGAGGAATCGCAGAGAGAGAGAAAGGAAAAGAAGTTATGCAAAAATGAGGGGATTCTCCCCCTTTATATAGGATGCCAAGCGCCATGACGATCGGCATTTCTCCCTACCATACCGATCGGCACAGACCCCTTGCCTTCCCAAGGTAGCCCAAAAGTCCATGCCACTGCTGAATGGAACCCTTCGTACTATGCCAACCGGAACCTCCCTAAAATTCTGTACAAAAATTCCCAGAAAATACCAGAAAGACTTGAAAAATCCCCGGAAAATTCCCAAAATCCCAGGAGGGATTTCAAGCCTCTTTACCAAGAAAACTTTGCATTCCCTTAAGGGAAACCCCTCTTCCCTAGCAGAATCCTCAAAAAACCAAGTGAAAACTCCTCCCGACAAAGCTCCGGAGGATCCCTAAGGATCACCTTATCACTTCCCCAACGGAATTATCTTACAGCACCCAAAATAGGTTATTCCCCCTGTGAGGTCTCCTAAAAGCTTCACCAGCTATCAGCTCCCCAGCTCAAATCAAAATCACAAAGCTCTTTCTCCAGCAGAATCAGAATCAGAATTCAATCTTTATCCACTCTTGGGTCAGAATTGGCCCCGGTCTTAGATCGTCACCTGAGTTAGGTCAGAATTGACCTCGATCCTCGGTCGTCACCACTCTTGAGTCAGAATTGGCCACGGTTTTGGGTCGTCACCTGAGTTAGGTCAGAATTGAACTCAGTCCTCGGTTGTCACCACTCTTGGGTCAGAATTGGCCCCGGTCTTGGATCCTCACCTGAGTTAGGTCAGAATTGACCTCGTTCCTCAGTCGTCACCACCCTTGGTTCAGAATTGGCCCCGATCCTGGATCATCACCTGAATTAGGTCAGAATTGACCTCGATCCTCAGTCTTCACCACTCTTGGGTTAGAATTGGCCTCGGTCTTGGATCGTCACCTGAGTTAGGTCAGAATTGACCTCGGTCCTCAGTCGTCACCACTCTTGGGTCAGAATTGGCCTCAGTCTTGGATCATCACCTGAGTTAGGTCAGAATTGACCTTGGTCCTCGGTCGTCACCACTCTAGGGTCAGAATTGGCCCCGGTCTTGGATCGTAACCTGAGTTAGGTCAGAATTGACCTCGGTCCTCGTTCATCACCACTCTTGGGTCAGAATTGGCCCCAATCTTAGATCATCACCTGAGTTAGGTTAGAATTGACCTCGGTCCTCGGTCTTCACTACTCTTGGGTCAGAATTGGCCCCGATCTTGGATCGTCACCTGAGTTAGGTCAGAATTGACCTCAGTCCTCGGTCGTCACCACTCTTGGGTCAGAATTCACCCCAGTCTTGGATCGTCACTTGAGTTAGGTCAGAATTGACCTCGGTCCTCGGTCATCACCACTTTTGGGTCAGAATTGACCCCGGTCTTGGATCGTCACCTGAGTTAGGTCAGAATTGACCTAGGTGCTCGGTCGTCACCACTCTTGGGTCAGAATTGGCCCCGGTCTTGGATCGTCACCTGAGTTAGGTCAGAATTGGCCTCTGTCCTCGGTCGTCACCACTCTTAGGCCAGGATTGGCCCCGGTCTTGGATCGTCACCTGAGTTAGGTCAGAATTGACTTCGATCCTCGGTCGTCACCACTCTTGGGTCAGAATTGGCCCCGTTCTTGGATCGTCACCTGAGCTAGGTCAGAATTGATCTCGGTCCTCGATCGTCACTACTCTTGGGTCAAAATTGGCTCCAGCCTCGGATTATCACCTGAGTTAGGTCAGAATTGACCTCGGTCCTCGATCGTCACCACTCTTGGGTTAGAATTGGTCCCGGTCTTGGATCGTCACCTGAATTAGGTTAGAATCGACCTCGGTCCTTAGTCGTCACCACTCTTGGGTCATAATTGTCCCCGATCTTAGATCGTCACCTGAGTTAGGTCAGAATTGACCTCGATCCTCGATCGTCACCACTCTTGGGTCAAAATTGGCCCCGGTCTTGGATCGTCACCTGAGTTAGGCCAGAATTGACCTCGATCCTCGGTCGTCACCACTCTTGGGTCAGAATTGGCCCCGATCTTAGATCATCACCTGAATTTGGTCAGAATTGACCTCGGTCCTCGATCGTCACCATGCTTTAGGTCAGAATTGACCTCGGTTATTAGAACTTTACCCTAAGCCCGCAGATTGGCTTTGACCCGCAGAATTGGTCACCCTCCCAAAACACCACTTTAGGTCCTCATAATCGATTGTCATTCATCCCCAACACACTCCTTAGGTCCGCAGAATCGGCCTCGACCCTCTGAATTGGTCATACTCCCTCAAAAGCATCATGTGGTGTCCATCATTTATTCCAAACTCACCCATCGACGGGCTCTATAGACACCCCATTCTGTTACCCCCTAACTTTCCTTAGGTCCCTAGTACCTCCCTTCATCACCATAAACCCAGTTTATGTCCCGAGTACTGACCTGGAGGCCATTGGGCACTCCCCGGCTCAATTTGACCCAAAAGTCAAATTCTTCATCTCGACTGAGACTGAATGAATCCTCGAAAGGCACTGAATACCCTTTCCAATGGTCCACCCCGTGCGCGATTCTGACTTACCATGAGGACAAACGATCTGTTTGCGTCCGAAACTTGATCGAGAGGCCACCGGGTGCTCCCGGGCTCTGTTTGACCTATGTCAACTCTTCAGCTTGACTGAAACTGAATGAATTATCAAAGGGCACTGAATACCCTTTCCAACAGTCCATCCCGTGCGCGATTTTGACTTTACATGCGGACGAATGATCTGTTTGACTCCGGGAGGTCACCGAATGCTTCCCGGGCCCTGTTGACCAAATTCAACTCCCCAAATTGGGTCAAACTCTTTGGAATGTCGAAGTACATCTCCTAACCTTTCCAATGGTCCACCCCATGCATGATTCAGACGTTCCATGCGGACGAACGATCTGTTTGCGTCCGAGCAATTCCCCATCCAATAGACCGACAAATGCTTCCAAGCCATATTGAACCCAAAGTCAACTCCCGACCCCGGGAGCTGTCCAAAGGACTTTCGAAGGTCTCTAAATTATATTTCCAATGGTATGCCCCGTGTACAATTCTGATCAACGGTTTACTCTCGGTGGCCGATTTTCCGAAAAAGCCTGAAGCGCACTGCCAAATGGCAGGTTCCAGACCCTGCAGGTCTATGCCGATCGACACCCACCCGGGCCTATAAAAGGAGGCCTTCACCTCATTTGCAAGGAATCCCAGATATAATAATAATCTCTCTGAACGAATCCCAAAAACCTCTCTCGAAGGCAGCGTGATTTCAACATCCAAATCCCCTTTTTACTTCCACTTTTCATCATCCTTTTCATCAAACTTGGTGAATTATCCACTCTCCATCATCATCCAAATGCAAGGGCTTCTCTCCAACGTTCAAGATCAAGCTCAAGATCTTCAAGAAGGTCCAACTTTCTCTACTCTCTCTTAAATTCTCTTAAATTCTCAATAACTTGTCTTCTTGTTTAGCACTTTTATTATCTCATTTCACACATCCTAATATACTTTTTTATTTATTATTATTGCACATCTCCTATTTTCATATAAATAAAACCCAAAAAACAAGAAAAATAGGGTTTGCTCATAAATTCCAAGTAGGGATTCTCACACTTTTCCACACTTTTCTCACAATCTAAAACCCCTTTTCAACACAAACACACACACACTCACAAATAAGAGATTCCCCATTTGGATTTATGGGATAAACCCCACCCCTCATTTTGTATGCGAACTACGTGGACTTTGATGCCTTTATAGGCTACGTAGGCGTCTCGGGGTAAGACCCGAGACTCGAGTCCTTTTTCTCACTTTTTCTCTCATTTTCTATCTTCTCTAAATCCATTTCCCTTATATTCTATATACTTGCCCTTAATAACGTATTGCTCCATATGCGTTATCATTCCATTATAACGGTCAACGTAGGGGTAATCGCGTAAATCTTATTTTTTTAATATTACTTTTATATCTTCCTACGAATGACTCGCTTTATCTTTTCCATGATACAAGTCGAGGATTCCTACCTCCGTTCTATATATACACATGCACACATATTACGGGGGGAAACAAAAGGAAAATAGCAAATATTCATGAGAGACCGAAAGGTCGGAATGGGTGCCTAACACCTTCCCATTTCGTAACTAAGCCTCCGAACCGTTCTCGAATCGTCTTGGTTTCGCACGCACCAGTATGTCTTTGGATGCCATCCTTCGGGGTGGCTTCCCCTTTTTCTTTTGTCTGTTTTGAGTAAAATAGACTGGCGACTCTGAATCTCTCTACATTTTTACACCACATCTCAAACGACGCCGGCCGAAGCGCTCCCGAGAGGGACGCGCGGGACCCGAAGGATCCTTTCCTCCACGCCACCCGCCCGCATGGCGAGGATCAGGGATGGCCAAAATATTGTAACATATTTTTCCAACTTTTTTATTTCATAACATATTTCACTTTACATAAAATTGCCATTTTACCCATTTATTTCCAATCTTGAATTTCCCTCCATTTTCACAAGTGTTAATTTCCCGAAAACATTACTAGGTTATACAAACTAACTTCCCAATGTTTTTATTTATTAACACTAATTTCACACTTTGGGGTTAACACCCTTTTCAAGTTGAAAATATCTTTATTTCATTACTTTCTTTACTTAGAAAACCCTTTGGCAGTTTGGAGACTACTTTACAAGAAAATACAGTTTTTCCTTTATTTTTACATGTAGTTTTGAAATACCCACTTACCACATTTTCTAAACTTATTAACACACTTTAAGGACAGAAATTTCTATTTTCTTTATTTCAAGTTAAAACTCATTAAAACCTCCAATAAACTTGTTTATATGCACATCACCAAAATACTACAGGTTTGTATACATGAGAAGATGGATTTTAAGTCTAGAGATCCATAAGAATGAGTTTTACATATGATAAATTCTAGAAATTTTATAATATTCGAAGAAAAATGATTTCCAAGACAAAATACATTTTTGTTTCTCTAAAACTAAAATAAATATCTAATATATGCATTCTACTCTTACAAAACTCTTGGAACTATTTATATAAATATCTTGAAATGTATAATTTTTCTCAAAACTCTTGGAACTATTTATATAACATTTTACACAACCCATAAGGAATAACTTTATTAAATCATATATGCATTCTACTCTTACAAACTCTAACTGCACGACCAATACTATGGAAAATAGAGTTCTTAAGCTAAAGAGTGGAGTTCATCACCTCAAAGAAGATCCAACAATAGTAGGATAAATGTAGAATAATATGTAAACCTCCCACCTCCTAAGTTCGCCTTAAAGTGGTTTCCTATATCCACTCATCTTTCTTCTTAAAAGCTCCATGAATGCCCCTTCAAACTCCACAATTTCTTCTTCCTCTTCTTATCTCCAACATCCCTCAATAACATCTCCAAAATTCATAAGTTTGTCCAATAATGTGGTAGGTGGGTTTTATAATCTTAAATATTGAAGAAAATGGTTAATCTATGGTGGTTTTTGGTGGAGTAATGGTGGTGTTAGGGTGGAAGGAACTCCAAGAGCTAGAGAGAGAGGGAGACGAAATCTAATGGGAATGCCCAAAATGGGCTAAAAATCACTTTAAATACTCCCCAAATCCTAAGGGTTGCATTTAAAAAATGTTCCTAACTCAACCCCTTTTACCTTTGGTCCATCAAGCCTTTATCCCACATCTTGATCTCAACCTTTGGCAGCTCGACACGTCATCCAATCTGATGATCCACATCATGAAAAAATATAAAAATGTGTAGATTTTTTTAAAATTTTCATGGTGCTTCCAAATACTTTTGAACTCCTTCGAACGATGTCCCCTCTCATTTAAACGAGAGTCTTAATGAGATACAAAATCGTAGGGTAGAGTTCCACCTTGTTCGAATAGGAAATCACCCCTCGTTCGAATGATAGTGCACCTCGTTCGAACGTGAGCTTTCCAATGAGATCCTAGAAAGTGAGGGAAATTGAGAATTTCTCACTCGTTAAAAGTTCATTCAAACCTCATTCGAACTACATCCATGTCTCATTCGAATGAAAATGACTTTCATTATAACGATGACCAAAAATTCCTATTTTAACTTTAAGTAATTAAAACTCCAATTTAACTGCACCAAGGCCAGTAAGTTACCTAAATTTGATCCATAATCCATAATCCATCTTACCAAGTCTAAAGTCTGAATGGGTCATACCAAGTTATCAAACCAGATGGGCATAATTAAAATCATGGGTCGGGTGTGATAGATAGCTTTGAGCTCATAAACAAGCTTGAGCATAGGATATCCCATCATCTGAATAGAATTCCAAGAATTCGATACCAAATATATGAAGTCAAGATGAGAGATCCCCATAGCTTTGAATCTAAAAGGATAAAGGGATAAAGGAGTTTTCAGGCATGTGAAGATAAGAGCAGAATGGTCAGATATAGATCTAGGGAAGACATCAACACAATAACTCAACCAGATGTCAAACCAATTTTGAGAATAAAGAACTCTATCTAATATCTCGTATACATGCTTAGAAGCATAATTCCCTCTATCCTAAGTAAAATGAGACCCCTGGAAATTAGGTATAATGAGATGAAAGGTGTCAATGAAGGCCTCAAAACTTAGCAGAAGATATCCTAGATGGAAATTCCCACCTTTCTTCTCATGAGCCGCAATAATGCAATTGAAATCTCCAATAATCATAGTAGGCCCAATCAAAGCAACAATGTATTTGCATATATTGCACCACAAGGTCTTTTTTCAGCAATGGTTGTTTTAGCATAGGCAAATATATAATGTGAAGGATTCCCATCAAACTAGACAGAAATAGTGATATGATGATCATATCTAGAAATAGTAGTAACATTAGCAATACTAATAGCACCTAATATCTAGATATTTGGAAGTAAATTATCTCTAGGATTAGTATAAACCATATTTGAGTTAAGAGAAGACCAATAAGAAGTAGGAATATAATCAAAGTCAATCATAGGTTCAGAAATTCCAATCTAACTTGGATTGTGAACCTTAAAGAGGTTAAAATACTCATCTTGAGTGTTGGAGTTCCCTAGACCTCTGAGATTCCAGAACAAAATCTTCATAAAGGGGTGGAAATCCGACTAATACGGGTGGGGTAGCGCTCTCTCACTTGAATTTTCTCCTTGTCTTTTTTATTCTTCTTTTAGAAGACTCAGGAAAAACTTTTGAAAGTCCATTTCATTATTCTCTTTTCGACTGGGTGAATAATATTAATGTGATGTTAGATTGTTTCAATATTTTCATTATCCATAGAATCGTGATTGAAAACTTTCTTCTAAGATTTGGGGGTGGAGATTCCCATTTTCAGAAAATTATCATCATGAATATTGGCTTTGGTACAAATCAAGTCTTTAACCTAATCCAAGAGAGGGTCAAAGTTGTTCATCAAGTGGATAGGATCTTGGTTTTCATCTTGATCTAGAACAATTGTTTCTTTAATTGGAGGTAACTCGTCATCTCTATCATTATTGCTTGATTCCTCATTGATTATCATGGGATTTTATTTATGAATAATTTCTTAAATTTGGTGTAACTCATCCTTTTTTCATTATTGGTCATAGGGTTCTCTTTACAAGATTTTCTAACATATTTACAAATGATGAAATGGGATGTTTCTCTATGTTTCAAGGTTTTATCAAATCTGCAATCATAAGTCTGGTGGCCAATTCCTCCACATTTTGAGCATAAAGTTAGTATGTCTTCATATTTCACTAAGACTTTAGTGCTATGATTATCAACCATCGCAAACTTGGATAAAACTGATTTGAGATCAACTTCAACAAGAATTATGACGTATAAACCAAATTCCTTTTTTCTTATAGCCTTGTCTAATCACATAGGTATGCCCACACCGCTAGAAATTTCCATAGGGTTTTATGGATGCCAAAGTTCATGTCCAAGATCATAGAGTAAAATCCAAATCTGAGTGTGAGAAGAAGGATAAACTTAATCTTATTTGAAGTTGAGGATCCATTGTGTAATTCTCATTGTACCATTGGGAAAAGAACAAGATCTAGTATCCCAAATTCATCTTTTATCTTCATCTCCATCAACATGGATGTCAAAATATCCTTTTCTAAGGGTTACCAACCTCCAATTAACATTAGGTTTCCAAATCTTATGAAGATTAGTCTTGAGCACTTGAAGATTTGGAAAGGTTGAATTCTTCCCCAAAGTCAATTTCCCAATCAAAATTTTCTTATAATCTTATAATTGTTCTTGATACAAATTCTCATTGATCTGAACATATGATTTCTCACCATGGATTTGTAGAGGTTTGATACAAATGTTAGATGAAGAGCTGGCCATTTCAGCATAGGATATAGCATAATCTAAGAGCAGATTAGGTTTCTTTTCTTTATCGATTATCATAATCGATATATCAGAATTATGTACTATCTTGTAATTCAAAACATTAATCTCTTCTGAACTCAATTGATCAATGTTTTTAGTAGTTGAGGGTTGAATTAGTTGATTTTTGTTGGATAATTGAGAAGGATTATCCCACACTGTGACAATTGTAGAAACAAATTCATGGCAAAAGGAGAAAAAATCTAGAGAGAGGTTAGACTCCCTCTCTCTCTAGAATTCATGTCACCTCATTACGTAATAATTCATTTAAATTATGAATTTTGTATTAATATGTAATTTAATTATTGAATTAAGTTATATGTGGATCACTTGTCAATTAATAATAACGTACTGATTTACTTTTATGTTGCAAGTCAGAACCATTAGACTGGGCCTAAGAAAGTAAAAATGCCTAAAGAGGTATTTTAAGTATGTCGGTTTGGTTCTCAGGGTTGGGTATCCCTTTGGGACAAGTTTGGGGATTGTTTTAATAACATATTGGGCATATTTATAGGTCTTAAGTTAGTTTCATGTGAGACATAAGGAATTTAGGGTTTAAAAGAGATTTATCCCTCATTAAACACTCATTTTACACATAAACAAGCCCTGGGAAGAGAAAAATCCTTTTAGAGGACTAAATAGGCAATTTTTGGGAGAACTTGAGGAAGAACACGTAATACCCCATAATTTAAGTTCTTTAAATTGATTAAATAAATTATAAATTATTATATATTTTCTTGCATTGACATGTGGAACCACAATTTAAATATGTTATCTTTGTTACATGTATTAGTGTTATTATAAATTTAAGTCGAAAATAAAATACGATAATTCACTAATTAAGATATTTATAATGAATCATGTAAGTTAATAAATAATTTATTTAGGGAATTAAAATATATTTTGTAAGTAAATGTTAGTAATGCATGTGGAATGTCCAAATAGGACTTAAATAATGGGTTTTATACCCTATGGTTTGGTATTGGACTTGGGCTTCATTTTGGGTAGTTCAGAGAAGTAGTTAGTTTCATTTGATTGAAGTTTAGAATAGGCATAAGCTTAATTTCGAAATTAACCTAATAAAAAGGTCATTTGGCTGATTTTAATTCATTCTAAACTTTTTGAAGAGAATCCCTAAAGCTAGAGATAGAATGCTACTTAGAGAAGAGGAAAATTGGGCATTTGGGCATGGATTTCATCCTTTTCAATCAAGGCAAGGTTACTTATAGCAGGATTTTAATAGTTCTTGAGTTTTGAAGAACTTATTCATTGGAATTAAACATAATTTAATTAAAATCTAAATTTGAGATTAATTTACTAGTTTAGTAATTAAATTATCAAGATAATTTATATTATTATTCATGTTCTTGGCATACATTGAAATATGATTGAATTCTTTTTTATTGAAGATAGAATTTATAAAAAATTGTGTGAAGAAGGTTATGTACTGATAAATTTTTGAAATTCCCTTGATAATGGAATAAACAAATATCTAAATTGAGTCAAATCGATCTACGATGAAATTCTAGGGTTCTTGAGTGAAATTGGGAATTATACCATTAAATCTTGTTAGAATCATGAAAAAAAATTATCATAGGTTAGAAATGATGTCAGGACACTTATATATGACAATATATGATTATTGTGATGAATTAGGAGCTTAGAAGTTCATCCATATAGGACTTTTTTAATTTAACTCCCATAAGGAAGATGATAACCCGAATTCTTATATGATCGATCGGCCCCTTTGGTTAGGCTAAGAAATTAGGATTATCTAGTTGGATTCGAAACTTTTCAATGGTTTAGAAATCTTATTTTCATAGTTATAATAGAATAATTAAGTTAATGAATCTGAATTTAAGACTTGAAATCCTTATGTAATTAAGATTACTTATTTTGGGTATTCTGTGCAACACGCATACGATAGAGACCACTTTGGTGCCTTGGTAGATGAAGATGAGCTTTACCCTGATCATGATTATGACGGAAACAACTCATGTACTCCAGTCCATAGAGACGGTATTTACACTAGTCATGATTATAACGGAGACCACTTTAGTACCCCGAAAGATAGAAACAGGTTTTACCCTCGTCGTGAAATAGGCCTTTGTTATGAGAGGGCTAACGAGTAGTTTATTTATGATGTATGTGTCATGGACCGTGCTCATATGGATCTAGACTTAGAAATTGTACGTATTCACTAACATATTCATAGACCTCATATGTGTAAAATCTTTCATAATGGAATCTTTACCTAATTTCAATCGAGATGAATAATAAGTAATCATGGAGGGTTCAATTGGGTTTAGGAAGTAAACGCATGAGATTCTTAGGTTATTGGGTTGGGATAACTTAAAAAGAAACTAAAATACAAAATGAAGTTGCATAGTCATATTATAGCCCAAACTCAATTATAATGTTACTATTCGAAGACTTGCTATTAATTTTAACTACAAGAAAAACATTCATTAATGTCATTTTTAATTTTGACGTTATGTCACATAAGCTTAAAATGAGATAAATAATATTTACATAATAATATTTATCACAGTTTTAGTATGACTCGTATCGTTTTCAACATTTATAATAAAAAGTAGATAAATAAGTTACATTTTATATTAGAATTTATAAAACTGTGATAAATACAATCCCAAAATCTTCACATTTCAACAAAAAAAACTGCAATAAAATGAAAAAACAAGCGGGTACCAAATTATATATCCCCCGCTAGACATTTTTGGACTCCCTCTTTCACACCTCTTTCTCTATCAAACCCTAAACTAAAGTTGTCTAATGTGTAACCCTCTTTCTATGTCTCTCTCTCGCTCTCTGATTTGTCAAACGCGATGTCATATCGATATTCAGGTAAAATTCTCTCTCTCTCTCACACAGATTTCATTCAATTTGATTTTGAATAATTTACACCATATTTAAAATTTCTTTTCAGGTTTGATTTAATTCAGATTCATTTGAAGGTTGATTTTAGGTTCGATTCGATGTTATATCTCCTTTTTCTATTTTCGTTTGTCATTTTTCATTGTGGGATTGAAGTGATTTTAAATCATTCAATTTAATGAACCTCATTTGTTTTCTGGGAAACTTTGATGCAATTAAAATGTTATAGTTGGTTTCTCTGTAATCTTTCATGAATCAATTTCTTGTTAAATTCCAATCACCTGAAATTTTATTGTAATCTTGAACTTATGAGATAGACTACAATTTAGGGGTTTCATACTACTTTACAGTTATAGGTGTGATATTCTTCCCGTTGTATACACTTTAGGGATTAATTTGATGGTGTATAAAATTTTCTAGGGTTTATTTTGTTTTTTCATTTTTAAGTTTTATCATGTTAAAATTTTATTTCACATTAGATTGTTCGACCTCGTACTACTCCATTTACTTGTGTTTGGTTTAGAAATTTCAGATCTTCTTTGAGACTTTGAGGTAGTTTGGATTATTTTTTTAACCATGAATTAGATAGGTTTCTTATCAAAGATTGACTTAATAGACTCCATGTTGATGCACACAATGTGTTTGACTATGATACTGAGTTGTACACTACAATAATTTGGTACCCACTTGAGGTTCTTACTATTTTTGATATCGTGTTGATGGATATGGTTAGCCAAATTAAACTTTGGTTTGGAAAGAACATACACACTAGGATTTTTAATCTCAATTCTTCCACTTCTATGAGAAATCTCAATACATCTCGTTAGCTTCATAGTTCATCCCCTTTTATGTATTTTTATTTTGTTTGTTTGTTTTATTTTAATTTTGAGTGGTGATTTGTTTTACTAGATATGGAGAAAATGGTTTCTTCAAAAGGAACCATTATTCGAAGTAGTTTAATTATACATGAGATTAGGTAAGCCGTGTTTCGTTGCTTTGTGCGTGGATACTACTTTGACCCCATTGTTGTCGATAGAGGTAATTTATTTTGATTTCCCTGTTTTTCACTTTCTATTTTTTAGTATATGTTGTTTTATATATAAAAAATATGTTTGTTCCCTCTTTTCTAATTGCGTGTTTAGAGGACAAATTATGGAGCCCACGGTTTGTGGTAAGCAAGAATGCCTTGCCAAGAACTCAATGACATTGGTTCACATTAGGTACAAGTAATATATCAATCCAACTACATCTTGTATTGCATTGCAATTGATCATTCAATAAGAATATTTGTAAATTAATTGATTCATTAATGTGTGTCAAAATGCATATATGTTTATCTTAATTAAGAGAATTAAAAATTGAGATGGTGTCGATTAGCAAAGGTGCCAATGTTCCATAGTTTGGCTCTTGACTAGAACCTTCATATCTTTCAAAACTAAGTAAAAAGGAAGAAATGTTGAGGGTAATACGAATTCTTTTCATGGTTTGTGTGGGCTAATGGATCTCCCTTTTTGTTAATGGCATATGTTCCCGTGGATACCCGAAATAAAGAACTATGGGCCTGGACGAGTAGCCCAGTCCTGGCGGCCCAAAGTCCAGGCCCCTCATCTTTTATAATTGATCCAGTCTCCCCCCACGATCCTATGAAGGGAAGTTATGGGGGAAATGGAAAACGTGGAGGAACCCATCACCCCCACTCATCTACATGCACATGTATATATTAAAACCTAGGTCCGGGGAAAAAGGACAAGTTGTATTCTCTGTAATCACTCTCCGGAGTATATAGAAATAATATCGACTGCACCACCGTGGACGTAGGCACATCTTAGCTGAACCACATACATCCTTTGTTGTGTGATTGGCATCTTGTATTCCTTGTTCTCTTCTTGATAATCTTTCTCTCATATTTATTTGTGTTGCATAATAATTGCTTCTACAATTGGCGCCGTCTGTGGGAATCGTTCATCTTTCCCTGAGAAGAGCCCACATCAAGAAAGGAGTTTAAGATGTCTGGTCACAGCAACAATGCCCCCCAAGCAGGAGATATTCAAGAGCCACCTGCTCCTCGCAGGATTAGGTCTGAAGTCCGACGTTCAGATCAGAGAGCTCGCCTGGAAAGACCAGCCTCAGAAGAAAGTCAGGGACCAGCGAGGTCCACGTAGATATCCAGGTTGATTGATGCGTATGAGGCAAGGCTCCACGAGCAGAGAGAGTCTTCTCGCAGGTACGAGGCTGAGAATGCTCGCTTGAAAAGAAGACTGGAAAGACTAGAAAGGGAGTTTCGTCCTGATAACCGGAGACGCCCATATCGCACTCCTAGCCCTTAGGCGAGCAAGTCTCGCAGTCGAGGAAGGATCCCTAGGCGAGAATATCAAAGGGACGAAGGAGGCGAGTCAGACGACGACCTCCACGAATAGCTGCGAAGAGATCGTCGGTACTCGATCCCTGCTCGCAGCGACGAGCTCATACGAAACATGGTCCGAAGGGAGATGGACCAGCATCCCGCTCACCACGGGACAAGATCAACTAGAGAACTCGCGTGGCGAGCTCTCAAAACCCAGATGAAGTCACCTTTCACGAAAGAAATCGAAGAGGAGGAAGCTCCCAAGAAATTTGCCATTCCAAGGTTCAAGGTTTACGACGGAAAGACTGATCCCATCGATCACGTCAGGCAATACCGACAGGCAATGACCCTCTGGAGTCACCGGGATGCCCTGATGTGCCGTATTTTCCCTTCGAGCCTTCATGATGTAGCACAGAAGTGGTTCGAAAGGCTCCCCCACCGGTCGATCAAGAATTTCAAATCCCTAGCCGAACTCTTTACGGCCCGATTTATTACCAATAGCTCCCATCCCAAAAGGATGGATGCTCTACTGACAATGAAGAAAACGCCTAAAGAAACCCTCCGAGAATACGCGAAGAGGTACTGGGAGTTATTCAATGAGATCGAGGACTGCGCGGAGGAGGTGGCAGTGGCCTCCTTCAAAATTGGGCTCCCTAATTCTTCCCTCCTCTACCAATCCCTGATGAAGAAGGAAGCTAAGACCATTGACGACCTTATGGCCCGAATCGAGAAATACGCAAAGGTGGAAGATGTCACCCGCTCTAATACAGGAGAAAACGGTCGAGCTAAGCTCACTACCAAGGTAGGTGAGAAAACTGAAAACCAGAGGAAAGGAGGAAAGAACGGGGGCAAAAATGGCTCCAAAAACGGAGCGAACCATGACTCATCGAAAGCATTCCAGGCGGTCAACACCGCCTTCAAAGAACCAATTTACAAGGTTCTCGCGAAGATCAAGGATGAGCCATTCATCAAGTGGCCCAGGAATATGGGGGAGATCCCTCGAAGAGGAACAATGCGTTGAGATGCGCTATTCATAAAGAGGGAGGGCACAAGACCGAGCACTGTATAACTCTTAAGTCTCACCTCGAAGAATTGGCCCAGTTTGGGCATTTGAACGACTTTGTGGAGAAAAGGGCAGAGAAAGTGACTGCCAACAGAGAGATGAGACCCGACAATGTGCTGGAGGATGATGTTGGACACGAGTTCACTGTAATTCACAGAGTATCTGACGTCAAGCAGATACAAGGGAACTCAGCTCTAATGGATCTAAAAAACTTACAACGGTAATGCAGTCCTTTCAAATTGATCCAGTAAAATCACAGTCAGGAAAGCGTCGACGAGCAGAGGACGTCAACTATAACAAGCATATTGTTTTCACGGATGAAGATTTGATGGGAGTAAGGACCCCACATCATGATGCCCTGGTCATTACACTCAGGATAGCCAACTTTGACATCGACAAGCTTCTCATCGATCAAGGAAGCTCATTCAAAGTAATGTGCCTCGACCTGTTCAGGAAATTAAAGTTGAGCATCGCCGATCTAAAGGAAGCTACTGTACCTTTGGTCAGCTTCGCTGGGAAAATGACCATGCCCCTAGGCAAAATAGTGTTGCCAGTTCGTGTTGGGAATGTCTCCAAGATGATTGAGTTTTTGGTAGTTGACATCGAATCACCGTACCAGGCCATCCTCGGCAGAGGATGGCTTCATGCAATGAAGGCGGTCTCCTAGACCTACCATCAGAAGCTCAAGTATGTAACCGAGCGAGGAGTAATGGAGATCCACGATGACCAGGCGATGGCAAGGAAGTGCTTTATAGCAGCCATCCGACCAAAGCTAGAGAAGAAGGCCGGTCAACCCAGCGAGGAAGTTGAAAAGGGTGTGATACCTTCTAAATAGCAACTAAAGTATGGAAGACCAGGAGTAGAAGAGACTAGGCTCCTCCCCTCCGAGCGTGTCATCGAGGACCTGGTAGAAGTTATAGACGAAGTTGGTGACAGTATTAGAGTCTTCCTGATTGGAGCATCTCTCACCGATCGAGAACAGAAGGAGTTGACGACCTTGCTGAGAAATAACGTAGATGTTTTCGCATGGAAACCATACGAGCTGCATGGCATTGATCCTGATATGGTTTGTCATCAGCTGCACGTCGACCCCACGTTCAAGCCAGTCACGCAGAAGGCACGAAGAACTGCACCTGAGAAGGCTAAAGCGGTCGAAAAGGAGGTCAAAAAACTGTTGGATGCAGGATCCATACGGGAAGTACAATTCCCCAAGTGGTTGTCCAACCCAGTAGTGGTCCCGAAGAACAATGGGAAGTGGAGAGTTTGCATCAACTTCACTGACCTCAACAAAGCATGCCCAAAGGATAGTTTCCCCCTCCCAAAGATAGACCAACTTGTAGATGCCACTGCAGCTCATGAGCGAATGAGTTTTCTGGACGCATACTCAGGATATCACCAGATCCCATTGTATGCCCCAGACTAGGACAAAACGGCGTTTATCACGATGGTTGGGTTGTATTGCTACAAAGTCATGCCATTTGGGCTCAAGAATGCAGGAGCAACCTACTAGCGGCTGGTCATAAAAATGTTCAAGGATCAAATGGGAGACACAATGGAGGTCTACATCGACGACATGCTCGTTAAGAGAAAGAAGAAGGAAAATCACCTCTCAGACCTATCAAAGACCTTCGAAATCCTCAGGAAGTACCGAATGAAGCTTAATGCGAGCAAATGTTCCTTCGGTGTCCAGTCAGGAAAATTTCTTAGATACTTAGTCAGCAAGAGAGGCATAGAAACTAATCCGGACCAGATCGATGCAATCAACAGGGTACAACCACCTCGAACAGTTCGGGACGTGAAAAATCTCACTGGAATGCTCGCTGCCTTAAATCGCTTCATTTCCAAATCCTCCGAGAAGTGCAAGCCTTTTTTCCAGCTTTTAAAAGGGAATAAACCAATAGAATGGAGCCCGGACTGCTCGCGAGCATTGGACGAGCTCAAGTCTTACTTAAGATCTCCACCGCTGCTTGTCATACCACAACCAATGGATTCTTTATACCTATACCTCTCGGTATCTAGTCACACTGCCAGCTCGGCGTTAATATGCGAGATCGAAGGAATCCAACACCCCGTTTACTAGGCGAGCAAGACCTTATTAGACGCCGAGAAAAGGTACCTGCCATTAGAGAAGCTCGCCTTTGCACTAGTGATAGCCTCAAGGAAACTGAAGCATTACTTTGAAGCTCATACTATCATCGTCCTTATATCGCACCCCCTTAAGGCGATCCTAAGGAAAGCGGATTTATCGGGCAGATTGTCTAAGTGGTCAGTCGAGCTCGGCCGGTTCGACATCCAATTTCAACCAAGGACCGCTATCAAGCGTCAGATCCTTGCTGATTTCATAGCCGAATTCACTGGCGAAGAACTCCCTGGCTAACCTCAACCAACAAAGCAAAAAGAGAACCCAGCAACAGTGGAAACCTGGAAACTATTCGTTGATGGAGCCTCCAACTCAAAGGGGGCAGGCGTAGGCATCGTCCTCATCACCCCAGAAAACACCATCCTTGAGCAAGGAATCAAGCTTGGATTTGCAGCCTCCAATAACGAAGCAGAGTACGAAGCCCTAATAGCCGATCTCTAAAAGGCGCAAATTCTGGGAGAAAAACGTTTACAGGTGTTCGGCGATTCTCAACTAGTCTCCAATCAGATAAGTGGAGATTACAACGCAAAGGATGAAAGGATGGTAGCCTACCTCGCCCTGGTGAGGAAACTAATGACGATCTTTGGGGAGATCAATATCCAGCAGTTTCCCAGAGGACAAAACAGTCATGCCGACACCTTAGCAGCCCTAAGCTCGGCAGTCGATTCTAGTCTTAAAAGGGTCATTCCCATCGATTTCCTCACTTTTCCAAGCATTAACCACAACAGCAAGCTGCCAAACGTGGAACAAATACTCCAGGTGGGATCATCCCCCAGCTTGATCGACCCCTTAAGAAACTATTTAAAGGAGGGCACGCTCCCCGAGGATAAGAAAATCGCCCACCAGATAAGAGTCAAAGCTGCTCGCTTTCACTTATCCACAGGAGGCAACTTGTATAAGAAGTCCTTCTCCGGTCCCTACCTTAGATGTGTCCACCCAGGCGATGTCGAGCAAGTGCTGCACGAGCTTCACGAAGGAATCTATGGAAGTCATGTCGGAGGAAGGTCTCTAAACTTTCGAGCAATGAAGGAAGGCTATTGGTGGCCATATATGCAAAACGACTCCGCAGTATATGTCCGCAAATGCCCGAAATGCCAGCTTCATGCTCCAATGGTCCACCAACCAGCCAGCGACCTAAAATCCCTGACCAACCCGTGGCCCTTCGCCCAATGGGGGATGGACATCGTGGGACCACTACCCACTACTGCCAGTAATCGTAAATACCTGTTGGTTTTAACTGACTACTTCACCAAATGGATCGAGGCAGAACCATTGGCAAACATCCGAGACGCTGATATGATAAGAATTATATGGAGGAATATAATCACTCGATTCGGAATCCCCAGAACCATCATCACTGATAATGGGACACAATTCGAGAGTGGCCCCTTTCAGGACATCTGTAACGAGCACGGGATCAGGCACAACTTTAGTTCGGTGGCCTACCCTCAGAGCAATGGCCAAGCAGAAGCTTCCAATAAAATTGTGATCGATGGATTGAAGAAGCGACTAAAGCGAGCCAAGGGCGCATGGGCAACCGAGCTACCCCATGTCCTATGGGCATACTGAATAACTCCTCGGCGAGTAACAGGAGAAACCCCATTTTTGCTAACATATGGCATGAAAGCAGTCATTCCACTAGAAGCAGGATTGCCAACAATGAGATCCGACCTTGTCGACCAAGGCCAGAATGATGGGGCGTTGCTCGCCGAACTCGACCTAGCCGACGAGCGTAGAGAACTGGCCCTGGTAAAGCTTGCGAGCTATCAGCAACATCTCGCAAAGCACTACCACAAAAAGGTTAACCCGAGAAGATTCCAAGTTGGGGACTATGTTCTAAGAAAAGTCCTGGGCAACGCGGTGAAGTCATCAGATGGCAAGCTAGGCCCAAACTGGGAAGGACCGTTTAAAATAACTAAAGATGACCTGCGAGGTGCCTATCATTTGGAAACGATGGAGGGCAGAGAGATACCACGAGCATGGAACGCAGCTAATCTCAAGAAATTTTATTTTTATATTCTCAAGGAATTCTATTGTTGAATCTTTTTCTTGTATTTGTTATGTGAAAGGACAGTTCATTTCCCTTATTACTAATGAGAACAGTAACAGTTGCATTTCATCACACATCTTTTCCAAATCACAGGCACGATGGTCGATATAACAGGGGAATACCCCTCCTCAGGTCATCGTCATGAAACACGAGAGACCTCTTAGCATTGCCCCTGGCAATATATAAAGCCCTACAGAGGATTCTTAGGCAATGCGACCAGATTTTATACTGGCCATCAAACCTACTTTGGTTGAGCAAAATCCTGATCGGATGAAGACATCCAATACCAGGTGTGTCCTCGCCAATTTCCCTACTTAGGCCTAAGGGAGTGTGACAACATAACCTAAAAGGTAAAGTGGGGCATAATAGTATTTTAGTATTATACTGGACTGGGGGGACACTTGCATGGCAAAATAAAAAGGATTATCAAGAAGCAAGAATATAAAAAGATTGGATGAACACGTTTAGTCGGCAAAATCGCCCAAAACACAAATTTTTCATTAATCTCTTATATTTACAACAGTGATAATACATGTTTAGTCGGCGAAGCTCGCCCAAAGCATTTACATTATCGAAAAGGACAAAAGAATAACAGCTTGTTATATTTACAAAAAAGATAATACACCTTTAGTCGACGAAGCTCGCCCAAAGCGTTTACATTATCAAAAGAAAAAACTTGCAAAAAATTCAAGAAGGAGGAAGCCTCCGAGCAAGATAGTCTGCCACCCTAGCTCTTCGTCCATCATCAGGAGCAGGGACCAGCTCTTCCACAGCCTCATCTGCGTCTAACTCTAACAGTTGTCAAGGAATGGCATCAATAGGGATCCATCTATCATCCCTCCTGAATGGATTGGGCATCAGAGTGGAGGAGGACATCTCGCGAAGATACCATAACACTGAGTTCCTCGGGACCTGGAGTTCTTTTAAGGCACTCAACCACCCTCTGATGAAAGAAAGTTCTTCGAACTCGGATAATCTTGTGGGAGCATCTAGCCAGCCTTGGTCATAACCGTCAGCCCATGCTTGTCGAGGACCCTTCTTGAATAAATGCCGCAATCGAGTAATGTCCCTTTGAAGCCCAGCAGCAGTTACGTATGCTCGGCGGACATCATCACGGAGCTCTTCCATCTCTTTATCCTGATGTTCTTCTGCTTCCCTGTTCCTGCCCCTGGTGCTCCTACCAGCTCGCGGGAGGGGAGGACGAGTGGAACCTCGCAGTATAGGAGTATGTCCAGCTCGCGAAGACGAGGAGACTTGCAGAATCCCTGAAACAGTTCTCGGCGCATGCTCTCTAAGTTGCAGGACTTCCCTCCTCAGGTTTTCATTCTCCTGCTGGAGGAATTTCCCAACTTGATTTATCTCGGTGGCCTCTAGCAACCTTGCTCTCAGTACATTGACTTCCTCTTGTACAGAGGCACCAATGCCTTCCATCTCCTGGAGCCTGTCCTTCAGCTTAGCCACTAGCTCTGACTGATCCTTATATTTTTAGTTCCTTGACTTAAAAGACTTGCAAAGCCTAACAAAGGCCTGACGAACCCGATGATTGGCATTGGGACCAAGAGTCATGCCCAATTGAGATGTAGCAGGAATATAGTCTTCTACATCAGTCAACTACAAGACATAAAAGGGCATGGGAAAGAGAAATCAATCAATGCATCGGAAAAAGAAGCCTTTTTATTTAATTAATAAAGGTCAAGTACATCGAGCTGGAAATGAAAAAATTATAAGAAAAAGTGCAAAAATAGCCCTAAGGGAGGATTGACTAACAACCTCAGGCTGCCCAGAGGTGGCTGGCTGCTTCCCCTTGTCAGCAGCAGCAGAAGCATCCCCCTCTACAGAGATGCCCTCATTTGCCTGGGCAAGACGAGCATCGGCAGGAGTTGTCTGAGAAGTAAGATCAACACCCTCGATGGCCGGGGCATGGGCTTCTTCTTCCACGGTTGGCCTTGGACCCGGGTCATGCTCGTCGAACAGAGGAGACTCAACGTCAACACCAGCAGCTAGGAGGGCCTTATTCCAGCCCTTCTTGAAGTTCAAACGGCTAATATAACATATTTAAACTTCGGAGTCTTCATAAGCAGCAGTCCATCCGGAGTTATATGAGTCCTCCTTGATGGCAGCTACCTGGGACTCCTTCTCCTTCAGCTGCTCGGTCAGAGCCTTGTTCTCCTCCACAATGCCCAGCTTGCTCGAGCAGATTAGATCATAGGCCTGCCTCAACTCGCCCAGCTCCTTGACCGCAACATCCCTCTCTCGGTTAGAATTTTTAAGGGCCAGATCATAAGAGGCACGGGCGGCATCAGTAGCCTTCAGATCAGCCTCTAGCCGAGAACCCCTGACTTCCAGAGCGGACTTCTACTGCTCCAGCTCACCATTCATTCTCACCAACTCATCGCGAGAACGATAAAGCACAGCAAAGTCCGTCACAAACTGCCAAAAATAAAAGAAGAAATCAAGAAGGAGAAATAATTGAAACCTATTAAGGAATTAAAAAAGGGAGAGAACTTACCCAGGCTAGTCTCTGGCTAGCTTGAAGGGCTAATTGATTAGACCCCAGCTCCCTCTGGCGATCTACAAGAAGAACTGCCCTCTCAAGCAATGCAGGAGCCAGCTGAGGGGAAGTGGCAACCGAGGCCCCCTCGGGCAAAGCTGACACCGGGACCAAGGCTTGCCCAGCCTTCGTCCTAGACTCCATCTTCCTCCTCTCTTCCTCTCTCTCCCTCTCCATCCTCTTCCTCTCCTCCACCTTCTTCTTTTCCTCCACGTACTTTCTCTCCTCCTCCTTCTTTCTCTCCCTCTCTCTCACCTGCTCTTCCTCTCTCTTCTTCCTCTCTTGCTCCTGAGTGGACCGAGAGCTAGTAGCCACGGCCCCAGAAGAAGACTTTTGTTTCTTTGACCTCTGTGCAAGAAGCACATGGTCCTCGTCATCATCATCTCTAATCAGATTCTTCCTTGGAGGCATCTCTTCGCCTGAACTACTGGACGTGCTCGACGATCCTCGATCTTCAGAATCTTCTTCAGAAGAACTACTACTGTCAGAGCTCCCTCCACCCAAATTGCTCGCAGCTCCCGCATGCTCACTCTCAGAACTGCTCTCCTCTTCGTCCAACTGGATAGTCTCATCAGTAGTCTCTCCGAAATAATCAAACTCTGGAACACTATCCACAGGCCATGCTATGAAGCTGGAGCCTGCGTTCTTGTGCTCGAGCAAAAAGGCAGTAGACCTGGGGTGCTCGCCGTCACCCAGAGGCTCCCTAATATTCCAAGATTTCACCAACTCTGAAATACGGACCTCGCTGAGAGCAGGCTCCAAATTCTTCGTCCTCGCTGTGGAAGAAAAAGCAAAGAAAGGTCAGAAAAGTCACATGTCAGCAAAGGTTGAAATAATAGTACAATGTCTACCTATATATTCTTCCCCGTAAAAAGGGACAGTGAACCTCTTAGACCTCGACCCATCAAACTGGGGAGGGAACTACAAATTCCTAACAAGGAAACCCTCTTTCCAGTAGTCCTTATGGGAATCAGGTAGGTTTACTACCAATACCCTATCAGGACTCCTAGCTTTGAGGTATAAGACACCTGAGCTAGTTCGAGAGAAGGAATAACAGAAACAGATCTCGATAAGTCCTAACCTAGTACCATACAACTGGTTTATTCTATGGACGCCATTTACTATCTTCCACACATTGGGCGAGCACTGTGCGGGAACAATACTGAAATAACCAAAAAAATGCATAGATCATTAGGGGGAAAAGTGAGTCCCCCCTGGGAGAGCAACAAGACATGGATCCAGTGGGCATCCTCTATATCCCTAACGTTCCTAGGAGGGGAGGCACAACATTCAATATCTACCCACTCAGGAATATTGTAGAACTTCCTGAACTCATAGATTGACCTATTTCCAATCTTCGCCATTGAAAAACTCAAAGAAACTCTACAAACCAAAGAGAAAGTGCAGAGAAAGGGCACGAGAAACTTACAAAAGAGAAGATCGGTTCGAGTGATGAAGAAGCACGAGCTCAAGACGACTAAGAAGCAATGGGAATGGGGATTCAGAGAAGAAGGTACGAGGCACTAGAGTTATCAGAAGAAGGAAAAGTACTGGAAAGGCTGAAACGATGGATGAATAGTGGTTATCCTAACAAGCCATCAATTCTAATCATAGCGCACGGATAGCGAAGCGGGTGCCGCCAAAGCAACTGCACAGTTTTCTAAGAATCACAAATCAACCATGATGGCTGCTCATTTAAATCCATTGGACCCATAAACATGGCCCAACAAATTTAGGGGAAATTGTGGGTACCCGAAATAAAGAACTATGGGCCTGGACGAGTAGCTTAGTCCTGGCGGCCCAAAGTCCAGGCCCCTTATCTTTTATAATTGATCCAGTCTCCCCCCGCGATCCTATGAAGCAAGGTTATGGGGGAAATGGAAAACGTGGAGGAACCCATCACCCCCACTCATCTACATGCACATGTATATATTAAACCCTAGGTCCGAGGCAAAAGGACAAGTTGTATTCTCTGTAATCAATCTTCGGAGTATATAGAAATAATATCGACTGCACCACCGTGGACGTAGGCACATCTTGGTTGAACCACGTACATCCTTTGTTGTGTGATTGGCATCTTGTATTCCTTGTTCTCTTCTTCATAATATTTCTCTCATATTTATTTGTGTTGCATAATAATTGCTTCTACAGTTCCCATCTAACTATGTAACAAACCAAGCATGATTTGTTCAATACTTCATCAACTTTGGAATCTGAACACATTTCTCAATCTTAATACTATCATCACCCCATATGGCTTATATGAAAAAGATTCAGAAGCAGCAGCAAATGAATTCCATGTACTATAGAGGGAGAGGAGATCATTAAATGTGGGAACCTCAATATTGTTAACCTTGATGATTCTGAGAATATTTCATGTTCTAGTGAAAGATAGGTAAACCACAACAAAAATGATGTTTATTTTTTTTACTCTTCGTACACATATGCATGTTTAGGGTTCTAGATGAAATTGTATGTGTTGTATTAAATGTACGGTGCTTGGATATGTGAAGAAGTAGTAGGCATGTGCTCAACGTGATATTATTTTACAACATGAATTATAAATCCCCTTTATGGGTATTTCTATGACATCTTGATTCATGATTTTCTTAGTCCTCGTATCTTAGATTTAAGGGGATTTATATGATCCGATAGAAGTCTATTCTTGCAGGGGCAGAGCAAGGGAAGCCGGTGAGATCAATAAAATCTTTCTCACGCTTGGTCGTGTCATAACCACTCCAGTTGAGAACTCAGGTCATGTACCATACAATTATTATTCTAATATTTTTATGGTAAAACTTATCGATTGGGTATGCAAAAAAAATACAAAATTGGACAAAGTGCTTAAGAGGTCTTACTTTGAATGTCAAGGATAGCAAATTAGCAAGGTTGTTAAGGGATTCCTTGGGAGGGAAAACAAAGACATGAATAATTGCCACTATTTCTCCCACCATCCATTGTTTGGAAGAGATGCTCAACACTTTAAATTATGCACACTATGCCAAAAATATTAAGAACAAACCATAGGTCAGCAATTATTACTGAATAAAGGAATTAAGTGTTTCTGGTCCCCTTTTTCCTTGTATTTCTTCCCTAACCCCATTCACTAAAGCCTAATGGACACCCCGTCAAAGCTATTGAAATATTTTCATTTGGTTTTTTATTTAGATCAATCAGAAGATTCTGAAATCTGCACTGATCAAGGATCTGTATCCTGAACCTGCCCGGCTCAAGCAAGGTTTTTAATTAATTTTCAACTTTAATGCATGTTACTCTCTCTTCCTGAATTTTGTGCATATTCATCTAAGAGACTTCACGTTTTATTAAATGTGTATGCATACATGATTAATGATGTTATGTACTTCTTTTTTTTCCAAATAGAGGTTTATGATGCAAAAGAGAAAAATGGAATCTATAAAGGACATAAAACAACTATGAACATGTTTAAAATGCAGTGCTTGACGCAAGAACAACATATATATATATTATTTATTTTATTTTGCTCTTGAGAATATTGGGAGCCTGCAACTTCTTTTCTTATTATTGTCAACTTTGATTTACGTTGAGACATGACACAAATGAAACCTTAACTTTTCTTTGGTTATTCTTGTTAGTTGTGTGTTAATTCCATTATGTTTACTTTATGTTATGAGGTTAGGTTCATTCTAGGATTTGTGTAACATTATGATAGATTTTATTTGGTTTGAGTGGGTCAAGGCTGGATCACGACGGCGCCGATCGCCATCGATGGTAGCAGAGCACAACACTGTCGACCACTCACTGCAGGCTGCTAGTGGTGTGACATCCAAGGGCAATCTGAACCCTACCCCTCTATGTTGAACCTTATCCCTAGTGTCTACTTATGTCTAGCATTTTGTTCTTTATCTTTTCCCATATCCACTTCATCCCTAAAATGTCACCACCATTATGTTCCTTACCCTTCCCCCACCCGATGCCATTTTCACAAGCGATTTACCCCACCACCAGGCCCCATTACCCAAGCACCCCAATACCTTATTGTCATTGAGAAATTTAGATTTTTAATCTTCTTCTTCTTTGCCTCTCTACGGAAATTCATGGAGCTTAAAGAGCTTTACAATTCTCAACAGCTGTTCACCGCAGAATTAAGTGATAAACTTGAAATGTCTGAGGCAATATACCTTAAGTTGTCTTTACCTAGTTATTTTTGTCTCCACGTTGTGCTTATGTACATCACCTTTTGTTTTTTCTTTCGTTCAATAATCATTAATTTCTTAATTGCACTATAGAAAAAGCTCAATGAAACTGAACATGCATTGGTCGATCTTGAAGAAAGACAGAGACAGGCAAATGCAACAATAAGAGAAAATGAATATCAGATTTCCGATCTCCTCAAATATGGTGAGCCAAATTTCATTTTTGTACTATTAAGCAGATTTGTTTAAGAAAAAATTTCCATCACATCTCCAATCAATTTCTGATTTTCGGCTATGTGCTTTATGTTTTCAACATCAACCACCTCGTCGGCCTTTTTAATGGCTAGTTCCTTTGCCGCTGTATAATCTATTAACATATTATTGAGCAAGTTAACATCAACTAACATGCCCAAGTCCATGAAGAAAGCCACATTTGTGGAAGGTTTGGCCTCAAACATAAAGGTCAACTTAGGGGGGTTCAAAAAACCGATCAAATCGACGAACCGAACCAAGCCGAGCCGAACCGCCTTATTTTTGTCGGGTTTTTTGTTAATCGGTTCGTTCACGATTTTTATTTTTTTTAAACCGACTAAGTCGGTCCGGTCCTCGGGTTGAGTTAACATGGTCGGTCTGGACTGACCCGGACCGACAATAGTTAAATATATATATTTACATTTTATTTAGTGTTTTGTTTAGTAGTTAAATATAAAGACAGAACCTCTATCACTAAACTCACGGCCATAGCCCCCCACCCTCTCTCCTTCTCACTCACCCCTTCTCCTTCCCGTTGTTGCTGCCGTCTCACCCCTTCTCCTTGTTGTGCCACTACTGCTCCTCTCTCCTTATTGCGCACCCTTCTCCTTTCTAGAACAACTGAACAGTTGAATGGTGCAAGTGTGTCCTTTAACCACTTTGTGAGTTCTTTCCTATTCATGGTTTATACTTAGATTGTAATTTTCTACTTATCAATTCATTATTCCACTTTGTTGTAACTGTTGTACCCAAATATTTTTGGGTTAAATGCTTCCAAAATCCATGTCTTGGTCAAAATAATTCAAACAGACAATAAAAGGGAATTTTGGATGTCTTGTGATCCCTTTCTTTATCAGTAAAGATAAACTAATCTTAAGATGTAATATAAGTTGAAAATAATAATGGTTGCATCATAGGATGTTTTTAAACAAGAAGTAGAAGATGTTCTCTAAGTAGCAATCTTGAATTTATAAAAAATTTCAGTTTCCAATTTAAAACAATCTGGCTTTTCAAATAAAGTAGGAAGCATTGAGAGATTGAGACTGAATTTGTTAAATATTTCTTTTAAATAGTATATTTAATTAATTTTAGGACCGACAAAAAACCGAACCGACCGTGTAAAAAATTGAATCGAATAGGGTCGGTTAACCGACATTATCGGTCTGGTCTTGGTCCATTTTTCATAAACGACAAAGTCGATCGGGTCCAAAAAAACTTTAAAATTGAATCAGACCAAACCGCGAACACCCCTAGGTAAACTTCTTGGAAATCCATACTCTCTTCATATGATCCAAGGTCACTGATTAATTCTCAACAAACTCATTTATAATCTCATCAATATCTAGCTTGAAGGTTTTGAGATTCCATAATGTCAACAATGGACTATCTTGATTGACACCCCCTAAAAAAGTATTTATTGGGAACCAAAGACAATGTGATCATTGATTATGACAAAATATGATGTAAATGAAGGGGTAAAGTCCTTTTTATCTTTTCGTTATTCCCACATTCCTTGTGCTCGACACTATGGGAATCGACATCGTAGTGGCTACCACATTTTATTTAATATCTAACTAATTAATTTAGTCATATATAAATTATTGAAATTTATGTTAATTGGATTGAACTTATAGTTTTTATGCTTGAGTCATATCCAAAGTCATTTGTGGCACCCTAAGTTGGTAAGAATGTGGCATGCATATTATTTTGTTTTTGCAAAAATAATGAGAGCATAATTTAAATACAGACCCTTATGTTTAACAAAACCGTCCACCAGAATCTCCATTGGGTTGGTTTTGCGTTAAAAAAATGAAGTTTTAGAATCTCAACACTGACAAGGCGACCAACCTCATAAACAATGGTTCCCACAAGATCAAACGTTCCGACAATGGTTTCCACAGAAACATTAAAAGATATTGTTATAAAATAAACCAAACTCTTAAAGATCAATCTGTATTTGTTTATAATCATGTTAATGAATGAGTCAAGCTTAATCCTAGTTAAAGCTAATGTGTATCTATGTTTGAGTTCAAATGTCTGGTATTGTGTTTTTTAGTGCTGTTAGCATACTGAGTTGTTGTAATGTACTGCTCTAGTTCATATTACAATCAACATTTACATTTGAACTTTTTAATATCGGCTGCTGATTTTTTTAAAATGTATGAGATTCTTGAAAAATGGTGGACTGAAGTATACGTGTAGTACTATAGTGATGCTAGTATTGAGCACATTTATCGAAGGCGATAGTGTTTTTTTTAAGTTGAAGGCAACTATTATTATTGGTTTTACATTAAGATTTTATTTTTACCGGTGTACAAAATGCCATTGCATGCATGTGACACCTCGCCTATTCAAATATACGGGTGGCCAGCCCTACACTAAAATACAACAGGAATTTGAAGTGTATCATTCTCAGCATCAACCGATGAATATAAATATAACTGTAACCACCCTATATAAATAAATAAACAGGTGCCAAAAAAATTCTTTTGAAAGAGAACAAATAATAAATCAGTCACATACAACGAAGCATGAACAACAAAAGACAATAATGAACTAGATCATTACCATACTAAGACTATATATACAAAATAATATTCCCGAATATGTTGTTGGGAAACAGACCATACAACAATCAAAAGACAAGTATAAGAGATCAACATATAAGATTCATGGGTACACCACCTGATTTACAACTGTGATATCTTATCTAGATTGTAAAAATAAATGTGTCTAAAATCATAAATCCTGTAACATTCTGCACATACTACAGCTCCTAAAGACTTTGGAACAAATAATCATCATTGGCGTCCTTGCGGAGGAACATCTATAACAAACAACATATACATATAACAAGGGAAAAATATAAACAGGTCAGAGCCTGGTTTGGAAAATAGTTACAGCAAGTGAATTAAATGTATAATAATTAAATATGCAAGATTTCATAATTGATGTGGAGTCGCACTCCCTTGAGACTCAACCTCCCCTTTTAGCTACAACGCACACCTAATCATATACAAGTATATAGTAAAGCGACTCCACTAAATCTACAAACCATACCCCCTCAAGCCTATGCAAAACTCCCAAATGTGTAACTACAACCAATTAACGGCTAAATGACATTTCTCTTTAATTAAGTAACATTCAATTTCCCTAGGAACTGATGACCAAACATTTCCATATTGGGGTAACCAACTCAGTTACCAATATTATCAATCTCGTCCTCCCCCTCCTCAAAATTACCAACAACCGTACAACCAACATCCTCCTCCCCAAGTTGTAATGCAAGGTCCCCCTCCGGGACCACCTCCACCAGTTATACCTGGCTACGCGCACCCGAACAAGAGAAGTTTAGAAGAAATTTTTCAATCTTTTGCGACTTCTCAACAAGCGACAAATGCTAGGCTCGAAAAAGAAATTTCCAAGTTGGACGCTTCTTTGAGTGTGCAAGAAAAAGGAAAATTCCCGACACAACCTCATGGGCCTATTGGGCAAAATAGCATGAATTCTGATGTTTCTACTCCTTCTTCCGCTCAATGTAGGTCTATGGAACATGCTAATTCCATCACCACTCTTAGGAGTGGGAAGGTGATTAAAAATCCAATTCCACCTTCCCCGAAAGAATCCGACGAGGTCACAATAACTCCCCGAGAGAGTGAAGTGACTCGTAAAAAGAGAAGAGATAAGTCGCCGACCAAGGAGTCGAAAACTTCAGTCCCTTGTCCATTTCCCGCACCCTACCCTCAAAGGCTCCTTCCCATTGTTAAACCCAACAAAGATCAAGAGATCATGGAGACATTCAAACAAGTAAAAATCAATCTCCCTCTCCTTAACGCGATTAAGTAAATCCCTTCCTATGGCAAGTTTTTGAAAGATTTGTGCACCTTTAAGAGAAATCATGTTTCTCGCAAAAAGGTGGAGTTGACTGAACAGGTTAGTTCCATTTTCCAACACAACACAATTCCAAAATTTAAGAACCCAGGGTGTCCAACTGTTTCATGTGTGATTGGAAACTTCGCCATTAATCGCGCTCTTCTTGATCTAGGAGCTAGTGTGAACCTCTTGATGTATTCGGTTTATCTTCAATTGGACTTAGGAGAACTTAGTCCTACCAAAACTAAAATTCAATTGGTCGATGGCTCCACCAAAATTCCACGGGGCGTCTTGGAAGATATCCTCGTCCAGATTGACACCTTTGTGTTCCCGGTTGATTTTATCGTTCTTGATATCCAACATGTTTTAAGCCCGAACAATCAACCTCCCATCATCTTAGGATGACCATTCCTCGCAACCGCGAATGCTTCGATAAATTGTAGGAAAGGTGAGATAAACTTTTCTTTTGGAAATATGACATTAGATGTCAATATTTTCAATGTGTCGCACCTCTCGAGGGACGAGGATGAGCGTGTTAAGGAAGTGATCTTCGTTGGAGTGGTATGTGTAGAAGACGATCAAATTGCGAGAGAGGAAATTAAATGGAGTGTGTTGGATGTGTGTTTTGACATGTTAGGAGAGGTTGGCGTAGGTGAAATCCATAAAATCGGGGATAAATTAGGCAATTTTGATTTCACTCCGATTGATGACTCTATCGTATCCGAAATTGACATTTACATAGAGTCATCAATCCCGTGCAAGGAGAGTTGCCCGGAGGAAAACAGGGTAGATGATGTTTCTATCGATTTGTGCACCGACCGACCGATCCATCACTTTAATAACCCATGTCCCCCTCTTTCAAATATTAATTCGGTTTCCAAAACCAAACACGGGTCAAACGGTCGGGGTGGTACATTTTTTATAGGTATCATGTCATCCGATCTAGAACCCGACATAATTGTTAAGTGTGTGAACTTTAGTTGGAACAAAGTCGGAAGAATGGGAGGAATAGGTGTTAACATTGTGAAATACGTCCTAATAATATCTGCGGATTTACAACCGGACATCGTACGCAGCAGCCCCATAAGCAAGGTTGATTAGGTTCGGTAAATTCTCAATTTTGGTACCGAGCATTCCCCGGCAATGGCGCCAAAAACTTGGTGCGCTCTAAATAAAGCTAATGATTCAATTTCAAATCTATCGCAACAAGTAATATCCGGTAAGTACGGAATCGTGATCCACAGGGATTGAAACACTCCTAAGAGAACAGGATTAGGTTAAAGGGATTCTCTAAATGTCACAAAAGTTAAAGTGTAAAAGATGATTTAATAGTTTGGAAAAGTGATTGAGAGTAATCTCTAAACTAACATACTATTGATGATCAGTTAATTAATTAATAATTACGGAACTATGAAAAGAACTAAGATAAGCTTGAGTTCAAGAAATTAAAGGGATCGAGGATCATTCTCCCACCTCGGATTCACAAAGAAAGGGATTATAGGGCTTGGTTGAAATTAATTTTAATCGAGCATAACTAATTAAGTCCAAACATCAACCATGTAGAGACTAAACTCAACAATGGAGGATTAGGGGTTAGTTAGTTTTTGTTACATGGGTTGGGTTTGTAGTAAAGCTTCAAACACTAACCCTTGCATAACAAGGGAAGTTAAGAAACTATGATACTCCAATACCAACACATGAAGTTTCATTAGAACAATTATAAACCAAACCCTAAATATGAAGTTCAATCATCCAAGGTGGGATTATGATCCCCAATCATAAGTCTAGCTACTCATAATTGAAACTAAACTACACATGCTAGTTAACAACATAATTAAGTTAGTTATCTAGTTTAAACACAAACCAATACAAGAGATGGAATTAAATGCAAATTAAAGCTAGTTGAACAAGTAGAGAAGAAGTAAATGAACCTTTCTTGCCTTAATAACAACTAGTAATCAAAGCTTTACAAGTGGTTAAAAACCATAAATGAACTTGACCTAGGAGAGAGAAGAGAGTGTTTTTCTATATCACCAAATATCTAACAAAAGTAATCTTTTACCAAGGAGGAAAAACAAGAGATATATCCCTGAAATCCAACCAAAATGGCAAACTAGTAATAAGGAGAAAAACTCAAAAAATCAGCAAACCCGAATAGATTCGGCAGGGCCGAATAGATTCGCTAGAGGGAGAATGCTGCACTGGTGACCACCGAATCGATTCGGATGAACCGAATCGATTCGGTCCTGCAAACAAAATATGGCTAGGTAATTTTTGGCTTTATTTTTACCATGTTTCACCGAAACTTCCGTAACTTCTTCGTTTGAGATTGGATTCAAGCACCATTGGAGGCCACACGAAGATAAGAAGAAGGTCTACAACTTCCGTGAAGAAATCGGGATCAAAACCCGAGTGCTGAAATTACCAAAGTGCCCCCGACTGTGCAAGTGTCAACGGAACTTCTCCGCATCAAACCCAAACTTCCCAAAATGCATTCTCGAGACCTATAAAACCTCAATAAAGACACATACAAAGTATATATGATGAAGTCAGGGGTTAGTCAATAAATGAGTATAAGAATCGGGAAATACATTCACGGGAATGCTAGAATGTACAAATTAACGGGGTATAAAATACAATAAAAGTGACGAATACGGCGCCAAAAACTTGTTGCGCTCTAAATAAAGCCTATGATTCAAGTGAAAATCTATTGCAACAAGTAATATCCGGTAAGTACGGAATCGTGATCCACAGGGATTGAAACACTCCTAAGAGAATAGGATTAGGTTAAAGGATTCTCTAAACGTCACAAAAGTTAAAGTGTAAAAGATGATTTAATAGTTTGGAAAAGTGATTGAGAGTAATCTCTAAACTAACATACTATTGATGATCAGTTAATTAATTAATAATTACGGAACTATGAAAAGAACTAAGATAAGCTTGAGTTCAAGAAATTAAAGGGATCGAGGATCATTCTCCCACCTCGGATGCACAAAGAAAGGGATTATAGGGCTTGGTTGAAATTAATTCTAATCGAGCATAACTAATTAAGTCCGAACATCAACCATGTAGAGACTAAACTCAACAATGGAGGATTAGGGGTTAGTTAGTTATTGCTAGATGGGTTGGGTTTGTAGTAAAGCTTCAAACACTAACCCTTGCATGACAAGAGAAGTTAAGAAACTATGATACTCCAATACCAACACATGAAGTTCCATTAGAACAATTATAAACCAAACCCTAAATATGAAGTTCAATCATCCAAGATGGGATTATGATCCCCAATCATAAGTCTAGCTACTCATAATTAAAACTAAACTACACATGCTAGTTAACAACATCATTAAGTTAGTTATCTATTTTAAACACAAACCAATACAAGAGATGGAATTAAATGCAAATTAAAGCTACTAGAACAAGTACAGAATAAGTAAATGAACCTTTCTTGCATTAATAACAACTAGTAATCAAAGCTTTACAAGTGGTTAAAAACCATAAATGAACTTGACCTAGGAGAGTGAAGAGAGTGTTTTTCTATATCACCAAATATCTAACAAAAGTAATCTTTTACCAAGGAGGAAAAACAATAGATATATCCCTAAAATCCAACCAAAATGGCAAACTAGTAATAAGGAGAAAAACTCAAAAAATCAGCAAACCCGAATAGATTCGGCAGGGCCGAATAGATTCGCTAGAGGGAGAATGCTGCACTGGTGACCACCGAATCGATTCGGATGGACCGAATCGATTCGGTCCTGCAAACAAAATATGGCTAGGTAATTTTTGGCTTTATTTTTCCCATGTTTCACCGAAACTTCCGTAACTTCTTCGTTTGAGATCCGATTCAAGCACCGTTGGAGGCCACGCGAAGATAAGAAGAAGGTCTACAACTTCCGTGAAGAAATCGGGATCAAAACCTGAGTGCTGAAATTACCAAAGTGCCCCCGACTGTGCAAGTGTCAACGGAACTTCTCCGCATCAAACCCAAACTTCCCAAAATGCATTCCCGAGACCTATAAAAGCTCAATAGAGACACATGCAAAGTATATATGATGAACTCAGGGGTTAGTCAGTAATTGAGTATAAGAACCGAGAAATACATGCGCGGGAATGCTAGAATTTACAAATTAACGGGGTATAAAATACAATAAAATTGAGGAATCACACCCCCTAACTTATACATTGCTTGTCCCGAGCAATGAATTATGAAGAAACAAGTGGTGTCAACAAAACCAAAATAGAAGAAATATGTACATAGAAGGAAAAATGCCACTTTCGTAGGCGAACGATTGCATTTAGCGTTTGCAATAAGTCGTTTTAAACCCCTAGGTGGCCTTAGGGGACGAGTGAGGTCTCGTGAGGGTATCCAGGGATGACACCCACAAACATCAAATCAACTCATACTATGATACGACAAAAACCAATGCGTAGCTCAACAAATATCTAAGAAGCACAATTTATCAACAAAGTGAACAAAGCTCGCACAAAAGACGACAATTATCGGCATTAAACAAATAACTTCAATAAAAATCGAAACCATGGAAATGCGAAATAAGCGGAAACATGTGGTAATTTAGATTTGGCAAAACTTTCAAAATCCATATAAATGCTAAGGCATGCATACTCAAATTCTCTCCAGTTGTTACACTCAACAAATGAAACACTCGGAAATGGGATGTAACACACACGGGACATGCGGGCATAAAGAGTAATTGTAAAGGAAAACTAGGCCACACACATGTCATCAATGAAGAACGCAATATAAAAGTTGAAAATACAATCTCATGAAAGGATATCGTATATTAACCAAGAGAAAAGCATTTAAACAGATTATCGCTAATGTTCGACCTTTGAATCACATCACCCTAGGATCAAATAGGACTTTTAGGGTATAGAATTTAGGCTAGGTTAGGGTTAAGAAAAGAAAGGGGTGTGTGTAGGATCAAAGGAGATTCGGGAATAACGCGCGGGATAATGGATTTAATGGGAAATTTAGGAATCGAAATCAAATTCCAAAAGCAAGGTATTCATGAGAGTGAGACTTTGATTTTCATGCACATGGTGAAATGGGAATCAACTAGGACCCATTTTATTCTATATTTCTTTTCTTTCTTTTTCTAACTTTTTCTTTTATTTTTCGCTTGCTCTTTTCTTTTTCGCTTTTTCTTTAGACCACTCATAGCTTGATTGCAATCCATATAAACAACAACATTCAATCCCGGGAATAATCCCTATTCAAGGTATGGGAGGAGTAAATAAGGGTTTAGGACTCCAATGTGGAGTTGGACAAGGGATTTGGGGATGAAACGAAAGGAACAGTAAGGATCAAGGGGGTTGACTAGGGAAAACATTTAAGGGTAAGGTTAAGGTCATATGGGTTAAACAACAACGAGGGCCTATAATCATTTCCTAAAGTTTCATGTGATTTGCGGGACTCAACACCATTGAAAATCATGCTCAAGTGATAAATCAATTAATATGCAATCAAATGGAAATAAAATGAGATTGACAATGAGTTCATTGACAAGAAAGAGATAGAGTGGATGTATACGCTCACAAATGACGATAAGTCTCAATTTTCACTTTTGTAAGGGTATAGCATGCTCCTAAAATTAACGAATTTGAAACGCTTTAAACCAAATCATAAATAATGATTTATGTATATGCTCAAAGCTTCACAGTTTAATTTTATGAGGCTATTCACAATGCAAATAATAACGGGCTAAAGGCTAATAAATCAAAGACTCAAAGCATGCTTCATAGCTATACAATAGGATCTGCCGATCATATAAGTAATCATAGTAGATATGAGAGAAATTTTTTTTATTATTATTATTTTTTTTATTAATAAATAAATAAATACTAACATGATAACCTAAAATAAATAAATACTAACATGAAACTTTAGGAAAGGATTATAGGCCCTCGTTGTTGTTTAACCCATATGACCTTAACCTTACCCTTAAATGTTTTCCCTAGTCAACCCCCTTGAGCCTTACTGTTCCTTTCGTTTCATCCCCAAATCCCTTGTCCAACTCCACATTGGAGTCCTAAACCCTTATTTACTTCTCCCATACCTTGAATAGGGATTATTCCCGGGATTGAATGTTGTTGTTTATATGGATTGCAATCAAGCTATGAGTGGTCTAAAGAAAAAGCGAAAAAGAAAAGAGCAAGCGAAAAACAAAAGAAAAAGTTAGAAAAAGAAAGAAAAGAAATATAGAATAAAATGGGTCCTAGTTGATTCCCATTTCACCATGTGCATGAAAATCAAAGTCTCACTCTCATGAATACCTTGCTTTTGGAATTTGATTTCGATTCCTAAATTGCCCATTAAATCCATTATCCCGCGCGTTATTCCCGAATCTCCTTTGATCCTACACACATCCCTTTCTTTTCTTAACCCTAACCTAGCCTAAATTATATACCCTAAAAGTCCTATTTGATCCTAGGGTGATGTGATTCAAAGGTCGAACATTAGCGATAATCTGTTTAAATGCTTTTCTCTTGGTTAATATGCGATATTCTTTCATGAGATTGTATTTTCCACTTTTATATTGCGTTCTTCATTGATGACATGTGTGTGGCCTAGTTTCCCTTTACAATTACTCTTTATTCCCACATGTCCCGTGTGTGTTACATCCCATTTCCGAGTGTTTCATTTGTTGAGTGTAACTACTGGAGAGAACTTGAGTATGCATGCCTTAGCATTTATATGGATTTTGAAACTTTTGCCAAATCTAAATTACCACATGTGTCCGCTTATTTCGCATTTCCATGGTTTCGATTTTTATTGAAGTTATTTGTTTAATGTCGATAATTGTCGTCTTTTGTGTGAGCTTTGTTCACTTTGTTGATAAATTGTGCTTCTTAGATATTTGTTGAGCTACGCATTGGATTTTGTCGTATCATAGTATGAGTTGATTTGATGTTTGTGGGTTTCGTCCCTGGAAACCCTCACGAGACCTCACTCGTCCCCTAGGGCCACCTAGGGGTTTAAAACGGCTTATTGCATACGCTAAATGCAATCGTTCGTCTACGAAAGTGGCATTTTTCCTTCTATGTACATATTTCTTTTATTTTGGTTTTGTTGACACCACTTGTTTCTTCATACTTCATTGCTCGGGACTAGCAATGTATAAGTTAGGGGGTGTGATTCGTCACATTTATTGTATTTTATACCCCGTTAATTTGTAAATTCTAGCATTCCCGTGCATGTATTTCCCGGTTCTTATACTCATTTATTGACTAACCCCTGAGTTCATCATATATACTTTGCATGTGTCTTTATTGAGCTTTTATAGGTCTCGGGAATGAATTTTGGGAAGTTTGGTTTTGATGCGGAGAAGTTCCGTTGACACTTGCACAGTCGGGGGCGCTTTGGTAATTTCAGCACTCGGGTTTTGATCCCGATTTCTTCACGGAAGTTGTAGACCTTCTTCTTATCTTCGCGTGGCCTCCGACGGTGATTGAATCCGATCTCAAACGAATAAGTTACGGTAGTTTCGGTGAAACATGGGAAAAATAAAGCCAAAAATTACCTAGCCATATTTTGTTTGCAGGACCGAATCGATTCGGTGGTCACTAGTGCAGTATTCTCCCTCTAGAGAATCGATTCGGCCCTGCCGAATCGATTCGGGTTTGCTGATTTTTTGAGTTTTTCTCCTTATTACTTGTTTGCCATTTTGGTTGGATTTTAGGGATATATCTCTTGTTTTTCCTCCTTGGTAAAAGATTACTTTTGTTAGATATTTGGTGATATAGAAAAATACTCTCTTCTCTCTCCTAGGTCAAGTTCATTTATGGTTTTTAACCACTTGTAAAGCTTTGATTACTAGTTGTTATTAATGCAAGAAAGGTTCATTTACTTCTTCTCTACTTGTTCTACTAGCTTTAATTTCCATTTAATTCCATCTCTTGTATTGGTTTGTGTTTAAACTAGATAACTAACTTAATTATGTTGTTAACTAGCATGTTTAGTTTAGTTTCAATTATGAGTAGCTAGACTTATGATTGGGGATCATAATCCCACCTTGGATGATTGAACTTCATATTTAGGGTTTGGTTTATAATTGTTCTAATGGAACTTCATGTGTTGGTATTGGAGTATCATAGTTTCTTAACTTCTCTTGTCATGCAAGGGTTAGTGTTTGAAGCTTTACTACAAACCCAACCCATCTAGCAATAACTAATTAACCCCTAATCCTCCATTGTTGAGTTTAGTCTCTACATGGTTGATGTTCGGACTTAATTAGTTATGCTCGATTAGAATTAATTTCAACCAAGCCCTATAATCCCTTTATTTGTGAATCCTAGGTGGGAGAATGATCCTCGATCCCTTTAATTTATTGAACTCAATCTTATCTTATTTCTTTTCATAGTTCAGTAATTATTAATTAATTAATTGATCATCAGTAGTATGTTAGTTTAGAGATTACTCTCAATCAGTTTTTCAAACTATTAAATCATCTTTTACACTTTAACTTTTGTGACGTTTAGAGAATCCCTTTAACCTAATCCTGTTCTCTTTGAGTATTTCAATCCCTGTGGATCACGATTCCGTACTTACCGGATATTACTTGATGCGATAGATTTGCACTTGAATCATAAGCTTTATTTAGAGCGCACCAATGATGGACAGTAGATACATTTCCGCCTTTTTTCTCAATGGGGGGTTAACATTTTCCCCAAATCGTCTGTTTCACTTTTTTCAATACTTTGACATAGTTCCTACTCAATTCTCTCCAAGTGTTTGGAAGATCGTTAATGGATTCCATAGAATAAATCATCTTTATGGCGCCAATTTAGGGTTAGCTAAAATCCGCTATTGTTATACCTTTTCTCGCATAAGCGGGGGGCTCTTATATCTATTAGCAACGAGTCCAGATAGGGTACTGGTAGTAAATTTACCTGATTCCCCTAAGGACTACTAGTCTAAAGGATTCATTGCTAGAAATAGGCAATTTCCTCACCAAATAGAGGGCATAAGAAATAGGGGACCTCGGATCCCTACTTATGGGAAGGAGTACATAGGTTGTTACCAAACCTTTTCATTTATTGCTTGCTTGTTCACTTTTAATGCGTCTTTTGTCTAATGTTCTCTTCTCTTTCCCTTTTTCAGTGAGGGCTAAAAACCAAGAACTTACTCCTCGAGAGATCCGGGATGCTGAGCTGATAAAGGTGTAACACCCTATATTTTTATGGCTTTTAAATTGGGGATTTATTTATTTAATTGAGATAAATTAATTTAATATTAATCCGAACATTTATTTTAAATATTTACTAGCATGAAGAGTGTTAGTAATTATTGGGAATTTGTTGAATATTACTTAATGAGTAAAGTAATATGTAGAATTGAATTTATTAAAATTGTCACGAGTGATTAATATGATAATTATGGAAATTAAGTCGGAACGCGCCTGTATCGTGTCGAGACTAAATTATTATAATAAAAAGTGAATAAATTATAAGTTTCATGTATGATCATTTCGAGTGCACTAACGTGTCCAGAAGGGTCGATATAGTCAGAAAAGTGTACCCGGGGGTTTAGTTTGGGTCCCGGGACTATTTTAGGCCTAACTGGCATCCCGGGAGGGTATTGTGGTCATTCTGTATTTTTGAGTAATTAAGCCCACGAATTTCCCTAAATTATATCAGCTATTAGATTTAATCTTTTAGGTTTATCAATCACAGAAACATAGAACGGCCATTCGAGAATAAAGGAAGAGAGCTCTTCAAGACTAGATCACAAACCGTAACACCTTTTTCAAGAATAACACCGACAGGGCATAGATCGTAAGACGAGAAATGCAACCATACCTTCATCACCAACAGATCAGACCTTCAATTCCAAGGAAAGTATCTATCTTGCTGATTCCTAGTTGATAATTCACTCATGTTAGAATAGGATTGATAAATATATGTTTTATTGAAGAATTTCATGAATTATGAGATTTAAATCACATGTTTTAGGAGTAATACATGTAATCTGGAAGCCTTTTCATATGTATAGGATTACCCATGAAATTATAATGGTTTAGAAGAAAGAAATCTGGAAAAAGAGTTAGAAACTTGGAAATTTTGATGAAACTAGGGTTCTTGACAAATATGGAGAATGGGCCCTTTAATCCTATGTCTTTGATGAAATTTATACAATCTTTAGGTAGAAAATCATGTGGATAGGTATATATAGTCATTGGTTTAATTGGTTGGGAGTTTGGGACTCGTTTATGGAGTTTTGGTTGAGTTTCAATAAGGAAACCCGTAGCTAATAATGGCAGAATCTGGGCTACATCTGCTCGATCGATCGATCGACTCAAGAATGTCGATCGATCGACCTCCTTCATCGATCGATCGACCCCTCCTGAAAATTGCATGTTTTTCCTCTTTTTCTCTAATTCAGATAAAATGCATGGGAACCCTTGAATATCATTTAAAGAGCATAATGGGTCACGAAGAGGACCAGTAGGGTCTAAGTAGATTCCATTGAATATAATTTTATATGGGATGTAACTGTGGGCTAACAGGGGTTTGACACATATTGGAAACCGTGCGTACATTAACTAAGGAATTGAGAGATTCATGAATGACTTAGACCAGTATGTCAGAGAAGGTTTCCCTACTGAATTTACCTTTAGGAAGAGAGAATACTTCGAGGGACGAGAAGAAATTATGAAATGATTATAATTGAGAATAAAAAGAGATGAGTTCTTTATGCGTAAGGATTGGGTGCGTACGGTTAAAAATATTTTTATGGTTTGTGGGCGAATCTAATTGAAAAATGTGAATATTGATATATATGATCGAGTGCATGTGTATATATATAGTATATATTTGTGTATAATCATACCCGCGTTACTTTCTATCACGGAGGTTGCTGCGCCGGGACAGTCTTATCTCGATGGGACCTTTATGGTAGATATTGACTTGTACCCTAGAACATAGGATTCCTTGGTATAGGTTATCTGAGAATTATAGTCAGACGGTCATAAGAGACGTGAGGGGTATGTGCTGACCTCTTAGTGACTTGGAACTATGCTTCGCCTCCATTTTGTGTGTATTGTGTTAATACAGTTCGAGAGCGATTCCGAACTAGTATTTCCCTTATTACGATAGATACGAAAATTTGATAGCAGATTATGCCAACAGCATAGATTCTCTGTGGGGTGCCGATAGTATATATATTATATGAGTGATTAATATATATACGTATATATAGAATTCTTCTATTGTGCGTATAAGTAGATAAATATTCAGTAAATGCTCCATAATGGTCGTAAGCGTTCGGGAACTTTATAACAGTATTGAGAAATATATATTCGACGTAAGAAATCACTAAGAGACTGATCCCTAAACTAAAATCATAGTATTATGACTTCGCGAAATAGAATTTATGGGGGAGGAATTAGATAGACTAATGAGGCATTTTTTTACGATAGGAATGCACACTAGATGAGAGGTGAGAATTCTCAAGAGAGTGTCACGTACTAACATGGTTGTTATATTATCTAGTAAGCATTTCAAATACTTGCTAAACTATTTTAAAACTGTTTTTACACTCAGGCTCTGACCCGTTTCCTATCATTCTCTCTATAGTTTCTTTGGATTGGACGTGTTGCAACTTAGGTGGGAGTTGCAGGCCCTTGCAGTAGAAGAACTCTTCCTTGATTCAGCTCTTGATTTAGTACTTCGTAGCTAGGTCATGTGTTGCCCGATTTCCTATTTCAGTTTAGACTTATTAGAGATTTTGTATTTATTTATGTTTTCAGTATTCATTACTCATTTGGGAGTTATTTCATGTCATGATGATTTCACTTATGGTTATTGACCTGGTTTGGATATTCTAGTTGACATGTTTCTTTTGGATGATTGTTATCCTTAGCATTTATGCTATTCTTAAACTGATGTATATTTAAAAAAAAGGTTTTTACGATGGGATGTAATAAAAGAAATAATATTCTAAATGTTTTGACACTTAGCTTAATTAATGAGGGTAATTAAAAACGGAAAATTATTTTCGACAGTGATGCTAAGAATGAACCACACCGTTCACCTTGATTTTTAATTTAATAAAGGACTGATCACCCGGTATTTAATTAGGCGGGGTGTTATTTCTCTTTAGGATCTGTACGGCTTATTTCTCTTTCAGATGAGCGTCTTTAATATAGAGCCCTATTTTTAGGATTATTATGTTCTTGTGTTTACGCTTACGTCTTCAGCTATTTGAGATTTAATAATAACTGTAGACTAATAAACTTCCTTCTCATTTCAGATGACTCCAAGATGAGCACCCCGAGACAAGAATGCCCAGCACGAGCAACCAATAGCTCTGGCTCAGGGAATGATGAATGCAAACGAAGTAGTCGCCATTGTTGCTCAGGTGGTGAATGTCGTATTAGCGGTGGTACAGCAGGCTCCACCCCAGTTTCAGGCAGTAGTGCTAGTGCTAGAACAGTTTTCCACTGCATGGGAGCGGGTCAGGGATGCCTTTTAGAAGGCGCATCCCCGGAGTTCTCGAGTAGCTCGAACATCGTGATCACTAGCCAATGGAAGAAGGACAACCAGAGGCATCTGTGTATGTATGAGTGCACTGACGTGCAGAGATAGTTACTGGCTTCCTTCAAGCTAGTGGGGGACTCTTTGAAGTGGTGGGAGTCTACCACCACCTTAGAGGAGAGGGACAGCATGTCAATTCAGTCATTTTGGTTTGACCGTAAATATTTCCCATCTACCGTGCAGACTAAGATGAGGCGGAGGTTACTGAATCTTAAGAAGGAGAGTATGATTGTTGCTGGGTATGAGGAGGAGTTCATGAGACTTCTCACTATAGTTCCGGAGGAGTCATCCACTGAGGAGAAGAAGATATTGTTGTTTTTAGATGGATTCGCCTGGAGGATTTGTCAGCACCTTATAGGTAATCTATCATTGGGTACTTACACTGACGTACTCAACGTCGCTTTGTTGCACTTCCAGGTCCACCGCTTCCATCAGCAGGGAAGTAAACGAGTAGAGGAGTCCATCCAGCATGCGCAGACAGGGGTCAGTAGTTCTGGTAGGGCACCAGCAACCCAAGGGCAGACCCGTCACAGTGAGCAGAGTTCCCATCAGGGGGACCCTGCCAAGCGATTCCTATCCAAAAATTCCAGGAAAGGATTTGGGGGTTATAGATAGGACCATCAGGCTATTCCAGTTAGCATGGCCAGCAGGGCTAACATCGTCAGTAGCAGGGCCCTCAAGGCCAACAGCATTTTCAGTAGGGCTAGTGGCGAGGTGGTAACGGCCAACAGGGTCATGGTCAGTAGGGACAGAGGGGAGGAAACTTCAGGGGCAGGTGTTTTGGATGTGGCAAGAATGGCCATAGGTGCCAGGAGTGCCAAGAGGGGGATAGGGCCCCATAACAGTAGGGTGCCCTTAATGAGCCGCAGAGGCCACTATTTCCAGCCTCCCTCCCAGTGCCAGCTCAGATGCCACCCTGCCAGCCATCCCAGTAGCCCAATCTAGCAGGGGCAATTGCAATATGGACATGTCTATAACATCCACCAGCCAGCAGTACCGCAGGCGTCACCCGCGATAGAGGGTATGTTTCCTATTCATGGCACTATGGGGCGTGTTTTATTTGATACTGAGGCATCACACTATTTTATAGCTACGAGCTTCGCACAGTCCACGGCAAAGAGTACAGTAACATGTGTAGATTCACCACTGGGAAATGGGTCCTTAATTTACTTTATATGCTGGGGAGTAGGTATTGAGATTGGTAGCTTAATTTTACCTGTGGACATGCTCGTTTTAAATATGCATGAATAAGATGCCATTATTGGCATGGATTGGCTCACTACGTATAGATCCATGATAGATTATTTCGGTAGGAGTATTATATTTTCCATTCCTGGTTAGGAGATATTTTTGGTGGCAATGCTTCGCCCTGAGGGAGGATCGTCCACTCATTTGTATTACATAGAGGAGGAGACCTCTAAGGATATTGTGATTCCCTTGGATTCGATTCCAGTTGTTCGTGAATTTTTAAATGTATTCCAGTAGATATAGGGCCTACCTCCCAGTTGAGAGATAGATTTTTTCATAGACTTGATGTCCGGCACTCGAGCAATAGCATGTGCTTCGTACCGTATGGCTCTAGCGGAGATGAGGGAGTTACGGAATCAGATAGAGCATCTATTGGGTCAGGGCTTCATTCGTAGGAGCACCTCACCTTGGGGTTCTCCAGTGTTGCTTGTGAATAAGAGAGATAGTTCAATGAGGTTGTGCATGGACTACAGAGAGTTGAACAAGGTCACGATACGGAATAAGTATTTATTTCCTCAAATCGATGACCTATTCTACCAGCTGAGAGGAGCAGCCTTATTTTCGAAGATAGATTTATGATCGGGATACCATCAGCTACGAATTAGGGAGTAGGATGTGTCAAAGACTGCTTTCTTGATAAGATATGGGTCCTATGAGTTTAGAGTCATGCTATTTGGGTTGACAAATGCTCCCTCCGTATTCATGGACTTGATGAACCGGGTGTTCAGAGAGTTCTTGGATCAGTTTGTCATCGTCTTCATAGATGACATCCTGATTTATTCACAGACTGAGGAGGAGCATGTCAATCACTTGAGACAGGTTCTTCAGACTCTATGAGAGCATCAGATGTATGCTAAGTATGAAAAGTGAGGATTCTGGTTGCGGGAGGTATAGTTTTGGGGGCATATTGTGTTGGAATTAGGGATATCGGTTGACCCGATCAAAGTGTTGGCAGTAAGGGAGTGGGGATATCCCATGACATCGAAAGAGGTGAATAGTTTCTTAGGGTTAGCCGAGTACTACAGGCGGTTCATTCGAAGCTTTTTGAAGATAGCAGGTCCATTGACGAATCTGACTCATAAGGGATTACCGTATGTATGGGATGATGCTTGTCAATTGGCTTTTGATGAGATAAAAGATAAGATGACTTTGGTGCCAGTTCTTGCTTTGCCCAGGCCGAGAGTGTAGTACCTGGTGTATACTGACGCCTCTTTAAAGGGACTCGGTGTAGTACTTCAGTAGGAGGAGCAGGCTATAGCTTTTGCCTCCCGCAAGCTTAAGCCTCATGAAAGGAATTATCCCACCCATGACCTGGAGCAATTCGCGTTCATGTTAGCATTGAGGATTTGGAGACATTACTTATTGGGGGAGAAATTTTCCTTGTTCACAGACCATAAGTCACTGAAATACTTATTCACTCAACGAGAGTTGAATATGCGTCAGTGCAGGTGGATGTAGTTTGTGAAAGACTACCAGTTCAAGATACAGTACCATCCGGGGAAGGCTAACGTGGTTGCTGATGCGTTAAGCCATAGGCCGGTAGGTTAGGTAGAGAAAGAATGGAAAATGAAATGGAAAGAGTTGGGACACCAGGACGCGGTAGCCCCTTCCTTTATATCCGTTATGACAGTCATGCCCGAGATTGTTATGACGAAGATACAGGCCCAAGCTGTGGATACATTTTCTCAGGATCAGATTGTACGACTCTTAGTTGAGGGTGCTGAGTCCTATTTAGTGAGTTTTTATGGGGGTTTGAGGTTTAATGGGAGATTGGTAGTCCCGGAGGGAGAATAATTACGTCATGCAGTAATGACACAGTCGCACGGGTCCAGATTTTTGGTATATCCTAGAGGGGATAAAATATACCAAGACATGAGGAGGCAGTACTGGTGGAGTGGGATGAAGAAGGACATTGTGCATCACCTGTCAGATGGTAAAGGTGGACCACCAGAAACCTCCAGGGTTACTTCAGTCATTAGAGATACCTACGTGGAAATGGGAGAGCATTTCTATGGATTTAATTACTGGTCTACCTACATCACAGCGGGGTCACGATTCCATATGGGTTATAGTGGATCGATTGACCAAGGTAACTCATTTTCTACCAGTGCAGACAGACTACACCACGGGACAGTATGCACGGTTATTTATTGTCTAGATAGTTAGGCTACATGGGGTGCCCCTGATATTTTATTTGATAGAGATAAGATTTTTATGTCGAGCTTCTGGGAGAGCTTTCAGGAGGCCATGGGTACGGAGTTGAGATTGAGTTCAGCTTATCACCCACACATGGATGGACATATAGAGCGTACCAATCAGATGCTGGAGGATATGCTACGCATGTGTGTCCTTGATTTTGAAGGGGATTGGGAACCGTACCTTCCACTAGTGTAGTTCGCTTATAATAACTCCTATCAGTTCACGATCGGCATGGCCCCATTTGAGGCTTTGTATGGCATACCTTTTCGTTCTCCCGCTTGATGGATAAAGGTGGGGGATATTAAGTTTCTCGAACCAAAGGTGATTTAGGAGACATCAGCTAGGGTTGAGCTAATCAGAAGTCGCATTAGGGTAGCCCAGGACCAGCAGAAAAGCTACAGTGATGCAAAGCGGTCCTTCTGAGAGTTTAGCGTAAGGGACCAAGTATTACTACGTGTGTTTCCTATGAAAGGAGTAATGATATTTGGGAAGAAGGGGAAGTTGGCTCCGAGGTCCGTAGGACCATTTCCCATTATCTAAAGGATAGGACCGGTGGCATACAGATTGGGTTTGCCATAGCACTTACACCGAATTCAAGATGTATTCCACATCTCGTCGTTGAGACGATATCTTTGGGATGATATGGCCCAGACTCACATCACGATAGATGAGATTGATTTATATCCCGATAGTTCTTATCAGGAGAGACCAGTGGCTGTCCTAGACCATAGCGAGAGGAGATTGAGGTCAAAGGTAGTTACACTTGTACGGGGCTAGTGGGAGCATCATAATGTGGAAGAGTCCACTTGGGAGCGTGAGGCAGATATGCGCGAAAAATACCCAGATTTATTTTAACAATGTACGCCTTATTTTCCGAATTTCGGGATAAAATTTTATTATTAGGGGGGAAGTATGTAATACCCCGTATTTTTATGACTTTTAAATTGGCGATTTATTTAATTTAATTGAATAATCCAAAAATTTATTTTAAATATTTACTAGCATGACAAGAGTTAGTAATTTTTAGGAATTTGTTCAATATTACTTAATGAATAAATTAATATGTATAATTGAATTTATTAAAATTGTCATGGGTGATTAATATGACAATTATGGAAATTAAGTCGGAACGCGTCTATGTCGTGTCGGGACTAAATTATTATAATAAAAAAAGAATAAATTATAAGTTACCTGTATGGTCATTTCGAGTGAGCCAACGTGTCCGATAAGTAGAGAAAATCTTGGATTTAGAATATGTTCTTATTGATTTGAAAAAGTGAACTTTAAAAATCTAAGGAGGTTTGATTGAAAAAATGTGGAGTTTAGTTACAAAAGGAGCTCTAAAAGGGCTTCTTGAAAGTCTAAAATGTGTTATTTGAAACTCTAATCCCGCATCTATAGTTATAGGGAAAATTATTGCACAAATATAGGCATTAAATATTGGTAGATATATGTTTTACAAAATAAAAACTCGCATACTCGTTCGGACGTGGTACTTCATCTCGTTCGAAAAGCTTCCAACGAAACTTTAAATGACATTTCAGATCCGAGCCAAAAGGCGACATTCCAGATCTCGTTCAAATGTGGAAACTCATTTTAACAACATGTCTACTCTCGTTCGAATGATATCCATCTCGTTCTAAGGAGTTAGAGATATTTCAAATTTTATTATAAAAATCATTTAAAATATTTTGAAAACCTTTTAAACCAAAATCTTTAAAAAATAACCCCTAGAAATTTAAAGTTTTTACCAAACCACCTCATAACTATTCTGAATGTTGTTGAGATGAACAATCTTCAATCTTCCCAAAGTCATCAACTTCTTTTCTTTAAATACATGGAAGTAGTCATAAAGGTGCAGTGGGGTATAGTGGGATATGCCAAAATAAAATAAAAAATGAGCAATTATAAAACTTGCTCTTATACTGGGATCAAATCCTACGAAGTTCCAATAGGAGGTGTATTTATATGTATGGGCTACGAGATACCGGGTATAAATGAAAATATAATATTTTTATTCATATATAAATTGGCTATATTCTCGTGACAAAGCATTGAGTCGTTAGGTCCATCAAGTTAAATAGACTTGATTCGTTATGAGTGAGGCACAATCTAGACTAGGTTAGATGAACCTTGATGATTGAAGATTAAAGACCATGCACCGTCTCTCATCTGAAGACTTCTTTGGCCATGCATTCACTTTGGAATTCGAAGATTATATCTTTTTTATAGATTGTGAATTAATTATGGCTAACACACACAAGTGCACAATTATTTTTTGAAAATATGTGAGGATGTAAAAATTATTGGAACAAGTGTTTAAAAGTTTTTAAAACTATCCCAGAACATTTAAAAAAAATTAGGAACTGATTAAACCTTTTTTGGACTTTGTAAATCCTTTTATAGTCTTGTTGCAGTTACCTGTTTGAACGATCTTATTATCGTGCCCGTTCGAACGACCAGTGCAAACAACCTTGGTATTTTTCCCATTCGAATGGTTGGCTCACGATGTTCATTCTGGATATGATTGTGTGCACAGCCAAATCTTATTGTGCACATGAATGACCCAGATTTGCCAAAAAAATCTATTTAATGGCACAATTCCCATCATTTCAAAATAATATGAAAATCTCACATCTAAATAATCCTTCTGAGCGTATTTTCGAGGTTGGAATCATTTACCCTTGCTTTTCTATCCAATTTTACTTTTCCCCTCCAAAATTGTCAAAAGTTATATATATACTTGATCTATATCTTTTTTAAAGAATTGAGAATGCTTTGGTTTAGATTCATATACAATCCTTGGTTAATTCAATCCACTTTTGAATTACTATGATTAAGTACTCGGTGATCTAAAACTAGAGATGCTTCAGTTTATTTGAGGAATTGGAGCATGTCATGAATCCAAGAAAGAGAGTGGACTTCTTCATTCGTGGTGTGTATCTCATTACTGATTCTTGTTGTCTATGGGGAAGAGTTGAGGGTTACATAAGTGACAACACAATGAGGATTGTGTGAGAGGTGTCTTCCTTTTGTAAAATTTCTTTTCAAATATAAATTATAATTGGAATGTTTTGATGATACGAGAAATCGTCCACTTTTCGTTCTCGTACCAGCAAGTCAAGTGTAAAATACATAATAAGCAGATAAAGCGAATAAAAAGAGATAAAAGACAGGATATAGAGTGGCTCGGCCATAAAACTATCCTACATCGACTTTGGTGCCTCGTTCTCATTATATATGTTGTTTAATACAATATTATTGAACCTAAAGAGGCGTACAAGCACAAGAAAGAGGAGACAGTACATGACTATGAGGATTCTGGGAGTACTGAAAAGATGGTTGCGATGCCGAAGAGTAGCCCTCAAGAAGAACCGAGAGATGTAGAGTGCATCATGATCTTAGGACTAGGTATCAGCACTAGAAATGAACTCGGAGCCCCCTATCTCGAGGTGTGGGCCTCTATTTATAGGAGGTGTATGTGATGCATCATTGCTGTAATGGATTGGGCGTGCGGCCAGTTGAGTGGACAAACTTGGTTCGCACCTTGTAACATGTAAGGGACCGCATCCTATAACAGAAGGGCTGCGACAGTAGGCCAGAGAGGCATATATAGGTAAGGCTGCAGCCTATAAATGATAGGCTACGTTGCTGGGTCTTCTGCACATTCCCATTGTATATTCATTCCGCGACAGGGTGCTATATTTTCCCTATTAATAAGCCCCCAAGGCATAGTTCTAAGGGTTGATTTGGTGTTGCGTCTTGTTGTTAACCTTTCACGATGTGTTGTCTCTGCAGTGGCTATTTTCAAAGCGACATTTCGTCTTCTCGCGCCCTCTTATATAAATGTATTCGACTATGGCCTTCATTACGTTTTCCAAACTCTTGAGAGAAAATCGAAGGAAAATTTGTGTCAATTCATTCTTTGAGTTTTTTGGCATGCATTTGGTGGTGCTTTGTGGTGTCAGGAGGCTGAGCAAGAGATTTTGCTAATTTCCAGGTAACTTTCACATCAAACTCCTCCTCAATAGTTCTATAATTCAATTTCTTCAACTATTCTTGATTTCTGATTGTAAATGATCCATCGAATTCATGGCGTGCAAAATGACTAGTGTAATCAACTGTTTGCCGCCTGAATCCATGTCTGCTAACTCCATAATGAATTGAACATAGTTGAACTCTTGTGATTGGTTGGATATTAATATATAAATGATTTTTTATTTGGATCAATCTTCAATCAATAAAATAAACCCTTAATCTTCCATTGCTCACCCAAGGACCAACTGTTGTTGACTTGCGTAGGATTGAATTTGTTGGCCTTAGTGTAATGCAAGTACTGAAAACTTACCATTCTATTCTTGAAGTTCTTGAGAAAACCCTTTAAATTCTAGGACTTTGATCTTTAGAATAGGCCATCTTCAGTGTTAAGCTGTCTAGGAGTTTGGCCACGGCAGGTAGCATATTCTTATGTTACTTAGCTGCGGCCTCATGTCAATACTTGTATGATGAATATCCTTTTGTCCTTAGGGTTTAGCCTTAGGCTAGAAGTCATGGCGCTTTTTAATAAACTAAAAGTCTAAGGAATAATACTACATACCAAATGTATGCTTCCCCAAAGTAATGTGCCAGGACAGTAGTTGTAATCCCTAGGATTCCAAAGCCCATTGAAACTTTTATTTCGCTTCCAAACTTATTATTATATTATTCCTGTCGCGGCCTTTAAAAGAGGCTTATCTGACATTACTGGTTGCGGTACCTAACAACGGACTTTCTGCTTTTCAGGTCTTGCCGCATCCATATGAGTTGGAATCCTGACGAATTTCTGAAGGATTTCTAGAACAAATAATTTGGAGTTTCTCCTCCTGAACTCCTTTATGTGCATCTTTTACAGAAATTTGAGCCTTGCATGATTAAAGATTGCCTAAATTATGTCACTTTAGATTCCAACTCCTTGGAAACCACTTGTAGGAAAGAGACTAACTCTGCGGGCTCCTCTTATAGGAAAGGTAGTGAGACCACAATAATGGAAGAGAAGGCCAATTCTAGTAGCAGCCCCATGAATATAGATGACAAGGCTGCTGGGCCTTCTGATGCTCGGGACGCACCTGTTGGCCCCTCTAACAGAGCAGAGATACCTCATGCGGTCTTAAACGTTCGCAGCATCATGACTCATGAATGGGTTGACCAAGTTACTGAGGCACTTGAATTTTCTAAAAATTTGGTTTGCTCAGCACCCACCGCAGAACAAAGTATCTGCACGGCACTTGCTGATGATGGGGTCTACTTCCCCCTCCACGCGTTTATATATGGGTTGCGGCTTTCTGTTCTAGTCCGAATTAGGAGAATTTTTCAAACTATGAATTTATCCCCAGTTCACCTAGATTCCACTGGCTGGAGAGAAATTCTTTCCTCTATAGTGTTGTGGAAGAATAAGTTTAGGAGGGACATAACTCCTGCGAAGTTATTCCATTTTTATATACCTAATGAGAATTATGTAAATTTTACATGGTATTATTACTTTAACTTCCACGGAAATGATGAAACCCTTTATAGTGAGAGGCCCACCAATGTAAAAAATTAGAAGGGCAAGTATTTTTATATTTCTAGATAAGGGTGGGAGATCCACCCAGATGAGACTGAGAGGAAAAGATTCTTCGGGATGCCACGGCAGTGGGGACGCCCCTCCAAGCTAGGTAAATAAGGCTGCAGCCTTTTGTGAACATGTCGCGCCCTATTTTCACAAAGTTCCATATTCCTTACTTTGCTTTTGTACTGATATTGAACTTTCTATGCAACTCTTGACAATCTGCATCTTAGTGAGTGGAAGGAGAGTAGAATAAGAAGGGCTGCGGCGTTAAGTACTAAGGATAAAAATTTTAGTACCTTAGTGACTTCAGCCTCCACTTTTTAGGGAGGTTACTTCACCAACAAATCTCTACCCAAAATTATGGCTGCGAAAAGTATTAATCCCTTATTTTATTAAGGTCACGGCCTTTATTATTTTTAAGCCTTAAAATTTTGACACTTCTTTATTTATTCTTCAGATGAGGAGATTGATAGGGAGCTCTTGGCAGCTCAACTGGATGGAATGGATGAGGATGCGGTTGCCCTTAACAACGCAGCCAGACAGAAGAAGAGAAAAAGGGGCCAATTCCAAGCACCCTGCCGCTCCCACTGGGCCTGCTGCACCCTCTATGGGAGACCAAACGGCTCCTACCACACCCACAGTTCAGGTTGACGAGTTTGCTCCTCGAGAAAGGCCTGAAGCCCAATTTGATGATGATATTGGTGATCATATGGTTGCGGCAGGATTAATGCCTTATGGGACTGAGTTGAAAAGTTATCGCGTCACCTCACAAACCAACACTTCAAATTCACCCCCACCTCCAAAAATAGTGGTTGTTAATGCCAACCTGGCACCTCCTCAAAGTCGTGCAAGTGTTGGCCCTGATGGACGACTGCGGCCCCAGCTTAGGCAGCCCAATCCTGAGTCTTCCTAGGACACAACTGCGAGGGTTGTTCGCAGAATGAAAAGGGTTCCAGATGTCGAGACCTGGATCGCCTCATGGGTGAGTACCATGAAGACTTGGAGGACTATGCCCTCCACAACTTGCTGAGAGTAAGAGAAACTTCACCTTTTCTATAATTCTCTCTTTCTGTAGCTCAAGTTTTGTTTTCTAACGTTCAATGTCTTCACAGACCGCGGACATTGTGATGTCTCAAAAGCTGAAGTATGAGGACCTTTACGAACTGAAGGAGATCGCGGGCAGTGTGCATATGGTTAACCTGGAGAAAGTCAGGGATGCTTCCTTTTAAGAAGGGAAGCAATCCTCTGTTGCGGAACTTGAGGCGTAAAAAATGGATGCAGACAAGAAGATTCGATCCATAGACGATGCCAAGAAGGAGGTTGAGGTTAGTTTCAAGCAGGCTACAGACTCTTTAAAAATTGCTCAAGCTCAAGCTCAAGCCGTTGAGGCTGCCCAGGCCGCGGCCTCATCAATAGGAAACTTGAACTCCTTTAAAGGAATTTCGACGAACTGGTGTAATACCCCATATTTCAACGTAGTTAGAATTTAATTAATGGAGAGATTAAATAGAAAATACGGACCTTATATTTAAATTACGTGAGTAGAATAATTTAATGTGACCTTATATTTAAATTACGTGAGTAGAGTAATTTAATGTGACCTTATATTTAAATTACGTGAGTAGAGTAATTTAAGATGATCTAAATGTTAAATGGGATGATTTAATATTATAAGTTGATTTACTGAAAATGACTTGTGAATAACTCATGAATTCACCTTATGTCATAACGAGTGATATGGACATATATGATTTAAATCTTAATCGAGAGCCAAACAGGGGCTAACAAGAGGTCGAGCTAAGAAATATTATATGGGTGACTCAAATGAAAATTTAAAGGTCACGATTAGCTCCAGAAGGGTCGAAATAGTCAAAATAGTATACCCAGGGGTACTAGTTTGGTCCCGGGACATTTTTAGGCTAAGTCGGGACCATTCACGGGAATTTTGGTCTTTTAAAATATAGGAGTGGGAATACCTACGAATTTTGCAGTCTTTTATCATCTGATTAAATAAGGGATTAGGGTTAGAAACCTCATAACTCACAGAGAGGCCATTACAGAGAAAAGAGAAGTCGTTCTTAAAGCATAAAAAGAGAAGTGTGAGAGATTCAAAGAAATTCTTAAAACTCAAGCAATTGAAGAGTGAAGATTGAATGAGGCAAACAATCAAACTCTACAATAACCACGAAATCAGATCATCTCTGAAACAAGGAAAGTGGTTATTTACAAAATTTAAATCTGAGTTATAATATCCATGTATAAGATGTGTAGAATAAATGGTTTTGTGAATAATTCTTGAAGAAAGATTTGATACATGTTTGGGATAGGACTTGCATGTAGTTCGATTTACACCTGTAGAGGATTGAATTACAGAAGAAATATGATTTCTATTACGAAATATAAATCTAGGTATATGATGATTTAAGAAAATAAAACCATATATCTAGGGTTTTGAGAAGTTAAGAATAATTGTGGTTCTTGGATGATTTTTGTGGAGATTTGATGATATATTAATGTTAGGAATAGTCTCTATTCATATAAAAACTAATTGGTGGTGTTGGTAGAGAGTTCTAGAAGGTTTAATGGAGTTTTGAGTGGTTCAAACTTAAGAAAAAAATAACAGGAAGAAGCTGCCCAGAACAGTCGATTGATCGACTATGAAGATGGAGCGATCACTGTCAGTTAGCATTTGATGAGCTAAAGGGCAGGTTAACATCAGCACCCATACTTGCCTTATTGCATAGTGGATTGGAGTATTGGGTCTATATTGATGCATCCCTATAGGGTCTTGGGGGTGTTACAATAGGAGGAGAGGGCGATAGCTTATGCTTCTCGAAAGCTAAAGCCACATGAGAAGAACTACCCCACTCACGACCTCGAGTTAGCAGCGGTCATTTTCGCATTGAGGATATGCAGTTATTATCTTCTGGGGGAATAGTTCACTCTTTTCATGCATCACAAGTCACTTCAGTATCTCTTCACACAGAAGGATCTGAATATGAGGCAGAGATGGTGGTTAGAATTCGTGAAGGATTACCAGTTTGACATACATTATCATCATGGTAAGGCTAACATGGTAGTAGTCGCGTTGAGTCGATGACCTACTAGAGATGTAGCTGAGACTTGGAAAGCTAAATGGAGTGAGCTCCATGAGGAGGAGGAGATGTCCAGGGCGTTCATGGCAGTTACGACCATCACTCTCGAGATCGTGATGCGAGTAGTGAGGGATCAGACAGAGGACCAATTCTGTTAGGACAGGGTGAGACGATTATTAGCCGAGGGCGCGGAGTCTTACTCGTTCAGTTCAGAGGGGGTCTACGATTTAATGGGAGGTTAGTAATACCCGGAGACGAGGAGTTGAGGCAGGCAGTGATGATCGAGTCTCACGATTATAGATTTGCAATACATCTCGGCAGGGACAAGATGTTTTAGGATATGCGGCGACAGTATTGGTGGTCGGGTATGAAGCGAGACATAGCAGAGTTTGTCTCGAAGTGTGTTACATGTCAGCTGGTGAAGGTTGACCATCATATACCTTGAGGAATGCTGCAGCCGCTAGAGATTCCCGAGTGAAAGTGGGAGAGTATTTCGATGGACTTTATTAGTGGACTACCAACATCGCATAGAGGTCACGATTCTATTTGGGTGATAGTAGATCGGCTGACCAAGGTAGCCTATTTCTTACCGGTCCGTACACATTTTGATACGATGCAGTACGCATATCTATTCATTACAGAAATCGTTAAGCTGCACGGGGTTCCTATTAATATTGTGTCTGATCGAGATAAAGTGTTTGTGTCACACTTCTGGCAGAGCTTTCAGGAGGCCATAGGCACAGATTTGCGGTTGAGTACAGCATATCATTCGCAGATAGATGGGTAGACTGAGAGGGTAAATCAAATGCTCGAGGACATGTTGAGAATGTGTATCCTAGACTTTGGTGGAGGATGGGAGAGATATGTTCCACTGGTAGAGTTTGCGTATAACAACTCTTACCAATTCACTATTAGTATGGCACCATTTGAGGCACTTTATGGGAGGCATTATCGTTCGCCCGCTTATTGGTTAGAGGTGGGGGACAATAAGCTATTGGGGTCAGAGATGATACAGCAGACTTCTGCCAAAATAGAATTAATTCGGGGATATATTCGGATAGATCAAGATAGGTAGAAGAGTTATGTTGACGCCGGTAGGAGACACGTGGAGCTTGAGGTGGGCGACCAGGTGTTGATTTGAGTATCTCCTATGAAGGGATTATGAGATTCGGTAAGAAGGGGAAGTTAGCGTCAAGATTTGTAGGACCATTCCTTGTTATTGAGAGGGTGAGGCCGGTAGCATACAGATTGGGACTTCTAGAGCATCTTCAACGGATGCACGACGTGTTCCATATGGCGTCACTGAAGAAATACAGGAGGAACGAGAGAGCCTTCTGGCACGTCCCACTATAGGAAATTTATTTACAGCCAGATGTCTCATATGAGGAGAGACATGTAGCTATTCTGGATCATAGCGAGCGTAAACTACGATCTAAAGTTGTGTTGTTAGTGCGAGTGCAGTGGGGGCATCACAATATTGACGAGTCGACTTGGGAGCTGGAAGAGGATATGTGAGAGAAATATTCAGAGTTTTTCACCGCATGTATACTCTAATTTTGAGGACAAAATTCCTTTGTAAGGGGGGAAGTATGTAATACCCCGTATTTCTACGTATTTAGAATTTAATTACTGGAGAGATTAAATAGAAAATACGAACCTTATATTTAAGTTACGTGAGTAGAGTAATTTAATGTGACCTTATATTTAAATTACTTGAGTAGAGTAATTTAAGATGATCTAAATATTAAATGGGATGATTTAATATTATAAGTCGTATTACTGAAAATGACTTGTGAATAACTCATGAATTTACCTTACATCATAACGAGTGATATGGACGTACATGATTTAAATCTTAACCGAGTGCCAAACATGGTCTAAGGAGAGGTCAAGATAAGAAATATTATATGAGTGACTCAAATGACAATTTATAGGTCACGGTTAGCTCCGGAAGGGTCGAAATAGTCAAAATAGTATACCCAGGGGTACTAGTTGGGTCCCGGGACATTTTTAGGCTAAATCGAGACCATTCAGGGGAATTTTGATCTTTTAAAATATAGGAGTGGGAAGACCTACGAATTTTGGAGTCTTTTATCATCTGATTAAATAAGGGGTTAGGGTTAGAAACCTCATAACTCACGGAGACGCCATTAGAGAGAAAAGAGAAGTCATTCTCAAAGCATAAAAAGAGAAGTGTGAGAGATTCAAAGAAATTCTTGAAACTCAAGCAATTGAAGAGTGAAGATTGAAGGAGACAAACAATCAAACTCTACAAAAACCACGAAATCAGATCATATCTGAAACAAGGCAAGTGGTTATTTAAAAAATTTAAATCTGAGTTATAATATCCATGTATAAGATGTGTAGAATAAATGGTTCTGTGAATAATTCTTGAAGAAAGATTTGATACATATTTGGGATAGGACTTGCATGCAGTTAGATTTACACCTGTAGATAATTGAATTACAAAAGAAATCTGATTTCTATTACGAAATATAAATCTAGGTATATGATGATTTAAGATAAAGAAACCATATATCTAGGGTTTTGAGAAGTTAAGAATAATTGTGGTTCTTGGATGATTTTCGTGGAGATTTGATGATATATTAATGTTAGGAATAGTCTTTATTCATATAAAAACTAATTGGTGATTTTGGTAGAGAGTTCCAAAAGGTTTAATGGAGTTTTGAGTGTTTAAAACTTAAAGAAAAACGTAACAGGAAGAAGCTGCCCAGAACAGTCGATCGATCGATGTTCATCAGTCGATCGATCGATGATGAAGGTCGATCGATCGGCCCCTATTGTTTACTGAAAAATCTTATTGAGTGAATTTTCTTCGATGGCCATCATTTATTGGGAAATTTAGATTGATTTTATACCTATCCTAGGACTTGATAAATACTAGTAGGTAGAGAGTTAAGACCCATCATAGTCATTTAGAGAAAGACTTAGAAAATGAATAGAGAAGCATAGAACGAATAGGTCGAGTATCGGAAATGGTGAATTTAAGTTGCGAAGGGAATTAACATGAATTCAAAATAATTATCAGTAGGGTAGAGATGAATCAACTACTGAATTAATTGGAGGGGTAACTAGGGCCCTTAGAGTAGTGCGTATACTCAATTAAATGAGATAGTGAAATAAATCGTAAATTAACAAGTACAGTGAATATAAGAGAATAAAATATTACGTACGAACATGATTAAGGTCGGGTGTGTACCTAATGAATTGTATGAACTTTTAGGGTAAGAGAATTATACCTAAATTGATTATGTTAGGGTCAATGAGATATTCCAAACTAACATAGAGTTCTTATATGTTTGGGGTCGATGAAAAATGTCGAACCAAACCTTAAAACTGGTGTCGTGATGAAAGAGTCCCGATCCAGAATATGTGTACATATATAAATAGTTAGGGTCGATTTATTATTCCGAACCAACTCTTACTTGGGGTCGATGAGTCATTCTGAACCAAGAGTCCTTTATGTGTGTTATAAGGACATATTAGTGATAACTAATATTTAGTATATGTCGTGTGATAAATGTATACTGTATGTACAATCTACTGACATGAGATAGTAGATAATGAGATGGACTAATAATATTTTAGTAATAATTAAGTAGTGAGACATTATTATAAAAAGAACAAAGATAACAAAAGATGGATAAGTTATCTACGTGTATAACATATGAGATATGGACTATTAAAATAATGCATATGTGATATGGAGACTTAGAGAGTAGATAAGTCCAGTGGAGTATTCTAGTCTAGTTAGCTTGGGTAGTATAGCTAGATGGACTAAGTACAAACGTTAGGCGTGCATTATAGGAGAGGGGCGAGGTAACTCAAGGGAGCTCACGAAATCTTAACATGTATAATCAATAACTCATATTTGTGATAGTTGCTTGTAAAATATTTTTAAATGTTTTAAGTACTAACTCTTGCGATGTAAAATTGTTTTAAAAACCTTTTAGGTTCCCTGCCACAGGGACACCCAGCATGACTTCATTCCAGGGATTTTGGAGTTGCAGCACATGTGGATGTTGCAGGGCTTGCTTAGATGATTCTTTTCTTTCAGATCTAGTATAGGATCTCAGTTTTAGTACTCTCAGTTTGGGGACATGTTGTACAATCTTTACATTTGTAGTTATTCTGATATTTTGGATTTGGAGTTAGTTTTATTTCAGCCATGGTTTTCGACGAGACTTTATTTCTTTCAGTTATTTATGATGATTGGTTTAGTACTGCTTAAATTATATTATTTCGCATGAGTTGTTTTATCTGTTTAATGAAGACAAATTTTGGCACTAGCTTAATTTCACTTAGGTAGTTAGTAACTAAAAAGTTTTCGACAGTGATGCTAAGAATGAACCATTGAAGGAACATGTTTTAAATTAAATTAAGGCTTGATCACCTAAGGTTTGATTAGGAGGGGTGTCACAACTGGAGAGCAAGGCTGCAAATGATGCTCTGGTCCATGCTGCGGCCATCAAGAAAATGGAGGAAGACCACGCTGCAGCTATTGCAAAAAAGGATGAAGACCATGCCGAGGCACTTCAATTGGCCATAGAGAATATCATGGACTCATTCAAAGGCTCAAGGGAATTTTACCTCACCAACAATAGAGCCTACCTCCACATCTTTCAAGATATCGGGTATGGGGTTATTAAAAACTTCCCATAATCTAAAGATACAATTCTTTCCTGGGGACTTGGTGATGCCAATCATTTGTAGTGTGTGGCTGAAATAAAGGTTGTGGCTGAGGAGAGAGCCAGACAAAGAGCTAAGGCAGAGGCTGCGGCAGCTAAACAAGAAATAAAAATTATTGTAGATGGAGAAGAGAGGGATGAAGAAGATGATGCGGACTCTTAGTCTTCTAACTTTCTTTCAATCCTTAACATTGGGTTGCGTCCCTCTTTAATCTTCTTTTAACTTGTCACTTTTTACTGATATATACAAGGCTGTGACCTTTTGAAACTTTGTGAACTTCTATTCAAGGCTGCAGCCTCTTTTGGGAATTAATGATGTCTTCCCTTTATTTGCATAGTTATTCCTCCAATGCTTCAATACTTGAATAGATGATTTTATATATATACTCTTTACTACTTGAATGTATAACTATTTCTTTCAGAGAGGAGCTCTTTTAATTGCTCCTTTACTGTCTGCTTTGATATTTGAATTAGTACCGCCTCTACATAATTAAGGCCGCGGAAACACCTTGTGAATGGTTCCTCCGTGTAGGCCGCGGCCTGTTGTACTTTGCCTTGGATATTTCAAAATTTCCACCCATACTTGTGGCTGTCATCCCCCAAGCCGTGGTGCAAAGAAAAATGGCTTTTTGGGGCTGCGACTTAACTTCCTTTGCCTCATTTAACTTTTCAATTTGCAGCCCTTTAAAAGGAATCCTCACAATAGGCTGCGGCCTGTTACCTTTTTCCTTGACTTTTTTAATTTTTCCATCATTTTTCTAAGTTTTGATGCTGCAAGGCTGCGGCTGGTTTGTAACCCAGTCGTAGCATTTTAGCAATTCTAATAATGTCCATTTTTCTCTGCTGCCTCTTCTAAATGAATGAATACACTCCCTGATGGCTACAGCTATATTGATAGGGTTACGGCGCCTTTTTGACCCTTGTCAAGGAATTGATGACTGCATGCTGGGTTGAGGCCAACTTCTTTCTGTAGATTTGGCATGCTTCATGATGTCAGTGTCACAGCATCCTTTAGCCGCTTTTCTTTAGTCTCTTTGATTAGGTTATCATCAGGCACCCCTGGGCTAGGTATTATAAAGCTTCCCCAAGCTATGTTTGGATATATATATAAAGCCTTCCCAGGATATAATAGGATTATTCGTAAATAATTAAGTCTTCAGCCCCTTCAAATACAGGATTATCTATAGATAATTAAGTTTTTGGCCCCTATGGGTTATTATCAGGCCTCCTCGGGCTACGTATTATAAAGGTTCCCCAAGCTAAGATACGGGATACAATCAAGCCTCCCCAGGTTGGATTATGTTATTAATCCACCCACAGCTAATATACGCATCCTGAAAGATGAATGGGGGGAGTTTGAACCCCTAAATTTGATGGTAGCAGATAATGAAGGATAGTGGACCTTATGAATATAAAAATATGTCCTTACACCGTGAATAGCGTTGTAAGCCAATCTAGATAGTCACTTTCGAGAGTTATTTTTGCCATTTTCAACTATCATATGCCATCATACACCTTGGCTCCATGGCGGGCATTGCGAGCCCATTCAATATAATTATTCTCGATATAATACGTTATCTCCATTCAAAATTTATTTAAGACAAAAAGTCTTCTATAAGATAACATTTAATGGAATCAAGAAATCAAAACATGGCACTATAAAGTAAGCCTAATTTCATATATCCATTCATTCATACGTTCATGACTTGGTTGGGAAACTACAAAAGTCAGAATAAAACTATTTAAAGAGAGTTTTTCACTAAAAGCATAATCAAAGAACACATAAGCATGGGCAGATAAGAGGTATGCAGCCTGTCAGACTAGGCCGCATCCCTTAAGCATCCTTGAGGAATCGTTGCAGCATTCCCTGCCTTACAAGCCTTTCACATCTTTCAAGGCATAGCACTGCTTAGTGTGGTGGTCATGGTCCTGATGAAATTTGCACCATTTGGTTTTGTCCCTTCTGTGTGGTGGAGCTTTCAGTTTCTCTGGCCACTTTAGCATCTTGTCCTCTTTTATGAATTCAAAGTTGTCTTCACACTGAAAGTCCAATGGGGTGTAGGCCTCAAAACCTTTTTCTGCTTTCTCCACTTTCCCTTTCTGGTTCTTGTTGGTTGCCTCTGGGGATAAAGCCTCTAGGGTTGCGATCGTGATGGTTGTAGCAGTAACCCTGGGTGTCGCATCCTCTAGCATGAGAACTCTCTATGTCAAAAAGTTGACCTGGGTTTAGAATGAAGCATGGTTGTCGTACAAGTGGTTGAGGTGGTTGTACAGCTAAGCAATATCATTCTTCATTTCTGTGGTTTGGCTAGATTCTCCCTCCATTTTATGCTTTGTTAGTCTTTAAAAAATATATAATCTGAGACAAAATGAGTAGAAGTGAGTAATCACAGAATATAGGATAACCCAAATATAAAGTTGGGATGCAGCGTTTGCATCGCCGCATGATTTTATTGATAAGGTCCCGGTCAGTAAGGCATATATATGCACTGTCACTGCCTTTGAGTTGAATTCACCAAGGTTGAACTTGTGGCCACTTGATTCCACTCCCCAATGATTTGAAGTTGTGGTATACCAACTGCACTAGTAGGGGCTGCAACGAAAGGGTAGTTAAACTACCAAGCCACATCCCTACTTAGCAGGAATGACCAATCCCAGAATTGGAACCCAGGAACTGAGTTTTTCATATGAAACACGTGGAGAACATACCTACTAGGGTCTTTCCTAGACAGAACAACCTCTTGGTGCATAATAAGACACAATCATGGTGGGAAACCCTAGATTACATGCTGAGAAAGTAGCAAACGAACAAATATATCTCATCCCTAGCTACCCACCTTTGCGAGGCTATTGCCTTTTACACTTTTTAGGGTTATCTTGGTGAAGTAACATCATCGGGGTATGTAAAAATTATTCTAAGGTCATAAAAAGAGAGAGACCCATAAACAGATCTGAGTGGATGCGATACCCATTTGAGGGTGTGTATATAGAATACGAGTTTAATAACTAAAATCCTCCCATGATATAATGATCCAAAGGATCCCTGTGGCTAAAATAAGGCATTTAAGAACTCAAAACATAGAGAAACGAGATTCAAATACCTCGTTTCCCACAGACGGTGCCAAATTGATGATACGATAAATCGTCCACTCGTCATTCTCATACCAGCAAGTCAAGTGTAAAATACACAATAAACAGATAAAGCTAATAAAAATGGATAAAAGACAGGATATAGAGTGGTTCGGCCATAAAATTAGCCTACGTCCACTTTGGTGCCTCATTCTAATTATATGTGTTGTTTAATATAATATTATTGGGCCTAAAGAGGCGTACAAGCACAAGAAAGAGAAGAGAGTACATGACTATGAGGATTCCAGGAATGCTGGAGAGATGGCTGCGATGCCGGAGAGTAGCCCCCATTATATATTCTTTCCGTGGCAGGGTGCTATATTTTCCCTATCATGCGTCGAGGTTTTTTACTCCTAGTTGGAGTTTTTCCTCTTAAATCTATCTTGTGTGAGATTGTTATTATTTTATATCCATATGCACACATTTGTTCACACGCATCACTTAAATCTTAATCAAATCAATTTAATTAAGCTAAAATTAACTTAGTTATGTTAAATCTAGGTTTGTTCATTTATATTCACCTAATCACCTTTTTGTGTGAGTTAATCAAATTGAATTGGTAAAACTTGTGTTGGATTCATTGATTGGGTGAGCATAATCAAATGAATTTACAAATTGGTCAAAAGTTATCTTTAAACCTATTCACCCCCTCTAATTTTCTTGTTGATATTTCCTTAAAGCATATTACAGGTTTTCTCAATTGGTATTAGAGTTGAATGCTCATGTGATTATCATTAACGTGCTGGAGTTGATCATCGTGCTATTTGTGTGTCTGTTGTGCTTTGATATAAATTGCTTGGGAGTAGATCTAGTTTTTGTGTATATGATGGATTTTGTGTGCCCTAATTTGTCTAGTATTGATTATCCATACCTTTGGATCCTATATTAATGAGTAATTGTGAAAGGATAGAACATTTGATATCTAAAATGGAAAATAAGAAAAAGAAATCTACTCATTCTCTAAAAAAATATAAATTGATTGGTTTTGATGAAAGTGATGAAAATGAAAAGGTCAAATCCTTGAGAAAATAAGAATTAAATGCCCAACTTCTTCAAATGGAAAGGTTGAATGTCAAATTTTCTAATCAAGCCAAACTCTAAGAAGAAGAAGAAGAAGAAGAAGAAGAAGAAGAAGAAGAAGAAGAAGAAGAAGAAGAAGAAGAAGAAGAAGAAGAAGATTCTTTTAAAGAGGTTAGAATGAGTAGTCAAATTTGCAATCAGAAGATGAAAATGTTTGAAAAACAAAAGGGTTAGTTGTTTAAATATACCTACACTTGAGAGAACAAAACTGAGATTTTAGAAAATTAAATTATTCTTTGTGATAAATTTTATTTGACTCTTGTGCTTGAAAAGGTGAAGAAAGAACTTCTTATTTATGGAAGTTCTAAGAGTGAACTTGAGAAGAGATTTGAGTCCTTGCAAAACGAATTTGGCACATTCAAAATTTTGAAAAATAAGTCATATTATTCTCAAGATGATTCTTTTAGTAATTGTTTATCATATGATTCAAAGGAAACTAAATTATTTAATTTTCAAAGAATATGGAAGTAAGTTTTCCTTTGTGGTAAAGAAAGATGAAAGTCTTGGGAAGAAGGATAGGATCAAGGATTATGTAAATAGTCTGCTTAGTGATTCTTCATCTTATAGTGATGATAACGATGAGAAGGTTGATTTTGATGAGGTGGATGATAGCGAAGATGAGGAAAAAAATTTCTTTTAATGATCTCTGTGGGTAACCGAAATTTAGAACTATGGGCCTGGACGAGTAGCCCAGTCCTGGCGGCCCAAAGTCCAGGCCTCTCATCTTTTATAATTGATCCGGTACCCGAAATTTAGAACTATGGGCCTGGACTAGTAGCCCAATCCTGGCGGCCCAAAGTCCAGGCCCCTCATCTTTTATAATTGATCCGGTCTCCCCCCACGATCCCATGAAGGGAAGTTATGGGGGAAATGGAAAACTTGGAGGAACCCATCACCTCCACTCATCTACATGCACATGTATATATTAAACCCTAGGTCCGGGGCAAAAGTACAAGTTGTATTCTCTGTAATCACTCTCCGGAGTATATAGAAATAATATCGACTGCACCACCGTGGACGTAGGCACATCTTGGATGAACCACATACATATTTTGTTGTGTGATTGGCATCTTGTATTCCTTGTTCTCTTCTTGATAATATTTCTCTCATATTTATTTGTGTTGCATAATAATTGCATCTACAATTGGCGCCGTCTGTGGGAAACGTTCATCTTTCCCTGAGAAGAGCCCACATCAAGAAAGGAGTTTAAGATGTCTGGTCACAGCAGCAATGCCCCCCAAGCAGGAGATATTCAAGAGCCACCTGCTCCTCGCAGGATTAGGTCTGAAGTCCGACGTTTAGATCAGAGAGCTCGCCTGGAAAGACCAGCCTCAGAAGAAAGTCAGGGACCAGCGAGGTCCACGCAGATATCCAGGTTGATTGATGCGTACAAGGCCAGGCTCTACGAGCAGAAGGAGTCTTCTCGCAGATACGAGGCCGAGAATGCTCGCTTGAAAAGAAGACTAGAAAGACTAGAGAGGGAGCTTCGTCCTGATAATAGGAGACGCCCATATCGCACTCCTAGCCCTCAGGCGATCAAGTCTCGCAGCCGAGGAACGAGCCCTAAGCGAGAATCTCAAAGGGACGAAGGAGGCGAGTCAAACGATGACCTCCGCGAACAGATGCGAAGAGCTCACCGCTACCAGAGCCCTGCTCTAGAAGACGACCTCCGCGAACATCTGCGAAGAGCTCGCCACCACAAGAGCCCTGCTCGCAGCGACGAGCACATACGAAACATGGTCCGCAGGGAGATGGACCAACATCCCGCTCACCACGGAACAAGATCAACTAGAGAGCTCGCGAGGCGAGCTCTCAAAACCCAGATGAAGTCACCTTTCACAAGAGAAATCGAAGAGGAGGAAGCTCCCAAGAAATTTGCTATTCCAAGGTTCAAGATTTACGATGGAAAGACTGATCCCATCGATCACGTCAGGCAATACCGATAGGCCATGACCCTCTGGACTCATCGGGATGCCCTGATGTCCCGTATTTTCCCCTCGAGCCTTCATGATGTAGCACAAAAGTGGTTCGAAAGGCTCCCCCACCGGTCGATCAAGAATTTCAAATCCCTAGCCGAACTCTTTACCGCCTGATTCATCACCAGTAGCTCCCATCCTAAAAGGATGGATGCTCTACTAATAATGAAGAAAACGCCTCAGGAGACCCTCCGAGAGTACGCGAAGAGGTACTGGGAGTTATTCAATGAGATCGAGGACTGCGCGGATGAAGTGGCAGTGGCCTCCTTCAAAATTGGGCTCCATAGTTCTTCCCTCCTCTACCAATCCCTGACGAAGAAGGAAGCTATGACTATTGACGACCTTATGGCCCGAATCGAGAAATACGCAAAGGTGGAAGATGTCACCCGCTCTAATATAATAGAAAATGGTCGAGCTAAGATCACTACCAAGGTAGGTGAGAAAACTAAGAACCAGAGGAAAGGAGGAAAGAACAGAGGAAAAAATGGATCCAAGAACGGAGGGAACTAGGACGCGTCGAAAGCATTCCAGGTGGTCAACACCGTCTTCAAAGAACCAATTTACAAGGTTCTCGCGAAGATCAAGGATGAGCCATTCATCAAGTGGCCCAGAATGATGGGGGGAGATCCCTCGAAGAGGAACAATGCGTTGAGATGCACCTTTCACAAAGAGGGAGGGCACAAGGCCGAGAACTGCAAAGCTCTTAAGTCTCACCTCGAAGAATTAGCCCAGTCCGGGCAATTGAACGACTTTGTAGAGAAAAGGGCAGAGAAAGTGACTGCCAACAGAGAGATGAGACCCGACAATGTGCTGAAGGATGATGCTGGACATGAGTTCGCCGTAATTCATGGAGTATCTGACGTCAAGCAGATACAAGGGAACTCAGCTCGAATGGAGATGAAAAAACTTACAGCGGTAATGCAGGCTTTTCAAATCGATCCAGCAAAGTCACAGTCAAGAAAGCATTGATGAGCAGAGGACGTCAACTATAACAAGAATATTGTTTTCACAGATGAAAATTTGATGGGAGTAAGGACCCCACATCATGATGCCCTGGTCATTACACTCAGGATAGCCAACTTTGACATCGACAAGCTGCTCGTCGATCAAGGAAGCTCATCCGAAGTAATGTACCTCGACCTGTTCAGGAAATTGAAGTTGAGCGTCGCCGACCTAAAGGAAGCTACTGTTCATTTAGTCGGCTTCACTGGGAAAATGACCATGCCCCTAGGTAAGATAGTGTTGGCAGTTCGTGCTGGGAACGTCTCCAAGATGATCGAGTTTTTGGTAGTTGACATCGAGTCACTGTACCAGGCTATCCTCGGCAGAGGATGGCTTCATACAATGAAGGCGGTCTCCTTGACCTACCACCAGAAGCTCAAGTACGTAACCGAGCGAGGAGTAATGGAGATCCACGGCGACCAAGCGATGGCGAGGAAGTGCTTCATAGCAGCCATCCGACCAAAGCCAGAGAAGAAGGACGGTCAACCCAGCGAGAAAGTTGAAGAGGGTGTGATACCTTCTAAATAGCAACTAAAGTATGGAAGACCAGGAGTAGAGGAGACCAGGCTCCTCCCCTCTGAGCGTGTCATCGAGGACCTGGTAGAAGTTATAGCCGAAGTTGGTGACAGTAGCAGAGTCTTCTTGATTGGAGCATCTCTCACCAATCAAGAACAGAAGGAGATGACGACCTTGGTGAGACACAACGTAGATGTTTTCACATGGGAACCATACGAGCTGCCTGGCATTGATCCTGATATGGTCTGTCATCAGCTGCACGTCGACCCCACATTCAAGCCAGTCAAGCAGAAGGCACGAAGAGCTGCACCCGAGAAGGCTAAAGCGGTCGAAAAGAAGGTCAAAAAACTGCTGGATGCAGGATCCATACGGGAAGTACAATTCCCCAAGTGGTTGTCCAACCCAGTAGTAGTTCTGAAGAATAATGGGAAGTGGAGAGTTTGCATCGACTTCACTGACCTCAATAAAGCATGCCCAAAGGATAGTTTCCCCCTCCCAAAGATAGACCAACTAGTAGATGCCACTGCAGCTCACGAGCGAATGAGTTTCTTGGACGCATACTTAGGATATCACCAGATCCCCTTGTATGCCCTAGACCAGGACAAAACGACATTCATCACGATGGTTGGGTTGTATTGCTACAAGGTCATGCCATTTGGGCTCAAGAATGCGGGGGCAACCTACCAGTGAATGGTCACAAAAATGTTCAAGGATCAAATGGGAGACACAATGGAGGTCTACATCGATGACATGCTCGTTAAGAGCAAGAAGAAGGAAAATCACCTCTCAGACCTATCAAAGACCTTCAAAATCCTCAGGAAGTACCGAATGAAGCTTAATGCGAGCAACTGTTCCTTCGGTGTCTAGTCAGGAAAATTTCTTGGATACTTGGTCAATAAGAGAGGCATAGAAGCTAATCCGGATCAGATCGATGCAATCAAGAGGGTACAACCCCCTCGAACAGTCCGGGACGTGCAGAAGCTCACTGGAATGCTCGTTGCCTTAAATCGCTTCATTTCCAAATCCTCCGAGAAGTGCAAGCCTTTTTTCTAGCTTCTAAAAGGGAGTAAACCAATAGAATGGAGCCCGGACTGCTCATGATATTTGGACTATCTCAAGTCCTACTTAATCTCTCCACCGCTGCTTGTCATACCATAGCAAATGGATTCTTTGTACCTATACCTCTCGGTATCCAATCACACTGCCAGCTCGGCGTTAATATGCGAGGTCGCAGGAATCCAACACCCCGTTTACTACGCAAGCAAGACCTTATTAGACGCTGAGCAAAGGTACCTTCCATTGGAGAATCTCGCCTTTGAACTGGTAATAGCCTCGATGAAACTGAAGCATTATTTCGAAGCTCATACTATCATCGTCCTTACATCACACCCCCTTAAGGCGATCCTAAGGAAAGCGGATTTATCGGGCAGATTGTCTAAGTGGTCAGTCGAGCTCGGCCGATTCGACATCCAATTTCAACCAAGGACCGCTATCAAGGGTTAGATCCTCGCTGATTTCATATCCGAATTAACTGGCGAAGAACTCCCCGGCCAAACTCAACCAACAAAGCAAAAAGAGAACCCAGCAACAGTGGAAACATGGAAACTATTCGTTGATGGAGCCTCCAAATCAAAGGGGGCAGGCGTAGGCATTGTTCTCATCACCCCAGAAAACACCATCCATGAGCAAGGAATCAGGCTTGGATTTGCAGCCTCCAACAACGAGGCAGAGTACGAAGCCCTAATAGCCGGTCTCCAAAAGGCGCAAACTCTGGGAGCAAAACGTTTACAGGTGTTCGGCGATTCTCAACTAGTCTCCACTCAGATAAGTGGAGACTACAACGCGAAGGATGAAAGAATGGCAGCCTACCTTGCCCTGGTGAGAAAACTAATGACGAGCTTTGAGGAGATCACCATCCAGCAGTTTCCCAGAAGGCAAAACAGTCATACCGACGCCTTAGCAGCCCTAAGGTCGGCAGTTGATTCTTGCCTTAAAAGGGTCATTCCCATCGATTTCCTCATTTGTCCAAGCATTAACCACAACAGCGAGCTGCCAAACGTGGAACAAATACTCCAGGTGGGATCAGCCCCCAGCTGGATGGACCCCTTAAGAGACTATTTAAAGGAGGGCACGCTCCCAAAGGACAAGAAAACTGCCCACCAGATAAGAGTCAAAGTTTCTCGCTTTCACTTATCCACTGGAGGCGACTTGTATAAGAAATCCGTCTCAGGTCCCTACCTTAGATGCGTTCACCCAGGCGATTTCGAGCAAGTGCTGCGCGAGCTTCACGAAGGAATTTGTGGAAGTCATGTCGGAGGAAGGTCTCTAGCCTTTTGAGCAATGAAGGAGGGATATTGGTGGCCATATATGCAAAAGGACTCCGCACTATATGTCCGCAAATGCCCAAAATGCCAGCTTCACGCTCCAATGGTCCACCAACCCGCTAGCGACCTAAAATCCCTGACCAGCCCATGGCCCTTCACCCAATGGGGGATGGACATCGTGGGACCACTACCCACTGCTGTCGGCAATCGCAAATACCTGTTGGTTGCAACTGACTACTTCACCAAATGGATCGAGGCAGAACTATTGGCAAACATCCGAGACGCTGATATGATAAGGTTCATATGGAGGAATATAATCACTCGATTCAGAATCCCCAGAACCATCATCACCGATAATGGGACATAATTCGAGAGTGGCCCCTTTCAAGACTTCTGTAACGAACACGGGATCAGGCACAACTTTAGTTCGGTGGCCTACCCTCAGAGCAATGGGCAAGCAGAAGCTTCCAAGAAAACTGTGATCGATGGATTGAAGAAGCGACTAGAGCGAGCCAAGGGCGCATGGGCAACCGAGCTACCCCATGCCGTATGGTCATACCGAACAACTCCTCAGCGAGCAACAGGAGAAACCCCATTTTTGCTAATATATGGCATGGAAGAAGTAATTCCACTAGTAGCGGGCTTGCCAACAATGAAATCCGACCTTGTCGACCAAGGCCAGAATGATGGGGCGTTGCTCGCTGAACTCGACCTCGCCGACGAGCGTAGAGAACTTGCCCTAGTAAAGCTTGCGAGCTATCAACAACAGCTCGCAAAGCATTACCACAAAAGGGTTAACCCGAGAAGATTCTAAGTTGGGGACTATGTTCTAAGGAAAGTCCTGGGCAACACAATAAGGTCATCAAACGGCAAGCTAGGCCCAAACTGGGAAGGACCCTTTAAAGTAACTAAAGACGACCTGCAAGGTGCATATTATTTGGAAACGATGGAGGGCAGAGAGATACCACGAGCATGGAATGCAGCTAATCTCAAGAAATTCTATTTTTAAATTCTCAAGGAATTCTATTGTTGAATCTTTTTCTTGTATTTGTTATGTGAAAGGAACAGTTCATTCCCCTTATTAATAATGTAATCAGTAACTGCATTTTATCACACATCTCTTTCAAAATCACAGGCACGATGGTCGATATAGCAGGGGAATACCCCTCCTCAGGTCATCGTCATGAAACACGAGAGACCTCTTAGCATTGCCCCTGGCAATATATAAAGCCCTACAGAGGATTCTTAGGCAATGCGACCAGATTTTATGCTGGCCATCAAACCTACTTTGGTTGAGCAAAATCCTGATCGGATGAAGACATCCAATACCAGGTGTGTCCTCGCCAATTGCCCTAATTAGGCCTAAGGGAGTGTGACGACACAACCTAAAAGGTAAAATGGGGCATAATGGTATTTTGGTATTATATTGGACTGGGGGGACACTTGCATGACAAAACAAAAAGGATTATGAAGCAGCAAGAATATAAAAAGATTGGATGAACACGTTTCGTCGGCAAAATTTCCCAAAACACGAACTTTTCATTAATCTCTTATATTTACAACAATGATAATACATGTTTAGTCGGTGAAGCTCGCCCAAAGCATTTACATTATCAAAAAAGACAAAAGAATAACAACTTGTTATATTTACAACAACGATAATACACGTTTAGTCGGCGAAGCTCGCCCGAAGCGTTTACATTATCAAAAGAAAAACAGCTTGCAAAAAATTCAAGAAGGTGGATGCCTCCGAACAAGATAATCTGCCACTCTAGCTCTTCGTCCATCATAAGGAGCAGGGACCAGCTCTTCCACAATCTCATCTGCGTCCAACTCTAATAGTTGCCGAGGAATAGCATCAATGGGGATCCATCGATCATCCCTCCTGAATGGGTTGGGCATCAGAGTGGAGGAGGACATTTCGTGACGATACCATAACACCGAGTTCCTCGGGACATGAATCTCTTTCAAGGCACTCAACTACCCTCTGATGAAAGAAATTTCCTCGAACTCGGATAGTCTTGTGGGAGCATCTAGCCAGCCTTGATCATAACCGTCAGCCCACGCTTGTCGAGGAACCTTCTTGAATAAATGCCGCAATCGGGTAACGTCCCTTTGAAGCCCAGCAGCGATTACATATGCTCGCCATACATCATCACGGATCTCTTCCATCTCCTTATCCCACTGTTCTTCTGCTTCCCTGTTCCTACCCCTTGTGCTCCTACCAGCTCGTGAGAGGGGAGGACGAGTGGAACCTCGTGGCATAGGAGAAGTATGTCCAGCTTGCAAAGACGAGGAGCCTTGCAGAACCGCTGAAACAGTGCTCGGCGCATGCTCTCTAAGTTGCAGGACTTCCCTCCTCAGGTTTTCATTATCCTGCTGCAGGAACTCCCCAACCTGGTTTATCTCGGTGGCCTCTAGCAACCTTGCTCTCAGTACATGGGCTTCCTCTTGTACAGAGGCACCAATGCCTTCCATCTCCTGGAGCCTATCCTTCAGCTTAGCCACTAGCTCGGACTGCTCCTTATACTTTTGATTCCTTGACCTGAGAGACTTGCAAAGCCTAACAAAGGCCTGACGAACCTGAGGACTGGCATTAGGACCAAGAGTCCTGCCTAATTGAGATGTGGCAGGAATATACTCTTCTACATCAGTCAACTACAAGACATAAAAGGGCAATGGAAAGAAAAATCAATCAATGCACTGGAAAAAGAAGCCTTTTCATTTCACTGATAAAAGTCAAGTACATCGAGCAGAAATTGGAAAGATTACAAGCAGAAGTACAAGAAAAGCCCTAAAAAAAGAGAGATTAACTAGCAACCTCAGGTTGCCCAGAGGTTGCTGGCTGCTTCCCCTTGTCAGCAACAGCAGAGGCATCCCCCTCCACAAGAATGCCCTCATTCGCCAGGGTAGGACCAGAATCGGCAGAAGTTATCTGAGAGGAAAGATCAACACCATCGATGGATGGGGAAGGGGCTTCTTAGTCCACAGTTGGCCTCGGACCCGGGTCATGCTCGTCGAACAGAGGAGATTCAGCATCAACAACAGCAGCTAGGAGGGCCTTGTTCCAACTCTTCTTGAAGTTCAAACGGCTGATGTAGCCGATCTGAACTTCGGCGTCTTCATAAGCAGCAGTCCACCCAGAGTTGTATGAATCCTCCTTGATGGTGGCTACCTGGGACTCTTTCTCATTTAGCTGCTCAGTCAGAGCCTTGTTCTCCTCTATAACACCCAGCTTGCTCGATCAGACCAGGTCATAGGCCTGCCTCAGCTCGCTCAGCTCCTTAACCGTCGCATCCCTCTCTCGATTAGAATTGATGAGGACCAGATCAGAGGAAGCTCGAGCGGCATCAGCAGCCTTTAAATTTGCCTCCAACTGAGAACCCCTGACTTCTAGAGCGAACTTTTGCTACTCCAGCTCGCCATTCATTCTCACCAACTCGTCACGAGAACGGTAGAGCACGGCGAAGTCAGTCACAAACTATAAAAAATAAAGAAGAAATCAGGAAGGAGAAACAACTAAAACTTGTTAAGGAATTTAAAAAAGGAGAGAACCTTACCAAGGCTAATCTCTGGCTAGCTTGAAGGGCTAATTGATCAGACCCCAGCGCCCTCTGGTGATCTGCAGGAAGAACTACCCTCTCGAGCAGCGCAGGTGCCAGCTGAGGAGAAGTGGCAACTAAGGCCCCCTCGGGCAAAGCAGACACCGGGACCAAGGCTTGCCCAGCCTTCGTCCTCGACTCCATCTTCCCCCTCTATTCCTCTCCCTCTCCATCCTCTTCTTTTCCTCCACCTTATTTCTCTCCTCCTCCTTCTTTCTCTCCCTCTCTCTCACCTGCTCTTCCTCTCTCCTCTTCCTCTCTTGCTCCTGAGTGGAAGATAGTAACATCCCCAGAAGAAGACTTTTGTTTCTTTGACCTCTGTGCAAGAAGCACATGGTCCTCATCATCATCGTCTCTAATCAGGTTCTTCCTTAGAGGCATCTCTTCGCCTGGACTGCTGGAAGTGCTCGACGATCCTAGAGCTTCAGAATCCTCTTCAGAAGAACTGCTACTGTCAGAGCTCCCTCCACCCAAATTACTCGTAGCTCCTGCAGGCCCACTCTCAGAGCTGCTCTCCTCTTTGTCCAATTGGATAGGCTCAGCAGTAGTCTCGCCGAAAGAATCAAACTCTGGAACACTATCCACAGGCCGTGCTATGAAGCTGGAGCCTGCGCTTTTATACTCGAGCAAAAAGGCAGCAAACCTGGGATGCTCGCCGTCACCCAGAGGCTCCCTGATATTCCAAGCTTTCACCAACTTCGAGATACAAACCTCGCTAAGAGAAGGCTCCAAATTCTTTGTCCTCGCTGTGGAAGAAAACGCAAAGAGAGGTTAGAAAAGTCACAAGTCAGCAAAGCTTGAAACAACAGTACAATGTCTACCTATATATTCTTCCCCGTAAAAAGGGACAGTGAACCTCTCAGACCTCAACCCCTTCAAACTGGGGAGGGAACTGCCAATTCCTAACGAGGAAACCCTCTTGCTAGTATTCCTTATGGGAATCAGGTAGGTTTACCACCAATAATACCCTATCATGACTCCTAGCTTTGAGGTATAAGACACCTGAGCTAGTTCGAGAGAAGGAATAACAGAAACAAATCTCGGCAAGTTCTAACCTAGTACCATACAACTGGTTTATTCTATGGACACCATTTACTATCTTCCACACATTGGGCGAGCACTGTGCGGGAACAATATTGAAATAACCAAAAAAATGCAGAAATAGATCATTAGGGGGAAAAGTAAGTCCCCCCTAGGAGAGCAACAAAACATGGATCCAGTGGGCATCCTCTATATCCCTAACATTCCTAGGAAGGGAGTCACAACATTCAATATCTACCCACTCAGGAATATTGTAGAACTTCCTGAACTCAGAGATTGACCTATTTCCAATCTTCTCCATTGAAAAACTCAAGAAAATCTACAAACCAAAGAGAAAGTGCAAAGAAAGGGCACGAGAAACTTATAAAATAGAAGATCGGTTCGAGTGATGAGGAAGCACGAGCTCAAGACGACTAAGAAGCAATGGTAATGGGGATTCAGAGAAGAAGGTACGAGGCGCTAAAGTTATCAGAAGAAGGAAGAGTACTAGAAAGGCTGAAGCGACGAAAGAAAAAGTGGCTATTACAATAAGCCTTCAAATTCTAATCATAGCGCACAAATAGCGAAGCGGGTGCCGCCAAAGCAACTTCACAGTTTTCGAAGAACCGCAAATCAGCCATAATGGCTGATCATTTAAATCCATTAAACCCATAAACATGGCCCAACAAATTTAGGGGCAATTGTGGGTACCCGAAACTTAGAACTATGGGCCTGGACGAGTATCCCAGTCCTGGCGACCCAAAGTCCAGGCCCCTCATCTTTTATAATTGATCCGGTACCTGAAATTTAGAACTATGGGCCTGGACGAGTAGCCCAGTCCTGGCGGCCCAAAGTCTAGGCCCCTCATCTTTTATAATTGATCTGGTCACTCTCCGGAGTATATAGAAATAATATCGACTGCACCACCGTGGACGTAGGCACATCTTGGCTGAACCACGAACACCTTTTGTTGTGTGATTGGCATCTTGTATTCCTTGTTCTCTTCTTGATAATCTTTCTCTCATATTTATTTGTGTTGCATAATAATTGCTTCTACAATCTCTATCAAGAATCTCTTGAGCTTAAGAAATTACACATTGACTTTTTAAATAAAATGAAAGTTTTGCAAAATGAACTTGATGAGAAAGAAGAAAAGTTTCAAAAAGGTTCAATCAAAGTGTTTTGAACTTGAAAAAGGTGTTCAAAATTTGTCAAATCAATGTGAGGCTTTATAATCATAAAATGCAATCATTTCAAAAGAAAAAGAAGATTTTTAGCTTGAAAATTCAATTTTAAAAGTTGACTTTTAAAGATAAAACTTGAACTTCAGCATGCAAATGATTTTAAAATTTATGATTATAATAGAACAAGTAAACTTGATAGCATTTTATTGAGTAGTGCTCAACCAAAACCGAACAATCATGGGATTGTTTTCAAAGATTCAGTGTTAGAGAAAAATAGTGGAAAAGAAAAATTTAATGTTAAAAGTTCAAATGCTCAAAAAGAGGATAAGATAAAATTTCTATGCTTTAAAAGAATGAGGTTGAACCTAAATCCGAGATTTATAACAATGTATTTGGTTATACTTTTATGGTAAATCAAAATATGTTGCACATTTTTCTTTCAAAGAAAAATGCTTGAAAATTTTGGTTTGAAATATCAAAATGATAAAAAAGAAATGAGAATAAATAAAAGAATATTTAAAAAGGAATAACGTTGTGAGAAGAAATGTGCCTTTTGTACTTTTTGAAATGTACAAGGCCACACAAATCAAAGTTTTAGGTACTTGATAGAAAGAAATGATAGGTTCATATGAAATAAGATGCAATTTACTCATAGGAATCCTGTTAATGAACTTTGTGGCAAATTTGATAGGCTGATGGATTTCCTAGTGCATGAGAAAGGTGGGGCTACAATAGATTTTCCTGGACCTAGACCTAGAATGTATGCTTAAATTCCAAGGACTATGCATAAAAATCCTAGGAGGAATGAGAGATGGATTCCAAAAGTTGTTAGGGAATTGCCTAAGAATGCAACTAGAGTTAAAGTTGACTTTCAAAAAAATCAAAATAAAGTTCAGATGAAGGAGGTTAAGTTTGAATATCCCATTGATCCGGAGGATGTAACACCCATCATTACCTAGGTAGTTTGTTTGTTTAGGATGACTAGGTTCTTGTAGGTTCCCATTCCTTATTTATTCTTGATTTGTATAGAAAATAAATCATTATAGGTGAGTGGCTTCGATTGGTATCTTGTTTCTTGGGTTAGTGAGATTTTCATGCATATGTACATTCCACGTGTATTTTCTTTCTATGCTTTATTTTCTTATCTAAACATGATTCTGTAAATTCAAGCATAACTCTTATTCAAAAATCTAAAAAGATATTATATTTATTCTTTTTATGATATATATGGTCAAGTATTCGATTAATTATGATTTGATGATTGATTTAACTTTGGTGAAGGTAAAAAGTGAATTTTGAACCATTTGATAGACATTGTTTGATTGATTCAAATATTTATTTTGTTAAACTTAATTTAATAAATCATGATTGCCAAATTTGTTGAGATCTATTGTATTTGACACCACATCACTTGTTGCATATAATGTTTATCATGTTGATCTTGTTTATAGTTCTTAATTTGATACTAATCAAATCATTGAGATCTTATTATTGTTTTATTGGTCCATATGTGAGATTTTATGTGATTCTTACTTTAAAGGAATTGAAAAAAGACCGTTGTCAAAAGCTTTGATAAGGGCTACCGTTAGAGAGTTTACACCCATTTTGAAATTACAAATGTTTTTGGGTAGGTGACATCTAAGCATGTGAAAATCCAATATATGGCAAAAGCTAAAACATGTTGAAAATGAACCATAATCCAAGAGCTTGAACTGGCATGAAAAACAAGTTAGGGCTAAGCATTTCCAAAAAGAAATTTTCTTTTAGATGGAATTTGAAAAGAATTCTATCAACTTATTGGAGGGTGTTAAATGGATTGAAACTATCATTTTTGAGTTCAGAGTGATATTGATACAATGATTGGCTTTTAAGCATTATTTTCAATGATTTACATCATTTGATTATATGTGTTCGTGTCGATTATTTTTTCATTATTGTCACATGAATAATACCTTGGTTAACATTACAAAATTGCAAAATATTGAATTGATGAGAATTTTATGCCTTTAAGGTTGAATTTATTGAATATGAGTTAAATGTAGTTTCAATCTATTTTTTTAATTAAGATTTAAATGAAATCTCTATATTAAATCATTGAATCATGCGTTGCTTAATCACAATCAGACCTTTACATGATTTTAACTTGCATTTGTATATGTGTGTGTGTGTGAACTATTAGTTTTTGAACTTTTTATACATTCAATCTCAAATTGGTGATTAAATTATGAAGTTAAATGTTTTTTATAACCTTTCACCGATTCATACTTCTGAGTATATGATAGTGGGGATTACAAGGTTTTATGTTTAGTTTTTCCTGAGATTTTAGGGGTCTTTGTTCTCATACGTTGTGAACCGTTCCCATGGTAAAGAAGTGAATCGCTCGCACGGACCATGCACATGGTCAAGATTAACCATTCGAATGGATTTTAATATTTTAAAATTTGTTCTAGGTTGTTCAATTTTCCATTTTGACCCAATTCTTCACCAGAGCTACAATCATAAGAGAAAATCATCCCTAATTCGACCATTGTATGTCCAATTAATCCATTTGAGATCTAATTTGTCCCATGGTGGTGTAAAGTTCTAATTTTGGCATATTTGGTTTTATCTAAAATCATTTAGGTAAGTTACTATTCCTCTTCGATTTTCTTTCATTTTCAATACCCTTAGCTCTCTTAGGTTGGTTTCTTCATCTCAAAAGTCGTTTGGTGGGTTATTTTTGAGGATTTGGTGATTCTAAGAACTATTTCAGGGCTTTTTTTATTCCATTTTTCTTTCAACATTAGGATCTAATTTTATTGGTGATATTACATTATTCTTATTAGTTTGTAATTGATTTTTCATCATTTCAAGAGAAAAGATAAATGATAGGAAAATGCTCGTCCCCCCCCCCCCCAAGTGGACTAAGTTAGAATTCAACCCCCAGAATGACTAGGAGACATCACGAGGCACCGAGTGTTTATATTCTTGTTCCTAATGCACAGTTAGATGCCTAAAGGATTTATTTCACTAAAGATGATTTTTCCTTGTCCCTGATATCAATGATTCGCTTTATCATCACCAAGAGAGACCTTGACTTGGCCCATTTAGGGCAATGTGATGAGGGTCTTTATCTTATTTCTTTTATTGTTTCTATTTTAGATTTTCAATTGGTGTGAGCTCATGGTTCGGCCAATGTGGATTTGGTTCGTGAGTTCTGCATGAACATTATTATTCCTAAATGTCTTCATTCACTTAATTCTTTTGGGAGAGGAGTCAATATTGTGTTAATGTTGACCATTTTGCTACATTTTGGGGATTAAAGACTAGGTTGGCTCAGAGATAGAGTCGTATGTGTGGATGGTGATTATCTCAATGACCTTGCATCGTTTCTCATTGGTCATGAGTTTATGTGGATGAGGCCTTTATTTCCTTAGTTCGACCTTGGTCGACGTTATTCGTTATTGCACTTCTTGGTTGTTTATAAGCTCATGCAACATTGATGGACACAGGGGTTTCCATATCATACGTGTAGGATAATCTGTGCCTTAGCTCATTGAAAGCCCATCGATTACCCTAGGCTAACAATTTCCACCTTGAGGAAAGCCAACATAAATTCCACTCATACTGTATTGCCCTACATGAGGCAGATTATAGGTTTTTTAAACTCATTGGGAGTTCTGAGGTTGCTGGATGATGTTGATTCATGTATCATCTGTCATATAACGAGTGTGATCTCTTCTCATTTAGTTGATCAATTTGCATGTTATCCTGTCAGGTAGACTATTAACCCAGATGCTCCTGCTCCTACACCTAAGCCTGCTCTAGATCCATGTATATGATAAAGTCAACATTAGTTTGTCACTTTGTATTTTATAAAAATTCATATTGAGTTGACCAGTTAATGATAGTTGATGGAGCGTATTGTTCATGTTCTTATATTTTTTATATACCGCCTATGGGACTTGTCACTTTTGGATTTTTATCAGTTATGGAAATTTGTACATTTTCCTATGGTACCTTTTATGTTTGGATAGATTTTTGTTTATATGGATTTCATGGGTATTTCTATCTTTATCTATGACATTTGCTATTTATTATCCCATGTTATTAATCCATATTCACATTACCTGTCTATTGCTTTTATTATCATATTTCCTTCTTTTATGCTTTCATCCTTGATAGCATTCATTATCAAGTATATGTTTGTGATACTTTTATACTGTGATGATGTGATTTACATGTTCTTAAGCTCATTGTGTTGATTTCCTTGATATAGCTTGGTACTTCACATATTTTCTATCCTTTGCTTCATTAGTTTCTCTTTCTTATGTGACTTTTATGCCACGTTATACCCGTTATCTATGATTTTGAATTCTCTTTGAATAATCCATGTTAAAATGGGGGAGAAAACTTTGTTCACCTTTGGGGGAGTAAAATTTCATTGTAAATTCTACCATCATTGTCGATGGTAAAGAGGAATTTTATTACTTGTTAAGCTTGCCTATTACATGTTATCACTTTGATGAGTTTCACTTTGGTATTATTAGATATATGTATTAGATGTTGATTTACTTGTTCACTTTTCAAGTGCTTTTTAACACACACACACACACACATACACACACACACACACACACACACACACATATATATATATATATATATATATATATATATATATTATCAGAGTATTCCCAAGTAAGGGCAACGTCTCTTTGTGCATGCTTTCATGTGTGATGATTTTATTGTTTCGTGTGATTTCAGGCATAGCATCACTGATTCCGACTCTAGACCTTATTCATACAGGACTTTCGGATTGTCTTTTGGTCTTATGGGTTTTTACATTACTTTCTACAACATTCGTTATATGGCTAGTGGAGTGTATGTCATTTAGGAGTAACAAGGAATTTTTGGGTTTGGGTCTGGGTTTTTTTTCCACGGAATGTCCAAAGTGGGAGATTGAAAATGTAATCTTTGTATTAATACATAAATCATCTATATTACCATGACAAAACATTGAGTCATTGAGTCCATTAAGTCAAATAGACTTGATTCATCATGAGTAAGGCGCGATCAAGACTGGGTTAAATAAACCTTACAGATTAAAGATCATACACCGCCTCTCATTTGAAGACTTCCGTTGCCAGGAATTCACTTTTAAATTTGAAGATTATAGTTTTTTTATAGATTATGAATTAATTATGGCTAGCACACACGTGCACAAAATATTTTTAAAAATGTGTGAGAATGTGAAAATTGTCAGAACTAGTGTTTAACAGCTTTCAAAACTATCTTAGAACATTTTAGAAAAGGTTTTGGGAGTGATAAAACCTTAGTTGGACTTTATAAAGACTTTTATGGTCCTATTAGAGAGACCCGTTTGAATGGTCTTATTATTGTTCCCGTTCAAATGATCCATGTGAATGACCATGGTTTTGTGCCCGTTTAAATGACTGGCTCAAGATGTTTATTTTGTTTATCATCGTGTGCATGGCTAGATCTTCCGTATGCATGGACGGCCCAGATTTGCAAAAAACTATTTAAAGGCCCGATTCCCTTAATTTCAAAATAATACGAAAACCTCACATCTAAAACATCTTTCTGAGAGTATTTTTGAGGTTGAGATCATTTTACCCATGCGTTTCTTTCCAAATTCACTTGTTCCCGTCAAAATTGTTAAAACTTAGATCTATACTTTATCTATATCTTTATTAGATAATTGAGAGTGTTTTGGTTTAGATCCATACAATATCATGGGTTAATTCGATCTACCTTTTTGAATTACTATGAACAAGTATTCCATGGTCTAAAATTGGAGGTGTTTGGTTCAGTGGAGGAATTGGAGCATGGAGTGATTCCAAGGAATGGAGGGGACTTCTTCGTTTGCGTCATGGAGCTTTTTGCATATTCTCATTGTCTATGGGGAAGAGTTGAAAGGTTTATAGGTGACAACACAATGAGGATTGTGTGGGAGGTACCTTCTTGCCTTTGTAAAATTATTTTTTAAGTATGATTGAGAAGGGAGTGTGTCGAGGTTTTTTGCCTCTGGGGGAGGGGGTTTCCTCGTAAAAATGTCTTATGTGAGTTAATTATTATATAATATCCATATCCACGCATTCGTTCACAAATCACTTATATCTTAATTGAAACTAATGAATTGAGCTAAAATTAACTTAGTTGTGTTAAATCTAGGTTTATTCATATAGATTCACCTATTCACATTGTTGTGTGAATTAATCAAATCGAATCTGTAAAACTTGTGTTGAATTACTTTAATATGCAAGCATAATCAATTATATTTAAAATTGGCCATAAATTGTCTTCAAACATATTTACCCCCCTCTAGGTTTATCGTTTATGTTTACTTAGCGCATATTCCATGCTTTCTCAATAAACTATACAACATTAAAATATTTAAGGAGCCTAATCCCTTGTATAGAATTTTCATTATGAGCCGTAGTTTTATATCCGTGTGTTAAAATACGTAATCAAATATAGATGTTTGATAAGTATTCCACGAAAACACGGATTCACGGGTGTCTTCATTAAGATGGGAATATTTTCTTCGAGAAGTGGTGAAGAGTATTTTGACTTTTGACTTTAGTTTTAGGCAAGGTTCTAAAAAACGCGGGGCGTGATTGAGGCGTCGAGGCCAAGCCTTAAGCCTTGGAAGCCTATGCGGGCCTAGGCGTAAAAAGGCGTGAAAAGGCGTTTAGGCATTCTTAATATATTTTAATATTTTTTAACCATAACAAGGCTATTAAAATACAAAAATTTCACATATCAGAAAAATATGTCTGAATATATGCAAATTAAAACACTATCTGATTATTTTGGATAAGATAATGGTCCGGTTTGTAAACAAATTCTTTAAAAGGCGACATCGTTTCACTAAAGCATTGTTGTTTTTAGAAAAAAGTGCGCCGTAAGGGTTTTACCAAGAATAAGGCGTGAAAAGCGTAAGGCGAGGGGTTTCTCCCAAGCCTAGGCGTGCCTAGGCGGAGCCTAGGCGGGTTTTTTAGAACAGTGGTTTTAGGAAAGACATCAGAATAACTCGGTTCACTTACGATTTTGATAATCATTACTTAACATATGCGTATTTTATTCAGCTCAACAAATAGAGATGTTAGATAAAACCAAAACTTCAAATATAAACGCTATAAAATGCATAAACGGTCACGTTAGGAATATCCCCTTTGAGGTGGTACCGTCGAAAAGAGATTCATTTTGAAAGACTCATATTCGTCGGGTGTGCAAAGAGGTACGACTCTTTTTTGTAAAAATATGGGACTTTTTTGGAAACTCGAAATTTTACTCATAACTTGGGACAGAACTCGATATTTTCGAATGATCGGGATTGAGGAAAGTTATAAAAAAGAATCAATGTTGGGTTTTGGGTTACTATAACCAATAGGGCGGGACCCCCTTTTAGCATCCGAAATTTTGTATTTAACCCCATGGTTAAAGGCCTTTTTAACGGTGCGGTTAATTTTTCAGGACAATAGGATATTACAGGACAGATTCGGTTCAGAGAAATTCGATCATGCGATCAACTAAATATCCGTGAAACAATTGTGGAGACATGAAATCATGACAAATGGATTTTTAGGCACGCGGTCAATTAATCAATCGCTTGGTCAAATGGAGATTTAATCCATCACATGCTAACTCCGAATTAATCCATCACATGCTAACTCCGAATAAATCCAATTTTCAATAATGATTAAATAAAATCTGAATAATCCAACAGAAATCCTATAAACAACTTTGGAATCGAATGGCCCAATAAAACTCAAATGAAATCTCATAATTAATTACGACTGAAAAGGAAAGTTTAACTAAACTATGCCATAAAATGAATAACTCCAGTTGCACCTCCATCGATAACTTCGATAATCCTATGCAGCTTCTCCAAATCTTATTCTGAAAAGTTAGTCAACGCACGAGGTCAAAACCCAGAACATGAATACACATTACTCCCCTCAAATAGGGTCCGTGAACCAAGACAATAGCATTATACGCAATAAATATCACAATAGAGTAGTTTAATTAAACGAATAATTAACCGCGATAAATATAAATCACTAACTGCCCGAGAGATCCCCATTTTAGAAGAACACACCAATACGATTTTAAATTTCCAAGCCCCACGGAGTTAATTTTATTTAATTAACTCAATTTTATTATTGTTCTCACTTTTTATTATGACGGTCCTCCCGCCCCGGATGGTAATCCACCAAAATGTCACACATCCCCTTGTCAATCGCCCTCTGACCCGTTTAAACTGTCGGCGCCAACACATTATGTCCCCACAAATTTTAATATCAGTTTTTATCTTAGGCATTAATCCTCAATTTCTCAATTTCACAATTTGTAAATTACCCTAACCTTTTATCGATGTGAGATCCTCAAAATACCCCTTAGTCCCATACATAAGGGTCCACAAGTTATCAATCCCTCATACCCTATGTATAGGATGAATTTCTAACCTAAACCTCGGCCTAGTCTCATGCCTAGGATAGCGTAACGATGATAAAGCATCAAAAATCAGCCCACCCCCGACATAATAAAGTCGCAATAATCTACCCTCACTAGTCCCATACCTAGAAGGCGTAAATCACCAAAAGGCCTACCCACTAGTCTCATACCTAGAAGGCATCCTAAAATATAGGGAGAGCAAAATTACCCAACAACCCGTCGTCACAAAGGCAATATAATAATACCAATAAGTCACACAAACAAGCATAATTACTCATCGTATAAAACTACACATGATAGTCCAATTTAATTAAATCTCAATTTAATTATCACCTCATCATAAACATCCAATTAATATCATTTAAATATTTTAAATTAAATATACCGCTATTTCATCATTTCAAACATCATAATTCCAATTTCATTATCTCAACACAAATTACATGAGTTATATGCCCCCAAATTCATTTATTACAAAATCAGGATTTTTCTACATGCAACCTATGCCCATAAAACCCAAAATCCACTCATCAATACTACGTACCCAAAGGGTTATGAATGTTATTCAGATTAAATTTTTTTATAAAAATAGCCCCATAGTTAGTGTCCACTTTCTCTAATTAAATTACGAATTGTTTTTAAGAAAATATGTAATTAAGTGTTTAGGAGACACTTAAAAAGCATAATACTAAAGGAAAGGAATAGAGTATTCATGCCTGAGATTAAGTTGAATAAAAACTGGTAGCACGGTTGGATTCCTCTCGAAAAATTAATAAAGGAGTGTTCTTGAACAAACTTGATTAAACCCCAATTAAGCGTCCCAAAACTTGTCACAAAAAAAAACTTTATTATGTTGGAGGTTGATGATTATAGTTGAGAGGAAAAATATTTGGAAGTGTTCTCTGGTGAAAGACTTGAGAAAAACTGATTATGAGAAGTCCCCCTACAGATTATTAAGGTTATATAGTGATTAGGAGTCATAATCCTAAACAAACTCTAATTCAGAATCTCCGATTTGCGCAAAAACTAAGGGAGTCGATCGATCGACTCCAGGCATCGATCGATCGATCGACCAGGTCTGCAGGCAATTCCTCAACAAAATGCCTATAAGGCAAAAATAATTAAAAACTCAATTAAAAATCCATTTTAATTCCGATTTCAATTCCGCTTGAAGTTTTATTCTTCTAAAATCCTAACCAACATATTTTTCTAATAAAAATCATTAAATCAAAAAAATTATTTTTCTCGAATATTCCAATTAATTAATTAATAAAAACACGGGGTGTTACATACTTTCCCACTAGCAAAGAATTTCGTCCTCGAAATTAGACTAAGCATACACATCAACACGTAAATCTCGCAAAAAAATAAGGCTCACATATGCCTACCCCGTAAAATACCACAATTAGGCGCCCATACAACTAATCTACCCGAACACAATCCTTAACAAAAATACAAAATATATAAAGCCTACATTTATAAGTATCTAAGAAGGTATTACGTACCGCGATACTCCACTAGCCACGCAATCTATCCTTCTCTGACTGAACCTGAGGTACATAGCACCTCCCATAACTGAGATTGGTTGGTGCAGTGACCACCCCCTACGCACTTGACGCTACCGGTGCCGCTGGAGCTCCCTGAACGCTAACTGCTGCTAAGACCGGAGGCCTCAATCATAACTGCCCCTGAACTCCTTGCCCTTGTTGCCCTTGCGTAACTTAACCTTGTTGGGCTGGTTCTCCTTGGTTTTGTTGGCCCTCTCTCTTGTAACACTTCGTCGTTGGATGTCCTATTTTTCCACATACAAAGCATTCACCCCTAAAAGGTACGAAACGCCTAGTATTGGCTTGATCCTCTCCTTGACCTTGTTGTTCCTGATTAGTACTCTATCTCTTCCATGTTTGATCATTGCGACCCTTTATTCTCACCTCCCTGTCTATTAGAATCTTGTTTTTTTCCAAACTTCTTTTGATAACTGGCCTTCTCTTGCCATAGAAACATTGCTTCATCCACTACCTGAGCATAAGTAGTGTATGACGGATTCCGCAACACCATTTGCCTAATCAACCAAGACAATCCCTTAATGAAACACTCCATCTTCTTCATCTCAGTGTTAACCTCCTCTAGTACAAACATAGATAAATTGGTGAACTCCTGTTCATACTCGACAATCGACTTTAAACCTTGCTCCAAGTCCATAAATTATCTCTTCTTGGCGTTCCTAATTGCATACAAAAAGTACTTATTGTTAAACTTTATCAGAAACTCTGCATAAACCAACTGACCTCTATCCTCTGATGTGGTGGCACTCTCCCACCACTTCAAAGCATCCACGATTAACTTAAATGTCCCTAACATCGGCTTCTGTACATCCGTGTTGTCCACCATCCTCAAATGCCTCTCCATGTCTCTCATCCACTGGTTAGCAACCATTGGGTCAGATCCCCCTCCGAAGGTGAGAGGATTGCCCTAATAGAAATTGGTTTTCACCATATCCCAAGCTGAGACAGGCGTACCCCGTTGTTGTGACTCTAAAGTTACCCCTCTTTGTCTCCCCATCTCCTGACCAGCAGTCGTGGCCTCACGAATGATAGCCTCTAACTCCTCGGCCTCCAAAGTAATCTGACACCGCCTCTCCTGAGTCGCGGGATCAGAAACAGACTCATATCTCCCATTCCCAGCTCTCCTTGTGTTCGCCAACTGAAACGATAGGAATAAAACAACATCAGACTCGGAATGACTAAGAGTACAAATTATCAAAACAAAATCAAAGATAAGCAACGCAGAAGCTAAAATGGACTCCAAACCTATAAGACCTAAGACCATGCCCTGATACCATCTGTCACACCCCGTAAAATCCGATAGACGGGGTGGTCAGCCACCGTCGCCGAACTTTACCGGGCGTCAACTAAATAAATACCATTCTTAGCATGAAAAATATATGAGACATAAATAAATTAGTCCAAGATAAATAATTCAATCAATATTAAATGATCATAAACAACTAAGTGATAAAAGATCCATCATATGCTAACTCCGAATAAATCCAATCTCCAATAATGATTAAATAAAATCTGAATAATAAAGATCTGACTAATTGATTAGGCATAAATTCTTCCCAATTTATCCCTTTAATTTAATCACTTCATAATCTTTCTACTGACTTATTCTAACGAGTACACCGAGTTTCTGGTATTTCGTACTAACTTTGCAGGTATTTAATGTCAATAAAGAAAGAAAGAAATCGAAAGAATCGAGAAAGAAAAGAAGGAAAAGTCAAAAGGGAAAAATTATCATTTCTACTCAGAATTCGGATGAGGCATCTAAAGAGAAGTTAATTACATCAAGTTCATGAGCACGTAGGAAGAAACGGCACCTCAATCGGAGTCCCGGTGCGAAAGTTACGAGTAGTCAAAGTTTGAAAAAAAAGTTAAAGGAAATCCGGACCGGTCCGGCCCGGACCGATCGGCAATGTCAAATTCTAGAGAACCCGGGACTGAAGACGGATTAAAGCTAAAAGGAAAAAAATGAACTGATTCGCACCGTACCTATCCGCCCAAAAAATAAAAGAATCGATCCGGATTCCAGCCAGACCGAACCGAGGGAGGACCGGACCGGTCCAACTGTCGAGTTTTTATTTTGTTATCCTCCTCTAATGGAGAGTCCTAGTGCAGCTAAAACTCCTTAAGTTTAGTAGGGTATTTAAACCCATTTTATTATCATTCTTAGTACGGAGAATTTATATAATTTTCCATTCCTTTCAGAAAAACCCTAGTTTGGAGATAGCTTATAATTTTAATTCCAAGATTAAAGATTGTTCAGATTTCTGTGATTACCAGTAATTGTAGTTAATGCTTTCAGTGCTTTGGTAAGATTAGTGGTTAGTTTCCTCTATCGAATTTTCTGTTTACATCATTCCACAAATTTTCCTTAGTTTAATCATGGTTTTCTGCAATTCAAAAATTATTTTCATTAGTTTCAGCATGTTAGGCTAGATTTTCTAAGGTCGGGATGCATGAACCCAACGTGATGTGATAGTTGTATGTGCATAAAATTAATCCTCTAAATTTAATGGTTTGATTATGACCGTATTGCATAGAAACATAGAATTCAATTCAAGTGTAACTATCACAATACCGATTTACTCGTCCTTTGATTAAGTATGGTGCGGGCTTGAACCTCATATACTTAATGCTTGGGAGTACTAAATTCTGGGTCTAATTAATAATTCAAATTTACGGTTAGTTTTATATCATCAGTACACTAGGGTTGGGGGATTGTATTCCCGTCTTGTTTTCTTCATCATATAGTTCAAATCTCAGTTCAATCACTTTCAATAATTTAGGTAATTTAGAATAGTTGCATTTTCTCATAATTTCATAATTGCATCTAGTGTAGTTATTCAACAAATCAAATCACTTTTTCTTTTTCCTTTAAAGTCAGAGTTAGGATTCATTCATCTGTCCAATGTCGTCACAACTTTGTTGTCCTATTTTCCTGTGGATACAATCCCGGCTTACCGAGTTTATTACTAACGCAACAGGCTTGCACTTGAGCCTAGAGAGTACGCACTAGTGAGACACATTCTTAGTCGTGTCAAGTTTTTGGCGTCGTTGCCAGGGAATTAGGTAGACTTAGGATCAGATCGGGTCAATCTAAAACTTTGATCAAAAATTTCTAAAAATCCAAAAACATATAAAAGCACAAAAAGATTCATCATCATCTCTCATAAGCTGTTAATGCAAAATTCTAAACTCACTCCAACTCCCCATAATACTCCAAACCACATTCACGAAAACCCAATTGTTGAGTACGATCCTGATAGCCCTCACACTCCTAACGCTCCACGGTTCTGGGTTCCAACTCCCACATCGTCACACTCAATCTCAAATAACACGTCGTTTTCCTTCTTAGGACACACTTCAGAGCACACTCCTAGTATACCAAGTGAGGATACTGAATCTTTGAGAGAGAGAGAGATGTCACAACACTATAGTGCAGCTGCCGACGAGGGAGAGGCCCCATATCGCCATTTGAGAGACGTCTTATATCCCGAGCGCACTGTCACTCCGGGATGCATTTTACTCGCGTACAATGCGGGTCAATTTCGCTTTAGGAATGGGATGATCCAGATACTTCCCACTTACCATGGACTGGATTCAGAAAAGCTATATGCCCACATTATGGAATTTGAGGAGGCGTACGAGACTCTTAGTGATCAAACTTGCACAAAAGATGTGCTCCGTCTCAAACTCTTTCCATTCTCGCTAAAGAATAAGGCTAAGACATGGCTATGGTCTTTACCTCAAACTCGATTTCATCATGGAACGAGCTAAAATCCAAATTTCTCAAGAAGTTCTTTCCTCCACATCGAACGAATTCCATCAAGGCTCAAATTCAAACATTCCGACAATTAGAAAATGAGTCATAGGAACGATGCTATGAGCGATTCAATGAGTTAATTGGCTCGTGTCGCCATCATGGTTTTGATAAATTGCAAATCATTTCCTTTATCCATAATGGGGTGAACATTAACTCAAAGCAACTCATTGAGACCATGGGTAGTGGTCCGTTTGTCGACTTAGACGCCCACGATGCTGAGCTTAACCTGAGGTATGTCGCCGAGACTACCCAATCCTGGGATACATCTGACCCTAATGCTCAAAATCGAAATCGTCAAGTGACCACCACTCCATCGGCGTCCGTCCTATTTCATGTAGAAAAGAATTCTATAGCGGATAGTCGACTCGACATACTTGAGAAAGGACTGCGAGACCTACGTGAGGAATGTGGAAGAGGACCAACTGGATCCATCCCAAACCCTGTTGAGAAGGTGTGTGCAATTTGTGAGGCGGGTCATTCAATTGAGGAATGCCCGACTATACCCGCCTACAAAGTGATGCTTTAAGAGCAAGTTAGTGGCATAGGAGGCTTTAAGGGTAATTTCGGTTCCCCGCACGGGAATTCCTAAAACCCTTCATGGAAAAACCACCCTGGTTTTAGCTATGGGCAACAACATGCTGCGATGAATCCTAATTCACATGTTGCCCCTCCTCCACCACCGCATTTTTGACAAGCTTCACATATGCAAGGACATGTGCAAGCACCACCACCTCAAGGAGCATACATCCCTCCACCGTGGAGAAGTCTCGAGGATACGAACAACCACTTTATCAATACCCAGATTGCAACTAATGCTAGGCATGAGCGCATGATGAATGACATGAATGTGAGCATCTCACAGTTGCAATCTTCGTTGAGTATCCAAGAGAAAGGCAAGTTTCCTGCCTAGGGCCAAAGACTGCCCTAAGGTCAAACTAGTGTTAGCTCCATCTTGACAGAATATCAGGAGAAATGTCAAGCTGTGACCACTCTTAGTAGTGGGAGAATCGTTGATTTATCACCTCCCCCACACGACGCAATCAAAGACAAGGAGATTTCGCCCGACATAAAAGAGGCCGAAGATGTCCCCTTGAAGGAAAGTGATAAAGAGGACACTAGTGAGCCCGAGGTAGTAGTGAAACCACCCACCGCGGCACCGTTTCCTCAAAGGTTGGTTCCTTCCCACAAAGGAAACCCCCGCGATGAAGTGCTAGACGTACTAAAGCAAGTAAAGCTGAATTTACCTTTCCTCGATGCTATTAAGCAAATTCTAGCCTATGCAAAAGTCATCAAAGACTTGTTGACAGTAAAAAGAAGGATGAAGGTAGAGAAAATGTCTTTCTAGCACAGAACGTGAGTTCCATCCTACTCAATAATCTCCCGCCTAAGTTCAAATATCCCGGTGCGCCCACCATTTCCTTCATCATTAGAGAAAATAAAATTGAGAAAGCCTTACTTGATTTGGGAGCAAGTGTCAATATTCTCCCTTACGCCATCTATAGGCAACTTGATTTAGGCGACCTCAAGCCCACAAAGGTAACTCTCCAATTAGCGGATCGAACCGTGAAGATCCTAAGAGGCATAGTTGAGGACGTGATCATCCAAGTTGACACTTTCTACTTCCCGGTAGACTTTGTCATTTAGGACACAGAGCCCTCCTTCACCTCGAGCAACCATGTTCCCATCATTCTTGGGCACCCATTCTTAGCTACGGATAACGCAATCATCAATACTCAGAATGGGAAAATGCAACTCACTATTGGGAACATGACTTTAGAGACTAACATCTTCCATATCGCCCAACAGACAGGGGAAGAAGATGATCTTCACACGGTGAGTCTAATAGACGAGATCGTAGAGGATTATTTCGAGGAAACTTATTGTGGAGATGCCTTAGGGTCCTGTTTAGTGTCGAGCCATGAGAGTGAGGGGACGTACACTGCATTCGAGAGGAAGGTTGAGTAGTTTCTAGAGTTAGTTAATGAGAGAGCGTCGAACGAGGACGTGAGAGATGTAAGTTGGGTTTCTAGATTCGAGGAGTTACCACTTAGGGATACACGCATGGTTCCCCCCAACAAAAAATTTCCAACCCTCGAGTTGAAGAAACTCCCCTCCCATATTAAATATGCATACCTAGGAGAGGATGAGACATTTCCTATTGTTATCTCCTCTAGCCTAGACAAAGAGCAGGAGGGTAAATTGCTAAAGATTCTGAGGAAGCACCAAAGTGCTTTTGGTTGGTGCATTGCTGATTTGAAAGGGATAAGTCCTTTGATTTGCACCCACAAGATCCATCTCGAAGAGGATATCAAGCCCTCGAGAGAAATGCAAAGAAGGTTAAACCCTAATATAAAAGAAATGGTGAGGACCGAAATAATTAAGCTATTAGATGCTGGGATTATGTACCCAATCTTGGATAGCAAATGGGTGAGCCCTATTTAAGTTGTACCGAAGAAGTCGGGCATGATAGTGATTGATAATGCTAAAGGAGATCTAGTTCCCCAGCATACCACCACCGGGTGGCGCGTTTGCATTGATTACCGGAAACTCAATGCGGGAACTAGAAAAGACCATTTCCCTTTGTCATTTATTGATCAGATGCTTGAAAGAGTAGCGGGCCACCCTTACTATTTCTTCCTTGATGGTTATTTCGAATATAACCAAATTGAGGTAGATGTACTTGACCAGGATAAAACAACCTTCACTTGCCCTTTTTGGTACGTTTGACTACAAACGTAAGCCATTTGGCTTGTGTAATGCACTCGCGACCTTTCAAAGGTGCATGTTGAGCCTATTTAGCGACATGGTCGAGAGAGGACTTGAAGTGTTCATGGACGATTTCAGCATTTTTGGCACCTCTTTCGATCTTTGTCTTGAAAAACTGGAAAAGGTACTTGCCCGGTGTGTGGAAAAGAACTTAGTGCTGAATTGGGAGAAATGCCACTTCATGGTCACCGAGGGAATAGTTCTGGGCCATATAGTTTCATCCAAGGGGATAGAAGTTGATAGAGCTAAAGATAGATGTCATAGACGATCTACCCCCACCAAAATCGCTCAAAGACGTGCGCTCATTATTCATCCACGCGGGGATTTATCGAAGGTTCATTAAGGACTTTAGCGCCATCGCTAGACCCTTAAGCAACCTACTTATGAAGGACAACCCATTTGAGTGGACGAAAGCATGCCAAAGCGCTTTTGAAAAACTGAAAACCATGCTTGTGTCCGCTCCCATCATGCAAGTTCTGGATTGTTCTTTACCATTCGAACTTATGTGTGATGCTAGCGATTATGTGATAGGGGTTGTTTTGGGCCAAAAAAAAGACAATAAGGCTCATGTCATCTACTACGCTAGCCGGACTCTTATCGGACCACAACTCAATTACTCCACTACCGAGAAGGAGTTGCTAGCAGTAGTCTTTGCCCTTGATAAATTTTGGTCCTACCTTATCGTTTCTCCCATTACTTGCATCACCGACCACACGGCATTGAAATAACTACTTGCGAAGAAAGACGCAAATTCGCGCCTCATAAGGTGGATCCTACTCCTACAAGAGTTTAATCTCTCCATTAAAGATAAGAAAGGAGTAGAAAACGTCGTTGCCGACCACTTATCACGGTTTTCGTCCGACGTACCTAGTGATCCAATACCCATAGACGAATACTTTCCGGATGAGCAACTCTTTGCTACCACTTCTTTGCCTTGGTTTGCGGATATAGTGAACTACCTTGTCACGGGAGACATCCCTGTCGATTGGACACCGCAAGATAATAAGAGGTTTATTACTTGGTCGCACATATTTTTCTATGATGATCCCTTCCTTTTTAAATATTACGCCGACCAAATCATCCGACGATGCGTACCGGATCACGAAATCCCAAAAGTCATCCAATTTTGTCATTCGAAAGCTTGTGGAGGCCACTTTTTGAGGAAAAAGATGACCGCTAAAATTCTGTAATGCAGCCTCTATTGGCCACAATATTTCGGGATGTGAACAATGCTTGTAAATCTTGTAATAGGTGCCAACGGATGGGAGCTATTACCCGATGAGACATGATGCCTCTTACCCTCCATACTCATTATTGAGATCTTCGATTGTTGGGGTATTGACTTCATGGGTCTTTTTCCCCCGTCCTTTGGTTTCCTATACATCCTTATCGCGGTAGACTATGTTTTTAAATGGGTGGAATCTATAGCTACCAAGATAAATGATAATAAAGTGGTGATTAAGTTCCTGCAAGAACACATACTTTCCTGCTTCGGTGCTCCGAAAGTGATAATTAGTGATAATGGCACGCACTTTTGCAATAGGCCATTCGTGAAGCTCATGAGAAAGTATGATGTTGTTCACAAGGTTGGAACTACTTATCACCCACAAATGAATGGGCAGGCCGAACTAGCAAATTGGGAAATCAAGAACATTCTTGAAAAGACCATCAATCCTACCCGAAAAGATTGGTCACTTAGATTGAACGATTCGTTATGGGCCTATCGTACCGCATATAAAGATCCGCTCAGAATGTCCCCTTTCTTCTTTGTGTATGGAAAACCTTACCATATTCCCGTGGAATTAGAGCACAAGGCGTATTGGGCAATTAAGGAGTTAAACTATGCCATGGATAAAGCCGATAAAACTTGCAAGCTTCAAATAAATAAGTTAGAAAAGATACGCAAATATGCGTATGAGAATGCTAAAATCTCCACATAAACGATGAAACTCGCTCACGATAACATCATTCGACGCAGAGAGTTTCCTCCCAGATAAAAGTGCTTCTTTATAACTCTCGGCTTCATCTCTTTCCAGGCAAGTTGCGATCACGATGGTCTGGCCCGTTCGTTGTGAAGAATGTTTTCTCTCACGGAGTTGTTGAGTTAGACAATTTGAAAGGGGGAAATACATTCAAAGTAAATGGACAATGCCTAAAACTATATCTAGAGGCGTGTGTGGAAGAAGTTGACACCGTTTGGTTATTGGACCCCGTTTATGGGGTAGAGTGAGCTGCTACAGTGAGGTCGTCGCACCCCCGACGCGTATGGGGTGAATTCTTGTGTATAGTAGATGAGAGTAGTGCGAGTTCTTCTGATTAGGGTACAATAAGGTGAGAGCATGCAAATGTTCTAGGAAATTGAGTCAAGTTGCGTTGACCATAGATATCGAGAGAATTTTGAGTCCAAACCGATAAGGAGAATGATGAGAATTGAAAACTTTCAGAGGAAAGTGATTGAAATTAAGTTAGGGGGAAATCCAGCTCAATACAAGAACCCGGATCGGTTCTTCTCTTTTTAAGTCATACCGGTTCGGCCCGGATAGGTTCCTTTATTTGATAATCGAATCAGTTCGGTTTTTAAAAAGCTCGACGATTAAAGGTCCAGACCGGTCCGGTGCTCATCCGGATCGGTCCTCTTTCTGCAGAAATGGATTTCCCTTATTCCCTAGGTGCACCCCCTTTCTCACCAATCCATTTCCTTCCCTCCCAATTCGTTTGCCCATAACCAACCCTTCAATTTCCCTCCCAAATACACTCCCTCTTTCCCTCCAAACCCTTTCCCTCCAACTCCAAAACCCTCCCTACCCCTCCCCTATAAATACCCACCCATAGCCTCCACTTTTCTTCACACCTTCAACCACATCCCTCTCTCCTCTCTCTCCCTAATTTTCCAGCAAACTCTCCCAGTCTTCATGACCCAATGACCCGCCCTTTCCAAATACGACTCCACCGAAATCCTTCCCTCTGGCCATTGTAAATTTCGTTCCTGCCAAGAGAAGCGGTGGTGCAATCGGTTCTTTGGTCCGGATCGCAAACTCCATATGGAGCGCATTGTCCAATGGTTAGGTCTGCCCAATTTTGTCACCGCCCTCTTCATGCCTAGGGGTTGGTGTCGATTCCTTAATCAACCGTACGAGGTGGTTTGGGCATCCGAGGTCCGATGTTTCTATGGCTCCCTTATTCAGCCGGGCCAATTCGAATCTCAAGCATATGTTGATGGCACCGTCACCCCTTTTTCGTTGGCCCTTCTCACGGACAAGTTGGACAAATACGACGTTACCGATGTTCAAGATTTCACCTACCCAAGGAATACGACGGGCAAACTGTCACCGTTGGTCATCTTAACGAGAAAGCACGCCTCACCTTCCAAATTGTGTGTGAAAATATTTTGCAAACGTCCAACCATTCAGCGATGCGTCCCCGTCAGGCCACATTAACATACCATCTCTTCGATCCCAGCACTTCTATTAACCTAACTCGCACCCTATACGCCGACATCATCGTCGCGGCCTTGGATGAGAAAGGTGCAGCACCACTTCCATATGCACGTTTGATTACCTCCATCCTCAAGGACGCTGGTATTGAGGCACCGCTTGATCATACTCGCCTCCCCGATCCTTTTGGATAGGGAACTCGCATGCGGAGCACCAAACAGCTATCCATCCTCCGAACAAGGAGAGGAAGTGATGACGAGGACGATTCTTCCTCGAGTGAGGAAGAGGAAACGAAAGCCAAAGAAGAAGAAGAAGAAGAAGAAGTCGGTGCTGATGTGGAGATGGGTGACGTAGGTGCGGATGAAGAGTCAGAAGAAAAAGAAGACGACCCAGATTTTGAATGGGCGGGTAGTGACCTAACTAACTGTGTGTCGGCCCTTGAGACGAGGTTCAGCAGCTTTTTGATCGACTACCGTCGCGATACAAGCATGATGTTTCGTTTCCAAGCGGACTTGTATCGACGCCAAGGGGATCCCAACGAGCCATTGCCATCCTACTTCTATGACCCCTATGGCCCCGACGCACCCAGCTCTTCCCAACCACCACCCCAGTGAAGCTTTGTTTGGTTGTGATAGCTTTTAGTTATTTCCCTTGTCCACATGTTGTCTGCTCTTTGCCGTTTTTGTACCACAGTCCTGTTTTATAAAAATTTGCATTTTCTCAATTTGTTTGTTTTATTCATCGCACTTCTTATTTTGCCTTGTTTAGATTTTAGTCCTTTTTGATTGAGGACAATGCAAAAGTCTAAGTTAGGGGGGTCACAAGTGCGTATTTCTAAAATTTCACTAATTTTCAAAAATGCCAAGAAATTTAAAAAAAAATAATAAAATTTAAAAAATCCAAAAAATTATTTTTGTTCGAAATAAATAAAAATTGGAATTAAAATTTTTCAAAAATATCATTAAAAGTCGAATTGAAGTCTCAAGTTGTAAAATTCAACATACACAAAGCCGAAATTGACCAAAGATGGAAATTGAGCGAAAATGGACGAGTTAACGAATAAGTGTGGAGATTAACAAACCCGGTGAGATTCGAGCCTTTCATCTTTGTGAAATTTATAAATCAATCCGAATTAATTGTTAACTCAAAGTTCTTTTCAGCGCCTAAAAAGTCGTTGAGGGTCTCAATCCTTTCATTTTGATCGGTTATGAAAATTGTGTGTGATATTGCTTTGAAAAACATGCCAAAATCGATCTCTAAACCTAATTCATCTCGAAATGCATATGGTAATGCAATTAGTATTTTGGACAATGAAGTAGGCCCTCGTTTGTTACCCAAAAATATTGGCCATAAAAAGTTGTGAAAAATTATCCCTTTGATAACCCAAATTGAGTCGAATAACAATTATCCTTTTCGTTTGGTACCCCGAAAAACCCAAGTAGCTTGGAATTGCAAAAAGGGAACATTCAATAAAGTCGGAAAAGTGCATAAAAAGGGGCAAGAAAAAAAATAGATATGCTCAAAGAAAAGAAGTGGAAAATAGAAAAATAGAGAAAAAGAAGAAAAAAAATTAGCAATAGCCCGAAAAAAGCACAAATGGACATCTTAAATGACTTTTCCAATTCCAACCTTCCCTACCATTTTCATTTTACCCAATATACCTCAAAATCCAAAAAGGTCTTAACCGAGTCCGAATTGAAAAATTGGTTACCGCGTGGAGAGTTAATACATCAAAAGATAATAAAAGAGATTGAATGCATGAATAAGAGTCGATGTTCCCATTTTTAAAACCGTATTCCCTTCATGAGATCCTATCACTATAAAATTTTCGTCTTTCTACTTATGTGCGTGACTTTGCGCCCATTATATTTACTCTTTTTATCACGCACACCGAGAGAATAGCCACATTCCGAGTGATTCATTTGTGAGAGCATCCCGTGAGATTTGGAAATCAAAATGAATTTTCGGATAAGTAACGAGATAGTCAATCGGTGGAAATTCGCGATTAAATTTTTGGCTTCGCACACACGCACTATGATTTGAGACTTGTAAATATGACTTGATGATGACTATTTTCTGGGAAAGTTTGAATTATATAATTTTTGCGTATTTTGAATTTTCCTTGAGTCGAATTTTGTGGGTATATTCACTCCAAACCATCACGAGACACAACTCGTCCCACTAGAGCGACCTAGGGGTTTAAAGGCTTGTTGCATACGCTAAATGCAATCGCTTTCCCGCAAAAAAGGTATTCTATCCCAATAAAATAATTTTCAAGAGTTGATCCTTGCTAGGATTCTTTTACATAGCTCGGGACGTGCAAAGTTCTAAGTTAGGGGGGTTTGATTAGGCATAAATTCTTACCAATTTATCCCTTTAATTTAATCATTTTTAGCACCTCGAACAACGTAATCGATGTGACTTTATCTCATAATCTTGCTACTAACTTATTCTAACGATTACAACGAGTTTCTGGTATTTCGTACTAATTTTGCAGGTATTTAATGTCAATAAAGAAAGAAAGAAACCGAAAGAATCGAGAAAGAAAAGTAGGAAAAGTCAAAAGGGCAAAATTATAGTTTCTACCTAGAATTCGAATGAGGCATCTAAAGAGAAGTTAAAGATATCAAGTTCATGAGCACGTAGGAAGAAACGGCACCTCAATCGGAGTCTCAATGTGAAAGTTTTGAGCAGTCAAAGTTTGAAGAAAAAGTCAAAGGAAATCTGGAACAGTCCGGTCCGGACCGATCCGCAATGTCAAATTCCAGAGAACCCCAGACCGAAGACGGATCGAAGATGAAAGAAAACAAACGAACTGATCCGCACTGGACCGATCCGCCCAAAACATAAAAGACCCGATCTAATTCCATCCAGACCGAACCGAGGGAGGACCGGATCGGTCCGACTGTCGAGTTTTTATTTTGTTATCCTCCTCTAATGGAGAGTCCTAGTGCAGCTAAAACTCCTGAAGTTTTGTAGGGTATTTAAACCCATTTTATTATCATTCTTAGTACGGGGAATTTATATAATTTTCCATTCCTTTCAGAAAAACTCTAGTTTGGAGATAGCTTATAATTTTAATTCCAAGATTGAAGATTGTTCAGATTGTTGTGATTACCAGTAATTGTAGTTAATGCTTTGAGTGCTTTGGTAAGATTAGTGGTTAGTTTCCTATATCTAATTTTCTGTTTACATCATTCCATAAATTTTCATTAGCTTAATCATGGTTTTCTACAATTCAAAAATTGTTTTCATTAGTTTCAGCATGTTAGGCTAGATTTTCCAAGGTCGGGATGCATGAACCCAACCTGATGTGATAGTTGTATGTACATAAAATTAATCCTCTAAATTTAATGGTTTGATTATAACCGTATTGCATAGAAACATAACAATTGTAGATCTTTGGATCTCGTTTGCTTTTGGATAACCGGGATGCTTCAAAATGCAATTCAAGTGTAACTATCACAATACCGATTTACTCGTCCTCTGATTAAGTATGGTGCGGTCTTGAACCTCATATACGTAATGCTTGGAAGTACAAAATTCTGGGTCTAATTAATCATTCAAATTTATGGTTAGTTTTATATCATCAATACACTAGGGTTGGGGGATTGTATTCCCGTCCTGTTTTCTTCATCATATAGTTTAAATCTCAGTTCAATCACTTTCAATAATTTAGGTAATTTAGAATTGTTTCATTTTCTCATAATTTCATAATTGCATCTAGTGTAGTTATTCCACAAATCAAATCACTTTTTCTTTTTCCTTTAAAATCAGAGTAGGATTCATTCATCTGTCCAACGTCCTCACAACTCTGTTGTCCTATTTCCTTGTGGATCCGATCCCGACTTACCGGGTTTATTACTAACGCGATAGGCTTGCACTTGAGCCTAGACAGTAAGCACTTCTGAGACACATTCTTAGTCGCGTCAATAATCCAACAGATATCCTCTAAACAACTTTGGAATCAAATGGCCCAATAAAACTCAAATTAAGTCTCATAATTAAATACGACTTAAAAGGAAAGTCTAACTAAACTATGCCATCAAATGAATAACTCTAGTTGCACCTCCAAATGATAACTTCGATAATACTTTGCAGCTTCTTCAAATCTTATCCTGAAAAGTTAGTCAAAGCACGAGGTCAGAACCCCGAACATGAATACACACTACTCCCCTCAAATAGGGTCCGTGAACCCAGACAATAGCATTTTACGCAATAAATATCAATATAGAGTATTTTAATTAAACAAATAATTAATCGCGATAAATATAAATCACTAACTACCCGAGAGATCTCAATTTTAGAAGAACTCACCACTATGAATTTAAATTCCCAAGCCCCACGGAGTTAATTTTATTTAATTAACCCAATTTTATTATTGTTCTCACTTTTCATTATGGCGGTCCTCCCGCCCTGGGTGGTAATCTATCAAAATATCACACATCCCCTTGTCAATCGCCCTCTGAACCGTTTAAACAGTCGGACCCGACGGATGACAAGGTTTCACACACGACACGACATAAATCACCCTCTGACCCATTTAAACTGTCGGTCCTGACACAATATGTCGCCACAAATTTTAATACCAATTTTTATCTTAGGCATTAATCCTTAATTTCTCAATTTCACAATTTGTAAATTACCCCACCATTTTATCGATGTGAGATCCTCAAAATACCCCTTAGTCCCATACCTAAGGGTTCCAAAGTTATCAATCCGTCCTACCCTATGTATAGGATGGATTTCTAACCTAAACCTCGGCCTAAGCTAGCGTAACGATGATAAAGTATCAAAAATCAGCCCATCCCCGGCATAATAAAGTCACAATAATCTACCCTCATTAGTCCCATACCTAGAAGGCGTAAATCATCAAAAGGCCTACCCACTAGTCCCATACCTAAAAGGCATCCTAAAATATAGGGAGAGCAAAATTACCCAACAACCCGTCGTCACAAAGGTAATATAATAATACCAACAAGTCACACAAACAAGCATAATTAATCATCGTATAAAACTACACATGATAGTCCAATTCAAATAAATCTCAATTTAATTAGCACCTCGTCATAAACATCCAATTAATCTCGTTTAATTATTTTAAATTAAATATACCACTATTTCATCATTTAAAACATCATAATTCCAATTTCATTATCTCAACACAAATTACATGAGTTATACGCCCCCAAATTCATTTATTATAAAATTAGGATTTTTCTATATGCAACCTATGCCCATAAAACCCAAAATCCACTCATCAGTCCTACGTACCCAAAGGGTTATGAACATTATTCAGATTAAATTTTTTTATAAAAAGTCCCATAGTTAGTGTCCACTTTCTCTAATTAAGCTACTAATTTTTTTTAAGAAAATATGTAATTAAGTGTTTAGGCGACTCTTAAAAAGCATAATACTAAAGGAAAGGAATATAGTATTGATGCCTGAGATTAAGTTGAAGAAAAACTGGTAGCACGGTTGGATTCCTCTCGAAAAATTAAAAAAGGAGTGTTCTTGAACAAACTTGATTAAACTCCAATTAAACCTCCCAAAACTTGTGACAAAAAAACTTGATTATGTTGGAGGTTGATGATTATAGTTGAGAGGAAAAAATTTGGAAGTGTTCTCTGGTGAAAGACTTGAGAAAAAGTGATTATGAGAAGTCCCCCTACGGATTATTAAGGTTATATAGTGATTAGGAGTCCTAATCCTAAACAAACTCTAATTCAGAATCTCCAACTTGCACAAAAACTGACAGAGTCGATCAATCTACTCCAGGCATCGATCGATCGATCGACGAGGTCAGTAGGCAGTTCCCTCACAAAATGCCTATAAGGCAAAAATAATTAAAAATCCATTTTAATTCCGATTTCAATTCCGCTTGAAGTTTTATTCTTCTAAAATCATAACCAACATATTTTTCTAATAAAAATCATTAAATCAAAAATTTTATTTTTCTCAAATATTCCAATTAATTAATAAAAATACGGGGTGTTACATAAATGTGTTTTCTTTCTTTATGGCAGCCAATTTTTTTATGTTTTCATTTTCTAGAAAAATGGTAAATTTGAGTGGCATAATTGGCATATTTTGAAAGATGCGTATATACAGAATGAACCTAAACTATTTTAGTTATCGTAAAATAGTGGAGTTACATGTACCAATATCTACAGTAAAAGTACCCCGTCTTTTTGTGACTATTCTTTTGGATAAAGATAGTCCTCATTTTTTGTCGTCATGTTATGGATTGATGGTGTAGCTTTTAGTAAAGAAATCTTCCTTTTGTTGCTTGTGAACGGTTGGACGTTCTTCTAGAGTGTATGGACGTTGCTTTGGAGTCGGGTTTTTGTCTTTAGGAAAATTGGGGGGCCGGTTGTGGGAAACTCTTTGTGAGTTTTCTTGTCGATGACTTTTGTCCCATGGAGTACGATGTTTCGAGGATGGTATTTTTGGTGTTTATATTGGAAAGATGTGTGGGGTGTTATGCCCTTTTTACTAGGCTTCTTTCAATTGTTTCTTTCAGTAATCTGCCTTTATGTATATTTTTTTAAACTAGGATAACTCTACAAGGTGTTCGGTGTTTATTTACACCAGGCCTGAAGTGATATCTCGGGTTACTTACATATCTATGTATCAAATATATCGGGGTGTATGTATTTGAATATCTACGAAAATATTAATAGCAAAGAATCGACTCTACATAGGTATATCTAATGAAAGAGTTGCAAGCCCGAAATTATTGTTGACTTAAAACAAGAGGTTGGTGACTCAAGTGGGTGTTTCATTATGGGCATGGGAAAGTCTTTATGCCCATGTTTTTTTTCCATCCCATTACGACAGATCATCTTCGTTCTAAATAGATTTCTTACTTTTTCCATAAGCAAGTATAGGTAAAGAGTTTCTTCAACCGGTCAAGATTGAAAGGTTAAAAAAGCATAACTCCATCGAGATCAGCTAAGGTAGCTACCCTGTCAGAGTTTATTTCGGTGATGGATTAAGGTCCTCACCAGTTGGGTGAAAATTTTCCTTCGGGAGTCCAGGAAAGTTTGAACTTTTCTTTCAGGGTTAGGTCTCTCTCTAATATGTTTCATCCCCTGATCCTTTTATTAAAATCTCGGTCGATCCATTGGTGGTAGCATTGATCGTCCTCAGTGACCTTTAGTCTTATCTCGTCGAGGAGATCTAGTTCATTATATCAGGTTTCCACCTAGTCAACTTTGGCTTAGATGTTGTGCATGACTATAAGTGAGGGTATATCGAGTTCTAAAGGTAGGATTGTTACGGTTCGATATACGCTTTATAAATATATTTAGCCATGTATCTTTGATTAATCAAATAATAAAAAGAGGTCAAATCAAAAACTAGGTTTGAAGAATAAACCTGGAGTTTAAAATATAATACCTTTGCAGATCCGGCTGGAATTCGATGGGGAGAATAGTATTTGTTGATGATATGGGGTTGCTTTCTTTTAGATCTCCATAAGCTTTCTTAAACCTTCTGAAATATCGAATCATCTAGTGTATAATCCTCCCCAAAGTCAGGTAGGTGGGTGGACACCTTTTGAGATGGAAAACCCTTGCTTATGATTGAGATATGATGGTCTTTCCCTATGACTCTCCACAAAAACGTGAATATTATTTTCTATCACCCCTCTCAAATCCTAATGATGAATAACAGATGATTAAAACCCCTTTCCCACACCATTATATGCAAGTACAAACGGTAGGCTCGGTCCAAAATGGGTTTCTTAAGAGTATGAGTCTGACTACTTAGATATATGGACTACACCAGGGACCTAAGATAAGTAATTAAATTAGCTCCAAATAAATACTCAAAAATTCCAAATTATACTTATCGTAATTTATTTCCTTTATTTATTTAATCATAATTAATTTCACTAAATAATTATGACTGCGCTCTAATTTAATTAACTTAGAAATCACTCGAATACAATGAGGTCTTATTTGCAAAGTCGATAATGATATATAATGTGATTCCCCACGTTAAACTTCTGATACCCGTTTGGTCAAATCAATTTACCACAAATTGACTTTAACCAACATCTACTAAACTCCTTTATTCTCATATTCAAATTATTTTTCTACTCCACCAGATTATAAATAATCCACTGATCAGATTTACTGGTGGAAACAAATTATATAAATCTATCAAAGGAGTATCGCAATCCAAGGTATCTCTGGACGTGTATTCCTTCGAATTAAGATCTCGGGTCATGTAATATCTAAACCTAGTAAGTGTTTATAAATGCTCTCAAGAGGAATACCCCTCTATAATCAGATCATAGAGTATGGATTAGTTTATCATGACTACACTCCACCTTAACCTTATATTCTTTGAACTCATCAAAGGCTTCATACTTGTGGTGCATAATGTAAACATATCCATACCTCGATTAATCAATGATGAAAGTGATGAAATACTCGTAACCACATCTTTCCTGGATAGTCATAGGCCCACATAAATCATAATGAACCAATTTCACCACATCGTTGGCTCTATGCCCCTTGTACGTAAATGACCTTTTGATAATTTTACCCTCTAATCAGGATTCATATACATAAAGTGTTTCCACTTCCAATCAACTCAATTGTCCATTTGAAACTAGTCTTTGTATCTATTTTAGATTGATAAGACTCAATTGTAAGTGTCAAAGATATGGTTGGTTCAACTTAAAATTACCCTTTCTCAGGTTATTTCCATTTAAGCTATTCAATTTCTTATTAAGCAGTAATGGTGAGACAAGTCTAATAATATAAAGACCATTCTCCAAAGTTATAAAACAGATAAGACATTTTCTATTTTCATAAAAAACTCCTTTATTAAAATAAATGAGGTATCCGTTCATCACAATCTTAGAAACCCAAATCAAATTTCTTCTAATACTAGGAACATAAAAATAATCTAATAATACTTACCTATTGCCCTGACCAAAATTAAAACAAAATTTCCTATTGCTAATACTGCTTTCTTGTGATGATCACCCATAAATGGAAATTTCTCTCACTCACTTAACTCCTTGGTTATTTGGACCCCTACAAAGAATTGAAAACATGATTAGTGTCTCCCGAATACACACACCAAGCATCAGTAGATAGCACCACAAAACATATCTCAATGATATAGGAGAAATTACCATTTCCATTCTTCCAAGCTTAGAAGACGAGGCATTGCTTCTTATAGTATCCTTCTTATTTGCAGATGTAATAGTTTCCTTTAAACTTTTTTTCTGCTCCCTAGGGCATAATTGTTTTCTAAAAAACTTTAGGTTGTGCCTAGGACTTGCCCTTATTCTTCTTCTTACCTTTCGGGATAGATGTAGAGGGTCCTTTGCCAACAACCTGAATCATACCCTTATGCCTATTAATATTCTCCGCGGCTTAGATTTCCTTAAGCAGGTGTGACAATGACTAATTAAATTTGTTCATAAAATAATTTATGTGAAACCTCCAGTTCAAATTTATGTGAAACCACAAATAATTTATGTGAAATAATTTAAATGACTTTGCGTGATTGGAGCACAAAATCAACTGGGTTTCCCCGTCTATTTATAATCCAAAAACCTCCATTTCTCCTAAGATGGACATAGTATTTATTTAGTGATCGCATACGAGAGTACCCTTGGGCATCTTAGTGTTGAACAACATTTCCATAGAATCTAACCTTGCGGTACGGTTCTGATCGACAAATATATCGCTGAGGTTTAGAATCATGTCGTAAGAAGTGGATATGTGATGATGGTCATGCACATTAGTCATAGAGGCCATTATGTGGAAGCGAAACATTTGATAAGCCTTTTGCCACCTTTGGTAGGCGTAGTCATCCCTTTCGGGTACCCCTTCCTCCATCTTGGTAGTCCAGGTCTCCGTCAAGACAAATTTAAAGTCCTCAGCAATTAAGACAATGTTTAGATTTCTTTTCCAGCCAATATAGTTCATTTTATTTAACTTATTTTCCTTTAAGATTTAAGTAAGTGGGTTGAATGATGATCCTATTTTGAAATCTAAGAATCATAAATTATGAAAATAAAATTAATTTCAAAATATACATGTGATAATATAACTTCATTTTAATTTAAAGTGGCTCCCTTACTGCCAGTTTAAAGTAAAACACGCTAGACACCTTAGTTCCCTTATGGATTGATATTTATCTTTTGGATATTAAATCACTCCACCTTGAACTAGACAGACTTTTACTTCCAATTATATGTACTTGAACAGTTTAGGATCATTTGTCCAACATAATTGAATAGTCAGTGACTTTTAGTCCCACAATTAATGACAGTGACTCTAATGGGGAGGATATCATTAATTATGCCAAAGTGTGTGCCACCAGTTTATTCTTTGAAATAAAATCTGCTTGTGATGAACTTCCCCGTCGAGGGGATTGAACTCACTCACATTCTAAATCTTAAAATTTATCACTTAATAGTTTTAATGAATCCTTCAAGCCTTGATTAATTCCATCTATTGGGGGTGAGACTAGCTGAAGCGAGGAATTGGTCACATCTGATTTTAAAACATCGATGGAAACCATGGGGTTTATGTCGATACCCCTCTCCCACTTAGTATTTAAAAAAACTTGAGGGTTTTGAAAAAATAATTTATTCAATTCCAAAAGACAGTAGTTTCCAAATTTACTTATATAAATCAAATATTTTAATCTTATAATTTTAATTCTCTTAAAATAAAAATAACAATTTAAATTTTTGAAAAATAAAATCTAAAGATCTCAGTTTCATTCACACCTTAAATTTAATTACCTCGGTCAAATTCAATTTAGGAAAGAATAAATACAACACAAATTTTTTGTAGAAAAGTGGTGATCTAGGTCAATCTGAAAATAATAATTCATGTTGTTCATAAAAATGGGTGTTCCTAATTAAACAATTAATTAGCAAACGACTTATGCAACATAATATAATAAAGAGACATTCCAAATAAATGAATTAATGTAGAAGAAAATAAAAGGGCAAAATTGTCCCATTCCATCATGGCCTAATCTTCTTCTCGAAGCAGAACTCTTCAAGCCCAAGAATCCTTGTTATAGAAGACTTCCATTTGACATAGATTCTAACTTGAAGAAGACTACATCACAAACATGATTTCTCGTTGATCTTTCCTTTTGGAAAAATTCCTTTGCACATATTAGGAATGACCTAAATGAAGAATCGGAGCAAGAAGCATCAAAATCCTTAAAATATGAATTTACCCAGGGGCAATCGATCGACTGGATTCATTGATCGCCATTATCTTAGGGGGTGGGAATATCGATCTACAGGGGATTGATCGATCGCCGCTGTTGGGAATAGCTTCGTTCCAACCTCACGAAGTTCATTCAAAAACCTCCATAACCAGGTCAAATTTCACCAAACTCCATGAAACTTTTTCCAACACCCAAACCCATGAAAATACGTTATTTTAAGTGTAAAGAAATATCACATCCCCTTATAATATCCTCCATATACATAGATATTGAAATAATTACAAAACCTAATTATTATAACCATATTGAATCTAGATTCTGAAAAATAACGAATAAATCACCGTAGGATCCATTCGTGTGACCATGATGGAAGGGATTTATACGAATAATCTCTACAAAACCATATTAGTACAAGAGCATACGTAAAGATACACTATCCCATAACATAAAGAACTAGGATTTTTCAAGTTTGTACAATATAGACCTTTTCGAATAAATGATTAATCTAAACCAAAGGATCTTATTCCAATTGTTGAGGATCAATATAGGCAAAATAAAAAAAATCGCCCATGTCAAACAATGGAAAGAGAAAAAATAAAAAAAAATAGTCTTGAAGAACAAACCTAGGGTTGAGAAAACAAAATCTTTGTAAATCTGATTACAATCCAATGGAGAGAAAATCATTAATGATGATGTGGGTTGCCTTCTTTTGGATCTCCAAAAGCTTTCTTAAATCTTTCTGAGAGCTCGAATCTTCTAGTGTATGATCCTCCCCAAAGTCAGGTAGGTGGGTGGATACTTTTTTGAGATTAAAACCCTTTCTTACGATTGAGATATGGTGACCTTTCTCTAGCCCTATTCATGAAAATGTGTATAGTATTTTATCTCACCCCTCTCAAATCCTAATGATGACTAATAAATGATTAAAATCCCTTCCCACACCTTTATAAATAAGCATAAAGGGTATGCTTGGGCCAAACTGGATTTCTTTAGAATGTGGGATTGACTACTTGTATATATGGACTACAGCAGGGACCCAAGATAAATAATTAAATTAGCTCCTAATGAATACCCAAAAATTCCAAACTATATTTATCGTAATTTATTTTCTTTCTCTATTTAATCGTAATTAATTTCACTAAATAATTATGACTGCATTCCAATTTAATCATCTCATAAATCATATAATGTGGTTTTATTTGTAAAGTCGATAATGGTGCATAATGTGATTATTCATGTTAAGCTTTCGATACCCGCTTGGTCAAATCAATTTGCCGCTAATTGACTTTAGCCAACATCTAATTAATTCATTGATTCTCATACTCAACTTATTTTTCTACTCCATCGGATTATAAATAATCCGCTGATGAGGTTTACTAATGGAAACAAATCTTATAAGTATATTAAAGGGTATCGCTATCCAAGGTATCCACGGACGTGGATTCTTCTAAATTATGATCTCAGACCATTTTACATAATTATCACCCAATATGCGGGGATTATTTTATTCAATATAAGGTTGAACTTCACTCGTAATAATCAAATCGGCAATCACATAAGCATTCACATCCTTACAATTCTCGATATTAAGAATTTATGCACCCCTTGAAAATGGTATTATATTGCTTGAGTTTAAATAGGATGTACTGATCACAATCCTCTGTTGAATTATTGCATAAGTTCTCCAACCATCACATAGGTTCCCGTAGTTTCAGATAAATGATTAGCATTATATCATAACTATTCTAGTAGGATGTCAACTCCCTACTTGATTCTCATTTCAAAATGAATAAAATAATATTTTATTAATTAATAATAAAACAATTTACACATGGTTTTAAGAATAAATCCAACAAGGACTGCTTCCATAAAACAGTGATTATGCGGTGGCTCCTATCGATTTTATTTCTATAGTTGGGTAATCCTAGAGGGATTGTAGAATTTTCTCGGACTAGTTGTTGTAGGTATCTATCTTCTTTTTTATGTTGTTTTTTTATGTTTGTATTAGTAGCTTAGATTGTTCCATGAGTTTGAGGTTTGTATAGGGAAGAGTTATGTCGAGTAATCCTATGTTTGTGTATCATATTAGACACCCCTTTTTAAAAGTGAAAATCATTATCGAATACTAAAACAAGGGGTAAGTCTAAGCGATAAATGATGTTTAGGTGTATGAATTTGGACTTTTTTAGCATTGAGAGCCAAATAACATTCAACTTCGACTCATTTGGTGAAATAGTCGACGGCGACCAAGATGAATTCGCGTCCAGTGGAGGCCTTAAATAAAATGCGATAGAGTGGTCCGATTATATGTATAATTCGTAGACTAGGTCAAACACCCAAATTTCAATTTAATCCAAAATTTATCTTGATTAACTTAGGTAAGTAATATTTGAATATAAATGAAAAAAAGGCACATCCAACCAAATAAATAGAAGACGAAAGAAGAGGAAAATTAATTTTAGGCAACACATATACTCAACTTTATTTCCAACTAGGTATTATAGACAGACAGACATTGACTCGTATAACTTAGAGATCTATTAAGCGATGAAGTAATGTATTCAATCCGAGTTTTCCACAACAAATGATGCAGATTCATATCTTCTTCAGTAGTAGAGTATCACTCCACAAGATCACAGTTAAGAATCAACTCACTAGGGTTTGAGCAACGAATGTGTTCTTCTAGGGTTTAATAAAGCTCAACAAATCATTCAAGGGATTTAATTTGGAAAAGAAAAAGTGTTTTAAACAAACTAAGGTTTAAAGACCTTTAGGGTATTAAAGGAAAATAAATCTTGCCAAAAGTTATGATAAAAATAGATCCTAAAACCCTATTTTATAGAAAACACAAATTTTGAGGCGTTATAAAAGTCGTTCGAATGAAAACTAGACATCATTCCAATGAAAATAACATCTCATTCGAACTAAGGTACATCTCATTCGAAGGAAGAGTCAATCTCATTTGAATGAGCTTCGAACAAATTAGGTTCTATAAACAGACCAAACCCATATTTATTTTCGTTGAAAACGAACTCAAAGCTTAAAGTCGTTCGAACGACAAGTAAAATGAAAATAAAAATATTTTTGAAAAAATATCTTGAAACAAGCCTCGAACATTTTATAAAAACGTCCTTGAATAAAGAGTTTATGCATAAATCAAAATCATATACCTTTTTGATGATTTTAACTTATTCGGTCTTCGATCGTTTCTCGATCACTAACTTGTCTTCACTTTGAACCTCTTGAGAAGTATATGATGATGACAATATAATGGAATACGCCAAATTAAAATAAATGATGAACAAATATAAAACTTACTCTTATAAATCTCCCCCTTTGGTTATTCCGATATATAATACAAATCGAAAACAAAACCCCTAAGACAATCAAAAAGGATGAGACACAAGTGACTTTATCTTAAACTAAAAGTCTTTATCGTGTAGTCCATGAAATCATCAAGGCAAAACGACGTACACACATGAAACAAAAGAAATACCGTAGCACATGAATGGAGTTTAAGGAAAGCATAAAAACTCCTCCTCAATATGTTCTCCCCCTTTTTTGTTCTTGATAGACAAAGGGTTAAAAACTAATCCTGAAATTTTAGCATCAAATGATCCAAACATGAAATATCATCATAAATAATAAAAATTACGCATATATGATGAGAATGCAACGAGGCAACCAACTAGTTTTGAAAACCTTTCAAATTTTTGAGTATATAAAAAGTACATATAAGTACAAATACAAATAGTCACACCATGAAGTAGCACTAAAATATCTTAATCATGGAAATGGAATGAAGTTGTGTGAACTTAAATCATGGAAAATTAACATAGACAAACTAAGCAAGGGTACACGAAATTATGGAGATACTCCTAAAGAAAGAACTCAATTCACCCTTAGGTGTAACAATATTGAACGAAGTGAAATTGACTCTACTTATAAAAATACTATGAATTTTAATGCTTCTCATATCAATAATGCAAAACTATTTAATGTTTTTTAAGGAAGGTCATTGTGCAAACCCATTAATCTTCAACTTACAACACCCTCAAAATCTCACGTTTAAGTATTCGCTCTCAAAATTTTCAAAGGAATCATAATGCTCATGATAGTGAATCATCAATGAAAATAAAATAAAAAATTAGCATTGGTACTTCTGTTTTCGTGTGCCAAAATAATCTTGTAGGCTCTTGCCAGTGGAGGCCTTTAACGCAAAGAATATTTCTTCTTTCGTAGCGCATTTCCATTGCTTTAAACAAAGATAATTTTTTTGGGGAAAGAGAATTCTAGAAATGGTTCTTACAAGCATAATTCATTCCTAGTACATTTGGTTCGTTATTAAGTACGATTGAGATGAGAACACCATATACAACATATGATAAGAAAGTATAATGTTCAAAAATTCCATGCATGTGTGCAATAAAGGCAATAAAAAGTCTAGCATTAAGGAAGTAATCATCAAAGAACAATGAAATGTTAACCACGAATTACTAAGCATGCTAAAGAAATGAAGTCGAGTCATATTACACCATGAATGATCCACATGAATGAATGGTAGGTAGTTGCGATTCAAATATCTTGAATGCCCATCCATATATGGTGTAAAACAAGATACAAAAGTATTTTTGAATTTTTGAAATTTTTTATCAAAAAAATCTTTTTGAAATTTTTTATTCTCTTTCTAAAAGAAATGTTTTTTTTTACATTCTTAAAAAAATATGAACATAAATGTGCAATCTAGTAATAGGGATAAAAGATAACAATATGATAATCACCTTATACTAGATGCAACAACCAAACTCAAACAATGGCACAAATATCCAAAGACTTACTAAGATCCTCGAATTTAAGTGCATTTAAAGGTTTAATAAAAATATCGTCCAAATGATTTTCGATATTCACAAAGCTCAAGGAAACATCTTCTCCTCAACAATATCACGAATGAAGTGTTCATGAATCTTAATATGATTCATATGAGAATATTGAACCAGATTATGGTAAATGGGAATTGCACTTGTATTATTGCAAGGAATAGTCATTATTCCTTGAGTAATACCATAATCTTCCTACATTTTCTTCATCCACAATAGCTGTGTGCAATAACTCCCGACGGTGGTGTAATCGGACTCTATCATGGACAAAGAAATAGAGTTTTTCTTCTTGCTAAACTAAGAGACAAGAGCACTCATAAAGTAAAAGAATCCACGTGAGGTGTTTTTACAACATCAAAATCCCCGGCCCAATCGGCATCCGAATAAACCGACAAATAATCATCGGTATCAAAGGAATACCAAATACAATAAGAAAGAGTGTCACTCACGTATTTGATGATACGTTTAAGTGTAAGAAAGTGAGACTCTTTTAGGTATGCTCGGTAATGCGCACAAACTCCAACACTAAAGTCTATGTCGAGATGGCTAGCATTCAAGTAAAAAAGACTACCTATCAAACGCCTATAAAGAGTTAGCGCTATGTCCTTGTATAAAAGTGTCTTTGCATATATTATTCGAGGAACTCATGGGTGTGCGGGATTATTTAGTAAAGTCTAAACCAAACTTCTTCACTAGGTCCCAAGCATATTTAGATTGGGATATGAACTTTTCATTCTCGAGTTGACACGGGGAACCTAAGAAGAAAGTGAGTTCGCCAAGCATGCTCATATTAACTCACTATTCATCTCTCCCTCAAATATGTGACCATGTTGGGAACACATGGGGCTAAAGAGTATGTCATCCGCATAAAGTTGGGTAACCAAGATAAAAGCATCCTCTCCTAACAAACAACATCATATCAACTCCCCTTATCTTGAATCCACAAGCTAAGAGATAAGAAGTTAGACTTTTGTACCAAGCATGGGGTGCTTTCTTCAAACCATACATTGCCTTCTTTAGATAAAAGACGTGTCTCGAGTGATTTGGATCTTCAAACCCCTTTGGTTATTCTATCTAAACTTCCTCTTACAGGATTCCATTAAGGAAGACACTCTTAAACTCCATTTGTATAACTTGAACCGTAGATGACATGCTATAGAGAGTACTAAGCGGACAAATTCAAGCCTAGGAATATGAGCGAATATCTCATCAAAGTCTACACCCTCAATCTCTATGTAACCTTGACCGACCAGCCTGGACTAATTACGAACTATGGTACCATTCTCATCCATCTTATTCTTATACACCCACTTGGTACCAATCACATTAGTCTCTCTAGGCTTAGGGATAAATTCCCAGACATAATTCTTCTGAAATTGAAGTAACTCATCTTATATACCACATATCTAATGCTTGCCTTTGAGAGCTTCCTTCACATTATTGGGTTATACTATTGAGGTGTAGAAAAAGTAGCTAACCACATTCTCTAGTTGATCGTGGGTCTTGACACCTAGTGTGATATCACCAAGTATGTCAGAAAGGTCATGACACTTTCAAACCGAAGAGGACGAATGATATCGTCACCGATGGGTTCACTATTCTCACACTCAAGGTTAGGATCAATAAACGTAGCTAGAGCATCATCTCTCATCAGGACATTAATCCATTCCATAACCTTAGAGCTTTTAAGGTTGAATACCCTATAGGCTCTACTTGATGATGAATAACGTAAAAATATTCCCTCGTCGCTTATAGAATCAAATTTCTAAAGTGATCTCTATCTCTAAGTATATAGCATGAACTCTCAAAAACTCAAAAATAAGATAGGTTGGGTTTCTTCATTATCCACAACTCATATAGAGCGTGAAGTGTGTGTGAACAAAGATATACCCTATTCACCATGTGGCATATGGTATTAACCACCTCCGAACAAAAATGTCTCGGCACATTTCTCCTAAGAGGCATGGATTTAGCCATCTCTTTAATTGTTGACTTCTTCCTCTCAATAATCCCATTTTGCTGAGGAGTACGAACAGACGAAAACTCTTATTTGGTGCCGAGTTCATCACAAAAGGTATCCACTATGGCTTCTGTAAATTTAATTTCATTGTTATTACGAATTCGATTATTAGTGACACCATGTTTATTCTGTAGAACACGACACTCGATTATTAAGAAATCAATAGCATCAGAATTTTCTCTAAGAAATCCAACGATGGAATATCTCGAAAAGTCATCAACCATCATAAGGATATACTTCTTACCATCAATACTCTCCATACACGTGGTACCCATAAGATATGGGTAATAAGTCCAAATCATGGGAGGTGGTAATCGTATTTACCTTACAATGGGGACTCTTGGTTTATTTTTCTTATTAACGAGGACCACAAACCGAGATGGTATGCCATGAACTAGGACTTTCTTGACTAATCTCTCAAGATCTCTAAAATTGACATGACTTGGTCATTGATGCTAAAGGTCCATAGTGAAGACCTTAAAATTATTGCACACTAAAGAGGATATGGAAATTATCCAGAGCAATTTTCGTTAGCCCTCACACCTTATAGAAAAAGTTCACCAAATTGATAAAAATGTTACACTTCGACCGGTCAAACTTTATCACAAAGTTAGCGTCAGAAAATAAGCTTATGCTAACCACGTTTTATTTCAATCCTTCAACGTACAACACATTGTCTAGCTTAGTAAAACCAGGTATCTCCATATAATAATGTCCTGAGATGCTAGACCTACTCCTATCTACAAATGTGGCTTTTCCTTCCTTGCAATCTACAAGGTCGGTAAAATACAATTTATCGCTTGTCATATGCCTAGATTACCACTATCAAAATACAATTAGGAAGTATTTTGAACCTTAAGAGGAACGTGAATAACAAGGTCTTTGTCATTATTCTTAGGTACCCAAGCGGAGGTTACCTTTTTTGCCCTTATAATTATTAGCTCTAGTCAAAGAGTTGGAAATGTTCTTAAAAAGAATAGACATCCTTTAAAATACTTCTATTAAGCTTTTAGAAGTTGCGACTAGAAAATCAACTTGCTCTCTAAGACTAAAAATGTCACTATAGTGGTGTATGGGAGCATGTGTGCGAGAAAATCTTCCTAACTTTTAGCAAAATTCCTTAAGATGACCTCTTCACTTGCAATGAGTACAAACACAAACTTTTTTGGATCTACCTTGGTTAAAAAGTTTAGGATGAGGTCTCCTTAGTGAGGTAAGTCGAGGTCTATACGGAGCCATCACAAACTTGGAAACTGGTTTGGGTGAATCATGGAAAGTGGTAGCATCATTATAACCTATCCTTTGCCTCTCCTTAAAACCTAACGCGAGATCGAGGAACGTCTTTTCAATCTTCTTTTATGTTTTTTATGAAATAATCTTGACTTCCGGGGCATGCTCAAGATCTTTCTCGAGTTGAAAAACATGGGCTTCAAGCTTGAAGCTCTCTCCTAAGACTAGTCATTTCGTTGGTCAAGTCACTCTCCCCCTCCCCCCCCCCCCCCCCCCGAAACTAACTACTCACTCAAAGAAATACTCACTGAGGTCTTACTCTCTGTTGACGCCTTTAACTCCTTTTCAAAAGATAGCACCCTAAGAGATAAATTCGTGTTTTGCTTTTTAGTTTTAAGGACTCACTATTAAGCTCGGCTTAGGAATGTTTGAGGCCATCTTCTCCCTCACTTAAAACATCATCACCCTCTCTCTCCAAAATGATTCGAATCATTATCGAGGATATCACATTTAGAAACATACTCATCGAAGTGAGACATACTAAAAGTGTTAACATGACTAGCCATGGACGCGGAGAAGTTATGTCCACGCGGTCATTCATTCTCAAAATCCATTGATTCGGCATATATATCCCTTAGAGTGGCATTATAATCAACTTTACCTTTGTCTTGTCTCTTAAGCCTTATAGCACACTCGTGCGCTTTGTTACCTTTACCCTCGCACACATAACATCTCTCTTAGTCGTATTTCTTAGTGTACTCTCGTCTATCCTTTCTTTTGTCATAGTCAAAAATATTCTTGCCCGATTTAAAAATTTATCTTTTTCGTAAATTTTATTCTCCACTTTGGAAGAATTTTGATTTTTTAATTTGAGAAACTTTTTGATTTTTTTTTTTTGGCAAATAAGGCAAGAGCATCAAGGTTGAAATCAGACTCGATGTCAGAAAACTCCTTTTTTTTCTTAGATTGAGGTTTTATTGTGATCCCTTTTTCTTTCTATATCTGAGTTTTGGGAAACATATATATTTCATAAGTCTGAAGGTCTCCTATGAGTTCTTTAACTAAAGAGTACACAAAATTCCCATAGAATTAAGTAGCATGACTTTTGCACTAAAACGGGACGCAATTGATATCAAAATTTTCTTAACTACCCTCATCACGGGAATTTTCTCACCCAAATTAAAACTATAGTTCACAATGTCAGAAAATCATGCATAAAATTCATTAAATTTTTCCAACTCAAGAATGTTAATGGTCTCAAATTGTTTTGATGAGATTATGTAGCTTAGAAGGTTTCACTGCATTGGTACTCTCGTAAGTGAGTTGGAGGATATCACATGTTGCCTTAGACGTAGTACATGTCATAATATTCGGCAGTGACTGCCCTAAAAATTGCACTTAAGGCTCAAGAGTTAAATATAATCCACCTAAAATCATCCTCAGTCCATATAGTGACAGTTTTAAGACTAATGACAACATCATTGGTAATAGTTGGTGGTGTCTCCCTCTTTTAACAGCAATCCAGACTCGTTCATCAAGAGATTTCAAAACTAACCTCATTCGAATTTCCAATAGGTATAATTAGACTCGTCAATTGTATGAGGCATATTGTACTATTTATCCATATAAACACTAGGATTCATCTACATAACTTGTATAAAAAAGCTCTTATAGCAACTTTAAACCCGCGATAGAGTGGTTTGGTTATATGTATAATTTGTATACTAGGTCACACACACTAAATTCAATTTAGTCCAAATTTTATCTTAATTAAATTATATGAGCATGCAAGATATTAAATATAAATGAAAATAACCCACCGTCAAACAAACAAATAGAAGACATGAGAAGAGGAAAAATCCATTTTCCTTAAAACTTATATTCAACATTGTTTCTAGCTAGGTATTACAGACAAGCATAGATAGACTTAGAAAACTTAGAGCTCCACTAGTTGCCACAGTAATGTCTTTAACCCAAGTTATCCACGGCAAACGAGGCACATCCAACACTATCCCACAACAAGATCCTCTTACCTTACTGTCCATCGATCAGCCTCGAGAATTGGTAATCACAGTAGAGTATCACTCTAAAAGATTGGCAGTAGAGAATCAACTCTATAAGGGTTTGAATAAGGAATTTGTTCTTCAAGGGTTTGATAAAGCTCAACAAATCATTCAAGGGATTTGATTTGAAAAAGAAAAGTGTTTTAAACAAACTAAGGTTTGGAGACCTTTTGGATATGCATACAAAAACAAATCTCGCCAAAACTTCTGATAGAAACTGATCCCACGACCTCATTTTATAGAAAACACAAATTTTAACGCGACACAAGTTTTGGGAAAATACATTCAAATGAAAGCATTCGTTTGAATGAAAACAACATCTTATTCAAACGAAAATAACATCTCGTCCGAACCAAGATAATTCTTATTCGAACAAATAGCTAATCTCATTTAAAGGAACTTCGAATGAGATTCGAATGAACTGTAAACAGACCAAGCCCATTTATTTTTTATTGGAATTGGTTTGAACGAACTCTTAATCTCGTTTGAACGAAATCTTAAAGTCATTTGAATGACAACAAAGATAAAAAAATCCTTTTGAGAAAATATTTTAAAAATAATCCTCGAACATTTTATAAAAGCATATCTGAATAAAATGCTTATACATAAATCAAAACACCTTATCGATGAACGTAGAGATGATTTTAACTCATTCAGTCTCCGATTATTGCTCGGTCACTAACTTGTCCTTACTTTGAAGCTTTATAAAGTACATGATGATGATGATTTAACCGAATATGCCAAATTCAAATAAATGATGAGCAATTATAAAACTTTATGTTACAATAGTAGTTGCTTTTCCTATGATATATATTCCCCAAGTAGAGAAAGGCCATGGAAAGGTTATACAATTAAGCTCTCAAGTAGGCAGATAGTTTTGGGGCGTATAGTTGTCATTTGAGGCAATTCCTGTCATAATCCATGCAATACTTCTGCATGGTCATCTAGTAGTGCGACTGTCTAAGTATTTTTCTAGAGAGGGAGTATTCTCTCATGTGTGAGCCACATTTTCCACTATAGATTTTATCCATGTTTTCAAGGGTCTCGTTCCCCATGACACATCTTATTTACTCCGTTGTTCTGGTAGAGTTGCCCTCCATAGATAATGAAAAATCTTATAATTGTCATAGGGTAAACTTATATATCGGAGTGGAGTCTGGTAGATAATGGTCCTTGTGTAATAATTTCCCTACATCAAAGTATCAGATTGTAGGTTTTACTATCATCTCCTCAATGGCGTTGATCTCAAAGAAGTACGAATGGGTTCTTAGACTTGCTACGATAAACGTGATCTCCATAGTTTCATTTGGCATGTCTATCGTTCAGTCTAGTGTAACAACCCGCATAATTTTTGGAGTATTTTCATAAATAGAGAAAAAACAAAGTTTTGGATAAAATTGTTTTTATTGCTCAATTACGTTGAGAATTACTTTTTAAAGGCGAGAATTTCAAACGGTTTCGAAATCGGAGTTAAAATGGATTTTATAATGATTTTTGAATATTGTACCTTATAAATTATTTTTGGCTGAACTGGCAGCAGACCTGGGCGATCGATCGATCGACGCCAGGGGGTCGATCGATCGATCCCCTCAGGTTTCGTAAACAGCAAGTATTTTCAAGGAGGTTTAGTTTGTTTCAACTACTATTCTTTTCACCTTATAAAAAGGGATCGTGGGAAATTATTTTGGAACAGTCTTGTGGCACAAAAATACCCAAAAAATATATTTTCCTTTCCTCTCTTTTATACACAAACAATACCCTTTAATTTATGCTTTCAACCTTAGGTTTTGAGGTGTTCTTGGGGTTGTTTTGGTGTATATTCTTGGAGATGTTTTGATGATCGTAGAGAGATGATCTTGATGATATGATGGTGATTTCTGGGCAGATTTATCATTAGTTTCTCATCGTGGTTTGAGGTATGGGATTTTACACAATATGCTCCTTAATCTCGCGAGTTTATTCCGTTGATTTCATGTTTAATTGAACTCATATTTGAATTGATAAATTCATTAAAATCTGGAAAAATAACTGTTGGAATTATTTTTATTCATGTGGTATTATTCATGTTATTGTTGAGCACGTTTTCATGAGATTTTAATATGACATGGAGGTTGGGCACTCGCCAAAATTCCTACTTTTCAGGGCTATGTCTTGATAAAGCATATGCGGATGGGGTGAGACCTGGTGACCCATTGATGTGTTGTTGAGAAATTTATTGATAAATGTTATTGATATTCGCATTTGATTTGAATATTTCGTACTCGTGTTGTTACGCTTTATTTATCGCTAGCATATATTTGTTGAGCATATTTCCTGTCGTATTGTGTACTTCCCCGTATTTTCTTTTAGTTAGAAGGTTAGCGTGGATTGGGACGCTATGGACTATTTTGGAGAATTATTTTAGAGCTTGGATTGAAAGATTTTTTTTTATGTAATAATTAGTGGTGTAACTTTAGTTGAGAAATTGTGTATGACTGAGAGAAACTTTATTGTAATCATTATTGCGAAAAAAGAATTATGAATTTGTTGAATTTAAATTGTGGAAATTTAAATCCTCTATACCTTATACTCATTTTGAAGGATTTAGATTAGTTTTATCGATAGTAGCGCTCCGTTCGCTCTCCCCGGGCGGGCGGGGTGTTATAGAATGGTATCAGAGCTTAGGTATACGACCATCCTCGGGTCTTGGGTTTTGGGTCTGTTGCATTTTGTGGCGCGTATTTGGAGATAGTCATTTTAGATGATCTTTTCGTGTTAGGCATCTAGATTAGATGTGAGGAATTTATTTTTGGTGATGAATTATTTTTGCAGATTGTTGGCCTGATTTTTTAGAGTTAGGCATTCGACGAATTTCGAGGGCGAAATTCCATTGTTAGTGGGGAAGTTTAACAACCCGCGTAATTTTGGGGGTATTTTCAAAAATAAAGGAAAAATAAAGTTTTTGATAAAATTATTTTTATTGCTCAATTATGTTGAGAATTATTTTTTAAAGGCGAGAATTTCAAACGATTTTGAAATCGGAGTTAAAACGGATTTTATAATGATTTTTAAATATTGTCCCTTATAAATTATTTTTAGCCGAACTGGCAGCAGATCTGGGCGATCGATCGATCGACGCTAGGGGGTCGATCGATCGATCCCCTCAGGTTTCGTTAACAACAAGTATTTTCAAGGAGGTTTAGTTTGTTTCAACTTCTATTCTTTTTCCTTATAAAGAGGGATCGTGGGCAATTATTTTGGAACAGTCTTGTGGCACAAAAATACCCAGAAAATATATTTTCTTTTCCTCTCTTCTATACACAAACAGTACCCTTTAATTTGTGCTTTCAACCTTAAGTTTTGAGGTGTTCTTGGGGCTATTTTGGTGTTTATTCTTGGAGATGTTTTGATGATCGTAGAGAGATGATCTCTATGATGTGATGGTGATTTTCGGGCAGATTTATCGTTGGTTTCTCATCGTGGTTTGAGGTATGGGGTTTTACACAATATGCTCCTTAATCTCGCTAGTTTATTTCGTTGATTTCATGCTTAATTTAACTCATATTTGAATTGATAAATTCATTGAAATCTGGAAAAATAACTGTTAGAATTATTTTGATTCATGTGGTATTATTCATGTTGTTGTTGAGCACGTTGTCATGAGATTTTAATATGGTACGGAGGTTGGGCACCCGCCAAAATTCCTGCTTCCTGGGGCTATGTCTTGATAACGCATATGGGGATGTGGTGAGTCCTAGTGACCCATTGATGTGTTGTTGAGAAATTTATTGATAAATGCTATTGAGATTCGCATTTGATTTGAATATTTTGTACTTGTGTTGTTATGCTTTATTCATCTCTAACATATATTTGTTGAGCATATTTCTTATCGTATTGTGTACTTTCCTGTATTTTCTTTTAGTTAGCAGGTTAGTGTGGATTGGGACGCTATGAACAATTTTGGAGAATTATTTTAGAGCTTGGATTGAAAGACTTAGTGGTGTAATTTTAGTTGAGAAATTGTGTATACCTGAGAGAAACTTTATTGTAATCATTATTACGAAAAAAGAATTGTGAATTTGTTGAATTTAAATTGTGGAAATTTAGATCCTCTATACCTTATACTCATTTTGATGGATTTAGTTTAGTTTTATCGATAGTAGTGCTCCGTTCGCTCTCCCCGCGCAGGCGGGGTGTTACAGGGTGGTGAGTGCATCTATAAAGTTCTTTCTGGGCCTTAGGCAAAACTCAAATGAAAGATACTCGTATTGTGAAACCACCTCTTCCAGGTAAGCATGGTAAGGTTAAAAATTTTCATCACGGGTCCTCCATTTTGTTGTATTTAACTAATGACTAGAGTTGAGTCTTCATAGGCTTTCAGTTCAGTGACTCCCATTTCCAAGGTGATTTCAAGACTTGTGATGCAAGCCCCATATTTGACTACGTTGCTAGTGCTTTCATAACTAAATTTTATAGTGGTGGGGAGTCAATGTGAATTGGGGTATATCAAGATAATTCCCATGTCAAGGCCTCACCTATTGGTGGCCCCATAGATGTAGAATTACCATGTATGCCTATCATCTAATGCGAAGAGGTCTTCTTATGGAAACTCTTTTGAGTCTTCTTCTTCATCACCAATTAGGGGTTGGCCTGCTAGAAAGTTTGATATGGCTTGTGATTTTATGGATTTTTATGTGACGTAAGTTATTTTGAACTCAGATAATAGCAGTATCCACTTATCCATACGACTGAAGACATTTGGTTTCTGCAATAGGTATTCCAAGTGGTTTATCGTGGATTTGATGCATATACTGAAGTACATCATGTAATAACTGAGCTTATGAGTGATCCATATGAGAGATACACATGCATTTTCCAAGGAGGTATACTGAGTTCATTTGTTACTAACTTTTTATTGATATGGTAGATGTGTCATTCATTTTAGAATCCTTCTATTTATTGTGTCAGCATGGCTCCCACAACCGCTTTGGTGATGGTCATATACAGTAGCAAAGGTTGTCCTGGTCGGGGAAGTACCAGAATCGATGGGTGAGTTAGGTATTCTTGTATTTTCTCAAATGCTTCCTAACATTGAGTTTTCCACTTTTTTGGTGCATCTTTCTTGAGAAATTAAAAGATGGGTTCGCATGTGGTGGTAAGTTGGTTGATGAACCAACTTATGAATTGAATTTGGACCAGAAACCCTTTGAGTTCTTTCTCTTTTCTAGGGGTGGAATTTCTCATATGTCCTTTACCTTGGCAGGGTCTACCTTGATTCTATCCTTACTGATGATAAACTTGAGGACTTTACCCTCGATAACTACCTAAGACACCTCTTTGAGGATTTATCCTTATTTTTAAAAGCCAATGCATTTAGAAGAATTTTTGGGTGACGGATTTTCCCTTCACGATCCTTTGATTCGATGATCATTCCATCCACGTAGACCACCACTTCCTTGTGTATAAGGTCATGGAGGATTGTTACTGCTGCTATCTGGCAGGTTACCTAGGCATTTTTTAGACTAAGGGGCATAACCGTGGAATAATATATTCCTCATAAAGTAATGAAACTCGTATTTTCTAAATGGTTGGGATGCATTTTTATTTAGTTATGTAAAGTCGCTACAGCGGAAATATTGCGACTTCTCAAATAAAATCCAATTTTAAATAATCCCAAATTTTAGTTAAACCTTAAAACATGCATCCAGATGATTTATCCAATAAAATAAAGCATGTAAGATAAAACAAACAATTTCAGAAAAAATCCCCCAAAGGGGCAAAACCTTTTATTTCACTATAATTTGTAAGAAAACGGCTTATACGAATTACAATGAAATAGGGTGACATACGAAATACCCGCAGGTGTCGGTTTCGATGTCTCGGCTAGAACTTTTCCTTTCCAGGAGGGCATCAATGAAGAAGAAGACGGCTCCTCCACAAGTTACGGCTGGAATTTTCCCTTTTCAGGAGGGCAGCAATGAAGAAGAAAAACGGCTTCTCCACAAGAGTGAACTTTATAATGACTCCCTCCACAATAGCATGCAACTGTCGGTTGTAGAGCTCTCCCCACAAAGTATAAACAAGAGTAAAGTATGTTCTTGAAAACCAAAACAATTCACTAAGGCATATGGGAGTTTTGTGAATTGAAAACAAAAAGGGATTAAAACCCTAAAGGAAGAAGCCTTAAAGAATCCTGCTTTCGCAATCTTTATGTTCGTCAAAACGTCGTGACTTCTTAATAAAAACGGAACTAGAGAATGAGATTTTATAAAAAATTGTGTCGCCTCGAAAGCAGAGCTCGTTCGAACGAGATCAACATGTCGCTCGAAAGAAGGACAACTGTCATTCGAATGAGATCGCGCGGCATGCTATCTCGCGCGAACGACATGCTATGTCGCTCGAACGACTAAAGCGAAAAAAATATTATTTTAATGTTCGTTTCAACACTTAGAAAAAATACTCATTCTCAATATTTGACGAAAAAGTCCACTCCAACACTTAGAAAATATTTTGTAAAAATATCCCAAAAGCTCTAAGTGAAAAGTAAAGGTATTTAAAACATAACCTTACCAAAGTAAACTTCGCGGAGTCTTGAATGATGAAGAACTTGAGTAATTTGGATACGTCTTTGATGTAGATGTCTCTTGAATACTCTTCGACGGTGTAGCGGTATATGACATAATAAATTGATAACGGACCTATGAAAATATGTCCTTACAAATATCCCCCTATGTCTATGTCGGTACATACATAAAAAATCCGAATTATCAAAAATCAAAATGCCTATTCAAATCTACCCTCCCATGAATAAATTTGTAAGACCTCAAAACTGTTCTTCAAATCATCTTCGTCAAATCTCAAAGCTTTTCTCATCAGGTTGTGCAAAATCATGATCTTCAATCTTTGTACCTACACACATGAGATAAAGCAAAAACCTTCGTGACGCATCGAGTTTGAAAGGATATAAGAATAAAACATTAATAAATCAAATCTCCCCCATAATGTAAAAACTCCCCCATAATATGATAATTCTTTAATCTCCCCCTTTTTATGATGTCCCCAAATAGATAGATAAGAAGAATTAATCAAAACATGGAGTGTCACAATAAAAACATAGCAAACTTGGATCAAACTACGTGCATGCAAAGGAGTATCTCACAAACATTCACAAACTATTTTTGATTTTTCAAATTTTTTCATACAAAAAATAAGATACAAAAAATCAAACCATGGATTTAAACTAAAACAACCAAGTCATGGAAATGGAATGTATGGGTGTGAACACATTCGATAGGTAAATAAACTCAATTAATCATATATGCACGATGCTTATGTGTACGCCTAACGAATGAACATCAAAAGTATCCTTATGTGTAAAAATTTGTTGAATTTAAATGACATCGTCTTATACAAATCAACAATTCAAAGTCAAATGATTTTCACACCAATAACGTCCAAAACTATTTAGTGTCGTTTCGAGAACTTTTCAAAGGACGTGCAAACCCATTGATATATCCATCCAAAACTCCCTCATATATAATAATGCATTTTTTTTATATCTAAAGAGGTACTAAATTCTCAACTTAGAGAAAACCTATTGGCCGAAATTTTTGGCATATTTCATCTTTTTATTGCCTTAATTTTTTGTGTGGGTTCTTTTCAAATGGTGGCTTTCACGACGTGATTATTATTCACTCGCAGCCCTTTCCCGTGCTCACTCATTATTTTTTCTAAACTAAATAATTAATTCCTCACGGGCAATGATTTTTACATGCACTACTTTTATTACTCTCGTATTATTGCACTTGGTTCGTTTTAATAACAGGATTGAGATGAAAACACCCAACCACATGTGATAAGTCAAGAGCAATAATTAAAAAAATCCGTGCATGTGTGCAATAAAGGAAATTATGAGTCAAACATGTAGGAAGTAACACTTAATTACATCTTAATGATTCCAAACATTATAAAGCACATGGATGAATTGACGTATTGTCTCAAAACACTATCAAATAGTCACATGGATAAATGGAATGAAATTGTGACTCGGTCATCCTAAGTGTCTATCCATAAACGGTGTAAACAAAATACAAAAATCTTTTTGTATTTTTTTCAAAATTTTCAAATAGAAAAAAATATGACTACAAAATGATACAACCAGCAATAGGCATATAATATCGATATGCACAACATCCTATGCTAGCAAACACTAATCACACAAGAAAATTCACAATGAAAGCATATGTGATAAATGAGCAATGCAGTGTTATCAATTATCATAAAATCAGTACCAAGAATAACTCTGATACCAATTTGTAAAGTCGCTACAGCGGAAATATTGTGACTTCTCAAATAAAATCCAATTTTAATTAATCCTAAATTTAGGTTAAACCCTAAAACATGCATCTAGATGATTTATTCAATAAAATAAAGCATGCAGGATAAAACAAATCATTTCAGGAAAAATCTCCCAAAGGGGCAAAACCTTTTATTTCACTATAATTTGTAAGAAAACGGATTACACGGATTACAATGAAATAGGGTGACATACGAAATACCAGCAGGTGTCGGTTTTGATGTCTCATCTTGAACTTTCCCTTTCCAGGAGGGCAGCAATGAAGAAGAAGATGGCTCCTCCACAAGTTACGGCTGGAATTTTCCCTTTCCAGGAGGGCAGCAATGAAGAAGAAAAATGGCTTCTCCACAAGAGTGAACTATATAAGGACTCCATCCACAATAGCATGCAACTGTCGGTTGTAGAGCTCTCCCCACAAAGTATAAACAAGAGCAAAGTATGTTCTTAAAAACCAAAATAATTCACTTAAGCATATGGGAGTTTTGTGAATTGAAAACAAAAAGGGATTAAAACCCTAAAGGAAGAAGCCTAAAAGAATTCTGCTTTCGTAATCTTTCTGTTTGTCAAAACGTTGTGACTTCTTAATGAAAAAGGAACCATAAAATGAGATTTTATAGAAAATCGCATCGCCTCGAAAACAGAGCACTTCGAACGAGATCAGCATGTCGCTCGAACGAAGGACAGCTGTCGTCGAACGAGATCGCGCAAACAACATGCTATCTCGCGCGAACAACATACTATGTCGCTCGAACGACTGAAGCGAAAAAAATATTATTTTAATGTCCGTTTCAATATTTAGAAAAAAATACTCATTCTCAATATTTGACGAAAAAGTCCGCTCCAACACTTAGAAAATATTTTGTAAAAATATCCCAAAAGCTCTAAGTGAAAAGTAAAGGTATTTAAAATATAACCTTACCAAAGTAAACTTTGCGGAGTCTTAAATGATGAAGAACTTGAGTAATTCGGATCCGTCTGTGATGTAGATGTCTCTTGAATGCTCTTCGATGGTGTAGCGATATATGACATAATAAATTGATAACGGACCTATGAAAATATGTCCTTACAAGTTATATGCGGAGAAATCGATTATAAATATTTGATCGCATTGCAGGTTGTACTGTATACTAATATGTCTACATACGATAGAGGAAAATTATCCTTTACGAAGTCCCAATTAAGATATCTATAATCTACCATTAGTCTTTTGTATAGGTGCAATATTGGTTAGACACATTGGGTATTCTACTACTCGAATGAATTCAATATTGAATTATTTTCTACCTCTTCCTTAACCTTTAAATACCACCTAGGTATCAAATGTTATAGAGACCTTTCCTGAAAGGCTTTGCATTGAGGAGAGTCGGCATCTTCTGCATGATGATGGTTGAATCGATCAAAGGCATGTCGGTGTAAGACCAAGCAAACACATCGACAAAATTCGCAAAGAAGTCAATGAAATACTTTTTTTTCTCACTAGGGGAGGACCGATTTGTAGTTGTTTGGGGTTTTAGGGATTAACTAAGTTTATGGTTATTGTGTCATCATTGTTCGGATATATGCATCTATTTTGACTTTGGTTAAGTTTTTGTAGGAGTTTTAAGTATTTTAGATTTGTAGAGTTATCATTATTTAGTGTGATATCTAATCCATTGTTGGATTTATAATCATCACATGAAATACACACAGGCAAATTCATGGTATCACAGAATATTATGTCAACAAAGGTAGGAAGGATAACATTGATACTATCAGAAAAGTCTGCTTTATAAGGGAATATATCAGGAGAGGGGGCTCAATTTTTAACAAGATAGACTCAAAAGATTTTGGGATTGTAGACACCGATTTCCATCTATTAGAGGTCCAATTGTTTAATGCTATTTCTCTTTTGATATTAGTAAGGAGATGGTATGGATTCTATCAGAGGACCTTTGGAGCAGTCTTTAGATGCTCTGGGGATTTGAAACTTATTTTACGGTAGGGTGGGCATTATTTTATAGGTTAGGTTATCTTTTCTTTGAGGGCTTCACTAGTGTTTCCAGTCAGGCCCATCAAAGGGTTAGTGTAAGGGATAGATTTTAAGAGGTAGCTATTGGTAATTTTCTTTATTCCACTGATAATCTCATGGTGGCTGAGAGGTCATATTTTAGGCCTCAAATGAAGGCAGTTTCTCTAGCAGAGTTTTAGTATTGTCTAGTATACATAGGTAAATATTAGATATATGCATATTGGTCTGTTGTCCTTTCTCTATTATATTTTCGTGAAGGATGGAGGCACTGTACCAGGTGTGGAATCATTCGATGGGGATCGAGTCTAACGTTTCCATCGTGGAAACCAAGGCAATTTTTTTAGAAATAAGGCAAGTAGTCCCCATTTGATCTCTGGTTTGGGGGTATTTCTATCCTGATTTATAACCCATGAGACATTGAGTTCGTTATATCCGATATAATGATCTTCTCGTAGTCCACATATAGTCCTTCCTCATAGAGGATTTCCATTTCGGTTGTAAGGATTTCTTTTCTTTATCCTACCAAGGCTCTGGGAGGCTGTGTAAGGAAATTCTTGGCCTTGGAGACAAAAATGTTCATTCCACCCTTGATGGGGGTCTTTAAGGAATGGGATTCAATATTTTCCATTGGTGGTGTAACTAAGGCCAACTTTACCCTTGTAATCCATGGTTATGATGGCTTCTAGAGTTCTCAATTAATTTTTTCCAAGTTCGTTCCTAAGAATGAATCCCATATTTCGGGAATCCACATTATGGATGATTGAATACTCTTTCATTATATACGTAAGTGTGATGACCCAGAATCCTCTGAGGAAGATATCGACGTTATTGTGGTGGGTGTCTAGGAGCGGGATAGTACTGGTGTTAACAATTGTGGCCCAACAATCATCCCCTAGATCATGATGACCTTTGTGTTGAAATGGAACCATAACTTCATATATCGTGATGAGGGTAATGACCTCATGGGTGTTGTAGGCACCTCATCCTGGTAGCCCTAAATACATACTTAGTAGGTCCATAACACACCTCCTTCCATCATAAGACACTGGGTCCTAATCCAAACCCTGATCCAGAGGACATCGAGATCTCCTGAACACCATTTGACCTAGTTCAACCCTCTAAATTGAGAAAATATCATTCAAACCATATAGGCTATGAATCCCCTTTCCAACGATTCAAACCGTACGTGAATCAGCCTCAAGGTTCGTGCATACTCACCTTTTTACTCCAAATCCTGATTTAGAGGCCACTAGGCACTGGCAAGCTCCATTTGACCTTGAGCAACCTTTAAAACCAAGAAAATATCAATCAAACCTCATAGGGCTTTGAATTCCCTTTCCAACAATCCATACCGTCCGCAAATCGTCCTCATGGTTTGCACATCCTTGCCTTTTTTCTCCGAGAATCCCCCATTTAGAGGCCATCGGCTGCTTTTGAACCCCATTTTACCTCGGTTAGCTCTCGAACTCAGGAGTTTGTCAATGAATTCTTATAAGTCTCTAAATATTCATTCCAATGGTCCCTGTCGTGCACGATTCTGACCTATGGTTTGCACTTTATGCCCATTTTTCTAAAAAAATCCATTTTGGACTGCCTATAGGCACCCCAGACCCCCCTGCCTATTGGCAGATTGTACTTTTCTTCACCAATAAGGAAGGGTTGTACCGATAGGTAGTATAGGGGCCATGTCGATCGTCACCCCCTGAAACCCTATGTTTATACTATTTAAGGGGACCCTGACATCGTTCCCCAAGGGGTCCCTTTCTAAAGTCAGAAAAAGTATCCTCACAATCCGTGGGCCAAAATTTCATTTTTCCCAAACATTCTCTCCATTTTCTTACATCATTCTCATCCATCTTTCACCACACGTTTTACTCTTACCTCATCATCATCCAACCACCTAAAAATCAGCCTCTACTACTACAAAATTTGAATTGCAGTTTTATAAAAGGTCTTTTCTTATCCATTTACAACTCATTTAATTAGTATTAGTTATTTAAATTACTTTACACTTTAGATATATCTTTTATTTCATTTCTTCACTTCAAAACTAATCTCACTTTTTATTATTTAGTACACACAAAACTTATCTTTATAAATTATAAAAAAGCTAAAAAGCTAGGATTTTCCTACAAACCCTAAATTCGAATTTCCTCATTTTCCACACCCCTAACACTTGTGCACATTTTTTAAAAAATAAGAGGAAGTCATAATTTATATTTATGGGTTAGAACCCTCCCTTGCATGTCATTGAACTACGTGGAATTTGATGTCTTTTGGGCTACGCGGGTCTCCTGATCCAACCTGGGGATTCGAGTCATATTTTCTGATTTAGTCACTCTATGCTCTTTTGTGTTTAGTAGTATTGTGAATAATATTAGAGTTCTCACTCGATATACACATTCACTCTTTTATAGTGATTTGTGATTTGACGGACACTCACAATATATTTTATGTTATTCTTTTGCACACTCCTTAGAATGATTCTGCTTCGTCTTTCCCATGACATGAGTCGAATCATTTCTTCTTATCATTATTCACATCGTAAACATGTATCACATTTTGAAGAAAAGGAGAATATTATCATAGCCCGTGAGAGACCAAAAGGGAGTAATGGGTGCCTAACACCTTCTCATTTTGTAACTTAGTCCCCAGACCCTTAACCCATTTGGTTTCATACGCATCAGTTGTCTTGTGATGTCATTCTCTCGGGACGGCTACATTCTTTTGCCTATTTTGAGCAAAATAGGCTGGCGACTCCATTTTTACATTTTTCTCCCTTTTGAGGACGACCAGTTTATATTCGTGGCAGTCCGCGAATACCAGTACGTGTGGAAAAAAGAGGATTCTCCTTATCCTCGAATCCCCGTAAGCGTGGAGAGAGAGATTTAAACAGTTTTCTCTCCTATCCCTTGTAATACCCCGTATTTTTATGCTTTCTAAATTTGAGGATTTATTAAATTTAATGTGAGATATTAATTTAATATAAATCCGAAAATTAATTATTTTTAATAATTACTAACGTGATGTGAGTTAGTAAGTATGGGAAACTTATTGAATATTACTAATGAGCAAAGTAATATATGATATTGGTTCTATTAAATGTCACGAGTGAATAAAATGATAATTTTGGAAATTTAAGTCGGGACGCGCATGTGTCGTGTCGGGACTAAATATCTATTAATAAAAAAGTGAATAAATTATAAGTTGCTCGTATGGTCATTTTGAGTGCGCCAAAGTGTCCGGAAGGGTCGAGATAGTCAGAAAAGTGTACCCGGGGGTTTAGTTTGGGTCTCGGGGCATTTTTAGGCTTAATTAGTACCCCGGGAGGGCATTTTGGACATTTTGTAATTTTGGGTAACTAAACCCACGAATTTTCAAGGGTTATATCAGATGCTTAGGGTTTTCTTCTAGGGTTAACACAACCAAAACCAAGTGACGGCCATTGGAGAAGGAAAGGAAGAGGTTACCAAGGAATTCTAGGCCGAAAACTCCTCCGTTTACGCCGTCGTCGTCGCCAAATGATAGATCGCGTGATAAGGATTACAACCATGCTGATTTCAGCCACAAACCAGAGACAAATATTTCCAAGCAAGTATTTATCTTGCTTAATTTCGTTAATGCTTCATTCATGTTAGTTTAGGGTTGATTAGGATGAGTTCTATGAAAGAAAACCCATGTTGGAGATTAGAAAATTTCATGTTTTAGTGATATAAATGATAATCTGGAAATCCCCTTCATATGTAGAGGTTTAACCACAGATTTATGATGAATTAGAAGTAGAATTTCTGGAGAAAGAATGATTTGAATTAAGTTAAACAAAATTTTTAGGGTTCATGAGAGTTGTATAAATTTGGGTACTTTTAATCCATGAATCTTGATGAAAACTCGCATGCTTTGCATTAAATATTGTCCATTTGGGTTTAGGACGTTTGTGGTATAAATTTCTAGGAGTTTGGGAGTTAAAACTTTGGATTTGAATGATGTTGGATGATAGAACTCGTAACTGGTTTTCTGCAGAATTCGTCATACATGTTTGATCAATCGATCGAACCAGGAGTATCGATCGATCGAGCTCCTGCCATCGATCGATCGACCCCTCCTGGCAGACTCATATTTCCCGTCTAAATAGTTGAATTCAATTTAAATGAGTAATAATCTTTGTACATCCTTATTTAAATATTTTGGGAGATAAAGAAGACCAGTAGGACTTATTAAAAATATAAAACCTTTAATGCAAGACGAGATTCACATTTTCGGAGATGTTTACATATAAGGGACGATGGAACTATGTAGTAAAGAAGGAGACGTGTAAGATAGTTACGTTGGAAAATAAATGAGTACCTACTGAAATTACACTTGGGAGTATAGAAATTCACGAGTGTCACTTGATAAGTTGGAATAATCCCATAAACTAAGATAAGAGGCAAACGTTATACGTGATAACTAAATAACGAGTAATAAGGACAAATATCATAATTATGGGTTATGAGATGTACCTAAATTTGATATGGTAATAGTAGTATATTTATATGACTTTGTTTATGCATATACTATATACGTGTGAAAATCATGCCCGTGCTACTTGCTATCCCTGAGGTTATCGCGCTGGGACAGTCTTATCTCGATGAGCCTTTATGGGGGATATTGACTCGTACCCTAGAAGATAGAAATCCTTCGGTACAGGCTATCAAATCGATAGTTCAGACGGTCCTAAGAGACGTGAGGGCATGTGCTGACCTCTTAAAGACCTGGAATCTATGCTTCGCCTCAATATTATTTGTGTTTGTGTTAATACAGTTCGAGAGTGATTCCGAACTTGTATTTCCCTTAGTACCAATGACACGGAGACTAGATAGCAGAGTATGCCCGCACCATAATTATTATGTGGGGTGCCGTTAGAATATATATATTATACGAGTATTTAATATATATATTTAATTTTGGAACTTGGGAACTACCTACTGTGTTTATGGGAAGTAAGAAATGAATAATTATTTCAATTTGGGAATAAGTGTTTGAAAAGTATAATATATTGCTGAGAGACTTTATTAGTAAATAAAGTTAAATGAGAACTTTGTTGTTAAATGAAATCAACCTCTTAAACAGTTGAATTGGTCAGTTTAAATCTTACGAGCGACATAAGATAGGATACGTAAAACCGTTGGGAAGGTTAGTGCGATAGGCGTGCACATTAGAAGAGAGGTGAGAATTTCTCAAGGGAGTGTCGCACTAATATGTTGTTGTATTGGACAGTAAACATTTTAAATACTTGCTAAACAAATTTTAAATCATTTTTACAATCGGGCTCTGACCCGTTTCCATTTTCTTTTCTCTCTTGTATATATATGTATATATTACAGGTGCCCAGCCACAGGGGCGTCTTGCATAGGATCCTTTGGAAGGAACGTGCTGCAGCTTAGGTGGGAGTTGCAGGCCTCTTGCTTAGACGACCTCATTTCTTGATTCCACTTCTAGCATTTATTTTATCCAGTTGGGCATGTGTCACCCTTTTCCATTATTCAGTTGTTTTATCGGATATTGTGATTCTTTTATTTCCAGTATTTACACTTTGGGATTTATTATTGTCAGGATGTTTTTCCTTTAAGTTTTATTGTCGGAATTAATTAGTTGAATGTTTAATTCTTTGGATTATATGTTCCAGTATAGTTGTTGTGTGATTATTTAACCGTGAATTATGTAAGGTTCTAAATGTTGGTTTATAAAATAAAATTTGGAAAGTAATGTCTAAAAATGGTTTTGACACTTAGCTTAATTATTTAGGGCGTTTAAATTGGAAATGTTATTTTTACGACAGTGATGCTAAGAATGAACCGACCGTCACCTTGATTATAATTTAATAAAGGACAGATCACCCGATATTTAATGAGGCGGGGTGTCACATCCCTTTCGGGGCCAGCTCGCACCAGAGGAATCCGAACCAAATGTCCATAGGGGTGACTTCGTTAGGGATTATTTTTAGAGGACTAGAATTTACTTCACATGAATTTTTATTCCTTTGCTCCTCTCTCTCTACTTTTCTTCATGTGTACATTTGCCTCTCACTATATGTTCTTTTTACCCTCGTACCTACATATTGTATGTATGCCACGTTCTTATCATGATGTTCAAATCCACCATGCTCTTTTCTCATCATATGTATATATCATCTTCTTATCACATGTTTTGCCCTTTACTCATTCGTATATAGTCACTATGTTTCATTATTTACTCACTTATGTATATTCACCATGCCTCACTCCACTTACTTTCACTTGCATATGATTCTAATCACTTGTAGATATCCATGTTTAGTCTCACTAGAACACACTCTTACATCCTTTTTACTTGTATACAACTTCATGCTTACTCACATGTTTCACATTCCATTTGTAGATAACAATTCTTAGTCTCACCATCACCCACTTCCACATTTATCTTACTTGTATATTCACATATTTTCTGCACTCATGCATATTCACATGTCACTCTCTCACTTTGCGCATATTTCTTACTCAGTTTTTTATTTACATGCCTCACATTTTGTATCTATCAACATGCTTTGTATAGTCTTTATCCTCCATGTACATACTTGCTAGCTTTAGTCTTCATGTTTATCCCTATTATCCTATGCTACTTGTATATTTTATTCTCTCCCTCATAGAGGTAGTATTCCTCATATTTAGCATACATAAAACTCTCCATAAAATACTAATTAAGACTCATGCATTATTCCACACTACATCACTTGAGCATTATAATATTGACCAAAATTTTATTTCGCACTGGGGAGTCACTTCGTGATAGGTGGCGGTCTTGCAGGGCATGGTTAACCTAAGTGATATAATTCTTACCTTCCATTGGCCTAGTACCTTCGACGTATATTGAACGGTTCCTCCCGCATCGTATCGCTTGACCAAACTCACAATGGGAGGTATATAATAGGGAACTCATTCACATATATTGAGTATATCAAATTCACTCTCACGTGTACCGTCTCCATGAGGTATATTATGAGACAACTCACGTACACTCAGATATGTCAAATGGCTTGTCCATGCATATTGACGAATAATTGCCCTTATAGGAAAGAGGTATATTATGGAAGTTATGTCAAAGGGGGAAACCATTACACTAACCCACCAATTGCATCAACCTCATATAGGCGACCACCAATGTAAAAACTTTACCGAAATTCCGGGTCACCTTACCACCTGAATTTTTGCACTATTTCCCATATTTCTAAAACAGGACCCTGCCCGTGAGTCTGGAAACAAGTCAAACTGTGTCTAGCTTCATGTACAGTATATTTTTCCGCAGACTTAGGTCATGTCCGACAATTTCATACTTCTTAGGCAAAATATAATACAAGTGGAACCTAATAATAATAACCATGCTAAGGATTTTCCTTTTTCCCCTTTTCAAAAAGAAATACACCAAAATTATTCTCCCCCTTTTAAAAAAGAAAAACATAAATACCAAAAATATTCATCTTTCCCCTAAAATAAACCTAAAAATCATTTTCCTCTTAGGTTTGATCGCATAACCTGATTTTTGGCCTGGCTCCCTATTGGCTCTAGTCTTACGTCAAAACCACTTCGAAGATCTGTTACTTCCTCTACTGCTTCTATAGAGCTCGAATTATCCCTCCAACGGTTATTCAATGAAAATACTGACCACGCTATAATTGCCCAACAAGATCTGATGACCATCCTTGCCCATCTCAATGCAAAATTGACAAAATTTATGCAGAAGTTCAAGAAACGCAACGACATCGGGTTCAGACTCCTAAGGTCCCCAAGATTGAAATTATCTTTCCCCGTGTCATGGTCCCACCTACTCTAAATCTAGTATGGGTTCTAAAAGAGTGTTATTATGCCTCGCGTGCCATTGGGTTGCCGTTAGCCCAGCTATCGATATTGAATCTTTCCTAGTTGGGGGCCAATCTACTGGTGCCATTTGATCCCAGTGAGTAGTCCAGGAAGACCTTAGGTTTCTATATAATATATTTGATCAGGTCAAGATCTCAGGTAATTACATGGACTATACTCATATGTCTCCCTATCCCAAGGCCCGATTACTAAAGAAATTCAAAATATCGAGCATTGATAAGTTCGGAGGCAGCGAGCCTTCGATTGTTCACCTATACAGTTATCAACACACCGTGACTCTTGTTGGGGGTTGAAAGGAGATAATGGCTCAAATGTTCTTGTAAACCCTCAAGGAAGGTTCCCTCAGGTGGTTCCTATCACTCGAAGAGTCCAGAATCCGCAGTTAGGAAGATGTAGCCAACGAGTTCATGACACATTTTAAGTATAATAAAGAGTTGGAAGTCATCCCTTGGGACTTAAGAACTACTCAAACAGAATCCAGGGGAATCAATCAGTAGCTTGATCATAAGGTGGAGAGATAAAGTATATACCGTAGAAAATCGACCATTAGAAGAAGAACAAGTAAGCATGATGAAAAAGAACTTCTTACCCCATATCTGAGCTTTAATTGGAGGTCAGTAACACCCTCAGAACCCCCCAGGATTCTAAGATAGAAATTAAAGAAGGGGACACAAGTCTTTAACACCTCGTATTTTTAATGACTTATAAAATAGGATTATTTAGAATTAATTGTGGAATAATTAAAAATTAATCAGGATTTAAATATTAATTGAGAATAAAGTAATATGTGATTTATATGTTAATATTACTTGTGATTAAAATTAATATATATGATTATGAGTTTATAAAAATTTCACGAGTCATGAATACGACAATTATGGTAATTAAGTTGGGGCGTGCATGTGAGTCATGTCGGGACTATAATTAAATGGAATGAAAAGTAAATTATTTTTATGTAATTTGAATGGTCGTTTTGACTGTGCCATAGTGTCTGGAAGGGTTTAAATAGTCGAAAAAATCTGCATGGGGGATTACTTTGGGTTTGGGGGCAATTTGGAACCAAAAGGACACCCCAAAAGGGTATTTTAGTCATTTTCCAAAATGGGTTAATAGTACCCCACGAATTTGTAGTAATATTATATAAGTGTATAGGTGGTGGGATTAAGGTTTGATTTACCAAAAATCAAAATAAAATACTTAAGGGAGAGTGAGAGACTTCTCTGGGAAAGGAAGAGGCATTTCTAGGAGATCAAAAGCCAAGAGTCATCCTACACCACCACCACCACTGTAAGTTGGTCGAAAAATGGATGAATACCAGTAGAGTTATCTTTCCCAGCGGTTCAGACCTACGAATTAGAGGCAAGTGATTAATTATTTCATATTTTAGCATGTATATTGTCCATGTTAGGATGTTTAGAAAATTCTAAAAAGTTGTATAAATTAAGATGATTTTTTATGAATCTTTGAAAGAGAATTGTGTAGGATTGATCTCTTTCTGAGTTTGGAATCAACTCCGTGAAATATGTGAATATTTGGTGGAGAAAACTGGAATTTACATGTTTAATTGATGATAAAGTCAAAAACTAGAATTATTGAGATTGAATATGGAATCTAGGTAAATTTATACATGTTGATGATGTTTAATTGATTTGGATACATTAGAACTTGTCCATATATGTTAGTATATGATATGGGTTACATGTATAAATTTGGAGATGTTTAAATATGATTTTGGTGGTTAAAAAGTATTTAATCCGTAACTGTTAAGGAAAATCTGGACAAATATCTTATCCATCGATCGATCGACCCACGAATGTCGATCGATCGACCAAAATCGTCGATGGATCAACTCCCCTGGAACACGTGATTTGTTTACTTTTTAAATTTTGATTAAATCCCAACTTTAGAAATAATTGGTGTTGATTAATGGAACATAATGGGACTTGGGTAAGGGCAGTAGGACATACTCAAGGCACGAAAAAATATTATTATGTGTGAGATTGATGTAACACCCCATATTTTTTATCATTTAAATAAGTATGTGACTAATTATTATTATGGGAATAAGTATGTGATTAATTGTTGTTGTTGGATTAATTAAATTAAAATGCGAAAAATTAATTTGTTAGTAATCCGGATTAAAAAAATTATTGACTAGTGTGCCAAGGGTTAATACTTATCGTTGAGAATTATTGAATATTACTGTGTGATATGTAATTTGGAATTATGAAATTTGATAAATTACCGAGAGTGAAATATATGGCAGTTTGGTAATTTAAGTCTGACACACGTATAAGTCGTGTTGGGATTAATTGATTGGGATAAAAAGAGAATTTATTTTTATTAACTCATATGGTCATTTCGAGTGCTCCGTTGAGTCCGGGAGGGTTGAGATAGTCAGAAAACACAACCCGAGTATTTTATTTGGACTCCAGAATATTTTAGGCCAAACCAGCACCCCGTAAGGGTAGTTGCGTAATTTGATTTTTGGGGGGTTTAATTAATGACGAAAATCAGCAATTAAATAAGAAAGGTATGTAGATAATACATTTCCCATCAGATTCTAAACCTAAGTGAGAAAGAGGGAAAACCTAAGAGGGAGAAGAAGGACTCCATAGGTGTTCTTGGAGAAAGGCTCAAGCTTTTACACCGGAAATTCAACCAACGCGTAGATCGCGAAGAGAGGAACGCATCTATACCAACATCACTAACGGATCAGACCATCATATTTGAGGCAAGTGTTTATTACTTGCGTGTTCTTAGTAATAATTGTGTTCATGTTAGAGTGGGTGATAACCCCTTAAATTTACGATAATTAATTTGATGGAAATTTGATGATTTGATTTATTTTGGGACTGAAATTTTAAGAGATCAAATTCCTTCATATAGATTGGATTACATTCATGGATTTATGATAATTTTCCATGAACAAATTTGGGTTAAAATGGTTCTTGAATTGAAATTGGAAGAACTAAGGTTTTATTGATTTAATTTGGGGATTTAAGAATTAATTGATGTATGGTGAGGATTTAATGTTTCTAGGTTGTTAGAAATCACCTAAATATATTAGAGCATCAATTGGATTTGTTGTTTGGGAATTTTGGATTGAAAAATAGAGGTTATAGAGGTGAAAATGGTGGGAAACGCTGAAATTTTGGGGAAGAAGACGAGACAGAGAGTCTCGCACGAAGTCGCGCGTAGGTCATTCACGCGAGATAAGGATCTCGCGCGAAGTCATTTGAACGACACGTGGCAGTTGTTCAAGCGACAGGTTCAAATTTATGGGAATTTTGATTTTACCCCCAGATTAAGTTACGCAATAAATTTGGGTGAGAAAACTGTTATTCGATGGACTTAGTCTAGCGCTGAATTTTGGGAAGTATTTGAGAAATAATAGTTTAAATAATTGGAACGGTATATTGGCCTTGGAATGAGCGATAGTAATCGAATTAAATATATTATACCTAGTGATGAGATTAAAATACGTATGAGAAGTATATAATTATGTGGGGTAAATATTTATGAATTTTAATAGGATGTGTGTATGCCTATTATATACGATGATTGTTAAGTGTACTAATGGGTGATAACCCGGGGGTACAAGAATATTATTATTAAATGTACTAATGGGTGATAACTTGGGGGTACAATAATATTATTGTTAAATGTACTAATGGGTGATAACCCGGGGGTACAAGAATATTATTGTTAAGTCTACTAATGGTTGATAACTCGGGGGTACAAGAATATTATTGCTAAGTGTACTAATGGGTGATAACCCAGGGGTACAAGATTATGATTGATAAGTGTACTAACATATTCATGGGTGCCATCGTTAAGACATGAATGTTTGCTGAATGAAGTGGTGAAGAGTATTTTGACTTTCAACTTTGATTTTAACAAAGAGTTTGGAATGAGTCAGTTCATTAACACTTTCTTAAAAACGATTTTGAAAAGTACATTTTCATGTTGTACTTAGTTATACTGATTTTAATTAGCATTATTTAATATATGAGTATCATATTCAGCTAAACAAATAGAGATGCTGGAAAAAACTAGGATTTAAAATATAAAGGTTATAAAATGTATAACCGATCCTCTGATGGGGGTGGACTAAGTTTTTAAGAAAATATGTACATTTTTATATCCTAATATTTATTTAAGCCATAGACCCGAGATTTCTTAGACTATTTACCCTTGTAGCGTGAGAGAAGCTTTTCCTGAGGAAATGTCCGCTTTAAGGTGGTACCATTGGATAGAGATTCATTTAGAAGGACTCATATCCGCGGGATGTGAACAGAGTTAGGACTCTTTTTTGTAAGAGGAATGGACTATTTTTTGGAAAGTTGAAACTTCACTTAAAACATTAGACATAACTCGAAATACTTGAATGCTCGGCTTGAGACTGAATCAATGTTAGATTTTTTGAGGGGTCCCAAAGGGGTGGGAACCCTTTTTATAGAAGTCAGAATTTTGTATTTAACAGTGCGGTTAAAAGACTCTTTAATCGTATGACTAAATTTTGAGAACAACTGGACATATAATAGGATATTGTGGGACTGGTGTACAGTGACATTCAACTGCACGGTCAATTAATTAGTTGCAAGGTAAATTGTATAGATATATGCAATCATGAAAAATGAGTTTTTAAATGTGCGGTCAATTAATCAACCACGTGGTCAAATGGGGATTTAACAGGTCAAAATGTTGAGCTTGGAGCAGTTTTCTAGCGATTGGGCTTTTGGTTGTATGATATAGTATTTGTGGATTTTCCAATAAAGTTCGATGAATATATTTTTAGGACCTTCCCCAAAGTTGGAGTTTTTATGTTTTGGCATTTCTGTGATTATGGGGTGCTAGTGGTTGGAAATGTAGGCTTTAATTAAGGATCCAGGTATTAAAAGTAACCACGCGTGGTATACCAGTGATCGCACAAATTTTTCCTACGACTTATTACCCCGATCCTACACGTTGAGGTACTAATATCCCAAGTGGGACAATTGGTCTTGATTCTCTTGTAAAGCCATGAATATGGGGATATACATTTGGTGTGATGGCGTAATCATATCCCTTATTGATTTTTTTAGGCTATACGGTTATAACGTCTTATAATCACATTAAGCAGTGGCACGAATGATCCATCAAGGCATAGGTGTATGCCTTTGTACTTTGGATATGGGCAGTGTATGACCCTGTGTGATTGGATACGGGCAGTCCATACTCACATGGATTTTGGATTGCGCAGTTTACCAGTAGATTACATGTTATGTTTATATACTAGAGATATATATATGGAATTATGAATCCGGAATGTGATAATAAGGAATACTTAATTAAAAGATGAAATTACAGAGAACATGAATACCTTTTGGGGCTTGATTAGCATAGCATGTTTATAGGTTGTTTGGGCTAGGATATCTAAAATCAAGCTAGGATATCTAAAATCAACTTAATATCATAAGAAGATATGTTTTTATCAATAAAGCACATATGTAATGATATTTTTTTACACAGTGTAGACTTTTTAGGTTTAATCCTCTATGTGGAACTATTTTTACATATATTAGGCCGCAGTCGCCACCACAGACTTAACTACCTTCGTTACATGAGTTTCTCCAGGGTCCTTACCTTTTCATCATTCTTAGGATATAGATTCCAAGATTGTATCTCATTTACATTTCCATATTTATTTATATTCAACTATTCAGACAACATGTTCAATTACACTGTATTATTTCCCAAGTCAGAGATTGTACGAGATTTATTTATGTAGGATTATTATTCATAGTTTGATATTAGTTGATTATTATTTATTATTTTCCAGTGGTGGTGTGGCTACCTCGATTAAAAATTCCGGCCCAGATAAGTAGCCCGCTTCAGTTCGGCCCAAAGTCTATAGGCCACAGGCATAACTAATTCAGTTATGACCCATTCAATCCCTAAAATCTCTCATGAGATATTCTAGGAGTTATGGGCTAACGTGGAGGAGTCCAACACCCCCACTCTTCGCTAAACAACATGTATATATTAAACCCTCAGCCCGGGGCAAAGGGCATGCAATTGAAAACACTCCCCTGGAGTAAAGAGAAATAAAATACTGAGAGCACCACCGTGGGCGTAGGCCTTCTTGTCGAACCACGTATATCTTGTGTTGTATGTCATTGTTATTATTTCAAGTTCTTTATTTATTCTGGTGATTGCCTTTGCTTATTATTTTGTGTTGAAATTAATTGACACCACAATTGGCGCCGTCTGTGGGAAACGTTTGTTTTCCTTTGAGAAAGCCTTCACTAATAAGAATTTGGAATGTCTGGTCACGGCAGCAATGCCCCTCAAGCAAGGCATATTGAAGAACAGCCTGCCCCTCGCAAGATCAGATCTGAAGTTTGACGTTCAAATCCTAGGGCTCGCCCGAAACTAGACCTGGCAATTTTTTACACGACCCGAAAACTCGACTCGAACTCGACACGATTTTTACGGTTATGCACATGGCTAAATAGGTCTGGGTTGAAATCGGGTCAGACCCGTCTAACCCGTTTATTAAACAGGTCGTGTTTCGGGTCAACCCGCCTAACCCGCAATTGACCCGTTTATTTTTCGAGTTGATTTCGGGTTACTTTCGGGTCAAAACCTATTAAACCCGTTTAGACACGAATAATTATAAACCATTGATTTTCTAATCTAACGGTCAAAAAAATGAAAAATCAAAAGGGTGAATTGAAAAAACTAACTAAACCTAACCTAACTCGTTTAGAAAAAAAAAAAGAGCCACACAGCAGCCCAGCCCCTTCTCTTTCGTCCGTCTCTTCTCTTCCTAGGTTTTCCTCTCTCAGCAGGTGATGATGTCTTCTCTTCTCCTCCCTTGTCTCATGTCCTCCATACACACACGCGTGCACAGCAGAACACACACACACACGCATAACAGAACACACACACGCACACATACAGAACACACAGAACACACACACGCACACAGCACAGAACACAACACACACGCACAGCACACGCACATAGAACACACACAGAGCATAATCATTAGATAGATTTGTTAACATTATCCACATTAAAAGCCTAAAGGTACTGATTTTTTTTATATTTCTGATTTTTTTTTTCAGGTCTTGCTCACCATTATCCACATAAAAGCCTAAAGGTGTTGAGTTTTTTTCAGTAGGTCATTAGATTTCTGAATTTTTTAATTCTCTTAGACTAATATGAAAGTTAACTGATTTGTTAGATTTCTGAATTTCTTAATTCTGAATTTCTTAATTTTCTTTAGTACTAGATTTAAGTTCAACAATTGTAAAGTTCATTTTTGTTCCAAAAATATATTAAGTTTAATTTTTACACCAAAATATATTAAGTTCAACAATTGTAAAGTCCCTTTTGTTCTCCTCATGAAATTGGTAATTTGATAGTTTTGTGTTGGTAATAAATATTAAATAATGTCTTTTTGTAGATGGAATCGGATGGGCTAAATATCAGTTTGACCAATAATTCTATTGATGTTGATGTAATGATAGAGGATAATGATGATGATGACGATGATGACGTTGTAGAAGTTGATCAAGTACAACCACAAGAAGGTGCAAACAAATCCACTACTAGCGCTAAGGGCCAAATCGAAGGAGGCAAGCGTAAAAGGAGATGTACTTCTAATGTGTGGCCTTTTTTCAAGATTCTCAAACAAAAGGGTGTTGATGGTAAAATAATATGTAAGTGCAAGAAATGCGGGTCTGTCTTCATTTGTGATAGCAGGTATGGAACTGGTAATTTAAGGCGTCATAAAGATAAATGTGAATTGACAAGCACCTGTGACATAGGACAATTGATTGTTCAACAACAACTAGTGACAAATACTATGTCATTGGGTGTCCCAAAGTTTAATCCCGAAGTATTTAGGGAGATGTTGGTTGCTTCCCTCATTATGCATGATTTACCATTTTCATTTGTTAAGTATAAGGGCATAAAAGCTCTCTTCTCTTATTTACGTGATGATGTACCACTCATATCTCAAAACACCGCTAAGGCGGATGTGTTGAAAATGTGCCATAGGGAGAAGGCAAGGGTTAAACAAATGCTTGATGAAGCTCCTGGAAGGATATGGCTAACTTCAGATTTATGGTCATCAGTTGTTACGGATGGGTATATATGTGTTACGGCACATTTTCTTGATAAGTAGTGGGTGTTGCAAAAGAGGATTTTGGTTTTTTCTTATATGGAGCCCCCACATAATGGGGTTTCTTTGTGTGATAAAATTTGTTCTTTTTTTAGCGAGTGGAGGATTGAAAAAAAATTATTTTCTGTGACCCTAGATAATGCTTCTTCAAATGATTCATTTGTTGCCATGTGTCGAACACAACTAAATGCTAGGAATGCTCTTTTGTGTAATGTGGATTTCTTTCACATAAGATGTTGCGCACATGTGCTTAATTTGATAGTTCACGATGGATTATAAGAAATTGATGTGGGTGTCCAAAAGATTCATGAAAGCATCAAATATATCAAAGGTTCACAAGCTAGGAAAGTAAGCTTCATTCAGTGTGCCAAATTGTTATCTCTAGATGTTAAGAAAGGCTTGAGAGAAGATGTTTCGACAAGATGGAACTCTAATTTTTTAATGCTTGAGAGTGCTCTTTTCTATCGTGAGGTCTTTTCTTACTTGGAATTAAGTGATTCAAATTATAAGCATTGCCCTTTAGAAAGTGAGTGGGAGAAAGTTAACAAAATATGCAAGTTTTTGGGTGTTTTTTATAATATAACTTGTGTTTTCTCCGGCACGAAGTATCCTACAGCAAATTTGTACTTCCCTTTGGTGTTTATGGCGTACTTGACATTAAAAAACCAAATGGAAAGTGTTGATCCATACTTGCAAAACATGGCGATTATGATGTTTGAAAAATTTGAGAAATATTGGTATGAATTTAGCATGATTTTGTCTATAGCCGTGATACTAGATCCACGGTACAAGATTCATTTTGTTGATTTTTGTTATAAGAAAGTGTATGGGGTTGCTTTACCTCAATTTGGGGAAGTTCGAGAAAATTTGTTTGTATTATTTAGTGAATATGATGTGAAGCCTCCTTCTTGTAGTTCGATGCAAAACAATTCCGTTGATAGTTTCAATGATGCATCCTTTAGCATGGATACAAGAGATGTACTAAATGTAAATTTATTTCTATTAATTTGTGCTCATATAACTTGTTTTATTCATATAACTTGTTCTAAAGGTAAATGTATCTAATTTTTATTCATATAACTTCTTCAGGAGTTTGATGATTTTGAAAGTGAGGAATTTGGTTCTTGTGCTCAAAAGTCACAACTGGAGCTTTATTTGGGCGAACCAAGAGTTGATAGGAATGCCGAGTTAGATATTTTAGCTTTTTGGAAAGCAAATCAATTTAGGTATCCCCAACTTGCTGCAATGGCAAGAGATGTTTTGAGCATTCCTGCATCTACGGTAGCTTCGGAATCTGCAATTACAATGGGTGGAAGGGTTATTGATCAATATAGAAGTTCACTTAAACCCGAGGTGGCAGAGGCGTTACTTTGCACAAAATATTGGCTCTTCGGTGCTATTGGTAATTTCTATATTTGAATTTATTTTTATTATTTTTATATTTCTTTGCTTTGATCTTAATTTTCATTTGTGAATGCAAAATCTGCACATGATCAAATTGATGATCTCACGGAAAATATCTTAAACTTGGATATCAACACGAAAAATGCTCATTCATCCTCGTCGGCACAATGCTCAACTTCTTTTTCGGTTTCGGGTGTGTAATTATCATATTTTAGTAAGAAAAATCATATTAGTATTTTAACATTTATTCATTTAAAGTTATAGTATTTTAACATCTATTCATTCCTATCATTTTAATGGATGCTTATTTTATTTTTTTGTAGGTATATGAGTTGAAGGGTTCCTTTTTGACATAGATTAAAGTCTTGAAGATTAAGTTCACATCTTTGTAGTTTGGTTGTTTATATTTTGGATTTGGATTGTATGATGGCACTTTAAACCTTTTATGAATTCGTTTAAGGATTGTTTTGTAGTTTATGGATTTGATCAAAATCCATAAACTTGTTTATGGATTCGTTTAAGTATCTTTGTAGTTTTGTTGTTTATATTTTGGATTTGGAATAATGGATCTTTCAAAACCTTTTATGGATTCATTTAAGTATCATTTTGAACTTGTTTATGTATGAACTTATGTTAAATAAATAGCTTAATAGTTAATAATGTACTACGTACGACTAAGGACCTATTTTATAAAATATTAAACATATTTTGTAAACATGTTATTACTATAGTGTTAACGGGTTGAAAAATAACATGTTTATTAGTTGGGTTATGCGGGTCGTGTCTGGTTTTCGAGTTAAACACGACCTGTTTATTAAACGGGTTATGCGTGTCGTGTCAGGTTTTCGAGTTTAACACGATCTGTTTATTAAACGGGTTAGCGGGTTGTGTCAGGTTTTCGAGTTTAACATGACTTGCTTACTAAACGGGTTAGCGGGTCGTGTCAGGTTATCGAGTCGAACACGGCCTGCTTATTAAACGGGTTATGCGGGTTGTGTCATGTAACCCGTTAGTTAAACAGGTAATGTTCGAGTTTTATCTTTTGACACGATTAATAAACGGGTCGTGTTCGAGTTGAGGGGTTTAATAGAATATATGGGTCTTGACCCGACCCGAACCCGACTGGTCCACACAGGTCTCCAAGCATCGACTAGCCTCATAGGCATCGACTGGTCTAAGAGCAAGAGGAGGTCACTCGCAAGCAAAAAGCTGAGAATGCTCGTCTCAAGATAACACTGGAGAAAATGGAGAGAAAACTCCATCGTAGAACCAGGCAACGTCAATATCTCACTCCTAGCCCTCAGGCGAGCAAGTTTCACAGTCGAGAAAGGAGCCCTAGACATGGATCTCGAAGATTTGAAGAACATAGGTTAGATGACGACTTGCCCGAGCAACAGAAACCAGCTAGCCGTTACAGGAGCCCAGATCGAGGAAATGATGACATACGGAATTTAGTCTGGAGAGAAATGGACCAACACCCAGCGCATTGGGGTGCCAGATCGACCAGAGAGCTAGCCAGGCGAGATCGCAGGACCCAGATGAAATCCCCTTTCTCAAGGGAGATAGAAGAAGAAGAAGAAGAAGCCCCCAAGAAGTTAGTGATGCCCAGATTCAAGATCTACGATGGAAAGACTGATCCTATCGACCATGTTAAGCAGTACAGGCAGGCCATGACCCTCTGGAACCATAAGGACACATTAATGTGTCGGATCTTTCCCTCGAGCTTGCATGATGTGGCCCAGAAGTGGTTTGAGAAACTCCCTCACAGATCCATCAGGAGCTTCGAATCCCTGGCATAGCTCTTAACAACTCGCTTCATTACCAGCAGCTCCCATCCGAAGAGGATGGATGCCTTATTGACAATGAAGAAAATGCCTCAAGAGAGCCTCAGAGACTACGTAAAAAGATATTAGGATTTATTCAACGAGGTCGAGGACTTCTCGGAGAAGGTCCCTATGGCATCCTTTAAGATTGGCATATCCAGCTCCTACCTCTTGCACTAGTCCCTCACTAAGAAGGAGGCCACGGCCATTGATGACCTAATGGCTCGTATTGAAAAATACGCCAAAGTTGAGAATATGACCCGCCTCAGTGCAGGTGAGAATGGTCACGCCCGCTCCACGATAAGTGCAGCGACAAAGCTGAGAACTAAAAGAAAGGAAGCAAAAATGGGGGCAATATTGGCCCCAAGAGCGAGAACAAAAATGATACTTCAAAAGCATTTCAGGCAGTGAACACTATTTTTAAAGAACCAGTCTACAAGATTCTAGCAAAAATCAAGGACGAGTCGTTCGTTAAGTGGCCCAGAAAGATGGGAGAAGACCCCTAAAAAAGAAACAACGCACTGAGATGTGCCTTCCATAAAGTGGGTGGGCATAAAATTGAGCACTGCAAGGCCCTCAAGTCTCACCTTGAAGAGTTAGCTCAAGTTGTACATTTGAATGAATTTATGGAGAAGAAGGCAGAGAAGGTCGCTGCTAATGGAGACCCGAGGCCTAATAACGTGCTCTAGGAGGATACTGGCCATGAGTTCATAGTGATTCATGGGGAATCGGATCTAAAGAAGATTTAAGGAAACTCATCTCGGATGGAAGTCAAAAAGCTTACAGCAGTAATGCAAGATTTTCAAATCGACCCAGTTAAGACGCAGGTAGGAAAGCGTCGGTGAGCAGATGACGTCGACTACAGCAAACACATTGTGTTCACGGATGAAGACCTAGTGGGAGTAAGGACCCCGCATCATGATTCCTTGATCATTACACTCGGGATAGCTAACTACGATGTATATAAGTCGCTCGTCGACCAGAGTATCTCATCTGAAGTAATGTATCTCGACCTATTCAGGAAGTTGAAGTTAAGCGTCGCTGACTTAAAGGAAGCCACCATTCCTGTAGTTGGATCCTCCGATAAAGTTACCATCCCTTTGGGAAAGATCGTACTGCCAGTAAGGGCAGGAATTATCTCCAAAATGTTTAAATTTTTGGTGGTCGACATTGACTCACCCTACCTGGCCATCCTTAGCAGAGGGTGTCTACATGCGATGAAGGACATCCCCTCTACCTACCACAAGAAACTCAAATATGTGATTAAGCGAGGAGTGATGGAGATCCATGGAGATCAGGCAATGGCGAGAAAGTGTTTTATAGCATCCATTCGCCCAAAAACGGAGAAGAAGGTCGAGAAGGCCAAGGATAAGGTTGAAGATTATGAAGGTTTGATACCTTCTAAATAGCAGCTAAAATATAGAAGACCTGGATGGAGGAGACCAGGCTCCTCCCATCTGAACGGGTCGTTGAGAACAAGGCAATGGAGAAGGAATTGGAGAAGCTGTTAAATGCAGTATCCATATGGGAAGTTTAATTCCCTAAGTGGTTGTCCAAACCAGTAGTGGTCCCAAAAAGCAATAGAAAATGGAGAGTTTGTATTGACTTCACCGACCTTAACAGAGCGTGCCCTAAAGACAGTTTTCCTCTCCCAAAGATTTACCAGTTAGTAGACGACACAACAACTTATGAAAGAATGAGTTTCCTACACGCATGCTCCAGGTATCACCAAATCTCTCTACACGAGAGCATTCATCACTACCGTCGGGTTGTATTGTTACAAGGTCATGCCCTTTGGGCTAAAAAATGCAGGAGCAACCTACCAGCAATTGGTCACCAAAATGTTTAAAGACCAAATAGGAAACACCATGAGGTCTACATCGATGATATGCTCATCAAGAGCAGGCATAAAGAAGAATACCTCTCAGACCTGTCAAGGACCTTCGAAATCCTCAAGAAATATCGAATAAAGCTTAATGCGAGTGTTCATTCGGTGTCCAGTCAGGAAAATTTCTTGGGTACTTGGTTAGTAAGAGAGGCATTGAAGCTAACCCGGACCAGATTGACGCCATCAATAGGGTGCAGCCCCCCGTACGATAAGAGACGTGCAAAATCTCATAGGAATGCTCGTCGCCCTGAACCGATTCATCTCAAAATCATCCGAAAGGTGCCATCCGTTCTTCCAACTTTTGAAGAAAAGCAAAAATGTAGAGTGGAATGAGGATTGCTCGAAGGCGCTAGAAGGATTCAAGGCTTACCTTAGTATTCCATCGCTGCTCATAATCCCTCATGAGAATGACTCTCTATACCTGTACCTCGCAATTTTCAGTCACGTTGTAAGTTCTGCACTGGTATGCGAAAGAACGGGGATCCAATACCCAGTCTATTACACGAGCAAAACTCTCTTGGACATTGAACAGCGGTACCTACCAGCAGAAAAGCTCGCCTTTGCACTAGTGGTAACCTCGAGGAAATTAAAACATTACTTTGAAGCTCACTCCATAATCGTCCTTTCATCTCACCCCCTTAAAGCAGTCCTACAGAAAGTAGATCTGTCCAATAGACTATCAAAGTGGTCACTCGAGCTCGGGCGATTTGACATCCAGTTTCAGCCAAGGAATGAAATCAAGGGGTAAGTCCTCGCCGACTTCATCACAGAATTTATAGGAGAACATCCTTGCGGCCAACTTCAACCTATTGGTCAAAGGGAAAACCCCTCGACACAAGTTATTTGGCGACTATTCGTCGACGGATCCTCCAAGTCCAAAGGGAAGGAGTGGGCATCGCGTATGTTACCCCTGAAGATGCGATCTTCGAGCAAGGAATCAGGCTTGGATTTGAAGCCTCCAACAACGAAGCAGAGTATGAAGCACTGATAGCAGACCTACAGAAGGCACAGGCGTTGGGGGCAAAGCAATTCCAAGTGTTCGACGATTCACAGTTGGTCTCTAACCAGATAAGTGGAGACTTCAACATTAGGGATGAGAGAATGGCGGCCTACCTAGCCACAGTAAAGAAATTAATGTCTAACTTCGAACAAGTCAGCGTCCAATAGTTTCCCAGAGGATAAAACAACCATGCTGACACCCTAGCGGCCTTGAGCTCAGCGATTAATTCTGACTTGAAGATAATAATTCCGATCAACTTCCTTGCCTAGCCAAGCATTACCTAGATCGAGAAACTACCAAACATAGGTCATGTTCTCCACATTGAATCAGCCCCCAGTTGGATGGACCCCTTAAGGGATTATTTGAAAGATGGTGCCCTACCATACGATAAGAGGGTCGCTCATCAGATAAGAGTCAAAGTTTATCACTTTCACTTATCTCCTGAGGGAAAACTGTATAAGAGATCTTTCACCGATCCTTACCTCCAATTCATTCACCCAAAGGAGATCGAGCAAGTTCTGCATGAGCTCCATGAGGGAATCTGTGGGAGTCATATTGGGGGTGGTTGCTAGATTTTTGAGCAATGAAGGAAGGCTATTGGTGGCCGTATATGCAAAAGGATTCTGGGATATATGCTCGCAAGTGTGAAAATGTCAACTTCATGCTCCTATAGTTCACCAATCGGCCAATGACCTAAAGTTACTTACTATCCCATGGCCTTTCGCCCAATGGGGAATGGACATCATAGGTCCTCTTCCTACCGCTGCCGGTAACCGTAAGTATTTATTATTCACGACAGACTACTTCACCAAATGGATAAAGGCAGAGCCGCTGACAAACATCAGAGACGCGGATATGATAAGATTCATATGGAAGAACATTATCACCCACTTCGGGATCCCCAGGACCATCATCACTGACAACAGAACCCAATTCGAAAGTGTCCTCTTCCAGGGTTTCTGTATCGACCACGAGATCAGGTACCATTTCAGTTATGTGGCATACCCTCAGAGCAACTGACAAGCTGAAGCTTCCAACAAAATAGTGATTGATGGATTGAAGAAGTGATTGGAGCGAGCCAAAGGGGCATGGGTGAGCAAGCTGCCACACATCTTATGAGCTTAACGGATTACCCCACGATGAGCAATCGGGGAAACACCATTCGCACTGACATATGGTATGGAGGCAATTATTCCCTTGGAAGCTGGCCTCCCCACCATGAGGTCCTCCCTAGTTGACCAAGGCCAGAATGATGCAGCATTGCTCGCTGAACTTGACCTAGCTGAGGAACGAAGAGAGCTGGCTCTAGTAAAACTATAAGATTAACAATAACAGCTAGCAAAGCACTACAACAAGAAGGTCAATCCGAGAGCATTCCAAGTTGGGGACTACGTCCTAAGGAAAGTTCTTGGTAGCACAGTAAAACCATCATATGACAAGCTAGGACCAAACTGGGAGGGACCATTCAAGGTGATAAGGGACAACCTACAAGAGCCTATCACTTAGAAACGCTGGAGGCCAGGGAGATACCTCGAGCTTGGAACGCAACCAATTTAAAAAAATTATACTTCTAGTTTTCTGTGTTGATCTTTTAACCCGATGTTGAAATTTGCAATTCATTTCTGATCAATAAAAAATTGTTTGGCAGTGGCATTCTATGAAGTTTTGATTTTTTCTTAAATACTTTATAATTTATGCACCTTTTTCAAGTTACAGTCCCTCCGCTTAACATATAAAAGCAGGTTATTACCTTCCTCGGGTTTTCATCATGAAACACGAATAACATCCTAGCATTGCCCTTGGGAATATATGAAGCCCTACAGGGGACCCTTAGGTAGCTCGGCCAACTCAGATTGGTTGCCAAATAATATTTGGCTCAAAAAACCTGCTCGGATAGAACATCCAACACCAGGTGTGTCATCGCCATTGCCACACTTAGGCCTAAGGGAGTGTGACGACACAACTTAAAAGGTAACGTGAGGCAGAATGGTATATTATAAGCATACTAAACTGGGGGGATACTCACTCAATAAAATAAATCTGCCTATATCAAATCTAGTCAATTAAGAAGAGCCCAAGATAGTCTAACAAGAAATCAATGAAGTAAAAAATACACAACACGTGTTTAGTCGGCGAATCACCCAAAACATAATTATTTTATTACATCATTACATATATAAAGATTTACATGTGTTGAATAAAATAAACCCTATTGAGGATTAGGTCTCCGAGCAAGATAGTCAGCCACTTGCGCTCTTCGGCCATCATCTGGGTGAGGAGCTAATTCCTCCTCGACTTAATATAAATCTGATTCCAATAACTGCCTGGGGATAGCATCTACGGGGACCCACTGATCATCCCTCCTGAATGTGTTATGCATCAAAGTTGAGGGATAGATCTCATAACGATACCAGATGATAGAGTTCCTAGGGACTTGCAACTCCGTAAGGGCACTCAACCATCCCCTAATAAAGGATAACTCTTCAACTTCCCCTAACTTTATCGGAGAATCGGTCCAACCCTGATCGTAACCATCAACCCACACTCGTTGAGGACCTTTCTTGAACAGATGACTCAATAAGGTAACATCTCTTTGAATACTGGCAACTATCACGTACACCTGGCGAACATCGCCTCGAAGCTCGGCAATCTCCCTAGTTGAACCTCTATCATCAGTACCAGCTCGCGGTCCAGTCTGTAAGGACATTTTTGTCCATTATCAATTTGGATGTCGTACGCCGTTACACCGTTGAAGAAACTCAAGATCGCATCTACATTAACGGATCCGAATATCAAAGTGTCTTCAACATCATAGCCTCTTCGAGAATGAACTTGGTAAAATTTTATTTTTACGTTCATTAAAGTTCATATTTAGTATTGGGAAATTTTTATAAAATGTTTTTTATAAAAATAAGAAGTAAGTTTTTTCAAGCAAAATGAGGCTTTTAAAGTTTTTTAGTTTTCTGGGAAGCCGGACCGGTCCGCCTGGGATAAACTTGAGCAGTTTCGTAACTGGTTTTTCCATCAACTTATTTTTCCTATATATATAACTACTTCGTTGGTGTATTTTTTTAAGCCTTTGAGAAAACGGTTTTAAGAGTACAAACACAACAAGACTTCAATTTTTGATGTGCCAAACATCTTTTTGATTCACACACAAAAATCCCAATTACTTTTGTGAATCTTTTGGAACCCTATAACACAATTTTGTTATTATTCAACCCTTGTGGAGAAGCCGTCTCTCTTCTTCATTGCTGACCACCTGGAGTTCCTGTGGGAGATTCCAGCCGACACTGTTTCTAGCCGTTGCTTTGAAGGTTTACCAAAGACACCGTGCGTTACACTTGTGGGCAATTATCAGGTTGTATATAAGTCAATGGTCTTGTAAATTGTTCAAAGTTCTAGAAATAAAAGGTTTTGCCCTTCGGGGATTTTTCCTTAACTTTGTGTCGCTTGCTTTATTTGTTTATGGGTTGACACTTGCACTTTAGATGCATGATTAGGGGCTGAAATTAAATAAGTGTGTTATATTAGAAAGTTGCGAAGTTAATCAATTACCACATAGTCTTGTCTTTTCACAGTCAAAAAAGAGGAACTACGTAGAACTCAAGGAGCAATGTTAGGCGCATTCTCCCGGCGTCGTGAGACTTCTCTCCTCAGAGCATCGTTCTCTTACTTAATTACCTCTCCAGTCTGATTAACCTCGGAGGCATACAGGAGCTTAGCCTTCAGAGCATCCACCTCTTCTTGGACAGAAGCGCTGATTTCCTCCATCTCTTGGAGCTTTCCTTCAGCTTGGCAATGAGCTCTAACTAGTCCTTATACTCCCGATTCCTTGACTGAAGAGACTTGCAGATCCTTACAAACACTCTACAAACTTGATTGCTCGCATCAAGTCTAAAAAAATTTCCTGACTGAGAGGTAGAAGGAATATAATCCTCAACATCGATGAGCTACAAACCATATAAGCATTAAAAAAGCAAATAAATCGGTATGCGAAAGGGAACTGAATTTAATTTCATTTAAAGAAGGTTCAGAGTACATCAGAGAATAAAAACAATAACTGAAACACAAAAAATACAACGAGCTCCCTAAAGAAGACTAGCTGATAACCTCAGTCTGCTCTGAGGTCGCTGGTTGTTTCCTCTTATCTGTAGCAGCTCCAGGCACACCTCCTTCAGATGGAGCAGTCGCCATCCCCTGGTCAAGTGGAGCATCAGCAGTGATGGTCAGAACCTCAGGTGCACCTTCATTGGAAGCAGGGAGAGGCACCTCATCTACGACAGGCTTGGGACTAGGGTCGTTCTCATCAAAGAGGGTGGAATCAATATCCACCTCGGCGGTGAGTAGGGCCTTGTCCCATCCCTTCTTAAAGTTGAGACGACCAATATAACCAATCCAGTGTTGTACGATATCTCTTTGAGGGTGGCGGCCTCAGATTCCACCTTTTTCACCTTCTCAGCAAGCACCTTATTCTCCTCTGCCACGGCTAGCTTGATCGCGCAGACTAAGTCATAGGACTGCCTCAGCTTTTCGAGATCCATGGTCGTCGCCTTTTTCGCTTTGTTGGCTTGGGCCAAGGCGAGGTCAAAAGACTTTTGAGCAGAACTGACAGTCTTTAAGCTGGGCTCTAGGTCGGCATTTTTCCTATCCAGCTTAACGTTCTTCCTCGCCAGCTCATCGCGGCTGCAGTAGAGGACAAGGAAATCAGACACAAATTGCAAAGAAAAGGAAAACATCAGCATAGAAAGTATTAAAAGAAGCATTGCAGGAGAAGAGAAGTGAAAATAGGCTTACCAAGGCTAGCCCCTGACTCGCCTTCAGGGCTAACTAGTCGGTCCCTATGTTTAGCGACCTCTGGCGATCAACTGGCAGCACTACCGGAGCTAACTGAGGGGTAAGAGTAATAGAATCCCCCTCAGCCAGAGTAGACACGAGCACCAGAGACTCCCCCGACTTTGTCCTCGCTTCTTTTCTCCTCTTCTCTTCTTCCCTCTCCTTTTTCTCCCTCTCTATCCTCTTTCTCTCTTCCACCTTCTTCTTCTCCTCTTCCTTCTTTCTCTCCCTCTCTCTCACAAGTTCTTCCTCTTTCTTCTTCCTCTCCGACTCGTGAACAATAGTCTGGGAGCCAGAGGCGGTATCCCCGCTCCTAGATTTCTGCTTTTTCAACCGGCGAGAAAGTAGAACATTGTCTTCATCATCATCATCTCGAAACAAATTCTTCCTAGGAGGAGCCGTATCTTCCTCGCTGGAGCTACTTGAATCCCCCGAAGACTCCTGAGCCTCTGAACCCTCCTCCGAGATGGAAGATTTTTTGCTACTTGACCTCTTCTCACTGTAATCACCTTCAGCACCACCCCCGTTAAACCCCTCGCTCTCTTCACCAAAGCTGCTTTCTTCCTTATCTAATTGGATTAGGTAAGCAGCAACCTCTTCTGTGATATCTAGCCGAGGAATGCTATCCACAGGTCGTGCGATGAAACTGGACCAAATGTTTTTGTATTCCAGAAGAAATGCAGCTGATCGAGGATGCTCACCGTCATCTAAGAGTTTCTTCATTTTCCAAGCCTTAACCAGCTTACCAGCTCGAATCTCATGAAGAGCGGGTTCTGAGTTCTTTGACTTCGCTGAAAAAACAAAGAGAGGTAGATATGAGAAAGACCATACACTAACAAAGAATCAATTAGTAGAACAAGAACTATGCCTACCTATATAATCCTCCCCATAAAAGGGAATTACGTGTCTCTCAGACCTCGACCCTTCAGTATGGGGAGGGAACTTCCAGTTTCTGGCAATAAATCCCTCATGCCAGTAGTCCATGTAGGAATCAGGTAGATTTACTACCAATACCCTATCAGGACTCCTAGCTTTGAGGTAAAGAAGACCAGAGCTTGTTCGAGAAAAAGAATAGCAATAGTAGATTTCAGTAAGCCCTAGATTGGTGCCATAGAGCTGATTAATTCTATGCACACCATTGATAATTTTCTAAACATTTGGCGAGCACTATGCAGGAACTATATAGAAGTAACTAAAAAGTGCAAAAACGAGCAATTTGGTGGAAAAGTAAGACCCCCCTGGGATAACAAAAGAACATGTATCCATTGACCGTCCTCAGTGTCCCTGACATTACGAGGAACAAGGGAACATTCGATGTCTACCCAGTTTGGAATATTGTAGAACTTCTTACTCTCAGTTATCGGCCTATTGCCTATTTTTGTCATCAGAAAGGAGAAACCCTAATATTGAATATGAAGAATTTCCAACAAAAAAAAGAAGGAGTGTGAAGAACTTATAAAGTAAAAATCAGCTTGAGACAATGTAAAGCCGAAAGCAGGGAATATGAAAAGATAAGAAAGAAGCTTGAAGATGGAAGACAAGACCTGGAAGTGAGAAAGAAACAGTGAGAAGTTGGAGAAATCTAGATAGCACAAATAAATTTGAAACAACGTCAGGGAATGACCTCTCCAAGCTTTTTTAAACCTTTCTAATCATAACGCATAGGGAACGAAGCAATCTACCAACGAAATCGATTCGAGAAAGACGCTTCAGTTCCGAGATGTCATGAGATTCACAAAAATGCCACTGAGGCTATTATTTAAAATTATTAAGCCCAAATTATGACCCAAAATTTTTAGGGGCAATTGGGGGTACCTCAATTAAACATTCCGGCCCAGATAAGTTGCCCGCTTCAGTTCGGCCCAAAGTCTATAGGCCACAGGCATAACTAATTCAGTTATGACCCATTCAACCCCTAAAATCTTTTACGAGATATTCTAGGAGTTATGGGCCAACGTGGAGGAGTCCAACACCCCCACTCTCTGCGAAACAACATGTATATGTTAAACTCTCAGCCCGGGGCAAAGGGATGCAATTGAAAACACTCCCCTGGAGTAAAGAGAAATAAAATACTGAGAGAACCACCGTGGATGTAGGCCTTCTTGCCGAACCACTTATATCTTGTGTTGTATGTGATTGTTATTATTTCAAGTTCTTTATATATTCTGGTGATTATCTTTGCTTATTATTTTGTGTTGAAATTAATCGTCACCATAGGTGGTATTCTATCTTATTGTTGTTAATGGTACTAGATTTGTCTTATCCATATATCACTATGTTATTTAGCATTGTCATTATTTATATTATTATTTAATTTTGTCATGCTTAGAATGCTATTGATTGTTTGACTCTAATAACTTCTATATTAAAAATGATTAATCTAATTATGGATTTTACGGGGTGTTATGGTTGGTATAAGAGCATTCCAGGTTCTAGTGTGCTAGGGTCCTGAGTTCGTCCACCACTCTTTTGCATTGCATTATTTGACTACTATTAGAGCAAAACTATATAGGTTTTGTTCGGACAGAGAGTCTTGTACCATTCATTTTGGTGAACGATCTGCCTAAAGCGACGTGTATCGTTGGGGTTTCTTATTTAAATTTCATTCATGAGACAGCCCACACGTGGTGTTTAGTCCAATCGTGAGTTAAGAGATATTGGGTGTGAGACCTTTAGTACACGTCTAGTGTTGGATTTAGAGGATATTGATTCACAAGTGAAGGATATGAATCGATTTATGAAGTGACTCACATGAAAGATCTAACATGTATTACTGGGTAACACGACCTTCACCACTTATATTCAAATGTTGGAAGTTGTTCTCCTATACTTCCAGGATTATCATGACTACCAAAGGGAAATAATTCTTAATAAGGAGAAGGTTGGGCCCCTGACACTGGAGAAGATAGAGAGGCATCTCAAGGTTAGAGATGCTCTCATCAGGAGAAGGAACTGACATAGAGGGAGCATCCCCCTAAGATGTTCCTAGGATCAGATGATTAGAGGTGTTGGGTCCATTAGGGCTAAGGATATTGGGTCTATTAGTCCAAGAGTACTAGGTCTAATAGGGACAATAACACCAGGGCCATCAAGGCTAGACCTAATGTGGACAGGGCAGAGAGGGTTAGGTCAGTAAGACCCATAGGGGCAAGGGAAGCGGGGATGCCATTTTGATGGTACCTTTAGGGGAAATTTATATACTTGTGGAAATTAAGGCCACTCATTCTCCCTGGGGGTAACCAGACCAATCAGGTCCAAATTCAGTAGGAGCATCGTCAAATGTTGCCAGCCCCACCTCAGTATCAGGCTTTGCTAGCACCATTATATTACCCATAATTACCACAACCACCTAGACACCTAGCTCAAGGTTGCCCTTAGTTTCACTATGTGTGTGTGTATAACGTCTATTTTTAGTATCATCATGCCCAACTGCAAGCCATTGAGGGTGTTTTTTATGTTTATAATCTATGCACATGAGTCTTATTTGATATTTGGGCATCCCATTCTGTTGTTAGTAGTACTTTTTCCATAACTTCGGGACTTATAGATATTTCCACTAAGGTTTCTTTACACGTAGATACCCAAGTGGGAAAGGGTGTTACCTTACGTTATTTTCGTAGAGATGTAGTAGTTGAGATTGGTTAGCTTTTCTTTTCAACTTATTTGTTGACATTATACATGAGGTCATATGATATTATTTTAGGCATGGATTGGTTAGCTCAATATTACGCTCAAATCGACTATAGTAGGAAGGCCAGTACATTTGACATTGTGGTGAAGGAAGTTTTTCTTTTAGCGATGCCTAGGTTCGAGTGAGGGTCAAACACACACCTTTATTATATTTATACGAGCACATAATAGAGATTACAATTCCTTTATACCGATATTACATGATTTCCATATTTATTTAAGAAGGTGTTGGGTTACTGCCCACTAGTGAGGTTAACTTTGTCATAGATTTGGCACAAGGGAATGAGGCCTATAGAGGGGGCACCTCAAATTTAGTAACTTTGAGATAGGGGTTAATTTGAAGGACTACATTACCATGGGGAGCTCCAATTCTTTCCATTCAAAGGAAAAATGGTTAACTATGACTTTTTGTGGACTACCAAAAATTAAATAAGGTCACGATACAAAAAAAGTATATGTTATCACGTATTAATGACATGTTTGACAAGTTAAGGGAGCGTCTTTCTTTTTTAATATTGAATTGTGTTTGGGGTATCACCAGTTTTGGGTTTAGAATAAGGATATCCCGAGGACAAATTTTCTAACACGATATGAATTATACGAGTTTTGGGTCATGCCATTTGGGTTGACCAATGTTCCATCCGTGTTTAGGGATCTAATGAATAAAGTATTTCTACCATGTTTGGACTAGTTCATTATTATATTTATTGACAACATATTAGTGTACTCATGATCCGAGGATGAATATGCATGCCATTTGAGGACAATCATGTAGACACTTAGGGAATATAAGTTATACACTAAATCTCTAAGTTTATATTTTGGTTATAGGAGGTTTAGTTTTGTGGGCACATCATATTATAGGCTAGGATTTTTATGGATTCTAGTAAGGTGTCGACATTGATAGATTGGGATAACTCACTACACCTACAGAAGTCTGTATCTTCTTAGGTTTGACAGGGTACTACAGGAGGTTCATTAAGGGGTTCTCCAAGATTGCAGGGCCACTTACCAACCTCACTAGGAAGGGTTTAACATTTGTTTGGGATGAGCATTGTGATAGAGATTTTAAGGAGATGAAATAGAGGCTCATGACCACACCCGTACTTGCTTTGCCTTGTACTGGGGTGGTATACATAGTTTATACAGATGTTTCATTGTAGGGACTCGGAGGGATCCTTATAGAAGAAGAAAAGTCCATAACTTTACTCTTCCTCTAAGCTTAATCCCCATGAGGGCAACTACCTCACCTGTGAATTAAAGTTAGCCGCGGTGGATTTTGCTCTTTTTATATATAGTTATTACTCGTTGAATGAGAGGTTCACCATATTATGGAACCATAATATCCTTCAAGATTTGTTCACTAAGGGAGAATCGAACGTGCATTAAAGGAGGTGGTTGGAGTTTATGAAGACTATCATCTTCCATTCAGTATCATCCGGGGAAGGCTAATGAGGTAGCAAATGCTTTGATTCATCGATCGATAGTTAGTTATCCATTTAATGGGAAGATCATAGAGATTATTAATCGACTATATGGGCAGGGAAGTGGGACACCTTGTGTATAGTTTATGAGGGTAGAAGCGTTTATAGCAGCAGTGGATATTACACCAGATATCATATCATGGGTGATTTAGGCCCAAGCATTGGACTCTTTTTGTTCATAGAAGGTATATGAGTTGTTGTTTAAAGGATTTCCATTTCAGTCTGTCAATTCAGGCAGAGGTTTGCATTGTTAAGGGATATTGGTTGTGTCGGAGTGTTCTAAGATACAAAGAAAATTTTGATTGAGGCACATGGTACATGGTTCTCTGTGCATCTAGGTGTGATAAGATGTACCACAATATACGAAGACAGTACTGGTGGGAAGGTATGAAGCAGGATATAACGGAGTTTGTATCTGAGTGTGCCACCGTCGTGTTAGTGAAGATAGAGTGACCAACCCTCTACTAAAATAAAATAGGAATCTCATTTGGCTCATTCTTAGCATCACTGTCGAAAACCAATTAATTACTAATCACATATTGTTTAATTAAGACGTGTGACAATTTTACTTTTTTAAAACTCCATAATCCAAACCACAAATAAAACTATGCACCATAACTCAATCATATGAATAAATAAATTAAAATCACATAACTGAATACTGAAATATAATACATGCCAGTTAACCGAATAAACCATCGGTATAGAGTCCACTTTAATACTCAAATAAAATGAAATAGCTAGACTAACATTGGGTGACATGCCCGAAGAGTAACCAACTGAATCCTATCTAGAATTACAAAGATAAATAATGGCTACAACAAATCCTGGAAGCACTCCACAGTTGATGAAGCTCCCATAACCTGGAATAGATACTTATGCTTGGCTGTGGCTGGACACCTAAAAGTTTTGAAATAATTTTTATACGGATCAGAGCCTAAAACCTTTTGAAAATATTTTGCAAGTGATTAAAATGCATAAATAATTATTTCTACATTCTTCCATATTTAAATTGGTGTCGCACTCACATGAGATAATACACACTCCCAACTATAGTGCACACATAACATATGCATTTTAACCCTTAATTGTGTTATTCCGCCTAACTAGTCTCCATTATCCTTAAGTTCATATGCTACCCTGTGTCTCACATATTTTATAATTAATTTTCACATCTGTTTAATAATTTTAATTCTCAATTATAATTAATCAATTCATTCCAAATAACTTGCACTAGTTATTAAATTAATATTCGCACTTTAATATCTTATGCCCATATATATTTTTCTGCACACATATATATATGTAGTTAAATATCACATTAAGCATACATATATATCACTCGCTGTATATATGTATAACAACCATCCCTCGGAGTAATAACCCACTGGATGCGAATCTCTAGAATGTTATCATGCACAAGGACATACACACATCATCTTGGGCCACTGAGGTTAGACTCTCGCAACGAACCCTGATAAAATCGTAAACGTATTTGAGGCGGTCATAAGTTCTTCAAAGTGAGTCATAACCATACCCAAATTACCTCACTTTGAACTTAAACCTCAAAATGCACATGCGTGGCGCTACGACGTGGGGTCCATACTTAGCTTGCTATTTTTCTCCACGGAAGATCGCCCACATTGCGCAACCTCCGATGATATCACTAGAGTGGTATGTTCACATAATTATATCATACACACATATATAATAATAATAATATATACATTGTCTCTATACTCATATATATTTATTCAATCATTTCAAATAAACATACCCATTAATCGTGGCACTATCCCAACATTTTTTGAATATCGTTTCCATTCTCAATTACTTAATTATCCACTTAATTAATTAGTTAATTCTGATAATACCGATTCTGGACACGTATAACTCTCAATCAGCCTGCATCCCTAGTTTTTTGAATTTTTCATCACAAATTCATTAATCAATCCCCGAGTATAATTCACCCCAAATACTCCCGTTTTCACCTCGGATAAAATTCCTAATTAATTTAAGCCATAATATCAATTCATATAATTTTCCAGAAGTCCTAATTTATCTACGGATATCATAATCTAATTTTTGAATTTAAGTTATGAACATTTTTCATCAAATAATCAAACATGTACATAGCAGGGCAGCCGAAGCGGTTCAGTTTCAGGGTGAATTGGTTTGCACATGCAGAATACAATAATTGTTCCAATTTCGTCGCAAGTTCAACCCTAAGTTCATAAGTACCAACATAATATTCTCCAATAAAATTTAATTTTGATCATACATCTTTCTAAATATGACCACTTCATGGATTTTAGAAGACATATCTACATACGATAAAAGTCTCTCTATCTCATAACAATTTATCAATTTCAATCTTCAAAGTTCAAAATCCATAAATCATTATGGGATTCAAATTCCATATTTCAATCCATAATAATTACACATATATTTCTATAAATTCATTTGTCAAAAACCCCAATTGTAAATGAATCTTACCCAAAATCAATTCCCAATCATGATATGAATTGAAATTGAACACATAAATAAATAGCAAGATAATAACTTGACTTAAGAGTCGTAGTGTTTGAATTTTCATGTAGATGATAACTTAAGTCTCCAAGTTCCTTCACAAATCTTCCAACTTGAATTATCCTGGAATTTCTTTAGTTTTTTCTTGAAACTTTTGACTTTTTCTCCACTTTTCTCTTCACTTTCTCTGTAACCTTTTGTTTCACTTAAAGAAATCTTTTGTATTTGTAAAAGGATTATTTGTTTCCCTTAAACCTTTCATTTTATAACATCAATCTCGAAATTGCCTCTTCATATTCCATTAAAAGGACCAAAACATCCATATACTAGTCTCGACTAGTCTAAAAAGTCCCCAAGACCCAAACAATACCCTATGGTGCTTAATTTTAACTATTCGACCATTTTCGGATCAACCGTGCACTCGAAATCATCATTCAATTAACCCATCATCAATTTACCATCTTATTTCAGATTCGATCCCTCGAGTGCGTCCCGAATAAGATACTATTAACCCGCCGTTGTTACTCGCTTATAACGTAATATAAAATAATGCAATTTCATCTACTTATCACACAAGTAAATAAAATATCACATAAATATTAATCCATTTCTTGCTAATTAATATTTACATAGATTCCCTTTATTTATTAAATTAATTATATTTGTGTGACACGTGTAATTTAAATATTCTCAAAATTACAGGGTGTTACAAGCACCATATACCGTGTGGAGAGTTGTAGCTGCTAGAGATCCTAGTACGGAAATAGAAGAGTATATTTATGGTTTTCATTGTCCCAAATGAGAAATTATGCCCTTTGTCTCATTATTGATAGATTGACTAAAGTGGACTATTTCATTCCAGTACGAACATATTTCACAGTAGAGCAGTACGCTCGACTCTTCGCCTTGGAGATTTTGCTTCTACACGGGATATAACTCGATATTATGTCTAACAGGGATCACAGTTTTGTTTCCTAATTCTGGGAAAAAAATTTCAGCAGGTATGGATGTATAGTTGAATATGAGTAAAGTGTTTCACCCTCAGATGGATGGTCAGTCTTAGAGGGTGAATCAGATTCTGGAAGATATGTTGAGAGCATGTATACTAAACTTCAAGGGATGTTGGTTTCATCACTCAGAACTTATGGAATTTGATTATAATTATAATCATCAACATACTATTGGTATGGAATCCTATGAGGCTTTGTACGGTCTACCTTATCATTCTCGGGTATGTTGGTTAGAGATGGGAGACAACAAGCTCAGAGAAGGTGCCACTCATAATAAAGCATATGAGGACTACCCAAAGTAGGGAAAAGAGCTATACGGACAGGATGAGGCGTAGATTGGAGTTCTAGGTGAGGACCAAGTGATTCTGAAGGTCTCCTCGATGAAAGGGGTTATGAAGTTCGAGCCCAAGGAAAAGTTGATGACTCGATATATAGGTCCTTTCACGATCTTAGATTTAGTGGGTCTAGTGGCATATTAATTGGCCTTACCCGATTCATTTAATGTGTGCACATTGTCTTCCACATGTCCACATTGAGGAAGTTCCTAAGGGAGGAGTTAAAATATTAACATATATATCTTGATGGAATTGAGATACAATCGAATACAAGTTACGAGGAGAGACCATAGTGTATCCTAGGCTAGAGAGAGAAGATCTTGTGCTCAAAGGTCATTAATTTGGTTTGTGTCCAATGGGGACATTAGAGCGAGATAGAGTCTACATGGGAGCATGATGATGGAAAGCGAGAGAAATACCCAGAGATATTCAATTCAAGGATATAAAAATCAAATTTTTAGGACGAAATTACTCGTTTAAGGGGAGGAATGTAATACCCCGTATTATGGAATTTATTTTATGTTTAATTGAATATTAATTGCATGGCACTTAGACGTTGCTTGTGACATTCGATATGTCATTTGGTAGATTTACAAGTTACCTATGTAGTGTTACGTAATTTAATTGTGCGTTGCTTGGATATATATTATTATAGTAATTGGATAACTCATATTAATTTATTAAGATAAATATTAAAGTGACTTAGTATTATGAGCGGCTATGGAATGGTCATAGGGCTATGTGTCAATTTTTTTTATTTGGATTATTGCCTCGGTATCGGGTCCCACCAACCGTAAAGTAGGTTCTTATAATGTCAACTCATGACTAATTAATGATTGAGTTTAATTGAAAGCAACACATATTGACTAATTAATAATACTAATAATATAATTAACTCGTGGAATATGTTAACTTTTGGGCAGGTTCATAGGACATTTAGAAAGTCCGGTTGAGTTAAAAATAGTGGGAAAATGATCCATTGGGTTAGTATATATGTTAGTCTAAGTTTGCAACTATATGAGGCTTGTTTTGGGCCCTTTATGATTAGACCAATACGATGCTTTCGCCTAATTAAAAATTTACTAATAATATAAGTTAATTTGGTTAACCTAAATCTCATAATACACTTTGGAGAAACCCTAACGGCTAAAGAGGAAAAAAGAGAAAGTCTTGGTTTGGCATTTGAAGGCCTGGAGGGTTGATTCCTACAATCACCTTAAGACAAGTTTACTAAGTGTAAAAATACCACGAGAATTATATTATAGTAATAATCATGTATTAAAATCTATAGGCTAGATTAAATGATCAGAGTTAGTTGATAATTAAAGTTAATTTCAGAATTAATTTGATTAAATTAAGAACCCTTGGAAATTAGTTGATTAACTTATTTAATTGGTTGATTTTAATGAACAAATTGACATATGGAATCTTATAATCTGTGATTGAAAACATCACCGGTATGTATGAGTGAGGTGTGGGGGCAATATATATGCCTACGTAATATCATGACATGTGGCGAGCTCCCCGGTCAAGATGGCAATGTGCCAACAATATAGGGACGACTAAGGCCCTTAATAAACTAGAAGACCAAGGAGCAATATCTGATTGGAGTGAAACTCCACGAAGATAGGACTCATCCATATTTGTTACTCATCCATATTCGTAACCCTAATGTAACCCCTAACTCTATATAAAGGGGACACCCCCCATTGTGAAAGGGGGCTTAGAAGTTATAGAAATACTCTCATGTAAAACTTTCTGATCATTCGAATGAAACACACCAGCAGCCCCGTAGACGTAGGCCATTCATGATCGAACCACGTAAATCTTTGTCTCTCTCGTATTTATTTTTATACTTGTATCGTGATGAATTGGCACCCCCCGACAGGTGATATTTTTTGCACCTACAATTGGCGCCGTATGTGGGAAGCGACACAAAAGGCCTTCCCCTTCTTGCTAGAAGAGATCTAGGTTTACGTTCAAGAACAATGGTGCCTACACTACGCACATAACCAAAAGATAAGTTTTCCTTTTTAATCTGTGCACGAGCAGTTATGTATTTCATATATAATTATTTGTTTTGAACAAATATCGTTTCATTGATACATGATTTTGCATACAGTTATATTTATAAATTCTGTATTCAATTTTTATCTGCAAATCTGCATAACAGCTTTGATTGTAGACAACTTTCATTGTTTAAACCACATGAAATTCACTATCGGAGATGTCTACGAGGACTCTCCAAATATTTGGACTCTTTTAATATCTTTCTGGGTTACATCGTATCTTATTTCCCATATCCCTAATTTTCTGGCACGGGGTAACTGAAAAAAGAGTTTCTCTCTCATGGGAGATCTTGAACACATCTTTACACAACAGAAGGATATTTTTTCACAAAGGTATACAGATTCTGGACATACGATCAAGCCATCAATTCATGTTTTCACAAGGAAACTGACGGGCGATCTAGTCATCTCCGGTATGAAATCTGTGGACACCTCCAGTTGCTCTCCGACCTGTAACCTTCCTGGTCGAGCAGCCCCAGTGGTCGCCGGCCTGTTTGTGACCAACTGGCGACCAATCATAAGGAGTACGAACTCCGGCGACCCAGCATCAGAGAGCCAACAGCCAAATTCCGATTTGAAGCTTGCTCTTTTATGTAAAAATGTTCTAAAGCAGCAAGAATTTTCCTGTCTTTTTTATATCACACCGACCAGCTCCTTCTCCTCTCCAACCAGTGGTGGTGAGCAATACTTCTTTGGAGGACCCATCTTCCACGCCGCCATAGGTCAGCGACCATTATGCGAAGTATACTACACCTCGACGACGTCACCCGCGACGAATGGTAGTCAGCGACCAGGTTGTGACTACCATTAGTTGGTCGATGGCTAAAACTAGCAAGGACGAGCACAACATCTGGTCGATGTCGAGGACGAGCAGTGACGAGCTCACCCCCGTGCAAAAATTATAACACAGAACAAAACCTCTTTGAGGCTGTTTTTCTTCGGCGATCACGATGAGGACGACTTGGAACCCGCGAACAGGCGACAGGCTTGAGGGAGATCAACACTGAACCGTCTTATCAGCAACACCTCCGCCCGTATCCTTTGGTCACTTTTGACCACTCAGCACCGATCGTACACGTAATCCCACAATAAATCAATGATATAGATGAGTATGACATCAGGGATGTCCATTTCAGTGAAAATTGTGTTTCTTGGATGCCACCTCAAATTAACGTGTCTTTTGAAGTTGTCCACATCTCAAACGGTTGGGCAATTTATCAGTTTCATCAGGTGCACGGACTACATGTAGTTTTCCACGCATCAGCAACGCCATCGGACGACCCTGCATGGTCGGCCATCACGGTTGTAACCACTGGATCATCTTCGCTGGTCGGCGGCACGATAAGGAAAGATACAGAGGCACAAGTCCAATTGAGGATTGATGGTTTGCAAATCCTTTGACTTTGTCGAGACTAACACTTGTTGTTGAAGGACAGTACCACCCCTCCTATTTGAAGTGGAAAAAGATTTTTGAAACCAACCAATTTACTTGGAGCTTACTAGCTTTGAGTATTTGCTTAAGAGCTTTTTGCAAAAATTCTAAATCAACCCTATATCTTACATTTGGGATATACTTGACTAATATTTGCACTACTTGGTTCTCTCTAAAAAAAGAAAAATTTAGAGGATCGTGTGACTTTCTTACAATTGTTACAACAATTTTAGTTGGCATTTTTTTATGCGACCTTATTACAAACTACTTTGCTCACATAAATAAGTGAGGCGCAATTATATAGCACTCATGTCATTTATTCAAACATTTTAATTTTCAATATTGTCATCCAGCTACAAAAATTTAGTCTCACCAGAGCGAGATTATTGGTTATTTAGCTCAGCCCCGACGAATGCTCGAGCACAGTTATCTCAGTGAGATTTTTATGATAAAAATCATTGGATCTTTATTACATTCATATGCGACTATGAATCTTTTCCTCGACAAATGGTCGAGCGGATGCATATCTTATATACTTTGTTGAACATATCATTTTCATAATAACTTCTATTTTGATTTAGCCTCAACAGATGGTCGGGGAATTTACTAACTTCCACAGGTCCAAGATTCAGTCCCGACGGATGCTCGGCAATGATCTTAAGTCCTTGGAAATTTCATCGATGTTTCGACGGATGCTCGAGCACGAATTGCTCGCTATATCTACTTGGTATTCTACAACTTTTTCCTGACGGACTATCCAGGCACCATTCATTTTATTAATGCTCCGACAGATAGTCAAGCACACAATAGCCCCTTATACCCAAAGAAACGCTTGGGTAAAATTATTATTACTCCGACTGAAGTTCGGATTCTATGATTCGGTAACTTGAAGGACGGTCAGGCACATTCGAGATTCATTTTGGTAAATAATCGGCAAAATATTTCTATATATTTAGTTCCGAAGATATTTGCCTCGCATATCGCATTTTATCCCCAGTGGATAGCTGGTCAGGATAATTCTTGTATTTAAGCACAACCCCACTTGATGGATACCCACATTTATTTGTACATTGTTCGTTTCCATCTCATAATACTTCATTTGCTCACAAATTATGCTCACGATTTTTATCATCATAAATTTGTTAGCAGGGGGCTATCTATACTCTATACTCCACATGAGAAAAACAATTGATTGCCACTAAACAAATTTTCTGTGAAAATAATTTTTTGAAACCAACTTAATTTTAAGTATTTGCTTAAATCTATTTGCACAAATTCCAAATTAACTCCTGTGCCATACATATGGATATATTTGATGAATTTTGCCTCTTTCATTAGACTTTATTATAATTATTTTGTCCACATAAATATTGGGGCGCACTTAAAGAGCACTCATGTCATTTATCCGGTCATTTAATTTTCAATATTGTCGTCTAGCTATTATTGGTTATACCAATGACTGGTCGGTGTAATATCTTTACTCATACTTAGTGTAGCCTTGACGGATGCTCGGGCGCGACCATCCTCGTGAGATTTTATCAAAAAAATTATGGGATCATTCTTGTCATTCATTTAATACTATGAATATTTTCCTCAGCACATGCTCGAACAGATGCACATCATATTGCATGATAAATTCTATTTTGATTTAGCCTCGACAAATGGTCGAGCAACTTATTAACTTCTACAGGTATAAGATTCAGTCCCGACGAATGCTCGGTTATAATCTTAAGCTCTTGGAAGTCTTATTAATGCATCGATAGATGATCGAGCACAGATCGCTCTCTATATCTACTCGGACACCTTGCCCTGGAAGACGACCCAGGCACCACCTATTTAGTTAATGCTCTGATGAATGGTCGAGCACGTTACGCCACCTTGGACCCAATAAATTCTTGGGAACATTATTTGTGATAACCGGCGGATGCTCGGACGTTAATATTTCTCCAATTTCAGTATTGATTATCTAGCTCTATGATTCTTGACCTGAAGGACGATCAGGCATATTCAAGGTTCATCTCAGCAAATGCTCGGCAAAATATTTCTATATGTTTAGTCCTGAGGATATTTTCCACACATGTCACATTTTATCCCCAACAAATGGTTGGTGGGGATAATTCTTATATTCAGCCCCAACATATGGTTGGCACAGTCGATTAATAATCAACATTGCATTTATTGGAAGGTTAGTTTTCACTAACAATTCAGGATCATTTGTAATACTTGCTCGGTCCTTTTTGCCTCTACGGATGCTCGAGCATGGATCACCCGCCATATCTACCAGATCCTCTATAGTTTTTGCCTCGACAGGCATTCAGGCATCATTTATCTTATCAATACTCCGACAAATGCTCGGGCATGGATAGTTCCCAACATCTACAAGGTCCTTTGCAATTTTTCCTCAACTGACCCTCAGCTTCGATGGATAGTTGACATTGTGTGATCACGTCTCAAGCTCCAATAAACAGTTGGACAATGAAGTTCTTATTTAATTCAACCTCGTCGAATGAAAAGTTGGCCGATCTGTACCACAAAGATCCAATAACACATAAAGCAGCATGAAGAGCAACGATCAACTGTATTTATCAACAAGGACAGATCCCACCTGTAAGAAGTCACATATCCAGTAAAATCACAGTCAATGACCAAGACACGTTGATAACAACACTAGACCAGCCTGAATGTATCGAGCAACATCATCAGATAACCCACGGTGATCGACGATCACCAAGCAACGAATTAACGCGTCGTCAACACTAATATATCCACTCCAGAGGAACAACGTTTCTTGAACGCCATATCAGATCAACGCATTTAGGCACAAGGACGCTTTGAACTCATATCAATTTCTTTAGGTGCACGAGCTATATGGAGTCTTCCACGGCCTCCTGGAACCACCATGCATGGTCAGCGAACAAGTGTGCCCCGAGGAACGATACAATACGTAGAGCTATACGAGCAAGATAATCCTTAAATATATCCAGCTGGACGAACGATCAACGTGACACTCTTCAACGTAACGAATCCCGAGGAGCGATCGGGCACACTTATCATCCCGGTTATACAGATCAAATGACCCGATGGACGGTCGAGCAGTCTTCTCTTCACAGCCCGATTGGGGGCTCCATGGAAGCGATGACACGTGAATAGATTCACTACAACATTTAAAGCAAAATTGAAGAGGTCAACTCAGGACAGATGCCAACATGGTTAACAGCGGAATTAGTCTTTCAAATGACGATCAAGACCAAGCTTGATTTAGTTACAACTGCCTTCTTGCTTGTTCCCACTAAATTAAGCACGTCTACAGGCCTTTGTTATCTCCAAACACAAATGGCCTCACGAGTTGCCCAGGCAACAATAAAAGCCCTATGGGGGATCCCTAGGCAAAACGCTAACTCAGGTTAGTCGCCAATTATATTGGTCGGTTAAAATCCTGAACGGGTGGATGAGATTTAAACCAGGTGCATTTTTTTTTCATCGCCTTTTAGGCCTAAGGAAGTGTGACGGCACAACCTAAAAGGTAAAATAGGCGGATATTTACATGCGAGGCATTAGAAAATGGAAAAATGCAAACGTAATTAGTATTACATTAAATTGCGGGAAAAGCCTAAGTACAATAAGCATACGGATTACATATCACATGTTAAGAAAACCTAATGCAGGGTCTTACCCCTACTAGGTACATGCTCGAGCAAGGCTCGACACATAGGCTTTTGGTCGGCCTCTCCAATTGGACCATATGAAAAACCTAAGGCAGGGTCTTACCCCTACTAGGTAAATGCTCGAGCAAGACTCGATGCATAGGCTTCTGGTCGGCCTCTCCAATTGGACCATATAAAAAACCTTAGGCAGGGTCTTAACCCTACTAGGTACATGCTCAAGCAAGGCTCGACGCATAGGCTTCTGGTCGGCCTCTCCAATTGGACCATATGAAAAACCTAAGGCAGGGTCTTACCCCTACTAGGTACATGCTCGAGCAAGGCTCGACGCATAGGCTTCTGGCCGGCCTCTCTAATTGGACCATATGAAAAACCTAAGGCAGGGTCTTACCCCTACTAGGTACATGCTCGAGCAAGGCTCGACACATAGGCTTTTGGTCGGCCTCTCTAATTGGACCATATGAAAAACCTAAGGCAGGGTCTTACCCCTACTAGGTACATGCTCGAGCAAGGCTCGACGCATAAGATTTTGGTCGGCCTCTCCAATTGGACCATATGAAAAACCTAAGGCAGGGTCTTATCCCTACTAGGTACATGCTCGAGCAAGGCTCGATGCATAGGCTTTTGGTCAGCCTCTCCAATTGGACCATATGAAAAACCTAAGACAGGGTCTTATCCCTACTAGGTACATGCTCGAGCAAGGCTCGACGCATAGGCTTGTGGTCGGCCTCTCTAATTGGACCATATGAAAAACCTAAGGCAGGGTCTTATCCCTACTAGGTACATGCTCGAGCAAGGCTCGACGCATAAGATTTTGGTCGGCCTCTCCAATTGGACCATATGAAAAACCTAAGGCAGGGTCTTACCCCTACTAGGTACATGCTCGAATAAGACTCGAAGCGTAGACTTGTGTATGACCTCAGTAAATGGACCATACACGATCAAAATACATGGAGATGCCCTAAACTTGATACATGCTCGAGAAAGCCTCAGCAAACGAATTCTAAACAGGCCTATGGTCAGCCTCACGAATTGGGCCATGCAATAAAACAGACAATGAACTACGTTCGACCTGATCCCAAGAGGGTGCGTAGACAGCTCGACACTCTCGAGTTCGGTTCCTATTTCAAGTGAACGTCTATCAACTCAAGCCAAGCATTCATCTAAAAACCTATGAAGGCGAGAAGATAAACCAAAGAAGGTTTAAAAGTTGAACGACAGATCAAAGAATGCCAGTTCAGTTCACACCAATAACTGCATACGTTTAAAGAGATTGTGGACCAGCTCCCAGCTCAACTCAGAATCAACTCAGCTGAACTGCAACCTGTGGGGCTATTGTGGGGGCAATATATATGCCTACGTAATAGCATGACATGTGACGAGCTCCCCGGTCAAGATGGCAACGTGTCAACAATATAGGGACGACTAAGGCCCTTAATAAACTAGAAGACCAAGGAGAAGTATTTGATTGGAGTGAAACTCCACGAAGATAGGACTCATCCATATTTGTTACTCATCCATATTCGTAACCCCAATGTAACCCCTAAATCTATATAAAGGGGACACCCCCCATTGTGAAAGGGGGCTTAGAAGTTAGAGAAATACTCTCATGTAAAACTCTCTGATCATTCTAATGAAACACACCAGCAGCCCCGTGGACGTAAGTCATTCATGGTCGAACCACGTAAATCTTTGTCTCTCTCATATTTATTTTTATACTTGTATCGTGATGAATTGGCACCCCCCGATGGGTGAGATTTTTTGCGCCTACATGAGGTGTTGGTGTCTTATCAATCAGGTGATACTCATCCATAGTCTCATTATTACAAGGGTAAGGCATGCATTTTGACATTTTAGTGTCAGGTGGATCCTCTTCCTCATCCATGTTACACATTAGCATTCAGAGTACCCTGTGTGGGTGGGGGTGGTGCGCTGAAATTAGTAGGATAATATACAACCACATAAAATAGTGTTGATCTAAGTTTTTTGAAACATTGATATTAACGTTCATTCGCTTTTTTGTTTAAGGGGTGTGACTCTAGGTACATATTAGGGATCATAAACCTTTACTAGTCAATATACGCTTAGTTGGACTCTAGGTACATATTAAGGATCATAAAATCTTACTGGTCAATATAAGATTGGCCACACATTACACTAAATAAACCTTATCAACAACCATTGGGATGTAACTCAATATTCCACTGCAACACATTACAAGCCATCAACATGTAATTTTCACACTTATCGACGTGTTGTAGGCACCCATGACATGATATGCTTTATTCAACAAGTCACCAAGTTTAATCACACCTCGATATTTTGGCTTTGGGGGTTAACCCTCATAAATATGACCAATTGTAGAGGCGTAGAACATTCGTCCCCGAGTGACACATAAATATCGCATGCTCATGCTTTATGTGTTTGCCTATATAAAATATGAAATAAGTAATTCAGAGTCAAAGTAATAAATAAAAAAGTACCCTTGAAGACATAAACATATTACATATAATGAAAGTGGAGATTTTTAATTATAAAGAAATATCAAATTACGAATTTTAAGTGAATTATTATTTATAACATGTAAATAACATGCTTCATATCAAATATAAAAAGTATTCATATTGTTATGAGAATTAGTTATGAAATAATTACATAAATATGATTAGCTTAATATTAAAAAAAAGATACAAAACAAGTAATGAAATGAGACAACAAAAAAACTATTTTGGGGTCTTAATTGACTTTTAATGTATATATATACATTTAGATGAAACGAAAATACAAATTTAGATGAAAATGACAGAATATGTCATGTTCATTTTGGTGTTTGTATCGGGTCTTTTTGTCACAAATTCGTGTCACGTCAGGTTTATGCCAAGCTTATGAGTTGTATTCATGATAATTATATATTATCGAGTTTAAATAGCATTGTCTCGTGTTACCGTGACTAGTTATGTGTAACATTAAGGGTAGAATTTAAAAATCATTTAAGTCATGTTATATTGCGTGTTCTAATAATTCGTGCAAGATATTTAATATATTATCATAAATAAACATTCTACTTATAAGAATTTTAATAAATACAATATATACACAAATAATTCCTCACATTTTAAAGTAGAATTAAAATCATTAAGACATTGGTTTTGTTCATACACCCATTTTAAGGGAGAATTTTTATTATTCTATCAGTTTATGACTTTAAGGTTAAATAAACATCGAGATTATCAATGAAAATTTTGAATAGAAATCTTAATGATGTGCAATGTGATGGTATTTTATACCCTTCAATATAACCCAATTATAATTAAACATCAAGGGTTATCGATGTAAATTAAGCCTAAATATAAGAACATAATAGCATGATGTAAAAATATAATATTATAATCAACAAAAATAAACGGGTACGAATTCATATTTTGCACTAATAACTAAACAAAATACCCATTTAGAGTTTCTACGATAAAAGTACAATAAATAATCTTGTAATATGAATACACACACACACACACACACACACACACACACACATATATATATATATATTGAAAATGACCAGATATTGCTAAAATGGAAGTCGCGAAAGTGTTGGTTGAGGTAGTAAAGATTGAAAATATAAATAGTGATATATGTCGGATGGACTTGTGGTAGACAAAGGTCTCGGATATATAATTTTGCTATAGTTCAATTTTAGGGGTGACGCGACGCAGAAAGTGTCTCTAATGTGCGTTCACTCTAGGCTCAAGTGCAAGCCTGTCGCGTTAGTAATAAACCCGGTAAGTCGGGATCGTATCCACAGGGAATTAGGACAACAGAGTTGTGACGACGTTGGATAGATAAAGAAATCCTAACTTTGACTCTAAAAAGAAAGAAAAAAATGATTTGGTTTTGAGAATGACTATACTAGATACAATTATGAAAATTATGAAAAGGTGCAATTATACTAAACTACCTAATATATAGATGAAGAATGTTTTGAAACTTTAAACTATGTGATGAAGAAAAAATAGGACGGGAATACAATCCCCCAACCCTACTGTATTGCAGTTATAATACTAATCGTAAATTTAACGGATTAATTTGACCCAGAATTTAGTACTCCCAAGCATTACGTATATGAGGTTCAAGCTCGCATCATACTTAATCTGAGGATGAGTAAATCGGTATCGCGATAGTGACACTAGAATTGCATTCAAAAGTATCCCGGTTACCCAAAGGCAAACGAGATCTAAAGATATACAATTATTGTGTTCCTACGTGATACGGTCATAATCAATCATTAAATCCATAGGACTAATATTGTACACATGCAACTATCACATCAGGCTGGGTTCATGTATCCCGGCCTTAGAAAATCTAGCCTAGCATGCTGAAAGTAATGAAAACAGTGTTTGATGTGCAGAAAACCATAATTAAACTAAGGAAAACTTGTTAATTGATGTATAAAGGAATTGAAGAGAGTAAATAACTCACTAATATCACCCAAGCAGTAACATCAGCAAATAAGAATACTTGTAATCAAATAATTTATGAATGAATCTCACTATTGGAATTAAAACTGGAAATTGTATCTAAACTAGGGTTTCTGAAAAAGAATGGAAAATTAACTAAAATTCTCCGTGCAAATAATGATAATAGAATGGGTTTTTATACCCTACAAGAATTCAGGAGTTTTTGTTGCACTAGGACTTCCATTAGAATAGGATAAGATTACAAAACTCGACATCCGGACCGGTCCGGGTCTTAGGCGAACCGGTCTGCCTCTTGATGCGGATCGGTTCTTTTAATTTTCTGAAGGACCGGTCCGGTGTGGATCGATTCTTTTATTTTTCATCCTTCTTCGGTTTTCTTTCGATTCAGGGTTTTCTGGAGTATGGCACAGCGGACCGGTCTGGGGTAAGGGCAGACCGGTCTGCCTGTTTGACTTTTTTCTCAACTTTGATTGCTCATATCTTTTGTTTCGGGACTCCGATTGAGGTGTCATTTCTTCCTATGTGCTCAAGAAAGTGATATATTCAACTTCTCTTTAGGTACCTCATCCGAGTTTCGGGTAAAAATTACACTTTTGCCCTTTTGACTTTCCTTCTTGTCTTTCTCGATTCTTTTGGTTTCTTTCTTTCGTTTCTTGACATCAAATACCTGTAAAAGCAATACGAAATACCAGAAACTCGGTGTACTAGTTAGGATAAGTCAGTAGCAAGATTATGAGATAAAGTCAAATCGATTACGTTGTTCAAGGAGCTAAAAGTAACTAAATTAAGCGATAAATCGGGAAGAATTTATGCCTAATCAAACCCCCTAACTTAGATCTTTGCACGTCCCGAGCAATGTAAAAGAATCCTAGCACGGCTTAACTCTTGAAAAACATTTTATTAGGATAGAATACCTTTTTCGCGGGCAAGCGATTGCATTTAGCATGTGCAACAAGCCTTTAAACCCCTAGGTCACCCTAGTAGGACGAGTTGTGTCTCGTGAGGGTTTGCAGTGAATATACCCACAAAATTCGACTCAAAGAAGATTCAAAATACGCAAAAATTGTGTAATTCAAACTTTACCAGAAAATAGTCCTCATCAAGTCATATTTACAAGTCTCAAACCGTAGTGTGTGTGTGAAGCCGGAAATTTAACCGCCAATTTCCACCGATTGATCATCATGTTACTTACCCGAAAATTCGTTTTGATTTCAAAATCTCACGGGATGCTCTCACAAACAAACCTCTCGAAATGTGTCTATTCTCTCGGTATGCGTGATATAAAGAGTAAAAATAATGGACGCAAAGTCACGCATACAAGAAGAAAGACGGAAATTTTATGGTAATAGGATCTCATCAATGGATTACGGTTTTAAAAACGGGAACATTACCTCTTTTTCGTGCATTCAATCTCTTTTATTATCTTTTGGTGTATTAGCTCTCCACGCGGTAACCAATTTCGCAATTTAGACTCGGTTAGGACTTTTTCGGGTTTTAAGGTATACGGGGTAAAATGAAAATGGTAGGAAGGATTGGAATTGGAAAAGTCATTATGATGTCCATTTGTGCTTTTTTCGGGCTACTTGCTCAATTTTTTTCTTCTTTTCTTGCTATTTTTGTTGAGCATATCTATTTTTTTTCTTTCCCCTTTATACGCACTTTTTGGACTTAATTCTGAATTTCTTTATTTTTTTCGCAATTTTGGGCTATTTGGGTTTTTTGGGTTGTCAAACGAAAGGAAAAATCTATTGGGCTCAATTTGGTTTGCAAAAGGGGTGATTTTTCACATCTTTTTCTGGACAATATTTTTGGGTGACAAACGAGGGCCTACTTCATTGTCCAAAATGCCAACTGCGTTACCATATGCGTTTCGAGATGAATTTAAGTTTGGAGATCAATTTTGGCACGTTTTTCAAAGCAATATCACACACGTTTTTCATAACCGATCAAAATGAAAAGGTTGAGATCCTCGACGGCTTTTTAAGCACTGAAAAGAACTTTGAGTTAACAATTAACTCAGATTGATTTAAAAACTCGCAAAAAGTGATAGACTCGAATCTCACCGGGTTTGTTAATCTCCACACTTATTCGTTAAGTCGTCAATTTTCTTTTAATTTCCATCTTTAGTCAACTTCGGCTTTGTGTATGTTGAATTTTTACAACTTGAGACTTTAAACCGACTTTTAATGATATTTTTGAAAATTTTTGAATTCCAATTTTTAGTTATTTCGAACAAAAATATTTTTTGGATTTTTCAAATTTTTATGATTTTTTTTAAAATTTCTGGGCATTTTTGAAAATTTGTGAAGTTTTAGAAATACGCACTTGTGACCCCCCCCCCCCCCCTAACTTAGACTTTTGCATTGTCCTCAAGCAAAAAGGACTAAAATCTAAACAAGGCAAAATAATAAGTGCAATAAATAAAAACAAACAAATGGAGAAAAATGCAGATTTTATAGCAAACAAGACTGTGGTACAATTACAAGGAAAAGCATACAAACATGTGAACAGAAAAAACAAATAAAAAATGTCATAACCACATCAAGCTTCACTGGGGCAGGGGTTGGGAGGAACCGGGCGCATCGGGGACATAGGGGTCATAGACATAGGATGGCAGTGGCTTATTAGGATCCCCTTGGCGTCGGTAGATGTCCGCTTGGAAGCGGAATATCAAGCTCGTATCGCGACAGTAGTCGGTCAAAAAGTTGCCAAAGCTCGTCTCAAGTGCCGCCATTCGGTTGGTGAGGTCGCTACCCGCCCACTCAAAATCAGGATCGTCCTCTTCGTCTGTCGACTCTTTATCCGGACCAACATCCCCCATTTCGACATTTGCACCGACGGCCTCATCATCTCTCTCGCTCGAGGCAACCTATACTTCACTATCACTTCCCCGCCTTGCCCGTAGGACAGCTAGCTATTTGGCGCTTATTGTGAGTCCCCTGTCGAAAAGGATCGGGGAGGCAAATTCGGTCGAGCGGCGTCGCAATGCCAGCATCCTTGAGAATGGAAGTGATCAAACGGGCATAGGGAAGTGGGGCGGCACCTTTCTCATCCAAGGCAGCGACCATGATGTCGGCGTATAAGGTGTGGGCCAAATGGATGGATGTGTGCGGGTCAAAGAGGTGGTAGGTCAAGGTGGCTTAATGGGGCCGCATCGTGGAGTCGTTGGAAGTTTGCAAGATATTGGCACACACAATCTGAAAAGTGAGGCGCACCTTCTCATTAAGGCGTCCAACGGCGACAGTTTGCCCCGTCCATGCAACATAGGGGGCAATGCGGTCCATGATCACTTCCTTGGCAACAGGGGCGATGTTCCGAGGGTAAGAGAATTCTTGGACGTCGGGAACATCGTATTCGGTCAATTTGGCCGTGAGGAGGGCCAATGAAAAGGGAATGACAGTCCCATCTACGTAAGCTTGGGCCTCGAATTGGCCCGTCCTAATAAGGGTGCCATAAAAGGAGCGCACCATGGATGCCCAAGACGCTTCATATGGTTCGTTGAGGAATTGGCACCAACCCCTAGTCATGAAAAGGGTGGTGATGGATTAGGGCAACCCGGTCCATTCGACAGCGCGCTCCAAATGGAGTTTGCGATCCGGACTGAAAAAATGATGGCACCACCGTTCCTCTTGGCGGGAGCGAAATTCCCTATGTCCGGAGGGGAGGATGTCGGTGGAGTCATACTTGGTGGGGGCAGCGCGTTGGGCCATGAGAACAAGAGAGATTTTTGCTTTGAAAAATTAGTAAGGGAGAAGAGAGGAGTTTGGTTGAAGGTGTGGAAGGAAGGGAGGGTTTGGGTGTGTATTTATAGGTAAAAGGGTGAGGGTAGGGGTTAGGTTTGGAGGGAAAAATGGGTGAATTTGGGAGGGAAAGGTTAGGGTTGGGAGTTGGGAGGCGAATTGGAGGGAATGAATGGGATTGGGGAGAAGGGGGTGAATTTTGGGAAGGGGGGAAAACAGAACTGCAGAAAGCGGACCGATCCGACTGGGGACCGGACCGATCCGATCCTTTATTATGTAGGCAAAATCAACTGGCAGACCGGTCTGCCTCAAAATTAAAGGAATCGGTTTGGGGCGGACCGATCCGGGGCTAAATATAAAGGAATCGGTCCGGCTCCAGTGTTTGAGCTGGATTTTTTCCCCAACTTAATTTCGATCTCTCTTCTCCAAAAATTTTCACTTTCACAACATACTCCCGATCAATTTTGGATTAAACCCTCTCAATACCAATGGTCAACGCGACTTGACTTAATATTCCTGAAACATGCGAAAGCTCTTTCTCGAATGTACCCTAATCCTATCGACGCTCACTACACACACACGACTCTCACCCCATACGTGTCGGGGGCGCGACGACCTCGTTGTAACAGCTCACTCTACCCTGTAAATTGGGTCCAACAACCAGACGGTGTTGACTTCTTCCACACACGCCTCTAGATATGGATTTAGGCTCTATCCATTCACTTTGAATGTATTTCCCCCTTTTAAATCGTCTAATTCAACAACTCCATGAGGGAAAACATTCTTCACAACGAACGGGCTGAACCATCGTGACCGCAACTTGCCCGGAAAGAGATGAAGCTGAGAGTTATAAAGAAGAAATTTTTGCCCGGGAAGAAACTCTTTGCATCAAATAATGCTATCGTGAGCGAGTTTCATCCTTTCTTTGTAAATTTTATCATTTTCATACGCATCATTGCGTATCTCTTCTAACTCATTTAGTTGAAGCTTGCGAGCCTCACCAGCCTTATCCAAGGCATAGTTTAATTCCTTGATTGCCCAATACGCCTTATGTTCTAACTCCACGGGGAGATGGTAAGGTTTTCCATACATAAAGCGGAAAGGGGACATGCCGAGTGGATTTTTATATGCAGTGCGATAGGCCCATAGTGAATCGTTCAATCTAAGTGACCAATCTTTTCGGGTAGGATTGACGGTCTTTTCAAGAATGTTTTTGATTTCTCGATTTGCTAGTTCGGCCTGCCCATTCGTTTGCGGGTGATAAGTCATTCCAACCTTGTGAACGAACCATAGTTTCTCATTAGCTTCTAGAATGGCCTATTGCAAAAGTGCATGCCATTATTGCTGATGATCGCTTTTGGTGCACCAAAGCGGGAAAGTATGTGTTCCTGCAGGAATTTTATCACCACTTTGTTGTCATTTGTCTTGGTAGCTATAGCTTCCACCCATTTAGAAATGTATTCTACCGCGACAAGTATGTATAGGAAACCAAAGGACGGGGGGAAATGACCCATGAAGTCAATACCCCAACAGTTGAAGATCTCAATGATGAGTATGGGGGTAAGAGGCATCATGTCTCGTCGGGTAATGGCTCCCATCCGTTGGCACCTATTGCAAGATTTACAAGTATCGTTCACATCCCGGAATATTATGGTCCAATAGAGGCCGCATTATAGAATTTTAGCGGCCATTTTTTTCGTCGAAAAGTGGCCTCCATAAGCTTCTGAATGACAAAACTGGATGACTTTAGGGATCTCGTCTTCCGGTACACCTCGTCGGATGATTTGGTCGGCACAATATTTAAAAAGGAACGGATCGTCATAGAAGAACATGTGCGACCAAGTGATAAATCTCTTCTTATCTTGCGGTGTCTAGTCGAGAGGGACGACTCCCGTGACAAGGTAATTCGCGATGTCCGCAAACCAGGGCAAAGAAGAGGTAGCAAAAAGTTTCTCATCCGGAAAGTATTCGTCTATGGGTATGGGATCACTAGGTACGTCGGACAAAAGCCGCGATAAGTGATTGGCAATGACGTTTTCTACCCATTTCTTATCTTTAATGGAGAGATTAAACTCTTGTAGGAGTAGGATCCACCTTATGAGGCACGGCCTGGGATCTTTCCTTGCAAGTAAGTATTTTAATGTCGCGTGGTCGGTGAAGCAAGTAATGGGAGAACCGATCAGGTATGATCGGAATTTATCAAGAGCAAAGACTACCGCTAGCAACTCTTTCTCCGTGGTAGAGTAGTTGAGTTGTGGTCTGGTAAGAGTCCGGCTAGCGTAGTAGATGACATGAGCTTGCTTATCTTTTCTTTGGCCCAAAATAGCCCCTATCGCATAATCGCTAGCATCACACATAAGTTCGAATGGTAAAGACCAATCCAGAACTTGCATGATGGGAGCGGACACAAGCATGGTTTTTAATTTTTCAAAAGAGCTTTGGCATGCTTCCGTCCACTCGAATGGGGTTTCCTTCATGAGTAGGTTGCTTAAGGGTCTAGCGATGGCGCTAAAGTCCTTAATGAACCTTCGATAAAACCCCGTGTGGCCCAAGAAAGAGCGCACGTCCTTAAGCGATTTTAGTGGGGGAAGATCAGCTATGACATTTATTTTCGCCCTATCAACTTTTATTCCCTTGGATGATACTATGTGGCCAAGAACTATTCCCTCGATGACCATGAAATGGCATTTCTCCCAATTCAGCACTAAGTTCTTTTCCACACACCAGGCAAGTACTTTTTCCAATTTTTCTAGACAAAGGTCGAAAGAGGTGCCAAAAATGCTGAAATCGTCCATGAACACTTCGAGTCCTCTCTCGACCATGTCACTAAATAGGCTAAACATGCACCTTTGAAAGGTCACGGGTGCATTACACAAGCCGAATGGCATACGTTTGTAGGCAAACGTATCAAAAGGGCAAGTAAAGGTCGTTTTCTCCTGGTCAAGTACATCTACCTTAATCTGGTTATATCCGGAATAACCATCAAGGAAGCAATAGTAAGGGTGGCCCACTACTCTCTCAAGCATTTGATCAATAAATGGTAAGGGGAAATGGTCTTTCCTAGTTCCCGCATTGAGTTTTCGATAATCAATGCAAATTCGCCACCCGGTGGTGGTACGTTGGGGAACTAGCTCTCCTTTGGCATTCTCAATCACTGTCATGCCCAACTTTTTCGGGACGAATTGAATGGTCCTCACCCACTTGCTATCCGAGATTGGGTAGATAATCCCGGCATCCAATAACTTGATAATCTCGGTTCTCACTACTTCTTTCATGTTGGGATTTAGCCTTCTTTGCATTTCTCTTGAGGGTTTGACATCCTTTTCGAGATGGATTTTATGAGAGCAAATCAAAGGACTTATCCCCTTCAAATCAGCAATGCACCAACCAAAAGAACTTTGGTTCTTCCTCAGAATTTTCAATAGTTTACCCTCCTGCTCTTCGTCTAGGCTAGAGGAGACAACAACAGGAAATGTCTCATCCACTCCTAGGTATGCATATTTAATATGAGAGGGGAGTTTCTTCAATTCAAGGGTTGGAAATTTATCGCTGGAGGGAACCATGTGTGTATCCCTCGGTGGTAGCTCCTCGAATCTCGAAACCCAATTAACATCTCTCGCATCCTCGTCCGACACTCTCTCATCAAGTAACTCTCTCAATTCCCTAACCTCCCTCTCGAAATCGGTGTATGTCCCATCACTCTCATGGCTCGACACTAAACAGGATCCTAAGGCATCTCCGTAATAATTCTCCTCAAAGTACTCCTCAGCTATCTCATCTATAAGGCTCACCGCCTGAAGATCATCTTCTTCCCCCGTATGTTGGGCTATGTGGAAGATGTTGGTCTCTAAGGTCATGTTCCCAAAGGTGAGTTGCATTCTCCCATTCCGAGTATTGATGATTGCGTTAGCCGTAGCTAAGAACGGGCGCCCAAGGATGATGGGAACATGGTTGCTCGAGTTAAAGGAGGGCTCCGTGTCCCAAATGACAAAGTCTACCGGGAAGTAGAAAGTGTCAACTTGGACGATCACGTCCTTGACTATGCCTCTTGGGATCTTCACAGTTCGATCCGCTAATCGAAGAGTAACCTTTGTGGGCTTGAGGTCGCCCAAATCAAGTTGCCTATAAATGGAATAAGGGAGGATATTGACACTTGCTCCCAAGTCAAGTAAGCCTTTTTCGATTCTATTTTCTCCAATGATGCATGAAATAGTGGGTGCACCGGGATCTTTGAATTTAGGCGGGAGGTCGTTAAGTAGAATGGATCTCACGTTCTGTGCTAGAAAGACATTCTTCTTTACCTTCATCTTTATCTTTACCGTCAACAAGTCTTTGATGACTTTTGCATAAGCTGGAATTTTCTTAATGGCATCAAGGAAAGGTAAGTTCAGTTTTACTTTCTTTAGCACTTCTAGCACGTCATCATGTGGGTTTCCTTTATGGGAAGGAATCAACCTTTGAGGAAACGGAGCCACGGAGGGTGGTTTCACTACTACCTCGGGCTCACTAGTGTCTTCTTTGTCACTCTCATTCAAGGGGACATCTTCGGCCTCTTTCGTGCTGGGCGAAATCTCCTTGTCTTTGGTTCTGCCGGGCGAAATCTTCTTATCTTTTGTGGGGGAGATGATAAATCAACAACTCTCCCACTACGGAGAGTGGTCACAGCTTGACACTGCTACTGATGTTCAGTAGAGTTGGAGTTAACATAGGTTGGCCTTGGGGAGGTCTTTGGCCCTGGGCAGGAAAATTACCCTTCTTTTGAACACTCAACGAGGATTGTATCTTTGACAGACTTGTATTTATGTCACTAATCAGGCGATCATATCTAGCATTGGTTGCAGTCTGGCTTGTGATAAATTAATTCATGGTATCCTCTAGAGTTCTCCGTGGTGGCGGGATATAAGCTCCTTGAGGTGGTGGTGCTTGCACATGTCCTTGCATGTGTGGAGCTTGTTCAAAGTGTTATGGTGGAGGAGGGGCAACATGTGAAGTAGGGTTCATCGCAGCATGTTATTGTCCATAGCTAAAACCATGATGGTTTTTCCATGAAGGGGTGTAAGAATTCCCGTGCGGTGCACCGAAATTATCCTTAAATCCTCCTATACCACTAACTTCCTTTTGAAGCATCACTTTGTAGGCGGGTATAGTCAGGCATTCCTCAGTTGAATGACCCGCCTCACAAATTGCACACACCTTTTCAATGGGGTTTGGTATGGATCCAGGTGGTCCTCTTCCACATATCCCACATAGGTCTCGCACTTCTTTCTTAAGTATATCGATCCGACTGTCCGCTATAGAACTATTTTCTACATAAAATAGGTCAGACGCTGATGGAGTGGTGGTCACTTGACGATTTCCATTTTGAGCATTAGGGTCAAATGTATCCCAGGATCGGGTAGTCTCGGCGACATACCTCGGGTGAAGCTCAGTGGGCGTCTAAGTCGACAAACAGACCACTACCCATGGTTTCAACGAGTTGCTTGGAGTTAAGGTTCATCCCATTATAGAGAAAAGAAATGATTTGCGCTGAATCAAATCCATGATGGGGGCATGAAGTAACTAATTCATTGAAACGCTCATAACATCGATGAAATGGCTCATTTTCAGATTGTCTGAACGCTTGGATTTGAGCCTTTATGGAGATTGTTCGATGTGGTGGGAAGAATTTCTTGAGAAATCTACATTGCAACTCGTTCCAAGACGGAATCGAGCTTGGAGGTAAAGACCATAGCCAGGTATTAGTTTTATCTTTGAGCGAGAAGGGGAAAAGTTTGAGATGGATCACCTCTTGTGTGCAAGTTTGATCATTGAGAGTATCGCACACATCCTCAAATTCCCTAATGTGAAGGTATGGATTTTCAGAATCCATACCATGGTAATAGGGTAACATCTGGATCATCCCGTTTTTAACATCCAAATTGCCCGGCATTATACGGGAGTATAATGCATCCCGGAGTGACAGTGCACTCGGGATATAAAAATTCTCTCAGCGGGCGGTACGGGGCCTCTTTCTCACCGGCGGTTGCACTACCGTGTTGCGACATCTCTCTCTCTCTTGACGACTCGGTATCCTCACTCGGTGTGCTCGAAGTGTGCTCGGAGGTGTGTCCTAAGAAGGAAAACAGAGTGTTGTTTGAGATTGAGTGTGACGGTGTGGGAGGTGGAATCCAGAACTGTGAAGCGTTAGGAGTGTGGGGGATATCGGGGTTGTACTCAACTATTGGATTTTCGTGAATGCTGGTTGGAGTATTATGGGGTGTGGGAGTGAGTTCAGAATTTTGCCTTAATAGCTTGTGAGAGATGATGGTAAATCTTTTTATGCTTTTTGAATTTTTTTATGTTTTTTGGATTTTTTGAAATTTATGGTCAAAGTTTTATATTGACTCGATCTAAGCCTTAGTCTACCTAATTCCCCGGAAACGGCGACAAAAACTTGACTCGACTCAGAAAGTGTCTCTAATGTGCGTTCACTCTAGGCTCAAGTGCAAGCCTATCGCGTTAGTAATAAACCCGGTAAGTCGGGATCGTATCCACGGGGAATTAGGACAACAGAGTTGTGACGACGTTGGATAGATAAAGAAATCCTAACTCTGACTCTAAAAAGAAAGGAAAAAATGATTTGGTTTTGAGAATGACTATACTAAATGCAATTATGAAAATTATGAAAAGGTGCAATTATACTAAACTACCTAATATACTGATGAAGAATGTTTTGAAACTTTAAACTATGTGATGAAGAAAAAATAGGACGGGAATACAAACCCCCAACCCTAGTGTATTGCAGTTATAATACTAATCGTAAATTTAACTGATTAATTTGACCCAGAATTTAGTACTCCACAGCATTACGTATATGAGGTTCAAGCCCGCATCATACTTAATCTGAGGACGAGTAAATCGGTATCGCGATAGTGACACTTGAATTGCATTCTAAAGCGTCCCGATTACCCAGAGGCAAACGAGATCTAAAGATCTATAATTGTTGTGTTCCTACGTCATACAGTCGTAATCAATCATTAAATTCAGAGGACTAATATTGTACACATGCAACTATCACATCAGGATGGGTTCATGCATCCCGGCCTTAGAAAATCTAGCCTAGCATGCTGAAAGTAATGAAAACGGTGTTTGATGTGCAGAAAACCATAATTAAACTAAGGAAAACTTGTGAATTGATGTAGAAAGGAATTGAAGAGAGGAAATAACTCACTAATCTCACCCAAGCAGTAACATCAGCAAATAAGAATACTTGTAGTCAAATAATTTATGAATGAATCTCACTATTGGAATTAAAACTGGAAATTGTATCTAAACTAGGGTTTCTGAAAAAGAATGGAAAATTAACTAAAATTCTTCGTGCAAATAATGATAATAGAATGGGTTTTTATACCCTACAAGAATTCAGGAGTTTTTATTGCACTAGGACTCCCATTAGAATAGGATAAGATTACAAAACTCGACACCCGGACCGGTCCGGGTCTTAGGCGGGCCGGTCTTCCTCTTGATGCGGATCGGTTCTTTTAATTTTCTGGCAGACCGGTCTAGTGCAGATCAGTTCTTTTATTTTTCTTCCTTCTTCGGTTTACTTTCGATCCGGGGTCTTCTGGAGTATGGCACAGCGGACCGGTCCGGGGTAAGGGCGGACCAGTCAGCCTGTTTGACTTTTTTCTCAACTTTGACTGCTCATATCTTTTATTTCGGGACTCTGATTGAGGTGTCGTTTCTTCCTATGTGCTCAAGAAAGTGATATATTCAACTTCTTTTTAGGTACCTCATCCGAGTTCCAGGTAAAAATTACACTTTTGCCCTTTTGACTTTCCTTCTTGTCTTTCTCGATTCTTCCGGTTTCTTTCTTTCGTTTCTTGACATCAAATACCTATAAAAGCAATACGAAATACCAGAAACTCGGTGTACTCGTTAGGATAAGTCAGTAGCAAGATTATGAGATAAAGTTAAATCGATTACGTTGTTCGAGGTGCTAAAAGTAACTAAATTAAGGGATAAATTGGGAAGAATTTATGCCTAATCAAGGGGTTAGGTTCTTAAAGTTTTTATTTGGGGCAGATGAAAGAGGAATAAGATTTCGTTCGTGAGGTGGTTTAAATACTAAACTAAATTCGTATATATTATATGCGAATTCGTATATATTATATGCGAATTCATATGTCACTGAATTTTCATGCCCGATATACAAAATTTATATTTACTAAACAAGAACCTCCGAGATGCGAATTCAATTAGAGATAATGATCGACTTATCCAAAATCAATTTGCACATAAGTGATGCAAATTATGGCTTAGTTATGCAATTTTGAGATGCGAATTCAGATACTACATTTTCTTTGTAATTATATTCCAAATTGCAATATATATATATTAAGATATCTTACTTTTAAAAGTAAATCACAACTATCCCCCTTAAACTAATTATAAAATAAAATTTACACCCTAATATATTTTTTAATCTTTATTTACCCCCGAAGTACTAAAACAAGGTTGAATTATAAAATAACTAACGGATATGTAGAATGAATTTTAAAATGAGGAGAAATTACAAAATACCCATGATTTTCCCCTCATACTTATATATATATATATATATATACCTCTCTCTCTCTCTCTCTCTCACACACACACACACAAGCACATTTATTTTTCTTCTTCATTCCTTATTTCTTTCCAATGCTCTATCTCTCTCACTCACACCCACCCACACAAATGCATACCCCCATACTCACCAATGGAAACTTTTATCTACAAAACACCATTATACTTTAAATTTGCGTACAATCCAGCTCATAGTAGTTTCTTATGAAAAAACCTCACTAAGTTATTTTAACTTCTGTTAAAAAGGTTAAATGAGTTCCGAATTACTTTTTAAAGAGGCTCTTGTAAAAATCTATAATAATTCACAAGGTGTGTTAAAAATAGTTTATTAGGACAAATTATTCAAGATTCTTGGAAATAGGTTTTTAGTTTAAAACATAAGTCTATATTAGCAAATTGTAGCTATAGAAAACAAAGTCGCACATACAAAAGTCAAGATTTTTTACTTGGTAAAACCTCACCTAAATTGGGGAAATATCCACGGAGGTCTCTATACCTCAAAACAAAAATCTACTAAAATGGTTTAAAGGTTACAAGCATTTAACGAGATATACACAAAAAGCAGACACATTTGTAAGTCCAGAAATATACCTATACCCCTCGGTTATTTTCTTAATTCTTTAAGGCTCTTATGTTGTCCTTTCCATTCTCTCTTTTTCTCCTTTATCTTTGCATTGGCTCAAATGGCTAGAATCTCTCAACCAATAACACCATTAAGTGATGGTGGGTGATTGTGTTGTGAGTGTTGTGCCTAAATCACAAGCATGCACTCACACACCCTTAATTACAAATAATACATACAAATTACAAATTCTAAGTATGAAACCTATTTTTCACACTAATGAAATTAGACTTAGACTTAATTTTTCAAAAAGGTTTCAGATCTGTAAATCTTTAGAATCTTTAAAACATAAATTATTTATATACAAAAAAATTCGAACTGAAAATTTTACCAGATCTGAAATATAAAAGTCTTTATTTCAAGTTTGTAAAAAATAAAGAAATGTTGGATAAACATATTTACAAATAGTTACAAAACAGATCCAATATGAGCGAATTATTTCTTAATAAAGAAACTAAAAACAACCTACGATCGAAGTGACTATATTATTGAAATGGATCTTCAAGTTTTTAAAATCAGAAACGAGATCTAGTTCGTATGAGGCTGTTGAGTGAGAGATTTAGACCTAAGAGGATCTAAACAGTAAACCAGAAAACCCTAAACTCTCAAAAATATTTTCTGAAGAAAATTTGGCAGAGTTTTGTTTGTGTTTTCTTTTTTGTCTCTTTTTATTTTTCTTCTATCTTCTCACTCGTTTTTTTCTCTCAAACCCTAAACCTTTCCAAAGATTGAAATTGTGAAGATCAAGGCAGTTATTTATACTAGGGATGGAAGGGTCTGGAAGCTTGAGGCAAATCAAGGGCTGAGATTAGTTCGACCGTTAGAACTCTAAATCTTATGGCTTACAATGCACCGTACAAGCTTATATCATGATTGGTTATTTTTAAAGTCACATGGATCGATCAGGATTACATGCAGGCCTTATATTACATATGATCCAATGGTGAAGATTGAAACGTTCAACTCAGACTCAAAAGAAACACAAATCCATCCATCAACAAAACCAACACGTGTATGGTTCTCAGCGAATAAAAAACGCGGGTTTTGAAACTTTTAAAAAATATCATTTGCACCAACAAATGTTTCTAACTCTTTCGGATTCTACCCAAGGCAGTTTTTAGGAAGATTTAAAATATGAAAATGAACCCCAAACATTTAAAAACCCCAAATTTAATTCTTGAAAAATGGATTTTAAATGTTAAAAAAATCCTAAAAATTCCATATAAATGTAGAAAAATCATTTTAATCCAAATTAATACACACACCTCGTACTTTTAATGAAATATGCAAATGTGCAATCCTAGAGTGTGTTGTGTAATGATTTTGTACTTTAAGATCATTGATCTTGGTTGATGTAGACATTCTTGAAATTCCTTAAAGATTCAATGAAGTAAGAGTGTCTCAACTTAATTTTGTCTTCTTTTCCAAACTAGTTGAGCTCCTATATAGTGTAGACTCAAGTGAGTTAACTATATAGTGTGATTCAATCTCCCCCTTTGGAAATGAGAGACAAAATCTCCTTTGAGTCATCTAGGACTCGTAGGGAAAACAAAAGATAAGAAGACCCTATTCCTATACAAAAGCCTGTCTACCCCATTTCCTAGAAATTGAGAAGTACATAACTCTACTATATACATACCAATACCCTAAATATATCCAATGGTAGTAATGGTACTGATTCCTGAAAAATAAAGCAACTCATGGCAAATGTCAAGAATTTTAGTTGAATTTATACAATAGAATGTCCAAGTTGGACTTAAATATCTTTCCCCCATTTATATCAAATGGATAAGGGGTGAAAAATCATAATAACCAAATATGAAGTATGAAATAAATCTATCAACCTAACTTATACAACTAGTCATTTTTTAAACGACTGTGCCTTATATCCTTAAAAGATCAATTAAAAATAAGAAGGCAACAAAGGATATAATAATAGGTGATAGGATTTTATTCAAGCATTATCATACCAATGGATTTTCTTAAGGATTCAAATCGTATATTATCCAAAGGTATAGTGAAGAAATCAGCTAGTTGATATTCAGTGGGTAAATAATTTATCTCTAATTCTTTAGATTCAACTAATTCTCATATAAAATGATGTCTTATCTTAATGTGTTTAGTACGAGAATGTTGAACTAGATTCTTAAAGATATTAATCGCACTTTGATTAGCGCGGTATAGGGTTAGCTTTTCTTCTTTAATGCCATAATCACTAATCATTTATTTTATCCACATTAATTGAGCGCAACAGCTTCCTGTTGCTATATACTCTGATTCTGCCGTGGCAAGAGAAGTGCAATTTTGCTTTTTACTACTCCATCCTATCAAATTATTACCTATATAATAACAATTACATGATGTGCTTTTACTGTCATCGGAGCACCCAACCCAATCAGCATATGTGTATCCTATAATTGTGCTAGATGTATTTTTTATATACCATATACCTAGGTTTATGGTCCCTCTAACATACTTAATTATATGTTTAACACATAGAAGGTGACTTTCTTTAGGCGAACTTTGGTAACGGGAAAAAATATGAACATCATACTTGATATCAGGTCAAGAGGTTATTAAGTATGACAAGCTGCCTATTATGCTTCTATATAGGGTGGGATCTATAGGTTTCCCAAGTTCATATTTGGATAGCTTCGTAGAAGTACTCATGGGAGTCCTAGCTCGTCAAAATCATTGAAAATTGTTTAACGACTAATGTCTGGTCATTTTTACCTCGTCGAAATCCTTTATTGATTAAAAAGGTTGACAGGCGTTCGTACCAGGCCCGAGGGGCTTGTTTTAAACCGTATAGAGCCTTTTTCAATCTATAAACATGTTTTGGGTAATGAGGATCAATAAAGCCTTTCAACTGTTCAATATAAGTCTCCTCTGTTAAAATACCATTTAAAAAGGCGGATTTCACATCCAATTGATAAAGTGTGAATTATAAGTGACATACTATGGCCTTCGAGGCCTCTGACAGGGGTAAAAGTTTCCTCGAAATCTATTCCTTCAACATGAGAGTAACCCTGGGAAACTAATCTAGCTTTATTTATAACTATCATCCCTGACCCATCTGTTTTGTTTTTAAAAATCCAACGAGTTCCAATAAGCCTTTTATTTTCTGATCGAGGTACGAGATACCACACATCATGACTTTTGAATTGAACGAGCTCTTCTTGCATAACACATGTCCAAAACGAGTCAATGAGCACTTCATTTACATTATTTGGTTCAATTAAAGAAACAAAGCATGCATAATGAGCAACATTACGTAATTGGGATCTTGTACGCATTGGCTCTTTTGGGTTATCAATAATATTATCTAAGGGATGATATTTAGAAATCCAGTTAGGTACTTCAGGTGTCTCAGTTGGTAAAGGATCAACTATCTCTGGAGAGTCATAGGTAAAATTATTTTCAAACTCATCCACTATAGTTGGCCCTTATTCTTTATGCTCGACATTAGTATCACTCACTATCATATCTATCGATTCCATTATGACTTTGGTATGCAAATTATAGATGCGATAAGCCCGAATATTAGTGGAGTACCAAAAATATTTTATTATCACATGGGTTTCAAATTATACAGGTGTTCTCTGTCTTTGCAAATGTAGCAAATACTTCCAAAAGTTTAAAAATATTTTAAGTTGGGCTTTTTGCCATACCAAAGTTCATAGGACGCGTGTTTGGTATTTTTACGAAGGTAAACTCTATTAATAATATGACACGTCGTTTGAACTGCCTCAACCCAAAAGTATTTTGGCAAGTTCTTAGCATGAATCATTACCCTAGCTATTTCTTAGATTGTGCAATTTTTATGCTCGACAACACCATTCGGCTGAGGTGTTTTAGGTGCACTAAACTCGTGTAGGTAACCATTACAGTTACAGTATTCTGTTATGCCGAAGTCTTTAAACTCACCTCCTCTATCGCTACAGATTTGATTGACTTGGGTATCTTTTTTATTTTTGATTCTTAAAAGAATTTTTAAAAATGCTCTCAAGGTATCAAATTTTTATTTTAAAAAGGCTACCCAAGTAAATCGAGTGAAATCATCCACCATAATCAAAATATAACTGCTAGCACAAAGGCTTACAGTTCGGGAAGGACCCATAATATCCATGTGGATTAGATCGAGAGGTTTTGTTGTTAAAGTTTCTTTAACTTTCTTATAAGCGGATTTAACTATTTTTCCTTCCTAACATGGCCCATAAACAACATTTGAAATAGGTTTTATTTTTGGCAAACCTCAAGCTTAATTTTCTAAGATTATCATAATTTATGTGATCCAAACAATTGTGCCAGATTTCATTGTCATTAAGTGGGGATAACCTACAAGTCTCATTACCCGGATTTATTGTGTAGTAGTTATTTGGGGACCTGCGACTAGTAAGGATGCAATCACCATTCTCATTTAAGAATTTACAACTAGTTTTTGAGAATGTGACTGTATGATTGGAGTCGCAAAATTGTGATATGCTTAATAGATAATCCTTGAGACCTCTCGCTAATAGGACATCTTTTAGAATAAGGACCTTTTTTTCTTAGAGTGTTCATTTGTCTATGATCTGAGCTGATATTACGTCCCCAAACAAAGCATTTCCTCTTAAGAAGTCAGTTTTGTTGATTAATTTAATATCGTCTCCGGTCATATGTTTGGAACATCCAGAGTCTATGTACTAACCAGAAGTACTGTGTTTAGCTTTTAAAGCACTTATCACTTTATTACACTTCAACTAGTTTAAAAGGTTTGTGAGATTTTGGTTTAGTAATAGATCTAGGACTCTTTCTCTTATACTTCTTCTTAGCGTGAGATCTTTTCTTCCTGTTCCTATAGTTAGAGTTTTTGTTGGGATGCTTAGGAAATACATAATTATTTCTGCTCTGTCTAGAATAATTAAAGTTTTTATAAATAGGTGATTTATAGACAGGCTTATACAATCACTTTTTAAAACATTCATCGAGACAATGTCCATAAACATCACAGTATGAACAATATTAGTGTCTAGACGGTTGTCTCTAATTTTTAAAATCTTTGAAAAGAGGTTTATCCATTTGCTGGACATTGACTTTAGGTCTAACTGCAACAGTTTTACATGCAGGTCCAAATCTTCTAAGAGTGGGGCAAATATATTTGGCCTTAGGTTCAGCAATAGGCGTTGGAAATTTTTCTATCAAGATGTCTGGCCCTTTTTTTCTTATTCTCAAAATCAAGTTTTTTGGATTTAAAATCAGGACATAGATCAGTAGGTCTTTTTCCAGAAGAAACAAATTTTATATTTTGCAAAGGTTTGGTTTGTGTCTTATTTTTTTGATCAAAACTTATGCCTGTTTTGTCTTCAAAATTGGTTTTACTAGAGGCTACACAATCTTCAAAACAATTGGAATTGTTTTCAAACTTAGAATTTTTTTTAAAGACAGTTGAAACCTTCTCTTTAAATTGTTCCAATTCTACCAAAGTTGCCTTATATTTCTTTTCCAAAACTTCATTTGATCAAGAAATTTCTTTAACTTTTTCAACAAAAGATTTGGTATTGGATTCATAGGCCAAACAATGATTTGTATAATCTTCAGTGTTCTTCTTTACCATTAAGCTTAATAAGGCTTCAATTCTTTCAGTTAGGTCCTTAACAGTCTTTTCTAGTTTGGCACTCTTCCTAAGGGTTTTAGAGTATGATGTGTAAATGTCAGGGAGATCCTCATTGTTGGACTCATTAAGTGCAGTGTGTGAATTATCCCCTACCGTTTCATTCTTCGTGCTCACACACATAATGAATTCGTCATTGGTGCATTCACTTTGACTCACACGCATCATCGAAGAGTTACTACTATTAGTATCAACAACATTAACATTATCTAGGCAAAGTGAAGATAATACAGAAACAGGTAAGACATCATATGACATAAGAGAACTAGGCATGATAGTATCAAGTTCATTATTACTAGTAGGCTTATCATCAGCATAGCCAATTTTAGCAATAAAGGACATGCAAGGGTAAAAAGTATTGGATGATTCAGGCTCGTCTTCTTCATAATTGCTTGAACCATCCCAAGTCTTACTGATATGTGCTCTGGCAATGTTGTTCAGTTTTACCTTACAATTAGTAGTTAAGTGACCCATTTTACCACATCTGAAACACTGAGTATTTTTAAGGTCTCTTTGATTTCTATGGTTGGTCTCAGTATTATTTTTGTATTGATTCCTCTCATAAGGCTTGTCATTGGAATGGTTAGGATAAACATGTTTCCCTTGTTTAGAAGCAACATTGTTTCTAAACTTTAGAATTTTCTCAAAATGTTTTGACATAAAGGCTATCTGATTATCTAGGGTTTCCAAATCACATTCCTCATCAGAATCAAGGTCAATATTAGGCATAACTAATTGTGGTGAAGTCATTTTGTACTGAAATACAATATTAGAACTAAACTGCCTTTTTCTAATTATCGGGGAGATGTTTTTTAAATTCAAGTTACATTTCTACAGTCCTAAGTTAAGTTTGCTACTGAGGAGTTCAGGGGTCAAGAATAAATCATCTATATCCTCAATTGCATACCTTTGATTGTCAAACTTAGGGGTAAGGGATCTTAGAATTTTAGATACAATTTTTTTCCTATTGTACATTATGCCATTAGCATGTAATTTTGTTATGATATCAGTCAATCTAATGTAAAATTCATCAAAGTTCTCAATCTCATGCATAAGCAAGGTGTTATATTGTTTTATCAACATTCCTGTTTTGGCAGCCTTAACACGTTCATCCCCTTCACGGGCTGTGACTAGCGTGTCTGAGGCTAACTTAGATGTTGAACAGATAAAGATTCATTTAAACTCATGTTTATTGACAGACATAAAGATAACATTCTTCCTTTTATTATTACTTAAATATGCACATTTTTCTTCTTTACTAAACTCACGGAGGAGATTTTTTATCCTCTCAGTGCTATCTTCTGTAATAAGCTTGGTTGGGTGAGTAGCCATTTTCAATAACTTCTCAGACATCATCTCCCAATGTCCCTTAGATGAAATAAATCATCTTTACTTTTCAGTAAGGGAAATTAGTTCCATCAAAGAGGGCAGGTCTGGATAGATTTCCAAGACGCTCAAATTTTTCGCCCATTAAAAAGATTTTGTAAACAGTCTCAAAGTACAGGATCAAATTTTTTGAGAAAATAAAATACTCAGCTCTGATACCAATTGAAAAGCCCTTACTAAGTTATTTTAACCTCTGTTAAAAAGGTTAAATGAGTTCCGAATTACTTTTTGAAGAGACTCTTGTAAAAATATTTAATAACACATGTGGCTACCCAGAATTAAGACCATGGGCCTGGACGAGTAGCCCATTTCTGGCGGCCCAAAGTCCAGGCCCCCCATTTCTCATTTAACTATCCGATCTCTTCCCACGTTCCCATTAAGGGAGGTTATAGGGAGATATGGAAAATGTGGGGGAATCCAACAACATACATGTATATATTTAACCCTAGGTCCAGGGCAAAAGGACAAGTTGTATTCTCTGTAATCACTCTCCAGAGTATATAGAAATAACATCGACTGCACCACCGTGGACGTAGGCACTCTTTTGCTGAACCAAGTACATCCTTTGTTGTGTGATTGTCATTTTACATTCCTTTTTCCTACTTGGTGATTACCTTTCTCTTATCAATTTGTGTTGCATAATAATTGTCACCATAATTGACGTCGTCTGTGGGAAACGTTCATCTTTCCCTGAGAAGAGCCCACACCAAGGAAGGAACTTAAGATGTCTGGTCACAGCAGCAATGCCCCCCAGGCAGGAGATATTCAAGAACCACCTGCTCCTCGCAGGATTAGGTCTGAAATTCGACGTTCAGATCAAAAGGCTCGCTTGGAAAGGCCAGCCTCAGAAGAAAGCCAATGACCGGCGAGGTCCACACAGATATCCAGACTGATTGATGCATACGAGGCAAGGCTCCATGAGCAAAGGGAGTCTTCTCGCAAACACGAGGCTGAGAATGTTCACCTGAAAAGAAGACTGGAAAGGTTGGAGAGAGAGCTTCATCATGATAACAGGAGACGTCCATATCGCACTCCAAGCCCTCAGGCGAGCAAGTCTCGCAGCCAAGGAAGGGGCCCCAGGCGAGGATCTCAAAAGATGGAGGAAGGTGAATCATATGATGACCTCCGTGATCAGCTACGAAGAGCTCGCCTTTACTAGAGCCCTACTCGCAGCAACGAGAACATACGAAACCTGGTCTGCAGGGAAATGGACCAACATCCTGCCCACCACGGTACCAAATCGACCAAAGAACTCGCTAGGCGAGCTCTCAAAACCCAGATGAAGTCACCCTTCACTAGGGAGATCGAAGAAGAAGAAGCCCCCAAGAAATTTACCATTCCAAGGTTCAAGATTTATGATGGTAAGACTAATCCCATCGATCACGTCAGGCAATACCGACAGGCCATGACCCTCTGGAATAATCGGGATGCACTGATGTGCCATATTTTCCCCTTGAGCCTGCATGATGTGGCGCAGAAATGGTTCGAAAGACTCCCCCACTGATTCATCAGAAGTTTCAAATCCCTGGCCGAGCTCTTTACGACCCGGTTCATCACTAGCAACTCCCATCCCAAAAGGATGGATGCTTTACTGACAATGAAGAAAATGCCTCAAAAGACATTCCAAGACTACACGAAGAGGTACTGGGAGCTATTCAACGAGGTCGAAGACTGCTCGGAACAAGTGGCAGTGGCCTTTTTCAAAATTGGGCTACCCAGCTCTTCCCTTCTTTACCAGTCCCTGAGAAAGAAGGAAGCTATGACTATTGACGACCTATTGGCTCGCATCGAAAAGTACGCTAAAGTGGAGGATGTCACCCGCCTCAGTACAGGAGAAAACGGTCGAGCTAAACTCACTACCAAGGGAAGTGACAAAGCTGAGAACCAGAAGAAAGGAGGAAAGAACGGGGGGAAATGGCTCCAAGAACGGAGGGAACAATGACGCGTCAAAAGCATTCCAGGTGGTCAACACCGTCTTTAAAGAACCAATTTACAAAATTCTCGCGAAGATCAAAGATGAGCCATTCATAAAGTGGCCCAGGAAGATGGGAGGAGATCCCTCGAAGAGGAACAATGCGCTAAGATGCGCTTTTCACAAAGAGGGAGGACATAAGACTGAGCACTGTAAAGCTCTTAAGTCTCACCTCGAGGAGCTAGCCCAGTCTGGGCACTTGAACGATTTTGTGGAAAAAAGGGCAGAGAAAGTGTCTGCCAATAGAGAGGCGAAACCTGACAACGTGCTGGAAGATGATGCTGGACATGAGTTCGCGGTAATTCACGGGGCATCTGATGCCAGGCAGATACAAGGAAATTCAGCTCGAACGGAGATGAAAAAACTTACAGTGGTAATGCAGGCTTTTCAGATCGATCCAACAAAGTCACAGTTAGGTAAGCGTTGACGAGCAGATGACGTCAACTATAACAAGCATATTGTCTTCACAGATGAAGATCTGGTGGGAGTGAGGACCCCACATCATGATGCTCTGATCATTACACCCAGGATAGCCAACTTTGACGTCGATCAAGGAAGCTCGTCCGAAGTAATATATCTCGACCTATTCAGAAAGTTAAAGTTAAGCGTTACCGACCTAAAGGAAGCTACTGTCCCTTTAGTTGGCTTCGCCGGAAAAATAACTATGCCCCTGGGAAAGATTATACTACCGGTGCGTGCTGGAAACGTCTCCAAGATGATCGAATTTTTGGTAGTCGACATCGACTCGCCATACCAGGACATCCTCCGCAGGGGATGGCTTCATGCGATGAAGGCAGTCTCTTTGACCTACCATCAAAAACTCAAATATGTAACCAAGCGAGGAGTAATGGAGATCCACGGCGACCAAGCAATGGCAAGAAGGTGTTTCATAGCATCCATTAAACCAAAGCCAGAGAAGAAGGCCGATCAGCCCATCGAGAAAGTTGAAGAAGGTTTGACACCTTCTAAATAGAAATTAAAGTACGAAAGACCTGGAGTAGAGGAGACCAGGATCCTCCCCTCCGAGCGTGTCGTCGAGGACCTGGTGGAAGTCACGGCTGGAGATGGCGAAAGTAGTAGAGCCTTCTTGATTGGAATATTCCTCACAGACCAGGAGCAGAAGGACTTGATAACTCTACTGAGATGGAACATAAATGTTTTCGCATGGGAACCATACAAGCTGCCTGGAATCGATCCTAGTATGGTCTACCATCAGCTGCACGTCGATCCTGCCTTCAAACCAATCACGCAGAAGGCACGGCGAACTGCACCCGAGAAGTCCAAAGTGGTAGAGAAAGAGGTCAAAAAACTGTTGGATGCAGGGTCCATACGGGAAGTACAATTCCCCAAGTGGCTATCTAACCCAGTAGTAGTCCCAAAAAGCAATAGAAAGTGGAGAGTTTGCATCGACTTCACTGACCTCAACAAAGCTTGCCCTAAAGATAGTTTCTCCCTACCCAAAAATAGACCAACTAGTAGACGCCACCGCAGCTCACGAGCGAATGAGTTTCCTGGACGCATACTCAGGGTATCACCAGATCCCCTTATATGCCCAAGACCAGGACAAAACGGCGTTCATCACAACATTTGGGTTATACTGCTACAAGGTCATTCCCTTCGGGCTCAAGAATGCAGGGGCAACCTATCAACGACTGGTTTTCAAAATGTTCAAAGGTCAGATGGGAGACACCATGGAGGTCTACATCGATGACATGCTCGTTAAAAGTAAGAAGAAGGAAAATCACCTCTCCGACCTGTCAAACACCTTCGAAATCCTCAGGAAGTACCGAATGAAGCTTAACGCCAGCAAGTGTTCCTTCGGTGTCCAGTCAGGAAAATTTCTTGGGTACTTGGTCAGTAAGAGAGGCATAAAGGCTAACCCAGACCAGATCGATGCAATCAACAGGGTGCAACCTCCTCGCACAATCCGGGACGTACAGAAGCTCACTGGTATGCTCGCTGCCTTAAATCGCTTCATCTCTAAATCCTCCAAGAAATACAAGCCTTTTTTCCAGCTTCTAAAGGGGAGCAAAACGATAGAGTGGAGCCCAGATTGCGCGCGACCATTGGTCGAGCTTAAGTCTTACTTAAGCTCTCCACCACTGCTTGTCATACCACATCAAACAGATTATTTGTACCTGTACCTCTCCGTGTCCGATCACACTGGCAGCTCTGCATTAATTTGCGAGGTTGCAGGAATCCAGCACCCCGTTTATTACGCGAGCAAGACGTTACTTTATGCCGAGCAAAGGTACCTACCATTGGAGAAGCTCGCCTTTGCGCTAGTAATAGCCTCGAGGAAGCTGAAGCATTATTTCGAAGCTCACACTATCATCGTCCTTACATCACATCCCCTTAAGGCAATCCTAAGGAAAGCGGATTTGTCAGGTAGACTGTCTAAGTGGTCAGTAGAGCTCGGTCGATTTGACAACCAATTTCAACCAAGGACAGCTATCAAGGATCAGATCCTTGCTGATTTCATAGCCGAATTCACGGTTAAATAATCCGCCGACCAACCTCAAATGACAAGGCAAAAGGAGAACCCAGCAACAGAGGAAACCTGGAAACTGTTTGTTGATGGAGCCTCCAACTCAAAGGGGGCAGGGGTAGGCATTGTCCTCATTACTCCAGAGAACACAATCCTTGAACAAGAAATCAGGCTTGGATTCGCAGCCTCCAACAATGAAGCAGAGTACGAAGCCTTAATAGCCGACCTCCAAAAGGCGCATACTTTGAGAGTAAAACATTTATAGGTGTTCGTCGATTCCCAACTAGTCTCCAATCAGATAAGTGGAGATTACAACGCAAAGAATGAAAGAATGACAGCCTACCTCGCCTTAGTGAAAAAACTGATGTCAAGCTTTAAAAAGATCAACGTCCAGCAGTTTTCCAGGGGAAAAACAGTCATGCTGATGCCTTAGTAGCCCTGAGTTCGGCAGTTGACTCTGACCTAAAAAGAGTCATCCCTATCGATTTCCTCACTTGTCCGAGCATCGACAGCAATCCACCAAGCGTGGAACAGGTACTCTAGGTGGGGTCAGCCCCCAGCTGGATGGACCCCTTAAGAGAATATTTAAAGAATGGCACGCTCCCGAATGACAAGAAGACTGCCCACCAGGTAAGAGTCAAAGCTGCTCGCTTTCACTTATCCCTAGAAGGCAACTTGTATAGGAAATCCTTCTCCAGTCCCTACCTCCAATGCGTCCACCTAGGGGATGTCGAGCAAGTGCTATGCGAGCTTCACGAAGGAATCTGTGGAAGCCATATCGGAGGAAGGTCTCTAGCCTTTCGAGCAATGAAGGAAGGCTATTGGTGGCCATATATGCAAAAGGACTCTGCAGTGTATGTTCGCAAATGGCTAAAATGCCAACTCCACGCTCCTATGGTCCACCAACCCGCCAGCGATCTAAAGTCCCTGTCCAGCCCATGGCCATTCGTCCAATGGGGAATGGACATCGTGGGACCACTGCCTACCGCCGCCGGCAATCGCAAATATCTGTTGGTCGCGACAGACTACTTCACCAAATGGATCGAGGCAGAACCCCTGGAGAAGATCCGAGACGCTGATATGATAAGGTTCATATGGAGGAATATAATCACTCATTTTGGAATCCCCAGAACCATCATCACCGAAAATGGAACACAGTTCAAAAGCGGCTCCTTTCAGAACTTCTGTGACGAACACGGTATCAAACACCACTTCAGTTCGGTGGCCTACCCTCAAAGTAATGGCCAAGCTGAGGCTTCCAATAAAACTGTTATCGATGGATTAAAGAAGCGGTTGGAGCGAGCCAAAGGCGCATGGGTAAATGAACTACCTCACATCCTATGGGCATATCGAACCACTCCTCGGCGAGCAACAGGAGAAACCCCATTTTCGCTGACATATGGCATGGAGGCAGTCATCCCACTCGAAGAAGGTTTACCGACAATAAGGTCTGACCTTGTTGACCAAGGCCATAATGATGTAGCATTGCTCGCTGAGCTCGACCTAGCCGACGAGCGCCGGGAGCTAGCCCTAGTGAAACTAGCGAGCTACCAGCAACAGCTCGTGAGGCATTACAACAAAAGGGTTAACCCGAGGGCATTCTGAATTGGGGACTATATTCTAAGGAAAGTCCTGGGCAGCGCAATAAAACCATCAGACGGTAAGCTAGGTCCCAACTAGGAACTGCAGGGCGCCTATCACTTGGAAATGATGAAAGGCAGAGAAATACCACGAGCATAGAACGCAGCCAATCTCAAGAGATTCTATTTTTAGATCTTTCTTTTATTCTTTTGTTATGAAACTAGAAAATCATTTCCCTTATCATTAATGAAAGTTATTTAATTGGTTACATTCTGATGAGTAACAGCTGCATTTATCGCACATCTTTTCCAAATAACAGGCACATTTGTCACTACACTATAGCAGGGCAATATCCCTCCTCAGGTCATCGTTATGAAATATGAAGGACCTATTAGCATTGCCCCTGGCAATATATGAAGCCCTACAGGGGATCCTTAGGCAATATGACCAAATTTTATACTGGTCATCAAACCTACTTCGGTTAAGGAAAACCCTGATCGGATAAAGCATCCAACACCAGGTGTGTCCTCACCAATTGCCCCACTTAGGCCTAAGGGAGTGTGACGCCACAACCTAAAAGGTAAAGTGGTGCACAATGGTATCCCGATATTGTACTGGACTGGGAGGACACTTGCATGACAAAGTAAACTTAGAAGATTATAAAACAACAAGAATATGATGCACACGTTTAGTCGGTAAAATTGCCCAAAACACAAACTTTTCATTAATGAATCATATTTACAACAATGGCGATACATGCTTAGTCGGCAAACTCGCCCAAAGCATTTACATTATCAAAAATACAAGTAATAACAGCTGGAAAAATCTCAATGGGGGGAGGCCTCTGAGCGAGATAATCAGCCACTCGAGCTCTTCGTCCGTCCTCAGGAGCAGGATCTAACTCTTCCACAACCTCATTCGCATCTGACTCCAACAATTGCCGAGGGATGGCATCGATGGGGATCCATCGATCATCCCTCCGGAAGAGGTTAGGCATCAGGGTAGAGGGAGACATTTCATGGCGATACCAGAGCATCGAATTCCTCAGGACTTTCAGCTCCTTCAAGGCACTTAGCCACCCCCTGATAAAAGAAAACTCCTCGAACTCTGTCAACTGTGTTGGAGCATCTGACCAACCCTGGTCGTAGCCATCAGCACATACTTGTCGAGGACCTTTTATGAACAAGTTCCGCAGCCGAGTAACGTCCCTCTGAAGCCCAGCAACAATAAGATATGCTCGCTGGACATCACCACGAAGCTCTTCCATTTCCCTCTCTCGAAGTTCTTTTACCTCCCTATTCCGGCTCCTGGCGGTCCTGCTAGCTCGCGGAACAGATGGACTAGTGGAACCCCGCAGCATAGGAGTATCACTCCGACCAGCTCTGGCTCGCGATGACGAGGAACCCTGTAATACTGATGGAGCAGTGCTCGGCGCATGCTCCTTAAGTCGTGAGACCTCTCTCCTCAGAACCTCATTCTCTTGCTGAAGCATCTCACCAACTTAGTTGATCTCGAAAGCGTCAAGAAGCTTTGCTCTCAGCGTATTCACTTTTTCTTGCACTGAAGCCCCAACCTCTTCCATCTCCTGGAGCATGTCCTTCAGCTTGGCCATGAGTTCAGATTGCTCCTTATACTTCTGATTCCTAGACCGAAGGGATTTGCAAAGTCTAACGAAGGCCTGGCGAACCTCAGGACTCGCATTATGACCAAGGGTCCTGCCCAGTTGAGAAGTAGCAGGAATGTAATCATCAACATCAATCGACTACAAACAGTGAAAAGACCAGGGAGAGAATAAGGCATATCAGTGCACAGAGAAATAGAAGCCTTTTTCATTAATGAAGGTTAAAATTATATCGAGCAGAAAAAATAAAGTTTACAGACAGAAAAAACCAAAAATACAAAGCAGTCCTAGCAGATAACTAGTTAGCAACCTCTGGTGGCCCAGAGGTCGACGGCCCCTTCCCTTTGTCGGCATCAGCAGGAGCACCGCCCTTGGCAGGGTTAATCTCTGTCGCTACGATGAGGGAGGCATCAACAGAGGACGCCTGAGGAACAGGGTCGGCACCTTCAACAGCTGGGGCAGAGACTTCCTCCACGGTTGGTTTCGGACCCAGGTCATGCTTGTCAAACAGGGGAGAATCGATATCGACGCCAGCAGCCAAAAGGGCCTTATTCCAGTCCTTCTTAAAGTTCAGACGACAAATATAGCCTATCTAAACTTCAGCGTCCTCGTACGCTGCAGCCCAACTAGAATTGTATGAGTCCTCCTTGGCAGTGACAGCCTCAGACTCTTTCTTCTTCAGCTCCTCAGACAGCACCCTATTATCTTCAACAACTGCTAGTTTGCTCGAGCAAATCAGGTCGTAGGCCTGTCGCAACTCTTTTAAGTCCTTGACTGCCATATCCTTCTCCTTATTGGTAGTAGCAAGAGCCAGGTCGAATGAAATCCAAGCAGCGTCAACGACTTTAAAGCTAGCCTCGAGCTCTTTACCCTTTACCTTCAGGGCAGCGTTTTCCTTCTCCAGCTCGCTGTTTTTCTTAACCATCTCATCGCGTGAACGATACAGCACGGCAAAGTCAGTAACTACAGAAAGAAGAAGATGTTAAAAGAGGGAAATGATGAAGTTCATAAAAACATGGGAGAGAAGGGAAAAATCTTACCAGAGCTAGCCTTTGACTAGCCTGAAGGGCCAATTGCTCAGACCTTATCGCCCTTTGGCGATCAGCTGGGAGGACAGCTCTCTCGAGCAAATCGGGGGCCAACTGAGGGGAAATTGCAACAGAAGCCCCCTCGGGCAGCACGGATACAGGGACCAAGGCCTGCCCAGCCTTCGTCCTCGCTTCAGCCCTCCTCTTCTCCGCTTCTCTCTCGTTCTCTTTCTTCTTCCTCTCCTCTGCCCTCCTCCTCTCCTCCATCTTCTTCTTCTCTTCATCCTTTTCTCTCTCTCTCTCTCCCTTACCTGCTCCTCTTCCTTCCTCTTTCTCTCCTGCTCTTGATCAGAGGACCGGGAACCAGTAGCCACAGCCCCAGAATTAGATTTTTGCTTCTTTGACCGTTGTACAAGAAGCAAGTGATCTTCATCATCATCATCCCTGATTAAGTTCTTCCTTCGAGGAACCATCTCCTTGCTCGAACTGCTAGAAGTGCTCGACGACCCTAGAGCTTCAGAAACCTCCCTACGATTAGAGGAACTGCTACTGCTAGAGCTCTCTCCCCGCAAATCACTTACAGCTCCTACAATGTCACTTTCAGAGCTGCTCTCTTCCTCGTCCAACTGGATAGGACCCGCAACAGTCTCTTCGGAGAAGTCGAACTCTAGGATACTGTCCACAGGCCTTGCTATGAAGCTAGAACCAACATTTTTGTACTCAAGCAAAAAAGCAGCAGATCTGGGATGCTCGTCGTCACCCAAAGGCTCCCTGATATTCCAAGCCTTTACCAATTTCGAAAGATGAACCTCGCTGAGAGAAGGTTCCAAGTTCTTTGACCTCGCTGCAAAAGAAGAACATAGAAGAATTAGAAGGATCACAAATCAATAAAAATTGAAACAACAGAGCAATGTTTACCTATGTATTCTTCCCCATAAAAGGGAACAGTGAACCTCTTAGATCTCAATCCCTCAAATTGGGGAGAAAACTGTCAGTTTCTAGCAAGGAAGCCTTCTTGCCAATAGTCCTTATGGGAATCAGGTAGGTTTACTACCAATACCCTGTCAGGGCTCTTAGCTTTGAGATAGAGGACCCCAGAGCTAGTTCGAGAGAAGGAATAGCAAAAATAGACCTCGGCGAGTCCTAACCTAGTGCCATACAAATGATTTATTCTATGTACGCCATTAACTATTTCCCACACATTGGGCGAGCATTGTGCGGGAACAATATTGAAATAGCCAAAGAAATGCAAGAACAAATCGTTGGGAGGAAAGGTGAGTCCCCCCTGGGAAAGCAACAAAACATGGATCCAGTGGGCGTCATCTATCTCTCTAACATTTATAGGAGGGGAAGCGCGACACTCAATATCCACCCAATCAGGGACGTTATAAAACTTCCTAAATTCAGAGATCGACCTATTTCCAATCTTCGCATTGGAAAACCCTAGAAAATCTACAAACTCAAAGAGAAAGTACAAAGAAAGGGCAGAGGAAACTTACAAAATAGAAGATCGATTCAAGCGATGAAGAAGCACGAGCCCAAATAACTAGGAATCGATGAGAATGAAGATTGAGAGAAGAATGTACGAAGTGCTAGAGCTCACAGAAAATAGAAGAATGCTGGAAAGACTGAAGCGACGGTAGAAAAGTGGCTATTCCAACAAACCTTCAAATTCTGCTAATCATAGCGCACAAGAAACGAAGCGGGTGCCGCCAAAATCAACTTCACAGCTTTCGAAGAATTATAAAAAAAGCCATTATGGCTAATCATTTAAATTTATTGAGCCCAAGAGCATGGCCCAACAAACTTAGGGGAAATGGTGGGTACCCAGAATTAAGACCATGGGCCTGGACGAGTAGCCCATTTCTGGCGGCCCAAAGTCCAGGCCCCCCATTTCTCATTTAACTATCCGATCTCTTCCCACGTTCCCATTTAGGGAGGTTATAGGGAGAGATGGAAAACGTGGGGGAATCCAACACCCCCACTTACCTGAACATACATGTATATATTGAACCCTAGATCCAGGGCAAAAAGACAAGTTGTATTCTCTGTAATCACTCTCCGGAGTATATAGAAATAACATCGACTGCACCACCGTGGACGTAGGCACTCCTTTGTTGAACCACGTACATCCTTTGTTGTGTGATTGTCATTTTACAATTCTTTTTCCTACTTGGTGATTGCCTTTCTCTTATCTATTTGTGTTGCATAATAATTGTCACCACAATACACAAGGTGTGTTAAAAACAGTTTGTTATAACAAATTATTCAACATTCTTGGAAATAGGTTTTCAGTTTAAAACCTAAGTCGTAGCAAATTGTAGTTATGGAAAATAAAGCAACACACACAAGTGTCAAGATTTTTTACGTGATAAAACCCCACCCAAATTGGGGAAACATCCATGGAGGTCTCTACACCTCAAAATAAAAATCCACTAAAATAGTTTAAAGCTTACAATCATTCAACGAGATACACACAAAAAGTAGACATATTCAAGGCCCGAAAATATACCTACACTCTTCAGTTATTTTCTTACTTCTTTAAGGGTTTGCCCTCTACGTTCTTTTGTTTACCTCATTTAGCTTTACGTCAACTCAAATGGCGAAAATCTCTCAACCAAAAACACTAATAAGTGATGGTGGGTGATTGTGTTGTGAGTGTTGTGCCTAAATCGCATGCATGCGCTCACACACCCTTAATTACAAATAATACCTACAAATTACAAATCGTCTAAGTATGAAACCTCTTTTTCACACTACTGAAATTAGACTTAGACTTAATTTTTCAGAAAGGTTTCAGATCTGTAAATCTTAAAAACCATTAAAATAGAAATTATTTATATACAAAAAATTTTGAACTGAAAAATTTACTAGATCTGAAATATAGAAGTCTTTATTCCATGTTTATAAAAAATAGAGAAATGTTGGATAAACAGATTTACAAATAGTTACAAAACAGATCCAACATTAGAGAATGATTTCTTAATAAAGAAATAAAAAACAACCTACGATCTAAGTGACTGTATCAATGAAATATATCTTCAACTTTCTAAAATCAGAAACAAGATCTAGTTCGTGTGAGGCATTGAGTGAGAGATTTGACCTAAGAGGATCTAGACAGTAGACCAGAAAACCCTAAACTCTCAAAAATATTTTCTGAAGAAAATTTGGCAGAGTTTCGTTTGTGTTTTTAATTTTCTCTCTTTTTATTCTTCTTCTCTCTCATCACTCTCTTTTTTCCTCTCAAAACCCAAGTCTTTCAAAATATTGAAATTGTGAAGACGAAGGCACTTATATATACTGGTGATGGAAGGGTCTGGAAGCTTGAGGCAAATCAAGGGTTGAGATTAGTTCGACTGTTCGAACTCTAAATTTTATGGCTTACAATGCACCGCACAAGCTTATATCATGATTGGTTCTTTTAAAATCACAGGGATCGATCATGATTACATGCAGACCTTAGATTGCTTATGATCCAATTGTGAAGATTAAAAAGTTGAACTCAGACTCAAAAGAAACACAAATATGTCCATTAATAAGCCAACACGTGTATGGTTCTCAGCGGCATAAAAACGCATGTTTTTAAACTTTAAAAAAATATCACTTGTACCCACAAATGTCTATAGCGCTTTCGAATTCTACCCAAGGCAATTTTTAGGAAGACTTAATATATGCAAATGAACCCCAAATATTTAAAAACCCTAAATTTAATTCTTACAAAATGGATTTTAAATGTTTAAAAATTTCCTAAAAATTCCTAATAAATGTAGAAAATTCATTTTAATCCAAATTAAGACACACACACACACACATACACACACACATGGTGACGACCCGGATATGATTATGATAAACCATGTTTAAATAATGCTTACCGTATGGGATGGGGATAATGTGTTATTATAATATATAATGTTAAGTTATTGTGTTTAGTCTAACCCTACCTTCATAACTTATGAAATATTGAATTAGTCACAAACACAAATTTGTGAAGTCTTCGGTAGGAATGTTCAAGTTCGGGACTAGTTTTGGCCACTATAATATGATAATTGACTTGGGGAGAAAACTAGATAATTATAGATATATGAGTTAAGTTTTTAACACAACAAATGGTGTATAAAACAAAGGTCCGAGGAAGGAGTTATGCTGAAATTACGAATAGGGGTAAAGTAATAATTTAGCTTTAAAAAGGATATTTTGTCTTATAGGACGACACATGCCATATTTTGATTGGTCCAATGGGAGGTGACTTATGCCGACTTTAAAACCTTGAAATGACCTCCTCCTTCAGCCAAAATTAGGCATGAGAGATTTTGGCTTGAGGAGAGAGAATCAGGAAGCTCGGGAAGTAGAAAGTGAGGAGAAAAATTGAGAAAAAATCGTAGGAAATTACGAAAAAGTCCCTAAGGTAATTCTATGCATAAATATTGTTATTATTTTGGTATTATTGATTGAAATGATAGAAATCATTGATTTTTCATTGAAATTTCATGAATTGGTGTATATGTACGGATAGATGCAAGTTTAAGCAAAGTTGAACGTGTAAATCATGTATATTGCTTCGATTGGAAACCTTGTGTATTAAAACTCCTATAACTTTTTGTATATTAATTGGAATTGAATAATTATAGTTGGATATTAAAGTAGACACATATGTGTATAACATATACGAATATTACGTGAAAATACCAAGAAATGAATCTTTGGTGATAGTTTGAAGTTCATGTATCAAATATGCCATAAAGGTTTAAGTATACACACCAGGTGTTCGATATTTTGCTTGACATAGCAAATGAACCTTAAAAATTATGAAACTTTAATTTTGTATTGTTCAATATGTTTATGGATGTTGGATGAAATATCAAATAAATTTATGATGCAGAAAAATTATAAAAAAAATTCGAAGTTGACAGAACGATAAAAGAGTCTATAGGGCAAATTTGATTTGTAATAAAGAAATGGACACATCTTGCTCTAGGAAACTTGAAAAGACGTGTTGTATTTTATATTGGGAACCTAATATGATAAGAATTGTATTACAAAGAAGAAATTAAAGTATGTATGTGCTATGGATTGGATATGTTAAATATTTTAACATGAAATTGGATGAGACTTCATTTATGATAAATGATTAGAATGGGTTGATATGATGCTTATAAATTCGGTTAAGGTTGTAGAGGGGGCTTGAAAGTAATCCTGAGATTAGGGACAATTCCCTAATTGACAATAAGTGTTTGAGATTAAGCAACCGAGGCAGCTCAAGCATGGCAACTCAGCGAGGCAGCTTGACATGGCAACTTACACTTTAGCTTCTTGTATTAGTCATATGGTATCTCTGTTTATGTTAACTGTAAGCTATAATGGTTGTAATGATGTAACGAGAACAATAAGGAGTTTTAGTGTGAGGTCAAATGGTACTCGCGAGAGACCAGGCTTGGCAGGGCCTGGGAGAGCTTTCATGCTCTATCGAATGACCTCACCGCGGGAACTTTAGAGGGACTTGGTTTGGAGGATTGAGAAGTAAGGCACCGTTAGGGCTTGTCCTGACCATCTTAGATACACCTGATAAAACACCGAAGGACCCTGACCGTAGAACCTAGGGTGGATCATCTTGGAGTTCCATCGGGCGTTGAGTTGTGAACCAAACAACCCTCTACTTAATGTCACGTCTACTGTAGGTGATGTCACTAGCCAGCTAAATAATGTCAGACCTACACTTGAGTAAACCACCATGGTATTTGGGGATGTCAGGCAGTTGGTGAGCCATCTCTGCGACAACAGTCCCCTGACACACAGTGGTTAGGCAAAAGACATGTCTTGGCATTTAATGTTTATGACGTGGAGACAACTAGTGCATCAGGCATTGAATGCCGTGACATAGAGTATGAGGGATGTCTTTCATAGTCTTTAATTACTGAGTTGCCTCGGGGATGGGGGGGGGCTATTTAAGGACCCAACCACCCTTGAGGAGGAGATATCTTTTTAAGAGTTTGAGAAGTTATTGCTGGAGGGAATACACAACAGAGAAAGAGTTATTACAAACCAGAGAGTTTGCTCACCCACTATTGTCATTTTATTGGGAAGCTTTTAATACGTGACAGAGATCCTTGAGAGTGTTTGGTGTGTTTGTCTGCCTACTAAGGTGTATCTAGGGTGCTTACGTCTCCCTCCCTCTAGCCAAGTTACTTCTAAGCTCTTTACTACTATTCTGAGTTATACATAAGAGATTTGTGAGTTTAAACTAAGTCTTATCTTCATTAAGTTTGTGTTTGGGTGTTATATCACTAATCCAAGGGTTTGGCTAATTAACTTATCATCACCATACTTCAAAGGGGTTATGCCTCCATCTTATCTAAAATACCCTCTTACATTTGGCGACTCCGCTGGGGAGGCATTCTTTTGAGTAAGGAGTATGGCGCAAGATAATGCTACTCGGAGACCCAACTTTGATGATATCCAACATAATGAAGAACAAGTCGCGAGGGAACAAAAGGCCCTAAAGGATGGGGCTCCTCGAGTAGAGGTACCTCCGGTTCTGAAGATGTCAGGCATTCCGGGGGTGACACAACCTTCCACGAGTGCGGGGTTAGGACCCACTCAGATCGTGCTCCTCATGAGCAAGTTTTATGAGTTTTTGTAAACTCCAGTAGCTTCAACTATGCTGGGAGGATTGGAGGCTAATGCTTTCATAACACCAGGGGTAGCTCCAACGGCCCCACTAAGTGCAGGTGTTGCGGGAACAATTCCAACAAGCGTACCCTCTGTTGTGAATCCAGCAGTGGGAACCTCAGGAGTTTCAACAGCACCACCTGTAACGTTCGTTCCAATCGTAATGGGCACTCAGCCCGTGGCCTCATTGATGGTTGCTCCAATGGCATCGCCCATGGAGGAAATGAGAAAAGAGATGCAGAAAGAGATGTTGAAGTTTATGCAAGCTTCCTCACAATCTGCTGGCGAGGTGGATTCGGTTTATGATGACTTTCAAATACCTTATCCTCAGGAGTACAATGAGGAGCCCTATCCAAAGGACTATATTCCCCCTATCTTCGAAAAATATACAGGGAAAGGTGGAAATCTGAAGGAGCACATTAAACGTTTTATTGAACATTTGGGAGCGCATTACAATAATAAGAAGCTTAGGTTGAGGGAATTTTCCAAATCCTTAACCGATAAGGCATACACCTGGTACTCGCATTTAACTCCTAACAGCGTTTCTACATGGGAGGATATGCATGTATTATTTGTCCAGAAGTTCTTTTTGGCAGAAGATAAATTCACCTTGACCCAACTTTGTAGGGAGAAGCAAAGACCTGGGGAAGAAGTGGTGGCCTATGTTCGAAGGTTCAGGGAAAGGTCCCTCGATGTAAGGGAGGAGGCCAAAGAGTCCAAGTTATTGCAGATTGTGCTGAGGGGCAGCTCCCTGAGTACATCTGCCATCTCATCAATGAGACGCGCGAGGGGACTTTTACGGCATTCTTAAAAGCGGCAAGAAACATCTCTTTGGTGGTGCGACCCAATCCGGTGGTGGTGCCCATGATGTTCAGGCAGCCGATGCAACCCGCGGGGGGAGGTCTCAGCCCCCATGGGTAGGGTACACCGAGGGGGAAGATTGGGGAAAAGCACCGAAAAGAGACAACAAGAGGAAGTTCGAAAGGGACAGGGAAGACCCACCACCATTACCTTGTACAGTGGAAGAAGCTGTCAGCTATTACAACGCGATAGTCCAAAGGGGGGCGGTCTATAAGCCAAAGGATGTCCCTGCCGAGAATCCAGCATTCGACAGAAAGTTATTTCACAATAAGAAGAATTATTGATAAATATGTGAAGGCAGTGACATTACAAATCCCTCCGCGGGATGTTAATAACAACCCACTACCAGCACACGGGGCTAATCTCGTGGTGGCCTATGATGAAGAAGTAGAGAAAATAGATAGGGATGAGTATGAGGAAGCTTTAAAGATTTTCACTAAGGGAATGGCTAATGTCGTGTTAGCTTACGATGAAGCAAGCGTCAAGGATGTGGAGGATGTATATGGTGCCGAAAGCGAAGAGGTAGACCCAATCCTAGAATATTAGGCACTTTCAAAATCCTTGAAGTTCACTTGGTTCTTCAAACAAGTGGGGATTCCAAAGGAGATTAAGTTGGAGATAACCCAGGCGATACTTGATATTTCGAGGAAGAACGTGGTCCCTTCGCTGAGATGGAAGGGACCCATGGCCAGAAGTAACCTTCAGCGATGCAGATAGGGCTGTAAGGTTCCCTCACAACAGGCCGTTGTATATGACTGCTAGTGTTAACGAAGTTAGCTTTGCAAGGACTCTCATGAATGGGGGAGCTTCCATCAATATCATGCCAATTAACTCCTTTCACGCAGCCAATATTCTAGAAGAAAGGTTGGTCCCCATACCTTTGGTAACCTCGGGATATGATAACCAGTCCTCCAAATCCATTGGGTATGTTAATGTGGGGAATGTGATGGGAAATTTGAGTTCCCATATAAAATTCCACGTAATAGAGAGTACAAATTCCTATCATCTGCTAATAGGGAGAGTGTGGATGCACAACCAAAGGCTAGTTCCTTCTACTACTACCAATGCGCTAAGGCAAATATCAAGGGGACAGAGGTGACCATTAGGGTAATAAAAAGGCCCTTTGCTATCGAGGAAGCTCACTTAGTGGATGCGATGTTTTATACTGAGTTGGAAGAGGATGTCCGGGTCCTAACGAAAAGGATGGAGGGAGCATGGGTGCCCTCGATCAGAGAAAGGATGGGTCCCTTGAACGAGCAGGGTAAAGAGGTTGCGAGCAACGCAAGAATAATGATTGGGGAAGCTCACTAGGCGGTCCCTCAGCCCCAAGGCATCTCGAAGCCGCTCAAAGACAGGATGAGGCCCAGAGCGGATTTGATGGAGCATGAGGTCTAACGACAAAGCGTGTTGAGTCGGTTCCCAGGGAAAAGAGTGGCTGAGGCGTCTAGAGAGAATAAGAGGAAAGCAGTCGCCGCTACCAGCAGACAATATAAGAAAGTCATTACTGAAGAAGGAAAGGCGGTGTATGGATTGTAATGGTGTGAGCGGGCGGGCTAGGAAGCTGATGACGAGGTTGACCCGATCTATGAATGCTTTCTGGTGGATCAATGGGGGCTGTGCATGGTGATAGATAATTTCAGCATACAGGAATTTATGGAGGAAGTTGCCGAGGAACCAGATTACATGGCAAGTCAGCCAAAGCCCCAGGCACAAGAGTTAGAGCAACTAAACCTGGCAAAGGAAGGAGAGGATTCGAGGCCCATCCTCATATCGAAGGATCTCAATAAGGAGAAACGAGGGGCCTTTGTTGAGTTGATTCGGAAATTTATAAACATCTTCGTATGGAAATACATAGAGATGTAGGGATTGAATGAGGAAGTAAGTTGCCACAAGTTGAATGTAATGCCTTCAGCCATTCTAGTAAAACAGGCGACGAGAACATACAAGCCTGAGCTAGATTTAAAGATCAAGGAAGAGGTTCACCGTTTACTTTTAGCAGGGTTCATCAAGCCGATACAACACTCGATCTGGCTGTCTAGTATTGTCCCAGTAGGGAAGAAAGATAAAAAACAAATAAGGATCTGCGTGGACGTTAGAGATTTAAATAGAGATTGCCCCAAAGATGAGTTCCCTCTACCCTCCATTGATAGCTTGATAGATGCAACGGCGGGTCATGAGATGTATATCTTCATGGATGGGTATGTGGGGTACAACCAAATCGAGATGGACCCCTCGAATGTAGAAAAGACAACATTCAGAACCCCGTTAGGTAACTTCATGTACAGGGTAATGCCGTTTGGACTCAAGAATGCTGGGGCGACTTACCAGAGAACAATGATGGCCATTTTCCATGACTTCTTTCACAAGTTTATGGAATTCTATGTGGATGATTTGGTCATCAAGTCGAGAAAGGAGAAGTCTCATCTGAGCGATTTGAGGAAGGTGTTTTCCCGTTGCAGGAAGTATAAACTAAAGATGAATCCACTTAAGTTCATTTTCGGGGTGACGAGCGGGAAATTCCTAGGCTTTGTGGTTGATCGACAAAGAGTACAGATGGACCGGGATAAACAGCGGGTGATATTGGCAATGCCATGTCCGAAAACGGCGAAAGAGCTGAAGAGTTTCCTCGATAAAGTCTCCTACCTTAGGAGATTTATGCCTGGCTTAGCCGAAATAACACATCCATTGATGCAGCTACTGTAAAGGAACACGAAGTTCAAATGGGAGGCAATTCACCAGGAGTCTCTTGACGGACTAAAGAAGTTGCTCCTTTCACCACAGACCATGGTTTCACCAAAGACAAGAATATCGTTGCAACTGTATCTCACATCCACCACGAGGTCCGTGGGAGCTTTGCTGGCACAAGAGATAGAGGGGTAAAAATGACCAGTTTATTACCTTAGCAGGATCATCCATGGGCCAGAAGCCAAATATAGTAGCCTAGAAAGGCATTGTTTAGCCTTAGTATTTTTAGCGCAAAAACTTAGGCATTATATGTTATCTTTTATAATTCATATTGTAACGAGATGTGATCCTATTAAATATTTGCTTGCAAGAACTATATTGACTGGCAGGGTGACTCGATGGTTCCTTATCCTCTCTGAATATGACTTAAAGTGCATGGTTCCTCGCGCAATCAGAAGCCAGGCGTACGCTAATCTATTGGCTATTTTCCCTTCAGGAACGTTCGAGCCTCCCAAATAGAGCATTCCAGGAGATGACTTACAGGCCAATCACCTAGATGCAACGGGCAAAAAATGGACAATGCAGTTCGTTGGGTCATCGATAAAAAAGAAAGGAGGAGCAGGGGTTATCCTTTCGAAGGGAATGGAGGAGATTTGCCTTTCTTACAAGTTAGATTTCCCCTGCTCTAACAACGAGGCAGAATATGAAGCATTGGTATTGGGATTGTTAGAGGCTCTTCGAAGAGGGATTCGTTCACTTTGCATCAAAGGGGATTCGAACTTGGTGGTTCAGCAAGTGAATGGAAAATACGCATTGAAACACATGAGCCTGGCACCATACAGAACGATCATTCAGAGGCTCCTTAGACAGTTCCATCGAACCAAGATCAAGAGGTAGCCCAAAATGATGAACCGTCACCCGGACGCCTATGCCATCATTACCCAGAAGATGATCATGAGAAGCGATACAACTACTATCGTGATTCAAGGAAGAACATCTCCTTCGATGGTACAGTCAATTTTACCGATGGAGGAAGACGCAGACTGAAGGGGAGAGATCAGGAAGCAACTAGAGTCTGACGAAGAAACGATGGGGCTAAGAGAATTAGCCCAATACTTCACAAACCAGGGAAATATTTACTTCAGAAATCTAGGGGGATGGTTGTCAAGATGTATTGGCCCGAAAAAGAGATTGAAGAAGACATACGAGGAACATTACGAAATAACTGAGATACCTCTTTATAGGAGAATACAAAGAGAGGGATATTTATGGCTTAGTATGAAGCAGGACGCAATAGAGCTACAACGAAAATGCGATAAGTGTTAATTATTCTTTAAAGCGGCTGAATGTCATTTCATTGAAGATCAGTCAGACTGAAGGCAACCCTATATTGACTTCATTTAAGATGGAGTTATCCCAACGGAGAAACTGGATGCGATGGGACTAAAGCAAAGGGCCCCAAAGTTTTACGTTTAGAAGGGGCATCTTTATCGAAGGGGATACTTCAACAGGCTACTGCATTGCATCACGAAGGAAGAAGCAGTTGAGGTTCTCAAACTAGCACATGATCTAGCTCACATAGGAGGGGCCAAGTTCTATGATCAACTAATGACGTTGGGATATTATTGGCCAATAATGAAGAAAGACTCCGCTGAGTTCATTCAAAAATGCAAAGCTTGCCAACTTTATAGAAATATGATCCATGCCCCATCGGTATACTTACACTCTCTAGCAACACCCTATCCATTTCACACCTGGGCATTCGACCTGGTAGGGGTAATACATCATTCTTCGAGGGGGAGATCTGGATACTAGTAGCAACAGAGTGCTTTACAAAGTGGGCTGAAGCGATACCACTCAAGAGAGAAACGATTGGGTAGTGAGCAACTTCATCAGAGAATATATCATTTGTCATTTTGGGATCCCAAAGGTTATTCTCTCAGATAACGGGACTCCCTTCGTCAATTCAGAAGTAACAAAGCTCACAAATAAGTACTCTATTATTTATCATACTTCAACGGTGGCGTACCCAAAGGGAAACGGTCAAGCCGAAGAGACTAACAAAATATTGGTTAATATTTTGGATAAGATGATGGAGGACTTCCTAGGATCATGGGATGACAAGATACCAGCTGTAATGTGGGCCTATCGGACGACCAAGCGGAAGCCCACAGGATACACTCCGTTCTCTCTTATTTATGGGGCTGAGGCAATTCTTCAAGTGGAGTTAAAAATTCCCTCTGCTCGATATGCCTTGAGAAGTAGCATGCTACCTTAGAATAGACATGTGCAGTTGGAAGCGTTGGATGAACACATAGATAATGCGATGCAAAACTTTCAAATGTATACGAAACAGCTCTCCAGGGCATATGATAACCTGGTAAGACCAAGGAAGTTCGTGGAGGGAGACCTCGTTTTAAGGGCAGCAGTAAAGCACATCAGGGGACTTCCTCTACCAAAGTTTGCAGTGAATTGGGAGGGACCTTTCGTTGTAAAAGAAGCCCATGACTTAGGTTATTTCTTAATTTATAGGATGGAGGAAGATAGGCCATTCAAGATTAACAATAAATGGTTGAAAGTTTACCAAGTGTAAGCAATCAAGTTGGAGCCACTGTGGTAACCAGCTGTTGTTATTAATATACAAGTTTTATTTGTAATTTGAACATAATGAAAAGATTGTAGAAAGGTAGAAATTTACAACATACGCAAGCAGTCATAACACAAAGAGATGAATAGAAAAATATACATTTTTTTCTCATTAACAAACATGGGGGAATTACAAAAATGGGAGCTACTGCCCAAGAATTACATAGGAAGAAGCAGAAGCAAGATATATATATAAGAGTTCGTTAGCCTAAGAGGAACCATAGATCCGAAGAAGAGAAAAAATCTTCGGGAAGGCCCGAAGAAGCTATTGAGAAGGATTGTTAGGCATTGATATAAACCTCCAATCTCATTTGCACTTATGTACGTTCGATGAGGAGTTTTTCTTGTTTTAGCTTGACCAGGCGCAAAGCTTCTTCGGCATCCTCTATCTCCTTATCCACGGCTTCTAGAAGAGGTGCTAGTTCGGCCAACCTAGCTTCCTCGGCCCGCTGCTCCTCCTGATATTTTTGCAATAGTTCCCTCTGGCTGATCAGTTGTTGTCTCTTCAAAGTCTTCAAATAAGTTATAAGCTAGTCAAATCAGAAATCGTCACGACCCAACTCTCTCAGATATCCCAGGAATTAATTAAGGAGGGGTCTGGTAACATTTGCAGTCGGAGTACTGGCAATTTCAGCAACAACGGTAGCCATGCCTTGAAGCTTATAACTCATGACAGAATTATTTGAACCCAGGCAATCCACCGTGAAGGTTTCAGGATGATGATTCACGAGTTGCTCAATCACTAAACGGTGGGTGATAAGTATTTGGGGAGAATGTTGAAGCACCATCAGGCAGAAAGCGTGAGGAGTCAGGTCGGGCAGAGGAAGCTCACACCCAGATTCACTCTCTGTTACAGCTCCGATCGTGGAACCTTGATCACCGTGGCTAGAATCCCTCGAGACGGCAGGTTCCCGATGGGGTGAGCCAATAGGCAAAACAACTGGTGGAGAACCCCCCCTCCCCCCCCCCCCCCCCCCGTGCAACCTGTGGAATGGTATAATACATTATGAAACATTCTTAACAAGTGTTTTCGTTGTTAAGTCACCGTTATAGGTGGGGTTTATGAAAAATCTTAACAAGTGTTTTCATCATTAAGCCACCAATATAGGTGGAGTTTATGAAAAAATCTTAACAAGAGTTTTCGTTGTTAAGTCACCGTTATATGTGGAGTTTATGAAAAATTCTTAACAAGCATTTTCGTTGTTAAGTCACCATTATAGGTGGAGTTTATGAAAAATCTCAACAAGTGTTTTCATTGTTAAGTTACCGATATAGGTGGAGTTTATGGAAAAATCTTAACAAACGTTTCCGTTGTTAAGTCACCGTTATGGGTGGAGTTTATGGAAAATCTTAACAAGCGTTTTGGTTGTTAAGTCACCATATAGGTGGAGTTTGCGAAAATTCTTTAACAAAAATGCAGAGAATTAGCAAAATACCTCAGTCATGGCAGGAGCCAGAACGGAATCACCGTGGCGCCCATAGGGGCAGAAACCATTGGAGGCGGGCTCATTACCTCAGAGGCCACAATGGTACCGCTAGTCGCAGAAGCTTCAACGGTTGGTAAAACTCCCCCACCAACATAAGGTACCAAAGCTAGCATGGGTGATTCACTGAGAAAAGATGATGGACTCTCAGGCGAGGCCCCAACATAGATGGGTACTGAAGAACCACCATATTGGGCAAAAGCATCGACCTGGGTCTTATATGCCAGCAGAACACCAAGAGAAGAGGGTGAAGCAAGACCGGAAGAAAGCTGAAACAATGAAGCTAAGTGTTAGAAAGGAGGAATAAGTACAAAAAAAGGGGGAGAAATACCTCTAGGCGTTACTTACCTCAGTTATGGCACTAAAAAGGGGATGGGCGGTCAGAGGTCTCATCAGTACCGTGGGAAGAAGAATGTTGGATAACAACGAGGATACTTCAACCTAGAGCACCCAACATCCCAAAGTTTAGCACGATAAACGAAAAATGGGGCGAAGGACGTCGGACCAAAGAAAGTTATGGACGAAATCTTACTTTGGGGTCACTTTCTGTAGCTAGAACGATGGGCAGAAGAACCTCGGGTGAAGGAGATAAGTTAGAAGAGGCTGCGGGAGTTGTCTCTGGTTACAAAGAGACGCCCACAGACTCAACATCATCACAACCCATAGCAACATCCCTCGCACGTTATGAGCCCGAACGACGGTAATAAGTAAGCCTGGTCATGGGGGAACGGGGAGGAGTCACATCGATTTGGGAAATACCAAAACGTCCCCCCACGAAAGGGCTCAAGGGAGGACTAGGGGGATTGGGCCTTTCCTCTTCAACCCCCTGCACCAAAGTTATCAAGAAAAAAATAAGCAAATACAGCTTGCCTTAAGCAGGGGGAAATGAGAATAAAACAAATATACATACCTCAGATCCGGAAGGAGAATGAGGGGATATATCCATTGGCGAAGAAGGAGGGGAGGCAACAACAGTTGGGGCAGGAGAGAGGTGCACATTGGGAGTCTGTTTCCTTTGGGACCTAGAGTTTTCTTCCTTATCCCCGATGCACCAGTACTAGTACTTCAAATAACCCCTGAACTTTGTCTCCTCCTTACCGTTGGCTTAGTAGGATCAACCACGACCGTGGGAAAAGCAACCGAAGGAGGAACAACGACAGCAGGCCGTTGAAACTCAGTGTTTATTAGATCTATCTTAGCCTGAGCTTCCATCCTTAACCTCTCAGCCATTTCTGCGGACATGGGAGGGGGAACAGAGGCTATAGGGAAGGCTGCCACGGGAATCTGGGACTTAGATTTTGGTTTTGATGTTGAGGACATCCCGCGTTTGGCCCTTTTTGCTTTCTTGGCAGGCGGTTGAGAAGACCCTTCACTAGTGGCAGCTTCGGTCGGGGGGGAAGTTTTTTTTGCAAAGGTTTTGGGTTTGGCCGTGACAGTAGGAATCAGGGAGCAAAGTGGGGGAAGCTCGGTGGGACTTACCTTGGGGATTTTACTTAGAGGGAACTCAACCCCAAGAATGGAGTTACCCATTAACCCCAGCTTTAAAGAAAAAAAGGAAAGAACTGGAGGATACACGGGATCTCCCTCGATGAATTTGGTAATTTTAGCCAGTTGTTTCGCCCAGTACCTTGTGGCAAATAGAGGGGTCACGTCCCCTCACTTGGTAATGCTGGGAATAGTGACTTGCCCAACCATTACAGAACATAATCCTCACGCCGCAGTTGAAAAAAATAGAGAACATGCCTCGCTAAAGGAAACCTTGGGGTTTGATGATTAGAAAACTGGGCGAGGAGCCCCCTGATCAAAACCAAACTGGCGGCTGCATCGATTGGGATTATAGTGCTCGCTAGTATACCCCCACTCGGTGTAAGAAGGCAGGTACCTTGGGGAAAATAGAAGGACCACAGCCAACGAGGGGTCTTCAATATCTACGCCTACATCCACCATCCTTGCTTCATGTTGAAAAAACTCACAAGTATGGACGAAGACATCCTCTTCGTAGGGCCTCATTAAAAAGTTTTCAGGACGATCAATAACTGAAATCAACTCCTTTTGGCTTTGTTTCTTATGATAGACAAAGGAGCGTGGAGGTATAATTATTTCCCCCAAAGGGGGGTGGTTGGCCTTGGCTGCTACGGCAGGAAAACGGACGTAGAGGAAGCTTGTCAGGAGGACATAGTTGGTAAAATTATCTAAGTTATAACGACCTAGAGATTGTTCTATGTCAAAGAGGGCCCTATCAAGCCATGTGTAGAGGGATCCCAATGCGATTACAACAAGGGGAAGCTTGATATCTCAGGCCAAATGAAGAGATATATTGATAAGGTCCCTTCGAGGCTGATCGTTGGGCTTCCCCATTAGAAAGAAATGGGAAAGAATGACAAGGATATAGGCAGGAAGTTCCAACGGTGTACCTTAGCCAGGTGCCTTTGAAAAAGAACTGCCTGTAGCAGAATCCTTGAAGAAATAATTGATGAGTGGAGAAAAAGTGGCCTTGTTCAATGAACTAATGCAACTTCGGCATATACGGTCCAGCTCCAAATGATCAGCAGTCTCTTGGGCATCTAGAGCCTCATCAACATAGGGCTCATGGCCTGTTGCTTCAAGGCCTAGGAGCTCACACACGTCTTCCAACGTTATCGAGAACTTGCCCCACGCAATAATGAACGTATGAGTGGTAACGTTCCAACGAGACATCAAAATAGGAAGGGCAACATTATTCTTGGAGAGAGTGAACTCACCAACCCACTTAGCCCATTGAAGCCCTATTTTAGTGAGCGTATCAACATGGGAACTCTGCATATAGGAGTTCCAGGTAGCAAAGTGAGCAGGAGAACCCCCGGGCGCTTCGAAATTGATGTGGGACCACGGGAAGTCCCCTCGCTCCAGACGAAATTGAAGAGTCCCCTCAGGAGGAATAAAGCCCCAGTCAGCAACATCTTCATCTTCATCACCAAGTCTTAGGACATCATACTTAGCGTTGAAAACACAAGTTTTGCAAAGTCCAGCAAAATCGCCACCCTGTCCAAAAATAGGGGATCGACGATAAAACTTCAGCTGTTCCTGGTGAGCAACATCTGGGGCGATGGCAGTATCAGAGGTAGCAGGCGGAGCACTGGTGGCAGATATGGTGGGGCTGCTTGAGGACGCCATAACAGATAATGACGAAGTAAAAGAAAAGCTTTGGAAAATAGGGGTTTGAAAATAAAAATGGAGGAGCGCAACCACGGGTGATGGTATAGAAGATAAGAGAGGAAAGAAGTAGGTAACAGCTTAACATCAATGGAGTTCTCACAGACTTTCTCTCACTAAAGCGAATGGAAGCTTGAAGAAGATGAAGGCAAAGGAAGAGAATAATGAGTTAAGTGTTTGAATATATCCATTTGAAATTTCTGAGTTCACCTTTTAAGTTTTCCACCATCGCACGTGCAAGGCCGCCTATAATCATTTCAAATAAACACGTGGCACTCCGGGAACTGTTCTGACAGTCGAAAAGACAGCGCCACATCATTAACAAAGGGACGCATAGAGAATAGAAAACGTTGCCTTCTCCAGCAAGTTTGAGTTTTGGCACCATAATTTATGTCAGACATATCCAATGACTCCCAACGAAGACGGTCCCTCAACGGTTAAAAAAAAGCTATGAAGTCCCCTCACCACATGTCCAAACGTTTTTCCAGGAGGTCATAACGCTGCGGTTCTAATGAGGGAAAGGGCCAGAAATTTTTTTTCCACACAGATAAGGTTCATCGAATTAAGAAGTTTCGTGTCGACATTTCTTGTTCCAACAAATCTCTCCACGAAGGGGAAAATATAGAGGGGGCTTGAAAGTAATCCTGAGATTAGGGATAATTCCCTAACTGACAATAAGTGTTTGAGATTAAGCAATCGAGGCAGCTCAAGCGTGGCAACTCAGCGAGGCTGCTTGGCGTGGAAACTTACACTTTAGCTTGTTGTATTAGTCATATGGTATTTCTGTTTATGTTAACTGTAAGCTATAACAGTTATAATGATGTAACGAGAATAATAAGGAGTTTTAGTGTGAGGTCAAATGGTACTCGCGAGAGACCAGGCTTGGCAGGGCCTGGGAGAGCTTTCATGCTCTATCGAATGACCTCATCTCGAAAACTTTAGAGGGATTTGGTTTGGAGGATTGAGAAGTAAGGCACCGTTGGGGCTTGTCCTGACCATTCTAGATACACCTGGTAAAACACCGAAGGACCCTGACCGTGGAACCTCGGGCGGAGTAGCTTGGAGTTCCATCGGGCGTTGAGTTGTGAACCAAACAACCCTATACTTAATGTCACATCTACTATAGGTGATGTCACTAGCCAGCTAAATAATGTCAGACCTACACTTGAGTAAACCACCGTGGTATTTGGGGTTGTGAGGCAGTTGGTGAGCCACCTCTGCGATAACAACCCCCTGACACACCGTGGTTAGGTAAAAGGCATGTCTTGGCATTTAATGTTTATGACGTGGAGACAACTAGTGCATCAGGCATTTAATGATGTGATATAAAGTATAAGGGATGTCTTTCATATTCTTTAATGACTGAGTTGCATTAGGGATGGTGTGGGGGGATATTTAAGGACCCCAACCACCCTTGAGGAGGAGAGATCTTTTTGAGAGTTTGAGAAGCTATTGCTAGAGGGAATACACAACAGAGAAAGAGTTATTACAAACCAGAGAGTTTACTCACCCACCATTGTCATTTTATTAGGAAGCTTTTAATACGTGACAGAGATCCTTGAGAGTGTTTGATGTGTTTGTCTGCCTACCAAGGTGTGTCTAGGGTACTTACGTCTCCCTCCCTCTAGCCAATTTACTTCTAAGATCTTTACTACTTTTCTGAGTTATACATGAGAGATTTGTGAGTTTAAACTAAGTCTTATCTTCATTAAGTTTGTGTTTGGTGTTCTATCACTAATCCAAGGGTTTGGATAATTAACTTATCATCACCATACTTCAAAGGGGTTACGCATCCATCTTATCTAAACTACCCCCTTATAAAGGTTAAGTCATTCTTTGCATTGTTAATATCCCTATGATGATACTAATATTTTAAGTCTTTATATATGAAAGGGAAGAAGAACTGGTTGAACAAGTGCCAGACAAAGACAAGGGAGAAACACATGAAGTGGTCAAGGTGAGTGTACTCACTGTAAAAAGATGTATTATACATGGCTATGGAGATGATCTAAACATCACTCACAGGTAAGTTGTATTACACATGGTTATGGATACGATTTGAATATCACTCACGGGTAAGATGTATTACACATGGTTACGGATATGATCAGAATATTATTGATTATGACTTTGTTCATTTCAATTTATCAAAATGGGAGGTTACTCCCCAACCCGGAATGGGGGAGATTTGTCTATTAAAGACAAGGGGTTACTCCTCGACCAGGAATAGGGGAGAGTTATCTATTACAGACAGGATATGTGAATCATGATTCGGATAAGTTGGTCATTCTTTATGAATGAGCCAGATAAATATATAATTGGTCATTCTTTATGAATGAGCCGAATAAGTATATAATTGGTAATTCTTTATGAATGAACCGAATGAGTAATACATAATTATGAATGGGTCGGATAAGTATACATAAATTACCACATGAATATGATTTATTGCATTTAATTATATGCAATAGTTTAGTAGTGATGCGTTCACTGGGCTATTTTGCTCACGGTTACTATAGTTATGTGTTTCAGGTAACGTGATGTCACTGCCAAATCTAGGAGGTCGGGTTGGGTTATCAAATGATGCATAAAACCATAATTTTGGTCAAATGAAAAAGGGGTAATTTAATCCTACTTATCCTTTAAGCAAGTTTGAATAAACATAAATACTTTAAAATTGTGAAAGGTTATAGTTTTATTGCTTCATGTTAATAATTGAAAAAGGATACTCGTGTTTATGGGGTTGATTTAGGTAATTATGATTTGACTCACTTTGACTTTAAAACTTAATTATAAGTGACTGGGTTGGGGCGTGTCACACACACACACACACAACCCTCATGTATGAAATGAAATATGTAAATATGCAATACTGGAGTGTGTTGTGTGTTAGTTTTCTACCCAAAGACCATTGATCTTGGCTGATGTAGACATTCTTGAAATTCATTGAAGATGCAATGAAGTAGGAGTGACTCAACTTAATTTTGTCTTCTTTTCCAAACTAGTTGAGCTCCTATATAGTGTAGAATCAAGTGAGTCAACTATATAGTGTACTTCATCTTGTTATCCTTAATAAAAACTATTAGCGATGATACCAATTTTGGTACCACCCAATAATGTAAAAAGGCCTCAACCCAGGACAACCTTGAAGGTGAAACAATGGTGGAAAACAAATATATAAGTAAAGAAAGAGGTGAGGCAATGGAGAGAAAGACTATAAAGCAAGTGGTTCAGCCATCTGGCCTACTCCACTGTGCATGTGTGTGTGAACTTCACTATGAAAATGGGCTCTAATGGCCTTGTGATATAATTCACTCAATTTTCTCTCTCTATTGTGATTTCGACAGAGTTCTTGCTAGGGTTTTAATTATCGATCCTTTACATTGATGAGGAAGATAAGTATCCCCAAGCATGTAATAAGCATGTGTAAAATATTCCTGCTAATAAGGATAAGCCACCTGTCGCTGTCACATGTAGATCATGATGATGAAATATTCCCCTACGTGTGAGGGAGATCTTGTTATAACGATTTTGTGCGCATGGGATCTGCAACCCACGCGTCCCCCAATCCACGAGCTCTGCCAGTTATTCGGTGTCGACCGCCTGGATGAGGGCGAGGTGGAATCGTCAAGCTGGCTCCTCTGATGGTAAGAGAATTGTCTTGTTGGGCTACTTTCAGTCAGTCCTCATCCTCCAGATGATGGACGAGGACGAGACACTTTGTGCAGGGTCCACAGTCGAGCCATAACTTTCCAGTCTGACAGTCTGGCACTGGTCGACCTTGGTCGAGGGAGTCCAATCCAGGGAAGAGGCTATACTTAGTATATTAATCACCCCTGTCCCTTAGTCTTTAATGTGAATGGAAGGATCATGGATAAAACATCTTTGGGCAGAAGGTTTAATATGAACCTTTGGTTGACATTTGGCAGTCATCTTATGGAATAGCGTGTGGCTTAAGAATGATGACTATAAGTGTGTCCTAGGGTAGCGTTCCCTAATGATGGCCGCCTTGGAAGTTGTGCACAATGATTACAAGTATTTAAATATTTTTAAAACCCCCCATTTCTCTTTCTTCTTCATTTTTCTCGCGCCCACATTCTCCCTTTCTACAATAACTTCGTTTTCTTTCTCTCTTCCAACTATGCTTTTTCGGCAGGTTTTAGGGCTCCTCTCTGTTTTTTCAAACATCAACATCCACCGGGTAACCTCCCCACCCATTTCTCTAAAGTTTTCTCCATTAATTTAGTGGCTTTGAGTTTGTATTATTTTTCGGTGAGAGTTGAGTTTTTCGAAAGCCTTGGTCGGAGGTTTTAAAGATGCTTGGTTTTTTTTATTGGTGGTTCTGGAGTTAGGATAGAGGGTTAGGCTTACCCCCACATTTTATTGTCTTGTTTTCTCATTGGCCGTGTTGCCAAAATTCCTCCGATCACCTTCTTCGATGGTATTTAAGCCTATGTTCTTGGGTTGTTCTTGAAGAAACGATTCAGTATCCCTTTTAAATCGATAGGTCAATAGTGGTCAAACTTCAAAGTGTTTGCCTTTTTATCCTTTATTTTAGCCAAGTTGAGTCTCAACCACTTGAAAGTTAAAAACCATCTACGAGCTAGCAGAAAAATACCCCACACTTAAGAAGAGGTATTTCGAGAAGATACGCAGGATTGAGAGAGAGGCCAAGGCTCGTCGCAAAGCCGGAGCCGATTTTACTCGCCCTATCTTCCCCATTCCCCTAAAAGTCATCCTTACTCCATCATCTGAGGTCGGTGGGGATGATATGCCTAATTCATCTTCTGCCTCAACTAACAGTGGAGATTATTTTGAAGAAGCCATGAGACTTTCACCCTCAAATCCTGAGGGGTCTGAGTCGATTAAGAGTTCATCTCGGTCTTTATCTTCCAACCATGCTGAGTCATCTAGTCAGAACAACTCCTTAGTTGAAGTTATGTCTGATAATGTTGAGTTATCCAGCCAGGACGACTCTTCAGTTTAAGTCACCTCAGACCATGGTGAGTCGAGTATTAACGTTGCCATTCCTCCACCTACTATTCCTCTCTTGGCTTTAACTAAGAGAGAATTCCAAGAAAGATTCCATGATGGGGCCTCGATTGCTCAGCCTTCGGGTGAAGAGTACGATTCTGATGCCGGGGAACCATTAAATTATTTATACGCAGAGACCTTTCAATCCACTGTCAAAGAGTCATACCTTCTTTTTTAAAGGCACTTGTATGGTATCAAATATGATATCTCTATGATGGTCAGATGAGGATGAGAGAATGTTTGGAGGCTGAGAGGACGAAGTTACTGTCCACGATAAGATGTTTAGGATCGACATTCGTCTCCTATTCCACCCTTATGTCCGTGCCATCTTATCTGCTATGGGAGTTGCTCCTTCCCAATTAACGCCGAATTCATGGAGGATTATAATCGTCTTCGTATCTCTTTGGATGAAGAAATACGAGGACAACCCTTTAGTAGAAATATTTAGGGATTGTTATAATATTTCATCCTCAAGGACCCAGCCCCGCTACTACCACTTAGGGGTTAGAAAAGCCCGATAAGAAAATCATCCATGTCAATCAGATATCGAATCGCTATTGGAAGCCAAGCTTCTTTTTTGTTTCTGGAGAGTGGGAATTTTCGGCTAACGCCGACCGTTCTGAGGACGAGCCGAGAGTTCCTTGTGCCTGGGCTAACCCTTCCATGTCCGCTAAGATGGATCCGGGTCTTAGTATTGCCCATAGGGAGAGGGTCGAGTTCTTGAAGAGTCAAGGAAGATCTGACTATTTAGAGACGTCCGGTCTGGGGGTTGACCCCCTAGACGAGTTGTGTGAGTTATTAAACTTTTCTGATCACAAGTCTTTTCTCATCTTTTATTTTTTATTACTAATCATTTACGTCTCTTCTTTGCAGGCCGTCCTCCTCATATCTTGGACGAGCTTTGGAACATAACAACCCCCAACCTAAAGAATGCTTTTGTCAAGAAGGGTGGCAAACAACCCATAAAGAAGATGACAACCAGTTGGTCGATCCAAACCGAGGTCGGTTAGAAAACAATTAGTGGCTATTATAGTCTTTGTTGTTACTTTAATTGTTTCCCTTACTCATATTTCACTTTTAAGAAGCAATAAATTAATTGAGGATTCTTCTTTCCATTTGTTCCCCATGATCCATTATGCTTGAAATGAGCGATTGATGCCATGATTTTTTAGGCAATCCAAACACCAATTCCACTGTTGGAATCATAAGATTAAGTATTTTTAAATCGAATATGTTTATTTTTACAAAAGGAATACAAAAATTAAACTCGTGCCATTTTATTTCACGTACTTCTTTATAGTTTGGACTCATGTTTAATCAAAGTATAATCCATTTCTTGAGAGATTGAAAGTATAAAAAGACCTACAAATGCAAGACAAAATTGTTTATAATTGCAAGACAACAAGAAGTCAATACGAGATTATATAAACCCATAAAAATGGTGAAGAACTGCGATGATGACATGTACGTAAAGAAGTTATCTACAAATGCAAGACAAAATTTGATTTAAGTTCATGTAAGTTATTGATCTGATATTGGGGTAGGGGTGGGGGTGATGTGTGTATGTGTGAGTTGTGTGTGCACATAAGAAAATTGAGGAGGAAGGATAAGGGGGAAAAAGAGAAATTATTGGATATTTGACGGTGTGTGTGTGTGCTGCAAGTGTGAGATCGCAAGAAAATAAGAAAAAAGAAGAATAAAAGCGAGCGAGAGTTTGATGGGAAAAAAGATATTTTGGTAATTATCCTCATTTTAAATGCCTCCTCTATGTATCCATTAGTTTTTTAACGGTAGTCGACAAATGGGTCATTTTAAATTGTTTCACTTCAAGGGAAAAAATAGAATAATGTGTAAATTGAGATGTAAAAATAGTACATAGGGCATAAATGTAATTTACTCAATTAAAAACTATATTTACAATCTCTCTCTCATCCGACCGGCATTTCCTTACCTTATCCCTTACACTTGTAAATCCTAGGCAACCAAAACCCTGCAAAAACCTCCATCAATGACCACGCTATTAATACACAACCCCAAAACCTTCCATTTTTGTTCGCTCTAATTTTGTTGATGTTACAAACCCATCTAATTTCTACACACATGGAGCTTTGTTCGGCCTTGAAACCTGACCTCTCCTTCTCATTCTCTTTCTCACCTTTCCCTTTCCAAACACATAAATCCTCAAAACCCATCTCCCCAAAATTTCGAATTTTCTCCGTGGCACTAGATTCCCAAGAACTCCCCCAAAACAGCCCCCAAAGACTCCTCAAAGAGCTTGCTGAGCGAAAAAAATTTGTCTCCCCAAAAAAACGAGTACCCCCCAAAAGATTCATCCTAAAACCCCCACTAGATGATGCCAAATTAGCCCAAAGATTCCTCAACAGCCCACAATTATCACTAAAGTCATTCCCTTTATTGAGTTCTTGTTTGCCATCTGCAAGACTCAACAATGCTGACCAAACATGGATGGAAGAGTACTTGTTGGAAGCCAAACAAGCCCTTGGGTACCCTTTAGAACCATCGGATACTTTTAGCGATGATAACCCAGCAAAACAATTTGATACTTTGTTGTATTTGGCATTTCAACACCCACATTGTGAGAGGACAAATGCTAGGCATGTGAGGGCTGGGCATTCGAGGTTGTCGTTTTTGGGAGAATATGTGCTTGAGTTGGGTTTGGCTGAGTTTTTCTTGCAGAGATATCCGAGGGAATCCCCCGGGCCGATGAGAGAGAGGGTGTATGCGTTGATTGGGAAGAGGTATCTTCCCAAGTGGATTAAAGCTGCTAGCTTGCAAAATTTGGTCTTCACGTTTGATGATATGGATAAGTTACTCCGAAAGGACCGAGAACCGCCAGTCAAGTAAGTTACAGAGTTTGATGTTTTTGAGTTAATTATAGTGAATTGTTGCCACTAGGCCATGTCTTGGTAGAATGTTGAGAATATACATTCAACTGGGGAATATTAAACCCCTAAACCACTATTATTTCCACACGTTGAATATTATATCTGTTATTAGTATGGTTTTAGAGCATGCTATTTCATAATTGGTTAAGTATCTTACATTATTCAATGAAATTGTTCATGCGTTTCACGTACAAAACTAATGTTTTATCACAATCCTTTGGATGCTTCGATATTAAAATGGTGTCATTGTTAATATTGCCATGATATTGCTATTCATTTCAGATTATTGGGGTGAATACTCCAACTTTAAAATCATGCCAATGTAAAATATATTTTAAGATCCAATGGTCCAACTGCTCTATGTCGCCCAATATAATTCATAATTGGTTCCCATAATATACAAGATTTTTTGGACTCTCCACCCATAACCAATTGATTATGGGCTTGCCAACCTTATGACCTCTAATTTAGCCTAGGGAAATATGTGAGTATTCGTAATCGAATCATCTGAGGAATATCAAATGTAAACCTTAAGATGTATCGACCAGTCCCTATTTCATGTAGGAAGTTTTTAATTCTGAGACATTGACTGATAGGCAGTGGGTAAAGGTTCTAATTCATAGTTCTGTGACTGTATTTCTAGTGAAATAAATTAGAATGTGCCCATTGTTTTTTTAATTACAATTATCAATGCTGTTGCCACAAATGCAAATGATGATAAACCAAGTGGGTTGCCTAGCGGCATGGGCTCGTACCTGATTGCAGAGTCTAATCATATCACGTATGGGGATTAGTCAAATGTTCTAAGAGGTCTTTGGGTACCCCGATTTCTATAAAGCAACAATCGATGATGCATATTGCAAAGACCTCGAGTCTGTGAGGTAAGAGCCCATGCCACTAGACAACCCTTGGCATGTTCTGAATTCGCCTGACACTGATGATTCTTCTTGGCCACAACTTGACACCAATGGCATGTCCTGACTTGGCCCTGGTATCCGTCAGCAAATGGCACCCCCTTTGTTTATTTATTTATACCTTCTAAACCTACTTAAAGTGGCTAAAAGTGAGAGCTAATAACAGTTTAACGAAAAGTTTGCAGGGGATATTTTGTTGTTTCAGTTTCATTCATGAGAAACAACTGTTTGATGAAAACTTTTTGTTTTTGATCGGAGAAAAAAGAGCCAACGCATTTTTTTATTTTATTTTTTGACATGTTGGGATACTTTGGGACATGCTAAAGGACATGCTCACAGTTCCGGGGGTACAATATAATTAGATTAAAACGAAAAATGGACTCAAAATGTAATTTGTTTTGGTTGAAATTCTGGATACTAGTTTACGCGTCCCTAACGTGTGCGTGTCCTACATTTTAAAAATTATCGTGTCCGTGTGTCAAAGTGGGTTGGGTCGCGTCTCATTGTTTGTGTTAGGGCTTTGTAGCTTTAATCCAAGACTGACTATAAGCCCGATTACTATTCTCGACAAAAACTGAAGCTGCACACAGGAATCATCTAATACATTCATTCCAACTTAATGAAAAAACTAATAATAATCACGAGTCTCTCCCGATGGTAGGAGACAAAATATCCCATGATGTTGCTGAAATTTCAATTTTCTCCCAAAGAGCTCCGTTTTCAATCTTCTTGTATTCAAAGATTCTTGAATCGGACAAGACTATGCACCTCCATAAATGTCGTTTCTTTTTCCTTTCATTGATCACCAACTTTATATAGAATTTTGGAAGTGCTCCTCACCCCAAATTCCGTTATCACTTTCCTCCATATGAAGGAAGCCATATTGCCCTGAACTAACATGTGATTTAAATCTTTGCCAATGTTGAAAAAACACTCTAGAGGTGTAAGCGCCTCAAGGCGAGGTGGTCCATTATTGCGAGGCTATAACCCCAATGGCTAAAGCAGAGGCTTACACTCCGATGGTGAGATGCAGTTCGAGACGAGGGGCTGAAAAACCCTATAAAAAATAGACTTACCGCAACATTTGGAGATCACTTCGACTATTATCTCTCTCTGCTCTCATTACCGATATCTCTCCACTCTTTTATGAAGCATTGACACTCTCTCGAGGCCAGTTAGATGCCTGTCGGATTTGGACATGCCACCGACATGCTGGGACGTGTCTGACAGGACCTTTTTTTTTTAATTTTTGTAAAATTGGACATGCAAACACCCTTGGACACGCCAGGGATACTGAGGGTCACGATTAGGGCCGTTTTAAAATTTTCAAAAAAGAATCGTGGGGAAAAAGTGTAATAATGATTTTTCTCGAACAAAAAAGGTGAGAACATATATAAAACCTACTCTCTAATCGTGTAAACATCACCGACATAAAAGAGATGTTTTTTTAAAGTACAAACAAAGAAATCAAAAGAATAGTTGAGTGCAAAGAGAAAATCGGCATTGCACTCTGGAGGTCGCATTGCCAGCCACTTCCTTCTCATTCATTCATGACTTTGCTTTGAATAGTGTATACCTATGTGTTATAACTCTGTGCATGTATATTCTATTTTAGGGTTTTAACGGAATATATTTTAGGGTTTTATTTTCTGAATATATTAAAGTTGCATTATCTCTTTAATCGTGATGTATTTTCCCCACTCTCTATGTGTGTGTGTGTGTGTGTGTGTGTGTGTGTGTGTATATATATATATATATATATATATATATATATATATAATGTTTTTTTAAAGATGTAAACGGGATTGGGTATGCGTTCATATGGTGTTCAGTTAGGGGAGGCCGCACCTTTTGCGGCATTCGAGTTCAGCTAGTCTCGGCCAGTCTAGCAAATCTTGGCCCATTCATGCTATAACCAGGTTGCTCTTGAACCCACGACCTCGTTCGGATAACACTTGATGTAAATAGGATCGTGTGTTATCTCATCCAGGGACGGGAAAGCCATATGATGTGGAGAAAAAGTATTATGCAGTTAGAGCACCACGTGTCCGTGCTCAACACTAATAAAGACACGACATGGATGCACATGTAAAAATATTGTCTTTATAGTGGGGGCACGTGGGACACATCGCATCCGTGTCATGTCTTTATTCGTGTTGAGCACGAACATGTGGTGCCCTAAGTGTATGATACTTTTTCTTATATGACGTGCCATCTCATCAGAAAACCATATGGTGTCCGGTGAGGGGAAGCACACCTTCTAGTCCAGCAAGCCTCGGCTCAATCAACCTAGAATATGCTCCTACATCAGTTGTGTTTATATGTCTCTGTGTTTTGTTTTTTGAGTAGTTGTTTTATTTTACTATATATAAATTGGTTATTTGTTGATTGATTATTAGTTTAGAATATAGTATACAATTTATTGTACATACCAAACCTTTTTGCATTAGTTTGTTTTACAATTAGCATGCTAATTTGAATCTTTTCAAAAGAAAGTGTGAAGTGATCATAATATTCTTATATATTATTGTTTTGCTGGAGACTAGTTGGATTGCTGTATGTTCCTTTAAATATTGAGTTGATGAAAAGATGAGTAATGAAATGTGTAATTTGTGGATTTTAGCAATGAGGTTAATTTTCATCAATATAAAAAATATAAATTGTATTTAGCGTGTCCCCTTATCTTAGATTTTTGAAAAATGCTGTGTTAGTGTGTTGTGTCGCGTGCTAATGTCTCTTTTTTTCTTTATGAACAGTGGAACACACATATTTTTTTACAACTTTAAAACTTCTATATTGATGTTTGAAAAAGAATAACATTTTTTTAGTTTGTGTTACATATATTGATGGGAATGAGAGTTTATTTTAGTATTTTCTTGCTTTTATTGTAATTTTCCTTTATTTTAGAGCTTTATTAGTTTCCAAGTATGTTTGGGACTAATATGCTATTTTTAGATATTAGTTGCCTTCTTTAGTCTTTTTGGGTAATAGCTTGTTTAACAAGTTAATCTCTCCTATAAATAGTCCCCTTGGCCCTCATTTGTACTTCACTTTTAATATGGAGAATAGAGAATATAGAGAGAAAGAAACCCATTTCATTTCTTTAGTTGTTGTTGTTGTGTAGCTAATTGTTGTGTAGATAACTTCTTTTTTTACGCTTCCGCACCCAAATTCACATCAAATTGGTATCAGAGTCGCGTTTGTTCTTGGCGCGAGGATCATTATCAAATACGAATCAGATTCCGGATGGGACCACTCCGACTTCATTCTACGTACAACAAGTCCCACCATCGAAACCCTAATTATCCAAATCCACCCAGTCTACACCTTTGCCCCCCCCAAAAAACCCTAATTTCACAAACCCTAACCCTACCCACAACCAAGAAAATACCACCACCAAAGAAACTGTCACACCACCACAACCCGCCTGCCGGAATACAAAAAATAAGAACCAAGAACACCCATACCAACCCGACACAGCTCTTCCCACCACCCAAACCCCACACCGACCCTTCCGAAAATCAAAACCTTTGGGTGGTGGGAAGAGCTGTGTCGGGTTGGTATGGGTGTTCTTGGTTCTTTTTTTTTGTATTCCGGCAGGCGGGTTGTGGTGGTGTGACAGTTTCTTTGGTGGTGGTATTTTCTTTGTTGTGGGTAGGGTTAGGGTTTGTGAAACTAGCAAAGGTGTAGACCCTTGAGTCAGGAGTTCCGAACACTCACCTTTATCGGGGGTCATCCGCCCCTTCCGGGTCAGCCCAACAATTTCCCAGCCACTACTGACCCCATTACCGGCGCCAAAACACCCTCCAAACCCTCCGATCCAACCCCTATTTCGTACCATAACCTTACATTCCCCCAAAACCCTAACCCTAACCCTAATAAACATTTTTATTCAACCCCGGTAACCTCCCACCACATCACAAATCCTAACCAAATTTTCCCATCACTCGGACCTCTTCAACACACTAATTACCAACTAATTTCTGAAAATTACAATTCAGCCCTTGCATTTTTCAATAATTACAAATCTGCCCCAAATCTATCAAGGTCCTATGATTTAACCCCTCCCTCACCCGAAGAATACATTTCTTACAAATTCTCGTGGGATGTACCCAATACGACCTCGATATGAATGCATATGCCGATTTTGATAAGGTTAGTTGTGCCATCATCAAGGAAGTCCAAAGTCTTCAAGCTTCTTGGGCCGAGACGGATTCATATCTCTCTCTAAAACTTTACACATTGGCATATAGTGCTTATTCTATTGGAGAGTATGAGATGTACCATCAATACCTATATAGATGTCGAGCCGAGTATTATGAGATGGAGATGGCACGTGAATAATGGATACGTGCATGAGCGAGGTATTTGATCCCATATTTGGAGTACTTGTCCACCGGTGTACCTCCTCTGACATCCGATGTCATTCTTGCGCACGCCAATGATACTATTTCTTCGGATATGCTTCACGAGGATGTCTCCGAGGTTGTTGAGACCCCGACTATGCTTGATAGTGCATCCGTGTTCCTTCCTTGTGACTTTTTTCCCATATTCGAGGAGGATGGATAGATCACTTATACTCGATATAAGGATTTGGAGACATTTGAGATTATGGACTTCATTCCTATCTTTGGGGTAGAATATCAGGGGTACTTCCTATGTGATTTTTTCGATTTATTTGTTGAAGATGGTTTGGAGATCCGCACTCACTATCGAGAGGTGGAAATATTTGCTTTGGAGGATTTCTTTAAATTGATCATGATAATGAGTTTTGTGATGATGGTTTGGTGATTGTTTCTTTTGAGGAGTATATGTTGCGTGGGGTGATCACACTTGGTGTGGAATTTGTGGACCCCTTTTGGGTTCCTTATCAAGAGCGCTCCACAACTCATTTACATATTTCGATGCTACGGCGACTCATTACGGGGAATTTGGATGGAATTTGTCATCAATGGCCTTCTCCGCGTCAATTTTATGTTAGCTCTTCATTTGGACGGATAAGAGGCCACATTTCTATTCATTGGCCATGGCATAAATTTGGAGTTTTTCTTCGCGGATATTTTGCAAGTCGTTATGCGGGACGCTTCAAAGGACGACTTCCTTTTCAAGTAGGGGAGCCCGCGGATGATGCCCTCACCCACACTTTTGTCGCGTGGGACGAGATCCCTCAAGTAGGGGAGAATGATGGGAATGAGAGTTTATTTTAGTATTTTCTTGCTTTTATTGTAGTTTTCCTTTATTTTAGAGCTTTATTAATTTCCAAGTTTGTTTGGTACTAATATGTCATTTTTAGATATTAGTTGCCTTCTTTAGTCTTTTTGGGTAATAACTTGTTTAGCAAAGCTAATCTCTCCTATAAATAGGGTCAAGCTAATCTCTCCTATAAATAGGCCGCTTGGCCCTCATTTGTACTTAACTTTTAATATGGAGAATAGAGAATAGAGAGAGAAAGAAACCCATTTCATTTCTTTAGTTGTTGTTGTTGTTTTTGTGTAGTATAGATGTTGTGTAGATAACTTCTTCTTTTACGCTTCTGCACCATATATATACTTTGATGATGTATAGACCACATAGTTTGGGGGCTCATATTGAATTCTATTCTTTTTTGTTTTGTTTTGTTTTGTTTTGTTTTTAGGCATTTTGATTTTATTGTATATGTTTCAAAATATTGTCAAATTAATGGTTTTGCACTTGTATATATACTCTTGTGATATATATTAACGTAAATTAAGACGTCAATGAAAATACAAATTGACACTCAAGTAAGAGATTTAACAAACAAATTGAAGAAACATATAATGATTTTACTATTTGGGGTGAAGAGATATTTATAGGGGGAATGGGAAGGATCTAGAAGGGTGACATCAATACCTTAAATAGAGAAGTGGGCCGAGGCCCATGTGATGTTTGTCACATGACCTAGGAGCACATCATTTTCCTATAATGCTCCTTATAGAAAGCTTTCCACTAGCCTTATACAAGCAACAAAAACGTGACAAAAATAAAAATGGAAGACCAAAATTACTAAAAGTTACTAAAATATCCCCAAAGCTTCACTAATTTTCATCTCTCTCCCCCATCTGAAAAGAGTTTGACCTCGAACTCAAAAGGGGAACACCACTAGAATTGGGATCAATGGGTATGATCGTGGCAATCAACGTCTGGTGCTTGACCTCACCCTCCTCAAGCTCCTCGTCAGGTGGCTCCGAATCATCCGTCACAAGCAGGGTCCTCTTTCGTGCCTTGGAGCACTCTGCAACACCACAATTGAAGCACTTTATAGCAACTGGCAGTGCGTTCGAGGCTCGAGATGGGACAACAGTTGTAGATTTGGGGTGGAAAGTTGCTGTGGCAGTAGTGCGGTGGTAGGCCTCAACTTTGATCGCGTACTCAACTGCCTTGACGAACGATATCTCACGTAAAGCCAAGTCCCGATGAATATAAGGCTGGAGTCCCTAGATAGCGGCTGATCCGTTGAGTCTCGATCTCACCCAGATAGGCCCGAGTGCAACTGCTCAGTGTAGATGGGGGCTAATGAGGTTCCCTCTCTAATGCCTTAGACCCGAGTGTAAAGGTCACGCTTGTATGTCGGTGGGATGAAGAAGGCTTTCAACTTTGTCCTCAACGGATCCCAGGTTTGGATTGGAGGAAGCTCAGAAGTCGCTTGACGTTGCACTGTATCCTTCCACCAAATTCGAGCAATTCCCTTAAATTTGGTGGCGGCTAACTGAACACGCTTGCACCCCGTGATGCGCTTGTAGTCGAACACTGTCTCCATCGCATCAATCCAGTCCACAAGAGCATCCAGAACCAAATGTCCGTCGAACATCAGCACATCCACCCTAATATCGACTTGGAGGCTCTTGGAGAGAAGGCGGAGTGCTAGAGGCAGGTGATTATCCCCCAATGGTGGATTCGCTGAGTCTTCATCCTCATCGTCGACAAAATTATCAAAAACGGGCCGGATTCGGTGCCGAGGTACGTGGACTGGGGGTGGTTCAACTGGTGTTGGGGCATCATCGCAAACAGGGGCCTTAGGCTCCTCCGGAGGGTAGTAAAGAACAATCATCCAAAAAGTGCCCCCTATCGTAACAAAGAAAACAATGACGGTCCTCAATCTACATAAAGGGTGTCACCTTAGGGTTGAGTGAGTCAAAAGGGATGGTATTAATGCACCACTCCTCGTGCATCGGGACCCTACCATCTCCATAAAGAGAAGCAGACTTGGGTGGAGGGGATTCTCCTTCAAAATGCCCGAATTGTATACATGGGCGATCGAGGATGAGGGGCTGGTGTAGCTACTCTTTAACCCGCCGACGATAATCACGGGTGGCATCTTGAGGGTTATTGAGAACAAAAATGGCTGAGCGGGTTTCTCGTACAGAATCGGTTTAGGTACCTGTAGGTGGTAATTTCCTACAGGTGATGATATTCAATACATACAAGCCAAACAAGAATGAATATGACAGAAAGTAATGAGATCACACACACAACACAAGATGTACATGGTTCGACAACGTACCTACGTCCACAGAGTGCTAGGGTTTGTTTTTTATTGCTTCAGAAAACTACTCGGCAGAGTTGTAGAACTGCTTGACGTTACAATATTGCAAGCCCTCATGTGGGACGGTTTTACAACTTAGGAGTCTTAAGCCTCGTTAATAGCTATCCCTAAGAGTTCAGGCCTATCCTTTACCATGATCAACTGTTATAATTAAATAAGTCGAAGAAGTCTATCCCGTCTTGAAGACTTCATGAGGATTGAGGTGCACGTGGCCTGGGCAGTTGCCAACGTGATCTTTGACCCCACAACACCCGAGTAAGGTGGCGAAGGGGCCAGTTTTGTTCGTTTGTAAGTTCGGGTCGGGTGAGGGGAGCGACATGATCGAATGGGTGTTTTTGACCAGAGGTGGGAAAATCGGGGTTTTTTCTGTCCGGGGCTTGCTGGGTGGGTTGGAAATTGTAGGGCTCGGGTCGGGTTGAGTGGAGGTAGGTAATTTGGGGGTTTGAAGTTGTATAGCCAGAGGGACAAAGGGTCGCAGGGATCTGATAAGGAGAAGGTGTGGGGGAGGTTCGGCTGAGGGAGGGGCCGTGAAGGACTAGGGTGGTCAGAGGCTCCCTTTGACGGACTGAGGTGGGGTTTTCTGGACTGAACGGTGCTGGGTGGGTAGGAATCTAAGGGTTGCGGGTAGATCTAGGGTTTCAATGGTCAGAGAGGGTTGGAATACCAAAATATATGGTTTCGGCCGGAGTTTTGTTAGGTCGGTGGTTTTGGTTGAGGTCAGTGGCAACGGAATGATGTAGATTTGGGGATGTGTGGGCTGTGTCGGGAATCAGAGGGTTGTCCCGGTTGACGGGAGCTTGATCGACAGGTGGTTGCCGGCTGGTGGTCGGCAGGCGAGGAGGAACATAGGGACTGGCGGTGGTGCAGTGGGACGCCTTGCGGTGGTGGCAATCAAGGGAAAGGAGCTCGACCTTTCAAGCCATGGCTACAGTTTCTTCCAACCGAGCACTTAGTCTCTCCGCTTGGGTGGGTTTCTACGTTGCCATTTTTTTGCTTGTTTTTACGATTTTGATTATATAACAACAACGGTAATGGGTGGAGCGTTCCTCGCTTTGATGCCGGTTGACGTAATTTAAGCTGTCAGTGGCAATATAGAACGACACTCAAGTGAGAGATTTAACACTCAATTTGAAGGAACGTAAGATGATTTTACTAGTTGGGGTAAAAGGAATATTTATAGGGGGAATGGTGACATCAGTGCCCTAAATAGGGAAGTGAGCCTAGGCCCATGTGATGTCACATGCCTAGGAGCACCCTCTGTACATCATTTTCCTATAATGCCCATTCTAGAAAGTCTTATTATACAAACAACAAAAACATGATAAAAATAAGAGAAAACTAATAAATATAAAAGACTAAAAATTACTAAAATATCCCCAAAGCTTCACCAATTTCCTTCATATATAGACCATTTAGTTTGCTTGCATGCCGAATTCTACTAAACTTCGTTATTGGATATACACGATTTTATTGATGTTTTAAGTATTGTTAAATTGATTCATTTGCATATATATATATATATATATATATATAGAGAGAGAGAGAGAGAGAGAGAGAGAGACTCCAGTACATACCAAGTTTACATACCGATTTTTTAACATAATAAACAAATTATTTTCGAGTTGAGTTTTTTTGTGTGGTATTTAAACATTTCAAGGAACCAAAATAAAAAAATTCAACTAAAAATAACTTTTTTTGCTATTTTAAAAAAATCAGTCAAACTTTCACACTTCTAAAGCACTTTAAAAGCTGTGAATGTTTGACCGATTTTTTTAATATAGCAAAAAAAGTTATTTTGAGCTGATTTTTTTTATATGGATCCCTTGAAATGTTTAAATATCACATAAAAAAATTCAATTCAGAAATTAATTTTTTAATATTTAAAAAAAATAGGTTTGCGTCAACAAGTATGTATACTTGGTATGCATGAGTGTCTGCCTCTATTTGTATATACACATATAGGCCATCTCAGGCGCGCCCGAGACAATGCGGACTTTTGTGTGGACCATTTTTTTACAATAGTAAAAATTTGAATTTTTTGATGATTGTTTTTCCCGAGATGATCTTTATAGTGAGAAGATCATCTACAAAAAAGTTTCATAAAAAAATTCAATCCAAAAGTGTATGAGATGATCATCAAAAGTTCAACGGCCAATAATGCACATATTCATCATTTTGCACATCATTTTTTTTAAAGTAATGAAAAATTGAATTTTTAAATGATTTTTTTGGATGATCTAAAAAAATTATCAAAAAATTCCATATTTTACTATTTAAAATAAATGGTTTTTCCAGTATTATGTACAGTGGCGGATCCAGAAATGTGAATAAGAGGGTGCCAAACAATGTATATCTATTTTTGTAGGGCCCAAAACTATAAAAATATATATTTTTTTCTAAAATTTTAAAACTACAAGGTTAAAATTTAAAATTCTTTAAAGTTTGGGGGGGCCAAGGCCCCCCCTTGTATCGGCCTCTGATTATGTATATATGAGGTCCAGGTCCTTAAAGGGAATCTATATACATATACCAATTTTATTATTGAGTTAATACTGATGTGATGACGATACTGTTTATTGTGTTGATTTTATTGCTTCATGGATGCCTTGTCATGATAGCTATGCTACATTATTTTTTTGTTTTATTAGTATACTAGCATGTAGGCCACGCGATGCGTGGCCAACATTTCATAACTTATTACTTATTATTTTCATTTGTTGCCAGACAATTTTAGGAATGAAATGAGAATGAATATAGTAATATAAAAAAAAGCAGAATAATCTGTTTGTGAATTGGTCCTTGGAAGGCTAAAATAAAAAAATTGATGTCACGGTTTTGAATCAGAATCAGGTACTGACAGTGCTTTTGTGTTAGTGAAGTTGATGTTTAGGAGGAAGAGTTGATTACGCATAGTTCTTCTCGAATAATTGAATACATGGCGCACTCAAGATCCCATTTACCTCTGCAATATCTTGATCTTCCTCAATATCAATTTCAACAAAGTTAATATTTTCCCCAATTTCATCTATAAGGTGCTAAGAATTTGCTTCAAAGTTTTATAAGAATCACATGTTGGCCTAATATATAGCACATAAAATATTTGCTTCAAAGTTTTATAAGAATTTGCTTCAAAGTTTTATAAGACACAGCGTTAGCAGCCCTGACAGGAGTAATAAAAATATTTGATATAGAACTGATAGTATCCTTGATAAAACTTTCATGTTTTCAAAGCCTTTAAATAACTGAAAACAACCTGTTCTAGAACTGATGGGGCCAAGAACCGTGAAGGTGGTACAGTATACGGAATTGAAGTGGGGAAAAAATTATGATAGGATTCAATAACAGATTAAGAATTAAACCATTTATGTTCCTGACATGTTGTATATATCAGTTGAAAATAAATCTAAATATAGATAGATGAATTAAAATTTGCATATAAATTAGAAAGTAATGGCACAGACATTTTATCAAACACTTGGGAAGCAAATTTATTTACATTATATAAATTGAGAGGGCCAAAGAGTTAATACGCATTGCATAAATTCGCATTTCATACAACCACACATATGTACATCAGACAAAGGCGCACCTTGTTTATAAATTCAGTCCACTTTTAATCTCCATATAACTAATAAAAAACTTTATTGAACATACTTTTGTAGTGTAATGCATGTTGTATTAACCCCTACAACGCTCCTATTTTCGTTTTTATATGACAATTGAAATAAGTAAACTCTTATATAAATTTTCGGCTTTAAATTATGTAATACATTTGCTTGCTTTTCTTTATTTCCCTCGAATCTACAACTTCACTGTATTGAACAAAAAATGCTACAAGTGTCAAATATAAAATAGTCATAATAGTTTACTCACATCGCAATACTATCGTAAATCCAACACCATCGAAGAGTACTCATTTCCTCACGTCTCAAATTAAGAGACGTTTGATTGAAATTAAAAAAGAAAGGAAACCACATAATGAGAATATTCAAATTACTGAAGGGAAAAAATTCATGTTTGAGAGAAAAGAAAAGCTTTTAAGCCATTTTTACATTAAGAATCAAATAAAGGATATAATTAAAAGCAACTGCAATACATATTACATATTAGGCATTATCCATTGAGTCTACAGGAATTTCTTACATCACCACAGAATAACACCATCATACATCAAAAGCAATAAAAAAATATTCTAATATACACCAAATTAATTTAATCCATAAAATACAAAGATTTGATACAGTAGTTTTCATATTCTTTTGGAAAATACACAAATGACTACATGAGTTTGGGTATTTCAACAGAGCATATTTTTGTATCTAAAAACAAAATAAATAAAAAACATATTTGTAGACAGCAAAAGTAGACAAAAAAATAAATATTTCCTTATCATTTCACAATAACAGCATCAGACATCAAAAAAATAAAAATAAACTCTAATATACACCAAATTAATTTAATCCATAAAATATAAAGATTTGATACAGTAGTTTTCATATTCTTATGGAAAATACACAAATGATTAAATGGGTTTGGGTATTTAAACAGAGCAGATTTTTATATCTAAAAACAAAAATAAATAATTGTAGACAGCAAAAGCAGCCAAAAAAAAAAAAATCCTTATCAGACAGGAAAACCAATGAAAAAAATATTCTAATATACACCAAATTAATATAATCCATTTAATCTATTGTAATAGTCTACAAAGCATGCTTCTATCAAAACAAATTTGGATTGCATAGGTACCTGGAGTTCGATGCTTGCGTGAGATTGTCAGCTCCAGAGGATGTCTTCAATATTTGTACTCAGCCAAAACCCTTGGTATTTGGCATTTATGCCTTCTTCTCCGACTGTACATTTTGAGTGCTAGACTTGAAACGACGTCCTTCACCTCAACTTCTGTATCGTAAGAAGCAATTAGTGATGGGGTAGTGCAGTTAAGGCAATTGCGACGTTTCAGCTTAAAACGATTATCCTTCCCCTCACCTTCTGTATCGGAAGCAACAATTAGGGATGAAATTGTGTAATTAAGGCAATTGCCATGTGTCATCTCAAAACGATTCCGGACTACTATTTTATATATATACATAGATTTTTAAGTTGAGGCTTATGTCTCAGCGCACCTCGAGGTTTACGCTTCGCCTTGCCGCATCTGGACTAAAAGCCTCACCTCCGCCATTCACCTTGTTAAACATTGATCTTCGCTTATGTTACTACCATTTGGGATAAGGATGCCAGTTTTATTGCATTTGGATTATTGCATTAGTACTTACCTTCCCAAGTGTCACTAAAGGTTGACTTTTATAAGAGCATTAGACGAAAAGCGTAAAGGTTGACTTTTATATGAGCAGTAGATGAAAACCTTGTAATTGTATGCATAAGGTCCATGGTTGCCTTTTTATCATTTGAGTAGACAGGGCTTGTGTGAACCTTAAAAGCAATATGAGCTGAAAGAAACTGCACAAATATTATTATTGTTGATGAAGTTATGAACATATAGTTTTCGTTATGAATGATATATAATTTTTTTATAATGCCGACAGATATTAGTAATATGAAGCACTCAATTATCGGGTTTGGAAATATTGATGTAAAATGCCACTAAAAAATGATATGCGCAGTCAATAAAATCACGGTGTTATATTGCATGATCTGTTTCTTTGGTGCTAAGTCTGTTTCCTAATTTTCTTATCTAAATATAATCAGATTATAAGTGAGCATCTCTCGTAAAATACAAGCAACATCAAATCTGTTTCTTTGGTGCTAAGGCTGTTTTCTAATTATCTCATCTAAATATAATCAGATTATAAGTGAGTATCTCTCGTAAAATACAAGCAACACCAATCTCTTTAGAGACCACACTCTTTCTCCTAATCTACCTTTATCTTTTTCAATCAAGTTTGGTAGTTCTACTTGTTAATAAAAAAGAAAGAAATCAAGGTTGGCAGTTCTAAGCTGCGAGAGGATGATCTACTTGGTGGTCATAATCTGAAGTTGAACAAGAGAAGGATGGTTGTGACTTGTGAGGCACCAAATGTCCTGCGGAGAATAAATACGTGATGCTTTAGAAGAGAGGAAATGAATTCATTATACGAATGTTGTTGGGCTCCTTCAACTGAGTGAGACCACTCCTCCCCCCCCTTCATTTTTTTACCTTTTCAGTTTATACCTGCCTTTTATATGTGCACATTAATTATTTAGAAATAAAAAGAATATTTTGTGTTTATTTAATTTTTTTGAGTTGTCGATAGCATGATGTTATTTTCCCTCTTTAAATAGATACCTATCATGGATTATTATGAGTCCTCACTTTTGCATCATTCAACGTCATGATCAATTAATTTGTTGATCTCACCTATTATTTCTGGGTCGCTGCCTCATCTTTTCCATACATCGATATTTTGTTATTTTTTAATGATAAGCTGGTTGCAAACAAATTATAAAATAACAATATTTGATGGGCAGATCTGTATTTTGGGCTTTGTTTGGGGCGATATATTTGTGTTTTGGTATGCCAGAAGTTTACCGCGTTCTTTTCGAAGTATTTGGAATGGACTTGGAAGATGAACAGTGTCAGCCCAAGTTAAGGAGACAACTGGAAGACGTAGACTATGTCTCTGTTGAGTTTGAAGGGAGAAAGATCAGTTGGCAAGATGTTGCTTTATACAAGGTAAGCTTTATTTTTGCTTGTCCTCTTCATCATTCAATTCCTGCCTGAATCTTGTGATTAATAGAAAATGATGACTTGAGTGTTTATCCTGGGATTTATTTACAAATTATGTCTTTCTGCAAATGCAATCTCAATCAAAAACAAATTTTATACTCCCTCCATCCCATCTTAATAGTCCTGTTTTCCTTTTTGGATCGTCCCAAATTAATAGTTGCTTTTTTTTTTGGACGTAATCGACATACCAAATTCCACGATAGTGAACAAGGCTTGATCTTGGCCATTGATCGACTCAATCCTTATAAATAGTCATTTTCAAATAGCAACTATTAAATTTATATTTTAGAATCCTCTCACCGAGTTGGCGAGTTCGACAAACTTTTGCATATTGATATTAAACAAAAACGGATATTCTTATATCTTAATATACTCTTAATATGATCCAGTGAGAGACACTCGAGGGGCGTCATCTTCCTTTATCTTATTTTGTTTCTCTTGTAAATTTCCCATTGTTATTTTACTATTTTAATGCTAATAGTTAGTAATGAGTAAGGGATATTTTAGACTTTATATAATAAGAATTTTATAGCTTCATACGAGGTCATGGCCAATGTCATACCTCTAGTGATGTTACCAATGACCCTTGTAAAAGAGCCTTTGACATTCTATAGGCAATTATGATAAGAATGTTCCCTTCTCCCTAAATAATTATTGTAGCCCCAAATGGGAAAGACATTCAATTCATAGAAGTTTGGGAGGTGTTTCTTTGCGTGTTGATATTGTTTGGGTCATTTCGTAACATATCCTCATATTTCAGTTCTTGTTGTGTAAGAAAAATGTAAACAAATATTGCCTAACGCCGCCCGCACCCCTTTGGAGGTGTCCGCCAGCGTCATTCTCGACAAGTCGGACTGGTAATTTTTGACATGATAACCCATTTACGGTAATGACCCGAATGACACAATTAGCATGTATAGATTTAAGAGTACTCAAAACCTATACTCCAATAAAAAACAATACAACCCGAAAGTGACACATCTAAACCGTATTGCAACTTACTGCAGCTATTCTTTCTTACCACCAGCCAAATCTTACCACTGCTCTATCAGCCTTGACTGGGTTGTGTCACCTTTATTAGGAATCAGCAGCGGCTGACCAAGGGCCGCAGACCAGTGTGTTACTTGCTGCTGTCCGCGAGTCCCACTAACCCTATTTTGAATCCTGTACATTCCTGCCCCCATTCCGCCCCACCCTTAACACCGCCATCCCGTTGTAGTGGCAAACAGGCTGCGACGGAGCCCTCACAGTATCCCTCCATGCACTAGCCCCCTTACATCGCTAAGCCTCAGGCCCCACCACGGCCCCACATCGCCCTTTCCTTTTTTGTGCAGGTTCGCCATGTACCTTGGCAGCTTGTAGTTAAGGCCACTGCTATACAGTTCATCAAGGGGTCCCAACCCTTGCTCTGTACGTACCGATTGAGCCTCAATCGCGGCCCATTGCTCATAGCCTTCATGCCCCCTCACTGTCAAGCAGAGAGGGTGATATCTGTCTTCCCAAATCCAGCACTACTGTAATATACATTGTCGCACTTAGAGCTACATTATTGGAAAATTAAAGTTACAATAGTAAATAAGTGTTTCTGACGTGAACTGCACGTCAATGACCTAAAAATCACGACAATATGATTTCTAGAGAGAGAAACAAAAGAGTTCTTATATTTCAAGAATTGGAGAATTGAGTACAAAATGAGAATAAAAGACTCTATATGAGAGATATTACTTGCTAATCAAGTAATAGCTAAAATGACAAAAAGACTAACTAAGAAATAAAAGAATGCCTAATTAGTCCCAAACATGCTTGGAAACTAATTAAGGAAGGAAAAAGTCTAAAAAGAACTAAAAATAGAAAATACAATGGAAGTAAAAGGAAAATGAAATGGATCCCCATCACTCTCCTCCCCTCAAAAAGAGTTCGTTCACAAGCTCAAAGGGAAAGACGAACAGAGTCACCCGTCAAAACTGTAATCAATTCATGGCCAGGAGAATGCTCGATCTCATCGAGATACTCTGGGAGCTGATCCAACGCTAACAAGGCCTGCTGATGTGGCTGAGGGCAATCGGAAGCTCGATGTCCCACGGTGCTGCAATTAAAGCATCGAAATGTGGGAGGGTCTGTAGGGGTCGCAGCGGAAGCGGTAATAACTGGAGTAATGGCAGAAGATGTCGAGGCTGATGCTGCAGGGGTAATAGAACTCAAGGAAGGTGGAGGTCGGGATGCCGGAGGCGCTGCCAGGGCTGCATGATAGGCCTCGACCTTTGTAACATACTCTACCGCCTTCAAAAAGGTTGGTATCTCTCTTAATCCAAGGTCACGTCGAATATGTGGTTGGAGTCCCAGAATGTAGTTGCTGATCCGCTGATCCTCCGTCTCGGGCATGCGAGCTCTAGTGCGGAGGAGCTGGAACTAATCCGTATACTCTACTACCGAAGACGTATCCTGCTGGAGAGACTGAATGTGCGTAAAGAGGTCTCTCTTGTATGTCGGGGGTATAAAGGAGGAGCGACATTGAGATCGTGCCAGGTTTGTATAGGAGGGAGTCTTGCAGTTGTCCTACGATAACAAAGGTCATTCCACCAAACTCGGGCAAAATCCTGAAATTTGGTGGCAACTAGAACATATGAACGCCCCTGAACCCGTTTGTAATTGAATACTGTCTCCATAACGGCGAGCTAATCGGTCATATCATCCGGGAAAAATCTACCATCGAACATAGGAATATCTATACAGATATCCCCATGGAGACTCCGTGAAAGTAATTGGGGTGCTAATGTGAGTGGCCCTCCATCCTGATGAGCTCTCGGGTCCATCACGTCACCTGGTACAGGTGCAACATAATCAATCGGGGCCGGTGGCATCTGAACAGGTGGTGGGTGATGATGATGATCATGCTGGACCATGGGAGGTGCTCGGGGACCATGCTGATAGTGGGGACATGTGGCAATTAGGTGACCACGTTCTCCACAATAGAAGTACTGACGATCCTGTAATGGAATGGGGCGATGGGCTCATGGTGGGGGAATCCACTTGAAGACGCTACGGTGAGTATTCCTGGCGTCAGAGGAGGAAACGGAATTGGTGTAAAGTAGAGAGAGGTCATGATGAGATGGTGTGTGATGTGATGATGGGAGATGTGATATGTATGGTGGTGCGTGAAGATGCAAACGTGGATCAATGTTTTGATATTCAAAAATACCAAAATCATATGGTTCGGGTGGTCGAATAAGGATGAGATTATGTGGTTAGTTGAGGAGAATTGTGTTTGGGATTTCGGGTAACTCGGGTAGGGCTAAATTTTGGGTGGGTGCACATTCTTGGGTACAATTAGGGTTTCTTGGATTATTTGGGTTTAAATTTTGGTCGGGGAAATTGATATGGGTTCCGGGCACTGAACAGGTTTTGCAACGGGGTCGGAGAAGCAATTAGACGGCTGAAATAGTACCCCGGGTTGTCCAGCAGGTCTTAGAGGATGAAACAGGTATGGATGAGTTTTCTTGGCATCGGAAGAAGAACGAAAGAGATCGGAGTGAGTGCGAGGATGGTTTGTTGTCTTCTGGGGCGTCTCCTGGCGCCGAAAAGGGTCGGGAAAATGGTTTGAGGAGAGGTGACTTCCAACCCTAGTCGGCAGCTGTTGACCCAAAAATTAATCTTTCCGCGCCGGAAGTTGTCCACGAGGATGATCAACATCTTCAGTGGTGAGTTGTTGGGGTTCTTGAATGGAAATTTGCTTTGTGATTAATTCAGGACTAATAATGGATGAACTAGGGTTTTGTAATTTCGTCAAAAGTTGAAAAATGGCCTCCATTTGTTGTTTCATCTCACGATTGTTCTCTACCAATTCTTTATGGCTTTGTTTCAATTCTTGATTGCTTTGTTTCAATTCTTCATTGGTTTGTCTAAACTCTTCGTTAATCTCGTCTTGAATTCAGATTGCCTTCTTCGGGGCCATTGAGAATATAGGGCACGATTTGATATTCTACACACACCGATACACACGAACGCCAATGTTTGGAGCGACACTCGCTCTGATACCAATTTGACGTGAGCTACACGTCAATGACCAAAAAATCAAGACAATATGATTTCTAGAGAGAGAAACAAAAGAGTTCTTATATTTCAAGAATTGGAGAGTTGAGTACAAAATGAGAATACAAGACTATTTATTGAGAGATATTACTTGCTAATCAAGTAATAGCTAAAATGACTAAAGGACTAACTAAGAAATAAAACAATGCCTAATTAGTCCCAAACATGCTTGGAAACTAATTAAGGAAGGGAAAGGTCTAAAAAGAACTAAAAATAGAAAATACAATGGAAATAAAAGGAAAATGAAATGGATCCCCATCAGTTTTAATAATAAGAGCAGAGAGGGCGACATCGGTCAACCCAAATCCAGCTCTTACATACATTGTTGCACTTCGAGTTGCATGATTATAAGATCAATGTTACAATATTAGAAGTAAGCACTTCAATATTAAAGAATATGGTGGAAAGATTGGCAACAAGGTTGATCATGATATCTTGTCTGGAGGTGGAAGTGTTGTACCTGAGCATTATAGAAGCCTTGGGACTGTCCCTGCCTCTAATAATCCTTTTGCATAGTTCAAATAGTGATTTTAGTGTGAATCTGAGATCCCAAATCAATTTACCGGCTGTGGAATTGTGTACAGGAAAACCATTTCCGATCTGAGGTCGGAATCATTTCATTGTCATCATCGTCATCCTCATCGCTGTTGTGGTGGCAGCAGTGGTGGTTCCGTGGAATCATAAGAGCAAGGTACAACAGGTACATGTTGCGGGGTATATTCATCTTAAAAACTGACGTGATGGGACTGGAAGGAAAAGGAGAATATAGAACATAGCGGTATTGCCTTGTTTGGGAGGAATGGAGTGGGAGATCCCTTAAAATCTGTACTTACAGCTCAATCATCATTATTTTCGTTTTGGGATGTCACCCTTTGGTGACATCACCCATGACCTCACTAAGGCTAATAAGCACATTGTAGGGAATATTCCAGGTCTATAAATGTAACCATTCCTCTTAGGGTCATTAATACATTTTGTGAGAGTTTATGCTTTTAGTTGTTATTCTTTCTTTTAGTGCCATTAGTGTGTCGCGTCAATTGGTATCAGAGCGAGGTTCGCTCAAATTGTATGTTGTCAAAACCCTATTTTCGTCCCACCACCAATGGCCCCCAGGAGAGGATCACAATCCAGCCTCAAACGTCTCACCGCCTAATTAGAAGCCGTAATGGAGTCCATTTTGGAGAAATCGAGTACTCACCGCCGCCCAACTACCCCAAGCCGCCATCGCCGCCACCCGAAAACACTACCCACTACCGTTTTTCTCCCACATGACCAAAAAAACCCTGGAAACTGAAAAGAATAGGGACCAGTAGCCTTAGAGGTATGAATAAGAAGAGGAGAGGGGATGAAAACCTTCAAATCGCACGTCCATTCTGCCTCTAGCTCTAGGAATCCAACGAGAGAAAATAAATGAGCAAATGTCGAACACAAAGGGGAGTCTGAATGATAGATCAGTTTGCCGGTTTATCTTCAACAGGCCCTCTAGTGCTCTGGTGAGATCCAGCAAAGGCGGAACATTCCGGCGAAGACCTTAGGGGGACAGATCTGCTGTTTCGCAGCCCTAGGTTACCTTTTAACCCAGGAAGAGAGAGAGAAGTCGAAGAGAGACGAGGTCGACAATGGAAAGAGATCAGACCGGAAGAAGAAAGATCTAACAAAAAGAGAGAAGAAAAAGAAGAAGAGACGAACAAAGAGGAGAGGAGGAGAGCTCCTCGGAGGTCGTTGCTGGCGGTGAGCATCCAAAGGGCCCTGATTTTACATGGCAGTAGCAATAGCTTCTGAAAAACCCTAAAGTAAGAAAGAAGAGATGAAGGGGTTGCAGGAAACCCTAGGAATATCGGGCCTGCTTGTTTTGGGCTAGTGGGTTTGTCTCCTTGACAGTTAAATGGTTTAGTTAGTGGGTTGCTTTGATTGATTGGGTGGAGCCCAATAACATTTGTTGCTCTGAAATTTACAAGCCCAGAAGTTATTTCTTTTTTGACTTCTTTAGATGATGTGTTGAGCCCCACCTCCAAAAATTAGTCGGGCCCTTCAATATATATATGCTTTGGGCCCAAATGTTTCATTTTAGAAATTTACATGCTTGCACCCTCTGTAAGTCTCTAACTTCAAAAGTTCGACGAGCTTTCTTTGAGAAGGGGGGATATGGTGTGAATCAAGAAGACAAGGGCCGAATTGCAAGATATGTTAATTGTACTCTTTTCTTATTTATTTTGTTTTAATATTATCTTATTTCCTATATTAGTTATTACTTATTGGGGGTAATATTCATTTGGAATAATTTTTGAGTGCGCTCTTTAGTCTTTTTGCACTTTCAGGGTATATAAGGCCTATGGCCTCTCATTGTCATCACTTAACATTTGGATATCCGTGAGAGTTTTTGCTTAGTTGTTAATATTTCTTTTGATGCCATTAGTGTTTCACGTCAGATCGCAATTTTTGAAATCTCTAATAGCTTTTGCGGCTTTGTAAGTATTACAATATTTGAAGCAGGGAGTTCACTCTTTTAAACATGAATTCCAGAAGACAAAAAATGAGCTTGTTATAAAACTACAATCTAGGAAGTACGGATGTAGATTGACAAGGACAAGCTATAGAAAAAGTAAAAAAACTAAGATACGATTGTATTGGGGTATGGTGAATAAACAATAAACATTATATATTTTTATATTCATGAAATTCACTAATTAAACAACTTTGAACAATGACTAGAAAAAATATTTAAGTCGATAACAATTGTATAAAAAACAACAATACATATTCACCATGAAATATTCAAATATTGTTCGAGTACATGTAAAGTGAAAATGCAGTCAAAGGAGAGAAACTAATTCTTTTAGTTATGACTTGCTGTGCTATTTTGTAATGAGACTGAGGAATGACTAATTAAACTTAGTTAATGAAATAAAATACTTTATAGTAGACAAGTTTTTCAAAATTCCAAAATGGCCTTATTAAAATATAAATCGGGATATGTCGATATGTACAAGATACGTGTGACTTATATTTATTTTTCATATATGCCTCGGATACGCATGGGGCAGTATCCATGTATTCACATATCCAATACATATTAGACATTAGTATGGAGACCCTAATGCGGTATCTGTGCTTCATAGTGATGTGTTGTTAGGAGCGAAAACGATTAAACTATTAACTACACAACAACAACAACATAATGCTTAAATAATAATGGCCAAAGAAATATCTCTAATTAAATTCTTAAAATATAGTAATGAGTATAAATGAGGGACCTAAGCCCCTATTTAAAGGAAAAGATTAGCTTGCTAGTCAAACTAACTCTAAATAGGTAAAAGACTAAAAATGAGAAAATAATTAAATGACAAAATAAGCGTCAACTACTATGCTCTTGCATCACTCTCCCTCCCTCCCATGAGAACTCACCCTGTATTTCGTATATTGGCAGTAAAAATTCGGGTTGATGGGCTGGATGGTGGCCTCTATGATCTAGAAATCATCCACCTTGTTACGGCCATGCCAATGAACCAAGTACTGGGTATAGTTGTTGGAAAGTGATGAGATGACCTCAGATGCGAGGACACCCTGGATGCGGTCCACATTCGAAAGGACGGGATAACCCTCAGCTGGGGGTGGTGGGATCGACAGAACATGCGTGCTCCGGAATGGTGATAGATCCGCAACACTGAATGTGTAGTGCATTCAGAACTCAGGTAAATCAACCTCGTACGCGTTGTCGCCACAATGACGAATGAACGGGAAGGGACCAAAACAGGGCATCTGCATCTTATGCCCCTTTCCCGGACGGCGTGCCTTCTGTAGGTAAATCATGACACGGTCTCCTGACTGATAAGCCACAAAACGTCGATGCTGATCTGCATGGTTTTTATAATAGGAGTAGACCTGCTGTAGGCGATTGCGAACATTAAATGCATAGCTGTTGATCGGGCGATAAGCTCTGCTGTTGAAGGGCTAACTGGGACAGTCGGGGGGAGCTCGACAAGATCCACTGGGATGGTGGGTGAAGCACCCAATGCTATCTAAAGCTGTGAAAGGCCAGTAGAGCGGTTTACCGCATTGTTGAACGCAAACTCAGCCTGCATAATGACTATGTCCCAACGCCTTGGAGTCTCCGAGGCAAGGCATCGAAGGAGGTCACCCACACTCCTGTTGATGACCTCGGTCTGGCTGTTTGTTTGAGGATGAAAGATTGTCGAAAACTATAACGAACAACGGAGCAAGCCTTAGAGCATGCGCCAGAAGTGACTTGTGAAGAGAACGTCCCTGTCCGAGGTGATACTACGAGGAATTCCGTGAAGCGTGACGATCTCCTGAAAATAAAGGGTGGCCACGTGGGAGGCATCGACTGTCTGGGCGTATGGAATGAATTGGACCATCTTCGACAATCGATCCACCACAACAAAGATATGTGCCCCCGTGCAGTGCGGGGAATCCCGACAATAAAATTCATGGAAACGTCCTACCACGACCGATCCGGGATTAGTAGGGTTGAATATAGGTCAACATTAGAGTGCTGGCCCTTTGCCGTGACATTTGTAGCACTAGAGGATGTAGGCATTTGTGACCCACCTCATAGTAGGCCAGTAAAATTGGTCACGCAGGTTAGAGTGAGTACGGGCTTGTCCCATATGACCGTATAACACCCCGGAATGGATCTCTGCAACAATCTTCTCTTGTAGGGAGGAAGTTGAAATGCAAAGAGCAGTGCCTCTAAACAGAAATCCATCCTAAAGCAAATAGTCACTTGAAGCGCCGTTGTTTTGCTGATAGGCGGCGTAGGTACATACTGGATATCCGTCAGGTAATTCATGACAAGTGCCATAACGATGGAATAAAACTCGAGGTCGTAAGTGGAGTAATTCAGGACTGCCCCCTGTCAATTTTCGGCTAAAAAAGGTGATCGACTTTCCATTCTGGTCGAGTACCATAGCTAAAATAATTGGGTGAAATCTGGAAGTGCGAGAATTGGGGCAGAGGTCGTCAACTCCTTGATGCAAGGGAAGGCGTTGTCCGCCTCATCAGTCCATTGAAACTCTGCGTATGAAGAGACGGACATTAAATTCATGAATAGAACGCCGGTTAAAATGCGCGAGGCTGTGGAAGCTGCGGACCTCGGACACTTCGGGGTATGTGTAGGCCAATCAACTATCGCCTGTAACTTAGAGGTATCCATGCAGACTCCCTCGCCTGACACGACATATATAAGAATTGTAAATGAAGGAACCATAAATGCGCACTTCTTCATAGTGAGGTTTGCGCTCAGCCGAAAGAACGACTAGGACCTGGGCGATGTGATCTAGATGTTCCTCCTCTGATCGGTTGTGTATGAGGATGTTGTCAAATTATACCATCACAAACTTGCCCATAAACGGACGAAGAATTTGAATCATAACGCACATAAAAGTGGACGGAGCATTAGACAGTCCAAAGAGCATCACTGTGTACTCATATAATCAATCCTTCATCTTGAAGGCAATCTTCCACTCTTCCCCAGGATCTGGTGATAACTGCTCTTCAAGTCCAATTTAGAGAAGACTTGGGCCCTATGCAACTGATCCAACATGTCCTCGAGCTTGGGAATGGGAAAGCGATACTTAACAGTGATCTTATTGATGGCGTGATTGTTTACGTATATGCGCTAACTCCTGTCATTTGGGGCAAGCAAAATTGGAATGACACACAGAGACACTCTATCCCGAATAAGGCACCGGTCACACAAGTTTGTAACCTGGCGCTGTTACTCCTCGTGCTCCGTAGGGGACATGTGGTAGTGAGGTAGATCGGGGAGGAAAGCTCCCGACACAAAATCAATCGCATGCTGAATGTCTCTAAGGGGTGAAATCTAATCTGGCGGGGTGCAAACATCGGTATAGAAGTTCAAAAGGTCCTGAATTATCGGGGAACATCTGTATCTGCGGTACCGACGGGGATGATAAGCACGTAACAGAGATTGACATTTGAGGCCTTGGTGGTCAAGTTCTCGTGAGAAATGATGAGAATGAAGGGCCTGGTGGGGCGAATCTCACGCATCAGCCGTAACTGAAATTGATGCCCCTGATGTTGAAAAGTATAGGTATTGGCACGCTCGCCTTGCATGCTAGAATGATCATGCTGCAAGGGACGCCTAAGCAGCAAGGGCCAAGGTTTTAAAAGGCGCGAGGCGTAAGCCTCAACTTTTTTCCACAAAAGTAACTAAAAATTGATATAAAAATAGCAATTAAAAATATATATACAGCAAAATATATATATATATACAACAAAAAATATACATTAGCAACATTCATATATATATATATTCAGCAGAATATATATATATATATACTAGGGTGTACCCGTGCCGATGGCACGGTGATAAATTTGCTCCAGAGTATTTGTCCTTATAGCACTCTTACCTTCCTCCGAAGTATTTGTGATTATAGAACACTCACTCCCATGTATGGTGTTATTCTAGGGTGTACCCGTGCCGATGGCACGGTGATAAATTTGCTCCCGAGTATTTGTCCTTGTAGCACTCTTACCTTCCTCCAAAGTATTTGTGATTATAGAACACTCACTCCCATGTATGGTGTTATTCATTTACACTTTTGTAACACTAAACATTCAAGCTTCATGTTTTTGTAAGACTACATATTCTATCTAAAAAAAAAACTTGTTAAAATTTCTTGTTAGGTAAAATAATACAATTTTGTATCCTATTATGGCATTCAAATCTTCTCGAATTTCTTATCAAACAAACAAACATTATATTGGTTAGTGACAACAAAATATAAACCATGCCTACCAACTAAATTTAGAATGATCCTAACATGTGTTGGCCAAATAGTCATATGAATATCAAATTTAATTATTTTACATAAATATACTTATACATGGTACACAAATTTGTTTTTGATACTATATTTTTGTCTCATAGTTTACCCGTACCGATGGCACGGCAATAAATTTGTTTCCATGATAAATTTTTTCCCGTGTTGCCAATAATACAAATATAAATTCCTGGTTGTCATCAAATGGTATGCTTGTGACATGACAAAATGTCATTTCAATTGGTTTGGAACGAATTGTAAAATTGGTTGTCGAGATATATCTACTGTTATCAAAGAAGTACAAAAATTGATTCTAAAAACCCAAATCCAGCTTTACATATTTTGTTACGAAAAGGATCAATTAATCCATTTCCCACTACAAATATAACAAAAAAGAAAGTGAATTTAAGATAATTGTTGGCATTATGTTATCTTTTCCCGAAGTCATATGTAGTAGTTGTGTGTTGTATTATAATTTGTACAAATATTTCCATGGTACAACTCACAAAATTAAAGTTAATGTTTCCATCCTAGTTATTTCTTAATGTGTGGGACCCATAATAATTTTAGATTAAAATAATTCAAAACAATTCTATGATAACTAAATAATCGTGATAGAAAACGACAAAATTAATCAAATTTCAGAATATTAATGTTCAACTTTTAAAACTTCAAAGAAACATGTTTGCTATCAAATTAAAAATAAAAATTAAGAATAACATGTTTGATGAGCAGCTCCAAAATTGAAAAAAAATAGATTAAAATATAATGACATGACACAATGCAAACCATGGATAAAAAATCATTAGTATATGATGATGCCGGAATCAGCACCACCAGATAAGGTGTTTTCAAGCTCAATCTAAGAACAACAATGGCAGCGTAGTTATGTAAAAGGTAAGAGAATGAGATGAGGAGAAGGGGAGAGTACACCAGGATATAAGTGGTTCAGCCTAGATTGGCCTACGTCCACTGTGTGTGTGTGAATAATCTCTGCAATAAGGCACTAATGGCCATGGATACAATCTCCCAAGCTTTCTCTCTCTGCTGTGTATCTAGACAGGGCTTCAGCTAGGGTTAAATATCTGGGATCCCTTTGCAAGGTAGAGGATGACCTCTATATATAGTACCTAGGGGGTGTAATGTACCCTCCATGCATGCAATGAGCATGTGTGTGGTTACCTCACCAATATGGGAGTGCCATCTGTTACTGTCACATGTAGAGAATGATGATGCAATACTCTCCCCACGTGTGGGGAATAATCTTGTTATAACTGATTTGTGTCCACGTGTCCTTATCTAAATGTCAGCAGGTGCTCGGCTATCGCGTCTGGTGTATGACCTCGGCCTTGGAGAGGCCGAGGTTGGTGAGTCTTGATACCTGTTCAGTCCGAGTATTCCATGGAGGTCTCGGCCTAATCCTAGCCGAGACAATGGGCAAGGTCGGCCTGAGACGAGATTGAACTGGTGGCTTGACGAGGTTGCTGCTGGCTTGCTACGAGCTCGGCCTACGTCTGGCCGAGGTTGCCATCCCAAGGTATCCGAGAATGCTGCCGATCCTTGTGACATCCCTTGGAGAGGCTCATGGTAGTGTCGGCCTGGGCCGACCTTGATATGGACGAGGGGTGATATCGCGTGTCCAAGACATGCCCAACCTCGGCCATAATACCGGCCGAGGTTGATGTCTCTAGGCCGAGGTTACACTTGGGGCATATCAATCACCCCCCAGCCCTTAGTCATATGTGAGAGCGAGTGACTAGGGAATTACTACACCTCTGAGGCTTGCCTGTTACAAGCCAATACTTGCTTGACACTTGTCCAACGCTGGAACATGCTTTCTTGGTAGGCGTGTGCCGTCAGTCGCCCTTTGGGGCTCCCAAGGCAATGATAGGCCTTGGGAATCGTGCCTATGTATTTAAGTGTTTTGAACCCCCATTTCTTCTTTCTTCTTCACTTCCCTCTTCTGCGAACGCTTTCTCCCTCTAAAAGGCATTTCGAACCAGAATCTACTGCAGAGGTCTTTGTTGGTGGTTTTTTCTGAATTTTTATCACTTCCCCTTGTCGTTTCATTTCCAGGTATCCTCTCCCCTTCATTTTTTTTTCTTTTTCCTTCTGGTTTGCATTTTCCAGTTTCCAGCGAGTTTCCGAGTTTTCCGGCGAGTTTCTGAGTTTTCCGGCGACTTGTGTTTGCTTTGAATTTCTTGGTTTGATCCTTAGATTCTTTTGCTTTATCAACCAGTCTTGTTTGTAATTTTTGGAGTTTAGGAAAATCCCCAAGTGTAGTGTCGTCCTCTGATGCTCAGACCCTTATATCAGCTTCTTGAGGAGTTCCCCTCTCTTAGAGAGAAGACTTTAGAAAAGATTAGGCAAATAGAAAGAGCACAGGAGGAGGCTCGTAGATCACAAGAGTTTCCCATTAGACCCATATTTCCACCACCTCTGAAGGTGATATATCCTGACCCCCCGGAGAACTTCTATCAGACAAGGTTCCTGCTGATCCCATACTTATGTCTGAGTCTGAATCTTCTACCTCAGACCCCATGTCTGTCGATTCCTTTCAAGAGGCCATGGACTTCACACCTAGGCCTGATCAGGCCCCTGATCAGGCCGAGGTCTCCAGCCGAGCCTCGTCCCATAATCACTCAAGCACCTCAGGGTCTTCCTCAGAGGTTGAGATTCTTGAGCCGAGTGTGGCCATTCCACCACCACTTGACGCCATCCCTCTGTCGGCTGTCACCGGGGCAGAGTTCGCTCAGAGGTTCCCGAGTAACCCATCAACATCTGCTCCGGCCGACGTTGAGTTGAATGATGATGAGGTTGAGAGCGATGTCGACGTCTCTGAGGCGGCCGAGATCGAGAGTACAATTACTGAGGTAGACCTTCTCTGCTTCAGATATCTGCATTCTATCAGCCCCTCAATAAAACTTAGGAGACCTCTGAGGGAAGAGAGGGCTGATCATGGCCGAGACGGCGAGATCTGCCTGTACGAGCAGATGTTCAAGTTGGGGTTCCGTCTGCCCATTCACACCCCATTATCAAGTCCATCCTTTCTTATATTAATTTGGCCCCCTCTCAACTCTCTCCTAATGCCTGGAGAGTCCTAATAGGGGCCATAGTGTTATGGAAGGCTGTCCACCACTCAGACCTTCCAGTTCAGGTCTTTGTAGCTTGCTACGTCCCTTCCTCAGCCAAAAATCATCCGAGCTACTACCATTTTGTAGCTCGGAAGCCTGAGAAGAAAATGCTTCAGGTGACTCAAACTTCCAACCATAACTGGAAGCCTCGGTACTTCTTTGCTTCAGGGCCATGGGAGTTTGGCCCATGTGTTCCCTCGTCTAATCTGGAGCAGAGGATGCCCCTGAGGTGGGGTAAGGTCACCATGTCTGCTAGGGCCGACCCTGGCCTAAGTCTATAAAACCTCCAGAAGGTGAAAGCCCTTCAAGATCAGGGGGTACATGGTCTATTTGTCAGGTTCGAACACTTGATGACTCCCCACTACCTCTCTGGGACAGGTCTAGGTGGAAGTCCCCTTGCCGAGCTTGGTAAGCATTTTTGTTTTTTAAGTTTAACCTCCGAGTTTACTCATATCTGCTTATCTAACTCAGATCTGCTAACTTTTTGCAGAGCGACCAAAGGATATTCCAGACGAGCTTTGGGAGATGGCTGCACCAAGCTTGACGAGACTCGCCAAGAAAGCAGGCCTTAACGCTCCTCCACCAGCTCCCTCTGCCTCTAAGCCCCCAGCCACAAAGAAGAGGGCTCCAGGGGGTCATGCCCCCGAGGATCAGAGGCCTAAGAAGAAGACTGCCGACGCTGCCATCCCCATCTCTTTAGCAGACGCCCTGTCGGCTCGTCTGGATCAGTTGAAGTTAACCGACAGTGTAGTCGGCCACAGCCTTTAGGCCCTGGATGCCGTCGGCTCTGTAATGACCGAGGCTGACAAACGCTTCTTCAGGTCTCTGGACACCCCATTGCTGGTTGAGTTCGGCCTTCACAGAGCCGTTCAGGTATGATTTGATCCTTCTTCAGAAATTCTTCTAAGTGTAACATCTAATTTTTCTTCAGCTTATTTATGATCACTAAATGTGCAGTGCTTGACAGCCATGCACCATTTGTCCAACTGGACCCTGAGGAAGCTGCCCCTCATCCAAAAGGGGCAAGAGGCCGAGAAAGTCCAGAGTACTCTGAACGCAGAGATCGAGTGCCTCAAGTCTGAGCTGAAGGACTCTGAGAAGAAGGTGAAGGGATTGGAGAAGGACATCTCCCAGCTCGGCAAGGATCATGCTACTGCACTGAAGGCTAAGGACGACATTCTGCAGCAGAAAGTCAACTCAGCTGTCAGGGCCGCCCTTGATGACGCCTCTGAGAAGATAATTGCTGACTACAAGGCCTCAGATGAGTTCATGGGCTTGAGCTTTGAATACCTTGAAAGAGGTATCAAAGCCACTATTAAATGGGCAGACGTCAGGGAGAGAGAGGCCGGCACTTTGAAGGCCTCTGATTTCGTTGGTCTCGGCTTTGCTGATCCTCAATTCGCCCAGGCTCTTCAGGAGGTTGAGGAAGAGACTGTCGCTCCTGCCGAGACTGCTACATTGGAGGTCACCGAGGTTGGAGGGGCAGACCATCGTGATGATGCGGCCGAGGTGACTAATCAAGCCGAGGATGTCAACACTCCCCTTTCAAACCCCTAGGATTTTTTGATTATTGTTTGTAACTCATTGTATTATGGAGTTTCTGTAATCATTGAACATATTATTTCTGAATATATATCAACCTCTGATGAGGGCCATCTTCACTTTCTTTTCATTGAATGTCATGTGATGCTTTTCATTCTTAGCTCATTAATTTTCATTCTTAGCTTCGTTGCAATGATGTCTGCTAAAAACAAATTTGTAATGAGCTTCAACCTCTGAAGCCCTCTTTCTAAGCTTGTCTCTTTGCAATGGTCTTGTTTAAACTCAACCAATGATCCTGAGCTCAGGCCTCGTCACCACTGGATGGTGTTATGAGGGTCTGAGGTCATCACCTAAGATGTTATCCCCATAATAAATCTTCACCAAATTAATGATGTTATGTGTCTGAGGTTATCTAATTTATAGTGTCTGACCTCAGACCTCGTCACCACTGGATGGTGTTATGAAGGGCAAAGGCCATCACCTAAGATGTTATCCCCATAATAAATCTTCACCAAATTAATGATGTTATGTGTCTGAGGTCATCTAATTTATAGTGTCTGGCCTCAGACCTCGTCACCACTGAATGGTGTTATGAAGGGCTGAGGTCATCACCTAAGATGTTATCCTCATAACTAATTTTCACCAAATTAATGATGTTAAGGGTCTGAGGTCATCTCATTATGGTGTTTGAGCTCAGGCCTCGTCACCACTTAATGGTGTTATGAAGGTCTGAGGTCATCACCTAAGATGTTATCCCCATAATTAGTCTCACCAAATTAATGATGTTAAGGGTCTGAGTTTATCCCAATATGGTGTCTGAGCTCAGACTTCGTCACCACTGAATGGTGTTATGAGGGTCTGAGGTCATCACCTAAGATGTTATCCTCATAATTAATCTCACCAAATTAATGATGTTAAGGGTCTGAGGTCATCCATTATGGTGTCTGAGCTCAGGCCTCGTCACCACTGAATGGTGTTATGAGGGACTGAGGTCATCACCTAAGATGTTATCCTCATAACTAATCTTCACCAAATTAATGATGTTAAGGGTCTGAGGTCATCTCATTATGGTGTTTGAGCTCAGGCCTCGTCACCACTGAATGGTGTTATGAGGGTCTGAGGTCATCACCTAAGATGTTATCCTCATAACTAATCTCACCAAATTAATGATGTTAAGGGTCTGAGGTCATCTAATTTATAGTGTCTGACCTTAGGCCTCGTCACCACTGAATTGTGTTATGAGGGGCTGAGGTCATTACCTAAGATGTTATCCTCATAACTAATCTTCACCAAATTAATGATGTTAAGGGTCTGAGGTCATCTCATTATGGTGTTTGAGCTCAGACCTCGTCACCACTTAATGGTGTTATGAAGGTCTGAGGTCATCACCTAAGATGTTATCCCCATAATTAGTCTCACCAAATTAATGATGTTAAGGGTCTGAGTTTATCCCAATATGGTGTCTGAGCTCAGACTTCGTCACCACTGAATGGTGTTATGAGGGACTGAGGTCATCACCTAAGATGTTATCCTCATAATTAATCTCACCAAATTAATGATGTTAAGGGTCTGAGGTCATCCATTATGGTGTCTGAGCTCAGGCCTCGTCACCACTGAATGGTGTTATGAGGGTCTGAGGTCATCACCTAAGATGGTATTCCCATAATAACTCTTCACCAAATTAATGATGTTAAGGGTCTGAGGTCATCTCATTATGGTGTCTGACCTCAGACCTCGTCACCACTGAATGGTGTTATGAGGGTCTGAGGTCATCCCCTAAGATGTTATCCCCATAATAAATCTCTGAACTAAGAATGAAGCAAGAACTGTCATGGGAACTGATCTTTATTAATAACCTCTTCATAATAAGATGGTACATTTACATAAAACTCTATGCAACATCATATGTAATATCTCTTTAGGTGATCAGCATTCCATGGGTTAGTGCCAGGCACAACCTTATTATGAAGGGTTCTCCTTCTAGGTTTTTTAGCCTGTAAGTGCCAGGCACAACCTCTTCTGTCACTTTGTAGGGGCCATGCCAGTTTGGGTGAAGCTTATTTGCTTTCTGTAGGGTCTTCTTTAGCACTAGGTCTCCCGCTGCAATGGGTCTTGACTTCACCCTCTGGTTGTAGAATTTTGCTGCCCTCTGTTGGTAGGCTACTTGTCTGACCTCTGCGTCTTCGCTTCTTTCTTCGATAAGATCTAGGTCTAGGCTCCTCTTTTCCCCATTATTGTCAGGGTCATAAGTCTGAATCCTATGAGTTGGGAGCCCTACCTCCGTTGGTATGACGGCCTCTGAGCCATATGCCAGCATGAACGGGGTTTCTCCTGTTGGTGTCCTTGCCGTGGTTCGGTAGGCCCATAACACAGCGTAGACCTCTTCAGCCCATCTTCCCTTCGCATCTCTAATCTCTTCTTGATCCCATCCAGGATAGTTCTGTTTGTGACCTCGGTCTGGCCATTTGCCTGAGGTCGACCAGGAGATGAGAAGAATTGCTTTATTCCTACTCTTAGGCAATACTTTTCTAAAGAGGAGTTCTTGAACTGGGTCCCATTGTCCGAGATGAGAGTGTTTGGGAGGCCATATCTGCATATGATATTCCTCCAAATGAATTGGAAGGTCTTATGCTCTGTGATTGTTATCATCGGCTCTGCCTCCACCCACTTTGAGAAGTAGTCAATGGCAACTATCAAGAATCTATAGCTGTTGACAGCTATTGGCAAGGGTCCCACTAAGTCAATTCCCCATACCGCAAATGGCCATGGAGAAGAGATTGACGTCATAGGCTGATGGGGTTGATGAGGGATAGTGACCTTTGACATTTGTCGCACCTCTTCACGTAGTCTGCAGCGTCCTTGGACAAGGTAGGCCACCAGTACCCCTGAGTGATGATCCTCTTGGCCAAGGGCCTTCCCCCTATGTGGCTAGAGCAAGAACCCTCATGGACTTCCTGTAAGACCCTGGAAACTTCCGTGGGATGCACGCACCTAAGGAGAGGCAATAAAAATCCCTTTTTGTACAAGACGTCTCCTATCATCGAGAACTTGGCAGCTCTATGTCTCAATTTTCTCCTCTCTAATTTGGACTCAGGCAGCTCTCCCTCTTTTATGTATCTGACGAGCGGGTCGATCCATGAGTCTCCTAGGTTCAAATTGTGACAAGGGTTACATACCTCTTCTTCCTCGATGGTTGCCTTTCCTAAGACCTTGATCGGAACGGTCCTTCTAACATCTGTCTTTGTTGCCGAGGCTAACCTTGCCAATGCATCTGCGTGGCTGTTACTTTGTCGAGGCACTCTCTTCAGTTTTGCCTCTTCAAAATATTCCAACATCTTTCTAACTCTTTCCAGGTACTTCGCCATCCTTTCATTCTTGGCCTCATAGACTCCCAGCACTTGATTTACAACTAACCTTGAGTCGCTGTGGAGTAGGAGTCGTCTTACACGAAGAGTCTTTGCCAATAAGAGACCCGCTATCATGGCCTCATACTCGGACTCGTTGTTTGAGGCCTGAAAGTTGAATCTCAAGGCGTATTCAATGTTGGCGCCATCTGGAGCCGAGAGTATTAGCCCCGCACCGCTTCCACTATCACAGGAAGAGCCATTAACGAAGAGGCTCCAAACGTCTGTATCTGATGAGAAGACCCCTTCTGTCATAACTCCTTGCTTGAAGAGGTATCGATCCTCTTCGTTCTCTTCTATTCATAACTCCTTGATCTCGACAGTCTCTGTCTTAGATAATTTATCGGGCCCAGTCTCTCGAAGGCCGACCCTCTGCTCAACCTATCAAAGGCTGACCCTCTTTGTTGGGCCTCTTCACCTCTTCGGCCGACACAACCTTGACTCTGCCTAAGAGGCCGTACTGTGTTATTCGACACCTCATACGACTCCCAGCAGTCTTCCGGGGCTTCTTCCGCCTTTATATCATCATACCTGTCCTCTGGGCAAGGGTTTCCCTGCCTCCCCAGGCGCAAGCGCCTAGGGTCAGCAACGTCCCTTCTCCGCGGGGGTGCAGGCTGGTCCTTCATTGGTGCCTGGGGTGGTCCCCTGGCGTCAGGATGAGGCTGAATTGCCGCCGGAGTGATCATGTCCGGTGAGGCTCCAGGTGCCCTCATCATAGTTTGGCTGAGCTGTGCAAATTGCTCCTGCATGGCTGCTTGTGTTGCAGCTAAAGATCTCAAGGTTGCAGCTACCTCCGCCATTTCGGACTGGGGAGGCGCCTGACTGGAACTAGGCCCTCCACCCCCGGGCGGCGGAAGAGGCGGTGGTAAGTCTGGTGCCATATGTTAACACTATAGAGCTTGAGTAGCAGATGAGCTTAGTACCTCACAGGACCTCTTTCAATGGTGAAACAGCTCCGCGCTAGGGGGAGGCCTGGTTCACCACCAGAGTCTCCGGTGAGGTTAAGCAGAAAAAGAGGAAAAGATAGCTTCTCGCCAAAAAGAGGAAAAGATAGCTCAATCTAAGAACAACAATGGCAGCGTAGTTATGTAAAAGGTAAGAGAATGAGATGAGGAGAAGGGGAGAGTACACCAGGATATAAGTGGTTCAGCCTAGATTGGCCTACGTCCACTGTGTGTGTGTGAATAATCTCACTGCAATAAGGCACTAATGGCCATGGATACAATCTCCCAAGCTTTCTCTCTCTACTGTGTATCTAGACAGGGCTTCAACTAGGGTTAAATATCTGGGATCCCTTTGCAAGGTAGAGGGTGACCTCTATATATAGTACCTAGGGGGTGTAATGTACCCTCCATGCATGCAATGAGCATGTGTGTGGTTACCTCACCAATATGGGAGTGCCATCTGTTACTGTCACATGTAGAGAATGATGATGCAATACTCTCCCCACGTGTGGGGAATAATCTTGTTATAACTGATTTGTGTCCACGTGTCCTTATCTAAATGTCAGCAGGTGCTCGGCTATCGCGTCTGGTGTATGACCTCGGCCTTGGAGAGGCCGAGGTTGGTGAGTCTTGATACTTGTTCAGTCCGAGTATTCCATGGAGGTCTCGGCCTAATCCTAGCCGAGACAATGGGCAAGGTCAGCCTGAGACGAGATTGAACTGGTGGCTTGACGAGGTTGCTGCTGGCTTGCTGCGAGCTCGGCCTACGTCTGGCCGAGGTTGCCATCCCAAGGTATCCGAGAATGCTGCCGATCCTTGTGACATCCCTTGGAGAGGCTCATGGTAGTGTCGGCCTGGGCCGACCTTGATATGGCCGAGGGGTGATATCGCGTGTCCAAGACATGCCCAACCTCGGCCATAATACCGACCGAGGTTGATGTCTCTAGGCCGAGGTTACACTTGGGGCATATCAGTAAACACTCGTGTTTACAAATACAACGTTTATTTATGAATTTAATTTCTGTAAAAAAATGAAAAATTGGGTCTACATAAAAAGGTTTTACTGCCTAGCCTGCATTCTCAGTAGCAGTGGGTCCCTTATGTCAGAATTGACCAGCGCTTTTTCACCAATTTTCACTGCTAAGCCTTTAGCGCCAGAAATTTGTTCAATGCCGCAGTACGCCAAATATTTAAATTTAAAACTGCATTCTCCGTAGCAATCATCACTGTTTCAAATCTAAAAAATCATTACTGGTTGGATGAGCCACTTGCTAAAAATCTAAGCTTTATCATATACCTAACATTTTTTGTTTATTTAATAATAAAATAAAATTAGGTACACCAACCAATTATTTCCCAATAAGAAAAAAAGTTATGTAATCATCAAAATAAGAAGCTACAGACTCCATTCATCCTTAACAGTTTAAGAAAAAATCATTTAGCTAGTAACTGTTCAAATATACTACAAAATAAAACGAAAAATTAAAAAAGTAAAATACAGCCAATACTCATTCCACATGACTGTTGGATCATATGACAAGTATCCATCACATTTCTCCTCAAAGTTAAGTGGGAATGATGAAAATAAAGTTAAAAACGATAAGAAACCATTTGAGTAAAAGAGAGGACTCGTGAACAAAACTCTATACTGATTGACGCATTTTTTCAAACACATGGCAAGATTTGTGTTTTTGGCCTCTTATCTTTGATTCAATCGTCTCTCCAACACATAGGTTCAAAAATGAAAAACATCAGAAAATGAAAACTGGAAAATTAAATTTGGGCACTGGAATGGGGGATCAGCAAAGAGACTAAAGGAATGGGCACTGGATCAACTTGGGAGTAACACAAATAATAACTGAACAATGAATAATTAAGAAACCGACTTCATGTAATCATTCTTGTAGAGATTTTCATCAACACAGATGCACCAAACCGAGTTCAGATCTGTTCATAGAACACCTGTATGTGGCGTCAAAAATGTATGCGGTGTTAATACCTTAACAATAAACCTTATCTACCCTAAATTGGCAGTGTGTACCACATATATCCGGAACATTAACAAAACGTAATAAACCTTCTATAACCAAAAAGGTATTTCCTCATGCTTTGTAAACATATCAAAAGAAAAATAGAAACAAACCTGTTTAAGAGGGTAGGTGAGATAAAATGTCCGATATCTCAAAACGGGACAGCAAAAGAGGGGTGAACAAAAAAACAAACTTGTGAATCAACCCACTAAGAACCGAAACTCGTGTCACTATCTTAGCAGATCTGATAAAAAAAAAAGAGTACATAGGAGTGGATCGAGACTGAGAGGCAAAAGACATTTAACCCCAAAAAAGTAGTAGTAAAAAAAAATAAAATAAAAGGAACTTACCTGGACGATTCTTGGTTTTATTCCTGGAGTGGATTGGTATTCGATTCTTGGTTTTATTCCAGTTTTTTTAATCTGAAGAAAAAAACATTCAAGAAAGGGACTAATCACACACCGTTTATGATTTTCACCCTATTACCCTTCTCTCTAATACACATCATTTTTTTCAAAAACCCAGTCTCTAAAATCTGTCGGGCATGTATAGTGAAAAAAAAGGGAAAAAAAAAAATTAACGGAAAAGAAAAAAAGTAAACACAATACACATCTGCTCTGCTCACTGACCAAGGAGGTGAAAGAAATTAACGTTTCAAGTGGCCATTGTTGACAAATGATAGTCCAACACTGAAAAGTGAGATAAATAATTATTATAAGAAAAAAACAGTAAATGAAAGAATGTTTTGGGGAGAGAAGATAAACCATGAGGAGAGAGAGAGACGGATGTGGTGGGTCTTTTTTCTTCCACACCGGAAACACCTAAAAAACCAATAAATACACCAAAACACATAGATAATTAACATTCACAAATCAAATAGAAGATATGGATTTAAACTCAAATAAATGATCTATCACATAGACATTTAAAGTGGGATTTGTATTTGAACTAAAGAGCAAGTACTTGAGTTAGTAGGTGATGGAACAATACCTACTTTACAGAATATAGTTGTTGTAGAAAGTACCATTCTTTCTTGAGCCTTGTGCTTTCTGACTACTACTTTACAGAACATATCATTATTTAAGCTTGGGTACATTGAAGATCTCCTCATTCCGGAGACTTAACCTCAATCGTTCGATAGGCTAAATAAAAAATCCCTTCTCCTTTATCATCATCTTTAGCCGTTAGATTCAATTTGGTAAGAGTTAATCTGAGCCGCCAGTTGATAAAGATCAAATTCTCCAAAATGTAATCTCAGCCATTAGTTGGGAAGGGCAAAAAGTCCCTTCTCCTTTATTATATAGATATATATACAGCAGCCAAAATATATATATATTGCAAAAAATTTACAGTAGCAACATATATATATGTATATGCAACATATATAAATGTATATATATATACATAAACATATATTTATATAACCCAAAAAAGACGCAACATCTATATATATATATATATATATATATATATATATATATATATATACAGTAGCCAAAAAATATATATATATATATATATATATAGCAAAAAATTTACAGCAGCAACATATGTATATGTATATGCAACATCTATATAAATTTTTTGCTATATATATATATATATATATTTTGGCTGCTGTATATATAGATGTTGCGTCTTTTTTGGGTTATATATATATATGTTTATGTTGCGTCTTTTTTGGGTTATATATATATATATGTTTATGTATATATACCCACAAAAGACGCAACATCTCTCTCTCTCTCTCTGCTCTCTCTCTCTCTCTATATATATATATAGATGTTGCGTCTTTTTTGGGTTATATATATATATGTTTATGTATATATACCCAAAAAAGACGCAACATCTCTCTCTCTCTCTCTCTATATATATATATATCTTTTTTGGGTTATATATATATATGTTTATGTATATATACCCAAAAAAGACGCAACATCTCTCTCTCTCTCTCTCTCTATATATATATATATATATATATATATATATGTGTGTGTGTGTGTGTGTGTGTGTGTGTACATCAGAATATATATACATAAACATATATTTATAAGCGAAATCTTAAAAAACAGGGGGGATATAAGCGAAAAAGGGGGTATTACCTGATAGAGAAGACGATCGGCTGTTTTCTGTGTGTAAATGGTTCGACACTAGGGTTTCTCTTAGAGAAGGCTAACGGCTGTTTTCCACTTTTCTGTTTACATACGACTTTTATTAACTGGTCTATCCTTAAAATAAAACCCACGTGGCTTGTTTTTTTTTTTAACGGATAAAATCTGAGGCGGACGCCTCTTGCTCACAAGGCGTAAGCCTCACTGAACTGCACCTGAGGCGTAAGCCTCACACCTGCTTCCCTCTGCCTCGGCTCGAGGCGCGCCTCGTTTCGCCTTTTAAAACCTTGGCAAGGGCACACCCGCATATTTACAACGGTGCACAAAATAACATCAACGTAAGTGCCAATGGAAAAAGAAACTCGGCACTGCCGACTCAGGGAGATAGCTTCGCTGCTACCAAGCCTGCCGATATGGCATAGCCTAGAAAGGGGCTCTGGGAAGGGACAATTTATTAACCATCTCCTGAGCGACTAGATTGTCGTTGGCTCCTTCGTCAATGATGACAGTTCATAAACGATCCTTAGATGTGCAACGGATGAAGAAAATATTGGTTTGCAATCAGAAAGAGTCATCCGTAAGATTGGTGGACCCGGAGATGGGTATATGGGACATCACGAGAACAGGGATGACGTTCACTGATGGGGAGTCTCCGGGAATTCTGGGAAAGTGCAACACGCTTTGCCTAGCGGTGACAAAATCTGTCACGCTGGCGACAAATGGATCGAGCGTCCGGGAGCAGTACATGAGGCCAGATTGGGAGAATGCCCAATGAGGGGCAACCGACATAAAGAGGGGATGAATCCATGGGGTTTTAGGATTTTGGACAAGATAAAGGGGTGGATCTAGGATTTACGGCTTCAGTAGGACGAAATCTAGGTTTTTCGGCGCCTACATGGGATAACATCCGTCTGATGTTGGTTTGGTGCTTCGGTGGAAGGTCGTAGGCAGTGGAGCTGTCCAGATCTGGTGCGTTGGTCGGAGAATGGACTGCTACACGCCGGTTCTGGTCTTTGAACCCAGATGGGCTGCTTTTGTGGCCGGAGCCAACCTAGTAGCTCGTGCCTCATTCGAGGGGCACCATCCCGAATCCTAATCATCTACATCCATGCTTGGAAGAGCAAACGGCGCCCTGATATCAATTTGATGTGTAGTTGGGAGTGGAGGGAATTAAACTATTAACTACACAACAACATCAGTGACGACGACGACAACAACAACAACATAATGATTAGAGATCAATGGTTCAAGAAATATGTCTAATTCACTTCTCAAAATATCGTAGTGAGTACAAATGAGGGACCTAAAACCTATTTTTAAAGGTAAAGGTTAGCTTGCTAGCTAGCAAGCTAACTCTGAATAGGTAAAAGACTAAAAATGCCAAAATAACCGAATGATAAAATAATCCTCAACTACTATGCCCCTGCATCACATAGGCTATAGAAGACTGCAGTGTAAAGGGGGCCTGTGCAAGTGCATCTTTTGCACACCCTCACAGCTGGCCCTGTCCAAACAAACCAGTGATGTGTATCTATGATCATTAGAGGTTGATGTTTTTATGATGCAGTTTATGTCAGACTCCCAGTTTCATTGTATATTTGAAGCCTCTGTAGCTAATTTGAATTGTTGTTAGTTGTGGTGTATGATATTATAAAGTGGATAATTTTGTGATTATGAATGAATTTTTTAATTAACGCTTCTTTCATCTACATTTTATAGCCTCCTGAAGATGCGCTTTTTGCACACCCACGGCTTTTCCGGGCATGCGTTCCACCAGGAATGCATCGGTTTCGAGGGAATATATGGGATTACGATAGCAGACCCCAGGTTATGCAAATTTTGGGATATCCCTTAGCCATGACAGATAGAATTCCAGAAATTACTGAAGCCAGGAACATAGAACTTGGACTTGGTTTACAGGTAATCCTCTTTGAGGTTAATTACGTATTTGCGGACTATTTGTTGTGCGAAATATGAGGTTAGGGTCCGAAATTAAGTGTTTTTTAGGCTGCTTTTTGAGGATCTTTTATGACGTTGTCTCAGTATCATGACCTAAGTCACAAATACTCAGAGCGATGCGCGTGCGAATGCGCTAATGCGCCAATTTTTTAAAAATCGTAAATGCAGGAGCATTGCTAAAGCGGCTCTAAATTAGTTAATTAATTTTTAATTATATTAATTCAAATAATATATACATATATTATCCAACAGTTATGAGTTGGAAGAAATGATACAAGTATACTTTATCTAACAACAATGATCAAAGCAGTAACATTTAGGTTACATCCATGGGTATGTTTTTTGTTTGCCAAGCCTTTGTCTACAAAGTTGTTTTGAACATTTGAATAAAGATGGAATCACATAAATCATAAAACAGAGGATGGATGGGTGGTTAATTGAAAACCAAAACCATCCAAAATCATCCAACACACAGAACCAAACCAAAGTGGGAGATTAGAGCCAACCTGCTAAAACAGAACATAAATCATCACCATGATCCTCCGATCTTCCTGAAAACCCACCAACAAACCCACCATGTTCTGAAACCCCAAACCAAAACCATCTTCTGAAACCCACCATGTTCTGAAACCTCAAACCACAGCTGAATCACCACCCAACACAGGAACGCGCACTCATAAAATTGGATTTGCGAATTTATGCCGGTTTCGCAAGCAAATCGCCGGATCGCGGTTTCGGAGCGGGAACGTTAGCCAAATATGACGAATCGTGTGACCTAGATCATGACATGTTGAACCCTTAACTCATCCTACGGAACTTTGCATCCCAACCTCATAATAGGCATACCAAATGGACCCCATAGTGCAAATAACCCTAAAAGAATCCTCTGTATATTGAAACTTGATCTAAACATATGCATGGGCTGGTCCTAGTAGCATGTTGTAGATTGGATAGTAATTGGAAATTATGCATTCCGTATAGTCTAAGAGCCAAAGTATTAAAAAAAATTAGTCTAAGAAGAACAGACACAGACACAGACATGGGACACGTGCCACGACACGCTGAAACGAAAATTTCAAAAATCAAGGACACGGGAACATGTTGAGGGTAATATATATTTGTTATATTATTGAAAATTAACATCATTCCAGTGACAATAGCAGCTAAAATTCATAAATTACAAATGAGTTAACACAAAAAACAGCGTATTTCATTAGTCATCGTTTCATCAATAACTCAATATCTAAGTGAAGATTTAACAATCTAAATCTAATAAAACAATAATACGATCACTTCATTCTTTCCTTAAATTCTATAAAAAAAATTAGAAAAGTTTTAATCTAACAAGTAAGTTGAACAGAAAACTAATGCAAAAAGGTCAGCATGTCTAATACAGTTTACTGTATATCCTAGAAAAACAATCAATTTTAACACATTATCCATAAAACAACTACTCAAACCGGAGACATACAAACATTATATATAAACAGAAACATACATCTCCTCAAAAAGAAAAAAAATCATATAAACATTATCTATATATGTGGAGAGAGATACTTCTATTTATATAGACAATTATACTGAAATCGAAACCTTAATATTTTACACTTTTTTTCTATGGTGCTGTTTACACGATATAGGGAGTAGCTTTATATATGTTCGTACCTTTTTATTATAAAGTGTTCATCATTACACTTTTTCCCCATGTTTTTATTTTGAAATTTAAAAGTTGCCCCCAACGGGTCCCCACGTGCACGATTTTGAAAAAATAAATGAAAAATCTGAGGCTGCCCCTTTGTTGGCTCTTCGAGACAAAAGCACTCGAAACACAAACGGTTAAGCTGAAGTATGATGTGACGAAACAAGGTTTAACATCGTAATCAATGTAGAAAAATCACTTGAGGCTGCCCCTGTGCTGAAGTTTGATTTTTTTTTTGTGTGGAGAGGAGCTATCTCCTTTTGGGCCTATATATGTAACTTTTACAATTTATTTCTGTATTTACAAATTTTCAAAATGAATGAATGAATTCGAGTAACCTTATATACTAATTTCTTCTTGAATATTGTGAGTTCGTAAACCTGTAGGTGCTCCTATAACAAGAGGAAGATTGTTGGAAATAGAGGGTAAAAGAAAAAGTGGTCGCCTTAAGCTATCTTGGGAGGAGATTATTAGGAGAGACCTTAAGGAATTAAACTTGAATGATAATCATGCATATAATAGATTAGAATGGAATAGGAGAATCTATGTGACCGACCCCATATGATGGGATTAAAGCAAGGATGATGATGGTGTAGACATTATATTTTGAATACAAAATAAAAGTAGACAATTTGTGTATACAAAACATAAAATAAAACTAGACTATTTGTGTATACAAAACATAAAATAAAAACAGAAATTTAGATACATAATAAAAATAATTGGAGAAACATGGAAAATTTTACACTCTCTTATGTATGGAATTCAATGGTAATATCATACACATTCAGTTATTTTTTGTGGGAAGACACTGCGCCTTCTATCATTAGAGTTTGATTATATAATTTCAAATGGTATTGTTTTTTTATTTCCAATTGAAGTATTTATTTTTGTTATCACATATTGTTTATTTAATTTACATAGATATTTGTGTATACACACATCTATATTTTACTTAATTCCATTCTAATTATTAATAATAAAAGAGATGATTTTTAGAATTTTACTAGTCATTAAATAATAGAAACATTAAGTATTCACCATAAAATGAGGTTGGTTCCTAGAATAATTAATCTAAGATTATTAAAGCGCAATTGTATATTCTAATGATATACATAATGATTCTTTTACATAATAATGTATATATATGCACACACCATTCTCCCAAAATGTTGATTTTGGGCATGTTGACGATGTATGTAATGACAGTACGCTATGGATTTTTTTGGTTATATTGATTAAGTTATTGATAGGGAACGAAAGGGATTGAATGAGGATTTATTTATCATATTTAAGATATTAGAATATTTATTAGTAATTATCGCTCAGTAGGAATCTTAGCCTATAAATAATTGTAACCCTCATTATTGAGGGCAGACTTGAATGAATGAAAATTGAGTATTATATATTTTAGTTTGATACTTAGTTGTGTAGGAAACCTCGCACAACCCAAGTGTGAGCCAAAGGGTCAAGACACCACCCGCAACCCCCAAATTGACTCTGGCCACCCTTATAGAAGTTTGAAGACCCTCGACATTCGTTGATGAGCTGGGGATAGAGTTTCACATCCGTAGACTGAGTTTTGATCCCAGACGGGCCAACTTGTGCCGAGATCGGAAAGAGAAGATGGGAAAGGTCGGTATGGAAACCCACTCACCTGGCATAATTGATTGAGGGAAAGAGATAGGAAAAGAAGAGGCCGCGAGATTGATGGTAGGTGCGCTGGTGACTTCAAATTCCGTCGACAGCAAAACATTGAGGGTCTTCACATCACGTCTCCCAGAAAACCCTAAGTAGGTCGTAGTTTTATTTTTATTTTTTATTATATAGATCTCGGCTGTTCGGTGGGTTTGTAAGGGAATTTGGGCCTTAATTGGTTTTTTAGTCACCAAACATGCCTCTTGTTATTAGAACATTTGACCTGGTTACAAGCCTTGAATTCAAAAGGCTGCAATGTATAGGAAAATGGACCCAAATGTATATTTAAATACAGGTTTTGTAGAACGTTTCATTGGGAATCATATTGATGGAAATGGGCCCTATTTTAGGGTTTTATTAGTCATTTTATTTTCTTTTGTATTTTCTTATTTTTCTTATTCGTATTTTCCTTTATTTTTGTTTTGTATTTAAAGGTAAGGAATAGTAATGACATTTTTGTAATTAGGGCTTTAGTTTGGAGCCTAAGCTACTCCTCCCCTTTAAATGCCCACTTGTAAGCCTCATTTAAGGTAAACTTGAATTTTGAAATAGAAAAGAGTATCTCTCTCTAAAAGTGTGTTAGATATTTTTAGGAGCCTTTTTGACGGGTGATTTACGTTAAATTGGTATCAGAGCGGGTGAAGCTCCACATTGGTATTAGTGTATCGGTGTATTTTGTATCAAATTCATATATTACTCTTCAATGGCTCCCAAGAAATCCGAACAACTAAAAGAGGAGATTAAAAAACTAACAAGAGAGTGGATACAATCACAACAACAAATCTATACCCATTTCCAAAACCCTAACCCTAACCCTAGAAATCCCTACACACAACTCCTGCCCTACCCCACCCTCTACACCAAACCCACCACCCTGAAAACCCAAATTTCCCTCAAAACCCAAATCCATTCCATAAACCCTGTATTCAAGATATAAGACAACGTACTTCTAGGGTTTCACCTACCATTTTACAAACCAATCCACAATTTACAAACCCTAGCCTCTACCCCTACAAAATTCCTCCACCACCACCCCAAATCCCCCAACCCACCACCCATTTTTCAAACCCCAATCATAAAAAACATTACGGGTTCGCCCCAATTAACTCTCGAGGCTCAATTCAAGATCACCGGCGGCTAGTCCAAGATTGGTTCTTCCACCCAATCATTCTTCCACCCTCACTCACCCAATCGGGTCAAATTAAGATAAAAAATCCCCTCCCAAGCCTGTTGATTGCAAAAAAGATAGAAACGACGAAATTGGATTGAGTATTGGGGATTTTTTTGATATTTTTGATGAGGATAGTTGGGTGACTCGCACGCACTTTCGAGAGCCGGAAACATTTGATTTGGGAGATTTTTTTCAATCTTTGAGAGAGGGGATGATGATTTTGTTGAGGTTGGATCGGAGGTTATCTCTCTTTGGGGTTGATTTGGAGATTGGAGGTGATGTGTTTGGTGGTGGGTATGTGGACCCGTTCGTGGTAGCTTTTGATCGGTGCTCGGAGGAAATTTTCTGCAGCGTAGCATTGAGAGGGCTCATCACAGGAATCTTGGGTCGCGATTTTGTTGGTCGGCCACATTTGGATTGTGTTCCTATTCTTCCGGGATTTACGGCAAGCCGGTAGAAGGGGCGTTTTCGGGGACGGCTCTTCTTCCTAGTGAGGAGCTCTTTGATGGTTGCGTTGTTTTCTTATCGTTCATCTCCTACGCACGAGGACGAGCTTAGTTTTAAGAGGGGGAGAGTGATGGAAATAGGCCCTATTTTAGGGTTTTATTGGTCATTTTATTTTCTTTTGTATTTTCTTATTTTTTTTATTCGTATTTTCCTTTATTTTTGTTTTGTATTTAAAGTTAAGGAGTAGTAATGACATTTTTATAATTAGGGCTTTAGCTTGGAACCTAAGCTACTCCTCCCCTTTAAATGCCCACTTGTACCCCTCATTTGAGGTAGACTTGAATTTTGAAATAGAAAAGAGTATTTCTCTCTCTAAAAGTGTGGTAGATATTTTTAGGAGCCTTTTGACGGGTGGTTTACGTCACATATATTACCGATATGGCCCATTTTAAGAAAATTTTGGTGATTAAAATTGTAGGCCTCTCCCTCTTTTTTTTTTTGGTGACAATTACTTGGGGCTTGTTTGGTTTGCAACTATAATTCTGTTTTTTGTGTTTAAATACAATTCTGGTAAAAATTTTTGTTTGACAACCTGTTTTTAAACACTGAGGGCCCGTTTGGTTCTCTGTTCAGAAAACTCAATTTAAACGCTATTTTTAAATACAGTTTTAAAATTCAGTTTTTTGCGTTTATAATTGTTGGTGTGCGTTTGGTAGACTTGTTTTTAAATACAGTTTTTTGAAAATTTGACAAAATTGACAAACATGTTTATTTATATCATACATACGTGTGTGTGTGTGTGTGTGTGTGTGTGTGTATGTGTGTGTGTGTGTGTAAACATACATGATACATGAATGTATACATACATATAGACATACATACATAATAAATTATATACATGTACATTTAATATCATGTATTTTTAGGTATATTTAATGAGGTATGTTGGTGATTTTAACTATATATATATATATATCTATATATATATATATATATAATGATATTGTATGTATAATTCACTATAAATATATACATACATGAATTGATAATATTTTTTAATACATATGTACTATATGTATATTTTATATTATTCCATATATTAATAATACATGTAGAAAATTATATATAAGTATCATGTATCTATTGATAATATTATTATTTAACTTTACATTATTCCATACATAATTTTGTGTACATGTACATATATATTTTTTATTTATAAGAATTACATACATATTAATGTATTATGTATGTATATTATATATTAAGGTATAACTGCTTTAAAATATTAAGAATGAATAATTCTGAGTTGAAAAATAAAAAACAGAAGTTATAAAACACCCTAAACTTGTTTTCTGAAAAACTTGATTATAACACAAAAATATTATAATTCTGTGTTTAAAAACAGTTTGCCAAACGAATATTTTTATCAAAATTGTATTTAAACACAGAAAACAGAATTATAGTTGCAAACCAAACAGGCCCTGAATTATAATATTTCTGTGTTATAATCAAGTTTTTCAAGTTTTTCAGAAAACAACAAAAGGGCATTTTATAACTTCTGTTTTTTATTTTTCAACTCAGAATTATTCATTCTTAATATTTTAATGCATTTATACCTTAATATATAATATACATACATAATACATTAATATATGTGCAATTCTTATAAATAAAAAATATATATGTACACGTACACAAAATTATGTATATTTATATTATTAAATTATATAATATACTAAGATCCATATGCTAAATTATATAATATACTAAGATCCATATGCTAAATAATAATATGAATAGATACATGATACTTATATATAGTTTTATACATGTATTATTAATGTATTGAATAATATAAAATATACATATACAGTACTATATATGTATTAAAAAATATTATCAATTCATGTGTGTATATAATTTTAATGTGAAGTATACATGCAATATCATTATAACTATACACACAAACACACACACACACACACACACACATATGTATATATATACACACACACATATATATAATACATATGTGTGTGTGTGTGTGTAGTTAGATTCCCCAACATACCTCATTAAATATACATAAAAATACATGATATTAAATGTACATGTATATAATTTATGATGTATGCATGTATGTATGTATGTATATATGTATACATTTATGTATCATATATGTATGGAAGTTTTATGTATGTGTTTATATATATACATATATGTATAATATAAACTAGTGGTGACCCGTACGATGCCCGGTCGGGTACAACGCGTTTTGAAATATATTATTCTAATATGTAATCTAATATATAATTATTATTATCAGTATTTTAAAATAAAAGATTGTATCCATAATCATGAACATGTAAATGTAACTAATATGGTGGGAAAAACATATGAATTGAAATGAATGTGTAAATGAATGTCAAGAACCATATTATCGTAGAACGAAACGTAGTTTGAAAATCCAAATTAGAAAAAAAAATGCACATGAAAGTTAATTTTAAAATAAAATAGTCGTTCAAACGGGTAAAAACAAATATGGATTTTCATCGTATTTTTAGTTTGCAAGTTCATATTTCTTGAACATAGTCTTCAAAAATTCTCATGTCTTCATGTAAACGTATCTCCTAGAGTTGCGGGACAAAAGCTTCAATCTGCTAAGTCATACGAAATTGAAAATATTTTAATAGACTATAATGAAAAGTAAATATAAAGGTAGCAACACATGTTTTAAAATGTGTAACCAAGTTTAATAGATATGTGAGTGAAGAAAGTAAGTTAGATTTTTCACATTTAATGAAATTTAACGTTAAATAAAATATGAACTTAGTATGTTTTTACAACACATCTTGTTGGAATGCAATATAACCTTCAACATTGATTTTGTAGGAAATGAATTTAAAATCAAATTTGTAGTAATTTCTTTAGATGATAAATGTGAAATAACTTGGATGAAGTAGTAATCAAAATGGTATGAAAGACTTACAATGTTTGCCAGGTCCAAGTCAATCTACATAGTAGACAAAAATTTATTAAACGTAAGGTATAATGCAATGGACATAAAGATGACTCCTGGGTAGAGAAAAAAAAAAGATATAAAAGAGTTGTGTATAAAAATTTATCGAATCAAAAGTATTAAATTTTAACATTTTTTAGGGTACCCATAAAAAAATCAACTCACATGGATTTTTTATCTAGTATAAAATGGTCGGTGTTTGCCGATTTTTATAATAATTACAAAAATTGTCAAACATTGAAATTTTTTTTTACAATAAAAAATTTATTTTGAATTGAGTATTCTTATGTGTACGCTGAAATGTTTAAAATAGACACGCAATAAGTCAAAGAAAAAATCTTTTTTTAATATTTTTTTTAAAAAATAAACCCCACGTTGCGGACCCCTAAGTGAGTCTGCCCGACCTTTACAAAAACTGTCAACGTTGACCATTTTGTTTTTCAAAATAGTTAAAAATATTTTGCGTTGATTTTTAGTATGGGCAGTTTGAAATGTTTAAAATAGACACAAAATAAATCAACACAAAATTAATTTTTTAATTTCAATACCAAAAAAATTATAAACCCTTACATTGCGGACCCATAAGTGAGTATGTTTGACCCTTTATAAAAATTGTCAAACATGGACCCACTTTTTTAAAATAGGAAAAAAATTATTGTGATTTAATTTTTTTTATGAATACCCTAAAAGCATTATGACTTTAGTCCAAATATTTAAACATTATAAAAGGTTGAGTACCTTAAATGGTTAATTTAAAATTTTAAAGATGTGTCAAAGTGTCCCAAAATCGTGGGGTATAAGTTATGAGTTTTGTTGGTATAGAAACGTCACACGTGTATATTTAAATTTAAAAACATTCTAAAGTAACTAAATTTGGAACCGGATGTTGGAGATTTGTAAACACCACACTACATTTTAAAACTTCTAAGTTGATGGCACTTTAGCTTTTTTATATATAAACGGATGTATATATATAACATATATATCTTAATATATATATATATATATATATATATATATATATATATATATATTTGTGTGTATATGTATTTGTATTTGTATTTGTATTTATACATATATGTTTTATATTAGTATGTATTTTTATATATCTTTAAATTTATATAACACACAGAAGTTAACACACCTAAAACAACTACATCCAATAGGTACAATCCGGCTGTTACCCTGAACCCATCTCCAAACTATAAAAACTTCCTAAACCATCATATTTCACCTTCTTATACCCCCTCCAGACAGCAGCCCCTCACCTCTCTTTTATTTCACAAACCTAATATCCTAACTCTACACCATTACATCCCCTACCCAATTCCATGTCAACCAATCTAAACCTCTCTTACCCGCTAACTACAGCCACAAAACCGGACTTGTGACTTTTTTTACTTAAAATAATTTAAAAAAGCAAAAAATAAAAAAAAATCTAATTAAACAGAAAATTGAGTTTTATAACCGTGGTCGTATATAAGCCTCAGTTCAAAACTCTAACAGGAATATGCACATGTGAAAAGTCTTCAAAATTGTAACAGGTATATTCACATGTGAAAAGCCTCATACATTTTAGTATGTTTTATAAAACGTTATATAAACATACTAAAATGCAGGATTGTAGCACACAATGGAGAGAAGCATCCATTATGGTAAACTACCTGATAGTTTATATTTTGAGATAGGCTTGCAACTGTACTATAACCTTTTAGGGAATGAGAAAACACACTGTTAAAACTACATATTTTTTTTTATGTATTTCAACAATATACTTAATTTGAGAAGAATCAGTAATAATCGAACTCACATGTGGGAAGAAAAAAAAATCACATGCTGACATGTTCATAGTAACACGCATTAGAGACAACAACAAAAAAAAACCCTACAAAACATACCAATTTATTCCTCAGTTACTAACTTCACATATGTAGCAGCAGCAACCACCAAACAAAATAGTACACTGCTATCAACTTATATATCAATTGGATCAAACCAATAGTGATATATAGTTAGTGACACAAAGGTAAAATAAATTGGTATGAAGGAAAACATTTATGAAGGAAATAAAATAAATTTTAAAAACATTTATTGGAAAAAGGACACACCTTGCTGTGTACCCATGTTAACATCAAACAAAGAAAGTCAATTTCTGTGGTAAGTGAAGGAAGGCAAGAGGAAATACAGAAATAATAAGAAACAAAAATGTATGGAGAGAGATAAGGACATGAAATGGCTTAGAGAGGTTAGTAAGGTGGTTGCTGCATGGAACATACAAATGGGTAGAGAGAGGCGGATGAAAAGTGGTGGTAGGAGGCTATGTGGTGGAAGCCACAACCATTAGTGGGAAAGGGAGACATGGGTGGATGGTTTGAGACGTTTAGAGACAGGTAGTGGCCTGTTGGAATTTAGAGTTTTTGAAAGCCCAACAATATGTATTCAAGATGCCTCTTCGATAAGATTTTGTTAGTGAAAAAACGTGGGTGTAGGTAGTTGAGGGGGTGTGTTAATCCTATTTTTCTTAATAAAATGAAAAATTAATAAAAGTATCTGATGTTTGGACTGGTGAGAAAAAAAATATAAATGTCTATATATAGCCGTGTAAATAGAGCAATGGTGGGAATCCAAGACAGGGACTCATTGGAGGTAGTAGAACTTTGACCCTCTAGATACAGAACTAAAAATAAATAATCATTTGTTTTACCCTTTTACGGAAAATTTATAAAGGACAAAGAAGTTTGTAAACAAACACAATAGCATATCGTAACTGTAATTTGGTGTATACATAAATATATAAAATTTTCTGATGTGAAAACATAACTTAAAAGAAGTGGAAGACAACTTGCTTGAGGATGATCCTGCATCAAACAAAAGAACGGATATTTTTCTGAAGTAAAAACATACCATAACAGAAGCAACTTGGTTGAAGTTGTCGTTTGAGTTTTCAAATTCTGTTGATGGAAGGGTTGAAGCAAATGTATAGAGGAAATTGTGGTGGGTAGTTACGGGTAGTGGGTTGTTGGAAGTTTTAAATTTAAAAATGGAAACCATGCATGCCGTTTTCAAATTCTATTGATTACCAATAAGAGCCCCTTATGGGACACGTGTTATTATATAATTTTAAAAAGTCAAAAATCTGAGAAAAAAGGATTGAGCTTTTGGAGGCTTCCCAACAACCCAACTACATGCGTATATATAATAAGATATACATCCTTGCCAATTTTATCAAATTTTCAAAAAAACTGTATTTAAAAACAAGTTTACCAAACGCACACCAATAATTATAAACACAAAAAACTGAATTTTAAAATTGTATTTAAAAACCGCGTTTAAATCGAGTTTTCAGAATAGAGAACCAAACATGCCCTTAATGAGCCGAACACTTGACCCGCATATTGTTTTTTCAACTCATTTTCTAAATTTTAAGCTCTAGGACGAGCTTTTTCTAAGAAGGGGAGAATTATGAGAATAAAGAAGGGAATTGGTTCAAATGTAAAATCGTTTAGTGGTGTGCTTTTATTTCGTCTCTTTGTATTTTTGTACATAGGTTACTATTGTAGGTAAGGAGGTAATATCCCTATTTTATTTTGCCTCAATGTATTTTTTTAAGGGAAAAGTATTCTTAGCTCCCCCGCAAACAAATTTTAAACACAAAATGAATTTTGACAAATTTTAAACACTTAAGTCCACTAATTCTCTTCTTGTAGAAGTCCACGCTAGTGGCATAACAAGTGAACCTAATAGTTAATTGTCCTTAAATGTTTAAAAATTGTCAATTAGGGACCTAATTGTAAATTGCCCTTTTTTATATAGGTTACTATTTTAGGTAAGAAGGTAATATCCCTTGGAATATTCTTAATTGCTTTCTTTAGTCTTTACAACACACTTCGAGGGTTATATTGGCTAGCCAGATAAGTTAACTTATAGCCTTTGGCCAACCATTCTAATGAATTAGGACTTTATACGCAGTGTAGTGACATTATATTTAATTTGACATTTCTCGTTGTGACTCGTGGTACGCCAAGTATTCACCTTCTTTCCCAATTGTAAACCTTGTGCCTGTATGCTTTTGTTCATATACGTGAAACTTTGTTGTTCACGCATCCAAAGTTGAACTGTGACATCAGCTTGATACCTAGCTCAATTTACTCAAATCTACATTGAAAGTCATCACTACACTGAGAATACATTGGACTTAAAAAATGATTATCTTGGATATTTACTTTCTTGGGCAATTTATCCATCCTTTTGTCTCTTGATGTTTTTTCTTCTTATTTTCCCCGTTTCTACTTGAATTACAGCTTTCTTTCATGCACCCATCAAAATACAAGTTTGAGCATCCCCGATTTTGCTTTGAGCGACTAGAATACGTTGGTCAAAAGATCCAGGTAACTGTTTACTTACATTACCCCATAGTTCTTTAATAGAAAATTGCCTTGTCTCTTAGATGAAAGTTTACATCCAACTATTTTCTGCTTATGTGTTGAAAAGAAACTAAACAAAGAAACAAACAAACAAAAAAAAAAATTCAAGAAAAGTGAGGAAAGCAATTTATTGTTGAAAATTAAAGCCTGTTTTCACAACTGTCCCATGTTATGCTACTTTTGAATAAAGTTCCATCTACCATGGATGGAGGTGAACACTGACCAGGTGCGACACCATGGGGTGATGAGAGAGAATGTGTCCTCACACTGCTACTCTCTGTTGAAGCGTGAGAGTGGCCCGATGTGTGTTTTCAAACAAAACCAATTTTTCTCCGAAAAAGATCCAACTTTTAATTATGCACCAAACCAAGTTGTGAAATCCCAATTCGTACTTTAAACCAATTTTATCTTGATTAATCCTAAACATGCATCTAGTGATTAAAGCAAGTAAAGTAAAGTAAAGAATACTCACAACGCCGGATGCATGAGGAAAAAATCCAAAACGGGAAAACAACCTCGGACGGCCCAAGCCAGACAATCACTATGAATAATGGTTTTACAAAGACAGATTAGCCTTACACTAAGACTCGATCCCCACGGGTCTTGACGCTCCTTCTGATCTTCAACCGTTCTTCAATAGTGCCCACGCAGAAATTCCATCTTCTACGATCTCTGTCCACAACACACGCGTCCACGTATGTCTCGGTGTCCACCGATATGACTTTGATACGTCTACGATGTCGAACACGATGTCCGTCGCTTCTTCACCGCAAAATCCTTTGTGTTCAATGTGTAGAACAAAACAACTTTGGTGCAGCAAGATCACGTAAACATATAAGAATGATAATTCGGATCTTTGCAAACTCTAAGGATGTGTTTAAGCTTTGTAAACCTTAGAAAACATGTGCAAACAAGGTTCTGGTTCGTAAAACTATTTTCCAGAAAGCACACTTACGAAATTATGATGCAAACTCTGTTTAAATAGGACTCGAAAAACGTGTCGTTCGAACGACTTAAGCATGTCGTTCGCGCGACATTGTATCTCGCTCGAACGAGATTCAATGTCGCTCGAGCGACCTCGCGAAATTTTGACTTTCAGATAAAAACGTCTCTTAACAAAGAGACTCAAAGTAGTCAAACTCAATTTCGAGCTTATCATCATAAAACGAAGTTTAAACCATTAAAACACTTTTAAAACATTTAAAATCATTTTTCTATATAAAAATTACATCCTTATCTTTTATAAAATAATTCCGAGCACCATTAATTATACTCATTCATACCTGAGTGATCTCGGAATGAAATTATCTTTGAAGACGAGTAAACTTGCACCAAATAAACATCGGCATGATTATTTCTTTGAAGCTTTGCCGCAACGTCTTCAATTTCTTCAATACGTCATAGACCAAGTGGGATCGTGACAAAATAAAATTCTCCCTATGACATATTACAAACACAGTTTTGTTCACGGAATTAAGTCAAAACAATACAGGGACTCAATTGGAAATTTATGTCCTTACAAATCTCCCCCTTTGACTATTCCGGGACAAAACTAAACCAGTGAAATGCCTAACCGGGCCGTAAAGCCGTATGACGCCTAAATCCCATCCCATAAACCCAAAATCAAAAATACAGGACACGAACTAATATATGTAGCACCGGCAAGCATGAACTGTCTGAATGTGATGTAGACTTGAAATATCGAATCGCTGAAGTATACCTACACACATGAAACAGACAAACAAATACCAAGTGAAGTATGGAGGAACAAATGAAACCAAATTATATATTCAATAAGAACATATCATTTGAAACATGTGAGCAATTATATGATACCAATTTGTTACCGATCTGAAACAAATCTCCCCCTACATCACATACATCTCTCCGCCTTTTTGTCTCGAATAGACAATCCGGTGAAAAGATAAACCAATATGAAATATCTAGCAAGAGAAAATGATGCCAAATAGAAGCAAGTTGATACCAATTTGGAACACAGAAAACCGCTAGATAAACATGAGAAAACCAGCTAAACAAGATCATGTAATGCCAAAATAGTAGCTAGTAAACCAAGGAATCACACAAAGAGTATACAAATCAAATCAAGTGTGATAAACAGACTTATATGCAAAATACCAATGTGGAACAGAAAAGAACCTGCATATAAATTAAACAGTCTAGAAATGCTTCCCGCAGTACCAAAAATATACCAATATGAACCTGAGGACTGCAAACCAATCAGAAGCAATTTTTGATTCTGTCGTTCAAACGAGCCAGGGACTTCGCTCAAACGAGATGAGGAAGTCGCTCGAACGAAGACAGAAGTCGTTCGCGCGAGATGCAATGTCGTTAGAACGACTTCGCGCGACCTACCAAAATTTCCCAGTTTCCCAGAAATATTATTAAGTATTGCCCAGTGAAAAAATTTTCACAAAAAAATTCCAGGAAGGGACTGACAGAAGCAAAACAGTGCTAAAACAGTAGGCTTTTTGCACAAAACGCAAAAACTCATTAAAACTAAAAATGTGAGTTACATGCAAACATAGTACCGATGTGCTCAAACATGGACATGGAATGAATGGGCGTGAAACTACAACAAATGAGTCACAATTCCAACACATCGAAACGATCAAGAAGCTCTAATTGATAGCGATAAATCATCAAACTTTATCATAGCCAAATGACAATTAAAGTGTGAGCTTAATGAACTAAACATACTACATGCACACAAATTCAGAATTTTGACGATTCTACAAACAATAGCGTCAAATTGCAATGTTTCAACATTAGGATTAGATGTGCAAACCCGTTTAAATTTTCTTCAACCAAACACCCTCATATAAACATACTTTTTCAAGTTCTTTTGAGGTTACTAGCATTCTCAACTTAGAGAAAATCTTATTGGCCCTTTTCTTAGCATCTAGCTTTTTCTTTTTGGGCTCTTTTAAACGGTGGCTTTCACGACGAGTTAATTATGAACTCTCGTAGCCCTTTCCCGTGAATCACTCATCATTTTTACCAATTTTAAATCCTCACGGTAAACGGTTATTACATGCACACTTCTCCTTAAGTTTACTTTCACATAAATGACAAGATTGAGATAAGAACGCCTCACCAAATTCAAATATGCAAGAGAAGTCAAACATCCATATAAACTCGTGCATGTGTGCGATGTTGGCATATATACAAAGTCGAATCAAAATGCATATCAACTTCGAAACCACCCCATATAAACAATGGTTAAGATCATTCTAAGTATCGATAATAATGACCAAATGTCCTAGCCACATGGATAATGAAATGATGTGGGGGGGTCCAAGCACACCAATATGCCACATCAAACATGTAAACTCAAAAACAAAAATCGAAAATCTTTTTGGCTTTTCAAACATATTTTGACTCAAAGAAAAGCAAAATCTTTTTGGATTTTTAAAAGTTTTCACAAAAAACAAAATCTTTTTGTATTTTTCAAATGAGACTCAAACAAATGAAAACTATAATACAAAATGATACACATGTCATAATACTAGCAATGAATATATCATGAAGCAAACTAGCATATGACAAACATGGAAACACTATCATCCTTTAGATTTAGCATGGGAAGAATCAAGTGCACCCAAACGAGAATCATGAAGTTTAATTCCTAAAGCCACTAAATCCGATTTCCTAACCCAAGTAGGTGTAAAACGACGCATGGGGATGTGGGGAACCGGGGCAACTTTATTCCTAAACTTCCTAGGAGCTTGTCTAAGGTCGTAACAATAACGCCTAAGGTGACCTTTCCTACCACAAAATGTGCAAGAGTAGCGGTGGTGGGAATGATTACCTTTATGTGGACCTTTTTTAACCATCCTAGTGTTTCTCACACGCGCGGGGGGAATGGGAACAACTCTCTCACCAAAACCAATACCTCTCCTATCTCCCTTAATTTGGATGGTGCCTAAGATCTTATCTAACTTCTCCGACCTAGCCTCCAAATCAAACTTGACTCTAGACGAGTCTTTCAACCTATCCTCCAACTCAAGAATCCTAGACTCGAGTAAACGCCTAGTCTCCTCAAACTCTAAAATCTCCTTTTTCAAGGACTCCATCAAACCATGGAGATTGTCTCTCTCTTTCTCCACAAACTCTAGTTTCTCCCTAAACTTCTTCTCTCGTGCCCTAAGATCCTCAATCAAACTAACATTATTTTCTATGGCACGCTCATTCAACTTAGATTGCAATTTTGAGTTAGCCTTTTTCACCTTCACCGTTTCGGCATACAACTCATTAAACGCATTTTGCAATTCTTTCACATCTATCTCCTCCTCGTCACTCTCTTCACCCTCACTATCATGAGATACACTCAAAACCTCCTCAGAAGTGTCATTCACATGAGTATTGTCGTCGTCGCTCACATGACATGCCATAAACGCAGTAAAGTTACGTTCAATGGGGGAACTCTCTCCCTCTTCTGGTTCACTATCACTTAAGGTGGCACTATAGACAATGGGTTGCTTGCCCTCTTTCTTAAGTCTAGTGGGACACTCCTTAACCTTGTGACCCCCGACTTATTTCCAGAATTCGAGTTCGACCGCAGCTGCCCCCTTTCTTTTTTTGGGGGGGATCCAGTTCCTTGCCAACTATCGACCCCGATCTCTTTTCATTTGTTTTGGGTATTACCAAACCTAGCCTAGCCTTCGTCAATCACACTAAAGCAGAGCACCCAACTATGGCAAGGCCTCCTTAAGGGTTAGGTTAGTCAATCCGGCCCCCTCACACCCAAAACACTTATCCGACTCATCTCTCTTAGGTTTTTCAAACTTATCCTTAGAGGTGGGATCTACTTTGTTGTTCTTGAATTTTTCAAATTTCTTGGCATATTTCGATTGCTTTTGAAACTTAATTAAATTTCTTTGCCAACAAAGCAACATCCTCAAAATCGGAATCGGAATCGGAATCGGAATCCGAAACTTAATTTCCTCCTTCCGGGTTTTCAAAGCAATACCCTTTTCTTTCTTAGGCACTAGCTTGGAGGTAATCATGTCGATTTCATAGGTTTGTAAGTCACCTACAATCTCTTCTAGTTTCGTTGATTCTAACCTACCCAAGGAGTTTAAAATGGTCACTTTCGCATCAAATCTACTAGGCAACGACCTAAGGATTTTCTTAATGACACGATTGTCGGGAATTTTCTCACCTAGGTTAAAAGACGAGTTGACAATATTGGACAACCTAGCATAAAACTCATCAAATGTCTCACTTATTAACATCCTAATGGTCTCAAACTGTGTTGTGAGATTTTGAAGTTTTGACGCCCTAACCGTGCTAGTGCCCTCGTGAGTGAGTGCCAAAATATCCCAAGCCTCTTTTGATGTTTCACAAGTCATAATTCTGTTATATTCTTCGTGTGTGACATGTGAAGCAATAACGTGCAGACCTTTAGAATTATATTGTGCAAGTCTTTGTTCAGTTTCGGTCCATGACTCAACGGGCTTTAAACTAGTGCCCTCACCTACAATAGTGACTGGGGGTGTCCAACCTTTTTCAACTGCAAGCCAAAATCGCTCATTAATAGATTTTAAAGCACATCTCATTCTCATCTTCCAATAAGTGTAATTAGTGCCATAAAAAACAGGAGTTCGAGAAAATTCATTATATCCAGAATTCATCTTTGAAAACACACGGGATCACAAAACAAATAAAAATGTTTTCTAGCCCTGATACCAATTTGTTGAAGCGTGAGAGTGGCCCGATGTGTGTGTTCAAACAAAACCAATTTTTCTCCGAAAAAGATCCAACTTTTAATTATGCACCAAACCAAGTTGTGAAATCCCAATTCTTACTTTAAACCAATTTTATCTTGATTAATCCTAAACATGCATCTAGTGATTAAAACAAGTAAAGTAAAGTAAAGAATACTCACAACGCCGGATGCACGAGGAAAAAACTCAAAACGGGAAAACAACCTCGGACGGCCCAAGCCAGACAATCACTATGAATAATGGTTTTACAAAGACAGATTAGCCTTACACTAAGACTCGATCCCCACGGGTCTTGACGCTCCTTCTGATCTTCAACCGTTCTTCAATAGTGCCCACGCAGAAATTCCGTCTTCTACGATCTCTGTCCACAACACACGCGTCCACGTATGTCTCGGTGTCCACCGATATGGCTTTGATATGTCTACGATGTCGAACACGATGTCCGTCGCTTCTTCACTGCAAAATCCTTTGTGTTCAATGTGTAGAACAAAACAACTTTGGTGCAACAAGATCACGTAAACATATAAGAATGATAACTCGGATCTTTGCAAACTCTAAGGATGTGTTTAAGCTTTGTAAACCTTAGAAAACATGTGCAAACAAGGTTCTGGTTCGTAAAACTATTTTCCAGAAAGCACACTTACGAAATTATGATGCAAACTCTGTTTAAATAGGATTTAAACGCCGCCTCGAAAAACGTGTCGTTCGAACGACTTAAGCATGTCGTTCGCGCGACATTGTATCTCGCTCGAACGAGATTCAATGTCGCTCGAGCGACCTCGCGAAATTTTGACTTTCAGATAAAAACGTCTCTTAACAAAGAGATTCAAAGTAGTCAAACTCAATTTCGAGCTTATCATCATAAAACGAAGTTTAAACCATTAAAACACTTTTAAAACATTTAAAATCATTTTTCTATATAAAAATTACATCCTTATCTTTTATAAAATAATTCCGAGCACCATTAATTATACTCATTCATACCTGAGTGATATCGGAATGAAATTATCTTTGAAGACGAGTAAACTTGCACCAAATAAACATCGGCATGATTATTTCTTTGAAGCTTTGCCGCAACGTCTTCAATTTCTTCAATACGTCATAGACCAAGTGGGATCGTGACAAAATAAAATTCTCCCTATGACATATTACAAACACAGTTTTGTTCACGGAATTAAGTCAAAACAATACAGGGACTCAATTGGAAATTTATGTCCTTACACTCTCTCTCATCGCTGGTAATTCACCATTCACTTACAATCGATTATAAATGTAGCATGGTTAACTAACTTATTGGGTCATTTGGCTTTCCCCCCAAAGTTCAAGTCAAAATTGACATTACCCTTCTAAGTTTTCAATTCTTAGATCTTGACTCCCATTATTTTTCCTTGCCATTATTTGACTTTTACCTATCATAGCAAATGCCCAAAATATTCCCAATCAATATGTAAGTGGGGGTCAATGATTTTTTGGTCATAGTGTCATGATCTGGAATAATTAATATCATGATCAGAACTATTGATCTATTAAACATGGCGGGTCATTTCACTTTTGGCCTCCGAAGTAGAGCACAAAATTGACTAAACCCTCTAAAGTTTTCAGTTACTAAACTTTGGCCCTCATTATTTTACCATTTCTTCATTTTAAAGTTACAGATCATAGCAATGACCAAAATATTCCAAATCAATATGTAATTACATATAAAATGGTGCTTATGCCTGGGTATAGATAAAATAGTGGAGGATAAAGTTAATCGACAGGACTGCAAAAAGTGTGGGACAAAGTCCAATGACTTAATATTTTGTGGGTCAAAGTTAATTTAAACTGTGGGGACTAACAATCAAATGTTCCTAACCCATTTGGCCGATCAGAAATAGGGGTGAAACTGATGTTGTGTTGAATCGAGTTCTTTTACGCAGGATCTTGTAATGGCGGAGAGGTTGCTTATGAAACATTTGGATGCTCCAGGGAGATGGTTACAAGAGAAGCACCGCCGTCTTCTAATGAACAAGTTTTGCGGGAAATACCTGAGAGAAAAGAATCTCCACCGCTTCATCATCTACAGCGATGAGGTCCAAGACTCCTACGAGCACAACCGGCGGCTGAGGAACCCCGCCACAACCTCCGTTCAACAGGCCATTCACGGCCTATCCTACACCGTATATGGGAAGCCCGATGTAAGGCGCCTCATGTTCGAGGTTTTTGATTTTGAGCAAATCCAACCTAAAGCTATTGTGAGCAATTAATCTGAATACAATGCAACACATGCAAGTGCTGCTTTTACTTCAATCAAGAGTTTCTAATCATAATATTTTGCTAGCCCGCGCAAAATACCCCCCCCAATTTTGGTTCTAGTACCTCCATAGTTGTATTTGATTTTAGTACTTTTTAAATAGAATAATGATATGGGTACCAAAATCTCCTCCAAAAGTGACGTGGATTCGACTTATTTTCTCGCTTACCTTAAATGTTGACTTGTGGTATGGGTCCCGCAAGAGCACAAAAATTTATTGTTTTTAGGGGAGATTTTGGAGGACTTATTTGGGACTCATAGCAGGATTCTTATAAATATTATTGAGGCTTTGCCATCAGTCCGGTAAAAAATCTGTCAAGTTGTCAGCGGCAAATTTATTTCTGTCCCTAAAGTCTCATTAAATAACAACACAATTTTTCATCACAAGTGTTATTCAATGACAACAAGCTGTTCTATCATAAAAAAAATTTGCCACTAAAGTTTTTGCACCGGTAATCAACTGTAAAATGACCATTTGGGAAAAGCCTAAAAAGTACTAGACTTTAATATGGTAATTATGGAGGTTCTATAGTCAAAATTGCCCCCTTTCTTATTATACTGTGAAATTGTTGGTACATCAATGCAAAGAGGAATGCCATGTACTTGTATATATGTACTTCTATTCGTATGAGGTGTAATATCATTGTGATGTATGCTATAACATTTGTACAGTGAGATCGATGTTTTTCCAACTCATTATTCATAATGTTCCAAGTTGGAGATCTAATGATAATTTGTTAGACCACTAAAATATCGATCAAATGAAGTGTGGTCCGATATTAATACCTAATATAATGTGATGATCTTTGTTCTGATTTCAACTTTCATAACTAGTGTGGCGTCTACTACTACTAATGTGGGTGCGAATATGCATGGAACTCTATTTATTAGAAAGTAGTGGAAGGATGTATATGATTAATTCTGTTATATGCATTCAAATATACTACTATTTCTCCTTTTTGCTTCACAAATATAGGAGGAGGATTTTACGGTTGGAGTACAAAAGCTCGTGCCCCACACAAGCTGGTCCACACTGTTTGGTATATATCTTTTTTTTTGAATGATATAAATAGTTTGGAGCAAGTGGCCTAGTAGTAACTTCGAAGGTAATTAGCCTTTCGGTCAGAGGTTCAAACCTAAATGAGCTCACTGTACATTAAAGATCTTTGATTTGGTCTTGAGCTCCCCTCGAGTTGCTAAATTTTTTGAACAACTAAATTTACGTTTCTAGTTACCTATTAAACACGTTTTATAATCTTGATTGAGTCTTCTAATCAGTCACAACTATTTAACTAAGGGGCATATATCAAATAGTCCCTCGAATTTTTTTTAATACACGTTTAGTCCAAGCCTTTTTATTTTGCACAAAAAAATTCTTCATCATGCCAAAAAGGTTTTACCATGCCGCTGGCACGGACTTTTAAAAATAAGAGAATAAGGGATTTTTTGGTACAAAATAAAATGCTCGGATTAAATGTGTATTAAAAAATGTTTGAGGGATTTTTGGGTATTTGATCCTTTAACTAACACCAATTTTAATTTTGATAGTCTTTTAATCATCCACAACTACACGTCAGTGGTGATAAAAGGGGGTTCCTGGGTGGGGTAAGTTTTTCCAACATTTTGATTTATTTCTATAAATTTGAGTATTCAACTTTTGTCACTTGAAAAATTGTCACTCTCTCTCCCTTTATTAATCTTCTTCAAAAATTCTTAGAAAATAATTTTCACATTAGTTTTGTTATATTCTACACCTGAGAGTTCTAAGGGTTCCTATACTTGCTAATAAAGACCATTGGCTGTTGGGTATGTGTATGCAAGAGGCCGACGAAGACAACACGACAAACAATTTCACCTTTAGGGTCCGTTTGTTTACACCCTTTTGCCTAGGCAAATGGGTTTTACCCACACTTTTGCCCACAAAGGAGCTGTTTGTTAGCCATATATTGCTGTTGGCAAAAAATGCCTAAAATGGCTCACGTGACCCTTTTTTGCCCAAAAACGTGTGTATTTTTTGCTTATCTATTTGGTTTGACAAACTTTGCTGAGAGAAAAGGGCAAAGCCTTCGGCTGACGTTTGCTTGATTTGATCGCCTGTACGGTTTTGGTGAGATTTCTTGATAAATCTACATGGCTCACATTTGCTGCTTTCCTCAAACACCCGAAGAAGAAATCGAAGGAGAAATTGATTTCAGAGGTATGTGATCATCACATAATTTTTTTATATGAAATCTGTATATGAACATAAAGAAAACGATTTTTTGTTGTTATTTAGACCCATATATTGATTTGTTGCTACATATTTGTATTCTAGGGTTTGAGTTCATTTTGTTTGATTTTTTTTTTTTGCTGCCTACATATTGAGGGTTTGAGTTCAGTAGGGTTTATTTTTTGTAGTTCATATTGTTCTTGCTAAAATCCTAGGTTATAATCTGGTTTTATGTTCATACTTTTCTTACTTAATTCGAGGGTTATAATCCGGTGTTTGATATCATATTTGTAATCTTGTTATGGCTTCACCTATATATGTTTTAGTAAGTTTTGACATATTTAGGGTTTGACTTTTTTTCCTAATTTATGAAATGTTAATGTGGACTAAATATATTTTATTCTACAATTTTGGGTTGAAAAAGCCAAAAAATCTATGGTTCCATCGAAAGATAATTATTTATTATAGAAAATAAATTTCATGATTATTGGTGTAACACGCACTCGTCCCTCATTACAGGAACCCTCCTATTCTCCGAGTTATTCATTTCAATCACTTTGTTCCGGTTAGTTTTTCGTTGGTCTCCTTAAACTTTTTGATTTTTTGTTACCGAATTTACCTTTTGACCTATTTTAATTTTATAAATTAATATCAAAGAATGAGCTTTCAAAACCCTTATTTTGTAGGGAAAAATGGTTAAATATAATTCAAAAATTCAACGAAAACGCTTTGGTGTTGCTTGGTCGATGGTGATACGGGCGATAGTTATCTATCAACATATAAGGTCATTATTGGACATTCCTAGGGCACCTCATTATAATTGGGATGAGCATCGGCAAAAAGCATTGTTCCGAATGTACGGGATGAGTGATCGTTTATGCCATGATTCATTACGTATGAACATCGGTTCATTTCATAGGTTATATGACCGCCTACGTGCATTTGGGCTAAACGATACTCGATCAGTTACCGTTGAGGAACAGGTTGCAATTTTCTTGAATATTGTTGGTCATGATGAGCGTTGTCGAACCGAGAGTAACACTTTTTGTAGATCAAGTCATACAATTAGTTTGTACTTTCATAAAGTCTTGGTGGTCTGCCTAATGATGTACAAGGAAATTGTCGTAAATGCAACGCATGATAACTCCCCGAATGACAATCCTGGTAATAGAAGTTGGTATCATTACTTTTCGGTAAGAAAATTCAATCTCAATAGATTAACAAGTGAATAATTTTTAAAATGAACTGTATGAAATAACACATGTAGTATCCCATCAGGATGCCGTTGGAGCGATAGATGGTACACACATATCTGCGAATGTTCCCCTTGTTGATCAACCTAGGTATCGTAATCGGAAACAAGTCATCTCTCAAAATGTTTTTGTAGCATGCACGTTCGACATGAAATTTACATATGTGTTATCCGGATGGGAGGGGTCAGCACATGATGGTCGTGTACTTAGGGCGGCCATACAACGACCAGGACATAAACTTACCATTCCAGCTGGTATGCCGGTTGATTTCCTGTATTTTTTTTATTAGACGTTTAACAAAAATCCTACGTTCGACGTATATTTGACTAAGATAAAATAATGTATTATCGTAGGAAAATATTATCTTGCGGATGCAGGATTTCCCTTGGTTCCTGGTTTTCTATCACCATTTCGCAAGACACGATACCATCGCAGAGACGTGGAGGGTCAACGTCCGAAAACTAGTAAAGAATTATTCAACTTTCGTCATTCATCTTTGCGCAATGTAGTCGAGCGCACAATCGGATTATTGAAAAAAAGATTTGCTTATCTACGCCACCAACCTTTTCACGGGATTGACACGCAAGATAAGATTGTGTTAGCTTGTTGTGCGCTGCATAACTTTTTAAGGGATGATGATAGGGATGATATGTGCAGTGATGATAGTGATAGTGATGATGATGTGAACCCAACTCCGCTTAATGTACCTGATGGTAATGAGCATATTACCTTTGCCACATAGGCATGTTGGACAGAGAAACGTAATGCAATGGCAACACAAATGTGGGAAGAAAGAGCAACATGTCATAATCAACCATTTACTTTTGATGACTAAACTGTTACGTTTCGCATTTAGCTGTTGTAATAATTTCTTAACACTTGAATGTGAGTGTCAAATTGAGTTAATGGTTTAATATTTTTCAGATTCCATGTCTACATCAACTAATGCGAACTACTTGAATGTGAGGGTCAAATTGAGAAAATGCAAATGTGGATCCGTAGGTGACATTAGAATAACCAAGTCTGATAAGAACAATAACCTCGGAAGGATCTACCATTGTTGTGCCAATTGTGGTATTTGGTTAGGTTGGGCAATGCCGTCTATGGATGATATATCGTCAGAATCTACAACGATGCCTAATGAACCAAACTCAGATAACATCAAAGGGCAATGTGGTTCATCAACTTCCACCATTCCTCCAGCGATGATGGATATGCATAACAATGTGGACTGCATAGCAATGATGGATATGTTTCGATCACTCAAACGGATGCTATATGTCATTATGCTATTATGTTTGTATGTAGTTGTCAAAACCATGTTTTAAGATGTATCAAACTGATTGTTCCCCTCATATGTGGTCTGTGATTTTGTATGGATGATGATTACAATCAGATTGGATGATGATTTAATTGGATGATGATTACATAAAATTGGATCATTTTGTATGGTGCTGATTTTGTATGGTGTGATTTTGTATGGATGATGATTACAATCATATCTGCTTTGATATCAGATACCTATTTGATAACTGAAATCATTTGAAATCATGTTCTCATATATCAGATACCTATTTGATACTGATAGTTGATGGTATCAGATGCTCATTTGATAACTGATAAATGATAACTATTAAATAGGTATCAGATACTGATTGGAAGGTATCAAATACTGAGATGGGAAGGTATCAGATACAGATTGGAAGGTATCAGATAAATGGTATCAGATTAACTGATACTGAGATTGGAAGGTATCAGATACTGATTAGAAGGTATCAGTTAACTGATACTCATTTGATATCAGATACTGAGATTTGATACTGCATAACTGATATTTGATACTGCATAACTGATTTGATACTGAGATTTGATACTGCATAACTGAGATTTGATACTGAGATTTGATATCAGATACTGAGATTTGATACTGCATAACTGATTAATGATACTGCATAACTGATTACTGATTTGATACTAATTTGATGGTATCAGATACTGAGATTTGATGGTATCAGATACTGATACTGATACTGATACTGCTTAATGATACTCATTTGATAACTGATTAATGATACTGATTAATGATACTGATACTGATACTGATACTGCTTAATGTATGTAATGTTTAGCTTATATGATACTAAAATTAGTGGATGCATATACATTTCAGAGATGGCCCAAAACCGAATCAATGTTCCTTTTCGACCACCAAAGGCAAATGTACCAATCAATCTAGAAACCCCTGACTCACAAGTTGAAATACCTTGCAAGGCGCCACAAGTGCGTTGGACTGATAAAATGGATGGGTGCATGATGTCTTCTCTTATGGGTGAGGTACTTGCTGGAACAAAGAAGTCCGATAATGGTTTCACATCTGCGCATATGAAAACCGTTATCGATGCTGTCAGGAACGACTGTCATGTCATAGTGGGAGTTTCTCACATCCGCTCACGTTTGAAGACTCTTAAAAAAGAGTATAGGGAAGTGCACGAGCTATTACAAGTTAGTGGATTTGGATTTGACGCAACTACGTCATCTGTAACTGCAGATCCAAGTGTGTGGGACGATTACGTCAAGGTACGTATTAAAGTGCATATTCATGGTATACATTACAAAATACTAATGGTGACTTTAATGTTGGCAGAACAAGCCGGATGCTGCGAAGATGAAAGGCAAGTGTTGCCTATATTATGACGAGCTTGCCACCATTTATGGCAACGACACCGCAACGGGGTCAAACTTTCAATCAGGTGGTGATTACTTCCCATCAATGGAAGGTAAATGTGTAATGCAAGTTGTAATTATTAAAATCACGTGTAACTTTGTAAATGGAAATGACAAAAATATTTAATATTGTTCCAGGAATATCTCAACCAGAAGAAGATTTTGTTGACATAACTGCAAATGAGTTCCCGGAGAGTGAATCAAATAACACCTCACCCCAACTAGGGAAACGTAAAGGTCCTGGACAAGTACCAAGACCTGTTGCTATGCCAAGGCCAAAACGCAAACGTGGTAACGTGTTGGACGAGAGTGCCCGTGCATTGGCCATTATTGCAGAATCCTCGTGAATGATAGCAGCTGCTATGGACTCAGATGCAAAGCTGAACACCATAGAGCATGTCAAATGGCAGGACATTCTTGACCGCCTAGAGGCAATGGAAATGACTGAAAGTGATATGTTGAGATTGCTTGGTATGTTTGAGGCGGATCAAGGACTGGCCCGGGTCTTCATGGGTATCACGAAGGAGGCATTTGCGAAGAGTTGGGCTCTGAACAAGCTATATGGGAATTAATCCCACTTTTTAGATCTATATTTTGAATATTATTTTGTAATGGGAACAAACATTGGGCTCTTTCCCGGGTCTACATATGTTATAGTGTGGCCAATTTTTTGGAACATATTTTGTGTTGTCGTATCTGAAACTATAATGGATCAACAATATTATAATTTTTTCCTTTCTTATGTCATATTTCAATTTTTTTCCCTTTCTTATGTAAAATTTCAAATTTCAAATTTCAAATTTCAAATTTCAAATTTCAAATTTCAAATTTCAAATTTCAAATTTCAAATTTCAAAATTTGAAAATTTCAAATTTCAAATTCATATTGAAATCTGATTCTATAACACGGTTCCACAACATTAACATCAGGGCTTTTTAAAATAATCAATTCCACATTATTTTATTAAGGGGTCAAATTACAACATATTTTGGCCAAATAAATGTGTTATCATCTAAAATATATTTTGTCCAAATAAATGCCATTTTTAGTACTTTATCAAGTAAAATTAAATACAATTGTGCATGAAAGTAACTATGTCCAACAAATTCTTTTGGTTCATCCACGTTCAAAGCAAGCATCCAACTTGACTCGCATCCGAAATTTCGTCGTTAATCCTGAAAATGAAAAATAAAACTTATGTAAACTGTATTGATTATAAAGCAAATGTGTAAAATGGCAAGAATTTGCTAACAATATATAGGCAAAGTTTTTATTTGCCATCATAAATTTTGGCTATCAAACAACATGTGTAGGCAAATAAGTGTCTTTCAGTAGACAAACTATGCCTATCAAACACAAAAAGTTGACAAATACAGTTTTTATCAGCCTGCAAATAAAGCCTATCAAACAGCACGAAAACTTCTTTGCCTAACCAAACGGACCCTTAGAGATTGTGACTTAACAAGCTTCGACCATGAGTTCTTTCTATTGCTAATAAAGATCTTTGGCTATCTTTTCGTAAATTCTGTAATTATTTTCCTAACAATCTAAAGGTGAAATTTAGAATTTGATATGGCTCTTGTTTTGCAAAATATTTTGAAAAACCTGAATCATTTGATGGGGCTGTTTTTAAGAGATGACATGAAATTACATCTTTATATAACACCTTAAAGTAGTTGACATGATTGATACTGCTAAACCTTCTAAACTTGGTGAAGAAGCTGTTTGGAAACATTGGGATTATATGTGTAGAAATTATATTTTGAATTGCCTCTCTTGAATTATATGATGTATATTAGTATTGTCTCAATGATAAAGAATTATGGAATTGTGTTAAAAGATACATGCAATTGAAGATGTTAGTTCAAAGAAATATGTTATCGGTAAATTTTTGGATTTCAAAATAAAGGATGTTAGACCCGTTATTAGTAGTGGCAAATGGGCGGGGCGGGTAAAAAATGGATACGGACATAATAATTTGGGCGGGTAGCTTCGGGTCAAATCTGAGTCGGGTCGGCCCAAATCCGGGTCTGGTTGGGTTAACTCGCTTTTTTTTATTTTTATTTTATTATTTTTTTTTTTGGGGGGGGGGGGGGGGGGGGGGAGGAGGGGTAGGCCCAAGTCATAATAAATGATGTTAGTTTGCAAAAATGTTAACAGTTAACATTTATAAACTTTTAAAAGTTTATAATTGTTAGTTTACAAAAATGTTAACAGTTATAAACTTTTAAAAGTTTATAACTGTTATTCATATTCCATATATTGTAAATGTTAACAGTTAACAATTATATTATAAGATTGACAATTATATTATAAGAGTTATATAAACATTTAATTGTAAATGTTAACAGTTATATTATAACACTTAACAATTATAAGCTTATATATATATATATATATATATATATATATCACAAAACCATCTCTCTAAAATTCAAATCAAACACCTTGATCTTCAAACAATATAAACTACTATGGTGTGTGAGAAATAGAGAGAGAGAGGAAAGAGAGAGTTGGGTGATGAGAAGGAAGCCCTCAATTGTAACCTGTTCTGACCTACACTTTACCTGGTAGATTCGGCCTCCTAATCCATTTCAATCCGTGTAGAAAAATAATCGGGACCCAACAAGCCTGTTTTGGGCTGTGTCTGGTGGTTTTCAGCCAATCCGCCCATATTACCAGGCCTACCTGTTATTACTCAAGTTAAGGAATTACAAATTAGTATTGTTGTATGTAAAATTTACTCCCCTACGTGGAGCAATGGGAAATTGACACTCGTTCTCCTCTGTTGCGATCTTCATAGTAATTACTTACTTGATCGGCTCTCGAGACAGCTGGTGGGCCAATCGGTCGACCAACTTAATGAATATGAACCATCAAGAATATCAAAAGCCAGTTGTGTGGAGTCACCGATAGTTATTGTACCTGTGAATATCAACAAATATATTTATTGTATATAAATGTAAATGCCTGAATATATAAAGGCATTTCATCTCTTGGACTCCTAACCACTATAAATACATGATCTCCCATAGCTCAAAGGGACCGTTTGAATAACTTATATGCACACCATACTGAGTTATTGTAACCCTACAAAATAATACCAATAGTAGACGTAGGTTATTTTACAGTTGAACCACTTTAAAAATCTTTGTCTTTTGTGTGTTTGTTTATGTCACATATCATACTTTATCTGTGATCATAAATCTGAAATTCAGTCCATTTTTTGACATCAACAGATTGACACCGTCTGTGGAAATCGACATGACAAGTCTTTCTTATTTAACATAAAAGACAAAGATTTAGGTTACACGGGGATGATTTATGCAATTTGATTAAGAGCTAAGTGTTCTTTTTCTCTATGTAAATAGCATATCATTCATTTGTGTTGATAAATTGTACACTCAATTTTTATTCATTTATCACAATCGTGCCAAGTTTTAATTTGATTTACTTCAGAAGTTTTCATTAATTTGATTTATTTCAAAGAATATATATGTTGTAACTGTGTAACAGATGACTAGATCTAATTGACAGAGCAGGATACGCACGTATCCCTAGTAGGCAAAGCAAAACCGCTACTGGCTTCATCAGGTTTAGCCCAGGTTTAGTAGCAAACCCAGGAGACCCAACCCAACCCAACCCGGAGAATACTAAAACATTGGAAACAATCTGATCGAAATAAACTACTCTAGAAGAATCATCAAGCCGACCAACGACCCGGAGGATGGTCGGTTTCTCTATCAGCTCCTACCTCAAAGCTTCACAAGCATATTTGAGAAAGATTTCTCATGATTGTAGAATACCTGAGGCTGATCACATCTCCGGACACCAACAATATTCGTCTTTCCAATTTATGCAAAACCCAACAAGTTCTTCCCGACCACCATCCTGGAACTTTTATGGTCGGCGGTTGTTGTTTACCCTAATTTACCCGACCAACATGGTCATGGTACCAGTCTTTTTGCACAGGTCTGTGGCATGTATTATTAGTCCTAGGCACCTATCACAGGTCGGTGGCATCTATTATTGGTCAGCGGCACCTATCACTGCTCGGCGACATCTATTATCAATAAAAAAACAAGTGTTTATAATACTTATACGAATGTTACAAAATTTCTGTTGGAAACCATTTATGTGTATGGTAATTTATCCTCGGCTTCTCGAATTTTCTCCTCTGATCACCTCAGATTTCCTCTCCGACCAGTAGATCATCACCTCAGGAAACCTGTACTCGGATTGAAAGCCAAAAATCATGGTCGGACGACCAGTGCCCGATCGTTATAACCATCATCACTGGTCGACATCAAAAGATTAAACACAGATAAAATTTCTTTGGAACGCATGAGTTTCAGACATGTGTGACTTTGTTAAAATAACATTTGCTTTTTAAAGTTTTGGTTTACAATGCCACATCCCAGTCTGACTTTAAAAATTACGTTTGCTGTTAAAAGTTTTGGTTTCTTATTACACCAACTCCCCACACTTCGCAGCTTCATGTGGAAATGATTTTTTGAAACAACTTATATTCGAGTACTTGTTGGATATAAAAAATTCTAGAGTGACCAATTAGGCCTTACATCTTGTATATATTTGATAAAAATTATCTGATACGTATTCGGCATGACACGTATTCGACATAAAACTTTTTATTTCATATTTAAAAATTTTTATTGACTGATGTTCGAGCAGATATACACTACACCAAATTTGTCCAATTGTCACAAGTTGGACTTGTCAAGGTCAATGACCGTGACAATTCTGGAGTGACAACTTTTTTTGTCACGGACTTGTCACGGTCATTGACCATGACAAGTTCATTAGACTTGTCACGGTCATGTCACGGTCCTTGACCTTGATAAGTTTTGTCACAGTTAAGGACCGTGACAAACCCGTGACATTTAATAAAAAATTTTCACGGTCATTGGCCGTGACAAGTCCGTGACAACTTCTTTTGTCACGGACTTATCGCGATCAATGACCGTGACAATTCTGGGTAGAATTGAAAAAAAATCTGCTGGGCAATATGGCCACTGCCACTACCCAACAATATATTTGTATCTGTTATAGCAACGTTGTACCTGCTCAAATATTATATATCCAAATAAAATAGAGATAGTGAAAATATACATTCAAAATAGAGACAATATGCCTCACGATATAATCCAAATATAATTCAAATGTACTAACTTTGAACTAGTCCTCCCTGGACGATATTCTGGTCCCTCAACCCCCGCCCTATCCGCTGACCATCAAATACGTCCAGTATAAACACGCTCGGCCAACCAAGTGTCGACATCGGTCGGTCGAAGGGAGCCAATTAGGTAAGTGGATCATCAAAGTCCGCACGTGTTGGCGATGAAGCAGCGAGGTCCACATCCTAGTCATCCTGCACCTCATCCTCCACCACCTCCTCCATCTCCTCTAAAGGGTGAGTGGTCCTATCCCATTCAAGACCGCATTGTTCTGTAATATACTTAACAACTCATGCACATTGTTACGATTTGAGAAAAATTCGGTAGCATATCCCCGTAGTTCTCCAAGTACACGATGTAGATTGGCAAGTGTGAGTGTTATTTCAATTGATCAATTGAAATAACAGTCACACCTGTCAATCTAGTATGTACCCAGAGAACATTAGGATACGACTGCAGAACTTCTTCCAAAAGTAACAACTTTAAGCCACTAAGAATATTATACAAAAATTATGCAGTCCCAAACTGTCCAAACGGGACAATTCGAGAGATCTCATTACATGGGTAATGAGTCTCGAACGGGTCTAAGGGCTATTGAAAGCGTACGCATAAGAACTAGAATGCTAATATCTATGCGCACTATAAGTAATTTCAAGTATGTTTCATTTAATTATCATACTATATATATATTGTTCGATATACAAAGTAATTTTCAAAAAATGTTGAAAAATCCCACCCCCATAAGGACAATAATTCAGTGGTCATGCAACTTTTAAAATTAACCAACCCAACATCGATCCACTATAATCCAACAACAATGTCAACAATAAATGTGTATCCCGTACTCCTTCTAATTCATCTACTCAATTAATTATTTTCATCAATTAAACTAACAATTAAAGTACACAATTATTAATTTACTAATTTACAATGAGGGCAATCCTACTTTCATAATTAATCACATATTAATTTACTAATTTACAATGAGGGGCAATCATATATTAATTTACTAAAAAAATTAATAATCAATTAATTCGTTTACAAGGGACACTACACATACACAAATGCAGCCCCCCCTCCCACCCACCCATCCCTGCCCCACCCCACCCTGCGCCACCCCCTTCCCCCACCACACACACACACAAACAACCCCACCCCCACCCCCTCCCAACCCCCACTACACACACACGCACACCACCACCACACACACACACACAAACAACCCCCCCATCCCTGCCCCCTCCCCCTCCCCCCACCCTGCCCCACCCCCTTCCCCCCCTGCCCCACCACCACACACACACAGGCCCACCCCCTCCCCACCCCCACCCACCACACACATGCACACACGCACATACACACACACACGCACATATATATATACACACACACACATATATATACACACACACACACACACACACATATATATATATATATATATATATATATATATATATATATATATATATATATATATATATATATATATATATATATATATATATATAAAGAGAGAGAGAGAGAGAAACTAACCTGAAAGTACAGAGAGAGAGAAAAAAGGAGGGAAGAATCGGCGGGGAAAAAATAAGGGGAAAGAGTTTTTTTACTGGGACATTTGTCACGGACATGTCATGGTCCTTGACCGTGATAACTTTATAGAATTATCACGGTCATTGACCGTGACTAGTCCGTGACAACTGCACTTGTCACGGTCATTGACCGTGACAAGGCTAGCCGATGGAAGGGTGCCAATTTACCCATTTTGGTGTAGTGATATATCATATATTGTTTGGACGAATAAATCAATCTCTTGATAATTTCGTTTGATTTAGCCTCAACAGATGGTCAGGCAACTTATTAACCTCCACAGGTACAAGATTCTAACCCGACGAATGCTCGACCACAATCTTAATCTCTTAAAAATCTTAATAATGCTCCGACAGATGCAAGAGCACGAATCACTCACTATATCCACTCGGTACTATACAATTTTTCCTCAATGGATTAGCCAGGCAATATTTATTTTATTAATATTCCGACGAATGATCGAGCATGCTACAACACTTTAAGACCCGATAAGTTGTTGGGCAAGATTATTTGTTTTAACCGATGGATGCTCGAACGCTGATATTTTTTCAACTTCGTTATTAATTATCTGAATCTGATTCTTAACTTGAAGGATGGCTATGCATATTCGAGATTCATCTTGGCAGAAGATAGGGAAAATATTTATTGCCATATATTTAGTCCCAAAGATAACTGCCACACTAATTATATTTTATCATTAACGGATGGTTGGTCGAGATAATCTTGATCTATATTCAGTCCCGACAAATAGTCGACATAGTATATTGTTAATAAACATTACATTTATTATCGAGGAAATCTATTTTTCTCTAACAATGCAAGATCATTCGTAATATTTAGTCGGTCTCTTCAGGCATTATCTAAAGGCCCCGACAAATGGTCGGCACTTTCATTATTTCTTTAGATTTCTCACTAGCTTCGATTGATAATCGGTGCAATTTATATTATGTGAATCATCACAATTTAGCCCCAACGGACTGTTGCGCATTATCATTCTTATTTGATTCAACCTCAGTTAATGACTGCAAGTTCATCCGTTAGTCATCATTATATTTGCGATTCAAGTTCAGATGCCCGGGCATGCTCATTATTTAATCACTCTATATATAATTGGCATTATATTGCAACAAAGTCTTAACGAATGGTCGGGCATTATTATCCAGTCTTCTTTTCATACACTGGGGGCTCCGTAGCAATGTTGACATGTTCACTGCAATATTAGTCAAGCAATCCTCAGTGCATTAATGTTTCATAGGCTTGTAGTATGCCTCTCCCATTGGGCCATTTATTTGATCAACAAATACTACCGGCTTGCACGAATTAACATTCGGACAAGAGATAGTGCAGAAGAAACGCATCCCAGTAAAAAATGGTCTAAAACTGAAGACATCTCAGCAAAGCACCTCAGCTGCACTACCAAAATCAAACTTCTTGTATGACTCGTCTCTGGAAAGATCACGAACAAGAAGTTCACCAAATCTAGGAAATCCATTGCAGTCTCACGGACGATAAGATTCGACCATACTTGACTAACGCACGGGCAAGATCCTAACATCAAACTTCATGTATGACTTCGTCTTTGACAAATCAAGAATAAGAAGTCCGTAAAACTTTATGTATAAACACAAGAAGTTTACCCGACCGAGTCAAAATAAATGAATAATTATACATTTATATTACACCTGGTCGCCACTGATAATTAATGCTATAACTTAGATCAACAAAACTGTTTACAGTTTTATCTAAGAACAACATTAGTAGAATCTAAGGTATTACAATCATCACAGACCCGACTAACTAGTCTACACAAATCACTAAGTTGACATGGTGATTAAAAACTATTCACAAGTTTAAATAAAGATCAACTAATTATTCCAACACCAATGGCTTCAGCAGGACATTACAAAAATAAAAACAGTCATTACAAGGAAAAAAAACAAAGTTTTTTGAAGTCATTTCAGAGGAGGTTTTCCCTCGGCCTTATCCATCCACAAGAGCAACATCAAGGGCAGAGAAACCAGAGTACCTTTTGGTGGTTCGTTTTTCTTCAAACTATCTACAAAAATGCCACAATACTGATATACCGGAAGGATGGTAGCCGAACTCCACCATTTTGGGCACCGATCAACTTTTCAAAATATATACTCCATCCTTTCACTAAATCATCAAGCATGGAGCATTGGGGGCTTTTGTTGTATGTAAAATTTACTCCCTTACATGGACCAATGGAAAATTGACACCCGTTCTCCTACGTAGCGATCTTCATAGTAATTACTTATTTTGTCGGCTCTCAAGACAGTTGGTCAGCCAACCAACCTGACGAATATGAACCATCAAGAGTATTAAAAGCCATTTATGTGGAGTCACCTATAGTCATTGTACCTGTAAATGTTAAGAGTTATATTTATTATATACAAATGTAAATACCTGAATTTATAAAGGTATTCCATCTCTTGGACTCCTAACCACTATAAATACATGATCTCCAATAGTTCAAAGGGACAATTCGAATCACTCATATGCACACCACACTGAGCTATTGTAACCCTACAAAATAATACTAACAGTGGACGTAGGTTATTTTACAGCTGAACCACTTTAAAAACCTTTACCTCTTGTGTGTTTGTTTATATCACATATCATACTTTATCTGTGATTATAAATTTGAAATCCAATCCGTTTTTCGATATCAACAAGTATTCTTGAAATTTTAGTTGAGAGATAAAATATGTGAGGGGTTTTAAGTGTTTGCTCTTATAGAGAAACTTTCCCATCTTGGAAAGAAAATAATAATAGTTTGTAACATAAGAGGAAATATATATGTCCTTAGAACACTAGATCATTAGAGTGCATATTGAGGAAGATAATCTAAAATTAGGGAGAGGGATTAAGCACTAAGGCAAATCTTGTTGAAGGAAAATTTGGGTATAAGAATGTTCATAATGTTGCTGGGAATTTTAACAACAAAAAAACAGATTTCGAAACCATAATAGGATAAAAAATATGAACATGAATAAGAAAGCAATAGAGAACAACGACTCGAAGCCCTAATTCAAATATATATATGTTGTACATTATGTTAAGGATTGAAGATATAGGATAGGGAAAAACGTTAAACACCGAGTTTTTTACGGTGGTGACAAATGTACATCTTGTGAGAAACATGACAACCTAGTGGGTAGACTCTGGGGCTACCAAACATAATTACTACACGAGAGGTGATTTTTCTCCATTCACTCCTGTTAATGATAGAGAATGTTTGTATATGGGGAATTATTGTAATTCTAAGGTGAAGGGGAAGGACACTGTTACTCTTAAGTTAACACCTGGCAACATTATTACTTTAAAATATGTTCTCGATGTTCCTGGTATTAGGAAAATTTAGCGTCAGATCTCATCTTAGTTAAAAAAAGGTTTAAAATTGTATTTGAGAGTGATAAACTTGTATTGACTACAGGAGGGTCTTTTGTAGGGAAATGGTATGCTCATGAGGGTCTGTTTAAACTTAATGTTGTTTGGATTGATAATAATAGAGCTTCCAGTTCTGTTTACTTGATTTATTTTATTGATATGTGGCATGTTATACTTGGTCATGTAAATATTGCATAAGTTAACAATTAATATTTTTAGAAAATATACAAAACTTAATTTTTTTTTAACCATGAGATGTGAAACATGTATTGAATCAAGATTTTTTCGGAAAATCATATCACCATGTAGAAAGAAGTACATTATGATTTGCATGATATAAAAATCTATACGCATGGTGGAAATAAATATTTGATTACATTTATAACCGGTTGCTTCTATTACATTTATCTTTTAAAATGGAAATATAACAATTTTTCAAATTTTATTTCTTATAAATTAAAAGTTGAAAACCAAGTAGATAAATCCATTAAGATTTTAAGATCAGATAGAGGAGGAGAATGCATTGGTGAATATTACAAATTTTGTACAGGGAATGGAATCATACATTTAGTTAACCTTCGTATTTACCTAAATCTAATGACGTAGATAAAAGGAAAATTAGAATTCTTAAAGATATGGTAATTTCCATGTTATACACTTTCAGGCCACCTAACAACATGTGGGGGAAAGACATCTTACAACATGTTATATCTTTAACAAATTTCCCTTTAAGTAAAATGATAGAACTCCTTTTGAAATGTGAAAAAATAGGAAGCCATCTAAACACCTCAAAGTGTGGGGATGCCTAGATAAAATATCTATTCCTATCCCTAAGAGAACAAAACTTGGACCCATGGCTATTGATTATGTTTCTATAGGTTATGCTAAACATAATACAACCAATAGTTTTTAATAATTAATTCTAAATATCAGTTTATTGATAATAATACAGTTTTTAAATAAAGGGATGCCAAGTTTTTCAAAACAAATTTCCTTTTAAAGAAAAATATGAGGGAACTAGTATTGCATTAGAACGACCTCTAGAGTTAAGGGTGATCCTTCAGAGTTAAAAGATAGTGATCCTAGTAAAAAAAAACTTAGGATAACCACTATTCGGTCCTAATTTCTTGACATACTTAGTAAAAGGTGATTTAATACTTTTAGTGAAGCTATGTCTCAATTTGAATAAATGTTTTGAAAAGAAGCACTAAATAATGAACATAAATAGTTACTAATAACATAAGGTAATGAGTTAACTTACCCCCAGTTGTAAAACAATGGGTATGTAAAAATAATTAAAAGCCGATGGCTCAATCGATCAATTTAAATTAAGACAAGTATCTAAAGCATATAAGCAAAAAGAAGGCATTGATTTTTTTGATACATATTTACATGTTACTAGGATTACCTCTATACGAGTTTTGCTTGTTATGGACTCTTTATATGATCTTGTGATTCATAAAATGAGTGTCAGAGCTTGATTTTGTAAATGGTGATTTAAAAGAATAAATTTATATGGATTAACCAAAGGATTTTGTTATTGAGGGAATTAATAATAAAGTTCATAGACTAAAAAAATCAATATGGATTTAATAACCTCCTAAATAGTAGCATGGAAAATTTGATAAAGTTATGATATCTAATGGTTATGTCCTCAATGGACTAGATAAATGCATATATAGTAAATTTCAAGATAACATTGGTGTGATCATTTTCTTATATGTTGATGATATGTTAATGATTAGAACTAGTTTTAATGTGGTTAATAAAAATATTCCATTTATGAAAAAGCACTTTGAAATTAAAAATTTGGGGTTTCTTGATATTATTCTAATTAAAAGTATTAAACATTCTAATGAAATTAGTTTAACCCAATCTTATATGGAGAAAGTGCTTCAGAAATTTGAACAATATAATTGTATTCCTGCTAAAACACCTTATGACCAAATTTTCACTTGAGAAAACATATTGGTTGTTCTGTTCCTTCCTTAGAATAATCTAGAGTAATTGGTAGTCTTATATATCTTGTGAACTGCACTAGAAGTGATATTGATTATTTTATTAGTAGACTTAGCAGATATAATAATATCTCTAATAACGAGCAATGGGATGCACTCATTAGTGTTTTGAGATATACTATTATCCATAATAACTGGACTATGATATTCCTACAATTATTGATCGTTTTTGTGATGCTAGTTGTATTTCTAATACTAATAAATCTAAATCCACTATTTTATATATATATATATATATATATATATATATATATATACAATAGGAGTAGGTGTAGTGTCTTGAAAATCCACCACAAACATGCATAGCGAGATCCACTATGAAGTTAGAATTCATCGCTTAAGTTAAATTACGTCAAAAAGTGAAAGGTTATGGAAAATTTTGATAGATGCTCCATTATGGATCAAACTAGTTTCACTACTTTTTATATAATAAGAGAGCCAAAAGACAATCATAAGGGCCTAAAATGCATTTTAAAACAGAAAATCAAGACAAATTCGTAGGAGGCATAATACCGCATGATAATTTTTAAAAGATAGGATCATAACCATTGATTACAGTCAAAAGAAAACTCAACATACCATTTGACTAAAGGAATGCTTAGATAACTAGTTCTTAATACATCGAGGGGAGGGCCTTAATCCTATTAGCAATTAAATTTTTTATAGTAACTGGACCTTATGACTAAAGACCCCAAGAACTCAGTTCAATGGGATAATAAGGTATTCAAGTAGTTTGTGGGGTTATTGCACTATATTTTCACTCTAAATCCATCCCGATAATGTAATGGCACTAAATGTATCGATAATAGGTTGAGTCATAGACTCTTAATAATTTCTATAATTGGGTTCCAATAGGGTGTGTAGACACATTACACTTTTGATGGAAGCACCAATATGAGTGTGAAAGTTAGGCCGATTACTACGAGAATATAGTCTAATTATATAGAGCACTCATGATTCCCGAGATAAGCCATGGATGGAAAGAGAACAACCATGAGAACTCGATAAAGATTTTTAGAGTCATGTGTGTGATCAATTGATTTAATTTACAACCAAGTTCAATAGTTCAAGTAATTAGTTCACTGCCAACAAGTAACTCCATATATCATCACAAAACAAAAGTTCAAGTCGAGCGACACCTTAGCCGTTACATGACTTCTTACTGTACTATAGACCGTCCTTTGATTTTATTTTATGCTTATTTCATTCAAGTGGGGGATTATTGGGTATAAATGGTATGTACATTTCTTTTTAATGAAACAAATAGTTTGGGGTAAGTGGCCTAGTGGTAACTTCAAAGGGATTTAGCCTTGAGGTCAGGGGTCCCACCGATCTCAATATATATTAAAGGTCTTTGATTAGGCCTTGGTATCTTGGTAACTTTATTGTTTTGGACCTTCAAAATATGTTATCTTCTATATCTAATGAAGTTCAACATTATGCTCTTCCCTGAAAGTGGATAATAATAACCATTGAGTCGTTTGATGGGACCAAGGATCCTAATGACCTCTTGAAGTCTATATGCTGCTCCAAGACACTCATAATGAAGTTATATACAAATCATTCTCCACCACATTGAGTGGAAATACTATGCATTGGTTTTTCAAGCTCAAACTGGGAATAGTAAAGAACTTCATTGAGTTGTCTAGGTGATTTTTTGGCCATTTCATTGGGACTCATAGATGTGCTAACTAGTCACTCATTTTCTCAATTTAGACTAAATATAGGGGAAACCCTTAAAGAATATGCGAATATCTTCAACCTTGATATTCTAGAGGTAGATAATCTCAATGACTATCTGTGCTGTGGCATTTATAGTTGGGCTCGCATCTAAAGATTTCTTGAGGTCTTTTATCAAAAGACCTTTTCCCTCCATGAATGAGTTATTGGAAAGGGCCTTAAAGTAAATAGAAGTTGAGGATGTCGTAATCGTAAGATGTTAAATCCTCTTCCTACTTTCTAACCCCAGTCAAGAAAAACAACTTATATGCTCTATAGTTGGCGAGAATCCTAGGACTCTAATGCAAAGAAGGAAAATAAAGGTGGAAACCAGAGGCCACTTTACCCCCCACTACCACAATAGAGGAGGTATACTCAGAAGTGGAGTTATAGAACATCCTACCTCATCCTAAGCCCGTGAGAGATCTTAAAGTGTGGAGAGATAAGTCCAAGTTTTGTTGTTTCTAAAGAGACTATGAACACAACATTAAGGACTCTTATTGCTTGAAAGAGTGTATAGAGGAGGTCACCAAGCATGGCCATCTTAAGAAATTTGTGGCTAAGGAATGAAAGAACTAATACAAAGGAAAATGTAAAGAAAAACTTACCAATACTATTTCATGAGGATTTTAAGATGGAAGAACCTTTTCCTTAGGTAAAAAATCTCATTCATAAAAGGTTAATTAGTTTAACTTCATGAATAATCAAAAGGTGTAAGTACCCGTGCTTATGTTTCCTATATTTCACCTCATTATAGAATCTTAACCCATGATGACCCCTATATGATCATAAAGGTCATGGTAAATATAAATATGCACATGATTCTCATTGACATCAGGAATATACATCATTTTCATGGATGCATTTATAACAATAAATATTATCACGACAAACATCTTTCCCATTATGACTCATTTAGTGGCCTTCAATAAGGTATGGTCAAACTCTATAGTTTAAATCACTTTTCCACTCACGTTAGGCTCTAAATACTATTGCATCACCATCTAGAGAAAGCTATTAATATTAGAACTATGATCAATCTACAATGGCATCTTTGACAAGACTTCTCTAAATGAGATGGATGTTATGATATCAACTAGGTGGATTCTCATGATCTTCCCCACTCCATTTGGAGTAATAAATGTGCATGGAGATAAAATGTCCAATAAGAATAGGCTTATTAAGGTACCTCAAGCTTTCACTTAAATTATCGAAAGAACAACCGAGGTGCCAAAACCCTTCGCATAACCTACCAAAATCTTAAAAAAACTTAATAGAGGCTTAGAGTAGAGCCATATCAACAACAACCCAAACATAGAATGGAGATTGGGTTAATAAATGTGGACATTTTAATATACAAGATGAAGAGAAATAATAGAGGGGATAAGCCGTTAAGGACAATGAATATATTTTTATTGATGAGGATGACCCGAAGAAGGTAGTACAAGTTAGGTTTGGCCTCATCTCCTCACTAAAATAAATGTCGATTTATTTCTTAATATAAAGAAAAGATGCAATTTATTGGTTACATGCAAACATAACAAGAGTTGTTCTTGTCATTATGGTCCACCAGCTCAGCATGGATATTAACTACAAGCCATTGCTCCAAAAGAAGAGGTTACTTTCCCCCCAAAAGAACCAAGCTCTGAAGAAAAGGTTATAAAGACCCTCAAATCCAACTTAATTAAAGATGTATAATAACCTTAATGATTTTTGAACATTGAGCTAGTTCCAAATATACAAAATTGAGGACGTGTGTGGAATTAACTGACCTCAACAAAGCGTGTCCGAAGGATAGCTACCGAAACCCCATGATAGATAGTTTAGTAGGATCCATAATAGGACATGAGATATTGTTCTTTATGAATGCCTAGTTAAGGTACAACCAGATCAAGATGACACGGTTAAATGAAGAAAAGACTACATACGCCACTGATAAATGTGCCTATTATTATAGGGTCACGCCATTTGTTTAAAAAAAATATGGAGCCACTTATCAGAGGGTTATGAGCATGATGTTTCAAGATCTGATTGATAAGATCAGTGATGTATATGCACATGTCACGTGTGTAAAATTCGTGGAAGAACATGACTAAATCCAACATCTTAAAGAAAACATTTCCATCCTATGAAGAAACCATATGAACCTCAATCTTAAGAAATGCTCCTTTGGTGTGTCAGGAGGAATATTCTTATAATTTATGGTTACCATAAGTGGCATTAAGGAAAATCTAAAGAAGATCAAATTTCTACTGGATATGAAATCTCCCCAAATAGTGAAGAAATTGTAATGCTTAACTGGTAAGGTAGCTTACTCGAGCTACTTTATGTCTAAGGACATTGAAAAATTCCTTAGGTTATTTAAAGTCCTAAATAAGGATTTCTTGTGGACTGTTAAGTCTATTAAATCTTTCTAGAGCCTAAAAAAGTACCTTAGCTCACCGCCAGTGCCATCTATAACTCTCACATGTGAATATGTCTTCTTATATCTCCCAACTTCTCCAACAATAATGAAATTAGCCTTGATTAAAGAATATTTTATGGTACTATACCTAGTGTACTATGTTAGCAAAGCTCTTTAATGGCATAAATTTGGTATCCAAAGATATAGAAGTTGGCACATCTACTTGCGTGTGAACCACACACTTTCAAGTGGAGTGAAGGTTTTATTTTGTCAGTAGGATAATTATGGCACTCAATTATATTTTCCCACATCACCACTTAGTTTTAACCATTTACTAACTCTATCTTTTAATTTCCTACTTGTCCAATACTACATGATATAAATTTTGGGAGGGGTGCCCCCTATCATCTTCATGTATGTTCGTCACTATGAGGTGGCATTAGAAGGAGTTCTCCTAAAGTCTTGACATGATTTCCTTGTGGTAGAATAATTTTTTTCTGTATTAATTATGGATTATTGAATAGTGATCATCCCAAAGGGGAAAACCAAAGTTGTTCTTTTTCATTTTATTTGTATATGTAATGTACGCAATGAAAACTGTTGTAGTTCTATTCTTAAAACCACATGTAAAATATTTTATTATTAATTAATAAAGGATTGTATTATTCATTTGGAAATGAGAATCAAGTTTGTGAGAATGATTTATACTTATTTAATATATTGTTTCGTATATATATATATATATATATATATATATATATATATATATATATATATATATATATATATTATGAGAGGTTTAGAACTGAACATAAAAGGTGAATATTTTAATGAACCTTAACAAAAAACACTTAACATCCAATCAATTTTAATTCCTATATTGTAATTGATCCGGGTTGCACGCGTGTGACACGCGCTAGCATCAACGAACACGCGTGTGATGCGTGTATTAAAAAAGATGCATGCCACATGCGTGTCCGTCGTCGCTGGCGTGGACCATTTACAACATAGGAAGTAAAATTGAACGGGTGTTAGGTGTTTTTTGTTAAGGTTCATTAAAATGTTCATCTTTTATGTTCGCTTTTGAATCTCTACATATATATATATATATATATATATATATATATATATATATATATATATATATATATATATTGGTCAAAAGAGCTTAGTAAGAATTCCAGTGAGTCAACTTCGGATTGATCACAAGGAGATGGGATTTTTGATTCTAGCACTATTGAAAAGTTCACAAACTAGACAGGGAGTTGAAATTCAATTTAAACGATTGCAATGCAATCCTAGTAGTTTATCTCAAACTATGAGAACTTATAAGATGGTTCGAGAAATTTTGCGATAATTAAACAAAGGATTATGATCGGCACATCTCAGGAATGTATTGAACATGACCACCCATGATATTTGAGTCTAATGGTTGTCTTGATTAGACTCAATCTCATGCCATTTGCAAAGGGTTCATAGATTCTTAATCACGATAATTATGATAATTATAATCCTTATGTGGTTATTGCTTTAATTGATATGTGTGCAATTTGATTTTAGATTAAATCAAATGATCCTCACATATTGAGTGCCAATTATGTAAGTAGGTGTGAGATCTTAATTCAAAGGAGTCTGCATCCAGGGATACCTTGGATTGCGATACTTCCTTGAGTAAACCTGATCAGTGGATTGTTTATAATTTGGTGGAGTAGCGAAATAAGTTAAGTATGAGAATCAAGGAATCGATTAGATGTTAGTTAAAGTCAATTAGCAAATTGATTTGACCAAGCGATTATCGAAAGCTTAATGTGGGGAATCATATTGCGTACCATCATCAACTTTTCAAATGAGACCTCATTATATTCGAGTGATTTATAATATAATTTAATTATAGTGTGGTTATAATTATTTAGTGAAATTAATTATTATTAAATAAATAAAGGAAATTAATTACGATAATTGTAATTTGGGAATTCTGAGTATTTAATTGTTTGTCTTGGGTCCCTGGTGTAGTCCATATACCCAAGTAATTAGGTCAATACTCTCAAGAAACCCTTTTTGGCCCAAACCCACCTTTTGTACTTGTATATAAAGGTGTTGGAAGGGGTTTTAATCAATATAATTATCATTAGGGTTTGAGAGGGATGTGAAAAAACACTATTAATATTTTTGTGAAGATGCCTATAGAGAGATGACCATATCTCAATCAAAAACAAGAATTTTTATCTTAGAAGGTGCCCACACTCCCACCTAGATTTGCGGAGGATCATACACTAGAAGATTTGATCTTTCAGAAGGTTAAATAATATTTTGGAGATCTTAAAAAAGGCAACACTTCATCATCAACAAATATTTTTCTCCCCCATCGGATTGCAGCCAGATTCGCAAGGTTTCGTGCTCTCTATTGTTTGATTAATCGAAGATTCAATGGATAAATTTTTTATTCTACGTATATCTACCCCCAATAATTGGTATTATAGCCTTCTGTTTAGATTAATCATCCATTGGAAAGGTCCATGTTGTCTAAACAAGAGAACCCTAGTTTTGCATGTTGTGGGATTGTATATCTTTATGTATGCTTACGTACTAACTTGGCTTTTTAGATATTATTTGTTTATATCCCTTATATTATGGTCACTCATTATTTTTATATGTGAACAGATCTTAGCGTGGTTTATTTGCAGTTATATTTTGCTTCTAGAGTCAATATGGTTGTAATAATTAGGTTTATGCAGTTGTTTTAATATCGATGTATTTGGTGGCGATTTGAGGGGATGTAATTTTATTTTATACTTAAAATCATGTATTTGAGTGTTGGGAAAAATTTCATGAAGATTTTAAAGAGATGTCCATTTTGCATGAGAAATTCGAGAGGAAGAAGTTGTCACCTACATGTCTTTCAGATCGATCCAAAAAGAGAACCGGATAGATGGGAAAACTAGGATCGATCCGAATTAGGTCCGAATCAAACCGATCGGTAGCAAGAAATTTTTATTGCTTGGCTCTTTGGTGTTTTTCTATGGCTTCTTATAGTGGTTCTTCCCCATCGCCCTTCCATACTAGGTTGGACTTGTTTAAAAAAAAGATCTTCTAGAACTCATGTTTTTGATGAAGTCTACATCAAGTTGGACTCTATGTCAAAATGAAGTCTTCTACAACCCGAATTCTTGGTCTTGAAGAGTTCTACTTTAAGAAGAAGTTTATGATATTATGGAAAAGGGGCATTTATAACCTTTTATTTTCTATTGAATTTATTTATTTATTTGCAATGTGTCTTTATTTTATTATGTTGCATAGTTCATGTGACAATTAATTGTATAATTAAGAACACCCATTTATATGGACAACATGGATTTTAATTTTGAGATCGGCCTACATCACCATTTTTCTTCAAATATTTGTGTTATATTTATTCTTTTCTTAATTGAATTAAATTTGGGTAATTACATTTAAGATGTGAATTAAATTGAGATCTTCGAATTTTATTTTTGGAAAATTAAAATTATTACATTTATTTTAAGAAAATTAATCTGTGAGATCAAGACAAATAATTCATATATGTAAATTTAGAAATTACTGAGGATTTAAATTCGGTCTTTTAAAAATTGAATAAATTATTTCTGAAAAATTTCAAGTTTTTTGAAATGCTAAGTGGGAGAGGATTTCAACATAAACTGCATGGTCTCCATCGGTGTTTTACTCAATCAATATTTCATTAATTCCTCGTGTCAATTAGGTTTCCCCCTCATGGATGGAATTATTCAAGGAATTATGGAGTACTTAAAACTCTTAAGTGATTGATGATACCTCTTACTAAGAGGTCAATCCAGGACAACCTTGAAGGTGCAACAATAGCGAAAATCAGATATATAGATAAGTAAAGAAGGAGGTGAGGCAATGGATAGAGAGAGAGACTATAAAATAAGTGGTTCGACCATTTGGCCTTATCCATCGTGCTTGAGTGTGTGAACTTCACTATGAAAATGGGCTCTAATAGCCTTGTGATACAGTTCACTCAACTTTCTCTCTCTACTGTGAATGTAACAGAGTTTTGGCTAAGGTTTTAATTATCAATCCTTTACATTGTTGGAGAAGATAAGTATATATAGTGCTCGAGGGGTGAATTGGACCCCCCACGCATGTAATAAGAATGTTCAAAATGTTCTTGCCAATAAGGTTGAGCCACTTGTCACTGTCACATGTAGATCATGATGATGAAATATCCCCTCACGTGAGAGGTAGATTTTGTTATAACGGTTTTGTGCACATAGGACTTGCAACCCACGCGCACTCTTCAACGCATTCCCCAATCCACGCGCTCTGCCCGGTGTCGACTGTCGGCCATTTGGGCCAGGCCGAGGCCGAGGCCGAGTTGGCAAGTAAGATCCTCTGATGATATAATAATCTCCATACCGAGCTGAGTCTTCAGTCGGCCCCCGTCATCCAGATGAAGGACGAGGCCGAGGATACTTGAGCTATAAGTTCACTACTACTGATATCACTGACTATGCTCCGAGACTAGGCCGAGGCCTCTTGGGATGAGTCCATGGACGAAGACAAGGACGAGGATGAGGACGAGGCACATCATGTTAGTTCCACTGTCGAGCCATAACTTTCCCAAATTGGCGGTCTGGCTCTGGTCGACCTTGGCCGAGGTGGTCCAATGCAAGGATAAGGCTATACTTAGTATATCAGTGATAGCTCCAAGAATTCGAATGTGAGTGATTTCGATCCCATCCCCGGGGAAGTTCATCACGAGTGGGTTTTATTTCGAGGAGTGAATTGGTAGTAAACACTTATATATAATTAATAATATCCCCCCATGGAGTCTCTATCATTAATTATGGAACCAAAAGACGTCGACTATTCAATTATGTTGGAAAAAGGATCCTGGACTATTCATGTACAATTAAAATACGAAAGCCTTTCAAGATGGGGTGATTTAAGCTCCCCACGATAAATCTCACTCCATACGGGAACTAGGATGTCTAGTGGGGTTTTTACTATAAAATGGTAGAGAGGGAGCCACTTTAAAATTAAAATGAAGTTAAATTATCACCTGTATATTTTGAAATTAATTATCTTTTCAAAATTTATGATTCTCATATTTCAAAATGGGATCATCATTCAACCCACTTTCTTTAATCTTAAAGGACAATAACATAACTGGAATGAACTATATTAATTGGAAAAGTAATCTATACATTGTCCTAACTGCTAAGGACTTTAAGTTTGTCTTGACAGAGACCTTCCCTACCAAGACATAGGAAATGGCACTCGAAAGGGATGTCCATGTCTATAAGAGGTGGAAAAATGCTGTTGAGATGGCTTGCTAATGTGACATGTTGTATGGTGCAATATACCGGTAATCAGTGTGCAAATTCGGGGGCCACTAATAATGTTTACAATTCTTTGCAGGTGTTCCTGGTAACCAGGGAGCTCAATGATGGAGATATACTTTTGTTTATGATCATCACAAGGAAATAGTAGCAGTAGTTGGAAATTTAGTTTTAAATTTTTACAAAGATTATACGATAATATTGATAGATTATTTTTATGTTACTAGTATTAGAAGAAATATTATTTCGGTTATCAAACTTGTGATGAACGAATACCTAGTATTTTAATAAAGGAGTTTTTACCAAAAATAAAAATCTCTTATCTGCTCCGGAACATTGGAAAATGATCTTTATAGCTTATTATCTCAATGAATAACTTAAATTTAAATAACCTAAAGAGAAAGGAACCTTCTAAGTTGAACCAAACATATCTTTAGCACTTACGATTGGTCATAGAAATCTAAAAAGTATACAAAGACTGGTTTCAAATGGACAATTGAGTTCATTGGAAGTGGAGGCACTTCCATTTGGTGAATCTTGATTAGAGGGAAAGATGACCAAAAGGACATTTATGACCAAAGGATATAAAAGCAAAGGCGTGTTGGAACTGATTAATACTGATTTATGTGGGACTATGACTATCCGAGCAAGGGGTGCTTATGAGTACTTCATCACTCTCGTCGATGATTACTCAAGTTTTGGATATATTTACCTTATGCACCATAAGTTTGAAGCCTTTGATAAGTTCAAATAGTATAAGGCTAAGGTGGAGCGTTTTCACTGTAAACTAATCTATACACTACAATTTGATCATGGATGAGAATACTTCTTAGGAAAGTTTAGTCACCATTTATCAAAGTTGGGTATTACAACCCAATTATCTGCATAGGGCACTCCAAAGAATAATTGTGTAGAAAAAATGAAGGGAATGACTCTTCTGGTTATGGTTAGATCCGTGATGAGCTATTCGAATTTATCGAATTCCTTTTGGGGTTATGCACCGGAGATAAATACATATTTATTAAACTTAATTACATCTAAGTCCATCTTTTTAATTCCAATAGAACTCTGGAAATAGAAAAGGCGATGCCTAGCTCGTATTTAGATACGATTGCCCAACACACATGATATAGAAGGGGCTAGGAAAGTTGGAATCAAGGACGGATATATGTATCTTTGTGGGATACCCCAAAGGAACCAGGGGTGGATATTCTATGATCCTAAGGACTAAAAAGTAAATGTTAGAACAAATTATAGGTTCTTTGAGGAATATTATATGATTAACCACAAGCTCAAGAGAAAGTTTATCTTGTAGAAGCTAAGAAGACAAGAGTAAAAAAATTCTTTGGGACCACCCGTACAGGATGAAATACAACATGATATCGATTATACACGACCTAACCATAATGGGAGTATTGTCGATGATCCAGATACATGTGTCACTTATAATGGACCACAAGTTAAGCCACATTGTAATGGGAGGTTTGGTCATCAATCTAATAGGTTAGTGTATTTGGGAAAGAACTTTGGTGAAGTCCTAAGGGAACACAAAATGGATCCAAGTAACTATGATGACGCACTCCAGGATAAGGATGCCTAGCTTTGGCTAAAGTCTATGAATACTGAGATGGATTCGATATATTGGAATCAAGTGTGGGAACTTGTAAACTTTCAAATAGGATAAAACCCCTCGGATGCAAGTGGATCTATAAGAGGTATAGAGTGGTAGACGATAATATGGAAACCTTTAAGGAACGACTTGTTAAAAGGTTTCAGTTAAAAGAGGGGATTGACTATGATGAGTAATTTTTGCCAGAAACCATTATTAAGTCTGTCCATTTTTTCTTATCCATTGTTGTACATCTCGATTATGAGATTTGTCAAATGGATGTTAAGAGTATGTTCTTGAATGGTAGTCTTGAAGAGTGCATCTACATGGTGAAACCCACATGATTCATAACAAAGGGACAGGAAATAAAGATGTGTAAGCTTAAAAGAGTCATTTATGGACTTAAGCAAGCGTCAAGGTCTTGGAATATATGACTTTATTAGGCAATCAAATCTTTTTATTTTGATTAATGTTTTGATGAAACTTATGTGTACAAGAAGAATGATATAAATGTGATGGTATTAATAGTACTGTACATAGATGATATTATCCTAATCGAGAATGATGTGGGTGTATTTTCTAGTTAAGAGTGTGGTTATCTATTCAACTTGATATAAAAGACTTAGGAGAAACCAATCACATCCTAGGGACCAATATGCTGCAAGATAGGAAAAATAAGATGTTAAGATTATCCCAAGATACTTATATCAATATAGTTCTCACAAGGTTTAGCACGAAGGATTTTAAAAAAGGGTTTCTACCTTTGAGTCATGAAATTCATTTGTCTAAGGATCAATGTCCTAAGACACCTCATCAGATAAAGAGGATGAAGAATATACCTTACACTTAGCGGTGGGAAGCCTCATGGATGCTATGGTTTGTACTAGATCGGATATTAAGGAAAACCTAGTGGATCTTTTTACAAAGACCTTACCAGCTAGGAATTTTAAGTATCCATTTGGAAGGAATAGGAGTCAATTGTATGGTCACATCATTTTAAGTGGAAAGATTTTTGGGGTTTTATTCTTAGAACCATGTGTAAATTTTTTATTATTAATTAAAAAAGGATTGTTTTATTCATTTTGAAATGAGAATCAAGTTTGTGATGATGATTTATATTTATTTAATATATTTTTCCGTATATATGTCGGTCAATAGAACTTAGTAGGAATTCTAGTGAGTTGGTGTCGGGTTGATCACAAGAAGATTTAATTTTGGTTATAAAATTTTTGAAAAGTTCACGACCTAGATGGGAATTTGACATCCTACCAAAATGGTTGCGATGCAATTATAGCAATTTATCTTAAACTACGGGAACTTGTATGATGGTTCGAGAACTTTTGTGATAATTCAACAGAGGATTGTGATCGGTACATCTCAGGAATGTATTGAACATGACCACATGTGAGATTTGAGTCTAAGGGCTGTCTTGATTAGACTTAGCTAATCTCACACCATTTGCAAAGGGTGCATAGATTATTAATCTCGAGAATTATGAGTATTGGAATGCTAATGTGATTGTTTCTTCGATTGTAATGGGTGCGATTCAATTTTATATGGAATAAAACATGCCCATATATTGAGTTACAATTATGTAAGTAGGTATGAGATCTTAATTCCGAGGAATCTGTGTCTAGGGATACCTTCTATTGTGATACCTCCTTGATAGACTTAAAAAATTTGTTTCCACTAGTAAATATTATCAGTGGATTATCTATAATCCAGTGGAGTGATGAAATAAGTTACGTATGAGAATTAAGTAATTGATTAGATGTTGGTTAAAGTCAATTAGTGGGAAATTGGTTTGACTAAGCGGGTATCTCAAGCTTAACATGGGGAATCATATTATGTAACATTATAAACTTTGTAAATAAAACCTCATTATATCCGAGTAATTTTTGAGATAATTAAATTACAGTGCAATCATAATTATTTAGCGAAATCAATTATGATTAAATAAAGAAAGGAAATAAATTGCGATAATTGTAATTTGGGCATTCCAAGTATTTGTTTGGAAGATAATTTAATTATTTATCTTGGGTCCATGCCGTAGTCCATATACCCAAGTAGTTAATCCCATACTCTCAATAAACCCACTTTGGCTCAGTTCCACCTTTTGTACTTGTATATAAACGTGTGTGAATGTGTTTTAATCAATGTAATACATCATTAGAGTTTGTGAGGGGTGAGAGAAAATATTATTCACATTTTTGTGAAGAGGCCTAGAGAGAGACCATCACATCTCAATAAAAAGATAGGGTTTTCGTCTCAAACGATCCCACACACCTACTTAGCTTTGGGGTTGACAAAAAATAAGAAGATATAAAATTGATAAAAGGTTAGTTAAGATTTTGGAGATTCAAAAGAAGGAAACAATTCATCATCAATAAATAAATTTCTCCCCATCAGATTGCAACCAAATTTGTAAAGATGTTGTGTTATAAACCCTAGGTTTGTTCTTCAAACCTAGTTTTGGTTTTACCTTTTTCTATCGTTTGATTAATCAAAGATTCAAGGGATTTAATTTTTACACAACATTTATTGCCCCCCCCCCCAAAAAACACTACATATCTCGCATCTAAGAAGGATGCCAAGGCTTATATGATTTATCGATCATATTTCTACAAGAGTTGCACCTAGAGATCTTAGATAAGAAAGGATGTGAGAAAGTAGTGGCTGGTCACCTATCTATATTTACCCTAACATCCACTGACAATATTTTTCCACTTAATGAGTTTTACCCTGATGAACAACTAATGATTATCTCCCAGATTCCATCGTACACCGATATTGTGAACTATCTTGCTATATGTGAAATGCCGTCACATTACCTAAGCTAGATTGGTCTAAATTTATATAGGAATCCAATATTTTTTTTGGATAACCCATACCTCTCAAAGGACTTTCCCGATCGAATCATTAAGAGGCTTATCCTTGATAACGAGATTCAAAGTATGATCTCTTTCTTCCATGACTAGGCATGAGGATGCCATTTTATTGCTAAAAATACCACTAAAAAGCTTTTGTAGTGAAGATTCTTTTGGCCAACCATATTTCATGATTCAAATGACTACAGTACTATTTGTAACCATTGTAAGCAATTAAGAAATATAATTCGCATGAATATGACGCCCCTTAATCGCATTTTTGTTATTGAGGTGTTCCACTATTGGGGAATTGATTTTATGGGTGCATTCCTAAATTCATATGATAAATTTTACATTTTTTTGGCTGTAGATTACATGTCTAAGTGGGTAAAGGATATTGCATGTAAAACAAGTGATTTCCATGTTATGATAAAGTTCATTCGAAAGAACATCTTTTTCTGTTTTGGTATGCTTAGAACCATCATTAGCTTTTCGGAACCCACTTATGTTATCGGTCTTTCGAGAACCTCATGAAATGTACTTGGTCACCCATAAGGTAGGATGTTCCTATCAACCCCAATCTAGTGGACACATAGAAGTTTAGAATAGGAAAATTAAGTTAATTATCAAGAAAACTATGAATCCAAACTGAATGGATTGGTCCTGAAGGTTATTGGATGCATTGTGGGTTTATCACAATGCTTATAAAACACCACTTGGGATGTCCTTGTGCAGGATTGTCTATGGAAAGGCATGTCATTGAGTTAGAGCATAGATTGTATTGGGCCATTAAGATATTAAATTTTCATCTACCTACTGTGGCGAGGTCTGGAAATTTGATCTCAATGAGTTGGAAGAAATTAGTAATAATGCATATTAAAATTATACAAAAAGAAAGTGAAAATGTTGCATAACAAGTCCACCCAATGGAAGTCATTTGAAATAGGACAAAAAGTTCTCTTATATAGTTCTAGGTTGCATTTATATCCTGACAAGTTAAGGTTTAGGTGGCCTGGTCCATTTGTTTTAGGACAGTCTACCTATATGGGGCGATTGAGATTGAAAATCCAAAAGATGGCGATCTCTTTAAAGTGAATGGTCAGAGGTTGAAACCTTACTTGGAATTGTGACATCAAGAACTGGAGAACATTATTCTCTCAGCCAATGTGTATCAAGAATGAACATGAAATTTGGGTATATATTCTTAGATCACAGTATTGTATCTTCGACAATTTTAGGTTTATTTGGGAAATTTCCTTTTCTTAGAGAAATTCCCAAAGTACATTAATATCACTCATATCTTTCCTATATTTTCAATTTATCCTTTTAAATCGAGGACAATGTAGAAATTAGGTTTGGGGGCATTGGGAAAATTTTCTTCACTTGCATATAAAAGAAATATCAATTTTTTTTTCAAAAATCCAAAAAGGATTTTCAATACAAATAAGGTTTGAAACTACTTTCTAATATATAATTAAGTAAAAAATCTCCCAAATTATAATTTTTTTTACAATAGCCATATAATATGAGTGAAAATGGAAATTGAAGCGAAAATTGAAAATCTTAACGAATCAATGTGGATATGGTAACTCGATAAGAATTTGAGCCATTCATTATTTATGAGAGACTCACGTCAATGTGACAACCCGGTATCCGAAATAAGGGGTGGCCAGCCTGATACTCCAATAATACAGGAATCGTGGATGGAATCATTCTCAGCACCGTAACAACATAAAGAGTATATGAGATAACCACACAATATTTCAGAAAACGGGTTGTCCAAAATTTGGTTTTGTAATTTAAAGTAAGCATTATCAACAACCCATAACAGAAAAGAACGTGGAAATCCCAAAAGTGTATATATATATATATATATATATATAACAACAACAATCATATAATAAAAGGACAGAATGAAATATCGGTCAATAAAATTACATACAATGTACAATAAGTTCCATGAGTTACATATTACATCCATTATACAATTACAACAGTTTGGGCCACACGCCCGAATAAAGACCCGAACATAACTAGAAAACAACAATGAAGGCGTCTACACAAAATATTCTGTGATATCCGCAAAATGTCACGGCTCTTCAAAAGACACTGGAATGAGGGAGTCATTACGGGCGTCCTTGCGGTGGAGCACCTGAGCGGTTACCATATATATATATATATATGTACAACAAGAAAGAATAACGGGTCAGGGCCCAGTTTTATGTGATCACCAGATAAATGAATAGCATGACAATGATGAACAGTTAAGCATGGATGATAAAGGTGACATTCTAGCATGATATCATCCTATAATGAACCAAGACAATTGAATGATTAAAACGTGAAATTCGATTATGTAAGAGAATAAGAATAATTATAAGACTTTTTCATCTTTCACCGTTTTCATTTTTCATCTTTCCATTCCTTATCAGGAATACAAGTTATATCCTGTGCTCTTTGTGGTACGTATCTCAATTGTATGCTCTTTGTGGCATTTACTATGCTCTTTATGGAATTAATATCCATCAAGTCCAACTTGATGATTAGAATAGTTATATATATATATATATATATAATGATTCTAAGACCCCCCGTCCGGGTTTTCCCACTGTGCGCGCCCCTAAATGACCATCATCTTCCAGGGCCTATCATAAGACAACCTGGGATCCTAACGAAACATCGGGAAGCAGCCATATGCCTGCGGGATAGTCAAGACTACACCCGGAATCTCCTACCCATCGCAGAAAATATAAAATAAGCGCTCATATGGCCTAGGACTATGTCCACCTTGCATTCATTAGTGAGGGGGCTTCACCTTATGCACGAAATTCCCTTATGATGTCATTTAGAGAGGTGTGTTTAAACCATTTTATTTATTTCCATAACATAATTTAGTAAATTATCATTTACTTTATCCGTTTACATTTTATCAAATGCATTATAGTTTTCCAGAACTATACAGGCCTCACAACATTATAATAACCTCGAAGAATATTTAAACTCCCAAGTTATTTTCCCAAGCCTCATTTTGGGATTTATAATAGAACAACATACCTCAAATTAACTTCCAAAGTCTCCAAACACAACTTAGAAATCTCCTAGACTCCTAGTAATTAAAGAAAGAAAGTAATGCATGAACATCACTTCGCACACCCTTAGAATAATTCCCATATAATCCAATTCTAATCTAGGGTAGTAAACTAACTCACCTAGACCTCTAGGAATCTAAGTTTACTTCATACAAGAAGGTTCCTAGGCCTAAACCCTAAAGAAAATGAGTTAGAATTGAATTTAAAAAATAATTCAAAACAGCAGGAAAACGAATCGATTCGCCCTAGCGAATAGATTCACCCTAAAAGCGAATTGATTCGGACAAGGGAAACCAACATTCTGTAAACTGACGAATCGATTCGGCCAAGCCGAATCGATTCGGTCCAGGCAGACCTGGAAGCTGGACCTAAGCGAATCGATTCGCCCCAAGGGCCGAATCGATTCGGTCCTGCGATTTTGCCAAGAATGGCTATGGAGTCATGGACTCCAATTTTACCCCCAACTCAAAACCTTTCAAACCAAACTCATTTATTTCCACAAATACACCATAAATGCTACCAACTACTACTACAACCATTAATAATCATCCAAATCATTCTTTCATGATTCAAGACCCACAAATACACAAAAACCCTAAACTAATTAAACCATGATCAATACATCATTATCACAACTAATCATTTATCTTAAACCACATATAGCAAGTAGAAAACTTGCCTCAATCTATCAAATGCAGATTTTCCTTGTGTAGAAGCAAGAATCCCTCCTCAATCTTCAATCTCTTCTTCTTTTCTCTACTCTTTCTCTTCTTCTCTCTAGTTCTCTCTAGGTTTAGGAATGAAATTAGGGAAAATAAAAGACTTAACAAGACTAAACCGTGCCTTTAGTCAACAATCCCAACTTAAATGATCAATACCTCGATAAAATAACACGCAACTGCATATTTAAGGTATAATCAGTCAAAAGTGCCAAAAACCTCAAAATACAATATAGCTCATATTTTGACTATCTTGCACGTTCCGGAATCAACTACAACCTCCAAATTATCATTTGAATATTTTATAACTCATTTTAAGTTCCGGTTCCATTTTAAATCACAATGTCATTTTAAATTCTTATGACACAATAAGCTCATCATGAGGATATTTACATGCTCATACAGTAAATATTCAACAAGTTAGTAAATATTAACTTTTTCTTCATTAAATTAATACTTACTCCGTATTCCAACATTTTATATGTAATTACTTCACATAGTAAGTAAATATAAAATACGCTCTCATAAGCGAGGGTTGTTACAATCAATCTGAGTTAAAATTAGCTCAACTTCCGTTTAAGTTGTTGAATTTATTGATGATCTCAATATCCCTGTTTTGTTCGATTACAAAATTAAAAAGTTACGATTTTAATCTTAAGCACTAGAAGTCCTAGTAGTTATCTTGAGACATAGAAATAACTGAACATAACTTGAGAAATGAGACTAGGCCCTTATTTTCAAAAATTAAACCTAATTCAACCATTTTATATTACTCTGTTGGAAGTCCATTTGATCCAAAAATAAAATTTAAACCTTTTATTGAAAATCCCATCATGCAACCTAAATCAGAGAAGGAATTCTAAGCCAATAACAAGAATCCATACCCATTTTATGAGAATACTAGGGTATAATCACGGTAGGACATGGAAAAATGAGAGAAGTTTTTCAAGAATAGTGTTTAAAAATAAAAGGAAGAAAAACAAGGAAGAAAGAAAGAATGGAGAAAAAAAGATAAAGTTTGAAAAATAATAGAAAAATGGTGGTTGGAAAAAAATACAAAAAAAGTACAAATACCGAAATATTTATCAATTTTTTAAAATTTTGAACTCCAAAATTACCCTTTTCAATCCAAAACCCAAGACCATAATACAATAAAAAGAAAGCCCTACTTGTTCTTAAGAGATTTTAGTTTGAATGCGAAGAGAAGATGAATATGATCTATGGTGTGATTCAATATTAAAAAAATAATCGAAATTCTGTTCATGAGATAAAAAACATTCATTAAAGAAAAGTCCATTTTTCATGACGTATAAGTTAAATTTTCTCATCAAATTACTTTTTTTATTCACATATAGAAAGAAAAAATAACCATGTATGAGTTTTCAGTTATGAGTGCATCCCGTTAAAATCTGAATCAAAATGAACTTTCGATTATGAAATGTAATAGTCAAACATTTTGAAATGGATAATTATATTGGCTAAGCACAAACACAAACGATAAGTTAAGATTGAAAAGTGAAGTTTTCCTATATTTTGAATCTTTCATTGCAACCTAGTTATTGTTGATACAAAAATTAGTCAAATGGTGTGGACCAAGTATGTGACAACACGTGTCGCATTACATGGAAAAAAAATATATTCACCAAACAACTTATGATGCCGAGCTACTCAACACCCCTATCTACTCAGCGTACCGAGCTACTCAACGTACAAAGCATCTAGTCAAGAAGATCAAGCGACGATAACAGATTCAATGAACATCGAATTCAATGAACATTCTCATTATGTACAGATGTATATGTCTATTAACGACGAATTGTCTATTCATATGAACAACCCTTGGGCTATAAATACATTGTAACCTCCTCCATAATAGGCGATTGAGAATTGATCATTTACGATCATCACAAAGATCAAGGCAAAAACACCCAGCAATACAAGACAGTCGACGTAGGCCATTTTCATAAGGCTGAACCACTTTAAAAATCCATTGTATTATTTCTTATTTATCTGTGATTAATTAATTAGATCAAATCAAGTTTTTTACATCAAGAGATTGGCGCCGTCTGTGGGAAACGATAATACATAGCATTTTCACTAAAACATTCATCACATATGGCTCAACTCCCAGAATCTAGCAATAGGAACAATGACGGAGTTCCTCCTAATCCGTTCGTTCCTCCAACTGCCGATGAACTCACTGGAATAGTGGCTAGTTTAGCCAGGGGACAAAAAGCTATGCAGGATACCAAGCGACAACTCATTCAAACTTTTCAAAATGCAACGCCTGCCCAGTCGGGCCAGCGAAGTGTTCATAGAAACACTCATCTTCCATCTTCGAGATCCAAACGTACTCTGTTCCCTCAGGTGTCCTTGTCCAGGCACATCGAATCACGCCACACTGAAAGATCTAGCGACCCATCCTATCAACCTGGGTGGACATCTCCCATAATAGTCATAGACTCTCAAGAAAATATCACTCTAACTCCGAAAAGAACAAGCGCCCTGGAGCGATTGAGTAGAGTCTCCCCCTTTAATCGTTTGGGCCCCAGGAGGAATAGAAATACTCCTCGGATTGCATTGAGAAATCCTCAATGAGCAAATAATCTAAGGGAAGGTTCTGCCCAATCACGCCCTGTCACGCGTATACAGAGATCCCAAGAAGAGAATTCAACACGATATGTTATTTGAGCAAATAGATTTGAGACTGGAAATGACGTCTGGAAGGGATCCATTCAAAGGTTAGAAGATAGGTTAGGGAAAATGGCTAAGGCCAGGAACCCTCTCCAAAGAACTTTTGTTAAGGGATCACCCTTTGTACAAGCAATTATGGATTTTCCCACACCATCGAAGTTTAAAGCTCCGGTAGTTACGCCAATGTATGACGAAAAAACTGATCTTGTCCTCCACATAGAGCAGTACCAGGCTGCTGCCGATATCTATAAAATTCTTGATGAGATGACATGCAGGGCATTCTAAGGAACTATTACTGGATTAGCTCAAATATGGTACAACAATCTTCCTCGGGGGCAGATTGCTAATTTCCAACAACTGGCAGAGTTCTTTATAGGAAATTTCTATTTTGTTACGAAACCAGCCAAAAGAGTATCACATTTGTTGAGTGTAAGGTAGAAAGCAGGAGAGAGCACTAGGGACTACATCACTCATTTTGATAACGAGAAACTTGAGGTCATTGACTATGAAGAGAAGATAGCAATCACAACTATGTTGAGTGGCCTTTCACCAAACAAGCTGTATTTGACACACCTTAACCCAGTTACTTATAATTAAGTTTGAAAGTCAAAGTGAGTCAAACCATGATTAATTTAACCAAACCATAAACATGAGTTTTAATTTTTGAGTCATCATTGTAAATCCATAAAACTGAAAACCTTTTTACAACATCAGAGTATTTATTCCCATAAAAACTTTCTTGAAGGATAAGTTAACTTAATTACATCATTTACACAAAAAAAAATCCATATTTCTCCCATTCCTGGCTAACCCAACCCGACGTCCTAGATTTGGCAGTGACATCGCATTACCTGAAAAATGTGAACATAGGAACCATGAGCAAAATTAGCCCAGTGAATGCATCACTACTATACTACTGTATGAATTTAAATGCAATAAATCATGTCCATAAAATTATTTATTAACTTATCCGGCTCATTCATAATGAATGACCAACATTTCTGAATCATGATTCACATATCCTGTCTAAATAGACAATTCTCCTCCATTCCTGGTCGAGGAGTAACCCCTTGTCATTTATAGACAAATCTCCCCCATTTTGGGTCGAGGAGTAACCTCCCATTTCGATAAACAGAAATGAACAATTTTTTATTCATAAAATTATGATCATATTCATAATAGTATATAAATTTATCATTCCAGTGAATACAATCACCTTAGGTTGACAACTATGTATTTATGTTTCCTTCGGGTGGAGCTGAACTGGGTTGATTAGACCTTACACCTGTCAATCCAACTAAATTAGTAATGAATATCAATCATAAGTATTTTCCTAACATTCCACGACTATGCAAAAACAATATAATTCCACTTCAGTCACATTTCATGAAACATGAGTAAAGACAAAACAATGGTACACATGTTGATAAAGTTATGATCATTCAACCGTAGGAAATACCTCATAAGGGATTTATAATTAAACCCAAGTAAATATGAAAACATACTTCTCAATGTATATACACATGAAACATGTAGTCAAAATACTCTTTAGAAAGAGGAGATAACAATATTCTTTCATGGGGTATTTGATATGGCCTCCAATTATTGTCTTCTACACTCAACCATCCTATATTACCAAATTGTATAAATACAGGTGTCCAAACTTATCAATATGAAAACATATATGAATATAATTTCCAGTAAAAGTGACGGTGTAATTTTTCAAGCTTCCTCGATCAAGTTATGATCATTTCTTTACAACACAAGAAATCTTCCCTACAAGCTCCTCTATTGTTCCTTCGACTTCCAAGAATTTTCAAAATTTTTCTACATAATAAATTTCCATGATTTTCAACCTATATTCATTACACATACTTAATATTACATAATTAAAGTTTCTTAAGTTTTTGACTTCATTTGCTATGTCAAAAGCTTGACCAAACTCAGGGCATATAGAACTGAAATATACAAACAACCACTATGTACCAACTTGAAATCATCATTAAGGCCTAACCACGATGATATAAATTATAATTTTCGAATTTGATATGAATATATGAGTCTAATTTCATATCCAATTGGAATTTCTCAATTATAGTAAGCACACAAAGAGATATACAAGTTTTAATACAAGGGGTTTCAATATAAAGCAATTTTAAGGGTTTGTACATTCAATTTAACTTAAACTTTCATCTAACCATAAATATTTATAAAGGTCTGAAATTTTAGTAAAAAAATGATGATTTATATGATCTAAATCAGTAATATAAGAGAAATAACAAGATTTTCAATTAGGTTTACCTTCGGGACTTTTACGTAATTTCTACGGATTTTTCTACACTTTTTCTCCTCATTTTTTCTTCCTAAACTTCTACTTTCTCTTTCCTCAAGCTAACAACACTTGAGATTGAACCTAGGGCTTAATTTGGTGAAGAAATAAGTTATATGGAGAGTTTTAAGTCGACCAAGGCTGCCTCCCAAGCCAACCAATCAAATTAAACCATTTGGTTTAATAAAAGACAATTTTCCACTTAAAGGGAATTGACAGATTTGCCCCTTGTTCATAAATTTTTATTAACTTCTTACTCGTACATCCGTTTGATGCACCATTTATTGTGTTACAACCCTAACTCATATGAATACAATTATATAGTTTTCACCTCAAGTCAATTGTTAGGTTATAAAGGTCAAAACTAGTCTTAAACAGGGTCATTTATATCGAAAATAACAAAATTTTGTGTTTGTAAATAATTCGACATTTCATGATTTATGAAAGTTGGATTAGACTAAACATAATCACTTAACATTAGATAAACTAATAACACATTATTAATATCACATAAGGTAATCATGATTTAAATATAATTTATCATAATTATATTCGGGTTGTCACAACTCACCCCGCTTAGAAAATTTCATCCCCGAAATTTAATATAAAGGTCACTTACCAAATAAATGGGGATACTGTTTCTTCATGCTATTCTCCGTTTCCCAAGTTGCTTCTTTAATTCCATGGCTCATCCAAATAACTTTAAATAAGGGAATAACTTTATTTCTCAATACTTTCTCCTTACGATCAATAATTTCCATTGGTTCCTCGATGTACGACAAGTCTTCCTTCAGTTCAATTGGTTGAGTTTGCAAGTGATGAGATGGATCCGCCAAATACTTACGAAGCATCGATACGTGAAACACATCATGTAAACGGGATAAATCTGGAGGTTATGCTAATCTATATGTGAGGTTCCCAATTGTTTTCAACACCTCATATGGTCCAATGTATCATGGACTTAGTTTCCCCTTCTTACCAATTCTCATAATGCCTTTCCATGGTGAAATACGCAGGAATAAAAAATCTCGCTTTTGAAATTCCAATGGATACTTCCTTTTATCTGCAAAAAATTTCTACCTGCTTTGTGCTATCTTTATTCGTTCCCGAATCATTTTAATCTTTTCTGTTGTCATATCTATCAATTCAGGACCCAAAATTTTCCTTTCACCTACTTCATCCCAACACAAAGGCATTCTACATCTCCTCCCATATAAAACTTCATAAGGAGCCATACCAATAGTCGATTGATAACTATTATTATACGAAAATTCCATCAGTGGAAAATGATCATCCCAACTACCTTTGAAGTCAAATACACAAGCTCGTAACATGTCTTCTAATATTTGCTCGTAACATGATTCTATCTGATACAATTGACACTGGTGCCCCATGTAAACGGATAATCTCATCAACGTACATACGTGTATATTTTTCCACAGTGTAGGTGGTCTTAACTGGAAGAAAATGGGCCAACTTCGTCAATCGATCTACAATCACCCAAATAGAATCATGCCCATTTGCTGACCGGGGTAATCCTATAAAAAGTCTATCGTTATATGTTCCCACTTCCATTCCGGAATAGGCAATGACTGCAATAATCATGCCGACTTCTGATGCTCCGCCTTTACTTGTTGGCATACTAAATATTTAGCTACGAACTCCACAATCTCACATTTCATATTGTTCCACCAGTAATACTCTTTCAAATCTTTGTACATTTTGGTACCTCCCGTATGCATAGAGTAAATAGAACAATGTGCCTCTTCTAATATATCCTTCTTTAAGGGTGGATCATTCGGTACACAAATCCTATTTTTATAACACAACGATTCATCATTCTTAATCTCAAAGTCACTCTCTTTACCATCCAGGATATCTTGTTTCTTTTTCTCAAGGAATGGATCACTGATCTGCAAATTTCATATGCGTTCTGCCAATAAAGGTCTCACTGTGACATGTGCTAATAATCCTTCCCTTTTTGAAAACTTCAATTCAATCCCCATCGATGCCAAGTCAAGAATATTTCCAACATGGGCACACCGTATGCAACCAAGAATCCCTGTTGATTTTTGACTCAAAGTATCTACTACTACATTGGCCTTCCCAGGATGATGATGGATGGTACAATAATAGTCTTTAATCAGCTATATTCAATGCCTCTATCTCAAATTCAGTTCTTTCTGTGTAAACAAGTATTTCAAACTTTGATGATCCGTAAATATCTCACAAGTTTCTTTATACAAGTAATGTCTCCACAACTTTAAAGCAAAAACAATGGCTGCCAGCTCCAAATCGTGTGTAGGGTAGTTTCGTTCATGTGTCTTTAATTGTCTGGAAACATATGCTATTACCTTCCCATTCTGTCTAAGAACACATCCTAACCCCTGAAATGAAGCGTCTGTATAGAACACAAAAGATTCATTCCCACATGGAATAGTAAGTATAGGGGATGAAACCAACCGATTCTTTAATTATTTAAAACTCCTCTCGCATTCTTCATCCCATAAAAATTTCACTTCTTTACGAGTCAACTTTGTCAATGGTAATGCTATTACTGAAAATCCCTTAATGAATCTGCGATAGTAACCCGCTAATCCTAGGAAACTCCTAATTTCTATCACATTCTTAGGACTCTCCCAATAAACAATTTCTTCTACCTTCTTTGGATCAACATATATCCTATTTCCCGAGACAACATGCCCTAAAAACACAATTTCATTCAACCAAAACTCACACTTGCTAAATTTAGCAAATAATTTCTTCTCTCTCAAAATCTGCAATACAAGTCTCAAATGTTTCTCATGTTTCTCCATGCAACGCGAGTAAATCAACACATTGTCTATGAATATAATCATAAATGAATCAATGAAAGGGTGGAATACCCGGTTCATCAAATCCATAAAAACTGCTGGAGCATTAGTTAATCCAAATGGCATCACCAAAAACTCATAGTGCCCATATCGAGTCCGAAAAGCTATTTTGAAAATATCACTATCTTTCACTTTCAATTGGTGGTAACCCGATCTCAAATCAATCTTCGAAAATACTGTGGCCCCCTGTAATTGGTCAAACAAATCATCGATACGAGGTATAGGTTACTTATTTATAATTTTCACCTTATTCAATTGTCGATAATCAATACATAATCGCATTGTCCCATCTTTCTTTTTCACAAATAACACTGGGGCTCCCCATGGTGAAACACTAGGCTGAATGAAACCTCTGCTTATCTGATCTTGTAATTTCACTTTCAATTCTTTCAACTCAGTTGGTGACATTCTATAAGGAACAAGGGAAATCGGACCAGTACCTAGAATTAATTCAATGGAAAACTCTACTTTCCTATCGGGTGGCAATCCTGGCAATTCATCTGGGAAGACATCAGAAAATTCTCTAACTACTGGTATATCTTCAGCTTTAAGTGCTTCCTTACTAACATTAACAACATAAGCTATATACCCTGTACAAACTTTACTCCATAACTTTTTACTCTTAATTGCTGAGATAAGACAATCAGGGACAACATTACTTTCTCCTATAAACTGGAACTCGATTTCACCAGGCAGATAAAATGTAACTTCTTTTTAAAAACAATCAATGGAAGCATGATACGATGATAACCAATCCATCCCCAATATAATATCATAATCCCGAAAGGCCAACGGTATCAAGTCAACATAGAAATCTCGCCCACCCATTCGTAAGACACAATCTTTATAAACATGCTCCACCAGAATTACACTTTCCATTGGGGTAGAAATATATAAGGCATAATCGAGAAATGAATATGGTCTACCCAAATATGAAACAATATGTAATTCCACGAGTGAATGCGTAGACCCAAGATTAATGAGTGCATATAAATCTTTGTTTGCAATAGAGAGTTTACCTGTAACCACTTCTGGTGTAGCATGGGCATCTTGTAATGTCATCGCAAACACTCTTTCTCCTGCCTTTGATCCACTTGCTTGTCCTGTATCCCTTCCCCTAGTTGCATTCCCTGGAGATGATCCTTTATGAGGCCCCACACTACTAACTGAAACTGCTCTTAATAACATAGGACAATTCTTTCTCAGATGGCCCTTCTGATGACAGTTAAAACATTCTATATTAGTATAACTTTGGGCAATTTCTCTTTGTATGTCCCGATGTCCCATAAAAGAAACACACATTCGGATCTCCTTGTGCTGAAACTTTTGAACCTTTTCCACCGCTATCTTCACCCTTTTGCGAACTACCTCCCATACTTCTACCATGCTCAAATTTCTGCCCTCCAAGTCTCGAATATTCTATACCACTACCTTTTTGATAATTTGGATCAAATATGCTTCTCTTTACGCACTACCTTTTTGATAATTTGGATCAAATATGCTTCTCTTTACGCCTCGTTCTCGATTCCCTCTCGCTTAATTCACGTCCTTTTCTACCAGCAGGGCTTTGTTCACCAAGGCTGAATAATTAACAGTCTCTAAAGCTGACAACCGTGATTTAATAACTAACTCTAGTCCATTGAGAAATCAACTACACATATCTTCCTCATTCTGTATAAACCTCGAAGCAAATCGAGATAAGGCTGTAAGCTTAGCTTTGTATTCTTTAACAGTCATGCTTCCCTGATTCAATATGAAATATTCTTTCTCCTTTTGTTTTTGATACATTGGGGGGAAATATTTTTCATACAAGGCTTTAACAAAAGCATCCCATGAGATCACATTCCCACCTCCTGGAGTAATCAATAAATATTTTGTGGCATCCAACCAATATTTAGCTTCTCCTTTCAGCATATACGTTGCCAAGGTCACTTGTTGATTTTCAGGCATTCTCATTACCCCAAAAATAAGTTCAATCTCTTTAACCCATATTTTTGCCTCTGCTGGATCAACTACTCCTTCGAACGATGGTGGCTTCATCTTAATAAATTTCTCGTGTGAAGTACTCCTTTCTTCCCGGTGCATCACCTCTTTAGCCCTATCCAATGCATGTGCCTCCAGTTCCCTGGTCTGTTGTTCTTCCATCTGAGCCATAAATCTAGCTTGTTGCTCTGCCATTAGAGTCATAACACGGGCCATTTTTTGTATGTCTGTCAATAGTTCTGGCTCGGGTTCTACATTTCTATAAATAGGTTGCTCAACCTCCGCTTCTGCTGCCATATTTGAAGCCTCATCTTCTATTCTCACATTAACATTCCCTCCTTCCATTCTTTTATATCTGAAATAAATCAAAGATATAACAAGATACATATAGACATATCTTTCCTAACATAATCGTTAGTATCAAATAAAATATATTTCTAAAGTTCACTGCCAAATCTAGATTCTTCTCACTCCAGAACCTCTAAAACCTAGGCTCTGATACCAAAAGATGACATACCCCAACCCAGTTAGTTATAATTAAGTTTGAAAGTCAAAGTGAGTCAAACCTTGATTAATTTAGCCAAACCATAAACACGAGTTTTAATTTCCGAGTCATCATTGTAAATCTATACAACTGAAAACCTTTTTACAACATCAGAGTATTCATGCCCATAAAAACTTTCTTGAAGGATAAGTTAACTTAATTAAATAATTTACACAAAAAAATCCACGTTTCTCCCATTCCTGGCTAACCCAACCCGACCTCCTAGATTTGGTAGTGACATCGCATTACCTGAAAAATGTGAACATAGGAACCCTGAGCAAAAATAGCCCAGTGAATGCATCACTACTATACTGCTGCATGAATTTAAATGCAATAAATCATGTCCATATAATTATGTATTAACTTATCTAGCTCATTCATAATTAATGACCAACTTTTCCGAATCATGATTCACATATCCTCTCTAAATAGACAATTCTCCCCGAGGAGTAACCCCTTGTCATTAATAGACAAATCTCCCCCATTTCGGGTCGAGGAGTAACCTCCCATTTTGGTAAACCGAAATGAACAATTTTATATTCATAACATTATAATCATATTCGTAATTGAAAAGTATGGAACCTCGGATTTGAAATAATAATCTCAAATTAAAAATATTTAATTTCCTTTTTAAAACAAATAGATGCGGAAGCGTTGAATACAAGTGATGGTTCAACAAAACAACACAAGGCCGGGTTTTAATATCTTAAGAAACAGATAAGAACAATATAATTCAAGTCCTAGAATTTGCCCAAGTCATCATTAACAATTATTCAAAGTTAGGCGAAACCATATTAATGCAAGTGACTTGAATAAACCAAATTTAATCCAATATTAAATTAAAGTCCCAATTTAAATTAGTGTGAATGTAAAACCAAATTTTATCTTGAAATTATCCTAAGCATGCATTCTAAATTATTGTGCAAGATAAAATAAACAAGGTCACACTACACCGCGATATACGAGGAAAAACCCACTAACGGGAAAAAAGCTCGGGACGGCCCTAGCCTCAAATCCACTAAAAACGGTATTACAAAATACAAGACAAAAGACTTACTTCCTAAACTCGAACCCTCTCAAGTCGTGATGCTCCTTCTTGTATCAACCTCCAATTAGCGGATAACCAACGGAGCTCCACCGTGGTCTCGGAATACACCGATAGGACTTTAAACGGTCACCGTCACCCGAACATGGAGCCTTTCTCCAAACGGGTAGAATCTCAACAAAGGTCTTGTTTGTGATGGGGTGTAGAAGCAAACCCGAAACGTCTCTTGAATTCGGTAGAGAAAACCGGTGCCAAAAACTCCAAGTAAGGATATGTATATATAGAACTTGGAATAAACAACAATGGGTGTAAACTAGAGTGTGTATGAATTTTCCATTAAAAATTAACACTCAAAACTTGAACATTTTCCTTAAATAAATTTACTCTCAAACTCTCTCTAAGAGATGGATATGGAATGGAAAAGTTGTCTTGGAAAATGTGTTTCCCGCACATAATATTGCATGAAAAATGTTGGTTGAAAACCAAGTGGAGGAGTGGGGAAAAACTGCAAAAAACTGCCAAATAACTGTTCCCGCTGGAAGTTCGTTCGAACGAACGTGATTCTCGTTCGAACGAGACTTCTAACGAGTGACCAGCCTGGGCTCGTTAGAGGTTCGTTAGATACCTCGTTAGAACGAACCTTTGTTCGAACGACATATCGAACGACATATCGAACGACTGTCCAGTTAGGGTCGTTGGCAAAACTCGTTCGAACGAACATGGTTCGAACGACAAAACTCGTTCGAACGAAATCTGGTTCGAACGAAAAAACTCGTTCGAACGACATTTCAAACGAACAAACAGAAAGATTGAAAAATTCGATTTTGGCCTAGAAACTTTTATAAACTTTTATATACTTATTTTTAAGTTTCTAATTGATTCTTTCTGAAAAATAAAATGCAGTTTTAATTTACCTAACACCCAATACAAATTGTTCCAAGCTCCTATATACATATAAATACATTCATACCTTGGGAGCATGGAACCTAAGTTGATGACGTACAAACGAGGCACATAAACTACGGCATGTTGATGATGCTTTATACTCTTTGCCGCTACGTCTTCAACAAACACTTCATAGGTCTTGAATATTACAATTAAATAAAATCCTATGAATAAATGTTTTTGTCCGGAATTGAGCCAAAACTATAAGAGGACTCAATTGGAAATTTTTCTCCTTACAGTAATATTATATAAATACATCAATCCAGTGAGTACACTCACCTTGGGTTGTCAACTATGTATTTATGTTTCCTTCAGGTGGAGCTGAACTGGGTTGATTAGACCTTACACTTGTCAATCCAACTAAATCAGTACTGAACCTTAATCATAAGTATTATCCAAACATAATTATGTAACTTTCCATGACTATGCAACAACAATATAATTCCACTTCAGTCACATTTCATGAAACATGAGTAAAGGCAAAACAATGGTAAACATGTTGATAAAGTTATGAACATTCAACCGTAGGAAATACTTCATAAGGGATTTATAATTAAACCCAAGTAAATATGAAAACATACTTCTCAATGTATATACACATGAAACATGTACTCAAAATACTCTTTAGAAAGAGGAGATAACTATATTCTTTCATGGGGTATTCATTATGGCCTCAAATTATTGTCTTCTACACTCAACAATCCTATATTCCAAAATTGTATAAATAAAGGTGTCCAACCTTATCAATATTAAAACATATATAAATATACTTTCCAATACAAGTGACGGTGTAATTTTTCAAGCTTCCTAGGTAAAGTTATGACCATTTCTTTACAACACAAGAAATCTGCCCTACAAGCTCCTCTACTGTTCCTTCGACTTTCAAGAATTTTCATAATTTTTATACAGAATAAATTTCCATGATTTTCAACCCATCTTTAGTACACATACTTAGTATTACATAATTAAAGTTTTATAAGTTTTTGACTTTATTTTCTATGTCAAAATCTTGACCAAACTCAAGGCATACCGAAATGAAATATACAAACAACAACTATGTACCAACTTGAAATCATCATTAAGGCCTAACCACAATGATATAAATTATAATTTTCGAATATGATATGAATATATGATTCTAATTTCATTTACAATTGGAATTTATCAATTATATTAAGCACACAAAGAGATATACAAGTTTGAATACAAGGGGTTTCAATACAAATCAATTTTAAGGGTTTGTACATTCAATTTAACTTAAACTTTCATCTAACCATAAATATATATAAAGGTCTGAAATTTTAGTAAAAAAATGATGATTTATATCATCTAAATCAATAATATAATAACAAGATTTTCAATTAGGATTACCTTCGGGACTTTTACGTAATTTCTACGGATTTTTCTACACTTTTTCTCCTCACTTTTTCTTCCTAAACTTCTACTTTCTCTTTCCTCAAGCTAACGACACTTGAAACTAAACCTAGGGCTTAATTTGGTGAAGAAATAAGTTATAGGGAGAGTTTTAAGTCGGCCAAGGCTGCCTCCCAAGCCAACCAATCAAATTAAACCATTTGGTTTAATAAAAGACAATTTACCACTTAAAGGGAATTAACAGATTCGCCCCTTGTTCGTAAATTTGGCCTAACTTCTTACTCGTACATTCGTTTGATGCACCGTTTATTGTGTTACAACCCTAACTAATATGACTAAAATTATATATTTTCACCTCAAGTAAATTGTTAGGTTATAAAGGTCAAAACTAGTCTTAAACAGGGACATTTATATCGAAAATAACAAAATTTTGTGTTTGTAAATAATTCGACATTTCATGATTTATGAAAGTAGGATTAGACTAAACATAATCACTTAACATTAGATATAATAATAACACATTATTAATATCACATAAGGTAATCATGATTTAAATATAATTTATCACAATTATATTCGGGTTGTCACAGTATTATACTTTGGCTAAGGATCCTCCAAATCCATGGCGGAATTGATGGCTAAGGCAGCCAAAATTATGAATGCCGAAGAAGCTATGGCTGCAAAGAAGAATAGTGAAACCAAAACGGACACTAAAGTAGTGGGCAGGTTGGAGAAGAAAGATCAAAAGCATAACGAGAGTAATAATAACTCGAAAGGAAAAGAGACGATAGAGCACTTGAGGAAGTATGGGAATTATACTCCCTTAAAGGTGGATATAAACCATATTCTGGAGGAGATAAAGAACAACAAAGAACTGAGTTGGCCGAAGAAATTGAGGATCGCCCCTGAAAAAAGGGATAAGTCCAAGTATTTTGAGTTCCACAAAGACCACGGCCACACAACCAAGCGGTGCATAGCTCTCCAGAATGAAATCGAGGCACTCATTCGATGAGAAAAATTGAGCAGGTTTGTTGATCACCAGAATGATGGGAAGAGCAATAACAGAGCAAGGCAAAGGTCTAAATCTCCTCGGAGAATAAGAGATGACATGAATAGGGACCACGAAGATGATCCGGAGGATGACCCCGAGCTCCTAAAAAAGACAAGGTAACCAAAACACGAGGTATTTTCAATCCATTTGGGCTCATTTGAATGTAATGTGATTACAGGTGGAGTTGCATGAGGTGGGGATCATACTACTGAAAGGAAAGATTATCTCAATGAGGCCCAATCTTGTTCCTATATACAACGAATAAATTTGGCTGAAGAGGATCGCCCGAGGAAGGGGAACAAGGATAAACTGTTCATCGGTTTTTCCAAAAATGACCTGGAAGGTGTCTTGTATCCTCACGACGACCCCTTGGTGATCAAGATGAGGATGAAGGATGTGGTGATCTCAAGAGTGTTGGTAGACAATGGTAGCTCTGCAGACATCATGTTCTACCCGTTATTTGACAGTTTAAATTTAAAGCTAGCCCAGTTAGAGTCATATCACTGGCCCCTCCTCGGGTTTACTGGTGAGAAAGTCTTTCCACTCGAGACGATCAAGTTCGATATGTTTGTTGGTACCTGGCCTGCTTGCAGAATGGAAAAAGTACGTTTTTTTATAATGGATAAAAATGTTCAATCAACCTACAACATAATCATGGGGAGGGTAGGCCTGAAAAAGTTGAGGCAGTACCATCAACCGTACATCAATGCCTGAAGTTTCTAACCAATTTTAGAGTTGGAATTATGAAGGGTGACCAGAAAGTGGCCCAAGAATGCTATTATTCATCTGCCGAACATGAAGAAATGGAGGAATCCAGGAAGAAGACCACCACCTACCAAGTGGATGAGTCTAAAGATGTAGAGATTGAGACATTAGACCCAAGAGATGAGTCAATGTCAAATACCCTGATTGGTTAGCTAATGTGGTGATGGTAAAAAAGAATAATAATAAATGAAGGATGTGCGTAGATTTCACCGATCTCAACAAAGCCTGCCCAAAAGATCACTTCCCATTTCCCCGAATAGACCAGCTGGTAGATGCGACCTCGGGGCATGAGTTACTAAGCTTTATGGATGCTTATTCCGTCTACAACCAGATTAAGATGAAACCAGAAGACCGAGAGAGTACTTCTTTTATTACCCCAAGGGGTACATATTGCTACAATGTTATGCCATTTGGTCTAAAAAATGCAGGTGCAATATACCAGCGATTGATGAATAAGATGTTCGCAGAACAAATCGGCAACAATATGGATGTTTATGTCAATGATATGATGACGAAGAGCAAGAAAGATGCATAACACATAGCTGATCTGAGCCAAACTTTTGATCAGTTGGAGAAATATCAGATGAAGCTGAACCCGACTAAGTGTGTTTTTGGCGTATGAGAAGGCATGTTCCTCAAGTATATTATGAATCAGCGAGGCATTGAGGCAAATCCAGAAAAGATTAAAGCTCTGTTGGAACTACGATCTCCAACGACGAAGAAGGAGGTGCAGAGCCTCACGGGGCGTGTCATATCTCTAAATAGGTTTATCTCACGAGCAACTGACCGATGTCTTCCGTTTTTCAAAACACTCAAAAAAACTTTCGAATGGAATGATGAATGTGTGAATTAATTCCAAGAGTTGAAAAGATATTGAGGGACACCCCCTTTGCTGTCCAGGATGTTGACGGGAGAAAAGTTACATTTATACTTGGCTGTTTCAGAAAGTGCAGTCAGTTCAACATTGATAAGAGTAGAGGACGAAGTGCAAAAATTGGTGTATTATACAAGCAAAGCTTTCCGAGGAGCAGAGATTAGATATCCAAGGTTGGAGAAGCTATCATTAGCTTTAATTGAGGCAATCAGGAGGATGAAACCATACTTCCAGGCCCATACCATAGTGGTATACACTATATGCCACTTAAACAGGCTTTGCATAAGTCAAAAAATTCATGGAGACTGATTTATTGGGCGGTCGAACTGGGAGAGTATGATATTGTTTATGAGCCAAGGTCCTCACTCAAAAGACAGACGATAACAGATTTCATTGCGGAGTTCACTTACCCAGATGCTTTCGACCAACAAGGGTCTAATGCAGAACAATCTGTGGATGTTAGGGGATCATTAGAGACTATCAACAGATGTAATGAAGAGGATAAGCACCGCATAACAAGAATCATTAGATAATAACCCAGTGTTAGGAGATGATAAAAGGAAGTACCAAATATTCCATCAGGGAACTTTATCAGACCAAGAGTTTGATAATTGTATTCCTATATGGAATTTGTATATTGATGGCTCTTCGTATGCCACAGGCTGTGGAGCCGGTATAATCCTTCACAGCCCAGATGGATTGGATATAGAATATGCATTGAGTTTCCAGTTCAAAGCTTCCAACAATGAAGATGAATATGAAGCTATGATTGTGGGCCTCAGTTTAGCCAAAACACTGAATGCAGAGCAAGTTATCGTGTTTAGTGATTCACAGTTAATTGTAAATCATATTCTCGGGTTGTAAGCAGTGAAGGGAGACTTGATGTCAAGGTACCAAGACAAAGCTATGGATATTGTTTCCACTTTTACAGCGGTCCAGTTGATCAGAATATAAAGATTAGAGAATGCGAGAGCTAATGCATTAGCTCGATTAGCCTCAGCCACTCGCACCGAGATACGAAGAATGATTCCTATTGAGATTCTGGCATACCGGAGCAGAGATGAAGATTTGATGGTGAGATTCATCACCTTGAATATGGGACCATCCTGGATGGATCCCATCAAGGCGTATATCGAAGAAGGGGTGGTACTAACTGACCAACTTGCAGCTAAGAAACAAAAGTTTAAAGCTGCTCGGTATGTACTGAACAATGGAGTTTTGTATAGAAGGGGTATCATAGCAGGTCCACAGAGATGTGTGCACCCTTAAGAAGTTAAAGATCTGATAGAAGAAATTCATGAAGGTTCTTGTGGAGCTCACATAGCAGGTCGGACTCTTCTGTAGAGGATAACGATGCAGGGATACTATTGGCCAACGATGAGAGCTGACTGTACAGCTTATACAAAAAATGCGATAAGTTGGTACTAACTGACCAACTTGCAGCTAAGAAACAGAAGTTTAAAGCTGCTCGGTATGTACTGAACAATGGAGTTTTGTATAGAAGGGGTATCATAGCAGGTCTACAGAGATGTGTGCACCCTTAAGAAGTTAAAGATCTGATAGAAGAAATTCATGAAGGTTCTTGTGGAGCTCACATAGCAGGTCGGACTCTTCTGTAGAGGATAACTACGTAGGGATACTATTGGCCAACGATGAGAGCTGACTGTACAACTTATACAAAGAAATGCGATAAGTGCCAACGTTACTCTTCCATTCGCAGAACTCCCCAAGCATTGTTAACACCTATTACTTCCCCTTGGCCATTTTCCATATGGGGTATAGACTTAGTCGGTCCTCTACCGACTACCAAAGGGAGTTTCAAATATTTAGTAGTCATTGTTGATTATTTCACTAAATGGGTGGAAGCTGCACCTCTCATTGACATGTCGTATGAAAGAGTTTATCAGTTTATTTGGAAGAATATTGTTTGCAGATATGGTCTGTCACATTATTTCATTACTGACTATGGTACCCAATTTGATAATGAGGAATTTGCCGCATATTGTCACCAGTCCAACGTTCAGAAGATCCATTCCGCACCAGGCTATCCTCAGAGCAATGGGAAAACCGAAGTGACGAATAGGACTCTGCTGAACGGGTTGAAGAAATGGCTGGATGATGCAAAGGGAGATTGGATTAATGAGATACATTCTGTATTATGGTCTTATCGCACAACACCCTGAACAATAACGGGGGAGTTTCCTTACATTCTAGCCTTTGGAAGTGAAGCAGTCATACCAGCTGAACTGAGACTACCCACTCACAGGGTGCTCAATTTCAATTCTCCTCTCAGCGATTTGATGAGACGTCTGGATTTGGACATGCTAGAGGAGGTGCGAGAAGATGCAGCAATCAGGAACACAACTTACCAGCAATGAACTTCCATGTTCTACAACAAAAGAGTCAAGAAACGTGATCTTAAGGAGGGAGACTATGTGATTAAGAAGGTTATTCAGAAGCACAATAAGCTGTAGGCCAATTGGCATGGACCTTATCGTGTTACAGTGGTTGTTCGACCTGGGATCTACTGAATAGAAACCTTAGAGGGTGAAAAATTCCAAAATGCGTGGAATGCGGAACACCTGCACAGATATTATTAATAATACAGATTTATATGTACCACATTTTTCAATATGAATACAGATGATATTTTCTCCATGTTTGTTTTTGTTCAAATTTTTTCGGAGTACTCGTGCTACACACTAAACCACCAACTAAATTTGGTCAGCAATAGCAACCACCTACTAAGGTTGGTCGGCATATCCACAACCATCAACTAAGGTTGGTCGGCATGTATAAACTAAACCAACAATGTTGGCATAATAATCATACAAGGCAATGCCTATTTGATTATGGGTGACCTCAAGGGGTATCTAAAACTAGGCAAGAAGATGGGTAACCTCACGGGGCATCTACTGCCTAGGCACCAAGGTAATGTAGATAAAATTTCTATAACTAAGCAGGACCATGGGATGAAAATCATTCCATTACTTAGGCACTTATGGATGACAAGTCACTACAACTAGGCAACAAATGGGGCAAAGTTCCATTGTCTAGGCAATTAAAACATAACAGGACAATTTGTCCCTCGATGCACACTCATAAAAAACACATATGATAAGCCAAAATCTTATAAATTATTTCTAAAGAAAGAACACTGCACAAAGGTGAATTTCTCTTCATTCAATACAATTATTTCCAAGGAAAGAAAATTACAAAAGATGAAGGTCTCTTCATTCAATACAAATTTCCTATTCTATTGGCCTTTTCCCCTCAGATTTTGGTACAGGTTCCATTCCAGCAGGAGGATCATCTAAAGCATAAGGAGAATTGATGAAATTCATATCTCGTAGCATTTTGATGTTGCTGGAACTCGGTCGATCAAGTAGATGTTGAGGTCGAGATATCTCAAATTCTTCATAAAGATGATAATCACCTAGATACCAAGGAAATCAAGCACCTAGGAATGTCACGGGCTAGAATCCAGCTGACATCTAACTTAAAGGGAGGATTAGGTAGATCAAGTACTCCAGGATCATACCAATCCCATAAGGAATTACCTTCTTCAAGCTTCATCACAGTCAAGGCGTTCAACTATCCCTATTTGTATCCTTCATTGTTCGCTTGTTTCAGCCGAGCATCGAGATGGCATAGAGCTTCGTTGTATACCCCCATCCAAAACTCTCTAGGTTGCTTGTGAAATTGATAAGTCAATCTCTCAAGTTTCTTATGAAGTTTCTTCACCAAGTTTGCTTTATTTCCAGTGTATAATTCTGGTTGGAGAGTTGGTCGGTAAGAGTTTGAATTTTCTGGGACATTTCACACAAGGCTTGATTTTTTGCTTTCATCTGAGCAGCCTCATTTGTTGAGGCTTGCTGAGTCATAGTATCTTCAACACTTCTTTGACCATCTCTAGCTCTACCCCGCAAGGAGGACGTATGTCTGGTTTATTTCAAAGTTTCCAATTCCTCTCTCAAGTAGCATTTTCAGTTTCCAAAAATGAAAAGCCCTCGTCATTGATTGGGACCAGACCTCCTGCAGAGGAAGAGGCAGTAGTTTTAAGTTGTTTCACTTCTTATCGTAGGGTAATATTCTCTTCCTCTAATAACTTGGCAATACTCCTACATTCCTCAATTTCAAGTTTGAGAGCACTCTCTCTCTTTTTATGGGATGAAAGAAACTTATCATAACCCCGATCAACATTCAACTGTTAATACTTGTTCTCATACCCTTCGTGCATAAGTGCAGTAGTTTCTTTATATTAAAGTTGAAGCTCCTCGGTTATCCCTTGAAGATCTTCAATCATCTCATAGTAAGCAGTATTATTGGCTACAGCCCGATCAAGCAGGCATTTTAAATATTGATAAGCCTCAATTGCCCGATCAGAGGCATCAAGTCCAAGGATATTAAAAATTGCAGCTTCAGTAAAATCTGTATGACCAGCTTTAAAGTAATCGTTACATTTCTTCATCAACTCTGTATCATGAGCTGACAAGAGTTCCATCCTGGCAACAAACTAGTAAGGAAAATAGGAATCAATCAACAACGGTGCCACTATATGTTGAGCAAGTAAAGTAAAACAAAACTCAGAATAACAAACAAAGTCCATTTTATTAATCATAGGAGGAGAAAGTACAACCGAGGTTACAATGAAAGGTAAAAATAGAAGAAAAACATAGTTAAAGAGCCGAACGACTCTACACCTTCTCCTTATTTCCTACAACATCTTCAGTCGATTTGGATGAAGGAGATGGTTTTTCGGATGGCAATGAATGTTGCTCGGTAGAAGTTGTCTCTTATTCAACTTGTTCAGAAGATTAAGGAAGGGTAGCAGCAGTTACTGGTTCTATTGATACCATAAAAGATTCATCAGATGCAATTTTATCTTCTTCTTCTTCATCAACAGCAGGAGGAGGGCCATGGGTGTGTTCCTGAAATAGTTCAGAATCCTCGGCAATGTTCAACCTCTTCAAGGCCACTACCCATTCATCTCTGAAGTATTTTACACTTGCATACTGCATCTAGGAAATGATAGAAGTTAAGGCCTTATTCCATCCTTTGTCCCAGCCAGAACTAAAGGAATTCTTCATAGCTACTTTCTTTTTTGCTCTCCCCGAGGAGGTTTTCTCCCTGAGAAGATCTTTGGAAGACTTCACCTTCTCTTCAAGGTCTTTCTTACACCGTTCAACCTCTTTAAGCTTGGCATTAGCTTCCTCGGAGTCCTTCATAGCCTGCATCTGAGCTATATCAGCAAGTTAAAGTGCTGACTTGGCTGATGTAACTCTCTTCTCCCAAGCAGCCTTGTCCTCTTCATACTTCAGTCGGTATTCCCCTAAAGACTTTGATAACCTAACAAGGGCTTCCTCAACACCACTGGATGAGGTTGAAGCTTTGATGGCTTCATCCTTCTCTACAATATTGTCTAAACACACCAACATTTGTAAGAAGATGAAGGTCGCGTATCAAAGCATGAATACAGTAATGAAAAATTAGAAGGATAATTATAATGACCACTTACTGATGCAAGAAGTTGGGCTGCCACATCGATGACTTTATCCCGAGGAGTTGAAGTTTCAGCAGCTCGACAGTCGGGCAAAGTCCCTGACTTGATCAATTTCTTGGCCAAGTCAGGGGTAAGGATAGCTGGAAAACTAGACCTCACAGAAGAAATCCCAAACCCAAAAGATTGGGCAACAGTATCTACAGGCCTCTCAGCATGACCCCTCTTCAATCTCCTCAAAGGAGCATCTTCAATCAAAGGTGCTGTCTCTTTTGGGACAACAACTTCAATCAAAGGTGCTGCCTCTTTAGGGGCAATATGGGGCTCCTTGGTGATATTTTTGGTAGGAGGAATAGTATCCTTATTCTTAGTTCCATTAGCTGGAATGTCGTTTTTGCTCTTCTTACCTCCTTCAGCATCAGGAGCGGGCTTGGTAAAGAACTCGGGTAACCTCCTCTTTTTCGTCATCAAATCAGCAATAGATGTACCCAAATCAGAAGAATATTCTCCTACAATTGCTGGAGAAGCCGATGCTTGATCAAGATCAATCACCATTGGAGGAACGAGAGGTCGGGAAATGAAAGAGGAAGTGGTATTCTTATATCTCAGCAAATTAGAAGCAGACCTCACGTGCTCCCCATTGATGGACTAGTGCAAACCCCAGATAAGTGTCAAATTTTTTAAGTTTATGTCACTCCCTTTTGGAGGTTTCCTTTTGCTAGCAACTGCAACAAAAAAATGAGTGTCAATGACACATTTCATCAAACATAAACAGAGCTAAATTGAAGAAATTCAAAACAATCTATCCCATTGCCATAAAGTGGACATCTGGTACCTTGGTAAACATCATTTACTTTTAATGGGGGGTGTTGCCAATTTTTCATCACAACTCCATGATCAAAATAGTCCCTATTAGCATCGGGAAGATTGACCACTAAAGCTCTATTGGAAAACCTAATTTTCAAATAAAATGTGGTGTCACTGGTAACCCATTTATAACAATACATAATTTCAGGAACCCTAAGCGGGTTCCATGTATTTTTTTAACCTATATACGCCATTAACTACCCTCCATGTATTTCGAGCTACTCTTGCTGGAACAATATCAAAATATTGGTAAAACTTCAAACATAGGGGATTCGGCGGAAAAGAAAAACCACACTCCGCAATAAAAAGGGAGGGAAACCAGTGTCCCTCAGCTAAAGAAAATAAATCAGAAGGGCAAGGAGTATCCTCAAGAATAACCCAAGAGAGAATAGTAAAATCAACTCAGAACTTATCTAATGACTCAACAAGATAAACCATGGTGGATAAACCAAAGAAAGAAGAAAGAAGAAATTCTTACAGAAAAACTGGGAAATCTGCTAAGGCGGATGATAGAAAGAACGTCAGTACAAGGATAGAGTGAGAAGACAAAGAGTTTAGAAATTTGGAAGTAAAAAGTAGAAGACGATCTGATTCTATCACTTTTAAATGCCCTACATCAAGAAACAAGAAAATAAATGATTACTAGAAAATATGATTGCGTTTTCGGCGGCTAAATAATGAAAAAGATGCAAATATCCAAGCGTCTATTGAAGATTCAAAATATTTACAAGTTTGCCATTTCGCGCTCAAATGACTAGACTAAAGAAACAATTTCCTAAGTATTGGAGATTTATAACCTAACTAGACTGGGTAAAACACGTCCAAGCAACTTCTGGGCATAATGTTCCACAATCTCATATTCAACCTCAACTGTGAAAAAAATGGGGGCTTCTGTTAATACAAAAATTAGTCAGATGATGTGGACCAAGTATATGACAACACGTGTCGCCTTACGTGGCAAAAGCATATATTCACCGAACAACTTATGATGCCGAGCTACTCAGCACCCCGAGCTACTCAGCGTACTGAGCTACTCAACGTGCATAGAATCTAGTCAAGAAGATCAAGCGACGATAACAGATTCAATGAACATCAGATTCAATGAACATTCTCATTATGTACAGATGTATATGTCTATTAACGGTGAGTTGTCTATTCACATGAGAAGCCCTTGGGCTATAAATACATTGTAACCTCCTCCATAAGAGGCTATTGAGAATTGATCATTTACGATCATCATCAAGATCAAGGCAAAAACACCCAACAATACAAGACAGTGGACGTAGGTCATTTTCATAAGGCTGAACCACTTTAAAAATCCATTGTCTTATTTCTTATTTATCTGTGATTAATTAATTAGATCAAATCTAGTTTTTTACATTAACAGTTATATTACTTTAGTGTCTTTTATAAATTGAGTAATGGTTTTGAATTTTATGGGCATATTCATTGCAAACCCTCACGAGATAAAATCGTCCAATAGGAAAACGTAGAAGTTTAACAACTTACTGTACATGCTAAGTGCAACGATGATTCCTATAAAAGTGAGTTAGATTTTTAAAATTTTTATTTTTGCTCGAGGACTAACAAAGTTTAGGTTTGGGGATATATGATAAATGTGTTATTTTTTTTATTTATACCCAAATGTATAATTTGTTAGACACATTTTGTTTTATTTAATAAGTTATTAGAGTCGATTTCAGTAGTTAGTGTCATTTTGCAAGTTCTTTAATAAATTGGATTGGAGTTATAAATTTGAGAGTATAAAGGGGTACTTTGGTAATTTCATATATTTTATTGGCCTAAAAGTGCGCATGGATATTTGTTTCCAGATTTTGTAGGCACTCATGAAATTTAAGACAACTTAAGCCCAATTGGAGAATAAAAATAAAAGGCTATTTTTTTTGACAATCCTTACATTGAGTGTTCCACCCAATTGAGATTCAATTTAGATAGGGGAAAATAGTTATCTCATTCCAATTCAATAATCAAGGAGGTGGAGTGTTTGTTTTCAAGGCAACTAGTTGAGTAACTCCAAAAGACTTAATGACCAATAAAAGAGAGAGCTAGTTGAACTCAACATGTACCACTCTATCATTATAAATTAAAGATTAGGTAAATAGTTTCAAGAACAATTTCAGGGAGTAATTTTTAGCTTCGAATTTCTGTTGAAATATAATATGAGTGTTTATGAGCATTTTTGTGTGCAAATTTATGGAGAGGTCATGTTCGTGATTGTAATACCATTTTGAATATAAATCTTAAAATTTGATTATTATAATAAGAATATTATCTTCATCATCTTGCAATATTTTTTTATTCATTATTCAAAATTCAATTTAAATGCTAGGATTATAAACGCTTCTCATGCTTAGTTAGTATTTATTGTTCAATTAAATTTTGTATTCTTGAAAATTATTTTAAATGATTTAAAGATTCGTAATTCATACAAAATATTTTGAGAATAGTATTTTGTCCTTCTAAAGTTAACTCTATTCAATAATATGATTTTATGTATATTTAATTTTGATGAACTATGCTTTTGTTCACTTGTTTGATAGTCCATGGTTAGTTTACATCTTAAAATAACATAAAATTGATAACTTCAAAGGGAATTAGGAATTTAACTTAATGAATAAGATAAAATTAAAATTTAAAATTTATTGATTTATCTTCCAAAATTTATGCAGAGAGATCTCGTGAATTTTGACTTATAAAAATCAGAAATCAAAATTTATATTTGCATTATAGCTAATTATAATTAGTAAATGGCTATGAAATCCTTGTAATTCTATCTCATTGTTCTCTACATAATTTTTTTGATACTTGTGTTAGCTGCTATAATTGTTTCATCTTATTGTTATTAAACAAAAGAAATAAAGTTATCTAGTTGGAAAATATACTTTATAAAATTGATCATCTCCTCATGGTATTGACTCGTACTTGCATGCTTTTCAATTAATAGCCGTGCAATTTTTGTATTTACTAAATTCATAACAAGTTTTTGGCATTGTTGTTGGGGATTTTATTTTCAATTTAAATGTATAAAATTTTTGGACTAGTCTTTTTTATTTCTTTCTCTCTTATTTTCATAAACACTTAAAATACATAAAAATCAAAATTATTATTTTTCTTCTATGATTTCCAGAATCTGTTTTAGGTAGTCTTTGAATGATTTTGTGGCTTTTCTCACATTATTAAATTTTTGTTCTTCACTCGCTCTTCCTTGTTAGTATTATCATTGTTTTACTTCTTAGTGGTCCCACTAACATGCCTTTACTTTTCCATATAAGATCACAATTTTGGGGCATCGCTTACATTTTGTCTCCTTAGGAAAATATGTATCCACCTTTTCTATGGTGAAGATATGTTGACTTCTCTCTTTACACACATATGCACATTTATGCACACATTCACCCTCACTTGGAACACCTAATACATTTATCACACACACACACACACACACATAGACACACATGCGCACACATACATTCATGCATTATAGAGAATGATAACAAATCATCGAGCCCATAAGAGACTGAAAGGGTAGAGTGGGTTCCTAGAACCTTCCCACTCCATAACATAGTCTCCAAACTCATATCTTATTGATTTCACATTCACTAGTTGTCTTTAGCTATCTCTTTAGAGGCTACTCCTTTTTTTTCCTTCCTATTTTCAATAAAATAGGCTAGTGACTTTGATCTTTAGACATTCACACACCTTATGCATTGACGACGACTATCTATACTTTTTGTACACTTAAGCACTGCATGACGGGTCCCCTCTGTGGGCATACTGCTTCGTACGTGCCACCTGGTCTAGATGGATATATTTACCATAGCTATATTCCTACCATAATTTCTCTATCCATATTTGGTTCGTTTAACTCTTTCTCAGGACGAGCATCTAGTCATTCGAGCCACTCAATGTTGAGGAGATACCCTTAGTTGATATGCCCCCTCTCCTATGATATGGCACCTAAACATCAGATTCCTGAATTGATAGGGAAAGACTTGGCAAAGCCCTCCATTGCTTTATGGTAGAAAATAAATAAATAAAAGGAGTTTGTTCACACCGATGAACATGGATGATTCCCTGATCAAGGACTATGGGGTTAATGCTCCCATGATGAGTAAGTATGCTAATGCACCGAACTAGGACCTTGTGTATAAAATAAAGGGCAATGATGTCACCGAGGAGTTAGTGGTTGCATCGGTTGACTTATCCATGGATTTGATATCTAAGGAAATTATTCTTTGAGATGACACTCAGGTAATAGTTTTCAATAAGGGAGAGCTCGTTTGACACGTTTCCCAAACCTTTCTCTGGTAGGTGCCTTCGATTTTGCTTTATTTTATTTAGGAATAGAATTTTACTTATTTTAAACGATGCATTGGTTTGAATTCTTAGTCAAATTCACCCTGATGGTGGATAGGTATGCTGACTAGGGAATAAGGCCTCTGAATTCAATGAGGCTATGGGGGACTTGTAGAAATCACTTGATGATGGAATGCTTCAGATAGATGAAAAGGAGAAAGATATTGGGTAGAACTTAAAAAAGGCCTTTAAGGAGGTGGGTAGGTTGAAGGCGAACTTGGATACTTCAGTTTAAAATTTAATGATGGCCTTTGAGGCCAATGAAGTTACTGAGAGTAAATAATGGGATGCTTCCTTTAACATGCCGAACAACTTAGCAACTATGTTATAAATGAGGCATTCAAGGTAGGGTGGGATTCTTCCTTTAAAAGAGAATATGTTTACTCTTCCTCTGAACTATTCATGGAACACCAGTCTATTCCCCTACGATGTTTGACCAAGAGGAAGAAGAATTTTATATTATCTTCTTTCCTTCTAGTTTTATTTTTATTTTTGTGTTTATAGGCCAGTGGCCCATTTTTAATATTTGAATGAATGAGAACGACATATTTTGCTAAACTTATTGTTTTTGTAAATTTCTTGTTTTATTTTTTGTAATACTCTATTGAACAATATTTTTAATTGGTCTTTTGGTTTTCAGTCCACCGATCAAGATAAAGATGAGTTTACCAATAACAACCTGAATCATATCCTGGGGAATAAGGCATTTATTTGGGCGAGATGGGTATATCTAACTGTTGGTCAGGGATTTTGAAGGGTATGTCTTATTTGTTATCGTCTCTTAAAAGAGTTAGAAGACTGTAAGACCGAGATGGATAGTACTCAAGGGTGGAATCTTTATTGGATAAGGAGAATACCGACCTCTGGGAAAAGGATGAAAAACTATAGTCTGACCTAGAAAAGATGCGCGTGATTAATAATTAGATCAATGTCAGGTACCCGAATGTTCGCTACAAGTTTCGTCATGGACCTAAGAGGGTGTGGCAAGATGGCTATGACGAGGGTGTGTTTAGTGACCCTTTTCACTTTGAATACATTAAGGTAAAATCCTACAACACATGGTTGGTTGAATGATCTATGTTTCTTAAAGGTACCAATGACTTTCGACCTCCAGTACTGATATGCCATTGATGATCCCCATTATGTTATACCGTCATTTGGTAGTGAGGTCTATTGGGAACCCAAGGATGTTGTGATCGAGCTCTTGTACTTGATGTACTTCAAAGTTTTAAATATGTGTTTCTCGTATCTAACTGATTCCCCCGAGGATCCAAGCATATACTGGACCATCCAAATCCCAAGAGGATCCTGGTCCTTCTACTAGGAGTTTGTGTTAAATTATTCTGTTACATATACATTTTCTTGTAATGTAAAATCGTTGGTTAATGAATGAATATCATATTTTGGTCAACTAGTTTTCATGTGCATAACCATTTCATTGTTCCCGACTTCTTGTGATTCCATCTTTACCTCTTATGAAGTGTTGTCAAACACAACTTTAGACCTAAACACATTTCATGAGAATGTACCAACGTGTGAGACTTCCCCCCATCAAGGGTATACTTGACCAATGCAATCAGTTACTTTGGTGCAAAGAGATCCCCTGAAGGTCTTTTGCTGTCGCTTGGGCAACCTTTTCTATTTTATGTTTAACAAAAAGTTCCAGTGACATTTAGTATTTTGAGCATTTGGACAATGTCACATTAGATTAAGACATAAATTTAAAGAAGTAGTTTTTTTATTAATGCAAAGTAAGCTCGGGGTTGGTGGGGGTGGGTTGGTGGGTAGTCTTTTGCCAATTAGGACAATTAACAATTCAAATGGAATTAATAAGCATTCTAAGTTAAGAAATTAAGATAAACTAAAAGCAAAATTTACGGTCATGTAGACTTAACCCCAATTTTCTATATCTTAATAAGCCTTAACCCACATAATTAGTCTGTACCTCCAAATGACAAATGATGTTAGACATCTGTTAGTAACTTTTGATTTTTCCCATAATACCTCCACCCCTATTTCTCTCTCTCTCTCTCTCTCTCTCTCTCTCTCTCTCTCTCTCTCCTCCCCCTTTTTTTTCATCTTAATCTAAAAAGTGTGTTTTAAGAACAAAACAAAAAGAACACTATTTTAAATTATTTTTAGTAAATAAAAAGTGAAAAACTTTTGGTTTATTTAATTCGTGTTGATATTTGCTTAGCTATGTTTTATTTTTATTTTTAAAAATTAAATGTTATTTTTAATCGAATTTTATATAAAAAAATGTTTGTAATTTAAAAACTATTTTTAACTTTTCTTCATATAAAAAATTAGTTTATTATTTATAAAAAATATTTTTTTTATTAAAAAATTAAAAAACTTGATTTTATTAAAACGTTAGAAATTATTTTATAAAATGTGATAAAAAATATTTTATATAAATCCATTTTAAAAATAGTCTTTAATTTATAAAAATCTAAAATAAAACTTTATAATAAAAAAGTTATAAAAAGTTGATTTATAAAAAAGATACAAAGAATGTTGCATAAAAAATATTTTAAAAAAGTCAATTTTTTATTTATTTAGAAAAGGATATTTTTATTTGTAATATATATATATATATATATATGTTTATTTATTTAAAAAAGTTATACAAAATTATTTATAAAAAAGCTATAAAAAAAGTTTCGTGCAAAAGTTAAAAAGTGTATCTATTTATTAGCAAATAATTCTGTTTTATATTAATGAAAGTAAGAAAAGGTATTAAAAAGTGTGATATAAGAAAGTCGAGAAAACTGTCTTTTATTTATAAAAATGTATGTAATTTCTTTGAAAAAAGTTATAGAAAATTATTTTATAAAATAGTTATAAAAAATATTTCACAAAAAGCGAGTTTTTATTTATAGTGAAAACTTTATTACCAAAATGTCATAAAAAATGTTTATAAATATTATAAAGCTATTTTTCGCATTTATGAAAGGAACTATCTTTTATTTATATATAAAAAAAGTTGTGTTTCTAAATGAAAAACCGCTTCTTTTAATAAAAAAAGAAGTTTAAAAAAGATTTTTATGTAAAAAAAAACATACTAGTTTTTTTAAATAAAAGACAATGAATTATTTAACAATATCTATCTATCAATGTATCTATGTATCATCTCTCTCTCTCTCTCTCTCTCTCTCTCTCTCTCTCTCTCTCTCTCTCTCTCTATAAGCCGTATAGACCCTAACGGACACTAGAACCTGATGCTCTGATACCACCTGTAACACCCCGCCTAATTAAATACCAAGTGGCTAGTCCCATACCAAATTAAAATAAAATATACAGTTGGCTTATTCTTAGCATCACTGTCGAAAACATTTATAACTCACCGAATACCCAATTAAGTTGGTGTTAAATACTTTCCAAATTTTAATTTCAACAAATCCATTTTTAGTTTAAGAGTAATGCAACACATTTTATTCTACAACACTTATAACAAACAGATAACACAAAAGAATTTAAATGCAATTGGAATAAACATTCCCAAATAATATTAATCCATTACAGTAATCCCAACAATAACAAATGTATTAAAATGACACGAACACAATAGTATATGACTCCGATAGAAAGTGATAACTGAAATCCTTTGGCCGACATGCCTAACTATAAGAATACTATGAATCAAATGAAGATAGGCGTCTAAGCAAAACTCCATAGCTCCATAGCTCGTCATAATCTTCTAAGGTTGGCGTCCCTGCTGTTGGACACCTGATATATAAGGTACAATAGAAAATAAAATATGCAAGGAAACAGGTCAGAGCCCGATTGTGAAAATGATTTTGAAAACAACAAGTATTTAACAAGTGCAACAAAGCATTTATTATGTACATGTTAGTATCCAACTCTCACTTGCTATTCTCACCTCTCAACTAGAGTGCACACTTAACGTTTCCTATTAACCTCCTAGTTAATGGTTCCTCATTAATGATTTCCATAATATGATTTCATCCCATATCACAACCTCGTATGTCCCATACTATATGTTATATAATCATTCTTATACATTTCTCATTTTAATGAATCGTTTCTCATTAACATGAATTAAGCTCTTCAATAAATATTCATTAACTTACTTCCATTCTTTTCTCCATTTACCGTTATCTACAATTATCATACAGTAGATTATTTAACCACAAAATATATCCATTCATTCATTTAATTCATTATATATATATATATACATATATAATACGGCACCCCGAGTCACAACTGCGGTGCAATGCATTACTCTGCTATCATGTCCCATCATCGCTGGTCGCCTAATAGGAGACAAAAGGTTTGGTAAGGATTCCTCGAACCACAAACATCAACAAACAAATTAGAGGCGAACATAGTTCTCATACCCACGGGCCACGCACATACCTACGTTCCCATAGTCAACAGACTTATCAACTCCCCGATAAGTCTTTCATAGACCTATGTTCTTGAGCGACAAATCAAAGATCCCATGGATTCATCAGGATATGACTGCCCTCACGCGCAAACCTCCCATCGATAGCAAGTAAGCTAGGTATGTCATACACATAATCATCAATCAATCAAATAGGCATTATTATACCTATAATATACTATCAACAAGGTACTCATATTACCTTTAGATGATTCCCATACGTAGCATTATATCTCTTTAAATCCCACGTATTAAAATATCAAAACTTTACTTCTTAATTTAATTAACCCCCGAGCCTCACTCAATACTCAAGGTTCAAATAGGTTTTTTCTCAACATATATTCAGTAAGAAGTCACTAATACCCTACTGGTCCATATCGTCATCTTTTCCGAAGTACTACGAATTAAACTCTCCCTTTAATTAGGGTTAAAACCGATAGTTTCAAATCTCTTATAAACACACCTTCTATTACTTAGGATTAAACCCTCTTGTAAACTTAAGGATACCCAGGTGTTATATTCAATCACCCCTAATGGTCCTATCTTAAATCCTCATTCATACCAATTAGAATCCAACAAATGAATCTAGTAATGGAAATTCTTTTAATTTAATTATTATTATTCTAATCAATTAAATCTCAATCAAATTAATTCAAATCTTAACTAGGGCTTACTGATCTTCTCTAAGTCCCATAATATCCAATTAACAATCATCAAAGATCAACAAAAGGTTTGGGATAAGAATCAACATTAAAAAAGAAACAACTTTAACAATCCTGGGGAAGTCGGTCGATCGAAAGCAGGGGGTCGATCGATCGATCGCTCAGGTAACAACCCAATTTTTTTGCATTTCTGCAACTACGAGTTTAGTCATTTTTGATCATTCCAACCTTCATATTAACAACCCAAATGACTTATAATCCTTACTACATGATATATCAACATATATGAATGATATATAATACTCTAAACATCCTAGAATCATCAAGAGATTGAATTAAAATCATGTTTATATCCACTTTTTCTAGAAAATTATCAACATATTATCTTCAAGAACACATCAATGGTTTTCAGAATTTCTTCAATAGATTCCTAATTATTTCGTGGATTACTAACTACCTACAACATGAGTTTGATTCCTATATATTTTCAGTTTCCAGAAATCCATTTAACAACTCCATTATTTCTTCCAAACATGAAAAATCATCTCTGTTAATAACTATTCTAATATGGACAATATACAAACTTAGATTGCCATTATCAAACACTTGCCTCTAATGAAGGTCTGATCCTTTGGTGAAGTATATCTCAGGTGGTTCTCCCTTCTCCGGTCAACCTCCGGTGGTGACCCTTGGTTCTTAGTTCTTCTCCTTCCGAAGTAAGCTCTTCTCTTCCCAAGCAACCTTTTACTCTCTCTAGGAAGATGACTTCTCTATTTTGTGTAGATGAGATGAATAACCCACGTACACTTAATCTTCAAATACTTATAATAGGACAAAATCCGAAATCACTATTCACCCCCTATAAAAATGACCAAAATACCCTTTTGGGTTGTCTATTCATTTCCAAATGATCCGAGACCCAAAACTATCATCCAAATAAAATTTTTTGACTATTTCAAACCTTTCGGATGCAACGACGCAGTCAAAATGACTATAAGGTTGATAGAAAATAAATTTCCTTTTTAATTTAACAAATTAGTCCCGACACGTCCCATACCGAGTCTGACTAAAATTTCAAATTACCGAATTTATATCTCACAGCAATTATCAATAATCATCACATTCATATATTACCTAAATATCTTTAAGTAATATTCAGAATCATACATTTTTAATATCCACCATTCGGATAAAACCCAAATGAATGAATTAATTATAAAATCCAATTAATCCATTAATTTAAAATATAACCCATTTTAAAAGCATTAGAAATCACGGGGTATTACAGTATGATGCCAATCTAAAGAGCGTTAACTCTCTTATTTCTTCGGTAAGGTCTAACCTGGAACCTTCTCCACCTCATTCGAGGTTTTCAAAATAGATAATTATACCCATAAAAATTAATAGCCTATTATACAAATTATTAATAAAACCTAATTTTTTAAAGAATCACACAAAAACTTCGTGCAACAGGCTCTGATACCAAATTGAGAAAACGAGATAGGGTTTTCTACGAAATATGTTCGTATCTTAGGCTAAACAAAACATTCATAAATTCACATTTTAACCAAATCATATATTGATTATCAAATAGGTGTGAATGTAATATAAGGTCCAAATTAAATATGCCAAACCACAAAAATAATCAAATCAAACATGTGAAGAAGATAAGGAAAAATTCCTTTCGAGCAAAACCTGAAATTTAGCACTGTAAAGAGTTTGACAGAGACAATCGACTTGCAGACTAATTATCTCCACTAAGAATAATGCATAGCGTCTTCAAATATTCTACAGAATACGACATAATCCACCACCATATACAGGAAGCGATCTTCCCTCCGTATCCATCAATTAGCCTCAAGATGCATGATCCTATCTTCTTCATCCGTAGAGCCTCGACTCCATAAATCAACAGTAGATTATAACTCTACAAGGGTTTGATGCAAGTGTATGGAAACTTGGGTTTGAACAAACTTAACAAAATCATATATAGGATAATGATTTAGAAAAGAAAAGTGTTTTTCTAAAACACAAAGATGAGAACTTTTAGTTTAAATATTGGTAATTCGTTTTCGGCAAAAGTCTTGAGAAAAATTGATCAAAATAGGTTTTTACAACAAAATTATGAATTTTGAGGCAATGAACTCATTCAAACGAAATTGGCATCTCTTTCGAACGATATCACCAGTTTTGTTCTAACAAGATTTGGTCTCGTTCGAACGACAACTCATTTTCATTCGATCAGTCTTCTAATGACATTCCAATGGGATTTTACCTATTACATAGAGGACTCTCGTTCGATGGCATTCGAAGCTCGTTCTAATAAAAATCCAATTTTGTTCTAACAAAATCTTAATCTCATTCGAATTAGATTAAAAAATAAAAATGATTATTATATTTTTAAATTCATTTTATGAAAAAGCCTCGATTCAAAAAATAGACATCCCAGAATATAAATCGTATGAGAAATAAAAAACACAAGTAATATAGCTCCATTAAAGTGTCGGTGATGAATCCAACGGCTTGAAATCTGAAAATGATGCTCGGTCACTAACATATCTTTGAATGATCATGGAGGCAATGCAGATGTAGTGTTCAGTTTAAAACTTCGGTTTGTAACAGGATACGCAAAAATACAAAAAATGTCTAAGCTATGAGCAATCATAAAATCTTTCTCTTACAATATGCTAATGTAGTTATTAACTAACAAATGCAAGTAATTGATGCTTTTGGGAACACGTCATCCAGATTGTCAGAAATAATATGGGATAAAAAAGAGGGTTAAACACCATCAGGATAATATGAATCGGAGAAATATTATATAGTGAGTGCATTATGTCGAGCAATAATCATCATTTTCCCTATGTTGTTTAAATATTTGTATTTTATATGTTAGTATTACATTAATAGATAATACTTACTTTTATAATTATTCCCAAGATTATTACAAAATGAATAAAAAATGTGGTATAGTTATGGTGAAAAAGTTTTTTGAGGTCAAATACTAAGAGTTTTGATATATTCTCATCCCAATTTACCATAAAAAAGATTTGAAGAAAAGGACAACACGTTATTGGACCATAGGATGATATGGCACGTGGGATGGGTCATGGTTTATATGAAATGCAAAGAGGTTTTCCTTAATGATGCAACCAAAGTGGCATGCATAATTAACATTTGATGAATGATTTGATACTGTAATTTAAGGATTATAATAAATTATTAATTTATTTTGTCAACAGTTGATTTTTTTTCTTCAGATTCATTAATTCCATGATTGCAAAAAAGTAATTAAAAGATAATTTATCGCTAAAAAAAGTGCTAAATGAGTTTCTCAAAAAATCGTAATAATAACACAAGAATTTGAATGACGATTTAACAATGTAACAACAAGCCCTCAACAACTTCTAGGGTGGTGATGACCAACTACCAAAAATGACTATATCTATTCAAATATTATCATCAATATATTTATCAACGAGTAATGTCAATATTCATTTTATTTGTTTTACAGTGTTGATTATGGAATTGTCGTTTGTTATGTCATGAAGAAGTTAATTATGGGTGGAGAACTTAAAGCTCAATTGGACAATGATTTCATAGATGAATTTAGACGCAAAATAATACATGTGTTACTAAGTGACTCACCAAACACATGAACATAAGATTTTTACTTAACATAAAAATTGCAAAATATTCATTGATTAGTAAAAAAAATTACATGTTTCATTTATATTATATAATTGGTTTTGAAATCTAGGCATTAATGTAGTTCACAACCTTTGATTTATTAGTCCTCTCTAAAGGGATTCATCTATTAATAATTCGTTTAAACATGTGAGTTAGAAGTATATATAACGTGTTGCATTATTTCGCATATCTAAATTTTAATTTCGGAGTGTGAAATGTATATTTTTCACTATGATGTAATCCTTTAGGAGTGCGAAATGAATATTTATCAGTGAAAAATAACGATATTGAAATACGATATAATGTATTTGGCAATGCAAAATATTATATTTTAATGCAAAATAGATATAACTTCGCACTAAGAAATAAACAATATTTCTTCGTTTTAATATAAACATAACATTAAAGCTGATATTTAGTCAATCTTCTAGCTAGGACTATATACATAACACTTTCCATGTGGTAAAAGTAAAAATAAACAATAAAATATTAGTGTTCTGAACAGTAAACTTTCCATGAGGTATAACTGAAAATAAACACTAAAATATTATAGTTTTAAAATGGAAACCATATTTACATTGACATTTAGATATTACAACTAATAAAAGGTTATTCTCTTTAGGTTTGAATCAAACTTGCATTCAGTACATCCTAAATGCTCATACTCATCCTTGGACAATCTCCTACTATAGTTGTTAGGTATTTTACAAATGTATTGAAACCTATCAATATGACCATAATACTTTGAATTATGAGCAATATTTTCAAATTAGTGGAAGGATTCCTTCCAAAAATCCCAATCATTTCAAAACCCCTCTCCCTAAACATGTTAATTGAAAATTCCCTATTACTCATTGAACTAGTCCTGATATACAAAATTACAAAATAATGACACTTATATATATCTTCGTTAGCACCCATATCTTTAAGTATGGACTGACCGTTCCTATTAGGTTTTGTTTCCATAAATCTCCAAAGAGCATAACTATATTTGAGGCCATTTGTAGAATTGACAAGCCTAGAATGCCACCATGTCCAGTCCAAACTAAACCTATCAAAATTTTTAATGGGAATATCTCGCATGTAAATTTGGTCTTGGGTATCATCATCCAAGTATAACTCCATAATCTTGTTGGAGGTAGGGAGTATGTTCAAAATATCAAAAATTGACAATAGTGAGAATATCTTAATGAGGAATTCTGCATAGATATCGAAAAGATAGGCCATCTTTTAAAGTGGAAATTTTTAAGAGAACTTTTATTTCAACAGTAGAAGATAAATAGAGAGTGACATGTTATCAATAATTTTCACATATTTATAGAAGAACGAAGAAATTTCAAATCTTGGAAAATGCAATGCTTTTGTGAAAAGTCATCATCAAAAATGCATATTTTGATGGTAGTTTCAACGAGTATATTTACGCCCTGATTACTAATAATAATTATTCTGCAAACTCACGGTGAAAAATCGTACTGCGAATTAACCGGTGTTTGTGTGATATGATTATGCGCAATGAATATTATTATACAAAAAATAATATTTTTCGAATAAAGATTTCAATTATATAAATACCTATTGTTTTTGTATACAAATACGTTTCATAATGAATAGAAAGAAATATCGGCTTAAGCCAAAACAGAGAGAATAATCGATGTCTGTTTACCTATTTAATTATGGATGCCCTTTACATAGGGATAAACATTTGATTCGATATCTGAAAGGTCAAAAATATCAAATGATTTGACTTTTTTAGTTCCAATGTCTCTACTAGTCTCTCTCTCTCTCTACACCCACCCACCCACACACACACACACATACTAGCTGAATTGATATTCAATCTTCATTATTTATATATTCTCTATAAAATATACAAACACAAATCCTAATACTCTTCAACTCCATCTCTTAATAATGATTAACCTTATAAGACATTTGCCGATCCATTTGCATTTCGAAACAAACATGAGAAGAGACCTTATAGACATTGAGGATATAGTCTATCATTACAATGCTACATACTATTAGTTCTTCATACATGTAGGAAAATATTGCATATGATTACCAATAATACCGAAACCACTAAAAGAGTTTTGTAACAACCCTCGATTTTAGGAGACTCATTTTGTACTAATTCACCGCATGAAGTAATTATATAAAATGTTAGAACTGGAGTAAATATTAATTGAATGAGTTGAAAGTTAATATTTACAAAATTGTTTTATATTTACTGTATGTGTAAGTAAATATCATCATGCTGCATGTTTTATAGTGTCATGTATTTTACATGACATTATGGTTTAAATGAAATCGGAACTCGAAATAAATTATAAAATTACCGGATGTCATTTTAGAGGGCGTAGTTAGTCCCGTAATGTGCGAGACAGTCAAAATAAGTGCCATATTGTATTTTTAGATTCCGGGCACTTTTGACTGGTTTTAACTTAAATGCGTATTTGGGAGTCATTTTAATGTGGTATTAACCATTCAAGTTGGGAACTTTAGACTTAATCCCTGATTTTTGTCTTCTAAATTCCCTAATTTCCCGACTATATGTCTTAAACATAGAGAGACAAAGAGAGAAGGAGAAAGGAAGGGGAAAAGAGGAGAAAGAAGAGCGATTTGGAGATTGAAGATTGGTATTGCATCTACCACAAAGAAATCTGAGATTTCAACTTTAAGGCAAGTTTTCTACTTGCTAATATATGATTTAAGATGAGTAAATTATGTGATAGTTGTGTATTAGCATTTATGAATCAAAAATGAAATTTATGGTGTTTTAACCCTAATCTTAGTTTATGATGATGAAATTGTGGGTTATAGTAGTTAATAATCACGTAAGATGATTTGGGGTGGATTAATGATGTTGGATGTGTGTAAAAATGGAAGATATTGAGTTTTGGGGAAGAACAAGGGTTTATAACCCGTAAGCCATTCTTGGCAAATTCGCAGGGGGCGAATCGATTCGCTAAGGGGTCAGCTTACAGGTCTGCAAAACCCGAATCTATTCGGGTTAGGGCCGAATCGATTCGGCCAATTGCAGAATGTTGGTTTTGTCATCCGAATCGATTCGCTTTTGGGCGAATCGATTCGACCCTTGGGAGAATCGATTCGGAATCAGGCTATTTTTGAGTTGTTTTTCTAACTCAATTTCATTCTTTTTCTTTAGGCTTAGGACCTAGGAACCTTCTTGTATGAATTAAACTGAGAGTCCTAGAGTCCTAGATGAGTTAGTTAACTACCCTACATAAGAAATCCGTTATGTGGGGGATTTTTCGGGGATATGCCAATTGATGTTAGGGCATTCTTTTCTTCTAGTTGATTATTATGCAACTAGGAGTTGTAGTGTTATGTTTGGGAGACTTTAGAAGCTCAATTGAGCTATGTTAGTCTTGATGGTTAATAGTATAACACCACAAAAGGGTGTTGGGAGAATTAGATTGGGAGTTCACTTATTCTTTGAGGTTGTAATGACGATATGAATTACCCATGGATCCGGATAAAATGCAAATTATTTACAAAATGTAAATGATTATGGTTTTGGATAAAGTGAAACATAAATATGAAAAAGAGTAAATGAAAATAAAATGGAAATGGTAATGATTACGATAAATGATAATTTACTTAATCATGGAAATGGTAAATGATAATTTACTTAAACACACCTCTCTAAATGCTATTATAAGGGAAATTCGCGCGTGAGGTGATGCCCCCTGGCTAATGAATGCAGGGTGGATATAGACCTAGGCCATATGAGCGATTATTGTATGTTTCTGCGCTGGTGAGGTGATTCTGGGTGTGGTCATGACTCTCTCGCAGGCATATGGCCGCTTCTTGACGTCTTGCGTTATTGGTGCCCAGGTTGTCTTGTTTGATAGGCCCTGGAAGATGATAGTCATTTAGGGGCACGCCCAGTGGGGAAACTCGGAGGGGCGGTCTTAGAATTGTTATATGTATATGAATATAACAATTCTTAATCAAGTGGGACTTGATGTATGATAAATGCTATAAAGAGCATATGATAATGATGATATTCCTGATAAGGAATGGAATGCCATTAAGAGCATTTGATTGAGATAAAAGCCATAAAGATCTTAAAATTGTGATTATGTTTCCTGATAAGGAATGGAACTATGAAATGGATTAGTGTTCGTGATGAAGGCTTTTAAATTAATATAAGTTATTCTTTTTCCTCCATAATTAAATTTAATTCATGATTATTTAACATGTCTTAGCTTATGCTTTAATTTGTGTAGGTAGATACTTATCTCTATTAGTCATGATTTACTGTTCATAACTGTCATACTTTTTATTCATCTGGTGATCATATAAAATCGGGCCTTGACCCGTTCATATTACTTGTTGTGCATGCATCTTGTATCCGCCCAGGTGCTCTGTCACAAGGACGCCTGTTCTGACTTTCCTACTTCGGTGTTTCTGGGAGCCATGATGCTTTATGGGTATTACGGGACATATTTCAATAGACGCCGTCATCCTTGTACTCTAGTTATGATCGGGTCTTTTACTCGGGCGTGAGGCCCCAGCTTTTGTAATTATCTAATGTAATCTATTATGTAATTTACTGAACTTGTTTAATAGTATTATAAGAGCCTGTTAACCGACAACATATTCGGTCCCTTATCGTACATTCGATGTGGATGTAATATTACATCTTCGGGGTTTTTACTTTCTTTTTAAATTGGGGTTTTTAAATTCTTTCCTTAACTTTAAAACCAAAATTTTTGGCAATTCGTTTTTCTGAAATTTTGAGTGGTTATCCTGTATACTTTTCATTTTGTTGTGATGCTGAGAATGATTCCATCCAGGATTCCTGTTATATTGGAGTATCGGGCTGGCCACCCCATATTTTGGTGAACGGGTTATCACAGATGGTATCAGAGCATCAGGTTCTAGAGTCCCTAGGAATCTGTGTGAACGCTTTACGCTTTTAGCGTTGCTTTTGATTGGACAAAGAGCCTTAGGATTAAGATCATTGATTTCTCTTATGAGATTTCATTCTCCTGCCATGAGGTAGAACCCATAGAATCTGTTGCGCGTTCGTGTGAGATTAGTAGGACGATTGAAGAAGGGCGCTAGGGAAGGTTGTTGTGAAGGTGTCACGAGATGGAATTACTAGTAACTGTGAGTTGTGGTCAGGGATGAGGAACGCTTTGAAGGTCGCTCCCTTTTGTAGCATTATCTTATCTTGCTACCGCGACTGCTAAATATAGTAGATATAGTTTTCCAAGTACCGCTAGAAGCAGAGAGTGGTACTAAGCTTGAGATTTCAAGTAACGTTAAATTAAAGTGGAGAAGAGCCCATGATAAGGGCCACATGTTGAAGTAAGAGGGAGGAGATGCATCCTCATTCGGTAGAAGTATAAGGTCCAGGAGTTTCGGCCTAGAGAGGGATATAGAAGTGCCCAGATAAAAAGGATGGAGGAAAATCCTTCACCCGTAGGAGTAGTGTTGAAATGGTGGGAACGTAGTCACCATATTTATGGGTGCAGGAAGTTTTGCCCATGGAGAAACCCGAGGGACATTTTCAACCACGAGTTTCTTTGGGATAACTGGAATGATGAGAAGGATAATTCTCAAACATTCACACGAGGTTCGGTCAGAGGTTGACAGTGAATAAAGAGTTGTACGGTTAGAGAGTCCGTACACTAAAATAAGGTAGGTATAAGGAAGAAAGATCCCTTAAGTGGAATGATAGGCTCTAGAATAATTGTCGTTAACACTTCTGAAGGAACAGTGTTCATGAAACCCCATTGGTGGATATCCGCCCGGGGAGGTTTCATTGAACTAAGGAAGGGGAGGCCGGTAGCGTGATCTCTTTTGTTGGGAAAGTAAAAAGGGACTGTGTGGGAAATTGTTTGGCAGTTAGGGGTGAAATAATGGCTATGATGTGGGATGTAGAACCACGCATTTTGATTATGTTGATTGGAGAACGAGGGAGAGGATAAGGTGCCTAGTTGGGGCATTGATGGAAGTAATATTGGTTCGAATAAGAATCGAATACGGTGTATGAGAACCATTAGGATTGACCTGAGGTGATTGGCAAGAGTGTTGGCGGAAATTCCACCTTAGTAGTGGGTGGTGCATTCCTCATGATAAGATAGAGTAGTATTGTGTTTACTCTAGATTTGGGTGTGCATATCGAGCTTGTGGTAGTATCGATGCTACTATAAATAGGGTAATTATATGACTTCTGTGGTAGGGAAGTTTTATATTTTCCTTCACTCGTTATAAAGCGAGTGATGATATTTTTTTAGTATTATGTGCGTTATGTGCTACTTGTATGATGTGTATTATACGAGTAAAGATATTTTTGGTTCGGTTGGGATGATAACAAGCGAATAAATTGCGAGGTTGTCCTTTTTCTAGTTTCAGGATGGAACTAGTTGTCCTATAATATCTCTCATGGATGCTGGTTGAGACTTTATAGGGGTGGTTTGAGGTAGGTAGGAGATTTTCATTACTTGTTGTGTTATCTTGTTTGAGTGTTGGACTATTTGTTTGCTTTGTTTGTGGTTGTTGTGCCTTATCTCCACGACCAACAAGGTTAAGTAGTAATGCATAGGAGGGGTTACTTGTTTGGATTTCTCTTTAGCGAGATGCTCCACGCGTGAACCTTAACGACGTTGGAAGTGGAGAGATGCTGTTATTTTTCTTCTTTTATTTTATTTTGTTGATTGAGAGTTGGGTTGAAAGGTTTAGTCGAGAATCACGTAGTTAAGTGATTAAGGGCTATTAAAGTGCGAGATAGAAGCACTGAATATAGTTATCTCCTCTGATCGATGTGAGGGAAACTGAAATGTGAAGTCGAATTGAGACATCTGGTTATGCCTTGATAAGAAGGCTATTTAGAAAGATGTATATATGTTGTGGGATTAATATTTGTAATACTTCACAGAAAGTAAATGTCCGATTAGTTGAAATCCTCAATTACTTGAATGGTAAGACATAGAAGTAGAATCTTATTAGTAGGGTTGAGAGTTAGAATTTTTCCGGTCCCGATCATGTGTCTTAGATCGTTATATCTTGATGACCGACAATGCGAGGTAGTAGTGTAATGGGAGGGTTCCTTGTCTTGATTTCGCTTTGGCGAGACGTCCCACGCATGAAACCGAGCGAATGTCGGAAGTTGAGAAAGGTCTTGGGCACTAGGGATATACTTAGTATAATACGTATATGACTTGAATAGGATATATATCGACCTTAGGATTATTAGGACGTAAGGCCTTTATGGCATGTGACGTTGATTTAGGAAGGGTGTAGGGAGTTGACCATGAATAGGTTGTGGGTTAACTTTAAGATGGATTAGGTCCCTAGGAACGAGAAGTATGGAATCTCAAGAGGTTTGGAAGGTTAGGCTGAAGGAGATGAGGCATCTCTTAGATAGAATGTTACGTTGGTACCTTAACTTCCGAGGAGTTAAAAGGATGAGTTGACTTTTACCCCTGCACCCATGTTGTTAAGATTGAGGGTGGATTTAACGAACAAGCCTCTGCCAGGGACGGGAAGTAAAAATACTGGAGCATGGACCCATTGTTTATGCATCTCACAAACTTGAAATTTGTTGGAAGTATTATTCCATGCTTGATTTAGAATTCATTGATGTAGTAATCACCTTAAAGAAGTGGAGGCACTACTTCCTGGGCAGGAAATTTGATCTTTCTTGCGAGCAACAAGTTGTTGCAATTTGTTGTGGGAAGAATAAAGTTGGTGTATGGAGTTCATAAAGGACTATCAATTGGACAGTCCCTTTCGCTAAGGGAATGCGATTGGGATAATAGATGCATCGAGTAGAAAACCCGTCGAAAAATTTATGATGTCATGGAAAGCCAAGTAGAACGAGCACAACTATGAAGACTTTGTAGCAAGAGCATTCAAGTCTGTGACTGACTATTTCACTTACTCGTGTGAAATAAAGTAGTGGTGGAATGAAGAAGGGTATATTCATAGACGTCTTTATTGAATTGCCGGCACCGAAATGGTCATGATCCTATTTGAGGAAATTGTTGATCGTTCGACCAAATCGTTGCTTTACAGGCCTTTATGGGCGGATTATATGTAGAGGAGTACGCTCCGCTCTTTATGGAGGAAAGGTATAACCGTATGAAGTGCCTATCAAAATAGTTGTGTACCGAGACTAGATATTCGTGTCGAAGGTTTGGTAAAGTTTCTAGGAAGTAATGGGAACCCCATGGAAATAACGTAATCTTACCACCCTAAAGTGGATGAATGAATGGAGGAAGTTAACGTAAGGCCAAAAGGCATAACCTTAGGCTAAATGGATGGACGGGAGCAGTAGCTTGTATGGATGGAAATTCCCGTACAATAATTCAGATAATTTTCTAAGGTATGGCACCACGAGTGGCCTTGTGTAGCCGATTGAGTAATTCGGATACTCGTCGGATGGAACCAGCGGACAATAAGCTCCTTGGACTTGGAGAAGTTCCGAAACCTTTCTTTAATGATTGGGATTATTGAGCCGTATACTATAAAAGGGCACCGCTTATACGAAGAGTCTTTGTGCAGTGTTGGGGTTACGAAATTTAACATTGGTGTAGGTATCCCCGAGGAGGGATGTAACATGATTCAGGTAGTAAGGCTATTTGCACCTAGTCACGTGAGTATCGTCTTCTTCCGTAGGAAGGTAGGATCGATAGTTCGTGATGAACGATTTGGTGCTAGGTTAAAGCACAGAGGATTTAGACCAAGATCGATAGTGAAGACCTTAGTTCGAGTCCATTTGGGACGCCACAACAACGAGGGGTTTGTTAAGAGTGATAGAATGATGGTTTAGGATAGTATATCTTTTATGTGATTAGAGTAAGCCCGAATTTTGAGGGAAAAATTCCCTTATAAGGGGGGGGGGGGGAGTATTTAACAACCCTCGCTTTTTAGGAGACTCATTTTATATTAATTCACCGCATGAAGTAATTATATAAAATGTTGGAACTGGAGTAAATATTAATTGAATGAGTTGAAAGTTAATATTTACTAGATTGTTGTATATTTACTGTATGTGTAAGTAAATATCATCATGTTGCATGTTTTATAGTGTCATGTGTTTTAAATGACATTATGGTTTAAATGAAACCGAAAATCAAAATAAATTACAAAATTATCGGATGCCATTTTAGAGGGCGTAGTTAGTCCCGAAATGTGCGAGATAGTCAAAATAAGTGCCATATTATATTTTTAGGTTCCGGGCACTTTTGACTGGTTTTAGCTTAAATGCGTATTTGAGAGTCATTTTAATGTGGTATTAACCATTTAAGTTGGAAACTTTAGACTTAAGCCCTGATTTTGGTCTTCTAAATTCCCTAATTTCCCTATTATATGTCTTAAACATAGAGAGACAAAGAGAGAAGGAGAGAGGACGGGGAAAAGAGGAGAAAGAAGAGCGATTTGGAGATTGAAGATTGGGATTGCATCTACCACAAAGAAATCTGAGATTTCAACTTTAAGGCAAGTTTTCTACTTGCTAATATATGATTTAAGATGAGTAAATTATGTGATAGTTGTGTATTAGCATTTATGAATCAAAAATGAAATTTATGGTGTTTTAACCCTAATCTTAGTTTATGATGATGAAATTGTGGGTTATAGTAGTTAATAATCATGTACGATGATTTGGGGTAGATTAATGATGTTGGATGTGTGTGAAAATTGAAGAGATTGAGTTTTGGGGAAAAACTAGGGTTTATAACCCGTAAGCCATTCTTGGCAAATTCGCTGGGGCGAATCGATTCGGCCCTAGGGCGAATCGAATCGCTAAGGGGTTAGCTTATAGGTCTGCAAAACCCGAATTGATTTGGGTTAGGGCCGAATCGATTCGACCAATTGCAGAATGTTGGTTTTATCATCCGAATCGGTTCGCTTTTGGGCGAATCGATTCGCTTTTGGGCGAATCGATTCAGCCCTTGGGCGAATCGATTCGGAATCAGGCTATTTTTGAGTTGTTTTTCTAACTCAATTTTCATTATTTTTCTTTAGGCTTAGGACCTAGGAACCTTCTTGTATGAAGTAAACTTAGAGTCCTAGAGTCCTAGATGAGTTAGTTAACTACCCTACATTAGAAATGCGTTATGTGGGGTCTTTCTCAGGGATATGCCAATTGATGTTAGGGCATTCTTGTCTTCTAGTTAATTATTATGAAACTAGGAGTTGTAGTGTTATGTTTGGGAGACTTTAGAAGCTCAATTGAGCTATGTTAGTCTTGATGGTTAATAGTATAACACCACAAAAGGGTGTTGGGAGAATTAGATTGGGAGTTCACTTATTCTTTGAGGTTGTAATGACGATATGAATTACGCATGGCTCCGGATAAAATGCGAATTATTTACAAAATGTAAATGATTATGGTTTTGGATAAAGTGAAACATAAATATGAAAAAGAGTAAATGAAAATGAAATGGAAATGTTAACAATTACGGTAAATGATAATTTACTTAATCATGGATATGGTAAATGATAATTTACTTAAACACACCTCTCTAAATGCTATCATAAGGGAAGTTCGCGCGTGAGGTGATGCCCCCTGGCTAATGAATGCAGGGTGGATATAGTCCTAGGCCATATGAGTGATTATTGTATGTTTCTGCGTTGCTGAGGTGATTCTGGGTGTGGTCATGACTCTCCCGCAAGCATATGGACGCTTCCCAACGTCTTGCGTTATTGGTGCCCAGGTTGTCTTATTTGATAGGCCCTGGAAGATGATAGTCATTTAGGGGCACGCCCAGTGGGGAAAATCGGAGGGGCGGTTTTAGAATCATTATATGTATATGAATATAACAATTCTTAATCAAGTTGGACTTGATGTATAATAAATGCCATAAAGAGCATATGATAATGATGATATTCCTGATAAGGAATGGAATGCCATAAAGAGCTTAAAATTATGATTATGTTTCCTGATAAGGAATGGAACTATGAAATGGATTAGTGTTCTTGATGAAGGCTTTTAAATTAATATAAATTATTCTTTTTCCTGCATAATTAAATTTGATTCATGATTATTTAAAATGCCTTAGCTTATGCGTTAATTTGTGTAGGTAGATTCTTATCTCTATTAGTCATAATTTACTGTTCATAACTGTCATACTTTTTATTCATCTGGTGATCATATAAAACTGGGCCCTGACCTGTTCATATTACTTGTGCATGCATATTGTATCCGCTCAGGTGCTCCGCCGTAAGGATTCCTGTTCTGACTTCCTACTCCGGTGTTTTTGGGAGCCGTGATGCTTTGCAGGTATTACGGGACATATTGCAATAGACGCCGTCAGCCTTATACTCTAATTATGATCGGGTCTTTTACTCGGGCGTGAGGCCCCAACTTTTGTAATTGTCTAATGTAATGTATTATGTAATGTACTGAACTTATTTAATATTATTGTAAGAGCCTGTTGACCGGCAACATATTTGGTCCCTTATCGTACATTCAATGTGGATGTAATATTACATCTTCGGGGTTTCCATTTTCTTTTTAAATTGGGTTGTTTAAATTATTTCCTTAACTTTAAAACCAAAATTTTTGGTAACCCATTTTTCTAAAATAATTAGTGGTTATCCTGTATACTTTTCATTTTATTGTGATGCTGAGAATGATTCCATCCATGATTCTTGTTATATTGGAGTATCGGGCTGGCCACCCCATCTTTTGGTGAGCGGGTTGTCACAAGTTTGACATTCATCAGGACTTTGATGATTTATGAGATTTTTCTCTCCTTTAACTCATACCAAAGTATGAGGTATTAGATAAGAAAAGTAATACATTCACGCAATTGGTTGAAGAGTGTTCCAACAATGGTCAAATCCCTCATCAACTTCATGAAATCACCAGAGGATTATAGTAATGATTATCTTGACTACCCATACAGTCAATTCCCTTTTTAAATTTTGTTTTATTATTTTTTTGTATGATTATGTTCCTTCTTCATGAGTTAGAAAATTGTAAATCAACTTCTATTTGTTAACTATATAATATAAACAACGATTGGTTTTATCTATGTCTTAATATGTTGTTTAGAACTGGTAGTTTTAAATATGTCCTAAAGTTAATTAAACTTTAATACAAGTGTAATATAATATTGTATAAATCCTCACTAGGGGAATCCAAATACACATTTGTTCCATGTTGTTCATTAATAAAACGTTGTTTGTTACCTCTAGCGAGGATTACTAAAATAACATATTTAATGCAATACATGTAATCATTTAAAATGGAATAGGAAAAATGTTATATAAATCCTGTGGTCAACATATTATCATGAGTCTTATACATTCTTCAAATTAAGATAAAAACTTATTTTGTGTCACGAAATTAATATTTTCCAATGCAAATGATATAATTCACAATGCAAAATTGTTAATATTTTGCATTGTGAAATTTGAATATATTTCTCATTGTGAACTTAATATATGAACAAATAGTGAAAATAAATGTACAACTTAAAATATCTGACCAACTCATACTATTAACTAAGTGAAATTGTTAGCTAACATCAATTTCATATTCTATAATGTATGAGAGTTAGATTGCACTTGTCTATCAATTTTGACATAGGGTAATTCATCATCACATGATATAAGTTTTATTCGATCCAGACTCAGATTCATTCCTTTAGAGAATCATTATAATGTCTACCCTACCCAAGCAATTATAATATATATATATATATATATATATATATATATATATATATATATATATATATATATATATATATATATATATATATATATATATATATCCAGTATTGTTCTGTAAATAAATCGCATTATCTAGAATACGACATGGATTACTTGAAGGTTCATATCTCATATAAAATGTTATGGATCTAAACGTTTCCCATTTCAAATGGATTTTTTCAATTAACATTTCATTAGGACTGTGGTGACAATTATTATTCCGCACAAAGAGATAAGAGAAGCACAATCACCAAGTAGAATAAGGAATACAAAATGCCAATCACACCGCAAGAGATGTATGTGGTTCAGCAAGGATGCCTACATTCACGGTGGTGCAGTCAATATTATTTGTATATACTCCGAAGAGCCATTATAGAGAATAAAATGTGTCCTATGCCCCGGACCTATGGTTTATTATATACATGTCCATTTCAGGGAGTGGGGGTGTTGAACTCCCCCACGTTTTCCATCTTCTCCTAAAACCCCTCTTCACGAGAACATGGGAGAAGACTAAATCATAACCGATTAAGATATGGAGGGTCTGGACTTTGGGCCGCTATAATTGGGCTACTCGTCTAGGACCATTATTCTAATTTCAGGTACCCATAATTGCCCCTAAGTTTGTTGGGCCATACTTTGGGCTCAATAAATTTAAATGATTTGTCATAATGGATCCTTTGTACATCGTGAAACTCTTCCCAAAGTTTGAGGATTGATTTAGGCGGCACTTGCTTCGTGGTTTGTTCACTATGATTAGTAACACTCAAAGGTTATTCAGAGCGGTCGTTTCACAATCGTCGTTTCAAGCTTCTCAGTACTCTTCCATTTTCTGCGAGTTTTAGCGATTCACGTTCTCTTCTCCCGGCCTTCATTCTTATCGCTTTCGATCTTCCTCGTCATTTGGGCTTGTGATTCTTCATCGTTCAAGTCAAACTTTTATCTTGTAAGTCCCCTGTGCCTTATCTTTGTATTTTCTCTTTGAATTTGTAGTTTTTTAGGGTTTTCCAATGGAAAAGATTGGTAATAGATTAGTGTCTGAGTTTAGGAAGTTTTACAATATCCAAGAGTGGGTAGAGATTGAGTGCGCCTCTCCCCCTAGAAATGTTAGAGAGATAGAGGGTGCCCATTGGATCCATGTCTTGTTGCTTTCCCAAGGGGGACTTACTTTTCCTCCCAATAATCTATTATTGCACTTCTTTGGTTATTTCAACATTGTTCCTGTACAGTGTTCGCCTAATGTGTGGAAGATAATTAATGGCATCCATATAATAAACCAGCTCTATGGCACCAAATTAGGGCTTGTCGAAGTCTTCTTTTGTTATTATTTTTCTTGAACTAGTTCTAGTGTCCTCTATCTCAAAGCTAGGAGTCCTGATAGGGTATTGGTAGTAAACTTACCTGATTCCCATAAGGACTATTGGCAAGATGGCTTCCTTGCTAGAAATTGGCAGTTTCCCCTAGACTGAGGGGTCGAGGCTCGATAGGTTCTCTATTCCCTTTTATGGGGAAGAATATATAAGTAGTCTTTGCTCTGTTCTTTCAATTTCTTTACTCATTTGTTATCTTTCTAACTCTTCCCTGTTTTTTCTTCAGCGAGGTCGAAGAACTTGGAACCTGCTCTCAGCGAGGTTTGTCTCTCTGAGTTGATAAAAGCTTGGAATATTAGGGAGCCCCTAGCTGACGGTGAGCATCCCCGGTCTGCTTCTTTCTTTCTTGAGTATAAAAACATTATATCTAGTTTTATAGAGAGACCGATAGATATCATTCCCGAGTTTGATAGCTCTGAAGAGATTGCTTTGGAGCAGTAAAATGTTGCTTTGAAGTTGAAGGGTATGGAGCTCGAGGCTGGTTTGAAGGTTGTTGATCCTGCTCGGGCTTCTTTCGACCTGGCCCTTGCCGAGGCTAATCGAGAGAGGGAGGCGGCGCTTAAAGAGCTGAACAAGCTGAGGCAAGACTATGATCTGGTCTGCTTGAGCAAGTTGGCCATCGTGGAGGAGAACAGGGTGCTGACTGAGCAGTTGAAAGAAAAAAATTCTCAGGTAGATACCATCAAGGAGGACTCTTATAACTCTAGGTGGGCTACTGTATATGAAGATGCTGAGGTTCAAATAGGATACATCAGCCGTCTGAACTTCAAGAAAGGTTGGAACAAGGCCCTCATAGCTGCTGGTGTCGATGTTGCCTCTCCTCTGTTTGACGAGCACGACCTAGGTCCGAAGCCAATCGTGGAGGAAGCCCCTGACCCAGCCATCGAAGGTGTTGATTCTGTCTCCTAGAGGGTTCTTACTGATGCTCCACCTGCTCAGGCGACAGATGTTATCCCTACTGAGGGAGGTGCTTCTGCTACCACTGACAAGGGGAAGCAGCCAACCTCTTCTGACCAGCCTGAGGTTGCTGGCTAATTTATCTTTAGGGTTGTACTTTGTTTTTTCTGTTTGTAATTTTCATTTTAACCCTTCAATGTATTCTGATTCTCTTCATTTTAATGAAATAAGAAGGTTTTTCATTCCCTCAGTGTACTGAATGATTTTGTTTTTCATTACTCTTTTATTGCCTATAGTCGATTGATGTTGATGATTATATACCAGCCACTTCTCAATTGGGAAGAATGCTTGGACCTGATGTAAGCTCTGAATTTCATCATACTTTTGTGAGGATTTGCAAATCTCTGTAATTGAGGAACAAGAGATTTATAGAGCAGACTGAGCTCGTCGTTAAACTGAAGGACATGCTCCAAGAGATGGAGGAAGTTGGTGCCTTAGTCCAAGAGGAGGTGAATACACTAAGAGCAAAGCTTCTAGATGATTCTGAGATCAACCAGGTTGGGGAAATTCTTCAACAAGAGAATGGGGATTTAAGGAGAGAGGTCTCGCGACTCAGGGAGCATGCACCGAGCACCACTCCGACAGTACTGCGAGCTTCTTCCTCGTCGTGAGCTAGAACTGGCTCGAGCGACGTTCCTCCTGTGCTGTGAGGCTCTACCCCTCCAACCATTTCGTGAGATGCAGGAACTCCAGGAGTTCAGCTAGGGAAATGGAAGAGCTTCGTGGTGATGTCCAGCGAGCGTATGTGATTACTGCTGGGCTTCAGAGGGACGTCACCCAGTTGAGGAATTTGTTTAATAAAGGACCTCGACGAGTATGGACAGATGGTTATAATCAGGGTTGGATAGATGCTCCAATGAGGCCGATAGAGTTTGAAGAGCTTGCCTTCATCAGGGGGTGGTTGAGTGCCTTGAGGGAGCTACAAGTCCCGAGGAACTCGATGCTCTGGTACCATCATGATATTTCTCCTTCCACCTTGATGCCTAACCCCTTCCGAAAAGATGATCAATGGATCCCCATCATTGCCATCCCTAGGCAGTTATTGGAGTCGGATGCGAATGAAGTCGAGGAGGAGCTAGTTCCTCATCCTGACGACGGTCGAAGAGCCCAAGTGGTTGATTATCTCGTTCGGAGGCCTCACCCTCACTAAGATTCTGTCAGTAGTAACTTTGTGTATTTTGTATTGAAGTGATGTAATGTCAATGTTTTGGTCGAGCTCGCCGACTAAACATGTATTGTATTTACTGTAAATGTGATGAATTAATATAAAATTTATGTTTTGGGCGAATTTGCCGACTAAACAAGTGCCTTATATTTTCCACATCTTTACTCAAAAATCTTAAGCCTATCTTGGCTGACTAGATTTGTATGTTCGCATTATCAAGTAAGTGTCCTTCCAGTTCAGTATGCCAACGAGATACCATTCTGCCTCATTTTTCCTTTTAGGTTATGTCGTCACACTCCCTTAGGCCTAAGTGTGGCAATTGGAAAGGACACACCTGGTGTTGGATGCTCCATCCGATCAGGATTTTATTCAATTAAACATTGTTTGGTGACCAATTTTGACTTGGCCATATTGCCTAAGGATCTCCTGTAGGGCTTCATATATTGCCAGGGGTAATGCTAAGAGGTCTTTCATATTCCATAACGAAAACCTAAGGAGGGTTATTTCCCTGCTATAGTGTAATGATCAATGTGCCTGTTACTTGGAAAAGGTGTGTGGGTTATAAAGTTTATACATTGACACCTGGTAAAATGAAAATTAATTAACTGATAAGAATGCAACTGCCAAACAACTTTTTATTAATGATAAGGAAATGAACTTCTAGTTTCATAATTAAAGATTAGAAGAAGAATCTAAAAATAGAATTTCTTAAGGTTGGCTGCATTCCACGCTCGGGGTATCTTTCTGCCTTCCATCGTTTCTAAGTGATAGGGGTCCTTCCCAGTTTGGGCCTAGCTTCCCGTCTGATGGTTGTACTGCGCTGCCCAGGATTTTCCTCAGGACATAGTAACTAACTCAAAATGTCCTTAGATTAACCATCTTGTTATAGTTCCTTGCGAGCTGCTGCTGATAGCTTGCTAGTTTTACTAGGGCCAGATCGTGACGTTCATCGGCTAGGTCGAGCTCGGCGAGCAATGATGCATCATTGTTGCCCTGATCGATAAGGCTGTACCTCATTGTTGACAAGCCTGCTTCCAAGGGGATGACTGCTTCCATTCCATACGTCAATGAGAATGGGGTTTCCCCTGTCGCTCGTCGTGGGGTAATACGGTAAGCCCATAGAATATGTGGTAACTCATTTACCCATGCGCCTTTGGCTCGCTCTAATCATTTCTTTAATCCGTCGATTACTATTTTGTTAGAAGCCCCAGCTTGTCCATTTCTCTGAGGATAGGCCACCGAGCTGAAATGGTGTCTGATTCCATGCTCATTATAGAAACTCTGAAAGGAGTTTCTCTCGAACTACGTTCCATTATCAATGATGATGGTTTTGGGGATGCCAAAATGGGTGATTATATTTCTCCATATGAACCTTATCATATCTGCATCTCGGATGTTAGCTAGGGGTTCCGCCTCAATCCATTTGGTGAAGTAGTCAGTTGCGACCAACAAATACTTGCGATTACAGGTGGCGGTAGGAAGTGGTCCTATAATGTCCATTCCCCATTGGGCGAATGGCCATGGGTTGGAAAGTGATCTTAGGTCGCTAGTAGGTTGGTGGACATCTCAGGCACTTGCGAACATACATCGCAGAGTCCCTTTGCATATATGGCCACCAATAGCCTTCCTTCATTTCTCGAAAATCCAGAGACCTTCCTCCAATATGGCTCCCACAGATTCCCTCGTGAAGCTCATGTAGAACTTGCTCGACATCCCTTGGGTGAACGCATTAAAGGTAGGGATCAAAAAAGGATCTCTTATCTTGCTTGCCCTCTGGAGATAACTGAAAGCAAGCAACTTTGACTCTTATCTGGTGAGTGGTCTTCTTATCACCTGGGAGTGTGCCATCCTTCAAATAGTCCCTTAGAGGGTACATCCAGCTGGGTGCTAACTCTATTTAGAGCACCTGCTCCATGACTGGTGGCTCGCTGTTACGACTAGTGCTCGGATGAGCGAGGAAATCAATGGGGATTATTCTTTTTAAGTCAGAATCTATTGCTAAACTCAGGGCTGCTGGGGTCTCAGCATGGCTGTTCTGTCCTCTGGGAAATTGCTGGACACTGACTTCCTCGAAGCTAGCCATTAGTCTTTTTTCTAAGGAGAGGTATGCTGCCATTCTTTAATCTTTTGCATTGTAGTCTCCACTTATCTGATTGAGAATCGCCGAACACCTATAAATACTTTGCCCCCAAAGTGTGCGCCTTCTGGAGGCCAACTATTAAAGCTTAGTATTCTGCTTTGTTATTGGAGGCTGCAAATCCAAGCCTGATTCCTTGTTCAAGGATTGTATCCTCTGGAGTAATGAGAATAATGCCTATTCCCGCCCCCTTTGAGTTTGAGGCTCCATCAACGAATAATTTATAGATTCCCTCCGTCGCGTGGTTTCCTCTTTGCTTTGCTGGTTGAGGTTGGTTGTAAGGCTTCTCGCCTGTGAATTTGGATATGAAATTAGCAAGGACCTGCCCCTTGATTGCGTTCCTTGGTTGAAATTGGATATCAAATCATCCGAGCTCAACTGACCATTTAGACAGTCTGCCCGAAAAATCTGCCTTCCTTAGGATTGCTTTGAGGGGGTGCGATGTAAGGACGATGATAGTGTGGGCTTCAAAGTAGTGCTTCAGCTTTCTTGAAGCCACTACTAGTGCAAAATCGAGCTTCTCCAGTGGTTGGTACTGCTTCTCGGCATCTAGTAAGGTCTTGATCGGGTAATAAATGGGGTGCTGGATTCCTGTAATTTTGCATTAATGCAGAACTGACAGTGTGGTTGGAAATGGAAAGGTATAAGTACAAGGAATTTGTTTCCCGTGGTATGACGAGCAGTGGTGGGGAGCTGAGGTAAGACTTGAGCTCATCTAATTCCTGCGAGAAATCTTGGTTCCATTCTACCGTTTTGTTTCCCTTTAGGAGCTGGAAGAAAGGCTTGCACTTCTTGGAGGACTTAGAGATAAAACGGTTTAAGGCAGCGAGCATACCGGTGAGCTTCTAGATGTCCCAGATTGTTCGAGGAGGTTGTACCCAGTTTATTGCATCGATCTGGTCTAGGTTAGCCTCGATGCCTCTCTTACTGACCAAGTACCTAAGAAATTTTCCTGACTGGACACTGAAAGAACACTTGCTTGCGTTAAGTTTCATTCGGTACTTCCTAAGGATTTCTAAGGTTCTTGATAGGTCCGAGAGGTGGTTTTCTTTCTTCCTTCTTTTGACGAGCATATCACCGATGTAGACTTTCATGGCGTCTCCCATTTTGTCCTTGAACATTTTGGTGACCAGCCGCTGGTAGGTTGCCCCTGCATTTTTGAGCCCGAAGGCATGACCTTGTAACAGTACAATCCAACGGTGGTGATGAATGCTATTTTGTCCTGGTCTGGGGCGTACAAGGGGATCTGATGATACCTAGAGTATGCGTCCAAAAAACTCATTCTCTCGTGAGCTATTGTGGCGTCCACTAGCTGATCGATTTTGGGAAGAGGGAAGCTGTCTTTAGGGCACGCCCTATTAAGGCCAGTGAAGTCAATGCAGACTCTCCACTTTTCGTTGCTCTTGGGAACTACTACTAGGTTGGATAACCATTTGGGGAATTGGACCTCCCGTATGGATCCTGCATCCAACAGTTTTTCAACCTCTTTCTCCACGGCTTTTGCCTTCTCGGGTGCAGTTCGCCGTGCCTTCTGCGCGATTGGTTTGAAGGTGGGATTGACGTGAAACTGATGATAAACCATACTAGGATCAATTCCAGGCAGCTCGTATGGTTCCCACGTAAAGACGTCTATATTATTCCTTAGCAGGGTCGTCAATTCCTTCTTCTCCTGATCTGTGAGAGAAGCTCCAATCAAGAAGATCCTGCTATTGCCGTTATCTCTAACTGCGACTTCCTCCAGGTCCTCGACGACCCATTCAGAGGGGAGGAGCCTGGTCTCCTCTACTCTGGGTCTTTCGTATTTTAATTACTATTTTGAAGGTATCAGACCTTCTTGTTCTTTAACTCTCTCACTGGGCTTGTCAGCCTTCTTCTCTGGTCTTAAGTAAATGGTTTCTATGAAGCACCTTCTTTCCATCGCTTGATCACCACGGATCTCCATTACTCCTTGCTCGATCACATACTTGAGCTTCTGATGGTAGGTTGAGGCGACTGCTTTCATTGCGTGCAGCCACCCTCTGCCGAGGATAACCTGTTATGGCGAATCAATGTCGACCACCAAAAACTCGATCATTTTGGAAACATTTCCTGCCCTTACTGGAAGCACGACCCTCCCAAGGGCGTAGTCACCTTTCCAGCGAAGCCAACCAAAGGGACAGTAGCTTCCTTTAGGTCGACGATGCTTAATTTAAATTTTCTGAATAGGCCGAGGTACATTACCTCGGACGAGCTTCCTTGGTCGACGAGCAACTTGCCGACATCATAGTTAGCTATTATGAGTGTTGATGTAAAAAACTAGATCACTCTAATTATTCAATCACAGATAAATAAATAAGACAAAGATTTTTAAAGTGGTTCGGCTAGGAATAAAGCCTACATCCACTGTTATGTTATTGCTGAGTATTTACAGAATTCTTGATTACAAGTTCTCTCAAGAAATTCCCGTCCCTTTGAATGGGGTTGATACAAGGTATTTATAGCCTTGAGGTTGTACATGAAAGGTTCGATACATTAAATGATATACATGTGAAAGGGTAATACATTTAATGCAGCGTGCGCATCAAGAATATAAGCATTCAATGAATATTTGAACTGTTGATTATCTGGCAATTAATGATAAGACCGAGGTGCAACTCGGACCGCCATAGTTGCTCGTTGATCAGGAGTTCCTCGGAGCACTAGAGTACCTCAGAGCGCTAGAGTTCCTCGGTGCGCTAGAGTTCCTCGGTGTATCCTCGTTGCTCGGAAAGAATCATGGTTGGTCGGGAAATGAACTTCCTCTATGCTATTGTGCCACGTAGATTGACACGTGTCTTCGTATTATTCGTCCATATCAGCATATTAATTTTGGTATCAACAGAAGCCCCCAATGTTTCATATTTCGAACTTTGAGGAGTATGGAACATTCTTTCTCGGTATATGGCAATATTAAATGACTTTCCTGGGTTTCAGGAACATTGTGTTCAAATTTCCTTCTCATTTCGCAGCTTCCGCCTTTTTTTGAATTTTTTATAAGCGCTTCGATCTCCGTGCAGTTTTTGTCCTTTTAGCCGCCGGAAGTTCAGTAGTTTCTTTTTGGTAATCATTTCTTTCGCCGTTTCCCAATGCAAAGTATTTAAACTTCTTAGGTAACCATACCGTCTTCTACTTTTCCCAATTTTCTTCTTTCAAGCTTTCTATTCTCTCTTTCAGTCTTGTGCGTTCGTCCTTGTTTTCGTTCGTTGTTGACAGCTCTCCTTTCTTCCTGTAAGCTTTTTCTTCCTTCTTCTTTTACTCACCATGGTTTATGTTATTGAATCTGTTGAAAAATTTCGTTCTAATTTTTCCATCCCATCTTGGGTAATTTTGGAAGAGTTTTCTGGAACTCAAGATTACTTTCATTTGGCTGAGGGACATTGGTTCCCCAGTCTTTTTATTGCTGATTGTGGTTTTTCCTTTCCACCAAACCCATTGAGTCTCGAATTTTGTCAATATTTTGATCTTGTCCCTGCAAGAATAGCCCCCAATTCATGGAGAATAATTAATGGGGTGTACAAATTAAATCTAACTCATGGGACTCGTATTGGGATCCCTGAGATTATGTATTGCTATAAGTGGGCCACTTTAGATAATATTTATTATTTGAAAACTAGGTTTCTAAATAGAGCCCTTGTAGTTAATCTCCCTGATTCAAATAGAGATTATTTTGAGCATGGGTTGATCATAAAAAATTGGCAATATGCGCCTTTAACTGGAGATGAAGTATACAACGGTCCCAGATGCCCCCCATATGGCAATGGGATATGTTTATTTTTCATTTTATTTTACTTATGAAATTATGCTTTTATCATGTTCGACAAAATATATGATTGATATCTCGTTATGTATTTATTTGCAGTTGATAGCAAAAGAAGAAGTCCAAAAGAATCAGAGGTTAATATCAAGCATCTGAAACTTATCTGGGGTTTGCACAAGAACGTTGCAGACGAACACATCAGGTCTGCCTCATATCTGCTACAGTATAAGAGTTACACAACCTCTTATACTGCTCGCCCTGTTGAACCAGCTTCAACTCCAGAAGGTTCATCTTCAGATTCTCATCTTCCTTTAAGTCAAAGGATGGGTAAGAAAAGAGCTCCTCCTGCTCTCTTTGATGATATTACTTCTGTTGCTGTGGCTAAGAAAAGCAAAGCTGATGTCCCAGAGGAGACTAAAAAGGTGGATGCTGGGTCTTCTAAAGCTACCGAGAAGCCCCCAGTGGTTCCGAGCAAGAAAAATGCTCCTGTAGATGTAATTACAATCTATCCGACCAAGACTTCTTTGGTTGAAGGTTCTGAACTCCCGTTGAGGAGATTGAGGAAATCATCCTCAGTTACTCCGGCTGAAACTGCCTCTTCTCTACCTGCTGGTGGTACTAATGTTCCAAACATCATTCTTCCAAGTTCTGCAATGAGCTCGGTCGTACCCGAGGTCCATGGTATTGATGAAAAAATTCCTAGAGATATGCTGACATCCTTAGCTGCTCGTCACCTTGCTTCAGTAAATTTCTCATACTTCTGGTTTTTCTTTCTTTCTCTGAATACTTGCATTTTGTATTGACTTTACTATTTCTCTCATCTTTCAGCTGGTGAACTGTTTCAATAATATTGTGAAGAAGGATGAGGCTATCAAAGCTTCAAGCTCCTCGTCAGGTGTAGAGGATGCTCTGTTGGGTTTGACCCAATATCTGAAGGAATCTCGCCAACAGTACAATGAGGACAAGACTACTTGGGAGAAGAAGTTATCTATAGTTGAGGCCGAGAAGGTGAAATTGGCTGGGATCTCCAAAGGTTTGGAGAATAAAGTGAAAAGTTTGGAGGTCGAGCATAAAAAATACGACGACAAGCTCAAGAATTTTGGAGAGCTTGAAAATAAGTTGAAGAGAGCAGAGGAAGAATTGCTCGCCCTACGAGATATCAAGGTCCAAAAAGAAAAATTGGATATAAAACTCTCCTCGGAGAAATTAAGAAGAAAAGCCGCGATCAAAAAATCTTTCAGCGCTGGCTGGGAGAAGGGATGGGATAAGGGAATTTCTGCTATGACATCCCAATTCCAATATGGGAAGTTGAAATACTTCCATGATGGTTGGGTAGCTGCACTGCAAGAGTTGAAGGTCAAAGACGATGATGAGTTATTCCAACAACACCTCCCTGGTCCTCCTCCACCAATTGTGGAAGAAGAAGAAGATGAGCCTATCTCAGATGAGTCTTCTATGGCTATGGGTGACCCAGTCTCTGCTTCTCAACCCTCTGTCGTCGATGACGTTTCTTCTATGCCTCCTCCTACCGAGAAAATTCCTGCTGATCAAACCGTTGTTACCACCGAGCAACCGAGCTCCTCGTCCCAGCCTCCCGAGAAAGTCTTGGGGGACAAGGAAAAGGTGTGAAGTTGTTCGGTATCATTTCTATATTTCATTACTTGTAATCGAACAATGTAACCTTTTGATGATCTAATAAAATACATCTTCGTTCCTCTTCTTTATTGATTCTCTGTCTGCTTTTATTTATTAACTCCTGCTTCCTCTTCTTTATTAGTTTTTGGCCAGAATGGAATTGATATCTGCTCCTGATACTGAGTTGATGCGACAATGCAATGGATATTATAAAGTTGGTCATACAGACCTAAGTGTATCAGAGATTGTCGACATCCTTGGTCACGATGCCTCAGAACAAGCAGTTGAGGCTTACCGGTACCTGAAGGATTTACTTGATAGATCTGTGGCCAATAATGTGGCATACTACGAACTGATCGAGGAACTTCATGGTTCCATAGAGGATCTTCAAAATCAACACAATGCAACAATGGCTTCGTTGCATAAGGATTATGAAAATAGATACCAGCAGCTCTCTTCTGAAACAGGCCATAAGAAGATCATTGCTGGATATGATATTAGGGAAAGGACCTTAAAAGGTGAAGTTGAAGCTTGCAGGCAGATTGCTGAGATCTTGGAACAAGAAAATAATAATTTACAGAAAAAGTTGGCTCAATATGAATCTGCAGCGTCATCTTCCACTGCTCTAGTGCCCGTTACTGATGAAGGTTTCTCTTTCTTAGAGGTCGAAAATGCCAAATTAAGGCAAGAACTGGATGATTTAAGAAGATCTGTTGTTTCTGGGACTGCTCGTGGACGAGGAAGAGGTTCTCGGGGGCGAGGAAGAACTGTTTAAAATGTTACCGAGGAACAAGGTTCTCCAGTAGCTTCTCGGAGTCGATCAAGAGTTCTTAGCCGCAATGTTGAAGAATCTCGTACCCAGTCTACTTTGGAAACTCAAGCATTCCAATTAAATGTCAAAGATCGGGCTTTATCAGAAATGTCCAAGAAAAATCTATCCTTGGAAGATCAACTTACTGCAACAAAGTCTGCTCTTCATACTAAGGATCTTTTTGCCAAAAATCTTCTCGAACAAGTGGATAGATTAACCTTTCAATTTCATAAGCAACCCAGGGAATTCTGGATGGCAGGATATAATGAAGCTCTTGTTCATTTGGATGATCGTATTGAACATGCCAATAATGAAGGTTACAAGCAGGGATGGTTGAACGCCCTGGGTGTATTAAAGCTAGAGCAAGGCCACTTCTTATGGGATTATCATGCTCCTGGGCTACTAGACTTGCCTGTGCCACCTTTCAAATTGGATATGGCCTGGATCCCAGCTCGTTCGATTCCTCGCAGCTTAATTTCAAAATACCTCGGTGATTATAGCCTTCATTCCCAGGTTGAATTATCTCATCCTGAGCATCTTTTGGATACACCTTCTGTGATGAACGTCAGAATGCTCAGAGATGTTAATTTCATTAATTCTCCTCTTTGCCTAGAGGATCCTCCTGCTGGCGAGGAGCCTGTTTCAAAGAATAAAGGAAAGAAACCAATAGAATAGGTTTTCAATGTAACAGTTAGTACATTCATGTAACTTGTAATTTATTCTGAATTTTAATGAAAAGATTTTCATTTTCTGTTTGCCAATTTTGCTATTGTCTTGTGTTTATCAAACACCTTTATATTTGTGCATATGTATCTATGTATCTGTTAAAAAGATAACAATATTGTGCTGTCCATCAACCAACTTAATAATAAAAATTTACAAGTATCAAGGTTGTTCAATCACTTAATAATAAAGTAATGAGTATAAATCGTTCAAACTGTTTCCAACCAACCAAGGTGGATAAATAATGTTTGTCGACCAACTACAGTTGATGGGTTTTTATCCCCGACCAGCCATACTTGGTTCAATTTCAAATATAAAAATGTGTCCGACCAACTAAGGTCAATAATTTGTCCTCGTCGACCAACTACAGTTAGTGGGTCTTTATCCCCGACCAACTATGCTTGGTGTATTTTGGAATATTTTGTTTTTCCTAACCAAAGGAGTATTTTTTGGCTCCTTAGAGCTTTTGGTATTTTTTGGCTCCTTAGAGCGCTTTTGGCTCCTTAGAGCGCCTCCTAACCAAAGGAGTATTTTTTGGCTCCTTAGAGCGCTTTTGGCTCCTTAGAGCGCCTCCTAACCAAAGGAGTATTTTTTGGCTCCTTAGAGCTTTTGGCTCCTTAGAGCGCCTCCTAACCAAAGGAGTATTTTTTGGCTCCTTAGAGCTTTTGGCTCCTTAGAGCGCCTTTTTGTGCATAGTGTATTACACTAGTATTCCACGAAAAACTTTCAACTAGAAAGAAAATGGCGAAACATCCTTGCTTTATTCATAATGAAGGAAATGCTTTACATTTTACATTACTGATAATACTTGCGTAGGTGTTCAGCATTCCACGCATTCTTAAATTCTTCTCCCTTTAGAGTTGCTATTCTGTAAGTTCCTGGACGAACAACCTCTGTAACTTGGTAAGGTCCATGCCAGTTTGCTTCCAACTTATTTTGCTTCTGAATGACTTTCTTTAGCACATAATCCCCTTCTTTTAAGTCACATTTCTTCACCCTTTTGTTGTAAAACAGAGCTGTACGTTGTTGGTAAGCAGCATTCCTAATGGCTGCCTCTTCTCTAACCTCCTCGAGCATATCCAAATCCAGTCTTCTCATCAAATCGCTGACTGGGGAATTAAAATTCAGTACTCTATGCGTTGGGAGACCCAACTCGGCAGGTATCACAGCCTCACTTCCAAATGCTAGCATGTATGGTGATTCTCCAGTTGCTGCTCGGGGAGTTGTTTGGTAAGCCCATAGTACTGATTGGAGCTCATTGATCCAATTTGCTTTAGCTTCACTTAACCTCTTCTTCAGACCATTTAGTAATGTTCTGTTTGTCACCTCAGTCTATCCATTGCTTTGGGGATGGCCTGGTGCTGAATGATACTTCAAAATGTTCGACTGATGACAATAGGCAGCAAATTCTTCATTATCGAATTGTGTTCCATGGTTTGTGATGAATGCATGGGGGAGACCATATCGACAAATGATGTTCTTCCAAATGAACTGATATACCTTCTCGTACGTCATATCAATTAGTGGTTCAGCTTCCACCCACTTAGTAAAATAATCCACTGCCACGACGAGATACTTGAACCTTCCTCGGGTCGTCGGCAATGGTTCAACCAGATCAACCCCCCATATGGAAAATGGCCAAGGTGAAGTTATGGGTGTCAACAATGCTTGTGGAGTTCTTCGGATGGAGGAAAAACGTTGGCACTTGTCACACTTCTTGGCATAGGCTAAACAATCAGCCCTCATCGTCGGCCAGTAATATCCCTGTGTCATTACCCTTTGCAAAAGTGTCCGACCTGCTACATGAGCTCCACAAGATCCTTCATGGATTTCTTCAACCAATTCTTTGACTTCTGATGGATGCACACATCTCTGCAAACCTGCCATAATTCCTCGTCTATACAAAACACCATTAGTTATCACATACCGAGCAACTTTATACTTCAATTTCTTGGCAACTAACTTGTCCTTTGGTAATTTTCCTTCTTCAATGTATGCCCTGATAGGATCCATCCAAGATGGTCCTAAATCAAGGGTAATAACCTTCACCATCAGATCTTCTCCTATGCTCCGACTTTCTAATATTTCAATCGGTATCGTTCTCCGCAGCTCGGTGCGCGTAGCTGACGCTAAGCGGGCCAGTGCGTCTGCTCTAGCATTCTCCATCCTCGGTATTCTCACCAATTGAATAGCATCAAATTCTGTCAATAACTCCATCACCTTCGCATGGTACTTCACCATTAATTCTCCCTTAACTGCATATATTCCCATCATTTGATTCACAATTAATTGAGAATCGCTGAAAACAATTATTTGCCGTGCCTCCATAACTTTCGCCAAATGAAAACCTGCTATCATAGCCTCATACTCAGCCTCGTTATTGGAAGCTTTAAATTGGAATCTCAGGGCATACTCCATGTCAATATCATCTGGGGTGTTTAAAACAATTCCTGCTCCACAACCAGCTGTGCACGATGATCCATCTACATATAATTTCCATGTAGGTACCTCGTCTTCAAATTTCTTGTCTGTCAGAGTTCCTCGGTAAAATATCTGCTGTTTTGTTTCATCATTCCCTGGTATCTTTCGTTCCTCATCGGTCATCTTTTCGCGCCCTTTTACCAACCTTAGTTGGTCTGGGTTTGAATATGATGATTTTTCTACATCCACAAGTCCTTTTACCAACCTTAGTTGGTCTGGATTTGTGTCTGTTGATACTGTATCGTCCATAGGTAGGTCAGCAAGTACCTTTTGTTCCTTAGGGGTATCAGGGTATGTGAATTCTGCTATAAAATCTGCTACATCTTGCCCCTTTAATGATGATCTGGGTTCTTACACAATATCATATTCACCGAGTTCTATTGCCCAATACATCAATCTTCCTGATTTTTCTGGCTTGTGAAGGGCTTGTCTTAGTGGCATGTCAGTATATACAATGATTGTATGGGCCTGGAAGTATGGCCTCATTCTTCTACTTGCTTCAATTAATGCCAATGCCAATTTTTCTAGCTTTGGGTACCTGATTTCTGCACCTCGGAAAGCTTTACTTGTGTAATAGATAGGTTTCTGGACTCCATTCTCCAATCTGATCAATGCTGAACTAACTGCATTCTCTGATACTGCCAAATACAAGTACAGCTTCTCTCCAGTTATTGGCCTAGACAACAATGGTGGGGCTCCCAAATACTTCTTCAAATCTTGAAAGGCCTTCTCACATTCATCAGTCCACTCAAAACTTTTTCGCAGTGTTTTGAAGAATGGGAGGCATTTATCAGTTGCTCGGGATACAAATCTGTTGAGCGCTGCAACTCGTCCGGTAAGACTCTGTACTTCTTTCCTCGTCGTTGGGGATCGCAGCCCTAAAAGAGCTTTGATCTTTTCTGGATTTGCCTCAATACCTCGTTGATTGACGATGTATCCGAGGAACATTCCTTCTCGTACTCCAAAGGTGCACTTCGTCGGGTTGAGCTTCATTTGGTATTTGTCCAGTTGATCAAAGGTCTGGCCTAAGTCAACTAGATGATCAGTAGGTCTCTTGCTTTTGGTGAGCATGTCGTCGACATAGACTTCCATATTGCAACTGATTTGTTCGGCAAAAACCTTGTTCATCAGCCGCTGATATGTCGCACCTGCATTTTTTAAACCAAAAGGCATGACATTATAACAATAAGTTCCCCTTGGGGTAATAAAAGAAGTACTTTCCCTGTCTTCCGGCTTCATTTTGATCTGATTGTAGCCAGAATAAGCATCCATAAAGCTGAGTAGCTCATGTCCCGAGGTAGCATCCACTAGTTGATCAATTCTGGGCAATGGAAAATGATCTTTTGGGCTTGCCTTGTTGAGATCAGTGAAATCAACACACATTCTCCATTTGTTGTTCTTCTTCTTTACCATCACCACATTTGCCAACCAATCTGGATATTTCATATCTTCAATGAATTGGGCTTTCTGAAGTTTCTCGACCTCTTCTTGTATGGCCTGGTTCTTCTCGGGACTAAACACTCTTCTTCTTTGCTTCACAGGCTTGATCTCCCTATTCACATTGAGCTCATGACATAAGAAGTTTGGATCTATACCTGGCATGTCTTCATGACTCCAAGCAAAAGTATTCTTCCTGCTTCTCAAGAAAGTTATCAATTCCTGTTTTATTGAAACATCCAATGACGATCCTATCTGGGTTACTCGTTCAGGATGTTCGTCGTCCAGAATAACAGTTTCTGTAGATTCCACCACCTGTCCTTTTACAAGTTGAGATTCATCCCTAGGGTCAAGAGTTTCAATTTCTGTGCCCTCCTCCACTTGATAAGTAGCAGTCTTTTTCCTTGATTTTTCAAGTTCTTTTTGCTCGGCAGACGAATAATAGCATTCCCGAGCTACTTTTTGATCACCTTTCATAATTCCGACTCCAAAATTCGTTGGGAATTTCAAACACTGATGTACTGTAGATGGAACTGCTTCGAACTTCTTCAATCCAACTCTTCCCATGATGATGTTGTAGGCTGACTGCACATTCTTATCCATCACAAAGAAGCGTATTCTTTCTGTTCGACAAGCAAGCCAAGTTCCAATGAGTATATCCAACTTGATCGTCCCAAGTGGAAAAACTTTCTCGCCAGCAAAACCCAGAAGGGGTCTGTGATAAGGTTCCAATTGAGATAATTTTAAATTCAAGCTATCAAAGCATGAATAGTACATGATGTCTGCCGAACTACCATTGTCTACTAACACCCTTGAAATGACCACATCCTTCATCCTCATTTTGATCACCAAAGGATCATCATGAGGATAAAGTACACCTGCCAGGTCATTTTTTGAAAAACCAATCACTAACTTCTCTTTGTTTACCTTCCTCGGACGATCATCCTCGGCCAGATTTATTCGCTGAATATATGAACAAGCTTGAGCCTCTCCGAGGTAAGCTTTTCTTTCTGCAGTAAGGTCTCCTCCTCCTGCATCTCCTCCTGTAATAACATTACAATCAAATGACCCAAAACTTATGGAGAATACCTCTCGTTCAGGCTGCCTTGGCTTCTTGGGAATATCAGGGTCATCATTTGGATCATCTTCGTGGTCCCTCCTCTTTTTCTCCTCTGCACGACGAGGAGATCTAGATCTCTCTCTAGTTCTATCATCATTCTTCCTCTCACTCCTGCGATCTACATATTTTGACAATTTTCCTCTTCGGATGAGTGTTTCAATCTCGTTCTGAAGGGCTATGCAATTTTTGGTCATATGGCCATGATCTTTGTGAAACTCGCAATATTTGGCCTTATTCCTCAGATCGGGATTTGTCCTCAGTTTCTCTGGCCACTTGATTTCCTCGCTATTCTTGATTTCTTCCAAAACATTATTAATACCTATTTTCAATGGGGTATAATTATCGTACTTCTTTAGGACTTCCAACGTTGTCCTATTATTCCTGTAATGCTTGTCACCACCATTACCTTTCTGATCTTTCTTCTTAGACTTGTCGACCTCCACTTTTACTTCTTTATCCATATTCTTCTTTGAAGCCATAGCCTCCTCGGCATTCATAATTTTGGCTGCTTTTGCCATCAACTCGGACATAGTTTTAGGTGGATCTTTGGCCAAGGTGTAGTACATCTTATTAGGCAGCAAACCGCTCATCAAAGCAGTGATTGCTGTCTTTTCTTCGTAGTCTACGACTTCCAACTTCTCGTTATTAAAACGAGTTATGTAATCTCTAGTACTTTCACCTGATTTTTGTCTAACACTTAACAAATGTGCTACTCGCTTTACCGGCTTCGCCCCAAAACAAAAATTTCCAATGAACAACTCGGCTAATTGAATGAAAGTTGAAATCTTACCCCGAGGAAGATTGTTATACCATATCTGTGCAGATCCGGTAAGAGTTCCCGAGAATGCTCTACACCTCATCTCGTCGGGAACGGCATATATGTCGGCGGCAGCTTGGTATTGTTCTATATGAAGTACATGATCTATTTTTCCATCGTACTTAGGAGTCACTACAGGTGCTTTGAATTTCGATGGTGTAGGAAAATCCACAATGGCTTGTACAAAAGGCGTCCCTTGAACAAAAGTTCTCTGTAAGGGGTTCCTTGCCTTAGCCATTTCTCCTAATCCATCCTCCAACCGCTGAATAGAACCTTTCCATGCTTCATTTCCTTCCTCAGGCCGCTTAGTCTGAGCAATTGATCGCTCTGACGTAGCTTCCTGAGATTTATCTCTACGAGTAGCTGGTCGTGATTGTGCTGATCCTTCTCTCAAACGTGATGGTGGTCGAAAGCTTCTCGATGGAGCTCTAGGTGGACTCATGTTTCTCCTTGGTCCTAACCGACTAAAAGGAGATGCCCTGCTTAATCTTTCCAAGGCACTAGTTCTCTCCGGAGAGAGAGATGTAGGTTGATCTGTATCTGTAGCCCGTAGTGATGAAGTTCGCCCAGGTTGATAAGAAGAATCATTAGATTCTCCATTACGATATGACCCAGTACGTCTGGATCGCGATTTCCCACGATCACTCCTTTGCCCTGAATAAGTAGGTGCACCGCCTTGAAGAGTTTGAATGAGTTGCCTCATAGATTCTTGCATGGCGGTTTGCCCTTGAGCCAGATTCGTCACAATTCCGGCCAGATCTGGAGGTGCAGATGGATTCGGAAGATTTCCAGTATTTCCAGCATTTCGATTACTGGATTCTGGATTATCTTCCATTGATGATAAATGATTTTTATGAAAAACGATAGTTACAGTCGTTTTCCACAGACGGCGCCAATCTGTTGATGTAAAAAACTAGATCACTCTAATTATTCAATCACAGATAAATAAATAAGACAAAGATTTTTAAAGTGGTTCGGCTAGGAATAAAGCCTACATCCACTGTTATGTTATTGCTGAGTATTTACAGAATTCTTGATTACAAGTTCTCTCAAGAAATTCCCGTCCCTTTGAATGGGGTTGATACAAGGTATTTATAGCCTTGAGGCTATACATGAAAGGTTCGATACATTAAATGATATACATGTGAAAGGGTAATACATTTAATGCAGCGTGCGCGTCAAGAATATAAGCATTCAATGAATATTTGAACTGTTGATTATCTGGCAATTAATGATACGACCGAGGTGCAGCTCGGACCGCCATAGTTGCTCGTTGATCAGGAGTTCCTCGGAGCACTAGAGTACCTCGGAGCGCTAGAGTTCCTCGGTGCGCTAGAGTTCCTCGGTGTATCCTCGTTGCTCGGAAAGAATCATGGTTGGTCGGGAAATGAACTTCCTCTATGCTATTGTGCCACGTAGATTGACACGTGTCTTCGTATTATTCGTCCATGTCAGCATATTAATTTTGGTATCAACAATGAGAGTAATGATCAGAGAGTCATGATGTAGGGTTCTCACTCCCACCAGATCTTCCTCTGTAAACACGATATGCTTACTATAGTCGACGTCATCTGTTCGTCGATGTTTTCCTGATAGCGTCTTTGTTGGATCGATCTGAAAAGCTTGCATCATCGCTGTAAGCTTTTTTACCTCCATTCAAGCCGAATTTCCTTGAATCTGTTTCACGTCAGATGCCCCATGAATTACTACGAATTCATGGCCGGAATCGTCTTCGAGTACGTTGTCAGGCCTTGCTTCTCTATGGGCAGCAACTTTCTCTAACTTATTATCCACGAATTCGTTCAAATGCCTGGACTGGGCCAACTCTTCGAGGTGGGACTTAAGAGCTTTGTAATGCTCAATCTTATGTCCTCCCTCTTTGTGAAAAGCGCATCTCAACGTGTTGTTCCTCTTCTAGGGATCTCCTCCCATCTTCCTGGTCCACTTGATAAATGGCTCGTCTTTGATTTTTGTGAGAATTTTGTAAATTGGTTCTTTGAAGACGGTGTTGACCGCCTGAAATGCTTTCAACACATCATTGTTGCCTCCGTTCTTGGAGACATTTTTGCCCCCATTCTTTCCTCCTTTCTTCTGGTTCTCAGTCTTGTCACTGCCCTTGGCAGCGAGCTTGGTTCCATCGTTTTCCCCTGTGTTGAGGCGGGTCACATCTACCACATTGGGATACTTCTCGATGAGGGCCATTAGGTCGTCTATGGTCATGGCTTCTTTCTTTGTTAGGGATTGGTACAGAAGGGAAGAGGTGTGTAGCCTAATTTTGAAAGAGGCCACTGCCACTTGCTCCGAACAGTCCTCGACCTCGTTGAATAACTCCTAGTACCTCTTCGCGTAGTCTCGGAGGGTTTCTTGAGGTGTTTTTTTCATTGTTAGCAAATCATCCATCCTTTTGGGATGAGAGCTAGTAGTAATGAATCGGGCCATAAAGAGCTCGGCTAAAGACTTGAAACTCCTTATGGATCGGTGGGGGAGCCTTTCAAACTATTTATGCGCCACATCATGCAGGCTCGAGGGAAAAATTCGGCACACTAGTGCATCTCGATGGTTCCAGAGGGTCATGGCCTGCCGGTACTGCCTACCGTGATCAATGGGATCAGTCTTACCATCATAAATTTTGAACCTTGGAATAGAAAACTTCTTGGGGGCTTCCTCTTCCTCTATCTCCCTCAAGAAAGGCGATTTCATCTGAGTTTTGAGAGCTCTCCTAGCAAGTTCTCGGGTCGATCTGGTACCGTGATGTGCAGGGTTTTGGTCCATCTCCCTTCGGACCAAACTTCGTATGTTTTTGTTGCTGCGATCTGCGCTCCTGTGATTCGAGCTAGTCGCAGTTGCTCGAGCAAGTCATCCTCTGACTCGTGTTCCTCAGCTTTCTGGGATCCGCACCTGGGGCTCCTTCCTTGACTGCGAGACTTGCTCTCTTGAGGGCTAGGAGTGTGGTATGGACGTCTCTTGGTACCACGGTAGAGTTCTCTCTCCATTCTTTCTAATCTTCTTTTGAGGCGAGCATTCTCAACTTCCTGCTTGCGAGAAGACTCCCTCTGCTCGTGGAGCCTCGCCTCATATGCATCAATCAGCCTGGATATCTGTGTAGACCTCACTGGTCCTTGGCTTTCTTCTGAGGCTGGCCTTTCTAAGCAAGCCCTCTGATCTGAACGCCGAACTTCAGATCTAACCCTGCGAGGAGCAGGTGCTTCTTGGATATCTCCTGCCTGGGGAGCATTACTACTGTGACCAAACATTTTAAAGTTTTTTCTTGATGTGGGCTTTCTCAGGGGAGATAAACGATTCCCACAGACGACGCCAATTGTCGTGACAATTATTATTCAGCACAAAGAGATAAGAGAAGCACAATCACCAAGCAAAATAAGGAATACAAAATGCCAATCACACAGCAAGAGATGTATGTGGTTCAGCAAGGATGCCTACGTCCACGGTGGTGCAGTCAATATTATTTCTATATACTCCGGAGAGCGATTACAGAGAATACAATGTGTCCTATGCCCCGAACCTAGGGTTTATTATATACATGTCCATTTTCAGGGAGTGGGGGTGTTGGACTCCCCTATGTTTTCCATCTTCTCCTAGAACCCCTCTTCACGAGAACATGGGAGAAGACTGAATTATAACCGATTAAGATATGGAGGGTCTGGACTTTGGGCCGCTACAATTGGGCTACTCGTTTGGGCCCATTATTCTAATTTCGGGTACCCACAACGACAATATTCAATTTACCATTCTTGAAAAAACTTGTAATGTAATCCTTTTCCATCGTTAACTTGTTAAACAAGAATAAAATCTCAAGATCTAAATAAAAAGAACCCTAATAAGAGCATAAGATTGGAAAAGGAAGAGTAGTTGCATAAATAAGAATGCAAAAGAAAGAAAAGTTACATAAATAAGAGCTCGACTTACATCGCCGAAATAATCTTACATACTATTTTATGTAAAAACTATTCATCTACGTGATACTCACTTTCTTGGTCGACTCTAGAGACACTTGGTCTGCCAACAGGCCGACCAACCTCAAGAATACGACCCATCAAGAATAGTAAAAGTCACTCGTGTGGAATAGCTAACAACTTTCGTACATGTACCCGTGAATATCAACAATCTTATTTATCGTATATAGATGTAAATGCCTGAATATATAAAGGCATTCCATCCCTTGGGTTCCCAACCAATATAAATACATGATCTCCCTTAACTCAAGGGGACGATTCAATCAAGCACAAACATTTCAACCCTGAGCTATTATAACCACCAAAAATACTAAAAACAGTGAACGTAGACTTTTTTTCGTAGCTGAACCACTTAAAAAACCTCTTTGTTTTGTATTTGTCTTGCTTGCTTGCTTTATTATTATTATTATTATTATTATTATTATTATTATTATTATTATTATTATTATTATTATTATTATTATTATTATTATTATTATTATTATTATATTTGTGATTATAAATTTGGACCCACCCATTTTTAGACATTAACAAGTTTGAGCCGTCTGTGCGAAATGACTGTTAATCATTGTTTTGTACTTATTTTATTCATTGTTTCACCTTGCAAGTTCTCTGAGTAATAACAATTGTTCCTGAAAGCAGCCTTGCGGCTGGAGGTAAATATCGAGATCCTTCTGCTCCTCCCATTGTGGCAGATCTTCAAGGAATTTTACTCAGCCTTGCTAAAGGGCAAGAAGCCATACAAGAGTCAGTTTGGCAATTGGATCGCACGTTGCAAGACAAGTCCACCACTGTAAATGCAAAATAATTGCAAAGGATGATTTCAACAAAAAATTAAAATACCAATTTTTGAATGAGGAAGCGACTATTAAATTGATTTTATCTTTTTATCATACGCATGCATCTATGGTGATAAAACAAATAAAATCAATTTAATAGTTGCTTACACATTTAAAAATTGGTATTGCAATTTTTTTGTTGAAATCACCCTTTGTAATTATTTTGCGTTTACAAATCGGTATCAGAGCGGGTTACACTAATTTATCATGTGATCCTGATTTTTCAAAAAAGTGTGCTTTTTGGGTGTTTTTGTTTTGTTTCTCCTCTCTCGATGGATTCTCATAGTTTTGACGACTTAAATCGTTTGAAATTGAAGTTTGCTAAAAGAATTGAAATTCTTGAAAAAGAGAATTCACATTTTAAAGCCATTTTGGAACTTTTGCAAACTGTTCAAGATCAAAGAGATTTAATTCGTAAGAGACTTGTGGTCATGGACCGTAAATTTAGAAAATTAGAATTGTCCAAAAAGGGGAGTGATGATAGAGTCTTATTTTTAGAGAAAGAATTGGAGGAATTTAAAAATTTTGGGGTTTGTGTTTGTGCCAAAGAGGACAAAAATATTTTGATTAATGATTTTGTGGCAGGTGAGAAGACTCTTAAGGAAAAGTTTATTTTTATTGAAGGTGAGCGCGATAACCTTTTAGGAATTATTGAAAGTTTGAAAAAGGCATCCCTAAAATTGGAAGAGTCTAATTCTTTGCTTGAGTCTAAAATTTTGAAGTTTAATGTTGATTTAGAATAATTGAATAGTTTGGATAGTGTGGTAATGCTCATCTTGTTCTCATGCTTCGAACGTTACAGCCAAAACCATTGTTTGTTTTAGAGGTTAAAAAAAACGAGGACGTTAGAAAATGTCAACCCATACATATTGTTCATCCCGTTTACACAGGTTCACATTGTGATAGGAAAGGTCACCTTAGTAATTTTTGTTTTGATCTTGGAAGAGGGCCTAGGAAGTTTAAGGATTGTTTCACATCGGTTCCCATAACCCCTTGAGTTAGGTATACATCTGTTTGGGTTAGTAAATCTATTTTGGAGACGCTAACTGATAGATTGTTTAATTCTCACATGCTAGCACATGATGCGTCACATGCTATTTCATATCATGATTGCTTGCATGATTTTGTTTGCCATACGCTAGTTGTGCTTCATGATATATCTTTGCTAGTATTATGACGTGTGTACTTTTTGTATTATATTTTTCTTTGATTGAGTCATATTGGAAAAATACAAAAAGATTTTTGGTTTATATATTTTTTGAAAAATACAAAAGATTTTATTTTTTTTAAATATTTTGAAAATTTTAAAAAGATTTTTGGTTCTTTGTGTATTCTAGTTTTACACATTTGGTCTGGCATATTGGTGTGTTTGAATCCAATTCACTACGCAATTTCCATGTGTCTAGGACATTTGGTTATGACTTTAGATACTTGAATTGATCTTAACCATATTTATGGAGTTGTTCGAAATTGACTTGCTTTATGGATTCGATGTTGTACAAGCCTCCACACACATGCATGAGCTTATTGGATTTTGACTTCATGATGTACATTTGAGCTTGATGAGATGTTTTCCTATCAATATTGTTATCTACATGTTTATTTTATTATGGAGGATTTGTTTTTGTAAGAACCGTTGCTCGTGAGGATTTATTTAATATTGAAAAAATGATGAGTGCGCGGTAAAGGGCTACGAGTGAACAATAATCACGTCGTGAAAGCCACCATTTGAATAGACCCAAGAAAAAAATTAAGGCAATAAAAAGAATATTATGCCAAATAGGGGCCAAATTTGTTAATTTGACATGTTCATTCAAAATAAAAGAAAAGAATATTATTTTGAGGGAGTTTGGATGAAAATATCAATGGGTTTGCACAATGATAATGTATCCTAGTTAAGCTTATTTTGTCATGGCGCTATTGATTTGTCGAATCATTAATATTCTAGGCTTGTGTGCGTTGTGTTTGTTTTATTCATTAAGTTCAACTTTATTTGTCACTTAAGGCTAAATCTTAATTTGATAACGTTTTGCCGTCAATTAGAACTTCTTGAACATATTTGGGTGTTTGGGTTATAATTCTTTTGTTACTAGTTCACACCCATTCATTCTATTCCACACGTTTGAACACATCGATACTATGCTAATGTGTAAAGCTTATGTATTTTGTGTTCGTTTATACCTATATATGTGTGCCGAATTTTCTTTGATATATTTTGCATATATTATATATGGTATTGCGTGTTGTATTTATGAAATTTATTTTTATTTGAAAAAATTGAACAATTTCAAAAATAGTTGGTGTTTGTCTGCCTTTGAGATGATCATTACACATGCCTGATTTACATTTTTCGCGATGAAACCTTTTCTTCGTCGTGATGCCTTGCACTTTGATAGAGTTAACTTTTATGTATGTCGTTGTTGAAAGCTCCTCTAATAAAAAATCTCAATTACTTATAAAAATATATAACAAAACTAGAGAATAGTGGAAAGTTAGATATCCATCCAAATCTAAGGGTGAAACATACAAGAGAGGCATACAATTCATTTGTTTATTATTTTCTTTTTTTATTTTTCACTTTTTCTAATTTTTTTTAGCTTTTTCAATATTTAAACAATTTTTAGATGAAGGAATGAAAATTTGGCTAAAATAAGAACAAGTAAATAAAACTAGAATAAAAATATGAAAAATATAAAATATGGTGTGTTATGAAAGTGAGTGAAATGTAACTAAATGAGAGAGAAATATTCAAGGGATGGAAAATTCAACCTCAATGCACACAAATCAGTCTAGCTTGCACTATTTTAATTTCATCAATTTCCAAAATATTCATTTAATTCAAAAGCTAATTCTTATTACACTAATGATTTAATTAAATATTCTTTTAGAAGAGTAAGTTTAATTCCCCCACACACTACTCTAATTTTAATTAAAATTAATCAAAGAAATCACCCGCTAGGATCAATTCATCCAACCAATTTTAATTAGAGAATAATAAGTACAAGAGTATATGAAAATTATGCTTCCATTTTAAATCAAGCGATAAGCCTATCTCTAGTTTGAATCAAATGATCAAATGCTAATATAATTTTCAATCCTTTCTCAAGGATGATTTTTTATTTCTCAATGTGAAAATAAAGTAGGAATTAAATTTACTAATAAAAGGAAACTAAAAAAATTAAAATTGACAATTAAATCAAATTGGATTCACGAGGGTTTTAATTCCTCCCTTGAATGGGAGATTATCCGTCCATAATTATCATCCAACAAAAGTAATAATTAATTAAGAGCATAAAATGAAAAATTAGAGAGGAGTAATCAAACCAAAATTGGCTTTAATTGCATTAATTCTCCAGTTCTTCCATCATCTCTCATTAACTACAAACACTCAATTTATGGAAGTTTTTCTCTAATCTAAAAAAAAAATAAAAAAAATCTAAACTAAAAAATAAAATGTTTATCTCTCTAACTCTAGAATTTTCTTCCTACCATCTTCTCTTTTCAAAATGGGTCTTCTTCACTTTAAGTAGTAGGCATGGAGTTTAGAGATAAATTAGGAAGGTTAATGGTGAAAGAGGGTGTGTAAAGTGTTGAGTGAGGGTTAATATGGGAAAATACACAATTGTACATGGATCCTGTGAGGTCATGAGAGTGTGAGGGGGTTGGAGGATATTTTTGGAATTGGGAAAAAGACGATTTTAAACACATGTGGGTTTTAGTTAGTTTGGGTCTTATCTTTTGGTCTTGTTTTTTTGGCAGATTACAATTTTGGTTCAAGGGGGGAATGGGTTGCAGAAGTGGGTTGAGAGTTTTGGGTTTGAGATTCTCGGCTGAAAATGGGTATTGGTTTGATGTGGGTCCAGCCGGTAGAGGTCGGGGATTGGGTAGAGGTCCGATTGGGTTTTAGAATGGAGTCGGTTATGGACAGGGAAATGGGTAGCAACGCTGAGGTGGGTCGCATTTAGCACGTCGAAATTTGGCTCGCCGGGTCTAGGTAGGTATCAGGTCCAAGCAGGTCCAATCGGGTTTAGGTAGTTTGCGGGTTATGAGTTTGTGGAGAAGGTGGTTTGTATTTGGTATAGCAGGGTTGGAGGTCTGGGTTATGGAATGTGGTGGACGGAAATGGATTGCTGGGTTTGATGTGGAAGGTCGGAATTGGGGCTGACCGGTGACGTCTTTGAGGAAGATGGGTTATGCAGCGGGTTTTAGCTGCCCAGGTTATAGAGTTTGGTAGGAACTTGGTGATGTGCCGGGATTGTCACGGGTTAAATGAATGAGGCGGGTGGTGACGAAAATGGGTTCGGAGCTGGGTGTGGGTTGTTGATTTGGATTAGTAGCAGGTGGTTTAATTTTGGTTTGGTGTTAATGGTGATGGTGGTGTGTTGTTAATGGTGTATGAGGAAGGAGAGAGAGAGTGGGTGTGGTGAGGGATGATGGAGGGTAGGATAGTGTGTGTGTGGTGTAGGATAAGAGTATGTGTGTGTGTTTAGATTTGTAACTACAAAAAGAAATAAAAAATAAAATTATCTAAACTATTTAAACAAAAAAAATAACATCCTAACTAACTAAAAAAATCAAGCTAAAAAGAAAATAAAAATAAAAAATAAAAACTTATTAAACTAAAAAGATTCTAAAGAGAAGAAAAATAAAAATCTAATAAAACTAAAAATTAAAGTCCTAAAAAAACACAGACTAATAAAACTAGAAAAAAATTCCTAAAAAAACTTATCCTAATAAAAATAAAATCAAAACTAAAAATCAAAATAAAAAAACACTAGGAAAAATATTGCAAATAAATCCTAAAAGTATAAAATCTAAAAAATAAAATAAAATCAATTAAAATTAAATTCCTAATCTATAAAATAAAACTCAAATAATAAAAATAAAAAATACATATGATATAAAAATAAAACCTAAAGTCCTAAAAATAACCTACTAAAACTAATCCTAATAAAAAAATAAAATAAAAATAAAGACTAAAATTAAAAACTAATAAAAAATCAAAAATAAAAAGAACTAGAAAATAAATAGAAAATAAATTCTAGGAAATTCTAAATAAATAAAAAATAAAACCTAAAAATGAAAAATAAAATTCTAAAAAGCACAAACTAAACACACAGGGGGTTCAAGTGAAAGTTTGGGTTAGGTTAGGCTTGGGTAAGGTACGTGAGAGGTTATTTAGCTCCATAAATTGCACATTTGCCTTGAAATAAGCATTTGAACTCTGCAAACGGCGATCAAGCCTACACATTAAACAATTAAGCATATAAGACCCAATTTGTCGAGAATTAGCAATTAAAATAAGTCTATTCGGTGTATAAAATGTACACTTTTGGGTGCTTATCACACTTAATGTTTATTGTCAGCAATGGAGTGCCTCTCCATCAAGGTGTGTGCAATAGATATAAAAATTTCTACTGTCCTAAACTAATTCACAAGAAAGATATTCGAGGATGCTTTGTTGTGAATTAAAATAATGTTTTGACACACAAATTTTTTTTCCTATTGATATGCAGTAACGTTTTTGCAAAATTCTTCAACAAACTGATACATGAAAGACATTTTTATAACAAACCTTAAATCGACGACTCGTTCTAACTACGTTGTGATGTCGTTTGAACGAAAATGGCATGTCATTTGAATGACAAGAGGGTGTTGTTTGAATAACAAAAACATCAAAAACTTCATTTTTAAACTCCGCCTACATGTATAAAAAAACACAGTTTTTGAAAAGTCAAAGCCATGTTCATCTTTTTGATAAAAAATTAAACATCCTAAATACGATTCTGTGAATTAATTCAAACTCTAAATCATTTCATACCTTTTGGGATGCTGGGAAGTCTTAAAAATTGGCGATGCTTGAATTCTGTTCGTCTTGACGGTGCGTGACGATTTGTAACAGGATACACCAAACTATCCTAAAGCTATGCTATGAACAATCCTAGATTTTTTTTAGAACTAGTGTACCATCCCAGAGGGACATGCCACCTCCACCCACCAAAAAAGAGAGAAGTAGATGCTCCAGATCTTCTCATGATAGATCTTATTGCCCAAGGCAACGTTGTCGATCCGATCAATGAATTATTACGATGGTCAGTCTTTTTCCTCTGAGCGACCAAGCATGTTGGAATACATAAGTAAGGCATCTGCCTTTGATCGTCTGGTCCCCCTAGTAGCTAAAAGTTATCACAAAGAGCCACTTCGGTCTCGTGAGTACAGAGAATGATTCGTCAGATCTAGGGCTAGCATAAGAGTCTCTATGCATGCTACGAAGACTTCTCAGGAATACATCTCAGCACATGTACACAATATAGCCACCAAAGCTACCTCAGCCAAGTCTAAACCAGAGGATCATTCCGGTAAAGGATCCATACAACAATTAGAAGATCGTTTGGGAGATATAGATAAGACTAAGAACCCTTTGAAGAGGCATTTGATGAAGGGATCCCTTTTCATCCAGGAAATCGTGGATTATCCCACACTTTCTAAATTCAAGACACAAGTTGTTACTCGCAATTATAATTAGAAAACTAATCCAGTCCTCCATATTAAGCAATATCAGACTGCTGCTGATATATACTTTGTCCCCGATGAGATGGACTTCCGAGCATTCTCAAGTTCCATCATAGGCTTATTAGCTCAGATATGTTACAACAACCTACCCAGAGGGAAAATTTCTAGATTCTTTCAATTGGACAAGCTATTTATCGATAACTTATGTTTTAGGGCCAAGCCGATCAAGAGTGTTACTTATCTCTTGAGCATTCGTCAAAGACCTAGAGAAATTACTCAAGAGTACATCACTTGCTTCAATAATAAAAAAACTAGAAGTGATTAATTATGAAGGGAAGACTGCCATTGTAGCACTGATGAATAGATTGCTCGCTAAAGATCTTTACTATGCGCTGGCAAAAAATCTCCTAAGACCATAACAGAATTGATGGCCAAGGCTGGGACGATTATGAATGCTGAGGAGGCAATGGCTGCTAAAGAAACTCCAGAGGTGAAGACTGAAAGCCTGAAGAATTCAACCAAGAAGGATCGGAATGACAAGAAGTTTGATAAAATCAAGAAGTATGATGAATATACCCCACTCACCAATGGTTTGCATCACATACTAGAGGAGGTTAGGGAAAACAAAGAGTTAAATTGGATTGGGAAGCTAAAGTCGCCTCCCAATAGGAGAGATAAATCCAAATATTATGATTTTCACAGAGATCACAGGCACATCACTGATAATTTCACGGCTCTGAAGAACAAAGTGGAAAATCTCATCCATCGGTGGGATTGACTAAATTTATTGATCGGGCTGGTGGTCGAGATTCCAAAAGGAGGTTTGAGTCACCTTACAAGAGAAAAAATGATAAGAAAAGGGCTCATAATGATGATTATGAGGACGATCCCGACCTTTCGAAGAAACCCAAAGAGCCAGAAGTTGAGATGGGAATGATTTCTTTTTTCTTTGATTTCATTGCAGGAGGAGACGCTGGTGGTGGAGATGAGATAGATGAGAGAGAGGCTTATCTAAATGAAACCAAATCTTGTCCTTCCATTAGATAGACTGACTTGTCTGAGTATATAGATGGTCGGCCTAGAAAAGTGAACAAGGATAAATTAGTGATCGGCTTCTCCAAGAATGATCTTAATTTATCCTCTTGACGACCCACTGGTTATCACTTACCAAGTTCATCATGGGAGAGTGGCAAGAATCTTAGTAAATAATGGAAGTTCAGCAGATGTCATGTTCTATAACTGTTTCCAAAATCTAGGGCAACGAGATAGCAAATTAGAACCTCATCATAGGTCCCTCATATGATTTTAGGATAAAAAGTTTATCCCTTGGGTACAATCAAGCTCGATGTATTGGTCGACACTTGGCTAGAAAGAAGAAAGGAGATGATTCGATTTTTCATGATGGATAAAAATGTCCCTTCAACCTACAATATTGTGTGTGTGTGTGGGGGGGGGGGGGGGGATTGAAGATAATCTTTGAATTAGATATAATCCACCCCAGCTAATATAACGGGCTTAAGAGATTAAAGCAGCATAAAGGTAGCGAGGCAACTTAGCGTGGCAACATAGGAACGTCTTCCAGCGAAGAGACTACTTGAGAGAGATCATCCTTTATTTTCTTTATTTTGCTTAGTTATGTTGTGATTTAACAAATATTGTAATGATGTAACGATTGTAGTCCTATTTAGAGTGAGGTCAAACGGTACTCACGAGAGACGAGGCCTGTCAGGGCCTATGAGAGCTTTTATGCTCTATCGAGTGAACTCGTCGTGGGAACTTCAGAGGGACATGGTTTGGAGGATTGAGAAGTAAGGTAGCATTAGGGCTTGTCCTGACCATCTTAAATACACCTGATAAAACACCGAGAGAATTTTCACAGTGGAAGCTTGTGCGGAGCAGCCTTGAGTTTCATTGTATATTAATTTTTGAACAAGATAACTCTCTACTTAATGTCACATCTACTTTAGGTGATATCACCATCCAGCTAAACACTGTATAGTTCATACTCGAGTAAACCACTATGGTATTGGGGCTGTCAGACGGTTTGGTGAGCCACCTCTGTAGTGACAGTCCTTTGACGCATAGTGGTTAGGCAAAAGGCATGTCTTGGCATTTAATGTTTATGACGTTGAGCTGACTAATCCATTAGATTTTTAATGTTTGTAATGTAAAGCATGTGGGGATTCATGCTTATAGCTGTATGGGGATAGGCATATCGAGAACGGTGTGGGGGCTATTTATGGGCCTCAACAACCTTTGAGAGGGGGTTCTTTTTCTTGAGATTTATTAGCGAGAGAGAGAATAAACCAGGGAGAAGTTATTACAAATCAGATATCTTACTCACCCACCATTTTCATTTATTTCGAAGCTTTAAATAGCTAACTAGAGATCTTTCAGGGGTTGTTGGTGTGTTTGTCTACCTGCCAAGGTGTATCTAGGGTGTAGAGATTGCTTGTGGTAACAAAAGATGTTTGCATAAAAACATATCAATCTGACGAAAAAAAGAAATTCCTACATCTCTGCCTCCGTTGCCACTTCTTCCGTTATCTCTGTTAGGAAAAAAGTTAAATTCTACCCGATGTACCTAAACCAATTCACTGCAAATTATCGGGGAATGGAGAGAGGACATCGCAATTTTTTTTTGTCCTTGTGGCTCAGCCATTCTGTCTTCTTCATTGGCTATTAAAATTCTCCCGAAACATATGAGGAAACTGTTGATTAACCGTTCTGACATTTCAAAAGTAAAATTCTTCCCGATCTCTGCTATTCCATTCCCTAATACAACAAACTTGTGATAAGTGGGCATTTTCGTTAGGGCTGCCCCTAGTGGTATGAAATCTCCCTCCTTAACATCCCAAGCGTTTCGACTAGTAAAAATTCTTTCGAAATAACTGTTGGACTATAAATTTCTCCCCAGTTTTTTCATTTTGTTATTCTTCCTCATTTTATCTTGTTCAAAAGTAAAATTCTCCTCGATGTACCTAAGCCAGATTAACTCCGATTGGGCTTATGGTGAGGGGACATCGTGAACTTTTTGAATTCTGTTGCGTGGGGCCTTTTCTCTAATGCTGAAACTCTCCTTCGTAAATTTTTTCCATGATACTTGTAGTTATATGAAAACTGTTTTATCCTGTTCGAAAAGAAATGTGGGTACCTTGTCTATTTATCTCGGCCCAAAGAAGTAGCCAGACTAAGCCCCATCAAGAATAGGGAGGGTCCGGTCTAAACTCAAGAGTCTTATATATGATTGAGTCAACAGCGACCCATTCAATCCCTAAAATCTCTCAGGAGATATTTTGAGAATATGGGCCAATATGGGGGTGTCCAACACTCGCACTCTTCGAAGATTACAGATATATATTGTATCCATAGCCCGGGGCAAAGTGTATGTAATTTTGTAAACACTCCCCCTGGAGAAAAGAGAAATACAATCAGAGAGCACGACCGTGGACGTAGGCAATTCTGGTGATCGCATTTGCTTATAATTTGTGTTGAGATTTATTGTCACCACAATTGGCGCCGTCTGTGGGAAGTGATTGTTCTTCCTTTAATAAAGCCTTCACTAACAAGCACCTAGAATGTCTGGTCATAATAGCAATGCCCCTTAAGTAGGGGATATTCAAGAGCAACTTTCCCCTCGTAAGGTTAGGTTTGAAGTTTAACGCTCAAATCCAAGGCCTCGCCCAGAACAGCATGCCTCAGAAGAAAGTCAGGGACCAACTAGGTCCACGTAAGTCTTCAGGCTCCAAAAGAAGGAGGAAGCCACTCCCAAGCAGGAAGACGAGAACGCTCGCCTAAAAACAGATTGGAGAAGATGGAGAGAGAGCTCCATCGCAGCATAAGGCAACATCATTATCGCACTCCTAGCCCTCAGGCGAGCAGATCTCGCAGCCGAGGAAGGAACCCAATATGTGGATCTCAAAGAATTGAGGGACACATGTCAGATAACGACTGGTTCGAGCAATAATAATTAGCTCATCGTTATAGGAGCCCAGGCCGAGGAAACGACGACATATGAAATTTAGTCCGAAGAGAAATGGACCAACACCCAGCATATCGGGGTGCCAAGTTGACTAGAGATCTAGCTAGGCGAGCTCTCAGGACCCAGATGAAATCCCCTTTTCAAGGGAAATAGAGGAAGAATAAGCCCCCAAGAAGTTATCAATGCCCAGGTTCAAGATCTATGATGGAAAGACTGATCCTATCGACCATGTCAGGTAGTACAGGAAGGCCATGACCCTTTGGAACCATAAGGACGCATTGATGTGTTGAATTTTTCCATCGAGCTTGCACGACGTGGCCCAAAAGTGGTTCGAGAAACTCCCTCATAGATCCATTAGTAACTTTGAGTCCCTAGTAGAGCTCTTCACAACTCACTTCATTACCAGTAGCTCCCATCCGAAGAGGATGGATGCTATGTTGACAATGAAGAAAAAGCCCCAGGAGAGCCTCAGAGACTACACGAAGAGATATTGGGAGCTATTCAATGAGGTCGAGGACTTCTCGGAGTAAGTCTCTATTGCATCCTTTAAGATTTGTTTATCCATCTCCCGCCTCTTGCACCAGTCCCTCACTAAGAAGGAGACCACAATCACCTACAACTTGATGGCTCGTATTAAAAAATATGCCTAAGTCGAAGATGTAACTCATCACAATGTAGGGGAGAATGGTCGCGTCAAGGTCACCGACAAGGGGAGCGATAAGAATGAGGGTTAGAAAAAAGGAAGTAAGAATGAGGGCAAGAATGACCCTAATAATGGGAGCAAGAATGATGCCTCGAAGGCATTCCAAGCAGTAAATACAGTTTTTAGAGAATCGATATACAATATTCTAGCAAAGATCAAGGATGAACCGTTCATAAAGTGGCCCAAGAAGATAGGTGGAGACCCCTCCAAACGGAATAACGCATTGAGATGTGCTTTCCACAAGGAGGGCGGCCATAAAATTGAGCATTGCAAGTCTCTCAAGTCTCACCTTGAGGATCTAGACAAAGCTGGACACTTAAACGAATTCGTAGAGAAAAAGGCAGAGAAGGTAGATGCTAATGGAGATCAGAGACCCAATTACGTGCTCGAGGAGGACATCGACCATGAGTTCGCTGTAATTCATGGGGCATCCAACCTCAAGCAAATTCAGGGAAATACAACTTGGATGGAAGTGAAAAAGTTTACCACAGTAATGCAAGCTTTTCAAATCGATTGGGCCAAAACATAAGCTGGGAAGGGTCGGCGAGCAGAAGATGTCGACTACAACAAGCTCTTTAATTTTTCAAAAGAACTTTGGCATGCTTCGCTCCGCTCGAATGGGGTGTCCTTCATAAGGAGGTTGCTTAAGGGTCTAGTGATGGCACTAAAGTCCTTAATTAAACTTCTATAAGACCTCGCGTGGCCCAAAGAGAGTGCACTTCTTTTAGCAATTTTGGTGGGGTAGGTTAGCTATGAAATCTATTTTTTCTCTATCAACCTCGATCCCTTTGGATGAAATAATTTGGCCAAGAACTATGCCCTCACTTATCATGAAATGACATTTCTCCCAATTCAGCACTAAGTTCTTCTCCACACATCGGGCTAGTACCTTCTCAAGATTAGCTAAACATAGATCGAAAGAGGTGCCAAAAATGCTAAAGTCGTCCATAAACACCTCCATCCCTCTCTCAACCATGTCACTGAATAATCTCAACATGCACCTTTGAAAGGTCACTGGCGCATTACATAAACCGAATGGCATACGTTTGTTGGAAAACGTACGAAAGGGGTAAGTGAAAGTTTTTTTTATCCTGATCAAGTACATCTACCTCAATTTGGTTATATCCAGAATAACCATCTAGGAAGAAATGGTAAGGGTGGACATGCCACGACCCGAACCCAATAGTAGTAGGGAATGAGTGTCTTGACATGCCACTAAGGCATTCAATGTTATGGACTTAAAATATTTCTTAAAATAAATACAACGAAAATACATTCACATGGTCATGAATCGTACACTATTGAAAAAAATGGAATTACGTCATCAGAGCTTTCTAAAAGGGAACTTTGTATATATTGAAGTATGAACGAATTACAACTTATGCTAAAATTAAAAACTTATCACTAAGGAGCCAAACATGCTCTATCTCCTAAAAGCAAACGTTATATTTAAAAGTATATAAAAAGAGCTCCTTAAGCTAGATCTTCAACATAGTCCTTCTACACTCCATCCTCCAGTTTAATTATTTCCTAAAAAATCGTTATTTATACAACGTCGGCTAAAAGCTGAATAAGATTTTAATCTCCCGACATTCCAAGTTTTTCAGAAAATAGATACCTATTCAATTCAAAAGAGAAGTCATATACATATATGGATAGGAACTTGCAGTAAACATATATATATTTTGAAATGATAGTATATATATCACAATTGAATAGCTCAGAATAAGAAGAATGCAACAAATAAAATGTGATATCTTTTTCTTTCAATCATATCATTTTAATGGACAATTACACTCTAATACCGTATTATACCCCGGTAGTTGAGGGTCAATCGAACATGTTCATCACAACGCCTTATTTAGGGCACACCAGCGATAACCCAGCTAGGAAGGTCAGTCAGTAAAGAGGTCCCTTAGGCCAAATATTGTTTCCAATATTCAATATCATTTTCAATACTCATGTTAATCGGTAAGTCTATATGGATAAATATATACATATCACAATGAATCAATCATCGGTATCACATGCATTTTGAGAATAAAAGCAGTTCAAAAAATACATAGTTTGCACAATATCATATAATTGAAATGTGCAAGAAATGACATAGAGTACTCACCTAAAATAGAGGCTCGAAAATATAGATATTGAGTCTTGGATCACACGTTAACCTAATAAATACACTAAAGGCTTAATTACGTATTCTAAATAATCTAAATATTATTTTTTAATCCTAAAATATCTTGTTGAAAAGGTTACGAAAACCATTTTAACAATTTTTAATATCCATTCATCGTATTTAAAGAATTCAATTCATAGTTCTTCCTAATCAGTCGGTTCCCAGTAGAGATGGGGGGTCACAGGGACACCACTTAAATAACATCTCATCTAGACATAACATTTTCGGATTTATTCCCAGTAGAGATGGAGGGTCACAAGGGCACCACTTAAATACCATCTCAACTAGACATAATTTCACCGGGACAGACTTTAGAATTACTTAAATGAGATTCCATAATAACGAACAATTCCTTACAAAAATAATTTTAAAAGCATATATATATATATATATATATATATTTCAAACAAGTTGACATATTTTGAAAGTAAAATCAATTTAGATTGTTTCCAAATTTTAAGTTTTGATTAGTAAAGTCTTTAGTGTATTTTACCAGCATAACTACTAAGCAAAGCTATAAAATACGAAATTAAAACTACAAAAATGCATTATAACATTTAAATAAAATCATACCTACGAAATGAATCTTTCTTCGAAATTATAGAGATCCTTCTTAAGATATTTCCCAAGCTTTCTATCACTCTTTCTTACTATAATTCTCAAGGAATTGGTGTGAGTTTCAAATGAACCCTAAGGCTATATTTATAGGTTTACGAAAGTATTACGGTGTTGACATGTGTGTAGGTGATCAAGCATTTATGGTGGCAAGTCATCGTTTGGGTGTCACGTTCCGTGGTTGTCTTGCAGTCTTAACATCACCAAATGATGACAAGTGTTTTAGCTTTCTCTCTGAAGACGACATGTGTAAGGTGGAGGTGACCAACACGTGGTGGAGAGGTGATAAGGGTATAAGGGTCATTTCACACATGAAGGGTATTTTGGTAATTTCACACTATATTTTCAATATTTCTTAGAGGTCCTGAAAATATTTTATTTACAAAATGTCCCTTTTTATATATTTATTTTAGTCCCTAAAGTTTCATAAAATTATATTTTCTACCCCAAAACTTATTATATACCTTAAGATATGTCGTAAGACTTCGATTTGATCATATTTACGATTGATTCTTCATATTTAAAAATGGAGTTTGTTATATTGATAGCCAATAACACCACATATCTAATAATACAACATTTATAAGATAGTAAGTAGCACATGAGTGTAAAAACAAACGATATACATATGAGCACATAAAAGTGGGGTCATTACATCCTACCCTTCTTATAAAAAGTTTGGTCCCCAAACTTGACTCATATTAATTTACGAACATGTATGGATATCTCTCATTTATTTCATCTTCCCGCTCCCACGTTACTTCTTCAACTGAATGATTTTGCCATAATAGTTTGATTAGTGGAATTATCTTGGTTCGTAATATTTGATCTTTATGGTCTAAAATTTCTACCGGATGCTCAATGTATGAGAAATCTTCTCTAACTTGAAGAGGTTCGTGACTTAAGATATGTGTTGGATCTGGGACATATTTCTTTATCATTGATATGTGAAACACATTGTGTACACTAGAGAGTTCAGGTGGTAAGGCTATTTTATACGCAAAAGCTCCTATCTTTTCAAGGATTTCAAAAGGTCCTATGTATCTTGGGCTCAAATTCCCTTTCTTCTCGAATCGTATTACTCCCTTTGTAGGCGATAATCACAAGAACACATAATCTCCTTTTTGAAATTCTAACTGGCGGTGTCGATTGTCAAAATAACTCCTTTGACGGCTTTGAGCGATTCGAAGTCGGTTTTGTATCAATTTCACTTTCTCTGTTGTGATCTGAATCAATTCTGGGCCCAACAATTTTCTTTCTCCGACTTCTACCCAACATGCGAGAGAACAAAACCTTCTACCATATAGTGCTTCATATGGATCCATTTGAATACTTGCTTGATGACTATTATTTTAAGTAAACTCCACTAATGGTAAATGATCATCCCAAATCCCCTTCAAATTAAGTACACAGGCCCTAAGCATATCCTCTCAGGTCTGAATGGTTCTCTCAGATTGTCCATCTGTTTGAGGATGAAAAGTGGTGCTAAAATTCAATTTTGTTCCCATGGCTGCTTGTAGGATTTTCCAAAAGCGAGAAACAAATCTAGGGCCACGATCAGAAATAATTGAAATTGGGGTTCCATGAAGCCTAATAATTTCCCGTACATACAACTTGGCTAACTTTTCTAATGAATGGGTAATCTTAATGACAAGAAAATGAACAGATTTAGTTAAACTATCAATAATTACCCAAATATAATCATTACCATTTGAACTCCTTGGTAAACCTGTCACAAAATCCCAGGTAATATGTTCCCATTTTCATTCAGGGATAGGTAGAGGCTGTAATAATCCTGATGGTTTCTGATGTTCAGCTTTTACTTGTTGACAAACCAAATAGTGAGATACAAATTCTACTATCTCCCTTTTCATATTGTTCCACCAAAACACTTCTCGAAGATCTCTATACATCTTGGTATTTCCTGGATGAAATGTAAATCTCGAGCAATGAGTTTCCTCCAAAATTTTCCTCTTTAGTTGGGCATCACGTGGAACACCAGTCTATTTCCAAACCTCAATATATCATCCCGTATTGCAAATTCAAATATCTTCCCTTCAATAACCTCTTCTCTGATCTTCTTCAGTTGTGGGTCATTTACTTGTGGAATTTTGATCCTTTCCATCAACATGGGTTGTACTTGTAAGGTTACGATTATTCCTTCTTTGCTATAAATACGTACATCTATTTCCATACTTCTTAAATCTGCTAACAAAGGTTCCTGATTTGTAATGAGACATGCTAAATTTTTCATAGACTTCTTACTTAAAGCATCAACTACTACATTTGCTTTCCCTGGGTGATAATGTATATTTAAATCATAATCCTTCATCAATTCTAACCACGTCCTTTGTCTCATGTTCAATTCTTTCTGAGTAAATATATATTTCAAACTCTTATGATCGGTATAAATCTCACAAGTCTCACCATATAAATAGTGTCTCAAAATCTTAAGAGCAAAAATTACAGAAGCTAATTCTAAGTCATGGGTTGGATAATTCTATTCATGTGGTTTTAATTGTCTCGACGCATAAGCTATTACTTTCCCATTTTTCATTAGCACACATCCTAAACAATTTTTGGAAGCATCACTATAAATCACCAATCCTCCTATCCCTGAAGGAATAATCAAAATTGGGGCAGTTACTAATCGATTCTTAAGTTCTTAAAAACTGTTCTCAACTTCCTCGGACCATTCATATTTTACCTTCTTTTGTGTTAACGTGGATAGAGGTTTGGCAATGCTAGAAAATCCTTCAACAAATCTTCGATAATAACCTGCTAATCCAAGGAAACTACGAATATCTGCTACATTAGTTGGTCTAGGCCAATCTAGTATAGCCTCGATCTTTTGAAGGTCAATCGACAGTCCCTCTTTGGAAATGACATGTCCTAGAAAAGAAACACTAGGCAACCAAAACTCACACTTCTTTAATTTTGCATATAATTTCTCCTTCCTAAGGCTTTGTAATACTATCTCTAAATGCTTCTCGTGTTCTTGAATACCCTTGGAATAAATAAGGATGTCATCAATGAAAACAACCACACATTGATCCAAATATTTCCTAAACAATCTATTCATCATATCCGTAAAAATGGCTCGTGCATTAGTAAGTCCAAATGGCATCACAAGAAATTCATAGTGACCATATCTAGTATGAAAAGCTGATTTCGAAATATCATCTTCTTTAATCTTCAATTGGTGATATCCTGACCTAAGGTCAATTTTAGAAAATACTTGCGCACCTTGTAGTTGGTCAAATAAATCATCTATACAAGGTAGGGGGTATTTATTCTTAATGGTTACCTTGTTCAGTTCACAACAATCTATACATAACCTCATCGTCCCATCCTTCTTTTTAACAAATAACACTAGAGCACCCCAAGGGGATATACTTGGGTCTAATAAAACCCTTGTCTAACATATCTTGTAATTGAAGTTTTAATTCCCTTAATTCTAAAGGTGCCATGCGATAAGGTGATTTTGAGATTGGTATAGGTCCAGGATGAACGTCAATCATAAACTCTATTTCTCTACTAAGAGGTAGACTGGGTAAATCATCCAGAAAAACATCTGGAAAATGTTTAGCTATAGGGATCTCTTCTAAACTAGGATCCTTTATTTGCAAATCAATAACACTTGAAGAAATACTTGACATCCTTTCTTAAGAAAACTATAGGATTGCATTGCAGAGACAATACACATGGGAGATAGGACACCAGTTCCTTCAAAACTGAATTTTGGTTGGTTAGGAATTTGGAAAGTAACTCTCTTCTCAAAACAATCTACATTAACATGATATGATGCTAACCAATTCATCCCCAAAATGACTTCAAAATCTCTTATGTCTAAAACTAAAAAATCAACAAATAGTTTATGACTACTAACATTTATAGGACAAGATTTATATACTAATGTACCAGTCAATAAATCACCAGAAGGAGTAGAAATATGTATGTTATGATTCAAGGGTTCGAGAATATTAGGAAAGTGATTAACAAAACGTAAAGACACAAATGAATGGGTAGAACCAGGATCTATTAAAACTTGAAAAGGCTATGCACATATAGAAAGTATACCTAACACTACTGCATTAGAAGCCTTTGCATTAGAAAGCTTAAAAATTCTACCTTGTCTGCCATGATCTTTATTGTCATTAAAAGTCTTTGTTGGCGCCTTCCCTTTATTAGGGAAATCTCTCATTTTATGTCCCTTTTAGTCACACCCAAAGCAATTTCCTGTTTCCAGGTAACATGGTTGCCCTCTATGAATATTACCACATCGTTGACATCTATCAACATTAAAGGGTTTGTTCACAAAAGGTCTCCCTGTATTGGGTATAGTCCAAAAGGGTTTATTATTGGGGTTCCTTCCTCTTTGTTCCCCAAACTTCCTCTTCCCTTCTCTAATATGATTATATTCTTCACTGTCCTTCTCAGCTATCATTGCTCTAGTCACCACATTAGTATATGATGTCAACTTCAGGATGGAAATTCGACTACGAATATTCAACCTTAACCCACGTTCAAACTTCTTGGCCTTTAAAGTATTGGTTATCACGACATGAGATGAAAAATGGGATAATTCGATGAACTGGGCCTCGTATTAACTAACCGTCATATTTCCTTGAACTAAACTCATGAAGTCGGTTGCTTTTTGGTCTTGTACTATTTCACGAGAGTATTTCTCATAGAATATCACTAGGAAATCATTCCAACCTATGGGATTATTCCTTTCCTCGTATATTCTCTTATTCATTCTCCACCAATGTTCGGCATCACCTTCTAACATAAACGTTCCAAATGATACTCTTTGTTCATCAGTACACTTAAGAACATCGAGTATCTTTTCTATTTGCATCACCCAACTTTCTGCTTCAGTGGGGTTAGGAGTACCTTTAAAAGAAGGAGGAATCAACTTCTTCAACTGTTCAATAGTACATTTACTTAGTTCAGGATTCCATGGTACTCCATTATTTACCTGATGCTCCACAATCTTTGCTAGACTTTCGATCGCCTTGTATGCACCTTCCAGTCCTTCAATATTCGAATCACTAGTTCCCATAGATGATCTTCTCTTGGTCATTTTCTACAGTCATGGAAAAATGTATGATCTACTATACTATATCAAGATTGAAAACTAAAATACCAGTTATAAATAATATAACACATAGGGAGGGTTATCACATAAATCATATATTTAATACTATCTCCTAAGAATGGAAACACGAAATCTATAACGTTCGAAACCTATGTTCAGTAGTCTACGGGTTCATAACCTATGCTCTGATACCATCGCTGTCACGACCCCAACCCAATAGTAGTAAGGAATGAGTGTCTTGACATGCCACCAAGGCATTCAATGTTATGGACTTAAAATATTTCATAAAATAAATGCAACAGAAATACATTCACATGGTCATGAATCATAAACTATTGAAAAAAATGGAATCACATATCAGAGCTTTCTAAAAGGGAACTTCGTATATATTAAAGTATGAACGGATTAAAACTTATGCCAAAATTAAAAACTTATTACTAAAGAGCCAAACATGCTCTATCACCTAAAAACAAATGTTATATTTAAAAGAATAACAAAAGAGCTCCTTAAGCTAGATCTTCAACATAGTCCTTCTACACTTCATCCTCCAGTCTAATTATTTCTTGAAAAATCATTATTTATACAACGTTAGCTAAAAGATGAATAAGATTTAATCTCCCGACATTCCAAGGTTTTGAGAAAATAGATACCTATTCAAGTCAAAAGAGAAGGCACATACATATATGGATAGGAACTTGCAGTAAATAGATATATATTTTGAAATGATAGTATATATATCACAATTGGATAGCTCAGAATAAGAAGAATTCAACAAATCAAATGTGATATCTTTTTCTTTGAATCATATCATTTTAATGGCCAAGTACAATCTAATACCGTGTTCTTATATCGTATTATACCTCGGTAGTTGAGGGTCAATTGAACATGTTCGTCACAACGCCTTGGAAAGATCAGTCAGTAAGGAGGTCCCTTAGGCCAAATATTATTTCCAATATTCAATATCATTTTCAATACTCATGTTAATCGGTATGTCTATATGGAAAAATATAAACATATCACAATGAATCAATCATCGGTATCAGATGCATTTTAATAATAAAAGCAGTTCACAAAATACATAGTTTGCATAATATCATATAATTGAAATGTGCAAGAAATGACATAGAGTACTCACCTAAAATAGAGGCTGGAAAATATAGATATTGAGTCTTGGATCACGCGTTAATCTAATAAATACAATAAAGGTTTAATTACATATTCTAAATAAAGCCAAATTCTAAATTTTGTTTTTTAATCCTAAAATATCTTGTTGAAAAAGGTTACTAAAATCATTTTCTTAATTTTTAATATTCATTCATCGTATTTAAAGAATTCAATTCATAGTCCTAATCAGTCGGTTCCAGTAGAGATGGAGGGTCACATGGGCACCACTTAAATACTATCTCATCTAGACAGAACATTTTCGGATTTATTCCCAGTAGAGATGGAGGGTCACAGGGTCACCACTTAAAATACCATCTCAACTAGACAGAATTTCACCAGGACTAACTTTGGAATTACTTAAATGAGATTCCATAATAACGAGCAATTGTTTACAAAAATCATTTTAAAAAGCGTATATATATATATATATATATATGTATTTTTTTTTTTCAAACAAGTTGACATATTTTGAAAATAAAATTAATTTAGATTGTTTCCAAATTTTAAGTTTTGATTAGTAAAGTCTTTAGTGTATTTTACCAGCATAACTACTAAGTAAAGCTATAAAATACGAAATTAAAACTACAAAAATGCATTGTAACATTTAAATAAAATCATACCTATGAAATGAATGCTTTCTTCGAAGTTATAGAACTCCTTCTTAAGATATTTTCCAAGCTTTCTCTCACTCTTTCTTACTATAATTCTCAAGTAATTGGTGTGAGTTTCAAATGAACCATAAGGCCCTATTTATAGGTTTCCAAAAGTATTACGGTGTTGACATGTGTCTAGGTGATCAATCATTTACGGTGGTAAGTCATCGTTTGGGTGTCACGTTCCGGGGTGGTATTGCTGTCTTAACATCCCCAAATGATGATAAGTGTTTTAGCTTTCTCTCTGAAGACGACATGTGTAAGGTGGAGGTGACCATCATGTGGTGGAAAGGTGATATGGGTATAAGGGTCATTTCACACATGAAGGGTATTTTGATAATTTCACACTATATATTTTCAATATTCCTTAGAGGTCCTTGAAAATATTTTATTTACAAAATGGCCCTTTTTATATTTTTATTTTAGTCCCTAAGGTTTCACATAATTATATTTTCTACCCCTAAACTTATTATATACGTTAAGATATGTCATAAGACTTCGATTTGATCCTATTTACGATTGATTCTTCATATTTAAAAATGGGGTTTGTTATGTTGATAGCTAATAACACCATATATCTAATAATACAAGAATTATAAGATAGTATGTAACACATGAGTGTAAAAACAAACTATATATATATGAGAAAATAAAAGTGGGGTCATTGCAGGACCGCTACTCTTTTAAGCATTTGATCGATAAATGGTGAGGGGAAATGGTCTTTCCTAGTTTCGGCATTGAGTTTTCGGTAATCAATGCAAACGTGCCACCGAATGGTGGTACATTGGGGAACTAGCTCTCCTTTGGCATTTTCATTCACTGTCATACCCGACTTCTTCGGGATGACTTGAATGGGGCTCACCCACTTGCTATCTGAGATTGGGTATATAATCCCGACATCCAATAATTTAATGATTTCTTCCCTCACTACCTCTTTAATAGTGGGGTTTATCCTACTTTTCATTTCTCTTGAGGGCTTCACATCCTCCTCGAGGTGAATCTTATGAGTGCAAATTAGAGGGCTTATCCTCTTTGGATCAGCTATACACCAACAAAAAGCACCGTAGTCCTTCCTCAAGATTTTTAATAGCTTACCCTCCTTCTCTTCATCTAATCTAGAGGAGACAATAACAGGAAATGTCTAGACCTCTCCTAGGAAAGCATATTTAACGTTGGAGGGTTGATACGACGTAAATATTGCGTATTTCACCCGTTAACCTACGCGTTATTAGCCCCCTCGGGTATCTTAATCCCTATATTTATGCTCGTTAACCAGACAACCTCGTATTTCTATGTTAACATATTTTGCAGGGGTTAATTGAGCTTTTTTAGGTATTTGGATGCTTAGTATGAAGTTCGGATGCATTCCGGTGAAGTTCCGTACACAATCGCACGCGCAAGGGAATTTTAGTCTTTTCACAGCTTGCGTACCTGGCCTGACATCTCACGGAAGTTATATTCCTCCTCGCTAGCTTCGCGTGGCCATGAACGGTGCGCGATTTCGATTCATAACGAAGACGTTACGGCGATTTTAGCGGAGGAAATACAAGAAAGCAAAAGAGGAGAAGGGAGAAGAAGAAAAGAGGAATGCAGTGAGCTGCTGCAATCTGCCCTGCTTGATCGATCGATCGACCATTCTGGATTGCCAAATTTTTGCCTAGGTCGATCGATCGACCGAAGGGGTCGATCGATCGATGCTCTGTTTTCTGAAGATATCTTGCCTTTTTTTCTTTCTTCTTTATTTTTATTCCAACTTACTATATAAGCCAATTTTATTGTAATAAGATGGGAGATCAGTTAGTGAACGTTTTTAGAGAGTTTTTAGGTTAGAATAGTTAGGGTTTTGGTTTGGAGAGCTCATTTTCTCTTCCTCTTGGATTGGCAACCCATGTGGTTTTGTAAGATTGAACTATTCTCTTCCAATTCCATTAATATAGTTTGTTCTTCATTCTTTCCTTGCTTTGTAATTTAGTTTCCATGCTTTCTAACTAGTTTACATGCTTTAATTCTTGCTTTCCTAGTTAATTAGTTTAATTTAGTTTAATTCATTATGCACCCTTAGATAAATAGGGTCGGGATTGCGTTTCCGCCATTTTCGGGCCCCGAGCCTCGAAAGTTAGGGTTTCGTGTAAAATTGCATTTAATTGAAACCTCGCATATTAAAGTCGGATTATTATGCGTTTAACTTTCTTTGTCATGCAATGTTAGTGTTTATAGAGATTATCCGAATTTAATCCGCGTGTGACCATTTTTTATTAAATGTTTAATCTCGCAACTTTGGCTTAAATTCCTTATTGCGTGATGTTTATGCTTAATTGAAAATGATCGATTAAATGTTTTCGAATCGAAATTCTAATTAGTAGTTGTTTAGCCCGTGAATGTGTGTATGCGATCCCGATCCTCACTTTACTTTAATTTAGCGTTAACTTATTCTTTTCTTTTGTCACCATAACCAACCATCACCTTTTCATTTATTCATTTTACACTTTTATTCTTGAAGTTTTAAAACAATTAACATCTAAAATTTAATCACTCCCTGTGAATTTCTTACGATACCCGACTTACCGCTGTGCTTGCTTGTCAAGTGTAGTTGTAGCTTAGGTTCTTTTGTATCGCGGCGGAGAAACACACAACGATTGTGTCCTCACACGAACACACTTTTTCCGTCCGGTCATAAAATGGCGCCGTTGCCGAGGAGTGTGTTTTAGATTGTAATTATTTTATTATTTCGTAATATTTCTTTCATTCATATTTGTATTCTTTATTTTCTCCTTTCTTTTTGACTTGTGCTAGATTGTTTCGAGAGATTGAAATCTCGGTGCTTGTCGCTTTTGTTGAATAGCTTATTTTGAAATGTCTCACCATAACTCTCTAGATAATTTTAATTGTTATGCTAATAGTTCTCAAGGTTATACTCCCAAGACTATGCGTGAATGCCTACAAATTCTTGAGTATGAGCGTCTTGCACGTGAAAGTCAAGAATTTGCAAGCAATCCCCCATTGCCTTTGGAGGAAACTTTGCGTGGTGGGAATAAGGAATGGAATGATGAAGTTGAGATTTATGATGCTTGGACAAATAAAAAAAATGTCCAACTCGATGAGATTATTTCTTCTTCACAAAGTCGGGTTGAGGTTGAAATTTGCTTTTCACTTCCACCCATTTTTGAGGATGAAATAATTGAGAGTGATCCAAGCACTCTCGATTTCCAATCTATTTTAAATACTTCCAATTCTTTTGAGGTTGTTGGTCCTTCCTTTCCTTTACTCCCTACTATTCCCGAACAATTAAATTTATCGCAAGAATCGATTGAAAGTCTTGAGGACTTTGACCCGATTCTTGAACGAGAATGTTATTTTGAGATGCTTCATCTCATGGGCTTTTCACTTGCACTTGCCCCACCTCCCCTTCCAATAGAAGAATCTTGGGGATGTGATTCTGATTTTTCTGAGACTAATGTAGTCTTGTCCCCCTTATTATCCAAATCCCCCATCGTCCGCCCAAAATTTAAAATTGGCGATGGTTCACTTTTTTCACCACCCACATGCCTTCCGTTGTTCAAACATAATTCTTATTTTATGGGAGGCATGTTCGCTTTGGAGGGTCCACCGTTGATCTTTCAAAGTCAAATACTTTTTTGGGTGGACCCTCAACTATTTAGACTTCTAGTGTATAGTTAGTGTGAAGCCTAAATAGTAGGTTGTAAATAGTTAGCTTTTTAATTTTCTTTCTTTCCTATTTTTTCTTTCCTTTTTAATTTAGTCTAGTGTAATTAGTTAACTTTTTGTTATTTGTTTTTTCTATGCTCGGTACTAACTTGTTTTGTAGATTCCTTTGGACTCGCGCTTATGGAGATCGCTCCAATTTTGGGTAATATCGTTCTTTTCCTCTCTTTGTGTTGTGTTCTTAATGAGCAATGAGGACAATGCAACATTTAAGTTAGGGGGTGTTGGATATTCTATCCATTTCATTTGTAGTCCATGGATTTGCTCACATTTAGTTACTAAGTATGCCTTTTTGTGAAAAATTTGAAAAATTTCAAAAATATTTTCTTTCTTTTTTCTCCTTTGTTAGGTATTTTGCCTTGTTTCCGATGACAAATTTCAATAATTGCCCGATCCAATAGACAACTCAATGATGCATGTTCTCGATTTTAGAAGTTATTAGACTTTAGTCCTCAAATCATTGATATTGTGAATAACTTCATTAATTAAACTTTATCCCATGAGCACATGCACTTTCCATGTTCTATTGATTTGGTTTAAGATTTTTATAACTCGGGAATCTTTTGTTGCATTGTATATACTTACACCGAGTAAGCTTTGTACCTTTCGTCATTTGTGAGTGTTATACACTATTCTTTTCTCATTGAAAACGTTGAATTCGTTGGTAATCTCACTAATCTTTCATTTGACCGTTCATTAATTGAGTTCATGCTTGAAATGTGTTACTTGATCATGATTTTCATATATTGTTTTGACTTTAGAATTACGTAAACTTTGTGAAATGATCATAGGCCATCTTTGTTATATCACCCGTATTAGCCTTGACCTCACCATATGTTTACCCTCGTTAACCCCTTTGAGCCTAAATATAGCCTTTCGTTTCATAACCCGAATCCCATAACCAACTCCAAATTGGGGTTTTAAACCTTACATACACCTTCCATACCTTTGTTTGGAATGTTACTTGGGATTGAATGATGTTGTTATGATGGTGGTTGCAATTTAGGCATATGAGAGTTTGATAAGAAAAGAAAAGAAAGAAGTGAAAAAGTGAAGAAAAAGAGAAAGCAAAAAGCAAAAGAAAACAAAAGAAAAAGTGAGAAAAAGAAGAAAAGAAAATAAAGAGAAAGTTGTAAATGTTGTGCATAGTGTTCAATAAGCTTTGATTACTCTCCCCGATGATATATCTAATGCATGTTTTGGAAGTTGTTTTCCAATTTTTGATATTGCCCGCATTTTTCCATTATCCCGAGTTTTCATCCCGAACACTTTGAATCCGTACATACATTCCTTCATTTAGTACCCTATCCTATCCTACATTACAACCCTATTACAAGTCCTATGTGATCTTAGGTTGATGTAATTCAAAAGTTTAAATAATTTTGATAATCTGTGAAAATGCATTTCGCCTCTTTTAGTGTGCGGTATCCTTTCATTGAGATTGCAAGTTTTTCATTTCCTATATAGCGTTCCTCATTTGTGACATGTGCGCGGCCTAGTTTCCATTTACATTTACTCCTTATGCCCGCATGTCCAGTGTGTTACCTCCCTGTTTCAAGTGAATTCATTTGATGAGTGTAATGCCCGTGAGGATTGACTTTTATGCATGCTTTGATATTTAGTATCCGAGTTATTTAAGTTTTTCGCCAAATCATACTTTGCATATGCTCTCCCCCCTCCTACTTTTAAAGTTTCAATTCTATGAGGTGCATTCAACTTGTTAATAACAACGGACTTTAGCTTGAATTCGTTCAATATGCTAATAACATGTTTGAAATCTTTTTCATTGTTGTTGAGTTTGTCGCATATTGTGTTGGGCATATTTTGAGGAAACCATATGATGTTTGTGGGTTTCATCCCTGAAAACCCTCACGAGACGACACTCGTCCACTAGGGTAACCTAGGGGTTTAACGGCTTATTGCAAATGCTAAATGCAATCGTTCTCCCGCGAAAGTGGCCTTATCTTTTTATTGCTTTTATACCATACTTTTGTACTTCTCCTGCTTTTGGTTTTCTTGTAGTTCTTGTTGTTTCCTATTTCATTGCTAGGGACTAGCAATGTGTAAGTTAGGGGGTGTGATACGACGCAAATATTGCGTATTTCACCCGTTAACCTACGCGTTATTAGCCCCCTCGGGTATCTTAATCCCTATATTTATGCTCGTTAACTAGACAACCTCGGATTTCTATGTTAACATGTTTTTCAGGGGTTAATTGAGCTTTTGTAGGTATTTGGATGCTTAGTATGAAGTTCGGATGCATTCTGGTGAAGTTTCGTACACAATCGCACGCGCAAGGTCATTTTAGTCTTTTCACAGCTTGGGTACCTGGCCCGACATCTCACGAAAGTTGTATCCCTCCTCTATAGCTTTGCGTGGCCACGAATGGTGCGCGATTTCGATTCATAACGAAGAAGTTACGGCGATTTCAGCGGAGGAAATACAAGAAAGCAAAAGAGGAGAAGGGAGAAGAAGAAAAGAGGAATGCAGTGAGCTACTGCAATATGCCCTGCTTGATCGATCGATCGACGCTTCTGGTCGATCGATCGACCATTCTGGATTGCCGAATTTTTGCCTAGGTCGATCGATCGACCAAAGGGGTCGATCGATCGATGCTCTGTTTTCGGCAGATATTTTGCCTTCTTTTCTTTCTTCTTTATTTTTATTCCAACTTACTATATAAGCCAATTTTGTTGTAATAAGACGGGAGATCAGTTAGTGAACGTTTTTAGAGAGTTTTTAGGTTAGAATAGTTAAGGTTTTGGTTTGGAGAGCTCATTTTCTCTTCCTCTTAAATTGACAACCCATGTGGTTTTGTAAGATTGAACTATTCTCTTCCATTTCCATTAATATAGTTTGTTCTTTAATCTTTCCTTGCTTTGTAATTTAGTTTCCATGCTTTCTAACTAGTTTACATGCTTTAATTCTTGCTTTCCAAGTTAATTAGTTTTATTTAGTTTAATTCATTATGCACCCTTAGATAAATAGGGTCGGGATTGCGTTTCCGCCATTTTCGGGCCCCGAACCTCGAAAGTTAGGGTTTCGTGTAAAATTGCATTTAATTGAAACCTCGCGTATTAAAGTCGGATTATTATGCGTTTAACTTTCTTTGTCATGCAACGTTAGTGTTTATAACGATTATCCGAATTTAATCCGCGTGTGACCATTTTTGATTAAATGTTTAATCTCGCAACTTTGGCTTAAATTCCTTATTGCGTGATGTTTATGCTTAATTGAAAATGATCGATTAAATGTTTTCGAATCAAAATTCTAATTAGTAGTTGTTTAGCCCGTGAATGTGTGTATGCGATACCGATCCTCGCTTTACTTTAATTTAGCGTTAACTTATTCTTTTCTTTTGTCACCATAACTAACCATCACCTTTTCATTTATTTATTTTACACTTTTATTCTTGAAGTTTTAAAACAATTAACATCTAAAATTTAATCACTCCCTGTGGATTTCTTACGATACCCGACTTATCGCTGTGCTTGCTTATCAAGTGTAGTTGTAGCTTAGGTTCTTTTGTATCGCGATGGCGAAACACACAACGATTGTGTCCTCACACGAACACACTTTTTTCGCCTGGTCAAGGGTAATTTCTTCAACTCGAGAGTTGGGAATGTGTCGCTAGAGGGCACCATGCATGCCTACCTTGGAGGTAACTCTTTGAATCGAGAAACCCAATTTACATCTACTACGTCCTTGTCCGACACTCTCTCATAAAGTAGTCCACATAACTCCTGAACCTCTCTCTCAAACTCGGTAAACCTTCCCTCGCTATCATGACTAGACACTAAACAAGCATCTAAGGCATCTCCATAGAATTTTTCCTCAATGTGTTCTTATACAATCTCATCAACTAAGTTCACTGCATGAAGATCATCTTCTTCCCCTACCTGTTGGGCTATGTTGAAGATGTTAATTTCCATTGTCATGTTCCCAAAGGTGAGTTGCATTTACCCTTTTCGAGTATTAATTAGTGCATTAGCCGTAGCTAGGAATTGGTGCCCAAGAATGATGGGGACATGGTTACTGGAGGCGAAGGAGGGATCTTCGTACCAAATGACAAAATCCACTAAGAAGTAGAAAGTGTCCACCTGGACTATCACATCCTCGACTATCCCTCTCGGTATCCTCACGGTTCGATCCTCCAATTGGAGAGTTATCCTTATGGGATTAAGTTCACCCATATCAAGTTGCCTACAAACTGAGTAGGGGAGGATATTAACTCTTGCCCCCCAAGTTGAGTAAGGCCTTTTCAATTTTATTCTCTCCAATGGTGCAGGAAATGGTGGGTGAACCGAGATCTTTATATTTAAGTGGGAGATCGTTAAGAAGAACTGAGCTCACGTTCTATGCTAGAAATACATTTTTCTTTACCTTCATCCTCCTTTTGACTTTCAATAAGTCTTTTATGAGTTTTTTATAAGTTGGTATTTGCTTTATTGCATCAAGGAAAGGTAAGTTTAATTTCACGTTTTTAATCACTTCTATCACTTCATCACGAGGGGTCCCTTTTTGGGTAGGAACCAATCTTTGAGGGAATGGCATGGCGGAGGGTTGCTTGACAATTATCGTGGCCTGACTAGTGTGGTCTTTGTCACTCTCATTCAAGGAGATATCTTCGGCCTCTTTCGTGCCGGACGAAGTCTCCTTGGCTTTTGATGCGTCAGGTAGGGAAGGTGATAAATCAATAACTCTCCCACTATGAAGAGTGGTTATAGCTTGGAAATGATCCTGATGTTTTGTAGAGGTGGAGATAACACTAGGTTGACCTTGGGGAGGTCTTTGGCCTTGGACATGAAACTCCCCCTTCTCTTGGATACTCAATGAATATTGTAACTTTGAGATGTTCACGTTCATGTCGGTGAACATGCTATCATATCTAGCATTGGTTTCACTCTGGGAGTTGATGAACTGGTTTATTACATCCTCGAGGTTTCTCTATAGTGGATTAATATATGGAGCTGGAGGAGGTAGTGCTTGCTGAAATTTAGGAGGGGGTGGAGGGGGAACAACCTATGAATGTGGGTTCATTGCAGGATGGTTTCTCCATGAAGGGTTGTATGAGTTCCCATGCGGGGCATTAAAATTTCCCTTGAACTCTCCTATAGCATCCACCTACTCGGTGTGCATGTCTTTGTAGGCAGAAATCATTGGGCATGCCTTTGTGGAATTACCCGCCTCATAGATAACACACACCTTTTCTTTCGCGACATGGCTGGATACGGAGATTTCTATCAACTGACTATCAAGTAAATCTTTCATTTCTCATTAAAACTGATCAACTCGACGATCTATTATGGTATTAATATCCAATTGGAATAGACTAGATGCATTAGGCATAGTCGATACTTGTCTAGGTCCCAAAAAGGTCTTTCACACATTGTTTGCACAAGTTGTTTGGAAGCAACTATTAACCCATTATGGAAGAAAGAGATCAAGTGGTGTTTTTCAAAACCATGATGGGGGCATGCGCTTACCAACTCTTGGAAACGTTCCCAACACTTGTCAAAAGGCTCATTATCTTGTTGTCGAAAACCTTAGATTTGAGTCTTGGCAGAGTTGTTCTTGTGTGGTGGGTAGAATTTTGAGATAAATTTGGATTGCATGTCCCTCCAAGAAATAACGGAGTTCGTGCGTAGAGACCATAACCAGGTCTTGACTTTATCCTTTAAGGAAAAAGGGAAAAACTTTAGGTGAATGACATCCTGTGTACAAGCATGGTCACTAAATGTGTCGCACGCCTCTTCAAACTCTCTTATGCGAAGGCGTTGTTTCTCCGAATCCATGCCATGGAAAGTAGGGCGAATCTGTATCATCCCATTGCAGAAGTGGAACTGACAGGCATTATATGGAAGTAAAATGCAACCAAGGGTGATAGTTCGTTCATGAAAGATTAAGTCTTTCATGGGACGATAGGGTGGATGTCCCTCTCCAGTGCCGAAACTAGCTACGTCAGACATCGCTCTCTCTTAAAATGACTCAGAATACTCACTCGCTATCCTAGATGTGTGACTCAAGGATTGATTCAGGGTGTAACTACCGATAGAGTGCTCAGGAGTAGGAAGTGGAACCCAAAACTGTGGATCGCGAGGCATGTGGGGACTGTCAGACACTCAGCAATTGGATTTTCGTGAATTATGGTTGGAGTATTTTGAGGAGTTTGAGTTTTTTCAGGATTTTTTATTAAAATCTTGTGAGAGATGATTTTTTTTGGATTTTTATTTATTTATTTTGAATTTTGAATTTTTGATCTAAGCTTTAGATTGACTCGATCTAACCTAATGTAACACCCCGTAATTTTGAGGATTTAATATTTAATTATTTTTGGGAGTTATAAAAATTATTTAAAATGGAGAAACTTAAATTCAAGTTGGAGAATTTATTTGAGTGAGCCAAATTATTTATAATTGGCGACTTTAAAGTTTAATTGTCCGAATTAATGTTTGCCGCATTTTGAGGTCTAAATTTGGAAATCTCAAAAAGTATTTTGGATGATAATTCTGAGTGCGCGGTTGAGTCCGAATGGGTCGAGATAATAAAAAAAGAGTACCCGGGGGTAGTAAATGGGTCTCGGGGTATTTTTGGGCATAGCCGGGCCCACACAGAGTGATTTGGGCCATTTTAATTAGGCCCAGATGGCCAAAAACGGGATTAAGAGTTTTTAAGCAAATTGAGAGACTAGGGAATGGCAGTCAACACAACTCTAAATCTAGGGTTTGAGAGAGGCACAGAGGAAAGCAAATCACGAGCAACTGGGAACTTTTTTGGAGGCAAACTAAGGGGCAAAAGTGAGGGCTCGTCATCAAACCATTCCCTACAACGGATAAGACTCTACGAACGATTTCAGGCAAGTGGTTAACTTGCTGTAATGATAGATTTATGATATCCAATTCATATTTTAGTGATGTGTAAACTAAAATTCATTTTTGGGTATAAATGGATGAAATGGGGTTTTGTTAATGGAATACTTGGCTGAGATTCAAAGTAAGAAATACGCGTGTTATATATCTCTGAGTATAGATATCTATTTAAATGAGAAATCGGATTATAAAATGGTGGAATTTAAATATTAAATTTGAAATTGTAGAATAAAGTTAATGGAGATTTATGGAAAAACTCATTTCGGAAATTATGAGATGAGTGGAGAAATTTATTATCTCAAGGTCCCTATGATGTGTAGGATGTGAATTAACCATGTTTATGAGGTGGGGGTAATATGATTAGAGGTTTAAATTAAGGTTTACAAACCTTGTATTTCGTTAATGGTGGAATTCAGTGGGGGAAGAAGAGCTGCCCAGGTATGATCGATCGATCGATCGAGGGCCATCGATTGATCGACGATGGGAAAAATTTGACAGGTCGGGTTGTTTATTACCTTGTAATATTTTTAGATTTTTGGGTATAATTTTAATTGGTGAAAAATCATAGAGAAATAAATATCTAGGGGCTCAAAAGATAGATATTAGGAATGTGCAATCGAAGTTAAGGGTTGAGACTTAAAGTGATAATTTTGGGTGAAACATATTCAATTTAATTATGGACCAAGTGGGTGAGTCGGGGTATGTTGGTAATTATAGGTAAATATAATTGGGAAAATTTGAGGGAGATGAATGTGTGACACATTGTGGGCGAATATGTGGGAATGAAATTCTGAGATGTAAAAATGGACCAAGTGAGCGAGTCCGGGTATGTTGGTCAAGTGACACCAAAGCATTAAATTAATTATTGAGAGAGTAAATAATTTAGAGTCGGAACACAGACTCGGGAAATATTAAGTTATGGGCTAAGTGACCGAGTCCGGGTATAATGGTTGGGCGATGCCAAGTAATCAAATTAATTGAGGTGCTAATTAATTAAATTAGAGTCAGACCATAGACTCGGATAGGTATTAAATTAATAGGTGTGTTAATTAATTTAATTAGAGTTGGATTGAAGACTCAGATAGGTATTAAACTAATAGGTGTGTTAATTAATTTAATTAGAGTCGGATTGTAGACTCGGATAGATAATATATTAATTAATGTATAAATTAATTAACTGAGATTCGGACCACAAACTCGGATTGGTGTGAATTAATTAATGTGTAAATTAATTAAATGAGAGTCGGACTACAGACTTGGATTTGTATTAATTAATTAATGTGTAAATTAATTAAATTAGAGTCAGACCACAGACTCAGATTAGTATTAAATTAATTGATGTGTTAATTAATTAAATTAGAGTCGGATCACAAACTCGGATTAGTATTAAATTAATTGATGGGTTAATTAATTAAATTAGAGTCAGATTGTAGACTTCGGAAGGTATTAAATTAATAGGTGTGTTAATTAATTTAATTAGAGTCGAACGATAGACTCAGGGAGGTAGTAAGTTAATTGAGGTGTGAATTAAATATATTAGAGGCGGACCATAGACTCGAGAAGATGATAAATTATTAAGTGAGATAATTAATTAAGTGAGTTGGGACATAGACTCAAAAAGTTTAAGGCTAGTGTTACGGATTTTTTAGTACACGGTAAAGACGGGATTTATAGTATATATATATATACGGTGTAGTGATAGTATATATATATGTGTATATATTGTGTGTGCCATTAAATATCAGTGATTAGATATTTATTTAATTTATATACTCTAGTGCTATCAAGGGAGGTTGCGTGATGTGGGTGAATCCCCTAGCTTGAGGAGTAGGGTGAGTATATCCCCAGGTCATAACGTCCGGTAGATGGGTGAGGGGATTATCTGACTTTCGGGGAAGGAATATGATCGCCTCCACTTCGTTTATGTTTTGGTCCAGGTTGTCGAGCGATTCAAACTTGGGTAACTAGGTTATGTGAGCACACCTAGTGAGATGGCACTTTAGAGGGAATCATCCGGCGAGGGTATACTCGGAGGGATGGATATACGTATGTTATGTGTGTGGTTTTTTTGTAAGGGTACATATATAGTGGTATTCAGTATTATATGCGGGTAATAATACAATGTGTGATGTATTTACTTTATATAACTTGTGACACAGTTATATGCTATTATGTAAGAGGGAATTAATTAAGTTAATTGGTGAAATAACTTATAAATTCATGAATAATTATACTCGGGTTAGAGCAATGTGGCAAGGGGAGATTATACCAGGACTAGTTGGACGGGGTCGTACAACTAGGTGGGGGTCAAGGTAACCGTTAGGTGTGCACATTAGTGGAGGGGTGAGAATGTCCACAAGGGAGTGCGACACTAACTTAAATATGAAGCGCATTCATGCATTTTAAATTACTGCAGTTAATTCACTTTCTAAATATTTTCAAAAATGTTTTGGGTTCTAACCCTTGCTATAAAACTATTTTCAAAACCTTTTAGGTGTCCAGCCACAGGGATGCCAGGATTGATATTCTATTCCAGGGACACGGAGCTGCGGTATATGTGGATGCCAGCAGGAGTTTGGATTAGACGCATCGTTCATTCATTCCTAGAGTAGGAATCAATTATCAGTATTAGTTTTATTTAGGGCTTGTCGTCCAGACTTCTCAGTGCAGTTTTCAGATGTATTTATTCAGGTGTTGGATGTTTATATTGGATTTCACTTTGGTGGCCGATGGTTTATTCGAAAAATTATTTAATTAATTATTCAGTTGAGTTTTATTCAGTTGTGTGAATGGTTTATATTTATTTCATCATGTACTGTTTTGTTTTAATTAAAAAAGTTAAAATTTGGCACCAGCTTTTAGAATACTAGGTAGTTAGTAAGTTTTAAAAAGTTTTCGACAGTGATGATAAGGATGAACCAAATGGGATTCCTGTTTTAATTTGGTATATGACTGATCACCTGGTATTTTATTAGGCGGGGTGTCACACCTAAGTCTACCTAGATCCCCGACAACGACGCCAAAAACTTCACACGACCACAAATGTGTCTAGTGTGCGTGCTATGTAGGCTTAAGTGCAAGCCTGTCGCTTAAGTAATATCCCGATAAGTCGAGTATCGATCCTTAGGTAAAAAGGACAAACGAATTCGTGATGATGTTGGAAAGATGAAGAAATCCTAGCTCTGACTCTAAAATAAATGAAAGGATGATTAGGGGAAGGAAAAAACTATGACTAGATGCAAATTTTAGAGTAACTACTAATAAAACTAAGAACTTGCAATATTGAACTATGCTAATTAAACTAAATGTCGGCGATAATTGGATCAAGGATTTAACTATGAAATGAGAACAAGAGGTTGGATTTAAATCCCCCTCACCCTAGTAATTCACTTCGTAGAATACTTGATTCGGAATTAAGATTTTAAAAGAACCCAGTCTTTATTAATCCTAAGCATTCTATATATGAGGGATAGTAACCCGCACCATATGAAATCAAAGGCAAGAACAAAGCGGTGTCGCATTAACCGATATGTGCGTTGTACTCTTAAGCATCCCGGTCACCTAAGGCAAAGAGATCAAAAGTCCTACGACGGTTGCAACAATTATACAACACGATTCATCTAAGATTTTAATTCAAAAGTCTATTTCCCATTATCGTGAATTACATCGGGTGGGTTTCATGCACCCCAACCCATAGAAAATTAGACAGACATGATTAACTTAGAGAAAAATAAGGGTTTTAAGACATAAAACATTAAATCTAAAGAAACTAATTGAAAAGATAATTGCAAATTCAAACCAATAATTAAACTAATGAACAATTAAAAATTAAAGGAAAGATGCTACTTGAAGTGCAGAAAATAAATTCAGATCCGTACAATAAAAACTTCTCATTAAAAAAACTAGGGTTTTTGGACTACAAAAACCCTCTACTCCTAATTAGCTAACCTAAAAAATTGAACTCCTATTATTGTGTAACTAAGCTGAATAAATAGCTCCAAAATTTACAAGAGTTTGACCCACATAAAACTATGAGAAAAAAAAGAAAAAATCGTGGAAATCCATTGCGGTCCGGACCCATCGGGGGAGGCGATCTGGATCGCCCCTTATTTTAAACAGAATTCCTTAGATTAAGGCAGTCCGGATCCTTTTTGGGAAAAAGGTCCGGATCGACCCCCTTTTCTATATAGTGACTTTTTTACCCGGGCGATCCGGATCCTTTTTGGGAAAAAGGTCCGGTTCGCCTGGCTTTTTCATTCAGATACCTTTTTTAGGAATCGGTCCGGATCCTTTTCTAGAAAAAGGTCCATATTGCCTCGGTTATTCATGAAGGGAACTTTTTCGTGGTTCTTCTCAACTTAAAATATTCATAACTTGTTCACCGTAGCTTGGATTGACTTGCCGTTTCTTCCAATGTTCTTATAATTGAATTCTCTTCAATTTCTAGTTGTCTTCAACTCCGAACGAAGGCTGCAAAATTATGGATTTTCCCCTAGACTTTCCTTCTTTAATTTCTTTCTCCGCTTTTCTAATTTCTTTCTTCCTCAATGCTTTAAATACCTCTAAAACTCAAGAGAAATACACAATACTAGATGTACTTGTTAGAAGGAGTCAATAGCAAAGAAATGAGATAATTACACTCATTCAAAAGAATTTGAGGCAAATTAAACCCCCTAACTTAGAGCTTTGCGTGTCCCGAGCAATGTAAAAGAATGTAACTATAGGTCAACTCTAAAAAATTTCGCTTTATTTGGATAGAATACCACTTTCACGGGAAAGCGATTGGATTTAGAGTATGCAACAAGCCTTTAAAATCCTAGGTCACCCTAGTAGGACGAGTTGTGTCTCGTGAGGGTTTGCAGTGAATATACCAACAAAATTCGACTTAAAGCAAATTAAAAATACTCAAAAATTATATAATTTAAAATTTTCTTGAAAATACTTATCATCAATCCAATTTAAGAATCTCAAATCACAGTGTGTGTGTGCAAAACCAGAAATTTAACCTTGAATTTCCACCGGTTGACCATTACGTTACTTATCCAAAAATTCATTTTGATTCAAATTCTCACTAGGTGCTCTCACAAACGAATCACTCAGAAATGTGGCTAGTTCTCTCAGTGTGCATGGTTTATATGAGTAAATGCAATGGAACACAAGTTCACGCACACGAAATTCAAAAGACAAAAATTTTTGGGTGAAAAAATCTCTTCATCGGATTACAGTTAACAGGAAATGGGAAATACTGCCTCTACTTCATACTTTTAATGTCTTTTATACCTTAACTCTCAACGCGGTAATGAATTTTGCAATTTGGACTCAGTTAGGACTTTTTCAGGTTTTAAGGTGTAATGGTTAAAAGGAAATGGTTGGGAACTTTGGAATTGGAGAATTTCCTTGAAATGTCCATTAGTCTTTTCTAGGATTTTGCCCTTTTTCTAATTTTTTTTCTTCATATTTTTCTTTTCTTTTTATTTTTGTTGAGCATACTTCTATTTTTCTCTTGCCCCTTTTTATTGCACCTTTTTGGACTAAATGTCTGAATTTTCACTTCTCTCAATTCCGGGACATTTAGGTTTTTTCGGGTAATCAAACGAAAGGGGAAAAATTTATTTGACTCAAATTGGTTAGCAAAAGGAAGATTTTTCACGACTTTTTCTGGCCAATATTTTTTTAGTGACAAACGAGGGCCTACTTCATTGTCCAAATTATTAATTGTGTTACCATATGCGTATCGAGGTACATTTTAGTTTAGATATTCATTTAACAAATTTTTCAAGACAACATCTCACACATTTCCCGTAACTGATCAAAATAAGGGTATCGAGATCATCAACGACTTTTAAATACTGAATTGAACTTTGAGTTAACTATTAACTCGGATTGATTTATTAACTCACAAAAAGGATAGGCTCGAATCTCACCGGGTTGGTTAATCTCCACACGTATTCGTGACGTCGTCCGTGTTCGCTCAATTTCCATCTTTGGTCAATTTTGGCTTTGTGCATTATATTTTTACAATTTGAGACTCTAAACCGAATTTTAATGGTATTTTTGAAAAATTTAAATACCAATTTTTATTTATTTTGAAGAAAAATATTTTTGGTTTTTTCTGAGTTTTTCAATTTTTTGGAAATTTCGAAGTTTTTTTAATTTTTTTATGGCATTTTGATAATTTGTGAAGTTTTATAAATACGCACTCGCCACCCCCCCAAACTTAGACTTTTGCATTGTACTCAGGCAAAAGGACTAAAATCTAAATAAGGAAAAATAAGAAGTGCGAAAAATAAAACAAACAAATGAACAAAATGCGGATTTTTATTTAGATTTATTTTAGTACATTACACATGGCAGAACAACAAAGAAAAAACATACAACCATACAAACACATCAAAAACAGGCCATCGATACATAAATCAACAAAATGCTTCACATAAGCTGGGTTGGAGCTACCGGGCGATGCATTTGAATCATAAGGATCACAGAAGAAGCTGGGAGGGGGTCCACCAAAATTGAGTTCATTCATGTGAGCTAGAAGCCTATGCATCATGCTCGTGTCCCTTAGGTATTGCGAGATGAACCCATCAACTTTTCCCTCCAATGGTGTGAGGCGTGCATCCGTATCACTATCGGGTAGCTCAAAATCATAATCGTCTTCGTCTGCATCGGATCCCACCCCTTGTTCCCCCATCTCGACATCGACCACTCCACATGAGAGGGCATGCCCCAAGGATAGCTTTCCTCTCCCAAAAATTGATTAGTTGGTTGACGCCACAACGACAGATGAAAGGATGAGCTTCCTAGACACGTACTCTGGATACTACCAGATCCCCCTATACGGACCCGACCAGGATAAGACCTTCTTCATAACCTCATTTGGGTTGTACTATTACAAGGTCATGCCGTTTGGCCTCTAGAATGTAGGGGCAACTTACCAAAGGTTGGTCAACAAGATGTTCAGTAAACAGATGGGAGAGATGATGGAAGTATACATCGAGTTAAGAGCAAGGACAAGGCCAATCACCTCTTAGATTTAACGATAACCTTTGAGATCCTTAGGAAGTATCGGATGAAGCTTAATGCAAGTAAGTGTTCATTCGGTGTCCAGTTAGGAAATTTCTTAGAATATCTAGTAAGTAAGAGGGGAGTTGAGGCCAACCCAGATCAAATCGATGCTATCACAAGAGTCCAGACTCCTCACCGATTGAGGGATGCTCAGAAGCTTAGTGGAATGCTTACGGTGCTTAATCATTTCATCTCCAAGTCTTCGAAATGATTCCGACCATTCTTTCAGCTTCTAAAAAAGGGCAAAGGCCACATATGGTATAATCACTGTTGTCAATCTCTGGAAGAAATTAAGTCTTACCTTAGCAAGCCGCCACTACTGATAATTCCAAATGACGGAGACCCATTGTATGTCAGACTTTGCTGTGAGCTCTGCCTTAGTCTGTGAAAAGGAGGGAGGACATCACCCGATTTACTATGCTAGTAAGACAATCATAGAATCTGAACAATGGTACCTGCCTTCAGAAAATCTTGCCTATGCATTGGTAGTCACTTCAAGGAAGTTAAAGTATTAGTTTGAAGCCCACTCCTTAACGGTAATCACTTCTTACCCACTCAAGGTCGTTCTACTGAAATCCGGCCTCTCTGGATAACTCTCAATGTGGTCAGTCAAACTCGAGAGATTTAATATACACTTTTTTACCTAGAATGGAAATCAAAGGCCAGGTCCAAGAAGATTTCATTGCTAAGTTCATAGGAGATCAACAGTAGACCAACTGAACAATGAGTAGTCGATGACATGGGAAGCACAGTTCAAATATTGGACCTTGTATATTGATGGAACCTCTAATTCCAAGGGAGTATGAGTAGGGATTGTTCTCATCACCTCCAAAGACACCGTAATTGAGCAAGGAATTATATTGGGATTTGAGGCCTCTAATAACAAAGCTGAGTTCGAAGCACTGATCGCTGGTTTGCAAAACGACAAACTACTAGGGGCAAAGCACCTCCACGTATTTGGTTATTTCAATGCCAAAGATGATCGAATGGCAATGTACCTTGCCATAGTAAGAGGTCCCATGGAAGACTTTAAAAAGGTGGAAATTCAACAGTTACCTCGAGGACAAAACAATCACGTTGATGCTTTAGCGGCGTTAAGCTCAGCAATTGACTCTAACCTAAGGAGGATAATTTAGATAGAGTTACTCACGCAACCTAGTATCGACCAGGCAGTCGTAGTCGGAAATTCCTCATCACAGATAAGGCCCCAAGTTAGAGTGACATACTGCTAGATGACATGACGTCGGCCCATCAGGTTAGGGTCAAGGCTGCTGAATTTTACCTCAACCCTGAAGAAAACCTTTACAAAAAATCATTTACAGGCCCTTACCTCCAGTGCTTGCACCCACAAGATGCCAAAAAAGTACTTTGTGAGCCCCATAAGGGCATGTTCGGGAGTCACATAACCTCGCATGCAGAAGGACGCATGTGCCTATGTTCGCAAATGAGAAAAGTTCCAGAAGCACTCACCTATGGTTCACCAACCTACTAGCGATCTAAAATCCCTCACCATCCCATGGCCTTTTTCTCAATGGGGATTAGATATTGTGGGACCACTACCTACTATACCTGGAAATCGCAAGTATCTACTGGTCACAAAAGATTACTTCACCAAATGGGTAGAGGAAGAACCACTGGAAAAACATTCAAGATTATAACATGACAAGGTTCATATGGAGGAACATCATAACTCACTTTGGGATACCAAGGGCTATCATCACCGATAATGGTACATAATTTAAAAGTGGTTTATTTCAAGATCTTTGTGATGATCACGACATCAAGCACCACTTCAGCTCTGTGGCGTATCCCCGAAGCAATGGACAAGCAGAGGCTTCCAAAAAAACCATGATCTATGGATTGAAAAAGAAGTTAGAAAGAACCAAAGGTTCCTAGGTGGATGAGCTTCCTCATGTTCTATGTGATTATCGTACCACACCCAGGAAATCGACTGGGGAAACACCTTTTGAACTCACTTATGGAATGTAAGTGATCATCCCTTTAAAAGAAGGTCTCCCTACTATGAGAATCACTCTGGTTGACCAAGGCCTTAATGATGAAGCACTATGCACTGATATTGACCTACCAGATCACCGACGAGAGCTGGCTTTGACCATGCTGTCTTTTTACTAACAACAACTAGGCAAGTAGTATAATAAGAGGGTTGACCCGAGTAAGTTTCTAATAGGGGACTATGTCTAGAGGAAAGCCCTTGATAGTGCTGTAAAACCATAGAATGGAAAACTGGGACCGAATTGGGAAGGACTCTTCAGAGTAATCAGAAATGATCTTCAAAGAGCATGTCACTTGAAAACTCTAGAGGACAGGGAGATACAAGGAGAATGGAACACGACCAATCTCAAGAAGTTCTACTTCAAGATCTTCTTCTTTATCTTTTAGTTAGTTTAAGAAAAATTTTATTTTCAAACTTGTGATTGCTCATTACACAATATTTAGCGAATTGGCCCCTATATTCTCATTTTTATTATGGATGTTTAACTTATCTTGATTATATCTCGTTAGGTTGCACCTTTTCCAATAATAACTCATTTGTGCCTATCTAAATGCCTTGCAAACAGGGTTTTTCGTAGTTATGACAAGTCAAGTACAAGAACTTCGAATTACTACCATCCTCAGGTCCTTATTGCAAACATAAGAAACCTCATGAGTTGCTTCGGCAACAACAAAATCCCTACAGGGGATCCTTATGAAACAAAGCCAACTCAGATTGGTCGCCTACTTTATTGGTCAGAAAAAAGCCTGCTCAGGGAGACTGCCCACTAACTAGGTGCATTCTTTCCATTACCTTACTTAAGGGAGTGTCACGACACGAACTGAAAGGTAAAGTAGATGGAATGACATTGCTAAGGCATATTGGATTTGAGGAATGTTAAAACATATAAAAAGTATAAGACTCATACTTAAATATCATTTAGTCGATCGAAAAGCCCAGATTGATTTAAACAAAGTAATAGTTCATCTAAGGCCTAAGTTGGTCAACCGGTGTTATTTTGGTCCATAAAGATACCAAGTAACCAATGAAAAGACAAGATTAACACAAGTTTAGTCATCATATGCTCAAAACATAAGAAAAGATCAAAAAAATTATTTATTGAAATATAAGGTTATAATCACATCACAGACTAAAAAGAAATACACAAAACCTTAGGTGGCCCAGGAAGGAGAGAAAGATACTCTGCTACAATCGCTCTCTGACCATCATCTGGTTTTGGAATTAACTCTTCTACATCTTCATCGAGGTCATTATCCAAAAGTTGGCAAGGAATGGCATCAGTCGAAATCCAATCATCATTTTTTAAGAAGGGGTTATGGTAATAGGCAGGTCACTCAGTTTAATATTTATACCACACTTTGAATTCATTTGGAGTCTTTGCCTCCTGGAGGGAACTTATCCATCCTCGAGCAAAGTCAACGTTTTTGCCTCCTTGAGCTTCGTTGGGGCATCTGCCCAACCAGCATTGTGGTTCTCTCCCCAGACTTCTCGGGGTCCCATCTTGAATGCATACCCCAGCTTCTTGACATTTTCTTTGAGCATAGCCACAAAAGTTTTCAGACTTGCAACCTCCTTACTCAAGGCATCATTCTATGATTGAAGGACTTTACCCACTTCGCCAACCTCAGTCCTCTCTAAAAGTTAGGCCCTCAAGGAATTTACTTTCTCTTGTACGGAGGCACCTATCTCCTCTATTTCACCTCGGTCTGATTCTTATACTTCTCATTCCTTGCCCTTAAGGACTTGCAGATCCTCATAAAGGCTTTGTGAGCCTCCAAGATGATATTTGGTCCAAGGATCTTCCCCATTTAGGAGTTAGGAGAAATATAGTGATCTAAATTAGGAAACTACAAACGACACACACCATACCAGAAATAAAAATATTAGCATGTGGAGATTCAAGTGAACACATGAAAAAAAGAGTAAATTCCATTCTCATGTATCATGAAATGGTGGCCAAAGGATAATACATTAAGTTCCCCAAAATAGTTATAAACTATCAAATTAAAGATCGTATAAGGAAAAAAAATCCTAGTATACAATCCCTAATCCTTCACTTGATCTTCATCAGCAGTAGCCTTCCTTTTGTCGACCACCTGCTTCTCCATACTAACATCAACACCTTCACCAGCCTCAACAGGAATAATCTCCGTATGACTAGCAACTTGGTCACCATCTTATTCATATTCCACAAAAGTATTAGGACCAGGAGAATGAAGGTTAAAAAGCTTAGAGTCTACAAGAGTTCTAGCATCCTTAAAACCTTAGTTCCATCCCTTCTCGAAGGATACCTTACACCCATAGGCCAGTTGGCGCTCAGCATCATTATAGGCTTTATAAAAGACCTCGCGATAGCTCACGTCTTTTTTTGGGGAATATTACCATCTAGTTTAGCAACCTCGTCAGATAAGGCCTTATTTGTTCTTAACAATCACCACCTTCTGAGTAGCCCCAAGTGCGTTATTGGCCATGGATATTTTTTCCTTATCACGTTCCCACGCTTGACGAGCATCAATAAAGGCTTGCTTCTCGGCTTCTAGAGTGTCTTTCAGTTATTGCTCTCTCCTGGAGCTATCAACTCGGGTGTCCAAAAGAGTTGTAAAATTAGATAGCATCTGCAAACAGAAGAAAAGAGCAGAAAATCAGAACAATAACAGGAAGACTAAAGGAAAATAAATAGGGGAAAAAACTTATCAGAGCTATTCCTTGCTCAATTTTGAGTGTGACTTGGGATGATCCCAACCTAGATGAACGCTCGCGATCAGTAGTGAGCACGTTTCTTATCAAAAGGCCAGGGGCCAAAGAAGGAGCATCACCCACACTAGCCCCCTTAAGACTTGGGAAAGAAGGTACCCCATAGGACTGCAAAATCAACCTCCTCTTGGTTTCCACTCGCTCCTTTTCTTTCCTCTTCTACTTTTATCTCTTCTTCTCTTTCCCCTTATCAGATGGGTCAAAACCACTGTCCTTAGGGGAATTATTTGAAGATTTCTTGAGAGACGGGATCCTATCAGATAAGACCAGATGGTCATCATCTTCAGGGAGCCTCAACTTTCTCCTCCTCTTCTTCTTCTTCTTCTTCTTCTTCTTCTTCTTCTTCTTCTTCTTCTTCTTCTTCTTCTTCTTCTTCTTCTTCTTCTTCTTCTTCTTCTTCTTCTTCTTCTTCTTCTTCTTCTTCTTCTTCTTCTTCTTCTTCTTCTCCTCTTCCCTCCTCTTCACTTTCTTCCTCTTCACCATTGTCCTTTTCTCCCGAGCCTTCCTCTTCAATAACGACTGGCTCAAAAGGATCATATAACAACCCACCATATTAAATACCGAGTGATCAGTCCTGTATAAAATTATAACAGAATATCCAGTTCGTTCACTCATAACATCACTTTCAAAAACTGTTAATTACTAATCACCTACATTAGTTAATTAAGCTGGTGCCAAATTTTAAATCTTTTAAATTAACATGCAATGATCTGAATTAAATAAATAAATAAACCACATTCAACATTCAAATTGACCAACATCATAAATAGCGAAATAACTGACTCAAATAAAATATGACTAGAATAAACACTCCTGCCTGAAACTCCAATCTAGTAATCCATATTTAAAATTGAATCCAACAATTGAAAATAAACGCGGTACAATATCTCTGGAAATAAGTACTAGTAGAAGATGGGGGCAACATGCTCAACTGAATAGATATAATTATGCATATGATCTGAAAGGAATGCAGGTATCTACTACTGAGGTCCAGAAAGTGTCCACAACGAATATAGCACGTCAAATGAGAACGAACTCCTAGGTTGGGCATCCCTGTGGCTGGGCACCTAATATGGTTTTAACAAAATAGATTTGGAAAACGGGTTAGAGCCTGAGTAAAACAGTTTAAAAATATTTTCATGTATTTAAAATGCATAATCAACTGATATTATATACATGTTAGTTTCACTTTATATCACTTGAGGTCCTCACCCCTCAACTATTATGCACGCCTAACGTATTCTACTAACCCGTCCAACTTATGCTACCCCACCTAACTAGTTCAAGTCCATTATCTTACCACACATACTTACTAATGGTGCCCACACGCATTACCCATATAATACGTTATTGATTTTATTTCTCATATCATTTAAATCAATTAAGAATTCACCAACTAGATATTAAGTGATATGCCCGAAGTGTACCCTCGTACTCAGAGTCACTAACCTCAACCTGTCTCACAGTTGAGTTGATAGGAACCTTACAATAGGCATCCGAAAGGTCATCCTCTCCAACGTCGGCCCCTCATTGACCAACCTTGACTGGTCAGCAGTCGAGGACAGCAACATCTTGTGGGCTCGAACTACTGCCAGTCCCGTCCCCTGCTTCAACCGACACTACATCCGACCCTCTACCTAACCTCAGACAGTCTCCTAGGCCGAGGATATGTTAATGTATGATAGGACAATGCAACACTATCGGACTTCCCCAACCTTATACTCGGCCAAGCCGTGGGAACAACGAGTAATGGCACAGGTCCGAGCATATGCAAACATATGAAAGACTTGGAACACGTCGGCAAGACAGTTATAACTAAATCATTCCCCTCACATGAAGGAATATTTAGTCATCATTATCTACATGAGATCAACCAGATGTCAATAGGACACTAATTGATTCTCATATACATGCTAATTACATGCCTTGGGGGTACACTACACCCCCCAAACACTATATATACTCGTCTTCTCCTATATAGTAAGGGATCCTAAATTACAACCCTAGAAAAAACTCTGTTTGTATACACAGTAGAGTGAGAGAGTGAGAGATTGTATCACATGCCATTTAGCCCCATTTTGGTGACTCTTACTAACATACTCACAGTGGATGTAGGCCAGATTGGCTGAACCACTTACATACCAGTGTTTCTCCTGTTATCCTCACCTCATTCTACTAGATATATATACACTTGTGCTGCCATTGTTATTACCAGCTTGAGCATTTAAACACCTTATCTGGTGGTGTTGTTTATAGCATCATCATTTTAGCGCCATCTGTGGGAACGAGAAGCTATATCTCTTCCTTTTTGAAGCTTGGACTTATCGGAGACTCTAGTGGTGCACCAGTCCTCCCCCATTGCGTGGAGCTGTGTCACCATTGAAAGAGATCCTCAAAGGTATCAAGCTCTCTAGTGTTTTCATTTACAATCTCTCTAGTATTTTTCAATGGCACCAGAGTTACCACCTCCACCATTTAGTGTTAAAAGCCCTAGTTGTAGTCAAGCACCACCCTAGTTCGAAATGGCTGAGGTGGCAGCAGCCTTGAAGTACTTATCTGCAACTCAATAAGCGATGCAGGAACAATTTGTCCTGCTAAGCCAGAACATAATAATGAGACCACCTGGGGTCTCACCGGAGATGATAACTCCGGCAGCTGCTCAGCCACATCATGAGGCCAGGGGACCACCCGAGGCACCATGAAAGGACCTACATACTCCTCAGCGGAGGAGGGATGTTCCTGACCCTAGGCATTTATGCCTGGGGAGGCAAGGAAGCCCTTGACCTGAGGATAAGTACGATGAAATTGAAGTAGAGGATGCTCCGGTAGACTGTTGGGAGCCGTATGAGGTCTCAAACGACACTGTAAGTCCTATCCAGTAGAGTTGAGGTTAGTGTGAGAGACGAGACAGTGATGCATGCCAAAGAGGATCATCTTTTGATCGCTTGAGTAGAGGGTCGACCTTTAAAAGGCTCGGCCCAATTAATGATCTGAGGTAAAGGCGGTCCAGATCAAGAACTCTTGCTGGCTCTAAAAGGGAAGGAGGTGATTCGTCCCCATAATGGCCGAGACTGTGGTCAGGGGGAGGTCAACAAACGACGTTATGTAGTAGCTGAGGAACCCTTAGTCCACCCCTTGGAGGTTGCTGGGGATAACCTCGACCAAGACGACAATGCTAAACCATGGATCAATTTTATTCAGAGGCTTGAAAACAAAATTGGAGATCTCTTGAAAAGTCGAGACCCGTTTCAGAGGTGATACTTTGAGGGTTCTCCATTTATGGTAAGGATTGTCAACTTCCCAACCCCATCCAAATTTAAACCTCTAATGGTGTCTCCCAAGTATGATGGAAGTACCAACCCAGTCCATCATATTGAGATGTATCAGTTTGCAACTGACATCTATGCCATCCCTGATGAGATGAGGTGTCGAGCTTTCTCATGCACTTTGACCGGGTTGCGCATATCTGGTTCACTTTTCTTCCTAAAAATTCAATTGAGAGTTTCAAAGGCCTTGGTGAAAGGTTCATTCATAACTTCTGTTTTGGGGTGAAACCTCAGAAGAAGACAACCCATTTTCTCTATGTCAAGAAGGGTAAGAATGAAAGCCTTAGAGATTACATCGCGAGGTTTAACAAGGAAAATTTGGAGGTAGAAGATTACAAAGATAGCATAGCCATGACAACTCTCATTGGGGGTTTGCAAAAGGGAGAGCTTTTATGGAAACTAGCCGAGGATCCCCCTAAGTCAATGGCCGAGTTGTTAGCAGTAGCTAGAAAGGTCATGAACACAAAAGAAGCAATGGATGCAAAGTATGAAGATGATAATGGAAGTAGTAGTGGGAATTTTCAAAAGAAAAAGGATGGAAAGAAGAGGGCTGCAAACGATAAGTTTGCAAGTTATGCTCCTTTAACTGTGAGCTGCGAACACATCCTCAACGAGATAAAGAATGATAGGTCACTGAGATGTCCAAAGAGGCTGAAAGCTTCTCCATATAAGAGAAACATGAACTTATGGTGCAGTATGTGGATGGTAGATCTTCAAAGGGAGGAAGAGATGATCCTAAAAAGAAAAGAAATGATAAATGCCCCTGCTAGAAGAGCTGATGCCTCAGATGATGATGACGATGATCCTGATCTCCCACTAAAATACGACAATGTCCCAGTAAAGAGGGTCGGTATGATTTCATTTGGTGTGAATACTATCTTCAAAGGACTAGCAAGGGATGGCTTAGAGGTTGCTGATTGCAAGGCTCACGTGGCAGAGGCCAAAGCAGTGACTAAGTCCGAGTTTGTGAATTTGGATTCTCCAGAGGTTAAAGATGAGAAGAGAAATAAGGTAGATATGGACACCCTCGTAGTTCCCTTCGCACGACTTGATTTCAAGGGTATCTTAGCTCCCCATGATGACCCTTTACTCATCACCACAAGGGTGCATGGATGAGAAGTTCAGAGGATCCTTATAGATGTGGTCAACTGTGCAGAAATTATGTTTTGGCCCTGTTTCAAGAGTTTGAGTCTCAACCGAGCAAGGCTTATCCCTTACCATCACCCCTTGATTGGATTCAGCGGGTAGAAGGTCTATTCATTGGGAATGTATGAAATGGATGTGAGAATGGTAGATGAATGTCCTAAGAGGTTGACCAGAAAAATTAATTTCTTTATGATGGATGAAAATGTTTTCTCAGCCTATAACCTCATCATGGGACGAGTGGCCCTCAAGAAATTTAAGGCTATTCCTTCAACAGTCCACCAAATGCTAAAATTCTCTGCTCTCTATGGAGTAAGGGAACTTCAAGGTGACCACACATCAGCACGAGAATGCTACTTCAACTCTGCAGAAGAGATAGAGGCTCATAAAAGGGCAACAACCACTTACAACATTGACACACTTGACCCTAGAGACGAAATAAAACTCAAGAAGGGGGAGGCTATGAAGGAGGTAGAATCCATCGTCCTCAATGAGGATGAGCCGAAAAAACCATCCAAGTCGACAAGGCTCTACAACCTGAGATCAAGGATGAGCTAGTGAAGCTGTTAAGGAAGAGACACAAAATCTTTGCTTGGAGCCATGCAGACATGCCAGGTATTGATCCTGAGATAATGTGTCATAAACTCAATGTTGTAGAATATACCAAGCCCATTAGGCAGAAAAGAAGGATATATTAAAGAGAGAAGTATGAAGTCATCAGAGAGGAGGTTCGAAAGCTTGGAGAAGCTAAGTTCATCAGAGAAGTTATATACCCTGAGTGGTTATCCAATGTTGTCATAGTACCCAAGAGTAATGGGAAATGGAGGATGTGTGTAGACTTCGCCAATTTAAACAAGTCTTGCCCAAAGGATAGTTTTCCCCTACGTCGTATAGATCAGATGGTCGATGCCACTGCTGGACATGAGCTCATGAGTTTCATGGATGCATACTCCGGGTATAATCAGATATTTATATACTCGGCTGACTCAGAGAAGATAACCTTCATTACAGACAAAGGGACCTATTTCTATAAGGTTATGACCTTCGGCCTAAAGAACACAGGGGCTACATACTAACGTCTTGTAAATAAGATGTTCGAAGATCAGATAGGCAAGACCATGGAAGTTTACGTGGATGACATGCTGATAAAGAGTTTGAAGGTGCACCTATGTGTCCGACCTTGAAAGAACTTTTGACACCATTGATAAATATAGAATGAAGCTCAACCCGACCAAATGTGTCTTTCGAGTAGGAGCAAGAAAGTTTTTGGGCTTCATAGTCAATCAAAGGGGAATAAAGGTTAACCCTGATAAGATTAAGGCTTTGATAGAAATTAAGACACCCAAAACCATCAAAGATATTCAGAGGCTAACCGAACGAGTGACTGCACTTAACAGGTTTGTATATAAAGCTACAGATAAATGTCTTACTTTTTTTAAAGTTCTTAGAAATGCCTTCGAATGGAATGAGGAATGTGACATAGCTTTTAAAAATCTGAAGTCTTACCTCGGTTCCCCTACTACTATCACGACCAATTCAGGGTGAGAAGCTATATATATACTTAGCTGCCTCAGAGTCATCCATCAGTGCTGCAATAGTAAGAGAAGAGGATGGAGTGTAGAGACTAGTGTATTTCAGCAGCAAATCACTTTAGGGTATGAGCAGAAGTACCCCCGGATTGAAAAATTAGCCTGTGATTTGATACATGCTTCTAGGAAGATGAAGCCATACTTCCAGGCTCACTCCAAGGTTGTCCTCACTGATTCCCCACTAAGACAGGTCCTTCATAAGCCTGAGAAGTCAGGAAGGCTAATAATATAGGCAATCGAGTTTGGGGAGTACGATGTTATTTATCAACCCAGGGTTTCCATCAAGGGATAGGCACTTGTAGATTTTTGTGGCCGAGTTTACCTGGGCTGAGGCTGAGGTTGAGAAGAATCAAGAGTCTGCAGATGTGCCAGTAGAGAGTAACGTCAATCAAACTTCGGACGAGGCCGAGACAAGTGATGTCAGACAAAGAACAATTGAGAGTGAAGAAGATGGATACCTTTTCAGGCAGGGGACTTTAACTGAGGGTAACTTCTCTTCCTATGAAACCATCTGGAACCTCTTTGTTGATGGGTTGTCCTATGAAAGTGAAAGTGGAGCAGGTTTGATAGCATCGGTACCAGATGGTACAGATATTGAATATGCCCTGAGGTTTAACTTTAAAGCTTCCAACAATGAGTCAGAGTATGAGGCATTAATAACATGTCTCTCTTTGGCTAAATCCCTTAATATTAGCTAGCTCGTAGTCCACAGTGACTCAAGATTAGTCGTGAACCAAATCCTAGGGGTGTATGAGGCCAAAGATGAAAGGATGGCCAAATACCTGAAGAGAGTGAGAATGATTCTAGAAAGCTTTAAGGAAGTAAAGATGAAGAGGATACCTCAGCTAGATAACAACCGAGCTGATGCACTCATGAGGTTGGCCTCAATAACAAAAATATACATAAGGAGAATAGTTCTAGTCGAGATTCTGCTCAAGCCAACAATCGAAGAGGAAGAGGTTGCTAAACCCTGATTAAATATAAGTTTGGGGGCCTTATGGATGGACCCTCTTATCAAATACATTAGATAAGGACTACTACAAGAGTCAAAGCTGGAAAGGAGGAAACTAAGGTTCAGAGATGCAAAATTTTCTATTGTAGGTGATGTCTTGTATAAAAAAGGATTCTTGCTCCTCTCCTCAGATGTGTCCACCCTTTAGAGGTTCCACACATTTTGCACGATGTTCATGAGGGATCTTGTTCAAGCTACATAGGAGGTAGGCCACTGGCTAAGAGGATAATTACTCAGGGATACTGGCAGCCTACCTTGGCTAAAGACGTAGCGGTGTATGTGAAGAGATGTGATAAGTGTCATAGGTTCTCCACCATTCCCCATCAGCCTCACCAACCTATGACTTCTATAAGTTCACCATGGCCATTTGCAGTATGGGGCATTGATTTGTTAGGACCCTTGCTAAGAGCTGTAAATAACTATCGGTTCTTAATAGTGGCAATTGATTATTTCTCCGAATGGGTAAAAGTCGAGCCAATGATCACAAGCAATGAGCAGAAGACCTTCCAGTTCATCTGGAAGAACATCATATGCAGGTATGGTCTTCCAAACACCCTCATCTCAGACAATGGAACCCAATTCAAGAATATATCCTTAGAAAAATACTGCGAAAGAGTAGGGATCAAGCAGTTCTTCTCTTCTCTTGGACGACCCCAGGGAAATAGCCAGACCGAGGTCACAAATTGAACAATCCTTGATGGGATAAAAAAAGGCTGGAAGAGGCCAAATGAAGGTGGATAGAAGAAGTATATGCCTTCCTTTGGGATTAAAGGATGACGATGAGGACACCCATAGGGGAAACTCCATTCATGCTAGCTCACGGTCCAGAGGCTGTTATCCCAACAGAGATAGGTCTACCCACTCATAGAGTTCAGACATAAGACCCTTAGAGCAATAGGGAAGATATAAGACTTGATCTTGATTTGATTGAGGAAAGAAGAGAAGATGCAGAGATAAGACAAGAAGCCTATGAGCAGAGAATTGGGAGGTTCAATAATCAGAGGGTAAAGTCAAGGCCAATAGCTGTGGGAGACCTAGTCCTCAAGAAATTGTGGCAGAAAACCAATAAGCTCCATCCCAACTGGCATGGTCCATATAGGGTCATTAATGAGGTTGTGCCAGGTACATATCGACTAGAAAATATTGAAGGAGAACCTTTCTCCAACCCTTGGAATGCCAATCACTTAAAGAAATATTAGTTATGATGTTACAATTATTCTTATCTTTTTGTAATACATGTATCTATTTATACAGAGGATGTTAATGAAAAGATAATAATGTTGTAATGATACTTTTGATATAATGTATATGTCTTTAAGATCTTTAATTTGGTCAAATATGAGGTGAAACATCATCAACTTGGTGACCTTAAACCTTTAAACATCATTAATTTGGTGAAGTATGAGGTGAGACATCATTAACTTGGTGACCTCAGACCTTAAACATCATTAATTTGGTGAAATATGAGGTGAAACATCATTAACTTGGTGACCTCAGACCTTTTAACATCACTAGTTTGGTGAATTATGAGGTGAAACATCATTAACTTGGTGACCTCATACCTTTTAACATCATTAGTTTGGTGAATTATGAGGTGAAACATCATTAACTTGGTGACCTCATACCTTTAAACATCGTTAAATTGGTGAAATATGAGGTGAAACATCATTAACTTGATCACCTCAGACCTTTAACATCATTCATTTAGTGAATTATATGTGTCTGCTATTATTTACTTTGATTCCCATTACTCAAATTGTGTAATATGATGGATAAATGAAACATCATAGACATGAAACATCAAAACAATAAGTAAAGAAAAGCAACACAACTGAAGGAAATGGAATTGAATTCATTCAAGATAAAAAGTGTTACATCATTCTAAGAGAAGAGGATATATTTCATCAAATAAGAGGGGTTACACAAAAGCTTCACAAAAATTCAGACATACAGAAAAGACACTCAGGTATTGAGGCTTCAGCCGACCCACTAGCAGCAGGGTTTATTACCTCTGGCACTTGATTGGTAACTTCAACCCCTTCATCCTGGTGTCCAACATTCTCTGTCTCAGTCACCTCAAGCGGGCTCATCTCAACTGGGCCACACTCTTCAACCTCTTGTAGGGCCTTAGCAAGTTGAGCATTTCTAAAAATGAGGCCAATAAATCCTCGATAGATAGACTTCTAAAGATTTTTTGCTTCATGTCAGCCCATCGGCTGGTTGCCTTTATGCCCCTCTCCAGATACTCGAGGATCAAGCTCATAAACTTATCGAAGACTTGATACTCCTTGATAATTATCTCCGAAGCATCCTCCATGGCAGCCTTAACTGCAGCATCAACCTTGGACTGAAGGATATCATCCTTTACCTTTAGGGGCTTGGCATGATCAGTCTTCATGCGAGAGATCTCACCATCCATTTCCTTCAGATCTTTCCTTAAATCAGTAATCTCCCTCTAGAAATTAACTTCATCCCTTTTATCATCCTTTCCCTTCTGGATCAGAGGCAGCCTCTTCAGAGTACAATCTGCAAGACGATGAAGAGAAAGGGCACTCTGTAAACAGAAGAATCTGACACATTAGCAACAATGAATGGCTAAGAGAAGAGGTAACACTTGAGAAAATTGCAAATAAATACCTGAACTGCCCTATGAACTGCAAAGTCTGCCAGCAGAGGGACATCCATCGAATGAAGAATGTTCTTATCAACCTCGATCATTGCGTGGTCGAGGGCATCAGAAGCTCGGGCACTGTTGCCAATGAGGATGTCACTAATTTTTAGCTGAGAAAGCCGAGCCGATAGAGCATCATCTGAGGAGATTGGTATACCACACTCGGTATTTTGAGCTTTACTAGGACTTATATGGGAAGCCTCCTCTTCTTTGATGTCTCAACAGGAGCTTTCCTTTTATTATGTGGGAAGGGGGTGGTGCAATCTTGACACCACGCTTCTGTAGTAATTTTGTGATGCTGGGAGCAGACATATTCCAAAGATATTCAAAAATTCCTTCTAGTCTCTCTTCCAAAAGAAAACATCGGAGTTAGAAGATCAGACACATGAAATCTATGAGACTAGACTTGGTGTAAAATTGCTTGTTCTAGAATACTTATGAAGCTTGACCAGAGGGCCACTCCCAAGACCCGTTCGAGATAAATAATAAGGGGTCATTAGATGCTCGTATTTAACGAGGTTGCCAACTTCACTCTGGATATGAAGATCCTTGACATTCTTATGGTTATCTTGGCTCAGTCCAGGGTCTGCTTTGGTCGAGAAAGAGACCTTGTCCCGACTCAGAGGAGTCATTGGAACGGATATTCCACAAGCCTAGTTAGGACCAAACTCCTAAACCCCTGAGGCAAAGAAGAAGCGCGACTTCCAGTTATGGTTGGAGGTCTGAGTCACCAATAACATTTTCTTCTCAGACTTCTTGGCTACAAAGTGATAGTAGTCGGGGTGATTTTTAGCAGATGAGGGTATGTATCAAGCTAAGAATACCCTAACTGTAAGGTTGGTATAATGAACCACCTTCCAGAGTATGATATCCCCAACCAAGACGCCCCAGGCATTGGGGGGAAAGCTGAGAAGGAGCAAGGTTAATAAAAAAAAGAACAACTCAAATAGTGGGGTGAATTGGGAGACAGAAGCCAAGTTTGAACATCTGCTCATAGTCGCATATCTCTCCATCTCGTCCATCGAAGGCTCTCTCATCCTTCAAGGGTTTCCTTAAGGTAACAGATGAAGGAATGGCATATAGATGTCTGAAGATGAGAAGGTCATATTCAGTGACAAAAGTCTTAGGACCATTAACCTTGGAAGTGTCTAGTTCACTCCCTTCATCATTAACTTTCTGAGTCTAAGCTTCAGAGGCGGCACCACCGGGAAACCTCTTCGTAAACTCAACGTCAGTAGCAGCTGATAAAGGAATGGCATCAATAGGAGGGGAAACTGCCACACTGGGCTCTAAGATTTCAACGGAGGAAGACCTACGAGAAGTGCTAGCCTATTGATGGGATGAGGAATGATCAGAAACCTCTACTTCCTTAGAGGCTACACTTCCCTTGGGGGTGCAATCCATAGCCTCTTGAAAAGAGTCTACAGACTTAGGAGCCTCAGAGGTAGACATGGGGTATGAAGAAGATGACTCAGACATTGGCTCAGGAACCTTAGGGACTTTAGTAGGTTCAGTAGGCTCAGGATATATGATTTTCAAGGGTGGAGGAAAAATTGGTTTGAGAGGAAAGGCCTCATCCCTACGAGCCTCCTCATGGGCTAAATCTGTCTACCTAATCTTTTTAAAAGTTTTTTCACGAAGAGATGGAAACTCTTCATCAAGCTTATACAAAGGTCTGAGCATATGGTGGACGACACTACACTTGAGGGAAAAACTAAAAACATGCAAATAACTTTTACAACTTGAACTAAAGATTAAACAAGGAATCCAAAGGGTTCTCCCCAAGAACACCAAGAACACCAAGAACACCCTAAGCTATTTCACCAAAGAAGATGATCGAAAGGTCACCAGAAAACCTAAAAGAGGGAGGTTTGTGGCTGAAACAACCTCAGAGTATACTGGTATGGATCCAAGACTAGTTAACCACTGCAATCCTAACTTTATAACCACTTGAAAGTGTTGGAAACCCTCGTCGAAAAAAGAAAATATAGCCGAAAAACTAAACTGTAAAAGTAATGACCAGAAATGGAAAAAGAAAGGCCAAAGGCAATACCTGACTGGTCGCAAGTGAGGGTGGAAGAGATTGAGAAGCAAGGAAAACCTTGGATCGCAACACAACAATGGAGGGCTTGAGAGATTTGCAGTTGGAGAAAAATTATAGGCGGGAAAGCTAAAGGAAGAGGAAAGAGAAAATGAGGAAAGAGAAGGGTTTTAAACCTTCTCAATGATGGGGAGCCGTTTCTAACACCCTCATCATTACCCCAGGGAACTCAAAAGGTGCCGCCAAAACTGTCATATCTTGGGGAAAATGTAAGTCGCTTTAGTGAATGACATGTGTCCAAGGAACCACTCCAAACCCCTAGACATCAAAACGTCCCTTTATTAGCCTAACTCTCATATCCCCTCAGTCACCTACTCACACAGAAGACTAAGGGCCAGGGGGTGATTGATATGACCGAAGTGTACCCTCGTACCCAGAGTCACTAACCTCGACCTATCTCATAGCCGAGTTGACAGGAAGCTTACAATATCCATCAGATAGGTCATCCTCTCCAACGTCGGCTCCTCATTGACCAACCTCGGCTGGTTAGCAGACGAGGTCAGCAACATCTCGTGGGCTCAAACTACTTCCAATCTCATCCCCCTGCTTCAGTTGACACTTCATTTGGACCTCTACCTAACCTTAACCAGTCTCCTAGGCCGAGGATATGCTAATTACTGATAGGATAATGCAACACTATCAGACTTCCCCAACCTCGTACTCGGCCAGGCCGAGGGAACAATGGGTAATGTCATAGGTCTAAGCATACGCAAACACATGAAAGACTTGGAACACATGGGATAGGTAGTTATAACTAAATCATTCCACTCACACGAGGGAATATTTAGTCATCATTATCTATATGAGATCAACCAAGTGTGAATAGGACATTGGTTCGATTATCATATACATGCCTGGGGGGGACATTTCACCCCCCATGCACTATATATACCTGTCTTCTCCTACATTGCAAGGGATCCTAAATTATAACCCTAGCAAAAACTCTGTTTGTATACACAGTAGAGAGAGAGAGAGAGAGAGAGAGGCCATTAATGCCCCATTTTAATGACTCTTACTCACACACTCACAGTGGACGTAGGCCAGATTAGCTGAACCACGTACATACCAGTGTTTCTCCTCTTATCCTCACCTAATTCTACTAGATATATATACATTTGTGCTTCCATTGTTATTACTATCTTGAGCTTATCAACACCTTATCTGGTGGTGCTGTTTAGAGCATCATCATTAAGTTTCCACATTCTTGGGTTATTTTAGATATCACAATCTTTCTCATATACTAAGCACACACAGTAGGATAAACCACAAGTATATATATATATATATGTACACACACACACATCACCCCTATGCTGAGACCTGCGGTGCATGCATACTCTGCTATTAAGTCTCGATACATCACGTACTAAATAAAGGACTATCGGTTCAGAATCACTCTCAAACCATAATATATAATTCACGCATAATTAGAGGCAAACATAATTCTTTACCTTTGGCCTACGCACATACCTACTCACCCAAATGACTGGGCACACCCTCATTCACACAAGAAATGGTCATCCCTAAGTTCTATGGGCAAAGTTAGAAGTCTAAAATCCCCCAAGATGGTTCATAGAGATAAGACTGTCCCCTTTTTAAACCTCCCGCTAAAGCAAGCAGTGTAGGTATGTCATACACATAATAAGTCACACATTAGGTATTCACACAACCTATGTACATATATTCAGTAAAGGTAAGCACGTACCCTATAATATATTCTGGACATAGTCTATATAACTCTTGTATAGCCTACGTATTATTAATATACCGTTATACTTCTTATTCGTATATGCCCGAGTGTTTCCCATCACTTGGAAGGTTACCAATTGTTCCTTAAGTCAATTCAGTATCTATCTCACTCATACCCTACTGGTCTAAGTCACCGGTTCCCTAGGAATCCCCGTGCTAAGATAAGGTTCCTCGAATTCAAATCTCATTGCAATTGTGTCCAACTAATGTTAGCCCTAAATTCTCCTCATGTGATTAAGTCTCAGAACAATCCTTGGCCTACTGGTATTTAGTATAACTCCCATTATATTTAAAAATTACCTCAAAAGTTAGCCCGATCGCTTCCCACGCAATTCAAGCAAAAAGGGAGAAATTTATCAAAATCTGGGCAGCCGAATCCATTCGACGTTGGACCGAATAGATTCGCCTGCCAAATCGATTTGTCTAAGGAGATGAATCGATGCTCCTGTAGCAGGTCTTCATCTTCTTCCTTCATCAGTTAAGGATTTCACCATTTTTAATCATCCAAAACTTCATTACATGATCCCATACTCCCAACCAAACCTGCCAAACATTATCCTAACATATATGCACGATTTCTAACATTATAGAATCATCAAATGATCAAAAACATCTTTAAATTAAATAAATTCCAAGATAATCCTCCTAAACCTAAAATTATCATTTTTGTTCAAGAACTCAATTAAAAACCTAGATTTCTTCATAAGTTTATAGTGATGAATTATAAATTTCATTTTACATGCATAAGGTGTATATCCTAACTCAAACTCAACCAAAGAACATGTATTAAATCTCCAAAATTAAACCAAAATTCATGAAAGTCATAAGTTAATCATCCTACTCTAATATGGATGGTATCTCTTTCATAATTTAAGCAAGATAAATACTTGCCTCTGTCTGAAGGTCTGATCCTCTGTAGAAGAATGTCATGTTTATGATTCTCTCCTCTCGATCTATGTGATGGTGATGTTTGTGGTGCAAGAATGGTGTGATATTCCCTTGGGGTCTCCTATTTTATTCCTCTTATGGCCTCACTGTGAGTTTGTAACTTCTAACCCTAGTTCCTCTAAAATTGCACCGGGGCCCAAACTAAATCCGTGAGTACACTTTTTAGACTATTTCGACCCTTCTGGACACATTGACACACTCAAAATGACCATATGGAATATCAAAAGTAAAATTATATTTTATTTCACAAATTAAGTCCTAACACAACTGATACGCACGTCCCGACTAAATTTACCGCAACTGTAGTATTTTCGCTCTCGACAATTATATTATTTCCTATATCATTATTATTACTCATTCACTAAGTAATATTCAATATAAATAAATATTAAACCTTATCTCACTAATTAATATTTATTTTACTGGATTAATTTCCAAATATAATTTAATTAATCCCAAATAATTCCCAATATAAAAATCAATAAAATTACGGGGTGTTACATACTTCCCCTAAATAACGTATTTTCATCCCAAAATTCGGAAAAATGAATTACCCGGTATGAACAACTATAGATACTTTTTGTGCATCTCATCTTCATGCTCCCAAGTAGAGTCATCGACATTATGATGCCACCACTAATCCCGTACAAGTGGAACTACCTTCGACCTATGTATCCTCTCTCTGTGGTCTAAGATAGCAACCAGCCTCTACTCAAATGAAATATCGGGTTACAAATCGATCTCCTCCAAAGCAGTGTGAATGTGAGACAACTCATCCCGAAGATACCGCCTCAGAGAATATATATAAAATACGTCATGAATCCGATGCGAATGCTCAGGCAACCCAAATCTGTATGTAATCGGCCCAATCCGCTCAATGATAGGGAATGTCCCAACGTAATTCGGTGCCAACTTCCCTTTCTTTCCTAACCTCATTATCCCCCTCATAGTAGATACACATTGCAACACCTGATCCCCTACATTAAACTCCAAGAAGTACTGCTTAGCATCCAAATAACTCTTTTGTCTGTCCTAGGCTAACCGTGTACGCATTCGAATCAACTCAATCTTGGCTGACATATCTTGAATCAACTCCGTCCCGAGAAGCTTGTTGTCCCCCAACTCCAACCAATAAGCGGGCAAACAACAAGGTCTACCGTATAATGCCTCGAATGGTTCCATGATGATCATGAACTTGTAGGAGTTGTTATACGTGAACTCTACCAGTGGGAGATATTGCTCCCAATCTCCCCAAAAATCAAGGATACACATCCGTAGCATATCTTCCAAATCTGATTAGTCCTCTCTGTCCACCCGTCCATCTGCAGGTGATAAGCCATACTCAATCTCAACTCGGTACCCATAGCCTCTTAGAAACTCTCCCAAAATCAAGACACAAAAATCTTGTCCATATTGGACACAATATCTAATGGCACCCCATGCAATCTCACTATCTCAGCAATGAAAATCAGGGCATACTAAATCGTGGTATAATCAGTCTGAACTGGTAGGAAGTGAGCTACCTTAGTAAAATGATCCACTATCACCCATATAGAATCATGACCTTGTTGTGAAGTAGGTAACCCAGTAATAAAATCCATGGAAATGCTCTCCCATTTCCATATCAGGGTTTCTAACGGCTATAAAACCCCTGTTGGCTTGTGATTGTCCACTTTCAACAACTGACAAGTGGTACACCTCGAAACAATCTCGGTGATGTATCTCTTCATCCCAATCCACTAGTACTACCGTCTCATATCTTATTACATTTTATCCCCTTTAGGATGTACTATAAATTGCGATCCGTGTGCCTTTGCCATCACTGTGTGTTGTAAATCTTTCTCCATGGGGACAATCAATCTCCCATTGAATCGTAAACCTCCCTCTGAACTAACCGAGTACGATTCGTCTCCCCCAGATAATAGTTGTCTAATTAGATTTTGACAAAAAGGATCTACTGCCTGTGTCTGTACCACCCTTGTAACAATCAGGGGGTGATGGCCATCACTGGCATAAATGATCGGGCAACTGAATCCTAATTTCCTAACTCCTTTAATTTCACCTTCCACACCTCAGACACCTCACCTACTGGTTTATGGATCAATACGTGCACCACCACGTTAGCCTTTCTTGTGTGATTTTGGATATCGAACTGATAATCCTTCACAAATTCAAGCCACCTGCGCTGACGCATATTCAGATCCCTCTGAGTGAACAAGTACTGTAGTTACTTATGATCTTTTAATAAGCGAAACTTCTCTCCTAGCAAATAGTGTCTCTAAATCCGCAACGCAAACACGACTGCTGCTAACTCCAAGTTGTGGATGGGGTAATTCCTCTTATGAGGCTTAAACTTGGCATATGCTATAGCCTGATCCTCCTATTGTAGCACACCCCTAAGTCCTTGTAGGGATGCATCAGTGAAAATAAGGTAGTCTAGTCCTGCCCTTGGAAGTGCGAGTACGGGTGCTGAAGTCAACTTGTCCTTCATCTCATCAAAAGCCAACTAATAGGTGTCATCCCAAACAAACGGTACACCTTTGTGATTCAAATTAGTCAATGGACCCGCAATCTTCGAGAATCCCCTAATAAACTGTCTGTAGTACCCGACTAACCCCAAGAAACTGTGCACCTCTATCGGTGTCATGGGTTGTCCCCACTCCCTCACTGCTGACACCTTACTAGGGTCCACTAATATACTCAACTCAGAAACAATATGCCCTCAAACTGTACTTCACGTAGCCAGAACCAACATTTTTCAAACTTTGCATACAACTGATGCTCACGCAGTGTCTGTAAAACCCAATGCAAATACTTGTCATGCTCCTCCTCGGTCCAAAAATAAATCATAATGTCATCAATGAAGACGATAACAAACTAATCCAAGAAATCTCTGAACACCCTATTCATTGTAACACCATGCGCCCCCGAAAAGATACGCGGTGTGCTACTACGATAAATATAAACTAAAACAATCAATAATGAGTATAGAGAATCTAAATTACCACAATTAAAATATAACAAATCCATAATTCTTTTATTTCCACAATAAAGATTACAATAAAGTCTCTCAAAAATAAAATTCCCCAACTAAATATTACACCACTAATTTAAATATCAAAATGCATCTTCCAATCCATGCTCTAAAATAATTCTTCAAATAGTCCATAGCGTCCAATCCACGCTAGCCTGCCAACTAAAAGAAAATACGGAGAAATACATAATATGACAGGAATATATGCTAAAAAATAATTAACATGGTGATTAAATCGCAACAATACGATTCCGCATATACAAATGAAATGCAACACTCAAGCATTATATCAATTAATTTCTCAATAACACATAAATGAGTCACTCGACCTCACCTCACCGTGCCTATGCATTCTAAAGCATATCCAAATTTTGGACTATTGGCGGGTGCCTATTCTCTGTGCCATATTAAAATCTCATGACATGATGCTCAAATCATAATAAAATATATCACAATGAATCAAATTTAGATTCCAACAATCATTTCAGATTTCAAAGAATATCACAATTCAATATGAGTGCAATCGACATAAAAATCAAAACAGAATACTCTCGAGAGAATTTAGGAGCATATTGTGTAAGTCCCGTACCTCAAAATCATCACATGAATCATCACATAATTTTAGCCTCAAAATCTAATCACACCATTACGTTCTTCTCGCAAAAATAATCATATCTCATTGTAGCCCAAACTCGAGAAAACACCAAATAAGCCTTCTAATCTAAGGTTGAAATCTTGAATAAGTTTAGGGCTATGGTTTGTAAATGAAAGGGAGTAATTTTGGAGAGGTCTTCTGGTTGAAAAATTTGAGAAAAAGTGATTTGAAAAGTCCATCCACGAATTAGTTGTGATATATAAAGGATTAAGAGTTTGATTAAGAAAAGAGTTCTAATCATATACAAACACTAAAAATCAATTCAGACGATTGGACTATTGGAATTGGATGAAATTAGGGGACGTGGTAGCTGAAGACAGGAAGTATATGCACAAAACATTTCAGCACGATCGGACGGACCAATAGTTTTAAATATTTTTTTGTTTAGAGAGTTTTATGTTTTGAGGACTCTTCTAAGACTTATATACATAGGAAAACATAAATAAAAACCTTGTTTTAATTTCGATTCCAATTCCATTTGAAAATTTATTTTTCAAATATAAAAACCAATATTTTAAATTATAATATTTATAAAATCCAAAATTTCATCTTTCTTCGATTTCCAAATATAATTTAAAAAATTCCCGTTTAAAAAATTCGGGTTGTTATATTCATCAAGTCCATAATTATGGCTGGTGCAATTGTTAGCCCAAATAGCATAACTCGAAATTCGTAGGACCCATATCTTGTGAAAAAGGCAGTCTTAGACACATCTTGCTCCCGTATACACAATAGGTAATAATCGAATCTCAAATCTATCTTATAGAAGTAGGAAGCTCCTCTTAACTAGTCGAATAAGTCATCGATTTGTGGCAATGGATACTTATTCCGTATCGTAATTTTATTCAACTCTCAGTAATCCACACACAAGCGTAAATACCCATATCTCTTCTTTACAAACAATATGGGGGAATCCCAAGGCAACATGCTACGACATATAAAAACCTGCCCCAACAGATGCTCAATCTTATCTCGTATCTCCCTCATCTTTATAGGAGACATACGATATGGTGCACGAGCTATTAGCCGAGTGCACGACTCCAAGTCAATGACAAACTCAATCTCTCTACTAGGGGCAGTTCTGGTATCTCTTGAAACACATCAGCAAACTCACATACGACAGGGATCGAATCAAGGGAAGTCACCACCCCCTAAGAGGTTTCCTCCTCTATGTAGTACAAATGAGTGGACGATTCTCCCTCAGGATGAGGCATCTCCACTTGGAACATCTCCTGGCCAGGGATTGCAAACACCATACTCCTACTATAGTAGTCAATCATGCCCTATACTCATCTAGCCAATCCATGCCTATGATGGCATCGTACTCGGACATATCTAATACAAGAATATCAGCAGGCAAAACTAATCTTCGAATATCTATACTCACTTCTCAACATATAAAGAATATCAACGTCCCATTACTTAGTGTTGAGTATACACATGTAATTGTACTATCTGCTGTCTCTAATAACCATGCGACTCTTGCAAATCTAGTATCTATGAATGAATGTGAAGCCCCAATGTTAAATAAAATGCGCCCCAAAGTGCCATGGATAAGAAACATACCCTCAACAGCGGGTGGAGCCTGTGGATCTACAGCGTGGTGGACGTGGTACACGCGCCCATACTGTAACTGCTCAAGCCCCTGTTGAGGCAGGGTTGTTAGAATGGCTGGTGGTACAGGTAATGTAGGTACGGGTGCTGGTGCTAGGAGGGCGACAATGAAAATAGGTCTCTACAGATCTTGGCAGCCTCCCTACTACTGATGACCCCTGACTTTATTAGGGAAGTATTATTGCTTGTGGATAGTCTTGCGATAAATGAAACACTTGCCTGTAAAATTTCCTCCCCTATGGCCTGTTGGCCTTGACCCCATTGGCCATTACCACCCCTACCATGGACCTGATGAAATCGATGCTGGCCCGATTGACCCTACTGACCCTGTTGGCCCTGCGTGAATCCACCTTGTCCCTACTAATAATCCCATGAATGGAACCTCTTAGTAGCATCCCCCTCGTGGGGACCCTGCAAACCCGGCCTCTGCTGACTCTAAGTCGACTGTGCCCCGCTGGCACTGCTACCCCTAGTCTTGCCCTTCTAGATGGACTCTCCTGCTTGTTTTGCTCCCCTTAATATGGAAGTGGTGATCCTGACAATGTAACCGAGCATCATTCAACACATCAGTGTATGTCTTCAACGTAGGCTTACTCAACAGATGCTGTCGGATCCTCCAAGTAATACCATTTGTACATAATTATATCATATTTTCCTCGGTAGGTACCTCTCCTGGAACAAAGTTAAGCTAATATCATGAATTCTTCCTCACACTTAGCTACGGTCTTCCCCTCCCGGGTGAGATCTAGTAGTTTTTGCCTCATCTCAGTATGGATGGCAGATGGGAAGTATTTGTAATCGAATTGCTCCCAAAACTCTTGTACTGGAATACTATCTCTCTCCTCCGCTGTGCTAACACCACTTCACTGCCGCCCCAACTAGCTTAAATGTTGCTAGAATCTTCCTTTGAACATCCGTGCACTCGTACATCCTCAAATGCCTCTGGATGTATTTCTTCCATTGGCTAGTAACCACTACATCCGAACTCCTTTGGAATTCAGAAGGGTGTGCCTTATGAAAGGCATGTCTAACTCGCTCCCAAGAAGAAGGTAACGCTTGCATCTGAGCTGCAACTATAGCCAATGCTGCATTAACCACCTGTGGAATTATAACAATAACCTCTGCAACATTTATGGTACCCTGGTCTAGAGCTGCCGAGGCTCTAACGGTGCCTCTAGGGTGGATCATGGTGCACTTCGAGGAGGGATCTGAAACGAGAGAGAATTTTCCTTCAATCCACAATTCATTATGTCTTAAAATAGCTGAAGACGTAAAGGCGTAATAAAGAATACAATAGTCCTAATACTAGGGTTCTATATCAAAGGACGCTACGCTGAAAATCGTAGTAAGTCGCACAGATCCTAAAGACACTATAACTTGGATTTGATACCATCTGTGACACCCCTCCCAATTAAATACCAGGTGATCAGTTCTTTATTAAATTAAAAAAGAATATCCAGTTAGTTCATTCTTAGCATCATTGTTGAAAATTGTTAATTACTAGTCACCTACATTAGTTAATTAAGCTCATGCCAGATTTTAAATATTTTAAATTAACATGCAATGATGTTAATTAAATAAATAAATAAACCACATCCAACATTCCAATTGACCGAAATCATAAATAGAAAAATAATTGAATCAAATAAAATATGACTAGAACAAACACTCCACCTTGAAACTTCAATCTAGTAATCCATATTTAAAACTAAATCCAACAACTAAAAATAAATGTAGTACAGTGTCTCTGGAAATAAATACTAGTAGAAAATGGGGGGCGACATGCCCAACTGAAATAGATATAATGATGCAGATGATATGGAAGGAATGGAGGCGTCTACTACCGAGCTCCTGCAAGCGTCCATATCGACTGCAGCATGTTAAATGAAAAAGAACTCCTAGGATGGGCATCCCTGTGGCTGGGCACCTAAAATGGTTTTTACAAAATAGATTTGGAAAATGGGTGAGAGCCCGAGTAAAATAGTTTAAAAACATTTGCAAGTATTTCAAATTCATAATCAGTAGATATTACATACATGTTAGTTTCATGTGCTCTCACTTGAGGTCCCCACCTCTCAACTATTATGCACGCCTAACATATTCTACTGACCCGTCGTACTTATGCTACCCCTCCTAACAAGTTCAAGTCCATTATATTTCCACACATACATACTCGTGGTGCCCACCCGCATTACCCATACAATACATTATTGGTTTGTTTTCTCATATCATTTAAATCAATTAAGAATTCACCAAATAGATACTAAGTTTTCACATTCTTAGGTTATTTTAGATATCACTATCTTTCTAATTTACTATGCACACACAGTAGGATAAACCACAAGTGTGTATATATATATATATATATATATATATATATAATACAACACCCCTAGGCTGAGACCTGCGGTGCATGCATACTCTGCTTTCAAGTCTCGGTATATCACGTACTAAATAAAAGACTATCGGTTCGGAATCACTCTCGAACCACAATATACAATTCACACATAATTGGAGGCGAACATAGTTCTAGGCATTTGGGCTACGCATATACCTATGCACCCAAATGACCGGGAAAACCCTCATTCACACAAGCATTGGTCATCCGTAAGTTCTATGTTATGAGGTACAAGTCTAAAATCTCCCAAGATGGCTCATCGGGATAATACTATCCCCTTTTTAAACATCTCGCGATTGCAAGCAACGAAGGTATGTCATACACAGAATAAGTCACACATTAGGTATTCACACAACCTATGTATATATATTCAGTAAAGGTAAGCATGTACCCTATAATATATTCTGTATGTAGTTTATGTAACTCTCGTATAACCTATATATTATTAATATACCATTATACTTCTTATTTATATATGCCCAAGGGTTTCCCATCACTTGGATGGTTACCGATTGTTCCTGAGTCAATTCAGTAGATATCTCACTCATACCCTACTAGTCTAAGTCACCGGTTCCCTAGGAATCCCTGTGCCAAGATAAGGTTCCCCGAATTTAAATCTCATCGCAATTATGTCCAATTAACTTTAGCCCTATATTCTCCTCATGTGATTAAGTCTCAGAACAATCCTTGGCCTACTGGTATTTAATATAACTCACATTACATTTAAATATTACATTCAAAGTTAGATCGATCGCTTCCCACGCATTCTAAGAAATAAGCGAGAAATTTATCAAAATCTGGGAAGCCGAATAGATTCGACCTTGGACCGAATCGATTTGCCTGCCGAATCAATTTGGCCAAGGAGCCGAATCGATTCATCTGAAGGAGGTCTTAATATTCTTCCTTAAACAGCTACTAGTTTAGCCATTTTTAATCATCCAAACCTTTATCACACGATCCCATACTACCAACCAAACCTACTAAGCATTATCGTAACATATATGCACGATTTATAATGCAATAGAATTATCAAATCATCAAAAACATCTATAAATTAAATAAATTCCAAGACAATCCCCCCAAACCTAAAATTATCATTTTTGTTCAAGAACTAAACTAAAAACCCAGATTTCTTCATAAGTTTAGAGTGATGAATTATAAATTTCGTTCTACATGCATAAGTGGTATATCCTAACTCAAATTCAATGCAATGACATGTTTTAAATCTCCCAAATTAAACCAAAATACATGAAAATCTTCGATTGATCAACATACTCTAACATGGCTGGTATATCTTTCATAATTTAAGTAAGATAAATACCTGCCTCTGTTTGAAGATTGATCCTCTGTAGAAGAATGGCACGTTTGTGATCCTCTCCTCTCGATCTACACAATGGTGGTGTTGGTGGTGCAATAATAGTGTGATACGGCCGCGGGGTCTCCTCTTTTATTCCTCCTATGTCCTCTCTGTGAGTTTGCAACTTCTAACCCTAGTTCCTCTAACCTACCAGAAGTTATACACTTAGAATTTTTGTGGGTCTTCCTTCCTCAAAAATACAAAAGACCAAAACCCTCCTAAGGTGTCGGTTTAGCCTAAAATTGCCCTGGGACCCAAACTAAACCCTTGAGTATATTTTTGTGACTATTTCGACCCTCCCGGATACACTGGCGCGCTCAAAATGACCATATGGAATATCAAAATTAAAATTATATTTTGTTTTTCCAAATTAAGTCTCGACACGACTGAAACATGTGTCCTGACTAAATTTACTGTCACTGCCATATTTTTACTCTTGACAATTATAATATTTCCTTATCATTATTATTACTCATTCACACTAAGTAATATTAAATAAAAATAACTATTAACCCTTGTCTCCCTAATTAATATTTATTTTATCGGATAAATTCTAAAATAAAATTTGATTAATCCCAATTAATTCCCAATATAAAAATCAATGAAATTACGGGGTGTTATAGATCAACCTCAGGATCTCTTAAATTAGGAACCTTGTCGACAGGGAGAGCAATAAATCTAGTTGTAGTATTTTTATAATCCAACTAATAAGCTGCTAACCTGAGATGCTCGCCATCAGGTAGCCTCAGGTTAGCCTCAGATTCTATATGTCAGGATCGATATTAGTTGCGCGAGCCACAAAACAGAGGATGAAAGGACAGTTATCAAAAGACAAAAAGAGGAAGAAAATGAAGACCAAGTGAAAAACAATAAGATAAAAAGCAGCCACCTATGTGCTTCTCTCCATAGTAAAAAATTAATGGGCCTCTTTGTCTCTCGCCCGCATGAGCAAGAGGATATTGCCAATTTCTTGCAATAAAACCTTGGGCCCAATAATCCTTGTGCAAGTCTGGAAGGTTTACCACCAGGACTTTATAATCCTTCCTAGTCTTCAAGTAAATAATTCCTTCCCTTGTTCTCGACTATACATAACAGTGATAGATTTTAGTAAGACCCAACTTTATGTCATACATGGTGTTAATCCTATGATCGAGTTCACTATTTTCCATACATTAGGGGAACATTGAGCAGGAACTACTTCAAAGTATCTAAAGAATGTAAGGAAGAGAAGGTTTGGAGGAAAAGTCAAACCCCAAAGGTTAGCATAAGGGTATGAATCCAGTGCCCCGTTCAATGTCATGCACATTTCTAGGTAAGGGGGCACAGTCAATTTCTACCCAATCAAGAATATTGTACTTCTTCCTAAATTCCTCTATTGATTTATTATCAAGCATTACCATGAACATATAATAACCCTAGATATAGTTACAAAAAAATGAGAAAAAGAGGAAAATCGAGAAGGTGAGCTAAAATTACGAAAATTAACAAAGCTCTGAAGATAAAGAAGACACTAAAGAAGACGAACATTGCGAAGCTTATAGAACAAGGAAGAAGGTGCACTGAACTTAATTGACAAAAATAAATGTATCTCTAATTTTAAGTTCGATGATAATGATCACATACGATCTCCCAAACAATTTTTGGCAGTTCAAATTCCTAGTCGGACGACAATACCCTCGTTCATTCAAATAAATTACAAGTATGCCATGGTGTTTGGCTCATGAAGAGAGTACGCTGACCAACTTCACCAAATCTATCGAGATGCCATTATATCAACAAGGCCACTAAATATAGTTAAAAATTATTTGCCCATAACTCATAAAAGCCTAAAATTTTAGGGGCAATTATGGGGACCCATTTTTATGATCAATGAAAGTAGTCGACCAAGCCGCTCAAGGGGATGCCCGAACCAAATCTAGTGATTGACCAATACACATATTTAATATGTAATGGAACATTTAGAGAAATTATCAAATCAATATCCAACAATATCTGTAGAGATATTTAGGTGGTTTATGATATATCCCACGTGACTAATTGATTCCTTACACAACTCAACCTCTAAAAAATGAGATCTATAAATTGTAAACCCTAACCCGGGGCAAAGGGATTGGAACTTGGGATTTGATAAACACTTAATAAGACAAGTAACCTCTGCGTTGATGTAGCCAAGTTATCGAACCATGTATATCGTTGTTGTGCGTGTGATTTCCTTCACTTTCTGTCCTTTGTGACTATTTTCATATATTCCTTTATTATGATAATTTATGCACTCAAAGATGCCATCAATCTGAAAATCCAGTACCCTCCCAAAGCCCAACGTTACCTTCCAGTCACATGGCTCTTATCGACATACTTTTGGGTTTGGATTTGTTCCTTCAAAAAATGACTACAAGATTGTAAGGGTTGTTAACACCCTACATTGTCAAAATGGTAACAAAGCTCCACCCGAGATAGAAATTTAGGAGCATAGTTCTTGCTCTTAGGGAATCATTAGTGAAGGGGTTTTTTCATATGAAATCATAGATCGATATTCGCAGTCCTATTTGAATTGTGTGGCTCATTGGATTGGATACACTTCTAAAAGTTCAGATGGCTATCGTTTTTTGATTGTGTCATTTGACATGAGAGATGAAGTTTTTGGTTCTATAATGATGCCATATGGTGTAAATCAATTATTTGGATTGAGTGTTACAGTATTTAGTGGTTTTATTTCTTTGATATAGGGGTAACCACTAACAAATTAGGTTATATATGGGTGATGATAAAATATGGTTAGAAGAGTCTTGGACAAAGCAATTCACTATTGGTCTAAAACTGTGGATTTATGGGGTTCCATTTGTCCTTCAAAGTAATGATGATGTATTAATCCGAACAAGCTATAGAGATTTTATTTCTTACAATCCCACAAACCAACAAATCAAGAAATATGGAATTCATGGAAATGAGTATTCATTTTATATAAATACTTTCATAGAGAGCCTACTCCTTATTGAGGGCCTAAATGGAGTTTCAGTTGCTCGCAAGGAATCATCTGTGCATCCTAAACAAGAGGATGAAAGGCCAAAATGTAATATTCGTTTATGTAGCTATTGGACAAAAAGAATCTTCTGTGGCTCAGGTAGTTACTACTTTCCTGGAAAAGGGAGCGATAGAGTACACTATTATGGTAGAGTAAGCATAGAAAAAAGAGGCAATGTATGATAATATTATTTCTTATACATTAATTTTAGTCTATAGTATATCTAGTGCTGTTTATGTTGATTTTGATTGACATATGACTGTCATGGGCTTGTTTAAGGTCATTGCTTTTAATGGATGGGCTTGTTTAAGTTCATTGCTTTTAAGGGCTTGATTAAGTTTATGGTTTAGAGTGTAATGTCATTAGTTCATGCCGGGTGTGATGTTGTGAGTGGCAGGATTGTAGCTAGATTGGACAATTAAATTGGGGAAAGATGCAAATGCGAAGAGCAGTCGAAGGAGTAGATGTGACGGATGATGAGATTCCTAGTGTCATATGATTTTTTCATTTGGAAGCATATGGAGGCCATTTTTCCACGAATAATATGACCCCTAAGATCCTTTAAAGTGGTCTCTAGTGGCCCATAATTTTTCGATATATAAACGCTCATTGCAAATCATGCGATGGATGCAAAAGGATGAGAGCCATCTCTCGACGAGACATGATGACGTTGACCTCTATTCTTGTTATCAAGATTCTTGACTATTGGGGCATCGACTTCATGGGTCTTTTCCCTCCCTACTTTGGTTTATTATACATCCTTATCACGGTAGATTATGTGTCAAAATGGGTTAAGGAGATAACTACTAGGACAAATGACAACAAAGTGGTGATAAAGTTCATCCAAGAACACTTACTTTCTTATTTCGATGCTCCGAAGGCGATTATTAGTGACAACGACAAGCACTTTTGCAATAGGACATTTTAGAAATTAATGATAAAGTATTGCATCTTCCACAAGGTTAGGATGACTTATCATCCAAAAAAAAATGCACAGGCCGAGTTAGAAAATCATGAGATAAAGCAAATTCTTGAGAAGACCAATGATCCTAATTGAAAGGATTTTTCTACCAGATTGAATGATGCGCTATGGCATTACCAGACCGCCTATAAGAACCCCCTTGGGATGTCCAAATTTTTCTTTGTCTATGGTAATCCTTGCCATATCCCTATTGTGCTTGAGCACAAAGAGTATTGGGCAATCAAGGGGTTGAATTACAACCTAGATAAATCTATCGAAGTGCGAAAACTTTATTTTCATGAGTTTGAAGAAATACGCAATGATGCGTATGAGGGCACCCACATATCCAAAGAAAGGATAAAACTCGCAGATGAGTGTACTATCCATCGAAAGGAGTTTCATCCCGATCAAAAGGTGATTCTTTACCACTCGCGATTAGACTTGTTTCCCAATAAGTTGCATTCAATGTGGAGATCTAAGACATGAAAATATAGTAAGAGAGATTAATTGGTGCGAATACGAGTCGATATTTCCCGTATTCCAACAACCGTGTTCCGATGATGAAATCTATTCACCCTAAATATTTCTCCTATCTATTTGTGTGTGTGAATTCGTGTTCCATTACATTTACTCTTTATATCACGCTCATTGAGATAAAATAGCCACATTTCGAGTGATTTGTTTGTGAGAGCATCCGTGAGAATTTGAATCAAAGAGAATTTTTGAAAAAGTAACGTAATGATCAATCCGTCAAAGTTAGAGGTTTGATTTTTGTCTTTGCACACACACACACACACACACACATACACACACACACACACACACACACACACACTCTCTCTCTCTCTCTCTCTCTCTCTCTCTCTATGAATTGAGATCTATCGAATAAAAATTTAAAGTGAATAATTTTAAGAAATTTAAATTGTACAATTTTTAATTATTTTGATATTTTTCTTGAGTTGAAAAAATGAATTTTGTGGGTAAATTCACTAAAAACCTTCATGAAACACCACTCGTCCTACTAGGGTAGCCTAGGGGTTTAATAGCTTGTTGCATGAGCTAAATTCAATTACTTGCCCGTGAAAGAGGTATATAGTCCCAACAAAGTTTTTGAAAGTTTCTTTCACTCATGCTCTTCTTCTTTTACATTACTCGGGATGAGCAACATCCTGAGTTAAGGGGATTTGATTCGGCGTAAATATTTCATATTTATCTCCGTAATTTAGGCATTTTTATTATCCCGTGCGGTGTAAATAGACTGGATTTATCTCGTATTCATGCTACTAACCATTTTCAGCAAGTATTTATTATTTTGTGTATTTCTCGTGTGTTTTATAGGTATTTCGTGCAAGTGAACGCGGGAGTTAAACCGAAACAGTGAAGGAAACAAAGGAAAGGAAGTTGAAAGGCATTTTTGTAATTTTTTAGCCACAGTCCGGAGGTAGATCCAACTGGAAAGTTTAAGATCTTGAAACTACAAGAACACTAGAAGAAAAATCGCCTTAATTCGAGCTACAGTGAAGAAGTTACGCGAGTTTGAAGTCGAGAAGAGAATTCAGGAGCAAAAGAGAAAATTTAGAAAAGTTGATCTACGAACCTGTTCGAATTCCAAGGGAACCGATTTGAGTGACCTGACCATGCATTTTTATTTTATTATGAATTTTACTGTTTGGGTTAGGACTCTTTCAAAAATGACTTCAATGAGTTGTAACTTAACATTAGGCATACTTTTACATTAGTTTAACCTAGTTTTAGAGAGAGAAAGGAGGCAAGGATATAAGAAGATTATTTCTTCATCAAGTTTTTGATCTGTGGATCTTTTTCAAGAAATATTCAATGTAGTTTTTTCTTATTCTCCTTTGCTCTTTGATATTAATCATTTTTCTGATATTCTGGCGTCTTTTATAATTTATTATTAACTCTTGCATGCTTAGTTACATATTAATGATAATATATGATTACATGCAAGCTATAAACCATTTTATGTGTTAGCAACACCATGTTTGGCTAGTTTTCCAAGGGTTGGGATGCATGAACCCAACCCTACATGTTTTGCATGGATATAAAATATGTTCTTAAATTAAAAAAATAATTGAAAATGTGGCATTTTGTTAATATAACCGTTGTAGGACTTTTAGCTCCTTTTGCCCAAGGTAACCAGAGTGTTTAAGAATGCGACGCACATATTAACAATCTTGTCACGCACTTTATTTTTATTCTTGGTTATGTATTCCGCGGGTTAATTTCTTTATATATGTAATTCTTGAAACAAATAAGATTTTCTTTTCAATTAAATATTTAATTCTTGACTAGTTTTGTATCTGGTGAAATTATTAGGGGTCGGGGGATTGTATTGGAACCTTGCCTTTCTTTCATTGTAATTAATTAACCAATCTTTATCTTGCAAGTGTAGTGAGCTTAGATACGATTTAATTTCTTTCATTAGAAGTAGTATACAGATTTCCACCATAATCATCTTTTCTTTTTTCTGTGAGTCGATCGTTGATATTAGTTCTCTACCTCAGTATTCGTCACGAGAGATCATCTTAGTCACTGAGTTCGATACCTAGTTTATCGAATTATTACTTAAGCGACTGACTTACACTTGAGACATAATTACACGCATTAGAGACACATTCTGAGTCGTGTCAAGAATCAATTTGTATTTTCTTGGAAACTGTATGACATTCCTGGGATTGATCCCAAAATCATGTGCCACTATACTTCACATAGATTCAACATTCCCATCAATCACGCAAAAGGCCCGCCAAAAAACCTTAGAGAAGGCGATAGTTATGGAAAAAGTGGGGAAACTTTTGGAGGAAAGATCCATTAAATAAGTTCAATTACCCAAGTAGCTCTCTAACCCGTTTATCATTAGGAAGATGAATGTGAAGTGGAGAGTCTTCATAGACAAAGACAACTTTACTTTGTCAAAGATCGACCAGTTAGTCGACACCACAGCTAGTCATGAAAGGATGTGTTTCCTGGATGTTTAATCAAGGTATCATCATATCCCTCAGCTCGGACCTGACCAGGAGAAAACTTCGTTCATAACCACCCTGTGCCTATATTGTTACAAAGTTATGCTATTTAGGATCAAGAACTCTAAATCAACTTACCAACGGCTGATCACCAATTTTTTCAAACATCAGCTGGGTGCCACCATGGTAGTCTACATATAGTGGGTCGAAGCTGAGTCATGCAGTTCTGAATGCCAATAAAGTGGCCAAATTCATTAAGAAAAACATCATCTGTCGATATGGGGTCCCACACGAGCTAGTGTTAGATAACGGGTTACATTTTGAGGCAGAAGTCACAGAGGTGGTCAACGAGTATGGGATTCAGAGACACAAATCTTCTCCCTACCGACCTCAAACTAATGGTGCAATCGAAGCCACTAATAAGAACCTCAAAGCCATCATCAACAAGATGATCGAAAGTTATCGAGATTGAGACGATTGAATCCCATACATCCTCTGGGGCTACCGAACCTCAATTTGAACCTCTACTGGGGCTACCCCTTACTCTCTAGTCTATGGCATGGAAGCAGTCTTACCCGTGGAGCTAGAATACCCTCATTACGCGTCATGCTTGAAAGCAAGGTCAGTGAGGAGGGCTGGAATCAAAGCCGCCTCAATGAGCTGTCACTCTTGGATGAAAGGAGACTGAAGGCATTGTATCACATACAAGGGTACCATCGTTGAATAACACGTTCATTCAATAAGAGAGTCAGGGACCGCGGTGTCCAAGAAGGGGATTTATCCCTCAAAGAAATAATAGAGCCCATCTGGGACCCCAGAGGGAAATTCAAGACTAATTGGAGCGGCCCATATATTGTCAAGAAGATCTTATCCGGCGGTGCCGCCATGCTCACCGACTTTGATGGAGAAAGGATGGCTCGTCCAGTCAACCTAGATCGTCTCAAGAAATTTTATCCCTAGTCCGCAATTTCGATGCGCTACGACTCTTCTCATCTCCCTTCTATTCTTAAAAAAAAATCTCTTCATTTCCCTCTACCCATAACTACGTGGGACTGATCCTCTACCAAAAAAAAAATCATTCCCAGAAAAATTGAAAATTTTCAAAAACCCCCAGAGGTACTTAGGCAGCTCATACATCTTACATGAGCACGACCCCTTCTTTTTCATAAAAAAACTATTCTTTTCTTATCTCCGAGAATGACAGTTCACTTTAACGTCTATTTGAACAAAAGGATTATGCATGCCTTAGCGATCGGTATAGATAACTCAAAATACAAATTTCATCAAAAGGCACAATAGGATGATAAAAAACTTGTTTATTTCCATAATAAGAAATTATAGTGCAATTACATAAAGGAACAGATAGCTCCCTTCCCCCTTACCTTCCTGAAAAGCCAAATAAATTCCCAAATTTATTCCCCTTTACAAAAATAAACTCTCCAAGAGCCCTACCCACAGCTACCAGAGGAGACCGCTCCATCATCATCATCATCATCATCATCATCATCATCATCATCATCATCATCATCATCATCGTCATCATCATCATCATCTATATCTTGGGGTCCCTAAGCTTCCCCTGCCTGAATGGAGTGACGTAGACGCTTTAAGGACCGATAAGCTCGAACCAGCCTCAAAAAAACTACCACACCTCCCTCCATGGTATCAGATAAGGCAATCCACCTTTGCCTAGTCCCCACTACCAATATCTTGCTAACAACTCTCCTCCACAACCACTTCATATAATCCAAGGGATGTGGTAAACTCTCCCAATAAACTGAGAGGGACGGGTCGACGGATGTCTACTCTCCCATAAAGAGCCAAGCCGCATGCAAAAATGCTCTATCAAATCTTCTATCCAAAAGAAGTCTAGTGTCCGAGGTGGCACGATCTTCTCCTAGAAAAATTGGTGCAGAAGTCACCGAAGGAAATAAAAAAAAGTCTGTCTGAGACCAACCAAATCGACATACGAGTATTCTCCCAGTTCCAGAATAGGCAGCAACTGTCCCTACCAAGGTACTAACAAGTACAGATTTAGAGACCCATGCTCCATAAACCAGTTCTCCCAACTCTCAATATACATGCCAACACTGATGAAATGGTGTGAAAATAAATTGGGTACAGCCGACAAAGGGTATTCCGAAGGAGTCACCAGGCGGAATCTTTCAGACAACCACATGAACAACAATACACGGCTACCCATCAGAAAGTCAGAACGACCTTCTCGCCAGGCATCTAAGCCATTCAAAGTCTCCTCCAGTATCACTGCCGCAGAATTATGATGGTAGGACATCCATGAGGTAATAGATGCAAGTTGTGGGTCCACCAACAGCTCCTCGATCACCAGCAGGAACTTCGAAACCAAGCCCAGAATGACAGCTTCGGCATATCCAGCATCACCAACCTCCTGCAAATGCACGGATCGCAACACTGTCGAAAGAGAAATCATACCTCCATCTACCAGTGATCTAGCCACCGAGGACGAAACACAAAGAAGCCCGACCAACAACTCCCGAGGAGAATGAGAAAACTTAGGCAGAGCCGCAGCAACACCGGAAGCTATCCCGAATATGGAAGAAAATTCCTCACAAGTCAGACAGACTTCTTCCAAGAAAAAGTGGTATACATGGTCTTCAGGTACCAGAATTGTACCGCCGCCATCAACATATTCCACTCTATGGGCCGATTACGCCATAAAGAAACTCGACGCATGTTGTAAGCATCGTAGTCGATATTATAGGATCACATCGCCTCCAAAGTCTCGAGGTAGTTGGCAAACTCAACACTACCAGGGAAAGACATCTCACAGAACGAGAAAGTAAGAATGTGAAGGTGTGAGAAAAACACTCCACTCTTACCCCTCTTTTATACTTGAAAACTCCCTCAAAAGACATAACCCTTGAAGAAATTAGAGGAAATCCTGCCCCACAAGGTGACAAAGGCTGAAGAGGGTACTAATCAAAGCTTTGAATCGATAGGACTGGACTGACCTTCCGATAGGCTGGATAAGGTGCTTGCCGATGGGCAATCCCCTAATTTTGGAAACTTTCCTTTTTCCTCTTTTGTCAAATTCAGAAAACTCAATAAAAATAAATTGATATATCAAAAGAATTTCAAAAATTACCCTTTCCAGCTTTATATAAATTCTCATTTTAAATTTCCTTCAAATCCTAAAAATATTTCTTTTTACGGTCTCGGCAGCAAAGTAAAAAGTGCATGTGCATTCATTCTTTCATCATTAGCAAAAGATAATAAAAAAAACTTCATAGCATTGCATAGATATTTCTCTGTGTTAAATCATTTTGTAGGAAAATAAAGAAAAGGAAAAAAAACAAACGGGACTCAGGCCGAACCCACATTCTCTCTCTCTTATTTTCCCTTCCCCTCTCTATCCTAAGGGCTTCCACCCCTACGACGTGCTCTCTTTCCCCGACGACGAGATGATGTACCACCGCTACCTGAACCGGACTCCTCCCCGGATGAGGCAGATAGAACCAAGCAAGAAGGAACAAGAACTGTGTCCCGAATGTGGGCAGTCACTGAAGATATCCCATCACTAATATCCCTCAGCCAAGAGGTGGACACACGGACATGTTGCATGAAAAGGAAAAATTGGTATCAAGCAAAGAAGATCAAAAGAAAGGAAAAGGATAAGAATAGAAAGATATACCTTAGGATGAAGAACATCCTCTATCAAGCCTAACTCCTCTGGGTCCATCGCATGAGGACGATGCAGCATAGGCACTATCCCTCCATCAGCCCATTGGATATTGTATGAAGGAGTACGCATCTGCACAAAGGGAACCTACGAAGTCGCCACTGTGGGAGGAACCCACTGGTCGACTCAAACCCGCAGGAGGGAAGGGCAGTGTATCATATATGCTAGGCATCATCAGCCAGCTCGTCACAAAGTCTATATAATCATACGACATAGCTGTATCGGTGTACAGCAGGTAGGACTTGCCAGTCATCGCCGCAATCCTCGCATCCTCCGGCAGCAGCCAATCTCGCCTCATAGAGATAGGGGGCCTCACAAGTGGCACCACCACCTCTCCCTCAGCTATCTGTCGGACCACCCTCTCCCTGAGATACCAAGAGTGGAAAAATTCATGCCCCAGCAAACACCTCATCTGCGCATTTACTCTAGTCAACCCTGTGTCCTAAACGATCGTCCCCCAAGGGTAAAAGGTCACCTGAAAAATCCCCAGCAGACATGAGTCAAATACAAAATCAAAGCACACAAAGTTTTTAGACTGAAGAAGAAAAAAGTCTTACCCTATCACTGGTCAGGCCATTCAAGACCCGACGCACCACATCCAAAGAGAGAGACCTCCTCGACTGCCGATTGACCTTGCGCCATCGATGCAACCGACAAAAATACCCAGCGGTCTCATCCTTCAAGGAAATCGGCTGGGTATTACATCCGATCACCTTATAGAACCACGTCTACCAAAGACAAGAATTCGTAATCAAAAGAGGTGCATAAGGAAAATGCGAATGCATGAAAGGAAAATGCACAAAATTAAAGAATACCTCAAGAAGATACATGGCTCCAGTGAAAGACTGTCGGTAGCACCGGCTGAATGCATCCATAGAGAAATAAAGGGTCGCCAAAGTCAGGCTCACCTAATCATAGAGAGGGATGTTCGAAAACATCCTCAGATGTGGCAAAAACCATAAATGGATAACGTCTCCGCTCGACACCACTAGAATCCTCCCAACATCAGCAAAATAAATAACCGGGTCATCTGTCTCACCTCCAGCCCATCCTCCACATTGATCACTCTACCCAATAAAACATCCTTTACCAGCGACAAACGGATGGAGTCTCCAGACACTATCCTCCCCACATCACCAAGATCCGTGCGCACCGCCTCCGACCTCACCAGCAAAGAGCGATCCACTTCTATCTGCTCTCCATCGCAATCCAGCCCTAGTAGCTGCTGCACATCTATGGGAGTTACAGTCATCTCGTCGAAGCCAAAATGAAAGGTGTGGGTAGTGTCCCACCACATCTCCCCAGAGCATATAAGACTGCCGTCAAACGAGGCATCTCATTTAGCACAGACGCCAACCTCCCACTACTGAGGATACCACCCAACGTACCACAAGTGGAAAATGCTCCCAGACATCCTTAAGCCCCGTCGTCCTACGGGCACGCATATTAGACAAAGAAACATCAGACTTCCAAAAGGAGAAATTCGTGTCAAAATCCAAGAAAAAAGGGAAAATCACCAAAAATGAAGGCCAAAAGTTTTTTTTATTTACATAACTGCCAGGGTTCACCACCCTCGAAGAGCGATGACGCGATGGCTCCCGCAGCAAGGTCCTCTCATCCACAAATGACTCGAATGCATCAAAAGAGTTCTCGTTCCCCAAAGCAAGAGGCGCCCTGGCCCTCCACTCCACGTTTGCCCAGTCATTAACAACCAACTATTCCTGATGTACTGTAGTGCTCACAAAAGAGACTATTTTTTAGAGATAATAATGCTAGAACGATTCGCAGAAGAAAATCGCGGAAAGAGAGAAGACAATAAGCAGTGAAAAATGAGCGGAATTCACCCCCTTTGACTTCTCGAGGCAGCCCAAAAGTCCGTGCCACTGTCAAATGGCACCGTCCATACCTTGTCGACCGACACCCCCCTTAAATTTTTGTACAGAAATTCCCCCAAAACACTAGAAAACCTTAAAAAATCCTCAGAAAATTCCTAAAAATCTCGAAAAGTATATAGAACATTTTCACCAAAAAAATTTCACACTCCCCAAGGGAAGCCCTATTTCTCCAGCGGAACTCTTAAAAGCCAAGCGAATCTCTCCCCAACAACATCCCCAGAGGACTTCCAAAATATCCAAAATTTTAGGATCATATCCTATTTCCAAAAGGTCTCAAATTTCCCCGAGAAAAATGTTCAAACCCTGGACCACCTAATCACTTCCCCCAATATCAGATTAGCCGTTCCCCTGGTAAAGTCTCCAAAAGAGACAAGGATTTCCCCAGCAATCGGCTCCCCAGCTCAAATCAAAATCATGAGGTAATTTTCCCAGCAGAGTTCCCCAAGAACTTCCCACCTTAAGCCCTCAGAATTGGCTTCGACCCGCATAATTGGTCATTTTAACTTAAGCTCGTAGAATTTTTTTTGACCTGCAGAATTGGTCATTTCAACTTAAGCTCGCAGAATTAGGTTCGACCCGCAGAATTGGTCATCTCCACTTAAGCCCACAAAATTGGCTTTGATCCGCAAAATTGGCCATCTCAACTTAAGTCCGCAAAATTGTCTTTGACCCGCATAATCAGTCATCTAAAACTTAATCCCGCAGAATTGGCTTCGACCCGCAGAATTGGTCATTTCAACTTAAGCCCGCAGAATTGGTTTCGACACGCCGAATTGGTCATTTCAACTTAAGCCCGCAGAATTGTCTTCGACTCACATAATTGGTCATCTTATCCTTAATCCCGCAGAATTGGCTTTGACTTGTAGAATTGGTAATCACAACTTAAGCCCGCAGAATTGACTTCAATCCGCAGAATTGGTCATCTCAACTTAATCCTGCATAATTGGCTTCGACCCGTAGAATTAGTCATCTCAAACGTAAGCCCGTAGAATTGGATTCGACCCACAGAATTTGTCATCCCCAACTTAAACCCACATAATTGGCTTCAACCAGCAGAATTGGTCATCCCTAACTTAATCCAGCAAAATTGGCTTCGACCCGCAGAATCAGTCATCACAACCTAATCCCTCAAAATTAGCTTTGATCCGCAGAATTGGTCACCGTCATCATTATTGTAGGTCTTTGAAATTGACCTAAATCTTTGGTCATCACTTTAAGACCATCCCCATCATGACCCTTTAAGCTCGCCAAATCGGCTTCGACCCGCAGAATCGGTCACCCTCATCTTCAAGCCCTCAGAATCCTCTTCAACCCGAAGAATCGATCATCCTCATCCTTAGGTCCTCAGAATCGATCTCGACCCCCCAGTCATCCTCTTTCAAAGGCATCATGTGGTGTCTATTCGACGGTTTTTGTTTGTTCCAAACTCACCCATCGAGGGGCTCTGTAGTCACCCCATTCTAATACCCCCTAGGACCTCCCTTCACCCTTTGTAAACCCAAGTCATACCCGGAGTACTGATCTAAAGGCCACCGGACACTCCCAAGCTCCGTTTGACCAAAAGTAAAACTCTTCAGCTCGATCGAGACTGAATGAATATTCTAAGTCATTGAATCCCCTTTCCAACGATCCATCCCGTGCATGATTCTGACTTACGATACGGACGAACGACCCGTTTTACTCCGAAAGGTCACCGAATGCTTCCAGGCCCCGATTGATCGACGTCAACTCCTCAAACCAGGTCAAACTCTTTGGAATGTCGAATTACATCTCCTAACCTTTCAAAGGTCCACCCCGTGTATGATTCTGACTTACCATGCGGACGAACGATCCGTTTGCGTTCGAAGTTTCCTCGTCCAAAGGCCTGACAAATGCTTCCGAGCCACATTTGATCCAAATTCAACTCTCAAACCCGGTAGAAGTCCAAAGGACTTTTGAAGGTCTCTAAAATACCTTTCCAATGATTCACCCCATTCCCATTCGGATCAATGGTTCACGCTCTACGACCATTTTTCTAAAGGAATCGGAAAGACACTGCCAAACGTCAGGTTCCAAACCCTGCCTATCGGCAGAGTGCCTAAACACACGTGCCGATTGGTAGGACCAGGGCTATGCCGGTCGTCAATGCCTTGGGCCTATAAAAAGGAGGGCCTAACCTCATTCCAAGGAGAGGAAAATCAGAGATCCATTACTCTCAGCAAGTTCAGAAAACCCCTCTCGAAGTCAGTGTGATTTCCACATCCAAATCCCCTTCCAACCTTCACCTTTCATCACGCTCTTCATCAAACCTGGTGAATTAAGTACCCTCCATCATCACCCAAGTCCAAGGGCTTCTCTCCAGCATCCAAGATTAAGCTTAAGATCTTCAAGAAGGTCCAACTTTCTCAACTCTCTCTTTAAATTCCCTTAAATTCGCATTAACTTGTTTTATTACTTAGCACTTTTATTCTCTTATCTCAGATGTCCTAATATATTTTTTATTTAGAATTATTGCACATCTCTTATTTTCATATGAATAAAACCCAAAAAAAAAAGAAAAAAGATGATTTGCTCATAAATTCCAAACGGGAATTCTCACACTCTTCTCACACTTTTCTCACAACTAAAACACTTCTTACACACACACACACACACACAAATAAGAGAAGTTCCCGATTGGATTCATGGGATAAATCCCACCCCTTATTTTGCATACGAACTACGTGGACTTTGATGCTTCTATAGGCTACGTAGGCATCTCGGGGTAAAACATGAGACTCGAGTCTTTTTCCTACTTTTTTCACGTTCTTAAACTTAACTCACTTCGATTCTATATATTAACATATACATATATTTGTTCTTAGTGGCATATTATTCCACATGCATTATCATTCCCTTATAATGATCGACGTTAGGATAATCGTATAAATCCTATTTTGTAATATTATTTTTTAGGAACATTCCTATGGATGACTTGCTTTATCTCTTCCATGATACAAGTCTATGATCCCTATCTTCGCTACGTATCCTCATGCACACACATCACGGGGAAATAAAGGAAAATAGCAACAACCCATGAGAGACCGTAAGGGCGGAATGCGTGCCAAAAACCTTCCCATTTCGTAACTTATCCTCCAGACCCTTTTCTAATCATTTTGGTTTCGTATGTATCAGTATGTCTTTGGATGCTATCCTTTGGGATGGCTCCCTTTTCTTTTGTCTGTTTTGAGTAAAATAGACTAGCGACTCCATCTTTCTACATTTTCACCTCATCAACGGCGCCGGCTGAAGCGGTCCCGAGAGGGATGCGCGGGACCAAGGATCCTCTCCCACCATGAGGATCGAGGATGGCCACACCGAGATTCTCCTTTATGGAGTTGTTTTCATCTTGAATCAGATCAACGATGTCTGCAGCAACTTTGATCTCAGCATGAAGATAAGTCACCAAATGGGCTTGCCCTCCATAAGCACTTGTCATTTTTTGAAATGATTATCGAACATACAAAAATTCTTTACAAGCACGACCAAAAGCATCCCAACTAAGGATGAGGTTCAAATCTTTGTTTTTTAGATATACTACAGTGCCAAGTTTTTATTAGACTACAAATATAAAAAAGGAAAAAACATTCAGAAAACATAAGTAGAGCAAGCATACATAAGTAATATGAAGTGATTGAACAGGGCATAATGAAAGCCAAAACATCGAATCTCTTCATTAAAGTGCAAAAGTTAGGAATTACCTTATAAAGAAAATAACCAAAATATAACAAAAATAAAGTATAAGAATTCCTATGATAATCTAACTAGCTTGATCTTCATTCTCTATTGTCACCTACTCTTGATCAACCATTGACTTATTTTGGTCCATGGTTTCTTTTTCTTGGTCAATAATTTCCTTCTCTTGTACAAAACTAATAACGTAGCGCCTTTCTTCATTAAGATTTAGAGGAGAACCTGGATTATTCTCATCAAAGAGTTTGGACTCAGTGGGTACTCCTGCCTTGACCAAGTCTTCATCCCAACCTTTTTGAAAGTTTGATTTACTAATGTAGTCCAAATATTTCTTAGCTTGGATTAAGGCATCATCCTATACCTGTTCATAAGCCTTATCCTTAGACTTTAGGGACTTAGAGAAGGTTTGTGTGGACTTCTCAGCAACCTCGACCTTGGAATTTAGCTTGGTAAGCAACATCTCCTTAGACTTCTTCCCGACCTCATATGCCTTCTTGGAAGACTATAAATCCATCTAGGATTCGCTTAGAGTGCAATCAAGATCGATATTGGCCTTACCCTAGTCAACATTTTGTCAAAGATATCAAAGAAGTCCACCAGGCATTGCAAGATAATAGTCGATCAAAAAAATTAGCACAACTATAGTTTTTGAAGAAGTCAAAACCCGAATAATATGTAAAGACTAACTAAGTATAACATTTTAGTGGGAGACCAGTTGGTCAGTTTCAATTTACCAACCATGTCCTGGTTAGCATAAAGACATGATCCCCTCAGCTTTTCGGGGGACAAATCAACATTCTTAGCCACTAATATACTGGCTAGGCCCTTCCTCTTGGAGGGGTAATCCACCTTTTTGGTGTAAAAGGATAATGTAAGATTCATTCCAATCCTGATCTTCCTTTTAAGTCAAGATTACAAATTATCAAGGGAATCCCATAAGTTGACGGGGTCAGATAAAGCTACAATCTCCTTCTTCTTTGAAGGTTGGGCTTTGGGAAAACTGGGCACATAGTCTTTCTCCATCAGGTTTAGAATCTTTGTCCGCAGAGGAATCTCATCCTTAGAGGTATAAGGAACCACACCAGGAATCGATGCGATGTCTACAAACTCAAATGAGCCTGATGTCCTCACGATTGAAAACCCCTCCCCATCAGTTAGGACATGGATTTTTGGTTCCTTATTGGTTGGCCTAGAGATAAAGAAAGTGGTGGTGCTGGTGTAGTTCAATAACAATAATTTCGAGCACGGATGTTTGGCACCACCTACAATGGTCTCTTGAATTTTGAGACCTTGCTAAATTTGGCAAAGATGACGTGTGTTTTGTCGGGATCTTTACTCTCGAAAGCTTCTGCACAAAACAAGGAAGGGAAACATTATTAAGAAATCATACAAGCCCTATTTGAGCAAAATGGAAGACAATGAAAATAGTAATTTACCAATTCTATGTCCCCTATTAGGATATCTATAGCCCCTGTAGGGTTCACCACCATCAGGAGTTAGTGGTTGTTCATAATACTTCACAATGGAGCTGTGAGACCAATAATCTTTATTGGGGTTAGGATAATTCATATTTAACACCCACTCGACCTTCTTCACCTTCAGATATAAGGTATCATCATTTAGTCATACCCATATGTTAAAGTATCGGATCTATGGGATCCCTAACTGATTTTGATACAACTCATTTATCTTATTAAATCCATTCACCATCATCCATATGTTTGGAAAACATTGGGAGGGGAATACATAGAAATATTCACAAAAATCTTAGAAGAGCTGGATGGAGGAAATGTTATGTTGACTTCAAAAATGAATTGGGAGAACATCCAATGTCCTCCCTCGATATTATATTAACCTTTGGTTTTTTCCCTAAACTCGATCACTACCCATTCAGGAATGAAGAAACTCCTTTTAAACTCCTCTACGGATTTTCAAAAGAATGGCAGAATAAAGAGAAGATGAGTGCTTGGAGAAAAACATGCAGATAAATAAGAGAGAAAAAGGTACTTATAGTGGATAATTAAGGGCAAGGGTCTCCGAATTGATTTAAAAAGAATACAAATACGATGCGCTCTAAAGTGACTGTTTTGAAGTGATTAACGGCCTTGGTTCAACTTGCAAGACAATAATAATCATTAGTTTGACACGCCCCCATATGATAGAAGACATGTTAACACCCTTTGGATAAAAGTCACACAATTACCAACATACCCCTAAAACACCAGAGCAAATTATGAGTGTAGATACTGCCCATCAGAAAAACTTTTTCAAACATCCTAAAATGGCCTTCTTTTGTTCAAACCAAATAACAACACCAACCATAATATAATATGTAATAAAAAAGAAATCAAATCCAAATACACAATTACATAGATCAAACCATATTACATAAAATTCAAGTTAATTACAACAAACCAAGTTTCATCACAAGTATAATACTACAAAATATCAATATTAATCGAGGAGAAAAGTCGACCAAATGATAAACGACCCCACCACACTGTCGATATGATGAACATCTCCTTGATCCTCCAAACACAAGACCTTGTTCTCTTTACATGCCAACACCTTAATCACCATTACTCGGGACTCTTACGGCTATAGTTGATAGATATGCACCATGGTACATGTACTGGCTCTCGAGCCCCTCATTCCCTTGGAAATTTGTGAACCTCCATGCATGTCATGGATATGAACTCTCTCCCCAGCTGGCTCAAATTAAGTCAGGATTTTAGGGTTAGGGGTAAGGTATATACCATAAGGGGATGCCAAGTTAGTCAGCATCGATGAGGGGGACATAATAGTGGCCTCTTCACCAACCTTCTCCTTACCCTTTTCCTTTATCTTTTTCCTTCTCCTTCCTTATGTCATTGACTTGTCATTTGACCCATTCAAACATGTGGTTCATGATTTGTTAGAGATTGTCCAAATTTAAGTTCGTGTTTGCTTTGTACGTGTCAACCTTGGTGGACAACCCACTATTACTGTAAGCAAGGCCCAATAACTTCGGCTTTCCTATGAGGGAGCCGATACCTCGAGTACAACATTTTTTATCATGGCCAACATTTGCATCCGTGCTTAGAGATGCTTTGTTGGCATTACTCTCGATGCGGTGCAATGTATCCTGAAATAGTATAGAAAACATTTGAATTTTTTTTAATAAATTACTGAAATTAACAATATAATTTCAATTATAACTTACCAACGTCTCGATGACCTATTGATTAACAACCTCACAGTTCTTCAATTGAAACTTTTTATAGGATTCAATCCTATGTATTTTTCCCTCAGAGCACTCCCAGACTTCTGGATGGATTAAATTAATAATAAAATTCCAATTTGACCTTTAAAAAAAATGTGTCCAAATTAAAGTACCTTACTTACCATCTTATTTTCCACCTCCGTGTAAGATGTCCATCTGGAGTAGTGCACACCCAACTTCTTTGACTAGTTAGTCCTCCTCGAGCCTCGAGTGGACCCTTAAAATCTACAAACCTCTGCTAGTTAGCCAACATGATCGACTCCTTCTTCGAGGCAGTGTTCCTACATCACAACATGCACTCTCGATCTTCTCGAAATAATGAACATTCACATTCTTCATCCATGTCTTCTATTTTCCACCTACACTGACTAATATATTATCTCATGATTCTAGGGGCATGTTGATTGTTGCAGTTTATAGACACCCCATGCTAGGACCCCCCCCTGAGCACCTCCTTAGGACCCTAACACTCACTCATTCACCACAAACTCTAGGTCATACTTGGAGTACCGATCTAGAGGTCATCGAAAACTCTCAGGCCCAGCTTGACTTCAATCAACGTTCTCGCATGAGTGGAGTTTAATGAATATTCAAAGGGCTCTGAATCCCCTTTCCAATGGTCTACCTCATGCATTAATCGGCCTTACGATTCAAACGAATGGTATGTTTTACTATTAAAAACTAATCTAGTGGCCACCAAGAGCTCCTGATACCCGTATGACTTCAGTAAATTTCATTGTTTGAGAAAATCCTAGTAAATCTTTGAAGGGCTCTGAATACCCTTTCCAATGGTCCTCCCCATTTACAAATCAGCCTTACGATTCAGACGAATGATCCATTTTACCCAAAAAATTGATCTCGAAGCTACCGAGCGCTCTCGAGCCCTATTTGACCCCGTTCAACTCTCTAAATTATATGAAGCTGAATGAATATTCAAAGGTATTTAAATCTCCTTCCTAACGGTCCAATCCAGGAGAAAATCATCCTTACGATACGAACGAATGACCCATTTTACTCTGAAAGGTCACCAGGCACTTCGAGGGCCCATTTGACCTTGGTCAACTTTCCAAACCAAATAAAGCTGAATGAAATATCGAAGGGCTAAGAATATCCTTTCCAACTATTCGTCCTATGCATGAATCGGCCTTACAATTCGGATAAATGATATATTTTTCTTCAAAAATAACGTTATCTAGTGACCAACTGATGCTTTATGGGATTATTTCACTTGGATAACTCCCGAACCTGAGAGTGGCTTAATGGATTCTTAAAGGGCTATTAATACCCTTTCCAATGGTCCATCCCGAGCACGATTCTGACTTACAGTTCACATTTTGCGATCATTTTCCTAAAAAATATTCCTCAGAGTGACAAATGGTACCTCCAGGACCCTGCCTATCGGCAGTGTGTCTAAGGTTCTACACTGATAAGCTGGTCAAGGACCCTGTCTATTGGCACCCCTTTGGCCCTATAAACAGAGGCCATAACCTCACTTTGAAAAGCACCTCTGAATATCCCCCTCAGTAATTTAGAGAACACTATCTCGAATTCAAAGTAATTTCCCTCTTAAAAAACCAATTTCTCACATTCCTTGCATCCTTTTCATACTCCATTTAGTAAATTCTCACCCATCATCTCATACCACCATCACTTCATTGTGAGATCAACGCATCTATAATCAAGATCCACTTCAAGTCTTCCTATGGAGGTCCAATTCTTTTTACCATTGTCTTTAAATTCTCTTATTTTAGATTTAGTTTCTTATTTCTACTTTAACACCTTATTTCATTACATCACATACGTTAATCTCAAACCTTATTATTAGTATTTGCACATACTTTATTTTCATAAAAAACCCAAAAATAAGAAAAGTAGGATTTACCTTTAAATTTCAAAAGAGGGATTCTCCCTACACATCCTCATACTTGAAGCACATTTATCTCGACATACATGCAAGAGAAATCCCCCATTGGATTTTTGGGTTAAACCCACCCTACATTATTTTTGAATTACGTGGACTTTGATGTCCCTTGGTTTACGTAGACGTCTTGGGTAGATACCTATACTCGAGTCATCCCTTATACACATTTGTTACCTTGTCTTTTGTTATATTTTCTTAATGGATTCTATATGCTTGCATGATTGTGTCTTGTTCGATGTATACATTCCTTCTTATATAACGACTTGTGAATTGGTAAACACTTACATTATATTTTCAATTATTATTCCGGGAACACTCCTAGGGATGAACTCACTTAGTCCTCTTCCATGACATGAGTTGAGTGATTTCATTCTCCATATATGTTATGCACATAAGTACACACTTCACAGAGTTTAATAGGAGAAGATTAACACTTGACCATGAGAGAACGAAAGGGTGAGATGGGTACCTACCACCTTCCCATTTCGTAACTTAGTCCTCGTATCTTTGAACTACTTGCTTTTGCAAGCATCAATATTGTCCTTGATGATGTTCTCTCAAGGAGAAAACATTTTTTTGCCTGTTTTGTGAAAAATAGGCTGGTGACTCTATCTCTACATATTACCTCGCATCGACGACGACTGAGCGCCTTGAGAAAGGTTACAATCTTACGCGCATGCCCAAAAAGGGTGAGTCCCTCCCCAGTCCCCCTCGGGATAGCCATAGTGTCTATTCTGTTGGGGACAATTTAGGAGGACTAGACTCTATATCCTACATGGGTGTTATTCTTTTCTACATGTGTCCGTATGCACCTACCTATATGTTCCTTTTTATCGTCTATTTACCTTGTTGTGTATGTCTCTCTCATGTATATATCACTTTTCACTCACTTATACACTTTACACACTTTTATATACTCGCCACGTATACTTCACACTCTTACGCTTAGATTCACTTTCTACTCACATGCTTCACACACCACTTAGAATTTCCATGCTTAGGCTTCACTATCACACACTTGTATAAATTTCCATGATCATGTACACATATCACACACCACTTGTAGTTGATCCATGTATAGGATCACTACCACACACACTTGTATATATTCCCATGTCATTTACTCACTCACATATATTCATGTGTAGTATATTCTCCATATTATATTTACTTATATATGCTCCCCCATTACTGTAGTGCTCCTTTTACTCCTCACGCAAATAAAATAATAAAAAATACTCTCTCTCCATAATATGTTAATTAAGACTAATTCATTTTTGTACAATACACCACCAAGAGCATGACAATATTGACCAAAATTTTATCGTGTACTAGGGGGTCACTTTGTGATGGTTACTAGTCCGGTAGGTCACATTTAGCCTAAGAGATATAACTCTCACCTTCCACTGGCCTCATACCTTCGATGCATATCGAATAGTACCCCCCATATAGTACCGCTTGGCCGAACTCACATAGGGAACTCGTTTACATACATGGAGTTTATTGAATCCTCTCCCACATGTACTATCCCCACGAGGTATATAATGAGGAAATTCATGTACACTCAGGATATCAAATGGCTTGTCCACATTTTTCGATGAATGATTGCCCTTATAGGCAAGAGGTATATAGTGGAAGTCATGCCAAAGTTGGGAACCCTTCCACTAACCATACGAGTGCATAAAACTCATATAGGTGTCAAACCTAGGGCAATCATATTTAATTTTCCGATTACTATGTAAAACTCTGTCAAAATTTTGGGTTGGCGTACCACCCAAAATTTTACGCTATTTCCCATTTTTTTAAAATAGGACCCCTTCCGTGAGATTAGAAACAAGTCAAACCATGCCTTGCATATTTTTAAACCCTCATTCCAAGGCTCGGATCTTGTTCAACATTTTTTTCGCATTTAGGTAAACCTAATAAAAGTGATAACCTAATAATAACATTAATAACAATCTTGTTGAGATTCCTCTCATTTTACCTTATTTTTCAAAAATAAAAAATACCAAAAAACATTTTTTTTCTTGTTTCGAAATTGCAAAAATTTTCTCCCTCCTTTTAAAAATTAATTCGAATAGCTTACCTTCCCAGGTCGATCGCATACCAGATTTTTTCCTGGCTCCCTATTGGCTTCGATCTTCCGTCAAACTACCTTAAAGCTCCACCAGCTATTCTCCTACTTCATGTGAGTTTCTGATTTACCTTCATGAGCTATTGATGGAGAACACTGACCAAGCACCGAATGTGCAGCCCGATCTGATGACCATCTTATCCTAACTTAGTGCCAATATTGACAACCTTCAAATCGAGGTCCATGAAATAAAACATCACCTAGCCCAGTTTCCCAAAGAACTCGAGGTTCTCTTTCCTTGTGCCATAGGTCCATCTTCTCCAGAGCCTGTTTGGTTCCCAAAAAAGTACCATCATACTCTGCGTGCCCCGCTTGCTAATGGGCCACTGCTAACTCAACTCCCTATGTCGAACCTTTCCCAACCCGGGGCTAACCTTCTAGTTACTGCGGATCCCAAAGAGGAGGAATTAAACAAGGTCAAGGAAGACCTCAAATTATCGTCAAAGAAGTTCAACCAAGTCAAGATATCTGGGAATTACATGAATTACACACATATGTCTACATATTAGAAAGCTAGACTGCTAGAGAAGTTCAAGATGCCAGACATCGTGAAGTTTGAGGAAATTGGACCCACAATTGTTCACCTTCGAAGCTATCACCGATCCACAACCCTTCCTGATGCCTCAGAAGAGATAATGGCCCTGATGTTTCAGTATACCTTGAAAAAAATTCCCTCTGGATGTTTCTATCCTTTGAAGAATCCAAATACCGTAGTTGGAAGGATGTCTCCTGAGAATTCATGTCCTAATACAAGTACAATGAGGAAATAGATATTACACACTGAGATCTAGAACTTCTTAAACAAAACCCTAAGGAAACGTCAGTAGCTTCATTAGAAGGTGGAGAGAGAAAGATGCTACCATGACCAATAGACCTTTTGAGGAAGAATAAGTCAGTATTACGAAGAAGAACTTCTTGCCTCATATTCGAACATACATAGGAGGAAAATATTACCCATATTTATGATCCCTTCGAGAGACTGGTGTAGAAATTGAGAAAGGTGTTAGCAAAGAGGAATCTGAACCAAAGAAAGTGATCGGACAGTTCACTCCTCGAAAGTATGAGAAGCCTGTTAGTGCTACAATTTCAATCATTAACAACATATCCTAACATGCTCCCTCTTGGGCACTGAAAAGTCATCCTAATCCTACCAAGAAAGAGTACACCTAGCTCCATGCTCCCCTATCTAAAGTCTACCAGGCCCTGTTAAAACTAAACCTCATTAAACCCTTGGACCCCGTCCATTACCAAATCCACTCCTTAAAAATTTCAAACTCAATACCTATTGTGATTTCGACTAATCCACAGGTTATACCACCAACCAATGCTTCCACCTTAGAAATGTGAACCATGATCGGGGTATCATCTCCCCACCAGCCAATCCTAAATTCAACACCACTCATAACCCACTTTCAACACATACAAATGCCATCTTCTTAGAAAGTGACCTAGAATTTGACCCATCTGCTCAAATTATGCCTTGAAAAATACCCATTGGCCCTATAATCTCACCCAAACCACTCAAGGTTTGCCCATATTTTCACTTACACCCTACCTGCTTCATTGATAAAGATTTATCGCTCCTTATAAGTGATTGTATCACCGTTCTCACCCAATATGAGGGGGAGATGTGGAGTTACTAGCTGTATTGAATGAACTCTTAGAGTTTGGGCTAAAATTTCACCCCAAGATGATTGTTGATTGTTAAATATTCAATGGTGTGTTCTTAAAAGCTCAAAAATAGGCTCGGGAGTCAGATGAATGGGTAGTACCTATTAAATAAATCAGTCTAGATGATATGGTACAGACCATGGCTGATATGTTTTGATAGACAAGTGAAATTTTCAGCATTTTTGGGTTACTCACTGCTTTGAAGCTTCAGGGATGGTTGTTCCCTTCACTCTTGCACCTCCCCACTGAGTGGGAAGATTTGTATAATAAAGTTGTTGAGGTTGTTGAATGTATTGATTACTCTTGGTAAGAGGACATAGTTTCCATTGGATGGGGGATGATTTTAATAGTTCAGATGATGATCCAAGTTAACAAGAAGTCATTCCAGTAGTCAGCTTGTGTGTAATGATATCCTTCGAAGATCTATTGGGAGAAATTAATAAATGTCCATTTAAACTGAGGTAGATGAAGCCACAAGTTTCTTTTTCTTCCTTGCCTCTGATAAAACTCAGTTGCACCAGAATGCTTTGATAAAACTTTTCACTGACGCATAGTCCCTCCTTCCACTACTCCTGAAGAATCCGTCAACATGGTTAGGTCCTTGATCTTTTTCAGACTCCGCTCTTTTTCCAAAAAAGAGATATCGAAGCTCAGCCCTGATCATAATTATGCCCTTAATGTCTCTGTTGAAGTCTTGGGAAAGACAGTACCACTTTCTCTTATTGACAATGAATAGGCCCTCAATATAAATCATCTCAAAACTTTCAATTATTTAGGACTGAAAGTCAGTGATCTCACTCCAATTTTTGCCACTGTACATGCTTATGACAATACCCATCGAGAATAACGGGGGGTCTATAAAACTCATACTAGGGGCTGACCCTATCAATCCTGTCACTGAGTTCCAGTCATTGACCTACCTACATGTATCAATCTACTCCTTAGCCATCCATATCTCCACAACATCTGAGGGGTATCTTCTTTCCTTCATAAAAATTGAAGTTCTTTGCCAAAGGTCAGGTTATCACCATTTTAGGGGACGATGACAGTACAGATAATGATAAGACTAGTAATCTAATATTGGAAATTCAACATGGGATGAGTGACGTGCTCCTGTTTGTCTTCAGAATTGATCCACTTCCCCTTCTAGTAGGAAATAATTTTAAAGACCAAGTCTATCCAGAACACAACCCTCATCGCAACATCAATGTTATTCAGATGTTCAAGTAGAACATGCACTTCATGCCGAAAATGGGGCTACGGTAACTCCAATAATGAATCCTTGAGACCATAGTACTTAAAGAGGCCTTTCACCCATGTGTTCTAGGTTAAAAACCCTCACTAGATGAACTCAAAGCACTCCATCGAACAAGATAGAAAAGAAGCTTAGAACATAAAAGACTATTTTAAGAGACTCTGTCAATGGAAGACTTATCAAGGAGGTTGAAGACTTCAATTTTGTGGCTTCCCTATACCGTGGTGGGACCATATTGATAAGAAGATGAGACTGAGGTTGGAAATATTCCTTCAAGATAGTAGCTCTTGGGCTGAAGACTGTAAATATGAAGTGTAACCTCTCACCGAGAAAGTCATTATGATTACCAAGGATTCTGAGGAAAGTGATTTTTAGGGCTTATTCGACCCGTATACATTAGAATCGAGTCTATGCATGATCCCCGTACTCTCAAATCAAAGCTACTAATATGCCTCTCGTCAACTATAATTCCATATCGGTCCATCCTGCTCAGATTCAATTCGACCTTGCTGTTTACCCTATCCAAGTCTCTTCACCTGATGTTGTTTTTCCTTTTCTTAATATCAATGTAACTAAGGCCTCTTTTGACGAGGTTGTTTTTTCCCAAAAATGAAATTAATTGAGGATTTTGAGTATCTTGTTTTTCCTTACATTAATTGTCTTGATTCTAATAAAATCTTTTGATGGTGATGATTTTTCAAATGAATAATTTTTAACCGATTTTAATATAAGGAGAATAAAAAACAACATAACCATGTACAAATTAATGATGATGAGACTGTTGTTATTAATCTGGGTTCTAGTAGCCATCAACGCGAGATAAGGATACGACCACCCTTAACGAGCATGAGCATGCGTAATTTAAAGAACTACTGAAAGAATTCGTGGACATCTTCGCATGGTCCTAGATGACATGCCCGACATTAACCCAGAAATATCTCAAAATGAGATCCTAACATTATTAGAATGAAAACAGATCATACAAATGCTAAGGAAACTCCGTACTGAATGTTCTCTCCAAGTCAAAGAGTAAGTGGTTAATCAATTGAATATGGGTTTTATTCGTGAAGTTAAATATCCTACATGGATCGCCAATATAGTCCCCCTATTAAAGTTATGAGGAAAAGTACGCTTATGCGTCGACTACAGAGATTTGAATAAAGAATCCCAAAAATACGATTACACATTACCTCATATTGACATGATCGTGGACAACATGTCTAGCCACACCCTTAAGCCATTTATCGATGGATTTGACAGATAAAACCAAATTAAGATGCACCCTGACCATCAGGAGAAAATCGCCTCCATCACCCCATGGGGAACCTTTTACTATAATGTCATGGCATTCTAACTCAAGAGCGTCAGGGCTACCTATCAAAGAGCTTCCATAACCATACTGCATGACCTTATTCATAAGAAGGTCGAAGTCTATGTAGTCAATATGATCATTCAATCTAAGACTCGAGAAGGTCATATTGCCGCCCTCCAAAAGTTCTTCGAGCAACTATGGTGATACCAGATGTGATTAAATCCACAAAAATGTATTTTCGGAATTACAAAAAGGAAACTCTTAGGATTTATGGACAGTGAGAAGGGAATCAAAGCAAACCCTGCCAAGCAGAATGCCATACTTAAGATGCCACCACTATGGATAGAAAAGGAAGTCTGAGGATTCCTATATAAACTACGATATTTCAGTCGATTCAGTAGCCAACTGACCTCTATCTATGAACTCATTTTCAAACTTCTTCGAAAAGACTCAACCAAAGTCTGGAATGAGGCCTTCCAAGAAACCTTTGACCGAATCAAGCGATACCTCACCTGACCTCCAATGCTGATGCCTCCCCATCCAGGCCTCCCTCTTCTCTTATACTTTACCATCACAGATTCTGCAGCAGGGGATTTTCTAGGCCAATACATTAAAGAATCATATAAGGAAAGAACAATTTATTATACTAGTCAGAAATTGTTGGGGTATGAAGTCAACTACACTGCTTTAGAGAAAATGTGCATTGCCAGGGTTTGGTTTATGTAGAAGTTATGACATTACATCCTTGCCTTCCCCATAAGACTAGTATCCCGTGTGGATCCCATCAAATATCTATTAAAAAATCTCGTTATATCTAGTCGAATGGACCATTGGTTGATGTTGTTATCTAAGTTTCTATTATGTACGTCACGCAAAAAGATATGAAAGGGAGATCCATCTCCGACTACTTTGTTGATTACCTTATAGAGGGAATGGATGTTTTGGTCTCTGAATTCCCAGATGAGGACATTCTCTGCACCTTAAAGGAGGACCTTAGATGGAAAATTTTGTTTAATGGAGCTACCAATAAGAAAGGATATGGCATGGGTATACTCCTAATCCCCTTTGATGACTCTCACACCCCCATTGCCAGACTTACCTTGCACCAACAACCTAACTGAGTATGAGGCATGCATTGTAGGCCTCCGGATCGCCCTCATGAAAGGAATATGACACCTAGACATCTATAGAGACTCTTCCCTCATTATCGGCCAAATGATCAAGAAATGGAAATTCAAAGGGAAAAGGCTCCTACCCTTCCACGCCCACCTAAAAGAGATGGCCTCCCAATTCAAAGATGTCACCTTCCACTATCTGCCTCATTTAAAGAACAACCTAGCTGATGCCCTTGCTACCATGGCATCCATTGTCGACATGCCTGAGGAAAGAATGATGGGACCTTTCCTAGTTCAAAAGAAGGCTAAGCCCGCCTACTACTATCACGTTGAGCTCGTTACTGAAGAAGATTATGATATGGTCCATTTGTGGTACTATAACATTTGTCATCTCTTCAAACATGGTAAATATACCTAAGGCACTGATAAGAAAGACCATACAACCATTCACAAATTAGCTGCCCTATACATTTTCTACGATAAAGTGATTTTTAAGAGAAACTTTGATGGAACTTATTTGCACTACATAGAAGGGGATGATGTTGAAGAAGATCCACAATGGGGAATGTGGCCTCCACATGAATGGTCATATGCTTGCTAAGAAGATCATTCATCAAGGGTACTATTGGACCACCATAGTTCAAGGTGGCACTGCATATGTTCGAAGATGCCTTAAATGCCAATAGTTTTCCAATCTTCAACACTTGCCTCCTCGAGAAGTATACACCATGACCTCCCCGTGGCCTTTCTCCATATGGGGCATTGACATCATAAGGATCATTACTCCTAATGCTTCAAACAGTCACAAATTCATCCTGGTCGCCATTGATTACTTCACTAAATGGGACGAAGCCTAGTCATACATAGTATTGAATGCTAAGAAAGTGGCTAAGTTCACCAGAAAGAACATCATCTGTCTATACGGAGTTCCCCATGAGTTAGTATCAGTTAATCGACTCCTTTTGTAAGATGAGCTCACAGAACTAGTTGGCGAGTACGTGATTAAGAGGCACAAGTCTTCTCATTACTGACCCCAAGCCAATAGTGCTATCAAAGTTGTCAACAAAAGTCTCAAAACCATAATAAAAAAGGTGGCTGAGAGTTTAAAAGATTGGGATGATCAGACCCTTCACGCCCTCTGGGGATACCACACTTCAATCAGAGAACCTACTGGGGCTACCCCTTATTCTCTTGTGTAAGGCATGTAAGCAGTCCTACCCATTGAGATATAAATTCCTTCCTTATGAGTTATGATCAAAAGCAAAGTTAGCGAAGAAGAATGGTGTCAGAGCTGATTTGATGAACTATCACTCTTGGATGAAAGGAGTCTTAAGGCTCCTTATCATATACATGGGTACCATCGCTGAATAACGCGGTCATTAAATAAAAAAGTCAAGGATTGTAGTGTCAAGGAATGAGACCTTTCCCTCAAGGAGATTATAGAACCCGTGTGGGACCCAAGAGGGAAATTTAAACCAAATTGGAGCGGCCCCAACATTGTGAAGAAAATTATGTTAGGAGGCGCCGCTATGCTGACAGACCTCGAAGAAGAAGAGATGGCGCGTTCAGTCAACCTAAAACATCTTAAATTTTTTTACCCTTATTAAAAAATCTCGACATGCTACGACTCTTCTCGTCCCGCTTCTATTCAAATAAAGTTTCTTCATTTTCCCTTAACCAGAACTACGTGGGACATGATATTCTTTTCAAAATAAAACTCATGAAAATAATCAAAACCCCTAGAGGTACGAGAGCAACCCATACACCATATATGGGCTCGATCCCCTTCTTTTTCCCAAAATCCTATTCTTTTTAACCTTCGAGAACAACGATCCATCTTATCATTTAAATGAATAAATGGATTATGAATGCCTTAGTGACGGGTATAGATAATTCAAATGCAAAAATCATGAAGAAGCACAACAAAATATGATCAAAATCAATTTTCATTTATAATTAAGGAATAGAGTGATGTTACGTGAAGTATCAGTGAACGGAGTTAAACAACGCACCCCTTTCACTGACTAAACCATCCTTCAACAAACCTAACCCTTACCAATCTACATAAAAATTATTTTGAATCGTAAGAATATAAAACACCTAAATTTATCCTAACTTCACAAAAAATCACCCAAGCTTCACAAATATTGCCTTTAACTGCCCAATGGACCCGATTCACCATCATTTTTGGCCCTTGGAGGTTCCCAAGTGTCCCAATCCTGGTTAACACTCCGTATGCTCTCCATGGAGCGGTGTGACCTGACAACCCTGAACAAAACCACAAAACCATTCTCCATGGTGTCGAAGGCAATGAACCACCTTTGACCAGTCTCTTACTTCATGATCTTCTCCACTACCCGCTTTTATAACCACTTCAGGAAGTCCCTAGATATAGGAAAAGCCCCTACCAAAGACTGTGATGGATGGGTCAACTAATGACAACTTTGCCATAAAGAACCCATCATTATCCATAATGATTCAGTTAGGTCCCTTAATAGGAAAAAAGTTCGTTATGCGAGGGGGCACAATTTGTTCCCACTCGATTTGGTGCAGAAGCCGCCAAGGGAAATAAAAGGAAGTCTAGAGAAGGCTAGATAACCGTACATATAGGTACTCTTTAAGATGCAAAACAATAAATCTCCCCACCATGACATTGACCAAAGAAGACACCAGACTCCATGCTCCATAAACTAGTTGACCCTAGCCTCTATAGATGGGCCGAAACTAGCAAAAGGCTCTAAGAAGAAATTAGGCACACCTACTAAGGGATACTTAGGAGGGTCCGCCAAACGAAACATTTTTCCAAGAATCCAGACCATTCAAGCTCTCAGCGAACACCATTGCCAGAGTATTAAGGTGGTAAGACATCCATACCGTTATTACAGCCACTTGGGATCCGTCGTCAAGTCCCCTATTGCCAAAAAAGCCTCACAGTAAGGCCCAAGGCAACATCTCCAGCAAATCCAACACCCTTAAGACCCTTCAGGATCATGAAATACATAACCGCATGAACATAAATAATCTCTCTAGTAATGAGTGGTCGAGTCGCCGAAGGAGAGATACAGAGAAACTTCGCCAAAAATACCCGACGAGAACGAGAAAAATTAGGCATAATTGTTGCCACAATGGGAATGACCCACAACATTGTTGAGAATGCCTCATAGGTAGGATAGACCTCATCCATACCAAAACGAAAGACATGGTCCACAAGGTACCAGAAATCTACTACTGTTGCTAGTAAGTTCTAGTCTATGGCTCGATTATGCTACGAAGAAACACGACGCAGGTTGAAAGCATCATAGTCCACCTTGTATAGGCACATGACCTCTAGACCATAAAGGAAGGAGGGGAATTCTTCATACATTATAATAGACATTTGAGAATAAGAAATGAGAAGCAAGAAGACAAATGTGGGTATTGGTGGAAAAAGCACATCCCATACCCCTACTTTTATACTAAAAATCCTTAGAAAAAAACCAAAAATATGGAAACTGATTAATTCTCAGCCCTACAGGAGTACACTGATGTGCATGGAAGTGCAATCAAAGCCTAGGGATGATTTGACTTGACCCCCATGTCGATAGGCAGGTAAAGGGATATGCCGATTGGCACCCCCTTATTTTGGAAAATTCCATCTTTCCTCTTTTACTAAAATAAATTTCCAGAAAAAATCCTTGTTTGAAAATTTTCCCCCGGGTCATTCCTTATCAATTACTCATTTTTTCTCCTCGAAAAATCAATTTCATTCTCAAAATAAATTCTCACTAAGAAATATTTTCCCCGAGTTAATTTCTTTTACTCCTTTTTTCTAAAATAATTACAATAAATTTTGCCTTTCATTATCATTTCCATACTTATCTCTATCTTTGTGTAAAATAAACCGTCTCAGCAGAAAATTAAAAGCGCACGTAGGATAAGTCACTAATTCAATAAAAATACAAATAAAGAAAATGCATATTTTTCATATATATATTTTTGTTTCACTTGGTTACATTTTATGGATAGAAAAGAAAAACAGAAAAATACAAATGGAACTTCGCCCGAGCCCTCAACTATCACTCCCGAGACCTCAACCCCTAAGACGGACACGCTTTTCCCAATTGCGAGTGATGGATCATCCACTCCCAAATCTCGAACCCTAATCTGAGGTGGAAGTTGGCACAAAGCAACCGACTTCTTGATATAATTGGACATAGATGCCATCTAGTCCTTGATATCCCTCAGCTAGTTGGTCGGCACCCGAACATATCACAAGAAAAGAAGCAACAATAAAAGACAAATAACTCAGTAAAAAGTAAAGAAAAATAAATGGAAATAGAACAAGAGAAAGAGGAAGAATATACGACTGGCCAGAGTGCCTTATCCATAAGCCCCATCAACCCAGACACCGATGCATTAGTATGGCATGTCACGCTCAGTGACTCCCCTCTACTCAGTTGAAAATTGTAGGAAGGGGACAACCTGAATGATCGGAGCCTCCTCTATCACCGTCGCCGCCGATGTGCCACCACCTGTGCTATGGGTTGATACCACCATCGCGCTGGTACCCCTACCCGAAGCCATGGCCAGTGTAGGTATGTTTCCCACGACATAGATACAATAGGGAATCAACCAGCTTATCATAAAATCTAGATAATCATAGCTCGCCATTATATCCGTGTAGAGCATTTAGGGCTCGTCGATCATCGCTACCGCCCGAGAATCGTCTAATAACTCTATCACTTGCCTCATATACATAGGGGCACAAAAGGTTGGATAACCACTTACTCATCCAAAATCTGCCTCACCACCCTCTCCCCTAGGTACCAGATGTACCCAATGTCATGCGTAATCAACCGCCTCATCTGTGCATATAATCCCCTCACCCCAGTATCTCGTGGAGTCACCCAAAGGGGTGAAAGGTGACCTATAATCCCCAAATAGAGAATTATTATCTAATCAAGAAATGAAGATGCCAAGAAAGAACTTAGAAAAGGTAAAAGATAACCTGAATGCTCGTTAGGGAATTTAGAACCCTCGGCACATTTGCAAAAGATAAATGATGGTTCGACTACCGATTGGACTTCTGCCACTAGAACATCCCACAGAAGTCCCCCAAGTCCTCATTATTCAGGGCCATCAACCATGTATTATGCCCAATCACCTCATAGAATCACATCTACGAAATATAAGATTCAGCAAAAAAAGAACAAAACAATTTTTTTAAAGAAATGCATAAAAAGGAAAATAAATCCAAAGTTACCTCTAAAAAATAAATGGCCCCTATAAAAATCTGCCGAAAGCACTGGCTAAAAGAATCCAAAGAACAATAAAAGGACTCCAAAGTTAGGCTCCTCCAATCATATAGCTGGACATTCGAAATTGCCCTCAAATATGGCAAGAACAAAAGGTATATGATGTCGCCACCCAAAAGCCTCATGACAAAAGAAAAATAAATAGACGGGATGTCTGTCTCACCTGTTGCCCGTCGATCACATCCACCCTCCTCCTCAAGATCATCTTCCTCAAAGTAGAAATACAGATAGAATTCCCATACACGATTCTACCCATGTCCCCCAACGCTACCTGCACCACCTCCGAAGTCACCATCGATCCACCACTATCTGAAAACCCTCACAATCCACCCCCATCATCTGCTGAATGTCTATGAGAGTAATAGTTATCTCCTCAAAGACAAGATGAAAAGTGTGGGTAGTGTCCCACCACCTCTCCCCAGAGAACACAACACCGCAGTAGAATGCAGTGTCTTGTCTAAAACCTATGCCAAATGGCCAAAACTAGTGTATGAAGCCGTCCAGCACGCCACATCAGGGGAATTCTCCCCAACCTCCTTTAGCCCCATCGTCCCTCAAGATCGAATGCTCTAAGGAGATATATATCATTTTGAAAAAGAAGAATACGAAAACCCTTTATTAGCACAAATAATAAAGAGAAAAATAAACTGGAATACCAAAGGTCACCGTAATTACATACCCACTAGAGTTATTAACCCTAGACGAATGGTGGTATGCAGGCTTGTGTAACATGATACGATCATCAGCTATAGGCTCGAATAAATCAAAAGCATTTTCATTGCCTAATGCAAGCGACACCTTAGATCGCCACTCTAGGCCGTCCCAGTTATCAACAGGTAACCACTCGTTGTTATACATCTCGCTTAAATAACCATCCATTTAAAGTCTTGAAGCAAAAAGGACTTAGGATTGGTTTTTAGAGAGAGAAAACAGAAGATTCAAATACTTGAAGTTGTGAAAAATGGGAAGGGATCGCCCCCTTTTGTAGAAGGTTAAGGAGTTTATCGATCGGTAGCCCCCAGCCCATACCAATCAACAACTGCCTTTTTCCTCTTCCCAAGTAAGTCCAGGAGTCCGTTCCATCACTGATTGGCACCAACGAGCCTTCCTATCGACAACCCTTTCCAAATTTTGTACAAAAAAAGCCAAAAAATTCCAAAAAAATCTAGAAATTGCCCGAAAAATTCCTAAAAAACCCTAAAAATATATGGAACATCATTTTCCCTAACAAAAAGTATTTTTGGAGCACAAAGTCCTTTATAAATCTCAAAATGACCATCTATACTAATCTAATGCTCTTATCCTAGTTATACTTCACAACAGAACCCATGATGTGACGGCATCCAAGTCTACCATAATTCCCCAGACGGAATTCCAAAACTAAGCCTCCCCCAGTGGAATTTCAAGACAACACAATCTCGAGTGAAACCACAAGTGAACTTGCACCCCAAAGATAATTTAAATTTCCCTAGGATATTTATACCCCACGCTACAAATCAAGGTCCTCAGAATTGACCTCGGCCCTCAGAATTGGTCGTCACAACTCAAGGTTCTTAGAATTGACCTCGACCCATAGAACTGGTCGTCACAACTCAAGGTCCTTAGAATTGACCTCGTCCCTCAGAATTGGTCGCTATAAATCACGATCTTCTGGATTGACCTCGACCCTCATAATTGGTTGTCATGACTTTAGGTCCTTATAATTGACCTCGACCCACAAAACTGGTCGTCATAACTCAAGGTCCTCAAAATTGATCTCGACCCTCAGAATTAGTCGCTACATCATAAGGTCTTAGAAATGACTTTGGCCATTAAAATTGGTTACCACAACTCAAGGTCCTAAGAATTGACCTCAACCCTTAAAATTAGTCACCACAACTTTAGGTCCTTAGAATTAACCTCGACCCACAAAACTGATCATCACGGTCCTCAAAATTCAACTCGACCCTTAGAATCGATAACTATAACTCAAGGTCCTCATAATTAATCTCAACCCTCAGAATTGGTAGATATAGCTTTAGGTCCTCGGAATTGACATCAACCCTTAAAACTAGTTGTCATAACTCTAGGTTCTCAGAATTGAACTCGGTTCTCTGAATTGGTTGCTACAACTCAAGGTCCTCACAGTTGACCTCGACCCTCAGAATTGGTTGCTATAACTTTGGGTTCTCAGAATTGACCTCGACTCTCAGAATTGTTCGTCCCAACTTAAGGTCCTTAGAATTAACGTCGTCCCTCATAATTGGTTGTCTCAACTTAAGGTCCTCAAAATTAACCTCAGCCCTCAGAATTAGTCATCACAACTCTAGGTCCTAAGAATTGACCTCAGCCCGTAGAATCGATAATCCCCAACATCATTCTAGGTACACAAAATTAACCTTGACCCCCTGAATTAGTCTCCCCATCCCCCTAGAACTAATCTTAACACAACCTTAACCCGCTTAATCGATCATATTTATCTCCTTAAGTCCTCAGAGCTGACCTCAATCTGCTAAATTTATCATCCTCATCTCCCTAGGTCCTCATAACTAACCTCGATCCACTAAAATGGTCATCCTTATCTCCTTAGGTCCTTAGAACTTACCTTGACCCTCTGAATAGATCAACCTCATCCTTTAGGTCTAGAAATTTGACTTAAAATCCTCTTTCCAAATGTCAATGTGGTGTCTATTATTCGACGACCTTCACTTGTTCCAACCTTTACCCATCGAGGGGATCTCTGTAGACACCCCATACTAGGATGCACTAATCACCTCCTTAGGACCCTAGAGCTCACTCGTTCACCATTAACCCTAGGTGATACTCTGAGTATTGATTTAGAGACCACCAGGCACTCCTGGGACCCTTTTGAATCCGATCAATGTTCTCGCCTGACCTAGTCTCAATAAATATTTAAAGGGATCTGAATCCCCTGTCCAACGGTTTGTTCCATGCATGAATCGACCTTACGGTTCAGATAAATAGTCCATTTCACTATCAAAAACTAATCTGGAGGCCACCGAGAGCTTTCGAGCCCCGTATATCTCTGATCAACTTCCTCATTTTAGCAGAAGCTCAATGAATCTTTAAAGGTCTCTTAATCCCCTTTCCAATGGTTCACATTGTTCACGAATTATCCATATGATTTGGACGAACAATCCATTTTACATTGAAAATTGATCTAGAGGTCGTCGAGCTCTCTCAAGACCCACTTGACCTTAGTCAACTCTTTGACTTGAACAAAGATGAATGAATATTTACACGACTCTGAATTCCCTTTGCAACGGTCATCCCCGTGTACGAATCAGCCTTACGCTATGGATTAATCACCCATTTTTCTCCGAAGGATCACCGAGCTCTTTTGGGACCCGTTGACCATGTAACCTCTCTAAACTGAATGAAATTTTAAAGGGGTATAAATAACCTTTACAACGGTCCATCCCATGTACGAGTCGGCCTTATGGTTTGGATAAACAATCCATTTTCCTCCGAACATTTTCCTATCTAGTGACCAATGGGTGCTTTCGGGTGTTGTTTGACTTTGGTCAACTCTCAAACCTGAGAGTGCCTCAATGGATTCTTAAAGGTATCTAAATACCCTTTCCAACGATCTACCCCATGCGCAATTCTGACCTACGATTTGTGTTTTACGATCATTTAAAAAAATGTCTCAGACTGCCGAATGGAACCCCCAGGACCTGCCTATCGGCAATGTGCTTGGGGTTCTATGCCGAGAGGCAGGTCAAGAACCTTGCTGATCGGCACCCCTTTGGCCCTATAAATAGATCCCATGACCTCACTTTGGAAAGCAACCATGAACATCCCTCTCAGCAATTCAGAGAACATTCTCTTGAATTCAGAGATGTTCCCCTCTTAAAAAGCCTATTTGCCACATTCCTTCCATCCTTTTCATACTCCGTTTAGTAAATTCTCACCTATGTCCTCATACCCCATCAGCTCATTGTGAGATCGGCGCATCTACAATCAAGATTCGCCCCAAATCTTCATAAGGAAGTCGAATTTTTTGTTTTTAAATTCTCTTATATTAGCATTAGTTGCTTATTTATACCTTAGGGCTTTATTTCATTACATCATATACCTTAATCTCAACTCTTTATTATTAGTATTTCCACATACTTTATTTTCATAAAAAAAACCCAAAAAAAGAAAAAAATGGTTTACCTATAAATTCCAAAAGATGGATTCTCATTACATATCCTCACACTTGAAGCACATTTATCTGTACACACATATAAGAGAAATCCCTCATTTGAATTTATGCATTAAACCCCACCCTACGTTATTTCTTAACTACATGGACTTTTATGCCCCTTGGGATATGTAGGCGTCTTGAGTAAATCCCTAGACATGAGTCCTCCGTTATACACATTTGTTACCTTGTCTTTTATTATATATTCTTATTTAATTTTATGTCCTTACACACTTGGGTCTTATCCGATGTATACATTCATTCCTATATAACTATTTGTGAATTGGTAAGCACTTACGTTATATTTGGAATTATTATTTTGGGAAGACTCCTAATGATGAACTCACTCCGTCCTCTTCCATGATGTGAGTTGAGTGATTACATTCTCCATTTATGTTATGCACATAAGCACACACTTTATTGAGTTTAATGGATTAAGATTCACACATGCCCATAAGAGACCGAAAGGGGGAGATGAGTTCCTAACACAATCCCATTTCGTAACTTAGTCCATGGACCTTTGTACTACTTAGTTTCACAAGCATTAGTTTTATCCTTAATGCCGTTCTTTTGAGGAGAAAACATTTCTTTTTCTTATTTTGTTATAAATAGGCTAACGACTCCATCTCTACATACTACCCCATATCGACGATGGCCAAGTGTCTCGAGAAAGGGCATAATCCCGCACACATGTCGAAAAAAGGAGGAAGCCCTCCTCGGACCCCCTCTGGATGGTCAGTCTGTCCAGTAAACATATAATACAAGAAAGATGGTGAATTAATATTAAACAAACATATAATAAAATCTGATATGAAAGTGAAATATTTAATGTAAATATTGAGATTTTAATACCTCTTGGTCCCCTTAAATGGATATTTTCATCTCGCTACGCACGTTCCTCCAATTATCGTACATGGGGACCAATTATTGATTTCACTTACTTTAACAACCTCATCATTGTAGCCATCTTGTTTTCAATCACGCTCCCATACTTACCAAACTTGATGGGATTTCAGCTTGATGATCCCTCATCCCCTGCTTTGTCCTGGTGTTCGTTGGCTTGATGAAGACATATTTTTCAAAAAATTGGTTTTCGTAACATAATATAAAACATAAATCAAATGTAAATACTCAATTGATAGATAAGAATTGAAATAGCACAAAACTATTCTCACTCATTCGAGTTGTTTCTACAAGTTAGTTTAGTGTCGTGTGGTATGATCATGCCTCTTTTCGGGTAGTATTATTGCTAAATTATATTTTCACCCCCTAACACACTAAGTTCAAGCTTAAGCCTTGGATATTTTAATTTCATACCAAAATTCTCAGCCTATGAGTCACAAAACTGCACCGATTGTTTCTAAGAGTTAGATTAGTGCCATATGACTTGATTGTGTCTCTTTTTTGAAGTTTTCTTGTTAAACTATATTTTCACTCGCTAATACCCTATTTTCAAGCTTAATCCATGGATTTTCAATTTTATACCAAATTCTCACCGTGTGAGTCACACAACTGCACCGATTGTTTTTACAAATTTATTTAGTTTTGTGTGACGTGATCATGCCTCTTTTTGGATGGATTTGTAGTTAAACTACATTTTCATCCACTGACGCGTTATTTTCAAACTTAACCCTTGTATTTTTAAATTTTATATCAATTTTTTACCACGCGAGTCACATGACTTCACCGTATAAGTTCATTGAGTTCCGTGTGATGTGATCATTCCTCTTTTTTGGAGGTTTTGTTGTTAAAATATATTTTCACCCCTAATGCCCTATTTTCAAACTTAAGCATTGGATTTTTAAATTTTATTCCAAATTTTCACTACGGGAGTCACATGACTGCACCAGTTGTTTCTATGACTTAGTTTAGTTCCATGTGGATTGATGGTGTCTCTTTTCAGAAAATGTTAATATAACAACCCACATTAGAGTTGACAAACAATAAATTAGAGTTTGAGATCCACATTACATTTAACAAACTATATATTACAAATTACAAATCAAAATCCTCACCATCCACCCAACTAAAATTACCACACTAGATTGATATTACATTTTACAGCCCAAATATCTCTACTCATGTAAAGTATCTATTAAATTATTAAATTTTGGGTTATTATCCAAAATGTATTGACAGTCAGTAGGAGCATCCCGGTCATCCGCACTACTAAAGACATGCCTTGCAGCATGTAAGATGGCTAACCACGATTCGTTGTTGAAATACTCTGAGAAAAAAACCTTCTTGATCTTTTAAAATTCACAAACACGTGGCTCATCATTCATATGGTCCTTGTTCTTCATCTTGGACAAATCTAATATTATCAAATTGGTACCGAATGGACTCTACAAGCATTTTTGTCCTCAACTCTTACCCAATCACAGTAAAACACAAACTCTTTGAAATATGTATAGTCTAATTTAAAAATGTTTTGAATTACATCATATTAAGTCAATTCTGCTTCAATGAGATTTTTATCTTTGACACTCGCTCTGAAATACGTAAGAGCGTTATAAGAATTATCGCTATTTTTTAACAAAGTATTTTTCTCAATAAACCTCAACAAGAATACATAACCATTCAACTGATACTTCTCAAACTCATGTGCTATAAAATTTAGACCATCGACAAGACGAGCAAGCCTTGACATGGCATAATGCATCTTCAACAACTAAAATTATGGATTGCATATGTTAATTAGACAATTTTAAATCTTATAATTATTTATAATTTAATATGGGACGTTTAACGTAGTGGTTACCTCTTATGACACCTAAAATATAATTTCACTGTTTGAATGTGAAATCGTCCTTCATTTTTTATTATTCTTGAACGCATTATATTTTTTACATTGCATGGAAAAATTTATGAAGAAGGTGATCAAGTATATAAGATAACAATACGAAGTAAAATTACAGCACGAACTTACTCCCTCAATTCTTCAGTATCTTCATGGGTTTCAAACATATAACAAGACACTTGCTCATATTTCTCATTTCCTATGACTTGACCACTAATATTGGCAAACTCATCTCAATAATCTATAAACTTATGTCCGGGAATATATTCCCTAGAGAGCACGAATGCTCCCACAATAATTTATGCCTCCACGATGGATCGTTCAATGTATCTCGTATTCTGAACATACTATATTGTAAGGACATATTTTTATAAGACCATTATTGATTTACTATGTCATATACCCCTATACCGTTGAAGATCATTCAATAGCCATCCACATCAAGACGATTCCGAATTAATCAAGTTCTTCATAAAAAAGACTTCGTGAAATTTACTTTGGTAAGGTTATTTTCAAATACCTTAACTTTCCACTTAGAGCTTTTGGGATATTTTTACAAAATATTTTCTAAGTGTTGGAGCAGACTTTTTCGTCAAAATTTTAGAATGAGAATTTTTTCTAAGTGTGGCCATCCCCAATCCTCACGGCGGACGGGAGGTGTGAGGGAGGATCCTAGGTCTCGCGCGTCCCTCTCGGGAGTGCTTCGGCTGACGTTATTTGGGAGAGGTGAAAAATGTTGAGAGATAGAGTCGCCAGCCAATTTTACTCAAAATAGACAAAAGAAAGGGAGCCATCCTGAAGGACAGCATCCAAATACATACTGGTGTATACGATACCAAAATGATTCGAAAAGGGTCCGAAGGTTAAGTTACGAAATGGGAAGGTGTTAGGCACCCATTACGCCCTTCGGTCTCTCATGGTTTTTGCTAGTTTCCTTTATTTTCCCCGTGATATGTGCGCATGTGTATATATAGTGGAGATAGGAATTATTGACTTGTATCATGGAAAGGGTAAAGAGAGTCATCCGTAGGAAGGTATACAAATATTAGAAAATAGGATTTACGCGATTATCCTTACGTTTACCGTTATTATGGAATGATAACGCATATGGGATAATAGGCCACTAAGGACAAATATATGTATATATATGTAATATAGGAGAATTGAGTTTAGAGAGAATAGGAGATGAAAGGAAAAGAAAAAATAGGACTCGAATCTCGGATTTTACCCCGAGACGCCTACATAGACTATAGAGGCATCAAAGTCCACGTAGTTCTCATGCAAAATGAGGGGTGGGTTTTATCCCATAAATCCAACCGGGAACTTCTCTTATTTGTGTGTGTGTGTGTGTGTGTGTGTAGAAAAAGTGTTTTAGTTTTGAGAAAAGTGTAAGAAAAGTGTGAGAATTCCCGTTTGGGATTTATGAGCAAACCCTCTTTTTCTTTTTTTTTGGTTTTTTATTTGTATGAAAATAAGAGATGTGCAATAATACTAAATAAAAAGTATGTTAGGATATGTGAGATGAGGGAATAAAAGTGCTAAGTAATAAAACAAGTTAATGAGAATTTATGAAAATTTAAGGAGAGAATTGAGAAAATTGGACCTTCTTGAAGATCTTCAGCTTGATCTTGAATGTTGGAGAGCATACCTTGCACTTGGATGATGATGGAGAGTGGTTAATTCACCAAGTTTGATGAAAAGGATGATGAAAGGTGAAGATTGGAAAGGGATTTGGATGTGGGAATCGCCCTGACTTCGAGAGAGGTTTTCTGAATTTGGTGGGAGTGATATTTATCAGATCTGGACCTTTTTTGCAATGAGGGAAAGGCCTCCTTTTTATAGTCCCAGGGCATTGATGGTCGGCATAGCCCTGTTCTTGCCAATCGGCAGGTGCGTTTAGGCACACTGAGACCTGCCGTTTGGCAGTGTCTTTCAGGCCTTTTCGAAAAATTAGTCGCAGAGCGCAAAACGTTGATCCGAATCACACACAGGGTGGACCGTTGGAAAGGTAATTCAGATACACTCGAAAGTCCTTTGTACCACTCGAGGGTTTGGTAGTTGACTTTGGGTCAAATGTGGCTCAAAAGCATTCATCGGTCCATTAGACGGGGAATCATCGGACGCAGACGTATCGTTCGTCCGCATGGTAAGTCTGAATGGCGTACAGGGTGGACCTTTGGAAAGGATAGGAGATTTACTTCGACATTCCCAAGAGTTTGCCCAGTTCGAGGTGTTGTCTTTGGTCAAATGGGCCTTGGAAGCATTCGATGACCTTTCGGAGTAAAATGGATCATTCATCCATACCGTAAGTCAGAATCATGCACGGAGCGGACCATTGGAAAGGGGTTTTAGTGCCCTTTAAAGATTCATTCAGTCTCGGTCGAGCTTAAGAGTTGAATTAGGTCAAACAGAGTCTGGGAGCATCCAGTGGCCTCTAGATCAGGTTTCGGGGAAAATGGGTCATTCATACGCATGGTAAGTCAGAATCGCGCACGGGATGTACCGTCAGAAAGGGTTTTAGGGCCCTTTGAAGATTAATTTAGTCACAGTCGAGCTGAAGACTTTGACTTTTGGTCAAACGGAGTCTAGGAGTGCCCGATGGCTTCTAGGTCAGTTCTCGGGGTATGACCTGGGTTTGTAGTGATGAAGGGAGGTGCTAAGGACCTAAGGAGAGTTTAAGGTGTAACAAAATGGGGTGTCTACATAGCCCCTCAACGGGTGAGTTTAGAATAAATGATAGCCATCGAATAGACACCGCATGATGCTTTTGAGGGAGGATGACCAATTCAGAGGGTCGAGGCTGATTCTGAGGACCTAAGGGAGAGAGTATGACCAATTTAGGGGGTCAAGGTCAATTCTGAGAAAATAAGGGTGACCAATTCAGGGGGTCAAGGTTAATTCTTAGGAACTAAGGGATGGTTCGGAGGAAAGGTTTAGGCCAATTCCTGAGGAGGTGATGGGGATGACCGATTCTGCGGGTCGAAGCAAATTCTGAGGGCTTGAAGATGAGGGTGACCGATTCTGTGGGTCGAATACAATTCTGAGGGCTTGGAGATGAGGGTGATCAATTCTGCGAGTCGAAGCCAATTATGTGGGCTTGTGTAGAGATGACCAATTCTGCAGGTCAAAGCCAATTCTGCGGGCTTAAGGTGAGATGTCCAATTCTGCAAGTCAAAGTCAATTCTGAGGGCTTAAGTAGAGATGACCAATTCTTCGGGCTTGAAGATAAGGGTGATCGATTTTGCGGGTCGAAACCAATTCTACGGTCTTGTGTAGAGATGACCAATTCTGCGGGTCGAAGATAATTCTACGGGCTTAAATAGAGATGACCAATTCTGCTGGTCGAAGCCAATTCTACGGGCTTAAGTAGAGATGACCAATTCTGCAGGTCGAAGCCAATTCTACGGGCTTAAGTAGAGATGACCAATTCTGAGGGTCGAAGCCAATTCTGCAGGCTTAAGTAGAGATGACCATTTCTGCGAGTTTAAGCCAATTCCGAGGGCTTAAGGTGAGATGACCAATTATGTGGGTCGAAGACAATTCTAAGGGCTTCAATATGAGGGTGATCAATTCTGTGGGTCTAAGCCAATTATGAGGGCTTGAAGATGAGGGTGACCGATTCTGCGGGTCGAAGCCAATTCTGCGGGCTTAAGAAGAGATGACCAATTCTGCGAGTCAAAGCCAATTCTACGGGCATAAGGTGAGATGACCAATTCTGCGGGTCGAAGCCAATTCTGAGGGCTTAAGGTGAGATGACCAATTCTGCGGGTCAAAGCCAATTCTGAGGGCTTAAGGTGAGATGAACAATTCTGCGGGCTTAAGGTGAGATGACCAATTCTGCGGGTCGAAGCCAATTCTGCGAGCTTAAGGTGAGATGACCAATTCTGTGGGTCGAAGATAATTTTACGGGCTTAAGTAGAGATGACCAATTCTACAGGTCGAAGTCAATTCTGCGGGCTTAAGGTGAGATGACCAATTCTGCAAGTCGAAGCCAATTCTACGGGCTTAAGTAGAGATGACCAATTCTGCGAGTCGAAGCCAATTCTGAGGGTTTGAAGATGAGGGTGACCAATTCGGTGGGTTGAAGACAATTCTGCGGGATTGAATACGAGGGTGACCGATTCTTCTGGTCGAAGCTAATTCTACGGGCTTAAGTAGAGATGACCAATTCTGCGAGTCGAAGTCAATTCTGAGGGCTTAAGTAGAGATGGCCGATTCTGCGGGTCGAAGCCAATTCTGAGGGCTTAAGGTGAGATGACTAATTCTGAGGGTCGAAGCCAATTCTGAGGGCTTAAGTAGAGATGTTCTTGGGGAACTCTGCCGAGGAGATTTATCTTATGGTTTTGTTTTGGGCTGGTGAGCCGATTGCTTGGGGAAATATTTTGTAAAAATTCCACTGGGGAGGTGATTAGGTGGCCCAGGATTTGGATGTATTTCTTAGGGAAAATTGAGACCTTTGGGGTATAGGGGTGATCTTTAGAGATCCTCCCGGGACGTTGCCGGGAGGAGTTTTACTTGGTTTTTGGGAGTTTTGCTTGGGAAAAAGGGGTTTTGCTTGAGGGAGTGCAAGATTTTCTTGGTGAAAATGTTCTAAATCCTTCTTGGGATTTTTAGGAATTTTCTGAGAATTTTTCAGGGTTTTCTGGTATTTTCTAGGAATTTTTGTACGAAATTTTAGGGTGGTGTCGATCGGCATGATACAGAGGGTGCCATTCGGCAGTGGCATGGACTTTTGGACTGCCTCGGGAAGGTAAGGGGTCAATGTCGATCGGCATGACCCTTGGCATCCTATTTAAAGGGGCGAATTCCCTTCATTTTGCACCGCTTCTTACTTTCTTTCTTTCTGCGATTTTCCTCTGTAAATCGTTCTAGCATTTTGATCTCTAATAAATGGCCGCCTTTGTGAGGACTGTAGTGCATAGGGAATGGTTGACTGTTGATGATTCGATAAACGTGGAGTGGAGGGCCAGGGTACCTTTTGCTTTGGGTAGTGAGACTCCATTTACGCATTCGAGCCGGTTGCGAATGAGTGGACCTTACTACGGGAGCTATCGCATCATCACTCTTCGAGGGTGGTGAGCCCTGGCGGTTATGTAAGTAAAGACTTTTGGCATTCTTCTCTTTTTGATAATTTTTCCTTCTTTCTTGAATTTTTGACAAGGTTTTTTCTTTCGACAGTCCAATATCTCTTTGAAGAACATGCGTGCTCGTGGGATGACGGGGCTTAAGGATGTCTGGGAGCATCTTCCATCTGTGGTGACTTGGATGGTATCTTCAGCGGGTTTTGGGAGGTTGGCGTCTGTGCTGGATGAGATGCCTCGTTCAACAGTGGTACTGTACGCTTTGGGGGAGAGGTGGTGGGATACTACCCACACCTTCCATTTTGGCTTTGGAGAGATGACCCCATAGATGTGCAGCAGTGGATGGGGATGGATTGTGATGGGGAGAAGATAGAGATGGATCGTTCTTTGCTGGTGAGGCTGGAGGCGGTGAGGGCGGCACTCGACGATGTAGGGAGGATAGTGTCTGGGGATTCCATCCGGTTGTCCTTGCTAAAGGATGTTCTGCTGAGTAGGGTGGTTGATGTGAAGGATGGGCTGCAGGTGAGGCAGATGGCCCGGTTGTTCATATTATTGGTGATGGGAGGTTTCATGGTGGCGTCGAGCGGCGACATCTTCCATTTGTGGTTCTTACCATATTTGAGGATGTTTTCGAACATCCCTCTCTATGATTGGGGGAGCCTGACTTTGGCGACCCTCTATTTTTCTTTGGACACATTTAGCAGGTGCTATCGGCAAACTTTTACTGGATCCACGTATCTCCTTAAGGTATTATCTAATTCTCACATTTTATTTTCATGCATTCGCATTTTTCCATATGCATCTCTTTTTTATTGTGAATTCTTATCTTTGGCAGACGTGGTTCTATGAGGTGATTGGGTTCAATACCCCCTGATTGCCTTAAAGGACAAGACTGTTGGGGACTTTCGCTGATTGTGTCGATGGAGAAAGGCCAATCGACAGTCGAAGGGATCTCTTTCTCCGGAGGTGGTGCGTCAGGTCTTGAATGGCCTGACCAGTGGTAGGGTAAGACTCCTTCCTCTTCTGTCTTGTTTTTTTTTTTTGCATATTTTGATTCTGTATTGACTTATGCCTGCTTGGAATTTTTAGCTGACCTTTTACCCTTGGGGGATAGCCATTCAGGATACAAGGGCGACCGGGGTGAATGCACAGATGAGGCGCTTACTGACACATGAGTTTGTCCATTCTTAATATCTCGGGGAGCGGGTGGTTCGACAGATTGCCCATATTCAGGATGAGGTTCCTGTTCCTTCTTGCTTGGTGCCATCTGCTTCGTCTGGGGAGGACTCTAGCTCGGGTAGTGGTGGTGCGTTGTCTCACCGTAGGGGAAAGAAAGCGCGTCGCAAGGGTGGAAGCTCTTAGAGAAAGAGAGAGAGAATGTGGGTTCGGGCCGGGTCCCGTTGTTTTTGCTTTTCTTTTATTTCCTGCAAAATTTGATGTAACACAGAAGAATATATATATGCAATGCAATGGTTTTTTTTATTATCTTTATTAATGGTTAATGAATGAATGCACATGCGCTTTTTACTTTGCTGTTGAGACCGTAAAAAGAGATATTTTTGGGATTTTGGAGGAAGGTTTTAAAAATGAGAAATCATATAGGGGTGGAAGAGGATTTTTTAAATTTTATTGAGAATATCAATTTATTTTTATTAAGCTTCTAATTTTGACAAAAGAGGAAAAAGGAAAATTTCCAAAAATAGGGGGTTGCCGATCGGCAAGCCCTTTGTCCTGCCTATCGGCAGTCAAGTCCAGTCCCATCAATTCAATGCTTGGATTAGTGCCCTCTTAAGCCTCTTGTACTTTGTGGGGTATGATTCCCTTCAATTTTTGCAGGGCTCATGTCTTTTGTGAGGGTTCTCAAGTATAAAAAGGGGGAAGGGTGGAGTGTTTCCATCACACCTTCACATTCTTACTCACTCGCCTACTATTTCTTAGTCTTGTAAGATTGTTCTCCCTGGTAGAATTGAGTTTGCTAACTACCTCGAAGACTTGGAAGAAATGTGCTCTTATAATGTTGACTACGATGCTTTTAACATACGTCGAGTCTCTTTGTGGCGCAATCGGCCCATTGAGTGGAACCTGCTGATGGCAGCGGTACAATTTTGGTACCTTGAAGACCATGTATTCTGCTTTGGATTGGATAAAGTTTGTCCTACCTATGAGAAATTTTTTGCCATGCTGGGGATAAATTCCAGTGTTGCCATGGCTTTACCCGAATTTTCTCATTCTCCCAGGGATTTGCTGGCTAGGCTTATTCGCATTTCGCCTTCGGTAGCCAGACCATTAGTTACTGGAGGAATGATCTCCCTTTCGGTGGTGTTACAGTTCGTGCATTTGTAGGATACTGGTGATGCTGGATACGCCGGAGCCGTTGTTCTGGGCTTAGTATCAAAATTGGTGCTAGTAACTCGGTAACTACTAGTGGACCCACAACTTGCATCTATTATTTCCTGGATGTCATACCATCGTAATCTTACGATGGTGATACTGGCGGAGACTTTAAATGGCCTGGATGCCTGGCGACAAGGTCGTTCTGACTTTCTAATGGGTAGCCCCGTGATGCTGTTCATGTGGTTATCAGAAAGACTCCGCCTGGTGACTCCTTCAGAGTATCCTTTATCGGTTGTACCCAACTTTTTTTTGTGCTACTTCATCAGCACTGGCTTGGAAATTGAGAGCTGGGAGAATTGGCTTGTGGAGAACGGGGCTCTAAATCTATTTTGGTCAGTGCCTTGGTGGGAAAGTTTCTTCCTATTCTGGAGCTGGGAGGATACCCGTATATTCGGTTGGTTAGTCTCAGGTAGACCTCTTTCTATATCCCTTGGAAACTTCTGCGTCAATTTGGCTGGAAGCAGGTCGTGCCACCTCAGACACTAGACTTCTTTCTGGTAGAAGATTTGACTGAGCGTATGCGTATGTGTCTTGGCTCTATGTGGGAGAATCGGCATCCGGCGACCCATCCTTCTTAGTCTGTTAGGAGAGTTTGGCATATCCCTAGGGATTATATGAAGTGGTTGTGGAGGAGAGTAGTCAACAAGATGTTGGTAGTGGAGACTGGACAAAGGTGGTTTGTTTTGTTTAATACCATGGATGGAGGTGTGGTTTCCGAAGCTGGTTCGAGCTTACCGGTCTATGGAGCGTTTATGACACTCTGTTCAGGTGGGGGAAGCTTGGGGACCCTAGGATGAAGATGATTATGATGGAGCGGTCTCCTCTGGTAGCTGCGGCTAGGACCCTTGGAGAGTTTATTTTGTAATGGGGAATATATGTGGGGGTTTTATTTTGGCTTTTTTAGGAAGGTATGGGGAAGGAAGTTATCCATTCCTTTATGTAATTGCATTGCAATTTCTTATTAATGAATAAACAAGTTTTTTATCCTCCAGCTGTGCCTTTTGATGAGTTTTATATTTTTGAATTATCTATACTAATCGCTAAGGCATACATAATCCTTTTGTTCAAGTATATGTTAGAATGGACTGTCGTTCTCGGAGATAAGAAAATAATAGTATTTTGTGAAAAAGAAAGGGCCGTGCTCATGTAAGGTGTATGAGCTGCCTACGTACCTCTAGGGTTTTTGAAAAGTTTTAATTTGTTTGAAAATGGTTTTTTGCAGAGGATTAGGCCCACGTAGTTCTGGGTAGAGGGAAATGAAGAGATTTTTTTTTTATTTTTTTATTTTCTAGCATAGAAGGGAGATGAGAAGAGTCTTAGCACGTCGAGATTTCGGACTAGGGGTAAAACTTCTTGAGACCGTCCAGGTTGACTGGATCAACCATCTCTTCCCCATCTAAATCAGTGAGCATGGCGTCACCGTCAGGCAAGATCTTCTTAATAATGTAGGGGCCACTCCAATTGGACTTAAATTTCCCTCTGGGGTCCCATATGGGTTCTATGATCTCTTTGAGGACTAGATCCCCTTCTCGGACACCGATGTCCTTGACTCTCTTATTTAATGATCTCGCTATTCGACAACGGTACCCTTGTATGTGATATAGTGCTTTTAATCTTCTTTCATCTAGGAGGGTCATGTCGTTAAGACGACTTTGGCACCAGTCTTCTTCCCTGACCTTTCTCTCAAGAATGACGTGCAATGAGGGTATTTCCAAATCCACGGGTAGGACTTCTTCCATGTCGTAGACTAGAGAGAAAGGGGTAGCCCCAATAGAGGTTCTAATTGAGGTTCAGTAGTCCCAGAGGGCATACGGGATCTGATCGACCCAATCTCGATAGCTTTTGGTCATCTTACTGATGATGGCTTTGAGGTTCTTATTGGCGGCTTCAACTACACCGTTGGTCTGAGGTCGGTAGGGAGAAGGTTTGTGTCTCTAAATCCCATACTCGTTGACCACTTCTGTAACTTCTACCTCGAAATGTAACCAGTTATCTGATACTAGCACATGCGTGACCCCATATCGGCAGATGATGTTTTTCTTGATGAATTTGGCCACTTTCCTCGCGTTCAGCATTACGTATGACTCAGCTTTGGCCTATTTGGTGAAGTAATCAATGGAAACTAGGATGAACTCATGCCCGTTGGAATCCTTCGGTGTAAACTTCCCTATGATGTCGATGCCCCAGGTGGAGAATAACCAGGAAGAGGTGATGTTGTATAATTCGCACGGAGGCAGATGCTGAAGGTTGGAGAACTTTTGGCATTTTAGGCATCTTCGAACATAGGCGGTGTAATCTTGGGTCATGGTGGTCCAGTAGTAGCTCTGTCGAATGATTTTCTTGGCAAGCAGGTGACCGTTCATTTGGGGTCTGCATTCCCCGCTATGGATCTTTTGCATTATCTTTTTAATATCAGCCCCTATGATGCAGTGTAGATGGGTTCCATCAAAGTTCCTTTTGAGCAGTGCTTTGTGACAGATGATGTACCGGGCATCCAGTCTTTGAAGGTTTGCTCGATCTTTCTTGTTGGAACCCTTGGGATACCTACCATGCTTGAGGAGGTGCCAAATATCATAGTACCAATAATTGGCTATCTCGGGATCTTCTGTGGTGACGAGCCCAATGTGGTAGTAATGGGTTGGTTTGTCTTGCTTTTGAATCTGGAAGGGGTTTATTGTGATTCTTTTGGGCATGTCGACTATAGAGGCTGAGGTAGTAAGGGCATCCGCCAGGTTATTCCTTGCTCGAGGTAGGTAATGGAAAATGATGTCTTGGAATTGGGAGGCTAGCTCTTCTAAGTGGGCATGGAAGGGTTGGAGCTTCTCGTCCTTAACTCTCCATTTTCTGATCACTTGATCGATGATGAGGGAGAAATCCCCATAGATGTCTAGGCATTGAATAACTTTCTCGAGAGCAACCTTGAGGCCTATCGCGCATGCCTCGTATTCAGCCATGTTGTTGGTGCAAGGGAAATCCAATTTGATGGCGATGGGAGTGTGGGAGTCATCTGGACGATCAGAAGTATCCCAATGTCATATCCCTTTTTGTTGGCAGCACTGTCAATGAACATTTTCCATTGGAGATTATCTCAGGTAGTGCAGAGGATGTTTTCATATGAGAATTTAGAGATCCAAACATCGGCCTCATCCATGGGGTAGTCAGCGAGGTAGTCGAAGATGGCTCTTCCTTTCATGGCTTTATGTGTGAAGTACACGATATCGAACTCAGCTAGGAGAATCAACCATCGAGCCATTTGGCTAGACAAGGTGGGTTTGTTAAGAAGGTATATAATGGGGTCCATTCGGGATACAAGTTTGATGGGGAAGGCGAGCATGTAGTGTCGTAACTTTTGGGTAACCCAGATAAGTGCGACACACGCCTTTTCCAAAGTAGTGTAGTTGACCTCATATCCGGCCAATTTGTGACTGGCATAATAGATGGCTCTTTCTTTGTGGGAATTTTCAAGGTAGTGAGCTAGCAAAGCCCCAGCTGTAGTGTCGATTATGGTTAGATATAGGAGCAAAGGGAGATCAGGTTGTGGTGGCATGAGTACCGAGGGTTGGGTCAGATATTTTTTGATTCGATCAAAAGATTCTTCGCAGGCCTCATTCCAAACCTTAGTTAAATCCTTTCGAAGGAGTTTAAAGATAAGTTCACAGATGGAGGTTAACTGGCTGATGAACCGATTGATGTATTACAATTTACCAAGGAAACCTCAAACTTCTTTCTCTATTCGGGTAGGTGGAATTTCAAGTATGGCTTTCGTCTTGGCAGGATCTGCTTCTATCCGTTTCTCACTATCCATAAATCCCAAGAGCTTACCTTTTGTAATGCCGAAGATGCATTTCTGCGGATTGAGTCTCATCTGATACTGTCGTAGTCATTCGAAGAACTTTTGGATAGCGGGAACATGACCCTCTCTTGTCTTGGATTTATAATCATATCATCCACATAGACCTCAACCTCTTTGTGAATCAGATCATACGAGATGGTTGTGGCATCCTTCTAATAGGTAGCCCCAGCGTTCTTGAGACCAAATAGCATAACAGTGTAACAAAAGGTTCCCCATGGGGTGATGAATGCGGTTTTTTTCTTGGTGGTCTGGGTGCATTTTGATTTGGTTGTATCCGAAAAAACCATCGATGAATGACTTGAGAGCATGACTGGATGTGTTGTCTATAATCATGTCGATATTGGATAGCGGATAATCGTCCTTTGGAGAGGCTTTGTTCAAGTCCGATAGTCTACACACATCCAAACCTTCCCTCCTAATTTTGGCACGAGCACTATATTGGCTAGCCATGTGGGATACTTGATCACATGAATAAAACCTACGTTCAACTGTTTGACCACCTCTTCTTCGACCTTGAGCGACCATTCGGTGCGAAGCTTTCTCAACTTCTGTTTAATCGACTTATAATCTGGGAGAGTGGGAATCTCATGCTGAGATATTTCAGGATCAATGTCGGGCATATCGTCATAGGACCATGTGAAGTCATCCACGAATTTCTTTAGTAATTCTTTGAGTTGAGCACGCTAATGCTCGTTAAGGGTAGCCCCTATCCTAATCTCGCGCAGTTGGCTACTAGAAATCGAGGTTAATAACAAAAGTCTCTTCTTCATTAACTTGAATGCAATTATGCTGTTTATTATTAACCTTATTTATATCAGTTAATAATTATTCATTTGTAAAATCATCATCATCAAAAGTTTGATTAGAATCTAAACAGATAATGTGAGGCACAACAAGATACTCAAAATCTTTGTTTATTTCATTGATAGGAAAAATAACATTAAGAACCTCATCAAAGGAGGTCTCGATTACATTTGAACAAGGATAGACAACAAAAGAAGAAATAGGGTAAACATTAGGATTAGGGGAGGTTTCAACAGGTAGAACTAGTGCAGCATGCCAGTTGAGGAGAGGTGTATCAGCAGATTTAATCAGTTGGGACGAATTCGGTGATGTAGTGCCTGAGTGAACCATACATAGTGTTAGCACCAGTGTCTATAAATTGAAAGAGTCTTCAGAGTTACTTTCCTCAGTCTCTTCGATAACTTTGATGAGCGATTGTACATGGTATTGGGAACTCTCGGCCTATGGGTAGCTATCTTGAAAAAATATCTCCATTCTAGGCTTCATCTTCTTGTCTGTATGGTCATACCATGGTTTTGGAAAGTCGCAAAAGGGGAAGTCTTCACCCTCTTTGATGTATCATCCATTCAAGGAATCACCTGGGATAGTTTGGATGCAGTCTAGTCCTCTCTTTGGTTAAGACTAGTGGATCATTCTGAGCTCTTGTTCTGATGGTTGATACCCCAAACCACAAGGAGGGAAAGATTTCTTTAGTTCAATAGGCTCAAATATCCCTTGCTGTCTTTGTCTTAGCCCCAGTATGAGCATGAAGTGCATGTTTCTGAACATCTAAATCACATTGACGTTTCCATGAGGGTCATATTCTAGACAAACCCTTTCTTTGAAGTCGTCCCCTATCGGGAGTAGGAGTGGTTCAACTCAAAATCTTGATAAGAGCATATCATTTGACCCGTGCCATATCTCAAGAATTGGACTGCTGTTACTTGCACCCTCGGCATTGTCGTCGTCGCCTAAAATGGTGATGACTCGTTCATCGGCGAAGAACTTCAATTTCTGATGGAGTGAGGAAGACACACCCTTAAAACTGTGGAGCCAAGGTCGTCCGAGTAATAGATTGAAACAAGTTGGGATGTCAATAACTTGGAATTCGACGACAAAGTTTATAGGGACATCCCCTATTACAAGCTTTATGGATCCCATCACCTCCCGACGGGTATTATCATAGGCACGCACATCAACGGAGGTTGGAGCGATGTCATTTTCTTTTAGTCCTAAACATGTGAAGGTTCTCATTGGGCAGACATTCAAGGCAGATCGATTATCGACATGAGAGAGTGGTACAACCCTCCCCATAACTTCGACAAAGATATTGAGTGCATGATTGTGGTTTGGACCAACTTGGGTATTTATTCTTCGGTAAAGGATAACATTCAGGTAGAGGTTAAGGATCCGACCAAATTTACCGCTTCTTCTGGTGTGGTAGAAGGAGGAACTGTGTGTCCAGTGAGCAACTTGATCAAAGCATTTCTGTGTAGCTGAGAAGACATGAAAAGCCCCCATAGAGTGATATTGACTTGAGTTTTCTTTAGTTGATCGAGGATCTTACTCTCCTCGAGGGTCATCTCTGGCATAGGAAGGTTTTCAGTGCCCTTCCCTTTGTTATTGGCTGGTAGTGAGTTTGGGATATGGTAATACCTCCCTGATCTATTCATGTGATTTACTGAAGAAGGGAAGAACATGAATCCCATTTCCTTGTCAACCTCGTGTTGTTTCACCACCTTATTTATTTCTTCGAGAAGTTCTTCAAATGATATCATCCCACACATGTCATCTACCGGGCCAGTTTTCTCTGAAGCATGCTCTTCATTTGAATCTTTGAATTCTTCCCCCCATCCGGTGATAACAATTCTGTCTTTCCACGTAAAGTCGATACATTCCACAACTTCAACAGCTTCTTCATATAGGTCTTCCCAATCGGTGTGGATATGTAAGGGTGAAGGTACCAGGCGTCCTTGTAGTTTCAAAGCGTCAAATAACTCGGTGATAGTGCAAATGTTATTGGTTTCTCCGAAGAATTCCTCCATAATCTGGACAACATCATCCAGGTTGATTTCATCGGTCGGTACTACCCAACTATATGACTCTCGGGCCCATTTTCGTGCTTCTAAGAACAGTATAGTGAACCTCTGGTAATCAATGATCATCTGTGAGGGCAATTTCAGCCCGAATTCTAGGAGTTGGTATAACACTTCTGATAATTCCATACATCCATTTTCAGAATGGGTACGGATAGATATGCATGTTTTAGTAAGGAGTGACAATTCCTGATTAGCGAGGCTAGCATGGTGTAGGAGGAAATATGGGCAAATTTCGAGAGGTTTAGGAGAGTATATGGGTGTGATTTGAGTTGAGGGATCGAATTCTGGGTTCTCTTCTAGATAAGGAGACATATGGGTGTAGTCCATGTAATTACTCGAGATTCTGACTTGGTCAAACTTCTTGGTGAGCATCTTGAGGTCCTCTTTGACTTTGTTCAACTCTTCTTCATTGGGATCAATGATCATAGGCAAGTTAGCCCCATGCTGGGAAAGATTCAGCATCGGAAGCTGGGCAGGCGACGACCCATTAGCAAGAGGGGCACGTGGATCATTTTGATACTATTTGGGAACCCAGATAGGCTCGGGTGGATCCATAGAATGAGGTAATAGGGCCTCAGGATCTTGAGGAATGGGAACTTGATTTCGTTGCATCCATCGGACCTTAGTTTGGAGGTTATTAATTTTGGACACGAGCTGAGCTAGGACTGCCGTCAGATCCGGCTCCATAACGAGGACTTGATCTGTGTTCTCCATGGAAAGAAGATGGATACCAGACTTGAAAGAAGTAATAGGGGAACAGACGGAACTCCGGGGTGATTTGACTGAAGACCGAAGCCAATAAGGAGCCAGGCCAAGGGTTTGCGATCAACTTGAGAAGGCGTAAAAATGGGATTTATTTTGAGAAAAAAGGGATGAAAATATTTTTGACATTTTTTTCTCTTTGAGATTTGAAGAAAAAATATTTTTGGCTTTTTGATAAAGGGAGGATATTTTTTTTTATTTTGGATTTTTTTGATAAAGAAAGGAGAGACGGTCTCAGCATGATTATTACAATTATTATGTTTTCACTTATATTAATTTTCCTAAATGAAAAATGAAATGCCAGACGGGACCCGAGCCTGAAAAAATTGGGTTTGTAATATACGCACAGCTATGGTTGGACTTGTGACCAGGCTCATGGAGATGGTCCCATTTAAAAAATGCGCATGTGACACCCCGACTAATTAAATACCGGGTAGTTACTCCTTTATTAAATTAATTCAAAATGCCAAGTTGGTCCAGTTAATAGCATCACTGTCGAAAACATTTTAATGATTACTAACCACCTAGTATTTAAAAAGTAAGTGTCAAATTTTAATTAAAGTCTGATTAACATACAACAAGTTTAATGAAGAATAATAACACCATTCACCATACCGAAGTAAATAGAATAACCATCACATAATGTAAATAAAGTCTGGAGGAAAACTCCTCACTACAAATCCACAAACTGAAATAATTAAACTGAATACTGAATCAATACATGCAAAGTCTGAAAACTGTAATGGAAATGTAACTCTAATGGAACTGGGCAACATGCCCTAAAACTGAGGAATACTGAAGATGGAATCCAAATGATAGAAGCGTCTAAAAGCAAATCCCTGTAACTTCCACAAACAGCTACAGCTCGTCCACTGAATGAGTATCCTATGCATGGTGTCCATGTGGCTGGGCACCTAAAATGGTTTTACAAAAAAAAAAATAGCTTTGAAAGCAAACGGGTCAGAGCCCGAATGTGGAGATATTTTAAAAAAAAAACCTGCAAGTTCTTTAAAAACATTTAAAACATTAAATGCAAAGTACATGTTAGGACGTGCACTCACATGGAATTCTCACCTCTCGTCTAACTGTGCACTCCTAACGTAAGTACCCATCTAACCACTAGCTAAGTGACATCATATCTAGCTAGACTGTCATAGGTTCTACCTTTATTACTCGGTTCCCATTAATATTATAACGCTCGCAATTAAATAGGGGCTTAACGTAAATTTAGGTTCTCATACAAAAGTAATACAACTCGTTATAGATTATCCCTCTATGTTATTCAATAGTTACACACAATACCATATGAAAGTTTTAGTTTTTTTAAGCGTATATTTTCCACAACATAAATATACAATATAAGCACCCTGAGACTAAGCTGCGGTGCACACATACTCTGCTATCCCGGTACATCACGTACATAAGGATCACATATTCCGAATCTCTCAGGAATAGTTCACAGATAACAACATCACAAATAATGGAGGCGAACACAGTCACATCACATGGGTCACGCACATACCTACGCTCCCACGATCAGCGGACTTATTAACATCCCAATAATTCTTTCTTTGACCTATGTTCATCGAGGTAACCAGTCTAAATCCGGGCAACACAAGGATTAGAGGTCCCTAAGCAAACGCAAACCTCTCGTGATAGCAAGTATGGTAGGTATGTCATACACACAAATCATGTATCAATACTAAGTAACACACATCTTAGTAATCACTATAATATATTGGTACATATCGCATTCTCGTACCAACCTAATATATATACAACTTATATAATCCCGGTCCATATTTATACGCGCCATAATTTATTCTCACGTCATAGTAGGCACTCACGTCTCGACTCAAATGTCTATTTGATTTGATCCACACTTATATAATTTACTCCTCATTATAACCCAAATGTCCCAAGTATACTAATACACCATTAAAGGAATGTTATCTCTATCCTCGAACAAGTCTACGGGACTCCAAAAATCAAAACAGGCCAAAAAGGCCTAAACTGCCAGCTCGTTAGAAGTCTCGTTCGAACGAGACTGTTCGAACGAGAGTTCGTTCGAACGAACTGGGCTATCTAACGAGATCTCATTCGAACGAGATTATCGAATGAACATCCCTCTCGTTAGAACCCCAAACTGTCAACTCGTTAGAAGCTCGTTCGAACGACCTGGGTAGGTCTTCTAACGAGTGACCAGATTCAAGCCCAGAAATTCTATATTCGTTTTTCACCAATTTCTACACTTCTAATCTCAACCAAAATTCGTCCCAACAATGTTATATGGTCTCTAATCATCCTAAAACATACTAAGATCATATACTAACATCTTTTAAGGAATTTACACATCCTAAACATCATTAATTCATCAAATCTGTACCCTTTTCCCCAAATTTTCAAGAACATAAACCCTAGAATTTTAAATCCTCAATAAGTCCATTCTAGATCCGTTTTTGTTACATCTAACATATATTAACATCAAAATAATCATCACCATACTATTCTACATGCAATTTGTCCTCAAAATTCAAGTCCTAAGTTCAATTAACATGGGTTTTTATTTAACTTCTAAGAATAAATGTAAATCTTTCAATTTATCTAACATGGAAGAAACATTCTCTGAATTAAATAGGATTAAATCACTTGCCTCTAGTGTCTCTGAATTTGGTGTTGGTTTGATGAAGCTTTTCTGCAGAATTCCTTCTCTCTCTCTCTCTCTCTCTCTCTCTCTCTACAAGCCTTCTTCTCCAAAGGTGGCTAGTGTGGCTAGGGTTTTCTTTGGGAAAGTTTTGGAAACCTAATTTGATAACCCCCGTAGCTTATTGGGTAATTAAGGGTTGGTTAGTGGATTTAGTGGGTCTATTCCCAATCAGATAAAGACTCCTAATTTTCGTCATTATTAATTCCCAAAAATACAATATTACCAAACTACCCTTATAAGATGCCGGTATGGCCTAAAAATACCCCGGGACCCAAACTAAATCCCCGGCTAGTGTTTTCTGACTATCTCGACCCTTTCGGACCCGCTGGCGCACTCAAAACGACCATACGATTAATAGAATTTAAATTCACTTTTATAAATAAAATAATTATATCCTGACGCGACTGTCACACGCGTCCCAATAAAATGACCAAATTGCCGTATATAAATCTCACGACAAATTTCATAAATCAATATTCATATAACATCATATATACTCAATATAGTCAAATACCAACTCACATCTCGCTAGTATTTTACCCGGATTAATTCCCAATTAATTCTCATTTAATTAATTAATCCCAAAATAAATATTGCCAAAAATACGGGGTATTACATACTTCCCCCCTAATAACTGAATTTCGTCCCAAAATTCGAAACTAGAAAGTACCTGCTAAAAACAACTCTGGATAACATTCGCGCATCTCATCCTCGCGCTCCCATGTGGACTCCTCGACATTGTGATGTCGTCACTGAACACGCACTAACAGAACTATCTTTGACCACAGTTTCCTCTCACTTCGGTCCAAAATAGAAATCTTCCCCTCCTCGTAGGAGCTATCAGGCTGTAGATCAATCTCCTCCAAAGCGATGTGAGAATGAGCCAAATCGTCTCTGAGATATTTCCTTAGCGAGGAAATATGAAACACATTGTGAATCCGGTGTAAATGCTCCGGTAACCCGAGTCTATACGCAACTGGTCCAATCCACTCAATAATAGGGAACAACCCCACATACCTCGGTGCCAACTTCCCCTTCTTCCCGAAACGCATAATCCCCTTCATAGGAGATACTCTGAGCAAAACCTGGTCCCCCACTTGGAACTCCCTGAAAAACCTCTTCGCATCAGCATAACTCTTCTGCCGGTCTTGAGCTACCCGAATGCGACTCTGAATTAACTCAATCATTGCCGAAGTATCCCGAATCACTTCCGGCCCAAGTAGTTTGTTGTCCCCCACCTCTAACCAACATGCTGGGGAACGACAAGGCCTACCGTACAATGCCTCAAACGGAGCCATGCCAATAGTGAACTGATAGGAGTTGTTGTAAGCAAACTCCACCAGTGGAAGGTACTGCTCCCATCCACCCCCAAAGTCGATAATGCACATGCGTAGCATGTCCTCCAACATCTAATTTGTGCGTTCTGTTTGCCCATCGGTCTGTGGATGATAAGCCGTACTCAACCGCAATTCCATGCCCATGGCCTCCTGGAAACTCTCCCAAAATCGTGAAACAAATATCTTCTCTCTATCAGACACGATATTTAGGGGCACACCGTGAAGTCTCACGACCTCTGAAATGAAGAGCTGGGCATACTGTCCCGTAGTGTAGTCAGTCCTTATGGGTAAAAAGTGAGCGACTTTGGACAATCTGTCCACTATTACCCAAACGGAGTCGTGACCCCTCTGCGACATAGGCAACCCCGTGATAAAATCCATGGATATGCTCTCCCACATCCACAACGGGACCTCCAACGGCTGTAGAAGTCCTGTCGGTCTCTAATGATCCACTTTTACTAGCTGGCAAGTGGCGCATTTTGAAACAAACTCAGCAATATCTCTCTTCATACCGCTCCACTAATACTGCCGTCTCATGTCTTGGTACATTTTGTCCCCTCTGGGATGTACCGCGAACCGTGAGCCGTGCGACTCTGCCATCGCCTCGTGTCACAATTTCTCCCCTTTCGGAACCACCAATCTCCCATTGAAGCGTAATCCCCCGTCTGAGCTGACGGTATAGGACTCGGCTCCCTCTGCTAGTAATCGAACTATCTGCTCCTGACAGAACGAGTCATTAGCCTGTGCCCGTACTACCTTCGTGAAAATCTGCGGTGTAATGGTCATTACAGACATGAAAGATCGAGCCATTGCATCCTGGTGTCCCAACTCCTTCCACTTTGCCTTCCACACCTCTGCCACCTCATCTGCTGGCCTACGGCTCAACGCGTCTGCTACCACGTTAGCTTTACCTGGGTGATACTGGATATCGAACTGGTAGTCTTTCACAAACTCAAGCCACCTACGCTGCCGCATATTCAACTCTTTCTGCGTGAACAGGTATTGTAGGGACTTGTGGTCCGTGAACAGTTGGAACTTGTCCCCCAAAAGATAGTGCCTCCAAATCCGTAGGGCAAATACCACTGCCGCCAACTCCAAATCATGCATGGAGTAATTTTTCTCGTGAGGCTTAAGCTTACGGGAAGCATAAGCTATGGCCTGTCTCTCCTGCTGTAATACACCTCCAAGTCCTTGCAAAGACGCATCGGTGTAAACCAAATACTCAACTCCCGGTCTCAGCAATGCTAACACAGGTGATGAGGTCAATTTATCCTTCAATTCATCGAATGCCAACTGACAGGCATCACTCCAGATGAATGGCACACCCTTACCAGTCAGATGTGTCAAAGGACCTGCTATCTTCGAGAAACCCCGAATAAACCTCCTGTAGTATCCTGCTAGGCCCAAGAAACTACGAATCTCAGTCGGTGTCGTGGGCTGTCCCCATTCCCTCACTGCGGATACCTTCCCTGGATCTACAGATATCCCCCGACCGGAAATAATGTGTCCCAAAACTGGACCTCCTTCAGCCAAAACTCGTATTTCTTATATTTTGCATATAGCTCGTTCTGACGTAGCGTCTGCAAAACCTGCCTCAAATGCTCGGCGTGCTCCTCCTCTGTCTGGGAGTAAACCAGAATATCATCAATGAAGACAATGACAAACTGATCTAGGAAATCCCTGAACACTCTGTTCATCAAGTCCATAAACACTGCTGGAGCGTTGGTCAAACCAAAAAGCATAACCCGAAACTCGTAAGAACCATATCTCGACAAGAACGCAGTCTTCGAGACATCCTCCTCCCTGATACGCAACTGATGGTATCCCGATCTCAAATCAATCTTCGAGAAAAAAGAAACTCCTCTCAACTGGTCAAATAGGTCATCGATTCGAGGCAACGGATACTTATTCCGTATCGTGACCTTGTTCAATTACCGGTAGTCCACACACAATCTCAGTGAACCGTCCCTCTTCTTCACAAACAAAACTGGAGTGCCCCAAGGTGAGGTACTCCTGCGAATAAATCCCTGACCTAACAGCTTCTCTATCTGATCTCGTAGCTCTCGCATCTCTGCCGGAGCCATACGGTACGGTGCGCGTGCTATAGGTCTCGTATCTGGCAATAGGTCGATAACAAAGTCTATCTCTCGACTGGGGGGTAGGCCTGGTATCTCCTGAAACACATACGAATACTCCCTAACGACTGGGATCGAATCTAAAGGAATCACAACCTCCTTAGAGGTATCCTCCTCTAAGTAATACAAATGAGCGGTCGAGCCTCCCTCTGGGTGAGGCATCGCCACTACAAACATCTCTTTACCCGGAATGGCAAAAACAATGCTCCCACCGAAGAAATCAATCATGGCTCTATAATCAGCGAGCCAATCCATACCGATAATCACATCGTGAACATGCATATCTAATACCAACATATCTGCAGGTAATACCAGACTACCAATCCCTACCCCCACTCCCCGGCATATAAAGAATATAAGTGACCTACTCCCCAATGGTGAGTCGACACACGTCACTGTGCTCTCTGCCGTAGCTAACAATCCTAAGGCTTTCGCGAAATGTGTAGCTATAAAACAATGTGTAGCCCCCGTATAAAATAATACCCGACCCATAGTGCCATGGATAGGAAAGGTACCCTCAATCGCGGGCGGTTCCTGTGGAACTGCTGCCTGGTGGACGTTGTAGACACGTCCATACTGTAGTTGCCCCTGCTGAACTGGGACTGCTGGAATGGGTGGCAATGCTGCCATCTGTGGCGGTGCGGGGAGAGCGGCGGGAAACATAGGCCTCTGCGGCTCTTGGCGAGCACCCTGCTACTGCTGCTGTGGGGCCCTGCCCCTATCAGGACAATCCTGTCGTTTATGGCCAGTCTTGCCACAAACAAAAAACTTCCCTGGGAAGTTCCCTCCTCTCTGCCCCTGTGGTCCCCGGCCTTGGTGGCCGTTACCATTCCTCCCTTGTCCCTGCTAGCCCTACTGAAACTGCTGCCCATTCTGCCCTTGTTGGCCCTGATGGCCGTTTGGACCCTGATGGCCCTGACGGAAACCTCCCTATCTGTGCCTATAATTCCCTGATCTGAACCTCTTCTGATCCCCCTGCTGGGAACCCTGCTCACCCTGTCTCTGCCCCTGAACAAATTATGCCCCACGGGCACCATGTCCTCCTGTCCTGCCCTGATGGCTAGACTCTCCCGACCTCTTGCCCTCAGCCATATGAAAGCGGTGATCCTGGTAGTGTAACAAAGCAGCGTTAACCACATCAGAATAAGTGGCCAATGAAAGGTTCCCTAACAGATGCTGACAGATCCTCCATGTCAACCCGTCGGTGAATTTCTCAATCTTCTTCTTTTCTGTCGGTATCTCATCCGGAACGATATTCAACAGATTCGTGAACTCGGCCTCATACTCGGCCACGGTCTTACCCTCCTGCTTCAGATTCATCAATTTCCTCCTCATTTCCGTGTGAACAACTGACGAAAAGTACTTGCGGTCGAACCGCACCCAAAAGTCCTGAATAGTGAGAGTATCCCTCTCCTCCACGGTGGTAATAGACTCCCACCACTGTAGTGCATATCCAACTAGCTTGAAAGTAGCTAGCACCTGCTTCTGAACGTCCGTGCACTCATACATCCTCAAGTTCCTCTGCATATACTTCCTCCACTGGCTCGAGACTACCACATCTGAGCTACCTGTAAACTCTGGCGGATGCGCTTTCTGAAAAGCGTCACGTACACGTTCCCAAGCAGACAGGAATGCATTTGCATGTACTGGCGCGACAACCGGCGCCTGAGGTGGTGCCTGCTGAACTACGGCAATTGCGGCATTTACTACTTAGGCTACAATAGCTGCAACCTCAGTGGCGTTCATCATGCCCTGAACTGGAGCGGGTTGGGGTTCGGGCATTGCATCCCTGGGAACTCGTCGTGCACGTCGTGGAGGCATCTGAAATAAGAATAAAGTTTATAAGTTCACTATTTATAAACTTAAAATAGCTGAAGAACGAAGCATACACAAAAAGAGTACAACATTCCTAAAATATAGGGCTCTATATCAAAGAAAACTTAGCGAAAACATAATAGCCGTACAGATCCTAAAGGACACTAGAACCTAATGCTCTGATACCACCTGTGACACCCCGACTAATTAAATACCGGGTAACTACTCCTTTATTAAATTAATTCAAAATGCCAAGTTGGTCCAGTTAATAGCATCACTGTCGAAAACATTTTAATGATTACTAACCACCTAGTATTTAAAAAGTAAGGGTCAAATTTTAATTAAAGTCTGATTAACATGCAACAAGTATAATGAAGAATAATAACACCATTCACCATACCGAAGTAAATAGAATAACCATCACATAATGTAAATAAAGTCTGGAGGAAAACTCCTCACTACAAATCCACAAACTGAAATAATTAAACTGAATACTGAATCAATACATGCCAAAGTCTGAAAATTGTAATGGAAATGTAACTCTAATGGAACTGGGCAACATGCCCTAAAACTGAGGAATACTGAAGATGGAATCCAAATGATAGAAGCGTCTAAAAGAAAATCCCTATAACTTCCACAAATAGCTACAGCTCATCCACTGAATGAGTATCCTATGCATGGTGTCCTTGTGGCTGGGCACCAAAAATGGTTTTACAAAAAAAAATAGATTTGAAAGCAAATGGGTCAGAGCCCGAATGTGGAGATATTTTAAAAAAAAACCCTACAAGTGCTTTAAAAACATTTAAAACATTAAATGCAAAGTACATGTTAGGACGTGCACTCACATGGAATTCTCACCTCTCGTCTAACTGTGCACTCCTAACGTAAGTACCCATTTAACCACTAGCTAAGTGACATCATATCTAGCTAGACTGTCATAGGTTCTACCCTTATTACTCGGTTACCTTTAACATTATAATGCTCGCAATTAAATAGGGGCTTAACGTAAATTCAGGTTCTCATACAAAAGTAATACAACTCGTTATAGATTATCCATCTATGTTATTCCATAGTTACACACAATACCATATGAAAGTTCCAGTTTTTTTAAGCGTATATTTTCCACAACATAAATATACAATATAAGCACCCCGAGACTAAGATGCGGTGCACACATACACTTCTATCCATCCTGGTACATCACGTACATAAGGATCACATATTCCGAATCTCTCAGGAATAGTTCACAGATAACAACATCACAAATAATGGAGGCGAACACAGTCACATCACATGGGTCATGCACATACCTACGCTCCCATGATCAGCGGACTTATTAACATCCCAATAAGTCTTTCTCTGACCTATGTTCATCGAGGTAACCAGTCTAAATCCGGGCAACACAAGGATTAGAGGGCCCTAAGCGAACGCAAACCTCCCGTGATAGCAAGTATGGTAGGTATGTCATACACACAAATCATGTATCAATACTAAGTAACACACATCTTATTAATCACTATAATATATTGGTACATATCGTATTCTCGTACCAACCTAATATATATACAACTTATATAATCCCGGTCCATATTTATACGCGCCATAATTTATTCTCACGTCGTAGTAGGCACTCACGTCTCGACTCAAATGTCTATTTGATTTGATCCACACTTATATAATTTACTCCTCATTATAACACAAATGTCCCAAATATACTAATACACCATTAAAGGAATGTTATCTCTATCCTCGAACAAGTTTATGGGACTCCAAAAATCAAAACAGGCCAAAAAGGCCGAAACTGCCAGCTCGTTAGAAGTCTCGTTCGAACGAGGCTATTCGAACGAGAGTTCGTTCGAACGAACTGGGCTATCTAACGAGATCTCGTTCAAACGAGATTATCGAACGAACGTCCGTCTCGTTAGAACCCCAAACTGTCAACTCATTAGAAGCTCGTTCGAACGAGCTCGTTCGAATGACCTGGGTAGGTCTTCTAACGAGTAACCAGATTCAAGCCCAGAAATTCTATATTCGTTTTTCACCAATTTCTACACTTCTAATCTCAACCAAAATTCGTCCCAACAATTTTATATGGTCTCTATGTAACACCCCACGACTTTGGAGACTGAGAAATTTAATTTTGGGAAAATTAAATTAAATTAAATTGGAGAATTTTAAAATTTGGGAATTTAAGTCCAAAAATAGAGGACGTTTCAAAGTATTCCGGATGATATTTTTTAGGGTACCATCGATCCCGGAAGGGTCGAGATAGTCAAAATGACTGTCATTGGGTCTTATTTCGGCCCCGGAATGTTTTTAAGTTGTTTTGACTTAAATTGGAGTCAACGAGTCATTTAAAGTGTGTATTAACATTTAAAACTGGGTTTGTTGTTTTAAAGGATTTGAGGCTTACGGATGAAGCCTTCTCAAATAGAGAAAAAGAGAAAGAAAAAGGAAGAAAGAAAGAAGAAGGAAAAGAAGAGAGAGAGAGGAAGAAAAAGCTTGGGATTTCCGGCCCAACCGCAACATCGAGGATGATCCAACCTCTACAAATCTGAGGCAAGTGTTTAATCTTGCTAAATAGATATTTGTGTATCTCATTTCATAAATTTTGGGGTAAAGAAATGGTTTTTGGGTATTAATGTCAAAACCTAGATTTTAGGTTTAAATCTTGAAATCAATGTTTAAATTGAGAATTAATGACATAGAAATGATTGGGATCAACTTTGGGTTGGTTAATGGGTTTAAACTCATGATTTGATGAAGGATTAGGGGTTGGAATGAGAAATTTAGGGTTTAGAATTCGTGGGTTTTGAAGAAACAGATGAACCCTTCAAAAATTGCAGGTCCGAATCGATTCGCCCCCTCAAGCGAATCGATTCGGTTTGGTAAAATTGGCAGGTCTGCATTGACCGAATCGATTCGGACACCAAGCCGAATCGATTCGGCCTATTGCAGAAGCCCAGGTCTTTGGACCCGAATCGATTCGCCTGGGAGGCCGAATCGATTCGGAAACAGGGCATTTTGAAGTATTTTCTCCATAGTGATTTCAAACCCTTTTTGGTTGGGTTTATTGATTTGGGGGCTTTCTCTTAGGATGTAAAAGATATATTCTTGGAGTCATATAAGGGGTTTCTCACATATTGGGATTTGGGGACCCTTAGGGTAACTTGGGAGAAATGTACCCAGGTACGTATTGGAGTTACATATGGATATTGGGGGAAAACTCTTTGAGGTTGGAATTTACCAATTTTAGATAAGGTATATATATATATATATATATATATATATATATATATATATATATATATATATATATGTTTGAGGTTGAGAACTCTTAGAGAGTGAGAGGTCTCCTATCCTTAGAAATATTTAGACTAAGGAATAAACGATAACCCGATAGGGGTAAGGATTCATAAAATACAATTGAACCATAGGTGAAAGTGGGGAACAGCTTGCGGGTGTACTATCGACTAGGATAAGCGGTAGCGTAAATTCTAGTTAGGATAGTTTATACGCAATTATGGGGTTATGGCCATTGAGATTCCAATACTTGAAATGAGGTTGGAATAAATTGAGGTTTTAGACTATTAAGTCCTGTTAGTGCCTATGGTTAGATAGTACTAAAGATAATTATGTACTTTCACATTTAGAGGTGAAAGGTGTAGTGATGGATTTCTACACAAATTCTTGGGTGATAACCCTAATGTTGAATTTATATGTATAGACATAAACATATGGTTTTGGGAGACTACTCATCATAAGAAGATGATTGAATATGTTTCAAGTATGGAATTATATTCACATGTCAAGGTAAATTTAATGGAAATGGTAGTGACGGCTTGTATATCGAGGACTATGTATACTTATAGCCAGTTATATATATCTTATACATATGAACGAGAATTAGTTTATATATATAGATAAGGATATGTGAATATGTGTTGATATATATATATATATATATATATATATATATATATATATATATATATATATATATATATATATATATATATATATATATATATATATATATATATATGTATATAGATATATGGATATCTTCATGTTGTGGATATACATGGTATGGATATTTAAACCGTATATGATGGTTTATTATTTGATCATATGATTGGATCATATGGATTATATATATTATGCATGTAAATGATATATTTACTAAATTGGTTAAGCATACCCCGCTCATGCTATCATTGGGAAGTTGCGCGCGTAGAGGGTGAGCATCCTGGCTAGAAAAGCAGGGTGTGGATATTCCCCAGGTCATAGTCGTCCCGTGTGTTATTATATGATATATATATTTATTTTGGGATGAGACGTGATGGGTATGTTTCGTCTCATTGCCAGTTTGGAGCTATGACCGCTTCCCGGGACGTCGTGTGCGTGAGTTTACCACGAGATGGGTGTCGTTTAGTCCCACCATAGTGGCCCCAGTATTGCTACGTGAGCCGGGCACTGGGAAGATGATAACATTGATGCAGTTTATCGGCGATATATATATATATATATCCGGGTATATTATGTGCATGGCCTTGTACATCATATGTAGTATGTACACTTGGCTATTGGATTGATGATGATATATATACGGTTAGAAATAAATACCTATATATATATATATATATATATATATCCGATAGATGGAAGGATATGGACTTTTATGAAGTACATCTTAGATGATTATGGTGTACTAGATTGATGGGGGTTGATGTATCGCACATAAGGTATTATTCGGTTACATCATCCCAAGGATATTATTGGAGGTTCTTTTATTTTATTTGATTTGTTTTCTTTTCTTTTCTTCTTTCTTTCTTTAGTAGTTATAGTTAGTAATAATGGTAGTATTTACTTGTATGTTGAGGATTATGGATCTCTAGGATCGACATTGCCCAGGAGTAGTGTAACGAGGTGGTTCCTTGTTTGGATTTCGCTTTGCGAGACACCTCACGCACGAAACGCAGTGCCATGTCGAGATTTGAGAGAAGTAATTCCATAGGGGGCATCACGGATCTCTGGTCTTGACCTTGTCAGGAGTAGTGTAACGGGGCGGTTCCTTGTTTGGATTTCGCTTTGCGAGACTCCCCACGCACGAAACATAGTACAATTTTGGGATTAGAGAGAAGTCTTGCCAATATTCCATGTGCATATTATTAAGTATATTAATTCTTACGTTTTTAGCCTATATAGGTATATATATATATATATATAAATATATGTGTATGTATAGGGGTAATGTTTTAGGAATTATGATAATTATAATTCATGAGATTAATAATCGGAATTCATTAAGCCTTTTATGGCATAATTGTGTAATCATAATCTAATAGGATTAGAAATGGGTGGATCCTTAGATTATGACGGGAAGGTAGCTCTCGTGGATATAGGCTAGGCCTGATAAGTTAGGTTGTCCTAAAATCAATGGGAGTAATTTAACTAAAATTTGAGGACGCGATTAGGTGCGCGCCTTTAGATGAGAGGTGAGTTGGGGTTCCACGAGAGTGCGGTCTCACTTATTTATGAAATAATGTACACCGGTATTTATTATGCACGGTTAACACACTTGCTAAATATTTTGCACATTCGGGGCTCTGACCCGTTTTCTTTTCTCTCCTGCTTGTATATATATATGTATTTCCACAGGTATCCTACTGCATGGATGCCGGATGACTTTCTATCCAGAGTCTTGGGAGCCGTGACAGGTGCGGACTGTTGCGGGTTGTTTCATGTAGCCGCTTCCTACTTCTTTAAAATTCTAGGTATACTTCATGTTGTATATCGGGTTTGTATCATAAGGATATTTATATACATGTTTATATTTATTCCATTTCAGTTATTGTATTTGCTGTGACCCGACAGCTTATTCGGGTTTATTTATTTATGGCATATTCATGTGTAGTGATTCCTTTCATTTCTTATAGTGCTTCTTGCATCTCTCTCTTATTCTTTAGTAGTTTCACAGTGTTGGGTTATTGTATGTTGAAAGTTTTAATTTATATTAACATCTCGCTTATATGATATCGGGTAGTTAGTCCTACATTATATAGTACCGCTAGTTGATGTTGAGACTGGACCATCTGGAATTCCTGATTTAATATAGTATAGGGCTGGCCACCCGTTATTATTTTAGGCGGGTTGTTACAAATGGTATCAGAGCATCAGGTTCTAGAGTCCTTAGGATCTGTGCGAGCTTTATGCATTCTTCCGTTAACGTTCTTGACATAAAGCCCTACAAATAGGACTGTTGTGTTCATTACGTTGTTTTCTTCTGTGAAGTATATTCACTTGATTGGCGTTCTGATAACAGTTGCTCTTGTTTCGTTTCAGACGTCGCCTAGATTTTGTCGTCTAGGAAAGAATAGGTTTCGAAATACGGAACCTATAGTATATTTTGGGTACACTTTAATCGGGGGCATTTGTTTTTCCCCGATTTAGGAGGAAATATTGAGGATATTTCTAACAGTGGTTCGAGGTGATTTATCGACGGTTGAGTAAGAAAGGAAAATTTACTCGAATGACAAACCTTGGACTTAATAAAGTAAGTCTGAGGAGAGTTTATTTTAGTCTTTGGGAGGTTTGGATTTAGAAACCCGTCAACCTTCGCTGGGAAGGATTTTGAGGAAGATGTTTCTCTTGTGAAGAAATAGGCTTAGGGATAATGATTTTCCTGGAAGGAGTTTAGGACCCTGAGTTGAGATTCTAGGGTGAGGGGAAACCATTAGGTTATGGAATTGTAAGGTAGAATACCTTTCTTTGGGTTTAAGTCATACTTTGTGCGATACCGGGAACGTCGAGAGTTATTATATTGAATTCCGGAGGTGAGGAATGTTAAGGTTCGCTGAATAGTGACTATAAGACTATTGTCTTATGGGTAGGTAGGGCATGTGATTATAGTGCGCCTAAGAGAGGAGACTTATATTGTGGAAAGACGTTAATGTATGTAAAGAAGTTTTAGAGTTGTGAGATTTAAAGTTTAGTAGGGGTATGTTGAGCGGATAATTTAGCTCATAGTCGTGCTAGTTTTGAGAACTAGATATTGGCTAGAGTATTGTATTTGTTGAGGCCTTGTGTCTTAAACATAAGGTGTTTGTTTGGCGTGTCGAAAGACGCGGGATATATTTATATTGTATTATTGTATAGGCCCTCGGGCAATATAAAAAATATGGAAATTTTTTTTTATATAAAACCTTAACCCTGGTTCAACTAATCTCAATCCCCGACCTAGCTACACAGTAGTGTATTGGGAGGGTTCCTTGTTTGTATTTCGCTTGCGAGACCTCCCCCGCACGAAGGTGGCTAGCGTCAGGAATTGAGGAGAGTTCAACCAGTGGAAATTTTCAAACTTTTATATATTTAGTATATTGTTATAGATTATATTACCGAGGGTTATCTTACAATTTTGAGGCTAATGGAGCCTGATTAAAATTCTACGAGTGGAGACTCAGGTACGGGGTGTATGGGCGCCCTGAGTAGTTAGTTTGTTTTAAAGGCTATATGGTTCGACGTGAGAACTAGAAAGGATCGGCATAGTGATCTTGAGGATTGATGAAAGGACTAGATGATATCGATGTCCTAGGCTCATCTTAAATTTAACGGACGAAATTTTTGTAAGGGGGGAAGATTGTAACACCCCATGACTTTGGAGACTGAGAAATTTAATTTTGGGAAAATTAAATTAAATTAAATTGGAGAATTTTAAAATTTGGGAATTTAAGTCCAAAAATAGAGGACATTTCAAAGTATTCCGGATGATATTTTTGAGGGTACCATCGATCCCGGAAGGGTCGAGATAGTCAAAATGACTGTCATTGGGTCTTATTTCGGCTCCGGAATGTTTTTAAGTTGTTTTGACTTAAAATTGAGTCAACGAGTCATTTAAAGTGTGTATTAACATTTAAAACTGGGTTTGTTGTTTTAAAGGATTTGAGGCTTACGGATGAAGCCTTCTCAAATAGAGAAAAAGAGAAAGAAAAAGGAAGAAAGAAAGAAGAAGGAAAAGAAGAGAGAGAGGAAGAAAAAGCTTGGGATTTCCGGCCCAACCGCAACATCGAGGATGATCCAACCTCTACAAATCTGAGGCAAGTGTTTAATCTTGCTAAATAGCTATTTGTGTATCTCATTTCATAAATTGTGGGGTAAAGAAATGGTTTTTGGGTATTAATGTCAAAATCTAGATTTTAGGTTTAAATCTTGAAATCAATGTTTAAATTGAGAATTAATGACATAGAAATGATTGGGATCAACTTTGGGTTGGTTAATGGGTTTAAACTCATGATTTGATGAAGGATTGGGGGTTGGAATGAGAAATTTAGGGTTTAGAATTCGTGGGTTTTGCAGAAACAGATGAACCCTTCAAAAATTGCAGGTCTGAATCGATTCGCCCCCTCAAGCGAATCGATTCGGTTTGGTAAAATTGGCAGGTCTGCATTGACCGAATCGATTCGGACCCCAAGCCGAATCGATTCGGCCTATTGCAGAAGCCCAGGTCTTTGGACCCGAATCGATTCGCCTGGGAGGCCGAATCGATTCGGAAACAGGGCATTTTGAAGTATTTTCTCCATAGTGATTTCAAACCCTTTTTGGTTGGGTTTATTGATTTGGGGGCTTTCTCTTAGGATGTAAAAGATATATTCTTGGAGTCATATAAGGGGTTTCTCACATATTGGGATTTGGGGACCCTTAGGGTAACTTGGGAGAAATGTACCCAGGTACGTATTGGAGTTACATATGGATATTGGGGGAAAACTCTTTGAGGTTGGAATTTACCAATTTTAGATAAGGTATATATATATATATATATATATATATATATATGTTTGAGGTTGAGAACTCTTAGAGAGTGAGAGGTCTCCTATCCTTAGAAATATTTAGACTAAGGAATAAACGATAACCCGATAGGGGTAAGGATTCATAAAATACAATTGAACCATAGGTGAAAGTGGGGAACAGCTTGCGGGTGTACTATCGACTAGGATAAGCGGTAGCGTAAATTCTAGTTAGGATAGTTTATACGCAATTATGGGGTTATGGCCATTGAGATTCCAATACTTGAAATGAGGTTGGAATAAATTGAGGTTTTAGACTATTAAGTCCTGTTAGTGCCTGTGGTTAGATAGTACTAAAGATAATTATGTACTTTCACATTTAGAGGTGAAAGGTGTAGTGATGGATTTCTACACAAATTCTTGGGTGATAACCCTAATGTTGAATGTATATGTATAGACATAAACATATGGTTTTGGGAGACTACTCATCATAGGAAGATGATTGAATATGTTTCAAGTATGGAATTATATTCACATGTCAAGGTAAATTTAATGGAAATGGTAGTGACGGCTTGTATATCGAGGACTATGTATACTTATAGCCAGTTATATATATCTTATACATATGAACGAGAATTAGTTTATATATATAGATAAGGATATGTGAATATGTGTTGATATATATATATATATATATATATATATATATATATATATATATGTATGTATATAGATATATGGATATCTTCATGTTGTGGATATACATGGTATGGATATTTAAACCGTATATGATGGTTTATTATTTGATCATATGATTGGATCATATGGATTATATATATTATGCATGTAAATGATATATATACTAAATTGGTTAAGCATACCCCGCTCATGCTATCATTGGGAAGTTGCGCGCGTAGAGGGTGAGCATCCTGGCTAGAAAAGCAGGGTGTGGATATTCCCCAGGTCATAGTCGTCCCGTGTGTTATTATATGATATATATATTTATTTTGGGATGAGACGTGATGGGTATGTTTCGTTTCATTGCCAGTTTGGAGCTATGACCGCTTCCCGGGACGTCGTGTGCGTGAGTTTACCACGAGATGGGTGTCGTTTAGTCCCACCATAGTGGCCCCAGTATTGCTACGTGAGCCGGGCACTGGGAAGATGATAGCATTGATGCAGTTTATCGGCGATATATATATATCCGGGTATATTATGTGCATGGCCTTGTACATCATATGTAGTATGTACACTTGGCTATTGGATTGATGATGATATATATACGGTTAGAAATAAATACCTATATATATATATATATTTATATATATATATTTATATATATATTCAATAGATGGAAGGATATGGACTTTTATGAAGTACATCTTAGATGATTATGGTGTACTAGATTGATGGGGGTTGATGTATCGCACATAAGGTATTATTCGGTTACATCATCCCAAGGATATTATTGGAGGTTCTTTTATTTTATTTTATTTGTTTTTTTTTCTTTTCTTCTTTCTTTCTTTAGTAGTTATAGTTAGTAATAATGGTAGTATTTACTTGTATGTTGAGGATTATGGATCTCTAGGATCGACATTGCCCAGGAGTAGTGTAACGAGGTGGTTCCTTGTTTGGATTTCGCTTTGCGAGACACCTCACGCATGAAACGCAGTGTCATGTCGAGATTTGAGAGAAGTAATTCCATAGGGGGCATCACGGATCTCTGGTCTTGACCTTGTCAGGAGTAGTGTAACGGGGCGGTTCCTTTTTTGGATTTCGCTTTGCGAGACTCCCCACGCACGAAACGTAGTACAATTTTGGGATTAGAGAGAAGTCTTGCCAATATTCCATGTGCATATTATTAAGTATATTAATTCTTACGTTTTTAGCCTATATAGGTATATATATATATATAAATATATGTGTATGTATAGGGGTAATGTTTTAGGAATTATGATAATTATATTTCATGAGATTAATAATCGGAATTCATTAAGCCTTTTATGGCATAATTGTGTAATCATAATCTAATAGGATTAGAAATGGGTGGATCCTTAGATTATGACGGGAAGGTAGCTCTCGTGGATATAGGCTATGCCTGATAAGTTAGGTTGTCCTTAAATCAATGGGAGTAATTTAACTAAAATTTGAGGACGCGATTAGGTGCGCGCCTTTAGATGAGAGGTGAGTTGGGGTTCCACGAGAGTGCGGTCTCACTTATTTATGAAATAATGTACACTGGTATTTATTATGCACGGTTAACACACTTGCTAAATATTTTACACATTCGGGGCTCTGACCCGTTTTCTTTTCTCTCCTGCTTGTATATATATATGTATTTCCACAGGTATCCTACCGCATGGATGCCGGATGACTTTCTATCCAGAGTCTTGGGAGCCGTGACAGGTGCGGACTGTTGCGGGTTGTTTCATGTAGCCGCTTCCTACTTCTTTAAAATTCTAGGTAGGCTTCATGTTGTATATCGGGTTTGTATCATAGGGATATTTATATACATGTTTATATTTATTCCATTTCAGTTATTGTATTTGCTGTGACCCGACAGCTTATTCGGGTTTATTTATTTATGGCATATTCATGTGTAGTGATTCCTTTCATTTCTTATAGTGCTTCTTGCATCTCTCTCTTATTCTTTAGTAGTTTCACAGTGTTGGGTTATTGTATGTTGCAAGTTTTAATTTATATTAACATCTCGCTTATATGATATCGGGTAGTTAGTCCTACATTATATAGTACCGCTAGTTGATGTTGAGACTGGACCATCTGGAATTCCTGATTTAATATAGTATAGGGCTGGCCACCCGTTATTATTTTAGGCGGGTTATTACACTCTAATCATCCTAAAACATACTAAGATCATATACTAACATCTTTTAAGGAATTTACACACCCTAAACATCATTAATTCATCAAATCTGTACCCCTTTCCCCAAATTTTCAAGAACATAAACCCTAGAATTTTAAATCCTCAATAAGTCCATTCTAGATCCATTTTTGTTACATCAAAATAATCATCACTATACTATTCTACATGCAATTTGTCCTCAAAATTCAAGTCCTAAGTTCAATTAACATGGGTTTTTATTTAACTTCCAAGAACAAATGTAAATCTTTCAATTTATCTAACATGGAAGAAACATTCTCTGAATTAAATAGGATTAAATCACTTGCCTCTAGTGTCTCTAAATTTGGTGTTGGTTTGATGAAGCTTTTCTGCAGAATTCCTTCTCTCTCTTTCTCTCTACAAGCCTTCTTCTCCAAAGGTGGCTAGGGTGGCTAGGGTTTTCTTTGGGAAAGTTTTGGAAACCTAATTTGATAACCCCCGTAGCTTATTGGGTCATTAAGGGTTGGTTAGTGGGTCTATTCCCAATCAGATAAAGACTCCTAATTTTCGTCATTATTAATTCCCAAAAATACAATATTACCAAACTACCCTTATAAGATGCCGGTATGGCCTAAAAATACCCCGGGACCCAAACTAAACCCCTGGCTAGTGTTTTCTGACTATCTCGACCCTTTCGAACGCGCTGGCGCACTCAAAATGACCATACGGTTAATAGAATTTAAATTCACTTTTATAAATAAAATAATTATATCCTGACGCGACTGTCACACGCGTCCCAATAAAATGACCAAATTGCCGTATATCCATCTCACGACAAATTTCATAATTCAATATTCATATAACATCATATATACTCAATATAGTCAAATACCAACTCACATCTCGCTAGTATTTTACCCGGATTAATTCCCAATTAATTCTCATTTAATTAATTAATCCCAAAATAAATATTGCCAAAAATACGGGGTATTACAGCGCAAAAATTTGGGTGGCGGGTCGACCCGAAATTTTGGCAGAGTTTTGGGTTGAAAACGGCCATCTTATATGTGTGTCCTAGACTTGACACCTATATGCGGGTATGCAGTTGGTTGGGTGAATCGAAAAGGGTTCCCCCCTTTGGCATAACTTCCACGCTATACGTCTTGCTCTTGCGGGCAATCGGTACGTGTTGACAAGCCATTTGATATACCTGAGTGTACGTGAATTGCCTCAATATATACCTCATGGGGAAGGTATGTGTGAGAGCGAATTCGATATACTCGGCGTACGTGAATGAATTCCCTGCGATATACCTCCCATCATGACTTTGGTCAAGCGGTACAATGCGGGGGAACCGTTCGATATACATCGAAGGTACTTGGCCAATGCGGGGGAACCGTTCGATATATATCGCTTAGGGTGACTGCGCCTTGCCGGACCAGCGCCCATCACGAAGTGACCCTCCAGTTACTAGGTAAAATTTGGTCAATCACAATGCTCTTTGGTGATGTCGTGTGAATCATGCATGATCCTCTTAACAGTATCTTATGAGAATGTATTTCATGATTATGCCAACAGGGAGCAAAGTATAAGTACCAATGCTACACCAAGTATGGATGGGTGATGCGTGCAACATGTGGATATATGTGACCCTAGGTGCACGTGATGCGAAGTGTACATGGAGAATTTTCTACAAGTGTGTGAATAGAAGCATAAGCATGGGGTACACATGAGTAATAAAGGGGAACATGCAACTAGGGGGAAAATATAAACAAACATAACATCCATGTAAATAGAGTCTATCCCTCATGAGTCCCCAGCAAAGTCACCACTGAGGCCATCCCTAATACTCGCGGCGGGCGGGCGGCGTGAGTGAGGATCCTAGGTCCCGTGCGTCCCTCTCGGGAGCGCTTCGGCCGACGTCATTTGGGTGAGGTGAAAAATGTAGAGAGATAGAGTCACCAGTATATTTTACTCAAAACAGACAAAAGAAAGGGAGCCATCCCGAAGGACAGCATCCAAAGACATACTGGTGTATACGAAACCAAAATGATTCGAAAAGGGTCTGGAGGCTAAGTTAGAAAGTGGGAAGGTGTTAGGCACCCATTCCGCCCTTCGGTCTCTCATGGTTTTTTGCTATTTTCCTTTATTTCCCCCGTGATATGTGTGCATGTGTATATATAGTGGAGATAGGAATTATCGAATTGTACCATGGAAAAGGTAAAGCGAGTCATCCGTAGGAAGGTATAAAAATATTAGAAAATAGGATTTACGCAATTATCCTTACGTTGACCGTTACGATGGAACGATAATGCATATGAGATAATACGCCACTAAGGACAAATATATGTATATGTATGTAATCTAGGAGAATTGAATTTAGAGAGAATAGGAGATGAAAGAAAAAGTAAAAATAGGACTCGAATCTTGGATTTTACCCCGAGATGCCTAGTAGCCTATAGAGGCATCAAAGTCCACACAATTCACATGCAAAACGAGGGGTGGGGTTTATCCCATAAATCCAACCGGGGACTTCTCTTATTTGTATATGTGTGTGTGTGTGTGTGTGTGTGTGTACAAAAGTGTTTTAGTTGCGAGAAACATGTAAGAAAAAGTGTGAGAATTCCCGTTTGGGATTTATGAGCAAACCCTCTTTTTCTTATTTTTCGGTTTTTTATTTGTATGAAAATAAGAGATGTGCAATAATACTAAATAAAAAGTATATTAGGATATGTGAGATGAGAGAATAAAAGTGCTAAGTAATAAAACAAGTTAATGCGAATTTATGAAAATTTAAGGAGAGAATTGAGAAAATTGGACCTTCTTGAAGATCTTGAGCTTGATCTTGAATGTTGGAGAGCAGCCCTTGCACTTGGATGATGATGGAGAGTAATTAATTCACCAAGTTTGATGAAAATGATGATGAAAGGTGAAGCTTGGAAAGGGATTTGGATGTGGGAATCGTGCTGACTTCGAGAGAGGTTTTCTGGATTTGCTGAGAGTGATATTGATCAGATCTGGGCCCTTTTTGCAATGAGGGAAAGGCCTCCTTTTTATAGGCCCACGGCATTACCGATCGGCATAGCCCTGTTCCGGCCAATCAGCAGGTGTGTTTAGGCAAACTGCCGATAGGTAGGGTCTGAGACCTGCCATTTGGTAGTGTCTTTCAGGCCTTTTTAGAAAATCAGTCGCAGAGCGCAAACCGTTGATCTGAATTGTACATGGGGCAGACCAATTTAAAGGTAATTCAGACTCCTTCAAAAGTCCTTTGGACCGCTCCCGGGATTGGGAGTTGAATTTGGGTCAAATGTGGCTCGGAAGCATTCATCGGTCCATTGGACGAGGAATCGTCGAACGCAAACGGATCGTTCATCCGCATGGTAAGTCCAAATCGCGCACGGGGTAGACCGTTGGAAAGGTTTGAATATGTAATTCGACATTCCAAAGAGTTTGACTTGGTTTAGGGCATTGACTTTGGTCAATCAGGCCTTGGAAGCATTCGGTGACCTTTCAAAGTAAAACGGACTGTTCGTCCGTACCGTAATTTAGAATCGCACACGGAGTGGACCGTTGGAAAGGGGTTTTAGTTACCTTTGAAGATTCATTCAGTCTCGATCGAGCTGAAGAGTTGAATTAGTTCAAACGGATCTTGGGAGCGTCCGATGGCCTTTAGATTAGGCTTTGAGGAAAAAATGGTCGTTTGTCCGCATGATAAGTCAGAATCGCACATGAGATGGACCATTAGAAAGGGGTTTCGGGGTCCTTTGAATATTCATTCAGTCTCGATCGAGCTGAAGACTTTGAATTTTGGTCAAACGGAGCCTTAGAGTGCCCGATGGCTTCTAGGTCAGTACTCGAGGTATGACTTGGGTTTATAGTATGAAGGGAGGTGATAAGGACCTAAGGAGAGTTTAAGGGGTAACATAATGGGGTGTCTGGACTAAGTATTGAAGAGGACATTAAAATAATAATTTTTTGACACAACAGTCGTTCATGCGAGATAGCAATTTCATTTGCGCGAGATCGGCTCATTGCACGATCTTGTTCGAGAGACCGCTATCCTTTGTTTGAGCGACATGATGATCTCGTTTGAACGAGCACATATTTTAAGGAGCCGGGTTTTTATTATAAATACTCATTAAATGGTTACATTTTGTTTAAGAAGCCCCAACGTTTTAGAGAACAGAAAAACTGTGAAAGAAGAATTCTTTTGGATTCTTCCTTTTAGGGTTTAATCCCCTTTTCTTTACAATTCACAGAACTCCCAATATGCTTCAGTGAATTGTTTTTGGTGTTGAAGACACTTTGCTGTGCTTTAATCTTTGTGGGGAGGACCCTACAACCGGAGAGCTGCGTGCTATTATGGAGGGAGTCCTTATAAAGTTCACTTTTGTGGAGAAGCCATTTTCTTCTTCATTGCTGTCCACCTGGAGTTCTTACGAGAGATACCAGTCGACGTTATTTCTAGCCGTTGCTTTGGAGGTTTGACAAAGACACCATGCGTTACACTTGTTGGCAATTATCAGGTTGTATGTAGTCAATGGTCTTGTGAATTCTTCAAAGTTCTAGAAATAAAAGGTTTTACCCTTCGGGGATTTTCCCTTAAACTTATGTCGCATGCTTTATTTATTTATGGGTTGACACACGCAAACACATAGATGCAAGTTTAGGGGAAAAATTAATTTGGTTTATATTGACTCCAATTATATAAGTGTGCCAAATTAGAAAGTTGTGAATTAATTTAAATCGGTATCACACACTGCGTTTATTACGATTTTTCAAAATGATATCAGAGCGGGTTACGCTAATTTATCGCGTGATCCTGATTTTTCAAGGATTTATTTTTTGATACAATTTGACTTCTCACGTCGTCAAATTGGTATCAGAGATGGTTACGCTAATTTATTGTGTATTCCTATTTTCCGCAAAATTTGTGTGATATTGATTTAAAAAAAAAAATAGTTTTGTGAAAAATCGCAATTTTTTCGATGGAGCACTTATCTAATCAGATGCCCCCCTTTGATGACACGAGTCAAAGTTTTGATGATATAAATAAATTGAATTTGACATTTTGCTAAAAGAATTGATTTTTTTGACAAAGAAAATTCTCGTTTTAAATCCGCGATGGATCTTTTGCAAACGGTTCAAAATCAACTAGATTTTAATCGTGAAAATTTTGTTTCCTTGGACCATGACTTTGTTGCGTTAAAATTGTCCAAGATGGAAAGTGATGATCTGGTTTTGTTTTTAGAAAAGGAATTGGCGGACCTTAAAAATTCGATGGTTTGTATTTGTACCAAAGATGATAAAAATATTTTAATCAACGATTTTGTGGCACGTGAAGAGACTTTTAGGGAAAAGTTTGCTTTAATTGAGGGGGATAGAGATACCCTTTTAGGAATTGTTGAAAATTTGAAAAAGGCGTCCCTTAAATTGGAAGAGTCTAATTCTTTTCTTGTGTCGAAAATTTTGAAGTTAAAAAATTGTTTGGCAGACTCAAATAGGTTTGATAGTGATGGTAATGGCTCATCTTGTTCTCATGCTTATAGTTCTAAAGCCAGAACCATTATTCGTTTTAGAGGTTCAACCAATTTCAAGGATGTTAGAAAAGGTCAACCCAAAGGTGTCATTCCACCTGTTTACACATGTTCATATTGTGGTAGGAAAGGTCACCTTTGGTGTTTTTATTTTGATCTTGGAAAATTTCCTAGGAAGTTTGTGTCTAGTGTTCCCTTGGTTCCTAATTCCCCCGCACGACGTTTCACATCTATTTGGGTTAGGAAATCAATTTTAGAGGCACTAGATTTTAGACAAGTTGATTCCCGTTTGTTTGCACATCATTCTTCTCTTGCCATATCATATATATGATTGTGTTCGCATGTTTGACATGCGCAAGTTTTTGTTTCATGATATTTATGTTTGCTAGCGTTGTGACAAGTATTTTTTCTATTGATTTTTGTTCTTGAAATTTTTTTAAAAAATACAAAAAGATTTTATTTTTTATAAAAAAATTTGAAACATCCAAAAAAAAGTTTTGTATTATTTTTGCTCCTTTTATGGATGGACACTTATGATGACCGAGACACAATATCATTCCATATATTCATGTGATTATTTGATAGTGTTTTGAGACAATAGGTCAATTCATCCATGTGCTTTATAATGTTTGGAATCATTGAGATGTAATTAAGTGTTACTTCCTACATGTTTGACCCATGACTTCCTTTATTGCACACATGCATGGGTTTGTTTGATTGTTGTGATTGTCTTATAACATGATGGTTGGGTGTTTTCACTTCTATCCTGTCCTTAAAATGAACCAAGCGTGATAAAACTTGATAAGAAAGTTGTGCATCTAAGAGCCGTTTGTGAGTTTGTGTGCTTTGTTTGAAAATGGTGAACGTCTACGAAAGATGATTATTTATACTTAGCGATTAAGCCGCCATTGAATTGGACCTACAAAATTATGGAATTTTATTATCCGGGGTCTAAAGAGGTTTAAAAGAGCCCGAAAAAATTTGGAGGCAATAAAAAGTAATTAAAGTCAATTATGGGCCATTTCGATTTTTGCACCAATTCTCCAAAGCTTGAGAATTTAGATCACCTCCATTCAAAATATAAACCTGAGGGAGTTTGGTTGGAGAATTAAAACGGGTTTGCACGACCTTAAATGTCCTGAAAAAGAGCCAAATAGTTTTAGAAGTTATTGGTCTTGAAATCATTTTGACTTTGATTTGTTGATTTGCATAAGATGATGTCATCTAAATTCAACAATTTTTACACCTAAGGATACTTTTTATGCTTATTCGTTAGGAGTACACATATGCATCGTGCACATATGATTGATTGAGTTGATTTACCTATCGAATGTGTTCACGCCCATACATTCCATTTCCATGACTTGGTTATTTGAGTTTAAATCCATGGTGTGATTTTTAGTATCTTATTTTTGTATAAAAAAATTGAAAAATCCAAAAGTAGTTTGCGGATGTTTTTAGAATATACCTCTGCATGCGCGTAGCTTGATCCTTGTTTGCTATGCCTTTTCTCGAGACACTCCATGTTTTTATTTGTTCTTTTTATCTGTCTATTTGGGGACATCATAAAAAGGGGGAGAAAGAATTATCATATTATGGGTGAGTTTTTGCATTATGGGGGAGATTTGGTTTATTACTCATTTATTCTTATATCATTTCAAACTCGATGCGTCACGAAGGTATTTTACTTTATCTCATGAGTGTAGGTACAAAGATTGAAGATCATGATGTTGCACACCCTGATGAGAAAAGCTTTGAGAATTAACGAAGATGTTTGAAGAACAATTTTGAGGTCTTGCAAATTTATTCATGGGAGGGTAGATTTGTATAGGAATTTTGGTTTTTAATAATTCGGATATTTTTACGTATGTACCGAAATAGACATAGAGGGATATTTGTAAGGGCATATTTTTAAAAGTCCGTTATCAATTTAGTATGTCATATACCGCTACAACGTCGAAGAGCATTCAAGATCCATCCACATCAAGACGGATACGAATTAATCAAGTTATTCATCAAAAACACTCCGTGAAGTTTACTTTGGTAAGGTTAAGTTTTAAATACCTTAACTTTCCACTTAGAGCTTTTGGGATATTTTTACAAAATATTTTCTAAGTGTTGGAGCGGACTTTTTCATCAAAATTTTAGAATGAGTTTTTTTTGTAAGTATTGAAGTGGACATTAAAATAATAATATTTTGACGCAACAGTCGTTCACGCGAGATAGCAATGTCGTTCGCACGAGATATGCATATCGCACGATCTCGTTCGAGCGATTGTTATCCTTTGTTCTATGGACATGTTGATCTTGTTCGAACGAGCACGTATTTCGAGGTGGTGTGTTTTTATTATAAATACTTATTAAATGGTTTCGTTTTGTTTAAGAAGTCCCAGAGTTTTACACAACAAAAAAACTGCGAAAGCAGAATTATTTTGGCTTCTTCCTTTTAGGGTTTATTCCCTTTTTGTTTACAATTCACAAAACTTCCAATATGCTTTAGTGAATTGTTTTTGGTATTGAGGAACACACTTTTCGTGGTTTAATCTTTGTGGGGAGAAGTATACAACCAGAGAGCTGTGTGCTATTATGGAGGGAGTCCTTATAAAGTTCAGTTTTGTGGAGAAGCCGTTTTCTTCATAATTACTGACCACCTGGAGTTCTTGCGGGTGATTCCAGCCGACGTTATTTCTAGCCGTTGCTTTGGAGGTTTGACGAAGACACCGTGTGTTAAACTTGTGGGCGATAATCACGTTGTATGTAAGTCAATGGTCTTGTGAATTATTCAAAGTTATAGAAATAAAAGGTTTATCCCTTCAGGGATTTTTCCTTAAACTTGTGTCGCATGCTTTATTTATTTATGGGCAGACACATGCACACACATAGATGCATGTTTAGGGGCGGAATTAATAAGGTTTATATTGACTCCAATTATATAAGTGTGCCAAATTAGAAAGTTACGAGTTAATTTAAATCGGTATCACACACCGCGCTTATTACGGTTTTTCAAATTGGTATCAGATCGGGTTATGCTAATTTATCGCGTGATCCTGATTTTTCAAGGATTTATTTTTTTGATACAATTTGACTTCTCATTTTGTCAAATTGGTATCAGAGCTGGTTGCGCTAATTCATCGCATAATCCTATTTTCCGCAAAATTTGTGTGATATTGATTTTTTTTTTAAAATGAGTTTTGTGAAAAATCATAATTTTCTAATGGAGCACTTATCTAATCGGATGCCTCCCTTTGATGACACGAGTCAAAGTTTTGATGATATAAATCACTTGAATTTGACGTTTGCTAAAAGAATTGATTTTTTGGAACAAGAAAATTCTCGTTTAAAATCCGCGATGGATCTTTTGGAAATGTTTCAAAATCAACTAGATTTTTATCGTGAAAAAATTATTTCCTTGGATCATAACTTTGTTGCTTTAAAATTGTCTAAGAAGGAAAGTGATGACAGGGTCCTATTTTTAGAATAGGAATTGGAGGACCTTAAAAATTCGATGGTTTGTTTTTGTGCCAAATATGACAAAAATATTTTAATCAATGAGTTTGTGGCATGTGAAGAGACTCTTAGGGAAAAGTTTGCTTTAATTAAGGGGGAGAGAGATACCCTTTTAGGAATTGTTGAAAATTTGAAAAAAGGCGTCCCTTAAATCGGAAGAGTCTAATTCTTTTCTTGAGTCAAAAATTTTGAAGTTAAAAAATGATTTGACATACTCAAGTAGGTTTGAAGGTGATGGTAATGGCTCATCTTGTTCTCATGCTTCTAGTGATAAAGCCAAAACCATTATTTGTTTTAGAGGGTCGACCAATTTCAAGGATGTTAGAAAAGGTCAATCCATAAGTGTCGTTCCACCCATTTATAGATGTTCATATTATGGTAAGAGAGGTCACCTTTGGCATTTTTGTTTTGATCTTGAAAAATGTCCCAGGAAGTTAATGTCTAGTGTTCCATTGGTTCCTAATTCCCCCACACAACGTTTCACATCTATTTTGGGTTAGGGAATCACTTTTAAAGGCGCTAGATTTTAGACAAGTTGATTCCCATTTTCTTGCACATGATTATTCTCTTGCCATATCATATAGATGATTGTGTTCGCATGTTTGTCATATGCTAGTTTTTGTTTCATGATATTTATATTTGCTAGCGTTGTGACATGTACATTTTTTATAGATTTTTGTTTTTGAAAAATCTTGAAACATTACAAAAAGATTTTATTTTTGATAAAAAAATTTGAAAAATCCAAAAAGAGTTTTGTATTTTGTTTGCACCTTTTATGGATGGACATTTAGGATGATCGAGTCATAATATTATTCAATTTATTCATGTGACTATTTGATTGTGTTTTGAGACAAAAAGCCAATTCATCCATGTGCTTTATAATGTTTGGAATCATTGAGATGTAATTAAGTGTTACTTCCTACATGTTTGACTCATGATTTCCTTTATTGTACACACCCATGAATTTATTTGATTATTGTGCTCATCTTGTCACCTATTGGGTGGGTGTTTTCACTTCAATCATGTCCTTAAAATGAACCAAGCGTGATAAAACTTGATAAGAAAGTTGTGCATATAAGAGTGGTCTGTGAGTTTGTGTCCTTTGTTTGAAAACAATGAAGGGCTACGAAAGATTATTATTTATCCTTTGTGATTAAGTCGCCGCTTATTTGGACCTAAAAAATTGAGGAATTTTATTATCCACTATCAGAAGAGGTTTTAAAAAGCCCAAAAAAATTTAAAGCCAATAAAAAGAAATTCATGCCAATTATGGGCCATTTAGGTTTTTGCACCAATTCTCCAAAGTTTGAGAATTTAGATCACCACTTTTGATTATATAAATCTGAGGGAGTTTGGATGGAGAATTAAAACGGGTTTGCACGTCCTTAAAAGTCTTGAAAAAGCATTAAATAGTTTTGGGCGTTATTTGTGTGGAAATTATTTTGACTTTGATTTGTTGATTTGCATAAGACATTGTCATCTAAATTCAATAATTTTTACACCTAAGGATACTTTTGATGCTCATTCGTTAGGAGTACACATATGCATCATGCACATATGATTGATTGAGTTGATTTACCTATCAAATGTATTCACACCCATACATTCCATTTCCATGACTTGGTTGTTTCAGTTTAAATCCATGGTGCGAGTTTTAGTATCTTACTATTGTATAAAAAAAATTTAAAAATCCAAAAATAGTTTGTGGATGTTTTTGGGACATACCTTTGCCTATGCATAGCTTGATCCTTGTTTGCTATGCTTTTTCTCGTGACACTCCATGTTTTGATTTTTTCTTCTTATCTGTCTATTTGGGGACATCATAAAAAGGGGAAGAAAGAATTATCATATTAAAGGGGAGTTTTTGCATTATGGGGGAGATTTGATTTATCACTGATTTATTCTTATATCATTTCAAACTCGATGTGTTACGAAGGTATTTTACTTTATCTCATGTGTGTAGGTACAAAGATTGAAGATCAGGATATTGCACACCCAAATGAGAAAATCTTTGAGAATTGACGTAGGTGTTTGAATAATAGTTTTGAGGTCTGGAAAATTTATTCATGGGAGGTTAGATTTGTATAGGCATTTTGGATTTTGATAATTCAGATATTTTTATGTATGTACCGGCGTAGACATAGGCGGAGATTTGTAAGGACATATTTTTATAAGTCCGTTATCAATTTAGTATGTCATATACCGCTACACCGTCGAAAAGCATTCAAGAGGCATCCACATCAAGACGGATATGAATTAATCAAGTACTTCATCAAAAAGACTCCGCAAAGTTTACTTTGGTAAGGTTATGTTCTAAATACCTTAACTTTTCACTTAGAGCTTTTGGGATATTTGTATAAAATATTTTCCAAGTGTTGGAGGGGACTTTTTCATCAAAATTTCAGAATGAGTATTATTTCTAAGTATTGAAGCAGGCATTAAAATAATAATTTTTTGACGCAACAGTCATTCACGCGAGATAGCAATGTCGATCACGCGAGATAGCAATGTCGTGTGATCTTGTTCGAGCGACATGCTAATCTCGTTCAAATGAGCACATATTTCAAGGTGGCATATTTTTATTTTAAATACTCATTAAATGGTTTCGTTTTGTTTAAGAAGTCTCAGCTTTTTGCATAACAGAAAAACTGCGTAAGCAGAATTATTTTGGCTTATTTCTTTTAGGGTTTAATCCCTTTTTGTTTACAGTTCACAAAACTCCCAATATGCTTTAGTGAATTATTTTTAGTGTTGAAGAACACACTTTGCTGTGGTTTAATATTTGTGGGGAGAACTCTACAACCGGAGAGCTGCGTGCTATTGTGGAGGGAGTCCTTTTAAAATTCACTTTTGTGGAGAAGTCATTTTCTTCTTCATTGCTGGGAACCTGGAGTTTTATGGGAGATTCCAACCGACGTTATTTCGAGTCGTTGCTTTGGAGGTTTGACAAAGACACCGTGCGTTACACTTATGGGAGATTATCAGGTTGTATGTAAGTCAATGGTCTTGTGAATTCTTGAAATTTCTAGAAATAAAAGGTTTTTCCCTTCCGGTATTTTTCCTTAAACTTGTGTCGGATTCTTTACTTATTTATGGGTTCACACACGCACACACATAGATGCATGTTTAGGGGCGGAATTAATTAGGTTTATATTAACTCCAATTATATAAGTGTGCCAAATTAGAAAGTTGCGAATTACTTTAAATCGGTATCACACACCGCGTTTATTACGATTTTTTGAATTGGTATCACAGCGGGTTATGCTAATTTATCGCGTGATCATGATTTTTCAAGGATAATTTTTTTTATACAATTTGACTTCTCACGTCATCAAATTAGTATCAGAGTTGATTGTGCTAATTTATCGCGTATTCCTATTTTTCGTAAAATTTGAGTGATATTGATTTTTTGTTTAAAATCAGTTTTGCAAAAAATTGCAATTTTTTCGATGGAGCACTTATCTAATCGGATGCCCCCCTTTGATGAAACGAGTCAAAGTTTTGATAATATAAATCACTTAAATTTGACGTTTGCTAAAAGAATTGATTTTTTGGACAAAGAAAATTCTCGTTTTAAATCCGCGATGGATCTTTACCAAATAGTTCAAAATCAACTAGATTTTTATCGCAAAAAATTTGTTTCCTTGGACCATGACTTATTTGCTTTAAAATTGTCCAAGAAGGAAAGTGATGATAGGGTCCTATTTTTAGAAAAGGAATTGGAGGACCTTAAAAATTGGATGGTTTGTGTTTGTGCTAAGGATGACAAAAATATTTTTATCAATGAGTTTGTGGCACGTGAAGAGACTCTTAGGGAAAAGTTTTCTTTAATTGAGGGGGAGAGAGATACCCTTTTAGGAATTGTTGAAAATTTGAAAAAGGCATCCCTTAAATTGAAAGAGTCTAATTCTTTACTTGAGTAAAAAATTTTGAAGTTAAAAAATGATTTGATAGACTCAAGTAGGTTTGATGGTGATGGTAATGGCTCATCTTGTTCTCATGCTTCTAGTGCTAAAACCAAAACCATTATTTGTTTTAGAGGGTCAACCAATTTCAAAGATGTTAGAAAAGGTCAACCCATAAGTGTCATTCCACCCGTTTACACATGTTCATATTGTGGTAGTAAAGGTCACCTTAGGCGTTTTTGTTTTGATCTTGGAAAATGTCCTAGGAAGTTTATGTCTAGTGTTCCCTTGATTCATAATTCGCCCACACGACGTTGCACATCTATTCGGGTTAGGAAATCACTTTTAGAGGCACTAGATTTTGACAAGTTGATTCCCGTTTGCTTGCACATGATTCTTCTCTTTCCATATCATAAATATGATTGTGTTCATATGTTTGTCATACGCTAGTTTTTATTTCATGATATTTATGTTTGCTGGCGTTGTCACATGTACTTTTTGTATAGATTTTTGTTTTTGAAAATTTTTGAAAAAATACAAAAAGATTTTATTTTTGATAAATTTTTTTGAAAATTCCAAAAAGAGTTTTGGATTTTGTTTGCACCTATTATGGATGGACACTTAGGATGAACGGGTCACAATATCATTCCATTTATTCAAGTGACTATTTGATTGTGTTTTGAGACAACATGTCAATTCATCCAGGTGCTTTAAAATATTTGGAATCACTGAGATGTAATTAAGTGTTACTTCCTACACGTTTGACTCATGATTTCCCTTGTTGCACACATGCACAGATTTGTTTTATTATTGTGCTTGTCTTATAACATGTTTCTTGGGCGTTTTCACTTCAATCATGTCCTTAAAACAAACCAAGCACGATAAAACTTGATAAGAAAGTTGTGCACGTAAGAGCCGTTTGTGAGTTTGTGTGCTTTGTTTTAAAATGGTGAAGAACTACGAAAGATTATTATTTATCCTTTGCGATTAAGACACCATTTAATTAGACCTACAAAATTGAGAAATTTTATTATCCGGGGTCCAAAGAGGTTTAAAAGAGCCCGAAAAAATTTAAAGGCAATAAAAATAAATTCATGCCAATTATGGGTCATTTAGGTTTTTGCACCAATTCTCCAAAGTTTGAGAATTTAGATCACGTTTATTCGAAATATAAATATGAGGGAGTTTGGTTGGAGAATTAAAATGGGTTTGCACGTCCTTAAATGTCTTGAAAAAACGCTAAATAGTTTTGGACGTTATTGGTGTGGAAATCATTTTGACTTTGATTTGTGGATTTTCATAAGACGATGTCATCTAAATTCAACAATTTTCACACCTAAGGATACTTTTGATGCTCATTCGTTGGAAGTACACATATGCATCGTACACATATGATTGATTGAGTTGATTTACCTATCGAATATGTTCACACCCATACATTCCATTTCCATGACTTGGTTGTTTGAGTTTAAATCCATGATGTGATTTTTAGTATCTTATTTTTGTATAAAAAAATTAAAAATCCAAAAATAGTTTGTTGATGTTTTTCGGACATACCTCTGCATACGCGTAACTTGATCCTTGTTTGCAATGCATTTTCTCGTGACACTCCATGTTTTGATTTTTTTCTTCTTATCTGTCTATTTGGGGACATCATAAAAAGGGGGAGAAATAATTATCATATTATGGGTGAGTTTTTGCATTATGGGGGAGATTTGGTTTATTACTCATTTATTCTTATATCATTTCAAACTCGATGCGTCACGAAGGTATTTTACTTTATCTCATGAGTGTAGGTACAAAGATTGAAGATCATGATGTTGCACACCCTGATGAGAAAAGCTTTGAGAATTGACGAAGATGTTTGAAGAACAATTTTGAAGTCTTGCAGATTTATTCATGGGAGGGTAGATTTGTATAGGCATTTTGGTTTTTAATAATTCGAAATTTTTTATATATGTACCAGCATAGACATAGGGGGAGATTTGTAAGGACATATTTTTATAAGCTCGGTATCAATTTAGTATGTCATATACTGCTACACCTCGAAGAGAATTCAAGATCCATCCACATCAAGATGGATCCGAATTAATCAAGTTCTTCATCAAAAAGACTCCGTGAAGTTTACTTTGGTAAGGTTATATTTTAAATACCTTAACTTTCCACTTAGAGATTTTGGGATATTTTTTTACAAAATATTTTCTAAGTATTGGAGCGGACTTTTTCGTCAAAATTTCAGATTGAGCATTTTTTCCAAGTATTGAAGCGGACATTAAAATAATAATTTTTTGACGCAACAGTCGTTCGCACGAGATAGTCATGTCACGCTATCTCCTTCCAACGACAGTTGTCCTTCATTCGAGCGACAAGACGATCTCTTTCAGAGGAGCACGTATTTCGAAGCGGAGAGTTTTTACTATAAATACTCATTAAATGGTTTTGTTTTGTTTAAGAAGTCCCAACGTTTTACAGAACAGAAAAACTGTGAAAGCAGAATTCTTTTGGCTTCTTCCTTTTAGGGTTAAATCCCTTTTTGTTTACAATTCACAAAACTCCCAATATGCTTTAGTGAATTGTTTTTGGTGTTGAGGGACGCACTTTGCTGTTGTTTAATGTTTGTGGGGAGAACTCTACAACCGGAGGCCTGCGTGCTATTGTGGAGGGAGTCCTTATAAACTTCACTTTTATGGAGAAGCTGTTTTCTTCCTCATTGCTGACCACCTCGAGTTCTTGCCGGAGATTCTAGTCGACGTTATTTCTAGCTGTTGCTTTGGAGGTTTGACAAAAACACCATGCATTACACTTGTGGGAGATTATCAAGTTGTATGTAAGTCAATGGTCTTGTGAATTCTTCAACGTTCTAGAAATAAAAGGTTTTGCCCTTCAGGGATTTTTCCTTAAACTTGTGTCGCATTCTTTATTTATTTATGAGTTCACACACGCACACACATAGATGCATGTTTAGGGACTGAATTAATTTGGTTTATATTAACTCCAATTATATAAGTGTGACAAATTATAAAGTTGCGAATTAATTTAAATCGGTATCATACACCGCGTTTATTACGATTTTTCAAATTGATATCAGAGCGGGTTACGCTAATTTATTGCGTGATCCTGATTTTTAAAGGAATTATTTTTTAAAACAATTTGACTTGTCACATCGTCCAATTGGTATCAGAGCTGGTTGCACTAATTTATCACATATTCCTATTTTCCGAAAAATTTGTGTGATATTGATTTTTTTTAAAAACAGTTTTGTGAAAAATCGCAATTTTTTCGATGGAGCACTAATCTAATCGGATGCCCCCCTTTGATGACACGAGTCTAAGTTTTGATGATATAAATAACTTGAATTTGACGTTTTCTAAAAGAATTAATTTTTTGGAAAAAGAAGATTCTTGTGTTAAATCCGTGATGGATCTTTTGGAAACGGTTCAAAATCAACTAGATTTTTACAGTAAAAAATTTGTTTCCTTGGACCATGACTTTGTTGCTTTAAAATTGTCCAAGTAGGAAAGTGATGATAGGGTCCTATTTTTTGAAAAGGAATTGGAGGACCTTAAAAATTCGATGGTTTGTGTTTGTGCTAAAGATGACAAAAATATTTTAATCAATGAATTTGTGGCACGTGAAGAGACTCTTAGGGAAAAGTTTGCTTTAATTGAGCGGGAGAGAGATACCCTTTTAGGAATTGCTGAAAATTTGAAAAAGGCATCCCTTAAATTGAAAGAGTCTAATTCTTTACTTGAGTAAAAAATTTTGAAGTTAAAAAATGATTTGATAGACTCAAGTAGGTTTGATAGTGATGGTAATGGCTCATCTTGTTATTATGATTCTAGTGCTAAAGCCAAAACCATGATTTGTTTTAGAGGGTTAACCAATTTCAAGGATGTTAGAAAAGGTCAACCCATAGGTGTCGTTCCACCAATTTACATATGTTTATATTGTGCTAGGAAAGGTCACCTTAGGCATTTTTGTTTTGATCTTGGAAAATGTCCTAGGAAGTTTATGTCTAGTGTTCCCTTGGTTCCTAATACTCCCCCACGACGTTTCACAGCTATTTGGGTTAGGAAAGCACTTTTAGAGGCACTAGATTTTAGACAAGTTGATTCCCGTTTGGTTGCACATGATTCTTCTCTTGCCATATCGTACAGATGATTGTGTTCGCATGTTTGTCATATGCTAATTTTTGTTTCATGATATTTATATGTGCTAGCGTTGTGACATGAACTTTCTGTATAGATTTTTGTTTTGAAATTTTTTGAACAAATACAAAAAGATTTTATTTTTGATAAAAAATTTTGAAAAATCCAAAAAGAGTTTTGTATTTTGTTTGCACCTTTTATGGATGGACACTTAGGATTACCGAGTCACAATATTATTCCATTTATTCATGTAACTATTTGATAGTGTTTTGAGACAACAAGTCAACTCATCCATGCGCTTTAGAATGTTTGGAATCATTGAGATGTAATTAAGTGTAACTTCCTACATGTTTGACTCATGATTTCCTTTATTGCACACATGAACGGATTTGTTTGATTATTGTTCTTGTCTAATCACATATTGGTTGGGTGTTTTCACCTCAATCAGGTCCTTAAAACGAACCAAGCGCGATAAAACTTGATAAAAAATTTGTGCATGTAAGAGCCGTTTGTGAGTTTGTGTGCTTTGTTTGAAAATGGTAAAGGGCTAAGAAAGATTATTATTTATCCTTTACGATTAAGGCTCCATTTAATTGGACCTAAAAAATTGAGTAATTTTATTATCCGGTGTCCAAAGAGATTTAAAAGAGCCCAAAAAATTTAAAGGCAATAAAAAAAAATTCATGCCAATTATGGGCCATTTAGATTTTTGCACCAATTCTCCAAAGTTTGAGAATTTAGACCGCTTCCATTCAAAATATAAATATGAGGGAGTTTGGTTGGACACTTAAAACGGGTTTGCACGTCCTTAAAAGTCTCAAAAAAGCGCTAAATAGTTTTGGACGTTATTGGTGTGGAAATCATTTCGACTTTGATTTGTTGATTTGCATAAGACGATGTCACCTAAATTCAACAGTTTTCACACCTAAGGATACTTTTAATGCTCATTTGTTAGGAGTACACATATGCATCGTACACATAGGATTGATTGAGTTGATTTTCCTATCGAATATGTTCACACCCATACATTCCAATTCCATGACTTTGTTGTTTGAGTTTAAATCCATGGTGTGATTTTTAGTATCTTATTTTTGCATAAAAAAATTGAAAAATCCAAAAATGGTTTGTGGATGTTTTTGGGACATACCTTTGCATGCACATAGCTTGATCCTTGTTTGCTATGCATTTTCTCATGACACTCCATGTGTTAACGCATAAATTCTCCATCTACGCGGACCAATAAGAAAAGGACACATGTCATCCTACGTGGCAATATTCGGCATCCGAGGAGAGTTGGTCGGCACCCGAGGAGTGTTAGTCGTCACCCGGGGAGAGTTGGTCAGCACCCGGGGAGAGTTGGTCGGCATACCAACCAGGAAGATCAAAGGATAACTATGCATTTAATGTGCATTAATGAAGATGGCAGCGCATTTAATGAGCCTTAATGTACATTTATACTTTATTAATAGATGGCAACACATAGCATACCAAGAAATTCAACAATTAGATTCGTTGAATGTAGACATAAATGTCTACATACAATGAATCTCTTTATCTCCCATCACTATAAATACATGTATTCCCTTAGCCAAAAGGGAGGAGATCCCGGAAGATATCCGAGGGAACCTAGAAACACCATACACAAGATACACATCCTTTCTCTCTCTACACCATAAGGTGCTATTGTAAACCCCTGGGAATAAAATAACAGTGGACGTAGGCTTTATTCATAGCCGAACCACTTTAAAAATCTTTGTCTCTTATGTGCTTGATTGGATTGCTTTCATCAATTTATCTGTGATCATAAAAATGGGATTCGGTCCAGTTTTTTGCATCAACAGATTGGCGCCGTCTGTGGGAACGTGTTACAAGCATTGTTCTCCATCAAAAGCTAAGTTTTTGTTTTCTCTACGTACAATCAATTATATATTCTACATACATCTTTTGATTCAATCATGATTTTTATGTTTATATACATAAATTAATTGTCCAATTTTTATGTGCAAAATACTGCATATCATGATTTTAAAATCATAACTGTTAGATTAATTCCTATTTAGAAATCTGAAAAATAGTGGATTTCATAAATCATAACTTTTTGCTTGATTCTCAAGTTTCAATTTTATATCATGGAATAAATATTTTAAATGATTGCATATACCAATATATATGACGGTGGTAAGATTTGATCATTTTCATTATAAATTTTGTAAGATCTTTGATGTCTATTCAAATTCCCATCATATTTTTAATCAGAGAATGTGAAAAGGTTGAAGACAATAAAAAAATTTCTCATGGAAATCATGACCCAGATCTACTTTCTCTCTCTTTAAGTTTGAGTCTCTTTGCATTCATTTTTATGAACTATATACTTAATTTGGTTCATCTTCCATCTATGTCAATAAAGTCAAATTGATTGATTTTTTATATAAATTTGGTAATAACTTCGATCATTCAACATATTTATATCTCCCCAAATAGGGAATATGAAAATATCAATATAAAAAATAATTTTCTCGCACCTGAAAAATCATTACCCACCTCTTGTAAAAGATGATCAGTAAAACAATCATGACCATATCAAGACTTTGGGCACAAATTTGATATGTTGGCCCCTCGTTCATCACATCACATGGTTTCTTTGTTGAAATCACACGATCTAGTGGATTAGATAATTATTCATTTAATTAACATTCTTAATGCTTAAATTTTACATCGAATGTTATTTTTTTGATCTAAGGATTCGAGATATTCTGGTCAGCCATCTATATTGTTGGTCGGCATCATCTTGGGCCATATTTTATTAAAGGGAAGCTTAACCAGACCATTTTTGTTTGTCGAAAAAAGATGTGAATATCCATCAGCAATGTTGAAATAATTTTATCCAACTACGAGGTATCTTATTGTTGGTCGGAGCCCCATATTGTAGCTCGGTGGAACCAATTGCAGGTCGACGATCATCTACTTCTTGATCGGCGACATCTCAGTCTTGTTCGGAGGGTTCAATTTACTGGTCGGCAACTATCCAACCATCAACTTTTTGGTCGGTGACATCGAATGTTGTTCAGTGCTGTCAATGCACCATTTTTGTTGATCAGCAAAATTGCTCAGCTGGTCGGGGACCATTTGCTTCTTGGTCGGCACCATATATTCTATAACTTGAGATATCCTTAAATGTTGGTCGGAAACATCCATGCCGTTTGTCGGCAGCAGTAGAATCTTGGCGTATTAAAAAATGCGAAGCACCCCAGATATTTCTTTAAACACGAGTTCAGCTCGGGGACAAACAGGGGCTTAAGTCTTTTTTAACTTGTGATCACCCCAAAAATATTTTTAAAACCAAGTGATAAATAATTTTCAAATAGCAACTTATACCTGATTAGTTGTTGGAGATTAAATAACTTTACAAAAAACTATGCGTCTTATTTATGATGCATATCTGATAAAAATTTGTCCATCTCACACACATTTGGCATAAAAATATTATTTCATATTTTGAAATTCTTATTATTTTATGCTGATACACATCACATATTGTTTGGCTAAATAATTATTCTCATGATAATAATTATTTTCTCTATTCTCGACAGGTGCTCGGGAAGCTTATTAAAATTTCATAAGGACGAGATTCAATCCCGATGAAAGCTCTTGTAAACCTCTGGAAAAGTAGTATTGCTCGACATCAGGCAATTGTGCCTCGACATATCAGCCAACATATATTATTTCATTTTTTGAAATTAATATTTTTATTTCTCAAACATATACCTATCATATATTTATTGAATGATTAAATTATTCTCACAACTAATCAATTCAGCCTACACAAATGGTAGAGCACGATATTAATTTTTACAGGTACAAGATTCAACTCCGACGAATGCTCAGAAATAATCTTACTCTTCTGAAAAATATTATCATAGCTCGGCAGTATGAAATTTCACCTCAGCGAGGAACTATTGATTTTATTATTGCTATGATATCTGCTCCTGCACAAATGATTCTATATATCCATTGGGATTCATATTCTATATTCATCTCAACATGATCTCGGCGAGATACTCATTATATATTGAGCTCCGAGGAAAAGCTACGACAGTTATTATATTTCACCCCCAACGGATAGTTGGTCGGGGCAATTCTTATTTATATTCAGGCCCAGATATCGGCTCAAGCATAAATTATTCTATATATCCCTTGGGATTCATATTCTATATTCATCTCAACATGGAACTCGGCGAGATACTTATTATCATATTCATCTCCGAGGAGAACTATAGCATTTATTATATGTCACCCCCAACGGATAGTTGGTCGGGGTAATTCTTATTTATATGCAGGCCCAACAAAGTTCTCGACCACATTCTTATGTTCTGGAAAATATTATTCTTATTCGGCATTATGCAATTGTGCCTCGACAAGATACTTATTCATATTTAAGGAGAATTACAACATTCGTTGTATTTCACCCACAACGGATAATTGGTCGGATAATTCTTATTTATATTCAGGCCTGACAACGTTCTCGGCCATATTCTTATGTTCTGGAAGATCTTATTCTTGTTCGACATTATATAATTCTACCTCGACAGATCAACGAGGCATTTTATTATTTTTAATTATTCTTTATATCTATTTGGATGCATATTCTATTCTTATTTCAGCAAGGAAGTCTCCAACACTTATATTATCTTATTCCCAACAATCTGTTGGTCAGCTCCAAGGAGGTCTCCAACATTTATATTATCTTATTCCCAACAATTTGTTGGTCAGCTCCAAGGATGTCTCCAGCATATATTATTCCCAACAATCTGTTGGTCAGCTCCAAGGATGTCTCGAACATTTATTATATTTTATTCCAAACAATCTGTTGGTCAGCGCCGAGGAGGTCTCCAGCATTTATTATATTTTATTCCCAACAATCTGTTGGTCAGCGCCGAGGAGGTCTCCAGCATTTATTATATTTTATTCCCAACAATCTGTTGGTCAGCACCGAGGAGGTCTCTATCATTTATTATCAAACTTGTATTCCTCCGGGAAGTAAAACTTTTATTCCTCCAGGAAGTAAAGATACTTGTATTCCTCCGGGAAGTAAAACTTATATTCCTCCGGGAAGTAAAGCTACTTTTATTCCTCTGGGAAGTAAAAATTGTATTCCTCCGGGAAGTAAAGCTACTTGTATTCCTCCGGGAAGTAAAACTTGTATTCCTCCGGGAAGTAAAACTTGTATTCCTCTGGGAAGTAAAACTTGTATTCCTCCGGGAAGTAAAACTATATATTCCTAAAAATGCCAACTTATGTTGGTTAGGAAGTTAATCTATTCCCAAAAATGTCAACTCAGGTTGGTTGGAAATAAGAAGCTGTCAACTACAGTTGGTCGAAAACCAAGTATGAGTATGTGAAAGCGATCAAGCAAAAAGCATTCAAAGTTCACATTCCACACTTGGGGGCTTCTATTACAGATATATTTATTCATTCGGTGGCACATTCTTATAACATCATGCAATCGAGCATCAGATTCAGCCCCAACTATTCAGAAGTTATTTTTCTTGCTTAGGAGCTAATTTTTCTTATGAAGTTCAGGAGGCATATTCAGGAGTTATTATGCACATTCTATTGAAGTTCAGGAGGCTATTGAAGTTCAGGAGGCATACTCAGGAGTTATTATGCACATGCTATTGAAATTCAAGAGGCGTATTCAGAAGTTCAGGAGGTGCATTCAGAAGTTCAGGAGGCATATTCAGGAGTTATTATGCACATGCTATTGAAGTTCAGGAGGCATATTGAAGTTCAGGAGGCATTCATAAGTTCAGGAGGCATATTCAGGAGTTATTATGCACATACTATTGAAGTTCAGAAGTCAAATTCAGCATCTATAGCACTGAGATCTTTACTACTACTGGCCGACCAACATTGAAGAAGAAGTTGTATGAAAATGTTTCGAAGTCCACCACTAGCTTGGTACTAATCAGATTGAAGAGTTGGGTTCAAAATCTAGTATGTTACTCGAAAAAGTATTCAGAGGAGCATAAATCAGAAGAATCAAGCACGTGAAGTTAGCACTCAGTTGCTCGGCACAGGAGGCAGTTGGTCGGCTAGCAAACCAATCAAAATACTTGAAGATTATGACAAACTAAAAGCTGCATACTATGGCATGGCTGCATCCAAATTCCCAGGGGTGATACATAGCACACGGAGTTCCTCAAAAGAATGATTAGCAACCATCGATCAACCTGCATCATATGTCGTCCAGGAGATAATTCACTTTATGTTGAACAAATCAAGAAGGTAGATCAAGAATTTCATGAGCACCGAGCAACACTGCAGAATAAATACTCCATACTTTCAAGTAAACCATCAAGCATGGAGCATTAGGGGCTTCTGTTAACGCAACAATTCTCCATCTACGAGGACCAATCAGAAAAGGACACATGTCATCCTACGTGGCAATATTCGGCATCCAAGGAGAGTTGGTCGGCATCCGAGGAGAGTTGGTCGGCACCCGAGGAGTGTTAGTCGGCACCCGAGGAGAGTTGGTCGGCACCCGAGGAGAGTTTGTCGGCATACCAACCAGGAAGATCAAAGGATAACTATGCATTTAATGTGCATTAATGAAGATGGTAGCGCATTTAATGATCCTTAATGTACATTTATACTGTATTAATAGATGGCAACACATAGCATACCAAGCAATTCAACAATTAGATTTGTTGAATGTAGACATAAATGTCTACATACAATGAATCTCTTTATCTCCCATCACTATAAATACATGTATTCCCTTAGCCAAAAGGGAGGAGATCCAGGAGATCCGGGAAGAGATCCGAGGGAACCTAGAAACACCATACACAAGATACACATCCTTTCTCTCTCTACACCATATGGTGCTATTGTAAACCCCTGGGAATAAAATAACAGTGGACGTAGGCTTTATTCATAGCCGAACCACTTTAAAAATATTTGTCTCTTATGTGCTTGATTGGATTTCTTTCATCTATTTATCTATGATCATAATAATGGGATTCGGTCCAGTTTTTTGCATCAACGCCATGTTTTGATTTTTTCTTCTTATCTGTCTATTTGGGGACATCTTAAAAAGGGGGAGAAAGACTTATCATATTATGGGGGAGTTTTTTCATTATGGGGGAGATTTGATTTATTATTGATTTATTCTAATATCATTTCAAATTCGTTGCATCACGAAGGTATTTTGCTTTATCTCATGTGTGTAGGTACAAATATTGAAGATCTTGATGTTGAACACCCTGATGAGAAAAACTTTGAGAATTGACAAAGATGTTTGAAGAACGGTTTTGAGGTCTTGCATATTTATTCATGGGAGGGTAGGTTCTTATAGGCATTTTGGTTTTTAATAATTAGGATAATTTTATGTATGTACCGGAATAGACATAGGGGGAGATTTGTAAGGACATATTTTTATAAGTCAATTATCAATTTAGTGTGTCATATACCGATACACCATCGAAGAGCATTCAAGAGCCAGCCACATCAAGACGGATCCGAATTAATCAAGTTCTTCATCAAAAAGACTCCACGAAGTTTACTTTGGTAAGGTTAAGTTTTTAATACCTTAACTTTCCACTTAGAGCTTTTGGGATATTTTTACAAAATATTTTCTAAGTGTTGGAGCGGACTTTTTCGTCAAAATTTCACAATGAGTATTTTTTCTAAGTATTGAAGTGGTTATTAAAATAATAATTTTTTGACGCAACAGTCGTTCGTGGGAGATAGGCATGTCGCGCGATCTCGTTCGAGTGACAGTTGTCCTCCGTTCGAGCGATATGCTGATCTCGTTCGAATGAGCACGTATTTCGAGGTGGTTTGTTTTTGTTAAAAATACTCATTAAATGGTTTCGTTTTGTTTAATAAGTCCCAGTGTTTTACATAAGAGAAAAACTGCAAAAGCATTATTCTTTTCGAATCTTCCTTTTATGGTTTAATCCCTTTTTGTTTACAATTTACAAAACTCCCAATATGCTTTAGTGAATTGTTTTTGGTGTTGAAGAACACACTTTGTTGTGGTTTAATCTTTTGGGGGAGAACTTTACAACCGGAGAGATGCGTTCTATTGTGGAGGGAGTCCTTATAAATTTCACTTTTGTGGAGAAGCCATTTTCTTCTTCATTACTGACCACCTGGAGTTCTTCCGAGAGATTCCAGCCGATCTTATTTCTAGTCGTTGCTTTGGAGGTTTGACAAAGACACCGTGCAATACACTTGTGGGTGATTATCAGGTTGTATGTAAGTCAATGGTCTTGTGAATTCTTCAACGTTCTAGAAATAAAAGGTTTTGCCCTTCGGGGATTTTTCCTTAAACTTGTGTCGCATGCTTTATTTATTTATGGGTTGACACATGCACACACATAGATGCATGTTTAGGGGCCGAATTAATTTGGTTTATATTAACTCCAATTATATAAGTGTGCCAAATTATAAAGTTGCGAATTACTTTAAATTGGTATCACACACCGCTTTTATTATTGTTTTTCAAAGTGGTATCAGAGCGGGTTACGCTAATTTATCGCATGATCCTTATTTTTCAAGGATTAATTTTTTTGATACAATTTGACTTCTCACGTCATCAAATTGGTATCAGAGCTTGTTGTGCTAATTTATCGCGTATTCCTATATTCCGTAAAATTTGTGTGATATTGATTTTTTTTTAAAAATAAGTTTTGCGAAAAATCGCAATTTTTTCGATGGAGCACTTATCTAATCGGATGCCCCCCTTTGATGACACGAGTCAAAGTTTTCATGATATAAATCACTTGAATTTGACGTTGGCTAAAAGAATTGATTTTTTGGAAGAAGAAAATTCTCGTTTTAAATCCACGATGGATCTTTTGCGAACGGTTCAAAATCAACTAGATTTTTATCGTGAAAAATTTGTTTCCTTGGACCGTGACTTTGTTTATTTAAGATTGTCCAAGAAGGAAAGTGCTGATAGGGTCCTATTTTTAGAATAGGAATTGGAGGACCTTAAAAATTCGATGGTTTGTGTTTGTGCCAAAGATGATAAAAATATTTTAATCAATGGGTTTGTGGCACGTGAAGAGACTCTTAAGGAAAAAGTTTGCTTTAATTGAGGGGGAGAGAGATACCCTTTTAGTAATTGTCAAAAATTTGAAAAGGCATCCCTTAAATTTGAAGAGTCTAATTCTTTGCTTGAGTAAAAAATTTTGAAATTAAAAAATATTTTGACAGACTCAAGTAGGTTTGATAGTGATGGTAATGGCTCATCTTGTTCTCATGCTTCTAGTTCGAAAGCCAAAACCATTCTTTGTTTTAGAGGTCCACCAATTTCAAGGATGTTAGAAAAGGTCAACCCATAGGCGTCGTTCCACATGTTTACACATGTTCATATTGTGGTAGGAAAGGTCACCTTAGGAATTTTTGTTTTGTTCTTGAAAAATGTCCTAGGAAGTTTATGCCTAGTGTTCCCTTGGTTCCTAATTCCCCCACACGACGTTTCACATCTATTTGGGTTAGGAAATCACTTTTAGAGGCACTAGATTTTAGACAAGTTGATTCCCATTTGGTTGCACATGATTCTTCTCTTGCCATATCATATAGATGATTGTGTTCGCATGTTTGTCATACTCTAGTTTTTGTTTCATGATATTTATGTTTGCTAGCTTTGTGACATGAACTTTTTGTATAGATTTTTATTTTTGAAAATTTTTGAAAAAATACAAAAAGATATTATTTTTGATAAAAAATTTTGAAAAATCAAAAATGAGTTTTGTATTTTGTGTTCACCTTTTATGGATGGACACTTAGGATGACTGAGTCACAATATCATTACATTTATTCATGTGACTATTTGATAGTGTTTTGAGACAACATGTCAATTAATCCCTGTGCTTTATAATGTTTGGAATCATTGAGATGTAATTTAGTGTTACTTCCTACATGTTTGACTCATGTTTTCATTTATTGCACATATGCACGGATTTGTTTGATTATTGTGCTTATCTTATAACATGTTGATTGGGTGTTTTCACTTCAATCCTGTCCTTAAAATGAACCAAACGTGATAAAACTTGATAAGAAAGTTGTGCATGTAAGACCCGTTTGTAAGTTTGTGTGCTTTGTTTGAAAACGGTGAAGGGATACGAAAGATTATTATTTATCCTTTACGATTAAGGAGCCATTTAGTTGGTCCTAAAAAATTGAGGAATTTTATTATCCGTGGTCCAAAGAGGTTTAAAGGATCCCGAAAAAATTTAAAGGCAATAAAAATATATTCATGCCAATTATGGGCCATTTAGGTTTTTACACCAATTCTCCAAAGTTTGGGGATTGAGATCACCTTTATTCGAGATATAAATATGAGGGAGTTTGGTTGGAGAACTAAAACGGGTTTGCACGTCCTTAAAAGTCTTGGAAAAGTGCTAAGTAGTTTTGGATGTTATTGGTGTGGAAATCATTTTGACTTTGATTTATTGATTTGGATAAGATGACGTCATCTAAATTCAACAATTTTTACACCTGAGGATACTTTTGATTCTCATTCGTTAGGAGTACACATATGCATCGTGCACATATGATTGATTGAGTTGATTTACCTATCGAATCTGTTCACACCCATACATTCCATTTCCATGACTTGGTTGTTTGAGTTTAAATCCTTGGTATGATTTTTAGTATCTTATTTTTGTACAAAAGAATTTAAAAATCAAAAAATAATTTGTGGATGTTTTTGGGACATACCTTTGCATGCACACAGCTTGATCCTTGTTTTCTATGCATTTTCTCGTGACACTCCATGTTTTTTATTCTTCTTCTTATCTGTCTATTTGGCGAAATCATAAAAAGGGGGAGAAAGAATTATAATATGATGGGGGAGATTTGATTTATTACTGATTTATTCTTATATCATTTCAAACTCGATGCATCACGAATGTATTTTTCTTTATCTCATGTGTGTAGGAACAAAGATTGAAGATCATGATGTTGCACACCCTGATGAAAAAAGCTTTGAGAATTGATGAAGATGGTTGAAGTATAATTTTGAGGACTTGCAAATTTATTCATGGGAGGGTAGATTTGAATAGGCATTTTGGTTTTTAATAATTCAGATATTTTTATTTATGTACCGGTATAGACATAGGGGGAGATTTATAAGGACATATTTTTAACAACCCGAGGTCTTGGAGACGAGGATTTATTTATTTTGGGAGAAATAAATAATATTTTATTGGAGAATAATTAAATTTGGCACTTGAGGTCAAAACTTTGAGTCATTAGAAAGTGTATTGAATGGCGATTCTGAGGGTGTAGTTATGTCCGGAAGGGTCGAGAAAGTCGAAATGACTGTACTTGGGGTCTATTTAGGTTCTGAAATTTTTTTAGTCAGTTTGACTCGAATTAAAGTTATCGAGTCATTTAAAGTGTGTATTATCATTTAAAGATGTGTATCTTGGGAGTTAGGGCTTAAAAAGCCTACGGGAGATTTATTTCTCCAAAGAGAGAAAGAGAAATAGAAAGAAAGAAAGAGAGAAGAAGAAAGAAGGAGAAAAGAGAGAGAAAGTGGAGTTTTTCCGGAATCTACGTGATCTCAAGGCAGATTCAGACCCTACGAACTCGAGGCAAGTGATTAAACTTGCTAAATAATTGTTGTGTACCATTTATTGCATGATTTGTGGATTGAATCTTTGGGTTTTAGGTTTAGTTTGATAAAAACCTAACTTTTGGGTAAATCTTAGATTTGTTATGTAGATCTTCGATTTGATGATAGAAATTAGTTTAAATGTATTCTAGAATGAATATTGATGATATATATGTGATTGAGTTGAAAAGAAATGGAGAGAAAATGATAACTATGAATTTTGGGATTTTGGGATTTTTGGCTTACTAAAAAGTAGCCATTTTCGAGCCTCCAGGTAGGCCGAATCGATTCGGAAATATGAAGGTGCCCAGGTCTGAGTGACCGAATCAATTCGGAACCCATCCGAATCGATTCGTCCTGAGACAGAGTCCCAGGTCTGATGGCCTGAATCGATTCGCCTTCCTGGACGAATTGATTCGTTGGGCCGAATCGATTCAGAATTGGCCCGAATCGATTCGAAAATAGGGCTTTTCGACAGATGTTTTTCTAAGGAGAATTTCATTCCGTTTGTTCGAGGTTATCGATTGGGAACCTCTTGAGGGATTGTATGGAGTACGTTTTGGAGACTTTTAGGGAGTTCCCCTTAAAAGAGATTATTGGAGTCATATGGACTTTGAATTGAGGAATATCGATTAGAGAATTTGGTATATTCTAAGTGGGGAAGCCCACCTTGATTGGAGACTCTATTGGGAGATAATTATAAATTCATATAGAAGAATGATAATAAGTTTAGTGATAATGGATTTTAGAATCCAATCCCAAATGGATAACTTTAAAAGGTTCATAAAATAAATTGAACCCTATTATGGATGGAGAATTATAAGTGCTAAATGATGTGCATATGGATATAGAAATATCCTTATTGATGTTTGATTTGGGAGATGTCTCACACAATGAGAAATGCTAATTAAAGAGCATTAGGATAAAAGAATATCCTTAACGTGAATAGAATTGAGAAAAAATTCATTATTAGAAGTGACATGTGAGCTTCAAGCGAGAAATAGTATAATGTATACTAAGTGGGGATAATGTGTGAGTATTGACGGTTAGTGTATCAAAAGAGAGTGATATACTAAATAATGATATTAATTCAACTACGCCTAAGTGCGTAATATTGAAAATGTAAAATGATGTGGCAGGCATACCTTATATGACGGTATATCTTTATATGATGTGACATATATATATATATATATATATATATATATATATATATATATATATATATAGTGAAGCATACCATATCCTTGCTATCATTGGAAAGTTGCGTACGTTGAGCGTGAGCATCCTGGCTCAAAGAGCAGGGTGTGGATATTCCCAAGGTCATAGTCATCCATTGTGATTATTATGCGATATATATGCATTCTTTTGGGGGTGAGAAGTTGGGGGTATGTGAAGTTCTCACTTGACGGTTAGGATCTATGACCGCTTCCCGAGACGTTGTGTGCGTGAGTTGATCACGAGGTGGGTGTCGTTGAACCCCACCAGGTGGCCCCAGTTTGCTACGTGAATGGGCTGCTGGAAGTTGATAGCATGTGAGCCTGCGTCCTCGAGTTATAGCTCAGTTGGATGGTTATTATTTATTGTGCTTGTACTTGGGTATCAAGGGCATAATGGTCCTCAACGACTAACATTGCCAGGAATAGTGTATGGGGGAGGTTCCTTGTTTGGATTTCGCCTCGGCGAGACGTCCCACGCACGAACCGCAATGTAATGTTGGAAGTTGGGGAGAAGTTAGTACTAAATGCTCATACTTATATATATATATATATATATATATATATATATATATATATATATATCACCTATCCCGACAATCGACAGTGCCAGGAGTAGTGTAACGAGGGGGTTCCTTGTTTGGATTTCGCTTCGGCGAGACGTCCCATGCATGAAACGCTGTGTACTGTTGAGCATTAGGAATATTAATTAATTAAAATTTGAGTAATAATAATTTGGGTTACATGCATCATGCATTGAGGGCATAATGAATCTCGAGGATCAATACTGTCAGGAGTAGTATAATGGGGGGTTCCTTGTTCGGATTTCGCTTTGGCGAGACATCCCACGCACGAAACGCAGTGCCGTGTTGAGAATCGGGAGAAGTTTGTCCTTAGCTCTTGATGATAATAACTCATATAATTAACTATATATATGTTTACATGCCAAATGAGGGCATAACTAGAATATATGAAATTCTAGTAAGAGAATGTTGATGTATTGTGATTATGTTAAATTGTGAATGGTTATGCAACTTTATATGTTCAACAAATGAACAAATATAAGAGAACTATAACATTTAAAATAATGTAATGTTGTAGATAGAACTTAGATAAGGGTAGATTGTGAGATAAGTTAGATAATCTGAATCGAATCTGCATTTTGGGATCTAGTTAGATTTTATTTCCTAATTTATATTTGGGCATTCATTTGGAGACCATGTGCATACGTTTAGTGTGCACTCTAGTTGAGAGGTGAGATGGATTATTATGGAGAGGACGATTCCATTAAATCATGTCATAATGCATTTATAATTATTATGCATTTTAATGCACTTGCTATAAAATGTTTTCAACTTGGGCTCTGACCCGTTTATATTTTCTCCTCCTCTACATATATATTATTACTTTAGGTGTTCCTCCGTAAGGACGCCATTGATGTTCTTCCATCCAGTGTTTTCGTGGAGCTGTGGAAGTAGCGGACTGTTGCGGCACTTTGTCTTAGACGATTCCTATCTTTGATGTATCTAGATTAGGATTCAGTTTGTATCTCGAATTTATACTCAAGTGTTGTAGATTAACACTTTTACATTTCGTTTATCAGATTATTGTATTGTCTGTAACCCGACAGCTTATTCGGGTATTTCATTGTAGAGATTTTGTTGTACATTGTATTGTACCCTTTTATATTATTGGAGTTTGATCTTATCACTCATCATAGTTAGATGTGTATTGCTGGGTATGTTTGCATTATTGGTTTTGTTGTTGTTGTTAAATAAAAAGTTTTAAATTTTTGGCAATCCACTTTTAATGATTTCGGGTAGTTATCCTTATATTATTTAGTATTGTCAGTTGATGTTGAGACTGTGCCATCTGAGATACCTGATTTAATGTAGTATAGGGTTGGCCACCCTTTATTATTTTGAGCGGGTTGTCACAGATGGTATCAGAGCATCAGGTTCTAGTGTCTTTAGGATCTGTGCGGGTGACTACGTTCTTTCGAAATCATTCTTGATGTAGAGCCTTATTTTTAGGATGGTTGCATTCATACATCCATATTTCTTCTGCGATACGAAAATATTTGAAAGGCGTTCTGATACAATTGTTCTTGTTTCAGATGCCACCGAAGGGAGGTCGTTCGGTCAGGTCAAATAAAGGGGATGAAAATGTGCAACCCCAAATGCCTCAAAGGAACATGACTACAGATGAAGTTTCCAATATTGTGGCACAAGCAGTAACTTTTGCCGTTTCTATGATGGAGCAGCAATCTGTCGTTCAAGCAGCCCGACCCCATTTAGGATTGTCTTTATGGGAAAGAGTGAAGGAAGATTTTAGTAAGGGGAATCCTCCCGAGTTTGGAGGGGGAGTTGGTGCAATGGATGGAAGTCAATGGAAGAATAATATGTAGAGGCACCTCCGTATGGTTGAGTGTAGTGAGGTGCATAAACAATTTTTAGCCACCTTTAAGTTATCGGGTGCAGCTCTTCAATGGTTGGAGTCTGTCACCACATCTGAATAGAGAGATACTTTGCCTATAATAGAAATTTGGGAGCTTTTTTTTATCGAAGGTATTTTCCTTTCCCGACTCAGAATATGAAGATTTTTCAAGGTAATAGAACGGTGGCAGAATATGAGGAAGATTTATCTAGATGGGCGAAATTAGTACCTCATGAGGTAAATACGTAAGAGAAACGTATATCGAAGTTTATTTGAGGTTTAGATTGGAGAATTATCAACATTTGTTAGAGAGTCCCAAGTTAGTGACTTTCATCGAGGTAGTGAATGCGGTGCTATTAAAGTGTCATGAATATCGTCTTCGTGCACAAGAGGGTAAGAACTTTGGAGATTCGAGTTCATCAAGTAAGTTTGGTGATGAGAATGCCAAAAATGCTAGTGGATATGAGTCGGACTATAGAGAGTCACAACGACGTTTTGTTCCTCAAGATGGGTCGAGAGGAATTTCGGGTAGATGTTTCTTTTGTAAAGAAATAGGTCATAAAAAGAGAGATTGTCCTATAAGAGGAAAGGGACCATGCTTTGATGAAGTTTTGGAAGTGCAACCCCTATAACAGATTCGGGGTCATTTTAGACCGGGGGACTTTGTTTGGGAGCCCATTGATGAGGAAGGGCAATCGAACTAGAGAGATGGATGATACGAGTTAATTTCCTTTGTAATAGGATAATTACTATATGAAGTTTTGGATATATCGTATGGGAGACATTGATGAGAGGGTAGTGTTATAACCCTATTACGTATGTATTGACCCGAAAAGGGGAATTTTGATCAAGTTAGGCTCTTATGTTAATTATCTTTCAATAGAATAGATAATTTTGTAATATGCTCAAAAAGAGCTATAAACCTTGTGGTAAATGTAAGAATGGTTATGGTGTGATAAGTAGTAATGATGAAGCTACTTCTTTTTATATAGTCATGTTAGACTTATATAATTGTTGTATTCCAGTTATGGATGAGCCTTATAAATGGCAATATGTTAATATGATATGAGATATAATTATTGAATAGAGTTTAAAGATTGTGGATTGATGGGCGGCAGGAAAATTTTAGCTCATAATTATGCTAATTTTTGTGAGCTATATGTTGTTATATGTATGATGATTTAAAAGACCTTGTGTGAAACATAAGGAACTTTATGTAAATATTGTAAGACATAAACCAAAACATTTTTATAATTGTTTTTCAAAATAAAACTTTTCAAGGCCTTGGGCCATATCAAAATGATTTTTTTCCCAAAATATTTTTCAAACTCTAGTCCAGATTTAACAAACTCTCAATCCCCGACGTCGCCTTATAGTAGTGTATTGGGAGGGTTCCTTGTTTGGATTCAGCTTAAGCGAGACGTCCCCCACACGAAAGTGGCGAATGTTAGGAATTGAGAGGAGTTATTTCTTTGGACCATTCAAAAATTTTACATTATTAAAATGCTAGTATAAATTATACACTTGTGGAATTGTGGGATTTTGGAGGCAAATGAAGCCTCATTATGATTGGTACGAGCGATACCTTAAATATAAAGGGTGTATGGGCTCCCTAGTTGTGGAAATTGGTTTTATAAGACTCAAAATCAACTTAAAATAAAATCAATAAAATTAATTCGTCATGGGAAGTTAAAGATTTGGAGATAGGATTATTGAGGATGGGTGTAGTAGAACCAGTTGAGCTTTGGAGAATTAGGCTTAGCTAAAATTTCGAGGACGATATTTTTGTAAGTGGGGAAGTTTGTAAAAACCCGAGGTCTTGGAGACGAGGATTTATTTATTTTGGGAGAAATAAATAATATTTGATTGGAGATTAATTAAATTTGTCACTTGAGGTCAAAACTTGGAGTCATTAGAAAGTGTATCGAATGGTGATTCTGAGGGTGTAGTTGTGTCCGGAAGGGTAGAGAAAGTCGAAATGACTGTACTTGGGGTCTATTTAGGTTCCGAAATAATTTAAGTCAGTTTGACTCGAATTAAAGTCATCGAGTCATTTAAAATGTGTATTATCATTTAAAGATGTGTATCTTGGGAGTTAGGGCTTAAAAAGCCCATGGGAGATTTATTTCTCCAAAGACAGAAAGAGAAATAGAAAGAGAGAGAGAGAAAGTGGAGTTTTTTCGGCATCTACGCAATCTCAAGGTAGATTCAGACCCTACGAACTCGAGGCAATGATTAAACTTGCTAAATAATTGTTGTGCACCATTTATTGCATGATTTGTGGATTGAATCTTTGAGTTTTAGGTTTATTTTGATAAAAACCTAACTTTTGGGTAAATCTTAGATTTGTTATGTAGATCTTGGATTTGATGATAGAAATTAGTTTAAATGTATTCTAGAATGAATATTAATGATATATATGTGATTGAGTTGTTAAGAAATGGAGAGAAAATGATAAATATGAATTTTGGGATTTTTGGCTTACTAAAAAGTAGCCATTTTCGAGCCTCCAGGTAGGCCGAATCGATTCGGTGTGACAACCCGCCTACTAAAATAATAAGTGGCCAGCCCAATACTCTAATAATCACATGAATCATAGATGGTCCATTCTCAGCATCACTGTTGATTAAAATAATAGTATGATATAACTACCAATCATTTTAGAAAACGGACTGTCAATTTAAAAAGAATTTGTAAGTAAAAGAAAAACACTTAGACAATCCAATTTGCAAAAATAGTGGATACCAAAAAATAACGGATAAAGAATGATAGTATAATAAATAATCACCGAATAAGCTGTCGGTGAATAGACGAATATAAATAGTTACACTGAGTATTACAATTTAATATCAAAGTAATGATAAATGAATGAAATGCTTGGGCAACACGCCCGAATAAATAAACTGAACATAACTAGAGTACAAGAGATAGAGGCGTCTAAAACAAATATCCTTCAACATCCGCAATATGCCGTAGCTCCATGACAACCAGAATGGAAATGTAAATACGGGTGTCCATGCGGTAGAGCACCTGTACGGCAAAGAGTACATGCAGAAACAAAGAAATATAGACTGGTCAGGGACCGATTTGATATGATTACCATGTGACTAAAATGCATTACAGTTATGTGCATAATTCTCTCGCAATTAACATAATAATTCTCACCTCTCAATCTAAAAGCACACCCTAGCGCAATATCATGAGATGCTCTAGTTAACCCAAGTACTAAGGGATAACTTCTCCCCAGTCTCAACACTATGCCTTGTTCGTGCTTGGGGTGTCTTGCAAAGCGAAATCCTGACAAGGAACCTCCCCGATACACTACTACTTAGGCAAGGTTGATCATCGAGATCCATCAGACCCTCAACATGTAATAAATATATATATGTATGAATGCATATGCATATGCATGGGAGGTCACATCTACAACTACTCAAGGGGATATAAATAAATTCATTCATCATCTAAAGGAACAATTCCTATTTTCTTTAGGAAATACATATATGGTAATTCATTTTATCAAATGTTTACCAATTAATCTCATTTCAACAATTTCTTTACCAATTTTATTTCCTTTCTTCCATACAGGAAAACTACATTTCTAAACCGAGTTTTATTATCATAAAAATGCTTTACCTTTTTATAAAATCCCACTTCCCTTCTTCCATCCAGGAAATGTAATCAAAAGTCATTTTTATTATCATAAAAACACTTTTGCATACCATGTGCTTCCATCTCCCTTCTTCCATCCGGGAAATGTATCCGAAGCCAATATATTTAACCCATTTCACTTCTTCCATCTAGGAAATATAAATAAAGCCATTTTATTATCATAAAATGCTTTAACAAAATCTAAGACTGCTCCTCCGAGTTTACCCACTGGACGCGCCCCTAAATGGCTATCATCTTCTAGGGCCCATCAAACAAGACAACCTGGGAACCTAACAAATGCCAGGAAGCTTCCTTATGCCTGCTAGAAAGTCAAGACCACACCCATAATCTCCTAACCAACACAGTATAAGAAACGCCCATATGGCCTAGGGACTATATCCACCCTGCATTCATTAGCCAGGGGGATTCACCATGCGCGCGCAACTTCCCTTATGATAGCGATTTAGGGAGGTGTGTAATCATAAATTAACATTTATGAAAATCTTTACCTTTTTCCATTTTGAAAACATCCACTTTTACATTCTCAAAAACCATTAGTACTTATTCATTTAGTACCATATTTTATAATATGAAATTCTTATTCTTAGTGTCATATTTTATTAATGGCCTAAGACGCGAAGCGCTATTATCCTCAAACTAGCCTCCAAGAGTTCAGATAATTTCATAAACCATCAAAGTGAGTCTCCCTCAATAATAGACTCCCAAAAGTCTCCACATTCTTATTTTATCTCCAATTTATTTTTAGGTTAACTTCCTATTTCATCCGGATATTAACCTACACAAACTAGCCCTCGGGGTAAACCCAATCATCCTCATTTTAGCCTAGGACATTAGTCTACCCAAAACAACCCTCTAGGACTCCCCATTACTTCCCAAAGGAAGGTTCCTAAACCTTGAACCTAAAAGAAAAGGGCTAAAACAAAACTAGGAAGACCTCACCCATTCAGAAGGGGTCGATCGATCGACCCTTGGCCATCGATCGATCGATGGCTTCGATCGATCGATCCCCCAGGCTCGATCGATCGATCCTGACGGAAAGCTTCTTCCCCGAGAAGCTGTTTCGGCCATTGATGAAACCTCCAAGCTTCTACCTGTCAAACCAACCAAATACAACAACAATAAATGCTACCAAATCACTTCTACACAATTACTAACTTATAATTTATCCTCAAATCAAATAAAAACACAAGATTAAGGTTTAACTCCATAAAAACCTACAAACCCCAAAAATGGTTTAAATCTCCAAAATATAACTATACATGCAATTTTATCACATTAAATCAATATCTAGCAAGTAAGAACCTTGCCTCGAGATTGTAGTCTCTGATCCTCCTCCGATAGCAACGGATTCGCTCAAATCTTCCATTTTCTCTCTTTTCTCCATTTCTCCCAACTCTCTCCTCTCTCTCTCTCTCTCTCTCTCTCTCTCTCTCTCTTGGCTTCTAACATGAAAATGAGAAAATAAGAGGGGTGGGGGAACTTATACGGGTCTTAAAACATAATCCCCCTCTTTTAATTGTTAATACACCACTAAAATGACTTGTAACCACTTAATTGAGTCATAACCCCTTAAAAATGCCCGAATCTCAAAAATACAACTGGGCACTTATTTCGACTATCTCGACTATTCTAAAAACAACCGCACCCCCTATTTTGGCGTTTGGAATAACGTGAACTATTTTTGTGTTCCAATTTCATTTTACTTTATTAATTTTACCCAACTTTAAATATGGGTCATAACCGTCGTTTTACATATAACGACGCAATAAAACACAATATAATGCTATTTACCTTCTCATAACGGTAAATAGGCAAAACATAGTAAATATTATCCCTTAATATCACGGGAAATAATATTTACTCCAACTTTATCTATTTTATAAAATTAGCCCATCAGGCCAAATAATACAAAATAGTCGCCCAAAAGTCTGGGTTGTTACATACTCCCCCCCTTAGAAGGGAATTTTGCCCTCAAAATTCAGGCGCAACGTATAACCATATAAAGGTATACTATACTAAACTACCGTTATATCATTCTTATCAAACTCCTTGGCAGTGCGGCGCCCCAATGGACTTGGACTAAGGTCATCACTATTCGATCTTACTCTACATTCTTCGTGCTCCAACATAGCACCAAACCGTTCCTCATGAATTATCGATCCTACCCTTTTACTACGGAAGGATATACCTACACATCTCGGCACAAATTTTCGTTCTTCCCGAATTACGTTATACCCCTACTAGGGAATAACCACACTAACACTACATCGCTCAACCCCAACACTACTTACTTCTATTCGCATTGGCGTAGCCCTTGAAAGTATGCGGCTCAATGAGCCCAATCGTTAAAGAAATATTCTCGGACCACTCCAAGCCCAAGAAATATATTGTCCGCTAGTTCCATCCAACGAGTATGCGAATTTCTCATCCTACTACACCAGGCCACACACATGGCATCATATTTATTGGAAATTATCCGAACTATTGTACGGAAATTTGATCCAGAAAAGCTACTACTCCAATCCTTCCTCGTTCCACCACTAGTCTCTTCACACTAGTAGGTGAATCGATCAACCACGGACGCGAACACTCTTGCTATAGAATCCCCTCGGTTAAGCTCGTTCCACTTGGCATTCCATGCCTTATTAATCTCTCCGACGGTTTTCTACTTGGCGATCAACTACTCCCGTTCGCATTTCCTTAGTGAAAGGGAATATCCAATTGATAGTCCTTCATGAACTCCAACTTCTTGCTCGTGAAAAGACCAAATTCCTACCCAGGAAGTAGTTCCCTCATTCTTTAAGGAAAATACTACCGCTATGAACTCTATATCCAGCGGGGGATAATACTTCTCACAGAATTTAAGTTTGTGAGATGCATAAATAATGGGTCCATACTTCAGTATCAATACTTCTTGTTCCTGGAAGAGACTCGTTCGTTAAATCCACTCTCAATCTTAACAACACGAGTGCAGGAGTGAAAGTCAACTCATCCTTCAATTCCTCCAAAAGTTAGGTTACCGACGTAACGCTCTATCTAAGAGAGGCCCCACCATCTATGTCCTAACGTTCTGAATCACTCGAGATCCCATACTTCTCGTTCTAGGGACCAAATCCTACTTAGAGTTAACCCACAAACCTATTGTGGTCAACTCCCTACCACCTTCCTAAAATAACATCACATGCCCTAAGGGCCTAGTGTCCTAAGAATCCTAAAGTTGATGTGTATTCTATCTAAGTCGTATAGGTATCATCCTAATTATATCCCTAGTGTCCAAGACCTTTCTCAACTTTCGACATTCGCTCGGATTCATACGTGGGACGTCTCGCCAAAGCAAAATCCAAACAAGGAACCCTCCCGTTACACTACTACCTTGCATCGTCGGTCATTAAGAATTAACGGTCTAAGACACATGATCGGGATCGCTAAGGCTCTAACTAGTAACCCTACTAATGTACTTCTACTTCTAAGTCCTACCAACTCAGTTAACTGAAAATTTAACTAACCTGGTATTTACTTTCCGTAAAATTCCACCAATGCTTTATCCCATTATACATACATAAATCTTTTTAAATGGCCTTCTCATTAAGGCATAACCATAAATTTCAATTCAACTTTCTTATTCAAGTTTCCCCAACATCGATCAGAGGGAAGGACTATTACAGTGCTCATATCTCCCACTTTAACTCATCCCTTAATCATTCAATTACGTGATTCTCGGCTAAATTTTCCAACCCAGCACTAAACCATAAAAAGAAAGAAAAGAAAGAAAAATAAATATAGCATCTCTCCACTCCCAACGTCGTTAAGGTTCATGCGCGGAGTGTCTCGTAAAGAGAAATCCAAACAAGGAACCCCTCCGACACAATTCACTTAACTTGTTGGTCGTGGAGATAAAGCAACATCATACACAAGCAAAGCAAGTAAGCAATTAAATAAAACAAACAAAACAAGAAATGAAAACTACCTACATACCGTAAACCACCTTTATAAAGTCTCAACATGTATCCAGGAGAGATATTATAGAACAACTAGTCCTTCTTTAGAACTAGAAATAGGATAGCCTCACGATTTATTCGCTTGTTATCGCACCATCCAATCCATGGATATTCCCACCCGTATAACGCATATAATATGAGTAGTATATAACACACACACACACACACACACATATATATATATATATATATATATATATATATATATATATAAATTTCCAACACCCGATTTATAACGAGTGAGGAAAATATAGAACTTCCCTTCTACGGAAGCCATATAAATACACCGATAGTGCCACAAACTCAATATACACACCCGAATCTAGGGTAAGTACAATACTACTTCATCTTATCATAAGGAATGCACCATCCTTAAGTAAGGTGGAATTCCCACAAACATCCTTGACAATAGCCCTGGCCACTACCAATGGTTCCTATACACAATATTCTAGTCTTAGCCGAACCAAGCTACTTCCATCTATGACCCAACTAGGCTCCCTATTCTTGTCGATTGTCTTCAATCGACAAGATCAAAATGTGTATTTTCCCTAGATTCTTCAGTAAGGAGAACATTCTACCGGCCTCCCCGGCCTTAGTTCAATGAGTCTTCCCCGGGTGGATGTCCACCGTTGGGGTCTCACGAACACTACTTCTCCAAAAGTGTTAGCAACACCTACTTATGAGCCTATCATTTCCATTGAGAGGCTCTTTCTCTTGCTTGTACCAACCTTATTTCGATGAAAATCTTCCTTAATCGTAACACCCTTTATTCACTGTCAGCCTCTGACCGAACCCTTTTTAATGTTTATGACGTAAAGCATGTGGGGATGTCTGCTTATAGCTGTAAGGGACTAAGGCATATCGGGAGTGGTGTGGGGGATATTTATGGTCCTCAACCACCTCTGAGAGGGGGGTTCTTTTTCTAGAGATTTATTAGTGAGAGAGAGAATAGACCAGGGATAAGTTATTACAAATCAGAGCTCTTATTCACCCGCCATTGTCATTTATTGAGAAGCTTTGAATAGCTAACTAGAGATCTTTCAGGGGTTATTGGTGTGTTTGGCTACCTGCCAAGGTGTATCTAGGATGTAGTGATTGGTTGTGGTAACAAAAAATGTTTGCATGAAAACATCTAAATCTGATGAAAAAAAGAAATTCATGCATCTTTGCCTCCGTTGCCACTTCTTCTGTTATCTCTGTTAGGAAAAAAGTTAAATTCTCCCTGATGTACCTAAACCAATTCACGGCAAATTATTGGCGAATGGCGAGGGGACATCACAAATTTTTTTTGTCATTGTGGCTCAATCGTTCTATCTTCTTCACTGGCTATTGAAATTCTCCCAAAACATCTAAGGAAACTGTTGATTACATGTTCTGACATTTTAAAAGTAAAACTCTTCCCGATCTCTGCTTTTCCATTCAATGATGCAGAAAACTTGTGATAAGTGGGTATTTTCATTAGGGCTGCCCCTAGTGGTATAAAATCTCCCTCCTTAACATCCCAAGCATTTTGACTAGTAAAACTTCTTTCGAAATAACTGTTGGACTATAAAATTCTCCCCAATGTTTTTATTCCGTTATTTTTCCTCGTTTTATCTTGTTCAAAAATTAAAATTCTTCCCGATGTACCTAAGCCAGAAGTAACTCCGATCGGGCTTATGGTGAGGGGACATCGTGAACTTTTTGAACTGTGTTGCGTGAGGACTTTTCTCTAATGTTGAAACTCTCTTTCGTAAATTTTTCCTATGATACTTGTAGTTAGATGAAAACTATTTTAACTTGTACAAAAAGAAATGTGGGTACCTTATCTATTTATCTCGGCCCAGATAAGTAGCAAGACTAATCCCCATCAAGAATAAGGAGGTATTAAGTGAGACTAGTCCGAGCAACAACAACCAGCTCGCCGTCACAGGAGCCTATGCCGAGGAAACTGACATACGAAATTTTTTACGAAGAGAAATGGACCAACACCCAACAAATTAGGGTGCCAAGTCAACCAGAGAGCTAGCTAGGCGAGCTCTTAGGACCCAGATGAAATCCCCTTTTTCAAGGGAAATAGAGGAAGAATAATCCCCCAAGAAGTTCAGAATGCCCAGGTTCAAGATCTATGATGGAAAGACTGATCCGATCGACCATGTCAGGTAGTATAAGCAGGCCATGACCATTTAAAACCACAACGACACATTTATGTGTCAAATTTTTCCATCGAGTTTGCATGACGTTGCCTAAAAATGGTTCGAGAAACTCACTCACAGATCCATTAGGAGCTTTATGTCCCTAGAAGATCTCTTCATAGCTCGCTTCATTACCAGCCGCTCTCATTTGAAAAGGATGGATGCTTTATTGACAATGAAGAAAAAGCCCCAGGAGAGCCTCAGAGACTACGCGAAGAGATATTGGGAGTTATTCAATAAGGTCAAGGATGCTCAGAGCAGGTCGCCATGTAATCCTTTAAGATTGGTTTACCCAGCTCCTGCCTCTTTCACCAGTCCCTCACTAAGAAGGAGGCCACAATCATCGACGACTTGATGGATTGTATTGAAAATATGCTAAAGTCAAAGATGTAACTCATCTCAGTGCAAGGGAGAATAGTCGCGTCAAGGCCACCGACAAGGGGAGCGACAAAAATGAGGGTAAAGAAAAAGGAAGTATGAATGGGGGCAAGAATGACCCTAAAAATGGGAGCAAGAATGATGCCTCGAAGGCATAACAAGTAGTAAACACAGTTTTGAGAGAACTGATATACAAGATTCTGGCAAAGATCAAGGATGAATCGTTCATCAAGTGGGCCAAGAAGATGGGTAGATACCCCTCCAAGAGGAATAACGCACTGAGATGTTCTTTCCACAAGGAGGGCGGGCATAAAATCAAGCATTGCAAGGATCTCAAGTTTCACCTTGAGGAGCTATCCCAAACTGGATACTTGAACGAATTCGTAAGAAAAAGGCAGAGAAGGTAGAGATCAGATAATTGATAACGTTCTCGAGGAGGACATCGATGATGAGTTCGCTATAATTCATGGGGCGTCCGACCTCAAGAAGATTCAGAGAAATACATCTCAAATGGAAGTGCAAAAGCTTACGGCAGTAATGCAAGGTTTTCAGATTGATCCAGCCAAAAGACAAGCTGGGAAGCATCAACGAGCAGAAGATGTCGACTACAATAAGCATATTGTGTCCACAAATGAGGACTTAGTGGGAGTAAGAACCCCACATCATGATGCATTGATCATTACACTCAGGATAGATAACTATGACATCGACAGACTGCTCGTTGACCAAGGTAGCTCATCTAAAGTAATGTATCTTGACATGTTCTGGAAGTTGAAATTAAGTGTCGCCGACCTAAAAGAAGCTACCATTCCACTCGTAGCTTCGCTGGAAAAGCAACCGTCCCCTTGAGAAAGATTTTCCTTCCAGTCAAGGAAAGAAATATCTCAAAAATGATCAAGTTTCTCGTGGTTGATATTGATTCACCCTACCAAGAAATCCTCAGCAGAGGATGGATGCACGCGATGAAGGTCGTCTAATTTACCTACTATCATAAGATAAGGTGCAATCAAAGAGGCGATAAATGAGTGTTGCTTATCAGGGTCGCATTCCGGAGTCATTGGAATTCTAGAGAATGTTGGCACACATAATTTTAAATGTAAGGCGGGATTTTTCGCTCAATCGTCCAACCCAAAAAAACACCCTTGTGCCAGAATTCCCCGAGCATAAGATGCTCAATAAGGACATCCTTTTCGAGTGGTTGGGAGTTGTTGGGGTAGACAAAAGTGGTGGGATTGGGGACGCCTTTTTTAGCGAGCTTCTCGATTATTGGCAACAAAGAGAATGGGATGTGTTGCCCCTGAATTCATGCTCCATCCATGAACTTCCTGGTGCGTACGAGGGTGCCATAAAATTCCCAAACCTCAGCTGCCCAAACGGCATTGTGAGGATCATGCAAGAAGCGGCACCAACCCTTAGGATGAAACAAATTGGTGACAGAATTGGGTAGTTCATCCCAGTTAATAGCTCACTCTACTTGGAATTTTTGCATATCTCCAAAGTATGTCTTGTACCATCGCATTTCTTGGTTGGAGCGATAGTCATTGGGGTTATTATCGATGATAGCAACGGAATTGTATTTGGTGGGTCTGTCTTGGTCAACCATGGAGTGAGAGAGTGGGTGGGAAAAATTGTTGGAGAGATTAAAGAGGAGAATTTCTTGAGAAGAGTTGGTGTGGGAGAGATGGGGGGTAGAGGTTGTATTTATAAGTGGGTTTTCGACTGGGAAGGGATGAATATGGAGGGAAAAGAGAAGGAGGGAAAATGGAATGTATTTTTGGGATGGGAATGGTGGGATAAACGAAATGGAGGGAAGTGAAGGGGTTGGGGAAGGAGGACTGCACCTAGGTAATTATTTGAAGAAAACTAGAAGGTGGTCCAGACCGGGTACATAGGGGCTATTCGGATCATCCGGATTATTTTTATTTTTTAATTCTTCATAGGCGATCCAGATCGGGTGCCCAGTGGCTGTCCAGATCGCATGCCTTTTTGCTATATAAATTCGCTCTGCTTCAATTCTAATTATCCCTCGTTCAATAAATGATCTCCCATTTAATTTTAACTCAATCATGAGCCTGATTTATGTTCAACCCTCATGTTCGAATCCCGAGATGGTCTCAAAGTGTATGCTTCCTACCTGTGAATGTACTGGACATCGATTTAATGAACCTACCTAACCTATCCTAATTGACACCTAACTACTAAACATAAGAATCACCCCATACGCATTGAGGGTGCGATGACCTCTAAATTTTAGCTCACTCTACCCCGTAAATGGGGTCCGATAACCAAATAGTGTCGATATCCTCTACGCATGCCTCTAGATATGAATTTAGGCGTTGACTATTGATTTTGAATGTATTCCCCCCTTTGGATCTTCCAATTCCACTGCTCCGTGAGGGAATACGTTCTTCATAACGAATGGATCAATCCATCGAGATAGCAACTTACCCAGAAATAGATGAAGTTGAGACTTATAGAGGATCACTTTTTTTCTCGGGAAGAAACTCTTTTTGTCGAATAATTTTATCATGTGAGAGTTTTAACCTTTATTTGGAAATCTTAGCATTCTCATACACGTCATTGCGTATCTCCTCTAACTCATTTAATTGAAGCTTGCGAGCTTCACCGGCTGTGTCCATCTCATAGTTCGCCCTCTTAATGGCCCAATACACTTTGTGCTCCAACTCAATGGGAAGATGGCAAGTTTTTCCGTATACAAAGCGGAACGGAGACATTCTGAGTGGGTTCTTGTATGCGGTACGGTAAGCCCATATCGAATATTTCAATATAAGCGACCAATATTTCCGGTTAGGATCGACGGTTGTTTAGAGTATGGTTTTGATCTCACGATTCGCCAATTCGGCTTGCCCATTCGTCTATGGGTGATAGGTCGTTCCAACCTTGTGATCGATGACATACTTTCTCATAAGCTTCTCAAATGACTTGTTACAAAAGTGTGTACCATTATCACTGATTATCTCTTTCGAAGCACCGAAGCGAGAAAGTATGTGTTGCTGCAGGAATCTTATCACCACTTTATTATCATTAGTCTTGGTAGATATAGCTTCCACCCATTTGGAAACATAGTCTACGATGACTAGGATGTATAGGTAGCCAAAGGATGGGGGAAAAAGGCCTACTCAATACCCCAACAGTTAAAGACCTCAATAATGAGTATCGGGGATAATGGCATCATTTCTCTTCGGGTAATCGCTCCCATCCGTTGATACCTCTCGCAAGATTTGCAACAATTGTTTACATCCCGAAACATTGTGGGCTAGTACAACCTACTTTGGAGAATTTTAACGGTTGTCGTTTTTTTTACAGAAAATGGCCTCCACATGACTCCAAATGGTAAGGACCAATCCGGGGCTTGCATGATGGGAGCGGAAACAAGCATGCTCTTCAATTTTTCAAAAAACTTTTGCATTCTTCGCTCCGCTCGAATGGGGTTTCCTTCATAAGGAGGTTTCTTAAGGGTCTAGCGATGGCGCTAAAGTCCTTAATAAACCTTCTATAAGACCCCGCGTGTCCCAAAAAGGAGCGCACGTCTTTTAGCAATTTTGGTGGGGGTAGGTCAGCTATGATATCTTTTTTTGCTCTATCAACCTCGATCCCTTTGGATGAAACAATGTGCCCAAGAACTATGCCCTCAGTTACCATGAAATGGCATTTCTCCAAATTCAGCACTAAGTTCTTCTTCACACATCGGGCTAGTACTTTCTCAAGATTAGATAAACATAGATCAAAAGAGGTGCCAAAAATGATAAAGTCATCCATGAACACCTCCAATCCTCTCTCAACCATGTCACTGAATAAGCTCAACATACACCTTTGAAAGGTCGCTGGCGTATTACACAAAACAAATCGCATATGTTTGTAGACAAACGTACCAAAGGGGCAAGTGAAAGTTGTCTTTTCCTGATCAAGTACATCTACCTCAATTTGGTTATATCCGGAATAAACATCTAGGAAGAAATATTAAGGGTGGCCCGATCCTCTTTCAAGCATTTGATAGATAAATGGAAAGGGGAAATGTTCTTTCGTTGTTCTGGCATTGAGTTTTCGATAATCAATGCAAACGTTCCACTCAGTGGTGGTACGTTGGGGAAATAGCTCTCCCTTGGCATTTTCATTCACTATCATACCCAACATCTTCGGGATGACTTGAATGGGGCTCACCCACTTGCTATCTGAGATTGGGTAGATAATCACGACATCTAATAATTTAATGATTTTGTCCCTCACTACCTCTTTCATAGTGGGGTTTAGCCTTCTCTGCATTTCTCTCGAGGGCTTCATATCCTCCTCGAGGTGAATCTTATAAGTGCATATTAGAGGGATTATACCCTTTAAATCATCTATACACCAACCAAAATCACCTTAGTGCTTCCTCAAGATTTTTAATATCTTACCCTCCTTATCTTCATCCATGCTAGAGGAGACAATAACAAGAAATGTCTCACCCTCTCCTAGGAAAGCATATTTAATGTTGGAGGGTAGTTTCTTCAACTCGAGAGTCGAGAATGTGTCGCTACAGAGAACCATGAATATTATGGCCATCACCGATCCTCGCGGTGGGTGGGAGCGTGAGTATCTTAGGTCCCGTGCATCCCTCTTGGGAGCATTTCGACCGGCGTCATTGATGAGGTGAAAAATGTAGAGAGATGGAGCCGCCAGTCTAGTTTACTCAAACCAGACAAAAGAAAGGGAGTCATCCTGAAGGACAGCATCCAAAGACACACTGATGCATACGAAACCAAAATGATTCAAAAAGGGTCTGGAGGATAAGTTACGAAATGGGAAGGTGTTAGGCCCCCATTCCGCCCTTACGGTCTCTCATGGGTTTTTGCTATTTTCCTTTATTTTCCCCATGATATGTGTGCATGTGTATATGTAGTGGATATAGGAGTCATCGACTTATAACATGGAAGAGATAAAGTGAGTCATCTGTAGGAATGTAAAGATAATATTATAAAATAGGATTTGCGCGATCATCCTTGCATTGATCGTTATAATGGAACGATAACGTATGTGGAATAATACGCCACTGAGAAAAAATATATGCATATATATGTAATCTAAGAAAATTGAATTTAGAGAAAATAGAAAATGAGAAAAAGAGTAAAAAATAGGACTCAAGTCTCGGGTTTTACCCCGAGACACCTACGTAGCCTATAGAGGCATCAAAGTCCATGTAGTTCGTATGCAAAATGAGGGGTGGGGTTTATCCCATAAATCCAATCGTGTGATTCTCTTATTTGTGTGTATGTGTGTAAAAAAGTGTGTTAGTTATGAGCAAACCCTCTTTTCTTGTTTTTTTGGGTTTTTTATTTATATGAAAATAAGAGATGTGCAGTAATACTAAATAAAAAGTATATTAGGATATGTGAGATGGGAGAATAAAAGTGCTAAGAAATAAAACAAGTTAATATGAATTTATGGGAATTTAAAGAGAGAATTGAGAAAATTAGACCTTCTTGAAGATCTTGAGCTTGATCTTGAATGTTGGAGAGAAGCCCTTGCACTTGGATGATGATGGAGGGTAGTGAATTCACCAATTTTGATGAAAAGGATGATGAGAATTGAAAGCTGGAAAGGGTTTTGGATGTGGAAATCACGCTGACTTTGAGAGAGGTTTTCCGAATTTGTTGAGAGTGATATGTTTCAGATCTGGGCTCCCCTTGAAATGAGGACATGGCCTCCTTTTTATAGGCCCATGGCATTGCCAATCGGCATAGCCCTGGTCCTACCAATCAGCAGGTGTGTTTAGGCACATTGCCGATAGGCAAGGTCTGGGACCTACCGTTTGGCCGTGTCTTTTTGGCCTTTTCAGAAAATCGGACGCAGAGTGCAAATCGTTGATCTGAATTGTGCATGAGGTAGGCCATTGGAAGGATAATTCAGATACCTTCAAAATAACTTTGCACTGCTCCCATGTTCGGGAGTTACCATTAGGTTAAATGTGGCTAGGAAGAGCTCGTCGGACCTTTGGATGAGAAAACATCCAACGCAAACAGATCGTTCGTTTGCATGGTAAGTCAGAATCGCGCATGGGGTGGACCGTTGGAAAGTTTAGGATATGTAATTCAACATTCTAAAGAGTTTGACCCAATTAGGGGAGTTGGCTTTGGTCAACCGATCCCTGGAAGCATTTGGTGACCTCTCAGAGTAAAACAGATCGTTTGTCCGTACCGTAAGTAAGAATCGTGCACGGGATGGACCGTTGGAAAGGGGTTTCAGTGACCCTTGAAGATTCATTCAATCTGGGTTTAGATTAAGAGTTAACTTAGGTCAAACGGATCCCGGGAGCGTCTGATGGCCTTAAGATCAGGTTTCGGCGAAAACGAGTTGTTCGTCTGCATGGTAAATCGGAATTGTGCACGGGATGGACCATTAAAAAAGGGGATTCAATGCCCTTTGAAGACTCATTCAGTCTTAGTCAAGCAAAAAGGTTTGACTTTTTGGTCAAATGGAGACTGGGAGTGCTCGATGGCTTCTAGGTCAGTACTCGGGGTATGAACTAGGTTTATAGTGATGAAGGGAGGTGTTAGGGACCCAAGGAGAGTTTAAGGGGTAACAAAATGGGGTGTCTATAGATCCCCTTGACGGGTGAGTTTGGAACAAATTATATCCGTCAAATATACACCGCGTGATGCTTTTGAAAATAGGATGACCAATTCAGGGGGTCGAGGCTGATTCTGAGGATGTGGGGGGGTAAGGATGACTAATTCAGAGGGTCCGGCCGATTCTGAGGACCTAAGGGGGGAATACTAGGGATGGTTTAGAGGAAAGGTTTATGTCAATTCCTTAGGAGGTGCTGGGGATGACCGATTCTACGGGTCGAAGACAATTATGAGGGCTTGAAGATGAGGGTGACCGATTCTGCAGGTCGAGGCTAATTCTACGGGCTTAAGTTAAGATGATCAGTTTTGTGGGTCGAAGCCAATTCTACGGGCTTAAGTTGAGATGACCAATTTTATAGGTCGAAGTCAATTCTGTGGGCTTAAGTTAGGATGACCAATTCTGCGGGTTGAATACAATTCTATGGGCTTAGGTTGCGATGACTAACTCTCCAGTTCGAAGCCAATTCTGCGGGCTTAGGTTTAGATGACCAATTATGCGGGCTTAAGTTGAGATGCCCAATTTTTGAGTTAAAGTCAATTCTGCAGTCTTAGGTTGTGATGACCAATTCTGCAGGTCGAAGCCAATTCTGTGGGCTTAGGTTAAGATGACCACTTTTGCAGGTCGAAGCCAATTCTGCGGGCTTAAGTTGAGATGACCAATTCTACGGGTCGAAGCCAATTTTGCGGCTTAAGTTGTGAAGACCAATTTTGTGGGTCGAAGCCAATTCTGTGGGCTTAAGTTGTGATGACCAATTCTGCAGGTCAAAGCCAATTCTGTGGGCTTAAGTTGAGATGACCAATTCTGCGGGTCGAAGCCAATTTTACGGGCTTAAGTTGCGATGTTCTCGGGGAACTCTGTCGGGGAAGTTACCTTGTGAATTGGATTTGAGCTGGGGAGCCGATGGCTGGGGAAATCCTTGTGATTTTGGAGATTTTGTGGAGGGGTAGCCATAATTCCACTAAGGAAGTGATTAAGTGGTCCACGTTTTGGACGTATTGCTCGGGGAGGTCTGAGATCTTTGTGGCATAGGAGGTGATCCTTAGAGATCCTCCGGGGATTTTTCCCGGAGGAGATTCACTTGGCTTTTGAGAGTTCTACTGGGAAACCAGGGGTTTTTCTTGAGGGAATACTAAATTTTCTTGGCAAAAATGTTCTAAATCTTTCCGGGGATTTTTACGAATTGTTTGACGATTTTTTAGGATTTTCTGGTATTTTCTAGGAATTTTTGTATGAAATTTTAAGGGGGTACCGATCGGCATGGTGTAGAGGGTGCCATTAGGCAGTGACACAGACTTTTGGACTGCCTCGAGAAGGTAAAGGGGAAGTGTTGATCAGTGGTTGGGGGGTCAATCCCGATCGGCATGACCCTTGGCATCCTATATAAAGGGGGTGAATTACTTTCATTTTTCACATATTCTTGCTTTCTCTCTTTTTGCAACTTTCCCCTGCAAATTTTTCTAGCATTCCGATCTCTAATAAATGGACGCCTTTGTGAGCACTGCATCACATAGGGAATGGTTGGCTTTTGATGACTGGGCAAATGTGGAGTGGAGGGCCAGGGCGCCTCCTGCTTTGGGGAGCGAGAATTACTTTGATGCATTCGAGTCGGTTGCGGATGAGCAGACCTTGCTACGGGATCCATTGCATCATCGCTCTTCAAGGGTAGTGAGCCCCGACGGTTATGTAAGTAACCTGACTTTTGGCATTCTTCTCTTTTTTCTTGGTGATTTTTCCTTCCTTCTTAAATTTTTTGACAAGGTTTTTTCTTTTGACAGTCTGATATCTCTTTAAAGAACATGCGTGCCTGTGGGATGATGGGGCTTAAGGACTTCTGGGAGCATCTTCCACATGTGTTGCGTTGGGTGGTATCATCAGCGGGTTTTGGGAGGTTGGCGCTGCGTTGGATGAGACGCCTCGTTCGACAGCGGTCTTATGCCCTCTGGGTAGAGATGGTGGGTTACTACCCTTACTTTCCATTTCGGCTTTGGGGAGATAACCATAACTCCCATAGATGTGCAGCAGCTGTTGGGGATGGATTGTGACGGAGAGCAGATAGAAGTGGATCGTTCCCGGCGGGTCAGGTCGGAGGAAGTGCGGGCGGCGCTCGGTGACGTAGGTAGGATAGTTTCTGGGGATTCCATTTGGTTGTCCTTGCTGAAGGATATTTTGCTCAGTAGGGTAGTTGCTATGGAGGCCGGGCTGCAGGTGAGGCAGATGTCTCGGTTGTTCATATTTTTGGTGCTTGGAGGTTTCATGGTGGCGTCGAGCGACGACGTCGTCCATTTGGGTTCTTTTCGTACTTGAGGATGTTTTAGAACATCCCTTTCTATGATTGGGGGAGCCTAACTTTGGCGATCGTCTATTTTTCTTTGGATGCATTCAGCCGGTGCTGCCGGCAAACTTTTACTGGAGCCACGTATCTTCTTGAGGTATTCTTCAATTTTTGCATTCTCCTTTCATGCATTCGTATTTTTCTTATGCGTCTCTTTTTTATTGTGAATTCTTGTCTTTGGCAGACATGGTTCTATGAAGTGATTGGGTGCAATACCCAGCTGATTGCCTTGAAATACGAGACTGTTGGGGACTTCTGTCAATTATATCGATGGCGGAAGGCCAATTGATAGTCAAAGGGATCTCTTTCTATGGAGGCAGTGCGTTAGGTCTTTAATGGCCTGACCAGTGGTAGGGTAAGACTCTTTCCTCTTCAGTCTTGGTTTTTTCATATTCTGATTCTGTATTAACTTATGCCTACTGGGGATTTTCAGGTGGCTCTTTACCCTTAGGGGATAACCATTTAGGATACGGGGGTGACTGGAGTAAACGCGCAGTTGAGGCATTTGCTGGCGTACGATTTTGGCCACTCTTGGTATCTTGGGGATAGGGTGGTTCGGAATATTGCTGAGGAGGAGGTGATGGTTCCACCTGCGCAGTCTCCTACGTCAATGAGGCAGGAGTGACTGTTGCTAGAGGATGCGAGGATCGCGGTGATGATCGGCGAGTCCTACCTATTGTACACTGATACAACTGTGCCATATGACTATATGGACTTTGTGACAAGTTGGTTGATGGTGCCCAGCCTACATGATGCCTTACCTTTCCCTCCTGCGAGTTCGCATCGGGCGGTGGGGTCTTCCCACAGTGGAGGTGGTCCATCGGCATCTGCGACGATGGCGACTTTAGAGGTTCCCTTCATTCGAATGCATACTCCTTCATACAACATTCAGCGGGCTGATGGAGGGATGGTCCCCATGTTGCACCATCCTCATGCGATGGATCCGGAGGAGCTGGGCTTGACAGAGAACGTTCTTCATCATGCGATATAACTTTCTATTCTTTTCCTTTTTTTGGTTTCTTTTCTATTTTGATCCTTTTTACTTTGATAATGATTTTGCCTTTTACTTATAGCAAGTTCGGGTGTCGACCACTTGGCTGAGGGACATTAGGGAATGGATATCTTTGGCAACTTCCCATATTCGGGATGCGGTCCCGATTCCTGCTTGCTTGGTGTCATCTGCTTCATCCGGGGAGGACTCTGGCTCGGGTAGCGGTGGTACGTCGTCTCGCCATAGGGGGAAGAGAGCGCGTCGCAGGGGTGGAAGCTTTTAGAGAGAGGGAGAGAGAGAATGTGGGTTCGGGCTGAGTCCCGTTGTTTTTTTCTTTTCTTTTATTTCCTGCAAAATTTGATGTAACACCGAAGAATATATATATGCAATGCAATGGTTTTTTTTATTATCTTTTGTTAATGGTGAATGCATGCATATGCGCTTTTACTTTGCTGCTGAGACCGTAAAAAGAGATATTTTTGGGATTTGGAGGAAAGTTTTAAAAATGAGAAATTATATAGGGGTGGAAGAGGATTTTTGAAATTATGTTTAGGAATATCAATTTATTTTTTATTGAGCTTCTGATTTTGACAAAAAAGGAAAAAAGAAAATTTCCAAAAATAGGGGGTTGCCGATCGGCAAGACCCTTGTCCTGCCTATCGGAGTCAAGTCTAGTCCCATAATATCAAAGCTTTTATTAGTGCCTTCTTCAGCCTTTTATACTTTGTGGTGTAGTATTTCCTCCGATTTCTGCAGGGGTCATGTTTTTTTTGTGAGGGTCTTCGAGTATAAAAAGGGTTAAGGGCAGAGTGTTTTCATCACACCTTCACATTCTTACTTACTTGCCTATTATTTCTTAGTCTTGCAAGATGGGTCTCCCTGGTAGCATTGAGTTTGCTAACTACCTCGAAGCCTTGGAAGCAATGTGCTCTTATAATTTTGACTATGGTGCTTTCAATATGCATCGAGTTTCTTTATGGTGCAACCGACCCATTGAGTGGAACATGTTGATGGCGGCGGTACAATTTTGGTACCCCAAATACCATGTATTCCCCTTTGGTTTGGATGAAGTTTGTCCTACCTACGAGGAATTTTCTGCCATGCTGGGGATAAATCACAATGTTGTTGCAGCTCTGCCTGAGTTTTCTCGTTCTCGTAGGGATTTATTATACGGGTTTCTTCGTATTTTGCCTTCGGCGTCTAGACCACTAGTTGCTGGGGGAACGATCTCTCTTTCGATGGAGTTACAGTCCGTACATTTGCAGAAGGCTGGAGATGCTGGATACGCCGAAGCCATTATTTTGGGCTTAATATCAAAATTGTTATTGGTGATTGGGGAACTACTGGTGGACCCATAACTTGCATCCATTACTTTATGGATGTCATACTGTCGTAATCCTACTGGAGTGATACTGGCGAAGACTTTGAATGGTCTAGATGCCTGGCGACAAGGTCATTCTGGCTTTCTAAGGGGTAGCCCCGTGATGCTGTTCATGTGGTTGTCTGAGAGACTTCTCCTGGTGACTCCTTCGAAATACCCTTTGTCGATTATTCCCAACTTCTTTTCGTGCTATTTCATCAATGTTGGCTTGGACATCGAGAGTTGGGAGAACTGGTTTGTGGAGCACGGAGCTCTAAATCTGTGCTGGTCAGTGCCTTGGTGGGGATAATTTCTGCCTATTCTGGAGCTGGGAGAATACCCGCGTGTCCAGCTGGTTGTTATCAGACATACCTCATTCTATTTCCCTTGGCATCTTCTGCGTCAATTTGGCTGGGACTAGGTCATGACACCTCGAACACTAGACTCCTTTCCAGTAGAAGATTTGGCTGAGCGTTTGCGCATACGGCTTGGCTCTATGTGGGAGAATTAGTGTCCATCGACCCGTCCTTCTCAGTATGTTAGGGGAGTTTGGCATATCCTGGGGATTATATGAAGTGGTTGTGGAGGAGAGTGGTCAGCAAGATGTTGGAAGTGGATACTGGACAAAGGTGGCTTATCTTATTTAATACCGTGGAGGGAGATGTTGTTGTTTTTATGAAGCTAGTTCGGTCTTATCGGTCCATAGAGTGCTTGCCGCACTCTGTTTAGGCAGGGGAAGCTTGGGGACCCCAGGATGCATATGATGATGATCGAGCAGGCTCCTTTGGTAGCTGTGGATAGGAATCTTAGAGAGTTTATTTTGTAATAGGGAATAAATGTGGGGATTTTATTTTGGCTTTTTTTGGAAGGTAGGGGGAAGGGAGTTATCCATTCCTTTTCTCATGTAATTCGTACTGTAGTTTCTTATTAGTGAAATAAATAATTTTTTGATCATCCAGTTGTGCCTTTTGATAAGTTTTGTGTTTTTGAATTATCTATACTAATAGCTAAGGCATACATAATCTTTTTGTTCAAGTATATGTTAGAATGGACTGTTGTTCTCGGAGATAAGAAAAGAATAGTACTTTGTGAAAAAGAAAGGTCCATGCCCATGTAAGGTGAATGAGCTACCTACGTACCTATGGGGTTTTGAAGATTTTTAAATTTTTTAAAAATAGTTTTGCAGAGGATGGGGCCCACATAGTTCTTGGCAGAGGGAAATAAAGATTATTTTTTTAGAATAGAAGGGAGATGAGAAGAGTCGTAGCGTGCCGAGATTTTGAACTAGGGGTAAAATTTCTTGAGACGGTCCAGGTTGACTAGGTGAGACATCTCCTCCCCATCTAAGTTGGTGAGCATGGTGTCACCACCGGATAGGATTTGCTTTACAAGGTATGGGCCTCTCCAATTGGGCTTGAATTTCCCTCTAGGGTTCCAGATGGGTTCTATTATCTCTTTGAAGGCTAGTTACCCTTCTCGGACACCACGGTCCTTGACTCTCTTATTGAATGATCGCAATATTTGATGATGGTACCCTTGTATGTGGCATATTGCTTTTAATCTCCTTTCGTCTAGGAGGGTCAACTCGTCAAGACGACTTTGGCACCAGTCTTTTTCACTGACCTTATTTTCAAGCATGACGCGCAGTGAGGGTATTTCCAGCTCCATGGGTAGGACTGATTCCATGTCGTAAACTAGAGAGTAAGGGGTAGACCCAACAGTGGTTCGAATTGAGGTTCGATAGCCCCAGAGGGCGTACGAGATTCGGTCGACCCAATGTCGATAGCTTTCGTTCATCTTGATGATGATGGCCTTGAGGTTCTTGTTGGCGGGTTCGACTGCACCGTTGGTTTGAGGGAGGTGGGGAGAATATTTGTGTCTCTAAATCCCATACTCATTAACCACTTTTGTGCCTTCTTCCTCGAAATGGAACTCGTTATATGATACTAGCTCGTGCGGGACCCCATATCGGTAGATGATGTTTTTTTGATGAATTTGGCCACTTTCTTGGCATTCAGCACTGCGTATAACTCGACTTTGACCCATTTAGTGAAGTAATAAATGGCAACTTGGATGAGCTCATGTTCATTGGAAGCCCTCGGTGTAACCTTCCCTATGATGTCGATGCCCCGGGTGGAGAATGGCCAGGGAGAGGCCATGTTGTATAATTCTCGCGGAGGCAGATGCTGAAGGTTGGAGAACTATTGGCATTTGAGGCATCTCCGAACATAGGCGGTGGAATCCTAGGTTATGGTGGTCCAGTAGTAGCCTTGTTGGATGATCTTATTGGCAAGCATGTGACCGTTCATATGGGGTCCGCATTCCTCACTATGGATCTTCTGCTTTGTCTTTTCAATGTCATCCCCGACGATACAGTGCAGATGAGTTCCATCGAAAATCCTTTTGATCAGTGCTCTATGACAAATGATGTATTGGGCAGCTAGTCTTTGAAGGGTTTCCCGTTATTTCTTATTGGAACCCTCGGGATACCTACCGTGATTGAGGAGGCGCCAAATATCATAGTACCAATAATTGGCTAGATCAGGATCTTTTGTGGTGACGAGCTTAATGTGGTAGTAGTGGGTTGGTTTGTCTTGCTTTTGAATAAGGAAGGGGGTCATTGTGATTCCTTTGGGCATGTCGACAATGGAGGCCAAGGTAGAAAGGGCGTCGTCTAGGTTATTCTTTACTCGAGGTAGGTAATGGAAGGTGATGTCTTGGAATTGGGAGGCTAGTTCTTTTAAGTGGGCATGGAAGGGTTGGAGTTTCTAGTCATTGGCTTTTCATTTTCCGAGCACTTGACCAATGATGAGGGCAGAATCCCCATAGATATCTAGGCGTTGGATACCTTTCTTGAGAGAAACTTTGAGGCCTACCGTACACGCCTCTTATTCAGTGATGTTGTTGGTGCACGGGAAATCCAATTTGATGGCAATGGGAGTGTGGGAGTCATCTGGGGCGATCAGAAGTATCCCAATGCCATATCACTTTTTATCGGTAGCGTCGTCAAAGAACATTTGTAATCAAAGATTGTCTTGGTCAGTGGAGAGGATGTTTTCATCTGGAAATTCAGAGATCTAGACATCGGCTTCATCCATGGGGTAATCAGCGAGGTGGTCAGAGATGGCCCTTTCTTTCATGGATTTCTGTATGACGTACACGATATCAAACTCGTCTAGGAGCATCAACTATCGGGCCATTTAGCTAGACAAGGCAAGTTTCTCAAGCAGGTATTTGATGGGGTCCACTCGGGATACAAGTTTCATGGGGAAGGAGAGCATGTAGTGTCGTAACTTTTGGGTGACCTAGACAAGTGAGAAACACACCTTTTCCAAAGCAGTGTAGTTGACCTCGTATCCGGACAATTTGCGACTAGCATAATAGATGGCTCTTTCTTTACAGGAATATTCAAGGTATTGGGCTAGCAAAGACCCAGCTGTAGTGTCGGTTATGGTTAGGTATAGGAGTAAGGGGAGACCAGGTTGTGAATGCATAAGTACCGGGGGTTGGGTCAGATATTGTTTGATTCGGTCAAAAACTTCTTAGCAGACCTCATTCCAAACCTTAGTTGAATCCTTTCGGAGGAGTTTGAAGATAGGTTCACAGATGGAGGTTAGCTAGCTGATGAACCGACTGATGTATTGTAATTTCCTAAGGAAACCTCGGACTTCTTTCTCTATTCAGGGAAGTGGCATCTCAACTATGGCTTTCATCTTGGCAGGATCTTCTTCTATACCCTTCTCACAGACCATGAATCCCAAGAGCTTTCCCTTTGTAATGCCGAAGACGCATTTCTTCTGATTGAGTCTCATCTGATACTGACACAGTCGTTCGAAAAACTTTCAAAGAACAGGAACATGACCTTCTCTAGTCTTGGATTTGATAATCATATCATCCACATAGACCTTAACTTCATTGTGAATCAGATTGTGCAGGATGGTTGTGGCAACCCTCTGGTAGGTAGCCCATTGCTCTTGAGACCAAATGGCATAACAGTGTAATAAAAGGTTCCCATGGGGTGATGAATGCGGTATTTTCTTGGTGGTCTGGGTGCATTTTTATTTGGTTGTATCCGACAAACCCATTGACGAATGACTTGAGAGAATGACTAGTTGTGTTGTCCACGATCATGTAGATATTGGGTAATGGATAATCATCCTTTGGAGAGGCTTTGTTCAAGTCCCGATAGTATACACACATCCGAACCTTCCCTTATGATTTCAGCACAGGAACTATATTAGCTAGCCACGTGGGATATTCGATCACACGAATGAAGCCTACATTCAACTCTTTGACCACCTCTTCTTTGACCTTGAGCGACCATTCGGTGCGGAGCTTTCTCAACTTTTGTTTGACCGACTTGTAATCTGGGAGAGTGAGGATTTCATGTTGATCTATTTTGGGATTAATGTCGGGCATATCGTCATAGGACCATACGAAGACATCCACAAATTTCTTTAGCAATTCTTTGAGTTGTGCATGCTCATGCTCGTCAAGGGTAGACCCTATCCTAATCTCGCACAGTTGGCTACTAGAATCGAGGTTAACAACAACAGTCTCTTCTTCACTAACTTGAATGTGGTTATGTTTATTATTAACCTTATTTAAATCAGTTAAGAATTGTTCATTTGCAAAATCATCATCATCAAAAGTTTGATTAGAGTCTAAACAAATAATATAAGGCACAGCAAGATACTTAACATCTTTATTTATTTCATTGATAGGAAAAACAGTATTAAGAACCTCATCAAAGGAGGACATGGTAACATTTGAGCGAGGATAGACAACATAAGAAAAAATAGGGTAAACATTAGGATTAGGTGGACTTCAACATGTTAGAACTGGCGTAACATGCCAATTGAGGAGAGGTGTATCAGTAGCTTTAATTAATTGGGATGGATCCGGTGATGTAGTGCCTGAGTGAACCATAAAGAGTGTTAGCCCTAGTGTCTATAAGTTGAAGGAGTCCTCGGAGTCACTTTCCTTAGTCTCTTTGGTATCTTTGATGAGCGATTGTACATGGTGTTAGGAACTCTCGGCCCATGGGTAGCTGTCTTGGAAAAAGATCTCGATTCTAGGTTTCATCTTCTTGTATGTATGGTCATACCATGGTTCTGGAAAGCCTAAAAAGGGAAGTCTTCAACTTTTTGATGAATCATCCATTCAAGGAGTCACCTGGGATAGTCTGGATGCAGTCTAGTCCTCTCTTTGGTCGAGACTGGCGAATCATTATGAGCTCTTGTTCTGATGGTTGATACCCCAAACCACAAGGATGGAAATCTTTCTTCAGTTTAATCAGCTCAAGTATACCATGTTGTCTTTGTCCTAGCCCCAGTCCGGGCATGAAGTGCATGTTTCTAAATATCTAAATCACATTGACGTTTCCATGAGGGTCATATTCTGGACAAACCCTTTCTTTTAAGTCGTCCCCTATCGGGACTAGAGGTGGTTCAACTCAAAATCCTGATAGGAGCATATCATTTGACCCATGTTGTATCTGAAGAATTGGACTGCTGGTACTTGCACCCTTGGTATTGTCGTTGTCACCCAAAATGGTGATGACCCATCAATTGGCGAAGAACTTCAATTTCTGATGGAGTGAGGAAGACATACCCTTGATACTGTGGAGCCAAAGTTGTCCTAGAAAAAATTGAAATAAGTTAGGATGTCAATAACTTGGAATTCGACGACAGGGTTTATAGGGCCAGCCCCTATTACAAGCTTTATGGATCCCATCACCTCCCTATGAGTATTATCGTAGGCACGTAGAGCAGCGAAGGTTGGAGCGAGGTCACTTTCTTTTAGTCCTAAACATTTAAAGGTTCTTAGTGGGCAGACATTCAAGGCAGATCCATTATCAAAAAGAGAGAGTGGTAAAACCTTACCCATAACTTCGATGGAGATGTTGAGTGCATGATTGTGGTTTGGCCTAATCTTGGGTGTTTTTTCTTCAGAAAAGGATAACATTCGGGTAGAGGTCAAGGATCCGACCAAATTTATCGCTTTTTCTAGTGTGGTAGAAGGAGGAACTGTGGGTTTAGTGAGCAACTTGATCAAAGCATTTATGTCCAGCTGAGAAGGCATGAAGAGTCCCTATAGAGTGATGTTAGCTTGAGTTTTCTTTAGTTGATTGAGGATCTTGCTCTCCTCGAGGGTAATCTCTATCATAAGAAGGTTTTCAGCACCCTTCCTCTTGTCATTGGCTGGTAGTGAGCTTGGAATCTGGTAATGCCTCCCTGATCTAGTCATGTGATTTACTGAAGAAGGGAAGAACATGAATCCCATTTCCTTATCAACCTCGGGTTGTTCTACTACCTTGTTTATTTATCTGGGAAGTTATTCAAATGATATCATCCCACATATGTCAGCTACCGGGCCAGATTTATCGAAAGCTTGTTCTTCATTCGAATCTCTGAATTCTTCCCCCCATCCGGTGGCAATAATTCTGTATTTCCATGTAAATTTGATGCATTCCATAACTTCAACAACTTCTTCATACAGGTCCTCCCATTCTGTGGGGATATGTAAGGGTGAAGGGACCAGGCGCCCTTGTAGCTCCAGTGTATCAAGTAGCTCAGTCATACTACAAATATCATTAGTTCGCCTGAATATCTCTATTATAAACTGGATAACATCATCTAAGCTAACTTCATTAGTTGGTACTACCCAACTGTCTGACTCTCGATCCTATTTTCGTGCTTCCAAGAATAGCGTACTAAATCTCTAGCAATCAATGATCATTCGTGAGGCCAATTTCATTCCGAACTCTAGGAGTTGGTTTAAGACTTATGATAATTCCATACTTCCATTTTCAGAATGGGTATGGACAACGATGCATGCTCTGGTAATGAGTGACAGTGCCTGATCTGTGAGGCTAGTAGGGTGTAGAAGGAAATGTGGAAAGGTTTGGAAAGGTTCAGGAGAGTATATGGGTGTGATTTGAGTTGAGGGATCAAATCTTGGGTTCATTTCTAGGAAGATAGAATTGGTATGACTTGGGAGTGGGTTGTGAGTAGTGTTTGGCTTAGGATTAGCTAGTGGGGCAATGGTACCCTGATCAATTAGACCTTGGATTATGTTTCGGAGGTGAAAGTACTGGTCGGTAGTATGGCCAAATGTTTGGTGAATGGCGCAATGGGCATCTGCCTTGAAGTTTCTTGGGAGAATATTTGTCAAAGGACAGAGATCCAAGGGTTTGATAAGGTTTCGGCCCAACAAGACTTGATAAACTTTGGATAGGGGAGCATGGAGCTTGGTGTATTCTTTTCGGACTGGGATAGGACGGCTTTCTTGTGCCCACGAGGTGGTTGGTTAAGAGATGTTATTAATTGTTGAGACTGTAGCACTGGCAGGATTATTATATTTCCTGGGGGTGAACTGTCCAAACACCTTCTTTGGTTCGACAACTGTTTTAGCAAGACCTTCCTCGATTTCTACTCCCTCTTCTCAAAAATCTCAAAAGTGGGGATATTATTGTCCTCCCATGGTTTCTCGAACATGGGATAAGAAATTCTTCTTCACTATGGTGACTTGTTCTTCCTCGGAAGGTCAATTGGTTATGCTTGTTATTTTTCCCTCCATCGGGCTATGAAGTTACAGACTGATTCCCCAGAGTTCTATTTAAGTAGATTTAAATAACGACGGGTGACCTCAAGCTCTTCATTATATTTATACTATGACATGAATTCTCCAGCAACATCCTCCCAACTACGAATTCTAGACTATTCGAGAGACAAAAACCATCGGAGGGCGCTATCCTTTAGAGTTTGCTAAAATAATTGGTCCATCACTTCTTTAGAAGCCCCTAGTAGAGTCACGGAATGATGATAGTTGTGGAGATGAACAATCGGGGGTCCACTTACTCCGAATTTCTAGATATTTGGCATCTTGAATTTCTCGAGTAACCTCGCTTTAGGATAAGGAGACATGTGGGTGTAGTCCATGTAATTCCCAGAGATTCTGACTTGGTCAAACTTCTTAGTGAGAATCTTGAGTTCTTCTTTGACCTTGTTCAACTCCTCCTCTTTCGGATCAATGATCACAGGCAAGTTGGCCCCATACTGGGCAAGGTTTGGCATTGGAAGTTGGGTAGGCGGCGACCCATTAGTAGGAGGGGCATGTGGAGCATGATGATACTCTTCGAGAACCCATATAAGCTTAGGTGGATCCATAGCACGAGGGAATAGGGCCGCGGGCTCTTGAGGAATGGGAACCTAGTTTCGTTGCATATCTAGGACCTCAGTATGGAGGTTGTCAATCTTGGACACAAGCCGAGCTAGGACTGTCATCAGATCTGGCCGCACAACGGGTACTTGATTTGTGTTCTCCAAGGAAGGTGGATGGATTCTGGACTCGAAAGAAGTAACAAGGGAATGGACGAAACTCCGGGGTGATTTGACTGAAGACCGAAGCCAATAAAGAGCCACACAAAGGGCTTGCGATCAACCTAAGAAGGCGCAAAATGGGATTTATTTTTTTGAGAAAAATGATAAAAATATTTTTAACATTTTTTTTTAGATTGGAAGACAAAATATTTTTTGATTTTTAATAAAGAGAGGAGAAATGTTTCTGGATTTTTGATAAAGAAAAGGAAAGATTTTTTTTTTTCGGGAGACGGTCTCAGCATGATTATTATAATTATTATGTTCTCACTTGTATTAAATTCTACTAAATGCAAAATAAAATGCCGAACGGGACCCGAGCCTGGAAAAATTGGGTTTGTAATATATGCAAAGGTATGGATGGACTTGTGACCAGGCTCACCGATAGGGTCCCGTTTTAAAAATGCATGAAAATTTGGGCGGCAGGCCGACCCCGAAATTTGGCAGAGTTTTGGGTTGAAACTAACAATCTTATATGTGTGTCCTAGGCTTGACACCTATATGCAGGTATGCAGTTGGTTAGGTGAATCGAAAAGGGTTCCCCCCTTTGGCGTGACTTCCACGATATATATCTTGCTCTTATGGGTAATCGGTACGTGTGGACAAGACATTTGATATACCTGAGTGTACGTGAATTGCCTCATCATATACCTCGTGGGGATGATACGTGTGAGAGCGAATTCGATATACTCGGTGTATGTGAACGAGTTCCCTGCGATATACCTCGCATCATGACTTCGGTCAAGCGGTATGATGCGGAGGGAACTGTTCGATATACGTCAAAGGTACTTATCCAATGGAAGGTGAGAGTCATATCACTTAGGCTAATTACGCTCTGCTGGACCAGCGCCCATAATGAAGTGACCCTCCAGTTACTAGACAAAATTTGGTCAATCACAATGCTCTTTGGTGATGTCGGGTGAATCATGCATGATTCTCTTATTAGTATCTTATGAGAATGTTTTTCTTGACCATGCAAAACAAGGAGAAAAGTACAAGTACCAATGGTACATCAAATATGGATGGGTGATGCGTGCAACACAAGGATATATGTGGTCCTAGGTGCACGTGGTGCGAAGTGTACATGGATAATATTCTATAAGTGAGTGAATATAAGCATAAGCATGGGATACGCATGAAAAAGGGGAACGTAAAAAAAATGGGGGAAAATATAAACAAACATAACATCTATGTAAATAGATTTTAGCCCTAAAAAATACCCAGTGGAGTCGCCACTGTGGCCATCCTCGATCCTCACGGTGGGAGGGAGTGTGATGATCCTAGGTCCCGTGCATCCCTCTTGGGAGCGCTTCGAACGACGTCATTGATGAGGTGAAAAATGTAGAGAGATGGAGTCACCACTCTATTTTACTCAAAACAGACGAAAAAAATGGGCCCAACCCGAAGGACAACATCCAAAGACATACTGATGCATACGAAACCAAAATGATTCGAAAAGAGTCCGGAGGCTAAGTTACGAAATGGGAAAGTGTTAGGCACCCATTCCGCCCTTGCGATATCTGATGGGTTTTTTCTATTTTCCTTTATTTTCTCCGTGATATTTGTGCATGTGTATATGTAGTGTAGATAGGAGTCATCTACTTGTACCATGAAAGAGATAAAGTGAGTCATCCATAGGAATGTAAAGATACTATTAGAAAATAGGATTTCCGCGATCATCCTTGCATAGATCGTCATAATGGAATGATAACGTATGTGGAATAATACGCCACTGAGAACAAATATATTCATATATATGTAATCTAAGAGAATTGAATTTAGAGAAAATAGAAAATGGGAAAAAGGGTAAAAAATAGGACTCGAGTCTCGGGGCCTAAAAAGGCATCAAAGTCCACGTAGTTCGTATGCAAAACGAGGGGTGAAGTTTATCCCATAAATCCAATTGGGGGATTCTCTTATTTGCGTGTGTGTAAAAAAGTGTTTTAGTTGTGAGAGAAATGTAAGAAAAGTGTGAGAACTCCCGTTTGGAATTTATGAACAAACCCTCTTTTCTTATTTTTTTGGGTATTTTATTTATATGAAAATAAGAGATGTGCAATAATACTAAAAAAAGTATATTAGGATATGTGAGATGGGGGAATAAAAGTTCTAAGAAATAAAACAAGTTAATATGAATTTATGGGAATTTAAAGAGAGAATTGAGAAAATTGGGCCTTCTTGAAGATCTTGAGCTTGATCTTGAATGTTGGAGAGAAGCCCTTGCACTTGGATGATGATGGAGGGTAGTGAATTCACCAATTTTGATGAAAAGTATGATGAGAATTCAAAGTTGGAAAGGGTTTTGGATGTGGAAATCACGCTGACTTTGAGAGAGGTTTTCTGGATTTGCTAAGAGTGATATGTTTCAGATCTAGGCTCCCCTTGAAAGGAGGACATGGCCTCATTTTTATAGGCCCAGGGCATTGTCGATCGGCATAGCCCTAGTCCTACCAATCGGTAGGTGTGTTTAGGCACATTGTCGATAGGCAGGGTCTGGGACCTGCCGGTTGGCAGTGTCTTTCTGGACTTTTTGAAAAATTGAACGCAAAGTGCAAACCATTGATCTGAATCATGCATGAGGTGGACTATTGGAAAGGTAATTTAGAGACCTTCGAAAGTCCTTGGACTGATCCTGGGTTCGATAGTTGACTTTGGGTCAAATATGGCTCGAAAGCACTCGTCGGTCCTTTGGACCGAAAAACTTCGGACGCAAATGGATCATTAGTCCGCATGGTAAGTCAGAATTGTGCATGGGGTAGACTGTTGGAAAGTTTACGAGATGTACTTTGACATTACAAAGAGTTTGACCCGGTTCGGGGACTTGACTTAGGTCAATCGGGTCTTGAAAGCATTTGGTGACCTTTCGGAGTAAAACGGATCGTTCGTCCATACCGTAATTCAGAATCGCACAAGGATGGACTGTTGGAAAGTGGTTTTAGTGCCCTTTGAAGATTCATTCAATCTCGATCGAGATGAATAGTTGAGTTAGGTCAAACGAAGCCCGAGAGCATCTAGTGGCCTCTAGATCAGGTTTCGATGAAAATAGGTCATTTGTTCGTATGGTAATTCAAAATTATGAATGGGATGGATCGTTGCAAAGGGGATTCAGGGCCCTTTTAAGATTCATTTAGTCTCAGTTGAGTTGAAGGGTTTGACTTTTTGGTCAAACGGAGCCTGGGAGCGCCCGATGGCTTCTAGGTCAGTACTCGGGGTATGACCTGGGCTTGTAGTGATGAAGGGAGGTGCTAGGGACCTAAGGAGAGTTTAAGGGGGAACATAATGGGGTGTCTACACGTGCCTCCCTCAGAGGTAACTCTTTGAATTGAGAATCCCAATTTACATCTACTACGTCCTCGTCCGACGCTCTCTTATTAAGTAATTCACGTAACTCCTCAACCTCTCTCTCATACTCGGTATACATTCCTGTAACAACCAGAGACTTTAGAGACGATAATTTATTTATTTTGGGAGAAATAAATATTATTTTATTTGGAGAATTATTAATTTGTCAATTGAGGTCAAAATTTGAAGTTGCTAGGAAGTGTGTCAAATGGTAATTCTGAGGGTGTAGTTTCTTCCGGAAGGGTTGATATAGTCAAAATGACTGTACTTGGGGTCTATTTAGGTTTCAAAATGTTTTAAGCTCATTTGACTTTTAAAGTGTGTATCATCATTTAAAGTGTGTATCTTGGGAGTTAAGGCTTAAAAGCCCACGGGAGATCAATTCTCCTTAGAGAGAAAGAGAGAAATAGAAAGAAAGAAGAAAGAAGAAGAGAAAGAAGGAGAAAAGAGAGAGAAAGAGGATTTTCCGGCCATAACGCGATCTCGAGGACAGATCAGACACTACGAACCCGAGGTAAGTGATTAAACTTGCTAAATAATTGTTGTGTACCATTTATTGCATGATTTGTGGATTAAATCTTTGGGTTTTAGGTTTAGTTTATCAAAACCTAACTTTTGGGTAAAATCTTAGATTTGTTATTTAGATCTTGGATTTGATGATTGAAATTAGTTCATATGTGTTCTTGGATGAGTATTAAGGTTATATATGTGATTGGGTTGAAGAGAAATGAAGAGAAGATGATCAAAATGATTTTTGGGATTTTTGGCTTACTAAAAAGTAGCCATTTTCGAGCCTTCTGAAGGTCCGAATCGATTCGTTCCCTTACCGAATCAATTCGAAAATATGCAGTTGCCCAAGTCTGAGTGACCGAATCGTATCGGACCCCAGCCAAATCGATTCGACCTGAGACAGAATCCCAGGTCTGATGACCCGAATCGATTCGCCTTGGAGGCCGAATCGATTCGCAGGGCCGAATCAATTCGAAATTGGCCCGAATCGATTCGGAAACAGGGATTTTTGAGGGTTGTTTTTCTAGGGAGAATTTCATTCCATTTTTTTCGAGGTTATCGATTGGGAGCCTCTATAGGAGTTGCGTGGAGTATGTTTTGGAGACTTTTAGAGAGTTTCCCTTACAAGAAATTATTGGAGTCATATTCACTTAAATTGAGGAATACCGATTAGAGATATGGTATATTCTAAGTGGGGAAGCCCACTATTGATGAAAATTCTACTTGGAGATAAATATTAAATTCATATGAAAATGAGAATGAACTTAGTGATGTTTTAATATTAGAATCAAATCCCAAAGGGGATAACTTTAAATGTTCATCCAATTAATTGAACCATATTATGGATTGAGAATATGAATGCTATGAAATGTGCATACGGATATAGAAATATCCTTAATGATGATTAAATTGGGAGATGTCTCACACAATGAGAAATGCTAATCGAGGTGAATTAGGATAGAGAATATCCTTAACTTAAATAGAATTGAGAGACAATTCATAATTAGAAGCGACATGTGAGCTTCGAGCGAGAAATAGTATAGTGTATACTAAGTGGGGAAGATGTGTGATAATTGACGGTTAGTATATCAAAGGAGAGGGATATACTAAATAATAATATTAATTCAACTACGCCTAAGAGTGTACTATGAATATGTAAATGATGTGATAGGTATACCTTATATGATGGTATATCTGTATATGATGTGGTGATTTATGTATACCTTATGTGATGGTATATATATATATATATATATATATATAGTGAACCATACCCCCTCCTTGCTATCATTGGGAAGTTGCGTGTGATGAGGGTGAGCATCCTGGCTCGATGAGCAGGGTGTGGATATTCCCCAGGTCATAGTCATCCATGTGATTATTGTGTGATGTACATTTATTATTTTGGGGCTGAGAAGTCATGGGTATGTGTCGTTCTCACTTGCCGGTTAGGAGTTATGACCGCTTCCCGGGACGTTGTGTGCGTGAGTTGATCACGAGGTGGGTGTCGTTGAACCCCACCAAGTGGTTCCCAGTTTGCTACGTGGTATGGGAAACTGGAAGATGATATCATAGTGAGCCTACGTCCTCGAGTTATAGCTCATTTGGATGGTTATATTATGGATTTGATTGGTTACATGGGTATCGAGGGCATAATGGACCTCAACAACTAACATTGCCAAGGAGTAGTGTAACGGGGGGGTTCCTCATTTGGATTTCGATTCGGCTAGACGTCCCACGCATGAAATGTAGTGTGATGTTGGGAGTGAGGAGAAGTTAGTCCTAAATTCTCATACATATATAGTATATACATCTCGGCGATCGACGGTGCCAGAAGTAGTGTATCGGGGGGTTCCTTGTTTGGATTTCGCTTTTGCGAGACGTCCCATGCACGAACCACAGTGTACTGTTGAGAATTGGGAATAATAAATTAATTAAAATGGAGTAATAAGAATTTGGGTTACATGCATAATGCATTGAGGGCATAATGAATCTTGAAAATCAATACGGTCAGGAGTATTGTAACGGGGGGTTCCTTGTTTGGATTTTTCCTTGGCGAGACGTCCCACGCACGAAACGTAGTGCAGTATTGAGAATTAGGAGAAGTTTAGCCCTTAGCACTTAGATGCTAATAGCTCATCTATATAACTGTATATTTTTGGCATAACTAGAATATGAGAAATTCTAGTAAAGAAGATGTTTATGTTTATTGTATGTTGAATTGGAAAACGGGTATGTAAACCCTATATGTTAAGAAAGTGAACAAATGACTGAGAACCCTAACATTAAAAGTTAAAGTATATGATTTAGATGGAATTTAGGCAAGTGTATATGGAGATAAGTTAAATGGTTTTAAATTGGGTTTACATTAGATTTAAATTGCCTAATTAGACAGGGGAATTAATTTGGAGATCACGTGCATATGCTTAGTTGCGCGCTTTAGTTGAGAGGTGAGTCCGATTATTACGGAGAGTGCGACTCCATTAAACCATGTAATAATGCATTTATAATTATTATGTATTTTAATGCACTTGCTATAAAATATTTTCAACTCGGGCTCTGACCCGTTTATATTTTCTCCTGCTATGTATAGATATTGTATTACTTTGGGTGTTCCTCCGCAAGGACGCCATTGATGTTCTCCCATCCAGTGTATTCATGGAGCTGTGGCAGTAGCGGACTGTTGCGACACTTTGCCTTAGACGATTCCTATCTTTTGTAAATCTAGATTAGGATTCAGTTGAATTTTTGGGTCTATACTTGAGTGTTGTAGATTAACACTTTATATTTATTTCCCCTCTCTCAGATGCTTGTATTGTCTGTGACCCGACAGCATATTCGGGTATTTTACTTCGTACATTTTTGTTGCACTCTTTTATATTATTGGAGTTTGCATTTATCACTCATCATATTTAGATGTAATACTGTTGGTTATGGTTGCATGGTTGGTTTCATATTTGTGTTAAATAAAATTTTTAAATTTTTGACAATCCTCTTTTAATAGTTTCGGGGAGTTAGCCTTATATTATTGTGTGTTGTCAGTTGATGGTGAGACTATGCCATCTGAGATACCTGATTTAATGTAGTATAGGGTTGGTCACCCGTTATTATTTTGAGCAGGTTGTCACGATTCCCTCGCTCTCATGACTAGACACTAAACAAGCTTCTAAGGTGTATCAACAGAATTTTTCCTCAGTGTTTTCTTCTACGATCTCATCAATTAAGCTCACCGCATGAATATCATCTTCTTCCCCTTCCTGTTAGGCTATGTTGAAGATGTAATTTTCCATTGTCATGTTCCCAAAGGTGAGTTGCATTTTCCATTTCAAGTATTAATTAGTACGTTAGCCACAACTAAGAATGGGAGCCCAAGAATGATGGGGGCATGGTTAATCGAGGCGAAGGAGGGCTCTGTGTCGCAGATGACAAAATCCACCGGGAAGTAGAAAGTGTCCACATGGACTATCACATCCTCGACTATGCCTCTCGGTGTCCTCACAGTTCGATCCTCAAATTATAGAGTGATCCTTGTGGGATTAAGGTCACCCATATCAAGTTTCCTATAAACTTAGTATGGGAGGATATTAACGCTTTCCCCCAAGTCGAGTAAAGCCTTTTTAATTTTATTCTTTCCAATGGTGCAGTAAATAGTGAGTGCACCGGGATCTTTATATTTAAGTGGGAGATCATTAAGAAGAACTGAGCTCATGTGTTGTGCTAGAAATATATTTTTCTTTACCTTCATCCTCTTTTTTACTGTTAATAAGTCTTTTATGACTTTTTCATAAGCCGGGATTTTCTTTATTGCATCAAGGAAAGGTAAGTCAAATTCACTTTTTTAAGCATTTATAGCACTTCATCACGAGGGGTCCCTTTTTGGGTAGGAACCAATCTTTGAGGGAATGGCGTGATGGAGGGTGGCTTGAAAATTACTGCGGGCTCACTAGTGTCGACTTTTTTACTCTCATTCAAGGAGATATCTTCAGCCTCTTTCGTGTCGGGCGAAGTTTCCTTATCTTTTGATGCATCAGGTGGGGAAGGTGATAAATCAACAACTCTCCCACTACGAAGAGTGGTTATATCTTGTCAATGCTCCTGATGTTCTGTAGAGGTGAAGCTAACACTAGGTTGACTTTGGGGAGGTCTTTGGACCTGGGCAGGAAACTTTCCCTTCTCTTGGATACTTAATGAAGATTGCAACTATGAGATGTTAACGTTCATGTCAGTGAACATGCTATCATTTCGAGCATTGGTTGCACTCTGGGAGTTGATGAACTGGTTTATTATATCCTCGAGGTTCCTCCATGGTGGAGTAATATATGGAGATGGAGGAGGTGGCGCTTGCTGAAATTGAGGAGGGGGTGGAGGTGGAACAACCTGTGAATGTGGGTTCATCGCAGCTTGTGGTTGTCCGTAGTTAAAACCAATATGGTTTCTCCATGAAGGGTTGTATGAGTTCCCATGCGGGGTGTTCAAATTTCTCGTGAACCCTCCTATAGCACCCACCTGCTCAGTGTGTGTGTCTTTGTAGGCGGAAATCATCGGGCATGCCTTTGTGGAATTACTCGCCTCACAGATAGCACACAGCTTTTCTTTCGCAACACGACTGGATTCGAAGATTTCTCTCAACCGGCTATCAAGTAAATCCTTCATTTCTCTTTAAAACTGATCAAATCGATGGTCTATTATGGTATTACTATCCAATTGGAATAGACCTGATGCATTAGGTATAGTCGATAATTGTCTAGGTCAGATTTGGGTATTAGGATCGGATGTGTCCCATGCTTGAGTAGTCTCTGCGACATACTTAATATGGGCTTCATCATCACTGGAGTCTAAGTCCCAAAAAGGTCTTTCACACATTTTTTGCACAAGTTGTTTGGAAGCCACTTTCAACCCATTATGGAAGAAAGAGATCAAATGGTGTTTTTCAAAACCATGATGAGGGCATGCGCTTACCAACTCTTAGAAACATTCCCAACACTTGTCAAAATTCTCATTATCTTGTTGTCAAAAACCTTGGATTTGAGTCTTGGCAGAGTTAGTCTTGTGCGGTGGGTAGAATTTTGAGATTAATTTGGACTGCATATCCCTCCAAGAAATAACAGAGTTCGGCAGTAGAGACCATAGTATGGTCTTGGATTTATCCTTTAAGGAAAAAAGGAAAAAATTTAGGCGAACGGCATCCTATGTACAAGCTTGGTCACTAAATGTGTCGTACGCCTCTTCTAACTCTCTTATGTGAAGGTATGGTTTCACCGAATCCATGCCATGGAAAGTAAGGAGAATCTATATCATCCCATTGCGGAAGTGGAACTGACCGGCATTATATGGAAGTAAAATGCAACCAAGGGTGACAGTTCGTTCAGGAAAGAGAGAGCCTTTCACGGGATGATAGGGTGGATGTCCCTCTCCGATGCCGAAACTAGTTGCTTCAGACATCACTCTCTCTTAAAATAACTCGAAATACTCACTCAATGTCCTAGATGTGTGACTCAAGGATTGACACAGGGTGTAACTACCAATAGAGTGCTCATGAGTAGGAAGTGGAACCCAAAATTGTGGAACGCGAGGCGTGTGGGGACTGTCAGAGTTATACTTAACAATTGGATTTTCATGAATTCTGGTGGGAGTATTTTGAGGAGTTTGAGTTTGTTCAGGATTTTGCAGTAAAAGCTTGTGAAAGATGATTTTTTTTGGATTTTTATTTATTTATTTTTTATTTTGAATTTTTGATCTAAGCTTTAGATCGACTCAATCGAACCTAAGTCTACCTAGATCCCAGACAACGGTACCAAAAACTTGACACGGCCACAAATGTGTCTAGTGTGCATGCTATGTAGGCTTAAGTACAAGCATGTCGCTCAAGTAATATCCCAATAACTCGAGTATCGATCCTCAGGGAAAAAGGACGAATGAATTCGTGATGACATTGGAAAGACGAAGAAATCCTAGCTCTGACTCTAAAAGAAATGAAAAGATAATTTGGGGAAGGAAACAACTACGACAAGATGCAAATTTTAGAGTAAATACTAATGAAACTACAAATTGGAAATATTTAACTATGCTAATTAAACTAAACGCTGATGATAATTGGATCAAGGATTTAACTATGAAATGAGAACAAGTGGTTGGATTAAAATCCCCCTCTCCCTAGTAATTCACTTTGTACAATACTAGATTCGGAATTAAGATTTTAAATGAATCCAGTCTTTATTAATCATAAGCATTCCATATATGAGGGATCGTAGACCGCACCATATGAAATAAAAGGTAAGAACAAAGCGGTGTCGCATTAATCGATATACGCGTCGTACTCTTAAACATCCCAGTAACCTAGGGAAAACGAGATCAAAAGTCCTACGACGGTTGCAACAATTATACAACACGATTCATCTAAGATTTTAATTCAAAAGTCTATTTTCCATTATCCCGAATTACATTGGGTGGGGTTGTTGTACCCCAACCCTTAGAAAATTTTGCTAGACATGATTAACTTCGAGAAAAATAAGGTTTTTAAAACAAAAAACATTAAATCTAAAGAAACTAATTGAAAAGAGTATTGCAAATTCAAACTAATAATTAAACTAATGAGCAGTTGAAAATTAAAGGAAAGATGTTAATTGAAGTGCAGAAAATAAATTCAAATCCGTACAACAAAAACTTCTTATAAAAAAACTAAGGTTTTTGGACTACAGAAACCCTCTACTCCTAATTAGCTAACCTAAAAAATCGAACTCCTATTATTGTGTAACTAAGCTGAATAAATAACTCCGAAATTTACAAGAGTTTGACCCACATAAAACTCTGAGAAAGAACATAAAAATTCGTGCAAATCCAATGCGGTCCGGACCCATCGGGGGAGGCTATCCGGATCGCCCCCTTATTTGAAAAAAATTCCTTAGCTTAAGGCGGTTCGGATCCTTATTGGGAAAAATTCCGTATCGCCCCCTTTTCTATACAGTGACTTTTTTACCAGATGGTCCGAATCCTTTTTGGGAAAAAGGTCCGGTTCACCTGCTTTTTTCATTCAAAGACTTTTTTTAGGAACCATTCCAGATCCTTTTTAGGAAAAAGGTCCATATCGCCTTGGCTATTCATGCAGGGATCTTTTTTGTGGTTCTTCTCAACTTCAAATCTTTGTAACTTGTTCACCGTATCTTGGATTGACTTGCCATTTCTTCAAATGTTCTTATAATTGAAATATCTTCAACTTTATAGTTGGCTTCAACTCCGACCGAAGGCTGTAAAATTATGTATTTACCTCTGGACTTTCCTTCTTTGATTTCTTTCTTCGCTTTTCCAATTTCTTTCTTCCTCAATGCATTTAATACTTGTAAAAATCATGAGAAATACATGAAACTAGATGTACTTTTTAGAAGGAGTCAGTAGCAAAGAAATGCGATAATTACAATCATTTTATGTTACTCGAGATAATAAAAGTCTCTAAATTGAAGGGATAAATTCGGAAGAGTTTGAGCCGAATCAAACCCCCCTAACTTTTAACTTTATGCGTCCCGGGCAACGTAAAAGAATGTAACTATAGGCCAACTCTCAAAAATTTCACTTTATTTGGATAGAATACCACTTTTGCGGGCAAGCGATTGCATTTAGCATATGCAACAAGCCTTTAAACCCCTAGGTCACCCTAGTAGGACGAGTTGTGTTTCGTGAGGGTTTGCAGTGAATATACCCACAAAATTCGACTCGAAGCAAATTGAAAATACTCAAAAAATTTATAATTTAAACATTTCCAGAAAATACTCATCATCAATCCAATTTAAGAGTCTCAAATCACAGTGTGTGTGTGTGTGCGAAGCCAAAAATTTAACCGCGAATTTCCCTTGGTTGGATATTACGTTACTTATCCAAAAATTCGTTTTGATTCAAATTCTCACTGGGTGCTCTCACAAACGAATCACTCGAAAATGTGGCTAGTTCTCTCGGTGTGTATGGCTTAAAAGAGTAAATCTAATGGAACACAAGTTCACGCACACGAAATTTAAAAGACAAAAATTTTTGGGTGAAAAGATCTCCTCATCGGTTTACAGTTAACAGGAAACGGGAAATACTGCCTCTACTTCACACTTTTGATCTCTTTTATACCTTAACTCTCCACGCGGTAACCAATTTTTCAATTTATACTCAGTTAGGATTTTTTCAGGTTTTAAGGTGTAATGGGTAAAAGGAAATGGTTGGGAACTTTGAAATTGGAGAATTTCCTTGAAATGTCCATTAGGCTTTTCTAGGATTTTGCTCTTGTTCCTGTCTTTTTCTAAATTTTTTTCATATTTTTCTTTTCTTTCTATTTTTGTTGAGCATACTTCTATTTTTCTCTTGCCCCTTTTTATTGCACGTTTTTTGACTAAATTTCTGAATTTTCACTTCTCTCAATTTCGGGCCATTTAGGTTTTTTCGGGTAATCAAACGTAAAGGAAAAAAATTATTTGGCTCAAATTGGTTAGCAAAAGGAAGATTTTTCACGACTTTTTCTAGCCAATATTTTTTTGGTGACAAACGAGAGCCTACTTCATTGTCCAAATTATTAATTGCGTTACCATATGCGTCTCGAGGTACATTTTAGTTTAGAGATTCATTTAGCGCATTTTTCATGACACCATCTCACACATTTCCCGTAACCGATCAAAACAAGGGTATCGAGATCATCAACGACTTTTTTAAATACTAAATTGAACTTTGAGTTAACTATTAACTCAGATTGATTTACAAACTCACAAAAAGGATAGGCTCGAATCTCACTGAGTTGGTTAATCTCCACACTTATTTGTTAAGTCGTCCGAGTTCGCTAAGTCGTCCGAGCATGGTGCATTATGTTTTTACAATTTGAGACTTTAAATCGAATTATAATGGTATTTTTGAAAATTTTAAATTCCAACTTTTATTTATTTTGAAGAAAAATAATTTTTTTTCTGATTTTTTCAATTTTTTGGAAGTTTTGAAGTTTTTAAATTTTTTGTGGCATTTTGAAAATTTGTGAAGTTTTAGAAATACGCACTCGTCACCCCCACCTAACTTAGACTTTTGCATTGTCCTCAAGTAAAAGGACTAAAATATAAATAAGGCAAAATAAAAAGTGCAAAAAATAAAATAAACAAATGAAGAAAATGAAGATTTTTATTTAGAACGACTGTGGTACATTACACAGGGAAGAACAACAAAGAAAAAACATGCAACCACATCAAAAATGGGCCACCGATACAAAAATCAACAAAATGATTCACATAGACTGGGCGTTGGAGCTACCGGGCGTATTTGGATTGTAAGGATCATAGAAGAAGCTAGGAGGGGGTCTGCCAAAATTGAGTTCATACATGTGAGCTTGAAGCCTATGCACCATGCTCGTGTCCCTTCGGTATTACGAGATGAACCCATCAACTTTGCCCTCCAATGGTGTGAGGCATGTGTCCGTATCATTATTGGGTAGCTCAAAATCATAATCTTTTACGTCCGCATCGGATCCCACCCCTTGTTCCCCCATCTCGACGCCGGCCGCTGCACATGAGAGGGCATGCCCCATGGATAGCTTTCCTCTCCCTAAAATAGATTAGTTGGTTGATGCCACAACAACACATGAGAGGATGAGCTTACTAGGTGCCTACTCTAGATATCACTAGATCCCCCTATACGGACCCGACCAGGATAAAACCTTCTTTATAATATAATTTGGGTTGTACTATTACAAGGTCATGCCATTTGGCCTCAAGAATGTAGGGGCACCTTACCAAAGGTTGGTGACCAGGATGTTCAGTAAATAGATGGGAGAGACTATGGACATATACATCAACGATATGCTAGTTAAGAGCAAGGACAAGTCCAATCACCTCTCAGATTTAGTGATAACCTTTGAGATCCTGAGGAAGTATCGGATGAAGTTTAATGCAAGTAAATGTTCATTCGGTGTCCAGTCAGGAAATTTCTTAGGATATCTAGTAAGTAATAGGGTAGTTGAGGCTAACCCAGATCAGATCGATGCTATCACAAGATTCCATCCTCCTCACACATTGAGGGATGCTCAGAAGCTTAATGGAATGATCGCGGCACTTAATCATTTCATCTCCAAATCTTCGAAATGTTGTCGACCATTCTTTCAGCTTCTAAAAAGGGCAAAGGCCCCATAAGGGATGATCACTGTTGTCAAGCTCTGGAAGAAATTAAGTCTTACCTTAGCAAGACACCACTACTGATAATTCCAAATGATGGAGACCCATTGTATGTAAGACTTTGCTGTGAGCTCTGCCTTAGTGTGTGAAAAGGAGGGAGGTCATCACCCGATTTACTATGCCAGTAAGACACTCCAGGACTCTGAACAATGGTACCTTCCTCTAGAAAATCTTGCCTATGCATTGGTAGTCACTTCAAGGAAGTTAAAGTATTAGTTTGAATCCCACTTCATAACTGTAATCACTTCTTACCCACTCAAGGTCGTTCTACGGAAAGTCGGCCTCTCTGGATGACTCTCAATGTGGCTGGTCAAACTCGAGAAATTTTATATCCACATTTTACCTAGAATGGCGATCAAGGGATAGGTCTTAGCAGATTTCATTGCTGAGTTCACAGGAGATCAGCAGTAGACCAACGGAACAATGAGTAGTCGATGACACGAGAAGCATTATTCAAAGATTGGACCTTGTATGTTGATGGAGACTCCAATTCCAAGGGGTAGGAGTAGGGATTGTTATCATCACCTCTGAAGACACTGTAATTGAGCAATGGATTAGATTGGGATTTGAGGCCTCTAATAACAAAGTTGAGTACGAAGTACTGATCGCCGGTTTGCAAAAAGACAAACTACTAGGGGCAAAGCGCCTCCACGTATTTGGTGATTCCAAACTGGTCTCCAAGCAGGTAAGCGGGGATTTTAATGCCAAAGATGACCGAATGGAAGTGTACCTTGCCATAGTAAGAGGTCTCATGGAATACTTTAAAAAGGTGTAAATTCAACAGTTCCCTCGAGGACAAAATAATCACGTTGATGCTTTAGCGGCGTTAAGCTCAATAATTGACTTTGACCTAAGGAGGAAAATTTAGATAGAGTTCCTCACGCAGCCTAGTATCAACCAGGAAGTCGTAGTCGAGAAATTCCCCATCAAAGATAAGGTCCCAAGTTGGAGTGACATACTTCCAGATGACATGAGGTCGGCCTATCAGGGTAGGGTCAAAGCTGCTCATTTTTACCTCAACCCTGAAGAAAACCTTTACAAAAAATCATTTATAGGCCCTTACCTCCAGTGCTTGCACCCACAAGATGTCGAACAAGTACTTTGTTATCCCCATAATGGCATGGGTGGGAGTCACATAGTTGGAATATTATTGTACTTTTGCGCGATCAAGGAAGGGTATTGGTGGCCTCACATGCAGAAAGACACATGTGCCTATGTTCACAAATAAGAAAAGTTCTAGAAGCACTACCCATGGTTCACCAGCCTACTAGTGATCTAAAATCCCTCACCATCTCATGGACTTTTTCTCAATGGGGATTAGATATTGTAAGACCACGACCTACCACACCTGGAAATCGCAAGTATCTACTGGTCTCCAAAGATTACTTCACCAAATGGGTAGAGGTACAACCACTGGAAAAACATTCAAGATTCTAACAAGACAAGGTTCATATGGAGGAACATTATAACTAACTTTGGAATACCAAGGGCTATCATCACTGATAATGGTACATAATTTGAAAGTGGTTTCTTTCAAGATTTTTGTGATGAACACAACATCAAGCACCACTTCAGCTCTGTGGTGTATCCCCAAAGCAATGGGTATGCAGAGGCTTCCAACAAAACCATGATCGATGGATTAAAAAAGCTATTGGAAATAGATAAAGGTGCCTAGCTGGATGGCCATACTCAAGTTCAATGCTCTTATCATACCACATCCAAGAAACCGACTGGGAAAATACCCTTCGCACTCACTTATGGAATGTAAGTGATCATCCCTATAGAAGCAGGTCTCCCTACTATGAGAACCACTCTAGTTGACCAAGGTCTTAATGATGAAGCACTACGCACCGATAAGTTAATAGTTCATCTAAGGCCTAAGTTGGTCAACCAGTTTTATTTTGGTCCATAAAGATACCAAGTAACCAATGAAAAAACAAGATTAACAAATTTTTAGTCCATCATAAGCTCAAAACATAAGAAAATATCAACAAAATTATTTATTAAAATATAAGGTTACAATCACATCACAGACCAAAAAGAAATACACAAGACCTAAGGTGGCGCAGGAAGGCGAGAAAGATACTCTACTACAATTGCTCTTTAACCATCATCTAGTTTTGGAATGAACTCTTATACATCTTCATTGAGGTCATGATCCAAAAGTTGGTAAGAAATGTCATCAGTCGGAATCCACTCATCATTTTTTAAGAAGGGGTTATGGTAATAGGCAGGTCACTCAGTTTAATATTTATACCACAGTTTAAATTCCTTTGGAGTCTTTGCCTCCTAGAGGGAACTTAGCCATCCTCGAGCAAAGTCAATGTCTTCGGCCTCCTTGAGCTTCGTTAGGGCATCTTCCCAACCAGAATTAAGGTCTTCTCCCTAGACTTCTCAGGTTCCCATCTTAAATGCATACCTCAGCTTCTTGACATTTTCTTTGAGCATAGCCATGAAATCTTTCAGACTTGCAACCTCCTTCCTCAAGGCATCATTCTCTGACTGAATGACTTCACCCACTTGGCCATCCTCAGTCCTCTATAAAAGTTAGGCCCTCAAGGAATTTACTTTCTCTTCTACGGAGGTGCCTATATCCTCCATTTCACCTCGGTCTGATTCGAGTACTTCTCATTCCTTTCCCTTAAGGACTTAAAGATCCTCACAAAGGTTTTGCGAACCTTAAAGATAATATTTGGTCCAAGGATCTTCCCCAGTTGGGAGTTATGATAAATATAGTCATCTAAATCAGCAAACTACAAACGATACACACCATACCAGAAACAAAAATATTAGCACATGGAGATTCAAGTGGACACATGAAAAAAATAGTAAATTCCATTATCATGTATCATGAAAGGGTGGCCAAAGGCCAATACATTAAGTTCCCCAAAATAGTTAGAAACTATCAAATTAAAGATCGTATAAGGAAAAAAAATCCTAGTATACAAGCCCTAATCCTTCACCTGATCTCCATCAGCAGTAGCTTTCCCTTTGTCAACCACTTGCTTCTCCATACTAACATCAGCACCTTCACCAACCTTAACATGAATAATCTCCATATGACCAGCAACTTGGTCGCCATCATATTCATATTCCATAAAAGTATCAGGACCAGGACAATGAAGGATAAAAAGCTCTGAGTCTACAAGAGTTCTAGCATCCTTCAAACCTTAGTCCCATCCCTTCTTGAAGGATACCTTACACCCAGAGGCCAGTTGGCGCTCAGCATCATTATAGGCTTTATAAAATCCCTCGCGGTAGCTCACATCATTTTTTGGGGGAATATTACCATCTAGTTTAACAACTTTGTTAGATAAGGCCTTATTTGTTCTCAACAATCACCACCATATGAGTAGCCCCAAGTGTGTCATAGGCCTTGGACATTTTTTCCTTATCACGTTCCTATGCTTGACGAGCATCAATAAAGGCTTGCTTCTCGATTTTTAGAGCATCTTTCAGTTCTTTCTCTCTCCTAGAGCTATCAGCTTGGGTGTCCAAAAGAGTTTTAAAATTAGATAGCATCTGCACACAGAAGAAAAGAACAGCTAATCATAATAATAACAGGAAGAGTGAGGGAAAACAAATAGGGGAAAAAACTTACTAAAGCCATCCCTTGCGCAGTTTTGAGGGCGAGTTGGGATAATCCCAACCTAGATGAACACTCGCGATCAGTAGGGAGCACATCCCTTATCAAAAATTCAGGGGCCAAAGAAGGAGCATCACCCACATTAGCCTCCTCAAGACTTAGGAAAGAAGGTACCCCATAGGACTAAAAAAGAAGCCTCCTCTTGGTTTCCACTCTCTCCTCTTATTTCCCCTTCTACTTTTATCTCTTCATCTCTTTCCCCTTATCAGATGGACCGTAACCACTGCCCTTAGGGGAATTGGTTGTAGATTTCTTGAGAGACGGGATCCTATCAGATAAGACCATATGGTCATCATCTTCAGGGAGCCTCAACTTTCTCCTCTTATTCAGAGGGGCCATGTCTTCTTCTTCTTCTTCTTATTCTTCTTCTTCTTCTTCTTCTTCTTTTCTTCTTATACTCCTACCTCTCCTCTTCATTTTCTTCCTCTTCAACTATTTCCTTTTCTCTCGAGCTTTCCTCTTCAATAATGATGGCTCAAAAGGATCATGTGACACCCCACCACATTAAATACCGAGTGATCAATCATGTATTAAATTATAACATAATATCTAGTTCGTTGACTCATAACATCACTATCGAAAACTGTTAATTACTAACCACCTACATTAGTTAATTAAGCTGGTGCCAAATTTTAAAACTTTTAAATTAACATGCAATGATCTGAATAAAATAAATAAATAAACCACATTCAACATTCCAATGGACCAACATCATAAATAGCGAAATAACTAACTCAAATAAAACATGACTGGAATAAACACTCTAGCCTGAAACTCCAATCCATTAATCAATATTTAAAATTGAATCCTACAACTGAAAATAAATGCGGTACAATATCTATGGAAATAAGTACTAGTAGAAGATGGGGGCGACATGCACAACGGAATAGATATAATGATGCATATGATCTGAAAGGAATGGAGGCATCTACTACCGACGTCCTGTAAGCGTCCACAACGACTATAACACGTCAAATGAGAATGAACTCCTAGGTTGGGCATCCCTGTGGCTGGGCAACTAAAATAGTTTTTACCAAATAGATTTGGAAAATGGGTTAGAGCCTGAGTAAAATAGTTTAAAAATATTTTCAAGTATTTAAAATGCATAATCAACAGATATATATACATGTTAGTTTCATGTGCTATCACTTGAGGTCCTCACCCCTCAACTATTATGCACGCCTAACATATTCTACTAACCCGTCCAACTTAGGCTACCTCGCCTAACTAGTTTAAGTCCATTATCTTACCATACATACTTACTCATGTTTCCCACCTGCATTACCCATATAATACGTTATTGATTTGCTTTCTCATATCATTTAAATCAATTAAGAGTTCACCAAATAGATATTAAGTGATATGCTCGAAGTGTACCCTCATACTCAGAGTCACTAATATCGGCCTGTCTCACAGTCGAGTTGACATGAAGCTTACAATAGCCATCAGAAAGGTCGTCCTCTCCAACGTCGACTCCTTATTGAACAACCTCGGATGGTTAGCAGCCGAGGTCAGTAACATCTCCTGGGCTCGAACTACTGTCAATCTCGTCCCCTGCTTCGATCGACACTACATCCGTCCCTCTACCTAACCTCAGCCAGTCTCCTAGGCTGAGGACACGTTAATTACTGATAGGATAATGCCACTATCGGACTTCCCCAACCTCATACTCAGCTAGGACGAGGGAACAACGGGTAATGTCACAGGTCCGGGCATACGCAAACACATGAAAGACTTGGAACACGTGGGCTAGGTAGTTATAACTAAATCATTCCCCTCACGTGAGGTCATATTTAGTCATCATTATCTACATGAGATCAGCCAGGTGTCAATAGGACACTGGTTCGATTCTCATATACATGCTCATTACATGCCTGGGGGATACAATAAACCCCCCAAGCACTATATATACTTGTATTCTCCTACATTGTAAGGGATCCTAAATTACAACCCTAGAAAAATCTCAATTTGTATACACAGTAGAGATAGAGAGCGAGTGATTGTATCACAGGCCATTAGTGCCCCATTTTAGTGTCTTTTACTCACACACTCACATTGTACGTAGGCCAGATTGGCTGAACCACTTACATACGAGTGTTTCTCCTCTTTTCCTCACCTCATTCTACTATATATATATATATATATATATATATATATATACACACACACACTTGTGCTGCCATTGTTATTACTAGATTGAGCTTATCAACCCCTTATCTGGTGGTGTTGTTTACATCATCATCATTAAGTTTCCACATTCTTAGGTTATTTTAGATATCATTATCTTTCTCATATACTAAGCACACACAATAGGATAAACCACAAGTATACACACACACACACACACTAATACATCACCCCTAGTTTGAGACATGTGGTTCATGCATACTCTGTTATCAAGTCTTAATACATCACGTACTAAATAAAGGAATATCAGTTCGGAATCACTCTCGAACCACAATATATAATACACGCCTAATTAGAGGAAAAAATTGTTCTAGACCTTTGGGCTACGCACCCAAATGACTAGGCATACCCTCATTCACACAAGAAATGGTCATCCCTAAGTTTTATGTCCAGAGTTACAAGTCTAAAATCCCCCAAGATGGTTCATCAAAATAAGATTGTTCCCTTTTAAACCTCTCGTGATAGCAAGCAACATAGGTATGTCATACACATAATAAGTCACACATTATGTATTCAAACAACCTGTACATATATTCAGTAAAGGTAAGCGCGTACCCTATAATATATTTCGGGCATAGTCTATATAACTCTTGTATAGCCTATGTATTATTAATATACCGTTTTACTTCTTATTCGTATATGCCCGAGTGTTTCCCATCACTTGGAAGGTTACCAATTGTTCCTTAAGTCAATTTAGTAACTATCTCACTCATACCCTACTGCTCTAAGTCAACGGTTCACAAGGAATCCCCGTGCCAAGATAAGGTTCCCCAAATTCAAATCTCACCGTAATTATGTCCAACTAACTTTAGCCTTAAATTCTGCTCATGTGATTAAGTCTCAGAACAATTATTGTCCTACTGGTATTTAATATAACTCCTATTATATTTAAATATTACCTCAAAAGTTAGCTTGATTGCTTCCCACGTAATATAGGTAAAAAGGGAGAAATTTATCAAAATCTGGGCAGCCGAATCGATTTGACCTTGGGCCGAATCGATTCACCTGCCAAATCTATTTGGCCAAGGAGCTGAATCGATTCGCCTGTAGCAGGTCTTCAACTTCATCTTTCAACAGTTACAAGTTTCACCATTTTTAATCATCCAAAACTTCATTACATGATCCCATACTCCCAACGAAACCTACCAAACATTATCCTAACATATATGCACGATTTCTAACGTAATAGAATCATCAAATCATTAAAAAAAATCTATAAATTAAATAAATTCCAAGATAATCCTCCTAAACCTAAAATTATCGTTTTTGTTCAAGAACTCAATTAAAAACCCATATTTCTTCATAAGTTTATAGTGATGAATTATAAATTTCATTTTACATGCATAAGGTGTATATCGTATCTCAACCTCAACCAAAGAACATGTTTTAAATCTCCCAAATTAAACCAAAATTCACGAAAGTCATAGATTAATCATCATACTCTAACATGGATGGTATATCTTTCATAATTTAAGCAAGATAAATAATTGCCTCAGTTTGAAGGTCTGATCCTCTGTAGAAGAATGGCATGTTTGTGATCCTCTCCTCTCGATCTATGTGATGGTGATGTTTGTGGTAAAAGAATGATGTGATATGGCCTTGGGCTCTCCTCTTTTATTCCCCCTATGGCCTCTCTGTATGTTTGTAACTTCTAACCCTAGTTCCTCTAAAATTGCATCGGGGCCCAAACTAAAGCCCCTAGTACACTTTTTAGAGTATTTCGACCCTTTCGGACACATTCAAATTGACCATATGGAATATCAAAAGTAAGATTATATTTTATTTCCAAAATTAAGTCCCGACACGACTGACACGAACGTCCCGACTAAATTTATCGCAATTGTAGTATTTTCACTCTCGACAATTATAATATTTCCAATACCATTACTATTACTCATTCACTAAGTAATATTCAATATAAATAAATATTAACCCTTATCTCGCTAATTAATATTTATTTTACTGGATTAATTTCCAAATATAATTTAATTAATCACAAATAATTCCCAATATAAAAATTAATAAAATTAAGGGGTGTTACAAACTTCCCCCTAATAATGGATTTTTGTCCCAAAATTCGTAAAAATGAATTACCCGGTATGAACAACTCTGGATAATTTTTGCGTATCTCATCTTCTCACTCCCAAGTGGACTCGTCGGCATTATGATTCCCCCATTGATCCCGAATAAGTGGAACTACCTTCGACCTGAGTCTCCTCTCTCTATGGTCTAAGATAGCAACCGACCTCATGAACTTGTAGGAGTTGTTATACGTGAACTTTACCAGTGGAAGACATTGCTCCCAACCTCCCCTAAAATCAAGGATACACATCTGTAGCATATCTTCCAACATCTTATTAGTCCTCTCCATCTGGCCGTCCATCTACAGGTGATGAGCCATACTCAATCTCAACTCGGTACCCATAGCCTCTTAGAAACTCTCCCAAAATCAAGACAAAAAAATCTTGTCCATATAGGACACAATACCTAATGGCACCCCATGCAATCTCACTATCTCAGCAATGAAAATCAAGGCATACTAAATCGTGGTATAATCAGTCTGAACTGGAAGGAAGTGAGCTACCTTAGTCAAACGATCCACTATCACCCATATGGAATCACGACCTCGCTGTGAAGTAGGTAACCCAGTAATAAAATCCATGGAAATGCTCTCCCATTTCCACATCAGGGTTTCTACCGGATGTAAAACCCATGTTGGCTTCTGATGGTCCACTTTCACCAACTGATAAGTGGTACACCTCGAAAAAAACTCAACGATGTATATCTCCATCCCACTCCTCTAGTACTGTCGTCTCATATCTTGTTATATTTTATCCCCTCCAGGATGTACCATAAATTGTGATCCGCGTGCCTCTGTAATCACTGTGTGTTGTAAATCATTCCCCATGCCTACAATCAATCTCTTGTTAAATAGTAAACCTCCCTCTGAACTAACGGAGTACGATTTGTCTCCCCTAGCTAATAGTTATCTAATTCGATCCTGATAAAAAGGATCTACTGCCTGTGCTTGTACCACCCTCGTGACAATCTGGGGGCTGATGGTCATCAGTGACATAAATGATCGGGCAACTAAATCCTGATTTTCCAACTCCTTTAATTTAACCTTCCACACCTCGTCCACCTCACCTTCTAGTTTACAAATCAATGCGTTTGCCACCACGTTAGCCTTTCCTGGGTGATACTGGATATCGAACTGATAATCCTTCACAAATTCAAGCCACATGCGCTAACGCATATTCAGCTCCCTCTGAGTGAATAAGTACTGTAGTTACTTATGATCTGTGAATTGGCAAAACTTCTCTCCTAACAAATAGTGTCTCTAAGTTTGCAATGCAAATAAGACTGTTGCTAACTCCAAGCCGTGGATGGGGTAATTCCTCTCATGAGGCTTAAACTTGCGAGAAGCATATGCTATAGCCTGATCCTCATGCTGTAGCACATCCCCAAGTCCCTATAGAGATGCATCAGTGAAAACAAGGTACTCTACTCCTGACCTTGAAAGTGCGAGTACGAGTGATGAAGTCAACTTGTCCTTCATCTCATCAAAATCCAACTGATAGGTGTCATCCCAAACCAACGTTACACCTTTGTGATTCAAATTAGTAGAGAATCCCCTAATAAACTGTCTGTAGTACCAGACTAACCCCAAGAAACTGTTCACCTCAATCGGTGTCATCGGTTGTCCCCACTCCCTCACCGCTGACATCTTACTCGGGTCCATTAATATACTCAACTCACAAATGATATGCCCTAACACTGTACTTCACGTAGCCAGAACCATCTTTTTTCAAACTTTGCATACAAATGATGCTCACGTAGTGTCTGTAAGACCCGATACAATTGTTGGTCATGCTCCTCCTCAGTCCAAAAATAAATCAGAATGTCATCAATGAAGACGATAACAAACTGATCTAAGAAATATCTAAACACCCTATTCATTATAAGACCCCATGCGCCCGAAAAGACACGCGGTGTACTACTACGATAAAACTAAACTAAAACCATCAATAATGAGTATAGAGCATCTCAATTCCCATAATTAAAATATAACAAATCCATAATTCTTTTATTTCCACAATAAAGATTACAATAAAGTCTCTCAAAAATAAAATTTCCCAACTAAAAATTACACCACTAATTTAAATATCAAAACGCATCTTCCAATCCATGCTCTAAAATAATTCTCCAAATAGTCCATAGCGTCCAATCCATGCTAACCTACCAACTAAAAGAAAATAAGGAGGAATACATAATATGACAGGAATATATGCTAAAAAATAATTAACACGGTGAATAAATCGCAACAATACGATTCCGCATATACAAATCAAATGCAACACTCAACCATTATATCAATTAATTTCTCAATAACACATCAATGAGTCACCTGGACTCACCTCACCGCGCCTATGAATTCTCAAGCATATTCGGATTTTGAACTATTGGCGGGTGCCCATTCTCTGTGTCATATTAAAATCTCATGACATGATGCTCAAATCATAATATAATATATCACAATGAATCAAATTTTGATTCCAGCAGTTATTTCAGATTTTAAAGAATATCACAATTCAATATGCGTGCAATCGATACAGAAATCAAAATGGAATACTCTCGAGAGAATTTAGGAGCATATTGTGTAAGTCCCATACCTCAAAATCATCACATGAATCATCACATAATTTCAGGCTCAAAATCTAATCACACCATCACGTTCTTCTCGCGAAAATAATCATATCTCATTCTAGACCAAACTCAAGAAAACACCAAGTAAGAAATCTTGAATAAGTTTAGGGTTATGGTTTGTAGATGAAAGGAGGTAATTTTGGAGAGGTCTTCTGGTTGAAAATTTTGATAAAAAGTGATTTGAAAAGTCCATCCACTAAGTAGTTGTGATATATAAAGGATTAGGAGTTTGATTAAGAAAATAGTTCTAATAGGATACAAACACTAAAAATCAATTCGGACGATGAAATCAGGGGACGTGGTAGCTGAAGATGAGAAGAAGCTACATAAAAAAATTCAGCTCGATCGGATAGTCCAATGTTTTTAAATATTTTTTTTGTTTAGAGAGTTTTATGTTTTGAGGACTCTTAGAGAGTTTTATGTTTTGAGGACTCTTCTAATACCTTTATACATAGGAAACCTTAAATAAAAACCTTATTTTAATTTCGATTCCAATTCCATTTGAAATTTTATTTTTCAAATATAAAAACCAATATTTTAAATTATAAAATTTATAAAATCCAAAATTTCATCTTTCTTCGATTTCCAAATATAATTTAAAAAAATTCCATTTAAAAAATCCAGTATGTTATATTCATCAAGTCCATAAATACGGATGGTGCATTGGTTAGCCCAAATGGCATGACCCGAAATTCGTAGGACCCATATCTCATCAAGAAGGCAGTCTTAGACACGCCCTGCTCCCGTATACGCAGCTGGTAATAACCGAATCTCAAATCTATCTTAGAGAAGTAGGAAGCTCCTCTTGACTGATTGAATACGTCATCGATTCGGGGCAATGGATACTTATTCCGTATCGTCACTTTATTCAACTCTCGATAATCCACATACAAGCGTAAAGACCCATCTCTATTCTTTATAAATAATATGGGCCACCCCAAGGCAGCATACTACGACGTATAAAACCGTTCCCCAACAGCTACTCAATCTAATCTCGTATCTCCCTCATCTTTATAAGAGTCATACGATATGGTGCACGAGCTATTGGCTGAGTTCCCGTCTCCAAGTCAATGATAAACTCAATCTCTCTACTAGGGGAAATCCTGGTATCTCCTAAAACACATCAGCAAACTCACATACGACGGGGATCGAATCAAGGGAAGTCACCACCCCCTAAGAGGTCTCATCCTCTATATAGTACAAATGAGTGGACGATTCTCCCTCGGGATGAGCCATCTCCACTAGGAACATCTCCTGGCCGAGGATTGCAAACACTATACTCCTACTATATCAGTCAATCATGGCCCTATACCCATCTAGACAATCCATGTCTATGATGGCGTCGCACTCTTACATATCTAATACAAGCATATCATCACGCAAAACTAATCTTCAAATATGTATACTCACTTCTCGAAAGATAAAGAATATCAACGTCCCATTACTTACTGGTGAGTATACACATGTAACTGTACTATATGATGTCTCTAATAACCATGTGACTAGTGAAAATCTAGTATTTATGAAAGAATGTGAAGCCCCAATGTAAAATAAAATGCGTCCAAAAGTTCCATGGATAAGAAACATACCCTCAACAGCGGGTGGAGCTTATGGAGCTACAGCCTGTTGGACGTGATACACGCGCCCATACTGTAACTGCCCATGCCCCTGTTGAGGTAGGGTTACTAGAATGGCTGGTGATACAGGTATTATAGGTACGGGTGCTGGTGTTGGGAGGGCAACAACGAAAATAGGTCTCTAAGGCACTTGGCGGCCTCCCTATTGCTGATGACCCCGGCCCTTATCAGGGCAGTCGTATTTCTTGTGGACAGTCTTGCCACAAATGAAACACTTTCCTATAAAATTTCCTATCCTCTGGCCCTGCTATCCTTGACCCTGCTTCCCATTCCCACCCCTACCATGGCCCTGATGAAATCGATGCTAGCCTGACTGACCCTGTTGGACAACTACGTGAATCCACCCTGTCCCTACCAATAATCCCCTGAATGGAACCTCTTAGTAGAATCCCCCTCGTGGGGACCCTGCTCACCCTAACTCTGCTAACTCTGAGTCGACTGTGCCCCACTGGCACTGCTACCTCCAGTCTTGCCCTGCTAGATGGACTCTCCTGCTTGTTTTCTACCCTTAATATGGAAGTGGTGATCCTCACAATATAACGTAGAAGCATTCAACATGTCAGTATATGTCTTCAAAGTAGACTTACTCAATAGATCCTGTCGGATCCTCTAAGTAAGACCATTCGTACATAGTTGTATCCTATTTTCCTCGATAGGTACCTCTCCTAGAATAAAGTTAAGCTAATCTCATGAATTCTTGCTCATACTCAGCTACGGTCTTCCCCTCCCGGGTGAGATCTAGTAGTTTCCGCCTCATCTCATTATAGATGGCAGATGGGAAGTATTTGCGATCAAACTGCTCCCAGAACTCCTGTACTAGAATACTGTCTCTCTCCTCTGTTGTGGTAACAGAATCCCACCACTTCACTGCCTCCTCAACTAGCTTAAATGTAGCTAGAATCTGCCTCTGAACATCCGTGCACTCGTACATCCTCAAGTGCCTCTGGATGTCTTTCTTCCATTGGCTAGTAAACACCACATCTGAACTCCTTTGGAATTCGGGAGGGTGTGCCTTATGCAAGGCATGTCTAACTCGCTCCCAAGCAGAAGGGAACGCTTGCATCTGAGTTGTAACTGTAGCCAATGCTGCATTAACAACCTGTGGAACTATAGAAACAACCTTTGCAGCATTCATGGTACCCTGGGCTAGAGCTGCTAAGGCTTTGACGGTGCCTCTAGGGTGGCTTATGGCGTACGTCGAGGAGGGATCTGAAACGAGAGAGAATTTTCCTTCAATCCATAATTCAATATGTTTTAAAATAGCTGAAGACGTAAAGGCATAATAAAGAATACAATAGTCCTAATACTAGGGCTCTATATCAAAGGACGCTAAGCTAAAAATCGTAGTAAGTCGCATAGACCATAAAGACACTATAACTTGGCTTTGATACCATCTGTGACACCCCGCCCAATTAAATATCGAGTGATTAGTTTTTTATTAAATTAAAAAAGAATATCAGTTGGTTCATTCTTAGCATCACTGTCGAAAATTGTTAATTACTGGTCACCTACATTAGTTAATTAAGTTGATGCCAAATTTTAAATCTTTTAAATTAACATGCAATGATGTTAATTGAATAAATAAATAAACCACATTCAACATTCCAATTGACCGACATCATAAATAGCAAAATAGTTGACTCAAATAAAATATGACTAGAACAAACACTCCACCTTGAAACTCGAATCTAGTAATCCATATTTAAAACTGAATCCAACAGCAGTACAGTGTCTCTAGAAATAACTACTAGTAGAAGATGGGAGTGACATGCCCAACTATAATAGATATAATTATGTAGATGATCTGAAAGGAATGGAGCCATCTACTCCTAAGGTCCTGCAATGGTCCATAGTGACTGCAGCATGTCAAATGAGAATGAACTCCTAGGTTGGGCACCTAAAATGGATTTTTACAAAATATATTTGGAAAATGGGTCAGAGCCTGAGTAAAATAGTTTAAAAATATTTGCAGTGCCTGCATACTTTGCTATAAAGTCCCGGTACATCATGTACTATCGGTTTGGAAAGATGTACACATGTACCGGGACATGATGTACCGGGACATGATGTACACAAAGTATATTTGCAGTGCCTGCATACTTAGGTTATTATAGCAAAGTATTATATATAAAGTCCCGGTACATCATGTACTAAATAAAATACTATCGGTTTGGAATCACTCTCAAACCACAATATACAATTCACACATAATTGGAGGCGAACATAGTTCTAGGCGTTTGGGTTACGCATATAACTACGCACCCAAATGATCAGGAACACCCTCATTTACACAAGCATTAGTCATTCCTAAGTTCTATGTTCTGAGGTACAAGTCTAAAATCTCCCAAGATGGCTCATCAAGATAAGACTATCCCCTTTTTAAACATCCCGCGATAGCAAGCAATGTAAGTATGTCATACACATAATAAGTCACACATTAGGTATTCACACAACCTATGTATATATATTCAGTAAAGGTAAGCACGTACCCTATAATATATTCTGTATGTAGTCTATGTAACTCTCGTATAGCCTATGTATTATTAATATACCATTATACTTCTTCTTCGTATATGCCCAAGGGTTTCCCATCAGTTAAATGATTATCGATTGTTCCTGAGTCAATTCAGTAGATATCTCACTCATACCCTACTAGTCTAAGTCACCGGTTCCCTAGGAATCCATCTGCCAAGATAAGGTTCCCCGAATTTAAATCTCATAGCAATTATGTCAAATTAACTTTAGCCCTAAATTCTCCTCACGTGATTAAGTCTCAGAACAATCCTTGGCCTACTGGTATTTAATATAACTCCCATTATATTTAAATATTACCTTCAAAATTAGCTCGATCGCTTCCCACGCATTCTAAGCAAAAACCGAGAAATTTATCAAAATCTGGGCAGCCGAATCGATTCACCTGTAGGAGGTCTTCATATTCTTCCTTAAACAGCTACTGATTTCACCATTTTTAATCATCCAAACCTTTATCACATGATCCCATACCCCCAAAAAAACCTACCAAACATTATCGTAACATATATGCACGATTTCTAACGTAATAGAATTATCAAATCATCAGAAGCATCTATAAATTAAATAAATTCCAAGATAATCCCCCAAAACCTAAAATTATCATTTTTGTTCAAGAACTCAACTAAAATCCCAGATTTCTTCATAAGTTTGTAGTGATGAAATATAAATTTCGTTCTACATGCATAAGGGGTATATCCTAACTCAAATTCAACCTTAGAACATGTTTTAAATCTCCCAAATTAAACCAAAATACATGAAAGTCATCGATTAATCATCCTACTCTAGCATGGCTAGTATATCTTTCATAATTTAAGCAAGATAAATACATGCCTCTGTTTGAAGGTTTGATCCTCTGTAGAAGAATGGCATGTTTGTGACCATCTCCTCTTGATCTACACGATGGTGGTGTTTATGGTGCAAGAATGGTGTGATATGGCCTTGGGGTCTCCTCTATTATTCCTCCTATGGTCTCTCTGTGAGTTTGAAACTTCTAACCCTAGTTCCTCTAACCTACCAGAAGTTATACACTTAGAATTTTCGTGGGTCTTCCTTCCTAAAAAATACAAAAGACCAAAATACCCTCCCATGGTGTCGGTTTGGCCTAAAATTACCCCGAGACCCAAACTAAACCCTTGAGTACATTTGTGTGACTATTTAGACCCTCCTGGATACACTAGCGCACTCAAAATGACCATATGGAATATCAAAAGTAAAAATATTTTTTCCCAAATTAAGTCTCGACACGACTGAAACATGCGTCCCGACTAAGTTTACTGTCACTAACATATTTTTACTCTCGACAATTATAATATTTCCTTATCATTATTATTAATCATTCTCACTAAATAATATTAAATATAAATAAATATTAACCCTTATCTCGCTAATTAATATTTATTTTACAAGATAAATTCTAAAATAAAATTTAATTAATCACAATTATTTCCCAATATAAAAATCAATGAAATTACAGGGTGTTATAGATCAACCTCGGGATCTCTTAAATTAGGAACCTTGTCGACAGGGAGAGCAATAAATCTAGTTATAGTATTTTTATACTCCAGCTAATAAGTTGCTAACTTGGGATGCTCGCCGTCAGGTAGCCTCTCTTTGATGTTCCAAGCCTTTAGAATCTTATCAACAATGATTTCACTGATGTCAAGATTGAGATTAGTTGCACGAGCTGCAAAATAGAGGTAGAAAGGACAGTTATCAAAAGACAAAAAGAAGAAGAAAATGAAGATCAAGTGAAAAATAATAAGATAAAAATCAGCCACCTATGTGCTCCTCTCCATAGTAAAAAATTACTGGGCCTCTTTGTCTCTCGCCCGCACAAGCAGGAGGATATTTCCAATTTCTTGTAATAAAACATTGGCCCTAATAATCCTTGTGATAGTATGGAAGGTTTACCACCTGGACTCGATCATCCTTCTTGGTCTTCAAGTAAATAAGTCCTTCACTTGTTCTCAACTATACACAACAGTGACAGATTTTAGTAAGACCCAACTTTGTGTCATATAGGGTGTTAACCATATGAACTTAGTTCACTATTTTCCATACATTAGGGGAACATTGAGCAGGAAATACTTCAAAGTATCTAAATAATGTAAGGAAGAGAGGGTTTGGAGGAAAAGTCAAACCCCAGGGGTTAGCATAAGGGTATGAATCCAGTGCCCCGTTCAATGTCACACACATTTCTAGGTAAGGGGGCACAGTCAATTTCTACCCAATCAGGAATGTTGTACTTCTTCCTAAATTCCTCTATTGATTTATTATCAAGCTTTTCCATGAACATATAAGAACCCTAGATATAGTTTCAAAAAATTGAGAAGAAGAGGAAAATCGAGAAGGTGAGCCAAAATTACAAAAATTAACAAAGCCCTTAAGATAAAGAAGACACTAAAGAAGGCAAAATTTGCAAAGCTTACAAAACAAGGAAGAAGGTGCACTGAAATTAATTGACAAAAAGAACTGTATCTCTGATTTGAAGTTCGATGATAATGATCACATATGATCTCCCAAATAATTTTTGGCAGTTCAAATGTCTAGTCGGACGACTGTACCCTCGCTCATTCAAATAAATTACAACTATGCCATAGTGTTTGGCTCATGATGAGAGTACCCTCACCAACTTTACCAAATCTACCATGATGCCATTATAGCAACAAGACCACTAAATATAGTTAAAAATTATTGTCCCATAACTCATAAAATTATTGGCCCACAATTTTAGGGGCAATTGTGGGGACCCATTTTTATGATCAATGAAAGTAGTCGACCAAGCCGCTCAAGGGGCTGCCCGACCCAAAAATAGTGATCGACCAATACACATATATTTATTATGCGATGGAACACTTAGAGATATACTCAAATCAATCTCCAGCAATCTCTGTAGAGATATTCAGGTGGTTTATGATATATCCAATGTGACTAATTAATTCCTTGCACAACTCAACCTCTTCAAAACAAGATCTATAAATTGTAAACCCTGACCCGGGGTAAAGGGATTGAAACTTAGGATTTGATAAACACTTAATAAGACAAGTAACCTCTCCGTTGATGTAGGCAAGTTGTCGAGCCATGTATATCGTTGTTGTGCGTGTGATTTCCTTTACTTTCTGTCCTTTGTGACTATTTTCATAGATTCCTTTATTATGATAATTTCTACACTCACAAATGCCATCAATCCGAAAATCAAATACCCTCCCAAGGCCCAACGTTACCTTCCAGTCACATGGCGCTTATCGACATACTTTTGGGTTTGGATTTGTTCCTTTAAATAATGACCACAAGATTATAAGGGTTGTTAACACCCTACATTGTCAAAAAGGTAACAAAGCTCCACTTGAGGTACAAATTTAGGAGCATAGTACTGGATCTTAGGGAAGCATTAATGCAATGAAATCATATATCGTTATTCGCAGGCCTATTTGAATTGTGTGGCTCATTAGATTGGATACATTTCCAAAAGTTCGGATGGTTATCATTTTTTTATTGTGTCATTTGACATGAGAGATGAAGTTTTTGGTTCTATGATGATGCCATATGGTGTAAATCAATTACTTGGCTTGAGTGTTACAGTGTTTAGTGGTTTTATTTCTTTGATATAGGAGGTAATCACTAACAAATTGGGTTATATATGGGTGATGATAGAGTATGGTTAAAAGAGTCTTGGACAAAGCAATTCACTATTGATCTAACACCATGGATTTGGGGGATTCCATTTGGCTTTCAAAGGAATGATGATGTCTTAATCCGGAAAAGCTATGGAGATTTGATTTCTTACAATCCCACGAACCAACAAATCAAGAAACATGGAAATGCAAATTCATTTTATACACATACTTTCACAGAGAGCCTAGTGCTTCTTGAGGGCCTAAATGGAGTTTTAGTTGCTCGTAAGGAATCATCTGTACGTCCTAAACAAGAGGATGAAAGGCCAAAATGTAATATGCGTTTATGTAGGTATTGGGCAAAAAGCATCTTTTGTGGCTCAGGTAGTTACTACTTTCCTGGAAAAGGGAGCGATGGAGTACACTATTGTGGTAGAGGAAGCATAGAAAAAAGAGGCAATGTATGATAATATCATTTCTTATACATTAATTTTAGTTTATATTATATCCATTATTGTTTATGTTGACTTTGATTCACATATGACTGTCATGGGCTTATTTAAGTTCATTGCTTTTAAGGGATGGGCTTGTTTAAGTTCATTGCTTTTAAGGGCTTGATTAAGTTTATGGTTTAGAGTGTAATGTCATTAGTTCATGCCGAATGTGATGTTGTGAGTTTTTATGTGGAATGATTGTAGCTAGATTGGATAATTAAATTGGGGAAAGATGAAAATGTGAAGAGCAGTAGAAAGAGTACATGTTGTGAGTTTTTATGTGGAATGATCTAGCCATATATTAATGGATGACTAGAACATTTTTGAATGTTTGGTTGTGCCTTAACCAAACAAAGGTAGCGAATGCTTCTAAATTATTGTCAAGAATATGTAATAGGGTTTTAGATGTTGAAATTTAATGTATTCCTATTACTATAGTATAGGATCTTTTCAAGTTTCCATGGGTTCTACATTTCATTGGAACTAAATAAAGACAAGGGGAAACCATTTACTTAATTCTTTTGCCAGTTGATTTAAAAAGTACATTAGTTTTATATTCAATATATCACCGATGATCCCCCCAAAAAAGCATATCATTGAATCCACAAGGTTGGGAATTAAATAGAAGTAATTTTATCGTAATTGATTTTTTAAGTTTTGTGAGACTGTTTTAAACTCCTCAAATAATTTATAAAAAAAGATGGACTTCGGGTTTTATTATAACTGATGTTTAGTGGATTGATGTTGTTTGGAAAACTTAAAATAGACAATAGATAGATGAATTTCAGGGCTCATTTGGTTCGAGGTTTGGAAAAGGAATGGGAATCCTTGATTCCAGGAATTCTAAGTTCCCAAAATATTTAACTCCTTTCCATTGTTTGGTTCCAACAAGAGATCTTTTTCCTGAGATCTAAATTACTTTCCAATACTAGGAATATATATCATTTAACTGAAATACCCATCTACTTAGTTTGAGTGTGTGCACGCGAGTCTATGGTGAGTGTGTGTGTGTGTGTGTGGTTGTGTGTGTTTCAGTGTGTATGTGAGTGAGAGAGAATATGTGTGTTTTTGTGTATGTATGTATGCGTTAGAGAGAGTGTGTTTATGTGAGAGATATAGTGTGTGTGATATATATATATATATATATATATATATATATATATATAGAGAGAGAGAGAGAGAGAGAGAGTTTATGTGAGATTGTATTTTTGTCTCACCACAAAAGTAAGCCAGAATGATTAGGAATATAGGATTCTCCCCATTTTAGAGGGGAAATGAGAATTCTAATTTTGTGGAAATTCTAAATTTCAGGAATTCTAAGTTCCCCTCAAATTTCAACCAAACAATGTAATTCTCGATGAGGGGAATTCTAAATTCCCTTTCCAAACCTCAACCAAACGAGCCCTCAACTTAGCAAAGGAAGGTAAATTCTCTATCAAGTTTTCTCAAGCCAATATAACGACTGATCCAAGTTGATGTCATGAGATGATCTCGAAATTGAAAGAAAAAGTAAAGACTTTTTTTCTATATTAAGAAGAAGAAGAAATTTTGACTTTGGACAATAAAAAGGTTATGCTTGTAAGTTTTAAAGTTGTGGGTAGTCATGGTTTGTTAATTCTTTGGAAATTTTGTTTTTGATGTTTAAACATTTTAGATATATTAAGATGGTTCAAGATAACTTTTGTAAAGATTGTTTCTATCTAGTGGTGTGTGTTGGATGAAATTGTGTTTTATTACGAGGACCCAAAAATCAGACTATTGGAATCACCCAGGGTCACTCAAGTATCATTCAATTTGTATCTGATAAATTAGCGTGAATTACTTATATCCCTTTTCTCTGCTATCAAAAGATTGTCAGTCATATATTCTGCCCGGATAATTGCCTATATCGGTTTACCTTGTAAAATTATGTTAGTCTCATTTAAAGGTGTTGACGGTACGATAAAATTCGTAACGTACTTTTCGTATAAAAAATTAATGATAGCAACTTACATTTTTTATGTAATTAAACCAAAACTATCGTATTTTTTGTGATTGGTTTTGGTTTTAACATTTTAAAAACCGATTTACCGATTGTATTTTACCAAAATGAAATATCTAAATTAATATGCCAAAAATACCGAAATGATATTATCGAACTTACCAAATTGAAAAAACCAAATTAAATAAATCAAAAATACCTAATGGCTAAATCCAAACACAACTACACTTATTTTATAGGTTCTTTGTTTTTCTTTAAGTGGTCAACTTTTTAGTAACCCTTGGATCAATACAAGATTGTATAGCCCTTGGATCATTCACAACACAACTTATAACAAGACTAGGGTTACTGATTCATATTATTCACAACTTACAACTCTCTCTCATCTCATAGGACCCCTCAACACGAATCTTTCTGTCAACCCATCATCACGAATTCATCCTCATCTCAGCTCACTTTTCCAGTAATTCTTCATCTCGACCATTTTTTTTATTGTGTTTGGATTATTTTTGCTATAAATCTTTCAGATTCGATACAATATGGGTAAGACATTCAATATTAAAAGTAATTGAATCTTTAAGGAGCTTTATATTTCTGGCATAAATCATTTTTCTGGATAGATTTGATACTCTGTTGGGTATGATATTTTTCTGGGTATAATATGGGTAAATCAATTTTCGGGTACAATATGGGTATGACATTCAATATTGATGAAAATGAAAAAAAATGATTATGAAAAATGAAGTGAATTGTACTCTAGAACAACAATTATATATATATCAATGGAAAGAAATATTTTATCGTCTCATTCAATGGCAAATGAACTACTGTTTCATCTCTTTCATATTCCCCACTCTCCAATTTGATGCTAAATTATATTTAGCTGGGTTAATGTAATTCACTGTCCCCACTCTCTAATTTGATTTATAATCTATGAATATGATTATATATTCTGTAAAATAAATTGTGTAACATGGTTTGTTATTTAATATGACGACCTGGGTTGACATTTATTCGAGTTATTTGGACAATAATGTAACTTGAATTACAATCTATGATATTTATTTTGGAGTTCAATGTTTATATATGGTTATGGAGAAGTCACAATTATGTAGGTTATTTTCTATTTTTTTAAATATGCATATAAAAAGGTTTAGGTAAGTGGTACAAAAAATCACCATTATGTACCGATTAGTACTAAATTTATCGTAAAGAGAAATTTATCGTATTTTTTGAAAAATCAATTTTATCACAAAAAGCCGATTTTATCGATGTACCACACGGTTTGGTTTTGATTTATTGGCTGGTGTATTAGCTGGTAAAACTAGTAATTTTAGTTCAATGATTTCAATGTTGGTATAGAATTTTTATGCTCTATTTACCGACCAACCCGATCGAAAACCATTTCTAGTCTCATAGATCATCTTATTTGAAGTTCCTCCTATTTTTTTTTTAATAAGAATGTGCATATGGTAAGTTAAGATGCTACTTCTTGCTTTCCAAAACTTTGTCCTCTTCTATAAGAAGAAAAAAAATCATTTGATTACTACACTCATTGGGGTGCCATGAAATTTGTTACATTTATATTCATAACGCACTTTTATTTTGGAATATCTCCAAAGAAAATCTGAAACTCTTGTATTGGAACATTCATAATAGCTAATTTTATTATTGTAAATGAAGGATGAAAACACCAGGTAGCTATTCTTATTCGATAGATTCTTGATCATTTGTATTAAACATTTTGTGTATAAAATAATTGTCCTAAATCGAATGATGTAGGGTTAAACATACATTTTTTAAATGAGTGTGACCCTTCAACTAGTATATAGACCTTTTGGGTTAAAACCCCACACCGGGCTAGGTCAAAATGGTTAAGTTGGGATAATATCGGTGGATAGTTATGGGTTTGGAACTTAACATTATTATTAGAGACGGTTGTTCAATCGGGACCATCAATGGGAAGCACTTGGATCCGTGCTAAGTGCACCAAGTAATCAATCTAAGGTGGAGCAGACACTAGGTAGCACCTAGCGGACTCAAGATGAGTCGTAATTCATTACAGTGGAGCTCAAAATTAAATTATTACATATGTATGTGTATTGTAATGTTGGTAGAGTCCAACATGCAGTAGTTAAGTGGGTATGACCCTTTAACTAGCATCGAGGCCTTTTAGGTTAAAACTCCACACTGGGCTAGATCTAAGTGGTTAAGTTAAGGACAATATCAATGGCTAATTTTGGGTTTGGAACTTAACAATGTGGATTCTTCTTTCCACCTAAATATTAAAGAAGATAATTTAAACAGGTACATTTCATCTACCTAAACTTGATGTAAATGTGCAAGTAGTGGATTACACATATATACAAAAGGAGAAAGTTATAGTATACTCCCGCAATTATACAAAGAGGCTAAAATAGTTCTAAATAGGTCCACTTCAAATGCAACATGATGTTGTGCCTCAAGCTGAATAAAAAAGGTTTGGGACTAGGGATGAAAACAAATTTAGTATCAAAGGGGGTCAAAAATTTAAGAAGATTTTTTTTTTCACAAAAAGATAATATATATTGACCACAAAATAAGTTGCACAATTGCACGATATACAATGTATATTTTAACTAAAGTTTGAACTTTAAGATTAGGGTTCAGGGTAGGCAAAGATATGTCTAACTTTATGATTTCAACATGCTTTCTCTTAAAGAATGAATCAATTATATGTGATTTTCCAATAATTCTATAATAAAAAGTGAGTACAGTTTAAATTGACATATTTTTTACCATTATTATTTATTGTCCATTTACTTTTACTACTCCAGTAAATAATATATTTATCATTTTTAAATATTATAAAGCATACAAAATAAAACAACTATGCAAACTTTTTTCCTATCAACTAGTTTTGAATCAGATAAAAACTATTGCAATAACAATAATTTTACGAGTTAAAATTTGTGATAAACAATAATGTTTATAAATATTCATCATCATCATCATCCTTGCCTTAATCCCATCATTAGGGTTCGGCCACATGGATTCTCCTTTTCCATTCTAATCTATTATATGCAATATTATCATTCAAGTTTAATTCCTTAATATTTCTCTCCTAATAATTTCCTTCCACGATATCTTAGGGAGACCTCTTTATCTTTTACCCTCTATTTCCAACAATCTTCCTCTTGTTATAAGGGCATCTACCACATGTCCGTACCACCTAAGTCTACTTTCTCTTTATTTCTCTCTAATGGGAACTACTCTTAACTTTTCACTCACGTATTGGTTTTTAATTTTGTCCGTCTAGTAATTCCCATCATCCACCGGAGCATCCTCATCTTACTAACATGGAGAATGTATTCATCTTTTTTCTTTAAGGCCCAACACTCCTCTCCATATAGGGCCGCTGACCTAACAACTATTCTATAAAATTTTCCTCTTAATTTATCAGTTATACTCTCATCTCAAATGTTTATAAAGATTAGGTTTGCAAATATTTTAAAAGTTGCAATTAGGGTAAATTTAAAGGTTAAATGCAAGATTTGTAATTAAAGTAACCAACAAAATTAACCATCAGTAGGTTCCAAGATACGTAATGAAATCTTTGAATTTAAAATTAAGATGAGAGAGAGAGAGAGAGAGAGAGAGAGAGAGAGAGAGAGAGAGAGAGAGAGAGAAGACTCACTTTTTTGCTACATATAATTGAAGAAGTTGTTGTTGTGTGGTTTATTTTTTGCATGAAAGAAAAAAACTAGGGTAAGTTATCATTCATTAAGGTCCAAAGTTAAAAGACGGGCCATTTTAAATAAAAAAAAATTATATAAGTTTTGTCTTACTTGTGACACCCCACGTATTTTAATCACGGTCGATCAATCCTTTATCAAAATAAAATAGGATTCTCATATGGATCATAATCAACATCACTGTTGAAAACCAATTAATTACTAATAACCTATTAGCCCCAGCGTCAAAATTTTAAACTTTCTAGTCTTGTTAACTAAAACACACAATAAATCCATCACACAATTAATATACACATTAAATAAATAAAACAATAACCGATAACTCTCGGTAAAACATTAATACATCCACATTGAAAATGAAAAAACTAAAATGCAAAAAATAAAATAAATGACAACAGTTGGGCAACATGCCTGAATATTTTAACAACCCCTCCTATCTAGATCACAAGGATAGAAGCGTCTAAACAATCCCTTCTTGCATCCTCGGCTGCTGCAGTATCGCCTGACTCAAAAGAATAATATCATCTAGGCGTCCCTTTGTCTGGACACCTAAAAGATTTTTAAAATATTTGAAAGTGGGTCAGATCCCAATTCGTTTTGAAATTTTTTTGCAAGTGTTTAAAATACTTTATCATTTACAATATTATATCCTCCATATTTAAACTAGTGTCGCACTCACATGAGATACCCCCTCACCTCTCATCTAATAATGCACACCTAGTGAATGTATTTTAAACTCCCTAATTATGCTACCCAGCCTAACTAGCATCTTACCAAACTTCTAAACACCCATGCGATATCCCATACCTCGCGTATATAATATACTAAGCTTTCGCACGAGCTTATGCATTATAAACTCTCACTTATAATCTATCTCCTCATTATGAATAATTTTCACTAATTATAATGCACTATTCACTTTTAGTGTTATTAGTCTCGTATATAATATTCTTATCTTTATATACGTATATTAAATTTTTATTCCCGATTTTATTCTCCTAGATGTAACAATTTACTTTTCATTTTATCCTTTATTTTGTCTATATATATATATACACACACACACAATCTATATATTATACACATCAAGTATATCCATACTTATATATCACACACTATATAAGAATAATAACCATCCCTCAGAGTTATAACTCAATAAATGCAGTCTCTAGAATGCTATCATCTTCTCTAGGGAATATGCACATCATCTTGGGTACCACCGGTTGAGATCTCACACTGACTTGATAAATACATATCGCAAATGTAGGGGAAGCGGTCATAGTTCCTCAGCTGAAAGTGAGATCAAATTATATCCAAGACGTCTCACCCATGATAAAGAGCCGCACTGCATAAATAACTGGACGCTGTGACCTAGGGACTATACTCACCCTGCTCCTCAAGCTAGGGGTTCACCCACATGGCGCAACATCCCATGATAGCACTACTGGGACATGTTCCACACAAATATATCATTCACACATAGATATATTTATAATCATATCATATATATACTGTCTCTATACCCGTATATATATATCATCATCATCATCATCATCAAAACTGGCTATTCATGCCTATCTCTCGTGTCATTAGCCTATAATCCTGAATATACCAATTTGTATAAATTCATAAGTATACAAGCACTTATTTTAATCCCATAAGTATTTACTCACTTATGATACAATTTATGACATTAATTACTTCTGAATATTAGCTCACCACGTCTAGATAGTATTCTAATTTCATCCTACTCGCACATTAAGATTCACTCATATATATATATATATATATATATATATATATATATATATATATATATATATAGAGAGAGAGAGAGAGAGAGAGAGAGAGAGACACACACACACATAAATCAACCGAAATAATTCCCCGAGTGTCGTTCGTCTCAAACACACCAAAAATTTATACCCTGAATTTTATTCCCACTAACCCAAGGGTCATATATTACTCATCTAAACATTTAGAAGTCCTAACACTCCTTTTAGGATCCCATAATATTTATCTCCATAATATAATTCTCCTTCAATCCTTAAAACCAAGAAAAAATTTCAAATATGAGAAGGCCGAATCGATTTGCCGTCCACCGAATCGATTCGCCTCAACCGAAATGATTCGCCTACAAGAGAATCAATTCGAAATGGCACAGTTTGCCAACTGTTATGAGATCGTCTTCTTCTTCAACTCTCATTTTCAAATCCACACTCATCCAACCCAAGATTTAAGTTTTCTAACCTCACCAACCATAAATATAATCATTTACAAACTATAATTTATCAAATACAACAATTAATTCATGGGATTCACCAATCTAATTAAGAATTTTAACCCTTTTTCTTAATTAAACCTAAATTTTCAATTCTTCCAATTTCTCACCAAAAATTACACCATTAACATGGATTTGAGCTCAGAATTTATATGGAGTTGTTATCACCTTAATTTATACAAAATCTTTTCCAAAAACCCCATTTTTTTGCAAGAATACCAAACCCCAAAATTTATATTTTTCTTCACCAATCATAATATGAATTATAAACAAACATAAATAATTAAAGCAAGTTAAACACTTGCCACGTTGGATAAAACCGATGACCTCGTGCTGGAATCTGTCGGAGCTTGGTAGGAGTTCTCCTCTTTTTCTTCCTTTTCTTCTTCCTTTCTCTTTTTTCTTTTCTTTCTTTACTTTCTTCATTTCTCTCATGGATTATAAGAGAGAAATAAGGGTTACCCCCTTATTAAACCCAAAATTGACTCGTATACACAAATACGAGTCCCTACTGATCCAAAAATTTCTCAGAACCCAAACACTATCCCCGGGTACTCTATTTTGAATATTTCGTCCCTTTCGAGACCAACCGCTCACTCGAAATATCCATCCGAGTCACTTATAAAAAAAATCCTTTTTAAATCCAACACAACTCCTCACGTATTTTCCAAATAAAATATTTTTACTTGTTGCTTTGCCCAACTGCGACATGATATAAAATAATCCAACTTCATTTACTTATTCCCATAAGTAAATATAACACACATTGATAATAATCCAAAACTTGTCAATTGATATTTAATCCACACTTCAAATTCTCTTTAACTTTTAATTCTCAAATTATTAAATTACACCCACTCATGTAATTTAAATGTCCATAAAAGTACGGGCTATTACATTACTCTCTTAAAACAATCGAATGAGGATTGAGAATTGGCCTTCTGTAGCTAGTCAGATGAATTGTTCAAAGTTGGGAGACCATGTTTTTCTTTTCTAATATTTTAAAATTTACAAAGCACATACCTAGTTAAAATTTTGCAATGTTAAGGGGGTGGGGTGGGGGGATTGCCCCCTTTTGCCTTGCCATGGCTCTATCCCTAGTTGGGCGATATATCATGAAGAACCTAAGCCCAACTGACCTTTTTGAATTTCAAAATTTGTCTATTAGAGGATCTTTCCTCTAATTGTAGATAACCCCTCTTCCATTATAAATAATATCCATTTCTTCATAGTTTCTTACCTAGAGCTAAACTTAAAATTTCTCCTGTCATCCAAACTTCTTCTTGACAATTTACCCCTAGTTCACACTAACTTCAGTTTGTAAAAAACTGGTGTGTGAAGTAATATGTGACAACTATAGGAGAAAGCCTTATGCACTGCCAATGTGAACTACACGAATAATAAGGGTACACAAAAAATTGTCAATTGACATTATATTGGGATGTTATTGCCCAATAATTCAATGTAAATTCTGGTATGGCCTAAGTTCGGAGGAGTTTGAGTGTTCAAATAAGGTTGAGGCTATAGTGCTTTTTGTCAAAATTGTGATACACGGTGTAATTTGTTGGGCAAGTGATAGGGTTCAAACTGACTAGGTAAATATTTTTTTAATTACAATTTAAAATATTTATCCTGGAAAAATATATTCTTATATTAAATTGAATGCTCTTTTTATGTTGTAGGTCCAGACGACAGCAGATTGTAATACCCCATAATTTTGAGAACTAGATTAATTAATCAAAACAACTAATTATTTAAAATTAAATAAGATTTTTTCTAATTCAAACGAATTCGGTGATTTTTCTATGACAACCCGCTCAAAATAATAATGGGTGGCCAGCCCTATACTACAATAAATCAGGTATCTCATATGGCACAGTCTCAACATCAACTGACAATACTAATAATATAAGACTAACTACCCGAAACTATTAAAAGTCGATTGCCAAAAATTTAAAACATTTATTTAGCACTGAGTAAAACCAACCATACAACAAACAACCAATAATACTACATCTAACTATGATGAATGATACATGCAAACCCATTAATATAAAAGAGTACAATACAATGTACAATAAAATCTCAACAATGAAATACCCGAATAAGCTGTCGAGTCACAGACAATACAAATATCTGAGGAAGAACATAAATGTAAAAGTGTAAATCTACAACACTGGAATATAAACCCGATATACAAATTGAATCCTAATCTAGATATACAAAGATAGAAATCGACTAAGACAAAGTTCCGTAATAGTCCACTACTGCCACAGCTCCACGAATACCACTGGATGGATGAACATCAATGGCGTCCTTGAGGAGGAACACCTAAAGTAATACAATATATACATAGAGGGAAAAATATAAACGGGTCAGAGCCCGAGTTGAAAACATTTATAGAAAGTGCATTAAAATGCATAATAATTATAAATGCATTATTACATGATTAAGGTGGAATCGAACTCTTCTTTAAAATCCAACTCACCTCTCAACTAGAGCGCGCGACTAAACGTATGCACGTGGTCCCCCAATAAATGCCCAATTCTAATTAGGCAAATAAATCTAACTAGATCCCAAAATAAATATTCGATTAAGATCATCTAACTTATCTCGTAATCTACACTTATCTAAATTCCATGTAGATCATTGGTTTATTTTTAAGTGTCATAGTTCTCTTTATATTTGTTCATTTATTGAACATATAAAGTTGCATAACCATCTTCATAACAACATCATCACAATACATCAACATTCTCTTACTAGAATTTCATATATTCTAGTTATGCCCTCATTTAGCATGTAAACATATATATAGTTATTTATATGAGTTATTAGCATCAAGAGCTAAGGAAAAAACTTCTCCCGATTCTTAATACGGTACTGCATTTCGTGCTTGGGACGTCTCGCCGAGGTGAAATCCAAACAAGGAACCCCCCCCCCCCCCCCCCGTTACATTACTCCTGACATTATTGATCCTCAAGATTCATTATGCCCTCAATGCATGATGCATGTAACCCAAATTATTATTACTCCATTTTAATTAATTATTATTCCCAATTCTCAACAGTATACGGCGTTTCATGCATGGGACGTCTCGCCGAAGCGAAATCCAAATAAGGAACCCCCCGTTACACTACTCATGGCACTGTCGATTGTCGAGATAGGTGATATATGTATATAAATATGAGCATTAAGGACTAACTTCTACCCAATTTACAACATTACACTGCGGTTCGTTCGTGGGACGTCTCGCTGAGGCGAAATCCAAACAAGGAACCCCTCCCCGATACACTAATCCTGGCAATGTTAGTCGTTGAGGTCCATTATGCCATCGACACCCAAGTACAAGCACAATAAACAATAACCATCCAACCGAGCTATAACTCGAGGACGCAGGCTCACATGCTATCATCTTCCAGTTTCCCATACACGTAGCAAACTGGGGCCACCTGGTGGGGTTAAACGACGCCCACCTCATGATCAACTCACGCACACAACGTCCGGGAAGCGGTCATAGTTCCTAACCAGCAAGTGAGAACGTCACATACCCCCGACTTCTCACCCTCAAAAGAATGCATATATATATATCACATAATAATCACAATGGATGACTATGACCTGGGGAATATCCACACCCTGCTCTTTGAGCTAGGATGCTCACCCTCAACACACGCAACTTCCCAATGATAGCAAGGAGGAGGTATGCTTCACTATATATATATATATATATATATATATATATACACACCATCATATAAGGTATACATACATCATCACATCATATAAAGTTATACCATCATATAAGGTATACATGTCACATCATTTTCATATTTATTATACCCTCTTAGGTGCAACCAAATTAATGTCATTGTTTAGTATATTCTCTCTTGATATACTAATCGTCAATTCTCACACATCTTCCCCACTTAGTATACACTATACCTATTTCTTGCTAGAAGCTCACAGGTCGCTTGTATTTATGAATTGTCTCTCAATTCTATTTATGTTAAGGATATTCTTTATCCTAATGCACTTCAATTAGCATTTCTCATCGTGTGAAACATCTCCCAAATCAATCATCATTAAGGATATTTCTATATCCGTATGCACATCAAATAGTATTTAAAATTTTCCATCCATAATAGGGTTCAATTCATTTTATGAACCTTTAAAGTTATCCCATTTGGGATTTGATCCTATGATCCAATGTCTCTAAATTAGTCTCATTATTTCATAAGAATATAAGTATCGTCTCCAAATAGAATCTCCAATTTAGGTGGGCTTCCCCACTTAGAATACACCATAATATCTAATCGGTATTCCTCAAATTTAGTCAATATGACTCCAATAATTTGTTATAAGGGAAACTCTCTAAAAGTCTCCAAAACGTACTCCAAATAACTCCTATAGAGGTTCCCAATCGATAACCTCAAAAAAAACGGAATGAGATTCTCCCTAGAAAAACATCCCTCAAAAAGCCATGTTTCCGAATCGATTCGGGCCAATTCGGAATCGATTCGGCCCAGCGAATCGATTCGGCCTCCAAGGCGAATCGATTCAGGTCATCAGACCTGATACTCCATCTCAGGCCGAATCGATTCGGCGTGGGTCCGAATCGATTTGGTCACTCAGACCTGGGCACTTGCATATTTCCGAATCGATTCGGCTAGAGGGCTGAATCGATTCGGCCTACGTGGAGGATCGAAAATGGCTACTTTTTAGTACGTCAAAAATTCAAAAATTTGTTTTAATCATCTTCCAACCATTTTTATCCAACCCAATCACATATATAACATCAATATTCATCCTAAAATACATAAAAATTAATTTCTATCCTCAAATCCAAGATCTACATATCAAATCTAAGATTATACCCAAATGTTATGTTTTGATAAACTAAACCTAAAACCCAAAGATTTAATCCACAAATCATGCAATAAATGGTACACAACAATTATTTGTCAAGTTTAATCACTTGTCTCGAGTTCGTAGGGTCTGAATTTCCCTTGAGATCACGTATTGGCCGAAAAAAATCCTCTTTCTCTCTCTTTTCTCCTTCTTTCTTTCCCTCTTTCTATTTCTCTCTCTCTTTGGATAATAAACCTCCCGTAGGCTTTTTTTAAGCCCTAACTCCCAAGATACACATCTTTAAATGATAATACACAATTTAAATGACTCGGTGACTTTAATTCGAGTCAAACTGACTTAAATTATTTCGGAACCTAAATAGACCCCAAGTACAGTCATTTCGACTTTCTCGACCCTTCCCGACACAACTACACCCTCAGAATCGCCATTCGACACACTTTCTAACAACTTCAAATTTTGACCTCAATTGCCAATTTAATTTTTCTCCAAATAAAATAATATTTATTTCTCCCAAAATAAATAAATAATTGTCTGCAAGACCTCGGGTTGTTACAAACCTCCCCACTTACAAAAACGTCTTTCTCGAAATTTTAGCTAAGCCTAATTCTCCAAAGCTCAACTAGATCTACTACACCCACCATCACTAATCCTATCTCCAAATCTCTAACTTTCCACAAGAATTAATTTATTTTATTTTATTTTAAGTTGATTTTGAGACTTATAAAACCAATTTCCACAAGTAGGGCGCCCATATACCCTTTATATTCGAGCTATCACTCGTTCCAATCATAATGAGGCTTCATTTGCCTCAAAAGTTCCACAATTCCACAAGTGTATAATTTATACTAGCATTTTAATAATGTAAATTTTTTTTGAATGGTCCAAAGAAATAACTCCTCTCAATTCCTGACATTCGCCACTTTCGTGGGGGAGACATCTCGCAAAAGAGAAATCCAAACAAGGAACCATCCCAATACACTACTAGGTAGCGACGTCGGGGATTGATAGTTTGTTAAATCCGGACTAAAGTTTGAAAATATTTTGGAAAAAAATCATTTTGATATGTCCCAAGGCCTAGAAAAAGTTTTATTTTGAAAAACAGTTACGAAAATATTTTGGTTTATGTCTTACAATTTTTTTTTCATAAAGTGCCTTATGTCCAACACAAGATCTTATCAATCATCATACATATAACAACATACAAGTCACAAAAATTAGCATAATTATGATCTAAAATTTTCCTGCGTCCCATCAATCCATAATCTTTAAACTCTTTTCAATAATGATATATCATATCATATTAACATATTTCCATTTATAAGGCTCATCCATAACTGGAATACAACAATTATATAAGTCCAACATGACTATTTAAAAAGAAGTAGCTTCATTATGACTACTTAACACACCATAACCATTCTTACATTTACCACAAGGTTTATAGCTCTTTTTGAGCGCATTACAAAATTATTTATTCTATCGAAAGATAATTGCATAAGAGCCTAACTTGCCCAAAATTCCCTTTCAGGTCATTACATACATAATAGGGTTATAGCACTACCCTCTCAAAAATATCTCTCATACAATATCCAAAACTTCATATAGTAATAATCCTATTCAGATAGGAAAATAAATTTCATCACCCATCTCTAGTCCGATTGCCCTTTCTCATCAATGGGCTCCCAAACAAAGTCCCCCGGTCTAAAATTACCTTGAATCTGTTGTAGGGGTTGCACTTCCAAAACATCATCAAAACGTGGTCATTTACCTCTTTTAGGACAATCTCTCTTTCTATGACCTATTTCTTTACAAAAGAAATACTTACCCACAAATCTTTTTTTCCCACTCGCATTACTGGCAATCTCATCGCCAAACTTACTTGATGAACTCGAATCTCCAAAGTTCTTACCCTCTTGCGAACAAAGACGATATTCATGACACTTTAATAGTGTCGCATGCACTACCTCAATGAAAGTCACTAACTTGGGACTCTCTAACAAATGTTGTTGAATTCTCCAATATAAACCTCGAACAAACTTTGATATACGTTTCTCCTCCGTATTTACCTCATCAGGTACTAATTTCACCCATCTAGAAAAATCTTCTTCATATTCTGCCACTATTCTATTACCTTGAAAAATCTCCATATTTCGAGTCGGGGAGGGATAATACCTTCGATCAAAAAGTTTCCAAAATTCTATTATAGGTAAAGTATCTCTCTGTTCAGATGTGGTGACAGACTCCCACCATTGAAGAGCTGGAACCGATAACTTAAAGTTGGCTAAAAATTGCTTCTGCACCTCACTACACTCAACCATACGGAGGTGCCTCTGTATACTATTCTTCCATTGACTTGCAGCCATTGCATTAACTCGCCCTGCAAACTCGGGAGGATGCCCCTTACTAAAATCTTCTTTCACTCTTTCCCATAAAGACAATCCTAAATGGGTTCGGGTTGCTTGAATGGTAGATTGACGCGCCGTCGTGGAAATGGCAGCAGTTACTGCTTGTGCCACAATATTGGCAACTTCATCTGTAGTCATGTTCCTTTGAGGCATTTTGGGCTGCACTTTTTCAGCCCCTTTATTTTCCCTGACTCAACGACCTCCCTTCGGTGGCATCTGAAACAAGAACAATTGTATCATAATGCCTTTCAAATATTTTCATATCGTAGAAGAAATATGGATGTATGAATGTAATCATCCTAATAATAAGGCTCTACATCAAGAACGCTTACAGAAGATCGTAGTAACTCGCACAGATCCTAAAGACACTAGAACCTCATGGTCTGATACCATCTGTGACAACCCGCTCAAAATAATAACGGGTGGCCAGCCCTATACTACAATAAATCAGTTATCTCAGATGGCACAGTCTCAACATCAACTCACAATACTAATAATATAAGTCTAACTACCCGAAACTATTAAAAGTGGATTGTCAAAATTTTAAAACTTTTATTTAGCACCGAGTAAAACCAACCATACAACAAACAACCAATAATACTACATCTAACTATGATGAAGGATACATGCAAACCCATTAATATAAAGATTACAATACAATGTACAATAAAATCTCAATAATGAAATACCCGAATAAGCTGTCGGGTCACAGACAATACAAAGATCTGAGGAAGAAAATAAACGTAAAAGTGTAAATCTACAACACTGGAATATAAACCCGATATACAAATTGAATCCTAATCTAGATATACAAAGAAAGGAATCAACAAAGACAAAGTGCCGCAACAGTCCGCTATTGCCACAGCTCCACGAATACCACTGGATGGATGAACAACAATAGAGTCCTTGCGGAGGAACACCAAAAGTAATACAATATATACATGGAGGGAAAAATATAAACTGGTCAGAGCCCGAGTTAAAAACATTTTATAGCAAGTGCATTAAAATGCATAATAATTATAAATGCATTATTACATGATTAAGGTGGAATCGAACTCTTCTTTGAAATCCAACTCACCTCTCAACTAGAGCGTGCGACTAAACATTTGCACGTGGTCTCCCAATAAATGCCCAAATCTAAATAGGCAAATAAATCTAACTAGATCCCAAAATAAATATTCGATTAAAATCATATAACTTATCTCGCAATCTACACTTATCTAAATTCCAGCTACAACATTACTTTATTTTTAAGTGTCATAGTTCTCTTTATATTTGTTCATTTATTGAGCATATAAAGTTGCATAACCATCTTCATAACAACATCATCATAATACATCAACATTCTCTTACTGGAATTTCATATATTCTAGTTATGAACTCATTTGGCATGTAAACATATATATAGTTAATTATATGAGTTATTAGCATCAAGAGCTAAGGACAAAACTTCTCCTGATTCTCAATACGGCACTGCGTTTCGTGAATGGGACGTCTTGCCGAGGCAAAATCCAAACAAGGAACCCTCCGTTACACTACTCCTGACAGTATTGATCCTCGAGATTCATTATGCCCTCAATGCATGATGCATGTAACCCAAATTATTATTACTCCATTTTAATTAATTAGTATTCCGAATTCTCAACAGTACACGGCGTTTCATGCGTGGGACGTCTCGCCGAAGCAAAATCCAAATAAGAAACCCCCCGTTACACTACTCCTGGCACTGTCGATTGTCGAGATAGGTGATATGTATATAAATATGAGCATTAAGGACTAACTTCTCCCCAATTTCCCACATTACACAGTGGTTCATGCGTGGGATGTCTCGCCGAGGCGAAATCTAAATAAGGAACCCCCCCGATACACTAATCCTGGCAATGTTAGTCGTTGAGGTTAATTATGCCCTCGACACCCAAGTACAAGCATAGTAAACTATAACCATCCAACCGAGCTATAAGTCGAGGATGCAGGCTCACATGCTATCATCGTCCAGTTGCCCATACACGTAGCAAACTGGGGCCACCTGGTGGGGTTCAACGACACCCACCTCGTGATCAACTCACGCACACAACGTCCGGGAAGCGGTCATAGTTCCTAACCGGCAAGTCAGAACGCCACATACCCCCGAATTCTCACCCCCAAAAGAATGCATATATATATCGCATAATAATCATAATGTACGACTATGACCTGGGGAATATCCACACCCTGCTCTTTGAGCCAGGATGCTCACCCTCAACGCACGCAACTTCCCAATGATAGCAAGGAGGGGGTATGCTTCAATATATATATATATATATATATATATATATATATATATATATATATATATATATATATAAGGTATACATACATCATCACAGCATATAAAGATATACCATCATATAAGGTATACCTATCACATCATTTTCATATTTATTATACGCTCTTAGGCGCAACCAAATTAATGTCATTGTTTAGTATATTCTCTCTTGATATACTAATCATCAATTATCACACATCTTCCCCACTTAGTATACATTATACCTATTTTCGCTTGAAGCTGACATCTCGCTTCTATTTATGAATTTTCTCTCAATTCTATTTATGTTAAGGATATTCTTTATCCTAATGCACTTCAATTAGCATTTCTCATCAAGACATCTCCCAAATCTATTATCATTAACGATATTTCTATATTCGTATGCACATTAAATAGCATTTATAATTCTCCATCCATAATAGGGTTCAATTCATTTTATGAACCTTTAAAGTTATCCCGCTTGGGATTTGATCTTATGATCCAACATCTTTAAATTTGTCTCATTATTTCATATGAATATAATTATCGTCTCCAAATAGAATCTCCAATTTAGGTGGGCTTCCCCACTTAGAATACACCATAATATCTAATCGGTATTCCTAAAATTTAGTCAATATGACTACAATAATTTCTTAAAAGGGAAACTCTCTAAAAGTCTCCAAAACATACTCCAAATAACTCCTCAAGAGGTTCCAATCGATAACCTCGAACAAAACGGAATGAGATTCTCCCTAGAAAAACATCCCTCAAAAAGCCCTGTTTCCGAATCGATTCGGGCCAATTCCGAATCGATTCGTCCCAGCGAATCGATTCGGCTTCCAAGGCGAATCGATTTGGGTCATCAGACCTGGGACTCTGTCTCAGGCCAAATAGATTCGACTGGGGTCCAAATCGATTTGGTCACTCAGACCTGGGCACCTACATATTTTCGAATCGATTCGTCTAGGGGACTGAATCGATTCGGCCTACATGGAGGCTCGAAAATGGCTACTTTTTAGTAAACCAAAAATCCCAAAAACTATTTTAATCATCTTCGAACCATTTTTATCCAACCCAATCACATATATAACATCAATATTCATCCTAGAATACATATAAATTAATTTATATCCTCAAATCCAAGATCTACATATCAAATCTAAGATTATACCCAAAAGTTAGTTTTGATAAACTAAACCTAAAACCCAAAGATTTAATCCACAAATCATGCAATAAATGGTACACAACAATTATTTAGCAAGTTTAATCACTTGCCTCGAGTTCGTAGGGTCTGAATCCGCCTTGAGATCACGTATTGGCCAAAAAATCCTCTTTCTCTCTCTTTTCTCCTTCTTTCTCTTCTTCTTTCTTTCTCTCTTTCTATTTCTCTTTCTCTCTTTGGAAAATAAACCTCCCGTAGGCTTTTTTAAGCCCTAACTACTAAGATACACATCTTTAAATGATAATACACACTTTAAATGACTCGGTGACTTTAATTCGAGTCAAACTGACTTAAATTATTTTGGAACCTAAATAGACACCAAGTATAGTAATTTCGACTTTCTGGACCCTTCTCGACACAACTACACCCTCAGAATCGCCATTCGACACACTTTCTAACAACTTCAGATTTTGATCTCAATTGCCAATTTAATTTTTCTCCAAATAAAATAATATTTATTTCTCCCAAAGTAAATAAATCATCGTCTCCAAGACCTCGGGTTGTTACATTTTCCTAAATTAAAAAAATAAAATGAACATTTGTTTAATTAATTGCTAATTAAGGATTTTGTGGAAACCCTAGGGGAAATTGAGTTTTTTTGGACTTGCTTGGACTCCAAGGTAGTATTTTAAAATAGTTTAACATGTTTTATTTTGTTAACTCAGAAGAGTTTTAAACTAGTTGGATATTAAAAGCAAAAGAATTTGAATTAAAATCAAATTGGGAAAAGAAAGGGAGTTGGGCCGAGGAGTTGACCACAATAGAGGGGCTCCTCAAACTCTATAGCGGGTTGAGGAGAACTATAGTGAGTATTTTTTTCCGATATAGTGGCTTCATCAAGAGAGGAGGGATAAATAAAACAACCTAAGGAAAAATATAAAATGGAGACTATTGAATAACATACATTTAAATAGTCTATAAACCTGGTTAAGGGTTGTATGAAATGGTTAAGTATGAGTATGAGCACATCGCTCGGGTGTATTATATGGTAGTTGCATTAATACTTTATAAATTATATAATGTTTTCAAAATTGTTGAAATACATGTTATATGTATAGTATTTTCGTAGAAAATGTATGGCTTAGTATTTTCCACCTTGTTGAGTGTTCACTCACCCCTGATTTTATATTCAAAACCCCACCAGTGGAACCTTCGCCACTGTGAGTCCATCAAGCCAACCATGTTTATAGCCAAAATTTCAGGCATTGCTCAGAGAAGGATTCATATTAAGAATAGACTCATCATAACCATCCATCCAGAATTTGTGAGGTTGTTTATAGAACTAGAATGTGAGACGGTCAATATTCTTGATTAGACTTTTAATGGTTGTTATTTTATTGAGCATTGCCTCCTTATCCTTCTCTAGTTCTTCTATCAGAAGACCTTCTTCCTGCCTTTGAGACGAGGACTAACCCATGGCATTTAAAACTTTGTCATTTTAGGCCTTTTGATTCTTCTCTAGATGCTCCATTAGCTGGGTGTTCTCTTCTTCTAAAAAGTAAGCGATATCCTTAACCTATTAGCTTGGTCTAGACCGATTGAGTCTTTAAAGCTCATCTCTCGGATCACTTTTCTCCTTCTCAAGGATAGTGTTAACATCTCTGGGGCCCACTAGATCGACATGTTGAATAAAATCCTTCCTCAAATGAGTGGATTCAATAGCGACCATTCTCTCATCAAATCCACTCTTTTTGGTCAAATTGATAAGCTTTCGTTCAAAGTCGGCCTTTAGATTGGATAATGACCCCTTGTGATTGCGTTGAGCAATAAAAATTATGTCATAAAGAGCGGCATTATTCTTGATTTCCTAATGAAAAAGGCAATGAAGATTCAAGTATGCTTCTTTCTCTTGAATTGACACATAAAAATCTAGGTGCCAGTTAAGCTCAACATCTTGATCTTCTTTAACGTGACCAGTAGTGAAAAGTCTTTCACATCACTCTTGAAAGCCGTTCTAAGTAGCGACCAGTGCTTTAAATCTTACATTAAAATTTATGAATAAGCAGTCGAATATATGAGTTTTTCAAAGAAAAAAAAGTCTTGCAAAAATCAAATGAAATGGCAATGGTTGAATTAAACCATCAATTTCTTTAAAAATGAATTAATACTTGGGCATGCCTCTACATTATTTAGAAACAAAGAAGAAAATACAACATTTTTCTGATCAAAAGCCCTAAGAGACTTCCCTGCCGATCTTTTGCTTCTTGGCAGCCTTTTCCTTCTCTTCAACTGCCTCATTATCATCATCAACCTCTTCCTCAAATTGAGGGGGGAACCTTGATGATTCTAGTTAAAGAGGTTTGACCATTTGTATGTGACAACCTTATCCATAGACTCATCCCATAGATTCTTAAAAAATACCTTTTAAGTTAAGCAATTTTCATTTCAGCATTGGTAAAGGCTTTGTTCCAACCATCGGTAAAGAGGTCGTCCGTGATCTTCACCACACTAACCAAGACCTCCTCATCTTTGGCATTAACTTCAGTTTCTTGTGTCTTGGTAAGGTCGGCCTAAAACTTTTCATCTTTGGCATCCTTTTTTCCTTCCTCGACAACAACCACAAGAGCAGTAGAATCATCAATCTTATTCTGAAGGTTAACCTTCTCCGCCTCCAAGGTCTTTAACTTCTCGTTGATCTTTTTCTTTTCAATCTCCTAAATATCATTTAAACGTAGAGTAGTCACTGGTGATTTGCGCAAGTCTTCAAACGTAACCTCCACATCAACAAATGATGCCTTCATTTGGTCATTCCTCTCTAATAATTGATCGTAATCATTCAAGAACTACAGAACAAAAGGATGGGAAAATATGAGAAAAATAAAAGAGATGAACATAAAAGAATAATATGAAGGCGATTAACTTACAAGGGAGAGATTGTGGTTGGCACGCTCTAACAACCTTGAGTGGGGCAAGGCAGAGCCAGAGGCATAGGCAGAGGAAGAAGAAGCTACTCTATCTATAGGGAAAAACCCACACCTAATCAAGTCCCTAGACAGAGTGGTATTAGTAATAAAGGAATGGGCATCACCCTTTCCCTAATAAATAGTCTTCTTCCCCATAACTTCTATTTGGAGAGAGAAAAGATAATCCTTATTTTGCCTCATTGAAAGAGTCTCTTAGTCCTTAGAAGGGGAATCATCAAAGCCCAAAGGGTTAGTGAAACCCCCAATTTCACTTTTCTTGCTCGCTGGACGAGCATGATATTTCTCTTCTCCTGACGAACGAGTAGGGGGAGAAATGGCACTAGTATTTACATCACTAACATTTGCAGTGATTAAGTTACTAACCTTCCTTTTATCCATGACACTGGGGGAAGCGATAGGAGGAACCAAATAAATGTTAAGAGGTTCAAAGGAAGACGATGTTCTTTCCTCAGATGGTTCATCCCTCTCTGAGCCCGAGGAAGTGGAGTCCTATGGGTTGTCCAAATCAATGGGGATGATCGGCCTTATTTTTATCAGCCTTATAATAAAAGAAGTGGTGGAAGTCTTGTAGCCAAGAAGAAACATCACCAACCTTATGTGCTCAATAACTCCAACTCTCTATTGAATAGACCAAATCATTCCAAGGTTAATAAAGTTAACGTCGCTATCGCAAGGAATCTTCTTCTTATCACAAGGAATCTTCTTCTTACTCTTTACTGAAAAAAGAAATAGAGAACGGAACAAAATATTATCCTTGACTAAGAGAGGATCAGAAGGCTAATATTTCTAACCTATTATTTTCACTTCTTCGGAGCATCTCATCCCTTCATATGCCACACGCTCAAGAAGGGGAGAGTGTTACTAATTCTTCAGAATTAGTCTATGATCCCAATAATCTTTATTGGAATTAGGAGGTTCACAGCCAAGGCTCAGTTAGCCACCCTCGTCTTTATATAGTTAAAGTTCTTGGTGGTCATCACCCAATGGTAACAATACATAATCTCAGTAGTAATGAGATGGGTTCCATACATCTAATTAATATGATTCACCCCATAAATGATCCTCTATGTATTTGGGGAAACTTAGGTTCTAACCACATTAAAATACTGGAAGAACTCCAAAAGTAAGAGATTTGGGGTAAAGGTGACCCCACACTCAGCAATAAAAATTAAAGGTGACCAATGGACTTCAGAAGGGTGAAAAGGTCACAAGCACCATTATCTAACTTTACTGATAACCACAACGGATTTGATGATCAATTTTAAAAAATTTCACGATGTTTTTATCAATAACGTACACCATGGTTAAAAAGACAAGATCAATGAAATAATTAAAAAGCGAAAGTGAAGAAGATTAAAATTGAGAAAGAGTTTATAAGAAGTTATTACATGTGGAGTGATGACAATGAAAAGCTCTCCTTTGAAAGATTGCAGGTTGTTCAAATAAAATGGAAAATGGGCAAAAAAGTGGAACCATTATCTTATGATGATAAATACCCTCACGATTTCCCCAAACTATGATGATTACACGGACATATGACAATTATTAAGGTGGAAGTTCACTGTTAAGAAAGAGGTAATATTTACTAACGTGCCCATGGGTTACTCAATGATAAAAAGATCCTTTAATTTTAGGGATACATACAGAATTGCCTTTCGATCAATCAATAAAAACTCCAACATAAAGACTTGTCGAAAGCAACAAATGACCTAGGCATAACAAATCCCAGTGACCTCAAAGCAACACTAAGCTTTGGGGGAAATTATGGGGACCCAAATTATGATGACCCATGACTCGCACATGTTCAGCGTAGGCCCATAAGCTTCTTGCACATCAAGTTAATGGAACAACTCAAAGTTATAAGAGATAGGTCCAAGCTTCTAGGTATGGCTATTAATAGAGCTTAAGACTCTCCAAAGATCCACTATAAATGTAAAATCTACCCTCTTTAAGAAGGACATATGATATTTTAACGTCGAGCAGTAATACAACTCTGTCGACCTCTTCTTTGAGTAAATATAAAAGCAAACCCTTAACCTCGTGGACGTAGGCACATTTTCGAACCATGTATATTCTTATGTTGTGTTCTTTTGATCCTCGCCCTTGAATACTTCTCTTAATATATCTTGTGTGCATTGGATACAAACACTATAGGAAATTACCACCTACACATAGTATTAATATGCCAAAAAAAGGAGGTAAACAAAATGAAGGGGCGTGAACTTGCAACTAGCAAAATATGGCCCAGTCAGTTAAAATATGTCCAAGGAGTTATATTTGACTACATTAAATTTATCAAACAAAGATTTAGCCTCATATTGACAAATAAAGTGAACTCGTAATGGAGAAACAAGCAAAACACACACTAGCCTAGAAAATATTGATGGTCCTCAAATCAATAGATATATTGATGGTCCTCAAATCAATAGCGTCAAACATGAATTAAGTAGGAATCATTGTGCAAACCCATTGATCTTCAACTTAAAAACTGTAATACCCCGTACTTTTGGCTATATTTATTTTTGGGATTAATTAATTAAATGCGTATTAATTGGAAATTAATCCAGGTTATAAATACTGATGTGATGCGAATTAGTATTTGATTATGTGCATATACGATTATATATGTACTTGGTATTATAAAATTTGTCGTGGGATTTATATACGGCATTTTAGAAATTTCGTTGAGACGCGTGGGACCGCCGCGTCACGGTATAATATTTTGATATTAAAAGTGAATTTAAAATCTATAATCCATATGGTCGTTTCGAGTGCGCCAACGCGTCCGGAAGGGTCGAGATAGTCAGAAAACACTAGCCGGGGGTATAGTTTGGGTCCCGGGGTATTTTTAGGCCATCCCGGCACTATAAAGGGTATTTTAGTAATTTGATATTTTTGGGTAATTAAAAGTGACGAAAATTGAGAGTTGTAATCTGATAAGGGATTGACCCAACCAACCTTTATTAACCCAACAAGCTACGGAGGTTTATTAAATTAGGTTTTCATAAGTTCCCTCAAAGCAAACCCTAGCCACCATAGCCTTTTGGAGAAGAAAGCTTGGAGAAGGAGAGAGAGAGAGGAATCCTGCAGAAATTCTACACCGAATCCACACCAAATTCAGAAATCAAACCAAGGCAAGTGACTTTATTTCATTTAAATTCGAAGAATGTCTTTTCCATGTTAGAAATTGAAGAATCTTAATTGTTCTTGAAAGATTAAAAGAAAACCCATGAAATTTGAAGTTATTATTGAATGTTGGGATAGGTTTGCATGTAGAAACATTGTTGGGAGATTAAATTTCGGAGACTTCATATCTAGGTGATGCAATAAACGAATTAAAATCTGGGAATTTATGATGAGAAAAAGTTAGGGTTTATGTTCTTGAAGAAAATTGGGAATTAATGTAGAAATTGTGATTTAATGATGTTTAGATGATATCAAACCCTTTAATGATGTTAGTATAGCCCCTTAACATGTTTGAGGATGATTAGAGAACTCAATATATTGTGGGAACGAATTTTAGAAGAGGTTTGAGGAGTAAAAATGGTGAAAAAATGATTTTTGGGAAGTTCTGGGCCGAAACTGGCATCTCGTTAGAAGCAGCCCCAGGTCGTTCGAACGAACTCGTTCGAACGAGCTTCTAATGAGTTGACCAGTCGTTATTAACGAGTAGGATTTTCGTTCGATATCTCGTTCGAACGAGATATCGTTAGAAGAGTCAGTTCGTTCGAACGAACTGGGACCTCGTTCGAACAGCCTCGTTCGAACGAGACTTCTAACGACCTGACAGTCCAAACTCGTTCGAAGCCTCGTTCGAACGAGACTTCTAACGAGTTGACAGTTTGGTCCTTTTTGGACTGTTTTGACTTTTGGAGTCCCGGAAACTGGTTCAAGGGTAGAGTTAGCATCCCTTTGATAATATAGTGATTGATTTGGGACTTTTGGGTTATTGAGATGAGTAAATCATACACTAGAGTTATATTCAATGAACCGTTTGGGTTGAGACGTGAGTGTCTACTACGATGTGAGGATAAATTATGGCACGTATAATTATGAACCGGAATAAAATAAGTTGTGATAATTATAATTAGTACGAGAGTGCAATATGTACTACGAATATAATACGATATTACTAAGATGTGTGTTTACTTAGTATTGATATATGGATTGTATGTATGACATACCTACCATACTTGCTATCACGGGAGGTTTCGTTCGCTTAGTACCCTCTAATCCTTGTGTGCCTACGGGGGGGATATAGACTGGTACCTTGATGAACATAGGTCATAGAAAGACTTATTGTGATATTAATAAGTCCGCTGACCATGGGAGCGTAGGTATGTGCGTGACCCATGTGATGGTGACTATGTTCGCCTCCACTTTTTGTGATTTGTGTTATCTGAACTATTCCTGAGAGATTCGGAATATGTGATCCTTATGTACGTGATGTACCGGGATAGATAGCAGAGTATGTGTGCACCATAGCTTAGATTGCGGGGTGCTTGTATCGTATATTTATGATGTGAATAATATACATTAAATTTATGGAAATCCCCATGTTAATGTTGTAAAAATATTCCGGTATTGTTTCGAGATATATAATGAGTTAGCTGATAGTTATATCAATGGCATACGTAATAACTGAGTTTACGTGAAACCTCTATTAAATTACGAGCGTTGTTATGTTAAATTAACCGAGTAAAATGGGTAGAACCTTTGGTTGTCTAACTAGTTTACGTTGTCACTTAGCTAGTGGAAAGGGTAGTTATAGATGGGTACTTACGTTAGGAGTGCACAGTTAGTCGAGAGGTGAGAATTTAATGTGAGTGCACGTCCTAACATGTACTTTGCATTTAATGTTTTAAATGTTTTTAAAGCACTTGCAGGTTTTTAAAATGACTTCCACTTTCGGGCTCTGACCCATTTGCTTCCAAATATATATTTTTGTAAAACCATTTTAGGTGCCCAGCCACAAGGACACCAAGCATAGGATTCTCATTCAGGTGACGAGCTGTAGCTGTTTGTGGAAGCTACAGGGATTTGCATGTAGACGCTTCTCTCATTTGGATTCCAGTCTCAGCATCTATCAGTTGTAGGGCATGTTGCCCAATTCTATTAGACATTTTTACATTTCAGTTTTCAGACTCTAGCATATATTGCTCAGTATTCAGTTTTAGTTATTTATTTCAGTTTACTTATCAGTTGTGGGATTTGTATTGAGGAGTTTTTCCTCCGGGTTTTATTTACATTTTGTGATGGTTATTCGTTTCACTTCAGTATGGTGAATGGTGTTATTTATTCCTTCATTACTTTTGTTGCATGTTAATCAGATTTAATAAAATTTGGCACTTACTTTTTAAATACTAGGTGGTTAGTAATCTTTAAAATGTTTTCGACAGTGATGCTATTAACTGAGCCAACTTGGCATTTTGAATTAATTTTATAAAGGAGTAGCTACCCGGTGTTTAATTAGTCGGGGTGTCACAGGTGGTATCAGAGCATCAGGTTCTAGTGTCCTTTAGGATCTGTACGGCTATTATGTTTCCGCTACGTTTTCTTTGATATAGAGCCCTATATTTTAGGACTGTTGTACTCTTATTGTGTACGTTTCGTTCTTCAGCTATATTAAGTTTATAAACTGCGAACTTATAAACTTTGTTCTTATTTCATATGCCTCCATGACGTGCACGACGAGTTCCCAGGAATGCTACGCCCGAACCACAGCTCGCTCCAGTTCAGGGCATGTTGAACGCCGCTGAGGTTGCTGCTATAGTAGCCCAAGCGGTAAATGCAGCGATTGCCGTGATCCAGCAGGCACCACCTCAGGCGCCGGTTGCCGCGCCAGCACAGGTTAATGCATTCCCGTCTGCTTGGGAGCGTGTACGTGACGCTTTTCAGAAAGCGCATCCGCCAGAGTTTGCAGGAAGCTCAGATGTAGTGGTCTCGAGCCAATGGAGGAAGGGCATACAGAGGCATTTGAGGATGCATGAGTGCACTGACGTTCAGAAGCAGGTGCTAGCTACTTTCAAGATAGTTGGATCTGCACTGCAGTGGTGGGAGTCTATCACTACCACGGAGGAGAGGGATACCCTCACAATTCAGGAGTTCTGGGTGCGGTTCGACCGCAAGTACTTTCCGTCCGCAGTTCATACAGAGATGAGGAGGAAGCTGATGAGTCTGAGGCAGGAGAGCAAGACAGTGGCCGAATATGAGGCCGAGTTTACTAACCTGTTGAACATCGTTCCAGACGAGATTCCAACAGAGAAGAAGAAGATAGAGAAGTTCACTGATGGGTTGAATTGGAGGATCCGTCAGCATCTGCTAAGGAACCTATCGTTGGCCACGTATTCTGATGTGGTTAACGCTGCACTATTGCACTGCCAGGACCACCGCTTTCATATGGCCGAGGGCAAGCGGTCAGGGGAGTCTAGCCATCAGGGCAGGACTGGAGGACATGGTGCCAACGGGGCACAGACCGGTCAGGGGCAGAGACAGACTGAGCAGGGTAACCAGCAGGGGGACAATAAGAGGTTCCGGTCAGGGAACTACAGGCAGGGACAGGGAGGTTTTCGCCAGGGCCATCAGGGTCCAAACGGCCATCAGGGCCAGCAGGGGCAGAATGGACAGCAGTTCCATCAGGGCCAGCAGGGCCAAGGGAGGAATGGTAACGGCCACCAGGGCCGGGGACAGCAGGGGCAGAGGGGAGGGAACTTCCCAGGGAAGTGCTTTACTTGTGGCAAGACTGGCCATAAGAAGCAGGATTGTCCTAATAGGGGCAGGGCCCCACAGCAGCAGCAGCAGGGTGCTCGCCAGGAGCCACAGAGACCTATGTTTCCCGCCGCTCTTCCTGCACCGCCACAGATGGCAGCATTGCCACCCATTCCAGCAGTCCCAGCTCAACAGGGGCAGCTACAGTATGGACGTGTCTACAACGTTCACCAGGCTGCAGTTCCACAGGCACCGCCCGCGATCGAGGGTACGTTTCCTATCCATGGCACTATGGGTCGGGTGTTATTTGATACGGGTGCTACACATTGTTTTATAGCTACACACTTCGCGAAAGCTTTAGGATTGTTAGCTACGGCAGAGAGCACAGTGACGTGTGTCGACTCACCATTGGGGAGTGGGTCACTTATTTTCTTTATATGCCGGGGAGTGGGGATAGAGGTTGGTGGTTTGGTATTGCCTACGGACATGTTAGTGTTAGACATGCATGTTCACGATGTGATCATCGGTATGGATTGGATCGTATCATATAGGGCCATGATTGATTGCTTCAGCGGGAGCATTGTTTTTGCCATTCCGGGGCAGGAGATGTTTATAGTGGCGATGCCTCGCCCAGAGGGAGGATCGACCGCTCATCTGTATTACATAGAGGAGGATACCTCTAAGGAGGTTGTGATTCCTTTAGATTCGATCCCGGTTGTCAGGGAGTATTCGGATGTGTTTCAGGAGATACCAGGCTTACCGCCCAGTCGAGAGATAGACTTCGTTATTGATTTGCTACCGGGTACGAGACCTATAGCACGTGCACCGTACCATATGGCTCCAGTTGAGATACGAGAGTTACGGGATCAAATAGAGCAGCTGTTAGGGCAGGGCTTTATTCGTAGGAGTACCTCACCTTGGGGCGCTCCAGTCTTGTTTGTTAAGAAGAGGGACGGTTCACTGAGGTTGTGTGTGGACTACCGAGAGTTGAATAAGGTCACGATACGGAATAAGTACCCGTTGCCTCGAATCGATGACTTATTCGACCAGTTGAGAGGAGATTCTTTCTTCTCAAAGATTGACTTGAGATCGGGTTACCATCAGTTGCGTATCAGGGAGGAGGATGTCTCGAAGACTGCGTTCCTGTCGAGATATGGTTCTTATGAGTTTCGGGTTATGCCTTTCGGCTTGACCAACGCTCCAGCAGTGTTTATGGACTTGATGAACAGAGTGTTCAGAGATTTCCTAGACCAGTTTGTTATTGTCTTCATTGATGACATTCTGGTTTACTCTCAGACAGAGGAGGAGCACGCCGAGCATTTGAGGCAGGTTTTGCAGACACTTCGTCAGAACGAGTTGTATGCAAAATACGAGAAGTGCGGGTTTTGGTTGAAGGAAGTCCAGTTCTTGGGTCATATTATTTCCGATCAGGGAATATCTGTTGATCCGGGGAAGGTGTCAGCGGTGAGGGAGTGGGGACAGCCCACGACACCAACGGAGATTCGTAGTTTCTTGGGTTTAGCAGGATACTACAGGAGGTTTATTCGGGGTTTCTCGGAGATAGCAGGTCCTTTGACACATCTTACTCGTAAGGGTGTGCCATATATCTGGAGTGATGCCTGTCAGTTGGCATTCGATGAGTTGAAGGACAAATTGACCTCAGCACCTGTGTTAGCATTGCCGAGACCGGGAGTTGAGTATTTGGTTTACACCGATGCGTCTTTGCAAGGGCTTGGAGGTGTTTTGCAGCAGGAGAGACAGGCCATAGCTTATGCTTCCCGTAAGCTTAAGCCTCATGAGAAGAATTACCCCACGCATGATTTGGAGTTGGCAGCAGTAGTATTTGCCTTACGGATTTGGAGGCACTATCTTTTGGGGGAGAAGTTTCAGCTGTTCACGGACCACAAGTCACTACAGTATCTGTTCACGCGGAAGGAATTAAATATGCGGCAGCGTAGGTGGCTTGAATTTGTGAAAGACTACCAGTTCGACATTCAGTACCACCCGGGTAAGGCTAACGTGGTAGCAGACGCGTTGAGCCGCAGGCCAGCAGATGAGGTGGCAGAGGTGTGGAAAGCGAAGTGGAAGGAATTGGGACACCAGGATGCAGTGGCCCGATCTTTCATGTCTGTGATGACCGTTACACCGCAGATTGTCACGAAGGTTGTACGGGCACAGGCAAATGATTCGTTCTGTCAGGAGCAGATAGTTCGATTACTCGCTGAGGGAGCTGAATCCTATACCGTTAGCTCAGACGGGGGATTACGCTTCAATGGGAGATTGGTAGTTCCGGAAGGAGAGGAACTGCGACACGATGTGATGGCAGAGTCGCACAGCTCACGGTTCGCGGTACATCCCGGAGGGGACAAAATGTACCAAGACATGAGACGGCAGTATTGGTGGAGCGGTATGAAGAGAGATATCGTTGAGTTTGTCTCGAAATGCGCCACTTGTCAGCTTGTAAAAGTGGATCATCAGAGACCAACAGGATTGCTACAGCCATTGGAGGTTCCGGTGTGGATGTGGGAGAGCATATCCATGGACTTTATCACGGGGTTGCCTACGTCGCAGAGGGGTCACGACTCCGTTTGGGTAATTGTGGACAGATTGTCCAAGGTCGCTCACTTTTTACCCGTTAGGACTGATTACACTGCGGGTCAGTATGCCCAGCTCTTCATTTCAGAGATTGTGAGACTTCACAGTGTGCCCCTAAATATCGTGTCTGACAGAGACAAGATATTTGTTTCGAGGTTTTGGGAGAGTTTCTAGGAGGCCATGGGCACGAAATTGCGGTTGAGTACGGCTTATCATCCGCAGACTGATGGGCAGACCGAGCGCACCAATCAGATGTTGGAAGACATGCTACGCATGTGTATTATTGACTTCGGGGGTGGATGGGAGCAGTACCTTCCACTGGTGGAGTTTGCTTACAACAACTCCTATCAGTTCACGATTGGCATGGCTCCGTTTGAGGCATTGTACGGTAGGCCTTGTCGTTCCCCAGCATGTTGGTTAGAAGTGGGGGACAACAAACTACTTGGGCCGGAAGTGATTCAGGATACTTCGGCAAGGATTGAGTTGATTCGGAGTCGCATTCGGGTAGCTCAAGACAGGCAGAAGAGTTATGCTGATGCGAAGAGTTTTTCAGGGAGTTCCAAGTGGGGGACCAGGTTTTGCTCAGGGTTTCTCCGATGAAGGGGATCATGCGATTCGGGAAGAAGGGGAAGTTGGCACCGAGGTATGTGGGGCCGTTTCCTATTATTGACCGGATCGGACCGGTTGCGTATAGACTCGGGTTACCGGAGCATTTGCATCGGATTCACGACGTGTTCCATATTTCCTCGCTGAGGAAATACCTTAGGGATGATTTGGCTCATTCTCACATTGCTGTGGAGGACATCGATCTCCAGCCGGATAGCTCTTATGAGGAAGGGCCGATTGCTATTTTGGACCGAAGCGAGAGGAAACTACGGTCAAAGATAGTCCCGTTAGTGCATGTTCAGTGGCGACATCACAAGGTCGAGGAGTCCACATGGGAGCGCGAGGATGAGATGCGCGAACGTTATCCAGAGCTGTTTTTAGCAGGTACTTTCTAGTTTCGAATTTCGGGACGAAATTCAGTTATTAGGGGGGAAGTATGTAATACCCCGTACTTTTGGCTATATTTATTTTTGGGATTAATTAATTAAATGCGTATTAATTGGAAATTAATCCGGGTTATAAATACTGATGTGATGCGAATTAGTATTTGATTATGTGCATATACGATTATATATGTACTTGGTATTATAAAATTTGTCGTGGGATTTATATACGGCATTTTAGAAATTTTGTTGAGACGCGTGGGACCGCCGCGTCACGGTATAATATTTTGATATTAAAAGTGAATTTAAAATCTATAATCCGTATGGTCGTTTCGAGTGCGCCAACGCGTCCGGAAGGGTCGAGATAGTCAGAAAACACTAGCCGGGGGTATAGTTTGGGTCCCGGGGTATTTTTAGGCCATCCCGACACTATAAAGGGTATTTTAGTAATTTGATATTTTTGGGTAATTAAAAGTGACGAAAATTGAGAGTTGTAATCTGATAAGGGATTGACCCAACCAACCTTTATTAACCCAACAAGCTACGGAGGTTTATTAAATTAGGTTTTCATAAGTTCCCTCAAAGCAAACCCTAGCCACCATAGCCTTTTGGAGAAGAAAGCTTGGAGAAGGAGAGAGAGAGAGGAATCCTGCAGAAATTCTACACCGAATCCACACCAAATTCAGAAATCAAACCAAGGCAAGTGACTTTATTTCATTTAAATTCGAAGAATGTCTTTTCCATGTTAGAAATTGAAGAATCTTAATTGTTCTTGAAAGATTAAAAGAAAACCCATGAAATTTGAAGTTATTATTGAATGTTGGGATAGGTTTGCATGTAGAAACATTGTTGGGAGATTAAATTTCGGAGACTTCATATCTAGGTGATGCAATAAACGAATTAAAATCTGGGAATTTATGATGAGAAAAAGTTAGGGTTTATGTTCTTGAAGAAAATTGGGAATTAATGTAGAAATTGTGATTTAATGATGTTTAGATGATATCAAACCCTTTAATGATGTTAGTATAGCCCCTTAACATGTTTGAGGATGATTAGAGAACTCAATATATTGTGGGAACGAATTTTAGAAGAGGTTTGAGGAGTAAAAATGGTGAAAAAACGATTTTTGGGAAGTTCTGGGCCGAAACTGGCATCTCGTTAGAAGCAGCCCCAGGTCGTTCGAACGAACTCGTTCGAACGAGCTTCTAATGAGTTGACCAGTCGTTATTAACGAGTAGGATTTTCGTTCGATATCTCGTTCGAACGAGATATCGTTAGAAGAGTCAGTTCGTTCGAACGAACTGGGACCTCGTTCGAACAGCCTCGTTCGAACGAGACTTCTAACGACCTGACAGTCCAAACTCGTTCGAAGCCTCATTCGAACGAGACTTCTAACGAGTTGATAGTTTGGTCCTTTTTGGACTGTTTTGACTTTTGGAGTCCCGGAAACTGGTTCAAGGGTAGAGTTAGCATCCCTTTGATAATATAGTGATTGATTTGGGACTTTTGGGTTATTGAGATGAGTAAATCATACACTAGAGTTATATTCAATGAACCGTTTGGGTTGAGACGTGAGTGTCTACTACGATGTGAGGATAAATTATGGCACGTATAATTATGAACCGGAATAAAATAAGTTGTGATAATTATAATTAGTACGAGAGTGCAATATGTACTACGAATATAATACGATATTACTAAGATGTGTGTTTACTTAGTATTGATATATGGATTGTATGTATGACATACCTACCATACTTGCTATCACGGGAGGTTTCGTTCGCTTAGTACCCTCTAATCCTTGTGTGCCTACGGGGGGGATATAGACTGGTACCTTGATGAACATAGGTCATAGAAAGACTTATTGTGATATTAATAAGTCCGCTGACCATGGGAGCGTAGGTATGTGCGTGACCCATGTGATGGTGACTATGTTCGCCTCCACTTTTTGTGATTTGTGTTATCTGAACTATTCCTGAGAGATTCGGAATATGTGATCCTTATGTACGTGATGTACCGGGATAGATAGCAGAGTATGTGTGCACCATAGCTTAGATTGCGGGGTGCTTGTATCGTATATTTATGATGTGAATAATATACATTAAATTTATGGAAATCCCCATGTTAATGTTGTAAAAATATTCCGGTATTGTTTCGAGATATATAATGAGTTAGCTGATAGTTATATCAATGGCATACGTAATAACTGAGTTTACGTGAAACCTCTATTAAATTACGAGCGTTGTTATGTTAAATTAACCGAGTAAAATGGGTAGAACCTTTGGTTGTCTAACTAGTTTACGTTGTCACTTAGCTAGTGGAAAGGGTAGTTATAGATGGGTACTTACGTTAGGAGTGCACAGTTAGTCGAGAGGTGAGAATTTAATGTGAGTGCACGTCCTAACATGTACTTTGCATTTAATGTTTTAAATGTTTTTAAAGCACTTGCAGGTTTTTAAAATGACTTCCACTTTCGGGCTCTGACCCATTTGCTTCCAAATATATATTTTTGTAAAACCATTTTAGGTGCCCAGCCACAAGGACACCAAGCATAGGATTCTCATTCAGGTGACGAGCTGTAGCTGTTTGTGGAAGCTACAGGGATTTGCATGTAGACGCTTCTCTCATTTGGATTCCAGTCTCAGCATCTATCAGTTGTAGGGCATGTTGCCCAATTCTATTAGACATTTTTACATTTCAGTTTTCAGACTCTAGCATATATTGCTCAGTATTCAGTTTTAGTTATTTATTTCAGTTTACTTATCAGTTGTGGGATTTGTATTGAGGAGTTTTTCCTCCGGGTTTTATTTACATTTTGTGATGGTTATTCGTTTCACTTCAGTATGGTGAATGGTGTTATTTATTCCTTCATTACTTTTGTTGCATGTTAATCAGATTTAATAAAATTTGGCACTTACTTTTTAAATACTAGGTGGTTAGTAATCTTTAAAATGTTTTCGACAGTGATGCTATTAACTGAGCCAACTTGGCATTTTGAATTAATTTTATAAAGGAGTAGCTACCCGGTGTTTAATTAGTCGGGGTGTCACAAAAACATTATAAAAATTTTATATCATTTTTCCACTATCATTTTTTTTAAGATATCATTGTTGTTAAGAATCAATGCCAAACATTAGCCTTGGTAATATTTTATTTTATTTTACCTCTTCAATTTTTATGCTCTTTCCAACATTGGCTTTCCACACAATCAAGATTTCTCCCTTCGTAACCCTTTTTCGTACGCACTCATATTTTTAATAAATTATCAAACTTAAGGGTAATGGTTCTTACATGCAAAAATCCCCCATAGTCAAATAGATATGTATAATGACAAGATTGATGGGTGAACACCTCACATATCTCATGTAATATATGAAGTTAAAATCCAAAATAGCGTGCGCATGTGTGTGCGGAGGCATATGAAAAGAGAATCCATTAAGCAATTCATTTTGTGAACTACTCCATGCAAGCATGCTTCAGAACAGTCTAAGCATTGAAAATCATAATCAAATGTCTTAGCCACATGATATAAGGAATGAAGGGCATTCAAATGCACCAATAGCCACACAAAATGTGTGAAACTAAATTACACATAAACAATAATATTTTTGAGTTTTGAAACATTTTTTTAAAAGATACCACATGAAAACAAAACTCAAAAGAAAAATAAAATACTTTTATATTTTTCAATAATACCCAATATATGAAAAATAAAAATACAAAAGATAAACATTATATAACATGCAAACTGATATAACAAGAAGTAAAAAAGCTAATGTATGAAAACATGCAAACACAATCAAACATAAGATATAGCATAAGAATCATGTGCAAGCATGCGAGAATCGACAGTGTAACATTAAATTCCTCTAAAACGGATTTCCTAACCTAGATATATAAATATTTAACTTGGATTTTGGGAACCCTGGTGTCACGGGATATAGACTTCCTAGGAACTCTTTTAAGATCATAACAAAACATCCCAAGGTGATCTTTCCTATTACAATGAGAACATGTGTAAACATGAGGAAAATGACCTTTGGGATGACCTTTTCTAACTTCTTGGGAAATGGTTGTCACTATTAAACAAATGTTAGTCTTGGCTTTAGCAGTGGAAGAATTTATATTATCAAAGCTAGCACCAATCCTATTTGAGTCTCTTAAATCATCTTTTAACTTCAAAATCTTAGACTCAAGTAAAAAATTAAACTCTTTAAATGTTAGGGACTCCTTCTTCATATTTTTAATAAATCCTATAAGGTTATCTCGCCCCCCCCCCCCCTCTCAATGTAAGTGAACTTATCCCTAAAAGTCTTCTCATTTTCCTTCAAAACTTTTATCGATTTATAATTACCCTCAGTATCACGTTCTTTCACCCTAGTCTCAAACCTCTTAGACTTCCCTAATTCTTTCCCTAAAATATGGACTCTATCATCACTCTCTTTCTTGGACACTTATAAAATTTAAAAGTCATATCTCATGTCTTTGAGCTTCTCACGGAGAATATCTCTTAGAGTTTGAAAGGTTTTCAAAATTATAATTTCATCTTTTAAGAAAAATAATTCTTTTTCATGAAATTTAAATCTTTTTGCAAGCTTCAAATTCAAATGAGTTATTTTTTTAGCATCACAATGACGCTCATTAAACGCCTCTCGGATATCAAAATTGTCGTCATCATTAAAACCATCGGACAACTTCTGACTATGATGACCCATCAAGAGAAACAAACAAACACTAAAAAGAGATAAAGAACCAAACAACCCTAAAATTTCATGAGATAGGGATCTACACGATATCTTATTGTTTTCTCTCTGATACCATTCAAAAGTCGTATAGGGTTATAGTATGGATAAGCTACAAAAACCAATAAAATCACTATTTTTAAATTTTCTCAAATTTAAGTTCAATTAAACAAGATTGCTCAAATCAAACTTAGCACCGATAAACAATTAGTCTGTTCGTATAGATGAAATATTTTTATCTTTATCTTAAAGCATGCATCGAGGTGATACAAGGATAAAATATATCAATCCACATAATGCTCTGATGTATGAAGAAAACCCACAACGAGAAAAACCTCGGATGGACCAACCACACAAATTCACTATGTATGGATTTATAGAGGATGTGGTAGTAGAGTTACATAAAGAATCTATGCCATCGCAAGCCTTGATTCTTTTTTGTTTCTTCAACCTCCACACAATGACATGCACGAGTCCACCCGCCAACTACCACAATGTGTGAGTCCACACACGCCTTTGGATCCACTAAACAAGCTCAACTACCGTCTCTGAATTAAAACATGGAATCCACTGCAACACCACACCGCAGACTCCACCATAAGTAAATAGAAAATTGTGTAAGGATTCCAATGCACAAAATGATTATCAACAAAATGAAGAGATTACACCTTCTTGGTGCCCACAAACAACATCTCACTTGAACATAAGGAATGAAATATGGATCCTGAAATAAGTTGGGTGAAACTAAGTTTTCTAAAAAGAATCAGTAAAGATTTTATTAGATGAAGCTCTCAAAATTATTGGTTAAAACTACTACCATGAAGTCCTTCTTATAGTAGAAATTAGATTAGAAGGACAAGGACCAAAGAGTTTAACAGAAAACATTTTTTAGAAAAAATTATCTTCTCATTCGAATGAAATTAAGTATCCTTTGAACGAAGATGTTCATTCGAACGACCTGGTGGAAGTTCATTAGAATGACCTTTAAAAAATTCATAAAAAATTTAAAAATATTTTTCAATAACGTCCTTCATTAAAAAAAATCTCACTTATAAAAATCCCATATCTCAATTCATTATGCATTCATACCTTTGTGAAATTAACAGGATGTGTTGAAGACAAAATACGATGCATGAAATATAATGCATGGTGATGCAATTTCTCTTTTAGCTTGGCTATTGCGCCTTCAACCAAACACGTCATAGGATTGGAAGGTCAACACCCTCAAGTCCTAACCTATGACTCAAAGATTTTTCTAAACACATAATGAAGCAAAAATATATACAAATGACTCTATCAAAAATTTATCTTTATAAGAAGCAATCCCGGTAGAATTGAATTCACTTTCAAGACAAGAAGTCTTTGGATATGTAGTCTAGACTTAAATATGTAAATCATTAGGTTACAATGGATGTTTATGAACACACGTAATGAGAAATATAAGGGTGTTCGATATAAATCCACACTTGTGAACAAGGTTTCTCATAGAGGCAGAGGATTGAATGATTATGAAGAAACCTAGTCACCGATAATGGATACAATTACATTTAGATATATAATTATTATCATAGTCTAAAAATGATAATATGCATCTTATGTACATAGTAACATGCATCTTATGTACATATGTATATGGAATTTTTAATTATATATATTTATATGAAATTCCTTAGAGGATTTAAATTGGCAAAAGGAAAAACACTTGGAATGCAAATAATTAAGCTTAAATAACAACTCTATGAATTAAAAAAATCTTAAAGAATGTGGTATTACCACCTTAGTGAGTACTTGGTGGAAGAATTGTTTATCAAAAATCCTATATGTCTTTTTGTATTCATTTGGAAAATTAAATATCGATTTGTTATCATTGTGCCATATATTATTCATATATATCTAATTGGTACTCTAGAATAACTTACAAAATATTATAAATATCAAAGAAAGAACTTGAGATGAAAGATATTGGGAAAGAAAAATATTGTCTCGATCGTTAGATCGAACATAGTTCAAGTGGAATCCTCATCCATGAAAAAAATTGTTCTAAAAAATCCTAAAGCTATATAAAATGGATAAATGTCATCCACTGAGTTCTCTGATGGTTTTTAGGTCAGTTAACATTAAAAATGATCCATTTTATATTAAAAAGAGCATTGAAATGACTCTTGCTCTAAAATATCGTATCTCAGGGCTATTGGTGTCCTATTTGATTTGGCACAATATATTAGACCTGATATTTGATTTTTAGTTAATTTACTAGCCATGTTTACTTTGAAACAAACTCAACGACATTGGAATGATATCAAGCAAATTACGATAAACATTTCAGGAACTATTGATATGGTGTATACTACTTGAGATAATCATACAAACACCTGCAGTTTAAAGGATATGTAAATGCGAGATACCATTATAAACCTCAAAAAGCTTGTTCACATACAAGGTATGTATTTAGGTTTGCTAATGATTCTATTTCATGGCATCTACAAAGAGAACGTAAGTAGCTATATCATATAATCACTATGACATACTTGCACCCTATGAAGAAAGTCATGAATGTGTTTTGTTAATGTTTATAATTAACCAAATTAGAAGTATATAAAAATTTCCTTTTTTTACAGGAATTCCAACAATATTATACGAAGACAATGCTTATTGTATTGCCCAAATTATAGGAGAATATATCAAAAGGTGACATAACAATACACAACTCATCGAAGTTCAATCTACATGTGTGAGATCCATTATAGTTTTGAAATTAATATTCAATGAGATTGTTCATATCATGAGCTTTCTAATTTACCAAAGCATTAAAAATGATAAAGTTCAAGAAGTTCGTACATGATATCGGGATGCCACATATGTCGAGTCCATGATCAATCTTATTAAATTAATGGTAGTTTCATTAGGGGGCATAATAGTTCTTTTGTACATTGTGCACATTGTGCTCTTTTTCCTTCGCCTAAGTTTTGTCCCACGTGGCTATCATGTCATGGTTCTAATGGGTCATATATAACTCTTGATGGTCACTATTTTTGGATATCAATGAGGAGTTATAATCCAAAAGTGTCAAATGTGTGTGGATACCCATAATAATCTTTAAAACCATGAGGTGTCAAGCATGATAAGGCAATGTTATAAGTGCGAAATATTATTACTACAAGGACGATAAGGGAAAGCTAGTAGCTAACTCATCACATACAAAATTCTTTTCACCAATAAATGGTCATACATGTTTATCCTTTGGACTATACAAGTAAAAAAATGCGAGAAAAAGATTGAAGAACTTATCCATTACGTGTTCAATTTATATTTTTATTCATCAAATTTTGAAAAACAGTACATATAATAACTAGGTTCACTAATCTATATGTGATCTCGCAGTAGTCTAGTGATTTTAGGAATTAAAAAAGATGTAATGTATTTCATAAAAAAAATGTACACTGTTATAGAAATGCTTCTTCCCCTTCTAATAGAAAAAAATGTCTACTTTAAACTTTAACAAAAATTATTAAACAAATAAACTCTAATACAAAAAATTGAACTAAAACATAAAATTTTATCCCAATTTCTTCATTTTGTGATTGCTTTGGTATTATGAAACAGATCAAATGATAAGAGGAAACCAATCTTGTCACAAAACCAAAATAATAACCATGAAACAATGTAGATATGAAGAGATTACATGCCCCACAAACTAACACACATTATATAATCTATATAATCTTTATGTATATCTATATCTATGTAATACTATAAAATGGAAGACTACATTTATTTTTGGCTCATATCTAAGATGTCCACGTGGAGAGCCATATTCCAATACCTTATTATTTCCAATTAATTTCCTTCTGATATTTTGAAGATACCTCTTCAACCCTTTTAGTTTTCCTTATCCTAACTAAAATGACCATTTAGCTGCCCCATATTTTTACATATGCTTCATAAATGGCAAAAGAATCTTTATGAAGAAATGTATGAAAAACTCATCATACGAACACTTCTCTCTTTCCCTCGCCCTCCCTCTCTCTGTGTTTTCTTTTTCCTGTAACTTGTATCCTAATTTATAATTTTTCACAAACAGTGTTATCGTCTAAAATTGGATTAGGGAACTTATGTCTTAGACACGGGTTTATTAATAATAAACAACATCAAATAATTTCATAAAAAAGAAAGAGCGAATGGAGATGATGGACAAAGAGAGAAGACATCATATATGTGGTTCGATCAAAAAATGATACCTACATCCATAGGTGCAGTGATGATTGAGTTATTAGTTTCTGAGAATAGATACAAGTTTAGGATTCGTGCCAAGTCGATGATTTTAGTCCCATATATCTCTGGGATTCTGTGTTATTTATAGTTAGTTACCTGAGACTATTAAGGGACATGTGGACTACCTTTATAGGTCAGGTAGTTACACCATTTACACCTAACGGGACCAATAAGGATGAGTTTGTTACAACACAAACAGAGCATGTAATTATGACTATTCATCATGTGCTCAAGCATCCATAATGTGACTAAAAGGCTTCTCTTACATGCATAAGAAGGTACAGGAGTGGTACTAACTGAGTCAGTAAGATGGGTTAATTAATACCTTTGAGATAGCTGTCAGGATAATAGGAGAAATATGAAGCTGAGCACAAGCACATCTGAGCCGAGCATAATTCATAACTAGGAAAACCTCTCTTTCTGACCTGAGAGAGGATCCATGTCATACCACAAAGGCTCCACGTGGTGTATTTTATTTAGAATGTAACAAAAGCCCCTAAGACTTCATGCATGAGGGGAGTTTTATAGCATCTTCTCTGGACGTTGGTCTCGAGTGATTGTTACATAAAACTAATCGATGGAGTGTTAATTATGGTTGATAAAATGAGATTTTGATCATCCCATTTTAGGTCTGCCTGGGCTGAGCAGGTGGAATTCGAGAAGTTTAGTTTGCAAGGACACGTGTTAGGCCATGGCAAATGATGCTTAGGTAACGATTACTCACGTAGAAGTAGAGACTCTGTACCGTCGGTTGGTTTTTCAGCCGTGACCCTTTGTTGCCAAACCCAAGGGCCATGTACCCTTATTTAGAATTATCCCATTCAAATTATGTGAGCTTTTTTTCTAGAAAGATAAAGAGAACTCAGTTGCATCAAGAGACTTTGATCCTCCATATCTTGAGAGCCCCATCGTCTTCTCCATCTCATTACTCCCTAGTGCAGTTCCTACATCTCACTCTCGACTTCCCTTTTTAGTGTAGCAGGTATGCATCCCTTTTCTTTATAAGGGTTTTCTTTCATTATTTTTTGGGGTGTTCATGAATTGTATCTACTAAAATTTTTGTTGGGTTTAATTTGTGTGGTATTGGGTTGGAGATTTGAGTTTTTAGATGACCATTGAGTTAGTTGTCCTAAAAGTTAGATGTTTTGAGGTTTTCTTATTGTTTTAGTTATTTTTCTTCTTTTCGCTCAGCCCCCAACATCATTTTCTGTGCTAAAAATCTTGGTGGTTACCTTAATAAGCTTCCCACCCCATGTCCACTATTTTTTTTAAATATAAGCTGAGTTAGAGCCCAGCTGTTCAGGTATTATTTCTAGGAGGTTTCCATAACCTTACAAGAGGTCTGGTCGGGGGACAAACCAGGGAATCCCAAATATACTCCTAAAATAACATCTTCTAGCGATTCAGCTCCATTCCATACTGAACCTCCTTTTACTTTCCCTAATTTTGACGATTAGTGCATAGGTAGCTCATTGCCTCCCCAAGAGGGTTTATATTTAGAGGACATAGAATCCATGTATGTTATAAATTTAGAGTCTTCTTCTGAAGAGGTGAGGTCTAGCAGGGTTGATAACGCAAGGCCTGAGAGTGTGGGATAATTCCCTCCACCTCTCATGTAGATGAACTGCTTGGTGAGAGAATCAACAACGAGGATCAGGACACTACTGACTCCTCAAATTCTTATAATCCTACTAACATTGATGAGAGGTGGTATTCCAGTGACATTCTATAGGATGATCTAGACATTAATTAGGGAGAAATATAGTATCCCCATCAGCATCCACACAAGAATCCTCACCCTTGAAGAGAGAGTATACGACAACTCGATTTCTTAAAAAAAATTTCTTCCTCTTTGAGCTCTACAAGTAGAACTCATATTACCTCTCCATTGCATTATTAGGTCCATCCTTAGTGGATATGGTGTCACCCTTACCTACTTTCCTCCAATTTCTTATAGGACTATTCTGGGGCAATGATGTTTTAAAAAACAGTGAGCGGGTTTAACCTTACGGGTGACATTTTCAAATATGTTCATAGGTTAAAGAAAAATGCCAAAGCCCATGGTTATTATTATTTTCTCCTAGAAAGTCCCACTTGAGGATGGTAAAGGTAGTTTAAATTAGTAACCATAACTGGAAGGGTCAATATGTGTTTACAAAGTGTGAATGGGAGTTTAGAAGTCACGAGCAAGATAGATCTTGTAGGGTTCCCCGAGAATGGAACGGGACGAACAAAATAGGTAAACTTTTAGAACCTTATTGTCTATGTATGTTATTTTCTTATGCTGATCCTTTTATTTTCACATTTCAGTGAATAAGGCCCCACGATTACCTATTGCTATGAGAGATCTGATTGAATCATAATGCGTGAAGAATCCACAAAGTTTGAAGAGTAGTTTATTTTATAGAGAAGTTTATTTCTACTGGATATCACACACTCCAAGGCGGAGTTCCCCCTGTGGAAGTAGCGGTTCCTTTATAGTATTACATCTTATTTGAGATGAACCTAGGAGCTACAGTTGACTCTGAGGCTGAAGCTAACCCTGATATAGGTACCAATGTCCTCTATTCTTAGCCTATCCCTATATGATTTTTCTCGACTCACTAATATTTTTGCTCATACATATCTATCTCCACCTACCTCCTAGCACCCATCTGAATCCACTTTAGGAACAAAAAAATATATGGATCTTTCTTGCAAGAGAAATATAAAAGCAGAGAAGAATAGGTTTGATGTTGTAGACACCACATTATAGTCCCCCCCCCCCATCTCCCTTTAGGTACCTATCACTATTCACTATAAACCCCAGAGGCCAACGGGAATTTTTGGGCCTCGATTAACTTCATCGTAGAGAAAAATCTCAGTGAATATTAGAAGGAATTTGAATCCCCTTTCCAATGGTCCACTTTTTGCATGAATCGACCTTATGGTTCGGACGAACGGTCCATTTTACTACCAGAAATCAATCTAAAGTCCAACGGGTACTCCCGGGCCTCATTTGACTTTATTCAACTTTGTCAGAGTGAAAGCTCAATAAATATTCGAAGGGCACTAAAACCCCATTTTTAGCGGTCTACCTCATGTGCAAAATGGCATAACAATTCAGACGAACGATCCGTTTTCCCCCAAAAACTGATCCGGAGGCCACTGGGTGCTCTCAGGTTCTATTTGACCAAAGTCAACTCTTTATCTCAAAATAGACCGAATGAATCTTCAAAGGAAACTGAATACCCTTTTCCAATGGTCTTCCTCATGCACGAATCATCTTTACAATACGAACGAACAATCCGTTTTACTCTAAAAGGCCACCGGGCACTCCCGGGCCCCGTTTGACCACAGTCAACTCTTTGAACCGAGAAAATCCCTTTGGAACATCAAAATACCTAGCATAACCTTTCCAATGATGTGCCTCGTGTACGATTAAGACTTACGATTTGGATAAATGATCCATCGTCGTCCAACGATCTCCTATCCAAAGGATCGACGGGAAATTTCGAGCCCCCTTTGACCTAAAATCAAATCCCAGACTCGGGAGAGAACTAAAGATTCTCAAAGGTCTCTAAATAATCTTTCCAATGGTAATCCTGTGTGCAATTTGGACTTACGAATTTCATTTTATGACCTTTTTTCTAAAAAATCTGCAGGCGACTGCCAATTGACAGGCCCATTACCCTACCTATCGACAGTGTGTCTAGGGTTACCTGCCGACAAGCAGGGAAAGGACAATGTTGATCAGCAGTCCCTTGAACCTATATAAGGAGAGCATGAGCTCACCTTCTAAGGTACCACAGAAACATAAACTTTAGTGATCTCAACAACATTCTTCTTAAGTCAGTGAGGTTTCCTTGTTTAAAACCCTATTCTTCCTTTCATTCCCATCACTTTCACGCCAAATTTAGCAAAAATCCTCCTACATTATCCACTCACTTGTAAGGAATCTCATCATCAATCAAGATCAATCTCCAAGTCTCCAAAGATGGTCCAAACATTCTTCTCTCTCTTTAAATTTCTTTATTTCGCATTAGTTATATAAATTCTTAATTTATCTTTGACTTTAGATCATACACATATTAATATTCAATATTTTATTAGTTGTATTGCACATAATATATTTTCTATAAAAAAAACAAAAGCAAGAAAAAGAAGGTTACACCTATAAATTCCAATGGGATTTCTCACCACATTTTTTCAAAACTGAAAACATATTTTTCTTACACACACATATAATAAAATCCCCGTTTGAATTTATGGGATAAATTCCACCCTCATGCTACATGAAAACTACATGGACTTTGTTGCCTTTATGGGCTACGTAGGCATCTCGGGTCGTAACCTGAGACTCGAGTCCGGTTTTAATATTTTCATATTTTTCTTATGTTATCCCTACATTATTCGTATATATCATACTTATGATTCCTACTTCCATCTTATATAGAACATATTATCATTTCATCATAGCGATCAATATCTCGATAAGCACACACATCATATTTTTAATTATTATTTTGGGAACATTCCTATGGATGACCTCACTCCATCTTTTATTATGATGCGAGTCAAGTGATTTATATATTCACCTATATATACACGCGTACACACTTCACGGAGAAATTAAGAAAAATAGTAACATAATCCCATAAGAGATCGAAATGGCGGGATGGGTGCCTAATACCTTTCCATTTCGTAACTTAGACCCCAAACCTCTTATCTAATTGGTTTTACAAGCATGAGTTTGTCTTTGATGCCATTCTTTCGAGGCGGTAACATGTTCTTTTGCCTGTTTTGTGCAAAATAGGCTAGCTACTTTATCTCTTTACATCACCCTCTAAAAATGGCACGAGACCCCCCCTCCCCCCCCCCCCCCCCCCCGTCTCCCCCTGTGCGTGGACGGGTGCCAATCGTCGAGATGGAAAAGGAGATAAAAGGGAAAACCTCTCTCTCCAGTGCGTGTACGAGTGCCAATCCCCAAGACAAGATGGAGAAGGAGATAAAAGGGAAAACCCCCAAACCCCGGGGAGTAATGGCCACAGTGGCGACTCTGATGGGGACTTACTTACTTAAGAGGATAGAATCTATTTGCATGGGTGTTATCATTTACGTGCTTGTGTGCATTTGCACCTTCCTGTATGTTCATTTTTTATCCTCTATTACTTCTTGTATATATATACCTCATGTTTATATCACCTCTCACTCACTTTTCACTTCACACAATTATAAATACTCTCCATGTACACCTCACACCACCTACAGTTGTATATAGGTTCACTTATATCCACATGTTGCACACACCACTTAGAATATCCATGCTTAGGTGTCAGTATCACATGCCTCCATTTATCACTCTTATATATGGTCACTTGTATTTATCACACACCACTTTTAGTTAATCCATGATTAGATTCACTACCACACACTCACTTATAGATATTCACACATCACTCACTCTCATGTATCCGTGCTTAGTGTAATCTTCATGCTTCATGCTAGATTTACTTTTCATAATACTTGTACATTCTTGCTTATAAGTATAGTGTTAATCATACCAAATAAAACACTCTCTCCATAATATACTAATCAAGAATCATGATATTTGCACACTACATTACTAAGAGCATTGCTATATTGACCAAAAATTATCTCGTATTGGGCGGTCTGTTTGTAATGGGCACTAGTCTGGAAGGGTGCAGTTAGCCTAAGCAATATGACTCTAACCTTCCATTGGCCAAGTACCTTCGACGTATATCAAACGGTTCTCCCCGCATCATACCACTTAACCGAACTCGCGACGGGAGCTATATAGAAGGGAACTCATTCACGTACGTCGATTATATTGAATTTTCTCTCACACGTACTATCCCCACGAGGTATATTGTGACGTAATGCACGTACACTCAGGTATATCAAATGGCTTGTCCACACGTAACGATTGCCCTCAAAAGAAAGACGTATATCATTGAAGTCATGCCAAGGGGGCAAACTTTCCACTTACCCAATAAATGCATACCCTCATATAGGCATCAAACCAAGAGCACTCATATTTAGTTTGCCAGTTACTACATGAAACTCTGCCCAAATGTCGAGTCAGCATGCCTCCTAATTTTTTTTGTGATTTCATCCTTTTTTAAAATGGGACCCTATCCACGAGCCTGGCAACAAGTCAGGCCATGTTTTACATATTTTTGAAACCTAAATTTTCTCTAGCTCGGGTCCCATCCGGCATTTCATTTTGCATTTAGGTAAACCTAATACAAGTGAAAACATAATAATAATAATAATAATAATAATAATAATAATAATAATAATAATAATAATAATAATAATAATAATAATAATAATAATAATAATAATGTTGAGACTCTTCTCTCATTTTTCCTCGTTCCTTACCAAAAGTGCCGAAAACATTTCTCTTCCTTTTATAAAAAAAAATACCAAAAACATTCTGTCCTCCCCTCTCCAAAAAAATTTCAAAAACACTTTCCTCTTTCCTAATAAAAATAACTCTTCCTTTTCTATTTCAAAAAAATAAATTTTAGTCTTTTTCCCTCTCAGGTCGATCGCATACCCGACCCTTGGCCTGGCTCCCTATTGGCTTTTCTTCCGTCGAACTGCCCCGAAGGTCCGTCAGTTCTCCCACTACTTCCTTCGAGTCCGAAATCCACCTTCACCAACCCTCCATAGAGAACACAAACCAAGTAATCTGCAGCCTGATTTAATTATGGTCCTAGTCCAACTTATCGCCAATATTGACAACCTTAAAACCAAGGTTCATGACATGCAGTAAAATCAGGTCCCTATCCTTAAAGAGCCCGATGTCCTCTTCCCTCCTATTATGGGTCCACCCACACCTGATTCTATTTGGGTCCCGAAAGAATATCAATATGTCCCATGTGCACCTCCTGTCAATGGGTCGCCACCAACTAAGCTCCTTATATAAAATCTTGCCCAATTAGGGGTTAACTTACTGGTACTCGTCGATCCGAACGAAGAAGAGTTAAGCAAGGTCAATGAGGACCTTAATCTATTAACTAAGAAGTTTGACCAAGTTCGAATCTATGGGAACTACATGGATTACACCCATATGTCTCCCTACCCTAAAGCAAGGCTGTCAAAAAAATTCAAGATGCCTAACATTGAGAAGTTCGAGAGTAACGGGCCCCCAATTGTTCATCTCTAAAGAAACCACCGATCCATGGCTCTCCTAGGTGCCTCCGAGGAAATAATGGCTCAAATGTTCCAACAGACTTTTCAGGACAACCCTCTTCATTAATTTCTATCCCTTGAGGAATCCATAATTCGTAGTTGGGAGGATGTTGCTTGGGAATTCATGTCACAGTACAAATACAACGAGGAGTTGGATGTTACATGCGGTGATTTATAACTTCTCAAGCATAATCTCGAAGAAACTGTCAGTAATTTCATAGGAAGGTAGAGCGAGAAAGCAGCCACTATGACAAATCGGTCTTCCAAAGAGGAGCAAGTTAGTATTGTAAAGAAAAACTTCTTACCGATGTCCGAGTGACGATGGTAGGGCAATAATATTTGGGGTGGAAATTTTGGAAATGACACAGCAACATGAAATAACTCGGAACAAAATTAACATGGCTTATCATGTTCGGGTCGTTTCGTGTTCGTGTTTAATTTGGGCCATGAAATTTATCCGATTTGGACCCGTCAATGAAACGATAGTGACCACGTTAAGACCCATTATAGACCCGATTGAAAACCAATTATTGACCCGTTATTAACCCCATTAAGTCCCAATAAAGACCGATTAAAAAAATCAAACTCTTTTAGTAAAAATCCCAATCCAGTAATTGTAATACCCCGTACTTTTATGGATAATTTAAATTTCATAAATGAGTAAAATTGGGAGATTTGAGGAATTTCTCTGATATATAATTTTTGGAATTTAGGAGGGTTACATGATTTTCGATGTATGTTATATTTACTTTTGGGATTAAGTAAATAAGTTGGACCATTTTATTTACATGTCGCACTTGGGTAAAGAGACAAAGGATAATATTATAATTGGAAAACCCGCATTGAGATGTAATGAGTTTAATTAGTGGATTGTATCCAAGTACCTCAGATGGAGATTTCGAGTGCGTGGTTGATTTTATAATGGCCGAGATAGTCAGAATAGAGTATTCGGGATGAGTGTTTGGACTCAGGAAATTTTTGGACCAGTAGGGACTCGTAATTGAGTAAACGAGTCATTTTGGGTTTAATAAGGGATAAACCCTTTTCTCTCTTATAAAAGACACGAGAGAGTGGGAGAAAGTAAAGAAAAATATAAATATAGAGGAGAGGAAAGGAAGAGAGAAAAGAAGATGAAAAGGGAGATTTCGGCCAAACTCCGCAGGATTTGACTCGAGGTCGTCATATTTTATCCTCCAGGCAAGTGTGTACTTGCTTTATTTCATTTTGTGCATATATCTCATATTATAGTTGGTAAACTATATGATTTTGGGTTAGAACCATTCAAATAAATTCGGGAAAAATTGAGTATGAGTTTACATATTTATGTAATGTAAACTCTTAATGATTTTAGTGTTAAATTCATATAAATGGAGTGAATTAATGAATTGAAATGGGGGAAATGGAAAAACTAGGGTTTAATAGGTTTTTGGATTCAAATATGAGAAAATTGGTTTAATACCTTATTTAATTGATGTGTTGGTTAGAAATAAAGATTTAGATGTTTGTGAGAAGGTTAGTCTAGAGTACAAACCATGAAAATGGAGTTTGGGATGGTTTATTGAGAATTTGGAGAACTGATTTTCGAGGATCTGGTATGACTGGCCGACCATGCCCCTATGGCCGGTCGATCGTGTTTAGGAAGAAGGTCCTACTAATTAGTTTGTTAGGCTTAATTTCAAATTGCGGTCGACCGGGAGTCCAGGGCCAGTCGACCGACACTCTATTTTAAGCCCAAGATTTTGAAGACTGTTATTCCTTCTCCTCTTTGAGTTTAAAGTTTATGGGCTTTTTAAATTAAAGTATTAAAGATAGTTATGTTCTAAAGGATTTTAGGAATTGTAAATTGACCTTGGGTTATTTAAGAGGTTAATCCGGGGTATGGACTTATTGAATGTGTAGGAAGTGAGTAATAATTGGAGAAATTATTCGGTAAGCATATATGGGTATATTTATGTGGATGGAATAGATAGGGGCCATTTGTAATTGGGTAAATCCTATGAGGTAACTAGGATGGAAAATTGGGGTATAGGCTAAAGATAAGTTAAGGGTATACTTATTATACGGTTATGAATTGGGATATTTGAAGAGTATATACATCCCTAACAGTGATCAAGGTGTGGGGTATATTTATGTAAGAGAATACTTAAATATCATTATGAGATTGGCAATGATAGCCATGTATACATTTGAGGAGTGATATATATATATATATATATATGTGTGTGTGTGTGTGTGTGTGTGTGTGTGTGTGTGTGTGTGTGTGTGAAGCATACCCCCTCTAATGCTATCATGGGAAGTTGTGAGATGTGGGTGAGGCCCCTATCTTGAGGAGTAGGGAGCGTATAGTCCCCAGGTCAGAGCGTCCATGGTTATATTGTGTGATTTTATTAGGGGTGAGACGTGGTGGGTATGTTTCGTCTCATTCCCAGGGAGGAACTATGACGCTTTCCATACGTTGTGATTTGGTTTTTACCATGTCAGTGATATTTAGTCTGACCGCTGGTACCCAGGATGGTATGTGAGTAATGACCTAGAAGATGATAGCATTGAGACTCCGCATCCTCGAGTTATAGCTCGTTGGGATGATTATTATAGTTATGTGTATAGTATAATACCTGTGTATGAGAACAAGAATATATATATATATATATATAACGAGAGTAAAGAGATAAAATGAATAAGGATTTATTCTCATTCCGGGAGATTTTATCCGGACATAAATTGTGATATCTATAATAAATGAGTATGTTATGTATATGTATTTATATGAGTATGTATATATATATATATATATATATGTTGTGTACTGAGGGTCTAATGAATCTCGACGATCGACACTGCTAAGTAGTAGTGTAACGGGGGAGGGGGTCCTTGTTTGGATTTTGCTTCGCGAGACACCCCACGCACGAACATGACACAGTGTTGAGACTGGGGAGAAGTTCATCCCTTAGTACTAGGATCAATTAGGATTTTTTTAGAGTTCTGATGGAATGGAGTAGTTGGGCGGGATAGCTTAACTAGGTTGTCTTTTGGGATGCGATAGGTGTGCACTATTAGAAGAGAGGTGAGGGGTATCTCATGGGAGTGTGTAGACACCCCCATTTTGTTACCCCCTGACTCTCCTATGGTCCCTAGCACCTCCGTTCATCACTACAAACCTAAATCATATCCCGAGTACTGACCTAGAAGCCATCGGGCACTCCCAAGCTCCGTTTGACCAAAAAGTCAAATTCTTCAGCTCAACTGAGACTGAATGAATCTTTAAAGGGAACTGAATTCCCTTTCCAATGGTCCATCCCGTGAGCGATTCTGACTTACCATGCGGACGAATGATCCGTTTGCATCCAAAACTTGATCCAGAGGCCACCGGGCGCTCTTGGGCTCTGTTTGACCTAAGTCAACTCTTTAGCTCGATCAAGACTAAATGAATCTTCCAAGGGAACTAAAACCCATTTCCAATGGTCCACTCCGTGCGCGATTCTGACTTACCATGAGGACGAACGATCTGTTTGACTCCAAGAAGTCACCAAATGCTTCCAGGGCCCGGTTGACCAAAGTCAACTCCCCAAACAGGGTCAAACTCTTTGGAATGTCTAGGTAAATCTCCTAACCTTTCCAACAGTCCATACTATGTGCGATTTGGACTTACCATGCGAACGAACGATCCGTTTGCGTCCAAATAATTCCCTGTCCAATGGACCGAAATATGCTTCCGATCCATATTTGACCCAAAGTAAACTCCCGAACTCGGGAGCGGTCCCAAGGACTTTTAAAGGTATCTAAATCACCTTTCAAATGGTATGCCCCATGCACGATTCTGAACAACGGTTTTCCCTCGACATTCAATTTTCTGAAAAGGCCTGAAACACATTGCCAAACGATAGGTTCCAGACCCTACCTATCGGCAGGTGCCGATACACAGGACTAGGTCTATGCCGATCGGTAATGACCTAGGCCTATAAAAGGAGGCCTTCACCTCATTTGCAAGGGGAGCCCATATTGGAGACAAATCGCTCTCAGCGAATCCCAAAAACCTCTCTCGAAGGCAGCGCGATTTCAACATCCAAATCCCTTCTTAACTTCCACTTTTCATCATCCTTTTCATCAAACTTGGTGAATTAACCACTTTCCATCATCATCCAAGTGCAAGGGCTGCTCTCCTATATTCAAGATCAAGCTCAAGATCTTCAAGAAGGTCCAATTTTCTCAACTTTCTCTCCAAATTCTCTTAAATTCGCAATAACTTGTTTTATTACTTAACACTTTTATTATCTCATTTCACACATCCTAATATACTTTTTATTTAGTATTATTGCACATCTCCTACTTTCATATAAATAAAACCCAAAAAATAAGAAAAAGAGGGTTTTCTCATAAATTCCAAATAGGTATTCTCATACTTTCTCATAACTAAAAACACTTTTTATACACACACACACACTCACAAATAAGAGATCCCGTATTTGGATTTATGGGATAAACCCCACCCCTCATTTTGTATGCAAACTACGTGGAATTTGATGCCTTTATAGGCTACGTAGGCATCTTGGGGTATAACCCGAGACTCGAGTCCTTTTTCTCACTTTTCTCTCATTTTCTATCTTCTCTAAATTCAATCTTCTTATATTCTATATACTTGGTCTTAGTGACGTATTACTCCATATGTGTTATCGTTCCATTATAACGATCAACGTAGGTGTAATCGCATAAATCTTATCTTTCTAATATTATTTTTATACCATCCTACGGATGACTCGCTTTATCTCTTCCATGATACAAGTCGAGAATTCCTATCTCTAGTATATATATACACATGCACACATATCACGGGGAAAAATAAAGGAAAATAGCAAATATCCATGAGATACCGAAATGGCAGAATGGGTGCCTAACACCTTACCATTTCGTAACTTAGCCTCCGAACCCTTCTCGAATCATTTGGTTTCGTATGCACCAGTATGTCTTTGGATGCCATCCTTCGGGATAGCTTCCCCTTTTTCTTTTATCTGTTTTGAGTAAAATAGACTGGCGACTCTTAATCTCTCTACATTTTTACACCTCATCTCAAATGATGTCGACCGAAGCGCTCCCGAGAGGGATGCGCAGGACCTGAGGATCCTTTCCCTCGCGTGCCTGCCCGAAGTCGAGGATCGGGGATGGCCACAGAGTGCGATACCAATTTAAATATGAGATAAAACATGTTTTTCATAAATAAATCATTTATGCACTTACAAAATATTTTTGCAACTCGGGCTCTGACCCGTTTCTATATTTTCCCTCTTTTGCTATATATATATATATATAGGTTTCGAGGCACAGGGACACATAAATGATGATTCCTTCGAGTCAGATGTCTACTGCAGCAGTTGTGGATGCATGCAGGTTTACTGTAGACGCTTATATCCTTGTAATCTAGATAGGGGCTACTATATACATACTCGGGCCAAAAAACCAACAACATTTATTTATTCTTTTACCACCTTTTATGCGGATTCGATCGGGTTGTATTATTTTTAAACCGAGTGTTCGGTTATTTTATTTCATTTTCAGTTTCATATATATAAACTGTGTAATGGTTTTACTTTGTTAGTTTGATTAAAAAGATTAGTTTAATAAAATTTTAACGCCAACCTAATTGGTTATTAGTATTAAATTGGTTTTCGATAGTGATGCTAAGAATGAACCATATGAGACTCCTATTTTAATTTGGTATGGGATTGATCGCCCGGTATTTTATTGGACGGGGTGTCGCAGATGGTATCAGAGCATCAGGTTCTAGTGTCCTTAGGAATCTGTGTGGACGTACTACGTTTTTAGCGTTGCTCTCTATTTGATATAGAGCCTTAGGATTAGGATTAGGATTATTGATTCCTCTTATGAGATTTCTTTCTCCAACCATTTCATAAGATTATAGTAATTTTTTGCGCGCTCGTTCAAAATTTGTGTGCTGATTGATGAAGGATGACCACAGAAGGCCATTGCAAGGGTAGCAGAAGGCGGGACTTATGGGAACGGTTAGTTGAAGTTGGAGACTAGGACCATAGTAGAGGTCACTCTCTTTTTCGCATTTGCTAAGAATGGTTGCAATGACTAGTAAAGAATAATAGTTATGAGTATACAAGTACCGCTGTAGTAAAGAGTGGTGCTAAACATGAATTACCCAGTGAAGTAAATTGGTAAAAAAGTTCAAAAGGTCTTTGATAAGGACCATACGTTGAAGTTTAAGTTATACGGAGTAAGTGTAATGTGAATCAGCGAAGGGGAAATGCTCTGAAACTTTGGCTTAGAGCAGGGTGTGGAAATACCCATATGTGAAAAATTGAGGAAAATTTTTCACTCATAGGAGCAATATTGAAATGGTGGGAACAGTGGTCACAATATTCATCGGAGCAGGATGTATTGCTCGTAGAGGAATCTCACGGACAATTTTCACCATAAATTCCTTTCGTTGATTAGTAAGGAAAAGAATACAGTTTGGATTATTCACATAAGGATCGATCGAAGATCGACAGTGAATAAAGAGGGGTATGGAGAAGTGAACCTTGTACCGAAGTAAGTTAGGCACAATGAAGACAGAGTCCTTCAGTGGAATGATAAGCTCACTGGATAAGTTTTTCTAACACTTGTGGAGAACTTGTATCCGTGGAACCCCATTAGTGGACATCCAAAAGGAGAATTCATTAAACCAGGGTTGTTAAAGACGATAATGGATCTTCCTTTAACGAAGAAGTTAAGGGAACTATGAAGGCAATCATCAGGATTAAGGCTATAGAGTTCGAGATACTGATAACCTTAAAGTGGTCAGGATCAACGTGGAATGAAGAACCACGCGCTTTGACCTTGCGCAGTAGGAGTTAAAGAACAAGAATAGGGCGCCGAGGTGGGGCATCGATTAAAGTAGTTTTTGGTTCAATTAGGGCAAGTATATCATGTTCGGGAATCATTTACAGTAGCTAGGGAGATTGGCAAAGTTATTATGAGTTTCACCTCGGATGAAGGAGGTATATTCTGTGTGACAAGATTGAGTCACAGTATTTTATTAGCCCTATATTCGTGTGTGATTCAAGATTACTAGTAGTATCGATAACATTATATAGTATATGTTTATGTATTTTTCCACAATAGCGGGAATCTATTTTCTTTCATTCACTATGAAAATCGGGTATTAGTATTTTGAGTTTATATCAGGTTTATATTGCTCATTTTGTGTGTGTTATACGGGAATGGTGTTATTTTGAGAGTAATGTATTCTTCGTTGATCGGAGCGATAGCAAGATAGTGATTGCAAGACTATCGTGTCCGCAGTTCCAGGGTGGAACTGGTTGTTGTTGCGATATATCACCTAGATATAGGTTGAGTTCTCCCCTATTATATGTATAGATGGAACTTCGATGGGCAGATGTTTCATTATCATGATACGAGTGCATGGCGACCTTATAGATATGATTTAAGGTATGCAAGGTTTATTGAGAAGTGAGTTTAATCTTATTGTTCTTTGCGCTAAAGACTTAGTCCTAGTACGAGTGCTTGGTGGTGTGTCTCCTGGGAAAGAATAGGAGTTTAGACCACATTTTGTTGAAATAGGGGATAGGGTTATCCCGGTTACACATTAAAGCTAACGGACCTCCACGACCGACAAAGTTAAGTAGTAGTGTATTGGAGGGGTTCCTTATTTGGATTTCACTTACGAGACACTCCACGCATGAACCTTAACAACGTCGAGAGTGGAGAGATATTATAGGATGCAAGGATGTTAGTTTTGATGATAAGTTATATAGTGTGGAGGAAACACTATAGATTGAGAGCCGTGTGATGATGCTGTGCTTATGGAAATATAAGTGCTATGGAGAAGCACTTAAATGGTTCTCTCACTACAAGTATCTGGGTGAGGAAGGAGTTAGAGAGATTGATTTGAGGCTTATAGACAAGCCTTGGATAAAAAGGCAAATTTGGAGGTAGTATGTTTTGGGTACGATGTTCGTAACACTTTTTTAGAGAGTAGGCGCCCCGATTTATTAGACTTTCCATTTCGCTAAGATGGAAAGACATAGTGGTAGAAGAGCGTTAGTAGGTTAGTGAAGTAGGATTTAGGATGTCCCGCTGGTGTACCTTAGGCCGTTATATATCGATGACCGACGATGTGAGGGAGTAGTGTAATGAGAGGGTTCCTTGTTTGGATTTCGCTTTGTGAGACGTCCCACGCATGAAATCGAGCAAATGTCGAAAGTTGAGAGAGGTCTTGGTCACTAAGGACAAAGTTAGGATAGTACTTTTTATACGTGGGTAGGTAAACACATCAATCATAGGATTATTAGGAAGTAAGTTCAACAGATTTAGTAACCCCGACGTAAGGAGTTAGTTAAGAAGATTAGTGGATTAACTTGGAAGAAGGATTGGATTTCCATGTATAGGAAGAATTGAATTTTTTGGGTTAGGAAAACCCATGTGTGAGTATTACGCCGAGGAAATAAGGCCCATTATTTAAAGAGAATGTATGTGTTGGACGTTTACAATAGTTGTGTAGAGAAGCATGGGTTATAAGGTGTGTTGGAACCCTGGTAAGTTGATTTTATATACCGCCTAAAATACAAGGGGCATAGTATATAAAGTTGAAGATTATACTACAAGGCAGTATAAGTGGAATAGTAATGGGTCGGAAGGAAAGTCATAAGAGGTACACGATAATCCAATTGTATGGGTAAATAAGGGGTAGCATGCCCAAGATAAGTGATGAGACTGACGGGAGTAGTCAAGCATTAGAGTAATTTCCTTTTTAAGGGAAATTAGGTATCCTGATATAGATGAGCGGACGTTTAGAATCGTGATTCTTTGATGAGATTTAGACGTTTGAGCAATGGCTATAGGCTCATTTTCTCTATATGTGCTACTAGAAATAATGAGTGTGATGTGACGTTAGAGTCACCTTTATGACCGAGGTAGAGATTTAGCTAGGTTCATGGGTAAACTAGTGCATTAGAGTATGGGCCTTGAGATAGGTGGGTACCGAACGAATGTATGGTTGACGTGTGATTAGCGATCCTAGGTTGGTAGTACTAGTCGTATCCGAATTTCGCTGATGAAATTCCGTTGTAAGGGGGAGTATGTAATACCCCATACTTTTATGGATAATTTAAATTTCATAAATGAGTAAAATTGGGAGGTTTGAGGAATTTCTCTGAGAAATAATTTTTGGAATTTAGGAGGGTTACATGATTTTTGATGTATGTTATATTTACTTTTTGGATTAAGTAAATAAGTCGGGCCATTTTAATTACATGTCGCAGTTGGGTAAAGCGACAAATGATAATATTGTAATTGGAAAACCCGCATTGACGTGTATTGGGTTTAATTAGTGGATTGCGGTCAAGTACCTCGGATGGATATTTTGAGTGCGCGGTTGATTTTAGAATGGTTGAGATAGTCAGAATAGAGTATCTGGGAGTAGTGTTTGGAATTCGGGAATTTTTGGACCAGTAGGGACTCGTAATTGAGTAAACGAGTCATTTTTGGGTTTAATAAGGGATAAACCCTTTTGTCTCTTATAAAAGACACGAGAGAGTGGGAGAAATGAAAGAAAAAGAGAAAAGAGATAGGAGAGGAAACGAAAAGAGAAAAGAAGAAGAAAATGGAGATTTCGGCCAAACTCCGCAGGATTTGACTCGAGGTCGTCGAATTTTATCCTCCAAGCAAGTGTGTACTTGATTTATTTCATTTTGTGTATATATCTCATATTATAGTTGGTAAACTATATGATTTTGGGTTAGATCCCTTAAAATAAATTTGGGAAACATTGAGTATGAGTTTACATATTGATGTAATGTAAACTCTTATTGATTTTAGTGTTAAATTCATATAAATGGAGTGAATTAATTAATTGAAATGGGGGAAATGGCAAAACTAGGGTTTAATGGGTTTTTGGATTCAAATCTGAGAAAATTGGTTTAATCCCCTATTTAACTGATGTGTTGGTTAGAAATAAAGGTTTAGATGTTTGTGAGAAGGTTGGTGTAGAGTAGAAACCATGAAAATGGAGTTTGGGGTGGTTTATTGAGAATTTGGAGAACTGATTTTTGAGGATCTGGTATGATCGGCCGACCATGCCCCTATCGTCGGTCGACCGCATTTAGGAAGAAGGGCCTACTGATTGGTTTGTTAGGCTTAATTACAAATCGCAGTCGACCAACACTCTAATTTCAGCCCAAGGTTTTGGAGATTGTTATTACTTCTCCTCTTTGAGTTTAAAGTTTAGGGGCTTTTTAAATTAGAGTATTAAAGAGAGTTATGTTCTAAAGGATTTGAGGAATTGTAAATTGACCTTGGATTATTTAAGAGTTTAATCCGGGGTATGGACTTATCGAATGTGTAGGAAGTGAGTGATAATTGGAGAAATTATTCGGTAAGCGTATATGGGTATATTTATGTGGATGGAATAGATAGGGTCCATCTGTAATTGGGTAAATCCTATGAGGCCACTAGGATGGAAAATTAGGGTATAGGCTAAAGATAAGTTAAGGGTATACTTATTATATGGTTATGAATTGGGATATTTGAAGAGTATATAAATCCTTAACAGTGATCAAGGTTTGGGGTATATCTATGTACGGGAATACTTAAATATCATTATGAGATTGGCAATGATATCCATGTATATAGATTTGAGGAGTGATAAATGTATACACACACACACACACACACACACATATATATATATATATATATATATATATATGTGTGTGTGTGTGTGTGTGTGTGTGTGTGTGTGTGTGTGTGTGTGTTGTGTGTGAAGCATACCCTCTCTAATGCTATCATGGGAAGTTGTGTGATGTGGGTGAGGCCCCTGTCTTGAGGAGCAAGGAGCGTATAGTACCCAGGTCATAGCGACCAATATTATATTGTGTGATTTTATTAGGGGTGGGACATGGTGGGTGTGTTTCATCTCATTCCCAGGGAGGAATTATGACCGCTTCCCATATGTTGTGATTTGGTTTTTACCATGGCGGTGATATTTAGTCCGACCGCTGGTACCCAAGATGGTATGTGAGTAATGCCCTAGAAAATGATAGCATTGAGAGACAGCATCCTCGAGTCATATCTCGTTGGGATGGTTATTATACTTGTGTTATAGTATAATACATGTGTATGAGAATAAGAATATATATATATATATATAAAGAGAGTAAAGAGATAAAATGAATAAGGATTTATTCTCAATCCGGGAGATTTTATCCGGACATAAATTGTGATATGAATAATAAATGAGTATGTTATGTATATGTTTTTATATGAGTATGTATATATATACATTGTGTACTAAGGGTCTAATAGATCTCGATGATCGACACTGCCAAGTAGTAGTGTAAAGGGGGGGTTATTTGTTTGGATTTTGCTCCGCGAGACACCCCACGCACGAACATGACACAGTGTTAAGACTGGGGAGAAATTCAGCCCTTAGTACTCGGATCAATTAGGATTTTTTTTTAGTTTTGATGGAACGGATTAGTTAGGTAGGGTAGCTTAACCAGGTTGTCTTTTGGTATGCGATAGGTGTGACCTATTAGAATAGAGGTGAGGAGTATCTCATGGGAGTGTGATACCAATTTAAATATGAGTTAAACATATTTTTCATAAATAAAGTATTTTTGCACTTGCAAAATATTTTCGCAACTCGGGCTCTGACCCGTTTCTATATTTTCCCTGTTTTTCTATATATATATATATATATATATATATATATATATATATATATATATATGTAGGTGTCCAGACATAGGGATGCTTGGATGGTGATTCCTTCAAGTCAGACGTCTGCTGTAGCAGTTGTGGATGCATGCAGGTTTACTATAGACGCTTATATCCTTTTAATTTATATAGGGGCTACTGTATACATACTCGAGCCAAAAACCCAACTGCATTTATTTATTATTTTATCACCTTTTATGCGTATTAGATTGGGTTGTATTATTGTTAAACCAAGTGTTTGGTTATTTTATTTCATTTTAAGTTTCATATATATAAACTGTGTGATGGTTTTACTTTGTTGGTTTGATTAAAAAGATTAGTTCAATAAAATTTTGACGCCATCCTAATAGGTTATTAGTAATTAAATTGGTTTTCGACAGCGATGCTAATAATGAACCATATGAGACTCCTGTTTTAATTTTGTACAAGATTGATCGCCCGGCATTTTATTAGGCGGGGTGTTACAGTAATCCACAAAACATTTCAGCTCTATTCACCACAAAACAAGACAAACCCTATCACAAAACATTTATAACTCCAAAAAACATCTATGCAGCTGTTCCTCTAGGAGTATATATGTGGCTGTCCTACTAGGCGGTTCTGTTCGGTTCCAGCATCGGTATGTCCTCCTTAGTGGTTCGATTCATTTTTGGTGCAGTCCTCTCTTATTTTCAGTTTTGTCCACTCCTATATTCAGTGTTGTCCTCTCCCATTTCTGGTAATCCCATTTTTGACTCTGTCCACTCTTTATTTTTTTTCTTTATTTTTACCTAATGAAAACATTATAATGAAAGTTTGATTCTCATTACTTGATGTTTTGTATAACTTATAAATATGAAAGTTTTGTATAGAAAGTAACGTATTGATGTTTTGTATACTCCAATATTCAATCTGAAAGTTTGATTTTCTTTATAAACTCATGATATTCATTAAAAGGTTAAGAGGTATTGATTTTGTTTTACATGTTAACAGGTATTAATTTTTACATATTAGGATATTTTTGCAAATTGTTGATTTAATTTGTCATGGGCAATTAAATTTTGATGTAATTATTTTTTCTTGTTTTTTCATCACTAATATGTCCTCAGTTCATTTTTTCCTCCATTTTACATGGGGGGTTGTTCTTGTTTTTTTATATGTTAATAGGTATTTCAATTCTATTTGAGTTAATACATTCTTCTTCTTATTTATCTTCACTGACTAACATTTGTATTTTTTTTTCATTCGGCAGATCTGAAAATGAACTCAAAATCAACCTTGTCTAATGTTAATGAGGAAAAAGGTCAAAATCATTTGAAGTTGGGGAGAAGAAAAGGGTGAGATTTTCAGAACCTCTTGAGAATAAATTAAATATAAATGAGGTAATTGTGTATTTTATTTTGTTAGATTTATTTTGTTTATTAGTTTGAATTTGTTTATTTTTTGTAGTCTTACTTAAATGGTGTTATGATTTTTTTAGGTTGAGAGTGGAGACGATAGTTCTTGCGAAGATGATGACATTGTTGAAGTTAATGTGAAACTACAGCCAGAGACATAAGGGGATTTAGTCAACCAATGTAGGGAACGTCGGTTCGTGGTATGGAATTTTTTTTACCTTCTTCCCGTTGGTGATGATGGAAAAGAAAGAGCCAAATGTAAAAAATATTCAAAAATTTACATGTATTCTTATAGGAATGGGATGGGTAGTTTGAGAAAACATATGAAAAAGTGTCCAAAGAGGGATAAAAATGACATATCCTAAATGTTGATGAATCACTCTCGTGGGTATATGTCAATGCGCTCTTCTAAATTTGAGCCTAAAAAATTTAGGGAGTTAGTTAGCCAGGCCATTGTAATGCATGATTTACCATTTCAGTTTGTAGAGTAGGAGGGTATTAAGGCAATTTTTCGTTACTTATATAAGGATGTGATAACTATCTCAAGAAATACCGCAAAGGCCAGAGTCTTAAAAATGCATAAAAGGAAGAAGAAGAAATTAAGAAAAAAGATTGAGTTAGCTCCCGATATGGTTTCTTTGACATCCGATTTATGGTATTCAATTAACACAGATGGATTTGTTTGTGTCACATCATATTTTGTTGAGAAAGATTGGAACTTGTAAAAAAGGATTCTCAATTTTCAATTGATGCCATCTCCACAAAAAGGTATTTTTTTAACCGAAAAAATATCCAATTTGTTGTCTGAGTGGGGAATTAGGATGAAGTTTTTTACTATCACATTAGACAATGCATCAAGCAATGATAGATTTGTTGAATTGATAAAAAGTCAATTAAATAATGAAGGATCACTTTTAAGTAAGGGTGATTATTTTCATATTCGATCTTGTGCTCGTGTTTTAAATTTAATAGTTCAAGATGGTTTAAAAGCTAGAGGAAGGGGTGGGAAAGGTGCGGGAGTATGTGAAGTATGTAAACGGCTCACAAGTTAGAAAAGCAAAATTTATGGAATGTCTGAAATTTGTTCATTTGAATGCAAAAAGAGGATTGCGTCAAGATGTCCCTACTAGGTGGATTGCAACATTTTTAATGATATAGAGTGCTATATTTTACCATCGTGCATTTGTTCATTTATCACTAAGTGGCTCAAATTTTTTTCATTGTCAAAATGAAACTGAGTGGGGAAAGATTGAGAAAATTTTTAAGTTTTTCAAGGTTTTCTATGAAGTGACTTGCATCTTCTCCGGAAATAAATACCCTATCGCTAACTTGTATATTACTTTTGTTTCCATGATTGAGTTCACTTTAAGAGAAGAAATGCAAAGTTCAAATGTCTTTATGAAGCAAATGGCATGTAAAATGTATGAGAAATTTTGCGAGTATTGGTCAGATTATAATTTGCTTTTGGCAATGGACGCGATTTTGGATCCTCATCTCAAATTTCAATATGTTGAATTCACTTACCAAAAAATTTATGGTATCAATAATTATCAAAGTCGTATTGTTAAAGAAAAGTTGTTTGATCTTTTAGGTGAATACATGAGCAACTCTACTATGGGCGAGAACACATCTAGTACAACAGTAGATGGATGTAAGAAAGTTAGTGATGAGAAGACAAATGCTACCGCACTAAGTCGAACCACTAAAAACATGTTCGAGGTAAATATTCATTGTTGTTTTTTATTACAAAAGTTGATGTTCTTTTAGTAAATGCAAAAACAGTGGTGATTTTTTTTTATAAAAAAACATGTTTTTTAATTACAAAAGTTGTTGTTTTAAGTAAATGTAAACACATTACTATTTTTTATGAAAAAACATTACTGTTTTTTTTTATGAAATAACATTGCTGTTTTTTTATTAGAAAAGTTTTTGTTTTTTTAGTAAATACAAAACAATGTTGTTTTTTTATGAAAAAACATTGCTATTTTTTTTATGAAAAAACATTGTTGTTTTTTTATTACAAAAGTTGTTGTTTTTTATTACAAAGGTTGTTGTTTTTTTAGTAAATGCAAAAAATTGTTGTTTTTTTGTTTTTTTAGCAGTTCTCTTCTTATTAGAGTCAAGCACTTTCTTCAATAAAAAAGACACAACTTAAGATGTATTTAGATGAACCAAGGAGTGACTTAGTAGAAGAATTGGATGTTTTAAGTTTTTGGAGAGCTCATCAATACTGATACCCTGATCTAGAGTGTATGGCTCGTGATGTCTAAAGTGTCCCTATATCCACAGTCGCATCGGAGTAGGCCTTTAGTAGTGGTGGTCGTGTTCTTGATTAATATTGGAGCTCACTTAAGCTTGAAATTGTGGAGGCACTAATTTGTACTAGAGATTGGCCTTTTGGAATTAATGATAAATTTCTATTTATTTATAATTCGATTTTTTAATAAAACGATTTTCACTTCTTAATCATTTTGGATTTTTTTACTAATAAGGTGATTTGGAGCTAAATTTGCTTGAGCTCACTGAAGATATCATAGAATTGGATAAAGGGGAAAGTAATTCATCGGATACTATCAAGGTTAATACATGCCATTTTTAATATTTTATTAGATTCACTTGTATTACTAATTTGTTTTATTCTAAAAATGCTTATATTTTTTTCATAGGAATGATAGTGTTCATAATGATGGAAGAAAGAATGATGCAAGCACTGAGGAGAGTAGTGATCTTTTAAAGACTTTATTAGTTGTCATCTTAGCTAAAAACTTTAAGTATGTTTGAAATTTTTTGGAACTTTTAGTGGTTGAGATTATATAAATTTTGGTTGCGCTTGCTTATTGTGATGTAATTCGTAGTTGTACATTCTTACTATATAATTTTTATGTATTATGGAATTTTTACAAATTATTGATTTAATATGTAATACAATAAAGCATGAATTGAAAAAATATGCTACGAATTGTGTCGTTTCAATCGTGTCGTGTCATGTTAGAAGCGGTTCGGGTTATAAAAAATAACACGACATCATGTTATGTCATGTTCGTGTAACTAAAAAATATTTCTTGTCGTGTCAGGTTGGTTCTGAACCCGACTTAATAACAAAGTTTTCCACCCCTAAGTATTACCCATATTTTTTAGCCCTCCGAGAAGCAAGAATGGAGATTGAAGAAAGTATTGCAAAGATAGAACCTTAGCCAAAGAAAGTATCCGGATAGTTCACTCCGAGAAAATATGAGAAGCCTTCTATAGTCTCGACCATCAACATCTCTCAGACTATTACCTCTTGGGTTCTAGAAAGCCGTGATAATCCAATCAGAAAAGATTACACCAAGATTCAAGATCCCACTCTCTAAAGTCTACCAAGCCTTGTTGGGTCGAAATCTCATCAAACATTTGGACCCTCGTCCATTATCAAACCCACTTCCCAAAATTTTCAAACCCGACGCCCAATGTGATTTTCACTAAACTTCCGTCCATACCACTGTTTAGTGCTTCCATCTCTGGATTGTAATTCAAGGTTTAATTGACCAGGTTGTCATTGCCCCATCGGCCAATGCCAAGACAAAATCCTCTCACAATCCACTTACAAATGATATAAATGCCATAATCCTATAGGACGACCCGAAATTCAATCCATCTACCCAGATTTTTCCTAGTAAAGCACCCGTCATACCCATATTTTCACCCAAACCCTTAAAGTCTGCCCATATTTTCTCCTGCACCCTACCTTTTTTCTCGACCAAGCTCGATCACTTCTCACAAGAGTGTGTATATCCATTCGTACTCGATCCGTAGGGAACAATATGGAATTACCAGTAATACTGAACCTGTATCTAGAGTTTAGGCTGAAATTATCCTCTAAAATGACCATTGACTGTCAGAACTTTAGCACCCTATTCATGGAATCTCGAAAATGGGCTCGAGAGTAAGATTATTGGGTGGTACCCGTTGATGAAGTCATTTAGATGATGCAGTACATATTATGGTAGACTTGTTCTGATGGACCAATGAGATTCGTAGTATATCCTAGTTACTTGATGCTTTAAAGCTACAAGGGCAGGTGGTTCCTTCACTTCTGCACCTCCCTGTTGAGTGGTAGGATCATTGAGGTTATGGAATACATTGAATTCTCATGGAATGAACACATTGCTGCCACCGGATGGGGGGATAAATTTGAATGCTTAGATGAAGAACCAAGACAAGAAAATGTCAGTTCAATAATCATAGTGTGTGGGATGATATCTTTTGAAGATCTTCTAGGGGATCAAATCAATAAAGTGTCTTAACAACTCAAAATAGATGAAGAAATGGGGTTTCTATTTTCCCCTCCTTCGTGAACCATATGACAAGATTTGGGAGACACTACTAGAGTTCGAATTCTCAGTCAGCGGGGATAGATAAAGGAAAGGGAGTGTCCAAGAAACTCCCCATGCCAGAAATAACTATCGAGGAAAGCAAGATCCTCGACCAGCTCAAGAAAACTCAGGCCAACATCACCTTATGGGGACTCTTCATGTCTTCCTAGAAACACCAAAATGCTTTGATAAAAAATTTTATCGGCCCATAGTCCCTCCTTCCACCACTCCAAAAAAAGTCGTGAATCTGGTTGGATCCTTAACCTCTACTATATTTCTCTCTTTCTCTAGAAAAAAAATCCCAAAATTTAGTTCTAATCATCTTTGTTGAGGTAAAGAGGAAGACAGTCCCGTTCTCACTCGTCGACAACGGATCAACACTCAATGTTTGCCCATTAAGAAACTTCAACTGCTTTGGTTTGAAAATAAGTGACCTTGATCCAAATTCCGTCGCAGTGCATGCCTCTGATAACACCCGTCGAGAGGTGATGGGATCCATAACACTCATAATAGGGGCTTGTGACACCCTGCCCAATTAAGTATAGGGTGATCAGTCCTTTACCAATTTAAAATAGGATATACGATTTGTTCATTCTTATCATCACTGTCGAAAATAATATAATCCATTTTAATCACTTATAATATAATTAAGCTAAGTGTCAACAACATTTTCCCCCTTTTTAATAAAACCATTTAACCATAACATTCCAAGTATAACTTATAAACCATTCACCATACATAGGAATATAATAAGTACTGAACAAGAATTAAATACAGAATTTAATAAGACTGGGTAAAACCTCCGAGTTTAAAACTCCAAACTATAAAATAAACTAAATAGAATATTTCTGATAAAAGACTAGAAGCGGGCGACACATGCCCTAAATAGGCACTCTAAATGAAACTGAATGGAAATGATAGATGCGTCTACTACAAGGACCTACGATTTTTACAATAGCTGTAGCACGTCTGACAATCCAATCTCTAATTCTGTTATGTAACACCCCGCCCACCCGGAGAAAGCGAACAGAGCGCTAATGTGATAAAATAAATCCAAATCCACAAGTGACAAGGTATAGAGCATCTAAAAACCCACAACAATAAGAGAGGAAACCACTAATCTCAAATCTCTTCAAATTTAATACAACAAAGTCTCTCGAATATAAAATACAACATCTAACTCGAAATAAAATAAATCTCAATGCTCTATACATAAAAATAATACAAATCTTTCCCAAGCAATCCTCGCTAAAATCAATCTCCATAGCGCCCCAAAATCCGCGCTAACCTGCCACTAAAAGAAAATATGGGGAAGTACACAATACGACAGCAAAGATGCTCAACAAATATATTAACGATGAATAAAGCGTAACAATATGAGTACGACATATTCAAATCAAATGCGAATCTCAATATCATATATCAATAAATTTCTCAATAACACATCAATGGGTAACCAGGCCTCACCCCATCCGCATATGCTTTATCAAGACATAGCCCGGGATGCAGAAATTTTGGAGGGTGCCCAACCTCCGTGCCATATTAAAATCTCATGACAACGTGCTTAATAACAACATGAATCAAAATAATTCAACAATTATTTTTCCAGATTTCAATGAATTTAACAATTCAAATATGAGTTCAATTAACAAGAAATCAACGGAATAACTCTCGAGAGATTTAAAGGAGCATATTGTGTAAAACCCCATACCTTAAAATCATTGCATGAATCGTCATATAAAATCATCCTCAACATCTGATCGCACCATCACGTTCCTCTTGCGAATGTAATCAAATTATGTTCTAGCCCCAACACGAGATAACTCCAAATACTCCTATTTTGAAAACATAGAAAAAGAAGATCCAAAAATTATTCGGATTGCCAATCCGACTTCAGATTTGGATTCTAGACGAAAAATTGAGTCAGGTATGTGTTTTGAGTTTTTTCTTAAATCTCATCCAAATGCACTCAAAAATAAGATCTAAACATTCCAAAATGACTCTTCTCATTCCACTCGTTTTTGCCTCTTTTGATTTCGTTTTTAAACTCTCTTTTTCATCTCTCTTTCCTTATAATCAACCATAATATTCCTTATATAGCCCCTCTCTAAAACCCTAGCTTAGAGCCTAAGCTAACGCATATTACTATATTGTCGTTTAATATAAAATCGTCAACTTTACATATTTAAAGCCTTACAAAATGTTTAAAAGCCAATTAAATTTGAATTTAAATATTCGATTCATTTCAAATAAAAATAATAAAAATATAACGATTATTAAAATAATAATATTATAAAAATTTTATACCATTTTCATAAATAAAGCCCTCAAAATTACAGGGTATTACATACTTCCCCCCTTGAAAAGGAATTTCGTCCTCGAAATTCGATGAAACCTAACACTCGAAAAAAATGCTACTCGATTCTTTTTTTCAAAAATCACACACTAAAGTCCTCAAATTAATTCTAAACATCCTCACCACAATGCCTAACACATCCTCAAAAAATTTCTATCTCCAATGAAAACATATCTAAGCCGCATGTTAGACCCAATACCCAAGATCCAAGGGTTATCGTATACCTAAGCTCTGATACCATTTGTAACACCCCGCCCCCCCGGAGAGAGTGAACGGAGCGCTAATGCAATAAAAGAAATCCAAATTCTCAAGTGACAAGGCATAGAGCATCTAAAAACCCACAACAACAAGAGAGGAAACCACTAATCTCAAATCTCTTCAAATTCAATACAACAAAGTCTGTCGAATATAAAATACAACATCTAACTCGAAATAAAATAAATATCAATGCTCTATACATAAAAATAATACAAATCTTTCCCAAACAATCCTCTCTAAAATCAATCTCCATAGCGCCCCAAAATCCGCGCTAACCTTCCACTAAAAGAAAATATGGGGAAGTACACAATACGACAGGAAAGATGCTCAACAAATATATTTACGATGAATAAAGCGTAACAATATGAGTACGACATATTCAAATCAAATGCGAATCTCAATAACATTTATCAATAAATTTCTCAATAACACATCAATGGGTAACCAGGCCTCACCCCATCCGCATATGCTTTATCAAGACATAGCCCGGGAAGCAGGAATTTTGGCGGGTGCCCAACCTCCGTGCCATATTAAAATCTCATGACAACGTGCTCAATAACAACATGAATAATACCACATGAATAAAAATAATTCAACAATTATTTTTCCAGATTTCAATGAATTTAACAATTCAAATATGAGTCCAATTAACAAGAAATCAACGGAATAACTCTCGAGAGATTTAAAGGAGCATATTGTGTAAAACCCCATACCTTAAAATCATTGCATGAATCGTCATATAAAATCATCCTCAACATCTGATCGCACCATCACGTTCCTCTTGCGAATATAATCAAATTATGTTCTAGCCCCAACACGAGATAACTCCAAATAGTCCTATTTTGAAAACTTAGAAAAATCAGATCCAAAAATTATTCGGATTGCGAATCTGACTTCAGATTTGGATTCTAGACGAAAAATTGAGTCAGGTATGTGTTTTGAGTTTTTTTCTTAAATCTCATCCAAATGCACTCAAAAATAAGATCTAAACATTCCAAAATGACTCTTCTCATTCCACTCGTTTTTGCCTCTTTTGATTTCGTTTTTAACCTCTCTTTTTCATCTCTCTTTCCTTATAATCAGCCATAATATTCCTTATATTGCCCCTCTCTAAAACCCTAGCTTAGAGCCTAAGCTAACGCATATTACTATATTGCCCTTTAATATAAAATCGTCAACTTTACATATTTAAAGCCTTACAAAATGTTTAAAAGCCAATTAAATTTGAATTTAAATATTCGATTCATTTCAAATAAAAATAATAAAAATATAACGATTATTAAAATAATAATATTATAAAAATTATATACCATATTCATAAATAAAGCCCTCAAAATTACGGGGTATTACATGTTACCCCTGTGGCTGAGCACCTGGTATAATATATATATAGCAAAAGAGATAAGAGATGTAATAACGGGTCAGGGCCCAAGGTTTAAAAATGATTTAGGAAGTATTTAAAACTGGTTCTTAAAACAAGTCTTATACACATGTTAGTTATCGAACTCTCACATTAGCTTCTCAGCTCTCATCTATTGTGCATGCATAACGTACATCTAATTTTCCCCTAGTTATACCACCCAGTCTAACTAGTCCGAAGTCATTCTAATAGTATCTGTATCCACCAGTAGTATACCCGTATCGCCCATACAATACACTTTCAAATTACCCTATGTCGAACAGCTAATTAATATGTTTTCTCGTTTTCATAATAAATCTATTATACTCTTAAGATTTATTTTATATATCAACGTTTTCATCTCTACTAACTATATACAGTAGAATGATTTACAAGTTTACGTATATACACATATAGTCACATATTCCCTATATATATATATATATATATATTCTAATACTGCACCCCCGGACTAAGACCCATTAGCGCACCTAACCATAAAAATGTTGCACCCCCGGGTTATCACCCATTATTGCACTTATAACAATAATCTTGTACCCCCGGGTTATCACCCATTAATACACTTATAATAATATTCTTGTACCCCTGGGTTATCACCCATTAGTACACTTAATGATAGAATTCCTGCACCCCCGAGTTATCACTTATTAGTGCTCCTAATAATAAGATTCTTGCATCCTCGGGTTATCACCCATTAGTGCTCTTAACAATATTACCACATAATAGGCATACACACATCCTATTATAATTTATAGGTATTTCTCCAACCCATATATATATATATATATATATATATATACTTCTCATACGTATTTGAATCTCAACACTACGTATAGTATAAATATTTAGATTACTATCTCTCTCGTAATATCCAAGGTGCATTCTCTCTATACCGAAATAATTTAAAGTATTAATTCGCACATACTTTTCGAAATTCTATCTTATTTAAGTTTATTATCGGGCAGCCTCTCTCACTCCAATAAACCGGTAAACTCAAAACTGGACTCTAACAAAATTCCCAGAAATTCACCCTGTCGTTCGAACCAGATGGCATGTTGTTTGAACGACTGCCACGTGTCGCTCGAGCGACTTCACGCGAGATACTTATCTCGTCTGAACGACTTCGCGGGAGACCTACTGTTTCGTCTTCTTCACAGAATTTCAGCATTTTCTACCATTTTTTAACCTAAAACCCTCTAAGATTCAACACCTCATCATCAATATCCATCAACACATAACAGATTATAAATCATTCCTAACATGCTAGGATCATTAATTCGTCATTAATCATCATAATTATATAAAATACCGAAATTAATTCACATGAACCCTAGTTTCCAAAATTTCAATTAAAGAACCTAATCAACCCAGATTCATTCATCAATATATGGTTCAATTCGTAGTTTATCCTCTACGTACATGAAGGAATATCCACAACTAATTGCCCAGCCTCTAATCATCATTTAAACTCCATTTTTCACCCAATTAACATGTAAATCAATGATTAATTTTACCTACTCTAATATGAGTATGATTATTGCTAAAAGAAAGCAAGTAATAAACACTTGCCTTAAATCGAAGGTCTGAATCCTTTGGTGAAGTTATTTGTGTTTCTCGTCTTCCGATCTATACGATGGTGGTGGTGGTTATGCAAGGTGGTGCTAATTGGTTCCCTTCCTTGGGAATTTTCTCTCCCACACCCTCTGTGGATGGCTCTCCCTTGATTTTTGTGTAACTTAACCCTAATGGAACACCCGTAGATGATATAATTATTCTCTAATTTTCGTCCATTTAATTTTCCCAAAAATCCAAATTATAAAACTACCCCTATGGGGTGCCGTTTTGGCCTAAAATCTCTCGGAGTCCAAATAAAATACCCGGATAGAGTTTACCGACTATCTCGGCCCTCCCGGACTCAACGATGCACTTGAAATCACCGTACGAGTTACATAAAAATAATTTATATGTATATTCCATTCAATTAGTCCCAACACGACTCACACGCGTGTCAGACTTAAATTACAAAACTGTCGTATATTTCACTCTTGGTAATTTATCAAATTTCATAATTCCATATTACATATCATCCAGTAATATTAAATCAATAAGTATTAACCCTTGTCATGCTAGTTAATATTTATTTTTAAATCCGGATTAATTAACAATTATATTCTCACATTTTAATTCAATTAATCCCATTATAATAATTAATCTCATAATTATTTAAATCGTAAAAAAATATGGGGTATTACATACTTCCCCCTTATAACGGAATTTCATCCCGAAATTCAGAAAATAAGGTATACCTGGTACAAATAAGTCTGGATATTTCTCTTGCATATTCGCCTCACGCTGCCAAGTAGATTCCTCCACATTGTGATGCTGCCACTGCACTCGAACAAGTGGAACTACCTTTGAGCTCAGCCTCCTCTCACTATAATCTAGGATAGCCATCGATCTCTATTCATATGAACTGTCTGGATGTAACTCAATCTCCTTAATTGCGATGTGAGTGTGTGCTAACTCATCCCGAAGATACTGCCTCAGTGACGAAATGTGGAACACATCATGGATACGATGCAAGTGTTCCAGCAACCCAAACCTATAAGCAACTGGTCCGACCCTCTTTATAATAGGGAATGGTCCTACATATCTCAGAGCCAATTTCCCTTCCTTCCCAAATCTCATTACTACCTTCATCGGAGATACTCTCAACAAAACCTGGTCCCTCACTGCGAACTCTCGGAAGGACCTGTTAGCATCGTCGTAGCTTTTTTGTCTGTCCTGGGCTACCCGTATGCAATTTTGAATCATATCGATCCTGATCAGTGTATTCTGAATCACCTTTGTCCCGAGTAGCTTGTTGTCTCCCGCCTCCATCCAACAAGCTGGAGAACGACAGGATCTACCGTACAATGCCTCGAACGGGGCCATGCCAATCGTAAACTGATAGGAGTTATTATAAGCAAACTCCATCAGTGAAGATACTTCTCCCAACCTCCCCCAAAGTTAAGGATACACATGCGCAACATGTCCTCGAGCATCTGATTAATGCACTCAGTCTGCCCATCAATCTGCGGGTGATATGATGTACTCAATCGCAACTTCGTACCCATAGTCTTCTGGAAACTCCCCTAAAAATGAGATGCAAACGTCTTGTCTCTATCTGACACGATATCAAGGGTTACACCATGTAACCTTACTATCTCTGTAATAAATAGCTTGGCATACTGTCCTGCCGTATAGTCTGTCCTGACGAGAAAAAGTGGGCTACTTTAGTCAACCGATCCATAATAACCCGTATAGAATCGTGCCCCCTCTGCGAAGTGGGCAACTCGATAATAAAATCCATGGAAATGCCTTACCATTTCCACGTAGGAATTTCCAACGGCTGAAGCAAACCTGATGGTCTCTAGTTGTCCACTTTCACTAGTTGACTAGTGGTACACTTGGAGACGAACTCCGCGATGTCTCCCTTCATTCCGCTCCACTAATACTGCTGCCTCACATCCTGGTACATTTTGTCCCCATCGGGGTGTACCACAAATCGAGACCCCCAGAGCTCACCGAATAAGACTCGGCTCCACCGACTAAAAGCTATATAATCCTTTCCGGGCAAAAAAGGTCTGTCGCATGTGCCTGTGCCTGAACCACCCTCATCACTATCTGCGATGTGACAGTCATAGATGATATGAAGGACCTGGCATTTTCATCCTGGTGCCCCAATTCCTTCCATTTTACTTTCCACACCTCAGATGTCTCATCTACCGGTCAACGGCTCAACGTATCAGCAACTACATTAACCTTCCCCGGGTGATAGTGTATCTCGAACTGATAATCTTTTACAAACTCAAGCCACCTGCGTTGATGCATATTCAACTCTTTCTGCGTGAACAAGTACTACAATGACTTGTGGTCTATAAATAAGCAAAACTATTCCCCTAATAAATTATGCCTCCAAATTCGAAGCGCAAACACGACTGCTGCCAGCTCTAAGTCGTGGGTGGGGTAATTTTTCTCGTGAGGCTTAAGCTTCCGGGAAGCAAAATCTATAGCTTGCTCCTCTTGCTGGAGTACTCCCCCAAGCCCTTGTAAGGATGCGTCAGTATAAACCAGGTACTCCACCTCTACCTTGGGAAGTACTAGTACGGGTGCTGAAGTTAACTCATCCTTAAGCTCATCGAACGACAACTGACATGCATCATCCCAAATAAACGATACACCCTTATAAGTCATATTCATCAACGGGACTGCAATCTTCGAGAATCCCCAAATAAACCGTTTGTAGTAATCGGTTAATCCCAGAAAACTCCGCACCTTCGTCGGTGTCGTGGGGTATCCCCACTCCCTCACCGTTGATACCTTACTAGGATCCACAGATATCCCTCTCTCTGATATAATGTGTCCCAAAAACTGTACCTCCTGCTGCGAAAATTCACATTTCTCATATTTGGCGTACAACTCATATTCTCGTAAGGTCTGCAGAACCATACTTAAGTGCTCAGCATGTTCCTCCTCGGTGCGGGAATAAATCAAGATGTCATCTATGAAGACAATGACAAACCGATCTAAAAACTCTCTGAATACTCTATTCATCAAGTCCATAAATATTGTTGGGGCGTTGGTTAGCCCAAATGTCATAACTCTAAATTCATACGACCCATACCTCATCAGAAAAGTAGTCTTAGCCACGTCCTTCTCCCTGATGCGTAGCTGATGATACCCGGATCTCAAGTCTATCTTCGAGAAGTGGGTTGCTCCTCTCATTTGGTCGAACAAGTCGTCGATGCGAGGAAACGGATACTTATTTCGTATCGTGACTTTGTTAAGCTCCTGATAATAAATACAAAGTCGTAGGGACCCAACCCTCTTCTTCGCAAACAGAACTGGGGCACCCCAAGGCGAGGTACTCCTACGGATGAAGACCTATCCCAATAACTGTTCTATCTGATCTTGTAACTCCCTCATATCTGTCGGATCCATATGGTAAGGCGCGCGTGCTATTGGACGAGTGCCCAGTGTCAAGTCTATCATAAAATCGATCTCCCTACTTGGAGGCAACCCCAACGTGTCCTAAAATACATCAGCAAACTCGCAGACGATCGGAATTGAATCGAGTGGAACCACTACTGCAGAGGTCTCATCCTCTATCTAAAATAAGTGGGTGGATGAACCTCCTTCGGAATGAGGCATTGCCACTAAGAACATCTCCTAGATTGGAATGACGAACACAATACTCCTACTGAAGCAATCAATCATGGCCCTATACACGACTAGCCAATCCATGCCAATAATGGCATCGAACTCAGACATATCTAACACTAGCATATCATCCGGTAATAACAAACTGCCAATCTCTATGCCTACTCCCTGGCATATGAAGAAAATCAGTGACCCACTACCTTACGGTGAGTCTACACATGTCACTGTACTCTCTCTCGTGCCTAACAATCCAGTGGCCCATGCAAATCTAGTGGCTATAAATGAATGTGATGCCCCCGTGTCAAATAAGATACGACCCAAAGTACCATGGATAGAAAACTTACCCTCCACTATAGGTGGTTCCTATGGAACTACGGCCTGGTGGACGTTAAAGACACGTCCATAGTACAACTACCCCTACTGTGGGAAAAATTGGACTTAGAGATGGTGTTGGTAGGGTGGTGGGAAAAATGGGTCTCTGGGGCTCCTGGTGAGCACCCTGCTGCCTAGGAACTCTTTCCTTATTAGGGAAATCATGTTTCTTATGGCTAGTCTTGCCATAGGGATAACATTTCCCGATGAAGTTTTCTCCCCTCTATCCCTGATAGCCTCGGCCCTACTGGCCATTACCACCCCTAACTTAGCCCTGCTGGACCTGCTGCTAGCCTTGTTATTAGCCCTGGTGGCCTTGCTTCCAACCCCCATGACCATGCCTAAAACCTCCAAAATGAAACCTCTTAACAGACTCCCCCTGCTGGGAACCCTGCCTCTGACTCTGCTCAACTGGTGTCCCACTGTCACTACCTCCCCCTATTTTGCCCAACTGGCTAGGCTCTCCCCCTCGCTTTCTTCCCTTAGCATGGAAGCGGTTGTCCTGACGATGCAATAAGGCTGCATTCAGAACATCTATATATGAGTGTAGGGAAAGGTTACCCAATAGATGCTGGCGTATCCTCCACATCAAGCCATCCATGAACATCTGAATGCACTTCTCCTCAGTAGGCACCTCATCCGGTACCATGTTTGCCAATCGCGTGAACTCCTCCCCGTATTTAACTATTCTCCCTTCCTGGGTGAGGTCTAAAAGTTTTCGCCTCATCTCAGTCTTAACGGCGAAAGGAAATAACTTGCGGTTGAATCGCACCCAGAAATCACTGATCGACATCAAATCGTGTTCCTCAGTAGTAGTAGTGTACTCCCACCCCTATAAGGCTTCCCCTCTCAGCTTGAAAGTAGCCAAAACTTGCCTCTGAACCTCAGTGCACTCATACATACGAAGGTGTTGCTATATGTCCTTCTTCCACTGAATAGAAATAACCACATCCGAACTACCCATGAACTCTGGGGGATATGCCCTCTGAAAGGACTCTCTCACTGGGGTGGGGCCTGCTGCACCACCGCTAAGGCTGCATGCACCGCTTGTGCAACTATCACGACAGCCTCTGCTGTGTACATTGTCCCCTAAGCCTGCACTGCCGACTGCTCTGACTGGGCTTGTCTGTCTCTTGGTGAATGTCGAGGAGGCATCTGAGATGAGAAAGAATTTTACTAGTCCATAGTTATTACTAAATCTCAAATAGCTGAAGACGTAATCGCATAAATAAGATCGCAACAGTCCAAAGATAGGGCTCTATATCAAAGGACGCAAAGCTGAAAACATAATAAGTCGTACAGATCCTAAAGGACTCTAGAACCTGATAATCTGATACCACCTGTGACACCCCGCCCAATTAAATATAGGGTGATCAGTCCTTTACCAATTTAAAATAGGATATACGGTTGGTTCATTCCTAGCATCACTGTCGAAAATAATATAATCCATTATAAACCCTTATAATATAATTAAGCTAAGTGTCAAAAACATTTTCCCCCTTTTTAATAAAACCATTTAACTATAACATTCCAAGTATAACTTATAAACCCTTCACCGTACATAGGAATATAATATGTACTGAACAAGAATTAAATACAGAATTTAATAAGACTGGGTAAAACCTCCCAGTTTAAAACTCCAAACCATAAAATAAACTAAATACAATATTTCTGATAAAAGACTAGAAGCGGGCGACACATGCCCTAAATAGGATGTCTAAATGAAACTGAATTGAAAGGATAGATGCATCTACCGCAAGGACCTACAGCTTCCATAATAGTTGTATCACGTCTGACAATCCAATCTCTAATTCTGGTACCCCTACGGCTGAGCACCTGGTATAATATATATATATATATATATATATATATATATATATATATATATATCAAAAGAGAGAAGAGATGCAATAAACGGGTCAGGGCCCGAGGTTTAAAAATGATTTAGCAAGTATTTAAAATTGGTTCTTAAAACAAGTCTTATACACATGTTAGTTATTGAACTCTCACATGAGCTTCTCACCTCTCATATATTGTGCATGCCTAAAGTACATCTAATTTTCCCCTAGTTATATCACCCAGTCTAACTAGTCTGAAGTTATTCTAATAGTATCCATACCCACCGGTAGTATACTCGTATCGCCCATACAATAAGCTTTCAAATTAGCCTATGTCGAACAACTAATTAATATGCTTTTTCATTTTCATAATAAGTCTATTATACTCTTAAGATTTATTTTATATATCAACATTTTCATCTCTACTAACTATACACAGTAGAATGATTCACAAGTTTACATATATATACATATAGTCACATCTTCCCTATATATATATATATATATATATATATATATAAATTCTAATACTGCACCCCCAGGCTAAGACCCATTAGCCCACCTAACCGTAATAATGTTGCACCCCCGGGTTATCACCCATTAGTGCACTTATAACAATAATCTTGTACCCCCAGGTTATCACCCATTAGTATACTTATAATAATATTCTTGTACCCCCAGGTTATCACACATTACTACACTTAACGATAGAATTATTGCACCCCCGAGTTATCACTCATTAGTGCTCCTAGTAATAAGATTCTTGCACCCCCGGGTTATCACCCATTAGTGCTCTTAACAATAATATCACATAATAGGCATACACACATCCTATTATAATTTATTGGTATTTCTCCAACCTACATATATATACTTCTCATGCGTATTTTAATCTTAACACTACGTATAGTATAAATATTTTGATTACTATCTCTCTCGTAATCTCCAAGGTACATTCCCTCTATACCGAAATAATTTAAAGTATTAATTCTCACATACTTTCCCAAAATTCTGTCTTGTTTAAGTTTATTATCGGCAAGTCTCTCTCACTTCAATAAACCGGTAAACTCAAAACTGGACTCTAAGAAAATTCCCAGAAATTCACCCTGTCGCTCGAACCAGATGGCATGTCATTTGAACGACTGCCATGTGTCGCTCTAGTGACTTCGCGCGAGACCTAATGTTTCATCTTCTTCATAAAATTTCAGCATTTTCTACCATTTTTTAACATAAAAACCTCTAAAATTCAACACCCAACACCTCATCATCAATACCCATCAACACATAACAGATTATAAATCATTCGTAACATCCTAGGATCATTAATTCATCATTAATCATTATAATTATATAAAATCCCCAAATTAGTTAACATGAACCCTAGTTTCTAAAATTTTAATTAAAGAACATATATGGTTCAATTTTGTAGCTTATCCTCTACATACATGAAGGAATATCCACAACTAATTATCCCTTCCTCTAATCATCATTTAAACTCCAATTTTCACCCAATTAACATGTAAATCAATGTTTAATTTCACCTACTCTAACATGAGTATGATTATTGCTAAAATAAAGCAAGTAATAAACACTTGCCTTAAATCGAAGGTTTGAATCCTTTGGTGAAGTTGGTATAGGTGTATTTCTTGTCTTCCGATCTACACGATGGTGGTGGTGGTTGTGGAAGGTGGTGCTAAGTGGTACCCTTCCTTTGGACTTTGCTCTCCGTCATCCTCTTTTGACACCCCGCCTAATTAAATATTGGGTGATCAGTCCTTTATTAAATTAAAATCAAGGTGAGCGTTTGGTTGATTCTTAGCATCACTGTCGCAAAATATTTTTTTCTTATTTAATCCCCATATAAATAATTAAGTTAATTGTCAAAACATTTAATCCTATAAATTAAGTATGAATGTTATTGTTGATACCAAAATTAGTATGCTGATATAGACGAATCACAAGAAGACGTGTGTCGATCTACGTGGAACAATAGCAACGAGGAAGTCTATTTCCCCAACCAAGTCAAACTCACTCCGAGCAACCAGTATACTCCGAGGAACTCGAGCTCTCCGAGGAACTTCAACGCTCCGAGGAACTCCAGCTCTCCGAGGAACTCTTGAACGACGAGCAATTAAGGCGGTTCGAGCTGCATCTCGACCACAGCATTGATTGCCAGATAATCAACAGTTCAACTATTCATTGAATGCTTATCATCTTGACGCACACGCTTGAAGAGCATTAAATGAATTACCCTTTCATATGTATATCATTTAATGTATCACCCTTTCAGATTATAGCCTCAAGGCTATAAATATATTGTATTACCCTCATTCAAAGGGACCGGAATTTCTTGATAGCACTTGTAATCGAGAATTCCCAAACACTCGGTAATAACATAACAGTGGACGTAGGCCATTCATATAAGGCTGAACCACTTTAAAATATTTTGTCTCATTTATTTATCTGTGATTGAATTATTAGAGTAATCTAATTTTTTACATCAACAGATTGGCGCCGTCTGTGGGAACGACTGTTGTTATCGTTTTTCACCAAAAATCATTCATCATCAATGGAAGATAATCCGGAATCCAGCAATCGAAATGATGAAAATGCTGGAAATCCTCCAAATCCCTCTGCACCTCCAGATCTGGCTGGTATTATGACGAATCTGGCTCAAGGACAAACCGCCATGCAAGAAACAATGAGGCAACTCATACAGACCCTTCATGGTGGTGCACCTGCACATTCGGGACAACGAAGCGGTCATAGGCAAACCTATTTACTTTCTTCACGATCCAGGCGTACTGAGTCATATCGTAATGAGGAATCTGATGATTTCTCTTATCAACTTGGGCGAACTTCGTCAATAAGGGCTACAGATACTGATCAACGTATCACTCTCTCTCCAGAAAGACCCAGTGCCTTGGAAAGACTGAGTAGGGTGTCTCCTTTCAGTCGATTAGGCCCTAGGAGGAATAGGAGTCCACCTAAGATCGTGTCGAGGAGTTTTCGACAACCATCAGATCTAAGAGAAGGATCAGCACAATCACGACCAGTTGCTTGTCAAGATAGATCTTAGGAGGCCACTTCAGAGCAATCAATTGCTCAAACTAACAAGCCCGAGGAGGGAAATGATGCGTGGAAAGGTTCCATTCAACGGTTGGAGGACAGATTGGGAGAAATGGCTAAGGCGAAGAATCCCTTACAACGAACTTTTGTTCAAGGGACACCTTTTGTCCAGGCCATTGTGGGTTTTCCTACCCCGTCAAAGTTTAAAGCACCTGTGGCGACCCCCAAATATGACGGAAAGACAGATCCTGTTCTTCACATAGAGCAATATCAAGATGCCGCCGACATCTATGTTGTCCCCGACGAGATGAGATGTAGAGCATACTCAGGAACTCTTACTGGATCTGCCCAGATATGGTACAACAATCTTCCTCGGGGTAAGATTTCAACTTTCTTTCAGTTGGCCGAGTTGTTCATCGGTAATTTCTGTTTTGGAGCAAAGCCAGTAAAAAGATTAGCACACTTGTTAAGTGTTAGACAAAAATCTGGTGAGAGTACTAGAGATTACATAACTCGTTTCAATAATGAGAAGCTGGAAGTCATAGATTATGAAGAAAAGACAGCAATCACCGCCTTGATGAGTGGGTTGTTGCCTAACAAGTTGTATTACACTTTGGCCAAAGATCCACCTACAACTATGTCAGAGTTGATGGCAAAAGCGGCCAAAATCATGAATGCCGAGGAGGCTATAGCTGCGAAGAAGAATATGGATAAAGAAACCAAGGTGGAAGACGATAAATCCAAGAAGAAAGAGCATAAGGGCAATGGCGGTGACAAGCATTCCAAGAATAATAAATCGTCATGGGAAGTCCTGAAGAAATTCGATAATTATACTCCTTTGAAAATGGGTATTAATCATGTCTTGGAAGAAATCAAGAATAACGAGGAAGTAAAGTGGCCAAAGAAACTGAGGTCAGACCCTGACATGAGGAATAGGGAGAAATATTGCGAGTTCCATAAGGATCACGGCCATATGACCAAAAATTGCATAGCTCTTCAGAACGAGATTGAAACACTCATCCGAAGAGGGAAGCTAGCAAAGTATGTTGATCGGGGAGGCGAAAAAAGAAATAATGACCGAACTAGAGAAAGGTCTAGATCTCCTCGCGAGCAGAGGAGAAAAAGAAGAGAAACCATGAAGATGATCCAGATGACGACCCCGATCTTCCCAAGAAACCAAGGCAGCCAGAACGAGAGGTATTTTCAATACGCTTTGGGTCATTTGATTTTAATGTCATTATAGGAGGAGATGCAGGAGGAGGAGACCTTACTGCAGAAAGAAAAGCTTACCTCGGTGAGGCTCAGGCTTGCTCATACATTCAACGGATAAATTTGGCTGAAGAGGATCTCCCGAGGAAGGTAAAAAAAGAGAAGCTGGTCATCGGTTTTTCAAAAAAAGACCTTGCAGGTGTTCTTTACCCTCACGACGACCCTTTGGTGATCAAAATGAGGATGAAAGAAGTAGTGATTTCAAGGGTTCTGGTAGATAACGGTAGTTCGGCAGACATCATGTTCTACTCATGCTTTGACAGTTTAAATTTAAAGTTATCTCAATTGGAGCCTTATCACAGACCTCTCCTGGGTTTTGCTGGCGAGAAGGTTTTTCCACTTGGGACGATCAAGTTGGATATATTCATTAAAATTTGGCCTGCTTGTCGAACAGAAAGAATACGCTTCTTCGTGATGGATAAAAATGTGCAATCAGCTTACAACATCATCATGGGAAGAGTTGGTTTGAAGAAGTTCGAAGCAGTTCCATCTACAGTACATCAGTGTTTAAAATTCCCTACAAATTTTGGAGTAGGAATTGTGAAAGGTGATCAGAAAGTAGCTCGGGAATGTTATTATTCGTCTGCCGAGAAAGAGGAGCTTGAATAGTCAAGGAAAAAGACTACTACCTACCAGGTGGATGAAGGTACAGAAATTGAAACACTGGATCCCAGAGACGAATCCCAACTTGTAAAAGGACAGGTGGTGGAATCTACAAAAAATGTTATTCTGGACGATGAGCACCCTGAATGAATAACCCAAATAGGTTCGATGTTGGATTCTTCGATAAAACAGGAGTTGATAACTTTCTTGAGAGACAAAAAGAAAACTTTTGCATGGAGTCATGAAGACATGCCAGGAATAGATCCAAACTTCTTATGCCATGAACTCAATGCGAATAAGGAGATCAAGCCTATAAAGCAGAGAAGAAGACTGTTTAGTCCCGAGAAGAATCAAGCCATACAAGAGGAGGTCGAGAATCTCCAGAAAGCCCAATTCATTAAAGATGTGAAATATCCAGACTGGTTAGCAAATGTGGTGATGGTAAAGAAGAAAAACAATAAATGGAGAATGTGTGTTGATTTCACCGATCTCAATAAGGCATGCCCAAAGGATCACTTTCCATTGCCCAGAATTGATCAACTGGTAGATGCTACCTCGGGACACGAGCTGCTCAGCTTTATGGATGCCTACTCTGGCAACAATCAGATCAAAATGAAACCTGAAGACAGGGAAAGTACTTCTTTTATTACCCCTAGGGGAACTTATTATTATAATGTTATGTCTTTTGGTTTAAAAAATGCAGGAGCGACATACCAGCGGCTGATGAATAAGGTTTTTACTGAACAAATCAGTTGCAATATGGAGGTCTATGTCGACGATATGCTGACAAAGAGCAAGAAAGCTGCTGATCATCTAGTTGACTTAGGTCAGACCTTTGATCAACTGGATAAATACCAAATGAAGCTCAACCCGACGAAGTGAACCTTTGGAGTACGAGAAGGAATGTTCCTCAGGTACATCGTCAACCAGCGAGGCATTGAGGCGAATCCAGAAAATATGAAAGCTCTTTTAGGGTTGCGATCTCCAACGACGAAGAAAGAGGTGCAGAGTCTTACAGGACGAGTTGCAGCGCTCAATAGATTTGTATCCCGAGCAACTGATAGATGCCTCTCATTCTTCAAAACACTTCGGAAAACTTTCGAGTGGAATGATGAATGTGAAAAAGCCTTTCAAGACTTGAAGAAATATCTGGGAGCACCTCCACTGTTGTCCAGGCCAGTAATGGGAGAAAAGTTGTACTTGTACCTGGCAGTATCAGAGAATGCAGTCAGCTCGGCATTGATCAGAATGGAGAATGGAGTCCAGAAGCCAATTTATTACACAAGTAAGGCTTTCTGAGGTGCAGAGATCAGGTGCCCAAAGCTGGAAAAATTGGCATTGGCATTAATTGAGGCAAGTAGAAGAATGAGGCTATATTTCCAGGCCCATACCATTGTCGTGTATACCGACATGCCATTAAGACAAGCCCTTTATAAGCCAGAAAAATAAGGGAGACTGATGTATTGGGCAATAGAGCTCGGTGAATATGATATTGTGTATGAACCCAGATCATCACTAAAAGGGCAGGCTGTAGCAGACTTTATAGTAGAATTTACATATCCTGATACCCCCAAGGAACAAAAGTTGCTCGATGATCAACCTGTGGATGTTACAGGATCAATAGACATAAGCTCATACCAACTCCGATTGGTAAAAGGGCTTGTGGATGTAGAAGGATCATCAAATTCGAGCTCAGACCAACTCTGGTTGGTAAAAGGGCGAGAAGAGATGAATGACGAGGAGCAAGAAATATCAGGAGAGGATAAAAAGAAACAACAAATATTTCACCGAGGAACTCTGTCAGATAAGAAATTTGAAGACGAGTTACCTACATGGAGATTATATGTAGATGGGTCATCTTGCACAACGGGTTGTGGAGGAGGGATTATTTTGAACACCCCAGACGAGATTGACGTGGAATATGCCTTGCGATTCCAATTCAAAGATTCCAATAATGAGGCTGAGTATGAAGCCTTGATAGCAGGTCTTAATTTAGCAAAGATTATGGAAGCGCAACAAGTGATGGTATTCAGTGATTCTCAATTAATTGTGAATCAGATGATGGGAACATATGCAGTTAAAGGAGAATTAATGGTCAAGTATCATGCAAAAGCGATGGAGTTGTTGGCAGAATTTGATGCCATTCAGTTGATCAGAATACCAAGAATGGAGAATGCACAAGCGGACGCACTAGCCCGACTAGCATCAGCTACTCGTACCGAGTTGCGAAGAACGATACCAATTGAGGTGTTGGAAAGTCGAAGAATAGATGAAGACCTGACGATGAATATTATTACTCTTGATTTAGGACCATCTTGGATGGATCCCATCAGGGCATATGTTGAGGAAGGATAATTACCGGAGGATAAGATCTCTGGCAAGAAATTAAAGTTTAAAGCTGCTCGGTATGTACTAACTAATGGTGTTTTGTATAGACGAGGAATTATGGCAGGTTTGCAAAGATGTGTACATCCCTCCGAGGTGAAAGAATTGATTGAAGAGATCCATGAAGGGTCCTGTGGAGCCCATGTAGCAGGTCGGACACTTTTGCAAAGGGTGATGACGCAGGGATACTACTGGCCAACGATGAGGGCTGATTGTATAGCCTATGCTAAGAGATGTGATAAATGCCAACATTTTTCCTCCATCCGACGAACTCCACAAGCATTGTTGGCACCCATAACTTCCCCTTGGCCATTTTCCATGTGGGGAATGGATTTGGTTGGACCACTGCCAACGACCCGAGGAAGATTCAAGTACCTCGTCGTCGCAGTGGATTATTTTACTAAGTGGGTAGAAGCTGAGCCTCTGATTGATATGACATACGAGAAGGTGTACCAATTCGTTTGGAAGAACATCATCTACCGATATGGTCTCCCTCATGTCTTCATCATAGACCATGGAACATAATTTAATAACGAGGAGTTTGTCGCCTATTGTCATCAGTCAAACATTTTGAAGGTTCATTCAGCACCAGGTCATCCTCAAAGCAATGGACAAACTGAAGTGACAAACAGAATGATACTAAATGGTTTGAAGAAGAGGCTAAGAGAGGCTAAAGCTAATTGGATTAATGAGCTACAGTCAGTATTGTGGGCTTACCAAACAACTCCCCGAGCAACAACTGGAGAATCACCATATATGCTGGCATTTGGAAGTGAGGCCGTAATACCTGCCGAGTTGGGTCTTCCAACACACAGAGTGCTGAATTTCAATTCCCCAGTCAGTGACTTGATGAGGAGATTAGATTTGGACATGCTCGAGGAAGTTAGAGAAGAGGCAGCCATTAGGAATGCCGCTTATCAACAACGAACAGCCCTGTTCTATAACAAGAGGGTGAAAAAATGCGACTTAAAAGAATGAGATTACGTGCTAAAGAAGGTCATTCAGAAGCACAATAAGTTGGAAGCAAACGGGCATGGACCTTACCACGTTACAGAAGTTGTTCGACCAGGAACTTACCGAATAGCAACTCTAGAAGGAGAGGAATTTAAGAATGCATGGAATGCTGAACACCTACGCAAGTATTATCAGTGATGTAAAATGTAAAAAAGTTCCATCAATATGAATAAAACGATGATATTTCACAATCTTCTCTCCTTTTATTGAAAGTTTTTTGGGGAATACTAGTGTTTAACACTACGTTGCTCGGCACACAACGCTGCTCGGCAGTAAAAAGAAGACGATAGTTTGAACCCAGACCAACTCCGGCTGGTAAAAGGGCGAGAACACCCCATACTCCTTTGGTTAGGAGGCGTACATTAGCTCAGACCAACTACGGTTGGTAAAAGAGTTAGTGGACATGATAGTTCGAACTCAGACCAACTCCGATTGGTAAAAGAGCGAGAACACGATAGTTCGAACCCAGACTAACTCCGGTTGGTAAAAGGGCGAGAACACCCCATACTCCTTTGGTTAGGAGGCGTACATTAGCTCAGACCAACTCCAGTTGGTAAAAGAGTTAGTGGACATGATAGTTCGAACTCATACCAACTCCGGTTGGTAAAAGAGCGAGAACACGATAGTTCGAACTCAAACCAACTCCGATTGGTAAAAGGGCGAGAACAACATCAACATTCCTAAAAATGCCAACGTGTTTGGTTAGGAAACAAGATATGCTCTCAAATGCCAGCTTATGTTGGTCGGGAGGTAAGTTTATTAAATAAAAGTTTCTCGAAGAACAAAATATTCCAAACTGAATCAAGTATGGTTGGTCGGAGATAAAAATCCACTAACTGTAGTTGGTCGACGAGGAGAAAATATTTTAAACAGTACCAAGTATAGCTGGTCGGGGATAAAAACCCATTAACTATAATTGGTCGACGAGCACAATTTAACAACCTTGGTTGGTTGGAAGAAATTTTAAACATTTTTATACTCATTACTTTATTATTAAGTGATCGAGCAACATTACTAATACTTGTAATTTTTTATTACTAAGTTGGTCGATGAACCACACAATATTGTTATGCAAGCACAAATATAAAGTGTTTGACACATACAAGAGCAATACAAATTTGCAAACAAAAATGAAATTCTTTCATTAAAGTCAAATGAATTACACAAGCTTATTACATTGTGTACAAATTATTACATCAGAATTTCCTATTCTACTGGCTTTTTTTCCTTCAGCTTTTGAAATAGTCTCCTCGCCAGCAGGAGGATCTTCCAGGCAAAGGGGAGAATTAATGAAGTTAATATCTTGAAGCATTCTGACGTTCATTATTGAAGGTGTGTCCAGTAGATGCTCGGGACGAGATACCTCGATCTGAGAATGAAGATTGTAGTCACCGAGGTATTTTGCAATTAAGCTCCGAGGAATGGCACGAGCTGGGATCCATTCCATGTCCAATTTATAAGGTGGCACAGGCAAGTCTAATACCCCAGGAGCATGATAATCCCATAAATAATGGCCCTGCTCTAGTTTTAATACACCCAGGGTGTTCAACCATCCCTGTTTATAACCTTCATTATTGGAATTTTCAAGGCGAGCATCCAAGTGACAAAGGGCCTCATTGTAGCATGTCATCCAGTACTCACGAGGTTGTTTGTGGAATTGGAAAGTTATTCTCTCTAACTGCTCGTGAAGGTTTCTGGCAAAAACATCCTTATTATTCAGAGCAGACTTTGTCGAAGCAAGTTGATCCTCCAGAGTTTGGATTTTCTTGTACATTTCAGACAAAGACCGATCTTTTGCATTCAATTGGAACGCTTGAGTTTCCAATGCTGATTGAGTACGAGCTTCTTCAACAGTACGACGAAGACCTCTTGGTCGTCCCCGAGCAGGTTGAATACTTTGTTCCTCGTCAACATTCTAAGCAACTCTTCCTCGTCCACGAGAACCTCTTCCTAGTCCCCGAATAGCAGTGGAAGGCCCAACTCTTCTCAAAGCCTCTAATTCTTGCCTCAATTTGGCATTCTCAACCTCTAAAAATGAGAATCCTTCATCGGTGATCGGTACCAAGGCAATGGAAGATGAAGCTGCAGACTTATACTGTGCCAACTCTCTCTGCAAATTATTATTCTCTTGCTCCAGCAGCTCGACGATCTGTCTGCATGCTTCGACTTCACCCTTTAGGGTTCTCTCTCTCACTTCATAGCCAGCAAGCATCTTGTCATAACCTGTTTCAGCACTAAGTTGTTTGAGTTTCTTCTCATACCCTTCGTGCAAAAGAACTGAAGACTCTTTATACTGATGCTGAAGTTCATCGAGAGTACCTTGCAAGTCTTCAATCATCTCGTAGTAAGCCACATTGTTGGCTACAACACGATCAAGAAGACATTTCAAGTATTGATATGCCTCCACTGCTTGGTCTGAAGCATCATGACCAAGGATATCAGCAATTTCTGATGCACTCAGGTCAGTATGGCTAGCTTTAAAATATTCATGGCATTGCTGCATCAGTTTTGTATCATTGGCAGACAGCAATTCCATTCTAGCCATAAACTAGTAAAGAAGAGAAGGCAAGAGTTAATAAAAGAAGCAGACAGAACATCAACAACGTAGAGGAACAAAAAGGTGATTTTTATTACATCATCAAAAGGAGTACAGCATTCAGAATATAGAGTACAAGTAAAAGAAAAGAAAATAGATACCGAACAACTTCACACCTTTTCCTTATCTCCCGAGACTTTCTCTGGAGGCTGGGACGAGGAGCTCGGTTGCTCGGTGGAAACAATAATTTGGTCGGCTGGAGTTGGAACTTGTTCAGGAGGAGCAGGCCGAGATGAAAGCTCCTCGTCAGCAGGCTGGGTAAGGATGAGATCACCCACTACCATTGAAGATTCTTCAGAGGCAGCTTCATCCTCTTCTTCATCTTCAATAGCTGGGGGAGGACCAGGCAGATGTTGTTGAAACAGTTATGAGTCCTCATTAACCTTCAACTCTTGTAGGGCAGCCACCCAACCATCTCGGAAGTATTTCAAACTCCTATACTTCACCTGAGTCATCATGGCTGCTACCTCCTTATTCCACCCTTTGTCCCAACCTGTGTTGAAGGACTTCTTTATTGCCATTTTTCTTTTTATTTTCTCCGAGGAGAGCTTCTCGGATAGAAGATCCTCGGTGGCCTTCAATTTAGCATCTACCTCCTCCTTCTGGCGATTTACTTCTCGCAGAAGGGTTAGCTCTTCCTCAGCCAATTTCAACTTATTTTCAAGCTCCCCAAAGTTCGTGAGCTTCTCGGCATACTTCTTTTTCTCCTCCTCCAAGTCTTTCACTTTATTTTCCAACTGCACCTTTTCTTCTTCAACTGCAGTCAACTTCTTCTCCCATTCAACCCTATCCTCGTCATACTTTTGACGAGAATCCTTCAAAGATTTGGTTAACCCCAACAAAGCATCCTCCACTCCAGACGAGGAGCTAGAAGCCTTAATAGCTTCATCTTTCTTCACAATTGTGTTGAAGCAACTCACCAGCTAAAAAAAGGAGATAATAATAAGTCAGCGCAGAGATACATGTATTGATGGAAAGAAAGAAAATTCATAATACGAGAAACTTACTGAAGCAATGTGATGAGTAGCCAGGGATGTAAGCATATCCCTAGACATACTCTCCTCGATTCCTTGGACTTCAGGAAAAGTCCAAGTCTTTACCGAGCTCATTGCAGAGCTCGGGGGAATGATAGTTGGAACACCAGCTCCACTAACTTGGAGCTGGGGGATGGTTTCAGTCAAAGTGATCGAGGAAGATTTCTTCAGTCTCCTCGGTGGCATTTCAGCAGTTTCAACCAAAGAACTTTTGGTGGGGGAGATGGTGACCACTTCCACAAAAACACTTTTCTTGCTCGGAGCCACTGGGGGCTTCTCAGCAGCCTTCTAAGGAGCAACAGAAGGGGCAGCATCTACTTTCTTTGTCCCCTTTGGGATGTCAGCATTGTTCCTTTTTCCATCTCCAACAGAGGTAGTCTCCTCAAAGAGAGCAGGAACTCTTCTTTTGCCCATTTTCTGACTTAGAGGAATGTGAGATTCTGGAGAAGAGTCCTCAGCAATTGATGTTGGTTCACTGGTGCTGACCACAGGACGAGCAGTAAAGGATGTTGTATAACTCCTATACTGCAACAAATATGAAGCAGACCTGATGTGCTCGTCTGCAACTCTTCGATGCAAATTCCAGATATGTTTCAAATGTTTAATATTTACTTCTGATTCTTTTGGAGTTTTTCTCTTACTGTCAACTGCAAACAAATACATAGTGAAATATCAGTCATACATTTTGTCAAACACAATGAAATCGTAATTTCAAAAATAAAATAAGATGAAAATAACCTATCCCATTGCCATATGGAGGGCATTTGGGACCTTCATATACTTCGTCTCCAACCAAAGGGGCATGTTGCCAATTTTTGATAACTACCCCATGTTCAAAATAATCCCTATTAGCATCAAGGAGATTGACTACTAAAGCTCTATTCAAAAATCTAGTTTTTAAATAATAAACATTGTCTAGAACAGCCCATCTATAACAGTACATAATCTCAGGAATTCCTATACGAGTTCCATGAGTTTGATTTAACCTATACACCCAATTAACTATCCTCCATGTGTTGGGGGCTATTTTTGCAGGGACAACATCGAAATACTGACAGAACTCTAAACACAAAGGGTTTGGTGGAAAAGAAAATCCTCATTCAGCAATAAAGAGGCTAGGGAACCAATGTCCCTCAGCCAAATTAAAATAATTTGAAGACTCAGAAAGATTCTCCAAAGTTACCCAAGATGGAATAGAAAAGTCAGAACGGAATTTCTTAAGAGATTCGATAACATAAACCATGGTGAATAAAAAGAAATGAAGAAGAAGGAAGAAAATCTTACAGGAAAAAGGAGATCTGTTGACAAACAAACGAAGAAAGGGATGAACGCACAAGAGAGAGAAAGGCTATAGAAAACTCGAAAGCAGAAATTGGAAAACGTAGAAGATGATGGGATTGCCAATGAAGCTTAAATACTTTGCCTTGGGAAACGACGAAAGAAATGATTACAAAAAGAAACTATTACGCTATCGGCGGCTAAAAGGACAAAAAGTGCACGAAGATCGAAGCGCTTATAAAAATTCAAAAAGGCGGATTCGGCGAATTTGGAAGACATGCGAACACGGAGAAAAGGCTCCTAAACACCAGGAAGATCATTTAATATTGCCATACACCGAGAAAGAATGTTCCATACTCCTCAAAGTTCGAAATATGAAACATTGGGGGCTTCTGTTGATACCAAAATTAGTATGCTGATATAGACGAATCACAAGAAGACACGTGTCGATCTACATGGCACAATAGCAACGAGGAAGTCTATTTCCCCGACCAAGTCAGACTCACTCTGAGCAACCAGTATACTCCGAGGAGCTCCAGCTCTCCGAAGAACTTAAACGCTCCGAGGAACTCCAGCTCTCCGAGGAACTCTTGAACGACGAGCAACTAAGGCGATTCGAGCTGCATCTCGACCACAACATTGATTGTCAGATAATCAACAGTTAAACTATTCATTGAATGCTTATCATCTTGACGCACACGCTTGAAGAGCATTAAATGAATTACCCTTTCATATGTATATCATTTAATGTATCACCCTTTCAGATTATAACCTCAAGGCTATAAATATATTGTATTACCCTCATTCAAAGGGACCGGAATTTCTTGATAGTACTTGTAATCGATAATTCCCAAACATTCAGTAATAACATAACAGTGGACGTAGGCCATTCATATAAGGCTGAACCACTTTAAAATATTTTGTCTCATTTATTTATCTGTGATTGAATTATTAGAGTAATCTAATTTTTTACATCAACAGTTATTATTAATTACGAAACCATTTTCACGAACACAAATGATAGTATTAAAACAAAACCATCCAAATGAAAGAACATGCTAGATAAATCAATCCGAATAAAATATCTCAAATCGCAGGACAAAGTACTAATTACAAGGAATCCCAACTACAACAGAATACTGAAATAAATCAAAAGTACAAATATCTTTGAACTAGATAAAACTGGAAATGGGCGACACGTGCCCTATCTGAGGATAACTAAATGAAGGATTGAGAAAACAAGGGTGAAGTCGTCTACGGCAAAGACCTGCAACTCCCACACTAGCTACAGCACGTCAACAGTCCCAAGATCCAAGTTTGACGCCCCTGTGGCTGGGCACCTGTAATATATATATATATACACAAGAGAGAGAAAAGATGACAGGAAACGGGTCAGGGCCCGAGTGTAAAATAGTTTTAAAAATAGTTTAGCAAGTATTTAAAATGCTTATCGGCTAATGCAACAACCATGTTAGTATGTGACACTCTCTTGAGAATTCTCACCTTTCATCTAGTGTGCACGCCTACCGTACTAATAAATCTCATAAGTTTCTCTAACTTATTCCCCATAAGGTTTTATAAAGTGAAAAGCAAGGTTATGATATTTACTTTAGGAAATCATTCTCTTCAACATTTCTTACCTTATTTAGAATAACTCATTACTGTTATAAAGTTTTCGAACACTTATAATTAAGTTGGAGCATTTATTCATTACTTATCTACTTATATGCACAGTCAAAAGTTCCCATATAGATATGCGTATATATATTAGTCACACATATAATATATATACTAACGGCACCCCACATAAAATCTATGGTGCTGGCATACTCTGCTATCAAGTACCCGTATCACTCAAACTAAGGGAAATACTAGTTCGGAATCACTCTCGAACTGTATTAACATAAAACACAAACAAATGGAGGCGAAGCATAGTTCCAGGCCCTAAGAGGTCAGCACATACCCTCACGTCTTTTAGAACATCTGACTCTCATTCTCAGATATCTTGTATCGAGGATACTATCTTCTACGGTACGAGTCAATATCCCCCATAAAGTCCCAAACGAGATAAGACTGTGCCAGCGCGGAAACCTCAGTGATAGCAAGTAGCCCTGGTAAGATTTTTACACAAATACATAGTATATGCACAGTCACACAGTTATATATATAAATATTCACATTTTCTAAATTTGGTGTGCCCATGACACATAATTATAATTATTCTAGCCATGCGTAACATATAACGCTCGAGTTCTACGTATAAGTAAATCATTCTTTTTATTTTATTAAGTATAACAAATCCTCAAGTACTTCTCGGCTCTCAAAGTGTATCCTCTCAAAATAATGTAAAATCAGTAGGTGCACCCTCACTACTCTACTCGTCTAAGTCTTCCTTAATTCTCACAAGATATACTATAACGTAGATACGATTTCCCACTAAATTTAGATTCTTAAAACCCGACGGTTAAATCACATACGAATCGTATCACCCAAACCTCGCATACAACCCTACTGGTCTTTCCCAAGTACCATTATGGTAAATAAAATGTGTATAAGGGTTCCCACAAAGTGACACAGGGTTAATCATTAAGAATAAAGAACAAGCTTCAAAATTCAGAAGAGGTCGATCGATTGAAGGGAGGGGGTCAATCGATCGATCCAGTCGATCGATCGACATTCAAGGTCGATCGATCGATCGCCCAAATATTTCCCAGATTCTGCATATATTATCCTAAGGGTTTCATCACCAAAAGTCCTCAAAACCTCTATCAATTTCGCCCAAACTCCCAAATAAGGTTACTACTGGTTCTATATAGCTATATGCATGAATTTCTACGTAAAACGTGTACAATTTCATCAACGGAATTGAATTAAAGGGGCCAATTTGTATTAACTATCAAGAACCCTAATTTTCATAAAACTTTCATTCTTTTAATTTCTTCTCAAGATTTCTTGCTTCTAAACTAATACCAATTCATGGTTTATCCTCTACATGTGATTTAGATGTCCAGAATATGTCTACTTCCTCTACAACATATGATTTTAAGTCTCAAAAATAATAATTTCTTCCATGAAACATGTTCTAAACAACCCTAGACTAACATGATTGAAACATTAACTAAAAATAAAGCAAGATAGATACTTGCCTGGGATTTGAGTTTCTGATTGGTGGAAGAAAGAGGTATGGTTGCGTTCCTCGTCGCGTAATCTAAGCTTTGGTGGTGGTGGCAGTGCAAACGGGTGAGTCTTTGGCCTTGAATTGCTTGGAAAGCTCTCCAACTCCTTCTCTAATGGTCGTTCTTTGGTTTTATGTTCGTTAACCTTGGAAGACAACTCGTAAAGGCTGATATATCCTTAGGAAATTCATGGGTTTAATTGCCCAAAAATGTAAAATGTCTATAATACCCACCCGCGATGCAAATTAGGCTTAAAAACGCCCCGAGACCCGAACTAAACCCCCGAGTACATAATTTTGACTATCTCGACCCTTTCGAACACATTGGCGCACTCAAAAAGACCATACGGGTGACTTATGATTTATTCACTTTTAATAATAATAATTTAGTCCCGACACAACACAGGCACGTCCTGACTTAATTTCCAAAATTATCATATCTTTCCCTCGTGGCAACTTTAATAAATTCAATTCTACATATTACTCTACTCAATAAGTAATATTTAACAAATCAATAATTTTCCAATAATTACTAACTCTCGTCACGCTAGTATATATTTAAAACAAATTTCTGATTTAATAAATTTAATAAATTCCTGAATTTAAAAGCCATAAAAATACGGGGTATTACATACTTCCCCCTTAATAACGGAATTTCGTCCCGAAATTTGGAAAATAAGGCCTATTTGGTAAAACAATTTTGGATACCTTATTAGTACGCAAACTATCTATATAGTAAGGCGCTCAATCACTATAGCCCCCGCCTCACAGCAAGCTTGTTTAACACTCTCATTAAAGACACTTAACATTGTGCTCCTATCTGACAACATTAGGATAAGACATGCCTATACATTATTAATTCCCATTATTTCAATATCATTGGGAGGCCGCACCTCACTACATTAGAACTACTCGAATTTATCTAAACACAAAACTCCCATTGTGAGAGAAACCATACGAACATCTGACCACTCTTGTTCGCCTAAATAAGTAGTGGAATTCCACCATAGTCATTAGACTCCAACTCAACCAATCCAAAATTCTGATTATCTGCCCATCTCTTAACATTCAGAGTGATAAAAGTTAAGGTTTTTCCACACCAAAACCTCAATAAGCATCTTGTTCACAATAAACAGGTACAAGTGCTCCCACGGAACCTTACCATTAGGTAATATCCTCCCCCAATTACCGTTATATACTCCACTTGTTAGCTATAACCGTTGTGGAAAAGAAATGATCATAATGAATCCAAAATTACTTTCACACTGCTACACTAATGGTTAATCACCGCTCGCTTATACCTCGAATTATGGGTGATACAACCTTCTTAAAATGAAACGATATCCCCACTAATTCCTGAATTCCCATATTGAAGGTGGGATTCAAAAAAAATCTCAACCTAATTCAGAAAAATACCGTGTAGGATCACGTACCGGCGCGATCCTTCCTTTTAAAGGAAGACTGGGGCACACTAGCTAATATTGTAAATCACCCCAAAGGAATGTCAATCACTTCCTTCTTAGGCATTTTGTTCCACACGTTCGAGGGAACTCTTGATCTTACCTTGAGGTTGTCAACTCATCCAAGAAACTCTACCGACTTTATCGACCTCTTCCATTATAGGAATTGTCGATAGCCACAAAATTCTCTTGTTGCTCCTCTTGTTCAACCGATTTCTATTTATGAGTAGTTCCCTCAGAGACTACTCACTATGTCTTGCTCGATATCAACTTCTACTTGTAATGTCTCACATTAAGTGACACTTAATACTCCCCTTCTTTCCTTTGCGCATACTAAAAGTTCCTACCCATGCACTTTTCTCCACGATGTGCACTTCCAGATCTTTTATACCATACTAACATCTTGACTCTTTGTACGCGTCAGTCGCTCTAACATTTGACTAATTACAACTCCACTCCGAGTGTTCTCCATAATAATTAAATTCTACACTTCTCAAGGAATACCCCTTTTTAAATGACTTCCCACAGCCTTCCAACCAAATTCGGGTGCGCAATTCTAATCTCACATGTATATATGGATTATCGTTCTCTACGCGATGCTTAATCCACTCTTCCACTTCCACCTCGTTATGTTAGTCCCATAAATATATATTCCACACGTCTATTCCCACGTCCCTTCAACTCGGATGATTCTAACATCAGCTAACCAAGATTCCCACACACCCTATAAACCATGAATACTAGCTTAAGCATCACATACGCTTCACACATAACACCCAATTCTTTCTTTTCCTTGTGCTCACAACGTGATTACAACATTTGGGTACTCTCAATCACCCTAGAAATTGAAATTTCAAATCCTCCTTATCATTGTTCCACCCCTCAACTCCTGGTGATAAGATAAAACTTTCAATGCTTTCTTTCCACACAACCGGCTCCACTAGCCTTAATTCATAATTCAACTTCTAATTTATAGATATAATTACCTGGTCCTACTACGACCAAGGTACCAAACTCATAAACTTATGACCAAACATCTTCCTACTTCCAACCTTACGCTAAGTTTCATGTGTGGGATGTCTCGCAAAGAGAAATCTAAATAAGGAACCCCCCCCCCCCCGATCCACTACTACCTAGCATTTTCGGTTATCAAAATCTGTTAGGCCCTCCGTCCATAACATGTACCCCTTTATTCCGTCTCTTGACAAAAAGTTACATCTCCTCCCGTAATTACACTTAACAAAGAACATTTCACCTAATTGTACAATCGTTCAGTATTTGTGGTAATCCCATTCCATAAACCTCGAATACATACAATCGGGGTTCTCGTAATCCTGTCCCCAAACATATGGGTATAAATATTAAATCTCACATCTCTAAAGAATAGATATATCAATGCGCTCTTCCTATCACCAAGTCCTGAGCGCTAAACATAATAATGAGTTAAATCTTTTCGCTCAACAGTAAACCCAATACATACTAAATCATAACAACAAAGTCCCTACACACATCGGGGTCGAATATCTCGAGCCCACTATCCCCTCTGAAGTCTCTATAATAGATAATATGAGTGCGAGTCCGACCCTCTCGTAGGTGAGGCCTCGCCAAAACGAAATATGTTGCACTAATGAAACCATTATGATAGCCTTGCAATGATTTCCTACTATCATACTAACCATTTCCATAAAGTTGTAACCAAGACAATATCATACTCGTATATCACATCACTAAAACAAGTAGTTTCAATAAAGTATATAGCACTATTAATACACCCATTCATCCTCCGCGGATAGCACTAAAGATAATCACGCTACACTAGGAAAAATATTCACATAATAATAATGTTTATAGTTATACGCATTAACTCGTCTCACATGCTAATCTAGCAATGAACAAAATATAGTGACTCGCTCGTGTCATATATAACACGCCTCATCCTCAGAGCATAAAACTCATACTTCTACCTTGCCAATCGTCTTGATCGCACAAATGGTCCCCGGACGTAACACGCCTGTCCAAACCAAAATAAAAACTTCTTTAATCGTTTTTCTTTACTAGGCATCCTACTCTTGTCCCTTTACTCACTTCGGGAAAACATTAACGCATGTGAATCACTCTTTATAAAATACCTCTACACATAATTCACTTATCATCTAACATGCTAACCATATTAGGACTATCCTTCTCTTGGACTTTGGCAGGCTTGATTCCTGATGGCTACCCCCGTTGTTCCCTTAGCCTTGTTGGTCCTAAAGAACATGCTACTGGCTACAATAGTCCTTACTTCATTAATCATCGCTCGGTAAGAATTCAGCTATCCGATTCATTTAAATGGGTCCCCTGATGTGTATCCACACCCCCTTGTGGTGCTACACTACCACCGTTGCATCCAATCTTATTCATGACTAAATTATTCGATTCTTTTAGCTTCCCACACAAAGAAGCATTATCATCTCCATTGACAAAGCACGACATTGTCAATTTTTGAATCGACCGTCTAGCAGAATTCCCTTGTAAGTGTTATTGACTATATTTACGAGTCGATCTCCCACTTAGAGTCCTCTCTTCCATTTGTATCCACATCCTCCGATACAAGGTTCGCTAACGGTTTAGATTCATATTCACAAATGGACCTCTGTCAGGTCCTCCTATGATGAGTTTAGAACAACGTGCACATCTTATTCTAAAAACCTGATGAAGGAACGTGCGGTTATACTTTACCTAAGGTCCTTCCATTGACGCAACATTTCACTATTAAATGTGGTGGTTGACTTCCACCATTATAACCTTGCTCCGATGAGTCAAGAAAAATTTTACCCCAAATTTTCACTTCTAGTTAACCACACTTCGTAATATGCACAAGCCTGTGGATATTTTTCCCTCCTTTGGCTTACATACACAATCCTCGTGTTTCTAGAATTTCCACTGACGGTTCTCCTAAATTTTTCGTCTGACCCTTTCCCAGTCATACCACATTGGGTGAGTCTGATTCGGCTTCTCTTTTGACTATATCAGCATTTGGAAATCGCAGGCAACGTCTTATCCGTCCTTACCATCCGGGCCTCTCGTGCCATAATAGGGGTGACCTCGACTACGGTCATCATCCTCGAATATGATTTACAACCTCAACTAAGACATGCCTCCTGTGTTCGCCTAATGGCCCTCGCATGACATCCTTCATCGGTCAGCACATGCACACATCTGAACGCAATTAGAATTCACTAATATACATACGTTATAGCAGGAGAACAGAATCTCACCATGGAAATCAACAATCCTAAACATAGGTCTCCATATCAAACAAAGCAACGCTGGAAGCATAATAAGCCGCATAGATCATAAGGACACTAGAACCTGATGCTCTGATACCACTTGGGACACCCCGCCTAATTAAATACCAGGTGATCAGTCCTTTATTAAATTAAAATCAAGGTGAACGGTTGGTTCATTCTTAGCATCACTGTCGCAAAATAATTTTTTCTTATTTAATCACCTTATAAATAATTATGCTAAGTGTCAAAACATTTAATCTTATATATTAAGTCTGAATGTTATTATTAATTACGATTCCATTTTCATGAACACAAATGATAGTATTAAAACCAAACCATCCAAATGAAAGAATATGCTAGATAAATGAATCCAAATAAAATATCCCAAATCGCAGGACAAAGTAATAATTACAAGGAATCCCAACTACAATAGAATACTGAAATAAATCAAAAGTACAAATCTCTCTGAACTAGATAAAACTGGAAATGGGCAACACGTTCCCTATCTAAGGAGAACTAAATGAAGGATTGACAAAACAAGGGTGAAGTCGTCTACTGCAAAGACCTGCAACTCCCACACTAGCTACAGCACATCAACAGTCCAAAGATCTAAGTCTGATGCCCCTGTGGCTGAGCACCTGTAATATATATATATATAAGAGAGAGAAAATATGATACGAAACGGATCAGACCCCAAGTGTAAAACAATTTTAAAATAGTTTAGCAAGTATTTAAAATGCTTACCGGCTAATGCAACGACTATGTTAGTATGTGACACTCTCTTGAGAATTCTCAACTCTCATCTAGTGATCACGCCTACCGTACTAATAAATCTCATAAGTTTGTCTAACTTATTCCCCATAAGGTTTAATCATGTGAAAAGAAAGTTTATGGTATTTACTTTAGGAAATCATTCTCTTCAATATTTCTTACATTATTTATAATAACTCGTTACCGTTATAAAGTTCCCGAACACTTATAATAAAGTTGGAGCATTTATTCATTACTTATCTACTTATATGCATAGTAGAAATTTCCCATATAGATATGCGTATATATATATTAGTCACACATATAATATATATACTAACGGCACCCCGCATAAAATCTATGGTGCTGGTATACTCTGCTATCAAGTCCCCGTATCACTCAAACTAATGGAAATGCTAGTTCGGAATCACTCTCGAACTGTATTAACACAAAGCACAAACAAATGTAGGCGAATCATAGTTCCAGGTCTTAAGAGGTCAGCATATACCCTCACGTCTCTTATAACATCTGATTATCATTCTCAGATAGCCTGTATCGAGGATACTATCTTCTAGGGTACGAGTCAATATCCCCCATAAAGCCCCAAGCGAGATAAGACTGTCCCAGCGCGGAAACCTCCATGATAGAAAGTAGTCCGGGTATGATTTTTAGACAAATACATAATATATGCACAGTAACACAGTCATATATATAAATATTCACATTTTCTAAATTAGGTGTGCCCACGACCCATAATTATAATTATTTTAGCCATGCATAACGTATCACGCTCGAGTTCTACGTATAAGTAAATCACTCTTTTTTATTTTATTAAGTATAACAAATCCATAAGTACTTCTCGACTGTCGAAGTGTATCCTCTCAAAATAATGTAAAATCAGTAGGTCCACCCTCACTAGTCTACTGGTCTAAGTCTTTCTTAATTCTCACAAGATATACTATAACGTACGCATGATTTCCCATTAAATTTAGATTCTCGAAACCCCACGGTTAAATCACATATGAATCGTATCACTCGAACCTCGCCTATAACCCTACTGGTCTTTCCCAAGTCCCATTATGGTAAATAAAATATGTAGAAGGGTTCCCATAAAGTGGCCCAGGGTTAATCATTAAGAATAAAGAATAAGCTTCAAAAATCAGAAGAGGTCGATCGATCGAAGGGAGGGGGTCGATCGATCGATCCAGTCAATCGATCGACATTCAAGGTCGATCAATCGCTCACCCAGATATTTCCCAGATTCTGCATATATTATCCTAAGGGTTTCATCACCAAAAGTCCTCAAAACCAATATCAATTTCGCCCAAACTCCCAAATAAGGCTACTACTGGTTCTGTATACCTATATGCATGAATTTCTACGTAAAACGTGTACTTTCGTCAACGAAATTGAATTAAGGGGGCTAATTTGTATTAACTATCAAGGACCCTAATTTTCATAAAACTTTCATTCTTTTAATTTCTTCTCGAGATTTCTTGCTTCTAAACTAATATCAATTCGTGGGTTATCCTCTACATGTGATTTAGATGTCCATAATATGTCTACTTCCTCTACAACATATGATTTTAAGTCTTAAAAATATTAATTTCTTCCATGAAACATGTTCTAAACAACCATAGACTAACATGATTGAAACATTAACTAAAAATAAATCAAGATAGTTACTTGCCTGGAATTTGAGTTTCTGATTTGTGGACAAAAGAGGTATGTTTGCATTCCTCATCGCGCGATCTACGCTTTGGTGGTGGTGTCGGTGCAAACGGGTGAGTCTTTGGCCTTGAGTTGCTTGGAAAGCTCTCCAACTCCTTCTCTAATGGCCGTTATTTGGTTTTATGTTTGTTAACCCTAGAAGACAACTCCTAAAGGCTGATATATCCTTAGGAAATTCGTGGGTTTAATTGCCCAAAAATGTAAAATGTCTATAATACCCTCCCGGGATGCCAATTAGGCTTTAAAAAAACCCGAGACCTGAACTAAACCCCCGATTACATAATTTTGACTATCTCGGCCCTTCTGGACACATTGGCGCACTGAAAAATACCATACGGTTGACTTATAATTTATTCACCTTTAATGATAATAATTTAGTCCCGACATTACACAGGCGCGTCCTGACTTAATTTCCAAAATTGTCATATTATTCCCTCGTGACAATTTTAATAAATTCAATTCTACATATTAATCTACTCAATAAGTAATATTTATAAAATCAATAATTTTCCAATAATTACTAACTCTCTTTACGCCAGTAAATATTTAAAACAAATTTCTGGATTAAAAAATTTAATAAATCCCTGAATTTAAAAGCCATAAAAATACAGGGTATTACACCTCTGTGGGTCTCCCTTAATTTTTATGTAACATAACCCTAATGGAACTCCCGTAGATGATATAATTATTCTCTAATTTTCTCCCTTTTAATTTTCCCAAAAATCCAAAGTACAAAACTACCCCTACGGGGTGCCAGTTTGACCTGAAATCTCCCAGAGTCCAAATAAAATACTCAGGTAGAGTTTTCTGACTATCTCGACCCTCCCGGACTTAACGGCACACTCGAAATCACCATACGAGTTACATAAAAATAATTTATCTGTATATTTCATTCAATTATTCCAGACACGACTCACACGCGTGTCAGACTTAAATTACCAAACTGCCGTATATTTCACTCTCGGCAATTTATCAAATTTCATAATTCCATATTACATATCACCCAGTAATATTAAATCAATAAGTATTAACCCTTGTCATGCTAGTTAATATTTATTTTTAAATCCGGATTAATTAACAATTAAATTCTCACATTTTAATTCAATAATCCACTATAATAATTAATCTCATAATTATTGAAATCATCAAAAAATATGGGGTATTACAGGGTTAGCCCTATCAATCCTGTTACCGAGTTCTAAGTTATTGACATACCTACTTGTTTCAATCTATTGCTTGGTCGATCATGGATTCACAGCATCAAGAGACTATTTTCCTCTCTCCATCAAAAACTAAATTTCTTCGCCAAGGGGCAGATCATCACCATCTTGGACGATGATGATAATACTGAAAATGCAAGCACCAGTAATCTAGTACTAGAAAAACAGGACGGGGTGAATGACATACTTATTTCTGGCTTCCGAGTTGAACTACTTCCACTCTTAGAAGGGGATGATTTCAAAGATCGAGTATGTCCAGAGGAAAGCCCTCACCACAATGTCAACGTGATGTAGATGTTCAAGAATATGCACTTCATGCCTGGACTAGGGATGGGACGATGACAACAGGGGATACTGTAACCTATAGTATTGAAGAAGTCCTTTCCGCCATTTCGCCTGTGTTATCAACCGTCATCAGAGGAACTCAGAATGCTCCGCCAACCATGGTTGAAGAAACATTTAGAAAGTACCAAGACTATGTCAGGGTATTTGTAACATCTTGGTTTCCATTTTTAATTAAATTGAATTATTTTTGTGTCAAAATTACTTTTTACGAGCTATTTATAATTTTTGCGACATTTATGACCCGTACATATATTTTGTAACATGAAAATAGGGTCGACACGTCTATTATCTCGTTTGAAACATAATGTTTTTCATATAAAACAAAGATTAGAACGAATTTATAACATATTATTTTTAATTATTATTTAAATTATAGTGTGTATAAATTAGCGTAATCTAAAAGTAATGTCAATGCGAAAAAAAAATACAAAAACATTACTTACGTGCTCCAATACTAATTTATAGTTGGATGAAATTTCAAAAATTATAAAAATTATACCCAAAGAAATAATTATAATTGAGAATCAACGACACTCAATTAAGTGATTATCCAACTGACTATGTACTTATCAAACTGATTGTGTAGTGACTGTGTAATAGAACACTATAAATAGGCCCTAGCATCTAAAGAAAAAATTACAACTCATTCTCATTTGAGACATATGAGTTTATACTCTCTCCCTCTATATAGAAATTTAAGAGCCAATCCCTTGCTTCCACAGCCATAAAACCTACGAAGGAAACACCACAAACCCAAAAACCGAACACAATATCTCTGCAAAAAAAATCCCCCACACCCGATTTTCCCAAACCCCCGCTGCTCCTCTTCCCAAAACCACTGTCCTCCTCCACTACCGAGCCCTACCCACACCAAACCAGCCCCTTATTTTTTCTTTTTCTTCTTCATCTACATTTTTTCCTTCTCTCTTGCTGCCATAGTCGAAGCTTTGAGCTTCTATGTGTCTGTGTGTGTGTGTGTGTGTGTGTGCATGTGTGGTTTAACAATCGACCACCACACCTGCCATGGTGGTGGTTGACGAGAGCCAAAACCCCCAATCGGGGTGGGTTTTTCCCCCAACTCTTACGGTCTGTTTGTTTGTTTTTTATACACATACATCTATATAATAAGGAGTAAAATTTTGTTAATATTCCATAAAGAGATAACTTAATTAGAGGTCAAGATTTTGACAACAAAGCAACAAATGGAGGGTGAGATCAAGATATATACAATAATACTATGTACCTTCACACATTTCATGTTATACTTTCATTGTAATTATAATTGTATCCCAATAAATTTATTTTCCCCCTCATTTTATTCCTAAAATTTTACTTTAATTCAAATATGAAGGTCATATTCGTAACACACTAAAAAGAGAAATAGGGAACATTCATTTCCTTTGTACTTTTCAACATCCTCCCATAAGAATCTTACTGCCAAACATCTAGATCTCTCTCTCTAACCCAGTCATCCCCCCGCACCCCACCATCCCACAACTCCCACTCAGAAAACCACATCAACACCCTTAAACCACATCAATAGACCAACAATTTATGTGGGAAGATCCATGTAAAGACCCTCTTTCTCTTAGTCCATTTGGAGTGAGAAGGTATGGATTTGAGATATTTTCTGTTGGGTATGTAATTTTTTTAAAGATTTTCCCTTACGGACTTTAAGGTTTCGAGTTTTATATGGGCTTTAGGTATGAGTATATATATTTTGCAGGAGCACGCTTGATGGGAGGTGTGTTCTATTCTCTGTCTCATCCTATCGTGTAAAGGGGAGAGGTGTAATATTTACTCACCATTTGTGTACAGGGGAAAGGTATAATATTTCAGTGGTTTTGATGTGTTTAATGATGTTTATCAATTGTTTTGTTGCAGGTTTTAGTGTGTTCTGTATGGTTTCGGTGATGAGTGTTTTTTTCAGATCTGATCTCAAGGTAGAAAATCATTTAGATGTTTTTTGGGGTGGTTTATTTCAACCGCTATTTTCTTTCAATAGACCGGATGGTTAAGTTTTTTAATTTAAAGTATGTTGTGTCTAAAAAGACAAAATTATCCCATTTTTAACCCCCGGTCAGATCTCTACTTTTTATGAGAGCAGAGAGTATGTGGAAATCAAGAAGAAATTAGATCTCTATTTTGATTCCATCGAACTAAACTTTGTATACTATCTATACCTCTATGTGTTGTATTTGTTATTGGACGAATTTTGATGTTCATCTGATGCTAAAGCAGGTTATATGTTTGTATTCTTTTTTTTATTATTGACAGGTTTGTGGGAGCGACATTTTGGTTGTTCAAATATCCTTTGTTAATTTTGAAACTTGCTTTGTACCGTGAGAATTTTACTTTGCTATGTCAGAATTTTGAATCTTGCTTAATAATATCAGAATTTTTAAGTTCATTTTCACCCAAAAAAAACGCTTTGTAGCTCTCATAGAGTTTGGGTTTAGTATCATGTTTGAATCTTTTATTTTTGGTTTCTTTAAATTGACATTTACGGGTTAGTCTACAGGTCGGTTTATTGCTCAATGTTTTCCCTTTTCTCACATTTTAAGTGCACAGATCATCTTTCCCCATATACTATTTCATTATGCATTTTATGTTTTTGCTATTCCCAAATTCTATTTCAAAATGCATTCACGTTTTTCACTGTTTTTGGTATTCTCAAATTAGGCACTTTATGTTTTTGCTATTCTAAAATACTATATCAGTATGCATTCATGTTTAGGTACCCTGTTTTTAGTAACTTTAAAATAGTATATATGCATTTTTCTTATTGGGCTTTTGTGTCTGCATTTTTATAAAAAGTTTGCCTCTTCGTTATCCATATTATTTATTGGTTAATAATAATATTAGTTGCAAGATTGGATTAAAATTTATTTCTATCTTCCACATGATTATAAAGTTTAATAATTTATAAATGACAATCTTTATTACTGTTGAAGATTGTCATTCATAAATTTGATGTTTTAGGAGTGTCAACACCCCCCCCCCCCTTGATACCCAGCGTTATGGACTGGTCACCATGTCAACATGTGCTTTTGCTCTAGCCTCTGCTACTCAAAATTTTGGTGAGATAGCTACTCAATGTCCAGATATGATCTGAATTCAATTAGATATACCAAATGTTTAGGGGTTCCACGTGTTTGGCATAATTTTGTTTGGCAGAAGTCAATTAATGTTCAATTATATATACCAAAATTTTGGGGTCCCATTATCCAAAATTTCTCTAAATGACCGAGGTACTATAGTAAATCGTTTACACATAATTTTTGTACTATCATAACAGTATTTTTTGAATTTATTTTTTATGGAGGAAGTGTTTAATTCAGACTTCTTCATGATCATACTGCCATTATTATTTTTTTATAGTATGCTTCTATAAATTATGATCAAGACGGTGTGTTGGGTTGTCCCATTGCATTTAGTAACATCTGTTAACGCTCTATTTTGACAGCTTTTTTGACAGGACGAATGAGAGTTTGGCAGCTTTTTTAAAGCACGAACACTCTATTTTTTTACGAAATAATAATTTTCACATTTGTTATAAGGCTTATTTTTGTGATTACATTGGCTAATATATGTTTAAAATTATTTTGTAGTTCTACTCAAGCTGTATGCTCACACTAGGACACTAGGATGCGGGAACTTGAACATCTGTTCTACTTCAGCTTCAAAAGAGGTGTTTATCAACTTCCTTCTACATCTGTTTGTCATGCTCACTCCCTCTCAATTTATCTATTTGAGTTTGATATGTTGGGCGTTTAATTTATATGTTATTTTAATTAACAATATTTTTGTTGTTTGATATTGTTTGGGGTTTTCATTTATATGTTCTTTTAGCTGACAGAAGTTATTTTTAAATAAGGTATGTGGGACTATGTTTGGTATTTGGTTTGGGTCTTTGTTTGGGGTTTTCATTTATATTATTGTTGTTTCCTATTATGGTGAGCCAAATTATGATTGAAAATCAAATAGTTTATCCTTTTTTTGTAGTGTTGTTTATTTTGCAAACTCTTTTAATCAATATTCATCTTTAGATTATTGAGGTAGCATAATATTAATAAGAGTGGCCTCAAGTGTATTTAGCAAAACACCAAAGTGTCATATTCTTTATTCAACAAGTATCAAACTCCCATGGACTTATAGCATTGATTTTATTTGTTTGACTATAGTGTCTTTTTATATTTGCGGTATTATTATTTGCTAAAATACAAAAATGGGATATTTACTTAATGTACATAGCCTCTAAATTTAATTTCATGATATATTTTGATTAATTCACAAATATACGAAGAATGTGTTTATAATTGATTAAGTATATATGTCGGATGGTCAAATTCAATTGTCTAATACTATGTCGGATGGTTTAGGTGTTCATGATGTTAATTGTTTACATGGGTTTCTTCCATCTGATATGGATCTTGCAGATATTGCAGCTGATGTGGAGACCTTACTTGGTGAGGGTCTTGATGAAGAATCATTTGATATGGAGGGTTTGGGTCTATTAGATTGTAGAAACAATGATTTATTTATGGAGGGGTCTTCATGGAAGGTTGAAAAATAAGGAGAGGAAAATCGACTTCATACAGAAATGGACATGTCACGAGAACCATTTGAACTACAACTTTGATTATAATTATGGTCCAAATTACGATGAAGATTATAAAATTGAGGCCAGACATCCAATTGTGAGGAGAGTAAAGAATATAAAGTGGGCTATTTGAAAAAGAAGAATGTATTATTAGAGCTTGATTATGCGGGAGTCATTGCAGAATGGGCTGATCAAAGGTCTTCATGGACCACTGGTGACCGGTTGGAGTTTAACCCCGATGATTATTCTCCGGATAGCATGGTACGTTACGACTAATATATATATAGTACCATAAATATGTCATCCTTTGATTAACTGTTATTGATACGAATATTTTGTATATGAAATTTGCAGGGTTCATGTGGAACAATAAGTTATTCGTATGGAGATATGGGAATGTTGTGCGGACACACTGCAATGGTGTATGGACGGAGAGAGGCGAGGGTACATGTTGAGATCCCAATGGATCCACCTCATTATGACAAACTATAGTGGATCCAAGTTTCTTGAATCTCCAACTATGTGCCATCATCAGGTTCAAGACACAGTCCAGGAAATGCTAAAAAAAATGAGCTTACAAGACCTTTAACAACTAAGTATTTCATCTGGTTTTTTGCCTTTGCATTGTTGTCTCTCCCCATCATCATTCTGTTTAGATTTCTTTTGTCCATCTTCTGTAAAAAGGTGAAGAAACCAATTCAGCATGGGCATGCTAATCACAGATCTCTAGCAGCTAAAAGGGGACATTCAGACAAGTAGGGAAATCAAGTTTCTATTTTTTTTTCATGCAAATGGGTATGCTTAAAGTTTCAGAAGGGATCATTTATGTTATTTTGAGACTCAACAGACCTAACGCTTGAATTTGATTGATGTATGGATATATTTTAAGTTAATTTTTATTCTTTCCCATTGCTGTATTGAAATATATTAACTTAATTTTTATCTTTTCCCATTACTGTATTGATGATATAAAAAAACTAAATGAAATTTAAATTATGTCAGTTAGTTGTCTTGATATATATCAAGTGATGTTTGATGTACTGCATTTGGCCAAATCGAGTGTCTTCGAGCCTTCGAGTACTCCTCTTGGCCAGAATAAAAATCGAGTACTCCTCGAGTGCATCAAATAACACTCGATTTGGCCTTCTGGATTTCACAAGTACTCATCCTCTTGAAGTCGTTGCTGGTTATATTTTAAACACTTCAGCGTTATTTGAGTGCTATTTGAGTGCCTTAGAGTGATGTTTAATGGAAAAATGGAGTGCTATTTGATGTACTTTGAGCCTTTGAGCACTTGCTAGACAGATAACCAGCAACGCCTTCGACCCGTCGAGCCGCCACAGAAAGTACATCAAACAACACTCCATGTGTGTAATATATTTGATAATTTCTAATTTGTACTTTGTGGATAGTACTCATAGTTTCTTATTTGATAATTTGTACGAATGGTTGGTTTACATGTATACACATGTTATTTAACTGTGTGCATTGGATCAAGTATCGACTTTTTTAACCTCAGTTTACGTGTTTCAGCTTTTAGTTAATTAATATCCCTTTTCATATTTACATACAGCTCAATACCTTATCATATTTACATACAGCTTAATACCTTATCGACTTTTAGAACTTTTTTTTATTAAGCTTTTAATTTCTGTTTTTTTCCCTTTTAGATAAAAAAATTTGTGGCTATTTTTTACGATATGCTCAGGTGATCCCTTTTAGATAACTTCGACTCCAATATTGAATGTACCAAACTTCAATATGAAGTTTGATAGATTCAGCAAACACTTCTTCGCAGAAAACACTTCTTCGCTGTTTTTTCTTTTTACATCTCTTTGTTTTCTTGAAGGCTTCACTTGGTAACTAACGATGAAGTTATCCAAAGAAAGTAATTATGATGACTAACTTCTATGTCTTTTTACATATCTTTATTTTTTGAATGCTTCAGGGTACCTGACATCTCTTTGATTTTGGGTTGTCAATTTTATTAAACAAAGTAAAGTGCTTAATAATGTTGTTGCTATTAATACTTGCATTTTGACAAACTGATTGCAGATTGTTCTAGATATTTAAGGTTTTCACGGTTTGGTATAGTGCTATTCACATTCAGTAGTCCACGTTTGCACAGCTTGAATAGTTTGCACCAGCATGAAAATATTATTTTGAAGGATGGTTATCGTGCAATTCCCATTTGGTGTTGACCATGTTATGTGGGGAAGTGACTTCCCATTTGTTGTTCCCAAGTATGGTTATAAAGGAACAAAATAAGCCGTGTCTATTATGGGTATAACAGGTATGCAACTCTTTCAATTATTATTAGTTCTTTAAAGAATTTTAGTTCCTTATACTGTTATTTTTTTAAAAGAATTTTTTCTCACTACATTTACTTCACTTCACTTACTGAGCAAAACAGTCCATTCATTATTAGTTTTGTAAAGAATTTGCTCATCCAATTATTGTTGTTAGGTTCTTATTTCTAACATGGTGTATTCTAAAATTTATTTACTATGGACATTTATATAATAACCTTATGTTCTTTCGTACTAGGTTCATTCAGAGTCAAATATATGTGCGGGAAATAATGATGCGAATATTTCTTGGTATGTATATCATATATTCAGTACCTGTATATGAAATAAGATTTTTTGGTACTAGAACCTTTTTAATATTTTATATTCACTATTAGTAATATGTAACAAGAATTATGTGTTCTTCTCTTAATATATAACAAAAATTATGCGTCCTCCCAAGTGACATGTGAAATTTTAACTCTAACTGACCATCTCTTTTTTTACTGATTTACATTATACTTTATTCCACATTGCAGCTATGATTATTTGGGATATGGAGCATCCTCCGGCTACTTCCCCGGCATTGTAAATCCTCTTGATCGTGTGCAATGGACACAAGAAACACCAAGTGGATTATACCAATATTTTATCAAGGTGGTACCTACTGTATACATAGACGTCAGTGGACACACTATCTAGTCAAATCAGTTCGATGTTACTGAACACTTGAGTACTGCAGAAGCAGGATGCCTTCAATCTCTTCATGGAGTTTTCTTCATCTATGACCTCTCTCCGATCAAGGTGACATTTATAGAGGAACATGTATCATTCTTACATTTCCTTACCAATGTTTGTGCTATAGTAGGAAGCATTTTCACAGTTTTCAGGGATATTAAATTCATTCATATACCATGGTCAAAAGGTAATCAGGAAGAAAATTGAAATTTGTTGTAAATTTCGATGATGTACATGCTATAGGAAGCTGTTGAATTATGCTCGATTTTCAGCATGGGTTTGTGGAGAGAATCATATTGAAAGAAGGAAAACTATTGAGTGGACTCTCCACGCAGGCTTGGAGGACTACCTTTTGAACACACCTTAGATTTCGTCCTGATCTGTAAAGACTATTGAGCTATATAATTTTTCTAGCTACTTTTAACAGGTTATAATTTTCTCTTTGCCATTTTTTATCTGTTAATTGTAGTTAAAAATCTGATGTGATATGCTTTAAAGATAAGAGGGGCCGTTATATTTATCTTCTGAGAATTTGTGGGAAAAAAGTTTATTTTTAAAGATTGGGATTATCCGTTTATGACATTTTGTAATCTTGATGTTTATTGTACCATAGATTGGATTCTCATGAAAAATTATTGCACCTGTGGCGTAAATTTTGCAAGTGTACTGCTATTTTATTGACTCTTCGAGTTTGGAACTAACATGAACCAAAGCATCCACAATATTGCCATTATCTGAGCTGAATTGTTGAGTTCTTACTTCGTTTTACAATTCTCTTTGATCTTCTTAATAATTTATATTTTGTCTTGCTCGAAATTGAAACAGTTACCAAGTGAAAAATTAGGCTGCCATGTCTTAGGTTGAGGCCGCGTCTTTGAACCATGTGTTATCTTGATGGTTACATCGATCTCTATCTTGGATTTTACATGTTTTTAGTTAAGCTTCTACAGATATATATTCTTACAATACATTTTATGCTTATATACAATAATTGTGCAGAATTCTTCCTAAGAAATAGAGAATGGTTCTGAAACATGGGAAGGAAAGGTTTATCTCTGGAAACCTTTGAATTCGTTGGGGGATTCCTCAAATATGACTAAGTCCTTAAAGTTTACTTCACAAGGCTCAACAGTCAAATTGGAAGCTCTATATGTTGCTGTAAAATTGGAGAATTCATTATTTTTCCCCAATATGTGTTGGATGCTGCCATTTCAAGATGGGAAAGAAAAGTCAATCCAATAATTGAATATAAAGGCCTGAATTTTAATTGAGACGAACTTTAGTTAATTATTTGTTTTGTGGGTCTTTAGTTATTGCTTTTGACATTTATAATTGAAATTTTACCCCATATAATATATAGTTATTTGAATTTTATCCAACTATATATATGATCCTATACAAAGGACATTGATTTATATTCTACGTCAATTATTTATTAGAACATAATTAATATCTCTCTGTCAACTATATCTTTTGTATAATGAAAATTTGAAATCTTTGATGTTCATATAAATTCTTTCACTGCATTGTGGTTGTTTATCATTTATTTATTAGAACATAATTAATTTCTCTGTGTCAACTATTTATTATTTATTAAACAAGGTGGATACTCCTATAAATAAATGATATTATAGTCATTTTTTTAAATTACACTTTGTCGGGAACAAAAATTTTGTCGTTTTGCAGTTACATACTTAGGAATTTTTTTGTCGCTTGCGATTAAGTATTTTGGAATTTTTCGTCGTGCCTTCAGGCACAGGCATTTCGCTAGTCTATATAATAAGCAGTAAAATTTTGTTACTATTCCATAAAGAGATAACTTAATTAGAGGTCAAGATTTTGACAACAAAGCAACAAATGGAGGGTGAGATCAAGATATATACAATAATACTATGTACCTTCACACATTTCATGTTATACTTTAATTGTAATTACAATTGTATCCCAATAAATTTATTTTCCCCCTCATTTTATTCCTAAAATTTTACTTTAATTCAAATATGAAGGTCATATTCGTAACACACTAAAAAGAGAAATAGGGAACATTCATTTCCTTTGTACTTTTCAACATCCTCCCATAAGAATCTTGCTGCCAAACATCTAGATCTCTCTCTCTAACCCAGTCATCCCCCCGCACCCCACCATCCCACAACTCCCACTCAGAAAACCACATCAACACCCTTAAACCACATCAACAGACCAACAATTTATGTGGGACGATCCATGTAAAGACCCTCTTTCTCTTAGTCCATTTGGAGTGAGAAGGTATGGATTTGAGATATTTTCTGTTGGGTATGTAATGTTTTTAAAGATTTTCCCTTACGGACTTTAAGGTTTCGAGTTTTATATGGGCTTTAGGTATGAGTATATATATTTTGCAGGAGCACGCTTGATGGGAGGTGTGTTATATTCTCTGTCTCATCCTATCGTGTAAAGGGGAGAGGTGTAATATTTACTCACCATCTGTGTACAGGGGAAAGGTCTAATATTTCAGTGGTTTTGATGTGTTTAATGATGTTTTTTCTATTGTTTTGTTGCAGGTTTTAGTGTATTCTGTATGGTTCCGGTGATGAGTGTTTTTTTTCAGATCTGATCTCAAGGTAGAAAATCATTTAGATGTTTTTTGGGGTGTTTTATTTCAACCGCTATTTTCTTTCAACAAACCGGATGGTTAAGTTTTTTAATTTAAAGTATGTTGTGTCTAAAAAGACAAAATTATCCAATTTTTAACCCCCGATCAGATCTCTACTTTTTATGAGAGCAGAGAGTATGTGGCAATCAAGAAGAAATTAGATCTCTATTTTGATTCCATCGAACTAAACTTTGTATACTATCTATACCTCTATGTGTTGTGTTTGTTATTGGACGAATTTTGATGTTCACCTGATGCTAAAGCAGGTTGTATGTTTGTATTCTTTTTTTTTTTTTATTATTGACAGGTTTGTGGGAGCGACATTTTGGTTGTTCAAATATCCCCTGTTAATTTTGAAACTTGCTTTGTACCGTGAGAATTTTACTTTGCTATGTCAGAATTTTGAAACTTGCTTAATAATATCAGAATTTTTAAGTTCATTTTCACCCAAAAAAAACGCTTTGTAGCTCTCATAGAGTTTGGGTTTAGTATCATGTTTGAATCTTTTATTTTTGGTTTCTTTAAATTGACATTTACGGGTTAGTCTACAGGTTGGTTTATTGCTCAATGTTTTCCCTTTTCTCACATTTTAAGTGCACAGATCATCTTTCCCCATATACTATTTCATTATGCATTTTATGTTTTTGCTATTCCCAAATTCTATTTCAAAATGCATTCACGTTTTTTACTGTTTTTGGTATTCTCAAATTAGGCACTTTATGTTTTTGCTATTCTAAAATACTATATCAGTATGCATTCATGTTGAGGTACCCTGTTTTTAGTAACTTTAAAATAGTATATATGCATTTTTCTTATTGGGCTTTTGTGTCTGCATTTTTATAAAAAGTTTGCCTCTTCGTTATCCATATTGTTTATTGGTTAATAATAATATTAGTTGCAAGATTGGATTAAAATTTATTTCTATCTTCCACATGATTATAAAGTTTAATAATTTATAAATGACAATCTTTATTACTGTTGAAGATTGGCATTCATAAATTTGATGTTTTAGGAGTGTCAACACCCCCCCCCTTGATACCCAGCGTTATGGACTGGTCACCATGTCAACATGTGCTTTTGCTCTGGCCTCTGCTACTCAAAATTTTGGTGAGACAGCTACTCAATGTCCGGATATGATCTGAATTCAATTAGATATATCAAATGTTTAGGGGTTCCACGTGTTTGGCATAATTTTTTTTGACAGAAGTCAATTAATGTTCAATTATATATACCAAAATTTTGGGGTCCCGTTATCCAAAATTTCTCTAAATGACCGAGGTACTATAGTAAATCGTTTACACATAATTTTTGTACTATCATAACAGTATTTTTTGAATTTATTTTTTATGGAGGAAGTGTTTAATTCAGACTTCTTCATGATCATAATGCCATTATTATTTTATTATAGTATGCTTCTATAAATTATGATCAAGACGGTGTGTTGGGTTGTCCCATTGCATTTAGTAACATCTGTTAACGCTCTATTTTGACAGCTTTTTTGACAGGACGAATGAGAGTTTTGGCAGCTTTTTTAAAGCACGAACACTCTATTTTTTTACGAAATAATAATTTTCACATTTGTTATAAGGCTTATTTTTGTGATTACATTGGCTAATATATGTTTAAAATTATTTTGTAGTTCTACTCAAGCTGTATGCTCACACTAGGACACTAGGATGCGGGAACTTGAACATCTGTTCTACTTCAGCTTCAAAAGAGGTGTTTATCAACTTCCTTCTACATCTGTTTGTCATGCTCACTCCCTCTCAATTTATCTATTTGAGTTTGATATTGTTTGGGCGTTTAATTTATATGTTATTTTAATTAACAATATTTTTGTTGTTTGATATTGTTTGGGGTTTTCATTTATATGTTCTTTTAGCTGACAGAAGTTATTTTTAAATAAGGTATGTGGGACTATGTTTGGTATTTGATTTGGGTCTTTGTTTGGGGTTTTCATTTATATTATTGTTGTTTCCTATTATGGTGAGCCAAATTATGATTGAAAATCAAATAGTTTATCCTTTTTTTTGTAGTGTTGTTTATTTTGCAAACTCTTTTAATCAATATTCATCTTTAGATTATTGAGGTAGCATAATATTAATAAGAGTGGACTCAAGTGTATTTAGCAAAACACCAAATCGTATACTTGACCCGATTAATATTTTCAAAAAATATAAAACCGTTGCTTATTCAAACAAATCAAATGCTTTGATTCCGTATAAAAGAATATTTTCCCAGAAAAATGGTATTATTCATATATCGAGTTGCATATAAACATATTTTCTAAATTACAAATATTACTTATTTCGTCAACTAACTAAAAAGTGAATTTAGAATTATATACGGAATTCATGCTTGTCATAACATGAACTTTAATTCTATTTACCGAACGATGTCAGATATCTTAAACCCAACTCATTTTCCCTAAACACTGATGTAACCATTCCCATATAAACCCTCGAGCCAAATGACTACGGGAACTGGAACGCAACAATGAAAGATCCGTGAATAATAATGAAAAGCTCATAAACACCGGTAGGTGGTTCTATTTTACTAGTATACCTTGAACTTATGTCATTGACATTACATCTTGTTATATCACTATGTGATAGCTTTGAACTCATATTATCATTTATTAACTCCTTTCATAGTTCAACTGTACTGTGAATATTGATTCAATCTGTTATCTTCTTAAACTTGAGCCAGCTCAATCTTGACAAACTATTTGATTATCCGGATTGCAGTACACCACTGAATCCTGTTGAATAATTATTTAAACTGTTTTACCTTATTTAGTATACCCTGAACATTATTAAATTTTGGTTTCAATTATCTTATTTGCAACTAATCATGCCATTTTATAACTATTATCAATGAAACCTTTGTAGCATATCGTACGATCCAGGGATTAGACCCGATAAACCCCCGGTAAATCTAATTGGCCTGAAGGACCCAGATGTTGAGTGCCTTGTTGTTATATTTACTCTACGTATGAGTGTCGCTCTATCTAAGTGTGACGAGTTATTTGGTTATTCCCCAATTATTGGGATTGCCTGTTCAAGTGCATTTTTGTCTTGAACGATATTATCATGGTATGTCCATGCAATTGTAGCCCCTAGAGAAGATAATTTATGGGTTATCATATTATAGTCTGGACCTTATTTATAACTCGATAAACACCATATCCAGTTATTATCACCATACCGTTTTTTCAGATATTGCAGACTTCAGAATACCCCTGTTTAGTTTTGTTGATATTTCCTGTTGCTGCAGATTTCCATACACTGTTTTATATTTTGAGCATTTCAAACCCGGATATGATATTTAAATAGGTTTCTATATTTACAATGTTATAGAATTAGAAATATCTAATGGGCAATGTTTTTCTTATTCCTTCCTTTTTAGTTATTTTACACAGGTACCAATAGGCCATGATGAATATTTCAGAGATCAATTGATACATAGAGACAAATAAATGTCATATTAGAGGGAGCCTAGTTAGCACGAGAAAAACTTTTGTATTATTCATAGATTTCAGTTGTAACACGTTTGAGAATCAATAAATGCTTCAGTTATATTCGTATTCAGATTTATTTATAATTCAGCAATTATCAGGTTAACCCTCACCCTCGATAAACATCGGGATGTGATAGGATTCCTTGAATGGAAGAGTCGTCAAATAGGGCGAAGATTTTCCCATTTGTGGATTTCCCAAACAAGATGAAGATGGGGATGGAGATCTTATTTCAAGACATTTACTCCTGGGTGAAGGACTCCCAGCATCATGTAAAGCCACTCGTTGAGAAAACTGTTGATGTTACAAAGGTTTTTGAAGGAAGTGACTCTGAGGACTTGTTCAATCTGCCAACACTGGGGCTGACACTCTGCATGATCCACTCAAGCAGTACATCGTCGGATCTCTCCATCCTAATCAAGGCCGCTGATGAACCCCTTGTCAATTAGAATGTTATACCAGTTCCACCCGATGAAAAGCAACCCAGTCTAGATGTTTATCCTATATCTTCCTCTTTTATTGTTCCTCACCTCTCTGATAATAATGTAATCAAGACCTCCTTTGACGAGGCTATCATTATTATTTTTCCCAATAATGAAATAAACAAAGATTTTAAGTATCTTGTTGTGCCTTACATTAATTGTCTTGATTCTAATCAAAATCTTGATGATGGTGATTTTGCAAATAAATAATTCCAAATTCATCTTAATAAGGTTAATAACAAACAACATAACCACGTTCAAATTAATGAGGATGAAACTGTTGTTATTAATCTCAGTTCTAGTAGGCAATTATGCAAGATTAGGATTGGGTCCATCCTTAACAAACATGAACATGCGCAACTTAAAGAATTACTGAAGGAATTTCTGGACATCTTCGCATGGTCCTACGAAGACATGACCGACATTGATCCTGAGATAGCTCAGCATGACATTCCAACTCTCCCTGAATGCAAACCGATCAAACAAAAAATGCGAAAGCTCTGCACCGAATGGTCACTCAAGGTTAAAGAAGAGGTGGTCAAACATTTGAACGTAGGCTTCATCCGAGTGATCAAATATCCCACATGGCTAACCAACACTTTACCCATGTTGAAATAAGGAGGAAAATTTTGCAGATGTGCTGATAATCGAGATTTGAACAAGGCATATCCAAAAGATGATTACCCACTGCCCAATATCTACATTATCATGGACAACACGACAAGTCATGCTCTCAAGTCGTTCGTACAATTAGATCAAGATGCACCCTAATCATTAAGAAAAAATTGCATTCATCACCCCTTGGGGAACCTTTTATTATACATTTATTCCATTTTGTCTTAAAAACTCAGGGGTTGCCTACCAAAGGGTTGCCATAACCATCTTACATGATCTAACATACAAAGAGGTCGAGGTCTACGTGGATGATATGATCATTAAGTCTAAGATTCGAGAAGGTCATGTTCTCGCCCTTCGAAAGTTCTTTGAATAGCTACGGCGATACCAAGTGCGACTTAACCCACAAAAATGCATTTTTGACGTCACCAAAGGAAAGTTTTTGGGATTCATAGTTAGCGATAAGGGAATTGAAGAAGATCCTACCAAACTTAAATCCATATCGAAATGCCACCACCCCAAATGGAGAAGGAAATGCAGGGATTCTTGGGAAAATTATAGTATATCAGCCGGTTCATCAACCAGTTGACTTCCATTTGTGAACCCGTCTTCAAACTCCTCCAAAAGGATTCCACCAAAGTCTGGAATGAGTCTTGTCAAGAAACCTTTAATCGAATCAAATTATACCTTACCCGACCTCCGGTACTCATGCCACTGTAACTTAGTCTCATGTACTCCTGTACTTGATCGTAACAGACACCATAATTGTGGGCTTTGCTAGACCAGTACCTTGAAGAATCTCGTAAAGAAAGGGACATCTACTATGCTAATCACAAATTGTCTAGATACAAAGTCAACTATAATACCTTAGGAAAGCATGTGTTGCCCTAATCTGGGTCACTCAGAAATTACGAAACTACCTACTCGATTTTCCCATCAGACTTGTGTCTCGAATGGATCCTATCAAATACATGCTTGAGAAGCCAACCCTGTTTAGCCGAATGGCGTGGTGGTTGATGTTTCTAGCCGAGTTTGACATTATATATGTCACGTAGAAAGCCATAAAAGGGAGTGTCATCTTCGACTACCTTGATGACTACCCCATAAAAGAGGCTGATGTTCAGGTCTCTGAGTTCCCCGATGAAGACATTCTTTGCACCTCTCAGGAAGACCTCCGGTAGCAAATGTTTTTTGACTACGCTACCAACAAAAAAGGTATGGCATTGGGATACTTCTGATCGCCCCTGATGACTCTCACACCCTCATTGCCATCAAGTTGAATTTTCCCTGCACTAATAATATGATCGAATACGAGGCATGCACTGTAGGACTTAAAGTTTCTCTCAATAAAGGTATACAACGCTTAGATGTCTACAAGGATTCCGCCTTTATCATCAGCCAAGTCCTTGGAAATTGGAAAGTCAGAGATGAAAAACTCTTATCCTTCTATGCCCACCTAGAAAAGATGGCCTCCCAGTTCTGAGATATCAACTTCCACCACTTACCCCGAGCAAGGAACAGTTTGGCTGATGCCCTTCCCACCTTAGCCTCCATGGTCAACATGCCCGAAGGAATAATGATGGCCCCCTTCATATTCCAAAAATAAGCTAAACCGACCCACTTCTACCACATTGAGCTCGTCACAAAAAAGGATTACAATATGGTGGAGTGCTGGTATTATAATATTCGGTGCCTCCTTAAGCACGGTAGGCACCTCTAAGATGCCAATAAGAAAGATCGAGAGACCTTCCGAAAACTGGCTACCCAGTACATTATTTGTGATAAAGCACTGTTCAAGAGAAACTTCAAAGGAACTCATTTGTACTAAATCACAAGGGCTGACATTGAAGAATTAATGCAAAAAAATCCACAGCGGGGAATGCAGACCCCATATGAACGGTCATATGCTCGCTAAGAAGATTATCCAATAGGGTTACGATTGGACCACCATAGCTTAGGATTGCTCCGCCTATGTCTGGAGATGCCTTAAGTGACAACATTTTTCCGATGTCCAATGCTTACCTCCGCGAGAATTATACAACATGACTTATCCCTGGTCATTTTCCATATGAGGCATCAATATTATAGGGAAATTCACACCTAAAGCTTCCAATAGGAATGAGTTCATCCTGGTTGCCATTGATTACTTCACCAAATGGGTCAAAGCCAAGTCATACGCAGTGCTGATTGCCAAAAAAGTAGCCAAGTTCATTCGAAAGAACATCATCTGACGATACGGGATTCTGCATAAGCTACTATTATATAACAGGTTAAATTTTGAGGCAGAAGTCACAAAATTTGGGGATTGGCTTCAAGCCCCCCTTACAATCTCTCTTAGATGAAAGGAGGATAAAGGCTCTATATTATATACAAGGATACTATCACTGCATAGCGCGATCATTCAACAGGAGAGTCAAGGAATGCGGTGTCCGAGAAGGGGACTTATCCCTCAAAGAAATCATAGAACCCGTCAAGGACTCTAGAAGAAAATTCAAGACAAACTGGAGTGGTACCTACATTGTGAACAAGATCCTATCAGGTGGCACCGCTCTACTCACTCACCTTGACGGAGAGGGCATGGTGCGTCCAGTCCACCTAGATCGTCTCAATAAATTCTACCCTTAGTTCAAAATCTCAGTGCACTATGACTTCTCTCATCTCCCTTCTATTCTTAAAAATAATTATTCATTTCCCTCTACTCTGAACTATGTGAGGCCCGATCCTCTAAAAAACTTTTTGCTTTAAAACCCCAGAGTTGCGTAGGCAGCTCATACGCTTTACATGGGCACGGTTCCCTTCTTTTTCATGAAATGTTATTCTTTTCTTATCCCCAACAAATATAATAGTTCATTTTATCATTTACATGATCAAATGGATTATGTATGTGATACGACACAAATATAGCGTATTTCATCCTCCGAACCATCGCATTTTAGCCCCCTCGGGTATCTTATTCCCTATTTTTATACTCGTTAACCAGACAACCTCATATTTATACTTTAACATGTTTTGCAGGGGTTAATTGAGTTTTTATAGGTATTTGGATGCTAAGTGTGAAGTTTGGACGCATTCCGCTCGATTTCCGTACGCGATCGCAAGTTCAAGGGTATTTTAGTATTTTCACAACTTGGGCACCTGGCCCAACATCTCACGGAAGTTGTATCCCTCCTCGCAAGCTTCACGTGGCTGTGAACGGTACGCGATTTCGAGTCCGTATGAAGAAGTTACGGGTTTTTTAGCGAAAGGAAAAATAATGAAACCAAAAGAGGAGGAGAAGAGGAGGAAAAGGAATGCAATAGGCTTCCTTTGCTGATACCTGCTTGATCGATCAATTGACCAAAGGGGTCGATCGATCGATCCTTCTCGACAGTATGATATTTATTCCCCATCGATCGATCGAGCCCAGGCTTCGATCGATCGATCCCCTATTTCCAGGAGATATCTTGCGTTTTCTTTTCTTTTCTATTTCAATTCCAACTTACTATATAAAGCATTTTTTATGTAAAATCCATATATAATTCGTTTTAGGTTAGATAGGTTAGGCTTTTGGAGGTTTGATAGATCATTTCTTCATTTCTCTTTGGATTGACACCCAATTGGGCTTGTAATTTGTGCTACCATCTTCCATCTCCATTAATATAGTTTGTATTTCATTAATTCTTTCTTTCTAGATAATTTACTTGCTTTGTTAATTAGGTTTACATGCTTGCTTCCCGTGCTTTCTAGTGTATATTTTTCGCGTTTATTTACCACGTTTCATTTATCGCGTTTTTAACATGCTTTCTAGCTAATTTAAATTAGGTTGTGTTTGAATGGAACTCACTCGAGTTGACGCGTTGATTTGCTTTAGTGATGGTGTTTACGAGTCTATTTTGGGTGTGTTCTCCTAGTTATTGCGCCTAGGAGATTTGATGGGGCATATCATGTATGTCCCGTGCTTACGACCTTGCGTGCGCAATTTCTGGGATATTTGTTGACGCCAAAATCTTATTAGGCTTTGTATGCGAATTTAGGGGCGTGACAACCCTTGATTTAATTAACTGTCGAAACGAGACGCATTCTAAATAACTCGTCGACCCATGTATCCATTTTATACAAATTAACTCGGGTGAGGGATAATCTAGATTCATTTTTCCTTGTCTAGAATAATCATTTCCCTTTTATGCATCTTTTTCCTTTCTAGTTTGTAATCAGCATTTACACTTTTATTTCAGAATATTAGATCATATAAATTCTAGCATCTCGTCCCTGTGGATTTTCGATACCCGACTTATCGTTGTGCTTTTCTCGTAAGTGTAGTAGTAATTTAGGTTTGTTTGTATTATCGCAGTGAAACAAAAACAACGACTGTGCACTTACACGCGCTCACATTTCACGCGTTAATCAAAAGGGCGCCGTTGTCGGGGATGAGTTTGTTGTAGACTTTATTTGATTTATTATTTCATAGTATTTTCTTTCTATTTGTATTATTTGCTAATCTTTTGCAAGACTTCCACATTTGAGCACTTAGAAACCCCTGAATTGTTCCCGCGCGCACCTACATTCTGGAATCCGCCACTTCGAGCCATTTTGGGGGTAAGTATATCTGATTCTAATTCTTTCGGTAATCATTGTTATAATTCTCAAAACTCTCGTAAGCCTTTGACTTTCGGTGAATACTTAGAATCCCAAAGTATAACAAATTCAAATATGACTTTGGGGGAGTATAATGAAAGTCAAAACTTGGGTTATTGGAATTTTGATGATGATGATGATGATGATGATAATGATTTTGGGTCCTTACCTCCTTATAATAGGAATTTTGAAACGAATTTCAATAGTTTTCAAAATTCCTATAATAATGAGTTTTCGTTTAAGTCCGATGGAAATTTTTAAAGTTCCCATTTTCATGGATCCGCACCTCGACCTATGACATTCGGTGAGGGCTTGCGTATGTATGAGAATGAGAAACTTGAAAATCGTTATCGGGAAGAAAATCGTTGTTGGGAACAAGAATTGGATTTATTATTTGAGTCCGATGACGATTTTGCTTTCGAGACTTTCAAGGCCGAGGAATGTTTTGAACCAAATGAGGTACTTGTGCCTACTTTGGAACAAACCATTCTAGACTTTGCCCACTGTATAATAGATATTGAAAGTGAGGATGAAAATGACGTAATATCTATTTGCAATGAAATGATTTCTTTTTTGTCCCCCAAAGAAGAAGATTTCATTGAAAATGATATTATTTCCTTCGAAACGCAATCTTCACGCAATAATGATTCATCTCATGAGTTTTAATTTCTTTCATCCCCATTTTCATTCTTTGTTATCACACAATCACAAGTACCCGATGATTCAGTTTCAAACTTTAATGTTTTTAACCTTTTCGCCGATGAGGAGTACTTGCTCGAGTCGCCTTCCATGATCGCATCTTTGCCTTCGTGTGCGCCACCTCCCATTCCAATTTCAAAATCATTGGGAGGATATTTGGCTTTTATCAATCCCCACATGTTTTTGTCACCCGCTCAATCCAAACCCCCCATCGTCCCTCCAAAATTTTTAATTGGCGATGGTTCCTTTCTTTTGCCTTACACATGCCTTCCGTCTTTCAAACGGAATCCATATTTTTCGGAAGGCATGCTTATATGTGAGGGTACACAGGTTATCCTCCAAAGTCAAATGATTTTTGCGGTGGGCCCTCAGTTATTTAGACTTCTAGTGTACAGTTAGTGTGAAGCCTAAATAGTAGGTTGTATATAGTTAGCTTTTTAATCTTTCTTTTTATTTTAGTCTAGTGTAATAGTTAACCTTTTTTTATTTGTTTTTTCTATGCTCGGTACTAACTTGTTTTGTATATTCTTTGGACTTGTTCTTATGGGGATCGCTCAATTTTGGGTAATATCGCTTTTTTCCTCCCTTTGACTTGGTTCTTAATTCACAATGAGGACAATGTCGGGGTGTGGGATATTCTATCCATTTCTTTATCTAGTCCATGTTTTTGCTCACATGTTAGTTACTTAGTATGGTTTTCTTAGAAAAAATCAAAATTTTCAAAAAGATTTTCTTTCTTTTTGCTCCTTTTTTGGGCATTTTGCCCTTATTTTCGATGATAAATTTCAGTAATTGCCCGATCGAATTGACAACCCAATGATGCATGTTCTCGATTTTAGAAGTTATTAAACTTTTGTCTCGATTATTGATATTTTGAATAACTTTATGAATTAAACTTTAATCCCATGAGCACATGCACTTTTCTTGCCTTATTGATTTGGTTTAAGATTTTTATAACTCGGTAATCTTTTGTTGCGTTGTATATACTTACACCGAGTAAGCTTTGTACCTTTCATCATTTGTGAGTGTTATACACTATTATTTTCTCATTGAAAACGTTGAATTCGTTGCTAATCTCACTATTCTTTCATTTTATCGTTCATTAATTGAGTTCATACTTGAAATGTGTTACTTGATCATGATTTTCATATATTGTTTTGATTCGAGAATTGCGTAAACTTTGTGAAATGATCATAGGCCCTCTTTATTATATCACCCATATTGACCTTGACCTCACCTTAATATGTTTACCCTTGTTACCCTTTGAGCCTAAATATAGCCTTTCATTTCATAACGCCAATCCCATAACCAACTCCAAATTGGAGTTATAAACCATACATACACTTTTCATACCTTTGTTTGGAATGTTACTTGGGATTGAATGTGATTGTTATGATGTTGGTTGCAATTTAGGTATATGAGAGTGTGATAAGTAAAGAAAAGAAAGTAGTGAAAAAAAGAAGAAAAAGAGAAAGTAAAAAAGCAAAAGAAAAAGAAGAAAAGAAAAGAAAGAGAAAGTTGTATATGTTGTGTATATAGTTCAATAAGCTTTGATTACTCTCCAATTGTTATATCTAATGCTCGTTTGGAACTTGTTTTCCAAATTTCGCTATTGCCCGCATTATTTTCCATTATTCCAAGTTTTTCGTTCCGAACACTTTGAATCCGTACATACATATCCTTCGTTTCGTACCCTAGCCTAGCCTACATTACAACCCCATACAAGTCCTATGCGATCTTAGGTTGATGTAATTCAAAAGTTTAAATATTTTTGATAATCTGTGAAAATGCATTTTGCCTCCTTTAATGAGCGGTGTCTTTTATTGAAATTACGTTTTTTCATTTTATATATAGCGTTCTTCATTTGTGACATGTGTGTTTCCTAGTTTCCATTTACATTTACTCTTTATGCCCGCATGTTCCGTGTGTTACCTCCCTGTTTTGAGTGAATTCACTTGATGAGCGTAATGCCCGTGAGGATTTGAATGTGTGTTTGCTTTAATGTTTATCCGATTTATTTAAGTTTTTCGCCAAATCACACTTTTCATGTGCTCGCTCCCCTCCCACATTTTAAGGTTTCAATTCTATGAGGTTCATTCTATAATGTTAATGATTTGTACTTTTGTTTGAATCCGTTCAATTTGGTAATAATGCGTATGAAATTTTTTTCGCCATTGTTGGGCTTGTCGCATGTTGGTTTGGGCATATTTTGAGTAAACCATGTGATGTTTATAGGTATCATCCCTGAAAACTCTCACGAGACGACACTCATCCACTAAGATAACCTGGGGGTTTAACGGCTTATTGCATACGCTAAATGTAATCGAATCGCCCGCAAAAGTGGTCTTTTGCCTTTATATTATACTTTTGCTCTATCTCCTACTTTTGGTTTGCTTGTAGTTCTTGTTGCATCCTATTTCATTGCTAGGGACTAGCAATGTGTAAGTTAGGGGGTGTGATACGCAAATATTGCGTATTTCATCCTCCGAACCTACGCATTTTAGCCCCCTCGGGTATCTTATTCCCTATATTTATGCTCGTTAACAGACAACCTCGAATTTCTATGTTAACATGTTTTGCAGAGGTTAATTGAGTTTTTATAGGTATTTGGATGCTAAGTGTGAAGTTCGGATGTATTTCGCTTGATTTCCGTACGCGATCGCACGTTCAAGGGCATTTTAGTCTTTTCACAGCTTGGGCACCTGGCCCAACATCTACACAGAAGTTGTAGCTCTCCTCGTAAGCTTTGTATGGCCGTGAACGGTGCGCGATTCCGAGTCCGTATGAAGAAGTACAGGTTTTTTAGCGGAAGGAAAAACAATGAAACCAAAAGAGGAGGAGAAGAGGAGGAACAGGAATGCAGTAGGCTGCCTTGACTGATACCTGCTTGATCGATCGATCGACCAAAGGGGTCAATCGATCGATCCTTCTCGACAGTGGGATATTTATTCACCATCGATCGATCGAGCTCGGGGCTTCGATCGATCGATCCCCTGTTTCCAGGAGATATTTTGCGTTTTCTTTTCTTTTCTATTTCAATTCCAACTTACTATATAAATCATTTTTTTTATGTAAAAATCATATATAATTCGTTTTAGGTTAGATAGGTTAGGCTTTTGGAGATTTGAGAGCTCATTTCTTCATTTCTCTTTGGATTGACACCCAATTGGGCTTGTAATTTGTGCTACCATCTTCCATCTCCATTAATATAGTTTGTATTTCATTAATTCTTTCTTTCTAGATAATTTACATGCTTTGTTAATTAGGTTTACATTCTTTCTTCCTGTGCTTTCTAGTGTAGATTTATCGTGTTTCATTTATCGCGTTTTTAACATGCTTTCTAGCTAATTTAAATTAGGTTGTGTTTGAATGGAACTCACTCGATTTGACGCATTGCTTTGCTTTGTTAATGGTGTTTACGGGTCTATTTCAGGTGCGTTGTCCTAGTTTTTGCGCCTAGGAGATTTGACGGGGCATATCATGTATGTCCCATGCTTACGACCTTGCGTGCGTAATTTTCGAGATATTTGTTAACGCCAAAATCTTATTAGGCTTTTTATGTGGATTTAGGGGCGTGACAACCCTTGATTTAATTAAATATCGAAATGAGACGCATTCTAAATAACTCGTCGACCCATGTATCCATTTTATACAAATTAACTCGGGTGAAGGATATTCGATGCAACCTATAGTTTTATCGCTTTGTTAATCTAGATTCATTTTTCCTCGCCTAGAATAATCATTTCCCTTTTATGCATCTTTTTCCTTTTTAGTTTGTTTACCTTTTACACTTTTATTTCGTAATATTAGATCATATAAATTATAGCGTCTCGTCCCTGTGGATTTTCAATACCCGACTTACTGTAGTTCAATACCCGACTTACTGCTGTGCTTGCCTCGCAAGTGTAGTAGTAATTTAGGTTTGTTTGTATTATCGCGGTGAAACGAAAACAACGACTGTGCATTTACACGCGCGCACATTTCACGCGTTAATCATTATGCCATAGCGATTGGTATAGATAAATCAAATGTAAAACTCATCAAGAGGCATAACAATATAATTAAAATCCCTCTTATCCCATAAAAGGGAAAATTTGACACAATTACATGAAATATTAGCGTAGGGAGACAAATAACTACCCCCTGGTAACTAAACTATCCCTAAAAATAAAACTAACCAAACCTTCCCAGATTTATTCCCCAAAACAACGAAACACATCTCCATCACAAAAACTTCACAAACAAACACTAGCTTCACAAAGGACCCTATCCGCAGTTTTTGAAAGACCCAGGCCCATCATCATATGCTCATTGAGGCCCTCAAACTTCCCCTACTTGGATGGCATGCCAGAGGCGCTCCATGGAACGATAATCCCAGACCAACCTAGAGAAAACCATTATGCCCCCTCCATAGTGTCACACGTGTAACCCAATTGTATATGTCTATTAACCGACAGCTAATTCGGTTATTTCGTTCTATATGGCTACTGATTTATTATCTATCCTTACGTTTATCCACCTCCTTTTCACTAGATTGTTTAAATGTTTTTCTTTAACATACAAAATAAATTTTTGACAATCCGTTTTCTAAAATAATTGGTGGTTATCTCATATAATTATTGCTATATGTTGATGCTAAGAATGGACCATCTATGATTCCCGTAAGTATTGGAGTATCGGTCTGGCCACCTATTATTTTAATAATCGGGGTGTCACATATGGTATCAGAGCATCAGGTTCTAGAGTCTTTCGGATCTATGTCGACTTGTCACGTTCTATCATAGCGTTCTTTAATATAAAACCTTATTGTTAGGACTATTTTGTTTGCCTATATTTGCGTCTTCTGTTAAGAGAAATTGTATTTAATCGCATTCTAATTCAATTGCTTCTAAAACTCTATTTCTTCTCGCAGGGCGACCTCTCTTAGGTCCTCCACCACCAAAGCAAGGAACTACAAATGCCTCTGAAGTAGCCAATATTGTGGCCCAGGCGATCAATGCTTCGATGACTGTCGTGGTTCAGCAATTTCCCCAAGCCCAACAGCCGAGGGTTCAGGAGGTGCAAGCCCTCGTGGAACCTTATCCATGGGAAAGAGTCAGAGTTCTTAAAAGGTCATCCCCCAGAATTTTAGGGTGGTTCCGACGTGATAGTAGCTAACCAATGAAAAATGGATATGCAACGCCATCTTCGCATGGTGGATTGTAGTGAGGAACGGAAGCAAATCCTTGCTACTTTTAAAATAGTTGGAGCAGCCTTACACTAGTGGGAGTCGATGACCACGCCAGAATAAAGAGATACCATGACTATAACTGACTTTTAGGTTTTGTTCGACCGAAAGTATTTTCCTCCCGCAATTCAGAGGGAGATGAGGAGGAAACTTCAAGATGTAGTTCAAGGTGAACGTTTGGTTGTAGAATACGAGGAGGAATTCACTCACTTGGCTAGTTTTATGCCGGATGAGGTGATTCCAGAAGAGAGGAGAATATCAAAGTTCATTGGAGGCTTACATTGGAGGATACGGCAACACTTACTGGGAAATTCAGCTTTACAAACATTCGGGGACGTAATGAATGCCACATTACTTCATTGTCAGGATCATCGGTTGCATGTATAAGGAAGTAGGAAAGTTTCAGCTATGGGGAAAGCGAGTAAGCCAGGAGGCAATGGTGTAGGAGGGGGAGCACTACCCTTGTCCCAATCATCGAGAGGTAAGCAAAAGAAAAGGGACACCCCGCAAGGGGATTTGTCCAAAAGGCAGAATTTGGGGGGATTTAATTTCGGTGGTAGTGGTTTCAGGCCCGGACAGGGTACCCAGTAACAGCAGTAAGTTGACCAAGCAGGTCGGGGTAACAATGGGGGTCGAGGCCATTCGGGTAAGGCTTCGGACAGTTTAGAAATAATAGAGGCCATAATCAGGACAATATGGTGGGTCGTTGTTTTTAATGTGGGGGGTCGGGTCATTATAGGAAGGCGTGTCCACAGTTTATAAGGGGACAGTTTTCTAGAATTCCACAGCATCAGCAGGCACAACTACAACCACCAATTCCTAATCTAGTCATCCCTCCACAACAGGGACAACTACAGTATGGGCGTGTCTACCATATACACGATGTTATGCTTCCACCAGCCCCGCCAGCTATCGAGGGTAAGTTTCCCATTCATGGGCATATGGGTTGTGTATTGATACGGGTGCGACACACTCATTTATTTCTAGAAGTTTTGCTCAATCGACGAAGTTAATTAAATCTGTGGAAAGTACTTTCACTAGTGTCGAGTCCTCTATGGGTGATGGTTCACTCTTTGAGGCCGATTTACTCATCCTTGATATGGTCGGGTATGATGTTATCCTCGGTATGGATTGGCTAGTGAAGTATCGTGTCATAGTAAATTTTTATGGGAAGAGTATAGTCTTTTCCATTTCGAGGCAAGAAATGTTTTTAGTGGCTATGCCTCGTTCCGAGGGAGGTTCTAGCACTTATTTGTATTGTATTACGGAGGAGACTTCTCCGGATGTAGTCATTTCCTTAGATTCAATTACGGTTGTTAAAGGCTTTAAAGTTGTTTTTCGAGAGATACCGAGTTTACCTCCAAGTACGAAGATTGAGTTTGTGATTGATTTAGCACCGAGAACACAGCCGATTGCTAGAGCTCTGTGCCGTATGGCTCTTGTTGAGAGGAGGGAGTTAAGAGATCAGATTCAGGAGTTGTTAAAATAGGGGTTTATTAGGCGTAGTATGTCGTCGTGGGGAGCTCCTGTATTTTTTGTGAAGAAAATAGATGGTTCTCTTTTGTTGTGTGTTGATTACAGGGAGTTGAATAAAGTTACCATCAAGAATAAATACCCACTACCTCGAATTGATGATTTGTTTGATCAGTTAAGAGGAGCGTTGTACTTCTCTAAAATAGATTTGAGGACTGGGTATCATCAGTTGCGGGTTAAAGAACATGATGTGTCCAAAACTGCATTCTTAACGAGATATGGGTCCTATGAGTTTTTGGTCATGCCTTTTGGGCTAACTAATGCTCCTGCAGTGTTTATGGATCTTATGAATAGAGTGTTTTGGGACTTCCTGGACCAGTTTTTTATCATGTTTATTGATGACATCCTAGTGTATTCTCAAACGGAGGTCGACCATGCTAATCATTTAAGGTTAGTCCTGCAGACGTTGAGGGGTCATCAATTATATGCTAAGTTTGAGAAGTGTGATTTTTGGCTACAGGAAGTACAGTTTTTGGGTCACATTGTGACAGCTCGGTGTATTTCAGTAGATCCGAGTAAAGTTATTGCGGTGAGGGAATGGGGTCAACCCACGACACCTACTGAGATTCGCAGTTTTCTAGGTTTGGTTGGATATTACCGCAGATTTATCAAGGGTTTTTCTAAGATTGCTAGCCCTTTGATCAACTTAACTCGGAAGGGAGTAAGGTTTAATTGGGATGATTCTTGTCAACTAGCTTTTGATGAGCTGAAAGATAGGTTGAGTACTTGCATTACCGAGATCGGGGTTAGAATATTTGGTCCTTATGGATGCATTTATGCAAGGGTTGGGAGGTGTATTACAGCAAGAGCAGCGGGCTATTGCTTATGCTTCTCGCAAACTAAAGCCCTGGGTAATAAGTTTAGTCTTTGCACGGACCATAAATCGTTACAATATTTATTTTCACAGAAAGATTTGAATATGCAACAGCGTCGGTGGTTGGAGTTTGTGAACGACTACCAATTTGATATTCACTATCACCCGGGTAAGGCTAATGTAGTGGTGGATGCGATGAGTCAGAAACCCGAGGGGGAGTTAGCACTACTATGGAAGGCTAATTGAAAAGAACTCAGTCAAGAGGACGCGGTGGCAAGGGTGTTATGTCAGTATTGACCGTTACGCCTACGATAGTAGCAAGGGTTATTGAAGCTCAAGGAAGGGACAAAGGTTGTCAGGACCGTATACACCAATTATTAACCGAGGGAGCGAAATCCTACTCTATATGTTCTGAGGGTGGATTACGTTTCCACGGGAGACTTGTTGTCCCGAACGAAGGGGATTTGAGATGAGCCATAATAACAGAATCTCACGGGTTTGTTTACAATACATCCTGGTGGAGACAAAATGTACCAAGACATGTGCCGTCAATATTGGTGGGCAGGTATGAAATGGGACATTTCTGAATTTGTTTCCTAATGTACTACTTGTCAACTGGTGAAGGTAGATCATCAGCCACCGACGGGATTGTTACAACCCTTGAAAATACCGGTGTGGAAGTGGGAAATCATCTCGATGGATTTCATCACGGGATTGCCAACATCACAAAGCGATCATGATTACATTTGGGTAATTGTCGATCGCTTAACCAAGTCGACACATTTCTTATCTGTATGTACAGACTACAACACTGCTCGTTATGCCCGGATATTTATTACGGAGATTATTAGACTCCACGGGGTGCCCCTTAATATAGTCTTCGATCGAGACAAAATTTTTGTTTCCCATTTTTAGCGAAGTTTCCAAGAAGCTATGGGAACTGAATTGAAGTTGAGTACTTCCTATCACCCTCAAATAGATGGGCAGACGGAAAGAGTCAACCAAATGTTAGAGGATATGCTCAAAATGTGTGTGCTTGATTTCAAAGGTGTTTGGTAACAATACCTTCCCTTGGTCGAATTTTCTTATAATAATTCATACCAATTCACTATCGGGACGGCGCCCTATGAAGCATTATATGGTCGACCGTGTAGATCACCTACATGTTGGTTGGAAGTTGGGGATAATAAATTTCTTGGACTTGAAATGATCCAAGATACTTCTTCAAAGATTGAACTTATTCGCAATCGCATCCGAATTGCTCAAGATTGTCAGAAGAGTTATGCTGATGCGAATAGAATGCATGTGGATTTGGAGGTTTGAGATCAAGTTTTGGTACGAGTTTCGCCGATGAAAGGTATAAAGCGATTTGGGAAGAAAGGAAAAATTGTGTCGTGCTACGTAGGTCCTTTTTCCATTATTGCTAAGGTAGGCCCAGTAGCTTATCAACTTGCCTTGCCGGAGAACTTGCAATAGATTCATGATGTGTTTCATGTTTCATCCCTGAAAAGGTATAAGAGGTGTGAAGGAGCTCATTGGCACATTCCTTTAGATGATATCGAATTGCAGCCCGATATATCATATGAGGAACAACCAGTTGCAATTGTAGATCACGGGGAGCGTAGGCTAAGATCTAGAGTGGTGCCCTTGGTTCGGGTCCAATGGGGGCATCACAATGCCGAGGAGTCGACGTGGGAGCGTGAGGACGATATTCGAGAAAAGTCTCCACATCTCTTTTTGTAAAGTACGCCTAAATTTTGAGGGCAAAATTTCCTTATAATGGGGGGAGTATGTAATAACCCTTACTTTTGAGATATTTATTTTATATTAATTTACCATTTGAGGTAATTATATAAAATGTTGGATAATGGGGTAAATATTATTTTTAACTGATTTAAAAGCTTATATTTACTAGATTTTGCATATTTACTGTTATGTGAATGTAAATAGCATTATGTTACGATTTATGGTGTCGTTGTGCTTTAAACGACATTTATGGTTTAAATGAAGTTGGAACATGAAATGATTTATATTATTTCGGATGTCAATTTAGAGAGCGCGGTTAGTCCCGAAATAGTCGAGATAGTCAAAATAAGTGTCAGATTGTAGTTTCGGGTTTCGAGCACTTTTGACAAGTTATGAGTTAATTATATAGTTACGGGTCATTTTAATGGTGTGTTAATATTTACATATGGGAATAAATGCTAAGGGCACGAGTATGTCTTGCAACCCCACTTATTTCCTAAGTATATTCTTACTAAACCTAGAGAGAAAGAGAGAAAAAGAGAAGTGTGGAGAAAAAGAAGAGAAAGGAGAAGAATTGAAGAAACTGGGGTTGAACTTGCATCTACCGTTAGGGAATCCGAGATTTCAGCTTAAGGCAAGTTTCTTACTTGCTAAGATATGATTTGGGATGAATAAATTATAGTGATAGTTGTGTATTGGAATCAATTGAACAAAGAAATTGTAGTGTTTGAATCCTTAAACCTTGTTTTGATAGATATTGTGTTGATGATAGTAGTTATTATGTATTGTTTTGGTTGGATTATTGATGGAGGGGGTGGAAAAAATGAAAGAGAGGTGAGTTTGAGAAAAATAGGGTTCATAACCTGTAGCCCCAACTTGGCAAAATTCACGAGGGCGAATCGATTCGCCCCTTAGCGAATTGATTCGCTAAAGGGGTAGGCTACAGGTCTGGGAAGTCGAATCGATTCGGTTAAGGTCGAATCAATTTGGTTAAGGTCGAATCGATTCAGCGTGAGACAGAATGCTGGTTCCCTCTACCGAATTGATTCGCTTTTGGGCAAATCGATTCTCTACCTGGGACAAATCGATTCAGCCCTATGGCGAATCGATTCAAAATCCTGTTGTTTTGGGGGATTTTTCCAACTTAGTTTTTAGCTTTTCGTTTTAGGCTTTAGGACATAGGAACCTTCTTTTATGAAGTAAAATAGTGTTCTAGAGTCTTATGTCAAACACGCAATTACTCTGGATTAGAAAGGGAATAATTGGGCTCATTCTAGGGATTTTCAAATAGATGTTAAGATAGTTTCTTCCTCTAGTAAGCTAGTTTGAAGTTAGGAGAAGTAAGATTATGAATTTGGAAGTTCATAGATTTGAGTAAGGTATTTTATACTAGTGATTCATAGTGATGGCATTAACTCTCTCAAAAGAAAAATTTATATTGGGGATAATTGAAAGTTAAGGTTTGCAATTATAACCCTAAACGAATATGGCTCCGGATTAAAACGTTATGTATAGTTCAAAATGGGAATAACTTGTCAATGATAATTTGTATATACACACCTCTCTAAATGCTATCATAAGGGAAGTTACGCGCATGAGGTGAATTCCCCTGGCTAGTGAATGCAGGGTGAATATAGCCCTCGGCCATAGGACCGATTATTATTTATTGTGTGATTATTATTCAAAGTGAGGTAATTTCGGGTGTGGTTATAACTCACTGTCGAAGGTATATGGACGCTTCCCGAAGACACACGATGTAGGAGGCCCAGGTTGTCTTGATGATAGGCCCTGGAAGATGATAGTTATTTAGGGGCGCATCCAGTGGGGAAACCCGGAATGATGGTCTTAAAATCGTTATAAGTTGTGAAATATAACTATTCTTATTTAAGTGAGATTTTATTGATGATACGACACTTTATGAAGTTAAATTGTTTTGAATACGTTTCCTAATGAGAAAAAGGAACGGTGAAATGAAATTGGGTAAGAGGGGAATTGAATCTCATTAAGTCATATTTTAATCATACTCTTTAGCATAATTAAATTGTGATCATTGTCATCATATTTGCGTTAGATTACGCTTTTAAATTGAGATGTTAGATTCCTTAGCATTATTTATGGTGATTGAAACAAGCTTATTCATGGTAATTAAATTGTCCATAACTGTCATGCACTTTATTCACTTGGTAATCATATTTAAACCCGACCCTGACCCATTTATATTTCTTTATGTTACTTGAATCTTATTCGCCCAGGTGCTCCCTTGTAAGGACGCCCGTATTGACTTTTTTGTCCCATTGTCTTGGAGCTGTAACACTTTGCGGATGTTACAGGATAGTTGATATAGATGCTTCCATCTTTTTTGTATTCTAGTTTTGATCGGTTACACTTTCGGGCGTGTTGCCCAAGTTTTGTACTTGTATTATACTATGTGGCTTTGTACTAATACTTGGTGTAACCCAATTGTATTTGTCTGTTAACCGACAGCTAATTCGATTATTTCGTTGTATACGGCTACTGATTTATTATTTATCCTTACGTTTATCCACCTCCTTTTCACTGGATTGTTTAAATGTTTTTCATTAACTTACAAAATAAATTTTTGACAATCCGTTTTCTAAAATAATTGGTGGCTATCTCATATACTTATTGCTATATGTTGAAGCTAAGAATGGACCATCTATGATTCCCGTAAGTACTGGAGTATCGGGTTGGTCACCTCTTATTTTAATAAGCGAGGTGTCACACCATGCCCTTGTATTATATAAACGACATGAGACAATGTTGATATTGTGAATTCTAGTTTAACTTTGGGACTTAAACCTAGGCCTTTCATTTTTTATCCTCTTTGAAATTATTAGCTTAGATCAACTTAATAAATATATATTGTTCTACTTTGGATTGGGGTCTTGTGGATTTTGAAACGACCTAACGGTCACTAGAAAGAACCAAAGGGTACTCACTAATGCGTATTAGGTTATTTAAAAAACTCTTTTAAACTCTGTGATAAAATTTATTATAAATTAAAAACACTCCTCACAATAGTAAGTAAAAGGTGGTGAAGCTAGATATAAAAATAATTCTCTTTAAGAATGGGATGAGGAAAAGTAGAGTGTGACACAATCAGTGGCGGAGGGACTTTGTATGCTGGGAGGCAAGCGCCCCAGCAAGAAAAAAAATAGCTAACTATTTTGGAACAAAAAATAATTATAACAAAAATAGGGGTCTGAACATAAATATATACATTACCTATAACCTAAAACTTAAAAACCCATTCCATTTCACCTCTAAAACAGAACGCAACTTACCTCTCTTTCTCTTTGGAATGCAGCCACTGCCTCCGCTCCTCTCCGATGACTCTGCCACTGCCTTTGTTGCTCTACCTCTGTGTTCGATGACTCCGCCACTGCTCTACCTCCTTCCTCCTCATCCTCTTCGGTCCGCCACTGCCTCTTTCTTCATTGTTATGTAAGTTTCCTCTTCCATTGTTGTAACTTGTAAGATGTAATCATGTAACAACAAAACAATGTTGTTGTTTATATTTTTGTCCCAAACAAATTATCCCAATCTCTCCTTATTTGTTATGTTGATTTATTATTTAGATTAGATTTTAGTTCATTATTTGAGTTCATTAATTTTGCCCCCGTAAAAATAAATTGCAAGTTTAAACTTGTTTTCATTGTTTAGATTATGATTTAATTTTTATTTGTTATCATTTGTTTGTTTTTAGGGATTATATTTTTATTTAAACTTGTAATTTTTTTTTATAAATTAATATTTGGTGAGCTAAAATAATTTTATATTTAAACTTGCAATTTCAGTGGAAAAGTATTTTAAAAGAACTCGTGAAAATATGGTGCCTCCAACAGAAAAAATCGATGTCCAAAATCATGTATTTTGACAATTTTCTACTTTTGTATGAAAATTTCGAGATATGTTTATCACTTTTAGAGTAATGAATTCTTATTGTATTCGATGTTGTTGTTTTTAGTTTTAATTGTAAAAATGTACAAATAAGGCAAAAAAAATTGGGGGCTACTGCCCCCAAACCCCCAACAATAGGTTGTGCCCAATCATGGTTACATTCCTGGCTCCGCCTTTGGACACAATATTTGTTCTCGAGAAACCCACCATGGTGGTAAACCCCGTGTCCTTAGTCCCAGGACAACACACACACCCCAAGTCCACTATATCAGTTACATATTACAGTCATCCAAGTCCACAATGAAATAAACTAAGCAAATACACACCCCTACCACCAACCAAGTCCAAAACAACCAAACTTAACTCAAAATCAGTCAACCTAATAAACCCATGTAATAGTGACTATCACTCACTAACTACACACGCAACACTAATACAAATGTTTAGTTTAAGAATTCAGTAATCCAATGCAAATGAAATGGTTAGGCTAATAAAAACCAGTACACCCAGGCATAAACTAAACAACCCCACAATACTAAATCTAACTAAACAACCCAGGTAGTGAAAGCGTGAGACACACACACAACTACACACTCAAACCCGAGACCTCGTGTAGATGTGCAAAACAGATTTAATAATAAAGTTTGTTTTAATCAAAACAACAAAATAATTTTGTTTAGAAAAAGAGACTAAACACAAACCCGGTTAAGTCAATTTTAATTAACAAGAAAAATTACCAATCAGTGACTAAGTGAAAGGTAAGAAAATATTGAATTAATCGATACAAAAAAAATTATTAAATATTAAGTCACACGACACAAACCAGTCATTCCTTAATATTTATTATTCAAGTAAAGATTAATCCTAAAACAATTTAGTTGGCACAAATGACGACAAATAACATAGGAAATAAAATTTCAACAATTGTGTCGCGCAACTAAAATAAAAAAACTAACTTAACACCAAATAGAATACGAATCAATTTAAAGAGGTGTTATGTTAAAATATTAAGTTCAAGTAAAATGAGCAAAAGATAAATATGTGTGGCACTTAACTCATACAAATTAAAACTTAATTAAAGTTACCACAAGATAGATACAAATATAATAGTATAGTCCAAATTGCAAAAATGAGTAACATAAAAAAAAATTAATCACAAAGATTAAATTTCAAATTTTAGTTCAAACCAATACTATCAAACACTCATAGACACATAAACACCACCTAAGTATAAAAGAATACAACAAAAAGTATTCAACTTATACAATAAAAAATGCATGAGTCAAATGATCCAATCCAAGTCAAATGAGTACAAGATAAAGAGCGTAGCACTCGACTCACTAAAATAGGATGGGTTTCACTAAAATAAAATTTAAACAAAATAAAGATATGATATAAAGTCTACACACTAATTAACCCAACTAAATAAAGTGAACACACAAAAGTTTAACTTAGATGGTGTAACTCGTTAGAGAAAAAAAACAGACTATCTTTAAACCCAAAATAGATCAATTCAGATTTTAAAATAATAAAAATGTGTGGCAAAAAAATACTTTAATTCCAGTTGAAGTTTCAAAAGATAAGTCCAAATTTTAACAAGTGCACACACACAAACTAATATTGGTGAAAAATAAAGTCTAACAACAAACACCCACAAATAGATCCAAGATCTAAAAGTTCAACTAAAAGTTAGTCCAAACAAATTTTAGTCAACAAAAATTTTAGTCCAAAATAAACATCTCAACACAAGCAGTTAATAAGAAACTCGTACACACTATTTGGATCTAAAATCTCTAACACTTAAAGTGTCAATACAAATAGATTAATTTTTCAAAAAAAACTATTTGGATCTAAAATCTCTAACACTTAAAGTGTCAATACAAATAGATTAATTTTTCAAAAAAAAAAAAATAAGGGTCTGCTTGGTTTGCAACTATAATTATGTTTTCTGTGTTTAAATACAATTCTGATAAAAATCTTCGTTTGGCAACTTTTTTTTTAAACACGGAATTATAATATTCCTGTGTTATAATCAAGTTTTTCAGAAAACAGGTTTTGGGTGTTTTATAACGTCTGTTTTTTTATTTTTCAACTCAGAATTATTCATTCTTAATATTTTAAAGCAATTATACCTTAATATATAATATACATACATAATACATTAATGTGTGTAATTCTTATAAATAAAAAATATATATGTACATATACACAAAATTACGTATGGAATAATATAAAGTTAAATAATATTATGATATATAGTTTTATACATGTATTATTAATGTATGGAATAATATAAAATATACATATAGTACATATATATTAAAAAATATTATCAATTCATGTATGTATATAATTTTATAGTGAATTATACATGCGACATCATTATTATATATATATATATATATATATATATATATATATATATATATATATATATAGTTAAACTCCCCAACATACCTCATTAAATATACCTAAAAATACCACTGTTCTAAAAAAAACGCCTAGGCTTGAGGCTTGGGAGAAACGCCCCGCCTTAAGATTTTGACCCCTTATTCTTGGTAAAACCCTTAAGGCGTACTTTTTCTCTAAAAACAACAATGCTTTAGTGAAACAATATCGTCTTTTAAAGATTTTTTTTCAAACCGGAACATTATCTCATCCAAAATAATCAAATAGTATTTTTATTTGCAAATAGTCAGACATATTTTTAGGATATGTACAAGTTTAGTATTTTAATAACCTTGTTATGGTTAAAAAATATTAAAATATATTAAAAATGCCTAAACGCCTTTTCACGCCTTTTCACACCAAGGCCTGCCTAGGCTTCAAGGCTTAAGGCTTGGCCTCCACGCCTCGATCACCCCCCGCGTTTTTTAGAACCTTGAAAAATACATGATATTAAATGTACGTGTATATAATTTATGATGTATGTATATATGTATACCTTCATGTATCATGTATGTATGAAAGTTATATATATATATAGAAAGAGAGAGAGAGAGAGTTAAACTCCACAACATACCTCATTAAATATACCTCAAAATACATATTATTAAATATACATGTATATAATTTATGATGTATGTATGTATACATTCATGTATCATAGCCCTGCCTAGGGTTCAAGGCTTAAGGCTTGGCTTCCACGCCTCGATCACCCTCCGCGTTTTTTAGAACCTTGAAAAATACATGATATTAAATGTACGTGTATATAATTTATGATGTATGTATATATGTATACCTTCATATATCATGTATGTATGAAAGTTATATATATATAGAGAGAGAGAGTTAAACTCCACAACATACCTCATTAAATATACCTCAAAATACATATTATTAAATGTACATGTATATAATTTATGATGTATGTATGTATACATTCATGTATCATATATGTATAAAAGTTTTATGTATGTTTATATATACATACATATATATATATCCACATACACACATATGTATGATATAAATATACATATTTGTCAATTTTGTCAAATTTTCAAAAAACTGTATTAAAAAACAATTTTACCAAACGCACACCAATAATTATAAACACAAATTAACTGAATTTTAAAACTGTATTTAAAAACAGTGTTTAAATCGAATTTTCTGAATAGAGAACCAAACGGGCATTAATATACTAAAAGTGATTTTAAAACAAAAAAAAACTTTTTGGTTTTAAACAAAACAAAAAAAAATCAGTCCCCACACGATCTCACACAGTTTTTAGTTTTATTTACTCTGAAAAAAAAACAAAAAATTATATACAGAAGTATATATATATATATATATATATGTATCAATCCGTCCAGATATACGTGTAAAAAATATTGTGTGTGTGTGTGTATATATAATGTTACCTCAAAATTGGTCACCGGAAACCGCCCAAAACAGTTCGCCAGATAAAGGAAAATAGCACCGGGAAAATAAACCACCACCAGAAAAGTCAGCCACACCGGGAAAAGCTTCCACCGGAAACACTACCACTGAAAAACTCCACCACCGGAAAAACGAAACCCCCAAACGTTTTTCGTTCCAAAAAAACTTCGAGCTTCAAACCAAACCATATCCGAGAGAAAACCACGCGCCACCAAACTCAAAAAAAAGTCCACCACCGGAAAATACCCCGTACTGAGTTACCACTGAATCCTCAAGCTTCAAACCCAAATTAGATGAGTATATGGGTTTAAAAATAAATGCCAGCTCTCATCAAGATAGTAAGAATTGTGAGGAAAAATAGAGAGAGAAAGTGAGGTAAAAAATGTTGGCAGCAAACTCCTTGAGAGAGAGAGAAAGAGCTGAACAAAATGAAAAAATCCTTACCCCAAATCTCTCACCAAAAAACGAAATATATGGCCCAAAACCAACATAACCCCTCGAAATCATAAATGATTTTGACACAAAATCAAAGGTACAGGAAGAAAAGAAAAAAAAAAAAAAAAAAAAGGACATATACCAAATAGTCACTCGAACATTTTTTAATATTTATTTAGTCCAAACTTTTTTATTTTGTCATATATGCTGGCGCGGACCTCTAAAAATAAGAGGATATTGAGTGCTTGAGGGATTAAATGGGTTAAACTAAAATTATGTGTCATTTTTAAAAAATATATATTTATAGTAGGAACTATTTAATAATTGACCCAAAAAATAATGGGCTGCCAATTAATATTGTATTAAACTAAATAATTAAACAACACACATGTTTAATTAAGTTTTATAATTTAACACATAAAAATATAAACACTAAAAAAATACAACTAAAAAATAAACAAAGGGTAAATAAATGATAATACAAAATTATGTAACTCAAAAAAATAAATTCTGAACATAAAAAAATATTTTATATTTCAAGTCAAATGAGATAAAAGACTTGCAATATAAAATAAACTTCACATTCAGAAAAATATAAAAAGTCACACAAGAAAAAATAAAAAGAAAAAACTGTATGATACTTAAAATAATTTGACAATACACAAAAATTATTTTTTATCAAAAAAATAATTTATATAATAAATCAATATATGAAAATATGATTTAAGATATAAAAAATAGATTTTAATAAAAATAAAAAATGCAGGAGCACCAACAAAAAATGATTGTCTCAAAATTGAGCCAACATAAGAAGAAAGAGATTTTCAATCTCCCCTTTTGGCCAATTTTGAGACAAACAAAACTGAGACTCATAAACAAGAAACGACACAAAATGCATAAATCAACTATACACATGAGTCCTAAAAATAAAATGTTACATAACTCTACTAACAATAAGAGTCCTAATAAAAAATATAATAGTACATAACTCAACTAAAAACATTCAATCCTAAACAAAATAGAAGAGTACATAACTCAACTAACAACAAGAAATCCTAAGAGACTCAAAAAATTGTAAAATACAATACCAAAAGAGTCTCAAATTCTCCCCCTGTTTATCTCAAAGGGACAAAGGGTAGGGAAGAATCCTACAAAATATAAGTTAGTACGACATAATATACACATGAAATGTACTAACTGTAACACCCCGCTTAAAATAATAACGGGTGGCCAGCCCTATACTACAGTAAATCAGGAGTTTCAGATGGTCCAGTCTCAAAATCAACTGTCGGTACTATATAATATAGGACTAACTACCCGATATCATATAGGCGAGATGTTAAAATTTAATAAAATATGCAACAGACAATAAACCAACACTATAACACTACTAATAAAGGAAAGAAAGATGCATGAAAGAACTAAGATAAATGAAATGCTGGAATAAAATGAAATAAATAACTACAACTGAATATACAACAAGGAAGTAAACCCGAATAAGCTGTCGGGTCACAGCCAATACAATGACTGAAATGAAATAAATATACACATTTATAAATATCCCTTGGGTATAAACCCGATATACAACATGAATCCTACCTAGATTTTTAAAGAAGTAGGAAGCGACTACAAGATACACCCCGCAACAGTCCGCACCTGTCACGGCTCCCAAGACTCTGGATAGAAGGTCATCTGGCATCCATGCGGTAGGACACCTGTAATAATATATATATATATATATATATATATATATATATATACACAAGCAGGAGAGAAAAGTAAACGGGTCAGAGCCCGAGTGTGAAAAATATTTAGCAAGTGTGTTAACCGTGCATAATAAATATCGGTGCACTTATTTCATAATCAAAAGTGGATTCGCACTCTCCTGAATTCCCAACTCACCTCTCATCTAACGGCACGCACCTATTCGCGTCCTTAAATTTTAGTTAAATTACCCCATATATATATGGACAACCTAACTTAACATAGGTCTAGCCTATACCCACGAGAATTGCCTTCCTATCATAACCCAAGAATCCACCCCTTTTCTAATCATACTAGATTATGTTTACAAACAATTACGCCATAATAGGCTTAATGGATTCTGGTTTATAATTTATTTAATTATACTTCTTAATACGTTACCCATTTATATTTGGGTTGAATCATACAATTTAATTAATAAATAACATGCATACAAATTATTATTGACAAAACTTCTCTCAAATCTCAACATTGTACTACGTTTCGTGCATGGGGTGTCTCGCAAAGCGAAATCCAAACAAGGAACCACCCCGTTACACTACTCCTGGACAACGTCGATCCTAGAGATCTATTATGCCACACATAATTATTTGACAAAAACTTTTCTCTAATCTCAACACTGCACTGCGTTTCGTGCGTGGGGTGTCTCGCAAAGCGAAATCCAAACAAGGAACCACCCCGTTACACTACTCCTTGACAATATCGATCCTAGAGATCCATAATGCCATACATACCATATTATACTACTACTACTACTACTACTAAATTTTAGACTACAATATGAAAACAACTAAAAATCTTCAATAATATCCTTGGGATGATGTAACCGAAATATTCCTTAAATGTGATACATCAATCCCCATCAATATAGTACACCATAATCATCCAAGATGTACTCCACAAAGATTCCATATCCTTTTATCTATAGGATATATAAATATATATATATATATATATATATATATATATATATATATATATATATATATATATATATATATATATATATATATATAGGCATTTGATTCTAACCATATATATATATATACCATCATCATCCATACCCATGACCAAGAGTACATATCATATCTGATGTACAATGGCCATGCACATATAATATACCCGGCTATATATATCGCCGATAAAACTGCATCATGCATCATCTTCCCAGTGCCCGGCTCATGTAGCAATACTGGGGCCACCATGATGGGACTAAACGACACCCATCTCATGGTAAACACGAACACACGACTTCCCGGGAAGCGGTCATAACTCCTAACCGGCAATGAGACGAAATATACCCACCATGTCTCATCCCAAAAATGCAAATCACATAATAACACACGGGACGACTATGACCTGGGGAATATCCACACCCTGCTTTTCTAGTCAGGATGCTCACCTTATGCGCGGAAACTTCCCAATGATAGCATGAGCGGGGTATGCTTAACCACATAAGTATATATATCATTCACATGCACAATATATATACATCCATATGATCTAATCATATAATTAAACATTAAACCATCATATACGGTTTAAATATCCATACCATGTATGTCCACAACATAAATATATCCATATATTCATATTTATATAGATATATATACAAATATATTCACATATCCATATATCTATATATACAAACTAATTCTCGTTCATGTGTATAAGATATCTATATACACTCAACTGTAAGTGATCGAGCGGTAAAAGTGTGTTCGTGTGAGGACACAATCGTTGTGTGTTTCGCCGCCGCGATGCAAAAACCTAAACTTCAACTAAAGTTGACAAGCAAGCACAGCGGTAAGTCGGGTATCGTAAAAATCCACAAGGAGTGATTAAATTTTAGATTTTAATTGTTTAATTACTTCATGAATTAAAGTGTAAAATAAATAAATGAAAAGGTGATGGTTGGGAATGGTGGAAAAAGAAAAGAATAAGTTATGCTACACAAAAGTAACGCGAGGATCGGGATCGCATCCTACCACATGAATTGAAACAACTATTAATCAAGATTATGGCTCGAAAGCAATTTAATCGATCATTTTCAATTAAGCATAAACATCACATAATAAGGAATTTAATCCAAAGTTGCGAGATTAAACATTTAACGAAAAATGGTCGCACGCGGATTAAATTCGGATTATCGCTATAAACACTAACGTTGCGTGACAAAGAAAGTTAAACGCATAATAATCTGACTTTAATACGCGAGGTTTCAATTAAATGCAATTTTACACGAAACCCTAACTTTCGAGGTCCAAATCCGTAAATGGCGGAACACAACTCCGACCCTATTTATCTGAGGGTACATCATGAACTAAACTAATTAACAAAACAATAAACTAATTACAACAAGAAATAAATTAATCTAGGCAAGAAAGTAGAGAAATCAAGTAAATCAAAGCATGAAAATTAAGGAAGACAACTAAATTAATGTAATTAAAGTTAAAGTACAACTTACAAAACAAAGAGTGCAAGAGAGGAGTAGGGTTTAGCTCCCAACTACAAATGCTAAAACTAGAGAATAATGAAGATATATCCCTTCAAAATGAAGAGAAAGTGTTATTTATACAAAACAAATCCCATGGAAAACTTGTAAATAAAAGGGGAGAAAAACAAATATCAGCAGGGCCGAATCGATTCGGCATTGGGCCGAATCGATTCGGTTGGAAAATATCTCGAGAATACCAGAGGGGCGAATCGATTCGGGTGAAATTCGAATCGATTCGGAATGGTGGGCGAATCGATTCGGCTGGTCCGAATCGATTCGAAAACAGAGGAACTAGCATACTGTCTCCAACCGAATCAATTCGCAAAGGGGCGAATCGATTCGGACCTACAGGTCTTGAATCTTTCCCCTATTTTTGGTTGGTTTGAAATTCTCTTCCGCTCAAAAGCCCGTAACTTCTTCGTTTGGACTCGGAATCGCGCACCGTCCGCGGCCACGCGAAGCTTGTTCAGATGGCTAAAACTTCCATGAAGACATTGGGACAATTTCCCAAACTTTGAATTGACTAAAATGCCCTTACACATGCGGATTTGTACAAAACTTCACCGGAATGCATCCAACTTCATACTTAGCACCTGTAATCCCTACAAAAGCCAAAATATACCTCATATAGCATGTTAACATTTAAAATGGAGGTTTTATGATTATCGAGCATAAATATAGGGATTAAGATACCCAAGGGGGCTAATAACGCGTACGTTAAGGGGTGAAATACGCAATATTTGCGTCGTATCACACCCCCTAACTTACGCATTGCTAGTCCCTAGCAATGAAATAGGAAACAACAAGAACTACAAGCAAACCAAAAGTGGGATACAAGTACAAAATGTGATGAAAAAGTAATAAAAAGATAAGGCCACTTTCGCGGGCGCACGATTGCATTTAGCATATGCAATAAGTCGTTAAACCCCTAGGTTACCCTAGTGGACGAGTGTTGTATCGTGAGGGTTTTCAGGGATGATACATACAAACATCACATGATTTCCTCAAAATATGCCCAACCCAACATGCGACAAACTCAACAACAACGAAAAAGATTTCAAACATGTTATTAGCATTTTGAACGAATTCAAGCTAAAGTACGTTGTTATTAACAGGTTGAATGCACCTCATAGAATTGAAACTTAAAAGTGGGAGGGGGGAGAACATATGCAAAATATGATTTGGCAAAAACTTAAATAAACCGGATAAACATAAAGCAAGCATATATTCAATCCTCATGGGCATTACGCTCAACAAATGAATTCACTCGGAACGGGAGGTACACACGGAACATGCGGGCATAATGAGTAAATGTAAATGGAAACTAGGCCGCACACATGTCACAAATAAAGAACGCAAAATATAAAATGAAAAACTGTAATCTCAATGAAAGGATACCGCACACTAAAAGAGGTGAAATGCATTTTCACATATTATCAAAACTATTTAAACTTTTAAATTAAATTCACCCTAAGATCACCTAGGACTTTATAGGGTTGAATGTAGGTTTGGGGTTAATGTACGAAATGAAAGGTATATGTACGGATTCAAAGTGTTCGGAGATGAAAACTTAGAATAATGAGAAGGATGCGGGCAATATAAAAAATGGAAAGTAACTTCCAAACAATCATTAGATAAATCATCGCGGAGAGTAATCAAAGCTTATTGAACAATATACACAATATTTACAAACTTTCTCTTTCTTTCCTTTTCTTCTTTTTCTCACTTTTTCTTTTGTTTTCTTTTGATTTTTTCTTTCTCTTTTGTTTTTCACTACTTTCTTTTGTTTTCTTACTCTCACATGCCCAAATTGCAACCACACTATACAACATCATTCAATCCCAAGCAACATTCCAAACAAAGGTATGTAAGGTAATATGTATGGTGTATAACTCCAATTTGGAGTTGGTTACGGAATTTTGGGTAATGCAATGAAAGGCTAATATTTAGGCTTAAAGGGGTTGACAAGGGTAAACATATAAGGGTGAGGTGAAGGCTAATATGGGTGATATAACAAAGATGGCCTATGATCATTTCACAAAGTTTACGCAATTCTTGAATCAAAACAATATATGAAAATCATGATCAAGTAACACATTTCAAGTATGAACTCAATTAATGAACGGTCAAATGAAAGATTAGTGAGATTACCAACGAATTCAACGTTTTCAATGAGAAAAGATTAGTGTATAACACTCACAAACGATAAAATACAAAGCTTACTCGGTGTAAGTATATACAATGCAACAAAAGATTACTGAGTTATAAAAATTTTAAACCAATCAATATAATAAGGAAAACGCATATGCTCATGGGATAAAATTTAATTCATGAAGTTATTCACAATATCAATGATTTAAGGACTAAAGTCTAATAGCTTCTAAAATCGAGAACATGCATCATTGAGTTGTCTATTGGATCAGGCAATTATTGAAATTTATCACTGGAAACAAGGCAAAATGCCCAACAAAGGAGAAAAAAGAAAGAAAATATTTTTAAATATTTTTAATTTTTAATAAAAAGCATGCTTAGTAACTAAATGTGAGCAAATCCATGGACAAAACAAAGAAATGGATAAAATATCCTACACCCCCTAACTTAAATGTTGCATTGTCCTCAATGCGCATTAAGAACACAACACAAAGAGAGGAAAAGAACGATATTATCCAAAATTGGAGCGATCTCCATAAGCACGAGTCCAATGAAATCTACAAAATAAGTTAGTACTTAGCATAGCAAAAACAAATAACAAAAAGTCTACTAATTACACTAGACTAAATTAAAAGGAAAGAAAAATAGGAAAGAAAGAAAATTAAAAAGCTAATTATTTACAACATACTATTTAGGCTTCACACTAACTATACACTAGAAGTCTAAATAGTTGAGGGTCCACCCAAAAAGGGATTTGACTTTGAAAGATCAACGGTGGACCCTCCAAAGCGAACATGCCTGCCGAAAGATAAGAATTCCGTTTGAACAACGGAAGGCATGTGGGTGGTGAAAAAAATGAACCATCGCCAATTTGAAATTTGACAGGGACGATGGGGGATTTGCATACTATGGGGGACAAGACTACATTAGTCTCGGAAAATTCAAAATCACATCCCCAAGATTCTTCAATTGGAAGGGGAGGTGGGGCAAGTGCAAGTGAAAAGCCCATTAGATGAAGCATCTCAAAATAACATTCTCGTTCAAGAATCGAGTCAAAGTACTCAAGACTTTCAACCGATTCTTGCGATAAATTTAATTGTTCGGGAATAGTAGGGAGTAAAGGAAAGGAAGGACCAACAACCTCAATACAATCGGCATAATTAATAAGAGGTTGAAAATCGAAAGTGCTAAAGCTTGGCTCACTCTCAATTATTTCTTCAACAAAAAGGAGTGGAGATGAAACGCAAGTTTCAACCTCAACCCGATTTTGTGAAGAAATAATCTCATCGAGCATGGAATCGGTTTCTAGAAACCAAGCTTGAGAACTTTCGGATCAGTCATTAATTTCCTTTATCATTAACTCATAATCAAACGAACAAGAAGACATTTCATCTTCTTGTGCGGGTTGCTCATAGTTAATGGATTCCCTGCATTCCAAATTACCCTCACAAGGAGATGAGGGATCACTTACATACTCTTGAATTTCACGCTCAATGCGCTCATCTTCAAGAATTTATAGGCATTCTCTCATTATTTTAGGAGTATAACTTGGAAAAAAATTCTCATAACAATTAAGGTTATCTAAAGAGTAATAGCGAGACATTTCAAAATAAGCTATTCAATAAAAGCGACAAGCACCAAAAATTCAATTTCTCAAAATAATCTAGCACAAGTCAAAAGAAAGGGGAAAATAAAGAATACAAATATGAATGAAAGAAATACTACGAAAAAATAAAACAATTACAATCTAAAACACACTCACCAGCAACTGTGCCATTTTGATCGAGCGGTAAAAGTGTGTTTGTGTGAGGACACAATCGTTGCGTGTTTCGTCGCCGCGATGCAAAAACCTAAACTACAACTACACTTGACAAGCAAGCACAACGGTAAGTCGGGTATCGTAAGAAATCCACAGGGAGTGATTAAATTTTAGATTTTAATTGTTTAATTACTTCAGGAATAAAAGCGTAAAATAAATAAATGAAAATGTGATGGTTGAGAATGGTGGAAAAAGAAAAGAATAAGTTATGCTACACAAAAGTAAAGCGAGGATCGGGATCGCATCCTACCACACGAATTGAAACAACTACTAATCAAGATTATGGCTCGAAAGCAATTTAATCGATAATTTTCAATTAAGCATAAACATCACACAATAAGGAATTTAACCCAAAGTTGCGAGATTAAACATTTAACGGAAAATGGTCGCACGCGGATTAAAATGGATTATCGCTATAAACACTAACGTTGTGTGACAAAGAAAGTTAAACGCATAATAATCCGACTATAATACGCGAGGTTTCAATTAAATGCAATTTTACACGAAACCCTAACTTTGGAGGTCCAAACCCGTAAATGGCGAAACACAACCCCGACCCTATTTATCTAAGGGTACATCATGACCTAAACTAATTAACAAAGCAATAAACTAATTACAACAAGAAATAAATTAATCTAGGCAAGAAAGTAGAGAAATCAAGTAAATCAAAGCATGAAAATTAAAGAAGACAACTAAATTAATGTAATTAAAGTTAAAGTACAACTTACAAAACAAAGAGTGCAAGAGAGGAGTAGGGTTTAGCTCCCAACTATAAACCCTAAAACTAGAGAATAATGAAGATATATCCCTTCAAAATGAAGAGAAAGTGTTATTTATACAAAACAAATCCCATGGCAAACTTGTAAATAAAAGGGGAGAAAAACAAATATCAGCAGGGCCGAATCGATTCGGCATTGGGCCGAATCGATTCGGTTGGAAAATATCTCGAGACTACCAGAGGGGCGAATCGATTCGGGTGAAATCCGAATCGATTCGGAATGGTGGGCGAATCGATTCGGCTGGTCCGAATCGATTCGAAAACAGAGGAACTGGCATACTGTCTCCATCCGAATCGATTCGCAAAGGGGCGAATCGATTCGGACCTACAGGTCTTGAATATTTCCCCTGTTTTTGGTTGGTTTGAAATTCTCTTCCGCTCAAAAGCCCGTAACTTTTTCGTTCGAACTCGAAATCGCGCATCGTCTACGGCCACACGAAGCTTGTTTAGAGGGCTACAACTTCCATGAAGACATTGGGACAATTTCCCAAATTGTGAATTGACTAAATGACCTTACGCATGCGGATTTGTACGAAACTACACTAGAATGCATCCAACTTCATACTTAGCACCTGTAATCCCTACAAAAGCCCAAATATACCTCATATAGCATGTTAACAAATAAAATGGAGGTTGTCTAATTATCGAGCATAAATATAGGGATTAAGATACCCATGGGGGCTAATAACGCGTACGTTAACGGGTGAAATACATAATATTTGCGTCGTATCAGTAAGCATACATAATCCTCGATATACAGGCCGTCACCACAATTTCCTTTAATTTTACCTCGATATGTGAATACAATCTCTCACTTGAAACATATTCAATCATTTTTCCTATGACGAATAGTCTCCCAAACAACATACAGACATATATATATATCCAACATTAGGGTTATCACCCAAAGTTTAGTGTAGGAAACCATTGCTACACATACCATCCATATTCGAGAGAACATTAACGAATCTAAAAATCATTTTGACTATCGGTATACACATAACTAATAGTCTATAAGGCTCAAGCTCAATCTTACCTTCATCAAACAATCCCATTTGTCAGGGAAAATACCCGTTGTAAATCACACACCGATAAACAACATCTACCCCGACTAGATTTACACACTCTACTCTAGGTGGTAATATGATCCCATCGCTCTCAATTTCGATTATGGTTCAATCACTTTTGTGAATCCCCTAGTCTAAGACCTCTCGGATTTATTTCTTAAAGTTTATCATTACTAAGGGTATGCAGCTATACTCTTCCATTTATCCCCAAATCATATCTTAATAAATCCTATCCTTATAAGGATTCGACATAAAGGTTGGCCTAAAATTTCACAACATGCCCTCGCAACTCTCTCTAAGAGTTCTTAGCCTCCCATCACATCTATACTTACTTTTGGTCTATAAGTAGGATTCTCAATCCCCATGAGGTTCCCCCACAATCTCTATACACAACTCCAATTACATATATGGAAATATTCTTCTTCAATAATTCCAAGAAGTCTCCACTATCACACTAAGCGAGAAACCCCCCTATAAGTCTCCAAAATATATCTATTACTTCATAAGAGAAAGCCCCAAATCAATAACCCAACCAAAAAGCGTTTGAAATCACTATAGAGAAAATACCTCAAAATGCTCTGTTCCCGAATCGATTCGGCCTAGCGAATCGATTCGGCCTCCAAGGCGAATCGATTCGAGTCCAAAGACCTGGGCTTCTGTCATAGGCCGAATCGATTCGGCTTGGGTCTGAATCGATTCAATCAATACAGACCTTCCAATTTGCCTTAAACCGAATCGATTTGCTCAGGGGGCGAATCGATTCGGGCCTGCAGATTTTGAAGGGTTCTTCTTCTCCATTGAACCCACGAATTTTAAACCCTAAAATTTCTATTTTAACCCCAAACCTTCATCAAATCATGATTTTAAACCAATAAATCAACCCAAAGTTGATCCCAACCATTTTTACACCATTAAACTCATATTTAAACATTGATTTCAAGATTTAAACCCAAAAATCTAGGTTTTGATATTAATAACCAAAAACCATTTCCTTAACCCACAAATTATGAAATCAAATACCCAAATGACCTATTTAGCAAGATTAAACACTTGTCTCGATTTTGTAGAGGTTGGATCATCCTCGAAGTCGCGTTTGGGCCGGAATCTCCAAGCTTTTCTTCCTCTCTCTCTCTTTCTTTCTTCTTCTTTATCTCTTCCTTTCTCTTTCTCTCTTTCTCAAAATGAGAAGGCTTGATCCATAAGCCTCTAAATCCTTTAAAACATAAGTCCCAATTTTAAATGTTAATACGCAATTTAAATGACTCGTTTACTCCAATTCGAGTCAAACTGACTTAAAAATAACTCGGAACCGAAATAAAACCCAATGACAGTCATTTTGACTATCTCAACCCTTCCGGGATCGATAGTACCTTCGAAATCATCATCCGGAATACTTTAAAACGTCCTCTATTTTTGGACTTTAATTCCCAATTTTAGAATTCTCCAATTTAATTAAATTTTATTTTCCCAAAAATTTAATTTCTCAGTCTCAAAAGTCATGGGGTGTTACAATCTTCCCCCCTTACAGAAATTTTGCCCGCAAAATTTAAGACATGCCTAGGACCTCAATATCATCTAGTCCTTACATCAATCCTCTGGATCACTATACCGATCCCTTCCAATTCTCGCGTCGAACCATATAAATTTTAAACCAAACTACTACCCAGGACGGCCATACACCCCGTACCCGAGTTTCCACTCGTAGAATTATAATCAGGCTCCATTAGCCTCAAATCGTAACATAACTACCACTAATATAATCTATAATAACATATTAATTATATAAAAGTTTTAAAATTTTCCAATGGTTGAACTCTCCTCAATTCTTGACACTAGCTACCTTCGTGCGAGGGAGGTCTCGCAAGCGAAATTCGAACAAGGAACCCTCCCAATACACTACTGTGTAGCTAGGTCGAGGATTGAGATTAGTTGAACCAGGGTTAAGGTTTTATAAAAAAAATTATATTTTAGATATTGCCCAAAGGCCTAGGTAACAATATATAATATAAATAAATCCCGCGTCTTTAGACACGCCAAACAAATACCTTATGTTTAGAACACAAGGCCTCAGCAAATACAATACTTCTAACCACTACCTAGTTCTCAAAACTAGCACAGCTATGAGCTAAATTCTCCTCTCAAAATAAATCCATTAAGCTCTAAACCTCCCAACCATACTAATTATTTTCATCACCCCAAAACATCATTTCAAAACAAGTCCTTGAATCTAAACTCAGGGTACTCTACTTCTCCCAGGTTAATAATTAATCCTAAACCTATTTCTCCATAATAGAAACATCTTCCTCAAAATCCTTCCTAACCATTTTGAAGGACAAAACGCGATTGCGACTACCGAAAACTCCCTCAGTCCTACAAAACGAAACTGAGTCTCCAAATTCCTAGTCCCTCTTCCCATAAGGCAATACTCCTGATATTGGGACAACTCCACCCACTTCACATCGGTAAGAGTCACCAACACCAGGTTTCCTAGCGAAAGCTGACGGGTTTCTCAACCTAAACCTCCCAAGGACTACACTAATCTCTCCTCAGACTTTCCTTACTAAGCCCAAGATTCGCCATTCGACTAAATTTTTCTTTCTTACTCAACCACCGATAAATCACCTTGAACCACTGCTGGAAATCTCCTCTATATATCCGTCGAAATCGAGAAAAACAAATACCCCTGATTAAAGCGTACCCAAGATATGCTATGGGTATTGTATCTATAATCTCGTCCTTTACTAGATGACATAATCTAGGCGACGTCTGAAACGAAACGAGAGCAATAGTTATCAGAACGTCAATCAAGTGAATATACTTCACAGAAGAAAATAACGCAGTGAACGTAACAATCCTAATAATAGGGATTTATATCAAGAACATTAACGGAAGAACGCATAAAACTCGCACAGATCCTAAAGGCTCTGGAACCTGATGCTCTGATACCATCTGTAACACCCCACTTAAAATAATAACGGGTGGCCAGCCCTATACTACATTAAATCAGGAGTTTCAGATGGTCCAGTCTCAACATCAACTGTCGTTACTATATAAAATAGGACTAACTACCCGATATCATATAGGGGAGATGTTAAAATTTAATAAAATATGCAACAGACAATAAACCAACACTATAACACTACTAATAAAGGAAAGTAAGATGCATGAAAGAACTAAGATAAATGAAATGCTGGAATAAAATGAAATAAATAACTACAACTGAATATACCATAAGGAAGTAAACCCGAATAAGCTGTCGAGTCACAGCCAATACAATGACTGAAATGAAATAAATATACACATTTACAAATATCCCTTGGGTATAACCCGATATACAACATGAATCCTACCTAGATTTTTAAAGAAGTAGGAAGTGACTACAAGATACACCCTGCAACAATCCGCACCTATCACGACTCCCAAGACTCTGGATAGAAGGTCATCCGGCATCCATGCGGTAGGACACCTGTAAATATATATATATATATATATATATATACAAGAAGGAGAGAAAAGTAAACGGGTCAGAGCCCGAGTGTGAAAAATATTTAGCAAGTGTGTTAACCGTGCATAATAAATATCGGTGCACTTATTTCATAATCAAAAGTGAATTCTCACTCTCGTGAATTCCTAACTCACCTCTCATCTAAAGGCACGCACCTATTCGCGTCCTTAAATTTTAGTTAAATTACCCCCATATATATATGGACAAACTAACTTAACATAGGTCTAGCCTATACCCACGAGAATTGCCTTCCTATTATAACCCAAGAATCCACCCCTTTTCTAATCATACTAGATTATGTTTACAAACAATTACGCCATAATAGGCTTAATGGATTCTGGTTTATAATTTATTTAATTATACTTCTTAATACGTTACCCATTTATATTTGGGTTGAATCATACAATTTAATTAATAAATAACATGCATACAAATTATTATTGACAAAACTTCTCTCCAATCTCAACATTGTACTACGTTTCGTGCGTGGGTGTCTCGTAAAGCGAAATCCAAACAAGGAACCACCCCGTTACACTACTCCTGGACAACGTCGATCCTAGAGATCCATTATGCCACACATAATTATTTGACAAAAAAATTCTCTAATCTAAACACTGCACTGCATTTCGTGCGTGGGGTGTCTCGCAAAGCGAAATCCAAACAAGGAACCACCCCGTTACACTACTCCTTGACAATGTCGATCCTAGAGATCCATAATGCCATACATACCATATACTACTACTACTACTACTACTACTACTACTACTACTACTACTACTACTACTACTACTACTACTACTACTACTACTAAATTTTAGACTACAATATGAAAACAATTAAAAATCTCCAATATTATCCTTGGGATGATGTAACCGAAATATTCCTTAAATGCGATACATCAATCCCCATCAATCTAGTACACCATAATAATCCAAGATGTACTCCACAAAGATTCCATATCCTTTTATCTATTGGATATATAAATATATATATAAGCATTTTATTCTAACCATATATATATATACCATCATCATCCATACCCATGACCAAGAGTATATATCATATCTGATGTATAATGGCCATGCACATATAATATACTCGGCTATATATATCGTCGATAAAACTACATCATGCATCATCTTCCCAGTGCCCGGCTCACGTAGCAATACTGGGGCCACCATGGTGGGACTAAACGACACCCATCTCGTGGTAAACACACGCACACGACATCCCGGGAAGCGATCATAGCTCCTAACTGGTAATGAGATGAAACATACCCACCACGTCCCATCCCAAAAATGCAAATCACATAATAACACACGGGATGACTATGACCTGGGGAATATCCACACCCTGCTTTTCTAGTCAGGATGCTCACCCTCTGCGCGAAAACTTCCCAATGATAGCATGAGCGGGGTATGCTTAACCACATAAGTATATATATCATTCACATGCATAATATATATACATCCATATGATCCAATCATATAATTAAACATTAAACCATAATATACGGTTTAAATATCCATACCATGTATGTCCACAACATAAATATATCCATATATTCAAATTTATATAGATATATATACAAATATATTCACATATCCATATATCTATATATACAAACTAATTCTCGTTGATGTGTATAAGATATATATATACACTCGGCTGTAAGCATACATAATCCTCGATATACAGGCCGTCACCCTAATTTCCTTTAATTTTACCTCGATATGTGAATACAATCTCTCACTTGAAACATATTCAATCTTTTTTCCTATGACGAATAGTCTCCCAAACAACATATGGACATATATATATCCAACATTAGGGTTATCACCCAAAGTTTGGTGTAGGAAACCATCACTACACATACCATCCATATCCAAGAGCACATTAACGAATCTAAAAATCATTTTGACTATCGGTATACACATAACTAATAGTCTATAAGCCTCTAGCTCAATCTTACTTTCATCAAATAATCCTATTTGTTAGGGAAAATACCCGTTGTAAATCACACACCGATAAACAACATCTACCCCAACTAGATTTACACACTCTACTCTAGGTGGTAATATGATCCCATCGCTCTCGATTTTGACTATGGTTCAATCACTTTTGTGAATCCCTGTAATACCCCGCATTTTTATCGATATTTATTTATGGGATTAATTAAATTAAATGTGAATTAATTGAGAATTAATCCGGATAAAATACTAACGAGATGGGAGTTGGTATTTGATTATAATGTGTATATATGGCAATATATGAATATTGAGAATATTGAAATTGTCGCGAGGCTGAAATACGACAATTTGGAAAATTTAGTTGGGATGCACGTGACAATCGTGTCAGGAATGTAATTATTTGAATTAAAAAGTGAATTTTATTTTTATCAATCGTATGGTTATTTTGAGTGCGCCAACGAGTCCGTAAGGGTTGAAATAGTTAGAAAACACTAGCCGGGGGTTTAGTTTGGGTCCCGGGGCATTTTTAGGCCATACCGGCAACCCAAAAGGGTAGTTTGGTAATTTCGGATTTTGGGAATTAAAACCCACGAAAATTAGAAGTTGAAATCTGATTTATTCTTTACCCACTAAACCCACTAACAACACTAAATGACTTAATGGGCTACGGGAGTTATTGGAAGAAATTTTAAGAGGTTCCTAAGGCAACCTCTAAACCACCATTGTCATCTTGGAGAAGAACTTGTAGAGAGAGAGAGAGAGGAGAATTCTGCAGAGAGAGAGAAAGCAATTCAACCTTCTTCAACCAACAACAAAAATCTGTAGAAAATAAGGCAAGTGATTTAGTTACAATTGATTCAATGAATGTGTTCTTCCATGTTTAGTGTAGTTATCGAATTTTGTCTTGGAAGATTGATATAGACCCATGAATTTGAGAATTAAAACTATAAACCATGTTAGGAATTGCATGTAGACATATTCTGGACGAATTATGAATCCAAAACATAATACTTGATGATCTAAAAATGGATTAAAGAAGAGAATTACTGTTGTTCTTGAAAGAAATAGAAAACTAGGGTTCTTGAGGATGTTTTGATCTAAACAAGGCCTTTGGGTGATGATTAATTAGTTTTAGAACGTTAACAATGTTGTAGGATGATTATTTGATAATATTATAACATTATAATGAAGTTTCATGCATTGTAATGAATTTTTGGAACGATTTGAGGACTGCAAAACGAAGCAGTCCGTAGCCTATCTGGTGCAATCGATCGATCGACATTCATCAGTCGATCGATCGACCACCATCGATCGATCGATGTTCAAGGTCGATCGATCGACCTTCCCAGAATGAGTAAAATTTTCCCTAGTTATATTTTAATGATGTTAACCCTTAGAAAATTATTATTGGAGACTTTATGAATTGTAATACCCCGTATTTTTATCGATATTTATTTATGGGATTAATTGAATTAAATGTGAATTAATTGAGAATCAATCTGGATAAAATATTAACGAGATGTGAGTTAGTATTTGATTATAATGTGTATATATGGCAATATACGAATATTGTAACTATTGAAAATATTGTAACTATTGAAATTGTTGCGAGATTGAAATACGGCAATTTGGGAAATTTTGTTGAGATGTGTGTGACAGTCGCGTCAGGAAAGTAATTATTTAATTAAAAAGTGAATTTTATTTCTATTAACCGCATGGTCATTATGAGTGCGCCAACGTGTCCGGAAGGGTCGAAATAGTCAGAAAACACTAGTCGGGGGTTAAGTTTGGGTCCCGGGGCATTATTGGGCCATACCGGTAACTTAAAAGGGTATTTTGGTAATTTCAGAAATTTGGGAATCAAAACCCACGAAAATTAGAAATAAAAATATGACTTATTCTTTATCCACTAAACCCACTAACTACACTAAGGGACTTAATGGGCTACGGGAGAAGTTAAGAAATAGTTCTAACTTGCCAAAACCAACCCCCACCTCCATTGTCATCATCCTTAAAGAAGAACTTGTAGAGAGAGAGAGAGAAGAGAATTCTGCAGAGAGAGAGAGAGAGAGAGAACAACTCAGCCTTCAAGATTCAACATCAAATTCAGAGACAGATTAGAGGCAAGTGGTTTAATTATAATTGATTCAATGCTATGCTTTTCCATGTTTAGGATAATCATCAAATTTATCTTGGAAGATTGATTAGACCCATGAATTTGAGGATTAAAACTATGAACTATATTAGGAATTGCATGTAGAAACATTCTGGACGAATTATGCATTCAAAACATAACCATTAATGATCTAAAAACGGATTTTAGAAGAAGTTTATTAATGTTCTTGAAAGAAATAGAAAACTGGAATTCTTGATGAAGATTTGATCCAAACAAAGCCCTTAAATGATGAATTATTGGTTTTAGAACGTTAACACTGTTGTAGGATGGTTGTATGATGATATTATAACGTTATCTTAGAGTTTCATGCTTGTTAATGGTGTTTTGAGATGATTTGAAAACTGCAAATCGAAGCAGTCCGCAGCCTACCTGGTGCGTTCGATCGATCGACATTCATCAGTCGATCGATCGACCACCATCGATCGATCGAAGGTCAAGGTCGATCAATCGACCTTCCCAGAAAGAGTAAAATTTTCCCTAGTTAAATTTAATGATGTTAACCCTTGGAAAATATTATTGGAGACCTTATGAATACCCTTAGACTTAAGGAATACCAGTAGGTATGGTTATGAAGTTTGGACCTTAATTAGAATTTAAATAGAGGAATTATTCTAAAAGCTAATGAAGCTTGATGAGTGAGTCAATATTAGGGTTAAAAGAGTAATTTTGAATAAATTGATGAATTGAGGTTTGGGGCAGAAGTAAGGACCTTAAGAATAATGATGTAATATGTGGGAATAATAGGAAACTTAATAACCCCTTTGAGATAGGTTTTAAGTATAAGAATCTATGACGTGAGATGTGTCGACGGTCTACATTATATATTATTGGAAGACTAAAAATGTATACAATTGGAATAATGGTATAAGGATGTAGAAAATACCTTTATTAATATTGAGATATCTAAGATGTGTGCATGCTTAGTATATAATCTTATGTGTATGACATAACTACCATACTTGCTATCACGGGAGGTTTACGTTTGCTTAGGGCCTTCTAATCCTTATGTGCCTGGATTTAGTTTGGTACCTAGAGGACATAGTTTAAGGGAATGACTTAATTGTGAGTTATTAAGTCAGCTGACTATGGAGCGTAGGTATGTACGTGACCCATGGATATGTTGAATTATGTTCGCCTCCATTTTTGTGTGTTTTGCTTATTCTAACAATTCCTGAGAGATTCGGAATTTGTAATCCTTATGTACATGATGTACCGGGATGGATAGCAGAGTATGTGTGCACCGCAGCTTAGCCTCGGGGTGCTTATATTGTATATTTATGATGTGAATAATGTACGGTTGAATGAAAAGGAATTGTGATGTTTATTTATGAGAATCATTTATAGTAACTCCTTGAGAAGATAAATAAGGGGATAACCTCCAGTAAACGGTAATGCTAACAATTGAGAATCCGAGTTCAAGTAAAGCTATCTATTTAAGTAATAACATTGGGAATTCATATTGTGAATCAAGTAATTAGGTTAGAACTTATGATGGTTTATTTAGAAGAAAAAAAATAACACATGAATGGGTACAGGAACGTTAGGAGTGCACAGTTAGACGAGAGGTGAGTATTTCATGTGAGAGCACGTCCTAACATGTATCTTGCATTCATTATTTTAATTGTTATTAAAGCACTTGCTGTTTTTAAAATACTCTCCACATTCGGGCTCTGACCCGTTTGCTTTCAAATCTATCTTTTTGTAAAAACCATATTTAGGTGCCCATCCACAAGGACACCATGCATAGTATTTCCAGTCAGGTGACGAGCTGTAGCTGTTGTGGAAGTTACAGGGCCTTACTAGTAGACGCTTCATTTGCCTTGACTCTATATTCAGATTTCATCAGTTGTAGGGCATGTCGCCCATTTCTTTTAGAGACATTTCATTTATATTTCAGTTATTCAGACTTTGGTTTGTAATTAATTCAGGATGCAAACTTGTTTTATTTCCTTTCATATTGGGATTGTTGTGAGGAGTATTTCCTCAAGACTCATCTTTAATTGTTGATTCATTATAGTTGGACTTTATCGTGAATGGTTGTGTTACATTTCTGTGTTTCATTTATTGCGTGCTAATCAGATTTAATTTAAAATTTGACAACTCACTTTTTAAATACTAGGTGGTTAGTAATCATTAAAAATGTTTTCGACAGTGATGCTATTAACTGGACCAACTTGGAATTTTGTATTGATTTAATAAAGGAGTAGCTACCCGGTATTTAATTAGTCGGGGTGTCACAGGTGGTATCAGAGCATCAGGTTCTAGTGTCCTTTAGGATCTGTACGGCTTATTATGTTTCCGCTGAGCTTTCTTTGATATAGAGCCCTATATTTTAGGACTGTTGTATTCTTTTATGTATGCTTCGTTCTTCAGCTATTTTAAGTTTATAACTGCGAACTTATAAACTTTATTCTCATTTCAGATGCCTCCACGACTTGCGCAGCGAGTTCCTAGGGATGCACAGCCTGAGCCACAGCCAGCTCCAGTACAGGGCACCATGAATGCCGCCGAGGTTGCAGCCATTGTAGCCCAAGCGGTAAATGCCGCTCTCGCCGTTGCACAGCAGGCACCACCCCAGGCGCCGGTAGCCGCGCCAGTTCAGGCATATGCATTCCCGTCTGCTTGGGAACGAGTTCGAGATGCTTTTCAGAAAGCACACCCTCCGGAGTTCGCAGGCAGCTCCGATGTTGTGGTATCTAGTCAGTGGAGGAAGAATATTCATAGGCACTTGAGGATGTATGAGTGCACCGATGTTCAGAGGCAGATACTAGCTACTTTCATGCTAGTGGGAGCTGCATTGCAGTGGTGGGAGTCTATTACCACCGCAGAGGAGAGAGATACTCTCACTATACAGGAGTTCTGGGTGCGGTTCGACCGTAAATATTTTCCGTCAGCTGTTCACACGGAAATGAGGAGGAAGTTGATGAGCCTTAGACAGGAGAGTAAAACTGTGACCGAGTATGATGCCATTATTAGTATGGATTGGCTAGTAGCATACCGAGCCATGATTGACTGTTTTAGTAGGAGTATTATCTTTTCCATTCCCGGGCAGGAGATGTTTTTAGTGGCGATGCCTCGCCCTGAGGGAGGATCGTCCACTCATTTGTACTACATAGAGGAGGAGACCTCTAAGGAAGTGGTGATACCACTTGATTCGATTTCGGTTGTTCGAGACTTTGTCGATGTATTTTAGGATATACCTGGATTACCTCCGAGTAGAGAGATAGATTTCGTGATTAATTTAATGTCGGGCACTCGGCCTATTGCCCGCGCACCTTACCGTATGGCTCCAGCTGAGATGAGAGAGTTACGGGATCAGATTGAGCAGTTGTTGGGTCAGGGGTTCATCCGGAGGAGTACTTCGCCGTTGGGTGCCCCTGTGTTGTTCGTTAAGAAGAGGGATGGATCGTTGAGGTTGTGTGTGGATTATCGGGAGTTGAATAAGGTCATGATACGGAATAAGTATCCGTTGCCCCGAATCGATGACTTATTCGACCAGTTGAGAGGAGCTTCTTTCTTCTTGAAGATTGATTTGCGATCTGGTTACCATCAGTTACGTATCAGGGAGGAGGACGTCTCGAAGACTGCTTTCTTAACGAGATATGGTTCCTACGAGTTTCGGGTTATGCCTTTTGGTTTGACCCACGCTCCAGCCGTGTTTATGGACTTGATGAATAGGGTGTTCAGAGAGTTCCTAGATCAGTTCGTCATTATCTTCATTGATGATATTCTGGTTTACTCCCAGACAGAGGAGGAGCACGCCGAGCATTTGAGGCAGGTTTTGCAGACGCTACGTAAGAACGAGCTGTATGCAAAGTATGAGAAGTGCGGGTTTTAGCTGAAAGAGGTTCAGTTTTTGGGGAATATTATTTCCGATCGGGGGATATCTGTTGATTCGGGGAAGGTATCCGCGGTGAGGGAGTGGGGACAGCCCACGACACTGACTGAGATCCGTAGTTTCTTGGGCTTAGCAGGATACTACAGGAGGTTTATTCGGGGTTTTTCCAAGATAGTGGGTCCCATGACACATCTGACTCATAAAGGTGTGCCGTTCATTTGGAGTGATGCCTGTCAGTTGGCATTCGATGAGTTGAAGGACAAGTTAACCTCAGCACCTGTGTTAGCATTGCCGAGATCGGGAGTTGAGTATCTTGTTTACACCGATGCGTCCTTACAAGGACTTAGAGGTGTACTGCAGTAGGAGAGTCAGGCCATAGCTTATGCTTCCCGTAAGCTTAAGCCTCACGAGAAGAATTACCCTACCCATGACTTGGAGTTATCGGCAGTGGTAGTTGCCCTTCGGATTTGGAGACATTATCTTTTGGGGGAGAAGTTTCGATTGTTCACAGACCACAAGTCCCTACAGTACCTATTCACGCAGAAGGAGCTAAATATGAGGCAGCGAAGGTGGATTGAGTTTGTGAAGGACTATCAGTTTAATATCCAATATCACCCGGGGAAGGCTAACGTGTTAGCAGACGCGTTGAGCCGTAGGCCAGTAGATGAGGTGGCAGGGGTGTGGAAGCAAAGTGGAAGGAGTTGGGACACCAGGATGCAGTGGCCCGATCATTCATGTCAGTGATGACTGTTACACCGCAGATTGTCACGAATGTAGTAAAGGCACAAGCAGATGACTCGTTCTGTCAGGAGCAGATAGTTCGATTATTAACAGAGGGAGCCGAGTCCTATACCGTTAGCTCAGACGGAGGATTACGCTTAAATGGGAGACTGGTAGTTCCGGAAGGGGAGGAATTGCGACACGAGGTGATGGCAGAGTCGCACGGCTCACGGTTCGTGGTATATCCCGGTGGGGATAAAATGTACCAGGACATGAGACGTCAGTATTGGTGGAGCGGGATGAAGAGAGATATTGCCTTGTTTGTTTCTAAATGCGCCACTTGTCAGCTGGTAAAAGTGGACCATCAGAGACCGGCAGGACTTCTACAACCATTAGAGTTCCCGATGTGGATGTGGGAGAGCATCTCCATGGACTTTATCACGGGGTTGCCTACGTCACAGAGAGGTCACGACTCTATTTGGGTAATTATGGACAGGTTGACCAAAGTCGCTCATTTTCTACCCGTAAGGACAGACTACACTACGAGACAGTATGCCCAGCTCTTTATTGCAGAGATAGTGAGACTTCACGGTGTGCCCCTAAATATCGTGTCTGACTGAGACAAGATATTTATTTCACGGTTTTGGGAAAGTTTTCAGGAGGCCATGGGCACGGAATTGCGGTTGAGTACGACTTATCATCCGCAGACCGATGGGCAAACCGAGCGTACAAATCAGATGTTGGAAGACATGTTGCGGATGTGCATCATTGACTTAGGGGGTGGATGGGAGCAGTATCTTCCACTGGTGGAGTTTGCTTACAACAACTCCTACCAGTTCACCATTGGTATGGCTCCATTTGAGGTGTTGTACGGTAGACTTTGTCATTCCCCATCATGTTGGTTGGAGGTGGGGGACAACAAACTACTTGGGCCGGAAGTGATTCAGGATACTTCGGCGATGATAGAGTTGATACGGAGTCGCATTCGGGTAGCTCAGGATTGACAAAAGAGCTATGCTGATGCGAAGAGGTTCTTCAGGGAGTTCCAAGTGGGGGACCAGGTTTTACTCAAAGTATCTCCTATGAAGGGGATTATGCGATTTGGGAAGAAGGGAAAGCTGGCACCGAGATATGTGGGACCATTTCCTATCATCGAGCGGATTGGGTCTGTTGCGTATAGACTTGGGTTACCGGAGCATTTGCATCGGATTCATGATGTGTTTCATATTTCCTCGCTAAGGAAATATCTTAGAGATGATTTGGCTCATTCTCACATTTCTTTGGAGGACATCGATCTCCAGCCCAATAGCTCTTACGAGGAGGGGCTGATTGCTATTTTGGATCGAAGTGAGTGGAAACTGCGGTCAAAGATAGTCCCGTTAGTGCGTGTTCAGTGGCGACATCATAATGTCGAGGAGTCCACATGGGAGCGCGAGGATGAGATGCGCGAACGTTATCCAGAGTTGTTTTTACCAGGTACTTTTTAGTTCCGAATTTCGGGACGAAATTCTGTTATTAGGGGGGAAGTATGTAATACACCGCATTTTTATCGATATTTATTTATGGAATTAATTGAATTAAATGTGAATTAATTGAGAATCAATCTGGATAAAATATTAACGAGATGTGAGTTAGTATTTGATTATAATGTGCATATATGGCAATATACAAATATTGTAACTATTGAAAATATTGTAACTATTGAAATTGTCGCGAGATTGAAATACGGAAATTTGGGAAATTTTGTTGAGACGCGTGTGACAGTCGCGTCATGAAAGTAATTATTTAATTAAAAAGTGAATTTTATTTCTATTAACCGTATGGTCATTTTGAGTGCACCAACGTGTCCGGAAGGATCGAAATAGTCAGAAAACACTAGTCGGGGGTTAAGTTTGGGTCCCGGGGCATTATTGGGCCATACCGGTAACTTAAAAGGGCATTTTGGTAATTTCGGAAATTTGGGAATTAAAACCCACGAAAATTAGAAATAAAAATCTGACTTATTCTTTATCCACTAAACCCACTAACTACACTAAGGGACTTAATGGGCTACAGGAGAAGTTAAGAAATAGTTCTAACTTGCCAAAAACCAACCCCCACCTCCATTGTCATCATCCTTAGAGAAGAACTTGTAGAGAGAGAGAGAGAAGAGAATTCTGCAGAGAGAGAGAGAGAGAACAACTCAGCCTTCAAGATTCAACATCAAATTCAGAGAAAGATTAGAGGCAAGTGGTTTAATTATAATTGATTCAATGCTATGCTTTTCCATGTTTAGGATAATCATCAAATTTATCTTGGAAGATTGATTAAACCCATGAATTTGAGGATTAAAACTATGAACTATATTAGCAATTGCATGTAGAAACATTCTGGGCGAATTATGCATTCAAAACATAACCATTAATGATCTAAAAACGGATTTTAGAAGAAGTTTATCAATGTTCTTGAAAGAAATAGAAAACTGGAATTCTTGATGAAGATTTGATCCAAACAAAGCCCTTAAATGATGAATTATTGGTTTTAGAACGTTAACACTGTTGTAGGATGGTTGTATGATGATATTATAACGTTATCTTAGAGTTTCATGCTTGTTAATGGTGTTTTGAGATGATTTGAAAACTGCAAATTGAAGCAGTCCGCAACCTACCTGGTGCGTTCGATCGATCGACATTCATCAGTCGATCGATCGACCACCATCGATCGATCGAAGGTCAAGGTCGATCGATCGACCTTCCCAGAAAGAGTAAAATTTCCCCTAGTTAAATTTTAATGATGTTAGCCCTTGGAAAATATTATTGGAGACCTTATGAATACCCTTAGACTTAAGGAAGACCAGTAGGTATGGTTATGAAGTTTGGACCTTAATTAGAATTTAAATAGAGGAATTATTCTAAAAGCTAATGAAGCTTGATGAGTGAGTCAATATTAGGGTTAAAAGAGTAATTTTGAATAAATTGATGAATTGAGGTTTGGGGCAGAAGTAAGGACCTTAAGAATAATGATGTAATATGTGGGAATAATAGGAAACTTAATAACCCCTTTGAGATAGGTTTTAAGTATAAGAATCTATGACGTGAGATGTGTCGACAGTCTACATTATATATTATCGGAAGACTAAAAATCTATACAATTGGAATAATGGTATAAGGATGTAGAAAATACCTTTATTAATAGTGAGATATCTAAGATGTGTGCATGCTTAGTATATAATCTTATGTGTATGACATACCTACCATACTTGCTATCATGGGAGGTTTACGTTCCCTTAGGGCCTTCTAATCCTTGTGTGCCCAGATTTAGTTTGGTACCTAGAGGACATAGTTCAAGGGAATGACTTAATTGTGAGTTATTAAGTCAGCTGACTATGGAGCGTAGGTATGTACGTGACCCATGGATATGTTGAATTATGTTCGCCTCCATTTTTGTGTGTTGTGATTATTCTAACAATTCCTGAGAGATTCGGAATTTGTAATCCTTATGTACGTGATGTACTCACTTTTTAAATACTAGGTGGTTAGTAATCATTAAAAATGTTTACGACAGTGATGCTATTAACTGGACCAACTTGGCATTTTGTATTGATTTAATAAAGGAGTAGCTACCCGGTATTTAATTAGTCGGAGTGTCACATGAATATCCTTAGACTTAAGGAAGACCAGTAGGTATGGTTATAAAATTTGGACCGTAATTAGAATTCAATTTGAGGAATTATTCTAAAATCTAACGAAATTCGATGAGTGAGATAATATTAGGGTTAAAAGAGTAAATTTGAATAATTTGATGAAATGAGGTTTGGGGCAGAAGTAAGGACCTTAAGAATAATGATGTTATATGTGGGAATAATAGGAAACTTAATAATCCCTTTGAGATAGGCTTTAAGTACAAGAAACTATGACGTGAGATGTGTCGACAGTCTACATTATATATTATCGGAAGGCTTAAAATGTATAAAATTGGAATAATGGTATAAGGATGTAGAATATACCTTTATTAATATTGAGACATCTAAGATGTGTGAATGCTTAGTATATAACTTATGTGTATGAAATACCTACCATAATTGCTATCACGGGAGGTTTGCGTTCGTTTAGGACCATCTAATCTTTGTGTGCCTATGGGGGGATATAGATTGGTACCTCGAGGACATAGGTCAGAGAAGGACTTATTGAGATGTTAATAAGTCTGCTGATCATGGGAGCGTAGGTATGTGCGTGACCCATGTGATGTGACTATGTTCGCCTCCATTGTTTGTGATTTGCTATTATCTGAGAACGATTCCTGAGAGATTCGGAATTCGTGATCCTTATGTACGTGATGTACCGGGATGGATAGCAGAGTATGTGTGCACCGCAGCTTAGTCTCGAGGCGCTAGTTTTGTATATTTATGTTGAGAATAATATACGGTTAATTGAAAAGAATTGTCATGTTTAATTGTGAGTATGATTATTGTAACGTTATGAAAAGATAAAAAGGGGATATATACCAGTAAATGGTTTTGTTAATAATTGGGAATCCGAGAATTAAAGTAGAACTCTCTATTTAATTGTTAAGGTTGGAATTAATGCGTAAACCGAGTAGATATGTTAGAAACTCTTTTGAACTAGATAGATATGAGAAACACTTGAATGGGTACGGGAACGTTAGGAGTGCACAGTTAGACGAGAGGTGAGTATTTCATGCGAGAGCACGTCCTAACATGTATTTTGCATTCATTGTTTTAATGTTATTAAAGCACTTGCTGTTTTTAAAACTATTCTCCACATTCGGGCTCTGACCCGTTTGCTTTCAAATCTATCTTTTTGTAAAAAAACCTTTTTAGGTGCCCAGCCACAAGGACACCATGCGTAGGAATTCTATTCAGGTGACGAGCTGTCGCTGTTGTGGAAATTACAGGGCCTTGACAGTAGACGCCTCCTTTCTAGTCTTGACTCCGTATTCAGTTTCATCATTTATAGGGCATGTTGCCCATTTCTTTTTGAGACATTTTATATTTCAGTTATTCAGACTTGGGTTTGTAATTAATTCAGGATGCAGACTTGTTTATTCATTTTATTATTGGGATTGTTGTGAGGAGTATTTCCTCCAGACTCATTATTATATTAGTTGGTTATTCTATTGTGACTTTACTATCATTGGTTATGTCAACCTTTATATTTATTATTGCATGTTCATCAGATTTAATTTAAAATTTGACATCTCACTTTTCATATACTAGGTTGTTAGTAATTATTAAAATGTTTTCGATAGTGACGCTATTGACTGAACCAACTTGGCATTTTGTATTAATTTAATAAAGGAGTAGCTACCCGGTATTTAATTAGTCGGGGTGTCACAATCCCCTAGTCTAAGACCTCTCGAATTTATTTCTTATAGTTTATCATTACTAAGGGTATGCAACTATACTCTTCCATTTAGCCCCAAAATCGTATCTTAATAATATCCTATCCTTATAAGGATTCGACATAAAGGTTGGCCTAGAATTTCACAACATGCCCTCGCAACTCTCTCTAAGAGTTCTTAGCTTCCCATCACATCTATACTTACTTTTGGTCTATAAGTAGGATTCTAAATCCCCATAAGGTTCCCCAACAATCTCTATACACAACTCCAATTACATATATGGATATATTCTTATCCAATAATTCCAATAAGTCCCCACTATCATACTAAGCGAGAGACCCCCTATAAGTCTATAAAATATATCTATTAATTCATAAGAGAAAGCCCCAAATTAGTAACCCAACCAAAAAGGGTTTGAAATCACTATGGAGAAAATTCCTCAAAATGCCCTGTTCCCGAATCGATTCGGCCCTATTCCGAATCGATTCGGCCTAGCGAATCGATTCGAGTCCAATGACCCGGGCTTCTGTCACAGGCCGAATCGATTCGGCTTGGATCCGAATCGATTCGGCCAATGCAGACCTGCCAATTTGCCCTAAACCGAATCGATTCGCTCAGGGGACGAATCGATTCGGGCCTACAAATTTTGAAGGGTTCTTCTTCTCCAATGAACCCACGAATTTTAAACCTTAAAACTTCTATTTTAACCCCCAAACCTTCATCAAATCATGATTTTAAACCAATAAATCAACCCAAAGTTAATCCCAACCATTTCTACACCATTAAACTCATATTTAAACATTGATTTCAAGATTTAAACCCAAAAATCTAGGTTTTGATATTAATACCCCAAAACCATTTCTTTAACCCACAAATTATAAAATCAAATACACAAATGACCTATTTAGCAAGATTAAACACTTGCCTCGATTTTGTAGAGGTTGGATCATCCTCGAAGTAGCGTTTGGGTCGGAATCTACAAGCTTTTCTTCCTCTCTCTCTTCCTTTCTTCTTCTTTCTCTCTTCCTTTCTCTTTCTCTCTTTATCAAAATGATAAGGCTTGATCCGTAAGCCTCTAAATCCTTTAAAACATAAGTCCTAATTTTAAATGTTAATACACAATTTAAATGGCTCGTTTACTCCAATTCGAGTAAAACTGACTTAAAAATAATTCGGAATCGAAATAAAACCCAATGACAGTCATTTTGACTATCTCGACCCTTTCAGGATCGATAGTACCTTCGAAATCATCATCCGGAATACTTTAAAACGTCCTCTATTTTTGGACTTCAATTCCTAATTTTATAATTCTCCAATTTAATTAAATTTTATTTTCCCAAAAATTTATTTTCTCAGTATCAAAAATCATGGGGTGTTACACTAACAAATAAGACTAAAATAAACTACAACAAACTAGTTTGAAATCCTTGTACGACCTAAGTTATCTTTCTTAATCCACTTATATTTGACATTAGCAGTAATGATCTTAAAAGGGGCAAAATTACCATGAGATTGAAAACAATTGTCAACAAATTTAGACTTTAAATGGATGTTGGGCATATTCTTAACACCATTTTGTAGTCTACTTAAATTCTTATAGATTTTTTTTTCAAATGACTCGTTTTAAGACAAAAACTGCATTTAAAGACATGCCTATCATTGGATTTAGCATTAATAAAAGTGAATAAATTATAAGTTTCTCGTATGGTCGTTTTGAGTGCGCCAAAGTGTCCGAAAGGGTCGAGATAGTCAAAAAATTATACCCGGGGGTTTAGTTTGGGTCTCGGGGCATTTTTAGGCCTATTTAACACCTCGGGAGGGCATTTTGGACATTTCGCATTTTTAAGTAATTAAACTGCTATATCAGCCATTTAGAATAGTCCTTTAGGGTTATCAGACTCAAAACTTAAGAACGGCCATAGGAGAGGGAAGGAGAAAGCTTTCCAAGCAATCCAAGGCCAAAAAGTCACCCGATTGCACCGCCACCACCACCAATGCGTAGATCGCGCGACGGGGAACACAACCACACCAAAATCGTCCACAAATTAGAATTCTGAAAATCCCAGGCAATTATTTATCTTGCTTATTTTTGTTAATGCATCGTTCATGTTAGTCTAGGGTGATTAGGATGAGTTTTATAGAAGAAAACCCATGTTGGAGATAGGAAAATTGCATGTAGTAATGATTTAAATGATAATCTGGAAATCCCTTCACATGTAGAGGCTTAACCACGAAATTATGATGAATTAGGAGTAGAAATTTCTAGAAAAAGACTTATTAGAACCATGTTAAAGAAATTCTAGGATTCTTGAGATTAATATGAGTTTTTGGCCTATTAATCCATGGTTATTGATGTAAATTTGCATGCTTTACGTAGAAGATGTATAATATGGGTTTATACTGTTAGTAGTACAAATTTTTGGGCGATTGGGAATGAAAAATCTGGATTTGGATGAGGTTGTGTGATAGAACCCGTAACTGGTTACCTGCAGAATTCGCCATACCTGCTTGATCGATCGATCGAGCCAAGAGCTTCGATCGATCAAAGGTTCGATCGATCGAGCCCCTGCCCTCGATCGATCGACCCCTTATGGCAGACTTAAATTCCCTTTTAAAATTATTGAATTAATTCTAAATGAATAATACTCCTTAGACATCCTTATTAAAATATTTTGGGAGATAAAGATGACCATTAGGATTTATTAATGATTAAGAGACCTTTAATGTAAGGCGAGATTTACATTTTTGGGTGTTTATATATATAAAAGACGATGGAATTTTGTATTAAAGGGAGAGATACATAAAATAGTTGCGATGGAAAATAGATGAATACCTACTTAATTTTACACTTGGGAGGATAGAGTCCATGAGTGTTACGTAGTAAGTTGGAATAATCCCTCAAATTAACGTTAGAGACGAACCGTTATACGTGATAACAAATAATGGGAAAATAAGGATAAATGTCACAATTATGGATTATGGGATGAACCTAAATTGATATGATAAAAGTAGTATATTTATATGACTGTGTGTATGCATATATTATATACATGTGAAAATCATGCCCGCGCTACTTGCTATCCCTGAGGTTACCGCGCTGGGACAGTCTTATCCCGATGGGACCTTTACGGGGGATATTAACTTGTACCCAAGAAGATAGGAATCCTAGGTACAGGCTATTGAATCGATAGTCACGGTCCTAAGAGACGCGAGGGTATGTGCTGACCTCTTGGACTTGGAAACTATGCTTCGCCTCAATATTGTTTGTGTATGTATTAATACAGTTCGAGAGTGCTTCCGAACTTGTATTTCCCTTAGTACGAGTGATACGGGGATTAGATAGCAGAGTATGCCCGCACCATAATTTTTATGTGGGGTGCTGTTAGAATATATATATTATACGAGTATTTAATATATATATGAAATTCTGAAATGTGGAACTTCCTATTGTGTTTATGGTAAGTAAGAAATGAATAATGATTTCAAATTGGAAATACTTGTTTTGAAAAGTATAATATGACACTGGGAAACTTTATTAATAAATAAAGTTAAAAATGAGAGCTTTGTTACTGAATGAAATTTTCCTCTTAAACAATTATATTGTTCAGTTTTAGATCTTACGAGTAACCTAAGATAAGTTAAACCATTGGGAAGATTAGTGCGATATAAGATAAGATAAACCATTGGGAAGGTTAGTGCGATAGGTGTGCACATTAGAAGAGAGGTGAGAATTTCTCAAGAGTGTGTCGCACTAATATGTTGTTGCATTGGCCTGTAAACATTTTAAATACTTGCTAAACAAATTTTAAATCATTTACACTATCGGGCTCTGACCCGTTTCTATTTTCCTTTCTCTCTTGTATATATATGTATATAATACAGGTGCCCAGCCACAGGGGCGTCTTGCATAGGATCCTTGGGAAGGAACGCGCTGTAGCTTAGGTGGGAGTTGCAGGCCTCTTGCTTAGACGATTTCATTCATTTGATTCCACTCTTATCATATTTATTCAGTCGGGCATGTGTTGCCCGTTTCCATTATCCAGCTGTTTTATTGGACATTATGATTCATTTATTTCTAGTATTGTCACTTTGGGATTTATTAATGTCTGGATGTTTTACTTTAAGTTTTAAATGTTGGGATTTAGTTGTTGAATGTTTAAATTATTTGGATTATATGTCCCAGGATAATTGTGGTGTGATTCTTTCATATTTAATTATTGTAAAGATTTAAATCTTTGTTTATAAAAAAAAAATTTGGAAAGTAAAGTCTAAAAATGGTTTTGAAACTTAGCTTAATTAATTAGGGTGTTTAAATTGGAAAAGTTATTTTTCGACAGTGATGCTAAGAATGAACCAACTGTTCACCTTGATTTAATTTAATAAAGGAGTGATCACCCGGTATTTAATTAGGTGGGGTGTCACACCAGTATTACCCGCCATTCCAGTAGTTCTAACACAGCAGGGATAGTACGGGCATGTGTAGAACATCCATCAGGGAGTGGTTCAGTAGCACCACTCGCGATTGAGGGTATGTTTTCTATCTATGGGGATATGGGGGGCCCATTCTATTTTTCATGGGGGCCTCATATTCATTTGTAGCCACTATATTTTCATGGGCCATAGGGTTACTAGACTTGGCCGACAACACTGTTACTTATGTAGACTCACCGATGGGTAGTGGGACACCTATTTTTTTTATATGTCGCAGTGTGAGTATAGAGATTGGGAGTCTGATTTTACCAGTAGATTTACTTATTTTGGACATGTTCGAGTATGATGTGATTATAGACATGGATTGGTCGGTTGCATATAGGGCCATGATTGACTATTATAGACGGTGTATTATTTTTGCTATTCCGGGACATGAGATGTTCCTTGTGGGGATGCCTCGTTCTGAAGGAGGGTTGTCTACTCATTTGTACTATATAGAGGAGGAGACCTCTAAGGGAGTAGTAATATCCCATGATTCAATACCAGAAGTTTGTGAGTTTGCAGTTGTATTCCAGGATTACCTCCCAGCAGGGAGATTGAGTTTGTGATTGATTTAGCACTGGGCACTCAGCATATTTCTCGTGCGCCTTACCGTATGGCTTCAGTACAGATGAGGGATATCAGGACCAAATTGAACAGTTTGTGGGACATGGATTTATCCACAGGAGTATATCACTTTGGGGTGCCCTAGTGTTGTTTGTAAAGAAGCGAGACAGTACTTTACGGCTGTGCGTGGATTATCGGGAGCTTAATAAAGTCATGATAAGCAATAACTATTCGTTGCCTAGAATCGATGACTTGTTTGATCAGCTGAGAGGAGCAGCCTACTTCTTGAAGATAGACTTAAGGTCTGGTTATCACCAGTTGCGTATCAGGGAGCAAGACATTTCAAAGACTTCTTTCTTGACCAGATATGGATCGTATGAGTTTTGGGTTATGCCGTTTGGGTTGACTAATGCGCCGGTAGTATTCATAGACTTGATGAATTGGGTGTTCAGAGAGTTCTTAGACCAGTTTGCCATTGGTTTCATAGATGACATCCTAATTTATTCTCAGGCTGAGGAGGAGCATGCCGAGCATCTGATGCAGGTCCTACAGACACTACGTGAGCATCAATTATATGAAAAATATGAGAAGTGTGATTTTTGGGTTTGGGAAGTTCAGTTTCTTCGGTATATTATGTCTGATATGGGAATATTGGTGGATCCTAGCAAGGTTTCAGTGGTGAGAGAGTGGGGACAACCCACGACATCGATAGAGGTGTGCAGTTTCTTGGGATTGGTCAGTTATTACAGACGTTTTATCCGGGGTTTCTCAAAGATTACAGATCAGATGAAAAATTTAACCCGTAAGGGCATACCATTTTTTTGGGACGATGCGTGTCAGTTGGCATTCGATGAGCTGAAAGATAAGTTGACTTCAGCACCCCTACTAGCACTGCCCAAGCCAGGGGTGGAGTACTTGGTTTATACTAACGCGTCATTACAGGGGCTTGGTGGAGTATTACAGCAGGAAAAGAAGGCTATAGCTTATGCCTCTAGAAAGCTTAAGCCTCATGAGAAGAATTACCCCACCCATGACTTGGAGCTTGCAGCAGTCATGTTTTCTCTTCGGATATGGAGACATTATTTATTGGAGGAGAAATTTTGCCTATTCATGAATCATAAGTCAATTCAGTATTTGTTCACTCAGCGGGAATTGAACATGCGTCAGCGCATATGGCTTGAGTTCATGAAGGATTATCAGTTTGAGATACATTACCACCCGGGAAAGGCTAACGTGGTAGTGGACACGTTAATCCAAAGGCCGATAGGTGAGTTGGCTACGGTGTGGAAGGTTAAATGGAAGGAAGTGGGACATCAGGATGCAGTTGCCCGATCATTTATGTCAGTCATGACTGTTACACCTCAAATTGTGACAAGAGTAGATCAGGCTCACGCAACAGATCCATTTTGTCATGAGAAAATTTGACAACTTTTAGCCAGAGGAGCAGAGTCTTACTCAGTGAGTTCAGATGGGGGCTTGCACTTGAATGGTAGATTTATTGTTCCGAAATGTGTGGATTTACAGTATGCGGTGATGACGGAGTTGAATGGATCCATATTTACAGTACATCCCGGCGGGGATAAGATGTACCAAGATATGTGACGGCAGTATTAGTGGAGCAGGGTAAAAATAGATGTTGTGAAGTTCGTCTCTAAGTGTGCCACTTGTCAGTTAGTGAAAGTGGACCATCTGAAGCCTTCTTGGTTTCTTGATCCATTAGAGATACTGATGTGGAAATGGGAGAGCATTTCTATGGACTTCATCACTAGGTTACCTACTTCTCAAAGAGGTCACGATTCCATATGAGTGATTATGGATCGGTTGACTAAGGTAGCTCACTTTTTGCCAATTCGAACTAATTACTCTATGGGACAGTACCCCCAACTTTTTATAGCCGAGATAGTGAGGTTACATGGACTACTGCTTAATATTGTGTCTGATCGGGACAAGATTTTTCTATCTCGATTTTGGGAGAGTTTTCACGAGGCCATGGGTACCGAGGTGCATTTGAGTACGACCTATCACCCGCAGACAGATGGGCAGACAGAACGTAAAAATCAGATGTTAGAAGATATGTTATGTATATGTATCCTGTACTTTGGGGGAGGTTGGGAGCACTACCTTCCACTAGTGGAGTTTGTGTATAATAACTCCTATCATTTCACCATCGGTATGGCTCCATTTGAGGCACTTTATCGTAGACCTTATCGGTCTCCTGCATATTGGTTAGAGGTGGGGAACAACAAGCTACTTGGACCAGAGGTAATATGGGACACGTATGCCAGGATTGAAATGATTCGGAGTCGTATTTGGGTAGCCGAAGATAGACAGAAAAGATACGCCGATGTGAAGCGGTTCTTCTGGGAATTCGGTGTGGGAGACCAGGTGTTATTGCGGGTATCTCTTAGGAAGGGGATCATGAGATTTGGAAAGAAGGGGAAATTGGTGCCCAGATATGTAGGACCATTTCCTATAATTGAGAGAGTTGGACCGATTTCTTATAGATTGGGGTTGCCGGAGCACCTGCATATCATACATGATGTGTTCCATATTTCTTCAGTGAGGCGATGAGTTGTCTCACACTCATGTTGCATTAGAGGTGATCGATTTGAATCCATATAGTTCTTACGAGGAGAGAACGGTAGCGATCTTAGACCATAGCGAGAGACGATTGAGATCGAAAGTAGTTTCGTTGGTGCGTCTCCAGTGGGAGCACCATAACATTGAGGAGTCTACATGGGAGCGCGAGGATGAGATGCGCGACAAATACCCAAAGTTATTTTTACCAGGTATGCTTTTATTTTTTTGAATTTCAGGATGAAATTCCGTTATGAGGGGGGGAGTATGTAATACCCCATAATTTTAATGACTTTTAATATGAGATTAATTAAAACATAATGGGCTAAATAAAGGGGGATTATTTGGAAATAATTATGAAAAATTAATTAGGATTAATTCGGATTTAATATTACTAGATATTAAAGTAATATATGATTTTGACTATATGATTTTGAATATTACTGAGTGATATAAAAGTAATATGTGAACATAATAATTATTGTGGAGAGCTACAAATATGGCAATAATGGAAATTAAGTCGGGACGCACTTATGAGTCGTGTCGGGACTAAAGTTGGGAAATAAAATGAGATTTATTTTTAAGTCATTTGGATGATTATTCCGAGTGCGCTGTTGAGGCCGGAAGGGTCGAACTTGGCAGAAAAGTCTACCCGGGGATTTTTTTAGGTCTTGGGTCAATTGGAAGATGAAAAGACACCCTGAAGGGGCATTTTAGTCATTTTATTTGGGAGATGAATAATACCTACATTTTTTGTCTTTTAGCTAACCTTGGAGACTTATTATATATGTGAGCTTAGATGTACGTAAGATTCATTTAATCTAAAACACAAGTGAGGTCTTTTCAGAGAGAGTGAAAAGCCTTAGAGTGAAAGTGAAAGGTTATCTTATGGAGAGGAAGAGTTTCTTGGAAAGGAAGAGTCATCTAGGGAAAACTAAGGGGACAACCAGCATATCTTCACCTTGCACCATCACCGGATTGTCACCGAAAAAGGAAGAAAAATGTGCCAAACACTAGTCTTCATCAAAGGTTCAGTCCTGCACATAAGGCAAGTGTAATTCTTACTTTATTTTGGTGCTTATATTATCCATGTTAGAATATGATTTCTTTTTGGAGCGATGAACTTATGAATTTAGGATTTATAATGATTGATAAAATGGATAAGAAAATTCATATAGTTAGATATTTATATATGTAGAGATTATGAATATGAAAATGGAAATACATGTAGAGGATGTGAAGATGAAAATGGATAGGTTTTACACGTAGAGGATTTATTTATTTATTGATGACATGAAATTGATGTTAGGCATTTCATCTAGATGAATTCTACTCATGTTGAATATGGTAATTTGATGATTTAGTTATGAAATGACAATTCTGGGTTTTTAGATGTATAAAAATGGAGGATTTAGATAAATTAGAATTTTAAGGATTTAATAGTTTTGATGATAATACCCTTATGAACTTATGAATTTGATGTTATTCTTATGTGAAAATCACCCCAAATCATGTTTGAACACTATTAACAAATTTGGGTTTCAGGTAAAATGTAATCCAGAAGCGCTTGGGTATAAGAACTTGAAGAAAAACGTAGAAAACTTAGGCTGAAGACGTACTGGGATGACGTTATTCTCATTCGAACAAGACATGCTGTCATTAGAACGAGATGCCATCTCATTCGAACGAGATTTCTGGGTTTCTGACGAGATTCTAAAAATGTTATTTTAGCCCAGAATAGTTTGGAAAATTGTATTTTAGCCCACAGTGGGTTCTGAATAATTTTAGTACATTAACAAGGAGTGGGGGACTTTGGTTAATGTTGGTAAATTATATGAAATTGAGGAATAAAATTATGTGATAGATATCTACATAATAATAATACGATTAAGATATGGAAAATCTTCATGGTCAAGTACGGGTTAATATATATGTATACGGGTACTTGGGACTATGTGAGTGATAACTAAATTATAAATATACGATGATAATCGTGATTAACAATTACGGTTGGTATTCGAGAAATAGGACAGGTACTTGGGGTTGGATGAAATCCCAATATGATATTAGTCGAGTGCGTATCGAATTTTATATAGGCTGATGTGTATAACTATTGCTTGATTAATTTATGTGTATGACATTACTAGCCTACTTGCTATCGACGGGAGGTTTACGTGTAGAGGGCAGTCATATCCTGATGATCCTTATGGGGGATCTTTGACTTATTGCCTCAGAACATAGGACTTAGTTGGGTTTCCATTAGTAAGAACAATGGTATTGAACGGTCTTTTGGGTGCGTAGGTATGTGCATAGCCCAAAGGCTTAGGACTAAGTTCGCCTACATTGTTTGTGATTTGTTAATTATGGTTCTTGGGACATACCGAACCTATGGTCCTTTATACAGTGTTGAGATGTACTGGGACATGATAGCAGAGTACGCATGCTTCGCAGCTGAGCCTCGGGGTGAAGTTTAGTATATATATAATAAAGTGAATGTGTATATATACTTTTGATAGTGTTTACTATGTGAATTAAGTAGACATAAAAGATAAAGAAATCTAAAATGAATTAAGTAGGTGAATACTTAATTATATTGAATTGAAAAAGGGCTTATCCAGGTGATAGAGAAATTGGAAAAATATGAATTTTTTGTGTTGCGAGAGAACACATAGGGAAGGTATGGGCTATGGTTTGTTGGCACTGATATGAACAAGTTACCATGGGAATAGTAACTAGTAATATTGTATGGTACGTTAGGTGTGCACTTGAGATGAGAGGTGAGGATCTCAAGAGAGAGTCCGATAATCTAACATGTATATAATAATTGCTAAATATAGCATTTATTCACTTGTTATTTTCTAAACAATTTTTAAACTCGGGCTCTGACCCATTTTCTTGAATTTTCTCTTCTCTCTTGTATCTCCTATATCAGGTGTCCCACCACAGGGACGACAATTTTAGGGGATTGAGGTTTTTAAGGAGCTATGGATGCTATGGAGTCTTGGACTTTGTTTAGACGCTTTCACATTCATTGATTCATACTATGTAGTCGATCTTTCATTTAGGGAATGTCGCCCAACAGGATTCTAGTTTTTTCTTTCCTATTATAGTCAGACTAAGCTATTATGATGGTTTTGGTACATTTAATTTTGATAGGATTAATGTATTGAGATATTTACACTCGATAGTTTTATTCCAATTGCATTTAATTCATTTTTTATATTACTTAGTTATTATTCATTGTGTGAATGGATTGTGTTAAATGGTTTATGTTTTAAAAGTGGAAATTTTATTTACATTAAAATTTGAATAATTTAATACCTTCTTAGTTGGATATTAGGTGATTTAATAAACGAAAAATGTTTTTCGACAATGATGCTAAGAATGAACCGACTATAAATTATGTTTTAATTGGGTATTGGACTGATCACCCGATATTTAATTAAGAGGGTTGTTACACTTACAATACCCTAATTTGGTTATTTTTTTATGAAATATGAACCCCATATACGTTGGTGGTTATAATATGTGACTGATCTAGAGGCTTCTTATCCAGGTATCCTTGTAAGGAGGTTTTCAAAACTCTTCTAGTTATCTCCATTGACGATTAGCCTCGGCATCCAGATTACACCTCTAGGGAAAATTTTTCTAATGGTTCTGCCCCATTACTTACTGGAGTAGCATTCGAGGGTCCTGAATTTGAGAGACCAGAGGTGGAAAACCTGTAACACCCCGTGTTTTTATTATTTATTTATTTAATTAATTGGAATTTTTGAGAAAAATAAATTTTTGAATTTAATAATTTTTATTGGCTAAATATGTTGGTTATGATTTTAGAAGAATAAAACTTCAAGCGGAATCAAAATCGGAATTAAAATGGATTTTATATTGATTTTATAATATTTTGCCTTATAGACATTTTTTTAGGTAAACTGTCAGTTTTTTGGGGTGATCGATCGATCGACCCCTGTGGGTAGATCGATCGACCCTCCCAGAAAACGTGCGCTGTAAGTTTTTTTAGAGTTTGTGTAGGATTAGGACTCCTAATCACTATATAACCTTGTTAATCCGTAGGGGGACCTCTCATAATCACTTTTTCTCCAGTTTTTCACCAGAGAACATTTCCAAATATTTTTCCTCTCACTCATAATCATCAACCTTCAACAAAATCAAGTTTTTGTCACAAGTTTTGGCACAAGTTTTTGAAGGCTTAATTGGGGTTTAATCAAGATCGTTCAAGAACACTCTTCTGCTAGTTTTTTGAGAGGAATCCAGATTTCTAATCAGATTTTCAACACGATCTTTACAGGCATGAATACTCTATTCTTTTTCTTTAGTATTATGCATTTTAAGTGTTGCCTAAACACTTAATTACATGTTTTCTTAAAATAAAGTAGTGACTTAATTAGGAAAAGTGGATACTAATTATGGGGCTGTTTTTATAAAATCTTTTAATCTGAATAATATTCATAACCCTTTGGGTACGTAGGATTCATGAGTGATTTGGGGTTTTATTGGTGTAGGTTGCATGTAGAAAAAACCTAGCTTTAAAATAAATGATTTTTGGGTGCGTACAACTCATGTAATACATGGAGAGATAATGAATTTTTTTTTTGATGAATATATGATGAAAACTTGGTATATTTAATTTAAAATAATTAAATGAGATTAATTGGGCATTGTTGACGAGGTGCTAATTAAATTAAAGATTTGATTGAATTGGACTATCATGCGCAGTTTTATATATTGATTAATTATGCTTATTTGTGTGACTTGTTGGTATTATGATGTTGCCTTTGTGACAATGGGTTGTTGGGTATTATTGCTCTCCCTATATTTTAGAATGCCTCTAGGTATGGGACTAGTGGGTATGCCTTTTGATGATTTACGCCTTCTAGCTACGGGACTAGTGAGGGTAGATTATCGCATTTTTTATCATCTTGGGGGTGGGCTGATTTTTGGTATTTTATCGTCGTTACGCTAGCCTAAGCATGAGACTAGGTCGAAATTTTAAGTTAGAAATTCATCCTATACATAGGTTAGGACGTATTGATAACTTGGGGACCCTTAGCTATGGGACTAAGGGGTATTTTGAGGATCTCACATCGATTAAAAGGGTGGGGTGATTATAAATTGAGAATTAATGCCTAAGATAAAAATGGATATTAAAATTTGTGGCGACATAATCTGTCGGGACCGATAGTTTAAACGGGTCAAAGGACGATTTATGTCGTGTCGTGTGTGGAACCTTGTCATGTGTCAGGGCCGACAGTTTAAACGGGTCAGAGGACGATTGACAAGGGGAAGTGTGACACTTTAATAAAAAGTGAGTACAAAAATAAAAGTTGGTTAATTTAATTAAATTAACATCGTGGGACTTGGGAATTTAAAATCATATTGGCGTGCCTTTATAAATGGGAATTTTTGCGGGTAGTTAGTGGTTTATATTTATCGCGTTTAATTATCCCATTTAATTTAAAATATTCTATTGTGATATTTATTGCGTATAATGCTACTGTCTGGATTCAAGGATCCTATTTGAGGGGAGTAGTGTGTATTCTTTCTCGGGGTTTTGGCTCTGACTCATGCCTTGGCTAATCTTTTTCAGGATTAGAATTGGAGAAGCTGCATAAGTTTATCGGAGTTATCATTTGGAGGTGCAGCTGGAGCTGATTTACTTTATCGCTTTGTTTTAGTTTAGACTTTATTTTTCCAGTCGTATTTAATTATGAGACTTCATTGGAGTTTTATTGGGCCATTCGGTTCCAAAGTTGTTTAAAGAATTTATGTTGGATTATTCAGATCTTTATTATTCAGGTTTTATTTAATCATTTTTGGATATTGGATTTATTCAGAGTTAGCATGTGATGGATCTTTTATCGCTTAGTGGTTTATGATCATTTGAGATTGATTCAATTATTTATCTTATGGACTGGTTATTTATGTCTCATATATGTCTCATGCTAAAAATCGTATTTATTTAGTTCATGCCCGGCATAGTTCGGCGGCGGTGGCTGGCCACCCCGTCTGTCGGATTTTGCAGGGTGTGACTGATGGTATCAAAGCATGGTCTTAGGTCTCTTGGGTTATGAGTCCGTTTAGCTTTCGCGTTGCTTATCTTTGATTTCGTTTTGATGATTTGTACTCTTAGTCATTCCGAGTCTGATGTTGTTTTATTCCTACGTTTTCAGATGGCGAATACAAGGAGAGTTAGGAATAGGAGAGAGGAGTCTGTTTCTGTCCCACGGCTCAGGAGAGGCGGCGTCAGATTACTTTGGAGGTCGAAGAGTTAACGGTTATCATTCGTGAGGCCACAACGGTCGGTTTGGAGATGGGGAGACAGAAAGGGGTAAATTTAGAGGCATAGCAGAGGGCTACTCCCGTCTCAACTTGGGATAGGGTGAGAACCAGTTTCTTTAAGGTCAATCCTCCCACCTTTGGAGGAGGGATATGGAGAGGCATTTGAGGATGGTAGACTGCACGGATGTGCAGAAGCAGATGTTAGCAACATCTAAGCTAGCAGGGGATGCGTTGCAATGGTGGGAAAGTGTCACCACATCAGAGGAGAGAGATCAGTTGGGCTATGCAGAGTTTCTGATCAAGTTTAATAATAAGTACTTTTCGTATGCAATTAGGAACGCAAAGAAGAGAGAATTTATGGATCTGGAGCAAGGTTCAAAATAAATTGTCGAGTATGAACAGGAGTTCACCAATTTATCTATGTTTGTACCAGAAGAGGTTAGCACTGAGTTTAAGAAGATGGAGTGTTTCATTAAGGGATTATCTTAGTCGATTAGACAAATGGTATTGGGGAATCCGGCATACACAACTTATGCTCAGGTGGTGGATGTCACAATGTTGTTATGGCAAGAAAAGGCCAGTTATCAAAAGAAGTTGGGAAAGAGACAAGAGTCTAATGGACGGGCAGGTGAGAATAAAGGTCGCAATGATCAAACATGGAAGAGGCAGAGGACCAATCAGTAACAACAAGGTCAAGGAGAGGAGCAAGCCAATACTAGGCGTTTCGAAACTTTTAGGGGTGAATGCTTTGTATGTGGAAAAGTAGAACATCCAGCGGTAAGCTGTTACAAGAGAGCGGGTCAAGAAGACCAAGGAGAACCAGCCCAACAAGGTCAAGGTACGCAAGGACAACAAGGGAAAGGAGTTCAGGGACATTTAGGACTGAGGCCTCCAGTCTTAGCAACAGTTAGCGTTCAGGGGGCTCCAGCAGCACCGGCAGCGTCAGGTGCGCAGGGGGTGGTCACTGCACCAACCAATCTCAGTTATGGGAGGTGCTATGTGCCATAGGTTCAGTCAGAGCAGGATAGGTTACGTGTCTAGTGGAATATCGCGGTACATAATACTCTCTTAGATACTTATATATGTAGGATTTATATATCGTATTTTTGTTAAGGATTACGTTTGGGTGGTTTAGGTGTATGGGCGCCTAATTGTGGTATTCTACGGGTAGGCATATGTGAGCCTTATTTCATTTTGCGAGATTTACGCATTGATGTGTATGCTTCGTCTAATTTCGAGAACGAAATTCTTTGCTAGTGGAGAAGTATGTAACACCCCGTGTTTTTATTATTTATTTATTCATTTATTTAATTAATTGGAATTTTCGAGAAAAATAAATTTTTGAATTTAATAATTTTTATTGGCTAAATATATTGGTTATGATTTTAGAAGAATAAAACTTCAAGCGGAATTAAAATTGGAATTAAAACGGATTTTATATTGATTTTATAATATTTTGCCTTATAAGCATTTTTTTAGGTAAACTGTCAGTTTTTCGGGGTGATCGATCGATCGACCCTCCCAGAAAACGTGCGTTGTAAGCTGTTTTTAGAGTTTGTGTAGGATTAGGACTCCTAATCACTATATAACTTTGTAAATTCATGGGGGGGACCTCTCATAATCACTTTTTCTCCAGTTTTTCTCCAGAGAACACTTCCAAATATTTTTTCTCTCACTCATGATCATCAACCTTCAACAAAATCAAGTTTTTGTCACAAGTTTTGGCACAAGTTTTTGAAGGCTTAATTGGGGTTTAATCAAGATCGTTCAAGAACACTCTTTTGCTAATTTTTCGAGAGGAATCCAGATTTTTAATCAGATTTTCAACACGATCTTTACAGGCATGAATACTCTATTCTTTTCCTTTAGTATTATGCGTTTTAAGTGTCGCCTAAACACTTAATTACATGTTTTCTTAAAATAAAGTAGTGACTTAATTAGGAAAAGTGGATACTAATTATGGGGCTGTTTTTGTAAAATCTTTTAATCTGAATAATATTCATAACCCTTTGGGTACATAGGATTCATGAGTGATTTTGGGTTTTATTGGTGTAGGTTGCTTGTAGAAAAACCCTAGCTTTAAAATAAATAATTTTTGGGTGCGTACAACTCATGTAATACATGGAGTTGATGAATATATGATGAAAACTTGGTATATTTAATTTAAAATAATTAAATGAGATTAATTAGGCATTGTTGACGAGGTGATAATTAAATTAAAGATTTTATTGAATTGGACTATCATGCGTAGTTTTATATATTGATTAATTATGCTTATTTGTGTGAATTGTTGGTATTATGATGTTGCCTTTGTGACGATGTGTTGTTGGGTATTATTGCCCTCTCTATATTTTTTATTGCCTCTAGGTATGGGACTAGTGGGTATGCCTTTTGATGATTTACGCCTTCTAGGTATGGGACTAGTGAGGGTAGATTATTGCATTTTTTATCATCTTGGGGGTGGGCTGATTTTTGGTACTTTATTGTCGTTACGCTAGCCTAAGCATGAGACTAGGTCAAAATTTTAAGTTAGAAATTCATCCTATACATAGGTTAGGACGTATTGATAACTTGGGGACCCTTAGTTATGGGACTAAAGGGTATTTTGAGGATCTCACATCGATTAAAAGGGTGGGGTGATAATTAATGCCTAAGATAAAAACGGGTATTAAAATTTGTGGAGACATAATCTGTCGGGGCCGATAGTTTAAATGGGTCAGAGGACGATTTATGTCGTGTCGTGTGTGGAACCTTGTCATGTGTCGGGGCCGACAGTTTAAACGGGCCAGATGACGATTGACAAGGGGAAGTGTGACACTTTAATAAAAAGTGAGTACAATAATAAAAGTTGGTTAATTTAATTAAATTAACATCGTGGGACTTGGGAATTTAAAATCATATTGGCGTGCCTTTATAAATGGGAATTTTTGCAGGTAGTTAGTGGTTTATATTTATCGCATTTAATTATCCCGTTTAATTTAAAATATTCTATTGTGATATTTATTGCGTATAATGCTACTGTCTGGATTCAAGGATCCTATTTGAGGGAAGTAGTGTTTATTCTTGCTCGGGGTTTTGGCTATGACTCATGCGTTGACTAATCTTTTTCAGGATTAGAATTGGAGAAGCTGCATAAGTTTATCGGAGTTATCATTTGGAGGTGCAGCCGGAGCTGATTTACTTTATCGCTTTGTTTTAGTTTAGACTTTATTTTTCCAGTCGTATTTAATTATGAGACTTCATTGGAGTTTTATTGGGCCATTCGGTTCCAAAGTTGTTTAAAGAATTTATGTTGGATTATTCAGATCTTTATTATTCAGGTTTTATTTAATCGTTTTTGGAGATTGGATTTATTCGGAGTTAGCATGTGATGGATTTTTTATCGCTTAGTGGTTTATGATCATTTGAGATTGATTCAATTATTTATCGTATGGACTGATTATTTATGTCTCATATCTGTCTCATGCTAAGAATGGTATTTATTTAGTTCATGCCCGACATAGTTCGGCGGCGGTGGATGGCCACCCCGTCTGTCGGATTTTGCGGGGTGTGACAAAACCTAGTGGAACAGAAGGCGGTTGTTGAGAATTTGGCAAACACCGCATCAATATCTATCATAGATTTGGACTCTTCTCCTTAAAGAGACATGTCTAACATAGTAGTGCCTGTGAGGCTTATCCCTTCCCCTACTGAGGAACCAGTTGGTGAGGACCTAGTTACTGAGGAGAGTGCTTCAGGGAACTCTTCGAATTCTTATTACTCTTATAATGCTGACGTCAGGTGGTATGCTTGTGATATCTTAGGGGATGAATTGGATGACCTGGTAGAGAGGTATAGTATTCCTATTACTATCTCTACTAGGTTTCCCACTGGTGAGGAGAGAGTTTATAACTCCTCCTACACGAATGAAGTTTGCCTTATCCTATGGGCACTTCAAGTCAGACTCTGCATACTTTATGGTGTCACCATTACCCATCTCCCTCCTAATTCTTATAGCATTGTCGTAGGAGCTATGATGTTCTGAAAGGACCAGATTGGGTTAAACCTTATTGGGGACATATTCGGATATGTTAACCGCCTTACAAACAATGCTAAGGCCACAAGATACCATTACTTTTCTCCGAGGAGGTCACACCTAAGAATGGTCAAGGTCATCTAGTCTAGTAAACGTAGCTAGAAAGGTCAATTTTTGTTTATGAAGAGTGACTCAGAGTTTAGGATCCATGAGAAAGATAAGTCCTATATGGTTCCACATGAGTGGAATGACACTCCCAAGATCGATGAGAAAGATAATTCATGTAAAGTACTATGTGAATGGTATGATCCGAAAAGAATAAGTAAACTTTTTCTTACATTTTGATCTCTCTTTAAGTTGCACTGTCCAGACATCTTTGTTATCTATTTCAGTGAAAAATATCCAAAGCTTCCACTTGAAGGGTAAGATCTATTTGAGGCTTATTATCTGACCAACCCCCCAAAGTTTGAAGATTTATTCTCTGTTGTTAAGCTATCATTTCCGAATACCACACTCCACTTAGTGGAGTTCCACCAGTTGAGACAATAGTTCATGTGGAAGAAGGAGCATTGCTTGAAACAAATCTAGAGGCTGAAGCCACACAGAGTGTTGAAGCTCAAGTTAAGACAAGTGATAACTTTCTCATTTACTCTTCTTCCTTACTCTATTTTTAGTACTTTGACTAATTTCTTATTTGTTTGTGCAATTTCATCCCTTGCTACTTCAGAATACTTTTTCGAGTCTACATTTGGAATGACCCCCAGGCATCTAGACAAGGCCCAAATAGAGAAAGCACGCGGTAAAAAGATCAAAGTTGAGCAGAATAGAAAGGTTGAAGCTGATGCTAAGGCAAAAAAGAAAGTGGATCCCCAGAGAAGAGATAATGTAGAGGAGAGGAAACATGTCGAGGTTGTTGATCGGAGAATTATTAAGGTTGAGGCTTTCGCGAGGGTCAAGGAAAGGGGGAAAGCCCTCATGTCATTCCTTCCTACTGCGGGGTAAAAGAGGCCTCCAATAATCCAAAGGCCTTAGAGTAACCCTAAGGTTCCTAGGGTTAGTGGTACTATAAAGAGGATTCAGATTAAATGGTGACCAACTCGTCAGCTCTTTCGGGCTCAAGGGTCGGCCCCACACTATGGGGTAGAAGATTTTATATTGAACCCCCATCACGTGGTGATGTTTGAGGATATTCGGAACGACCCAGACTCCATATACCAATATATGAATAATGCTACTAACCTATTTAAGTATCATGGTCACAGTATGGATTTTGAATTTTTGAGGGAGTACCGAGATTCCCCTTAGAAGTTGGCTCAATATCGTGTGGCAGTGGTGATTTTATCGAATTTCTTATTGTCTTGTATATTCAACACTTTATTATTTTTTCTAATTTCGCATTTTATTGATAGAGAACTGTGGTCACCACCATTTTGAGAGAGAAGGTTATCAGCAATAAGGTGGCATATGAGGAACAAATGAGTAGCATAAACACTTTGACCAAGGAGAATGTCGAGATAAAGAACATCCTGAGGGAGAAGAGTAATGACTTGAAGAATACCCGCACTAAACTGTAGTAAAAAGATGAGGATGTGGTCCCCAAGATAGTTTCCTTTAGCCAAGCTGAAGAGGATGTCTGTAAACTGAAGGACCAGGATGACACCGATGCTTTCAAGTTTAAGATCTTGGAATAGGCCTTATTAAAAGAGAATGATGACTTTGCAGTTTCTAATAAAGTTTGGACGCTTCTAATCAAAATCTCGTGCAAGATGAGGAATCTTTGACAAAGTCTGAGGAGACAGTAGTAGAGAACTATAAGTCCTCAACTGAATATAATGTGGATAGCTTGTCCTCCTTTCATAATGGCTATGAGTAATTAGATAAAGGGTTATGAAACATTACCCTGACATAGTAGGGGAAGTTAACAAGTGGGAGGGTGATGGTTAAAAGGCCACGGCCCTTACTGCTGAGCCACTAATGGAGGCTGAGGAATTTATTATCAAAGTTGACCAAACTAATGAAAGTGGTCAGGTCTATGTTGTTGATGATGCTCTTCTCCTCTTGAGGATACTGCTATTGTTGGTTCTCTACTTACTGCTTTGGCTCAGTATGTTATTACTACTGGCTATGATCCTCAGGCTTGACCCTCTGAGTGAAACTCTTCTATATTTTTCATTTCAAAGAAGCTCTTATATTTTTCTGCTTTATCTTTATCATGAACACTTGTTGTTGATTTGTAATGAACAAATTTGTAAGGGGTTTGTAATAAATAAGTTTACTTGTGCTTTTGATCATTGATTTCTTCAATATGTTTTGACAAGTGAATGTGATCGGATCTTTTTTACCCTGTTATTTTAGTCTTATGGACTTAATGTAGCACTTGGCTTATTGGCCATGTCATCTTACTAACTATTTGGTACTTGATATGGGCCTGATATTAGTTTAGTTTTATGACCATGTGGTCGGCTATTGCCTAACTGAACTAATCTTCCTTACTCGCTACCAATTTTGGACGAATCTGGGTAGTCTTGTCTATTGATTGCTTATTCCAACTTACTAGTTGTACATACGGATCTTATCATCATGACCATGTGCTAGCATCGGTTACCTGAGATGACCCAATATGTTAGGATCTATCTCTGCATTAGTCCATTATGATGTACAGCATGTCATCTATATGACTGTAATGGATTCCTTAAATTTTGTAGATTTCTTGTTCATGATCGTACATGAAGTTACACTTCTCGTTCGTGGCAATGTTCGAAGATGAGTTCATATGTGAAGTTTGGTTTTATATGTGCACACTGAGATGTGTTGTTGAGATGTCTTTGCGTTGGTCTTTTTTCACATCTCCCACTCTTACAAAAAATAAAATAAAAACTTGAAATGGTAGCATTCATAGGGGGATCAAGGATTTTTATTATTATTGAACTGAATTATAAGGAATAAAAAAAACTGTATCCATTTTCCATTATTAGTAGTACTTTTTTAGTTTTTCATCATTTTAGGTGTTCTTGAACTGTTCTCCTTCCACGATTTCGATTCTGTAAGTTCTTTTTCGTACGACCGCAGATACTCTGTACTACTCTATACGCACTATTCCAGTTAGTCTCTAACTTGTTAACTTTTTGGATGACCTTTTTCAGCACATAATCTCCTTTCTTTAGTGTGCCCGATTTTACTCTTTTGTTGTAAAATAGAGCAGTTCGTTGTTAGCATGTTACCACTCGAAGTGTTGCATGATTGTAAGAGCAAGTTTTATAATTTCCCAATTTAGGTTTTATTTATCTTATCCCCTTACACACCACTGCAAATTCATGAATACTTCCACGTATTTGAAGATAAGAAATTTATGACATTTGTAAGATTTAAGATCATTCATCACAACTTTACCCGAGAAGAATTATGAGGTAGTTTGGTAAAGACTTTAATTTTTAAAGATTTTGCATTTCAAAATGTTTTATACATTTTTTAAAATATTGCTAACTCTTTAGAACTAGATTGACATGTCGTTCGAACAAGTTAAACAATGTTATTAGAACGAAACTTCTTTGTTCAACAAAATCGGGGACGGCGCCTTTTTTGTCATTTTTAGAATGTCGTTCAAAATTTTGTTGGACGTCGTTCAAATGAAATTGGGTAAATAGTTAAAAAGAGTTTCCCACATTCGAATGAGATCTAAAGCGGCACCTTTTAGTCAGCTCTGGAATGTGGTACAAAATCCAACGCTAAAGGGAATATTGGGATGAGTAGCTATCAAGTAGATATTTGATTAACTCTAAAGGCAAGTGTGAGTCTTTGGGATATGCTTTCTATTGCGTACAGAATCCCACCCTAAAGGCAATGTCAAGACGACTAGCTATCAAATAGAGAAGATTACCTATCATGCTCCTATAAAGGATTTTCTCTACATGCTTGCCTAAAGTATCTTTGCTAAGCTTAGTCGATGTACTCATAGGGCTGCTTGAGTGCTTAGCGGAGTCTAAACCAAACTTCTTCACTAGGACCCTAGCATATTTGGATTGAAATATGAATATCCCATCCTCTAGCTGATGCACATGGAGAACAAAGAAGAACATAATCTCACCAACCATTCTCATCTAAAGCTCTCTTTTTATCTCCTCCTTAAAAGTGTGAGCATATTGGGAGCACATGGATCTAAATACTATGTCATCCACATGGACTTGGGGAACCAATATAGCACCACTATCTCTCCTCACAAATAACATATTCTCCACCCCCCTCTTTGAATCCATAACCTAAGAGATAGTAATTTAACCTCTCTTACCAGTCATGGTGTCCTTGCTTCACACCATGCACGGGCTTCTTAAGATACAATTCGTGTCCAGGGTGATTTTGATCTTCAAACCCCTTTGGTTGTTCAACGTAAACTTCCTCCTATAGAATTCCATTAAGGAAGTCACTCTTGACATCCATTTTATATAACTTGAAGCACAAATGACATGCTATGACGAGTAGTAAGCATACAGGCTCAAGCCTAGCAACAGGAGCTCTACACCCTCAATATGTGTGTAGATTTAATAGACCCACCTAGACTTATTGCGAACTATGGTACCATTCTCATCCATCTTATTCTTATAAATCCACTTGGTACCTATCTCATTTTTCTTGCTAGGTCGAGAAACTAACTCTAAGACATCATTCTTACGAAACTGAAGCAACTCATCTTACATAACGGATACCCAATTCAAGTCCTTGAGTGCTTCTTTCACATTCTAGGGCTCGACTAAGGAGGTGTAGCAAAGATCACTAACCACATTCTCAAGTTGAGTGCGAGTCTTGACACCTAGTGTGGGATCACCAAGTGTGACTCTTTTGGTCAATCTTTCTATATTATTTGGTATTCCTTTAATACCGATGGCCATTTGTCCACGTATTCGGATGCTAATTGGGTCAGGAATATTGATGGTTATAGGAGCGCCTTTGTGAGTGCTCTTGTCTCTTGGTTGATTAAGAAGCAAAACTCTATATCTTTATCCATGGCAAAGGCTGAGTATATTAGCCCTGGGAATTATTGCATGCAACTCTTATGGATGAAGTAAATGTTGGAATATTAGGGGATTTCATACAATAACTATTTCTTGTGATAATACAAGTGAGATCCATATATCTCATAATTCGGTCCAACATTCTTGCACAAAGTATATTAGGATATGTGAGCATTTTATTCGTGATTTCGTTGAGGAGAAAGTCATGTCCTTGATCTTTCTGAGCACCGAACGTCAATTAGCCAAAATTTTCACAAAACCTTTAGTTGCACTAGATTCAAGGATCTTAAGAAGTTTTGGGGTATTTTCTCTGCTGATTGAGTTCGGGTACTTTATCTAATATAGGATATTTATCATGTTTGATAGAAAAAACTTTTCGGTGTATATTTTGTCGTTGCTTGAAAAGCTCTTCTAATCAAAATCCTCAAATTACCTACAAAATATAGCAATCTAAAGTGTAGAGGTAAGTAAGGGTATCAATCCACATCAAAGGGGTAAGCTAGAGACAAACTCAATTGTAATTCAATTTTCTTTTCTTTTTGGGCTTTTGCTTTTTCTATTTTTTTTTTAGCTTTTTCAAATATTAAAACAATTCGGTGAGGTGAGGTGAAATAACACTAAACTAAAATGAAAGATCAAGTTACAAACTAAAAAAGTAATCAAAATGGAAAATAAAGTCTAACACTAAAATATGAGATAAATGAGGTAAGTAAATGTGAGAACAATCAAGGAGTGGGATTACACCACAAATTTTAGCTATTCTAACTAATTAATTTAATTAATTGAATTCTCCCAAATTAATATCAAAATTACAAATCAACTCTCGTTGCAAATGTAATTTTAATAGTAACCTTTAAAAAAATTAAGTTTAACTCCCCACAACTCTAGAAAATAGATCTACATTCCTTTTAATTAATCACCCACTAGGATCGATCAATTAAAATTTATATAAATCTTAGAAAATAAAAATAGAGTTGAAATTCAATTAATAATACCCCACTTAAGAAACCCCTATCTCTATTTCGAATATAAAATGGGTATTATAACTTAGAATTTCGATTTTATCTCGAAAATCATTTACCCTCTCTCGAGGTGTCAATTTAAGGGCGAGGGATCAAAATTAACATTCAAAGGGAATTTTCAATTAATCAAACTAATTAAATCACAATAACATCAAGCAAGGGTTTACCCCTACCCCTTGAAAGGGGATTTAGCCTAACATGGTATGAAATTTTACAAATTAATAATTAAAGGCATAAAATAAATGAGAAGAGAAGAGAACAATCAAACCAAATCTCTTTGACTGAAATTGAACTCCAATCCTTGAATTTGCAATTTACATCCCTCCAATTTGTATGATCAAACCAAAATTACATCAACAATTACACTCAAAAACGGATTCCCACTAATGTATTTATTGAATCTAAACTAAAAACTACAAAATAAAAATAAAATTGGATAGTGGATGAATTCATAATGGTCAATTAAATAATAAAAGAGATTTGCTAAAAAGGCAAATCCTAACATTATAAAATTGTACACTAGAACTCATCCAAAGAAATAAATTCTAGATCATTACTTTATTTGAGATAATAGCTAAAAATACAAAATCTCAACATAAAGGAATGGGTTAGAATTTACCTCCCAGAAGGGATGAATTCAACTACATCAATCTATTTTGAAATAATTGCTAAAAATGAAAAAATTAATTATAGAGGGGTGGGGTTGAATTTATCCTAGAGATAAGTTTCACTACACACCTCTATATTGAGATATTTGCTAAAAATGCAAATACTCAACATAGAGGAATGGAGAGAATTTTATCATAGAAATCTTAAAAACTAATTTTGAGATCCTTTCAAAATGGTCTTCATCTTCCTTAGATAGTAGGCATGGAGCATGGTGGTAGTTTGGGTAGGTTTAATGTGTAAGAAGTGTGTAAGGTGTTGAGGTGAGGGTATTTAGGGAATTATGCACACATGTGCATGGGTTGTGTGAGGTCATGTGGGAAGTGGGGATAAAATCAGATTTAGTGTAGAGGGGTAGTTAAGGGTATAATAGGTAAAAGGGGTAAAAAGGGTTTTAAGTGGACACATGGGTTAAGTGTTTAGTCTTTTGGTTTGAGATTGGATTTGGCATTTGGCAAGTGAGATTGTGTCTTGTGGGAAAAATGGGTTTGGATAGAAATGGGTTGAGGTTGCGGTCGCCGGCTTTGGCTTGGCTGGACAAAGCGACTTGTGGCTCGCCTGCGTCGGGTTTAGGCAGGTGGGGAGTTGGATTATACGAGTTTTAGTGTGTGGGTTTGTGGCTATGGAGTTTGGAGAGAGAGAGTGTGTGGTTGGGTGAAAGGAAGAAGATGGAGTGGGTTGTGTTGTGTGTGGTAAGGTGTAGGAAGTGTGGGTGAGGGAGTGTTTAGGTGTATGGGAGTGTATGTTAGATGGGTGTGAGGGGTTGTGTGTTTGTTTAATGCATGACCCTAAAAAAATGAAACTTAAAATAACTAAAATCCTATAAAAATAAAATTTATAAAAACTAAAATTAAAATAAAACTTCTAATCAATAAAATAAAACTAAAATAGAAGAAATAAAACTAAAAACCAAATAAAAATATAAAAACTAAAGATCTAAAAAAAACAAATTCAAATAAAACTAAAAAAATAAATGAATGAATTCCTAATAAAATAAAATAAAAACTAAATATCAAAATAAAACATCATTAAATAAAAAAAAATCCTAAAAAAATGATTCCAACTAAAAATTAAAAATATAAAAAATGCGAAAGGGAACAAATCAAACACACACAACTCGGGACAGAGTTTACGCTAGGTTAGGGTAGGCTAGGGTTACGAGATTGGTAATTATCTCCGCAATATGCACAATTGCTTTAAAGTACGCGTTTGAACACCTCAACGTGCATTCGACCTACAAAATACACAATTAAGCACATAAGATCCAAATTGTCGAGAATTAGGAACTAAAATATGTCTATTCGGGGTATAAAATGTACACTTTTGGGTGCTTATCAATGTTCACATCTTATATCCCAATTACTAGATTTTATTATCATTATACTCCTATGATTTTCTTTTTGATATATTTTGAAAAATTCCAAAAAGATTTTTGGTTTTTAAGAAAAAGTTTGAAAATTTCAAAAAGATTTTATTTTGATAAAATTTCTAAAAAAGATAAAAAGATTTTTGTATTTTCATTTTTCACTATAAATGGATGAACATTTAAGATATTCGGATCACCCCTTCATCCATCCATTCACATGAATTTTTCATAGTGTTTGACATTGCTTTGTTTCGTTAGTATGCTTAATAATGCGTGGATAACATCTCGTTAATCATTGATGACAGGTTTCTAAATGTTAAACTTTTGTCACCTTCATTGCACACGTGCACGTACTTTTTGAACATTGTACTTGCTTATAATGTGTCGAATATGATGTTCTCATATCAATCCTACTTAATAACGAACCAAATATAAAAAGAGATAAGTTGTTCTTGTAAGTTAAGCAATGGAAAGGGGCTACGAAATAGCATAATTCTCTTAGCGTTAAAAGACACCACTTGCAAAAAGAGCCTAAAAAGATTAACGACACACAAAAACAGGAGTGCCAAGGCCATTTATTTTACATTCATTGATTCTTCGCTACATATGAGCATTGTTATATCTTCAAAATATTTGAGAATTTATTCTTATATATGTGAGACTTCGAGGGAGTTATAGAGCAGAAGATCAATGGGTTTGAACAATATACTCTCTTGAAATCATTAAATAATTTGGCATTATTGTTTAGATAATCATTAAAATTCATGGCATGTTGCATAAGTCAAGTAATTTCATTTTAGTTCAACATTTTACACCTAAGGTAGAAATTAAGTTATAAGGATAAATTTCCAATTGAGTTAATTTATAAGTGTTGGGTTAATTCTGGACAAAACTATTTGAGTCGCACGATAGAAGTTTGTGACCTTTAAGCCTGTGACATTTGAGTTGATGACGTATGGGCTAAGAGATTGAAGTTCATATCATTGTCGTGTTTCGTGCCTTATTTACATCATCAACTTTCCATGGTCTCTCAGGTATGAATGCACATGTTATATTGAGACTTGAATTTTTTATTGGGTGTTAGTATTTTTGTTAATTTTTTTTTAACTCATAATGTCTAAAGATTTTGTTCTCGGACACCTTTCCATAGAAAAACCATAACTAATTCAAAAAAATACGAAACTAGCGGCCACACGTTCGTATCGAAATTTTCTAGATCCATGGCTTGATATATTGTTGTTTGAATGATTTTATCATATCGTTCGAATAAGATTAAAATGTCATTTGAACAACCTTTCAAACGAGATAATTTTTTTGATCTCTCGTTCGAATTTTAATTCGAACGACTCTGGCATGTCGTTCGAATGACATTAAAACATTCCACTACATTTTTTTCCCATCTATTTTAGTAGTGGGTGAATAACCATTTTTAGAGACTTTTTCCATCTTCCAAAAAGGGAGAAACACTTTGAAAAAGTCCCCTTGGTGTTTGTTAACCAAATGAATTAATTTCAAGAACAAAACCAAGTTTTTACACCCAATTGTTTCATGATCCAAGTTTCAATATATCATATATTTTGAGATCATTATTTTGGCATTGGGTTTTTATTCTCTACCCCAAAAGATAAAGTTTCCTATGGAGGATTGCGTTGTTATTCATGGTGTGCATACGGATGAGGACTCCATGTGTTGACGGTAGTTGTGCCCCATTGATGGACTCCGTAATTAATTTATATATACGGATTATATATGATGAGGTATAAATTAGAGTTGAAGAAAAATTATTGAACTATGAATTTTATAAAACTCTTATATAAGGATTATATAATTCTTGGGTTAAAAATTATATAAGCCTTCTTAAAGATTTTAGAAACTAAGTTGGGGCAAAATGTGGAAATCTTGAAAGATAAGATTTAGGAGAATAATCAGTCGTCCAAGTCGGTCATTCAAATGAGGGGGAGGGGTGTCGTTCGAACGATGTATGGCTAACTCAGACTACCACTGTGCTGTCAACCTGTGGGACTTTGATCTTAAATCCAAGTCAACTCTTGGAGCCTCACCGCTGGATCAATCAGAGGAGTATGAGATGATGTTTTATTGGTGTATAGGAAGAGGTGTTGGGTTCGAACCCCACTGCCAAAACCTCGACTGATTCTCTCTCTCTCCCTTGATCTGTTACTCCTCATTTCTCTTCAAGTGTAGCTTATACACCCACACCAAGAGAAATATATATCCTTCCCATTGCTTAGAAATAAGCCATGAAATATATATTTATATAGTAGCTGTTAGTAAGGGATTTTGATGAGTGTTTGAGGAGATAATATTAGAAGAAGATGAAGGTGTTATTTGAGGTATTTGAACAGGGTTAAATGGAGCTTCCATGGAGGATTGTTTGGTGGAGCTTTTGTGACTCCATTTAGGGCCACCATTGGAGGTGGGGGAGTCACCCATTTTCACCACCACCACCACCACCACCGCAACTTTGGATTTGTTTAGGCGGGATAACCTACTCCTTATATTTAAGACTTCATTGGTACATATTTATAGTCTTGCTATGGTTGAATGTTAAGAGTAGGAGTACTACGAAAACATTATTGTAGGGTATTTTCTTAATAAAGTGAAAATTGACATTTTTATGGAAAATAAAAATGTAAAGAAATATTATTTGTGTGATTTTTTAGTAACTCTTAAAATATACATTTTATGAAATAAAAATGTGAAATAGTGTTATTTGGTGTATTTCTTGTAAAAAGAATTAATATACATTTTTATGGAATAAAAATGTGAAATTGTGTTATTTTGGTGTATTTCTAGTAAAAAAAATTAATTAACATATTTATGGAATCAGAATGTGAAATAATGTTATTTTGGTGTATTTATAGTAAAAACAAATAATAAAAAAATTATGGAATACAAATGTAAGAAAAATGTCATTTTAGTGTATTTCTAGTGGAAAAGAAATAATAATCATTTTTAATGTTATTTTGGTGTATTTCAAGTAAAAAAAATAGTAAACATTTTTATGAAATAAAAATGTAAGAAATGTCACTTTAGCGTATTTCTAATGGAAAAGAAATAATAACATTTTTATGGAATAAAAATGTAAGGAAATTTTATTTTAGCGTATTTCTAGCCAAAAGGAATAATGGGCATTTTATTAAATAAAAATGTGGAATAATGTTAATGTTCTCAAAATATTTATGAAATAAATATTTTTATGTTTCTTGTAAAATGGAGACTGTATGGACAAATGGACATTTTCGAGTTTAAAAAAATTGATAAAATGTCTTAATTACTTGAAATGCATATTAACTCCACTTGGTAGGATTTTAGTATTTAAAGTCCACTTTCTATGCATATAAAATTGTAGCATTTTGATAATAAATATGTGGTCAAGTTTAAAAACATTCTTGTTGGGTTTAAGCATGAAATAAGACAAACAAAAATTTGGGAGCTTAAATGTAAAGGGTGTCATTTATATGTTAAAAAGGGGTTAAAGTGACAAGTGTGAAAATTGGACAAGTACGATATTAAATAAGTATAAACTGGCCAAAAGTGCTTTACATGTTAAATTGGAAACTTAATAACCATTTTGAAAAAATAACACTTTTTAAGGAACTAAATTGCAAGTTTGGTAAATAAAGGGTAAATTGGTAATTTACTTAAAGTGAAACATTTTTATGGAATAAAAATGTTAAATAATGTCTTTACACTAATGTTTGTGAAAATGATTTAATTCCTAAAGTGTGAATGATTTTAGTATAAACGTGTGTGTGGATGAGGGACTTAAAGAAGAAAATAAATAAATTTTCCAAGTGTTAATGGAAAAATGGACGGTTAAGTCCGATTTTTGGCTTCGACCGGGTAAAAAGGATAAGTGAAATGATGTGGACATTTGTAAAATGTTAAAACACATAAAAAGATCTCGTATGACATCGAGATAGAGCAATAAGGGCTCCGAGCCATTGGGTGAAAATCCCTAAATCACTGGCCAGAGCATATGGTGCGCATAGCCATCGGTGTGGATCCCGTGTAAGTATGCGGTAAATGGAATATTCCAAGAAAAGATAAAAGAAATAAGGAACATGTCAAGAAATAGGTCGTGTGGTAAATTGTGTTAATACAAGGTAGCTTGAATGAATGTGATAAAGGTTTCGGTAAAGATGAAATGGACAAGTAGATGTGTAAATATATTAATGTCCATAAGCTAAAGAAAAAAGGGTAAAGTAAAGTGGAAAAATAGGTGGTTGTATAACTTAGGTTGTTAAAACCGTGATTTACATAAGTATGAGATGAAAAGGATTGTCAAATGACAAACAAGTATTTTCTAACACGACGAAAGCGTGCGTTAAAATGGTAATTTTCAATAAAAATACTAAAGTTTATTTTAATGAAATAAAAGGGGTTATTCCGGTAAAGGAATGGGTTGGGATAAATCAAGCGTAGTCGCTTTAGGTGTTAACCCAGTGTTTTAAGTAAAGTGAAAAATGCTAAGCATGAATAAAGGAAGTCTTTGCAAGATTAAGGTCAATTAATCTGGATAAGTAAGATTTTCGGGAGTAAAATGGTAATGAATTTGACCATGTATTTTTCAAAGGTAAATCTATATATATGTAGATACATATATATTTTTTCACGCATGTAATTGTAGCATGTGAGTATTCTTTTCTACCGTTTGTTTCTATGCTTCTTGTATAAATCCCACTGGGCATAGGCTCATATCCCCACTTTGTTACAATAGGTTGGGAGAGGTCTGGTATTTTGAGAGCGCTATATAAGTAAGTACATTTATTTGTGTTTTACGTTAGTAGCGTTGTTTAGTTGGACTCTGGGGTGCTCCCCATGGATCCCTCATATAGTTCATCTCGAAATTGGAATCGCATACTAAAAAGTGAAATATTAATAAAAATAAAACTAGACTAGCAACATTATTTAGGTTGTTTCATTGCACTTCACACCTAACGACTCGATTCGGACTGGGTTGACCACGGCTGACCCATAAATTCGGGTCGGGGCATTACAGTCAACTAGGCGGAGGTGGAGCAATGAAGAAGCATCAAGGCTTTTGAGGGAATCAGATTGTTGAGTAAGTCTTTTTGTCGTGTCTTTTGTAAACCCATACGTAGTGGACTTGTAGCTGGGCCGTCCGAGATTTTTCCCACTGTAGATTTTCCTCGTACATCGCGGCGTTGTGATTATATTTATTTTTATCTTACAAAATATCACATTGATGCATGCTTAGGGTTAACAAGATAAAAATTGGTTTAATCACAACATTTGTTTAAATTGGTGCTGATTAAATATTGGGTAAAGTTTAGTTTAGTTTAGTTTAGTTTAATTCAAGTCGGAATTAATTAATTTGGAAAAATTCATGTTTGGATGTTTGGCCTAATTTAGAACTTGAATTAATTTTGTTTAAGTGGAAATTCAAATATTAATTTAGTTTAATTTCATTTTAATTTTGAAGAAATTAAAATTTGAGGATCTTAATTGTTATTTTTGAAAGTAGTATCAGAGAGGGTTACGCTAATTTATCGCGTGATCCTAATTTTTAAGGATTTTGGGGGATAATATGGAAAATTTATCATTTTTTATGATTCCTACTTTTGATGGTTCTCAATACGTGTACTGAAAAGCACGTATGATTTTTATAATAGCTGATTTCCACATGTTAGCACATGACTCCTCACTTGCTAATATCTTATGGGCAATTTCTTGCATATGTTACATACACTAGATTTTGTGCTTCATGAAAAATTATCGCTAGTTGTATGTTTGTTCGTCATATTCTAGTCTATGCTTCATTATGAAAATTTTGCTAGAATTATTTCTTGTTATCTTTTTTATTTTTATTTTTTCATTCATTGGGTCTTATTTAAAAATACAAAAAGATTGTGTTTGTCTTTTGAGTTATCCTTCTTATTTGTTTAAAAAAATTAAAAACTAAAAAATATTTTTTTTGTGTATTTTAGTTTTATACATTTTATATGGCATCCTTGTGCTTGAATCCTGGATCACTCCGCTTCCATGTGGCTAGAACTTTTGGTTGTGAATTTCAAAACTTAAACTGTTCTTTATCATGCTTGCATGGAGTAGTTTGACTTTGATTTGCTTAATGGATTCTTTATTTATATTCATCTCACAAACATGCACGAGCTCTTTTGAACTTTAACTTCACATGTATATTTGAGTTAAGTAAGATGTTCTCCTATCAATTTTGGCATCTACATATTTTGTGACTATGGAGGATTTGTGCATGTAAGGATTGTATAAAAAAATACAAGAGGGTGCATGAAAAGGGCTACGAAAGGAGAAAATCTCCTTTGTGTGAAAGCAACTATTGGCAAGGGCCTAAAAAAGTGTGGCATTGAAAAATGTAGCCAAGGCCAACAGAGTTTAGTTTGATACATTCAAATGAAAAGAAAATAATTCTTATTTATGAGGGGGTTTTGATGGAAATATCCACGGGTTTGCACAATGACAATGTATCCTAGTTATGTTTATTTTGTCATGACTCTATTGGTTTGTAGAATCATTAAAATTCTAGACTTGCATGCATTGTGCTTGTTTGTTCTTTAAGCTCACTTTATCTTGTAACATGAGGTTAAATCTATGTTTGATAAAGTTTTTGCAATAAAATATAACTCCTTGGACATTTTTAAGTGATTGAGTCATAATTATTTTGTCTCTGGTTCATACCCCTTCACTCCGTTTACCATATGTTTATTTAGACATATTTATGCCATATGAGTGTGAAAAACTTATTTTATTTTATGTCTTGTGTAGTGTTGATACCTATATATATATATATATATATATATATATATATATATATATATATGTGTGTGTGTGTGTGTGTGTGTGTGTGTATGTGTGTATTTAAGCATCATTGGTATTTTTTGCGTATGTATATATATGGTATTATTTATTTTTGAGTCTTTGTCTTGCTATCTAATCCATGTATGTATCTTGGTCAAATAGGTATCTATCTTGTTGCAAATTTTTATTGATCTCCCATGCTTATATTAGTACATTCTAGTTGGTATCTTTTTGTTATCGCATCGCAGTTGGTATTTATTAATCTTTGTGTGGATTAGTTGCTATTTTGTTTCCATATTTCTTTATTGTACTTGTAACTCTATACACCATTGCATGATATAATTATTTTTCCATTATGCTTATCCCTTGTTACATTTAGGGAGATAATTTAATTAATTGGGGAGAAATGGGTTATTTTGTGCATGTTTACCTTTGCCTATTCCGAACAAAAAGGGGGATAAATGGTATATAAATATTTTAATTTGGGAAGATATATCTTAAGAGAGACGTCCTTTCTTGGGTAGACATTGTTAGACAAAGGGGGAGGATTTAATTATGCAATATTGTCATATTCTCTATGCCTTTGATGGTGTGTTTAAGTGTGCAGGTTTTTATCTTAAGCAAAAAAATTTTAAAGCAAGCAAAGCTTCTCAACTATATGTTAGTCAAGCGTTTGTATTTTTTATTTTCATGTGGTATTGTGTCTTTTACATGAGCTTTACGGCCCATAGGATTTTTATTTTTGATTTTATCCCAAAATAGCCAAAGGAGGAGATTTGTAAGGACAAATTTTCAATTGTGTTAATTTGTAAGTGTTGGCTTAATTCTGGACAAAACTATTTGAATCATAGGATAAAAGTTTTTTACCTTCAAGCCTATGATATTTGAGTTGAAGACGTAGAGGCCAAGAGATTGAAGTTCATATAATTGTCGTGTTTCGTGCCTTATTTACGTCATCAACTTTCCAAGGTCTCTCAGGTATGAATGCAAATGTTATATTGAGACTTCGATTATTTTTGGGTGTTAGTATTTTTGTTAAATTTTTTTTGAATTCATACTATCTAAAAATTTTGTTCTTAGACACCTTTTTCGTCGAAAAATCATAACTAGTTCAAAAAAAATAAGAAAAACATGAAACTGGCGGCCATGCGTCCGTATCAAAATTTTCTAGATCCGTGGCCTGATATGTAATCGTTTGAACGAGATTAAAATTTCATTTGAATGACCCTTGAAACGAGATATTTTTTTATCTTTGGAGTCTCGTTCGAATTGTCATTCGAACGACTCTGGTATGTCGTTCGAACGACATTAAAACTTTTCACTACCTTTTTTCCCACCTATTTTAGTAGTGCGTAAATAACCATTTTTCGAAGGATTTTTCCATATTTCAAAAAGAGAGACACACTTTGAAAAATTCCCCTTGGTGACCAAATGAATTAATTTCAAGAACAAAACCAAGTTTTTACGTCCAATTGTTAATGATCCAAGTTTCAATATATCATATATTTTTAGATCATCATTTTGGCTTTGCGTTTTCATTCTCTACCCCAAAGGAGAAAGTTTTCTACGAAGGATTCCGTTTTGTTGTTTGTGGTGTACATACAGAGGACGAATTCATGTGTTGACGATAGTTGTGCCCCATCAGTGGACTCCGAGACGAGGGGAATTCCTGAGTTGTCAACTAGGCAGGGGTGGAGGAACAAAGAAACATCAAGGCTTGAGAGGGATTCAGGTTGTTGAGTAAGTCTTTCTGTCGTGTCTTTTGTAAAACCATACATAATGGACTTGTGGACGGGTTGTCCGAGATTTTTTCCATTGTGGGTTTTTGTCGTACATCGCGGCATTGTGGTTGTGTTTATTTTTATCTTGCCAAATATAACGTCGATGCATGCTTAGGGTTAACGAGATAAAAATTGGTTTAATCACAACATTTGTTTAAATTGGTGCTAATTAAATATTGGGTAAAGTTTAATTTAGTTTAATTCAAGTTGGACTTAATTAATTTGGCAAAGTTCATGTTTGGTTGTTTGGTCTATTTTAGAACATGAATTAATTTTGTTTAAGTGGAAATTCAAATATTTATTTAGTTTAATTTCATTTTAATTTCGAAGAAATTAAAATTTGAGGATCTTAATTGTTATTTTTTAAAGAATTTTAAAATTTGGAATATTGAGTGAACCCTCGCATTTGAATTTAAAAATTGGCATTTACACAAGTGTCTCATGATGTTGTGCACATATGTTATGATTGCTTATATTGATTTACCTATAGAAAATGTTCACACGTTTACATTCCATTTTCACATTTCGGATATTTTAGTGTTATTCCATGGTGACTATGTTTTTTTGTACCTATATGTACTTGGTATACCTTATACTTTAAAAATAGAAAAAAATCAAAAATAGTTGATTGATAGGGGGAGAACACATTATGCCTTTTGGATTATCATTACTTGTGCTTATTGATTATATTTGTGATGATATATTTTCTTCTTCATGTGATGCTTATTATTCATGCTTAAAGTCTACTACTTTGTCTATACGGACAAAAGGGGAGAGAACAAATTGAGGGGGAGTTATTATTTTTGCTTTAAAACTCTAACGTGTCAGGGTATTTCTTTGGGCTCTTGTGTCTAGGTCATTCCACCTTTATGATTATTTCTTGGACCACACAAGATGAATACCCTCTAGTTGAAGACATAAACATTTATTCATTTTCGTTTCTTGATTTGGGAGGGAATTAGTTGTATTAGTCTTAGGGGTCAATTTTGTTTCGGTTTATGTTTTGTACCGGAATAGCCAAAGGGAGAGATTTGTAAGAGAAAGTTTTATAATTGCTCAATTTAATTTTTATATGATTTATTGCATTACATACCACTGCACCTTCATGGTGCAAGATTGAAGATAGTTCATTAAACCTTTACCCGAGAAGAGTTATGAGGTAGTCAGATAAAGGCTTTAATTTTCCAAGGGTGATTTTTAAAGAGTTTGCATTTCAAAATATATTTAAACATTTTTTAAAAGATTTTTTAAAATCTCGTTAAAGAGAGATTAACATATCGTTCGAACGAGTTAAACAGTGTTGTTGGAACGAGTCTCCTTTGTTCGATCAAAATCTGAGATGACACCTTGTGGTTAGTTCTGGAATGTCGTTTGAAGTTTTGTTGGATGTCATTCAAACGAGATTGGCTATATCATTAGAACGAATTTCCCACGTTCGAATGAGATCTTAAGCGACGCCTTTTGGTTAGCTCTAGAATGTCATTCGAAGTTTCATTGGAAACCTATTCAAGTGAAAAAAAAAGGTACGTCGTTCAAACGAGGTACCAGGTCGTTCGAATGAGCGCGTGAGTTTTATTTTTTAAACAAATCTGATCCAAATCTCTAATGCCTATCTCTCACTATACCAAAAAGGCCAAATTGTTACCTTTGAGCTGGCCACCCTTGTCACGGTCATTGACCGTGAAAAAAAATACGTGTTTTTGTCACGGTCAATGATCGTGACAATCTTAGAAAGTTGTCACGATCAAAGACCTTGATAGGTCCGTGATAACTTTTTCAGTAAAATATTCCCTTCTCTCTTTTTTCCCACCATTTTGTTTTCCTACATTTTCTCCCTTTCTCTCCATGGCGCTGCTCTCTCTCTCTACTTTGAGGTTCGTCTCTCTCTCTCTCTCTCTCTCTCTCTCTCTCTCTCTCTCTCCCCTTTGTGTTTATATGAATATGTGTGCTTGTGTGTGGTGTGTTGCAAGTGTGGGTGTGTGTGTTGCGTGTGGGTGTGCTGCATGTGTGGGGGGTGGGGGTAGAGGGGGTGGGGGGTATTGTGTGTGGGTGTGTGCGGGTGTGTGTGCGGGTGTGGGTGTGGGGGGGGTGGAGGGGGGTGGAGTGTGCGTGTGTGAGGGTAGTAGGGGTGGGGGGAAGGGAGTGTGTGTGTGTAGTGTGCGTGTGTGTGTGTGTGAGTAATGGAACAATTAGGGTTTCATACGTAAATGTGTAAATACCCAAATGTATGTTGTACCCTTAAGTATAAATACCCAAATATTGTTGGCTAACACATAATGATAAGTAATTAACCCTTTAGATTCTCCTCATTGTTGGCTTCATAAGTAAATGTATAAATGATGATTCTCCCCATGTTTAAGAGGCTTAATGTTCAATTTGAAAATTTTCTCACGGAATAGTCATATTAAGAATTGGAGTTGGGACTTATAATTATTATTGTTAATTTAATTATAACTTTAATTGGATATAAATGAGTTAGGAGCCTTTATATTCCCCTTATTAATTGTTGGTTTTAAATTAGTAAGTAGTTAGTTTGAATTGATGTTTAGGATTTTTAGAAATTGTACATATTAGATGTTGTTGTTTTGGAATTCAGAATTAAGTTGTTAAACATTAATATTACACCGTGACAGTTCAAACGGATAAATTGATTAATAAAATATAGCTTTAATTGTAACTTTAATTGTATACTTTAATGATGATATATTTATAAGACGTGATGAAATGAATTAATTGAGTAGATGCATTAGAAGGAGTACGAGATACACATTTTTTGGTTTGTTGTTGCTGTTGTTGTTGGATTATAGTAGACCGGTGATGTGTTGGTTAATTTTGAAAGTGGCACGACCACTGGATTATTGTCGAAATGGGGGTGGGGGAGTTTTCAACTTTTTTCTAAAATTAATTTGTATCACGAACAATATATTATTAATTCATATACACAGTGTGTTTTATTTATGATAATTAAATGAAACATACTTGAAATTACATATAGTAGCATAGATACTAGGCTACTAGTTCTTATGCGTACGCATTAAATAGACCTTATACCCGTTCAAGAGTCATTAGCCCTGTAATGAGATCTCTCGAATTGTCCCGTTTGGACAGTTTGCGATTGCATAATTTTTGTATAATAATATTCTTAGTGGCTTAAACTTGTTACTTTTGGATGAAATTATGAAGTTGTATCCTAATGTTCTCTGGGTACATACTAGATTGGCAAGTGTGAGTGTTATTTCAATTGATCAACTGAAATAACACTCACACTTGCGAATCTACGTCGTGTACTTAGAGAACTATGGGGATATGCTGTCGAATTTTTCTCAAATCGTAACAATGTGCATGAGTTTTTAATTATATTACAGAAATATGCGGTCTTGAATGGGATAGGACCACTTATCCTTTAGAGGAGATGGAGGAAATAGGAATTAATATTATAAATTGAATTTGAAATTTAAAAATCGAATATAAGTAAGACATAATTAAATGAAACATACTATACATCTAAGTTTTGTTTATACTAATCCACGAATATACGCTTCTTACCTTTAATAGGTGATTGTTTGTAGTAGCTATGATGGGATATTCGAAATACAAAGAGTGGATGGGTAAGACGAATAGATTGGGGGATGTGTTTCGCATAGGTGCTAATGAATTTGTGAAATACACAAAGAGATGTCATAATGATGAAGAGTTTCCGCATCCATGTACTAGGTGTGAGAATGGTAAGGTGTTCGAGTGGAAAACAGTTGAACTACATTTGTTAATATGGGCTATGCAAGATTATTATCAATTTTGGAGTTTTCACGGGGAATTAAAAGTTCCTTTTGTCCCCGAGAAACCTTCACAAGAAGGGGATGACGTAGATCATAATATGTTAGAGGATTTAGTTGATGAAGTGTATGGTGTTCATGAAGTGGAAGATAATGAGGTCATTAACGATGTACAAGGTTCAGGTGATCATGAAGGTATCAGGATAAACCTTGACGATGACTACCAAAGTTTAAAATTTAAGGCGACCCAATCGTTATACTCTGGCTGTGAGAAAGATCAAACAACTTTACATGCCATAGTTGGTTTGCATAGTTTGAAGACCCAATACGGTTTGTTTATAAATAGCGTAACATGAATTATGTATTAGGTGAAGGGCTTGCTACCCAAAGAGAATACGCTTCCAAATAGCTATCATGTTATGAAGAACAGTTTGAAAGGTTTGGGAATGAAGTATAAATCGATTCATGCTTGTGTGTATTACTGCATACTATACCGAAAGGAGTATGAAAATCTCTATCAGTGTCCGTTATGCGATGAAACTAGATATGTTCAATCTACTGGCAAGGAAGGCACAAGATCAAAAGTGCCTCAAAAAGTGTTGAAATATTTTCCCATTGGGCCTAGATTAAAGCGGTTTTTCACAGTACCATGGGTAGTGGAGGCAATGACTTAGCATGCTAGGGCAGAAGTTGGGGATAATCTCATGCATCATCCTATTGATTCTACAGCTTAGAGGAGGATGAGTTATGAGTATCCCAATTTTTCTCGAGAATAGCATAACATTCGTTTAGCTATATCAACAGATGGTTTCAATCCATTTGGCAATCTAAGCACCAATCAGAGTGTATGGTCAGTGCTCCTAGCTCAACCTCTTTCCTTCACAATGTATAAGACCTGAATTTTTGATGCTATCTTTGTTAATACCTGGGCTAAAGGACCCAAGTGATGACATCGATATCTACCTGCATCCTTTGGTAGAAGAATTAAATGAGTTTTGGGAAGAGGGTGTGCAAGCATTTGACTCTTTTAGAAAATAAGAGTTTACGCTAAAACCTATGTTGATGTGGGCAATTCATGATTTTCCAGCTTATGGGACATCATCCGGTTGTGTAGTACATGGTTATTTGGGGTGTCCTATTTGTGGAGAGGAGACTGAATTTCTTCGTCTCCCTGCTAGCTCAAAAAATGTATACCATTTCCATAGGAGGTTTTACCCCCCCTAGTTTCAGATTTGAGAAAGGTTCCAATTTATTATCGGGCGAGGTTGAACATAGGATACTGCCAAGAAAACTTTCACGTTCAAACATTGAAAGTAAATCTTCTGATTGTGGACCTAATATTCCAAGTAAGAATCCTAAATTTAAGAATGTAAAGCATAAGAAGACCCCATAAGAAAGGCATGGTCTAGGAGGTCAATTTTATTTGACTTGCCTTGTTAGAAGAATAACCCGATGCGCCACGTATTGGATGTGATGCATGCAGAGAAGAACATCGTTGAACATATTGTGGGCACATGCCTTGGGGGGTGTCCTTCGAATTATGGAGAAAATGCACGAAAAGACCTTAAATCGTTGAAACTTAAGCCACAATTATGGTTGGAAGAAGATTGTAGGGGAAGGACAACAATTCCCCCTGGTGCGTTTGTTTTGATGAGTGGGGAAAAGAAGGTTCTTTTAGACACAATATATAATTTGAAGGTTTCATCTAATTTCTCATCCAACTTGCAAAGGATTGTGAATTATGCTACCCATGATTTATATAAGTATATAAGTGTAAGTCTCACGATTGACATGTGATCATGCAATTGGTTCCTCTATTGTTTAAGCACTGTTTCTCCAAGCACAAGGATTTGCGGAGGGCTAGTATGCAAATTAGTATCTTCTTCTCACTTTTGTGTGAGAAGGTAGTCAATCGAGAACCCATAGTGTCCGCAAAATTAGTGATGACCGAAATGATTTGTGAGTTAGAGAAGTACTTTCCCCCATCATTCTTTTACATAAGTGTTTCCTTGTTAATACACCTGTGCGACGAGGCACTTCTTTGTGGTCCAGTTAGATATCGATGGATGTATCCATTTGAAAGATTGATGAAAGTTTTCAAAGATTGCGTCAAGAATACATGATACATTGCAGGATTAATTACAGAGGAATACATCACCGTGGAGTCATCAATCTATACTCGAAAATATATGCCTGGCTCGACTAGCGTTGATTGAATTGATATGTTCGTCAGTGAGGGTGGTCATGTGATGGGAAAATGAGTGAAATTAACGAGTTTGCAACATGAACAAGTAGCTCGTTATCTATTTGATACACATGAAGATGTCGAAGAATGGAAAAAGTAAGTTTAAATTATTTTAAGTTTTACATTATTTTAGATTATTTTATACATGTTTAATTTTGTAATACGTTCATCACATTAATTTTATGTAGAAAATATGAAGCTTGTGAGAACAATAAAAGACAATGGCATGATCAGACAGAGAATTTAGGTTGTGGTTATAACATGAGGTAATTATAATAAAAATGGTTGTTATATAATGTTACATTATAATAAAACTTTACAACTAATCTAATTAATTTATCTATATTCTCAGCTCTTAAAGACGGGTGATGCGACACCAAGGCTTACTCACCTAGCCACTGGACCCTTGTTCATGGCACACGAGTACAAAAAGTATCGACTGAACAGTTACGTATTTGGTGCAACGGTGTACGAGGAAAGTACAAATGTACAGAACTTGAGCATTTCATACAAGGCTCTTACTTTCTTTCAAGCAAGCGCAAAAGATAAAAACATCGTTGAAGCTGAAATGACTTGCTATGGCGTAATTCAAAATATATTTGAATTGTACTGTGTAAGGTTCAAAAAGGTTGTATTTTACTTTGATTGGGTAAGAGTTGAGGATAAAAATGTTTGTAAAGTTAATCATGGCACCAATTTGACCATTATTGACTTGTCCAAGTTGAAGAGAAACAAACACGTGAGCGTTGAGCCATTTGTTTGTGCATTTTAAAAGGTCAAGCAAGTGTTTTACTCGGAACATATCAACAATGAACCATGGTCAATCATCCTACATGAGCCAAAATGTCTAAATAGTAGTGTGGATAACTTGGTTTCTCCTACCGAATATCAATCCATTTTTTATGATAACCCGAATTTGAAACAATTTTTAGATTTGTAACAAGTATTCCAATTATCGGATAATAGTCTAATGCTTTTATCGTACATCAGTTTATTGCTTTTAATTCATTTGTACTTCATCATTTTCTCTCTTTCTCTCTTTCTCTCTTTCCTTTGTATGTGTGTGTGTGTGTGTGTGCAAGTGTGTATGGGGGGTCAACTATTTTCTAAAATTACTTCTTGTCACGGACCATTCGAGAGTGGCACGACCACATAAAATGTTTGTATGTCTTCTTCAGGTTTGTATGTGTGCAGGGGTGCATGTGTGCAGGTGTGTTTGTATTCTTCTAATTCATTTGGATTTGTACTAATAACAACAAATTCTATAGAAAATGTCTCCTTCAAGGATTAAGTCAAGGATGATGATGATGATAATGATGATGTCTTCTTCAGGTCTCGGCAGTAGCAAAGGCGACGAGAGCTCCCCGGCCCCTAGGCTCCCGAAATGGGGCAAATTAGGAAAGGCCATTGAGAATAATATGGGCTTATTGACTAGATCCCTCAAGCTGTTGAAGACGATTATCAGCCCGGGGTATATCGGTTGGAGGAAGGTTCCAAATGAGCTTAAGTTAGCTATTTGGGTGGCAATACAAGTAATGTATTTATATTTCAATTTCAATTTTAATTTCAATTTTAATTTATATTTATATTTATTCGCAACTAACACTTACATTATTTTTGTTTTGTATTTGTTTGATAGGAATAATTCAGCCTGCCCTCAGAACTCTGCGATTCTGTGTTGGAGTAGTTGAGGGAGCAACACAAGACATGGAAGAAGAATTTGCAGGCCCGATACTTTAGGAAGACCCGTGACTTCATTATCAGAATGCGTGCGTCCATCCCGTCGAAGGAGCCGATCGCATTGGCACATTGGCAAAAGTTCACTGACAATGAGATCGAGGAGCAACAATTGGCATCTCGCCAATCGAGGAGGGAAAATCGGGTGAAAAATACGAACGTGCACTAGTTCGGTCGGACGTCTTACGCCGAGGTGGAGCACAGGATGGTGAGTTTTTATTTTTCTATAATTATAGAAATATGTTATTCTGCATTATTTTACTTTGCGTTACTTATTAATTTTGCATTATTTTATTTTAGGGGGCAGGGAGTGGCCCTGGGGGTAGGCCACATAGGCTCGATGCCTATGTGGCAATTTGAACAAAGAAGGGCAAGGATAAGAGGTGTCCCCGAGCATCGCAGTCACGATTGTAAGTAATCCGATAGTTTAATTTTTGTGAATTACGTTATAATTTTTTTATTTACTTATTTCACTAATCAAGTACTTTTTGTCGTTTCAGGCAAAGCTTAAGGAAGTGCATGAGTCGCAGTCTGATGCTGATAAGGCATGTTTGTCCACGAACGCACTCAGCCATGTGCTTGGCACTAATCGCAAGGGGAGGACTAGGGGGTGAGCTCACGAGTGGGAAAAATCTAGTATCATCGGACTGGAGATGAGCAACACCGGGTTGGCTCTTTAGGTGGAAACGCATGACGAGAAGCTATCAAGGTTAGAGGTGACGGTCCTAGATATGTATGCATTTATGAAGCGTCAGTTGGGAAGAAAGGAAACGGAAAGGGGAAGGAGAAGGTAATGGAGGTGGAGGTAGAGGAGGACGAGGATGTGGACACCACTTCTCCATCGTCGATACACGTGAACTCACCGCTTGATGATCCAGTCCCCTACTTGGCTCCCGTCCAGTGGCCTATGTCGACAATCGGTTGGTCGAGTGTGTTTTTATGAGGCATTTATGATGGCCAGCGGATAGCGAGGGGGTTGAGGGACCCAAATACCATCACGAGTATGCCGGTTCATGGACATATCCTTCAAAACATCAAGGCCAAGGTGATCGTCACACATGAGATAACCACGAAGGAGAACTCCGCATTGTGGTTGCGCGAACAATGCGGCTTGATGCATATTGAGGGGTGTCTCAATGCGTATATCGTGTGGCTTTCCTTACTCCTTGAACCTACCCCAGACACTATGGTGTTACATTATTTGTATTTATTTTTATTTCGACACATACATTATATTTGAATTGTTTTGAGTTGTTACATTTTCGTTTGGATATGGATTGTATTATTACTATTATTTTATTTGGATATTGAATTATATATGAAATGATTAGGTGAATTATTTCAATTTTATTTGGACATATGTTGTTTGAATAGGTATAATTTTTCTAAAATAGGTACAAATATACTACTGGTCAGTGGTAGTGGCCAAACTACCCAGCTGATTTTTTTTAAATTGTGCCCAAATTTGTCACGGTCAGCGACCATGACATTTTTTTAAAGTTTGTCACGGTCTTTAACCGTGACAAACCTTGTGAAGGTAAAAGACCGTGACAAGTTCGTGACAACAAAAGTTGTCACACCCATACTTATCATGGTCATTGACCTTGATAAGTTGAACTTGTTACAGTCAATGATCGTGATAATTCGACAGTTTTGGTGTAGTGTCTTTGCAACTACTTTACCTATAAATAGAGATAGAGGATTAGACTCTTTTCCAATTCATTTTAAAGTTCTTTTGTGATCAAACTCTGTCAAATTTTCATCCAAAAACCTTGGAACTTTAAATATAACTTTACCAAATCAAGAAGAACAAATTACTTATTCAAAGACTCTTGTAGAGATTCTTTCTACTGCTGAAGAATATAGCTCATCGCTGGATATCGAGGGAAGACCATTTCCTGTAGACAGTCCTAGAATATGCTGTGTCTATAAAGACTTGAAGAACTACACATTATACTTAGTGAGAAAAGTAGTCTATAAGTTGTATAGTGTATGTCAATTCTGATATAGTGTTGAAATGGTGGTCATGCCCGAATTTTTCCTTACTTCTTTGCATACATGGTTTGTTTACGCGGTTTGGCTTATTTAATTTGGACTTAATCATTGCATACACACTAAATTAAATCAAGATAAAATTTGTTAAAAATTGAATTTGTGTTTGTTTGTCCTAAGATACAAATAAATCCATAGAATCTGCATTCTCAATGTTCTCTAACTTACTCTACTGAATCCAAATCCAACCTCCTCACCAGGTCGATCCGCGTTGAGTCAAAATTGAGGATGCAGTGATTGGGTATACCAATATATGTTGGGACCACTACTTATTTTTTGAAAGACACCATATAATGTAGCTCACCCAATGTTATCCTCAAAGTTTTTTTATACGCCCAAAGGACACTCTGGAGCTCATTGATCCAATTCCCCTTAGAATCATCCAAAATTTTCCTCATCCTATCTACAAAGGTCTTTTTGTCACCTCAGTGTGTCCATTACACTGCGAATGATCCAGTTCTGAGTGTAGTTTTTAGATTTTAAAGCATACACAATATCTTCGAACTCTTGGTTATCGAACTGAGTCCCATGGTCAATGATAAAGGCATATGGTATCCCGTACCTGTAAATGATGTTCATACAGATGAAATGGAAGAATTTCTCATATGTCATTTCTACCAGGGGCTCGACCTCTACTCATTGGTGAAGTAATCCACTACCACAACTGGATACTTGAATCTGTCTCTAGTCTTTAGTAGCGAGCCGACCACATATGTCCCCCATATAGCAAAAGGATAAGGGGATCTGATCGTCATAAGCCATGCCCCTAGAGTCTTATGGATTGAGAAATATTTCTAACACTTATTGCACTTCCTCGCATAGTCTGTTCAATCTTCCTTCATAGTTCCAGTATTTACCCTGCATGGCCACCTACTTTACTAGTATTTTCCTATCAAATGCACTCTATAAAATCCCCCATGAACCTCTTTTATTAAGTCATTGAGCAGTGATATGATAATCCCTCTTCTGAATAATATTCCTTATTTTAGCACGTATATTACTACTTCATATCGGAAATTCCTTGCTTTTTTAGGGTTTGCCAAAGTTGTGCCAGGCTCTAAGTATGCTCATATGGGATCCATCCAGGATGGACCCAAATCCATATCCATAAAACTGACATTCTCCTCATTGGTACTTCGATGCGTGAGGATTTTTACTGGCACTATTTTTCTTAACTCTGTTCTTGTGTAGATTCCATACGAGCGAGCGCATCTACTCGTGCATTTTTTGCCCTTGGAATTTTAACCATTCTAACTGTGAGGAATTTGATAACAATCCCTTAACATTGACCAGGTAATTCGTCATGTATCCTTATTTTACCTCATAAATACCCAGGACTTAGTTTACTATGAGCTGAGAGTTAATGTTTACCCGTAGTTGTTCGGTGCTCAGAGACGAAGCTAGCCTGAATCCTACTATGAGCGCCTATACTCCACTTCATTGTTAGAGGCCTCAAATTAGAATCTGAGGGCGTACTCTACATTAATATTGTCTGGAATTGTAACTATCATGCATGCTCCACTACCAGTGGCGCGGAACGATCCATCTACAAATAATTTCCAAACAGGAGGCTCCTCTTTAAAATTTCTATCAGTCAAACTTCAATAATTGAATAATTTTTTCATTTTCTCCATGTCGCGATCAATTTCTTCTTTCTTGTTGGGGAATACATATTAATTAGTTCTTAAATCTTTTTTTTACTGGACTTAATACCTCTCTGATTCACTATGAAGCCTAAGAACATCCCTTCATTTACCATGAAGACACACTTTGTATCGGGTTGAGCTTTATCTGGTGTTTCTCCAACTGGTCAAAAGTCTGACCAAAGTCTCTGATGTGGTCAATAACCTTTTTACTCTTTATCAGCAAATCATCGACATACACCTCAATATTTTATCGATCTAACCTTCAAAAACTTTATTTACCGTCCTCTGATATGTTTCTCTAGTGTTTTTTAGCCCAAATGGCATAATATTTATAGCAGTGTTGTGACAACTCGGATATAATTATGATAAATCATATTCAAATCATGCTTACCTTATGGGATGGGGATAATGTGTTATTGGTGTATATAATGTTAAGTTATTGTGTTTAGTCTAATTCTACCTTCATAACTCATGAGATATCGAATTCGTTATAAACACAAATCTTTGAAGTTTTCGATAGGAATGTTCAAGCTGGAGACTTATTTTGACCATTTTAATGTAACAATTGACTTGAGGTGAAAACTAAATAGTTGTCTATGTGAGGTAGGGTTTTAACACAACAAGCAGTGCATTAAACGAACATTCGAGTGAGAAGATATCGTCTTTTTATGAACAGGGGGTAAAGTAGTTATTTAGCCTTAAATAATATTTTGTCTTACATGGTCCCACGTGTTGTATATTTATTGGACCAAGGGAAGGTGCCTTACGACGACTTATAACCCTTAAAAATAATCCCCTTTCTTCATAAAATCATACTTGATCCAGTTTGGAGAGTTTATCTTGAGGAAAGAGAGCCGAGAAGTTCGGGAAGAAGAAAGTGAGGAGAAAAGTTGGAGAAAAATCCGTAGAAATTATGTAAAAGTCCCTAATGTGATTCTACCTGTAAATCTTGTTATATCTTTAGAATTATTGATTGAAATGATATCAATCATCAATTTTTTACTAAACTTTCATGTTTTGCGATATACGTATGGATAGATGCGAGTTTAAGCAAAGCTGAACGTGCAAATCATGTATATTGCTTTAATTAGAAAGGTTGTGTATTCAAACTTCTATATATTTTTCTATATTTATTGGAATTGAATAATTCTAGATGGAGATAAAAATAGACTCATATATGTATAACATGTCCAAAAATTATGTGAAAATACCAAGAAATAAATCTTTGGTGATAGTTTGAAGTTAAGGTATAGAATATGCCCCCAAAGTGTATGTATGCAAACCATGTGTTCGATGTTTTGCTTGACATAGCAAATGAACCTTAAAAATTTTAAAACTTTAAATTTGTATTTTTCAATAGGTTTATTGATGTTGGGTGAAATATCATAGAAATTTATATTACATAAAAATTATGAAAATTCTTGGAAGTTTACTGATCGATAGGTGAGTCTATAGGGCAAATTTGCTATGTAGTAAAGAAATCGGCATATCTTGCTCTATAAAACTTGAAATGATATGTCATCTTTTGGATTTGGAATCCAATATGTTAAGGATGAAACTAATAATAAGAAATTAAAATATATTTGGCCTATGATTTGGGTATGGTAAATATCTTACCATGAAGTTAGATTGGACTTCATTTACGATATATGATTTGAATGGGATTATATATTGCTTATGAATTGGGTTAAGTTTATGTTCTTCTTTGGAATGTTAATATCCTTATGATGATACTAATATTGTAAGAATTTATATGTGAAATGGAAGAAGAACCTGTTGAACAAGTGCCAAATAAAGGCAAGGGAAAAACACATGAAGTGGCCAAAGTGAGTGTACTCACTGGAAAAAGATGTATTATACATGGTTATGGAAATGATTTGAATATCACTCATGGGTAAGGTGTATTACACATGGTTATGTATACGATCTGAATATCACTCATGGATAAGATACATTAAACATGGTTATGGATACGATCTGAATATCACTCACTGGTAAGATGTATTATACATGGTTATGAATATGATATGAATATCACTCATTGGTAAGATGTATTATACATGGTTACGGATATGATCAGAATAATATTGAATATGAATTTTTTTCATTTCGGTTTACCAAAATGGGAGGTTACTCCCCAACCCAGAATGGGGGAGATTTGTCTCTTAAAGACAAGGGGTTACTCCTCGACCAGGAATGGGGGAGAATTGTCTATTGCAGACACGATATGTGAATCATGATTAGAATAAGTTGGTCATTCTTTATGAATGAGCCGGATAAGTATATAATTAACAATTCTTTATGAATGAGCCGGATAAGTATGTAATTGATAATTCTTTATGAATAATCCGGATAAGTATATAATTGGTCATTCTTTATGAATGATCCGGATAAGTATATAATTGGTAATTCTTTATGAAAGGGCCGAATAAGTATGCATCTATCATCATGGGTATATGATTTATTGCATTTTATTTTATGCAATAGTGTAGTAGTGATGCATTTGCAGAGCTATTTTGCTCATGGTTCCTATATTTATGTTTTTCAGGTATTGTGATATCACTACCAAATCTAGGAGGTCAGTGGGGTCAGCAAGGGATGCACAAAATCATGATTTTGGTCAAATGTAAATGGGGTAATTATGCTTACTTATCCTTTCACTAAGCTTGAATAAGCATAATTATTTTAAAATTGGGAAAGGTTTTAGTTTTATTGATTCATGTTAATAATTGAAAAAGGATGCTCATGATTATGGTTTGGTTAAGGTAATTATGATTCGACTCACTTTGACTTTCAAACTTAATTATAAGTTAATGGGTCGGGGTGTGTCAAGTAGGTACCTCGATTGGTGATGAATGAAGTATTATCCCAATCTTCTGGCTTTATTTTGATATGTTTATATCATAAATGAGCATCCATAAAATTGAGCAACTCGTTCCCTATAGTAGTGTCAACCAGTTGTTCAATCCTACGCAAAGGGTAATGATCCTATGGGTACACTTTGTTCAGGTCGATGAAGTCAACAAACATACACCACTTATCATCTTTCTTCTTGACCATAACCGCATTTGAGAGCCATTATGGGAACTTAACGTCCTCAATAAAGTTTGCCTTTTGTAACTTGTCAACTTCCTCTTGTATAGCCATGTCATTTTCTTAACTGAAGACACGACATTTCTACTTCACACGCTTGGCATCCTTCATTATTCTAAACTCATGACAAAATAATTCTGGATCAATCCCTGGTATATCCTTATGACTCCATGCGAACAAGTTTTTTCTCTGTCCCAAAAATTTTGCTAACTCCTTCTAAAAATGGGATCTAGCTCAAACAATCTTAGTTGTCCCTTCTGGATGTTCATTGTCTAGGATAATCGATTTAATTTCCTCCCCACACTAGACTTTGACAGGCTTATCTTCATCTTGATGGTCTAATTTCTATATCTGCTAAGTCGTCATCAACTTTTTCTCCTCTTCCCCTTCGACTGAGGTATAATACCACTCCCTGGATTCGACCTGGTTTCCCTTTACTATGCCGACTCTGTAATGTGTGGAGAACTTTAAACATTGGTGCATAGTGGAAGGGATGGCTTTAAACTTCTTCAAACCCACTCTACCAAAGATAATGTTGTACATTGAATGAAACTTTTTCTAGGCCCTTGATTATAGTAGCCACATTTTCTACGGTTGCCATGGCATCGTCATATATTTCCTCGGCCTCTTTCAAAATTATGAGTTGAGTTAGCACTCAGTTCCGGGAGTTCTAGAGATCCAGTGGGTCTTGATGAATGATTCTTCATCTCATTAAATAATTATTTTGTTCAGCTACTAGGAGACATGAAATCAAATTTGAATATCGTTAAAAACCCAGTTCTCGATATTGTTACTGCAAGAGAATATTCTAGGCATGAAAAATGGAGAAAGTTTTCTCTAGAAAATATGCGCCATCTATCTTTTCTTCGTAGAGTTTAAGTTGCGAGGTAATTTTAAACATAGCATAATTGTTCTCTGACACTGTCTTGAAATCCTAAAATCTCAAATTAAGCCATTTATGGCGTGCACATGGAAGTATGAGTGATTTTTAATAGTCATGTCTCTCCTTCAGGGAGTTCCATAGTTCTAACGGGTCTTTCACATTTAGATATTAACTTTTTAAATCACTGTTTATGTGATACCTAATAAATATGAGAGCTTTAGCTCCATCCCATCGTGACATAGTGTTATTACTAGTAATGGCATCATCGAGATTTCTAGCTTGTAGATGGAGTTCTGCATCTTGAGACCAATTGAGATAATTGTTCCCATTTCTATCAAGTGACTCGAATTCAAGTTTAGAGATGTTTAACCTTTTTGAAATTGTTCATTTAAGAAGTAATAATTAGAAACATACAATGCATAATGTAGATAATGGAATTAATAACATAAATTATGATTGAAATTCGAAGCTCTTACTATTGCATTCCAAATATTTGATTTATTAACCAAAATTTCATTTACTTGCGATTTATTTGTGTATTTGAGATTCAATACATAAATTTAATAATCTTCGGGTTCAATTAATATTTTGGAATTTTAATTATCACACCCCATTGTGTCAAAGCTTCATGTTTGATCACAAACATATATTTGGAACTTCAAGTCAAAATTACAAATTATGTGGGTACATTCATTGTCCCTTATAAATAATCAAAACTTTAAGTTATGATTTGGAGTATTCATTTGGAACTTCAGGTCTAAGAATTAAATTGCAATTCGGAGCTTCAAGCCCGAAATATAAATTAGGAACTTGAGGCCCAATTTTTAGTTAATTATTGGGAACTTCTGGACCTATAAATTTAATAAATGTAAATTCAGAACTTCAAGTTCCAATACTAAATAATAATTAAAAAATTTATTCCTAACAACAAAATATAAAACTTTTGGTTCCAACTTTTAATTTTATCGCAACTTAAAACAAACATAGGAGGCATATAGTAATTCTAAAAAATTTATGAGTCGAATAATTAATATGAAATTAATTGCGATTAAAATAAACATGTAGTGTTAATACATTTAAACATTTATAAAAAAAATTAATAGGATTAAACATCTAAACAGTATTTTTGCAATATGTACCAGCATTATTATAGCAATAGACATGTTCTTTTGCAATAATTTTGTTTTATTTTGAATAATAAAATAAGAAAATAGTTTGTAATAAACCCCAATATTTTGATATGAATAAAAGCAGATTTCACAAAAATAGTATTTCTGAAAAAGAATATGAATCTCATTTACTCTGATCATCAAATGCCTGAAGTAATAATAGAGATAGAAGAGAGGATTCAAAAGTTTGGGTATGTTGTTCATGCTATATATCAGTTATAAACATCATTGAGATTAAAATAAGTAGCAGGGTGTAAGTGAGATAACACAATTATAGCAAATCCAACTATTTTGTCTATTACTTTTTAAGATTTATAATTAATTATGAGGTATATAATCATCAAAATTATAAGCATGGGAATTATAAACGTGCCTTACAGATTGGTATTTAAACACCCTATAGTGTAAAAAACATTACAAGTATGATTCACATTTATATCTCATATTAAGTATATAATACGAAGCCCCCCAAACTAGACATGAAAGCACAGTAGAAAGGGATGTGAAATAATAAGAAATGACAAAAATAAAAATCCAAACATAAAAGTATAATTCTGAAACCATTGAACAATTTCTTTAAAATATATTAGTTCGATTCAACATTAGTAATAGATTACGGGAAAAATCCCAAATAACACACCTATTAAAAATTAAACACACTTTGTATTCATGTATAAAGATAACCAAAATCGAGTTCTAACTCATGGTATTGATATCAAATTAATCAGCACTCTAAAGTAGTATTACTTGATAAAACTAGTATATAAATGCTGAAAAATATGAAACTAATCCTATTATTATAGTAATACACTGTTTGTCCCTTTAAACTCTAAAAAATTAGAAGAAATTTACAAGAGTTGTCATACCTTGTAACCCAACGTACGAAAGTTATATAGAAATGAACACATCCAGGTAAAATAGACTAAGATACTATTAAAATTTATAAATTGGTCGACGATAGAGAATGGTCATGTGACAACCCGCCTAATAAAATATTAGGCAATCATTCCTATACCAAATTAAAACCAGAGTCGCATATGGATCATTATTAGCATCACTGTCGAAAACCAATTTATTTACAAATAAACTATTAGGCTGGCGTCAAAATTTTACTTAACAACTCTTTTTAAACAACTACTAAATGAAAACATCCACACAGTATGTGTAAATGAAACTAAAAATGAAATAAAATTACCGAACACTCGGTCAAAATTATACAGCCATATCGAATACCGCGCTAAAAGGCGGTTAAAATGAATAAATGCAGTTGGGTTATCATCTCGAATGTATATACAGTACCTCCTATCTAGATTACAAGAATGGAAGCGTCTATCGAGAACATGCATGCATCCACAGCTGCTGCAGCTGACGTCTGACTCGAAAGAAATGCCATCCAAGCGTCCCTGTGCCTGGACACCTATATATATATATATATAATAAGAGAGGAAAGGTAGATAAACGGGTCAAAGCCCAAGTTTGAAAATATTTTGCAAGTGCATAAATGTTTTATTTTTAGAAAAATGGATTTTTTTTATCTCATATTTAAATTGGTATCGCACTACCCATGAGATACCCCTCACCTCTCTGGTAACAGTGCACTCCTAACGCACTTAACATTCTAGTTAAGCTACCCTGCCTAACTAATCTAATACCCCCGTCTACTAGAAACATCTACAACCCGATCACTAAGGGCTAAACTTCCCTCCATTCTCAACACTGCGCTAAGTTCGTGTGTGGCGTGTCTCGCAAAGTGAAATCCAAATAAGGAACCCCCCCGATACACTACTACTTGGCAGGGTTAATGGTAGAGATCCATTAGGCCTGTAGTACAAAACTAATATATAAATACATACTTATATACGAATACACATATTATATTCATTCTTATATACATCTTACAATATAGATCCGGATAATATCTCCCGCACTGAGGTTTATTCAATTTTAATCTTTATAATACACATCCGGATCTATCTCCCGGACTGAGGTGTATTATATACTTGTCTTTATAAGACACATCTGGATCTAACTCCCGGACTGAGGTGTATTCTATATTCATTTTTATCTCTTTATTCTCATTAGATATTTACATTACATTGTTCTCATACACAAGTAATATACCATGCACACATGCATACAAACCATCCCACCGAGCAATAACTCGAGAATGCGGTCTCATAGTGCCGATCTAAAAATCCGAGTTTGCTCATATACCACGGTACCAGCCGGAATCCTCAATAGTCCTAGTAAAATACACAACGGTGGAGGCGGTCAAGTTCCCCCTGCTAGTGGGAAATCACATAAATCACACTCGAATGTGGGACGCAAATGACCTGGGGAATATACTCTCCCTGCTCCTCGAGCCAGGGGATTCACCCACATCGCGCAACCTCCCTGAATCACACTAGAGTAATATATAACTGCGGTTGTTCCAACCCTATACCAAAGGAAATCCCGTGGAAAGAAGGCAATCTAAATGCATACATATCATCACATAGAGATATATTTGTATTTATATCATATCATATATATACTTTAATCATGTAGTATATATATACAATATATTCCCCCTCGAATATATATATATATATATATATATATATACACTACACCAAATCTGCCCATTTGTCAAGGTCATTGACCTTGACAAATTCACCTTGTCAAGGTCAATGACCTTGACATTTCGAGGCGAGACAACTTTTTTTGTCACGGTCGTGTCACGGTCATTGACCTTGACACAAAACTCACGTTTTGTGTCACGGTCGTGTCAAGGTCAATGACCGTGACAAAGTCGTGACCCTTAGTAAAAAAATTGTCACGGTCATTGACCGTGACAAGGCCGTGACAAAATTGTCAGGGACTTGTCACGGTCAATGACCGTGACAATTCTGGGCAGAATTAAAAAAAAAAACTGCTGGGCAGTATGGCCACTGCCACTGCCCAGCAGTATATTTGTACCTGTTATAGCAACGTTGTACCTGTTCCACACATCATATATCCGAACAAACTAAAGATAATGCAAATATATATTCAAATAAGAAACTATTTAAAAAGAAACAACATCACCATCATTTTATCTCAAATCTACAAACTATTTGCATGGAAAAGAGATTTTGTATCGCGACGCTCGGGAACACCTCCTTATCCTTCCCTTCTCGTCCGAATAGCGACATAAGTATAGAGCATATGTGGCCTACCCTTAGGGCCACTCCTTGTCCCCTGAATTGAAATAAAGTAAAATTAGTATCCGCCCCTCAAATATAGATAAATATAAATTGTAATTGAAATCAAAATCGAAATTGACATATAAATATAAATACATTACCTGTAGTGTCACTCAAACAGCTAACTTGAGCTCATATGGCACCTCCTTCCAACTAATGTACCCCGGGCAATCGTGTCAATTATAATTCTCTTCATATCTAAACACTAAGAAATACCATAATCCTATGGAGGTATGCGTTGCAAATTCCTTCCAACCGTTGTGTAGCCAAAAATCAGCAGTTGAAGTTGTCAACTCCACCTTTGAATGGGGTATGGAAAGTGGTGGGGTATGGAAAGTGGAATTGACAACTTCAACCGGTGATGTTTGGCTACATAACGGTTGGGAGGAATTTGCAGAGCATCGCTCCATAGGATTATGGCATTTCTTAGTGTTCGGATAGACGAAGAGATTCAGTCTCCTCTCCACAAATAGGACACCCCAAATAACTATGTACTAATCACCTATTAAAGGTAAGAAGCGTATATTCATGGATTAGTATAAACAAAACTTAGATGTAGTTGGAATATTTATGTATTAATCTCCTCTCCACACACACACACTACACAAGAGTGAAAATGATAAAGTGCAGATCAAGTAAAAGCATTAAAAATGGATGTTTCGGTACAAATTGAAATAATTATTACAAATTGAAAAATTGTTTCAAATTCGGGTTATCATCAAAAATGGATTGATATTCGGTAGGAGCATCCAAGTCATCCACACTACTATTTAGACGCCTTGGCGCGTGTTGGACAATTGACCACGGCTCGTTGTTGATATACTCCGAGTAAAACACTTGCTTAACCTTTTGAAATGCACAAACAAACGGCTCATCGCTCACGTGGTCGTTGCTCTTCAACTTGGACAAGTCAACCATGATCAAATTGGTGACAGGATCAACTTTAGAAGCATTTTTATCCTCAACTCTTACCCATTCACAGTAAAATACAACCTCTTTGAAGCTTATATAATCCAATTCAAATATATTTTGAATTACACCATAGTAAGTCATTTCAGCTTCAACGAGGTTTTTATCTTTTGCGCTTGCTCGAAAGAAAGCAAGAGCCTTGTATGAAATACCCGAGTTCTGTACATTTGTACTTTCCTCGTACACTTTAGCGCCGAAAATGTAACCGTTCAATCGATTTTTTTGTACTCTTGTGCCACGAACAAGGGTCCAGTGGCTAGACGAGCAAGCCTTGATGTCGCATCACCCATCTTTAGGAGCTGAGAATATAGATAAATTAATTATATTAGTGGTAAAATATGAGTGTAATGTAACGTTATATAACGACTGTTTTCATTGTAATTACCTCTTGTGTCAACCATAGCCTAAATTCGCTGTCTGATTGTACCACTGTTTTTCGTCTTTTATTGTTCTCACAGGCTTCATATTTACTGCATATTACAAAATTAATCATGTATAAAATAATCTAAAATAATGTTAAACATTATAATATTCGAAACTTACTTTTTCCATTCTTCGACATCTTCATGTGTGTCAAATAGATAACGAGCTACTTGTTCATGTTGCAAACTCGTTAATTTCACTCGTTTTCCCATCACATTACCACCATCATCGAGGAATTCATCAGTGTCATAAACGCTGGTAGAGTCAGTCATATATTCCGAGTATATATTGATGACTCCACGGTGATGTATTCCTCTGCAATTGATCCTGCAATATATCGCGTATTCTTGAGGTAATCTTTAAAAACTTTCATCAATCTTTCAAACGGATACATCCACCGATATCTAACTGGACCACAAAGAAGTGCCTCGTCGCATAGGTGTACCAACAAGTGAACACTTATGTCAAAGAATGCTGGGGGAAAGTACTTCTCCAATACACAAATCGCTTCGTTCACAGCCAATTTTGCGGCCACTATGTGTTCTCGATTCACTACCTTCTCACACAAGAGGGAGAAGGTAATACTAATTTGCATAATAGCCCTACGCAAATCCTTGTGCTTGGAGAAACAGTGCTTAAACAATAGAGGAACCAATTGCATGATCACATGCCAATCGTGGGACTTACACTTATGTAAATCATGAGTAGCATAATTCACAATCCTTTGCAAGTTGGACGAAAAAGTAGATGGGCCCTTCAAATTATATATTGTGTCTAGAAGCACCTTCCTTTCCTCACTCGTCAAAGTAAACGCACCAGGGGGAATTATTGTCCTTCCCCTACTATCTTCTTTCAACCATAGTTGTGGTTTAAGTTTTAACGTTTTAAGGTCTTTTCGTGCATTTTCTCCATCCTTCGAATGACTCCCCCCAAGGCAAGTACCCACAATATGTTCAGCGAAGTTCTTCTCTGCATGCATCACATCCAATACATGGCGCACCGGGTTTTTCTTCCAATAAGGCAAGTCAAATAAAATTGACCTCCGAGACCATGCCTTTCTTATCTCAGTTTCATTCCCAGTTGGGGTCTTCTTATGCTTGACATTCTTAAATTTGGGATTCTTACCTGGCATATTTGGGCCACATTTAAAAGATTTACTTTCAATTTCTGAACCCGAAAGTTGTCTCGGCGGTAGCCTATGTTCAACTCCGCCCAATAAAAAATTGGAAGCTTTCTCAAATCTGAAACTATGAGCTGGGGGTAAAAACCTCCTGTGGCAATGGTATACATTTTTTAAGCTGGAGGATAGACGAAGAGATTCAGTCTCCTCTCCACAAATAGGACACCCCAAATAACCATGTACTACACATCCGGATAATGTCCCATAAGCTGGAAAATGTATTCACCTTGGGTAATAAGCCCTTCACCCATTTCAGAATTCCCGTCACGCTATTGCCAGACAAACCATACTGCATCTTCAAACTGTGCAAACCAACCATGGCATGTAAAGTTGTTTGATCTTTCTCGCAGCCAGAGTATAACGGTTGGGTCGCCTTAAATTTTAAACTTTGGTAGTCATCGTCAAGTTTTATCGTGTTATCTTCACGAGCACTTGAATCTTCTACATCATCAGTAACCTCATTCTCCTCAGCTTCATAAACTCCGTACGCATCATCAACTAAATACTCTAACATATTATGATCTACGTCGTCCCCTTCTTCATCTATTCTACTTGTTGAAGGATGTTGTGAAGGTTGGTCAGGGACAAAAGGAACTTTCAATTCACCGTGAAAACTCCAAAATCGATAACTATCTTGCATACCCGATCTTAACAAATGTAGTTCAACTGTTTTCCACTCAAACACCTTACCATTATTACACCTAGCACACGGACACGGAAACTCTTCATCATTACGACATCTCTTTGCATATTTCACAAATTCGTTAGCACCTCTGCGAAACACATCCCCCATTCTATTAGTCTCACCCATCCACTCTTTGTATTTCGGATATCCCATCACAGCTACCACAACTAAACACCTATTAAAGGTAAACAAAACTTAGATTTATAGTATGTTTTTTTTAATTATCCCATCATTTAATTATCCTATTAAAGGGTATGTGGTCCTATCCCATTCAAGAATGCATTTTTCTGTAATATACTTAACAGCTCATGCACATTGTTACGATTTGAAAAAAATTCGACAGCATATCCCCTTAGTTCTCCAAGTACACGACGTAGATTGGCAGGTGTGAGTGTTATTTCAATTGGTCAATTAAAATAACAGTCACACTTGTCAATCTAGTATGTACCCAGAGAACATTAAGATACGACTGCAGAACTTCCTCCAAAAGTAACAACTTTAAGCCAATAAGAATATTATACAAAAATTATACAGTCTCAAACTGTCCAAATGGGACAATTCGAGAGATCTCATTACAGGGGTAATGACTCTCGAACGGGTCTAAGGGTTATTGAATGCGTACGCATAAGAACTAGAATGCTAGTATCTATGCGCACTATATTTAATTTCAAGTATGTTTCATATAATGGGTTAATTCAAATACACAAATAAATTCATGGGATAATTAAAATACAAAAATAAATTCATGGGATAATTCAAATACAAAAAGAAATTCATGTATTGACCACATACACACACACACACACACTATCTAAGCTGTTCTATAGGTATAAAAACAATTATTATCCAATTATTATCCAACTATTATCAATTATTTATTTTGAATGTAAATAATATTCAAAACCCCACCCACCCCCGCCCCCACCCCCACCCCCTCAGATTAATTCAAGACATAAGACCCTAAAGGGAATCCAAATTATTTCTTGGACGTGAATTCCTCCAAATTATGATCTCATACCTATTCACACAATGATGGGGGAGGGGGTGGTGGAGGGGGGCAGGGGGTGGGGTGGGGTGGGGTGTGTGTGTGTCCGTAGGTGCGTAGGTGTGCGTGTGTGTGTGGCGTAGGTGTGCGTGTGTGCGTAGGTGTGCCCACCTCACCCCACCCCCTCCCCCTCTCCACTACCCCCTCCCCCACCCTGCCCCATCCCGCCCCACCCCCACCACACACCACCACACACACCACCACACACACACACACACACACCCCACCCCACCCCACCCCCTCCCCCTGCCCCCCTCCACCACCCCCTCCCCCACCACACACCACCACACACACACACACACACACCACTCTACCCCACCCCCTGCCCCCCTCCACCACCCCCTCCCCCAAAACACACCACCACACACACACACACACACTGCACCCCACCCCACCCCCTGCCCCCTCCACCGCCCCCTCCCCCACCCTGCCCCACCCCCTGCCCCCCTCCCCCACCCTGCCCCATCCCGCCCCACCCCCCACACACGCACACACATACACACACACATATATATATACACATACACACATAAATATACAAACAAATATATATATAAATGGAAGAGAGAGAGAGAGAGAGAGAAATTGGACCTGAGAGAGAGAGAGAGAGAGCAGCGTCGAGTCGAGAGAGAGAGGGAGGGAACGGTGGGAGGGAAAAAAGAAGGGGGAAAGTGATTTTGCTGGAAAAGTTGTCACGGTCGTGTCAAGGTCATTGACCGTGACACGAATTGTCACGGTCATTGACCGTGACAAGACCGTGACAATTACATTTGTCACGGGCTTGTCATGGTCATTGACCGTGACAATTCGTTGTCACCGTCGTGTCAAGGTCAATGACCGTGACATAAAACGCGTGTTTTTTTGTCACGGTCAATGACCTTGACAAGGCTGGCCGGCTGAAAGGTGACAATTTGCCCATTTTGGTGTAGTGATATATATATTTGTCCATAATTTCCAATCACATCTAGTGATGACCAATAATCCCAAAGATTCTCTCAAAGAATCATAATCATGCATTCATATATGCATGATACTAAACCCAAAGTATTCCCTTACTTTGATAAATAATAATTTCCTTATTCATCTCCAAGGATTTATTGGATATCTCCAATTATACAATCTCACACTAACTGAATATATATCTATATTTCAACCCTCATCCTAATCATATCATAGGATTTACCCCACCAATATCGATATAATTATGCTTCCTATATGCATAACTATATAGACTTAAATACACACTGAAATATATTAGGGATTTTCCTTTCCCCGATCAACTTAATTTTAGTAGGTCATGGATTTCATTTCTATGAATCCAAGGATTTATCTTATTCCTATAATCAATTAGAGGTCCCCACTCTAACTTAGGAATTCTACCACTTCTCTATTTTCCTCAAAAATATAATTTAAGGGTTATACATTTAAAACCCTCACCTTGCCCTCCTAAATTTCCTGTATTGGAATACTATATACACCTAAAAGATCCCTTTTATTATCACATAAATATCCTCGAATCAATTAGAATTGGAATCTATCCCATCCAATCAACCCTAGGAGAAATTGCCTAACTTTCCGAAGGGTCGATCGATCGAGCCATGGCCCTCGATCGATCGATGGTTTGATCGATCGATCCCCCTCGCTCGCTCGATCGATCAAGGCGGACAGCTTCTTCTCCGAGAAGCTGTTTCGGCCATTAATGCTTCTCCCAAGCTTTTATCGCCTCACCCAACGTCCTACAACCTCAACCAACAACTAATACACTTATAAAATGGGTTCTAAACATCCTAGAACCCAAAACCAAGAATTAATTTTGATTAAATCCTAAGTTTCTTAAATTAGGAAATTATGGGGGTTTATTTCATTTTAACTCCCAAAAACCCGTTTTATCCACGAAAACCCAACCCAAAATCTTTGGGGTTTGTTTATACCAACAATGATATGAGATATTTATGGTCAAAAATATATAAAGCAAGTAAACACTTGCCTCGTGGATAAAATTCGACGACCTCGAGCAGAATCTCGAGGAGTTTGGCCGGAATCTCCCATTTTCTCCTATTTTCTCTCCTCCTCCTCTCTCTTCTCTCTTTTCTTTCTCTTTTATTTCCTCCTCTCCCTTTTTATATAGGAAGAAAAGGGTTTATACCCCTTAAAACCTAAAAACGACTCGTTTACTCAATTACGAGTTACTTTTACTCCAAAATTACCCAAAACTCAATTTCGATAATCGGACACTCTTTTTCGACTATCTCGGCCATTCCGAGACTCACCTAGAAGTTGAAATTTCCATCCGAGGTACTTGACCTCAAATCACTATTTCAACCCATAACAAATAAATGCGGTATTTCCATTAAAATATCATCTTCTGTTGCTTTTCCTGACAGCGACCTATTATTAAAATACTTCAACATATTTAATCCTAAAAGTAATTACAACACATCGAAAATCATCCAGTCCTCGAAAATCCCAAAAATTTCTATTCTGAGAAATTACTCAAATTTCCAATTTATACCCAATTATGGAATTTATTTATCTCCAAAAGGACGGTTTGTTACATACTCCCCCCTTACAACAAAATTTCATCCTCGAAATTCAGATGTAACCTACATCACCAAACAAGGGTCACAAATCCCCCTACGTCTTAGTACCGCCAAAACCAAAGGTGCTAACAAGATGGTCCCTTACCATATTTCACCTACCTCAAGGTGTACTCAACCATAATAACTTCACCACAAGCTCATCTACATTTCTACCCACTAACGCACAAAATCTACGCATTACTCCTATGGCTTCTCTTTCTGCCAATAAGGGAAACGAGTCTATAACAACCGCTTTACATCTCGCAAAGCTACCACTCTTACTAAAAAGAGTCCACTCATCCACAGCAGGACAACTGATTTCCTTTAAAAAGGAAACTCTACTAAGAGTTGACTACTACCAATAGTCTCATCGCTTGTCTTGGGCATGCTACCTCTTATTGCCCCATATACCATTGGAATATTGCGTACCTCTCACGACATTCCATCCAGCACCCTCCAAATCCTTTCGTGACTACCTCACGACATAAACTCCCACTTTATATACTACGCCCCTTCTATATCAGGCGGTATATAACCTCACTTACTAAGGTGCCCATACACCTTTCTAACCTATGCACATCTGGACAACCATAGTGAACGTCAAACATGTAACACTCTCTCTAAACGAGGATCTCCTTTCCTCGGTGTAATACTCACACATGAGTCCTCCCAACCCGCGAAATTCAATTCTCCTTGCCTTGGCGCCACTAACTCTACCGAACTTACTTTCTAATAAAGTTACGGTCTATGCGTTACCCTACCTACGCGAAACGTGTATAATCCTAAATATATCCCTAGTGCCCAAGGCCTCTTCTCAACTTCTGACATTTGCTTGGTTTCATGCGTGGGATGTCTTACAGAGCGAAATCCAGACAAGGAACCCTCCCGTTACACTACTCCCTCGCGTTGTCGATCATCGAGATATAGCGGCCTAAGGCACACTAGCGGGACGTCCTAAATCCTACCTCGCTATCCTACGAACGCATTTCTATTATTCTATCGTATCATTCGGGCGCCTATTCTCTATCGAGATGTTACGATTATCTTACCCAAAACATACTTCTACAAAATTTTACTTTTCATTAAGGCCTAACAATAAGCCTCAAATCAATTTCTCCAAGTCCTACTCCACCCACCCACTTGTGGCGAGAGGACCACTTTAGTGCTTTTCCCTAGAACACTATTTCCATAAACATACCATCGTCACATGGCTCATAGTTTATAGTGGTTCATCCACACTATAGGACTTATCAACAAAACTCACATCCTCGCATCCTATAACATCTCTCCACTCCCGACGCCATTAAGGTTCATGCGTGGAGCATCTCGCAAAGCGAAATCCAAATAAGGAACCCCTCCACACATTACTACTTAACTTTGTCGGTCATGGAGGTACGTTATTTTCGAACGTTCAACCGGGATAACCCTATCCCCTTTTCCAACAAAAGGTGGTCTGAACTCCTATCTCTAACTAAGAGTCACACCCTCCAGCGCTTGTACTAATATTAAGTCCTTACGCAATCAATAATGAGCTTAAACTTACAGCTCAACAATAATCCTGCTGGCCTTAAATCATATGTATAAGGTCGCCAAATACTCAAATCATGATAATGAAACCTCTGCTCATCGAAGTTCCTTTTACCCATAATAATAAGGGCGAGCTCAACCTGTATCCAGGTGACATATCTCAACAACAACCTGTTCCACCCTGGAACCACGAACACGATAGTCTTGCAATTATTAGCCTGTTATCGCTCCGATAATACCATAATGTATTATACTTATAATACTACCATACTCGTATGATACAAATAAAACGAGTATCACAAGCCAGATATACATATGTATTTAAAATATTAACACCCGCCTCTATAGCGAATGAAGGAAAATAAAATTCCGCTATCGCGAAAAACACATAAGCCTATATTATGATGTTATCGAGACCACCACAAAGCTCAAATTACACACACGAGTCTAGGGCTAACGAAACACCGCGACTTATCTAGCCACACCGCTTACCAAAATTCCTTAACTCTATGCCCATCCAGGAACCCTAATCTAGTCCTTTACTCCTACCAGAAAAGGACTAACTGTGTGGCTCCACACTCCACATCACTATTTTCATCACTGGTCGTACTGACCATGATAAAGTTATCAGCACTATCTTATTCTATAGCCTTGCTCCTTACAATCATCTTGATAGTCCTCTTAACTTCTTCGTTAAAAGAAAACTCCACTACTAGTTTCAACAACCCTATTTCAACAAATCGCCCCATGTGGATGTCCACCAAGGGGCATATGAACACACCCACATTCTTCGTAAGTGTTAGCAAAACTTTTCTAATGAGCCCATCATTTCTCTGAATGACCCTCCCTTCGTTGTACCTACCTCACCTCGGTACAGGGTTAACTTCTCCACATCACTCTTTATCCACTGTCAGCCTCTGGCCGATCCTTATGTGGATAATCCAAAACTGTATTCCTTCATAATCAACCAAAGGAACTCGCGGTTAAAACCGTCCATAAAAATTCATCTATGAGCAAAACATCCTGCTCTTTCATATGTGGTGACCATCATTATCACCACTACAACATGGCTCCTACAAGTGAAAATCTTCCTTCAATTTTCACATCTGGGTATTTCCATACCCTGATCTAAGCCAAAGCTCCCAAGCCATCTACTTCCACTGGGCAATGCCACACTCACTTTGCACAACCCAACTTTAACATATGGTCCTTATCAAAGACCCCTTTCGAACCCTTAACTTCACATGGTAATTCAACCTTAGTACCACCTTCCACAATAGCAGTACTTGGATGCTCATAACTACTATACTTTAGTAGTCGTTGCAATAATCCTTAGCAGTTGCCATAAGGGGAGCGACCTCTACGGCGGTCCTAGTCCCCTAACTTCTACCAGTCGCCCTAGCTAAGCCTCGCCTCCTGCTGTCCTCATCACGACCCTACTTAGTCGCCCTTCCTCGATTGGCACACGAACCTAGAACAAGTGCGTAAAATATTTACTATAATCTCATACCATAGCAGGAGAATGAAATCTCACAAGATAAATCAACAATCCTAATCTTGAGTCTCTATATCAAATCGAGAGCAACGATGAAAGTGTAGTACGTCCGCACAGATTCCTAAGGACACTAGAACCTGATGCTCTGATACCATCTTTTACAACCTGCCTCATAAAATACCGGGCGATCACTCCTGTACCCAATTAAAACCGGAGTCGCATATGGATCATTCTTAGCATCACTGTCGAAAATCGATTCAATTACTAATAACCTATTAGGCTGGTGTAAAAATTTTACTTAACTACTCTTTTTTTTTTTTTTTTTTTGTAAAGAGGGACTGAGCCCCCTAAATATTATTAATCATAGGAGAAAAAGCCTCTCCCAGATGGCAACTGAGCAAACTTAGATACAAGAAAGAAACTGAAAACTTAAAAAAGCAATAAAAGACCAATAATAAAAGTCCCATTACAAGGGAAAAGGAAAATTATTTGAAAGAAGATCTAATGAGCAACATCCCATCTTGTCCATCTTATAATCTCCTTGAGATATCTTTGGAAGGTCCGAGAAATTGTTGAAGATTGAAGATGAATGAATATTAACCCCATAGTTAGCAAGACTATCTGCAACCATATTTGATCCCCTGAAGCAGTGAACTAAAGAACTTTTGGTATTGATGAGATTCTCTTTGATTCTCTTTGATTTCTTCCACACATTTAATAAGCTTCCAAGGCGGTTTCCAGTTTCGATTTATCAGATTCACAACATAAGAAGAATCAGATTCAATCACCACTTCCTCAAGATTGTATTCCAACTAAAATGAAATAAAATTACCGAACACTCGGTCAAAATAATACATCCATCTCGAATGTCGCGCTAGAAGGCGATAAAAATGAATAAATACAGTTGGGTTATTAGCCCGAATGTATATACAGTACCTCCTATCTAGATTACAAGGATGGAAACGTCTATCGAGAACCTGCATGCATCCACACCTGCTGCAGCTGACGTCTGACTCAAAAGAAATGCCATCCAGGCGTTCGTGTGTCTGGACACCTATATATATATATATATATATAAAACAAGAGAGGAAAAGTAGATAAACGGGTCAGAGCCCGAGTTTGAAAATATTTTGCAAGTGCATAAATGTTTTATTTTTAGAAAAATGGATTTTTTTATCTCATATTTAAATTGGTATCGCACTCCCCATGAGATACCCCTCACCTCTCTTCTAACAGTGCACTCCTAATGCACTTAACATTCAAGTTAAGCTACCCTGCCTAACTAATCTAATACCCCCGTCTACTAGAAACCTCTACAACCCGAGCAGTAAGGGCTAAACTTCCCTTCATTCTCAACACTGCGCTAAGTTCGTGCGTGGGGTGTCTCGCGAAGAGAAATCTAAAAAAGGAACCCCCCGATACACTACTACTTGGCAGGGTTAATGGTGGAGATCCATTAGGCCCGTAGTACAAAACTAATATATAAACACATACTTATATACGAATACACATATTATATTCATTATTATATACATATTACAATATACATCTGGATAATATCTCCTGGACTGAGGTTTATTCTATTTTCATCTTTATAATACACATCAGGATCTATCTCACGAACTGAGGTGTATTCTATACGTCTCTATATAAGACACATCCGGATCTAACTCCCGGACTGAGGTGTATTCTATATTCATTTTTATCTCTTTATTCTCATTAGAGATTTATATTACATTGTTCTCATACACAAGTAATATGCCATGCACACATCCATACAAACCATCCCATAGAGCTTTAACTCGAGGATGCGGTCTCATAGTGCCAATCCAAAAATCCGGGTTTGCCCATATACCATGGTATCAGTCGGAATCCTCAACAGTCCTGGTGAAATACACAACGGTGGAGGCGGTCAAGTTCCCACTGCGAGTGGGAAATCACATAAATCACACTCAAACGCGGGACACAAATGACCTGGGGACTATACTCTCCCTGCTCCTCGAGCCAGGGGATTCACCCACATCGCGCAACCTCCCTGGATCGCACTAGAGTAATATATAACTGCGGCTGTTCCAACCCTATACCAAAGGAAAGCCCGTGGAAAGCAGCCAATCTAAATGCATACATATCATCACATATAGATATATATGTATTTATATCATATCATATATATACTTTAATCATATAGTATATATATACAATATATTCCCCCTCGAATATATATATATATATATATATATATATATATATATATATATACATATATGGCCATAATTGCCAATCAAATCTAGCGATGACAAATAATCCCAAAGATTCTCTCAAAGAATCATAATCATGCATTCATATACGCAGGATACTAAACCCAAAGTATTACCTTACTTTGATAAATAATAATTTCCTTATTCATCTCCAAGGATTTATTGGATATCTCCAATTATACAATCTCAAACTAAGTGAATATATGTCTATATTCCAACCCTCATCCTAATCATATCATAGGATTTACCCCACCAATATCAATATAATTATGCTTCTTACACGCATAACTATATAGACCTAAATACACACTGAAATATCCTAGGGATTTTCCTTTCCCCGATCAACTTAATTTTAGGAGGTCATGGATTTCATTTACATGAAACCAAGGATTTATCTCATTCCTATAATCAATTAGAGGTCCCCACTCTAACTTAGGAACCCTAAACCTTTAAATTCTATCATTTCTCTATTTTCCTCGAAAATATAATTTAAGGGTTATACATTTAAAACCCTCACCTTGCCTTCCTAAATATCCTCTATTGGGGGACTATATACTCCTAAAAGATCCCTTATGTTATCACATAAATATCCCTTAATCAATTAGAATTGGAATCTATCCCATCAAATCAACCCTAGGAGAAATTGCCTAACTTTCATAAGGGTCAATCGATCGACCCATGGCCCTCGATCGATCGATGGTTCGATCGATCGATCCCCCTCGCTCGATCGATCGATCAAGGCAGACAGCTTCTTCTCCGAGAAGCTGTTTCGGCCATTAAAGCTTCTCCCAAGATTTTGTCGCCTCACCCAACTTCCTACAACCTCAACCAACAACTAATACACTTATAAAATGGGTTCTAAACATCCTAGAATCCAAAACCAACAATTAATTTTGATTAAATCATAAGTTTCTCACATTAGGAAATTATGGGGGTTTATTCATTTTAACTCCCGAAAACCCGTTTTATCCACGAAAACCCAACCCAAAATCTTTAGGGTTTGTTTATACCAACAATGATATGAGATATTTATGCTTAAAAATAAATAAAGCAAGTAAACACTTGCCTCATGGATAAAATCCGATGACCTCGAGCCGAATTCCGCGGAGTTTGGCCGGAATCTCCCCTTTTCTCCTCTTTTCTCTCCTCCTCTCTCTCTTCTCTCTTTTCTTTCTCTTTTCTTTCCTCCTCTCCCTCTTTATATAGGAAGAAAAGGGTTTATACCCCTTAAAACCCATAAATGACTCGTTTACTCAATTACGAGTTACTTTTACTCCAAAATTACCCAAAACTCAATTTCGAAAATCGGACACTCTTTTCCGACTATCTCGGCCATTCCGAGACTCACCGCACAGTCGAAATTTCCATCCGAGGTACTTGACCGCAAATCACTATTTCAACCCATAACAAATAAATGCGTTATTCCCATTAAAATATCATCTTCTATCACTTTTCCCGATAGCGACCAATTATTAAAATACTTCGACATATTTAATCCCATAAGTAATTACAACACCCATCGAAAATCATCCAGTCCTCGAAAATCCCAAAAATTACTATTCTGAGAAATTTCTCAAATTTCCAATTTATACCCAATTATGGAATTTATTTATCTCCAAAAGGACGGGTTGTTACAGGTCAAAACATAACAAACCCCATGGAGAAAATAATACTAGAGTGAGAATAAAATCTATCTATAGTGTAAAAAAATGCCTTACAGATTTTGAGATCATATGGGATTCCCCTATTTATAGGACATGGTGAATTATCCAAAAACACACAAAATATGACTGGACATCTGCTCAATATGAGCATGAAGTGCGAAGGATAATACATCTTCAGAGAATTATAATTCAATTACCCGATGCATTTAATGATGTTTCAAAAGTGACCACGTCTCATGTATCCGCGGCTAAGGTAGTCAAGAAGTTGAACATATGCTTCATCCGGGTGATCGAATATCCCACATGGCTCACCAACATTATACCCGTACCAAAATCAAGAGGAATCGTTCACATGTGCATCGACTACCGATATTTGAACAATGCATCTCCGAAGGACGATTACCCATTACCCAACATCGATATGATTGTGGATAACACCGCCATCCACACCCTCAAGTCATTCATCAATGGATTCTTCGAATACAATCAGATCATGATGCACCCTGACCATCAGGAGAAAACCTCATTCATCACTCCTTAGGTAACCTTTTGTTATACGGTTATGCCATTCGAGTTCATGAACATTGGGGCTACCGACCAAAGGTCTACCACAACCATCTTGCATTATTTCATACACAAGGAGGTCGAAGTCTATGTAGATGACATAATTATTAAGTCTAAGGCCTGATTAGGTCATGTTACTTCCCTTCAGAAGTTCTTCGAATGACTACGGTGATACCAAATGTGGCTAAACCCACAGAAATACATTTTTGGCATCACGAAAGGAAATATTTTGGGATTCATGGTTAGAGAGAAGGGAATTAAAGAAGACCGTGCCAATTCGGAAGAAACACTCGAAATACCACCACCTGAAACAGAGAAGGAAGTCCATGGATTCTTAGGAAAATTACAGTACATCAGTCGGTTCATCAGTCAGTTGACTTCTATTTATGAACTCATCTAGAAGGATATTATGGTTATGGCTTCTTTTTATGGGCTTTTAAACTCCTAGTTAGCGTTAGGTTGGTCCTTGGATTTTCAACAAGAGATTTATTTTTTTTAGCACAAATGGGCTTGCAAACGGAATAATGTAAAAAGGTCAGAATTTAGGCTTAATTTTGGCTTTGAAAACAATGATATAATCTCATTTCTCAAGTTTCATTAAGTTAGTTTATGTCTCAAAAATACTTACTAAGGCTTCTAGTGCTTAAGATTTACATTTTAACTTTTGTTTTCAGTAATTGAACAAAACAAAAAAGTTTGACAACGAATTTATCACTGAAGGGAAGTTTGATTTATTTTAACTCGGGTCGATTGAAATCTCTCAAAAAGAATGAATTGTACAAAATCTCACGGAGTTAAAATTTCCACAGTAATTCGACAAGTTCTTTCACTTTTGTCTCAATATCCTTATCTATTTTCGATCATATTACATGGCTAATGAATAAAGTTTTCATAACTTGAGAGATTAGTTGAGAAATCATTTCAAAAATCAATTATATAGAAAATCTTTTTAGATTTTTGATATTTCTTATATTTTTTTCTAAACAATTTTTTTACAAAAATACCATCCTTATCCCCAAACCTAAATTTTACATTGTCCTCAATATGTGCTCAAATAAAAATATGGACAAATAAATTAAAGTGACAAAGTAAAATGATGATATTATATGTGATCTCCACTTTTGGTACCAACTTTCAAAGTTAAAAAATGCATGTTAACTATTAAAAAAAACTTTAAAAAATTACCCTAAAAAAAAGGAAAAAAACTAATGATATACAATGCCATGACAATGACCATCATTACCATAAATTAATAATCAAAATAGTTATGTTTCATTCAGTTAATAATATTTATAGTACTAAGTAGAAAAATATCATAAACTCGATTGTATTTCCTCACAACACAAATCTCAAACTTAAATTCATGGTCATAATGGTGCTTATCGACATCATCAATAATAAGTAATTCTAAATCATAGGAGTCATATGTCGATGCATCACTTGGGGTAACAAATCACAATAAGGATCCAAATATTTACCATCCATTTTTCTTAAATAATCACATAAACTTGGGGGTTCATACTTCACTCCTAAATGTGAAACTTTATAAAAAGCGCGATAAGAATAAGTATCACGAGAGGGTACACTTTCTTTATAAAAAAAGAGAGGACCGTCATAATAATTAGAAGTATCAATAACATCAGATGATGAATCCTTGAATAACCTTTCCCACATTTAAAACAAAGTAGTGTTTTTCTCAATTAAATTATAAGAAAAATCTTGACAACAATCAATATCCGAATCATCACAAGTATTACTTGTGTCAATATTGCCAATTCTCTCCTCGCAAAATTGATTATCCCCATTTAATTCATGACTACTTTCATAAATAACATTATTATAATGGATGTTTACATCTTCCCAATTGATAAACTTTGGTGGACAAATAATGATTAAAGGGGCTGGACTCTCGTCCATTCCTTTTTTTCATTTGTTTAAAAGTGACTACTGACCCGTCCAACTTAAATCAAAATATTTTGTCATATAATTTTTTAGTATTTTGTAGCCACACATCCAAATGATCAATAGAGGAATATGAAAAAGATGACGGGATAACAATATGAGGATCATCCATTATCATTTACTACTCATGAATATTTTTTTTTATTTTTTTAAGGACAACTTACAGAAAAAAAAATTCTGGAAATTTTTAGACGGGATTTCTAGTTTTTTTTATATTTATGGATTTTTATTATAAATCAAAGTAAAACTAGTCTGAAAGTCTATAACTTTAAAAATTAATACAAATCCCGAGCAGCGGTACCAAAAATTTATTGTCAAATTAAAATTACCACATGTGCAAAGGCTATTATAGAAAAGCTTCGGTAAGTACGAGTTGAAGCCATAAAGATTTGTTCAATTTTATAAATAAATGGCTTTTTAACTAGACTGTATGGTATAAAGAAGATAATTATAATCTAAAACTATAACAAAAACAATTAATGGGAGCAACCAAGAATATGGAACTAATTATGGGAGAAACTTGGATTTTGGTTGTATTTATCAATTTTAACTAATATTATGCATTAATTTAATTTTCTCTTTCCCGATTTTATAACTAAAATTAAATTGACTCTCGTCGTGTTCTATTTGGCAAATATAACATTTAAGTTCACACAAAATTTACCGTCTCTTATTTAGACAGCTGAAATTCCTCTTCCCTTAAAAATATCAATTTTAAGTTTTAAATGTAGTCTTTAGGCATGGACTATCAAAATAATCGAGTGCGAGCATAACCCATGAAAAAGTACTCGCACCAAAAATTAAAATATGAATTATCAATTTTTAAGTCTTAACATTGTATTTAAGCAAGAGATGTTAAACAATTTAATGTAAGCATAACCTATCAAAAACTATGCAATTTAATTCTTAAAATATGAATTAGCAATCACTTCCAAAGGTTTAAAACATACTCCCTTGTTGTTTTAAGTGAATACCAAATTTTTAAAACATGGGGGGAATTAAACTAAATACTAAATACCGTTCAAGCATAATAAACTTCACTTGGTCCTAGTGTAGCACCCCGTAATTTTTAATTATTTAAATAATTATGTGATTAATTATTTTTGTTGGATTAATGGAACTAAAATGTGAGGATTTAATTGTTAATTAATCCGAATTAAAATAATTATTAACTAGCGTGCCAAGGGTTAATACTTATTGTTGTGAACTATTAAATATTACTGTGTGATATGTAATATGGAATTATGATATTTGATAAATTGTCGAAAGTGAGAAATACGACAGTTTGGTAATTTAAGTCTGACGCGCGTGTGAGTCGTGTCGGGACTGATTGATTGGGATAAAAATAGAATTTATTTTTATTAACTCGTATGGTCATTTCGAGGGCGTCGTTGAGCCCGAGAGGGTTTAGATAGTCAGAAAACACTAAACAGATATTCTATTTGGATTTCGGGAGATTTTAGGCCAAACCGGCACCCCATAGGGGTAGTTTTGTTATTTGAATTTTTGGGGAGATTAAATGGACGAAAATTAAAGAATAATTATATCATCTACGGGAGTTCCATTAGGGTTAAGTTACACAAAAATCAAGAACGGACATAGAGGGTGTGAGGGAGAACCAAATTCCAAGAGGGAATGCCAGATTATCCTCACCTTGCACAACCGTGACCACCAACACGTAAATCGAGAAGAGAGGAACGCGTCTATACCAACATCACCAAAAAATTCAGACCTCTGATTTAACTCAAGTGTTTATTACTTGTTTTCTTTAGCAATAATCATACTCATGTTAGAGTATGTGAAATTAATCTTTGATTTACATGTTAATTGGGTGAAAATTGGAGTTTAAATGATGAATAGAGACTGGGATAATTAGTTGTTGATATCCCTTCTCGTATGTAGAGGTTAAACTATGAAATCCAATCATATATTGATGAATAAATCTGGGTTGATTAGATTCTGTAATTAAAATATTGGAAACTAGGGTTCATGTGAATTAATTTGGGGGTTTCATATAATTATGATGATTAATGACGAATTAAGGATCCTAGGATGTTAGTAATGACTTATAATCTGTTGTGTGTTGATGGGCATTGATGATGAGATGTTGGGTATTGAATCTTAGAAGTTTGTAGGTTCAATAATGGTGAAAAACGCTGAAAATCTGGGCAGGAAGACGAACAGTGCAATCTATAGAGAAGTCGCGCGAAGTCGTTCGAGCGAAATGGCATCTCGCGCGAAGTCTCTCGAGCGACACGTGGCAGTCATTCAAACGACATGCCATCTGGTTCGAGCAACAGAGGGGATTTCTGCAATTTTTCTTTGAGTCCAAATTTGGGTTTACCAGGTTCTTGAAGTGAGAGAAAATGTCAGTTAGTAAACTTAAATAAGAAAGGATTTCGAGAAAAGTATGTGAGGCTTAATACTTTAATTATTTCGGTATAGAGAGAATGTACTTTGGAGATTACGAGAGACATAGTAATCTAAATATTTATACTATACGTAGTGTTGAGATTAAAATACGTATAAGGGGTATACATGTAGGTTGGAGAAATGCCTATAAATTTAATAGGACGTGTGTATGCCTATTATGTGATATTATTGCTAAGAGCACTAATGGGTGATAACCCGGGGGTGCAATAATCTTATAGTTAAGCGCACTAATGAGTGATAACTCGGGGGGTGCAGGAACTCTATTGTTAAGTGTACTAATGGGTGATAACCCGAGGGTACAAGAATATTATTGTTAGGTGTGCTAATGGGTGATAACCCGGGGGTGCAAGAACATTATTGATTAAGTGTACTAATGGGTGATAACCCGGGGGTACAAGGATATCATTGTTAGGTGTACTAATGGGTGATAACCCGGGGGTACAATGATGATTATTGTTAGGCGCACTAATGGGTGGTAACCCGGGGGTGCTGGATTATTATTGATAGGTGCATTAATGGGTGCTAACCCAGGGATGCAGGATTCTCGTGATAGGTTCACTAATGGGTCTTGGCCCGGGGATGATGTGACTATATATATGTGTAATACCCCGTATTTTTATGCTATATTAATTTGGGGATTTATTAAATTTAATGTGAATGAGTCATTTAATAAAAATCCGAAAATTAATTATGTTATAATTATTAACGTGACGAGAGTTAGTAATTATGGGAAATTTGTTGAATATTACTAATGAGAAAAGTAATATATGTTATTGATTATATTGAATGTCACGAGTGAATAAAATGACAATTTTGGAAATTTGAATCGGGACGCGCCCGTGTCACGTCGGGACTAAATTTTGTTAAATAAAAAGTGAATATTTTATAAGTTACCCGTATGGTCGTTTTGAGTGCGCCAATGCGTCCGAAAGGGTCGAGACAGTCAGAAAAGTGTACCCGGGGGTGTAGTTTGGGTCTCGGGGCGTTTTTAGGCCTAATTAGTACCCCGGGAGGGCATTTTAGTCATTTTACATATTTGGGTAATTAAACCCACGAAATTCAGCAACCTATATCAGCCATTTAGGTTAGACATTTAGGTTTAGAATATTTAGAACCCTAGTATGGCCATTGGAGAAGAGAGGGAAAGCTCTCAAGGCAATTCAAGGCCAAAAAGTCACCGGTTTGCACCGCCGCCACCACCAACGCGTAGATCGCGAGAAGGGGAACGCAACCACACCAAAATCAGCCGCAATCCAGACTTCTGAAAATCCCAGGCAAGTATTTATCTTGCGTATTTTCGTTGGTGCAATATTCATGTTAGTTTAGGAATGATTGGAGATGAAAAATATGGAAGAAAACCCAATTTATGATAGGAAAACCCATGTAGTATTGATTTATATGGAAATTCTGGAAACCTTGCCATGTAGAGGAATGTAACCACAAAATTTTGATAATTATACGAAGGAATTTCTGAAGAAAATTGGTTAGAAACCTGTTTAAGAGAATTTTAGTGTTCTTGATGATTAATTAACTTTTGGGGCTGTTAATCCTTGATTAAATGATAGAAATACCCATGCCTTACGTTGGAAACATCTGATATATTGTTACAATGTTAGTAGTAGCATTTTGGGACGTTTGGGTTTGGAAAAATATGGATTTGGATGAAGAAAAGTGGTAGAACCCGTAACTGCAATTCTGCAGAAAATCAAAATAAATGCTTGATCGATCGATCGAAGGTTCGATCGATCAAGTCCCAGACCTCGATCGATTGAACCCTCCTGGCAGAATCCTATTTCCCTTGTTTAATTAGTTTAATTAAATTTATCGTGAAATAATTCTTGGGTATTCTTAATAAAATGTTTTGGGAGATAGGAAAGACCAGTAGGACATATGAATAAGTGTTGGGAACTTTATTATAAGATGAGAAGTTTACCTTTGGGGTAATTATATAATGAACGATGAAACTACATATTTCAAGTGAGAGATTACGACAAATATCTACGATAGTGTATAGAGTTATACCTACTGAATTTTCTACTTGAAAGGATAGAGTCCACTAGTGTCACGTAATAAGTGAGAAAACCCTTCGAGTTAAGGTTAGAGATGAAACCTTATACATAATACTAATAATGTGAAATTAAGGATAAATGTCGTAATTATGGGTGACGAGAGGAACCTACATTAATATGATAAAAGTGGTATATTTATATGATTGGGTGTACATATATTATATACATGTGAAAATCATGCCCACGCTACTTGCTATCCCTGAGGTTACCGCGTTGGGATAGTCTTATCTCGATGGGACCTTTATGGGGGATATTGACTTGTACCCTAGAATATAGATGTCCTTGGTACAGGCTATCGACGTGATAGTTCAGACGGTCCTAAGAGACGCAGGCATGTGCCATCCTCTTAGAGACTTGGAATCTATTCTTCGCCTCAATTTTGTTTGTGTAGGTGTTAATACAATTCGAGAGTGATTCCGATTGTATTCCCCTTAATATGAGTGATATGGGGTTTTGGATAGTAGAGTATGCCCGCACCATAGTTTATTTGGGGTGCTGTCATAATATATATATTATACGAGTAGTTAATATATATATATATATGAAATTCTGAGATTTGGAACTACCTACTGTGAATTGATAAGTAGGACATGGTTGATGACTCAAATAGTAAATACTTGTTTTGTGAAAGTATAATATGACAATGGGAAACTTTATAAATTAATAAAGCTAAAACGAGAGTGGTGTTGCTAATTGGAAGTATTCTTTTTAAACAATGATATTGTTCGGTTTTGAAATTCTATGAGAAAGTAAGATAAGCTAAATTTTTGGGAAGGTTAGTATGATACAATGATAAGATAAACCATTGGGAACGTTAGTACGATCGGCGTGCACATTAGAAGAGAGGTGAGAATTTCTCAAGAGAGTGTCGCTCTAATATGTTGTTGCATTGGCCTGTATCAATTTAAATACTTGTTAAACGTATTTTAAAACAAACACACTTTCGGGCTCTGGCCCGTTTTTCTCTCTCTCTCTCTTGTATATATATGTATGTATTACAGGTGCCCAGCCATAGGGGCATCTTGCTTAGGATCTCTTGGAAGGAACGCGCTGCAGCTTAGGTGGGAGTTGCAGGTCTCTTGATTAGACGACTTCGTTCATTCGAATCCACTCTTAGTACTTTCATTTAGTTGAGCATGTGTAGCTCTTTCCATTATTCCGTTGTTATTGGACATTTGTAATTCAGTTATTTCCAGTATTGTTACGATGGGTTTTATTCAGTTTGATTGTGTTACTTTATATTTTGCATGTTGACATTCGATTGACGAATGTTTTAAATTAATTGGACTATGTTGTAGATATTTAATGTGGTGTGATTCTTACTTATTGAATGTTGTTAATAAAATAAATGATTTTCTTTAAATAAAATATTTTGAAAGTATGTATGAAAATGGTTTTTGACACTTAGCTTAATTAATTAGGGTGTTAAATTGGAAAATTTATTTTTATCGACAGTGATGCTGAGAATGAACCAACTGTTTACCTTGATTTAATTTAATAAAGGAGTGATCGCCCAGTATTTAATTAGGTGGGGTGTCATAGGTGGTATCAGAGCATCAGGTTCTAGTGTCCTTTAGGATCTGTGCGGCCTATTTTGCTTTCAGCGTTGCTTTCTTTGATATAGAGCCCTAAATACTAGGAATGTTGTGTTCATCTCTATACATTGGGAATTCGTGCTTCTGCGATTTGTTTATTTGAATGATGAACTCATCCAAATTTATTTAAATTTACAGATGGACCGTCAAGAAGAACTAGCTAAAATGGTTAAGGGATTCAACAATCAAGATCGACTCATACCTCAGGTATCCCCAGAGAAAGTATCTACCGTCGAGTTAGCAGGTATCGTAGCACAAGCAGTTACCACTACAGTTTTACAATACCAAGAACGCAGCCTACAACTTAAAGGAGGCAAAAGACCTAGAGAGGTTAACCAAATGCATGTGACTAAAGCTGAAAAATGTGCGAAGACATCGAAATTGCGACAACAAACTACCCAAGATCAAGTCAGTTCTGGTCAACAAAGTGGTAAAATGAAGCAGTTTTGAAAAAGGAATAAAGTTTCAAGTCAGCAAGGCCGACACCGACAGCAGCAGGGTCGGAGGGGGAGTAACTTTGGAGGCCGATGTTTTGGGTGTAGTAAGCACGGCCATAGGCGCCAGGATTGCCCGGAGGGAGATAGGGCCCCATAACAGCAGGGTGCCCGTAATGATCCACAGGGGCTACTTTTTCCAATCACTCTCCCAGCACCAACTCAGGTACTAGGCCTGCCAACCTTTCCCGTAGCTCCAGTGCAGCAGGGGCAGTTACAGTACAGACATATCTATAATGTCCACAGGCAGCCGCCTCACAGGCACCACCCGCGATTTGGGGTATGTTTTCTATCCATGAATCTTTGAATCAAATTTTGTTTGTTACTAGGACAACACATTATTTTATAGCTACATATTTTGCGAAGGCCTTAGGGTTGTTAGCCACAGCAGAGAGCACAGTGACGTGTGTAGACTCACCACTGGGGAGTGGGTCACTTATTTTCTTTATATCCCGGGGAGTAGGGGTAGAGATCGGTAGTTTGGTATTACCTGCAGACATGTTTGTCTTAGACATGCACGAGCATGATGTGATTATTGGTATGGATTGGCTCGCAGCTTATAGAGCCATGATTGATTGCTTCAGTGGGAGCATTGTTTTTGCCATTCCGGGGCAAGAGATGTTTGTAGTGGCGATGCCTCGCCCATAGGGAGGTTCGACCGCTCATTTGTATTACATAGAGGATGATACCTCTAAGGAGGTTATGATTCCCTTAGATTCGATCCCAGTTGTCAGGGAGTATTCCGATGTGTTTCAGGAGATACCAGGCCTACCCCCCAGTCGAGAGATAGACTTTGTTATAGATTTATTTCCAGATACGAGACCTATAGAACGCGCACCGTACCGTATGGCTCCGGCAGAGATGCGAGAACTACGAGATCAGATAGAGCAGCTGTTAGGTCAGGGCTTCATTCGCAGGAGTACCTCACCTTGGGGCCCTCCAGTCTTGTTTGTGAAGAAGAGAGATGGTTCACTGAGATTGTGTGTGGACTACCGGGAGCTGAACAAGATCACGAGGAGGAATAAGTATCCGTTGCCTCGAATCGATGACATGTTCAACTAGTTGAGGGGAGCAACTTTCTTTTCGAAGATAGATCTAAGGTCGGGGTACCATCAACTACGTATTAGAGAGCAGGATGTTTCAAAGACTGCTTTCTTGACGAGATATGGGTCTTATGAGTTCGGGGTGATGCCGTTCGGACTCACAAATGCTCCAGCCGTTTTCATGGACTTGATGAACCGAGTATTCAGAGAGTTCTTGGATCAGTTTGTCATCGTTTTCATAGATGACATTTTGATATATTCACACTTCGAGGAGGAGCATGCCGAGCACTTGAGGCAGGTTCTTCAGACTCTACGAGAGCATCAGTTGTACGATAAGTACGAGAAGTGTGAATTCTGGTTGCGAGAGGTACAGTTCTTGGGGCATGTTGTTTCTGAACAGGGGATAGCAGTTGACCCGAGTAAAGTTTCAGTGGTGAGGGAGTGGGGACAGCCCACGACATCGACGAAAGTGCGTAGTTTCTTGGGGTTAGCTGGTTACTACAGGAGATTCATTCGGGGATTCTCCAAAATAGCGGGCCCATTGACCAATCTGACTCGCAAGGGAGTACCATATGTTTGGGATGACGCTTGTCAGTTGGCTTTCGACGAGCTGAAAGACAAGCTTACTTCAGCGCCAGCCCTTGCATTACCGCAGCCGGGTATGGAGTACCTGGTTTATACCGATGCGTCCTTACGGGGACTTGGGGGAGTTCTTCAGCAGGAAGAGAAGGCTATAGCTTTTTTCTCCCGCAAGCTTAAGCCGCATGAGAAGGATTACCCCACCCACGACCTGGAGTTAGCAGCGGTCGTTTTTGCATTGAGGATATGGAGACACTATTTGTTGGGAGAGAAATTTCATTTGTTCACAGACCACAAGTCGTTGCAGTACCTGTTCACTCAGCGAGAGCTGAATATGCATCAGCGCAGATGGCTAGAGTTTGTGAAGGACTACCAGTTCGATATACAGTATCATCCGGGAAAGGCCAACGTAGTTGCTGATGCGTTGAGTCGTAGACCGGTAGACGAGGTAGCGGATGTCTGGAAAGCAAAGTGGAAGGAGTTAGGTCACCAGGACGCAATAGCACGTTCTTTCATATCTGTGATGTCAGTCACACCCGAGATTGTTATGAGGGTGATACAGGCACAGACCACAGACCTGTTTTGCCAGGAGTAGATTGTGCGACTTCTAGCCGAGGGTGCTGAGTCCTATTCTGTTAGTTCTGATGGAGGTTTGCAGTTTAATGGGAGATTGGTGGTTCCAGAAGGAGAATAATTACGTCATGAAGTGATGACTCATTCTCATGGGTCCCGATTTGCAGTACATCCTGGAGGAGATAAGATGTACCAGGATATGAGGAGGCAATACTGGTGGAGTGGGATGAAGAAGAACATTGCTGAGTTCGTGTCCAAGTGTTCTATCTGCCACCTGGTGAAGGTAGACCATCAGAAACCGTCAGGATTGCTTCAGCCATTGGAAGTACCCGCGTGGAAGTGGGAGAGTATTTTCATAGACTTTATTACAGGGTTGCCTACATCACAGCGGGGCCACGATTCTATATGGGTGATTGTAGACCGTTTGACCAAGGTGGCTCATTTTTTGCCAGTGCGGACAGATTATACCACGGGTCAGTATGCTCAGCTATTTATTTCTGAGATCGTTAGATTACACGGGGTGCCCCTGAATATTGTGTCAGATAGAGACAAGATCTTCGTGTCACGTTTCTGGGAAAGCTTTCAGGAGGCTATGGGTACTGAGTTGAGATTGAGTTCAGCTTATCACCCACAGACAGACGGACAGACAGAGCGTACTAATCAGATGTTAGAGGATATGCTACGCATGTGTGTCCTCAATTTTGGAAGAGGTTGGGATCCACATCTTCCACTAGTAGAGTTTGCTTATAATAACTCTTATCAGTTCACGATTGGCATGGCTCCATTTGAGGCTTTGTATGGAAGGCCTTGTCGTTCTCCAACTTATTGGCTCGATGTGGGGGATAACAAGTTGCTAGGACCAGAAGTGATTCAGGAGACCTCCGCGAGGATTGAGATGATCAGGAGTCGTATTCGGGTAGCCCAGGACAGGCAGAAGAGCTACGCCGATGCGAAACGGTTCTTCCGGGAGTTTAGTGTGGGGGACCAAGTGTTATTGCGTGTATCTCCTATGAAGGGAGTGATGAGGTTCGGGAAGAAGGGGAAGTTGGCTTCGAGGTACGTGGGTCCATTTCCCATCATCGAGAGGATTGGGCCGGTTACATACAGGTTGGGACTACAAGAGTATTTACATCGTATCCACGATGTATTCCACATCTTGTCGTTGAGATGGTACCTTCGGGATGATATGGCCCATACTCACATTGCGATAGATGAGATCGACTTACAGCCTGATAGCTCTTACGAGGAGAGACCGGTGGCTATCCTAGACTATAGTGAGAGGAGATTGAGGTCGAAGATAGTTCCACTTGTGCGGGTCCAGTGGGAGCATCATAATGTGGAGGAATCCACTTGGGAGCGCGAGGCAGATATGCGCGAGAGATATCCAGAGTTGTTTTTACCAGGAATGCCTTATTTTTCGAATTTTGGGATGAAATTCTATTATTAGGGGGGAAGTATGTAATACCCCGTATTTTTATGCTATATTAATTTGGGGATTTATTAAATTTAATGTGAATGAGTTATTTAATAAAAATCCAAAAATTAATTATGTTATAATTATTAACGTGACGAGAGTTAGTAATTATGGGAAATTTGTTGAATATTACTAATGAGCAAAGTAATATATGTTATTGATTATATTAAATGTCACAAGTGAATAAAATGACAATTTTGGAAATTTGAATCGGGACGCGCCCGTGTCGCGTCGGGACAAAATTTTGTTAAATAAAAAGTGAATATTTTATAAGTTTCCCGTATGGTCATTTTGAGTGCGCCAACGCGTTCGGAAGGGTCGAGATAGTCAGAAAAGTGTACCCGGGGGTGTAGTTTGGATCTCGGGGCGTTTTTAGGCCTAATTAGTACTCCGGGAGGGCATTTTAGTCATTTTACATATTTGGGTAATTAAACCCACGAAATTCAGCAACCTATATCAGCCATTTAGATTAGCCATTTAGGGTTAGAATATTCAGAACCCTAGTACGGCCATTGGAGAAGAGAGGGAAAGCTCTCAAGGCAATTCAAGGCCAAAAAGTCACCGGTTTGCACCGCCGCCACCACCAACGCGTAGATCGCGAGAAGGGGAACGCTACCACACCAAAATCAGCCACAATCCAGACTTCTGAAAATCCCAGGCAAGTATTTATCTTGCGTATTTTTGTTGGTGCAATATTCATGTTAGTTTAGGAATGATTGGAGATGAAAAATATGGAAGAAAACCCAATTTGTGATAGGAAAACCCATGTAGTATTGATTTATATGGAAATTCTGGAAACCTTGCCATGTAGAGGAATGTAACCACGAAATTTTGATAATTATAAGAAGGAATTTCGGAAGAAAATTAGTTAGAAACCTGTTTAAGAGAATTTTAGTGTTATTGATGATTAATTAACTTTTGGGGTTGTTAATCCTTGATTAAATGATAGAAATACCCATGCCTTACGTTGGAAACATCTGATATATTGTTATAATGTTAGTAGTAGCATTTTGGGACGTTTGGGTTTGGAAAAATATGGATTTGGATGAAGAAAAGTGGTAGAACCCGTAACTGTAATTCTGCAGAAAATCGAAATACCTGCTTGATCGATCGATCGAGCATAGAGCTTCGATCGATCGAAGGTTCGATCGATCGAGTCCCAGACCTCGATCGATCGACCCCTCCGGGAAGACTCCTATTTCCCTTGTTTAATTAGTTAAATTAAATTTATCGTGAAATAATTCTTGGGTATTCTTAATAAAATGTTTTGGGAGATACGAAAGACCAGTAGGACATATGAATAAGTGTTGGGAACTTTATTATAAGACGAGAAGTTTACCTTTGGGGTAATTATATAATGAACGATGAAACTACATATTTCAAGTGAGAGATTACGGCAAATATCTACGATAGTGAATAGAGTTATACCTACTGAATTTTCTACTTGAAAGGATAGAGTCCACGAGTGTCACGTAATAAGTGAGAAAACCCTTCGAGTTAAGGTTAGAGATGAAACCTTATACATAATACTAATAATGTGAAATTAAGGATAAATGTTGTAATTATGGGTGACGAGAGGAACCTACATTAATATGATAAAAATGGTATATTTATATGATTGTGTGTACATATATTATATACATGTGAAAATCATGCCCACGCTACTTGCTATCCCTGAGGTTACCGCGCTGGGACAGTCTTATCTCGATGGGACCTTTATGGGGGATATTGACTTGTACCCTAGAATATAGATGTCCTTGGTACAGGCTATCGACGTGATAGTTCAGACGGTCCTAAGAGACGCAGGCATGTGCCATCCTCTTAGAGACTTGGAATCTATTCTTCGCCTCAATTTTGTTTGTGTAGGTGTTAATACAATTCGAGAGTGATTCCGATTGTATTCCCCTTAATATGAGTGATATGGGGTTTTGGATAGTAGATTATGCCCGCACCATAGTTTATTTGGGGTGCTGTTATAATATATATATTATACGAGTAGTTAATATATATATATATATATATATATATATATATATATATATATATATGAAATTCTGAGATTTGGAACTACCTACTGTGAATTGATAAGTAGGACATGGTTGATGACTCAAATAGTAAATACTTGTTTTGTGAAAGTATAATATGACACTGGGAAACTTTATAAATTAATAAAGCTAAAATGAGAGTGGTGTTGCTAATTGGAAGTATTCTTTTTAAACAATGATATTGTTCGGTTTTGAAATTCTATGAGTAAGTAAGATAAGCTAAATTTTTGGGAAGGTTAGTATGATACAATGATAAGATAAACCATTGGGAAGGTTAGTACGATAGGCGTGCACATTAGAAGAGAGGTGAGAATTTCTCAAGAGAGTGTCGCTCTAATATGTTGTTGCATTGGCCTGTATCAATTTAAATACTTGCTAAACGTATTTTAAAACAAACACACTTTCGGGCTCTGACCTATTTTTCTCTCTCTCTCTCTCTCTTGTATATATATGTATGTATTACAGGTGCCCAGCCACAGGGGCGTCTTGCTTAGGATCTCTTGGAAGGAACGCGCTGCAGCTTAGGTGGGAGTTGCAGGTCTCTTGATTAGACGACTTCGTTCATTCGGATCCACTCTTAGTACTTTCATTTCGTTGAGCATGTGTAGCTCTTTCCATTATTCCGTTGTTATTGGACATTTGTAATTCAGTTATTTCCAGTATTGTTACGATGGGTTTTATTCAGTTTGATTGTGTTACTTTATATTTTACATGTTGACATTCGATTGACGAATGTTTTAAATTAATTGGACTATGTTGTAGATATTTAATGTGGTGTGATTCTTACTTATTGAATGTTGTTAATAAAATAAATGATTTTCTTTAAATAAAATATTTGGAAAGTATGTATGAAAATGGTTTTTGACACTTAGCTTAATTAATTAGGGTGTTAAATTGGAAAATTTATTTTTATCGACAGTGATGTTGAGAATGAACCAACTGTTTACCTTGATTTAATTTAATAAAGGAGTGATCATCCGGTATTTAATTAGGCGGGGTGTCACAATATATATATATATATATATATATATATATATATATATGAACTTGTGAATATTTCTATTGTGTGAAATTAGTAGACTTGGTTATATTAATAATCATTACATTACGCCAAGTTGTCTTAACCTAAGGGAGCCGGATTAGTGTATATATATAGGGATGATGAGACTATATATATATATATATATATATATGAGTATACTCGGAGAACTTTATACTCTGTGAAACTAGTAGATAAAGTGGAGATGAAAAATAAAATAATCTTAGTGGATAAAAGATTAACCATTCGAACAGTGAATAATGAAACTTAGTATGTGAGATAAACTATTTAAATAGCGTATTGTATGGGCGATATGGGAATACTACTAGCGAGCATAGTTAGTATTAGTATGGTTTCTGACTACTTAGACTGGGTGGTATAACCAGGGGGAGATTAGATGTACGTTAGGCATGCAGAAACTCATGTGAGAGTTCGATAACTAACATGCGTATAAGACTTGTTTTAAGAACTAGTTTTAAATACTTGATAAATCATTTTTATACCTCGAGCTCTGACCCGTTTCTTGTATCTCTTCTCTATTTTGCTATATATATATATATATATTATATCAGGTGCTCAGCCACAGGGGTACCAGAATTAGAGATTGGAGTGTCAGACGTGCTGCAGCTGTGGTGGAAGCTGTAGGTCCTTGCAATAGACGCATCTATCTTTTCCATTCAGTTTCCTCTAGACCTCTTATCTAGGGCATGGGTTTCTCACTTCTAGTGCTTCATCAAAGTTATTGTATTCAGTTTACTTTATGGTTCGGAGTTTTGAACTGGGAGATTTTTCCCAGTCTTATTTATTTCAGTACTTGATTCATGTTCGGTAATTATTATATTCCTATGTGTAGTGAATGGTTTATATTTTAAGATTAAATGAAAATGGATTTACCTAGTTTTACTAAAATTGGAAATGTTCTGACACCTAGCTTAATTTTATATTAGGGGATTAATATGTTAAAAACCTTTTCGATAGTGATGCTAAGAATGGACCAACCGAACATTCTGTTTTAAATTGGTATAGGTCTGATCACCCTTTATTTAATTGGGCGGGTTGTCACAAGTGGTATCAGAGCATCAGGTTCAAATGTCCTTAGGATCTATGCGAATTATTACGTTTCAGCGCATCATTCTTTGATATAGAGCCTTATGATAGGATTGTCGTGTTCCCTTACGTATGCGACTTACGCTCTCCTGCTACGAATTATAATGGATGTGACTCATTATATAAAATTCAGTGTGATTCGAACCCCGAACATTTTAGGACGACCAGTAAGGGCCGTAAGAAGAACTGCAAGAGAAGAATCCCAACAGAATACATAGGGTAATCGGGAAAGAGTGATCATGACAAAAATCACCATGAGGGTTACTTAAGCAAATGATAATAGAAATCGTCAATCGGGAACAGTGGGTTCCTACGGCACAGTCGTAGATAACATTGGAATGATTTCAAGACCGCCTAGCATAGTTGATAAGGGGGAAATCAGAGGAACTCTTTTGAAAACCCATCGGTGAAAATGCGGAGAAGAAAAAGAGACTGTAACAGACCAACGGAGGTAGAAAATCCTAAGGCAATTGTGTAGAGTGGGGTGTGACGAATCTCAAAATTAAATTTTGGAGTTAAAAGTTATTGCTCTTAGGAGCATCATGTAGTGATTAGAGGCAATCACCACATATGAAGAAGTGTGTTTGAAATTTAGAGATAAATTTGGATACGATTTGACCATGAGGTCTTCCATTCGACGTGGTAACAAAATACGAGTGAAATTTTAATGTTTAGCACAATGGGTAAGATAGAAACCGATCGTGAGAAAAAGGTTGAATTGCATAATGAACTTCGTACCTGGAAGACGGGCATAAATTATCCAAAGGGTCTATAGTTGATAAAGGATCCATGAGTTGAATACTAGCATAAATGAGAAACCCGGCTAGGATGACCAATGTTGATGTCGTTAAGGTTATACGGTGACTAGTTATTGCGTTCTTTCCAAAATAAGTGAGCCAGAAAGGTTAGAGAATCTGGTCGAAAAGAAAAATTGAACTTAACGGTGTTAGTGGAACCCCACATGAGAGTATACACAATAGGGAACTCGATTAGATGATTTTAAGTTAATTAACTTCCTATAAAGTGACGATGAAGTCAATCAGGGCCGTGGAGTTCAACCATAGTTCTGAAAGGCCAGCGTAGCCAGTAAGTTAAGACTACTCGGTCCGAGAGAAGGACATTTCCAAAATGGTCAGTGGGACCAATGATGGGGAAATGGCTCATGAAGTTTCCCTATGTGAAGGAAGTATAACTACAAGTGTGAAATGTGTCCACAATTGAGAAGTGAGACCGAAAAGATTATAAATGGTAAATCATGCCAGTTAGGCATAACAACTGGGAGAGCGATACTTCCAACAAAGGAATTTGGGGTCAAGAGAATTAGCCCCAAGAAATTTATAACCCGAGAGTGATAGATTCAGGCTGGACTAGTAGAGTCCTCGTTAGTAGTAGCATACAGTATGTCAGGGTCGACGGGGCCCGAGGTGTAAACAGGAGTTCAGTAAAGCCATAATTGAGGCCTAGAGAGTTTGGGCTAATGTTTCAATAATGGGTGTGAAACCCACATGATGCAATAAATTGTCCATGATGAGAGGGGATAACTATAGGATGAAATCCTAAGATGTTCATGGGTCGTAATGGCAGCCACGTGTTGAGACCCTGTGATTTGGTGAGACTGGTGAGGTTTTGCTTCTTCCTTGTGAGTAAAGGATTAATTCTAGTGACACGGGTGTGCACAACTGATATGTAAATTAGAGACCCTAAGATTCGAGTGCGAGTCGAGTTGAGTGGGGAACTTTAGTTTTAACAGTCTTGTTACAAACGTATTTCTCGTTGTTAGCAAGGCATTTTGATGATGCTCGTGAGTGAACTAGGTGGGCCCTAAGAATATGTTTTGTTGTTATAATTTACTACTGCATTGAGTTAGCCTTAGTAGAGTTTATTATGGTAATGTGTAGTGATTAATTATCGTATGGTTAAACGATAGTAAAAATGTAGTGATATGGCTGTCGTGCCGGATACTCCTGGAGGAGAAATCTTTATTTTTTACGGCGCCACCTGAAATAGGGTTAGGCCCAGATATATGAATATATGAAAGATTTTATGGTATTATAGACCTCAGCGAGTATGTTGTCTAGTTATATGTGATTTCGATGCGCATGAATTTATTTTACTGAGGGGACTCGGGATACTTTGTGTTCTTTACCGAGCAGTGATATATATATATAGTGCCGAGTACTTAGGATAGTGAGAGCGCCATGCTTCATGTTATTTTTAGGAACATGAGAGTGGACGAGTACACTTTTATGTACATATACGAAGATTGTGGGAAGTTACATAGTATGGACTAAGGGCCTTACGAATCACGACAACCGACTAGGTTAGATAGTAGTGTATCGAGGGGTTCCTTGTTTGGATTTCACTTTGCAAGACATCCCACGCATGAATCTAGCGAACGTCGGGAGTGGAGAGAAGTTTGGTCGATAGTACACAAGTTTTGTACTTTCGTTATTGTACCTATAAAAGAATATAATTGAGAGTTGATAATTCTTTTATAACTTAAGGCCAATAGAGTCGCCTAGCCTTAGTATCATTCAGAATAGAGCAATGATGCCATTTAACAATTGAATAAGTTATGACTAGTGGGGTGGTTGAGTGCACCCCTACTACATTAACATACCCAGTGTGCAAGAATTGAAGTAAGAAAATTACATGTCATTTATATTATGATGCGTGAGGCATAGGGTGTATGGGCGCCCTAGGTGATTGTATCAGGCAGTGGATTTTGATTAGCATGTGAATTCGATAACATGTAGTCGGGTAAGCCGAAGCCTATTCACTAAGATTTGGCACAAACTTATGCTTCAAGATAAACTGAAATTCATTCAGGAAATACAAAATGTATCAGGATACAAGCAACAGTCGTGATGGGTTACAATGTAGGGTAATATTGCATGGATAGTCTTACAGTGGGTCACCTGACTGTTAGAAAAAGGGTGGACAATTCGAAACCAGTAGGGGCTTCTTCCACTAGAAAATGGGAGAGTATCCCCAAGGATCTTCTCATGTAGTTGAGATGGTAAGATTATAGGTACAAAAATGCTATTGAGTATGGCCTAATACCCACAGAGGAATGGGAAGGACAAGCAGTCTACTCGGATGCGGGAGAGAAAATTTTATGTGGACCCTGAGATCTTAGGGGAGGACGAGAGCAGTACCTTCCACTAGTGGAGTTTGCACCCAAATAACTCCTATAAGTTCACGTTCGGGCAGAGTGCTAGTAGAAGTATGGCACGGTAAACTTTGTTGTTGTCCTCCTTGATAGTTAAAGGTGGGGGACCAGTTATGATTACAAATTTCGGAGAAGAATCGATATTATCGTATATATTGTGTGAAATATATTGCACAGCCAATTTACTTGTATGAACGACACGAGACGATTCGTATGTATCTGAAAAGAAAATAAATCTACTAAGGTGCAAATAGTAGAAAGGTAGATAGTGAATATCTAAAGTAAAGTTTAAGTAGTGAAACTTAAGCGGAAAGACTTGGGCAAGAGCTTATATAACAGGGTAACCTGGAGTTCAAAACAAACACATGTGAAGTGTTCGTTATTGAGGGTATTCGATAGCGTACTATATGGGTGGTAGGGAGTAGTTTACTTGGGAGCGCAGGGGTGCGATGCCCAATTTATATACCTCATTGTTCGTACCTGGTATACTGTTTTTGAATTTCAGGAAAAAATTCCGTTGTAAGGAGGAAGTATGTAACACCTCGTAATTTTTAATGATTTAAATAATTATGTGATTAATTATTTTTGTTGGATTAATGGAACTAAAATGTGAGAATTTAATTGTTAATTAATCCGAATTAAAATAATTATTAACTAGCGTGCCAAGGGTTAATACTTATTGTTGTGAACTATTAAATATTATTGTGTGATATGTAATATGGAATTATGATATTTGATAAATTGTCGAAAGTGAGAAATACGACAGTTTGGTAATTTAAGTCTGACGCGGGTGTGAGTCATGTCGAGACTGATTGATTAGGGAAGAGAATTTATTTTTATTCACTCGTATGGTCATTTCGAGTGCGCCGTTGTATCCAGGAGGGTTGAGATAGTCAGAAAACAGTACCTGGGTATTCTATTTGTACTCCGGGAGATTTTGGCCAAATCGGCACCCCGTAGGGGTAGTTTTGTTATTTGAATTTTTGGGGAGATTAAATGGACGAAAATTAGAGAATAATTAAATCATCTACGGGAGTTACATTAGGGTTAAGTGAGACAAAAATCAAGAACGACCATAGAGGGTGTGAGGGAGAACCAAATTCCAAGAGGGAAGGCTAGATTATCCTCACCTTGCACAACCGTGACCACCAACGCGTAGATCGAGAAGAGAGGAACGTGTCTATACCAACATCACCAAAGAATTCAGACCTTCGATTTAAGGAAAGTGTTTATTACTTATTTTCTTTAGCAATAATCATACTCATGTTAGAGTAGGTGAAATTAATTCTTGATTTACATGTTAATTGGGTGAAAATTGGAGTTTAAATTATGAATATAGAGTACGCTAATTAGTTGTTGATATCCCTTCTTGTACGTAGAGGTTAAACTACGGAATCAAATCATATATTGATGAATAAATCTGGGTTGATTAGATTCCGTAATTAAAATTTTGGGAATTAGGGTTCATGTGAATTAATTTGGGGGTGTCATATAATTATGATGATTAATGACGAATTAAGGATCCTGGGATGTTAGGAATGACTTATAATCTGTTGTGTGTTGATGGGCATTGATGATGAGATGTTGGGTATTGAATCTTAGAGGTTTTTAGGTTCAATATTGGTGAAAAATGCTGAAAATATGGGCAGGAAGACGAACAGTGCAATCTCGCGCGAAGTCGCTCGAGCGACACGTGGCAGTCGTTCAAACGACACGCCATCTGGTTCGAGCGACAGAGGGAATTTCTAGAATTTTTCTTTGAGTCCAAATTTGGGTTTACCGGGTTCTTGGAGTGAGAGAAAATGTCAGTTAGTAAACTTAAACAAGAAAGGATTTAGAGAAAAGTATGCGAGGCTTTATACTTTAATTATTTCGGTATAGAGAGAATGTACCTTGAAGATTACGAGAGAGATAGTAATCTAAATATTTATACTATACATAGTGTTGAGATTAAAATACGTATGAGGGGTATATATGTAGGTTGGAGAAATACCTATATATTTAATAGGACGTATGTATGCCTATTATGTGATATTATTGCTAAGAGCACTAATGGGTGATAACCCGGGGGTGCAAGAATCTTATAGTTAAGCGCACTAATGAGTGATAACTCGGGGAGTGCAGGAACTCTATTGTTAAGTGTACTAATGGTTGATAACCCGGGGGTACAAGAATATTATTGCTAGGTACGCTAATGGGTGATAACCCGGGGGTGAAAGAACATTATTGATTAAGTGTACTAATGGGTGATAACCCGGGGGTACAAGGATATTATTGTTAGGTGTACTAATGGGTGATAAACCGGGGGTACAATGATGATTATTGTTAGGCGCACTAATGGGTGATAACCTGGGGGTGATGGATTATTATTGATAGGTGCATTAATGGGTGCTAACCCGGGGATGCAGGATTCTCTTGATAGGTGCACTAACGGGTCTTAGCCCGGTGGTGCAGGATTAGTATATATATATATGAACTTGTGAATATTTCTACTGTGTGAAATTAGTAGACTTGGTAATAATAATAATCATTACATTGCGCCAAGTGGTCTTAACCTAAGGGTGCAGAATTAGTGTATATATATAGGGATGATGAGACTATATATATATATATATATATATATATGAGTATACTAGGAGAACTTTCTACTCTGTGAAACTAGTAGATAAAGTGGAGATGAGAAATAAAATAATCTTAGTGGATAAAAGATTAACCATTCGAACGGTGAATAATGAAACTTAGTATGTGAGATAAACTATTTGAATAGCGAATTGTATAGGCAATATGGGAATAGTACTAGCGAGCATAGTTAGTATTAGTATGGTTTCTGACTAGTTAGACTGGGTTGTATAACTAGGGGAGATCAGATGTACGTTAGGCGTGCACAATAGATGAGAGATGAGAAACTCATGTGAGAGTTCGATAACTAACATGCGTATAAGACTTGTTTTAAGAACTAGTTTTAAATACTTGATAAATCATTTTTAAACCTCGGGCTCTGACCCATTTCTTGTATCTCTTCTCTCTTTTGCTATATATATATATATATATATATATATATATATATATATTATATCAGGTGCTCAGTCACAGGGCTACTATAATTAGAGATTGGAGTGTCAGACGTGCTGCAGCTATTGTGGAAGCTGTAGGTCCTTGTAATATACGCATCTATCTTTTCCATTCAGTTTCCTCTAGACCTCTTATCTAGGGCATGGGTCGCCCACTTCTAGTCCTTCATCAGAGTTATTGTATTCAGTTTACTTTATGGTTCGGAGTTTTGAACTGGGAAGTTTTACCCAGTCTTATTTATTTCAGTACTTGATTCATGTTCGGTATTTATTATATTCCTATGTGTAGTGAATGGTTTATATTTTAAGATTGAATGAAAATGGATTTACTTCGTTTTACTAAAATTGGAAATGTTTTGACACCTAGCTGAATTTTATATTAGGTGATTATTATGTTAAAAACCTTTTCGACAGTGATGCTAAGAATGGACCAATCGAACATTCTGTTTTAAATTGGTACATGACTGATCACCCTTTATTTAATTGGGCGGGGTGTCACACCTAGTAGAGAATTTACGTTAACATGATCATAGACATAATCAAATTTCAAGAATGAATAAGAATATCCATTAATGATTCAAACTTAAAAATAATTGTGTCTTATATAGAATGAATATTGAAAAAATCGTCCCCACAAAAGTGCAATTCTTGACCCTTAAATAATAATAAACTCTCTCAAAATTTGATCTCTAAAATTCTATAAAATTTTATATGATATGGTGAACCCAAGGATCATTCTCCCTCATGACAACCCCTTGGTCTTCATAGTAATCATTGTTAATGACAACATAAAGAGGGATATTGGTCAATATGGGTGTTTAGTCAATATCTTATCCGTATATGTTTTCAAAGGTATGGGCCTCACCACAAAGCACATATGGCTAATCACCACTACCTAGATTGGGTTTAACGGGGAACATACATATTCCATGGGGGAAACTCTCCCCCTCACAATTGGTTCAAAAGACTATTGTGCTGCCATTTGTAACAAGTTCCTAGTGGTATACCTACCCTCAACCTACAATGTGATCTTGGGCATACCTTCGCTCAATGACTTGGTTACTGCCGTGTTAACTCGAAGGATGGAAATGAGGTTCCCATCCCCCACAGGTGCGGGAAAAGTATTTGGGGGCCATAAGAAGGTCAGGGAGTGTTATAAAACATCAATGAGAGAGAATAAGTAATCATTTAAGGCCTCCTAAATCTATTCTAAGGTCCTAATAAGTCCATAAATCAGTGTTGCAGCCCTAGAAGTGGTCCTACCTCTTCCACCCGAGATACATGACCTCCCGCTAGAGATTTTGGGTATAGAGATGATGAGTGTGGATACCCTTAATCCATGAGATGAAGAAAAGGAACAAAAAAATGAGTCGCTTGAGGATTTGATCCCTGTTTGTGTTAATACAGGGGTTCCTACTAAGATTTTTCATATTGGGGTTAGTTTATGTTCTTCCTTTATAAAATAGCTCACCCAATTCCAAAAGGAAAACAAATATGTGCTTTCCTGGAGTCACTTAGACGTGATCGAGGTAGACCATGAGGTTATGGTCCACCACCTCATCTTGGACCCAAACCACATGTCTCTGGAAGAAGAGGTTCTTTTGACACAAAATAAATATTATTTGTGTTAAGGAGGTTGACAAACTCTTGACGACCAATTTCATCAGAGTGGGTTTCAAATGTGGTATCAGTGCCCAAAGACAAAAAAAATGTATGATGTGTTTTGAACTAATTGACCTCAACAAGGCATTCCCTAAATATTTTTACCCTCTACCACGTATTGACACTTTAATGGACTTAACTACTGGTCGTGAACTCCTCTCCTTTACAGATGCCTACTTCAGGTACAACCAACTCAGAATGGATCTCGCTAGATAATGATTGTACAATATATTAGAGAGTGGTGAACTTATTATCACCAACCATAATTAATGTCCCAGTGGGACAAACTGTAATTTCAGTGGAAAATGAATCTTTACATCCCATAATCATGGTAGACATGTAGGTTACAAACATTCCATTATCCCTAAGCGGAGATCAAATGAAAAATCATGCCCTCATAATGCTCCAAAAGAGGTTATGAATAAAATATCCACTTTCTCTAAATCTCCTGAAGAGGTTAGTGTCCCTGAAAAAACACAAGCCGCCGAAGTGACTATAAAAGCCCCTAAAGAGGCAATGATATCCAAGAATAATAATGAGATCTTTATGTTTTATACATATTCAAGAGAAATGTGGGATCATAATAAAATAGTCATCGATGACATATTTTCTTATGCAGTACTACACAAATTTCAAAAGGCATTGTTGATGATAACGAGCCACGTACTATAAATAAATGTCGAAAAAGAGAAGATTGGCCAAAATGGGAAATTACCATCAAGGAAGAACTTAAGTCTCCATATAAGCATGGTGTATTTAGACTTATAGTACAGAGCATTGAGAAAAATGAAATCACTCTATATAAGGCACGATTAGTGGCGTAAGGTTTACTGTAGAAACCCGGGATTGATTATGATGAAACATACTACCCATTATGGATCGTATAACGTTTAGATATCTGATTAGTTTAACGGTCTCAGAAAATATTGATATGAGACTCATGGATATTGTGACCGCTTATTTACACAGGGACTTAGACACAAAAATTTATATGATAATCCCTGAAGGATTTGCTTTTTCCATAAGCAAAGCTAAAGACTACATACTCAATTCGACTAAGGCAATCATTATATTGTTTAAAGTAATCCACAAGTGTATGGTAGAACCGTCTTAGTGAATACTTGTCTAAGGAAGGGTATGAAAATAATCCAATTTTCCCATGTGTCTTTATAAAGAAATATCCAATGGGATTGGTGATAGTAACAGTTTATGTGGATGATATTAATTTAATCGGGACTCCAGAAGATCTTGAGAAAATCGATAACTATTTGAAGAAGTAATTTAAGATGAAAGGCTTTGAGAAAACTAAATTTTGCCTCGGCCTGCAGATCGAGAGAAATTATAGTCGAATTCTTATCCATCAGTCAAATTATACACAAAAGTCTTGAAAAGGTTTGGTATGGTCACATCACATCCACTATGTACACCCATGGTAGTCCAGTCATTAGATGTAAAGAAATATCTATACTATCCTAAAGACGATGATAGGGAAATATTAGGTCCAGAAGTACTCTATTTGAGTACAATTAGTGCATTATTATACTTGGCATAATGCACTAGACCAAATATTTCATTCTCAATCAACTTGCTTACCAGGTATAGTTTTGAACCATAAAAAGGCATTCGATTGGGATCAAGCATATCCTAAGATATCTACAAGGAACCAGTGACAATGGCTTATATTATTCTAATCATTTTAATGGTTATGAGTTAGTAGGTTATGCATATTCTGGATACCTCTCTGATATCCCAGAGAGGTTATGTATTTCTTAGTGGTAATACTGCTATTTCTTAGCATTATACTAAACAAACTTTAGTATCTACTTCTTATAACCACTATAAAATTTTATCACTTGACGAATCAAGTCATGAATGTGTATGTTTGAGATCTTTAATATAGCATATTCATAGTTCTTATCAACTATCTCTCATTATAGATGTTCCCAGCATTATATGTGAAGATAATGCAGCATGCGTAGCCCAAATTCAGGAAGGCTTCATCAAAGAATGTAGAACGAATCACATTTCACTAAAGTTTTTCTTTACTTGTGAGATTCAAAAGAAAAATGAAATTCAAGTCAAGTAAGTGCGTCAAACTGAAAACCTATATGATTTGTTTACCAAGTCGCTTTTGAAATCAACGTTCTAGAAACTTGTGCATGGGATTAGAGTGCATAGACTTTAGGGGGATATCCTTTTCCAGAGGAGAATAAAAAACCATGATCTTTTAGGACATAAGTTCATTTTACTCTTTTTCCTTTAAGTAGGTTTTTCCCCATGGGTTTTTCGAGTAAAGGTTTTAATGAGGTAGTATTAAGCACGTACAACACCAACTCAATGATAAAAAAAATTGTACTCTTTTTCCTTCACATTGGTTTTTCCCCACTAGATTTTATCTTAGTAAGGTTTTAATGAGGCAATAATCATTGAATGGTGGATATGATGTACTTCCAAGGGGGAGTGTTAAATCATGTGTCTTTTGGGTGGATTTCCACTCATATTCTATGTTTTTGGGATACCTCACTATGTCCTATAAATAGGGAGATACCATATGGTTTTGAACTACACACAATAAAATTAAGAAATAAATACTCCCTCTCTCTCAATTCTCTTCATGCTCTTTATTTGTAATAACAGTGTTGAGAATTTTTACGACGCATACATTGTTACAAGAGTTACTAAAATTTCAGTGTAATCAAGAAAAGTTATATGTTTTTCTTGTATTTCCAAACAAGAATGGAAAAAAGAAAACAAATTAACAAAAGAAACAAAGTGAAAGAAGTAGACAACCCCTGAGGTGGGGCAATCTGATGCCAACCGATCAACACTCCTAGAAGCAGTACATTCCAACCAATTTGTAGGGAAATATCATTATAAAGACTATTATATGCAATCCAATCCACCACTCGATTCTTAACTCGTGTAATAACCTAGAAAGAAACACCATCATATTTGTGGATGATTTTTCATATTTCATCAAACATAGAAGACCACTCCCTCTCCATGGAAACAAAATCAACTCAAACCAGGTCAATAGCACATTTACATTCAAATTCAATGACATTATTGAAATAACGTTCCTAAAGTTCATAACGTGAATATGTTATGAACTTTAGGACAATGAGAATTGCATGGATCTCCGTTATAAACGTAAAAAAACAAGCGACTGTGATGCTATCTCCATAAAGCATATCAACCGAGATATCTCTATAAAGAAAAGTTGTAGCACCCAGACCAATTTTGGTTAGAAAGCTTGCATCACAAAATTAACAAAAGGGTATGAATGCACAACTTGAGATGATAATTTGTCTATAACTCCGAGGTCCGAGGGCATAGGACAATATGTTTCTCGGTTGATTTTTTCACTACAAATATGGGGCATAAGCGAAATATTTTTGGGCAATTTACTATTAGGTTCCTTGTTGATAATGTTTACATGTTTATGGGCCATTTACTATTAGGTCCAAATATTATGCCACTAGTGTGGACTTCTACAAGAAGAGAATTAGTGGACCTAAGTGTTTAAAAAAATTTAAAAATCCTTTATAGTTAAAAATTTGTTTGTGAGGGACCTAAGAATACTTTGGTAAATATTTGTCCTCCACACAGATTACCATGTGGGTAAACCTTCTAACTAATATTTTTGACAAAAAAATTGACTTTAAAGGGGGATTGCATTCCAAAGACAATTCCAAAGACCACTAATAGGGGAGAAATAAGGTGGTGGTTGGTAGTGGTGTGTCGATTTAACCGAGAGCATGTCATTGATTGTTAGGGGTTAAATTGAAAGATTTGGAGGTAGGTATGTTTTGGCAATTTCTTGGCCAAGTACAGGGGATGAGGTTGTTAATGTAGTTAGGTACCAAATAGTTTTGAACAATGATATGTGCCCCAAATTTATCCCCTTAAACATCCCCCATAATGCATTAAGTGTTTGTATATTAGGGTGGGTCATGCATAAGGTACAAGCACTTAATGGATTTTTAGTAGATGTTTTGGGATGCATAGCATTGCTCAATATTTTTTGGTGTTTAATAATCCGTGAGACAAAGGTGATAAACGGGGGCATCTAGAGAGAGGAGAGTGTGACACCCCGCCTAATAAAATACCGAGTGATCAGACCATTATTAAATTAAATCAGAATATCCAGTTAGTTCATTCTTAGCATCACTGTCGAAAAATAATTTCTTTACTAATTCACCTAATAAATAATTAAGCTAGTGTCAAAAAATTTCCATTTTTTTAAGTAAAATCATTCCAAAAAGCGTAGTAATAATAGACAACATCACATCACAATTGAACAAGACTAAATGTGACTGGAATAGCTCTCCAGTTAAAATATTTCATTACCATCCAATAAAACTGATATCAACAGTACTGACATAAATGATTACAATCTCTGGAATAGAAATGAAATAACTAGAATCCTAGGCGACATGCCCAAAATGAAAGTAGACGCTACAGATGTGTGAATCAATAGAATGGAATGGTCTAAACAAATCTGCCTCTCCAGTAGCAGATATAACCCTTCAAGATATCCATATTACATGTCGGCATCCCTGATACTGAATACCTGATGTACAAGATACAATAGAGAAGAGAATATGCAAGGAAACGGGTCAAATCCCGATTGTAAAATATTTTTAAAATAGCAAGTGCTTAACAAGTTCAATTAAGCAAGTATTATGTACATATTAGCTATCGTCTCTCACTTGAGAATTCTCACATCTCATCTAGTGTGCGCGCTTAACTTACCTTATCATCTCCCAAATTAAGGTTTTCAATTATGATTCCATCCCATATCATTTCCCCGTATTTCCCACATAATACATATGATAATTAAACATGTCCATTTATCTTTAATATGAACTAGGCTTCCACAGCTTTAAGATTTAAGTATTCAATTTCTTAATTAAATCAAATCTCATTATTCATTTTTATCTACAATTTCACATAGTATATTACCTCATAGTATATATGTTAATCTACAATTTCACACGGTAGATTACCTCATAATATATATGTTAATCTACAATTTCACACAGTAGATTACATCACCGTACATATAGTTTAATCTACAATTCTCGCCTAGTAGATTACATCACAGTATATATATTTATCACATTATTATATCTACTAATACGACACCTCCCAGACACAGTTGTGGTGGATGCATACTCTGCTATCATGTCCTGATACATCTCTCGCTGTATAAAGGACTATTGGTTCGACGTCTTTCACAAACTATAAATAACATAACACACATATTGGAGGCTAGCATACTCCCCATCCGAATGGGTCACGCACACACCTACGCTCCCATTCAACCATCGAAATCATCATTCACACCGATAGAACATGTCCAAGGTCCTATTCTCAAGGTACGACTCTAAAACCCCCCCCCCCCCCCCCAATGGGCTTATCAGGATAAGATCGACCATAACGCGAAACCTCCACACTGATAGGAAGCAGCGTAGGTATGTTATACACACAATAAATAAGAATATAGGTATTCACCCCACCTATAATAATAATAATAATAATAATAATAATAATAATAATAATAATAATAATAATAATAATAATAATAATAATAATAATAATAATAATAATAATAATAATAATAAATATAATAATAATAGTGTACACGCACAACCCATATAATAATTTTCGTATGTAATATATTTATCTCACATATCCTACGTATTTACAGATTATGACTTTACTTCTTAAATGTAATACCCTGTAATTTTAAATGACTTTTAAAATGGGTTATATTTTAAATTAATGGATTAATTGGATTTTATTATTAATTAATTCATTTGGGTTTTATCCGGACTGTGGATATTAAAATGGATGATTCTGAATATTACTTAAAGATATTTAGGTAATATATGAATGTGATGTCATTGAGATGACCGTATGATATAAATTCGGTAATATATATTTTTTAGTCAGACGTGGTATGGGACGTGTCGGGACTAGTTTATTAAATTAAAAAGGGAAATTTATTTTCTATCGACCTAATAGTCATTTCGACTGCGTATTTGCGTTCGGAAGGTTCGAAATAGTCAGAAAAGTCTATTTGGATGTTAATTTTGAGTCTCGGGTCATTTGGGAATGAATAGACAACCCAAAAGGGCATTTTGGTCATTTTTCTAGGGGGGATGAATAGTGATTTAGGATTTGGGATCATTATAAGAATAGGTAGATTAAGTGAATGGGAGTTATTCATCTCCTCTTCACAAATAAGAACAGCCATCTTCTTAGAGTGAGAGTAAGAGTGCTTGGGAAGAGAAAAGTCACTTGGGAAGGAGGAGAACTAGAACCAAGGTTCACCACCACCAACCACCACCGGAGTTTGACCGGAGAAGGGACAACCAACTGAGATAATCTACACCAAAGGATCAGACCTACACTAAAGGCAAGTGTTTAATAATAGCAATTTAAGTTTGTATTTTGTCCATGTTAGAATAGTATGAAAAGAGAAGATTATTCATGTTTGGAAGAGATAATGGATCATTAAATGGATTTCTGGAAAATTGAAATGATATAGGAATTTAAATCATGTGTTAGGATAATAATAATCCACGAATTAGTCATGAATCTGTTGAAGAAATAATGGAAACCATTGATGTGTTCTTGAAGAGGTTATGTTAATAAATTTCTGGGAATAAGGTGATAAACATGCTTTTTAATCCAATCCTTTGATGATTCTAGGATGTTTAGAGTATTGGAAATCGTTCATATATGTTGATATATAATGTAGTAAAGTTTATAAGTCATTTGGGATGATTAGATGAAGGTTTAAATGATCAAAAGTTGTTAAACCCGTAGTTGCAGAAAATGCAGAAAATCAGGCCTGGACCTGAGGGATCGATCGATCGACCCCTACCTTCGATCGATCGACCTCCCCTGATTAAGTAAAGTTGTTTCTTTTTAAATGTTGATTCTTATCCCAAAAATTTTATGGATCTTTGGTGATTATTATTTGAATATTTTGGGACTTGGAAAATATCAATAAACCCTTGTTAAGATTTGAATTAATTGGATTTAGATTCAAATGATTTAAATGATGAAAATTATATCGAATGGAATTTCGATTTCTAGATTCGTTTGTTAATTTCCGAATGGTAATGTATGAGGATTTAAGATAGGACCAGTAGGGGTGATTTTTATATAATACCTGGGTATCCTTAAGTTTACAAGAGGGTTTAATCCTAAGTGAAAAATACGTGTTTATAAGAGATTTGAAACTATCGGTTTTAACCGTAATTAAAAGGAGAATTAAATTCGTAGTAGTTCGGGAGAAATAAAGGTTATGGACCAATAGGAAATTAGTGACTCATTACTGATTATAAGATGTGAGAAATCCTAATTAAATCTTGTGAGATGGGAGTTTAGAACTCATTTGGTTGAAAGAGGGTATGAGGTTATCCCGATCGCATAGTTGAAGTTTTCGGACCTCCTCGATCGACAAAGTTAAGTAGTAGTATATTGGAGGGGTTCCTTGTTTGGATTTCTCTTTGTGAGACGCTCCGCGCATGAACCTTAACAACGTCGGGAGTGGAGAGATGTCATAGGATGCGAGGATAATTAAATATGTTATATTAATACATGGAATTTAAAAGAGATATAATACTACGTATGGGAAATATCTTAGGGAAATGATAATTACCTTATTGATATTATATTATAGGTATGATAATAACTATTTGATTGATTAATGATTTATGTGTATGACATACCTAGCTTACTTGCTATCGGTGGGAGGTTTACGCGTGAGGGCAGTCATATCCTGATGAATCCATGGGATCTTTGAATTGTCGCTCGAGAACATAGGTCTATGAAAGCCTTATCGGGGAGTTGATAAGTCCGCTGACTGTGGGTGCGTAGGTATGTGCGTGACCCATGGATACGAGAACTATGTTCGCCTCCAATTTGTTTGTTGTCGTTTGTGGTTCGTGGAATCTTACCGAACCTTTAGTCCCCTATTCGGCGACCTGAGATGATGGGACATGATAGCAGAGTAATGCATTGCACCGCAGCTGTGACTCGGGGTGCCGTATAATATATGAATATATATATAATGAATTAAATGATTAAATGGATATATTGTGGTTAGATCTATCTACGATGATAATTGTAGATAACGGTGAATAAAATATGTTAATGGAATTTAGTTAATACATGTTTATGCTTTTAGAATTGAAAAGCTTAACTCATATTAATGAGTAACGATTCATATTAATGAGAAATAATGAGTAATGATTCATGTTAATGAGAAACAAATCATAAAGGATAAATGTAAATGGATAATAATGTGACGTATGGTATGGGACATACGGGGATTATGATATGGGAATGGAATTATAATATGGAGATTAGAAAAGAGGAACCATTAACTAGGAGGTTAATAGGAAACGTTAAGTGTTCACTCTAGTTGAGAGGTGAGTATTGCAAGTGAGAGTTGGATATAACATGTACATAATAAATGCTTTATTGCACTTGTTAAATACTTGTTGTTTTAAAAATACTCTACACATTCGGGCTCTGACCCGTTTCCTTGCATATTTTCTCTTCTATTGTATCTCTATATCAGGTGTCCAGCGACAGGGACGCCAACCATAGTTGATTTTGACGAGCTATGGAGCTATGGGAGTTTTGCTTAGACGCTTATCATCTTTTTTATTCACAGTATTCTTAGTTAGGGCATGTCGCCCAAAAGGATTCAGTTATCATTTTCCATTGGAGTAAAATATTATTGTATTCTGATTTTTAATACATTTAACATTGTTGGGATTATTGTAAAGGATTTATATTACTTGGGAATGTTTATTCCAGTTGCATTTAAATTATTTTTGTGATACTTATTATGTTATCAGTGTTGTAAAATAAATGTGTTGTGTTATTCTTAAAAATGGAAAAAGGTTTTGTTGAAATTTAAATTGGAAAGTTTTTTTACACCAGCTTATTTGAGGATTGGGTGAGTTGTAAATATTTTCGACAGTGATGCTAAGAATGAGCCAACTGTATATTCTGTTTTAATTTGGTATGGGACTGGCCACCCGGTATTTAATTAGGCGGGGTGTTACAGGTGGTATCAGAGCATCAGGTTCTAGTGTACTTTAGGATCTGTACGGCTTATTGTGTCTTAAGCTTAGCGTTCTTTGATGTAGAGCCCTATGAGTAGGATTATTTCTTTTCTATTTACGCTTACGATCTTCAGCTATTTTGAGATATCAAATACTGATAGTGTTCTCTCGTTTCAGATGCCTCCTCGACGTGCACCTCAACCCGCCCCAGCTCAGGGAACAATGACTGCAGCCGAAGTTGCTGAAATTGTCGCTCAGGCAGTCAATGCTTCCATAGCTGCTGTTCAACAGGCTCCCGCACCGGCACCGATTGTGCCACCCGCGCAAGGGCAAGTGTTTCCTACTTCATGGGAACGAGCGAGGGATGCCTTTCAGAAAGCACACCCACCTGAGTTTCAGGGAGGATCTGATGTTGTGACTGCTAGCCAATGGAAGAAAGATATCCAACGGCACTTGAGAATGATCGAATGCACTGAGGTTCAACGTCAGATACTAGCCACATTCAAGCTAGTAGGGTCAGCTTTACAATGGTGGGAAGTTACGACCACTATGGAGGAGAGGGACACAATGACTATCCAAGACTTTTGGATACGATTTGATGGGAAGTATTTTCCTTCTGCTATCCAGACAGAGATGAGGCGGAAGCTACTTGATTTGAAACAGGGAGAGAAAACTGTGGCGGAATATGAGGAAGAGTTTACGAGATTAACTAATTTGGTACCAGCTGAAGTACCTACTGAGGAGAGGAGAGTCCTAATGTTCACTGATGGGTTGAGCTATAAAATTCGCCAACATTTATTGGGAAATCTTTCACTACATACATATGAAGATGTTCTTAATGCTGCAATGCTTCACTGCCAAGATAACCGCTTCCATAATCAAGGTGTCAAGCGGGGGTTTGGGTCTGGCCTGCAAGGCAAGACTTTTGGGGGTAGTTCTAGTAGGACTCAGCCAGGGCAGAGTCATCAGCATCAGAGTGAGCAGGGTTCCCAGACAGGGGACTATGCTAAGCGTTTGCGATTTGGAGATTCTCGATTTGAGGATAAAGGTATTGGGCGAGGACAACAGGGCCATCAGGGCCAGAAGCAGGCTCATCAGGGTCAAGGGAAGGGAGGTAATGGCCAGCAGGTTCGGGGTCAACAGGGACAAGGTGGTGGAAAGTTTGCGGGAAAATGTTTCGTGTGTGGCAAGTATTGCCACAAACGTCAAGATTGTCCTGAGAAAGACAAATTCTCTCAGCAACAACAGGCTCGGTAGGAGCCACAGGTACCAGTGTTTCCACCAGCTGTTCTTCCAGCTCCAGCTCCAGCTCTGGTGCTAGCACTACCGCCCATTCCAGCAGCACCCGCGCAGCAGGGTCAGTACGGGCGTGTATACAACATCCATCAGGCAGTAAATCAACAACCACCACCCGCGAATGAGGGTATGTTTTCTATCTAAGGAATTATGAAGCGTATAGTGATTTTGTTACGATTAATGTTGTGTGGGCAATTGGGTTGCTAAACTTAGCCTATAACAGTGTTATTTATGTAGACTCACTAAGGGGTGTGGGACACCTTTATATTACATGTTATTACTAGGGTTTGATTTTTATCATGGGATTACTTACCTAGAGCATGTCCGAGTGTGATTTGACTATCGACGTGCATTGACTTGTGGTATATAGAGCATATGTCTGCATCTTGTCTTCTATGAGAGAGTAGATGCGTAGACTCTATTTGAAATCGAAAGAAAACCAAATTTTTTTGTTTAAATCAATAAACCTGATATTTTTATAAATAAAATTATTATACATTATTGACAAATGACCTTAGGAGTTTCGATGACCGACTACTTTAGGAAGTAGTGTATCGGGGTGGTTCCTTGTTTGGATTTCGCTTGCGAGACACCCCACGCATGAAACTAATAACCGTTGGGAGTCGAAATAAGTTAGGTCTTTAGTATATGAGTTTATAACCTTTGCGAAACTTTTAAATATTGAAAGTGGTACGACAGGGTGTATGGGCGCCCTGGATGATTGTATGGCAGTAATTTTCATAATTGTAAAAGGTAAGTAGTTGGAACTTCAGGAGTTATTTGTTCAATGTGTGAGGCTCAGTTCTTTTTCCCAAAGTTTTTCACGAGGACGGTATAGGGAAGATTAGGAATCGTCTAAATTTGATTCAGTTGCGACTATATGGTGAGGCTTGGCGTATAACATCGATAGGGATTTTGTTAATGTACTGTATGGGCGGTACATCTTGGATTTCTTACGATGTGAGATTTATACTCGGAGTTGACCTTACCTGTATGACTTATATTCCTGAATTTCGGGACGAAATTCTGTTATAAGGGGGGAAGTATGTAATACCCCGTAATTTTAAATGACTTTTAAAATGGGTTATATTTTAAATTAATGGATTAATTGGATTTTATTATTAATTAATTCATTTGGGTTTTATCCGGACTGTGGATATTAAAATGGATGATTCTGAATATTACTTAAAGATATTTAGGTAATATATGAATGTGATGTCATTGAGATGACCGTATGATATAAATTCGGTAATATATATATTTTAGTCAGACGCGGTATGGGACGTGTCGGGACTAGTTTATTAAATTAAAAAGGGAAATTTATTTTCTATCGACCTAATAGTCATTTCGACTGCGTAGTTGCATCCGGAAGGTTTGAAATATTCAGAAAAGTCTATTTGGATGTTAATTTTGAGTCTCGGGTCATTTGGGAATGAATAGACAACCCGAAAGGGCATTTTGGTCATTTTTCTAGGGGGGATGAATAGTGATTTAGGATTTGGGATCATTATAAGAATAGGTAGATTAAGTGAATGGGAGTTATTCATCTCCTCTTCACAAATAAGAGCAGCCATCTTCTTAAAGTGAGAGTAAGAGTGCTTGGGAAGGGAAAAGTCACTTGGGAAGGAGGAGAACTAGAACCAAGGTTCACCACCACCAATCACCACCAGCCACCACCGGAGTTTGATCGGAGAAGGGACAACCAACTGAGATAATCTACACCAAAGGATCAGACCTACACTAAAGGCAAGTGTTTAATAATAGCAATTTAAGTTTGTATTTTGTCCATGTTAGAATAGTATGAAAAGAGAAGATTATTCATGTTTGGAAGAGATAATGGATCATTAAATGGATTTCTGGAAAACTGAAATGATATAGGAATTTAACTCATGTGTTAGGATAATAATAATAATCCACGAATTAGTCATGAATCTGTTGAAGATATATTGGAAACCATTGATGTGTTCTTGAAGAGGTTATGTTAATAAATTTCTGGGAATAAGGTGATAAACATGCTTTTTAATCCAATCCTTTGATGATTCTAGGATGTTTAGAGTATTGGAAATCGTTCATATATGTTGATATATCATGTAGTAAAGTTTATAAGTCATTTGGGATGATTAGATGAAGGTTTAAATGATCAAAAGTTGTTAAACCCGTAGTTGCAGAAAATGCAGAAAATCAGGCCTGGACCTGAGGGATCGATCGATCGACCCCTACCTTCGATCGATCGACCTCCCCTGATTAAGAAAAGTTGTTTCTTTTTAAATGTTGATTCTTATCCCGAAACTTTTATGGATCTTTGGTGATTATTATTTGAATATTTTGGGACTTGGGAAATATCAGTAAACACTTGTTAAGATTTGAATTAATTGGATTTAGATTCAAATGATTTAAATGATGAAAATTATATCGAATGGAATTTCGGTTTCTATATTCGTTTGTTAATTTCCGAATGGTGATTTATGAGGATTTAAGATAGGACCAGTAGGGGTGATTTTTATATAATACCTGGGTATCCTTAAGTTTACAAGAGGGTTTAATCCTAAGTGAAAAATACGTGTTTATAAGAGATTTGAAACTATCGGTTTTAATCGTAATTAAAAGGAGAATTAAATTCATAGTAGTTCGGGAGAAATAAAGGTTATGGACCAGTAGGAAATTAGTGACTCATTACTGATTATAAGATGAGAGAAATCCTAATTAAATCTTGTGAGATGGGAGTTTAGAACTCATTTGGTTGAAAGAGGGTATGAGGTTATCCCGATCGCATAGTTGAAGTTTTCGGACCTCCTCGATCGACAAAGTTAAGTAGTAGTGTATTGGAGGGGTTCCTTGTTTGGATTTCGCTTTGCGAGACGCTCCGCGCATGAACCTTAACAACGTCGGGAGTGGAGAGATGTCATAGGATGCGAGGATAATTAAATATGTTATATTAATACGTGGAATTTAAAAGATATATAATACTACGTATGGTAAATATATTAGGGAAATGATAATTACCTTATTGATATTATATTATAGGTATGATAATACCTAATTGATTGATTAATGATTTATGTGTATGACATACCTAGCTTACTTGCTATCGGTGGGAGGTTTACACATGAGGGCAGTCATATCCTGATGAATCCATGGGATCTTTGAATTGTCGCTCGAGAACATAGGTCTATGAAAGACTTATCGAGGAGTTGATAAGTCCGTTGACTGTGGGTGCGTAGGTATGTGCGTGACCCATGGATACGAGAACTATGTTCTCCTCCAATTTGTTTGTTGTTGTTTGTGGTTCGTGGAATCTTACCGAACCTTTAGTCCCCTATTCGGCGACCTGCGATGATGGGACGTGATAGCAGAGTAATGCATTGCACCGCAGCTGTGACTCGGGGTGCCGTATTATATATGAATATATATATAATGAATTAAATGATTAAATGGATATATTGTGGTTAGATCTATCTACGGTGATAATTGTAGATAACGGTGAATAAAATATGTTAATGGAATTTAGTTAATAAATGTTTATGCTTTTAGAATTGAAAAGCTTAACTCATATTAATGAGTAACGATTCATATTAATGAGAAATAATGAGTAATGATTCATGTTAATGAGAAACAAATCATAAAGGAGAAATGTAAATGGATAATAATGTGACGTATGGTATGGGACATACGGGGATTATGATATGGGAATGGAATTATAATATGGAGATTAGAAAAGAGGAACCATTAACTAGGAGGTTAATAGGAAACGTTAAGTGTGCACTCTAGTTGAGAGGTGAGTATTGCAAGTGAGAGTTGGATCTAACATGTACATAATAAATGCTTTATTGCACTTTTTAAATACTTGCTGTTTTAAAAATACTCTACACATTCGGGCTCTGACCCGTTTCCTTGCATATTTTCTCTTCTATTGTATCTCTATATCAGGTATCCAGCGACAGGGACGCCAACCATAGTTGATTTTGACGAGCTATGGAGCTATGGGAGTTTTGCTTAGACGCTTATCATCTTTTTGATTCACAGTATTCTTAGTTAGGGCATGTCGCCCAAAAGGATTCAGTTATCATTTTCCATTGGAGTAAAATATTGTTGTATTCTGATTTTTAATACATTTAACATTGTTGGGATTATTGTAAAGGATTTATATTACTTGGGAATGTTTATTCCAGTTGCATTTAAATTATTTTTGTGATACTTATTGTGTTATCAGTGTTGTAAAATAAATGTGTTGTGTTATTCTTAAAAATGGAAAAAGGTTTTGTTGAAATTTAAATTGGAAAGTTTTTTTACACCAGCTTATTTGGGTATTGGGTGAGTTGTAAATGTTTTCGACAGTGATGCTAAGAATGAGCCAACTGTATATTCTGTTTTAATTTGGTATGGGACTAGCCACCCGGTATTTAATTAGGCGGGGTGTTACATTAAAGTATATTCTCGAGCTTCTCTTGTCATCGAAAGGTAATCATTTATTTTTCTTATATATTCAGTAGGTAATCATTCACGTCCTACAAGTCCATGTCATCACAACACCCGAAATTCTATAAATTAAAATCATCTTCAATTAGGTTTTTTTCTCTATAATCCCTTATTTAATCTTAACTCTTTTATTTCACCTATTAGGGTTAATACCACATAAGCCTGAGGTTATTCCGATAATAATAACTCCCTTACTACTGGTCCTAACCTTAAATCATCCTTTGTTCGATTTAAATACCAATATATATATATATATATATATATTTCCCACCGTAACGAATTAAATTCACACTCATTAATTTCCCCCATTCCATTCCATACAAAATAATCTTTTTCGGATCTTAAGTATACCCTACTGCCCTTTTCTAAGTCCCAATTTGTTCAATTAATCATCACCAAATATTTCTTAAAGTTGGGATTTAAAAAAATAGTTAAATAGGAATTAAATCACATTTTCAGGGGGAGTCGATCGATCGATCGATCAGATATTTACCCAGATTCTGCATATGTTTACCTACGGGTTTTAACATTTTTCATCCTCAAAATAATGTATAGACATCTCCAAATTTATGTTCATTTAACTCAGATAATATACTAACATATATGGGCATGTTCTAACGTATCCAAATTAATTAAACATCATCAATATGTATAAATCTACCCAGATTCCATATTCAAACTCAAGAATTCTAGTTTTGACTTTATCATCAATTAAACATGTAAAACCCAAATTTCTTCATCAAGTAATTCATATATTTTACGGAGTTGATTCTAAACTTGGAAAGAGATCAATCCTACACAATTCTCATTTCAAATATTCATAAAATATTATCTTAATTCATATCACTTTTCAGAATTTTCTAAACAACCTAACATGAACAATATACATGCTAGAATTTGCAATAGTTAATCACTTGCCTCTAATTCGTGGATCTTAACCGTTGGGGAAGATAACTCTATTGTGTTCCTTCATTTTCTAGTCACTCTATAGTGGTGGTGGTGCAAGGTGCCTTTGGCCTCTTGGCTTCCCAGAGGTGTCTCTTCATTTCTAGAGAAATCCCTTACTCTCCCCTAAGGCTTTATACCTAAGTTTGGTGTATAAACTATGAATCTACCACCTTTTAGACTTATAAATACTCTTCAATTTTCGTGGTTACTATTCACTTCCCAAGTAAAATGACCAAAATACCCCTTCTGGGTGTCTATTCGGTTCCAAAGTGTCTTGAGACCAAATCAAACACCCAAGTAAACTTTTTTTACTATTTAAACCCTTCTAGACACTTTGACGCATTCAAAACGACCATTTAGATAACATAAAAATATTTTACTTTTATTTCCATTTAATTATAGTCTCGACACGACTCACACGCGCATCCCGACTTAATTATCATAATTGTCATATTCGTCACTCGTGACAATTTATAAAAATCACTATCATTTGTAAATTCATAATCATATATATTACTTTTGATCACAAGTAACAAAATTCACATATTACTTTATTCCTGAGTTATATTTAAATCCGAATTAATTTTCAATTATCCCATAATTAAGTCTAATTTATCCCATTTTAAAAAATCATTAAAAATTATGGGGTGTTACAGAGAGGTTATGATCGGGATACAAGAATGTCACCAAATATTAATCCTTGCGCCACTATTAACTTTCCAATGAACATTTTTTAATCTTGTTTCTTACCTCGAAGACGCTATTCCATATCTAAGAGCCCTTTATAGTTCTTGGGACATCCCAAAAATCGATGTTTGGGAAATGAAGAGTCTTTAAAACTTGGGTCCAAGAGAATTTTGTTTTTGAATAAGCCGCCACTTTTTTCTGGATAAAAAATAATTATATGAGTCCCAAAAATATTCCTCAAATCCACCCCCAAATGTTGTGGCATTGCAATAAATATTGTACAATGCAGTGTAATAATGATAGAATACAATACTTTATTGTTATGCAAGCTCATATGATAGATGATTTTAGAAATTTATTTGGTACTCATAACATTTTTCTTGAATAAAGTTACAATATTCATCCTTTCCCAATAAACAAATATAAGACCACCTTCCATGTTATTCCGAAAGATGGGATTTTAACTCTTCCAATGGGTACCATTGTATTTGTTGTGATTGCTCCAACAAAATTTTGATATCTTGGAGTTCATATTCTTTATTGTTATGAGAGCTTATTTACCAACTTTATTAGAAATCTTTTCCTTCCACACTTAAAGATTATAATTAATTTTAAATTGAAGTCAAAGTAAATTATCTCTTTGATCTACCCCAATAAATCGGGAGACTTAAGATAATTTTTATTTTGAAGAGTGTGCACTCCACAAAAATCTACAATTACAGTTTTACAACACATCGGGAGTGATTTTGTTGAATATTAACCCCAATTCTGACGATTTAATGAGCTGACCAAAAGTTTCACAACAGGAAGTGAGAATACTAAAAAGATCTATGCATTTATATGGATTAGCTTTGTAAAATAATATAAACTCATCAATAAAAATCAACTGTGATTTATTGGGCCACTTTTTAAGAACGTCATTCCCTAAAGGGTGTTAAAATGGAGATCATTATGATTAATCTAGAAAGGAAATCGATAGGGAGAAAGAGGGTCCCATTGCCTTAAACCCTTAAAGGGAGTGAAAGGGGAAAGATATGCATCGTTGACACACACACACACACAAAATTGAACTTTGGTGAAGTATAACTCAATCCATTGGATCTCTTAACTATAAACCCCCACTTTTTCATGAGGGAAAGAAAGAAATTCATTCCACTCAGTCAAATGCTTTGTTCATATCCAATTTTAGAGCACAAGCATGAAAGTGATCTAAATATCTTACGTAACTAAACAGATTAAATAAAGTGAATACTAATGGTTCTACTAATAATAGGAAAATCATTGGTCCACGCAACATTAGTGTCAATTATTCTACAAATTTTCTTCATTTTCCATCTCTGAAATGTTGTAGCATGAAAAGACTTGGTGTTTTTCTTCCCCCATCTTAACAATTTGAGACAAGATCGCATACCCCAATACTTGTCATTTTTCTTCCAATTATTACTAAGTCGAGAAGTGAGAGAGTGATACATGTCCAACTCAAAATCTTTTACTGGACCATTTTGAAGATCTTCTAGTTGTTTCTTGATTTATAAATCTCATGGTCTGATTTTTTGAATTTCCTCTTTCTTCAATCAACAAATTTTTCCTATAACTCTTGAGATTGTCATTAGTTGTATTAATTTGGATCCTTTTGGGTTCATATTCTAACCCTCCTCCACTAACTCTACATAATCATCCTCTTCCTGGAAGAAAGATTCAAAGTGGAAACCTCATTTTATTTTGGAACCGATGACAGGGAGAACTAATGCAATGCCATTTGTAAATTATATTCTCCAAGAGTCATCAATGAAATATTAATCTAATATCTCTTTTACATGGGCTAAACCCCTTATCCTATTCATTGAGGTGAATCAACACCCATTCCTTTAAATACTAATACGATTGCAATTAGCTATACAATAAAAAAAAAATAGAATTTTGCCTGATACATTTTTTATCAACCCATACTTTTCCATATCATCTACAATTCCATTGAATTCCTCCAAGAATATCTAGGGATGATATAATTTTTCTAGTGACAATAAACCAATTCCATTAGATCTTTCGGAGATCAAAATTTGAGTTGCCATACACGACCGTTGTTCTCTTAAATAATCATCATTTTAAAGAGAGGTGGTGAGATAATAAAAACATTGGAAACTTCTATTAAACTTATATTTAAATATGTGTTCCATAAAATCACAATACCCTTGGCTAGACCATTTGATTCTATAGAGCGGCTATCATCAAGCCTAATTAACTTCCAAATATTTTGACTCTTTCCTTAGTTTTTATTTTTTGAGACAAATAATGTTAGACTTGTATGGGACACACACGTTCTTTAGAGTTTGAACTCTCAAGGATTTTCCAATACCTTGATAATTGCAAACTATGAGGATCATTGAGAAGTTGGGGACATTATTAGGCCCACTTCCTATGCCAATTCTGCAGTATCATAATACTCAACTATTTCAACATCTAATTTGGATGAATTTCCTTCGTTTGGTATTCTTTATGATTGTTGTGTGTTTTTAGTGAATTTAAAGGTTACTTTTCTTTTTTTTATTACTTTTGAAAGGCCTAAGGGTGTTGGTATTGTCAGAGTCTAACTTCCTCTTTTGGGATATACTGCTAAATTGAGAGTTAAGTCCAAAGATCTCTCAAAAGCATAGTTGATTGATAGGCAAGCAATTTAGTTAGCTATATGATTAGGTTCGACTAAAAGTGGGTCATTATCGTCTTTTATGATTTTTAGTCATTTTTAGTATTTCTTTTATTTTTGTATTCATTGTATTTTCCCTTTTGTTTAGTATTTAGAGGAAGGAAGGTTAATTGGAACTTAAGGGAATAATTGTAATTAGATACTTAGGTTAGAGGCCAAGCAACATCTTTCATACAAATACCCTTTTGTAGCCTCATTTGGGGCATTCTTCCACATTTTGAGATATTGATTAGAGAGCGTTTGAGAGAGAATTATCTTTTCTTGCTCCATTTTGACGTCATTTACGTCAATTGAAATCAGAGCAGAGTCACTCCACTGGTTGTTGTTGTTGTTGTAAAATAAAAACTCGTAAACAACATCAAGGTGGGTTCAAGAAAATATGACCACCTCCACGAAAAACCCTTTCGATCAAATCATAGGAGCCATCAACCAATTGAAGGTTCAAATGGATGAGATGAATGCATGAAATCCACCACCAGCAACCACCATGGATCTCCCCCACACCGCACCAGTAACATCTCAAAAAAAACTAACTCTCCAAGATCAACCCATTTTACACCCTTACCATAAAAAAACCTTAATTTCACAAACCCTAACCCCAATCATAACCAAGAAAGTACCACCACCGAAGATGGCCCCCTTCCACCACCACCTGCTGGCCAGACTACCAAAAAAGGGCCAAGATTAAACTACTAACCCGACACAACCTTTTCCCCTGCCGAAACACAACTCTAACCCACCCGAAACCCTAAACTCGCAAGCGCCTACCCCGATCTTGCCGTACCCTGCCAAAATCCCCCTACCGCCCTCCGGGTATTCTCTCTGAAGACTAAACCTGGATGACCTAGTTCAAAGGCAATCGGCCTCGATTCAAGGATGGATAACTCTACTCCAGTCGCCCACTGGTCTGGGACCAATCCTCGCTCTCGGTCAAGACCCTCAAAGGTCTGGAACCTTCACTACAGGACTTCCGCCCGCCCAACTGCAACTTAATGCCTTCTTGGTCACTTCCACTCTAATTTGTGTTCAGATGGTACCTCCCAATATTGGATCACACTCTCCGACTCTCACCGAGATGATTCGTGACATCCGGCATGCCAAGGGATCAAATTCAGCCCATTTTCAGCCTCAGGTAACATTTCTAATATCAAATAAACCCTACATGCACCTTAACCCCAATCTTGAACCTCAAACCCTAGAATTTTCATCCTCTTACATTCATAATAATTTCACCCACTAAAATTCACCCCTATACCTCCTCCTCCACCACCCAGTATATCAATACACCACCATATGCCACACCTTCCCCCACCCCGAATTCTTGTCCCATCCCACTCCCTACCACCACATTTACCCAATTATCCCATTCCATCCCCACATGACTGCCCCTTTCCTTCTATTTCCATTTACCCTCTCCATCACACCAAAAAACACCTTGAAAACCCCCACACCCCCGTTCCATCTGTTACCACACACCCCACCCACCCCATTCCACTTTCCCCACGCTTTTGCCCCACCTATTCTACACACCTCTACACCACCCGGGCACCCTCTCCATGTACCACATCATCAACCCCCATGGGATACCCATTCATTTCATTTTGCACCCATTGATTCTCATGAGTGGGTACAAGAGTGGATTACCCTACCTCCACATGATGGTCCCCCTTCACCCTGACCCCACTCTTCTCTCGAGTTTGAGCCACCCTCTCTTATAGAGTGGCACACTGATGTTTCTCCTTTCGACTCCCTGGGCCTGAAGGTTAATCCATATGTCCCTCTCTCCAAGCGCCGTTATTTTTTATGTTATTAGAAGGGACATCAAATGAACCACTGCCCCTACCACCAGCCGTTGGTCCTAGCTCCACCTCCTTCTCCACCACGGGAGACTCTTCCATCTCATACCACTCCTCCCGTAGCTCCAATTCCCCCACTAACTCCTGGCCCTCCTCATCCACCGCCTCGAAGATGCCCCCAATGCACCTTACTTCTCGAACCTCCTCCAGGCGATGATGATCTAGATGACGATGCCTTGGCACTTCAGGATGGTGATGCCATTACTCAGTTGGCACTTTAGTTACTCTCATGGAGTATACAGGGTAACATTACGGTGGATGTACCAATGTTTGACGGCCACTTACATCCCGATGTCGTCATTGACTGGCTTGTCGCCATGGAGCAGATATTTGAGTACAAATGACTGAAAGGTCGTCGGTGTGTCTTGATAGAGGCTACTAAATTTTGGGGTTATATAAGTGTTTGGTGGAATGACTTGGAGCAACGTCATGTTCTTGAAGGTTATCCTCCTATACATACTTGGGTGGAGTTTCATGCCCAATTGATGTCAGCTTTTATCCCCGTCACTTATGAGCATGAACTATTCTTACGAGTCCAGTCTCTTTGGCAGGACACCACAGTTTTGGACTACACTGAGCGCTTCAAGCTTCTTTGTACTCGTGACCACCTCTGGGAGAGAGAGGAATAGAGGATCAGCATATATATATATATATATATATATATTCATGGCCTACAGGGATATATCCAATGTGGCCTCGCTTTATGTGACATCACCTCCTTTGCTACGGCAGTGGAGTACGCCATTAAAGTTGAGACTTTTCATCGGATAGATCCTCCTCCTCATGGCCGCTCCACGACAGCTCTTTCAGTACCAGTGACTTATACTCCTACTGTAACTCCTTCTACTACAGCTACTCCTCCCACAGTTCCTCCTCCTGCACCCGCTCATCCGGTCACCTTTAAATGCTACAACTGTGGGGTGATTGGTCATCGAGACTCGGATTGTTTACTTCTCGGTCGTCTCGCTCTCCTAGCTTCAGATGATCCTGAGTATTTTGAGTAGGCACCGGAGGATACACCCCAGCCAACTCTTATTACTATCGTTGATGGTGACACTTAAGGCCTTCCGCTCAGAGTTTGAGGATGAACTCTTTCAAGGGGGAGAGTGATGAGAATGAAGGTCATTATCATTTTTTATCATTTTTAGTATTTTTTATTTTTTGTATTCATTGTATTTTCCCTTTGGTTTAGTATTTAGAGGACGGACAGTTAATTATAACTTAAGGGCATAATTGTAATTAGATACTTAGCTCATAGGCCACGCAACCTCCTTCCTATAAATACCCTTTTTTAGCCTCATTTGGGGCATTCTTCCACATTTTGATATATTGATTAAAGAGGGTTTAAGAGAGAATTATCTTTTCTTTCTCCCATTTCACTACATGAAAAAAATCATTTATGTCAGTTTAAAAATTAACGTTATGCCAGACAAATGTAAATTGACATAAATAATATTCATTTATGTCAATTTGGCTTTTAAAGTAAATTTTTATTTAAATTTAATTAAAATTGAGATTAAAAAAAAACTAACCATTTATCTCATATTTATATATAGATGACATAAATACACCTTAATTATTTTACCCTTTGAGTAAAAACTTAGATAAATGGAAAAAAGAAGCGGGGCTTTTTTTTACGTCATTTATGTCAAAAAGATGTATGGGATTAGGTAGGGGGGCCTTAGCACCTTGGATGTTACTAAGTAAGGCGTGTTGGATTATAACCGGAGATGTTTGGCCTATAGTTTATGTGGTCTGGACAAATTATTATTACTTCGATTGGGTTAGCTATAAAGTTCTTTTTCCGTTGGGTAAGTCCACACTACAAGAAAAACAGTCATTTATGTCAGTCAAAAAGTGACATAAATGACCATTTATGTCAATTTTAGAATTTTTCAAAACTGACATATAAAGCCCTGACGTAAGTGTTTGTAAAAATGACATAAATAAGATCACATTTATCTCAGTTCTTAAGAATACACATAAAAACTACAGTATTCAACATGTTTTTAATCACATTTTCATGAAAAAATGACATAAATAACATCACATTTATCTTAGTTTTAGCAAATTTATGAGAGTATTTTCAAAACTGGCATAAATGTTGATATAAAAATTAAAATAAAAAATCATTACTCCATCAATAGACAACTTTTATTTGAGGTTAAATCAACCCTTGTAAATAGATAGTAATCAAGGTCATAAATATCATGAACTTGATATATACGTCAAGACACTTGCAATCAAAAAATATTGATGTGAGCTACATCATATCCAAAAACTAGCTACTATATGAGGTACATGATGATATCCAAAAACCAGCTAACGACTAGTTATCTATGTGATAATATCCTAAAAATAATGATGATACATCACAATATCCAAAACCTAGCATTGAGAACTACATCATAAGATCCACAATATTCAAGCTAGGACGTGTCGAACGTAATACTCAATCAAGTTTGTTCTCAATGCTATCCAACCCAAAATGTGTAACCCTACAATCAAATATAATCAACATAGTTTTCATCATAACACGTTCATCTCAATAAATTTTCATTACGACATAAAAAAAATATAGTTATTCAGAAGTACATAATATATATAATCTGTAATGAACTCAGGGAACTCCAATTGAACTTCATTTAGCTCATTCAATGTGTACGTATCTTTATCGAGCAATCTTCTCATCTAAAAAATTGAAAATAGAATTGAATTTATTATTACAGTATATAATAGTTAATAACTAAACAATATTTTATATAATAGGAGAAAAAGATAAAACATTGGTAACATGGCTTTGTTTCAAAAGGTATGGAAGGATTCTCCATTAAGTACTCATGAACTTCAACACAAAATATCCGTAATGAAGATTATCATTTCCTTGTATTGGGCCCTAATTAACACAAAACATTATTACCATGCAAATAATAAAAGAGTACAAGTTGAGAAGATTTTTTATACAACACAAATAACTATAAAAAGTTTAAAAAAAAATTGGGCAGAGTTTCCTCTATTTATAGAACTATCCACCATGTTTAAAAAATATAAAATACACCAACAAATATATACGGCTGCTATATATACCTGTTATATATATATATATATATATGTGTTATTGCGCCAAAATAAATCTTTCGTATCGACTGGCTATCTTATGACGGGAGACACAACAAGTAGGTGTGAAGCCTTTAAAAAATCCCAAACAAGCTTTCTTCATTCGCACCTTTTAGCCTCTGTCGTTAGAGTAGGTATACTCGGTTTCGGGTTGCCTAAGCAGAAGGCACGGAATTAGTGATTCCCTTGCGATCTTTTCTTTCGAATCAGCGCATGAATATATATATATATATATATATAGTTTTTTAGGAGAGATTTTCAAACAAAAAGCTTCAATTTTCAGAAGAGATTTTCAAGTTGAAGCGCAAGCTTGAGAAAAATAACTCAGTCATATCGCATCTGGGTAATTTGCAGGATCAACTTGATTCAGCACAACGCGATATCAAAACACGAGAGGCCAGTCTTGAAATGGAGAAAAAAAGGTGTTGGAGATACAAAAGCAAGTAACTGGGTTAGAAACTCGGATTTTTTACTCAAATTGCGAGATTAGGACATTAGGGGAGGAATTAAAGATAACCAGAGAAAAACTTAGGGTGTCAGAGGAAGATATTTCTAATTTTAGTGAACGTATATATATATATATATATATTCATGAGAGATTTGAAAATAAAAGGCTTCAGTTTTTAGAAGAGATTTTCAGGTTGAAGCGCAAGCTTGAGAAAAAGGACTCAGTCATATCGCGTCTGGGTAATTTGCAGGATCAGCTTGATTCAGCACAGCAAGACACAAAACACGAGAGGCCAATCTTGAAATGGAGGGAAAAAAGGTGTTGGAGATACGAAAGCAAGTAACTGAGTTAGAAACTCGAATTTTTTACTCAGAATCCAAGATTGGGACATTAGGGGAGGAATTAAAGATAACCAGACAAAAACTTAGGGTGTCAGAGGAAGAGATTTCTAATCTTAGTGAAGGTACTCATCAATTTCTTGATCAGCTTGAGTCGAGTCACAGAGATATGGCCTTGTTGGAGTCAAAGCTTGATTAAAAAAAGGATGGTTTTGGAGATGTAGGAATAGTTGTTAAGGTACATTGTTGATGTATCATATCGTGATTGTGATATTAAGGAATTTAATGCTGCATTTCATAATGCCCAATATTAAAATTTATAGTTTGTTAAAACAAAAGAAACTCCTAGGAAAAAAGATTGGAGATTGGGAATTGCAAAGCAAGTCACTATAAAATGAGATCAAGCAATGTAAAGCTGAGAAGATTGAGATGAAAGGTTTTCTTGAAGCCCAACAGATAAAACTGAAGGCTTAAATGGTTGAAAATGCAAGATATTAGACTGTTTGAATAAAACCCTAGAAATACTTGAGTTAAAATATGATGTGTTAATGAGGCGAGGGAAATTGACATTGACTAAAAAAAACATCATTTCAACCCATCTCCGGAATCCAACGGCATCCCATCATCCAAGGCCATCATTTCAATCCACAAAACCCATGAATATATAACAACAGCATACATGTTATATAACAACAACTATATGATAAAATTTACCTTAATTCAACTCCACGATTCGTTTTGTCTTTTCCCATCGATGTTGAATGTGTTAATCCCAGTACATATAAAGAGAATTCAAATTTGTGTATTAGGAGACCACAATAATAATATACTCATAATGCATGTCAAACAAAATTAAAAATTATATTATACTCACCCTATGGTATTGAAATCATTGAGATAAGCAAGCATTAACATAAATTTGGAGCTAAAGAAAATGCTCTAACCATCATATGGTACTAATATCGTTGTAAAATTTTCGAATAAATTTCATCTTCCCGAAATCAAATGTCTCTTTTAATCGTGGAAACACATTAATGAATCAATTAATTTACAGAAATTCTCAATGAATGATTATTTACAATGCAATACAAGATGTAGTTGGATTGATATCACACTTTGTTAAACACTGAAGAGTACGTGGCTATATACATCACACTTTTATATAATCTAACATAAATTGTATACCATTCATCTCATCTTCGCTAAAAATGTTAAAAAAGATGAAATCACCGATCCAAGTGTCTAATCACAAAACACAAAGTCATTGAGTGTATAAGAATATTCAAGAATCCATATAATGATTTTATTAACAAACACTTGTTTGATCATATTTTTAAAAATGGGAATTTCATAAAGAACACCACATAATTTGATAATATAGTACCACAAACATGCACTGACCCCATTTCAAATGAGAACCAAATGAGGGAAATTTAACCAATTACTAACTAATAATCAAATGTTATTTAAACATTTCAAGATAATCCAAAACAAAATTAACTCATAATTCCACCCTGATACACAAACACATACAACACGCTTAAATTAATTGCAATCTATAACACTGAACATCAAGGGTGATACACACACAGTGACAGATCAAGGATTTTAATTCAGGAGGAACGAAACTGTAAGGCTGAATTTTTTTTTCACAACTCAGGCAAAACATTATTTACATGTTAAAATTAACCAGTCTTACTCGAAAGAAACCCGAATATGACAGGTCTGACTAAAAAAAACCAAATATGATAGGTCTGACTCAAAAGAAACTCGAATATGAAAGGATACAAGCGCGATACCGCAAAATTACATATTAGAAACTAAAAATCTTAACCAAAATTCAAGTACTAAGCACTAAATAAATTGACCCTACATTTCTAAACATCTAAATATCATACATTAAGCATAACATTTTGCATTACGTAACAAACTAAATATTTTACATTTAACTTAAATATTTTAAGTCAATCGGGATAATTAATGTTTAGTCCCTAAGAGCTAAGTATATTTTACATTTAGTCCACCTTATTTTTTTAATTTTGCAAAGACTCCCTTGTTTACTTTTTTGATATTTTTTTCTTAAAGTTTAGGATAAGAGGAAAAATAAAGTTTGTAAGTGTTTTATACAGCGAGGGATCTTTTGGAACAAAATAAAAAAAATTGGACTATATATTAATTAAAAAATTGAAGATGGACTTTTCTTCGAATGACCCTACTTTTTTTTTTTTTGCAACAAGTCATTAACCAAAATTATTAAACATTGAACATATAAACTGAAAAGCAAATAAAATTACGCTTGAAACTAATGACACTCAACTATTTCTTTAATATTTGTATTTTCAAAAGAAAATGACAATATATAAACTGAATTTATAATAGACACAATTCTTTAAAGAGTATTATTGCTAATAGTTATAATAAATCTAAACAAATAAAGGTCTGAACAATGCTTGGCACAAACATAACTATTTACTAATGTAAATAAAAAATAGTTGATAAAGCAATATACCCAAATTCTCTATGTGCAGACTGGACCGGAGTACAAAACAGGAGAAGAGGGAAGGCATCCCAACAGCAAGCCTGATAAGAGACAGAAAATGAAAAGTAAGAAAAATCTATTAGGTTTTCAAACAGAAATATTACAAACACATATACACAAATCAAGAATAAATCGCATATACACAAATCGCACACACACAAATCAAGAACAAATTGCATAAACACATAAACACATATGCACAAATCGAATCCATATATATACACAAACTTTTGCAAATCCATATTAGGGCTTCTTGTACCTGATTGATTGAAGCTCGTCGGCATCGGAGTTGATGTGATATGTGAGAGAGCTATACGTGTGTGTGTGTGTGTGTGTGTGTGTGTGTGAGAGAGAGAGAGAGAGAGAGAGAGAGAGTTGTACGATCGGAAGAGAGAAAGACTTGTATGAGAGTGAAAGAGCGGGGAAAGTTTTGAGGAGCCAATTTTTGGAGCGAGAATGAAAAAAAAAAAACCTGCAACTTTTTTCCATTTATCTCAATTTTTACTCAAAGGGTAAAATAATTAAGGTGCATTTATGTCATCTATATATAAAAATGTGATAAGTGATTTGTTTTTTTATCTCAATTTTACTTAAATTGAAATAAAAATTTACATTAAAAGCCAAATTAACATAAATGAATATTCTTTATGTCAATTTACATTTGTCTGGCATAACATTAATTTTTATCGCGTGGAGAGCTAAGACACTAAAAGATAAATAAGAAAGATTGAATGGCGTATATAAGAGGCAATGTTCCCATTTTCCAAAAATCGTATTCCGATGAAGAGATCGTTTCACCATATATTTTCGTCCTTTCAACATAGTATGCATGAATTTGTGTTTCAATGCATTTACTCTTTATGACACACATACCGAGAGAATAGCCATAATTCGAGTGATTAGTTTGTGAGAGCATCCCATGAGCATTTGAATCAAAATGAATTTTTGAAAAGCAGCATAATGATCAATCGGTGGAAATTTGAGATTAATTTTCGGCTTCGCACACACACACGAGATATTGAGACTATTTTGAATATGAATTTATGGTGAATATTTTTCGGAAAGTTTAAATTGTAAATTTTTAAGTATTTTAATTTTTCATGGAGTCTAAGTCGAATTTTGTGGGTATATTCATTGCAAACCTTCACGAGACAGCACTCGTCCTACTAGGGTAACCTAGGGGTTTAACGGCTTGTTGCATATGCTAAATGCAATCGCTTGCCTGCGACAAACGTATTCTATCCCAATAAAATGTTTAGAAGAGTTGTGATGTTATTCCTTTTCTTTTACATTGCTCGGGATGCGTAAAGTTCTAACTGAGGGGGATTTGATCGGGCATAAATATTGTATATTTATCCCCTTAATTTCGGTATCTTTGTGAACCCGAGTGGTGCAATTGATATGGATTTAATTCGTAATTATGCTACTAATCTTCATTGGCAAGTATTTCATGTTTTATGTTTCTCTTATGTGTTTTACAGGTAACGTATACAAGCGGTGCGAAAGAGAAATCGAAACAATGAAAGAAAGGCAAGGAAGGCAAGTTCAATGGCATTTTCATAATTTTGCAGTCTTATCTCAGGGGTGGGTCCAACTGCAAAGTTGAAGAGCTCGGAACAATGATAACATTGGAAAAAATGGCACCCAAATTCGAGCTACAGTTAAGGAGTTGTGATCATTTGAAATTGAGAAAAAATCCAAGAAAGAAAAGAAGAAAGCATGAAAATATTTCTAAGTGTTGAATTTTTAGCAAATTCCCCAGAACCACAGAATGAACCGGTTCGGGAGGGAACTAGTTCAGGGTACCTGATGCGCGAATTTCACTTGAATGCTGATTGGTCCAAAGAGTTCTAATAGGTTACAAACTCTTCTAAAACGTATTTGTATCTTCATAATGACTTAGAAAAGATAGTTCTGAATAGTTTTTTATAGAGAGAAAAGGAGAAGAATACCCTAGGAACATAGCTTTGATTTGGTGCTTCAAAATCAATTATTTTCGGGTTTGATTACAAATTTTAATTCAATTTTCATTCTCTCTATTATTGTTCTTTCATGTTTCAGTATACTTTCATCATGATTTCTTTCACATGCAGCGTACTTAATTTATGCATAGTTAGGTTCAATATGTCCAGCTAGATTTTTTAGGGTTGGGATACATGAACTCAACCCAATGTGAGAGTTGCATGTGTATAAAATCAATCCTCTAAACTTAAGGGTTTATTGGATCGTGTTGAATAGCGAGCACAACCATTGTAGATATTTGGATCTCATTTGGTTTGGGGTAATCAGGATGCTTCAGAATGCAATGCGAGTGTAGCTATCGCGATACCTCTTTACTCATCCACTAATTACGTATGGTGCAATCTTGAACCTCATATATGTAATGCTTGGGAGTACTAAAGTCTGGGTCTGATTAATCACTTAAATTTACGATTAATTTTATATTAGCAACACACTAGGGTTGAGGGATTGTATTCCCGACCTGTTTTTCTCTTCATATTTATTACTTCATTCTTAGCTATTAATCCTTGCTTAATTCCTTAGTTCCATAGTTTTAATCTAGTTTTCTTTTACTTAATAGGATTATTCGCAAATCAATCATCTTTTCGGGTTTTTTAGAGTTGAATTTAGGTTAATCGTCTGTCCTTCCGTCGTCACGATTTTCTCGTCCTATTTCCCTATGGAGACGATCCCGACGTACTGGATTTATTACTAACACGACAGGCTTGCACTTGAGCCTGGAGAGTGCGCACTTTAGAAATACATTCTTAGTTGTGTCACTCGGCTGTGATCTGGCCGAGGTTAGTCATTTTGAGTAAGAGGGTGTTACTTTGGGCATATCAACTGTTACCGGGGTGTTATTGGGTTGACTGATTTTCAGTCAAGTTGGGTTGTTTTATATTAGGCTGGGTGTACGGGTTTGTATTTGCTTAGTTTAATTCATTGTGGACTTGGAGGACTGTAATCTATAACTTGCAATCAATAATAGTGGACTTGGGTGGGTGTGTTATCCTGGGACTAGGAACACGGGGTTTACCACCACGGTGGGTTCCTCGAGAACAAATATTGTGTCACACTCTACTTTTCATCATCACATTCTTAAAGGGAATTATTCTTTACATCTAGCATCACCACCTTTTACTTACTAGTATGCGTGAGTGTTTTCTCACTTAAAATTTATAATAGATTTTGTATCAAATATTCAAAAGAGTTGGGGAATTTTTAAATAACCTAATACGCATTAGCGAGTACCCTTTGGTCCTTTCTAGTGACCGTTAGGTCTTTACAACTAAAATGATCCGTGAGTTAGTACAACCCAAGTTTCAACCAAACAACATGTCTCTCAAGCAAGCTCATAAATATTACAAGACTAATAAAAATCAAATTATTAACAAAAACATATTGCCATTAATAGCTAAGACTAAGATTGATTTGTACATGGGTCTAAAACTAAGAGTTTGTACAAAAACAGATTTCTAAGACTAATAGAAATCAAATTATCAACAAAAATAGATAGAAAAAACAAAGTCTGTACAATTAATGGGTCTAAGACTAAGATTATTATGTACTCATATAATAGTTAACAAGTTATTGCAATAAAAGTGAAACACGTGAAGATAAATTCTACACCTTATCTATTAAACTTATATTTTTATAACCAGTTATCACTAATTAAATATTATCATGAGTTTTATTAGGTACAAAATCCAACCATAAATTTCGTAATTAAAAAAAAAGAAAAAAAGTTATAGACTACGAATTAAGGTTGAACGAATACAAAATCCAAATAAAGTTGAGTCACAAGGACAATATCATATAACTATTAGGGAATGAATTAGGGCTGAACGAATACAAAAAACAAATATCTAAAGCTGAACAATTACCCAAACAAAATAGGGAATGAATGTTTTAAACACTTACTTGAGTTCCGGTAACAAAAGACGACGATCGTGAGAAGAAAAGGAGAGAACGACAATCATGAGAAGAAAAAGGACATTTTGTTTTTGTTTTTCTGACCTTGAGATATCATATTACGTTTAGACCGATTTGTAGTCGAGCATGTTTTTTTTGTTTAAAAAAATACCAAAACGATATCGTTTTGGTTGACCCCATAAAAATGCCTTCTAAGGCTCATTTAAACGTCAAAAAATACGTTTGTTAACGCCTTTTTTCCAAAAAAATGTTGAATAAAGTTGACCACGCCTAGGGGCCAAACTTGGCGTATCTAAAAAACCTCGCGCCTAGGAGCATTTTTTAGAACACTACCTACCGAGCATGTTCGATATCTATCTTGAGTTGGGAAATATGGGCTTTAAGTTTCTCAAGAATCTCCAATGATGCTTGCAGATCTCTCGTAAGACTAGCCACTTTATGTGAAAAACATAAAGAAACTTTTAAATTTTTGAGTTGACACACGGAGGCCTCACACCCTCTCGAAACTGTCAAATATTTTTCTAAAGCCAACACCCTAAGAGTCAAATTTTTATTTTTAGTTTTAGTTTTTAAAGACTCTTTGTAAAGATCGGCATAAGCGCGTTGGAGGCCACTTTATCCTTCACTCAAAATATCATCTCCCTCACTCTCTCCAGAATGGTTCGATATATTGTCTAAGTTATCACATTTTGAAATGTCCTCACTCGCATGGGACAAACTAGAAGTACGAATGTGATTGGCCATGAACACACAGAAATTAACTTCATATGGCGATTCATCCCCAGAATCCACCGACTCAACATCACTATCGCTTAGAGTGGCATTATATGCAGCTTTGCCTTCATCATGTCTCTTAATCCTAGCGGGACACTCATGGGATTTATGTACTTTTCCCTCTCACTCATATCATCTCTCCAATTCAGTATTCCTAGGGTAGTCACCTCTAAATCTTCATTGATCATTCCCAAAAACATTCTTTCCCACTTTGACATTTTTTTATTTCTCAAAACTTTTATTTTCTACTTTGGAAGAATTCTGATTTTATAACTTGAGAAACTTTATAAATTTTTTCGTAAATACAGCAAGATCATCTAGATCAAAATCAAACTCGAAGTCCAAAAATCTCCTCTTTTTTCTTTGATTGAGCTTTCAAAGCGATCCCCTTTTCTTTATTCTTATGAGTTTGGGGGAACATATCTATTTCGTAAGTCTGAAGGTCTCCTACGAGTTCTTCTAACTTCAGAGTATCTAATATTCCCAAATAATTATGGACTGTGGATTTCTCTCTAAAACAGGACAGAAGAGATCTCAAAATTTACTTAACTACCCTTGTCTCAAGAATTCTCTCACCCAAGTTAAATCTAAAGTTCACAATATCTGACAAGCATGCATAAATTCATCAAATGTTTCGAACTCAAGAATGCTAATAATATCAAATTGAGTTGTGAGATTCTGAAGTTTAGAAGCTTTCACAGCGTTGGTACCCTCTTGACTAAGTTGGCAGATATCCAATGCTTCCTTAGACGTGATACACGTCATAATACGATGAAATTCGACAGCTGCGATTGCACCAAATATTGCACTTAAGCCTCGGGAGTTAAAGTCACTCCATTTGAAATCATCCTCAGTCCATTTAGTGACTAGTTTGAGGCTTGTGAAATCATCATTAGTCATAGTGGATGGTGTCCATCCTCTTTCAACAACAATCCAGACTCGCACGTCAATCGATTTTAGTACCAAACTCATTCAATCTTTCCAATATGCATAATTCCATTAAAAACAAGTGTCATTTTATATTAGTTATCCATATAACTACCAAGATTCATCTACGTAACTTGTAGAAATTTGATACCAAAAAGGAGGTCCCGGTTATATGAATAAGTCGTAGAGTAGAGCAAGCACACACAAAATCAAATTCTATTTAGACCAAATTTTATCTTGATTAAATTAGGCGATCATGCAAGATATTTGAATCTAAATGAAGCCAAGCAAACCAACACCAAACCAAAACAAGTAGAAGATGAGAAAAAAAATCCATTTTGGGCAAAACTTATATTCAGCATTGTTTTCAACAAGACAGACAATTACAGACTTACAAAAACTTAGAGATCTACTAAGAGACGCAACAATGTCTTCATGTTTTCCACAATAAACGATGTAAATCTAGCATCATCCCATGGCAAACTCCTCTTTCCACGGTAGACACCAATCATCCCCAGGAATCGATATTCCTTTCTTCTTTAGTCATAAATAATCAACTCCACAAGGTTATCAGTAAATAAATAACTCCACAAGGTTTTGAACATGGAATGTATTCTTCATGATTTGGAAAAGTGATCTCATTGGATTAAAAAGATAAAAAGAGTTTGATCACAAAAGGAACTCTAAAAGGTTTAGATAAAAAATGCATCCCCGCATATCTATTTATAAGGAGAAGTATCTCCAAGAGATAGGTATGAAAGATTGCACTTAAAATCTGGTAAAAAATAAATTTTCGCGTACTCGTTCAAATGACGTACCCTTTCTCGTTCAAACACACTTCAAATGACTGATCCAACGAGAATCGGAAGTCTTCCAAAAGATTGGACCATTTATCTCGTTCTACCGAAGTCTGAAGTGTTCTAACAAGGTATAGGAACTCTTTTGAATGGCATCCTAATGTTGTTCTAAGGACTTAGTGAAAGTTTTTTTTTTAAAAACTTTAAAGTCATTTCGATTAATTATATTAAGTTTTCAAACTCTGTCAAAAATACCCCTGAACAAAAAAAATCCGGAAACAACCTCATAAACCTTCTCCGACAAATGTAGTGACGATCAATCTTCAATTGTTATGTATGATCACTAACTCTTCTTCACTTGAAGTCTTGAGAATGTTATAAAGGTACAGTGGGGTGTAACGAGATAAGCCAAATTAAAATAAATGACGAGTAATTATAAATCTTTTTTTTACAAACCCCCACTTCAAAGGCTTTATGACATCAATTATAACCCGAATCCTAAGAAATTTTTCCCCATCCAGTTCCATCTTGGCTAGTGTCAGCATCCATCAACTCGCCAAGTTTATTTCCAATTCTTTTGCTAGTATTTTCTTCCATTCGGTTGAGAGGTAAGTTAACTCGAGTCCACACTGGTGTTAATGTAAATTATATTTCCAATGGGGTTGTATTTCCATCTAATTCCTGAATCATTAGAATTTTTTTACCAAAACTCCAAGGTCTCCTATTCAACACGTTGCTCTTATCCATCATATAATTGAATTTGAACAAAAATAGATTCTCTGATAGTTTTTTTTACTTACATCCCCTTCGTAGGTCTCCAAGACAACTTTATTGAAGTTCTCAGTGATTTAAAGCTTGAATTTTTCATTGCTAAAACCATTCCCAACAAGCAGAATCCATTTTTCTGAGTTGTTCGATCATCAATTATTTTGAAACTTTTACGCCTTCGCTTTCTTCATCAGTTAGATTTAATTTCCTTCGGACTTATTCTAATCCATCTACCATTTTATGTACTTTCAAATCTGAAACACTTTTGAAGAGACACACAATCCCACCAAGGTAACCTACGAGAAGAAAAAGATGTCTTGCACAAGGCAAACACAACAACTAAGCCCTATAATACACTATCTTTCACTTGTGGTAGTTAAAGTTGACATTATGCGAGTCATTGGGTAGTGAAGTAATAATGAATTTGTTAAACCACGTGTTGGAGCTAATCTTATAAATGTGTTAATCATCCATTAGGCACATGCTCCAGGATGTTTTTAAGTAGGTCCACTCAGGTCCGAGGCGTGAGGCCAGTCTAATAACCCATATAGCCCTCTAGCTTGGTCGATCTTACTCATGGACAACTTTCTAACCTTGTTGTGGTCATCCTTGTGATGCTTCCCCATTTGGTTCTCATGTGGAGGTCTAGTGGTGGCCTATGGAGAGCTAAGGTCACCCTTGTGCAAAAATCGATTGGGCTCTCTTAGGTTAGAGTCAATGTCTTTTATCCTTGTCTTAGAGTCTGAAGAGTTGTACCTCCAAGGCCACATACATGTTGCCCCTTTTGTTGTTGAAGTACGGTCGCAGATGATATGTCTTTGTCAACCTCTTAGTCTTAGGGCATGCTTGCTACACGTGGGTATCATTTGAAATCCCATATAGCATAGTGAATTAAACAAGTGGAAGTATGTAATTCTATTAGAGTCATTCTACGCCGATACAAAATTGATATATTTGATGCGATACAATGACGTGTCGCACTAGTATTGGCTCGTGTCCAAGCTCCACACGCAATGAAGCCCAGACACAAGCTAATACGGATGCGACACGTCAGTTAGTTGCACAAAAATATTTTAATTTGGTGTGTCAATCTAAAATTATCCATTCTATTAATGTACACTAACATTTACCAATGAGTAGTCCACAGAGATTCCAAGGTTGTATGTCAACCACATCACAAGGTCTCATTTGTCTCATATAATAACATTCACATTGAAAATAGTTTAGTTGAAAATAAAGATAGATCATATGAATTTATTTATTTTATTTTTTTATATCGAATTGTGTATTTCACATTATTAACAAAAATATAATATTAAAAATTACTCCAATTGTGACCCCACGATTACACTCTTTAAAATTTGAAAAGAAAATACTAATAATTCGATGGAGGCAATGCAGGGAAAATCTTATCAACACAAGATATGTTGCTGTACCTGACAAAACTGGAATGCCGGCTCTCTGATGTTACCACTTCTCAATTCTTTCTTATATTAAGAAAAGACAAAAGAATGAGACCTCTTTGAACATACTTACATACAAATAGTACTGGCAAAATTATGGGCTGGGCCTAATTTGGGCGGATCAAATATGGGCTGGGCTAAATGTGGGTTGGGCCAAATGTGGGTTGGGTTAAATGTGGACCGGGCCAAATATGGGCGGACCAAATATGGGTTGGGCCAACCCATTATTTTTCTACTAAATTAAGTATTACAATTCGAGGTATATATAAAAAAAACTTATATTTTACTCATAACTTTTTAAAATGAGTATTATATTTGATTTGTATCTTTTAAAATTGAGCTCCATATTTGATTTTTTGCTTTCAAATATGGGCCTCATATTTAACTCATCGCTTTGAAATATGGGCCCCATATTTAACTCATAGCTTTTAAACATGGGCCCCATATTTAGATGCTTGGGCTAATATGGATTGTTTTATTATTTGGGCCACATTTTGCCACTACTACATACAAATAATCACATTCTAATAGTTGTAATTATTCTGTGTTTTGCTCCATCTTGAATGAGCATTGAGCGTACTTTCATTTGAATTTATGAGTGCGAGAAATCATTAATATATAAGAAAGTATTGTCTTTACCAGAAAACATTGAAAATGCTATGTTAGGGGTTTTGGGAGTTATTTTTTATTGGTTTACAATTTATTTGTCTTCTCTCCTCGGGATATTTCATGACAAAGTTACAAGACTTGAGAATAAACATGTGAGAGGATATTTCATGACAAGGTTACAAGACTTGAGAATGAACATGTTCTGCAATTTGATACCTCCGCCCACATTTTTTTAATATTCCAATCTTACCCATCATCTCTCTCTCTCTCTCTCTCTCTCTCTCTCTCTCTCTCAAAAGAAAAGAAAACACTTTGGTGACCCCCATTTTAAATCAACATTAAGAGTGTTTGATTGATATGAAAAAATTTTACATAAAAAATAATTGTTTAGACTCGTGTTTTGCTCTTATAGTACTTTGATTGCAAAACTTCATATAAGAATAATACTCATTCACGTAACAAGTGCTCTATCTCAAACTTTATTTTTATTAAAAAATATTTCTTATTCACCCACAAAAAAATTAGTTTCCATTAAAAATAAAAAAAGTAAGACTAGAAACTCATATCTTTTTCAGCTCATTTTTCAACTTCACATCCAAATGAATTACTTTTCACGCATTTTCCATGTTCGCAACCAAACAAACCCTAAATGATATATAATTGTACCTACTAGGGTTTAAACCCTACTCACCTCACCTCACCTCATTGGAAACTTAGTGATACCGAGTGAGCTACAGCTCAATAGTTGAACATATTTGAAAAGGGGGAAGTTATGTCTTTGGCATACGGAACATAAGACGTTACTGGCTTAATACGGAAACTCCAAACTAAAGCGCCTGGCACATGAGAGGTATATTTTGCCCCGTCAATGTGTTTAAAAATGCCTTTAACTGCCCGTTAAAATATTTTATTTCATATTTTAAAACAAAAAGTTTAATCAAAGGATGCCTCCTCTGACCAACACTTCCTTTTGCATGTCACAGTTGCTAATAGTTTTAGTTGGTTGAAATCAAGGACATATCCAAAGAGGCAAAGACAGGTCCACCATTTGTTGGCGTACGGACCTGATTTTTTATCAGGCCCCAACAAACCTCATGCGCAAACAAATGAATGGAATTGGTACATAAATCTCACAAGTGGCTGAGAGGAATCCAATTCACAGATATTATGTGATACATCCTCAACTTTCTATATAATTACACAACATCATACAGAAAAAACTTTTAAGGAACCAAATATTCCCGTCAGCAAACACTCCCTAAGAACAATATAAAGTCATACCCATGCTGGGGAGTTCATCTGCTTTTAACGGATCATCCCTCCACAACACTATATGTACAACAATTGTATACTCTAATTATTAATTTGAGGTCCAATTATAAACCCTGTTTTAAGTCACCTGCCTAAATAAAAAATAAAAACTTGGGTTAATTTGGCCTTTTGACACCCACTTGTTATGCCTATTGTAATTCCAGTTCCCAAAGCTTGAATAATTTAAGTTTGACACTCTAAAATGTATATCATGCAAACCTTTGGTGTTCAAGTCATAATAAGCATAACAAATGGAGGCCAAAGTCAAAATTGCCCTCAAAACTTATTGTATCTACCCAAAAACCTTGTGCAAGTAGGTCTGTTCAAGGAGAAATGTGAGGAGTATTGTCTCCTTCATCCGAGTTAAAAGAGAAGATATCGACAGGGGCATTAGTGCAGTCAACCATACGATGATCTTTATGAGACCCTTGCGGATGATCCAGAAATATAACAATCACAGTTATATCATCGTGAAAATGTCGCCGTATACCTTTTTCGATTCTTTTTATATCCTCGTATCTCATTTCTCTTTTCTTTGCAGCCTCCTGCATGGCGGCTCTCACCAATCGTTTCGCTATTCCCTGGAAAAAAATAGAGGAATAAAAGATTAGAATATAAATTTATGGGGCACAATGGTTTTCATTAGGATTTTGGCCCATTTTGTTCTGGCCTATCACACTTTGGGAACCAAAGTTTGCAATAATATAGTTGACCCCGTAAAATGACATTTTGTAACAGGTTCACTAATTATGCTCTTTTTTTTTTTGGGGGGGGGGGGGGGGGGGGGGGGGGGGAGGGATTGTTCTGAGTTATGTTATTGCAAACTTTAGAATCCAAATCAAAATAAACAAGAACAAAAGAAGGGACAGTCCAAATCACGCAAAATAATTCAACTGAAAGAGGAGTAAACATTATAATAATTTGATTTTAGATAATATAGTGCTTAAATTTATCTCTAATGAGTGAAAATACTTATATTATTTTACTTTTAACCTAGGTGTAAATATATATTTCCCTGAATGAAATCTCAGATAGCTTAAAAAGGGTAGTGGGGCCTTACTAGTCTGGGATTTTTTAGGACAATTTCAACAGCTGCATTGTCACTGAGTTGCTCCCAGAGGCCATCGGATGCAAATATCAAGAATAAATCATGTGGTGTTAGATTGCGAATCAATATTGAGGGCTCTGCTGACATTACGGCTCTTTTTAAAGGAACAGGGGATCCATACTGCTGGAAAACAGGATCTCTGTTGAACTCAGGTTTCTTCAGATACACATCTCCTATAGATCTGGACACCTGATTTTAATTGAATGTTTAAGATAAGCTCTCATTCTAATCCAGAAACTAATATATTACGATTATGATCATCTTTGCCATTTATGTAGTTATTATGAATTTATTTCATATATTTCTGCACTTCTTAATGTTAAGGGGGTGATCAAGAAGTTTAACTCATTAATTCATGCATATTAACCATTATCTCATACAGCCAGAACACAGCACAGCACACTTGGCTTCCCCGTTAAAACAAAGAGAAAAAATGATCATATATTTGTGCATATCATCATAACTGACGCAATAAATATCACCTAAAACAAAGAACTGCATATATTACTTGTGTCACAATCAAAATGCTATGCTATTAAAATATTATACACGTCTCAGAAGTTGAGTGCACATTTGTACCTTATACTGGCATGAAAGTGTGCCGACAAGCTAAGATACACCCAATTATAGTATGGAAGTGAACAAAGAAAGCACAAATTGTTACCCAGATAAAAACACATTGAAATTGTAGAGATCAGGGAATATAAGGATTTATAATTACATTAGCAAAACAGAACAAAATTAGTAAAAGGGTACCATTCAAAACATTGTGGAGTAAAGGTTGGGACTAATATGCAAGGGGGGGTGTAAGAGAGAAAAACATCACAAGGACAGTCTAAACTGCAAGAGTCACAGTGATGTAAGTGAAAATGGAAAGACAGGAAGAGTCACAAGTTGAGGGTTTTTATGGAGACGATGGCCAAAAATAGCCTACCAATATGTGATCGTTTGAATATCTGAGTAATAACATACTTACAACCTTGGCCGGACTATGGGAATTGAGTAATTTCAGCAGGCTTGGATTACTTGTGGACTCCATTTTAAGATGGGAACCATTATCATCCAACGATTGAGATCAGTTCGTTCCTCAAATTTGGTGTCTTAAGTTGAGTAGTCTAACATTGCTCATCTCTATGCATGTGAATGATTTGTCATTGCGACAGTCAATATCAATTACCATATCATGACAGGTACTGGAATCAGGTGTGACCCTAAATGCCCATGTGGGTAAAGGTCGTGATGCTTCGTTCTCAATTCTAGGTCGATTAGGTCACAGCATGAACCAAAATCCTGTGTTCATTCCTCCAAGCTGTGAATCTTTTTAATGTTCACTACCCTATTGGAGGGGCTTGTCTCTTGAGCGTACACATGGCTTGTTGTTGTGTGGCCCGCAAACATAAAAAGAAAACATTTTTAAAGACTAAACAGCCTATCCTGCAAATGCATTTTTAAATGCTAAATAAATGTCATTTGAGTGCCGAATTCCCTTTAACAAGTTCTAGTTAGTAAGTTTAAACTTATATAAAGTGGACAAGCCACAATCTAGCTTATTAAGACACTACTCCGTCTATAGATGTGTGTGTGTGTGTGTGTGTGTGTGTACATGAGTAATGCTAAACACACAGAAAATTTGTACAAACTTCTTTATATAAACTGACATGTCAGTGGAAGAGGGAGGAATATAATGCATTTAAGATGTGAACCTCATTTATTCAGACCCGCTACCACATAAGTTTGTAACAACAGTTTCACAGTTTTTGTATTTTTTTTGTTTGTAAGAACACTATATAATGAATAAAACATAGATTACACATAAATATAGAATCAGATTGTACTTTAGTATCTCGATTTAAAGAACTACACACATCAAGATATCGAACCAAAGAACACAGAAGAAATATATACACACAAGTTTTAGAAAATAGTCAAAATTGATTACTATCTACTCATCTATAAAATATAAACATATCAAGATCACATCAAACTACAAATACATCCTATCCAACTGACCACTTACTGAAACTAAAGGCTGAATCTTATAAAAAAAATAACGCGATGAATGCTCCAGATTACAAAGCATAATCAGAACTAAAATATTAATACCTGAATTATGCCCTTAATTCGCCAAACCCCACGAGTCAAAACCACAATATGTGAATCATCAGGATGAAGCGCCTTCACCTCCTTCCTCACCTCCTCAACCGCAACATTATGATCTGTCGATAACCGTTCTGCCACCACATTCGAAGAACTAGCCCCCCCTACATCCGACAATCTACCAAGCACGGCCCTCGAATCTCCCAGATTCGCAACATACAGAACATCATTTGAAATCGCCCCAACAAGGCAACACGACCCAACCGATACAATTTGCGGCCGAGTCATCGATGACTGTTTCACCAAACGCAAAAACTCATCTTCAGTTTCACAAAATGCCTTCTTTATCACGTCTGCAGACAATCCTCCTTGTTCAGATGCAAACTCTGACCAAAAAACAGAACTGAATTAGGATCCATTTGGTTGTCCCCAAAATTGTAAATTAACCCATTTAAATCGGGCTCATTCACGAATTGTCTTATTATTACTATTTGGCTGTAAAAATGAAAAGATTCAAAGATTAACCAATTCATAAAAACTTAAAGTAGGCAATTTCACCAAAAACCTAAAATTGCACAATTTAAATTTTAAAACACAAGCCTTAAATGGATGAGTTTCATATCTATCTATCCATCTATCTATCTATATATATAGGCTGACTGTACAAAACCAATGAGGTGTGGACCCAAATGATGGATAACTAATGGACTACCTCTTTGGAGTGAAAATTAGGGTGAAATGAAAAAGAAAAAAAAAAATCATTTCATCCCAAAACAATGTTTGTTTGGGTTCGCACCATATATATATATATATATATATATATATATGCACACACACATTGAGGCCCTCCAACACACTTGACTTAACACAACAAAAAACACACTTTACTTCGTGTACTGAATTGGGTTGGGTTATTCTAAAAAGTCCGAGCTGTAAGTAAAGTGAGGTGTATTGAAGAAGTTGAATATGTAAGGGTGAATAATTTCATTTTACTTTTGGAAACACTTAGATCTAAACGAATTTGAAATGAATGCATCCAGAATCCATTACTTCCAAATTGAACAACTTACACAAGCAAAGTGGCACATAGGCAATAAAACAAAAAGGCAAAAAGATTTAGCAAAGTAATTTCCTTTAGTAAGATCTAAAAAAAGAAAAGAAATTGTGATTGATTTACTGTGTATATAAGGAAAGAGATGGGCGGTGATGAAACGAGAAGCATCTGGTCCACCATGTCCATCGTAAACTCCGATGTATGTAGCAGATGGTGATGTAAAAACCTGACCTTGATCTTCTAATGAAGAATTGGCTTGAACAACAGCAATCGAATAGTCACCTGAAGCATGTGGCTTTAAGTCCATGTGCCACAATAGCCCATCCCCACCACCACCACTAAAACACCGGTAACACGACTCCAACATCTTCTCTTCTCTTCTCTTCTCTATTCAGGTTCAGACCTGGAAATGGATTTTTAATAAGGGGAGTTCAAATCGGGGAGGGGAAAATTGGGAAAGGTCAGGGGAATGGAGGGAATATTTTTGGGTGGTGGGGTCGCTTAAGAATCGATGGCTTGACGTGGACCATCAAACTCATATATTGTTTTCTCAACACTCTAAAACATGTTCCCTTTAGATTAGACAACCTTCCATTCCATAAAAAAAAAAAATCAATCAAAACGTTGTTTTTATTTCCCAACTAGAAAATTACAACTTTTTTAACTTTTGTTCTTTGACTATCATTATTTTTCAACATGAGAACTATATATGTAAAAGTTCATTTTCAAGCAAAATTTCAAATTTCAAATTTTAAATTTAATAAATAAATATTGTTTCAACTTTCAACATTTATAACTCGAATATTTTTACGTAAACACACAAAATCAACACATTTAGTGCGACACACTGACGTATTGCATTTGTATTAGAGTTTTAGGCTCCATAAAGACCCAATAGTTGTGGAACTCATACACAAGTCAATACAGATGTGACCCGTTAATATGTCGCGCTAATATGTGTCGATTTTGTGTGTCGACTTAGAATCATCCATTATAATTCAAGACACATATCATTGAAATAATAGCAATATATACTCAAATATAAAAATGCATAAACGTTCATTCATAGCCAATAAACAAAATGTCTATTGTTATCGCCTAAAATTAGTACAATGATTATCTTAATATGTAGAAATTATCTACAAATAACAGATAAGAGATCTAATTACTGAAATACAAACTAGAGAAAAAAGTAGAGAGATAAGAGAAAGAGAAAGAGAATCGAATTTATGTAGTTTGACCTAAAATGGTACCTACATCCACATGTGCAGTGTTGTTTGTATTGATTTACTAGGTCAAAGTCATAGATAGGTACTGTGAGTGCAGAAAAGTTCACAATGAAAAGATTCACAAAAGCAATTACAAAAGGCAGAAAGTAAATGAAATCACACATAATAACGATGTACGTGGTTCGAAAACTTGCCTACGTCCACAGAGGGGTTACTTGTTTTCTATTAAGTGTCTCTCAACGATTACAATTTTGTTGTCCCTTTGCCCCATATCAGAGAGTACAATTTATACATATGTTTGTTATAGAGTTTGAGTTGTTTAAAGAACTCCATCATCGTACATGGGTTGGACATGAGGTGCTTGAATATCTCGATCATGATTCTTGGCACCTGATTTGACCATATCCGTGAGTATCCTTCTCTAACTAAATTGCACATGGAGTAATTAAGCCATGATTTGGGCCGGACCAAATAACTCAAGTTATCTTCGTCGGCTACTTTCATGGGCTTGTAAAAAGTGGGCTCCCATAATTGCTTCTGAAATCTTTAGGCTAATAATCATGGGCCCATAGATTTCAACTGGATCGGAGGTCCAGGTCCCTATCATGTAGTGAGAGTCTGTGATGGCATCATTGTAATAACAAGGCTTGCAACAAGGGCACGCTTATCTTAAGAAGGAAAATGAAGCGCCAAAATCTTCTTAGGAAGTCGAAACTCATCATTTGAGTGTTCTGGTGATTAGTTGAGGCTTACTCAAGAGTTTGTTCATTGGTTTTGGTCATTCTTGCGCATAATACATTCCTAAGCTGTTCTCTTGCTTTAAAAGTCGAAGTTTCTCTCTTTCTGTGCTTTCTCAAAGGTTCATCACCGCTTGTAAGTTATAGTCCCTGCCTTTTCTTGGTACTTTTTTTATGTACTAGCTAGTTACTGTAGTTAGGGTTTCTTCTTGCTCAATTCAGTTATGGCGATGTTGAATGGTAAATCTGTAGAAGAATTTAGGTGTAACTATAACATTCCTGAGTGGGTAATTATCGACTGTACCCCCTTTCCCCGTGATGTTCGCAGAGTGGACGGGGGGCACTAGATTCATACACTGTTGATAACTCAAGGAGGTTTGACTTTCCCCCCAAATGAGTTATTTCTTAGATTTTTTAGGTATTTCACCATTGTTCCCGCTCAGCGCTCCCCTAATGTATAGAAGATAGTAAATGGTGTTTATATGATAAATACTCTTTATGGAACAAGACTAGGGCTTGCCGAGATATGTTATTGTTATGTATTCTAGAAAATCAAAGAGGGGTTATTGTATCTAGGGGTGCAACCGGTACGGGTTTTTACCATACCGTACCATTTTGGTCCGATAAAAAATAATTTTGGTTCCATATTATGAAATACCAAAAACCGATTTTACCGAAACCGAAAATACCGTAAAAAATTTGGTTGGTTTTGGTTTTTAGATATAAAAAACCGATTTACCGAATTTACTGTACCGACTTATCGTACCGAATTTACCCTACCAAAATTACCGAATTTACCGTATCGAAATACCATACCAAACTTACCAAATTTATCGTAACGAAATACCGTACCAAAGTTACCGCATATAACCATATCAATTTCCAAATAAAAAATATATTTAAAAAAATATAAATACCCAATTATCATTAAGACCCTTCATTTTTTAAACCAATCTGATCCATTCATTTCTTTTACTATAAATGCTACCAACCAAACCAAACCAAACCCTAAAAAATAAATCAGTCGCTCGCACACAACAAATCAGATCTCTCTCTCTATCTCTCGAGGTATCTTCTTCGCACATCTCCCATTTTCGGCCTTTCCTTTTATATTATTAAGAGTTTCCTTATTCAGTGAATAATTTATGGATGAATGATTTCTGCAATCCCCTTCACGTTTTATTGATTATGATAAACAGTTCATGCCTTAGGCCGAAGGGCTATTCGTACAGAGTTATCAGAATGAACTAATCAGATTATCATTAAATTTTTTTATACACGATTGATGAGCCGTGTTATTCCGAATGAATAAACTGTTGTGTCATTATTTATACATAATTGACGAACAAAGTTATTTTATTTATACACGGTAATCGTGTAGTCCTGAACCCTCTTCTCTGACCTCATTTTCTACATGTTACAATGTGAGCTATGGCACCCCAAAAACTCTCTCTCTTACCCTTCTTTATCTCTATAAAACCCTATCTTTATTTACCCCCATCCCTTCTAAAACTTCTACCCCCAAAAAGAAAACCCCTTTTTCTTTTAAAGAATTAAAAAAGATTCCTAAACACCCACTGATATTCATTTCAAGGAAGAAAGATCACAGCTTTAAGATTTGGGTTTTTTGAATTGGGTTTTTATTGTTTGATTGAATTTGTCTTAAAAGATGTCAATTTTGCCCAAGAGTGATTCTATTCATATAAGGGAAGTTTGGAATGATAATTTAGAAGAAGAGTTTGAGTTGATTCGCGATATCGTAGATGTTTATGCTTACGTAACAATGGACACTGAGTTTCCTGGTGTTGTTCTTAGGAAAATTGGGAATTTCAAGAGCTCAACTGAGTTTAATTTCTATACCTTAAAGGCCAATGTTGATCTTCTCAAGTTAATTCAATCGGGTCTCACTTTTTCTGATGAAAATGGGAACCTTCCAACTTGTGGGACTGATAAATATTGTGTTTGGCAGTTCAATTTTCGTGAATTTAATCTCAATGAGGATGTTTATGCTAATGACTCAGTTGAGCTTTTAAGCCAGTGTGGGATTGATGCTCATAGGTTCAGTGAGCTGCTAATGTCATCTGGGATTGTGTTGAATGATAATGTGCATTGGGTCACTTTTCACAGTGCGTGTAGTCCTGAATGACCGAGTTGAATTGTTGTCATTGTTTATACACGATTGATAATCATGTTATTTATACTCCAAAGGTCAATTGGTGAAAGGTGGTATGGAAGACCATTTATGCTCCGATCACTAGTTTTTTTCAAAATAAAATTTGTAATTTATATTTTTTAGATGTTAATATTTTGAAATGTTTGCATTGTGTAAATAGCACTTCGACCTTATTTTCTCCTTATTCACCCCATACTCCACTTTTTTTAAAAAAAATTAAAATATCGTAGTGATTGGTAACAAACCTTCTTGACTCGGAGTTCATCCCATTATACTTGAACGACCTCTCTACGTAGATTGGATCAGATATGGCCCATTATTATTGAGTTCATCCCATTATTATTCAATTTTAGCATGTTTTATTATTTAATATGATATTATGTGAATATTTATTGTTTGGATATTGTGATGTTAATATTGTTTGGATATTGTGAATATTTATTGAGTGTTTTTATGCCTCTAAATTAATTAAATAAAGTTATTAAGTGATGTTAATATTTTGATTGTTGTCTATATTTGAAATTATGTATTTGATAAAGTTCCAAATTAATTTATAATGTTTTTTTTTTAATTTGTAGGTTTTAATCAACAATGGTTTTGAAAGGCAATATATGTGCGCTCATAGCAACCTCTGAGGTATTGGGAAAGAGAAAATGGAACAAAAAAAATTGGGAGTACGATAATAATGAATATTTTGAGCATTATGCAAAGATTGAGAGCAGGGGACAGATTGAATGCATATATTGTAAACAACTTTTTCCAGAGATTGAACCAACAAATAAACTTTGGGCACATTTGGGAGATTGCGTAGAATGGAATCATGTTGATCGTGTTCAGACTAATAAAAAAAATATGCTAAGCATCAACTAGACAAGTGGTCTGTTAAGGACCTCTTCCCTCAAAAACGCATAAAATTTGCTAAGTTACTAAAAAGGTGGACAATGGGGCTTAATAACACGGATTAGAGTATCAAGTGAGATTATTTTTTGAGAGAGTTTAGAAATAGTGTCTTTTTTGTAAGATGAATTAAATAGTATATTTTTTATTAATACTTCCAAATGTTTCTACTCTCTAACCTTATAATTTGTATTGGAGAACTACATGACATTTTATGTCTTTTTGTAATGAAATATTAAGTATTACTTTCTTGTTTAGCATATCCCTTATTTATTATATGTTGTTACTCATACTTATTTTGTATTTGTTATTAGATGTCCGCGATGGATGAAACAAATAATAATGATGCTGAAATAAGCAAAGGTAGCACTGAAGTGAGTCAAAAACGAACAAAGGGAGGTACTAAAACTGTCAAAAAGTTAAACCAAGGTAGTTCTCTCATTTGGACTCATATGAATAGACATATGCTTGATGGTAAATATATGGATACTTATGATTGTGTTCATTACGGAGCAAAGTTTAGTGCTCCTTCAGCTCACGGAACTACATTGTTGTGGAATCATCTTAAAAGGAGATGTAAGAAATATTTACAATCCGAAATAACCGATAAAGATAAACAAATAATTTCATCAATGGAAGGAACTAAAAAAACTAATTGGAAGTTTGATCAAGATATAGCCCGAAAGACTCTTGCGAAAATGATTATTCTTTGTGAACTTCCATTTAGTTTTGTTGAAAAGGAGGGTTTTCGATTATTTGTCAAAGAGTTAAATCCTAGGTTTTATGTAGTTTCTCGAACTACTATCACAAAAGATTGTTGAAAAATTTATCTTGAAGAACGTGCAAAATTAAAGCATTATTTTATGAAATCCTCTACACGTGTCTCCCTGACCACTGATTTATGCACATCTATTCAAAATTTGAGATATATGTGTTTGACCGCTCATTATGTTGATAAGGATTGGAAGTTTCAAAAGAAAATCATTAATTTTTGTGTCCTTCCACACCCACATAAAGGTGAGGCCATTTCTAAAGCCGTGGAGTCATGCTTGCTAGGGTGGGATTTAGAAAAGTTGACAACAATTACCCTTGATAATGCAAAAAATAATAATAGGTGTGTTGATGATTTGAGAAAAAGATTTAACAAAAGAAATGGGTTATTATTGGGTGGGGAGTTTTTTCACGTGAGATGTTTTGCACACATTATCAACCTTGTTGTAAGGGATGGAATTTTTGAAATTAAGGAGATAGTGAAGCGACTATGTAGGAGTGTGAAATATGTGAGAAGTTCTCCGTCAAGGTTGCAAACATTTAAAATGTGTGCCGCAGAAGAAAGGATATCATCAACAAAGTGGGTATGCCTAGACGTGAAAACAAGGTGGAATTCTACATACCTTATGATTGGTGCGGCAATGCAATATCAAAAGGCATTTGAACGCCTTGATAACAAAGATGATATGTACAAAGTAGAGGTTAATAGCAAAGGAGATGGTGTCATGTGTGAGAGTGATTGGAAGACATTGAAAGCTTTGGACACATTTTTGGAAGAATTCTATCTTCTAGCAAAACATATTTTCGGTTCTCATTACATCACTTCAAATTCTTACTTTGATGAAGTAACTTCCACTAAAGACTTACTCTTAGAATATTTAGAGAGCGATGATCCTTTTTATAGTAACATGGCAATCAAAATGAATGCCAAATTTGACAAGTATTGTGACATTTCTTCTTTAAATTTAGTCTTGGTTATTGCTATTGTCTTGGACCCTCGGCATAAATTGAAATATGTGGAGTATTGGTATAATGATTATTTTTCTAAGGATCACACACTTTCTCAAGTAGAAAGAGAGTGTAAAGTGCCTGACTTCATTGAAGGATTGAAAGGGTTGATGTCACAAATGTATTATCACTACAAGTTGGAAAATGACTCTTTTGTTGAAAGTGAGTCAAGTGTGGTTCATTATGATGATGATATTTTGGGTAATTTAGTTGGAAATGTTGACAAGCGTGCTTTGAAGAAAAGAAAAAATTTCAAATTATTTGAAAAGGAAGGAAAATGTTGAATTGATGAATGATTTGGATCGATACTTGCATGATGGTATAGAGGCTCTTGATGATCAAATTTTTGATGTTTTGACTTGGTGGAAGGGAAAGATTCCAACATAACGTGCACTTGCATTGATGGCACGTGATGTCTTGGCCATTCCTTTGACATCGATTGCTTTCGAGTGTGCTTTTAGTACAAGCAAAAGAGTCCTTAATCCATTTCGTAGCTCTTTGACACCAAAAATGGTGGAATGTTTAGTATGCGCCCAAGATTGGATTAGAAGCTCCACAACTTTTAAAATTGAAGAATCACTTGAAGGCATTGAAGCTTGTATGTATTTTATATTCATAAGTTTTAAGTTGACTTATTTTGTTCACTTATTTATTTGTATTTATTGATATGCATTTGTTGTTGTGCTTGTGGGTGTGATGGATGAGTTAAATGGATTGAACATTGGTTCGGATTAATCGACATTGATCTTTTAAAAAATGAGGTATTTTATGGTTGTTTTAATGTCGTATTTAAGGATTTTTAGTGTTGTTTTTAGCTGTTTTTAGTGTGTTTTAGGACTGTTTTTAGTGTGTTTAGGTGCTCTTTTAAGTGTTGTTTTTGTGTATTTTAGGTGCGTTTTAGGTGCTGTTTTTAGTGCTTTTTAGGTACTATTTTTAGTGCGTTTTAGGGCTGTTTTTAGTGCGTTTTAGGGCTGTTTTTAGTGCTGTTTAGGGTTGTTTTTAGAGTTGTTTTGAACTCGTTTTAGGACTGTTTTTATAGCTGTTTTTAAGGAGTTTTAAGGCTATTTTTAAGGTGTTTTAGAACTGTTTTATGGACTGTTTTTAAGGCTAGTTTAGGACTGTTTTTAGGGCTGTCTTTAAGGCGTTTTATGATTGTTTTATGGCTATTTAAAAGATTTTTTATGTTGTTTTTATGAATGTTTCTCTAAGTTTTTTCTAATATTATTTTTTCTTGTCTTTATTTACAGGTGAAGTGAAAAAAATTGGAGGCAAAAGAGATAATGGTGTTGTTTATTGTGCATGGTGGTGGTGTTTTATTTTGTCTTGTCTTTTGAATGATGGTGTCTTTTGGAGGCAAGAGAGGAGAATGATTTATGTCAAGCTTTTTTCTTTTGTCTTTTGTAGTTTATTTTTGCATGATGGCATTGTTTTATTTCGCTACTGTATTGTAATTTTTAATTTGGAGCTTAATGTGTAATATGGATTAGACACAATTAACTATGAAATATAAGTTGGTTTTGGGGCAATTTGTATTATATCATTTAACCGATTAAATGAGTTTAAAATTTTACTGCAATCATATTGTCGAAATACCGAATTTATCGAATGCATAAACTGATATGAAATTCTGGTATTTATCGAGAAAAAATCGAATTGAAACCAAAAGTACCAAAACAAAAAAAAATAGAAAAAAACCTAAAAAACCGAAAAACCAATCGGTTTGGTTTTGGTTTTAGTTTTTGTTTTGATGTATCGATCGGTAAATTGGTACGGTACGATTTTACCATTTAGATTGTGGTTCTGGTATTGGTAAGCGATCGTTACCGACCATACCGTACTGGTTGCACCCCTAGTTGTATATGAAAACTAGAAAAGCTGAGCGAGTTCTGGTGGTAAATCTCCCATATTCCCATAAGGACTATTGGGAAAGTGGGTTAATTGCAAGGAACTGGAAACACCCTCCACTATTAAAAAGGGGAAAGACCACGTGACCTTCCCATTTTTTACTATGTGGAGGCCGAAATAGGTCACTTCCTATTTTTTCCTTTCTGCTAACTTCTTGTAGATTCCTCTAATTTTTATGGATCATTTTCCTCTTCTTTTTTATCGCATGTCATGCCAGGAACTAAGAAGATGACATTACCAAGATCAATACTGAACATCTTACGAAGGCCTGGAGCATAAAGGAGAGATTGGTAGAAGGTGAGCATCCGAGGTCGACGGCCTTTCTCTTGGAATACAAGAACACATGCAATATCTTTATTGCTCGACTAGTCGATCAGGTCCCAGTTTAAGAGCTCCAGAGGTAGGTCCTTCTAAGGAGGAAAGTTCTGAAGAAGAAGAGGAAGAGAGAGAGGAAGAGAGAAGAGGAGGAGTAGAAGTTGGAGGTGGATTAGAAACAAAGGAAGAAAAGGAAAAAGAAGACATGGCTCCTCTAGTCAAGATGAGGAGGTTGAGGCATCCCGATGATAATGATGACCATGCAGCCTTATCTAAAAGGATTCTTGCTTTAAAGATTTATGCGGTAGATTCTCCCAAGGGCAATGGTACTGGCTCATCCGATAAGAGGAGAAAATGAGAGAATAAGAGAGAGAAGAAGAAGGAGAGAGAGAGAGAGAGAAAAAAAAAAGAAAAGTAGAAGAAAGAGAGAGAGAGGGAGAGAGATAGATAGATAGATAGATAGATAGAGAGAGAGAGAGAGAGAGAGAAAAGAGAGAGAAAGATAAAGTTAAGGCCAAGAAGTTAACCTTACAGTCCGTTAGAGGGCCCACCGTCCCTCGTCTTGAGGGGGCTAGTATGGGCGATTCCCCCTTATTGGCCCCAGACCTGTTGAAGAGGCCAGTCCTCATCGGTGATCACGAGCAGTCCTCGAGGTTAGGGTCATCTCAACTCGCCCTCAAGACCGCACATGGGATGGCTCTGGTAAGTCTCTCTTACTTGTGTTTTTTCTTGGTTATTTCCCAATTTTGTTTTATTTCCCTGTCATTTTATTTTCTCTGTAGATGTTGTCTGACTTCACTACCCTTCTATACAATCATTCTGATAGCTTTAGAAAGGATGAAGAGCTGAAGAAGGCCCTGGAGGACGATAAGGTGGCCCTATAGGCCAAGAGAGCGGCCTTTGTCAATGCTCGCCAATTATAGGAGCGTGAAAAGAGTGGCATGTTGAAGGCCTATAATGCTTTAGTGGATGCTCAAAAGGCGATTGTTACTAGGAAGTTCGAGTTAATGGAGGCCAACAAAGAGTTGACTGGTAAGGTAGCCACATTAGCGAGCGACCTCTCTCAAGCAAAGGATGATAGCAATCGTTAAGGTTTTTATAAATCTTATGAGGATACTGAATGTCAAATGGCTTATGCTTGTAAGGTCTCCTTTAAGAGGGAATGGGACCAGGCTTTGAAGGTTGCTAGAACTCCTGCAGGTTTTGTATTCTTAAGCCTTCATTCTCCTGGTCCTGACCCTTATATTGAATACGAAGAAGGAGAGGGCGGTGACCAAGCTACTGGCAACACTGAGATCATTTCTGTTGCGGTTGGTGGGAGTGCTGGTGCTGATTGGGAATAGTATATGGTGGACAAGGGGAAGATCAAAGTTGGGTAAGACTAGGTAAAAGACTAGGGCTCTTGTAAACTAAGAGTTCCCATTTTTCTTGTACAATTTTTAGTTTTCGTTGGTCTGTACCCTTATTTTGTAAACTTCATGTACACAGTGGCCTTTTTTTTCTTTTTATATGATAATGAAATTTACCCCTTGGTTCATGTATTCATCTATTTGCATTTATGCTAATGCTTGATTCTGGTTTGATATGTATTATTTGTAGTCTGCTTATTTATATCGCTACATTTCTCCCAATTCTCAATTGGGGAGAATTCGGGACCTAATATCAACTTACAAGATCGCAAAGCCTTTGTGAAAATATGTAAGTCACTAAGAGCTAGGAACGAACAATAACAAAAACAGACTGAAGTGATTACAAAGCTAAAGGATGACCCCCAGGAGATGAAGGAGATATGGGACTCCATTTAAGAGGAAGTTTATTCCCTAAGGGCCCAACTTCTGGCGAGGACCAAGGTCGACCAAGTGGGCGAGGTCCTGCAGTTTGAAAATGATGCTCTGCAAAATGAGGTGGCGAGATTGAAATATTTTATAGGAGTATTAAAATATAATGTTAAGAAGCTGAGATACTCCTTTAAGGTAGGACCTAAAGATGTATGGGGGCAGGTTATAATGCTGGTTGGGCAGATATCCCAGCAAAACTTAAGGAGGCTGAAAGCATTATTTTTCTCGAGGATGGTTGAGCGCTCTTAAAGAGGCGAGAACCCCAAAGGAATCTAGGTCGAATGTCCTTCCTATAGCCATAATCCTTTTTCGAAAGATGATGAATGGATTTTGGTCGATGATATTCCTCCCTAAATCTTGGATCAAGATCTCGATGAAGATGTCGAAGAATTTGCTCTGAAGCCAGATGATGGTCAAAGGGTAGCTGTTGCAGAATATCTTGCTCGACCCCTAGCCCTTCTTAGGCTTTTGTGTATCTATTTTTAGTTTTATGATTGTAACCTTGTATTCTTAATAAAGAATTTTCTTATGTTTTGAGCGTGTGCTGACTAAATATATTTTAATTTTACATGTTCCTGCACTTTTATCGACCAAAATGATATTGATTGACCAATCGTAGGCTTTAGGTAGGTCATACTTAGTTTGAATCATTTTGGGCTTTGGCAGCCGACTGAATGATGTTTAAGTCTTGCAATTTTGCCTTTCATATGTTTGAATAGTCTCCCAGTCCAATATGCCTAAACAGTATCATTCTATTCATTTTACCTTTTAGGTCGTGTCGTCACACTTCCTTAGGCCTAAGTGAGATGATGGCAAGAATGTACCTGGTTATTGGGTAATCCACCCGAACAGTTTTTTATGACCAACCAAAGTTGGCTTTATCGCCTAAAGATCCCCAGTAGGGCTTTTATTATTATCGGGGCAACTCATGAGGCCTCTTGTGTTAATAACAAGGGTCGGAGGGTAATTCCAAGAGTTAGTATTTCACTTGTTAACCCTGTTTGTTAAACATTCAAAGTATGCACATAGGAGATATCGTTGGAAAAGGTACAAATTAATGAGATGAGATGAGTTAAGCAGTCAATGTAAACTTTGAGAATAGATGGTCCAGTCCGACCCTTATTCACTGTAAATTGTTTATTTAGTAACAAAAAATACAAATACTAAAAATTCTGCTAATTAAAAGATAAAAAAGAAGATCTAAAAGTAAAACTTCTTGATATTGGACGCATTACATGCTCTTGGTATCTCCCCGCCCTCCAGTTTTCCTAGATGTTATGATCCTTGGAGATCATCTTTGATCCCTCTGAATGGTCCTTCCCAATTTGTTTTACGGCATTGTCGAGGACTTTTTGCAGAACATAGTCTCCGATTGAAAACTTCCTCGAATTGACCCTTTTGTTGTACTACTTGGCTAGTTGTTGTTGGTAGGAGGCCAACTTGATCAAGGCTATCTCTCATCGCTCATCTGCTAGGTCAACCTCAGTGTGTAAGGCTTCATCATTAAAGCCTTGGTCGACCAGTGTGGTTCTCATAGTAGGGAGGCCTGTTTCTAGAGGGATAACAACCTTCATGCCATAAGTGAGGGCAAATGGTGTTTCCCCAGTTGGTTTCTTAGGCGTCTGTGACACCCCGCTTAAAATAATAACGGGTGGCCAACCCTATACTAAAATAAAGCAGGAATCTCAAGTGGATCATTTTCAGCATCTACTGACGATACAAGATAAACATAGCTATCTACCCAATACAATAAAAAGAAGGTGCCAAAAAGTTTAAAACATACAATGCAATAACCAACCAATAGTATAATAACTACCGAACATGATAAAGTACACACACATGCTAAGATAAAAGAAAATAGTACTAGAGTACACCAAAAATATACAAAAGGAAATAATCAAATATGCGGTCGGGTCACAGACAATACAACAATTAAAAAGAAGTATAAACAAAATGCTACAACTACAACTCTTGGGTGTAAACCCGATATACAAACTGAATCCAAATCCAGTACTACAAAAGATAGGAAACGGCTATATCAAAATCCCGCGACAGTTCGCAACTGCCACAGCTCCACGAATACACTGGATATAAAACATCATTAGCGTCCTTGCGGAGGAACACCTAAAATAATACAATATATATAGCAGGAGAAAATATAAATGGTCCAGAGCCCGAGGTGTGAAAACATTTTATCAAGTGCATTAAAATGCATAATAATTATAAATGCACTATAACATGATTTAAGTGGAGTCGCACTCTCATGGAACTCCAACTTACCCCTCAACTAGAGCGCGCACCTAAACGTATGCACATGATCCTCAAATAACTTCCCAACACTTCCTAGGGACAAGTTACTCTACCCTACGCCAAAACCACACTCGCGTAACCCATCATCTAAAACATAACCAAAAACTTCCGATTCTACCATAACCCAAATGCTCATCTAAACTTATTTTAACTATAAATAAATACATATACATATTCTCTTACTAGAATTGATCGGATTCTAGTTATTAACTTACACGAGTTATTAACATCAAAATGCTAAGGACTAAACTTCACTCTCAACCTTGCACTGCGTTTCGTACGTGGGACGTCTCGCAAAGTGAAATCCAAACAAGGAGCCCCCCGACACTACTCCTTGGCACTATTGATTGTCGAGATTCATTATGCCCTCAATGTACGACGCATATAACATCAACTACTTATATAAAATATTTCTCCAGTTTATTCTCATAAAACCTTGTTCCCCTATAACATATAAATCTGAGTACTAAGGACTAAACTTATCCCCACTCCTAACATTGCACTGCGTTTCGTGCGTGGGACGTCTCACAAGCGAAATCCATACAAGGAATCCCCCCGATACACTACTCCTTAACAATGTTGGTCGTTGAGGTCCAATATGCCCTCGGTACCCCATACATAACTTCGAATACATATAAGGAGCAATAATATCTAATCCCATAAATAAGAAAATGCTCTGAACCATTTAGGGTCTATAACATTTCTCGAGTTACAAAGCACAACCATACAACTCTAACAATCAAGTACACATAACACACTTATCGTGCATATAAATATCCAAAATCCAATCACTTATGGATATACAAAATACTTCAGAATGTTATCATCTTTTAGGAATTACTCACTTTATCCCGGGTTACCATATATCGGATTATTATCACACCACCATGGTAATAAAACAAATCACAACGTATAGGAAGCGGTCATAGTTCCGAACCGAAAGTGAGAACGAATCATATCCAAGACTTCTCACCCCGAATAAAATCACACAATAAATAAAGGATGACTATGACCTGGGGACTATACACACCCTGCTCCTCAAGCCAGGGGCCTCACCCACATCGCGCAACTTCTCATAATAGTAATGGAGGGTATGCTCACACAATAAGTATACATATATCAATCACACACTATATATATATATATACACACACACAATCACATCATATAAATGCAAACCATCATACAAGGTATTTATATCATGCCATATAGGTATACATACTCTTTTACACTCGTATGTATAAAAGGAGTAAACTCATATATAAGTATATTACTCTCAATAGACTAACCATTGCTAACTCGCATACCTTCCCATTATCGTACGTCGACCCCTCACTTGAAACTTACTCATCCCTTACACCTAAAAGTATGAAAAGACTCCCAATTCAACAAAAATTAAGGATACCCTCTGTATTCGAATACACACCAATCAACAATCATTATCCCCCAAATATAAATTTTGATGATAGGATGAATTCCCCACTAAATCGATACGATAACTCAAACTCGTAATCTCTCGCAATAACCCAATACGACTCCAACATTACATCTAATCATCTACCAATCCGACTCTCATTTCCTTAATGAGAGAGGCACTATACACTCAAACCCATTATGAAATAGACCCCATACATCTCCTCACCTTCCTAAGGTCATCAATCCCCTAATATAATCACCTAACCCTCTATGATACAACAACTAAGAAGGTCCATAAATATAAACCCAAAAGAAAGAGGATATAATTGAAATCCTAAACTTCGACAAAAAACAGAGGATCGGTCGACCGGCCCCTGACCCCCGGTCGACCGCAGTTTTTAAATTTGCCTATAAAAGAAGGCAATAGGCTTTTCCCCTGAGGCGCGGTAGACCGGACCTCTGGCCGCGGTCGACCGACCATAGCAGTTACCTCAGCCAACTTCCATTTTGGACGAATTTCAACTTTCCAAAAAACTCAAAACACCAACTTCAAAACCCAAGTCTTCAACCTAAACAAGTTTCTAACATTAATACCCATCAAATAACTAAACCCCACTAATATATAACCTTAAATCCATATATATACACCTTAAATGCAAGATTTGCCCAAAATCTAGGTTTTAACATTTATAACCCAAAATCCATAAATTTTATCCACAAATCATGAAATAAATGATACATAAGAATTATTTAGCAAGTTTAATCACTTGCCTCAAAGTCGTAGAGTCTGAATCTTCCTCGAAATCGCGCAATAGCCGGAATCCCCAAGCTTCTCTCCTTTCTCTTCTTCCCTTTCTCTTCTTTCTCTCTCTCTCTCTCTCTAGGGCTTTTTCTCAATCTCTCAAATGAGACTTTTACCTCTCGTAGGCCTTTTAAGCCTTAACTCCCAAAATACCCAACTTTAAGTGATAATACACACTTTAAATGACTCGGTTACTTTAATTCGAGCTAAACGAACTTAAAAAAAATATTCCGGAACCCAAATAAGACCCAAGTACAGTCTTTTTGACTTTCTTTACCCATACGGGATCAACCGCACACTCAGAATCGTCATTAGAAATACTTTTTAACATCCTCAAATTTTGACCTCAATTGCCAAATTAATAATTCTCCAATTTAAATAAATATTATTTCTCCCAAATATGAATAAATTATCAGTCCCAAAATCAGGGGGTATTGCAACGTCATGCAATAGGCCCATAGAACAAGATGGAGTTAATCCAACCAAGAGCCCTTAGATTTTTCAAATCATTTTTTTATCCCATCGATCATGGTTTTATTAGAAGCCTCTGCTTGCCCATTGCTTTGGGGATACACCACAAAACTTAAGTGGTGCTTGATGTCGTGCTCGTCGTAGAAAGCTTGGAAGATGTGTACCATTTGCGGTAATGATGGTTCTTGGTATATATGAACCTGGTCATCTCAGAGTCTTGGATGTTTGCCAATGGTTCGACCTCACTCCATTTAGTGAAATAATCAGTGACAACCAGCAGGTACTTACAATTTTAAGAAGTAGTAGGTAGTGGTCCTATGATGTCTAATCTTCATTGTGCGAAAGGCCATGGATTGGTAAGATATTTTAGGTCATTGGTTAACTGGTGAACCATGGGCAAGTGATTTTGCGAACATATGTGCCAATGTCTTTCTGCATGTGAGGCCACCAATATCCTTCCTTAATCGCTCGAAAGGCTAGTGATCTTCCACCTGCGTAACTCCCATATATAGGGGTGGAAATTTTGGGAACAAAACGATAACACAACACAAAACGAAATGAAATTGACACAAAATTGACATGATTTTTCGTGTTTGGGTCTAGATTTTTAGTCCCGCTAATAGGTCGTGTCGTTTTCGTGTCCAATTTCTGCCACGAAATTGACCTTATAAGGACACAATAGTGACCCAATTAAGGAAACGATATAAATCCTATGTAGACCCACTATCAACACCCATTTAGATCCATTATTAACCCAATATTTAGACCCACTATTTTTTAATTCCTCCCTAACTGGTCCAATAGTGTCCAATCGTGTCGTGTTGGGTTGGATCTAATCGTGTCTAATCGAATCGTATTTACTTATCGTATTATCGTGTCGTGTTATGTTCTTAACGTGTCGTGTTAGGGTTAAGGAAAAAAAACATGCTATCGTGTTGTGTCGTATTCGGGTCTATTGAATTCTTATCGTGTTCTACATCTTGTGGGAGGACGTACTGGAGGTAGGGGCTTGTGAATGACTTCTTATAGAGTCTATCTTTTGGGCTAACATATAGAAATGAGCATCATTGTCTTTAATTTGGTGTGCCGACCTCTTGTCGTTTGGCAGTATGTTGCTCCGTAGATAATCGATGAGGGGATCCACCCAACTTGGGGCTTTATTTGTGAGGAGGACTTGTTAGACTACAACTGTATGATCGATAGTGGGTTGTGCGAGGAACTCAATATGTACTGTCATTTTTAGGTCAGAGTCAATTATTGAGCTTAGTGCTTCTAAGGCATCAACATGGTTATTCTGCCCTCGCGGGAACTGTTGAATCTCCACCTACTCAAAGTCTCTCATGTGCCCTCTGACTACATTGAGGTATGCTTCCATTCGATCATCTTTGGCGTTGAAATATCCATTTACCTGTTTGGAGACCAGATTGGAATCACCAAATACGTTGAGGTGTCGTGCCCCTAGTAGTTTAGCCTTTCGCAAACCAGTGATCAACCCTTCATACTCAGCTTCATTGTTGGAGGCTTCAAATCCCAGCCTAATTCCCTGTTTAATTATTGTGTCTTCAGTGGTAAAGAGAATAATCCCCGCTCTTTCCCCCTTAGAATTTAAGGCTCCATCAACATACAATGTTCAGTCTTTAGAAGTTGCATCATATGTGACCAATTTCTCTTCATTCAGCTGATATGTTGGCCGATATCCTATGAATTTAGTAATAAAATCTACTAGGATATGTCCCTTGATCGTTGTTCTGGGATGGAAGTGGATGTCGAATCTTTCGAGCTCGATCGACCAATTCGAAAGACGCCCAAAGAGGTCAACTTTTCTAGAACGAGCTTGAGTGGGTGAGAGGTGATCACTGTTATGGAATGAGCTTCAAAGTAGTGCTTCAACTTCCTCAAAGCGATCACTAGGGCATAGCGCGAACTTTTTTAGAGGCAAGTACCGTTGTTCAACATCTAGTAACGTCTTGCTGGCATGGTAAACCGAATGTTGTTCTCCCTCTTTTTTACAAGCTAAGGCGGAGCTCACAGTATGGTCTTATACTGCCAGGTAAAGGTAAAGTTATTCTCCATCGTTTGGAATTACCGATAATAAGGGTTTACTAATGTAAGACTTGACCTCTTCCAAAGCTTATGAGCAATTTTCATTCCATACTAGGCCTTTGCTTTTCTTTAAGAGCTAGAAGAATGGTCAGCAGCGCTCCGAAGACTTGGAGATGAAGCAGTTGAGCGCAGTGAGTGTCATTCTTCTTTGTCCCCTTATTCGCCTTTACTCGACCATTGTCTCCCCCATTAGTATGGACCACATCCTCAACCTTAGCGTATTTCTTGATACGGGCTATAAGATCATCGATGTTCACAACTTCCTTCTTAGTGAGAGATTGGTGCAGCAGGGAGGTGGTAGGAAAGTAAATTTTGAAGGATGCTATGAAAACTTGCTTCGAGCAGTCCTCAATCTCGTTAAAGATCTCCTAGTATCTCTTGGCATAATCTCTGAGGCTTTTTCTTTATAGTGAGCAGTGCATCCATCCGCTTAGGATGAGAGCTGCTCGTTATGAATGGTTCCATGAAAGCCTCTACCAAAGCTGCGAAGTTCTTGATCGACCTATAGGGGAGCCTCTCAATCCACTTTTGTGTTACATCATGTAGGCTAGAAAGTAATATCTTGCACATCAGTGCGTCATTGTGGCTCCATAAGGTTATTTACTACCGATATTTCCTAACATGATCTATGGGATCTGTTTTCCCGTAATAGATCTTGAACCTAGGGATAATGAATATCTTAGGATCTCGTCACGTTCTATTACCCTTAAAAAGGGGGTCTTCATATGAGACTTTAAAGCTTTTTAGAAATATCTCTAATCGATCTGCCTCTTCGGTGTGCCGGATGTTGGTCCATCTCCATACGGACCAGAATCCTCAAATCTTCACTTGGTTGGTCATTGTTCATGTGGTGCCTCTCCTTGTGGCCACGCTATGATCGTGCTTGCTCTGATATATCACGTTAAGTTCTCTCTTGATCACGCCTAGGGATCCTTTCTCGGCTGAGGGAATTTCCCCCTGAGGACTAGGAGTCGTTTCTTGACACCGCCTTGTGTTTCTAGAGATATATCTCTTCATTCTTTCTAACCACCTCTTGAGGCGAGCATTATCTTCTTCTTGGCGGCGCGTTGCCTCTTTCTATTCTCAAAGTCTGGCTTCATAGGCATCGATCGACCTAGAAATCTGAGTGGACCTTGGAGGTCTGTGATTCTCTTCTGAGGGTTGCCTTTCCTGGCAAAACCTTGGGTTTGAATGTTGGAGAATTTCATACTTGGCCCTAGGAGGGGCAGTCTCGACATGAACATCACCGACTTGTGGAAAATTGTTGTTTTTGGAGAGATATTGATGGCTTTCTGGTAATGAATGCTTTCGTAGGAACACAAGTTGTTTCCCACAGATGACGCCAATTGTGAGTGCAAAAAAATTCACAATGAAAAGATTCATGAAAGCAATCACAAAAGGCATAAATTAAATAAAATCACACACAATAACGATGTACGTGGTTCGACAACTTGCCTACGTCCACGGAGAGGTAACTTGTTTTCAATTAAGTGTCTCTCAATGATTACAATTTTTCCATCCCTTTGCCTCGGGCCAGGGAGTATAATTTATACATATGTTTGTTATAAAGTTTGAGTTGTTTAAGGAACTCCATCATTGTAAATGGGTTGTCCATGAGGTGCTTGAATATCTCGACCAAGATTCTTGGCACTTGATTTGACCATATCCACGAGTATCCTTCTCTAAATAAACTGCCCGTGTGGGAATTAAGCCATGATTTGGACTGGACCAAATAACTCAAGTTATCTTGGTCGGCTACTTTCACGTGCTTGTAAAAAGTAGACTCCTACAGGTACAATAGTGAAGCTCTTAAGTTTCTCTTGAATTTGACAACATAACAGTAAGTAAAATCTTGAACTCCCCCAAATGTGGGTGGTGTGTGTTATTTATAGATTTTTAAAGGGAAGAGAAAATAGAGTGTCATGTGGCTCATCTTCATAGGTTAGGTGAGTACACGCTCTACATACATAGTGAGATAATAATTATGAATTAGTTACTTGCATATGAGAGAGAATATTTGCATACTCCTCCCCCCCCCCCCCCCCCCCCCACATATGTGGGTTGCTAACTTCATCCCATCTCGTAGTACATGCTTGTTATAACGGAGTTAATTAACAGTGTTCACTAATAATGTTAACTAATAAGGTTTGTTAATCTGTCAAATATGGTCGAGTCGAGCCTTTTCTGGGGCCGATCGGGTCGTCTATTGAGGGCGACCTCATTCCTATTATCATGAGAGTCCAGATGTCCTATTCTAATAGGTCCATAAGTCATCCCATATTTATGGTATAACATTAGCCCCAAGGCCTTACTCACGATTGTAGCTTTATAGCTAGTTCTCTGAAGTGTTACATCATTTGAGAAGGTGCTAAGAAAATTGAGTGAGTGAAGTTTTAGTTGTATGATGTCGTCGGTTCACATTCTGATAGGCTCGAGATGTTTTCGACTCATTTATGGTCGGGCACATTGACTTGTGAAGATTTGAAATTCTAATTGGGCTTCTGGTCGCTATGTGTCAGACACTGGTAGTGATGGAAGGTTTAATTAATGTGCATGTGCCTGAGGCAGTGCAAACACAGTTTAAGACGTCATTTTTCTTTTTTAGGCGAATACCATGCTTATTTGCAAAAAGAGTAATTACTACCGCCTTAAACCTATAAAAATATCATTCCAAGTCATTTCAACTTTCCTCATCCCATATTGTTTTACACCCAATCTAAAGAGATAAAATCCATCTTTATTCAAGTTTCCTTCTTCTCCATCCATTCTTTCACTGCCTTTCGCCATTTTCGTCTGCATTTTTGCTTAAATCACTTGTCGTCAGTGAGAGTTCCTTTATTTCAGCTTTTGTAGTTCGTTTGTCGGCAGTTTCTGAGTCATTCTCCTCTGTTTGGAGTTCCAAGTATTATATTTTCACTTTCTTTTCGATTTTTATGGTTTCTATACTTTTTCTCCCGTTTAGTCTCCTATTCTCTGAATATTGTTGCGTTTGTTGTTGACTGGGTGTTGTTTGGTGGATTTTACGGCTTAGGTGCCCATTGAGTTGGTTGTGCTAAGGTTTCTTATTTCTTTATCCTTTTCTCAATTTACTGGGTTTTTCTTACCCTATTTCCAACAACAATCAATCCCTAAATCTTTTTCTTTCTCAAAATCTACCCTTTGTGTGAATCATGGTGGGTCGAAAGGGTATTAGCGTGAATTAAGGAGTTAAATTCCCTAGTTTTTTAGGCGAGAAGTCTAGTTCTTGTACAAACCATTCATCTTGAAGATGATCTAGATCATCCCTATTTCTTAACTCTTTCGTTCTTTCCCTGGGTCAGTTCTCCAGCCCTCAAGTGTTCCATATAGTCAGTCTAAGTTTTGGGGGTCCACCAGTTCTGACGGTGCTAATTTCCAATCAGTGGGGAGAAATTACGTCAACACAGCCTCAAAAATATCTCTAGTAAACTTTGACGCTTTGATTGAAGAAGTTATGGCATCTGGTCTTCCTTCTAAGCCTAGCTCTCTTGTGGTCATCCCCTTAGATGAGAGCACTTTTGATTCTAAGAGTTCATATGATGTTTCTTCTATAAAGGCTTAGTAATATGCATGTGATATCTCTAAGGGCGAGCTCTTAGAGTTGGAGGATCTTAACTATATATCCTTAGACATAATGTGTAAGTTTCCCAATCCCAAGGAAAAAGTCTATGATTGGCATCCAGATTATGAGATTTGCTTTTTAGTAAGGGCATTGCAGGTAGGTGTTAATCTCCCTCTTCATCCAATAATTAGTGGAATTCTAAGGGGGTATGGAGTGACTCTGACCCAACTTCCCCTCGACACATATAAGACTATCTTAGTATCAATGATTTACTGGAGACAACATTTTGGGTATGATATGACTGAGGAGGTCTTCAGTTTTATATATGGGATAAAGGATAATGCGAAGCCTCCAGGATACTATTACTTTTCTCTTAGTAAATCACAGATAAAGTTAGTGAAGGTAACCTAGATGAGCAATCATAGTTGGAAAACTATGTTTATATTTTTTATGGGAAATTGGTAATTAGATACAAAAGAAAAGAATCAGACAGTCAATGTTCCTCCGAATGGGTTAGGCAAAAAATAATTGATATACACCTTTACTATTCTCCCTGTTGCTTTCTGAGTTCTTTGATATTTTAACAGAAAATATGTAGAAAACAGAGTATCACAACAACAAAACAGAGTATCGCAACGACAAAACAGAGTATCGTAAATAACAAGCAAGTTTTATTGCAGTAAATGTGAATCTAAATCAGAAATATGTAGATCTAGATGAGGATTCACATAATTAATGATAATCAAAAGGAAATTGATTCTAAGAGATCTCTTACCTCGTAAATACCGGTCGAATTGGAACGCAACTCGCTAGTTCACTAAATATGGGTATACTTGAGCCGTAGGAAATAAAAATGTTAGAAACTATAATGGCGAGTCATTTCCCACAAACAGTCGCCAATTTGTTATCGCTTAAAACTGGTACAGTGATTATCTTAGATAATATGTAATAATTATCGATACATAATACATATGATATCTAATTACTGAAACACAAACTAAATAAAACATCTTAGAGATGAGAGAAAGAGAAATATAATCGGACTTATGTGGTTCAGCTAAAAATAATGTCTGTATACACAGGTGCAGTGTTGTTTGTATCGATTTACTAGGCCAAATTCATGGATATGTACAATAATTAAGCTCTCAAGTTCTCTCTATAATTTTGTCACATAATAGTAAGTAAAATATCGGATCCCCCTAAATGTGGGTGGAGTGTGTTAATTATAGGTTGTTGGATGAGAAAGAAAAGAGAGTTCCAAGTGGCTCATCTTTATAGGTTAGGTTAGTACACACTATACATACATGCGGAGAGAATAATCATGAATTAGTTACTTGCACATGGGAGATAATATTTGCCTACCCCCCCCCCCCCCCCCACACACACACACCTTTTGTGGACTGTTGACATCATCCCATCATATAGTACATGCTTGGTATAACTTAGTTAATTAAGAGTGTTAGCTGACAGAGTTAACTGATGGGGTTAACTATTCTGTCAAATATGTTTGAGACAACCTCTTTATGGTGTTGAGCTGGTCACCTATTAAGGGCGACCCCATTCCTGTTGTCGTTAGAGTTCGGGTGTCCTCTTTTAATGGGTCCACGAATCATCCCATATTTATGGTAAAATTGAATGTCTATAAAAATTACGATATATTTAATATATACAACCATAAGAATAATAATTAACCTAACAAAATCAACAAGAATGTTAATTTGATGACTCATGCCCAAGCTTGTCAATGATCCACATTAACATTCTCAGCAATAGCAGATAAGGCAACAGAAGCATCAACCATAGGTTGCCTATGTTTATGTCGAACTTTTGAGTTTGGATCTTGCAATTTTCATTTGGATGTGATTAAAGGGCTTGCCTCTATAGTAAAATTCTTATCTTCCTCATTTTCATCGTCTAAGCCCACCTAAATTTTTTCACCAACATCATTTGCATTCATTTGGGGAAAGTCATTTCCCAATAAGTCCCAATCACCCATGTCAATGTCATCACCAAAAATAATACCCAAAATTTGGTAGTGAAGACACACCTTCCCCTTTAACTTCACTTCATTAAGTTTATCCTAAATACAAAAAATATAAAAATAATAAATAACCACATTTCATTAAACTACAAAATATTAAAAATAAATAATTGTAATTTGATAAAAAAAAGTTGGTGCTACCTCAATGTACTCTTCCCAAACATTAGGATCTACGTGATCTGTCCACGGATTTTCATATAATATTTTTTCAAAGTATTCAAATGTTATCTTACACTATCCTCAATAATAACTACATTACATCCAAAGTATACATGCTCAACCACCTTTAAGTCAATGATCCACAATGACCCATTCCCACCACCACCACTAAAACACTGGCAACACGACTCCAACATGTTTTCTTTTTTTTCTCTCTCTCCATTGATATATTATGTTATTTGTATAGTCAGTGGATTTTTTGGTAACATGAATGAATAAATGGGGGGGGGGGGGGACGTGGAAATGTTGGGTAAACAAAATTTTAATAAGGGGAGTTAAAAAAGATGGGGGAGTTAGCGGGGAGAGAAATTCATGGGAATGTCGCATTTGGGAAAAAGTTTAGAGTGGTGGTGGTTGGGGAAATTAGGAAAGGTGGGGGAAATGTGTGGGCTATTTTAGGATGTTGTTTGGGTGGTGGGGTATATTAAAGTTTGTAGAAATTCGATGGGTTGAGACGGGGGTTGACATGGACCAACAAAGTTATCCATTGTTTTGTTAAGAGTATAAATATGTTCCAATTAAATTAGATCATTTTCCCTTCTATCAATAATAAGGTATGAAATTTACTCTACTCTCTTTCAAGCTATTTTTTTTTTCATTCGATAATTTCTTGACAAATTTCTATATGATTCGTTACGAGTCAAATGGGAGTACAATTTCTCAACTTTTAGAGATGGACAAAAAATAAAAGCGATCTCATTGTCGAGACTCAATATTCGGGCATAAAGTCGTATATAGAGCCAATGATGATTATTAGGTACAAATATTCCATATTTATCCCCTTAATTTTGATACTTTTATGGCCCGGACATTTGATTTATCTAGAATTTATCGTATATTTGTGATATTAATCTTTTTGGTGATTATTTCATGTTTTGTGTATTTCTCTTATGTTTTATAGGTAAAACGTGCAATTGGATGAGAGTGAAAAGTCAAAACGGTAAAAAAAATACGAGAAAGGAAAGTCAAGGGAAAATCAGTAATTTTTCCAAAATTAGGAGGAGTCAATTGAAAAGTTGAAGAACTCGAAGTCACGAGAATATTGGAAAAAACAATACCCTAATCTGAGTTACAGTGAAAAAGTTATGACCATTTGAAGTTGAGAAGACATCTAGGGGTAAAACTGCAATTAGGGAGAAAAAGAACAAAAATGAGACAGAACATTCGACCAAACCGATTAGGTCAGCGAATCGGTTCTCCTTTGTGGGTTCGGTTGGGCTATGGGTTCAGTCCCAGCCGGAATTTTTTTATCTCTTCCTAGATTCTTGCTAATGTAATTTGGGTTTATCTAAACTATTTTGGACAAATTTTGGCACATGTTTTAGGCCATCAGGAGTCTAATTAACCTAATTTAAGTCATAGTTAGGCAATATATGAACAAGAACTAATTGGAGAATATTTTTTACATCTTTCATCATCAAATTAATCCAAGATTCAATCTTTTTCCGATTTTATTCAATTTGTGTGATTTCCTTGAATAAGATTTGTTTTCTCCAAGCTGGTAATATTATTTCATCTTTTCTTTATTGTTATTTCAATCATGATTGGTTGCATAATGATGACTAATTGCATAGAGATTAACTTCATGTCTAGCTAAATTCATAGTGAGTTAGGAAACATGAACCCAACCTAGGTTTTCGATGTTAAATTAAAAATTCGAAATAATTGTATGATTAATTGTTAGAGTTTGATAATTTTATTGGGATTAATATCATAGATCTCTTAACTCCATTTGTCGAAGGAAACCAGAATGTTTGGGAATACAATATATGTGTTGATAATTCCAGCATTCACATCAATTAATTTGTTGACTAAATATTATGCGGATTAACACCCACACATGTTTGTTGCTTCAAATTAGTTTATGCTTTCTTTCAATTAATTAAATAGTTTTTGAGAATTTTAAATTTATCAAAAATATCCTACAGTTTGGGGATTGGATCCCGACTCCATTATTACCCAAGAAATTTTCAAAATAAAACATTTCAAGCCTTGCTTTTCACTAGTTTAATTCGCATTCACTTAGCTTAATTTATATAGAGAAATGTAAATTTTCCCAAAAAATAAAAATCACATTTTCTTTCTTTCGTGAGTTGAAAACTAAATCTTAGAAGCCAATCCTACTTTTCTCATCATTTTACGACCTAATTAGGATTCTACCCCCACTTACTGAACATTACTTGAGCGATCGGCTTGCACTTGTGCCGTAGGTACACACGTAGCACACATATTCCGTGTTGCATCAATTTTTGGTGCTGTTGTCAGGGACTAGGTAGACTGTAGGTTAGGTCAAATTGATCTTAGTTTCACTTGAATTTTTAAAAAGCCAAAAAATCATAAATCCAAAAAAAGCACAATAAATAAAGAAAATCAAATATCCAAAAAAATAAAAAATAAATAAAAATAAAAATATTCTCTTAAGTCCTTAAGTGCAAAATACTAAACCCACTCCAAATTTTGAGCTAATAGTAGAACTCCATCATTTTATAAATAACACTCCAAAGACTCCAAATATCTAAGTACCACCTCCTACACCGAGTAGTCACATCATGAGTCGAACGTCTAGGAACTCCGATGAGGATAGTGATTCTTTAAGTGTGAGTGCGATGTCAGATAATGCTAGTTTCGGAACGGGAGATGGTGTGATGTCGTACTTCCCTATAAGAACCTCTTATACTTGGAGAGAATCGTTGCTCCGATATGCATTATATTCCTGTATAATACGGGGTAATTCCAGTTTAGGAACGAGATGATTCAAACTCTCCCTACTTTTCATGGTACGGAGTAGGAGAAGCCTTATATCCACATTAGAGAGTTCGAAGAAGCGACATGAAAAATGTTTAACGATCAAGCTTGAACCGAAGATGTAGTACGTCTCAAGCTTTTCCCTTTATCACTTAAGGACAAGGACAAACTTGGATTTGGTCGTTAGCACCGAAATCTATTACTACGTGGAGAAACATGCAAGCTAAATTTCACCATTAGTTCTTTTTCTCTCACAGGACCAACTCTATTCGGGATCAAATCTGTACTTTTATGTAAAATAGTAATGAGCATTGTGATACATATTAGGATAGGTTCAATGACTTAATTAACATATGCCCACATCATGGTTTTAGGAAGTGGAGACTCCTCTCCTACTTCCATCATGGGCTTAGTCTAATCTCAAAGGAACTCGTTGAAATAATGTGTCCAGGAGAGTTCTTCGAGTTAGATGCGAACGATGTAGAGGCCCACTTTAAGTATTTCATCAAGTCTACTCAATCTTGGGACACATCAGATCCGAACACCCAACCCAAAGCTAGAATCACGTCCACAACTCCTTCCTCATCCGGAATCTACCAATTAGGCAAGGAAGCCAAGTTAAAGCTTTAAATTAATCAATTAGCCAAACAGCTTTAGGACGTGGAATAAGCTAAGGGGAGATATATATCCATCCTATCTCAAGCTCTAAAATTATTTTTGGGGTGGGACGTTTAACGAAGGAATGTCCAATTACACCCGCCTATGAAATTATTATCCAAAATCAAGTTGAGGCAATGGGAGCTTATAAAGGGAATTTCAACGCCCCTCACGAGAATTCTTTTAATCCCTTATGGCGAAACCATCCCGATTTGAATTATGGGTAACCGAATTATATGATAAACCCAAATAAATACGTTTCCCAACAACCATCTCCACTCCCACCTTTCCAACAAATGCCACCCATGCAAGCGCCTCCTCCCGCACCTTATGTGATTCCATAACAAAAGAGTCTCGAGGACACTCTTGCTAAATTTATGCAAACCCGGTCAGCGATAAATACCAAAAATGCTCAAAATTTTTCCTACTAAGTTGCAATCCTCTTTAAGTGTCCAAGAGAAGGGAAAGTTTCTTGCCCAACGCTAATGGCCTCCCCAAAGTCAAAACTATTTGATCTCTACTCCCGATAAAAATCAAGAGCAATGTCAAGTGGTAACCACTCTATGTAATTGAAGAGTTGTTAACTTGTCACCTCCTCCACAAGGCATACAAAAAGAGAAAGAGGTTTCGTGCAACACGCAAGAGGCCAAAGATGCTCCCTTGGAAGAGAGTGGGAAAGAAGACATAGTTAGGCCCGAAGTGGTAGTAAAACCCCCAATAGTTGCACCATACCCTCAACGGTTGGTCCATACTCCTAAAGGATCCTCCTGTGATGACATTTTAGAGGTGTTAAAGTAAGTGAAGCTAAACCTACCTTTTCTTGAGGCTATAAAGAAACTTCCCGCGTATGCTAAGTTCTTAAAGGACTTGCTCACAGTGAAACGTAAATTAAAGGTAAAGAAGAAGGTTTTCTTAGCATAGATAGCGAGTTTGGTACTATTGAGCGACCTCCTACTCAAGAATAAAGATTTGAGTGCCCCCATCATTTTGAACATTATTAGAGATAGTAAAATCGAGAGAGATTTATTAGATTTAGGGGCGAGTGTCAACATTCTACCCTATTACTTCTATAGGAAGCTTGATTTGGGAGATCATAAGCCCACTAGAATTAATCTCCAACTTGCGGATCATTCCGTGAAGGTACCCGTGGGGTAGTTGAGGACGTGATCGTTCAAGTTAGCACTTTATATTTCCTGGTTGATTTTATCATTTGGGACACGGAGCCATCCTCCCCATAGAGTCATCATGTTCCCATTATTCTTGGCTTCCCTTTCTTTGCCACTCCTAAAACATTGATTAATACACGTAATGGGAAAATTCAACTCACGTTTGAAATATGACACTTGAAATGAATATCTTCAACATCACCAAGCAAACGGGTGATGAGGACAATTTATACTATACGAATCTTATCGAGGAGGCAGTACACGAATAATTTGAGTGTAATAATTTTGAGGATCCACATGGGGCATGCTTAGTGATGTCTATCGAGAGCAAGGGAGAGTATTCGAAGTCTGATTGAGAGACGCGTATGATGAGGGAGATGCTAGGTGAGATGAAGTCAAGTACATTCAAGAAGTGAACGATGTCACTACCCTATAGGATAGTGACACAATCGAGCTGTGTGCTTGTCCACCTGATTTACCGTTAGATACGAGTCTTGGAAATTTTAAGAAAGAATTTGGCTCGATTGGTGAGGATCTTACTGTTGAAGTCAATCGTTATTAGACTCATTTTGTCACTTAGATGAGGGAGACTGGAATGATAGGATATTCAATTCCTTTTTTGTGAACGTGCACCCATGCCTTTCGAAAGTATACTAAAAAGGATGTTTTATCTATTAGTGATGAGATGGTGGAAAAAATCATTCAAGCATTTTCACCCGATGATGTGATACATGTTTTGTCATACTACACTGTTCTTTTCCACCAAGTCCACCCATCCCATTTGAGTTTTTAGATGAGATCGAGGATATGATTAGTGTATTGTCCAATTTGGATCCTGATTTATTCCTTCTCGAGTTTGAGGGAAACTTAGGCTTAACATGTAATTTAAAATTTCAGTATAATAGTATCTTTAAGTCTGACGATTTATGCTATAATTTTAATGAGCATCTTGATAATTTCACTCATCTCATTCATTATGTGTCTCCATGTATACACTTTATCTAATGGTTTGACTCCCAATTGTTCAAACTTTTGATTTATGATATCGGAGAAGTGGAGATAATTTTATTACCAGACCTAGTATACGAGGATGTGTAGGTTTTTGGAGAGAAGTCATCGCACCCCCAATGCGTATAGGGTGAGTTTTGTTGTATTTTTTAGTCGTGTGAGTGCGTAGAGTGTTCAGGAGTGAGTCGAGTGAATTTTAGCAAGAGAGGAATTAATTCATATAATATTATGTAGTTTCTTTATTTTCATCATTGTATCTTTAAAAGAAACTCTGTAAACATTCTATCTCTTGTTAATGAAATTGTGTTTGATTTATATATGTCTATGTGCATTTTAAATTTTGTCTGTTTTATATTTCGCACTCTTTCTTGTCTTATTTAGATTTTAGTCATTTTCATTGACAACAATGCAAAAGTCTAAGTTAGGGGGTTATAAGTGCGTCTTTTAAACTTCACAAATTTTAAAATGCCACTCTAAAAAAAAGTCAAAAATGTTTTTTCTTCAAAATAAATGGAAATTGGAATTTAAAATCCTAAAAAACATCTCTAAATTTTTGTTTGAAGTCTCAATTTGTAAAAATCCATTGCACTAAGTCGAAATTGATCAAAATGAAAATTGAGAAAAAATCGACGACTTATACGAATAAGTGTGGAGATTTTAACCCGGAGAAATTTTTTATTCCAATCCTCATTTCCGAGTAATTAAATCAATCCAATCTAAAAAAAACTTAAATGTTATTTCAGTGATGAAAATTTGTCGTTGATCTCTAAATCTTTATTTGATCAGTTACAGAAAACGATTGGAAATATTATTTTGAATACGCGCTAAAAATGTCTCAAAAATAAAAATAAATTTTGAGACGCATATGGTAAATTGATTAGTAATTCAGACATATAAAATTAGGCCATCGTTTGTTCACCCAAAAATATTATCCATAAAAAGTCATGAAAAATATCCTTTTGAAAGCCAACTTGAGCCTAAAAATGATATCCCTTTTCGTTTTTAACCTGACAAACCCAAATTGGCCCGAATATGTAAAAATAAAAAAATTCATAAATCTAGTTCAAATGTTACATAAAAAGGGGCAGAAAATAGAAAAAAATCTCAAATAAAAATAGAAAGAAAAATGAAAGAAATGAGAAAAATATGAAAAAATAAAAGGAAAAAAAAAAGAAAATAAAAGGAGAAAAAATGAGTAAAAGTCCAATTAAGTGTCAATGGACAATTCACAAGAAAATATTCCAACTCGAGAAATTTTCCAACATTCCCATTATTACCCAAAATACACCTTAACCCTGAAAGTCTTAATCAAGTCCGAATAATGAAGTCAATTACGGTGTGGAGAGCTAAAAATACAAAAATATAATAAAGAGACAAAAACAGTGTGAATAAAGAATGATGTTTTTTCGTGTTTCAATGATCATATTGCGTTCATGAGATCGTATTCACCATAAAAAATTTCATCTTTCAATTTGTCTGTGTGAACTCGTGTCCATTATATTTACTCTTAATTTCACGCAACCGAGAGAAAAAGCCACAACCCGAGTGATTCGTTTGTGAAAGCATCCTGCGAGAAATTGAATTTAAGTGAATTTTTGAAAAATTAACGTAATGATCAATCAGTGGAAGTTAGCGATAAATTTTCGTCTTCGCGCACACACACACAATGAATTGAGATTTATCGAATAAAAAATTATTGTGATTATTTTTTAGAATTTAAATTATACGGGTTTTAATTATTTCGATACTTCCTATGAGTCGTACCATATGGTACAAAACGAATATTGTGGATAAATTCACTGAAAACCCTCACGAGACACCACGTCCTACTAGGGTAACCTAGGAGTTTAATGGCTTGTTGCAGACGCTAAATGCAATCTCTTACCCATAAAAAAAGAATTTTATTCCCTAGTTATTTAGAGGTTTTCTTAGACCCTAATTCACATACTTTTACATTTCTGGGGACTAACAACATCCTAAGTTAAGGGAATTTGATTAGGCATAAATATTTCATATTTATCCCCTTAATTTCAGTATTTTTATGATCCCAAATATTGCATTTATCTCGAATTGATCTCATATATGCGCCACTATTCTTTTTGGTTGTGTATTTCTCTTATGTTTTATAGGTAAATCGTGCAATTGGATGAGAGAGAAAAGTCAAAATAGTGAAAGAATTATGAGAAAGAAAATCCAAGGGAAATATAATTTTTTAGCTAGAACCCAGAGGGGAGTCAGTAAAAAAGTTGAAGAACTCGAAGTCGTGAGAATATTGAAAAAAATGACAACTCAATCCGAGCTACGGTGAAAACGTTATGACCATTTGAAGTTGAGAAGAAATCTAGGGGAAAAATTGCAATTAAGGAGAAAAGGACAAAGTTGAGATAGAACCTCCGACCAAATCGTTTCGGTCAACAAACTGCTTCTCCTTTGTGGGTTCCCATGAGGGTTCGGTTGGCCTATGGGTTTGGTCCCAGTTGGGATTTTTTTTATCTCTTCCTAGATTATTGCTAATGTAATTTGGGTCTATCTAAACTACTTTGGATGAATTTTGGCACATTCTTTAGTCCATTAGGAGTCTAATTAACCTAATTCAAGTCATAGTTAGGCAACATACGAACAATAACTAATTGGAGAATAAATTTTACATATTTCATCATCAAATCAATCCAAGATTCATTCTTTTTCTAGTTTTCTTCAATTAGTATGATTTCTTTCTATGATATTTGTTTTCTCCAAGTTGGTAATATTATTTCATCTCTTCTTTATTTTTATTTCAATCAGGCTTGCTTGCACAACGATGATTAATTGCAAAGAGATTAATTCAATATTTAGCTAAACTTATAGTGAGTTGGGAAATATAAACCCAACCTAGGTTTTTGATGTTAAATATAAAATTCAAAATAGTTGTATGATTAATTATTAGAGTTTGATAATTTTATCGGCACCAATATCCTTGATCTCATAACTCCATTTATCGAAGGCGAACGGAGTTTTTGAGAATTCAATATATGTGTCGGTAATTCCATCATTCACATTAATTATTTTGTTGACTAAATATTGTGCGGATTAACACCCACACATATTTGGTTCTTCGAATTAGTTTATGTTTTCTTTTAATTAACTCAATAGTTTTTGAGAATTTTATATTAGTGGAGATATCTGTGACACCCCGCCTAATAAAATACCGGGCGATCACTCATATATCAAATTAAAACATGAGTATCATATGGATCATTCTTAGCATAACTGTCGAAAATCCATTTAATTACTAATAACCTATTAGGCCGGTGTTGATACCAAATTTAGTCTGCTGACATGGCCCAATTAAATGAAGACACGTGGTGATCTACATGGCAACAACAACACTTCCGAGAAACCCACAAGCTCCGAGGTACAAGATTACAACGAGGAAGACTATTTCCCCGAGGAACACTGCTTCCCCGAGGAACTCATACGCTCCGAGGAACAAGACCTCACCGAGGAACTCTTAAGTACCAAGAAGCTTAGGCGGCCCGAGAAACTCAGGCGGTCCGAGCTGCACCTCGAACAAAGCATTAATAGCGGGATAACCAACAGTTCAACTGATTCATTAAATGCTTATCATTTAAACGCACACGCTTAAGGGGAATTAAATGTATTACCCTTTCATATGTATCCCATTTAATGTATTACCCTTTCACATTACAGCCTCAGGGCTATAAATACATTGTACAATCCTCATTGTATGGGGACCGAAAAATCCATACCGGAATTTCTTGATAGAACTTGTAATCGATAATTCCCAAACACTCAGCAATAAAACAACAGTGGACGTAGGCCATTCTTATAAGGCTGAACCACTTTAAAATTCTTTGTCTCATTTATTTATCTGTGATTGAATAATTAGAGTGATCTAATTTTTTACATCAACAGATTGGTGTCTTCTGTGGGAAGCGACTGGTAATATCGTTTTCTCACCAAAAACAATCCATCACAAATGGATGATATTCCGGAATCTAGCAATCGTGGAACCCCTCCAAATCCATCTACTCTGCCAAATATTCCAGATCTGGCTGGAATAATGACAAATCTGGTTCAGGGCGAGACCGTCATGCAAGAAACAATGCGACAACTCATCCAAACTCTCCATGGCGGTGCGTCAGCCCATTCAGGACCACGGAGTATTCAAAGAAACACCCGCGCACCATCCTCACGTACTAGGCCTACCGGTTCACATCGCAATGAGGAATATGATGATTTCTCTTATCAACCTGGGCGAACTTCGTCGGTTCGAGCCAGAGATACTGAACAATGTGTCACTCTCTCTCCAGAAAGGACCAGCGCATTGGAAAGATTAAGTAGGGTTTCTCCTTTCGACCGATTAGGCCCTAGGAGGAACAAAAGTCCTCTTAATGCAGCGTCGAGGAGCTTTCGACGATCAACAGCCTTAAGGGAAGGATCTGCCCAGTCGCGACCAGCTGCTCGTCAAGAGAGATCCCAGGAAGCCACCTCAACGCGATCAGCTGCTCGAACTAATAGGCCCGAGGAAGGAAATGATGCATGGAAATTTTCTATTCAAAGGTTGGAGAATAGATTAGGGAAAATGGTTAAAACCAAGAACCCTTTACAACGAACCTTTGTTCGAGGAACACCTTTTGTCCAGGCCATTGTAGATTTTCCAACACCATCAAAGTTCAAAGCACCTGTTGTGACCCCCAAATATGATGGAAAGACTGACCCTGTTCTTCATATAGAACAATATCAAGCTGCTGCCGACATCTATACTGTCCCAGACGAGATGAGATGCAGGGCATTCTCAGGAACTCTTACCGGATCTGCTCAAATATGGTATAATAATCTTCCTCGGGGTAAGATCTCAACTTTCTTTCAACTGGCCGAGTTATTTATTGGAAATTTCTTCTTTGGGGCAAAGCCAGTTAAACGAGTAGCACATCTGTTAAGTGTTAGACAAAAAGTTGGTGAAAGTACCAGAGATTATATAACTCGTTTTAATAACGAGAAACTTGAAGTCATTGATTATGAGGAGAAGACAACGATCACTGCCTTGATGAGTGGGCTGTTGCCTAACAAGTTGTATTACACTTTGGCCAAAGATCCACCCACAACTATGTCAGAATTGATGGCAAAAGCGGCCAAAATCATGAATGCCGAGGAGGCTATGGCTGCGAAGAAGAATTTGGATAAAGAAACCAAGGTGGAAGTCGACAAAACCAAGAAGAAAGAACATAAGAACAATGGTGGTGACAAACAATCCAAAAATAAGTCGTCATGGGAGGTCTTGAGGAAATTTGACAATTACACTCCTTTGAAGGTAGATATTAACCACGTCTTGGAAGAAATTAAGAACAACGAGGAGTTAAACTGGCCAAAGAAAATGAAGGCAGACCCTGACACGAGGAATAGGGAAAAATATTGCGAGTTTCACAAAGATCATGGCCATATGACCAAGAATTGCATATCTCTTCAGAATGAGATCGAAACACTCATCCGATGAGGAAAGCTGTCAAAGTACGTTGATCGTGGAAACGAAAGAAGAAACAATGACCGAGCAAGAGAGAGGTCTAGATATCCTCGTTGAGCAGAGGAGAACAAGAAAAGAAACCATGAAGTTGATCCAGAAGACGACCCCGATCTTCCCAAGAGACCAAGGCAGCCAGAACGAGAGGTATTTTCAATACGCTTTGGGTCGTTTGACTGTAATGTTATAACAGGTGGAGATGCAGGAGGAGGAGACCTTACTGCAAAGAGAAAAGTTTACCTCGATGAGGCTCAAGCTTGCTCGTACATTCAGCGAATAAATCTAGCTGAGGAGGATCGCCTGAAAAAGGTGAATATAGAGAAGTTGGTCATTGGGTTCTCAAAAAATGACCTCGCAGGTGTTTTATATCCTCACGATGATCCACTGGTGATCAAAATGAGGATGAAGGAAGTTATCATTTCAAGAGTACTAGTCGATAATGGTAGCTCGGCAGACATCATGTTCTACTCGTGCTTCGATAGTTTAAATCTAAAGCTATCTCAACTGGAGCCTTACCACAGACCCCTCATCGGTTTTGCTGGCGAGAAAGTATTTCCACTTGGGACGATCAAGTTGGATATATTCATTGGTACGTGGCCTTCTTGTCGAACAGAAAGAATACGTTTCTTCGTGATGGATAAGAATGTCCAATCATCGTACAATATCATCATGGGAAGAGTAGGATTGAAGAAGTTCGAGGCTGTACCATTTACAGTGCATCAGTGCCTAAAATTTCCAACAAACTTTGGAGTAGAAGTTGTGAAAGGTGATCAGAAAGTAGCTCGGGAATGCTATTATTCATCCGTCGAGCAAGAAGAATTGGAGGAATCAAAGAAAAAGACTACCACCTATCAAGTCGATGAAGGTGCAGAGATTGAAACATTGGATCCTCGAGATGAGTCGCAACTCGTGAAGGGTCAAGTGGTGGAAACTACTGAAAACATCATTCTAGACGACGAACACCCTGAGCGAACTACTCAAGTAGGTTAGTCGTTGGAAGCCTCATTAAAATAGGAATTGATAAATTTCCTTAGAAGCAGAAGACAAACTTTTTCATGGAGTCATGAAGATATGCCTGGGATAGACCCAAACTTCTTATGTCACGAACTCAATGTGAATAAGGAGATCAAGCCTGTGAAGCAGAGAAGAAGAGTATTTAGTCCCGAGAAGAATCGAGCTATACAGGAGGAAGTCGAGAAGCTCCAGAAGGCTTGTTTCATTGAAGATGTTAAATATCCAGACTGGTTAGCCAATGTGATGATGGTAAAAAAGAAAAACAACAAGTGGAGGATGTGTGTAGACCTCACCGACCTCAACAAAACATGCCCAAAGGATCACTTTCCACTGCCCCGAATTGATCAACTGGTGGATGCTACCTCGGGACACGAGTTGTTGAGATTCATGGATGCTTATTCTGGCTACAATCAGATCAAAATGAAACCTGAAGACAGGGAGAGTACTTCTTTCATTACCCCTCGGGGAACTTATTGTTATAATGTTATGCCTTTTGGTTTGAAAAATGTAGGTGCGACATATTAGCGGTTGATGAAAAAAGTATTTGCTGAACAAATCAGTTGCAATATGGAAGTCTATGTTGACGATATGCTGACAAAAAGTAAGAAAGCTGCCGATCATCTAGTTGACTTAAGTCAGACTTTTGATCAATTGGATAAATATCAAATGAAGCTGAACCCGACGAAGTGCATATTTGGAGTACGAGAAGGCATGTTTCTCGGATACATTGTCAATCAGCGAGGCATTGAGGCAAATCCTGAAAAGATCAAAGATCTATTAGGGCTGCGATCTTCAACGACGAAGAAGGAAGTACAGAATCTCACAGGACGAGTAGCAGCACTCAACAGATTTGTGTCATGAGCAACTGATAGATGTCTCCCATTCTTCAAGACACTCAGAAAGACTTTTGAGTGGAATGATGAATGCGATAAGGCCTTTCAAGACTTGAAGAAATACTTGGGATCACCTCCACTGTTGTCCAGGCCAGTGATGGGAGAAAAATTGTACTTGTATCTTGCAGTGTCCGAGAATGCAGTTAGCTCGGCGTTGATCAGAGTGGAGAATGGAGCGTAAAAACCAATTTACTACACAAGTAAGGCCTTCCGAGGAGCAAAGATCAGATATCCAAGGCTGCAAAAGTTAGCATTGGCGCTTATTGAGACAAGTAGGAGAATGAGGCCATACTTCCAATCTCATACCATAGTAGTATATATCGATATGCCATTGAGGCAAGCCCTTCACAAGCCAGAAAAATCAGGGAGATTGATGTACTGGGAAATAGAGCTCGATGAATATGATATAGTCTATGAACCTAGATCATCGCTAAAAGGGCAAGTTGTGGCAGATTTTATAGCAGAGTTCACCTATCCTGATACCCCCGAGGAGAAGAAGTTGCTCGCTGATCAACCTGTGGATGTTACAGGATCAACAAACACTAGCTCAGACCAACTCCGGTTGGTAAAAAGGCAAGTGGACGTTACAGGATCATTAAATTCAAGCTCAGACCAACTCCGGTTGGTAAAAGGGCAAGAAAAAATGATCGACGAAGAGCAAGAAATATCCGGGGAGGATGAAAGGAAGCAACAAATATTTCACCGAGGAACTCTAACTGATCAGAAATTTGAAGACGAGTTACCTATATGGAGGCTATATGTAGATGGCTCATCTTGCACTACTGGATGTGGCGCGGGGATAGTTTTAAGCACTCCAGACGAGGTCGACATGGAATACGCCCTGCGTTTCCAATTCAAAGCTTCCAACAATGAGGCTGAGTATGAGGCCATGATTGCAGGACTTAGTTTAGCAAAAATTATGGAGGCGCAATAGATTGTTGTCTTCAGTGATTCTCAATTGATCGTAAATCAAATGTTGGGAGTATATGCAGTTAGAGGAGAATTAATGATCAGATATCATGCAAAGGCAAAGGAACTGGTGTCAGAATTTTCCGCTATTCAGCTGGTCAGAATACCAAGAATGAATAATGCGAGAGCAGACGCCCTAACTCGACTAGCATTAGCTACTCGCATCGATCTAGGACGAACAATCCCAATTGAAGTGCTAGCTGGTCGGAGTATAGATGAAGATCTGACGATGAACTTTATCACCCTTGATTTAGGACCATCTTGGATGGATCCCATCAGGGCATATATTGAGGAGGGAGAATTGCCAATTGACAAGCTCGCAGCCAAGAAATTAAAGTTTAAAGCTGCTCGATATGTATTAACTAATGGTATTTTATATAGACGAGGAATTATGGCAGGTTTGCAGAGATGCGTACATCCCTCCGAGGTGAAAGAATTAATTGAAGAGATCCATGAAGGGTCCTGTGGAGCACATGTAGCAAGTCGGACTCTTTTACAAAGGATGATGATGCAGGGATACTACTGGCCAAAGATGAGAGCCGATTGTGTAGCCTATGCCAAGAAATGTGACAAATGCCAGCGTTTTTCCTCCATCCGAAGAACTCCACAAGCATTGTTGACACTCATAACTTCCCCTTAGCCATTTTCCATGTGGGGAATTGATTTGGTTGGGCCACTACCAACGACCCGAGGAAGATTCAAATACCTCGTAGTCGCAGTAGATTATTTTACTAAGTGGGTAGAAGCCGAGCCACTCATTGATATGACGTACGAGAAGGTGTACCAATTTTTTTGGAAGAACATCATTTGTCGATATGGTCTTCCTCATGCTTCCATCACAGACCATGGAACACAATTTGATAACGAGGAGTTCGCTGCCTATTGCCATCAGTCAAACATTTTGAAGGTCCACTCAGCACCAGGCCATCCTCAAAGCAATGGACAAACTAAAATAACAAACAGAACACTGCTGAATGGTTTGAAGAAAAGACTAGATGATGCGAAAGCAAATTGGATCAACGAGCTATTATCAGTACTTTGGGCTTACCGAACTACTCCCCGAGTAGCGACAGGAGAATCACCATATATGCTGGCGTTTGGAAGTGAAGCTGTAATACCTGTCGAGTTGGGCCTCCCAACACACAGGGTACTGAATTTTAATTCCCCTGTCAGCGACTTAATGAGAAGACTGGATTTAGACATGCTCGAGGTAGTTAGAGAAGAAGAAGTCATCAGAAATGCTGCATACCAGCAGCGAACAACTTTGTTTTACAACAAGAGGGTGAGGAAATGCGACCTGAAAGAAGGAGACTACGTGCTGAAGAAAGTAATTCAAAAGCATAATAAACTGGAGGCAAATTGGCATGGACCATACCGAGTTACAGAAGTTGTTCGACCAGGAACTTACCGAATAACAACTCTAGAGGGGGAGGAGTTTAAGAATGCATGAAACGCAGAGCACCTACGCAAGTATTATCAGTGATGTATATTCCCATGTAATGCAGTTCCAGCAATATGAATAAAATGAAGATATTCTGCCACAGTTTTTCCTTTTATTGAGAATTTTTTGGGGAATACTAGTGCTACACACTACTCGACAAAACTCGGCAAAGATCAGACTACTCAGTAAAAATATTCCTAAAAATGCCAACCCCGGTTGGTTAGGAAACAATATATTCCTAAAAATGCCAACCTCGATTGGTTAGGAAACAAAATATTCCTAAAAATGCCAACCTGTTTGGCTAGGAAACAATATATTCCTAAAAATGCCAACCTGTTTGGCTAGGAAACAAAATATTCCTAAAAATGCCAACCTGTTTGTCTAGGAAACAAAATATTCCTAAAAATGCCAACTTGTTTGGCTAGGAAACAAAATATTCCTAAAAATGCCAACCTGTTTGGCTAGGAAACAAAAATATTCCTAAAAATGCCAACCTATTTGGCTAGGAAACAAAAATATTCCTAAAAATGCCAACCTGTTTGGCTAGGAAATAAAAATATTCTTAAAAATACCAACTTATGTTAGTCGGGAGGTAAATATATTCTCGAAAATGCCAACTTATATTGGTCGGAAGGTAAAATTATTCCAGAAAGCGCCAAAATCTACTAACGATGACTGGTTGGGGATAAAAACCCACCAACTATAGTTGGTCGACAAGGAAAATTTACCGACCTTGGTTGGTCGAAAACATTTTATGGGCAAGATTATTTCAAAAAGACTAACTATAGCTGGTCGGGGATAAAAATCCACTAACTGTAGTTGGTCGACATGAAGAATTTAACAACCATGGTTGGTTGGAAACATTTTAAACATTTTTATACTTATTACTTTATTACTAAGTTGGTCGAGAAACAAAATGTTGTTTTTGCCAAATGACTATCACAAGTTCAAACTACACAATATTGTTATCTTTTTATCAGATATGCATGCACAAATATAAAGTGTTATAAGACAATAGTGAATAAAAATGAAAGTCTTTCATTGAATTCAAAATAAATTACATTGATAATGAAATGAAAGTTACATTGATATTGAAATATATACTAACTATTACATCAAAAATTCCTATTCTACTGGTTTTTTCCCCTCTGCTTTTGACACAGGTTCCTCGCCAGCAGGCGGATCATTTAAAGCCAGAGGAGAATTTATAAAATTGAGATCCTTTAACATCCTGACATTCATCACGGATTGTCGATCTAGAAGATGCTCGTGACGAGATACTTCAACAATTGAATGCAGATTGTAGTCGCCGAGATACTTAGAAATCAAGCTCCGAGGAATGGCCCGAGCAGGGATCCAACTCATATCCAGTTTGAATGGTGGCACGGGTAAGTCGAGAAGCCCGGGATCATGGTAATTCCACATGTAATGTCCCTATTCGAACTGCAGCAAACCTAAGGCATTCAACCAGCCTTGCTTGTAGCCCTCATTATTGGCATTCTGGATACGATCGTCCAAGTGAAAGAGAGCTTCGTTGTATCCAGCCATCCAGAACTCCCTGGGCTGTTTGTGGAACTGATATGTTAGTCTGTCCAGCTGCTCGTGGAGATTTTTGACGAAGAGCTCTTTGTTCTCCAAGGTAGATTTCTGCGTGGAGAGCTGCTCTTCCAAGTCTCTGATTTTCTTTGACATTTCAGCCAAAGCCTGGTTCTTCGCCATTAGCTGGAAGGCCTAATTCTCTAAGGTAGACTGAGTCCTTTGTTCCTCGACAGGAATCTGAGCTTCTCTTGCTCATCCCCGAGGAGCTCTTACTCGTCCACGAGTTGATGTAGAGGGGCCAGCTCTCTTTAAGGTTTCTAACTCGTCCCTCAAGTTGGCGTTCTCGACCTCTAGGAACTAAAATCCCTCATCGGTCACTGGGATTAAGGCTTTTGAAGAAGAGGCTGGAGACTTCAACTGTGATAGCTCTTTCTGTAAGTTATTGTTCTCTCGCTCCAGCAACTCAGAAATCTGTCTGCATTCCTCGACCTCACCTTTCAGGGTTCTCTCCCTCACATCGTACCCAGCAAAAATCTTCTCGTAGCCCTTGTCGGCAATGATAATCTTGTACTTCTTTTCATACCCCTCATGCAACAGGGCAGTGGATTCTTTGTATTGAAGCTGAAGGTCTTCGAGGGTCCCTTAGAGATCCTCGATCATGTCATAATAGGCCACATTATTGGCCACCGCTCGATCAAGTAGACACTTCAGATATTGATATGCTTCCACTGCCTGTTTTGAAACATCTTGGCCGAGGATGTCTATAACTTGTGTTGCACTCAAGTCAGTGTGACCAGCTTTAAAATATTCATTACATTGTCGCAGCAACTTAGTATCATGGGCAGATAGTAATTCCATCCTTGCCAGAAACTAGCAGAGAAAGAAAGAGCAATCATCAATAAGAAATATAAGCAGAGTGTGAATAGAAGATAAACAACAGTATGCCAAAAAGTCCAAGTTTTATTAGATCATAAAGTTCAGAGTTACATATGTGGGTTACATTTGAGAAAGAAAAAGATAAAGAGAAACCCTAACAACTCTACACCTTTTCCTTATCTCCCAAAACCTTCTCGGGAGGCTGGGACGAGGAAGTAGGTTGCTCGGAGGGAATGGATAGTTGCTCGGGGAGCACGGGCAGTTGCTCGGAGGAAGTAACAATCTGCTAAAGTTCCTTGGAAGCAGGATGAATGGCTGGGGGATTATCTCCCATCACCATAAAAGACTCTTCTGAGGCAGCTTCGTCCTCTTCAAGATCTTATGGGGTTGGAGGGGGACCAAGAATGTGTTGCTGGAAAAGCTCAGAAGATTCATCAACTTTCATTTCCTGTAGAGCAGCAACCCATCCATCCCTAAAGTATTTGAGACTGCTATAGTCCACTTGCGACACCATAGCAGCCAACCCCTTGTTCCATCCCTTGTCCCAGCCAGCGCTGAAGGACTTCTTCGCAACCATCTTCCTCTTCAATTTCTCCGAGGAGAGCTTCTCGGACAACAGGTTATCAGAAACTTTCAATTTTTTTTCAATCTCTTCCTTTGGCCACCCTACTTCCCTAAGTTGATCCAGCTCCTCCTCAGCAGCCTTGAGCTTATCTTCAAGCTCCCCAGCAGTTTTGAGCTTCTCTTCAAGCTCCTTATTTGCCTTCTCCAGGGCATTTATTCTCTTCTCCAACTCCTTGGAGGCATCAACAACTTGAGCTTTCTCTTGCTCGGTGGATGCAAGCTTTTTCTCCCAGAAGCCTTGTCAGTAGCGTATGTCTGGCGAGAATCGTCCAAAGACTTGATAGCTTCTGCCAGAGCTCCCTCCACACTGGACGAGGAGCATGAAGCTTTAATCACTTCATCCTTCTTCAGGATTATATTAAAGCAGCTCATCAACTGTGAAAGTAAAAAGAAAGCAAGTCAGAAACATAAATATCAAAGGAAATATGAAAAGTTCAAAGTAAGAAGACTTACAGAAGCAAGGTGATGAGCAGCTAACGAGGTGACCATGCCCCGAGTAAGATTTTCTTCAGTACCTTGGACCTCAGGAATGATCCAGGACTTTACCGAGCTCATGGCAGAGTTCGGAGAAACAAAAGTGGGAACCCCTGTCCCAACAGTTGTGGGCTGAGTGATGGTGTCAGCCAAATTGACCGAGGTGCTCTTCTTCAGCCTTCTCGAGGGAACAGGAACAGATTCAACCAAGGAAGAACCCTTGGTCGGTGATATTACAATCACCTCTCCAGGAGCAGCAGACCTGCTCGGAGCCACTGCGGGCTTCTCTACAACCTTCACAGCAGCAGCCGAGGAAGGCGCATCATTCTTCTTTGTCCCCTCCCCTGGGACATCAACTTTACTTCTTTTTACCTCACCAGAGCCAGAGGCAGGTTTTTCGAACAGAGTGGGAGGTCTTCTTCTCTTCATCCTTTCGCTTAAAGGGACGTGAGATTCAGGCGAGGAGCTGGTGGAAGCTGGTACTGGCTCTGATTCACTTATTACTGGACGAGCAGTAAAAGAGGTGGTGTAGCTCTTGTATTGCAGCAGATATCATGCCGACCTAATATGCTTGTCAGAAACAGATTGATGCAGGCTCCAGATAAGTTTCAAATGCCTTATATTGACATCTGCTTCTTTTGGGCACTTTCTTTTATTATCAACTGCAAATAAATAAACATTGCCATCAGTGACACATTTTATCAAACATAAAGGAAGCATAATTTCAAAATAAATAAAACGAAATAAAAATAACCTATCCCATTGCCATAAAGAGGGCATCTGGGACCTTGGTGAACCACATCTACAGTTAATGGAGGGTGTTGCCAATTTTTTATGACAACCCCGTGTTCAAAATAATCCCTATTGGCATCAGGGAGGTTGACTACTAAGACTCTATTCAAAATTCTAGTTTTTAAATAAAAAATATTATCATTAACTTCCCATCTATAACAAAACATAATCTCAGGAATTTCTATGCGAGTTCCATGGATCTGATTTAATCTATGCACCCCATTAACTATTCTCCATGTGTTGGGGGCTATTCTTGCAGGAACAACGTCAAAGTAATGACAGAATTCCAGACACAAGGGATTTGGTGGAAAAGAAAATCCACACTCAGCAATAAAGAGGCTGGGGAACCAATTTCCCTCAGCCAAATGGAAATAATTAGAAGTCTCAGAAAGCTCTTCCAAAACAACCCAGGAGGGAATGGAAAAATCAAAGCGAAATTTATCAAGAGATTCAACAGGGTAAACCATGGTGAATAAAGGAAATGAAGAAGAAGGAAGAAGATCTTACAGAAAAGAGTGGATCTGATGACAACGGACTATGGAAGAGATGAATACACAGGAGAGAAAGAGACGACGGAAAACTCGAAGATAAAAATTTGAAAAGGTGGAAGACTATGGGAGTGTCTGTGAAGTTTAAATACCTTGCCTTTGGAAATAGTGAAGTAATGATTACAAAAAAGTATGATCACGTTATCGGCGGCTAAAAAGATGAAAAGGGGCGCGAGAATCAAAGCGGGCAACAGCGGTTAAAAAGACGAAAAGGGAAGCGGGAATCAAAGCGGGCAACGACGGCTAAAAAGATGAAAAGTGGTGTGGGAACTGAAGCGAGCAGAAAAGTTCAAAAAAACATGATTCTACGAATTTGGAAGGAGAAATAAATACGAAAGACACACTCCTAAAAATCATGAAGACCATTTAAAGCTGCCATATTCCGAGAAAGAATGTTCCCTACTCCTCAAAATTCGAACTATGAAACATTGGGGGCTTCTGTTGATACCAAATTTAGTCTGCTGACATGGCTTAATTAAATGAAGACACGTGGTGATCTACATGGAAACAACAACACTTCTGAGAAACCCACAAGCTCCGAGGTACAAGATTACAACGAGGAAGACTATTTCCCTGAGGAACACTGCTTCCCCGAGGAACTCATACGCTCCGAGAAACAAGACCTCACCGAGGAACTCTTAAGTACCAAGAAGCTTAGGCGGTCCGAGAAAATCAGGCGGTCCGAGCTGCACCTCGAACAAAGCATTAATAGCGGGATAACCAACAGTTCAACTAATTCATTAAATGCTTATCATTTAGACGCACACACTTAAGGGGCATTAAATATATTACCCTTTCATATGTATCCCATTTAATGTATTACTCTTTCACATTACATCCTCAGGGCTATAAGTACATTGTACAATCCTCATTGTAGAGGGACAGAAAAATCCATACCGGAATTTCTTGATAGAACTTGTAATTGATAATTCCCAAACACTCAGCAATAAAACAACAGTGGACGTAGGCCATTCTTATAAGGCTGAACCACTTTAAAATTCTTTGTCTCATTTATTTATCTGTGATTGAATAATTAGAGTGATATAATTTTTTACATCAACAACCGGTGTCAAAATTTTACTTAACTACTCTTTTTAATAACTACAATTAAAACATCCACATAAATTTTGCGAAAATGAAATAAAATAACCGAACACTCGGTCAAAAATATACAACCATATAGAATAATGCTAAAAGAATAACTAAATGCATTTGGTCCATTGGCCCAAATATCTATACAGTACCTCCTATCTAGAGTACAAGGGTAGAAGCGTCTACCGAAAATCCTGCACGCATCCACAACTGCTGTAGCGGACGTCTGATTCGAAGGAAGTGTCATCCAGACGTCCTTGTGTCTGGACACCTATATAATATATATATATATAGCAAGAGAGGAAAAGTAGATAAATGGGTCAGAGCCCGAGTTTTGAAAATATTTAGCAAGTGCATAAATGCCTTATTTTTAGAAAAAAGGTTTTTTTTATCTCATATTTAAGTTTGGTATCGCACTCCCATGAGATACCCCTCACCTCTCTTATAACAGTGCACTCCTAGCGCATCCCTCTAAACATCCTAGTCAAGCTATCTGGCTAAACTAGTCTATCACCCGACTACTATCAATCCTAGATAGTCCAAGTAATGTACTAAGGGATAAACTTCTCCCCAGTCTCAACACTAAGCCATGTTCGTGCGTGGGGTGTCTCGTAAAGCGAAATCCAAACAAGGAACCCCCCGATACACTACTACGCTGCAAGGTCGATCGTTGGGATCCATTAGACCCTTGGTACTCGATTTATCCATATATATATATACATACACCATATACATCCGAATCTATCTCCCGGAATGAGAATTCATTTACCAAGTCACTTTACAAAGTATTTATCAATACTTTTCATTTTTCTCAAAACTTTCCATTTCCTTTCTTATATCCAGGAAATGTATTTAAAAGCCAACTCATTAGCATGAATTGCTTTAACATATCATATACTTTTTAAAAAGCCAGTTTTATTAACATAAAAATGCTTTTTCGTTTTAAAACATCCCATTTCCCTTCTTATATCCAGGAAATATATTTAAAAGCCATTTTTATTATCATAAAAATGCTTTTACCATATCATATGCTTCCATTTCCTTTCTTCCATCCGGGAAATGTATTTGAAGCCAACCATTTATCCCATTTCCCTTCTTCCATCCGGGAAATGTATTTAAAGCCATTTTATTATCATAAAATGCTTTAACAAATCTAATACGGCCCCTCCAGGTTTTCCCACTGGACGCGCCCCTAAATGGCTATCATCTTCCAGGGCCTATCAAACAAGACAACCTGGGAACCTACCAACGACGGAAAGCGGCCATATGCCTGCGGGATAGTCAAGACCACACCCAGAATCTCCTAACCAACGCAGTAAAATATAATCGCTCATATGGCCTAGGACTATATCCACCCTGCATTCATTAGCTAGGGGGCGTTACCATACACACGCAACTTCCCTCATGATAGAGATTTTGGGAGGTGTGTAACTATAATTTATTAATTATGAAAATCATTTCTTTTCCATTTTGAAAATATTCATTTTTACATTTTCAAAATCATTTACCTCATATCATATATATATACTTTAATCACATAGTATATACATATACCATATATTCCTCCCCGAATATATAAATGGCCATAATTGCCAATCTCATCTAGCGATGACCAATACTCCCAAAGATTCTCTCAGAGAATCATAATCATGCATTCATATATGCATGATACTGAACCCAAGTATTTCCTCACTTTTATAAGTAATAAATACCTCAATCCCCTCTACGGATTTATAGGATAACTCCAATTATCACTACACCAAATCCTGCGAATGGTCACGCCGAGTTGGTCACGGCCCAAGTCCGTGACCCGTTGGTCGCGGACTTGGGCCGTGACCAAGGCAGTTTTTGGCGTGACCATATTTATTATCACACTAGATCATGGATGCTTTGAAAGTGGTCACGGCCTAAGTCCCTGACCACTGTGGGTCACGGCCCAAGTCCGTGACCAGGCCGTGACCATCTTGGCGCCAAATTCACGCCAAAATTCCCTCCAAACTGGTCGCGGATGGGGTCACGGCCCAAGTCCGTGACCAAAGGCATGACGAAGTAAATAACACACACATTAAGGGTCACGGCTGAGGGCCGTGACCATTTCTGGGTATGGGTCACGGCTTTAGGCCGTGACCATCCTTCATTCGAGCAGTGGTGGTGATGGTTTGCAGGTTGCGCACTGGGGGTCACGGGTCACGGCTGAGGGCCGTGACCATTTCTTGGTATGGGTCACGGCTTTAGGCCGTGACCATCCCCCATTCGAGCAGTGGTGGTGATGGTTTGCAGGTTGCGCACTGGGGGTCACGGCTCTGGGCCGTGACTAGGTTCAATCGAGCAGAAGTTGAGTTTCATTTAAGGGTCGCGCATGGTGGGTCACGGCGGTTGGCCGTGACCAGGTTCAGTCCTTAAAAAAAAGAATCGCGCCTCCCTCATTTCATTTCTGTCGATCGAGGTCAGTGTCTAAAGCCCTAGGCGATTTGTACGATTTCCATCCTTGAGATTTCGGCTCAGAAAGGTATTGTGTGTTTATTTGTGCGATTTCCATCCCTCATTTCGATTCTCGTGCATTTCGATTCTCGTGCATTTCGATTCTCATTGTGTTAGTATATGTGTGTATATGTGTGTGTATGTATAGATTTATGTGTGTGTATGTATAGATTTGTATATATGTGTGTGTATGTATAGATTTATGTTTATATGTGTGTGTGTATGTATAGATTTGTATATATGTGTGTGTATGTATAGATTACTGTTTATATGTATGTGTGTATGTGTGTTTATGTGTGTAACTACAAACAAATTGTATTTTATTTCAATAAACCCTAGACATTTTATTTCAATAAACCCTAGACATTGTATTGGGATTTTTTTTTGACAAAATATTATTCAAAATATAACCCTAGACATTATATTTTTTTTGACAAAATATTATTAAATGGATTCTTAATAAGTAAAAAAAAAATTACATCTACCTCGTGGGATTTTATAGGGGGTTATATGCGTGCCATCATACTATATTGGGGGTTATATGCATGTCGTGTTGGATAATATGTTGAATTTATTGAATTGATACTAGTGTCGATAAATGTATATGTTATAAAATTTGTTGGATACTACTTTTCTCAGGAAAAATGAGGCACGGTGATAAATACTGTCAACAAGAGTGGGACAGGTTGCAATTAGACCGCACACATAACTCTTTTATTAGCGTGCGTCATATAGAGGGTACTCCTATTTATAGGTACGGAAATAAAAAGATCGAACAATTTAACTACCTTATAAATCATGGATTTGATATCCAGCAAGATTACTTGTTCGATCGTATTCTATTTTCTCTACCAGAAAACTGGGATGACGTTATACAAAATATATTTCATACACATAATCCCGACATAGCCCTGACCTTGGTTACGTTGTTGGAGAAGGCGGAAAAAAAAATCCACCCGTTATGGATACAACTGCGTACAGAGAGCATTGACATAGACTGTGATGTCTCGCGCCACATGCACGTAAAATTGAATATTGCCAACAAGTTGAGAAATAGGGGATTCTGAGTTCATGTCACTGACATCTACACATCAATCATAGATACCCTTCCTTCTAGTTGTCCACGTGCAAAAATTTATAGGTTCTTAAAAACTAATACCGAATGGATGGAGATCAGACACATTGAACTTATTCTAAAGTCTTACTTTGAAAAGGTATCTATCTATCTATTTATATATATAAAACTAATTAAGCTTGATTAATTAGTTATAATTTCATATTACTATAATTATTTAGTCACTCATATTTTTTAATTTTTGTAGATAATTTCGAGAGGAAACAACCCTAGGGTACCAAGTGCCGATGTGACACCACAACGAGGTTCACCAATGTAACTCGTAGGAACTCGTAGGAACTGACCCCGTAGGAACTGAATTCTCAACACCAATGTAACTCGTAGGAACTGACCCCGCAGCCGCGGGTGTCCCGGTTTGAGAGTACGACGGTAATTTGCTTATTTTCACACTTAGGCTTAAAAACATGGCGTTAGAGGGTGAGAACTCGAAACAGCCCCCGAACGGCCCCATGGGTGGCACCAACACCTCCCACGGGACCAACGTAACTCGTAGGAACAGACCCCGCAGCTGCGGGTGTCCCGGTTTGAGAGTATGATGGTAATTTTCTTATTTCGACACTTAGGCTTAACATGGCGTTAGAGGGTGATAACTCGAAACAGCCCCCGAACGGCCCCGTGGGTGGCACCAACACCTCCCACGGGACCAACGTAACTCGTAGGAACTGACCCCGCAACCGCTGGTGTCCCGGTTTGAGAGTACGACGGTAATTTGGTTATTTCCACACTTAGGCTTAAAAACATGGCGTTAGAGGGTGAGAACTCAAAACAGCCCCCGAACGGCCCCGTGGGTGGCACCAACACCTCCCACGGGACCAACGTAACTCGTAGAAACTGACCCCGCAACCGCGGGTGTCACGGTTTGAGAGTACGACGATAATTTGCTTTTTTACACACTTAGGCTTAAAAACATGGCGTTAGAGGGTGAGAACTCGAAAAAGACCCCGAACGGCCCCGTGGGTGGCACCAACACCTCCCACGGGACCAACGTAACTCGTAGGAACTGACCCCGCAGCCGCGGGTGTCCCAGTTTGAGAGTACGACGATAATTTGCTTATTTCCACACTTAGGCTTAAAAACATGGCGTTAGAGGGTGAGAACTCGAAACAGCACCCGAACGGCCCGTGGGTGGCACCAACACCTCCCACGGGACCAACGTAACTCGTAGGAACTGACCCCGCAGCCGCGGGTGTCCCGGTTTGAGAGTACGACGGTAATTTGCTTATTTCCACACTTAGGATTAACATGGCGTTAGAGGGTGAAAACTCGAAACAGCCCCCGAACGGCCCCGTGGATGGCACCAACACCTCCCACGGGACCAACGTAACTCTTAGGAACTGACCCCGCAGCCGCGGGTGTCCCGGTTTGAGAGTACGACGATATTTTGCTTATTTCCACACTTAGGCTTAAAAACATGGCGTTAGAGGGTGAGAACTCGAAACAGCCCCCGAACGGCCCCGTGGGTGGCACCAACACCTCCCACGGGACCAACGTAACTCGTAGGAACTGACCCCGCAGTCGCGGGTGTCCCGGTTTGAGAGTACGATGGTAATTTGCTTATTTCCACACTTAGGCTTAAAAACATGGCGTTAGAGGGTGAGAACTCGAAACAGCCCCTGAACAGCCCCGTGGGTGGCACCAACACCTCCCACGGGACCAACGTAACTCGTAGGAACTGACCCCGCAGCCGCGGGTGTCCCGGTTTGAGAGTACGACGATAATTTGCTTATTTCGACACTTAGGCTTAACATGGCGTTAGAGGGTGATAACTCGAAGCAGCCCCCGAACGGCCCCGTGGGTGGCACCAACACCTCCCACGGGACCAACGTAACTCGTAGGAACTGACCCCGCAGCCGCGGGTGTCCCGGTTTGAGAGTACGACGGTAATTTTCTTATTTCCACACTTAGGCTTAAAAACATGGCGTTAGAGGGTGAGAACTCGAAACAGCCCCCGAACGGTCCCGTGGGTGGCACCAACACCTCCCACGGGACCAACGTAACTCGTAGGAACTGACCCCGCAGCCGCGGGTGTCACGGTTTGAGAGTACGACGATAATTTGCTTATTTCCACACTTAGGCTTAAAAACATGGCGTTAGAGGGTGAGAACTCGAAACAGCCCCCGAACGGCCCCGTGGGTGGCACCAACACCTCCCACGGGACCAACGTAACTCGTAGGAACTGACCCCGCAGCCGCGGGTGTCCCGGTTTGAGAGTACGATGATAATTTACTTATTTCCTCACTTAGGCTTAAAAACATGGCGTTAGAGGGTGAGAACTCGAAACAGCCCCGGAACGGCCCCGTGGGTGGCACCAAAACGTCCCACGGGACCAACGTAACTCGTAGGAACTGACCCCGCAGCCGCGGGTGTCCCGGTTTGAGAGTACGACGATAATTTGCTTATTTCCACACTTAGGCTTAAAAACATGGCGTTAGAGGGTGAGAACTCGAAACAGCCCCCGAAGGGCCCCGTGGGTGGCACCAACACCTCCCACGGGACCAACGTAACTCGTAGGCACTGACCCCGCAGCCGCGGGTGTCCCGGTTTGAGAGTACGATGGTAATTTGCTTATTTCCACACTTAGGCTTAAAAACATGGCGTTAGAGGGTGAGAACTCGAAACAGCCCCCGAACGGTCCCGTGGGTGGCACCAACACCTCCCACGGGACCAACGTAACTCGTAGGAACTGACCCCGCAGCCGCGGGTGTCCTGGTTTGAGAGTACGACGGTAATTTGCTTATTTCCACACTTAGGCTTAAAAACATGGCGTTAGAGGGTGAGAACTCGAAACAGCCCCCGAACGGCCCCGTGGGTGGCACCAACACCTCCCACGGGACCAACGTAACCCGCAGGAATTGACCCCGCAGCCGCGGGTGTCCCGGTTTGAGAGTACGACGGTAATTTGCTTATTTCGACACTTAGGCTTAACATGGCGTTAGAGGGTGATAACTCGAAACAGCCCCCGAACGGCCCCGTGGGTGGCACCAACACCTCCCACGGGACCAACGTAACTCGTAGGAACTGACCCCGCAGCCGCGGGTGTCACGGTTACTAGTACGACGATAATTTGCTTATTTCCACACTTAGGCTTAAAAACATGGCGTTAGAGGGTGAGAACTCGAAACAGCCCCCGAACGGCCCCGTGGGTGGCACCAACACCTCCCACGGGACCAACGTAACTCGTAGGAACTGACCCCGCAGCCGCGGGTGTCCCGGTTTGAGAGTACGACGATAATTTACTTATTTCCTCACTTAGGCTTAAAAACATGGCGTTAGAGGGTGAGAACTCGAAACAGCCCCGGAACGGCCCCGTGGGTGGCACCAACACGTCCCACGGGACCAACGTAACTCGTAGGAACTGACCCCGCAGCCGCGGGTGTCCCGATTTGAGAGTACGACGATAATTTGCTTATTTCCACACTTAGGCTTAAAAACATGGCGTTAGAGGGTGAGAACTCGAAACAGCCCCCGAAGGGCCCCGTGGGTGGCACCAACACCTCCCACGGGACCAACGTAACTCGTAGGCACTGACCCCGCAGCCGCGGGTGTCCCGGTTTGAGAGTACGACGGTAATTTGCTTATTTCCACACTTAGGCTTAAAAACATGGCGTTAGAGGGTGAGAACTCGAAACAGCCCCCGAACGGTCCCGTGGGTGGCACCAACACCTCCCACGGGACCAACGTAACTCGTAGGAACTGACCCCGCAGCCGCGGGTGTCCCGGTTTGAGAGTACGACGGTAATTTGGTTATTTCCACACTTAGGCTTAAAAACATTGCGTTAGAGGGTGAGAACTCGAAACAGCCCCCGAAGGCCCCGTGGGTGGCACCAACACCTCCCACGGGACCAACGTAACTCGTAGGAACTGACCCCGCAGCCGCGGGTGTATCGGTTTGAGAGTACGACAGTAATTTTCTTATTTATACACTTAGGCTTAACATGGCGTTAGAGGGTGATAACTCGAAGCAGCCCCCGAACGGCCCCGTGGGTGGCACCAACACCTCCCACGGGACCAACGTAACTCGTAGGAACTGTCCCCGCAGCCGCGGGTGTCCCGGTTTGAGAGTACGACGGTAATTTGCTTATTTCGACACTTAGGCTTAACATGGCGTTAGAGGGTGAGAACTCGAAACAGCCCCCGAACGGCCCCGTGGGTGGCATCAACACCTCCCACGGGACCAACGTAACTCGTAGGAACTGACCCCGCAACCGCGGGTGTCCCGGTTTGAGAGTACGACGGTAATTTGCTTATTTCCACACTTAGGCTTAAAAACATGGCGTTAGAGGGTGAGAACTCGAAACAGCCCCCGAACGGCCCCGTGGGTGGCACCAACACCTCCCACGGGACCAACGTAACTCGTAGGAACTGACCCCGCAGCCGCGGGTGTCACGGTTTGAGAGTACGACGATAATTTGCTTATTTCCACACTTAGGCTTAAAATCATGGCGTTAGAGGGTGAGAACTCGAAACAGCCCCCGAACGGCCCCGTGGGTGGCACCAACAACTCCCACGGTACCAACGTAACTCGTAGGAACTGGCCCACAGCCGCGGGTGTCCCGGTTTGAGAGTACGACGATAATTTGCTTATTTCCACACTTAGGCTTAAAAACATGGCGTTAGAGGGTGAGAACTCGAAACAACCCCCGAACGGCCCCGTGGGTGGCACCAACAACTCCCACGGGACCAACGTAACTCGTAGGAACTGACCCCGCAGCCGCGGGTGTCCCGGTTTGAGAGTATGACGGTAATTTGCTTATTTCCACACTTAGGATTAACATGGCGTTAGAGGGTGAAAACTCGAAACAGCCCCGTGGGTGGCACCAACACCTCCCACGGGACCAACGTAACTCGTAGGAACTGACCCTGCAGCCGCGGGTGTCCCGGTTTGAGAGTACGACGATAATTTGCTTATTTCCACACTTAGGCTTAAAAACATGGCGTTAGAGGGTGAGAAGTCGAAACAACCCCCGAACGGCCCCGTGGGTGGCACCAACACCTCCCACGGGACCAACGTAACTCGTAGGAACTGACCCCGCAGCCGCGGCTGTCCCGGTTTGAGAGTACGACGGTAATTTGCTTATTTCCACACTTAGGCTTAAAAACATGGCGTTAGAGGGTGATAACTCAAAACAGCCCCCGAACGGCCCCGTGGCTGGCACCAACACCTCCCACGGGACCAACGTAACTCGTAGGAACTGACCCCGCAGCCGCGGGTGTCCCGGTTTGAGAGTACGATGGTAATCTGCTTATTTCCACACTTAGGCTTAAAAACATGGCGTTAGAGGGTGAGAACTCGAAACAGCCCCCGAACGGCCCCGTGGGTGGCACGAACACCTCCCACGGGACCAACGTAACTCGTAGGAACTGACCCCGCAGCCGCGGGTGTCCCGGTTTGAGAGTACGACGGTAATTTGCTTATTTCGACACTTAGGCTTAACATGGCGTTAGAGGGTGATAACTCGAAACAGCCCCTGAACGGCCCCGTGGGTGGCACCAACACCTCCCACGGGACCAACGTAACTCGTAGGAACTGACCCCGCAGCCGCGGGTGTCCCGGTTTGAGAGTACGACGATAATTTGCTTATTTCCACACTTAGGCTTAAAAACATGGCGTTAGAGGGTGAGAACTCGAAACAACCCCCGAACGGCCCCGTGGGTGGCACCAACACCTCCCACGGGACCAACGTAACTCGTAGGAACTGACCCCGCATCCGCGGGTGTCACGATTTGAGAGTACGACGGTAATTTGCTTATTTCCACACTTAGGGTTAAAAACATGGCGTTAGAGGGTGAGAACTCGAAACAGCCCCCGAACGGCCCCGTGGGTGGCACCAACACCTCCCACGGGACCAACGTAACTCGTAGGAACTGACCCCGCAGCCGCGGGTGTCCCGGTTTGAGAGTACGACGGTAATTTTCTTATTTCTACACTTAGGCTTAACATGGCGTTAGAGGGTGAAAACTCGAAGCAGCCCCCGAACGGCCCCGTGGGTGGCACCAACACCTCCCACGGGACCAACATAACTCGTAGGAACTGACCCCGCAGCCGCGGGTGTCCCGGTTTGAGAGTACGACGGTAATTTGCTTATTTCGACACTTAGGCTTAACATGGCGTTAGAGGGTGATAACTCGAAACAGCCCCCGAACGGCCCCGTGGGTGGCACCAACACCTCCCACGGGACCAACGTAACTCGTAGGAACTGACCCCGCAGCCACGGGTGTCCCGGTTTGAGAGTACGACGGTAATTTGCTTATTTCCACACTTAGGCTTAAAAACATGGCGTTAGAGGGTGAGAACTCGAAACAGCCCCCGAACGGCCCCGTGGGTGGCACCAACACCTCCCACTGGACCAACGTAACTCGTAGGAACTGACCCCGCATCCGCGGGTGTCACGGTTTGAGAGTACGACGGTAATTTGCGTATTTCCACACTTAGGCTTAAAAACATGGCGTTTGAGGGTGATAACTCGAAACAGCCCCCGAACGGCCCCGTGGGTGGCACCAACACCTCCCACGGGACAAACGTCGATAATTTGCTTATTTCCACACTTAGGCTTAAAAACATGGCGTTAGAGGGTGAGAACTCGAAACAACCCCCGAACGGCCCCGTGGGTGGCACCAACACCTCCCACGGGACCAACGTAACTCGTAGGAACTGACCCCGCAGCCGCGGGTGTCCCGGTTTAAGAGTACGACGGTAATTTGCTTATTTCCACACTTAGGCTTAAAAACATGGCGTTAGAGGATGAGAACTCGAAACAGCCCCCGAACGGCCCCGTGGGTGGCACCAACACCTCCCACGGGACCAACGTAACTCGTAGGAACTGGCCCGCAGCCGCGGGTGTCCCGGTTTGAGAGTACGATGATAATTTGCTTATTTCCACACTTAGGCTTAAAAACATGGCGTTAAAGGGTGAGAACTCGAAACAACCCCCGAACGGCCCCGTGGGTGGCACCAACACCTCCCACGGGACCAACGTAACTCGTAGGAACTGACCCCGCAGCCGCGGGTGTCCCGGTTTGAGAGTATGACGGTAATTTGCTAATTTCCACACTTAGGATTAACATGGCATTAGAGGGTGAAAACTCAAAACAGCCCCGTGGGTGGCACCAACACCTCCCACGGGACCAACGTAACTCGTAGGAACTGACCCTGCAGCCGCGGGTGTCCCGGTTTGAGAGTACGACGATAATTTGCTTATTTCCACACTTAGACTTAAAAACTTGGCGTTAGAGAGTGAGAACTAGAAACAGCCCCCGAACGATCCCGTGGGTGGCACCAACACCTCCCACGGGACCAACGTAACTCGTAGGAACTGACCCCGCAGCCGCGGGTGTCCCGGTTTGAGAGTACGACTTTAATTTGCTTATTTCCACACTTAGGCTTAAAAATATGGCGTTAGAGGGTGAGAACTCGAAACAGCCCCCGAACGGCCCCGTGGGTGGCACCAACACCTCCCACGGGACCAACGTAACTCGTAGGAACTGACCCCGCAGCCGCGGGTGTCCCGGTTTGAGAGTACGACGGTAATTTTCTTATTTCGACACTTAGGCTTAACATGGCGTTAGAGGGTGATAACTCGAAACAGCCCCCGAACGGCCCCGTGGCTGGCACCAACACCTCCCACGGGACCAACGTAACTCGTAGGAACTGACCCCGCAGCCGCGGGTGTCCCAGTTTGAGAGTACGATGGTAATTTTCTTATTTCGACACTTAGGCTTAACATGGCGTTAGAGGGTGATAACTCGAAACAGCCCCCGAACGGCCCCGTGGCTGGCACCAAGACCTCCCACGGGACCAACTTAACTCGTAGGAACTGACCCCGCAGCCGCGGGTGTCCCGGTTTGAGAGTACGATGGTAATCTGCTTATTTCCACACTTAGGCTTAAAAACATGGCGTTAGAGGGTGAGAACTCGAAACAGCCCCCGAACGGCCCCGTTGGTGGCACCAACACCTCCCACGGGACCAACGTAACTCGTAGGAACTGACCCCGCAGCAGCGGGTGTCCCGGTTTGAGAGTACGACGGTAATTTGCTTGTTTCGACACTTAGGCTTAACATGGCGTTAGAGGGTGATAACTCGAAACAGCCCCCGAACGGCCCCGTGGGTGGCACCAACAACTCCCACGGGACCAACGTAACTCGTAGGAACTGACCCCGCAGCCGCGGGTGTCCCGGTTTGAGAGTACGACGGTAATTTGCTTATTTCCACACTTAGGCGTAAAAACATGGCGTTAGAGGGTAAGAACTCGAAACAGCCCCCGAACGGCCCCGTGGGTGGCACCAACACCTCCCACGGGACCAACGTAACTCGTAGGAACTGACCCTGCAGCCGCGGGTGTCCCGGTTTGAGAGTACGACGGTAATTTGCTTATTTCCACACTTAGGCTTAAAAATATGGCGTTAGAGGGTGAGAACTCGAAACAGCCCCCGAACGGCCCCGTGGGTGGCACCAAAACCTCCCACGGGACCAACGTAACTCGTAGGAACTGACCCCGCAGCCGCGGGTGTCTCGGTTTGAGAGTACGACGGTAATTTTCTTATTTCGACACTTAGGCTTAACATGGCGTTAGAGGGTGATAACTCGAAACAGCCCCCGAACGGCCCCGTGGGTGGCACCAACACCTCCCACGGGACCAACGTAACTCGTAGGAACTGACCCCGCAGCCGCGGGTGTCACGGTTTGAGAGTACGACGATAATTTGCTTATTTCCACACTTAGGCTTAAAAACATGGCGTTAGAGGGTGAGAACTCGAAACAGCCCCCGAACGGCCCCGTGGGTGGCACCAACACCTCCCACGGGACCAACGTAACTCGTAGGAACTGACCCCGCAGCCGCGGGTGTCCCGGTTTGAGAGTACGACGATAATTTACTTATTTCCTCACTTAGGCTTAAAAACATGGCGTTAGAGGGTGAGAACTCGAAACAGCCCCGGAACGGCCCCGTGGGTGGCACCAACACGTCCCACGGGACCAACGTAACTCGTAGGAACTAACCCCGCAGCCGCGGGTGTCCCGGTTTGAGAGTACGACGATAATTTGCTTATTTCCACACTTAGGCTTAAAAACATGGCGTTAGAGGGTGAGAACTCGAAACAGCCCCCGAAGGGCCCCGTGGGTGGCACCAACACCTCCCACGGGACCAACGTAACTCGTAGGCACTGACCCCGCAGCCGCGGGTGTCCCGGTTTGAGAGTACGACGGTAATTTGCTTATTTCCACACTTAGGCTTAAAAACATGGCGTTAGAGGGTGAGAACTCGAAACAGCCCCCGAACGGTCCCGTGGGTGGCACCAACACCTCCCACGGGACCAACGTAACTCGTAGGAACTGACCCCGCAGCCGCGGGTGTGTCCCGGTTTGAGAGTACGACGGTAATTTGGTTATTTCCACACTTAGGCTTAAAAACATTGCGTTAGAGGGTGAGAACTCGAAACAGCCCCCGAAGGCCCCGTGGGTGGCACCAACACCTCCCACGGGACCAACGTAACTCGTAGGAACTGACCCGGCAGCCGCGGGTGTATCGGTTTGAGAGTACGACAGTAATTTTCTTATTTATACACTTAGGCTTAACATGGCGTTAGAGGGTGATAACTCGAAGCAGCCCCCGAACGGCCCCGTGGGTGGCACCAACACCTCCCACGGGACCAACGTAACTCGTAGGAACTGACCCCGCAGCCGCGGGTGTCCCGGTTTGAGAGTACGACGGTAATTTGCTTATTTCGACACTTAGGCTTAACATGGCGTTAGAGGGTGAGAACTCGAAACAGCCCCCGAACGGCCCCGTGGGTGGCATCAACACCTCCCACGGGACCAACGTAACTCGTAGGAACTGACCCCGCAACCGCGGGTGTCCCGGTTTGAGAGTACAACGGTAATTTGCTTATTTCCACACTTAGGCTTAAAAACATGGCGTTAGAGGGTGAGAACTCGAAACAGCCCCCGAACGGCCCCGTGGGTGGCACCAACACCTCCCACGGGACCAACGTAACTCGTAGGAACTGACCCCGCAGCCGCGGGTGTCACGGTTTGAGAGTACGACGATAATTTGCTTATTTCCACACTTAGGCTTAAAATCATGGCGTTAGAGGGTGAGAACTCGAAACAGCCCCCGAACGGCCCCGTGGGTGCCACCAACAACTCCCACGGTACCAACGTAACTCGTAGGAACTGGCCCACAGCCGCGGGTGTCCCGGTTTGAGAGTACGACGATAATTTGCTTATTTCCACACTTAGGCTTAAAAACATGGCGTTAGAGGGTGAGAACTCGAAACAACCCCCGAACGGCCCCGTGGGTGGCACCAACAACTCCCACGGGACCAACGTAACTCGTAGGAACTGACCCCGCAGCCGCGGGTGTCCCGGTTTGAGAGTATGACGGTAATTTGCTTATTTCCACACTTAGGATTAACATGGCGTTAGAGGGTGAAAACTCGAAACAGCCCCGTGGGTGGCACCAACACCTCCCACGGGACCAACGTAACTCGTAGGAACTGACCCTGCAGCCGCGGGTGTCCCGGTTTGAGAGTACGACGATAATTTGCTTATTTCCACACTTAGGCTTAAAAACATGGCGTTAGAGGGTGAGAAGTCGAAACAACCCCCGAACGGCCCCGTGGGTGGCACCAACACCTCCCACGGGACCAACGTAACTCGTAGGAACTGACCCCGCAGCCGCGGCTGTCCCGGTTTGAGAGTACGACGATAATTTGCTTATTTCCACACTTAGGCTTAAAAACATGGCGTTAGAGGGTGATAACTCAAAACAGCCCCCGAACGGCCCCGTGGCTGGCACCAACACCTCCCACGGGACCAACGTAACTCGTAGGAACTGACCCCGCAGCAGCGGGAGTCCCGGTTTGGGAGTACGATGGTAATCTGCTTATTTCCACACTTAGGCTTAAAAACATGGCGTTAGAGGGTGAGAACTCGAAACAGCCCCCGAACGGCCCCGTGGGTGGCACCAACACCTCCCACGGGACCAACGTAACTCGTAGGAACTGACCCCGCAGCCGCGGGTGTCCCGGTTTGAGAGTACGACGGTAATTTGCTTATTTCGACACTTAGGCTTAACATGGCGTTAGAGGGTGATAACTCGAAACAGCCCCCGAACGGCCCCGTGGGTGGCACCAACACCTCCCACGGGACCAACGTAACTCGTAGGAACTGACCCCGCAGCCGCGGGTGTCCCGGTTTGAGAGTACGACGATAATTTGCTTATTTCCACACTTAGGCTTAAAAACATGGCGTTAGAGGGTGAGAACTCGAAACAACCCCCGAACGGCCCCGTGGGTGGCACCAACACCTCCCACGGGACCAACGTAACTCGTAGGAACTGACCCCGCATCCGCGGGTGTCACGATTTGAGAGTACGACGGTAATTTGCTTATTTCCACACTTAGGGTTAAAAACATGGCGTTAGAGGGTGAGAACTCGAAACAGCCCCCGAACGGCCCCGTGGGTGGCACCAACACCTCCCACGGGACCAACGTAACTCGTAGGAACTGACCCCGCAGCCGCGGGTGTCCCGGTTTGAGAGTACGACGGTAATTTTCTTATTTCTACACTTAGGCTTAACATGGCGTTAGAGGGTGAAAACTCGAAGCAGCCCCCGAACGGCCCCGTGGGTGGCACCAACACCTCCCACGGGACCAACATAACTCGTAGGAACTGACCCCGCAGCCGCGGGTGTCCCGGTTTGAGAGTACGACGGTAATTTGCTTATTTCGACACTTAGGCTTAACATGGCGTTAGAGGGTGATAACTCGAAACAGCCCCCAAACGGCCCCGTGGGTGGCACCAACACCTCCCACGGGACCAACGTAACTCGTAGGAACTGACCCCGCAGCCACGGGTGTCCCGGTTTGAGAGTACGACGGTAATTTGCTTATTTCCACACTTAGGCTTAAAAACATGGCGTTAGAGGGTGAGAACTCGAAACAGCCCCCGAACGGCCCCGTGGGTGGCACCAACACCTCCCACTGGACCAACGTAACTCGTAGGAACTGACCCCGCATCCGCGGGTGTCACGGTTTGAGAGTACGACGGTAATTTGCGTATTTCCACACTTAGGCTTAAAAACATGGCGTTTGAGGGTGATAACTCGAAACAGCCCCCGAACGGCCCCGTGGGTGGCACCAACACCTCCCACGGGACCAACGTCGATAATTTGCTTATTTCCACACTTAGGCTTAAAAACATGGCGTTAGAGGGTGAGAACTCGAATCAACCCCCGAACGGCCCCGTGGGTGGCACCAACACCTCCCACGGGACCAACGTAACTCGTAGGAACTGACCCCGCAGCCGCGGGTGTCCCGGTTTGAGAGTACGACGGTAATTTGCTTATTTCCACACTTAGGCTTAAAAACATGGCGTTAGAGGATGAGAACTCGAAACAGCCCCCGAACGGCCCCGTGGGTGGCACCAACACCTCCCACGGGACCAACGTAACTCGTAGGAACTGACCCCGCAGCCGCGGGTGTCCCGGTTTGAGAGTATGACGGTAATTTGCTAATTTCCACACTTAGGATTAACATGGCATTAGAGGGTGAAAACTCAAAACAGCCCCGTGGGTGGCACCAACACCTCCCACGGGACCAACGTAACTCGTAGGAACTGACCCTACAGCCGCGGGTGTCCCGGTTTGAGAGTACGACGATAATTTGCTTATTTCCACACTTAGACTTAAAAACTTGGCGTTAGAGAGTGAGAACTAGAAACAGCCCCCGAACGATCCCGTGGGTGGCACCAACACCTCCCACGGGACCAACGTAACTCGTAGGAACTGACCCCGCAGCCGCGGGTGTCCCGGTTTGAGAGTACGACTTTAATTTGCTTATTTCCACACTTAGGCTTAAAAATATGGCGTTAGAGGGTGAGAACTCGAAACAGCCCCCGAACGGCCCCGTGGGTGGCACCAACACCTCCCACGGGACCAACGTAACTCGTAGGAACTGACCCCGCAGCCGCGGGTGTCCCGGTTTGAGAGTAAGACGGTAATTTTCTTATTTCGACACTTAGGCTTAACATGGCGTTAGAGGGTGATAACTCGAAACAGCCCCCGAACGGCCCCGTGGCTGGCACCAACACCTCCCACGGGACCAACGTAACTCGTAGGAACTGACCCCGCAGCCGCGGGTGTCCCAGTTTGAGAGTACGACGGTAATTTTCTTATTTCGACACTTAGGCTTAACATGGCGTTAGAGGGTGATAACTCGAAACAGCCCCCGAACGGCCCCGTGGCTGGCACCAACACCTCCCACGGGACCAACTTAACTCGTAGGAACTGACCCCGCAGCCGCGGGTGTCCCGGTTTGAGAGTACGATGGTAATCTGCTTATTTCCACACTTAGGCTTAAAAACATGGCGTTAGAGGGTGAGAACTCGAAACAGCCCTCGAACGGCCCCGTTGGTGGCACCAACACCTCCCACGGGACCAACGTAACTCGTAGGAACTGACCCCGCAGCCGCGGGTGTCCCGGTTTGAGAGTACGACAGTAATTTGCTTGTTTCGACACTTAGGCTTAACATGGCGTTAGAGGGTGATAACTCGAAACAGCCCCCGAACGGCCCCGTGGGTGGCACCAACAACTCCCACGGGACCAACGTAACTCGTAGGAACTGACCCCGCAGCCGCGGGTGTCCCGGTTTGAGAGTACGACGGTAATTTGCTTATTTCCACACTTAGGCGTAAAAACATGGCGTTAGAGGGTAAGAACTCGAAACAGCCCCCGAACGGCCCCGTGGGTGGCACCAACAACTCCCACGGTACCAACGTAACTCGTAGGAACTGGCCCACAACCGCGGGTGTCCCGGTTTGAGAGTACGACGATAATTTGCTTATTTCCACACTTAGTCTTAAAAACATGGCGTTAGAGGGTGAGAACTCGAAACAACCCCCGAACGGCCCCGTGGGTGGCACCAACAACTCCCACGGGACCAACGTAACTCGTAGGAACTGACCCCGCAGCCGCGGGTGTCCCGGTTTGAGAGTATGACGGTAATTTGCTTATTTCCACACTTAGGATTAACATGGCGTTAGAGGGTGAAAACTCGAAACAGCCCCGTGGGTGGCACCAACACCTCCCACGGGACCAACGTAACTCGTAGGAACTGACCCTGCAGCCGCGGGTGTCCCGGTTTGAGAGTACGACGATAATTTGCTTATTTCCACACTTAGGCTTAAAAACATGGCGTTAGAGGGTGAGAAGTCGAAACAACCCCCGAACGGCCCCGTGGGTGGCACCAACACCTCCCACGGGACCAACGTAACTCGTAGGAACTGACCCCGCAGCCGCGGCTGTCCCGGTTTGAGAGTACGACGATAATTTGCTTATTTCCACACTTAGGCTTAAAAACATGGCGTTAGAGGGTGATAACTCAAAACAGCCCCCGAACGGCCCCGTGGCTGGCACCAACACCTCCCACGGGACCAACGTAACTCGTAGGAACTGACCCCGCAGCCGCGGGTGTCCCGGTTTGGGAGTACGATGGTAATCTGCTTATTTCCACACTTAGGCTTAAAAACATGGCGTTAGAGGGTGAGAACTCGAAACAGCCCCCGAACGGCCCCGTGGGTGGCACCAACACCTCCCACGGGACCAACGTAACTCGTAGGAACTGACCCCGCAGCCGCGGGTGTCCCGGTTTGAGAGTACGACGGTAATTTGCTTATTTCGACACTTAGGCTTAACATGGCGTTAGAGGGTGATAACTCGAAACAGCCCCCGAACGGCCCCGTGGGTGGCACCAACACCTCCCACGGGACCAACGTAACTCGTAGGAACTGACCCCGCAGCCGCGGGTGTCCCGGTTTGAGAGTACGACGATAATTTGCTTATTTCCACACTTAGGCTTAAAAACATGGCGTTAGAGGGTGAGAACTCGAAACAACCCCCGAACGGCCCCGTGGGTGGCACCAACACCTCCCACGGGACCAACGTAACTCGTAGGAACTGACCCCGCATCCGCGGGTGTCACGATTTGAGAGTACGACGGTAATTTGCTTATTTCCACACTTAGGGTTAAAAACATGGCGTTAGAGGGTGAGAACTCGAAACAGCCCCCGAACGGCCCCGTGGGTGGCACCAACACCTCCCACGGGACCAACGTAACTCGTAGGAACTGACCCCGCAGCCGCGGGTGTCCCGGTTTGAGAGTACGACGGTAATTTTCTTATTTCTACACTTAGGCTTAACATGGCGTTAGAGGGTGAAAACTCGAAGCAGCCCCCGAACGGCCCCGTGGGTGGCACCAACACCTCCCACGGGACCAACATAACTCGTAGGAACTGACCCCGCAGCCGCGGGTGTCCCGGTTTGAGAGTACGACGGTAATTTGCTTATTTCGACACTTAGGCTTAACATGGCGTTAGAGGGTGATAACTCGAAACAGCCCCCGAACGGCCCCGTGGGTGGCACCAACACCTCCCACGGGACCAACGTAACTCGTAGGAACTGACCCCGCAGCCACGGGTGTCCCGGTTTGAGAGTACGACGGTAATTTGCTTATTTCCACACTTAGGCTTAAAAACATGGCGTTAGAGGGTGAGAACTCGAAACAGCCCCCGAACGGCCCCGTGGGTGGCACCAACACCTCCCACTGGACCAACGTAACTCGTAGGAACTGACCCCGCATCCGCGGGTGTCACGGTTTGAGAGTACGACGGTAATTTGCGTATTTCCACACTTAGGCTTAAAAACATGGCGTTTGAGGGTGATAACTCGAAACAGCCCCCGAACGGCCCCGTGGGTGGCACCAACACCTCCCACGGGACCAACGTCGATAATTTGATTATTTCCACACTAAGGCTTAAAAACATGGCGTTAGAGGGTGAGAACTCGAAACAACCCCCGAACGGCCCCGTGGGTGGCACCAACACCTCCCACGGGACCAACGTAACTCGTAGGAACTGACCCCGCAGCCGCGGGTGTCCCGGTTTGAGAGTACGACGGTAATTTGCTTATTTCCACACTTAGGCTTAAAAACATGGCGTTAGAGGATGAGAACTCGAAACAGCCCCCGAACGGCCCCGTGGGTGGCACCAACACCTCCCACGGGACCAACGTAACTCGTAGGAACTGACCCCGCAGCCGCGGGTGTCCCGGTTTGAGAGTATGACGGTAATTTGCTAATTTCCACACTTAGGATTAACATGGCATTAGAGGGTGAAAACTCAAAACAGCCCCGTGGGTGGCACCAACACCTCCCACGGGACCAACGTAACTCGTAGGAACTGACCCTGCAGCCGCGGGTGTCCCGGTTTGAGAGTACGACGATAATTTGCTTATTTCCACACTTAGACTTAAAAACTTGGCGTTAGAGAGTGAGAACTAGAAACAGCCCCCGAACGATCCCGTGGGTGGCACCAACACCTCCCACGGGACCAACGTAACTCGTAGGAACTGACCCCGCAGCCGCGGGTGTCCCGGTTTGAGAGTACGACTTTAATTTGCTTATTTCCACACTTAGGCTTAAAAATATGGCGTTAGAGGGTGAGAACTCGAAACAGCCCCCGAACGGCCCCGTGGGTGGCACCAACACCTCCCACGGGACCAACGTAACTCGTAGGAACTGACCCCGCAGCCGCGGGTGTCCCGGTTTGAGAGTAAGACGGTAATTTTCTTATTTCGACACTTAGGCTTAACATGGCGTTAGAGGGTGATAACTCGAAACAGCCCCCGAACGGCCCCGTGGCTGGCACCAACACCTCCCACGGGACCAACGTAACTCGTAGGAACTGACCCCGCAGCCGCGGGTGTCCCAGTTTGAGAGTACGACGGTAATTTTCTTATTTCGACACTTAGGCTTAACATGGCGTTAGAGGGTGATAACTCGAAACAGCCCCCGAACGGCCCCGTGGCTGGCACCAACACCTCCCACGGGACCAACTTAACTCGTAGGAACTGACCCCGCAGCCGCGGGTGTCCCGGTTTGAGAGTACGATGGTAATCTGCTTATTTCCACACTTAGGCTTAAAAATATGGCGTTAGAGGGTGAGAACTCGAAACAGCCCCCGAACGGCCCCGTGGGTGGCACCAAAACCTCCCACGGGACCAACGTAACTCGTAGGAACTGACCCCGCAGCCGCGGGTGTCTCGGTTTGAGAGTACGACGGTAATTTTCTTATTTCGACACTTAGGCTTAACATGGCGTTAGAGGGTGATAACTCGAAACAGCCCCCGAACGGCCCCGTGGGTGGCACCAACACCTCCCACGGGACCAACGTAACTCGTAGGAACTGACCCCGCAGCCGCGGGTGTCACGGTTTGAGAGTACGACGATAATTTGCTTATTTCCACACTTAGGCTTAAAAACATGGCGTTAGAGGGTGAGAACTCGAAACAGCCCCCGAACGGCCCCGTGGGTGGCACCAACACCTCCCACGGGACCAACGTAACTCGTAGGAACTGACCCCGCAGCCGCGGGTGTCCCGGTTTGAGAGTACGACGATAATTTACTTATTTCCTCACTTAGGCTTAAAAACATGGCGTTAGAGGGTGAGAACTCGAAACAGCCCCGGAACGGCCCCGTGGGTGGCACCAACACGTCCCACGGGACCAACGTAACTCGTAGGAACTAACCCCGCAGCCGCGGGTGTCCCGGTTTGAGAGTACGACGATAATTTGCTTATTTCCACACTTAGGCTTAAAAACATGGCGTTAGAGGGTGAGAACTCGAAACAGCCCCCGAAGGGCCCCGTGGGTGGCACCAACACCTCCCACGGGACCAACGTAACTCGTAGGCACTGACCCCGCAGCCGCGGGTGTCCCGGTTTGAGAGTACGACGGTAATTTGCTTATTTCCACACTTAGGCTTAAAAACATGGCGTTAGAGGGTGAGAACTCGAAACAGCCCCCGAACGGTCCCGTGGGTGGCACCAACACCTCCCACGGGACCAACGTAACTCGTAGGAACTGACCCCGCAGCCGCGGGTGTGTCCCGGTTTGAGAGTACGACGGTAATTTGGTTATTTCCACACTTAGGCTTAAAAACATTGCGTTAGAGGGTGAGAACTCGAAACAGCCCCCGAAGGCCCCGTGGGTGGCACCAACACCTCCCACGGGACCAACGTAACTCGTAGGAACTGACCCGGCAGCCGCGGGTGTATCGGTTTGAGAGTACGACAGTAATTTTCTTATTTATACACTTAGGCTTAACATGGCGTTAGAGGGTGATAACTCGAAGCAGCCCCCGAACGGCCCCGTGGGTGGCACCAACACCTCCCACGGGACCAACGTAACTCGTAGGAACTGACCCCGCAGCCGCGGGTGTCCCGGTTTGAGAGTACGACGGTAATTTGCTTATTTCGACACTTAGGCTTAACATGGCGTTAGAGGGTGAGAACTCGAAACAGCCCCCGAACGGCCCCGTGGGTGGCATCAACACCTCCCACGGGACCAACGTAACTCGTAGGAACTGACCCCGCAACCGCGGGTGTCCCGGTTTGAGAGTACAACGGTAATTTGCTTATTTCCACACTTAGGCTTAAAAACATGGCGTTAGAGGGTGAGAACTCGAAACAGCCCCCGAACGGCCCCGTGGGTGGCACCAACACCTCCCACGGGACCAACGTAACTCGTAGGAACTGACCCCGCAGCCGCGGGTGTCACGGTTTGAGAGTACGACGATAATTTGCTTATTTCCACACTTAGGCTTAAAATCATGGCGTTAGAGGGTGAGAACTCGAAACAGCCCCCGAACGGCCCCGTGGGTGCCACCAACAACTCCCACGGTACCAACGTAACTCGTAGGAACTGGCCCACAGCCGCGGGTGTCCCGGTTTGAGAGTACGACGATAATTTGCTTATTTCCACACTTAGGCTTAAAAACATGGCGTTAGAGGGTGAGAACTCGAAACAACCCCCGAACGGCCCCGTGGGTGGCACCAACAACTCCCACGGGACCAACGTAACTCGTAGGAACTGACCCCGCAGCCGCGGGTGTCCCGGTTTGAGAGTATGACGGTAATTTGCTTATTTCCACACTTAGGATTAACATGGCGTTAGAGGGTGAAAACTCGAAACAGCCCCGTGGGTGGCACCAACACCTCCCACGGGACCAACGTAACTCGTAGGAACTGACCCTGCAGCCGCGGGTGTCCCGGTTTGAGAGTACGACGATAATTTGCTTATTTCCACACTTAGGCTTAAAAACATGGCGTTAGAGGGTGAGAAGTCGAAACAACCCCCGAACGGCCCCGTGGGTGGCACCAACACCTCCCACGGGACCAACGTAACTCGTAGGAACTGACCCCGCAGCCGCGGCTGTCCCGGTTTGAGAGTACGACGATAATTTGCTTATTTCCACACTTAGGCTTAAAAACATGGCGTTAGAGGGTGATAACTCAAAACAGCCCCCGAACGGCCCCGTGGCTGGCACCAACACCTCCCACGGGACCAACGTAACTCGTAGGAACTGACCCCGCAGCAGCGGGAGTCCCGGTTTGGGAGTACGATGGTAATCTGCTTATTTCCACACTTAGGCTTAAAAACATGGCGTTAGAGGGTGAGAACTCGAAACAGCCCCCGAACGGCCCCGTGGGTGGCACCAACACCTCCCACGGGACCAACGTAACTCGTAGGAACTGACCCCGCAGCCGCGGGTGTCCCGGTTTGAGAGTACGACGGTAATTTGCTTATTTCGACACTTAGGCTTAACATGGCGTTAGAGGGTGATAACTCGAAACAGCCCCCGAACGGCCCCGTGGGTGGCACCAACACCTCCCACGGGACCAACGTAACTCGTAGGAACTGACCCCGCAGCCGCGGGTGTCCCGGTTTGAGAGTACGACGATAATTTGCTTATTTCCACACTTAGGCTTAAAAACATGGCGTTAGAGGGTGAGAACTCGAAACAACCCCCGAACGGCCCCGTGGGTGGCACCAACACCTCCCACGGGACCAACGTAACTCGTAGGAACTGACCCCGCATCCGCGGGTGTCACGATTTGAGAGTACGACGGTAATTTGCTTATTTCCACACTTAGGGTTAAAAACATGGCGTTAGAGGGTGAGAACTCGAAACAGCCCCCGAACGGCCCCGTGGGTGGCACCAACACCTCCCACGGGACCAACGTAACTCGTAGGAACTGACCCCGCAGCCGCGGGTGTCCCGGTTTGAGAGTACGACGGTAATTTTCTTATTTCTACACTTAGGCTTAACATGGCGTTAGAGGGTGAAAACTCGAAGCAGCCCCCGAACGGCCCCGTGGGTGGCACCAACACCTCCCACGGGACCAACATAACTCGTAGGAACTGACCCCGCAGCCGCGGGTGTCCCGGTTTGAGAGTACGACGGTAATTTGCTTATTTCGACACTTAGGCTTAACATGGCGTTAGAGGGTGATAACTCGAAACAGCCCCCAAACGGCCCCGTGGGTGGCACCAACACCTCCCACGGGACCAACGTAACTCGTAGGAACTGACCCCGCAGCCACGGGTGTCCCGGTTTGAGAGTACGACGGTAATTTGCTTATTTCCACACTTAGGCTTAAAAACATGGCGTTAGAGGGTGAGAACTCGAAACAGCCCCCGAACGGCCCCGTGGGTGGCACCAACACCTCCCACTGGACCAACGTAACTCGTAGGAACTGACCCCGCATCCGCGGGTGTCACGGTTTGAGAGTACGACGGTAATTTGCGTATTTCCACACTTAGGCTTAAAAACATGGCGTTTGAGGGTGATAACTCGAAACAGCCCCCGAACGGCCCCGTGGGTGGCACCAACACCTCCCACGGGACCAACGTCGATAATTTGCTTATTTCCACACTTAGGCTTAAAAACATGGCGTTAGAGGGTGAGAACTCGAAACAACCCCCGAACGGCCCCGTGGGTGGCACCAACACCTCCCACGGGACCAACGTAACTCGTAGGAACTGACCCCGCAGCCGCGGGTGTCCCGGTTTGAGAGTACGACGGTAATTTGCTTATTTCCACACTTAGGCTTAAAAACATGGCGTTAGAGGATGAGAACTCGAAACAGCCCCCGAACGGCCCCGTGGGTGGCACCAACACCTCCCACGGGACCAACGTAACTCGTAGGAACTGACCCCGCAGCCGCGGGTGTCCCGGTTTGAGAGTATGACGGTAATTTGCTAATTTCCACACTTAGGATTAACATGGCATTAGAGGGTGAAAACTCAAAACAGCCCCGTGGGTGGCACCAACACCTCCCACGGGACCAACGTAACTCGTAGGAACTGACCCTACAGCCGCGGGTGTCCCGGTTTGAGAGTACGACGATAATTTGCTTATTTCCACACTTAGACTTAAAAACTTGGCGTTAGAGAGTGAGAACTAGAAACAGCCCCCGAACGATCCCGTGGGTGGCACCAACACCTCCCACGGGACCAACGTAACTCGTAGGAACTGACCCCGCAGCCGCGGGTGTCCCGGTTTGAGAGTACGACTTTAATTTGCTTATTTCCACACTTAGGCTTAAAAATATGGCGTTAGAGGGTGAGAACTCGAAACAGCCCCCGAACGGCCCCGTGGGTGGCACCAACACCTCCCACGGGACCAACGTAACTCGTAGGAACTGACCCCGCAGCCGCGGGTGTCCCGGTTTGAGAGTAAGACGGTAATTTTCTTATTTCGACACTTAGGCTTAACATGGCGTTAGAGGGTGATAACTCGAAACAGCCCCCGAACGGCCCCGTGGCTGGCACCAACACCTCCCACGGGACCAACGTAACTCGTAGGAACTGACCCCGCAGCCGCGGGTGTCCCAGTTTGAGAGTACGACGGTAATTTTCTTATTTCGACACTTAGGCTTAACATGGCGTTAGAGGGTGATAACTCGAAACAGCCCCCGAACGGCCCCGTGGCTGGCACCAACACCTCCCACGGGACCAACTTAACTCGTAGGAACTGACCCCGCAGCCGCGGGTGTCCCGGTTTGAGAGTACGATGGTAATCTGCTTATTTCCACACTTAGGCTTAAAAACATGGCGTTAGAGGGTGAGAACTCGAAACAGCCCTCGAACGGCCCCGTTGGTGGCACCAACACCTCCCACGGGACCAACGTAACTCGTAGGAACTGACCCCGCAGCCGCGGGTGTCCCGGTTTGAGAGTACGACAGTAATTTGCTTGTTTCGACACTTAGGCTTAACATGGCGTTAGAGGGTGATAACTCGAAACAGCCCCCGAACGGCCCCGTGGGTGGCACCAACAACTCCCACGGGACCAACGTAACTCGTAGGAACTGACCCCGCAGCCGCGGGTGTCCCGGTTTGAGAGTACGACGGTAATTTGCTTATTTCCACACTTAGGCGTAAAAACATGGCGTTAGAGGGTAAGAACTCGAAACAGCCCCCGAACGGCCCCGTGGGTGGCACCAACAACTCCCACGGTACCAACGTAACTCGTAGGAACTGGCCCACAACCGCGGGTGTCCCGGTTTGAGAGTACGACGATAATTTGCTTATTTCCACACTTAGTCTTAAAAACATGGCGTTAGAGGGTGAGAACTCGAAACAACCCCCGAACGGCCCCGTGGGTGGCACCAACAACTCCCACGGGACCAACGTAACTCGTAGGAACTGACCCCGCAGCCGCGGGTGTCCCGGTTTGAGAGTATGACGGTAATTTGCTTATTTCCACACTTAGGATTAACATGGCGTTAGAGGGTGAAAACTCGAAACAGCCCCGTGGGTGGCACCAACACCTCCCACGGGACCAACGTAACTCGTAGGAACTGACCCTGCAGCCGCGGGTGTCCCGGTTTGAGAGTACGACGATAATTTGCTTATTTCCACACTTAGGCTTAAAAACATGGCGTTAGAGGGTGAGAAGTCGAAACAACCCCCGAACGGCCCCGTGGGTGGCACCAACACCTCCCACGGGACCAACGTAATTCGTAGGAACTGACCCCGCAGCCGCGGCTGTCCCGGTTTGAGAGTACGACGATAATTTGCTTATTTCCACACTTAGGCTTAAAAACATGGCGTTAGAGGGTGATAACTCAAAACAGCCCCCGAACGGCCCCGTGGCTGGCACCAACACCTCCCACGGGACCAACGTAACTCGTAGGAACTGACCCCGCAGCCGCGGGTGTCCCGGTTTGGGAGTACGATGGTAATCTGCTTATTTCCACACTTAGGCTTAAAAACATGGCGTTAGAGGGTGAGAACTCGAAACAGCCCCCGAACGGCCCCGTGGGTGGCACCAACACCTCCCACGGGACCAACGTAACTCGTAGGAACTGACCCCGCAGCCGCGGGTGTCCCGGTTTGAGAGTACGACGGTAATTTGCTTATTTCGACACTTAGGCTTAACATGGCGTTAGAGGGTGATAACTCGAAACAGCCCCCGAACGGCCCCGTGGGTGGCACCAACACCTCCCACGGGACCAACGTAACTCGTAGGAACTGACCCCGCAGCCGCGGGTGTCCCGGTTTGAGAGTACGACGATAATTTGCTTATTTCCACACTTAGGCTTAAAAACATGGCGTTAGAGGGTGAGAACTCGAAACAACCCCCGAACGGCCCCGTGGGTGGCACCAACACCTCCCACGGGACCAACGTAACTCGTAGGAACTGACCCCGCATCCGCGGGTGTCACGATTTGAGAGTACGACGGTAATTTGCTTATTTCCACACTTAGGGTTAAAAACATGGCGTTAGAGGGTGAGAACTCGAAACAGCCCCCGAACGGCCCCGTGGGTGGCACCAACACCTCCCACGGGACCAACGTAACTCGTAGGAACTGACCCCGCAGCCGCGGGTGTCCCGGTTTGAGAGTACGACGGTAATTTTCTTATTTCTACACTTAGGCTTAACATGGCGTTAGAGGGTGAAAACTCGAAGCAGCCCCCGAACGGCCCCGTGGGTGGCACCAACACCTCCCACGGGACCAACATAACTCGTAGGAACTGACCCCGCAGCCGCGGGTGTCCCGGTTTGAGAGTACGACGGTAATTTGCTTATTTCGACACTTAGGCTTAACATGGCGTTAGAGGGTGATAACTCGAAACAGCCCCCGAACGGCCCCGTGGGTGGCACCAACACCTCCCACGGGACCAACGTAACTCGTAGGAACTGACCCCGCAGCCACGGGTGTCCCGGTTTGAGAGTACGACGGTAATTTGCTTATTTCCACACTTAGGCTTAAAAACATGGCGTTAGAGGGTGAGAACTCGAAACAGCCCCCGAACGGCCCCGTGGGTGGCACCAACACCTCCCACTGGACCAACGTAACTCGTAGGAACTGACCCCGCATCCGCGGGTGTCACGGTTTGAGAGTACGACGGTAATTTGCGTATTTCCACACTTAGGCTTAAAAACATGGCGTTTGAGGGTGATAACTCGAAACAGCCCCCGAACGGCCCCGTGGGTGGCACCAACACCTCCCACGGGACCAACGTCGATAATTTGATTATTTCCACACTAAGGCTTAAAAACATGGCGTTAGAGGGTGAGAACTCGAAACAACCCCCGAACGGCCCCGTGGGTGGCACCAACACCTCCCACGGGACCAACGTAACTCGTAGGAACTGACCCCGCAGCCGCGGGTGTCCCGGTTTGAGAGTACGACGGTAATTTGCTTATTTCCACACTTAGGCTTAAAAACATGGCGTTAGAGGATGAGAACTCGAAACAGCCCCCGAACGGCCCCGTGGGTGGCACCAACACCTCCCACGGGACCAACGTAACTCGTAGGAACTGACCCCGCAGCCGCGGGTGTCCCGGTTTGAGAGTATGACGGTAATTTGCTAATTTCCACACTTAGGATTAACATGGCATTAGAGGGTGAAAACTCAAAACAGCCCCGTGGGTGGCACCAACACCTCCCACGGGACCAACGTAACTCGTAGGAACTGACCCTGCAGCCGCGGGTGTCCCGGTTTGAGAGTACGACGATAATTTGCTTATTTCCACACTTAGACTTAAAAACTTGGCGTTAGAGAGTGAGAACTAGAAACAGCCCCCGAACGATCCCGTGGGTGGCACCAACACCTCCCACGGGACCAACGTAACTCGTAGGAACTGACCCCGCAGCCGCGGGTGTCCCGGTTTGAGAGTACGACTTTAATTTGCTTATTTCCACACTTAGGCTTAAAAATATGGCGTTAGAGGGTGAGAACTCGAAACAGCCCCCGAACGGCCCCGTGGGTGGCACCAACACCTCCCACGGGACCAACGTAACTCGTAGGAACTGACCCCGCAGCCGCGGGTGTCCCGGTTTGAGAGTAAGACGGTAATTTTCTTATTTCGACACTTAGGCTTAACATGGCGTTAGAGGGTGATAACTCGAAACAGCCCCCGAACGGCCCCGTGGCTGGCACCAACACCTCCCACGGGACCAACGTAACTCGTAGGAACTGACCCCGCAGCCGCGGGTGTCCCAGTTTGAGAGTACGACGGTAATTTTCTTATTTCGACACTTAGGCTTAACATGGCGTTAGAGGGTGATAACTCGAAACAGCCCCCGAACGGCCCCGTGGCTGGCACCAACACCTCCCACGGGACCAACTTAACTCGTAGGAACTGACCCCGCAGCCGCGGGTGTCCCGGTTTGAGAGTACGATGGTAATCTGCTTATTTCCACACTTAGGCTTAAAAACATGGCGTTAGAGGGTGAGAACTCGAAACAGCCCTCGAACGGCCCCGTTGGTGGCACCAACACCTCCCACGGGACCAACGTAACTCGTAGGAACTGACCCCGCAGCCGCGGGTGTCCCGGTTTGAGAGTACGACAGTAATTTGCTTGTTTCGACACTTAGGCTTAACATGGCGTTAGAGGGTGATAACTCGAAACAGCCCCCGAACGGCCCCGTGGGTGGCACCAACAACTCCCACGGGACCAACGTAACTCGTAGGAACTGACCCCGCAGCCGCGGGTGTCCCGGTTTGAGAGTACGACGGTAATTTGCTTATTTCCACACTTAGGCGTAAAAACATGGCGTTAGAGGGTAAGAACTCGAAACAGCCCCCGAACGGCCCCGTGGGTGGCACCAACACCTCCCACGGGACCAACGTAACTCGTAGGAACTGACCCTGCAGCCGCGGGTGTCCAGGTTTGAGAGTACGACGATAATTTGCTTATTTCCACACTTAGGCTTAAAAACATGGCGTTAGAGAGTGAGAACTCGAAACTGCCCCCGAACGGTCCCGTGGGTGGCACCAACACCTCCCACGGGACCAACGTAACTCGTAGGAACTGACCCCCCAGCCGCGGGTGTCCCGGTTTGAGAGTACGACGGTAATTTGCTTATTTCCACACTTAGGGTTAAAAATATGGCGTTAGAGGGTGAGAACTCGAAACAGCCCCCGAACGGCCCCGTGGGTGGCACCAACACCTCCCACGGGACCAACGTAACTCGTAGGAACTGACCCCGCAGCCGCGGGTGTCTCGGTTTGAGAGTACGACGGTAATTTTCTTATTTCGACACTTAGGCTTAACATGGCGTTAGAGGGTGATAACTCGAAACAGCCCCCGAACGGCCCCGTGGATGGCACCAACATCTCCCACGGGACCAACGTAACTCGTAGGAACTGACCCTGCAGCCGCGGGTGTCCCGGTTTGAGAGTACGATGGTAATCTGCTTATTTCCACACTTAGGCATAAAAACATGGCGTTAGAGGGTGAGAACTCGAAACAGCCCCCGAACGGCCCCGTGGGTGGCCCCAACACCTCCCACGGGACCAACGTAACTCGTAGGAACTGACCCCGCAGCCGCGGGTGTCCCGGTTTGAGAGTACGACGGTAATTTGCTTATTTCGACACTTAGGCTTAACATGGCGTTAGAGGGTGATAACTCGAAACAGCCCCCGAACGGCCCCGTGGGTGGCACCAACACCTCCCACGGGACCAACGTAACTCGTAGGAACTGACCCCGCAGCCGCGGGTGTCCCGGTTTGAGAGTACGACGGTAATTTGCTTATTTCCACACTTAGGCTTAAAAACATGGCGTTAGAGGGTGATAACTCGAAACAGCCCCCGAACGGCCCCGTGGGTGGCACCAACACCTCCCACGGGACCAACGTAACTCGTAGGAACTGACCCCGCATCCGCGGGTGTCACGATTTGAGAGTACGACGATAATTTGCTTATTTCCACACTTAGGCTTAAAAACATGGCGTTAGAGGGTGAGAACTCGAAACAGCCCCCGAACGGCCCCGTGGGTGGCACCAACACCTCCCACGGGACCAACGTAACTCGTAGGAACTGACCCCGCAGCCGCGGGTGTCCCAGTTTGAGAGTACGATGGTAATCTGCTTATTTCCACACTTAGGCTTAAAAACATGGCGTTAGAGGGTGAGAACTCGAAACAGCCCTCGAACGGCCCCGTTGGTGGCACCAACACCTCCCACGGGACCAACGTAACTCGTAGGAACTGACCCCGCAGCCGCGGGTGTCCCGGTTTGAGAGTACGACAGTAATTTGCTTGTTTCGACACTTAGGCTTAACATGGCGTTAGAGGGTGATAACTCGAAACAGCCCCCGAACGGCCCCGTGGGTGGCACCAACAACTCCCACGGGACCAACGTAACTCGTAGGAACTGACCCCGCAGCCGCGGGTGTCCCGGTTTGAGAGTACGACGGTAATTTGCTTATTTCCACACTTAGGCGTAAAAACATGGCGTTAGAGGGTGAGAACTCGAAACAGCCCCCGAACGGCCCCGTGGGTGGCACCAACACCTCCCACGGGACCAACGTAACTCGTAGGAACTGACCCCGCAGCCGCGGGTGTCCCGGTTTGAGAGTACGACAGAAAATTTGCTTATTTCCACACTTAGGCTTAAAAACATGGTGTTAGAGGGTGAGAACTCGAAACAGCCCCTGAACGGCCCCGTGGGTGGCACCAACACCTCCCACGGGACCAACGTAACTCGTAGGAACTGACCCCGCAGCCGCGGGTGTCCCGGTTTGAGAGTACGAAGAAAATTTGCTTATTTCCACACTTAGGCTTAAAAACATGGCGTTAGAGGGTGAGAACTCGAAACAACCCCCGAACGGCCCCGTGGGTGGGACCAACACCTCCCACGGGACCAACGTAACTCGTAGGAACTGACCCCGCAGCCACGGGTGTCCCGGTTTGAGAGTACGACGGTAATTTGCTTATTTCCACACTTAGGATTAACATGGCGTTAGAGGGTGAAAACTCGAAACAGCCCCCGAACGGCCCCGTGGGTGGCACCAACACCTCCCACGGGACCAACGTAACTCGTAGGAACTGACCCCGCAGCCGCGGGTGTCCCGGTTTGAGAGTACGACGATAATTTGCTTATTTCCACACTTAGGCTTAAAAACATGGCGTTAGAGAGTGAGAACTCGAAACAGCCCCCGAACGGTCCTGTGGGTGGCACCAACACCTCCCACGGGACCAACGTAACTCGTAGGAACTGACCCCTCAGCCGCGGGTGTCCCGGTTTGAGAGTACGACGGTAATTTGCTTATTTCGACACTTAGGCTTAACATGGCGTTAGAGGGTGATAACTCGAAACAGCCCCCGAACGGCCCCGTGGCTGGCACCAACACCTCCCACGGGACCAACGTAACTCGTAGGAACTGACCCCGCGGCCGCGGGTGTCCCGGTTTGAGAGTACGACGGTAATTTGCTTATTTCCACACTTAGGCTTAAAAACATGGCGTTAGAGGGTGAGAACTCGAAACAGCCCCCGAACGGCCCCGTGGGGGGCACCAACACCTCCCACGGGACCAACGTAACTCGTAGGAACTGACCCCGCAGGCGCGGGTGTCCCGGTTTGAGAGTACGACGGTAATTTGCTTATTTCGACACTTAGGCTTAACATGGCGTTAGAGGGTGATAACTCGAAACAACCCCCGAACGGCCCCGTGGGTGGCACCAACACCTCCCACGGGACCAACGTAACTCGTAGGAACTGACCCCGCAGCCGCGGGTGTCCCGGTTTGAGAGTACGACGGTAATTTGCTTATTTCCAGACTTAGGGTTAAAAACATGACGTTAGAGGGTGAGAACTCGAAACAGCCCCCGAACGGCCCCGTGGGTGGCACCAACAACTCCCACGGGACCAACGTAACTCGTAGGAACTGACCCCGCAGCCGCGGGTGTCCCGATTTGAGAGTACGACGGTAATTTTCTTATTTCTACACTTAGGCTTAAAAACATGGCGTTAGAGGGTGAGAACTCGAAACAACCCCCGAACGGCCCCGTGGGTGGCACCAACAACTCCCACGGGACCAACGTAACTCGTAGGAACTGACCCCGCAGCCGCGGGTGTCCCGGTTTGAGAGTATGACGGTAATTTGCTTATTTCCACACTTAGGATTAACATGGCGTTAGAGGGTGAAAACTCGAAACAGCCCCGTGGGTGGCACCAACACCTCCCACGGGACCAACGTAACTCGTAGGAACTGACCCTGCAGCCGCGGGTGTCCCGGTTTGAGAGTACGACGATAATTTGCTTATTTCCACACTTAGGCTTAAAAACATGGCGTTAGAGGGTGAGAAGTCGAAACAACCCCCGAACGGCCCCGTGGGTGGCACCAACACCTCCCACGGGACCAACGTAACTCGTAGGAACTGACCCCGCAGCCGCGGCTGTCCCGGTTTGAGAGTACGACGATAATTTGCTTATTTCCACACTTAGGCTTAAAAACATGGCGTTAGAGGGTGATAACTCAAAACAGCCCCCGAACGGCCCCGTGGCTGGCACCAACACCTCCCACGGGACCAACGTAACTCGTAGGAACTGACCCCGCAGCCGCGGGTGTCCCGGTTTGGGAGTACGATGGTAATCTGCTTATTTCCACACTTAGGCTTAAAAACATGGCGTTAGAGGGTGAGAACTCGAAACAGCCCCCGAACGGCCCCGTGGGTGGCACCAACACCTCCCACGGGACCAACGTAACTCGTAGGAACTGACCCCGCAGCCGCGGGTGTCCCGGTTTGAGAGTACGACGGTAATTTGCTTATTTCGACACTTAGGCTTAACATGGCGTTAGAGGGTGATAACTCGAAACAGCCCCCGAACGGCCCCGTGGGTGGCACCAACACCTCCCACGGGACCAACGTAACTCGTAGGAACTGACCCCGCAGCCGCGGGTGTCCCGGTTTGAGAGTACGACGATAATTTGCTTATTTCCACACTTAGGCTTAAAAACATGGCGTTAGAGGGTGAGAACTCGAAACAACCCCCGAACGGCCCCGTGGGTGGCACCAACACCTCCCACGGGACCAACGTAACTCGTAGGAACTGACCCCGCATCCGCGGGTGTCACGATTTGAGAGTACGACGGTAATTTGCTTATTTCCACACTTAGGGTTAAAAACATGGCGTTAGAGGGTGAGAACTCGAAACAGCCCCCGAACGGCCCCGTGGGTGGCACCAACACCTCCCACGGGACCAACGTAACTCGTAGGAACTGACCCCGCAGCCGCGGGTGTCCCGGTTTGAGAGTACGACGGTAATTTTCTTATTTCTACACTTAGGCTTAACATGGCGTTAGAGGGTGAAAACTCGAAGCAGCCCCCGAACGGCCCCGTGGGTGGCACCAACACCTCCCACGGGACCAACATAACTCGTAGGAACTGACCCCGCAGCCGCGGGTGTCCCGGTTTGAGAGTACGACGATAATTTGCTTATTTCGACACTTAGGCTTAACATGGCGTTAGAGGGTGATAACTCGAAACAGCCCCCGAACGGCCCCGTGGGTGGCACCAACACCTCCCACGGGACCAACGTAACTCGTAGGAACTGACCCCGCAGCCACGGGTGTCCCGGTTTGAGAGTACGACGGTAATTTGCTTATTTCCACACTTAGGCTTAAAAACATGGCGTTAGAGGGTGAGAACTCGAAACAGCCCCCGAACGGCCCCGTGGGTGGCACCAACACCTCCCACTGGACCAACGTAACTCGTAGGAACTGACCCCGCATCCGCGGGTGTCACGGTTTGAGAGTACGATGGTAATTTGCGTATTTCCACACTTAGGCTTAAAAACATGGCGTTTGAGGGTGATAACTCGAAACAGCCCCCGAACGGCCCCGTGGGTGGCACCAACACCTCCCACGGGACCAACGTCGATAATTTGCTTATTTCCACACTTAGGCTTAAAAACATGGCGTTAGAGGGTGAGAACTCGAAACAACCCCCGAACGGCCCCGTGGGTGGCACCAACACCTCCCACGGGACCAACGTAACTCGTAGGAACTGACCCCGCAGCCGCGGGTATCCCGGTTTGAGAGTACGACGGTAATTTGCTTATTTCCACACTTAGGCTTAAAAACATGGCGTTAGAGGATGAGAACTCGAAACAGCCCCCGAACGGCCCCGTGGGTGGCACCAACACCTCCCACGGGACCAACGTAACTCGTAGGAACTGACCCCGCAGCCGCGGGTGTCCCGGTTTGAGAGTATGACGGTAATTTGCTAATTTCCACACTTAGGATTAACATGGCATTAGAGGGTGAAAACTCAAAACAGCCCCGTGGGTGGCACCAACACCTCCCACGGGACCAACGTAACTCGTAGGAACTGACCCTGCAGCCGCGGGTGTCCCGGTTTGAGAGTACGACGATAATTTGCTTATTTCCACACTTAGACTTAAAAACTTGGCGTTAGAGAGTGAGAACTAGAAACAGCCCCCGAACGATCCCGTGGGTGGCACCAACACCTCCCACGGGACCAACGTAACTCGTAGGAACTGACCCCGCAGCCGCGGGTGTCCCGGTTTGAGAGTACGACTTTAATTTGCTTATTTCCACACTTAGGCTTAAAAATATGGCGTTAGAGGGTGAGAACTCGAAACAGCCCCCGAACGGCCCCGTGGGTGGCACCAACACCTCCCACGGGACCAACGTAACTCGTAGGAACTGACCCCGCAGCCGCGGGTGTCCCGGTTTGAGAGTAAGACGGTAATTTTCTTATTTCGACACTTAGGCTTAACATGGCGTTAGAGGGTGATAACTCGAAACAGCCCCCGAACGGCCCCGTGGCTGGCACCAACACCTCCCACGGGACCAACGTAACTCGTAGGAACTGACCCCGCAGCCGCGGGTGTCCCAGTTTGAGAGTACGACGGTAATTTTCTTATTTCGACACTTAGGCTTAACATGGCGTTAGAGGGTGATAACTCGAAACAGCCCCCGAACGGCCCCGTGGCTGGCACCAACACCTCCCACGGGACCAACTTAACTCGTAGGAACTGACCCCGCAGCCGCGGGTGTCCCGGTTTGAGAGTACGATGGTAATCTGCTTATTTCCACACTTAGGCTTAAAAACATGGCGTTAGAGGGTGAGAACTCGAAACAGCCCTCGAACGGCCCCGTTGGTGGCACCAACACCTCCCACGGGACCAACGTAACTCATAGGAACTGACCCCGCAGCCGCGGGTGTCCCGGTTTGAGAGTACGACAGTAATTTGCTTGTTTCGACACTTAGGCTTAACATGGCGTTAGAGGGTGATAACTCGAAACAGCCCCCGAACGGCCCCGTCGGTGGCACCAACAACTCCCACGGGACCAACGTAACTCGTAGGAACTGACCCCGCAGCCGCGGGTGTCCCGGTTTGAGAGTACGACGGTAATTTGCTTATTTCCACACTTAGGCGTAAAAACATGGCGTTAGAGGGTAAGAACTCGAAACAGCCCCCGAACGGCCCCGTGGGTGGCACCAACACCTCCCACGGGACCAACGTAACTCGTAGGAACTGACCCTGCAGCCGCGGGTGTCCAGGTTTGAGAGTACGACGATAATTTGCTTATTTCCACACTTAGGCTTAAAAACATGGCGTTAGAGAGTGAGAACTCGAAACTGCCCCCGAACGGTCCCGTGGGTGGCACCAACACCTCCCACGGGACCAACGTAACTCGTAGGAACTGACCCCCCAGCCGCGGGTGTCCCGGTTTGAGAGTACGACGGTAATTTGCTTATTTCCACACTTAGGCTTAAAAATATGGCGTTAGAGGGTGAGAACTCGAAACAGCCCCCGAACGGCCCCGTGGGTGGCACCAACACCTCCCACGGGACCAACGTAACTCGTAGGAACTGACCCCGCAGCCGCGGGTGTCTCGGTTTGAGAGTACGACGGTAATTTTTTTATTTCGACACTTAGGCTTAACATGGCGTTAGAGGTGATAACTCGAAACAGCCCCCGAACGGCCCCGTGGATGGCACCAACATCTCCCACGGGACCAACGTAACTCGTAGGAACTGACCCTGCAGCCGCGGGTGTCCCGGTTTGAGAGTACGATGGTAATCTGCTTATTTCCACACTTAGGCATAAAAACATGGCGTTAGAGGGTGAGAACTCGAAACAGCCCCCGAACGGCCCCGTGGGTGGCCCCAACACCTCCCACGGGACCAACGTAACTCGTAGGAACTGACCCCGCAGCCGCGGGTGTCCCGGTTTGAGAGTACGACGGTAATTTGCTTATTTCGACACTTAGGCTTAACATGGCGTTAGAGGGTGATAACTCGAAACAGCCCCCGAACGGCCCCGTGGGTGGCACCAACACCTCCCACGGGACCAACGTAACTCGTAGGAACTGACCCCGCAGCCGCGGGTGTCCCGGTTTGAGAGTACGACGGTAATTTGCTTATTTCCACACTTAGGCTTAAAAACATGGCGTTAGAGGGTGAGAACTCGAAACAGCCCCCGAACGGCCCCGTGGGTGGCACCAACACCTCCCACGGGACCAACGTAACTCGTAGGAACTGACCCCGCATCCGCGGGTGTCACGATTTGAGAGTACGACGATAATTTGCTTATTTCCACACTTAGGCTTAAAAACATGGCGTTAGAGGGTGAGAACTCGAAACAGCCCCCGAACGGCCCCGTGGGTGGCACCAACACCTCCCACGGGACCAACGTAACTCGTAGGAACTGACCCCGCAGCCGCGGGTGTCCCGGTTTGAGAGTACGACGAAAATTTGCTTATTTCCACACTTAGGCTTAAAAACATGGCGTTAGAGGGTGAGAACTCGAAACAACCACCGAACGGCCCCGTGGGTGGGACCAACACCTCCCACGGGACCAACGTAACTCGTAGGAACTGACCCCGCAGCCACGGGTGCCCCGGTTTGAGAGTACGACGGTAATTTGCTTATTTCCACACTTAGGATTAACATGGCGTTAGAGGGTGAAAACTCGAAACAGCCCCCGAACGGCCCCGTGGGTGGCACCAACACCTCCCACGGGACCAACGTAACTCGTAGGAACTGACCCCGCAGCCGCGGGTGTCCCGGTTTGAGAGTACGACGATAATTTGCTTATTTCCACACTTAGGCTTAAAAACATGGCGTTAGAGAGTGAGAACTCGAAACAGCCCCCGAACGGTCCTGTGGGTGGCACCAACACCTCCCACGGGACCAACGTAACTCGTAGGAACTGACCCCTCAGCCGCGGGTGTCCCGGTTTGAGAGTACGACGGTAATTTGCTTATTTCGACACTTAGGCTTAACATGGCGTTAGAGGGTGATAACTCGAAACAGCCCCCGAACGGCCCCGTGGCTGGCACCAACACCTCCCACGGGACCAACGTAACTCGTAGGAACTGACCCCGCGGCCGCGGGTGTCCCGGATTGAGAGTACGACGGTAATTTGCTTATTTCCACACTTAGGCTTAAAAACATGGCGTTAGAGGGTGAGAACTCGAAACAGCCCCCGAACGGCCCCGTGGGGGGCGCCAACACCTCCCACGGGACCAACGTAACTCGTAGGAACTGACCCCGCAGGCGCGGGTGTCCCGGTTTGAGAGTACGACGTTAATTTGCTTATTTCGACACTTAGGCTTAACATGGCGTTAGAGGGTGATAACTCGAAACAACCCCCGAACGGCCCCGTGGGTGGCACCAACACCTCCCACGGGACCAACGTAACTCGTAGGAACTGACCCCGCAGCCGCGGGTGTCCCGGTTTGAGAGTACGACGGTAATTTGCTTATTTCCACACTTAGGGTTAAAAACATGGCGTTAGAGGGTGAGAACTCGAAACAGCCCCCGAACGGCCCCGTGGGTGGCACCAACACCTCCCACGGGACCAACGTAACTCGTAGGAACTGACCCCACAGCCGCGGGTGTCCCGATTTGAGAGTACGACGGTAATTTTCTTATTTCTACACTTAGGCTTAACATGGCGTTAGAGGGTGAAAACTTGAAGCAGCCCCCGAACGGCCCCGTGGGTGGCACCAACACCTCCCACGGGACCAACGTAACTCGTAGGAACTGACCCCGCATCCGCGGGTGTCCCGGTTTGAGAGTACGACGATAATTTGCTTATTTCCACACTTAGGCTTAAAAACATGGCGTTTGAGGGTGAGAACTCGAAACAGCCCCCGAACGGCCCCGTGGGTGGCACCAACACCTCCCACGGGACCAACGTAACTCGTAGGAACTAGCCCGCAGCCGCGGGTGTCCCGGTTTGAGAGTACAACGATAATTTGCTTATTTCCACACTTAGGCTTAAAAACATGGCGTTAGAGGGTGAGAACTCGAAACAACCCCCGAACGGCCCCGTGGGTGGCACCAACACCTCCCACGGGACCAACGTAACTCGTAGGAACTGACCCCCCAGCCGCGGGTGTCCCGGTTTGAGAGTACGACGGTAATTTGCTTATTTCCACACTTAGGCTTAAAAACATGGCGTTAGAGGATGAGAACTCGAAACAGCCCCCGAACGGCCCCGTGGGTTGCACCAACACCTCCCATGGGACCAACGTAACTCGTAGGAACTGACCCCGCAGCCGCGGGTGTCCCGGTTTGAGAGTACGACGGTAATTTTCTTATTTCGACACTTAGGCTTAACATGGCGTTAGAGGGTGATAACTCGAAACAGCCCCCGAACGGCCCCGTGGCTGGCACCAACACCTCCCACGGGACGAACGTAACTCGTAGGAACTGACCCCGCAGCCGCGGGTGTCCCGGTTTGAGAGTACGACGGTAATTTGCTTATTTCCACACTTAGGCTTAAAAACATGGCGTTAGAGGGTGAGAACTCGAAACAACCCCCGAACGGCCCCGTGGGTGGCACCAACACCTCCCACGGGACCAATGTAACTCGTAGGAACTGACCCCGCAGCCGCGGGTGTCCCGGTTTGAGAGTACGACGGTAATTTGCTTATTTCCACACTTAGGCTTAAAAATATGGCGTTAGAGGGTGAGAACTCGAAACAGCCCCCGAACGGCCCCGTGGGTGGCACCAACACCTCCCACGGGACCAACGTATTTCGTAGGAACTGACCCCGCAGCCGCGGGTGTCTCGGTTTGAGAGTACGACGGTAATTTTCTTATTTCGACACTTAGGCTTAACATGGCGTTAGAGGGTGATAACTCAAAACAGCCCCCGAACGGCCCCGTGGATGGCACCAACATCTCCCACGGGACCAACGTAACTCGTAGGAACTGACCCTGCAGCCGCGGGTGTCCCGGTTTGAGAGTACGATGGTAATCTGCTTATTTCCACACTTAGGCATAAAAACATGGCGTTAGAGGGTGAGAACTCGAAACAGCCCCCGAACGGCCCCGTGGGTGGCCCCAACACCTCCCACGGGACCAACGTAACTCGTAGGAACTGACCCCGCAGCCGCGGGTGTCCCGGTTTGAGAGTACGACGGTAATTTGCTTATTTCGACACTTAGGCTTAACATGGCGTTAGAGGGTGATAACTCGAAACAGCCCCCGAACGGCCCCGTGGGTGGCACCAACACCTCCCACGGGACCAACGTAACTCGTAGGAACTGACACCGCATCCGCGGGTGTCCCGGTTTGAGAGTACGACGGTAATTTGCTTATTTCCACACTTAGGCTTAAAAACATGGCGTTAGAGGGTGAGAACTCGAAACAGCCCCCGAACGGCCCCGTGGGTGGCACCAACACCTCCCACGGGACCAACGTAACTCGTAGGAACTGACCCCGCATCCGCGGGTGTCACGATTTGAGAGTACGACGATAATTTGCTTATTTCCACACTTAGGCTTAAAAACATGGCGTTAGAGGGTGAGAACTCGAAACAGCCCCCGAACGGCCCCGTGGGTGGCACCAACACCTCCCACGGGACCAACGTAACTCGTAGGAACTGACCCCGCAGCCACGGGTGTCCCGGTTTGAGAGTACGACGGTAATTTGCTTATTTCCACACTTAGGCTTAAAAACATGGCGTTAGAGGGTGAGAACTCGAAACAGCCCCCGAACGGCCCCGTGGGTGGCACCAACACCTCCCACTGGACCAACGTAACTCGTAGGAACTGACCCCGCATCCGCGGGTGTCACGGTTTGAGAGTACGACGGTAATTTGCGTATTTCCACACTTAGGCTTAAAAACATGGCGTTTGAGGGTGATAACTCGAAACAGCCCCCGAACGGCCCCGTGGGTGGCACCAACACCTCCCACGGGACCAACGTCGATAATTTGCTTATTTCCACACTTAGGCTTAAAAACATGGCGTTAGAGGGTGAGAACTCGAAACAACCCCCGAACGGCCCCGTGGGTGGCACCAACACCTCCCACGGGACCAACGTAACTCGTAGGAACTGACCCCGCAGCCGCGGGTGTCCCGGTTTGAGAGTACGACGGTAATTTGCTTATTTCCACACTTAGGCTTAAAAACATGGCGTTAGAGGATGAGAACTCGAAACAGCCCCCGAACGGCCCCGTGGGTGGCACCAACACCTCCCACGGGACCAACGTAACTCGTAGGAACTGGCCCGCAGCCGCGGGTGTCCCGGTTTGAGAGTACGATGATAATTTGCTTATTTCCACACTTAGGCTTAAAAACATGGCGTTAAAGGGTGAGAACTCGAAACAACCCCCGAACGGCCCCGTGGGTGGCACCAACACCTCCCACGGGACCAACGTAACTCGTAGGAACTGACCCCGCAGCCGCGGGTGTCCCGGTTTGAGAGTATGACGGTAATTTGCTAATTTCCACACTTAGGATTAACATGGCATTAGAGGGTGAAAACTCAAAACAGCCCCGTGGGTGGCACCAACACCTCCCACGGGACCAACGTAACTCGTAGGAACTGACCCTGCAGCCGCGGGTGTCCCGGTTTGAGAGTACGACGATAATTTGCTTATTTCCACACTTAGACTTAAAAACTTGGCGTTAGAGAGTGAGAACTAGAAACAGCCCCCGAACGATCCCGTGGGTGGCACCAACACCTCCCACGGGACCAACGTAACTCGTAGGAACTGACCCCGCAGCCGCGGGTGTCCCGGTTTGAGAGTACGACTTTAATTTGCTTATTTCCACACTTAGGCTTAAAAATATGGCGTTAGAGGGTGAGAACTCGAAACAGCCCCCGAACGGCCCCGTGGGTGGCACCAACACCTCCCACGGGACCAACGTAACTCGTAGGAACTGACCCCGCAGCCGCGGGTGTCCCGGTTTGAGAGTACGACGGTAATTTTCTTATTTCGACACTTAGGCTTAACATGGCGTTAGAGGGTGATAACTCGAAACAGCCCCCGAACGGCCCCGTGGCTGGCACCAACACCTCCCACGGGACCAACGTAACTCGTAGGAACTGACCCCGCAGCCGCGGGTGTCCCAGTTTGAGAGTACGATGGTAATTTTCTTATTTCGACACTTAGGCTTAACATGGCGTTAGAGGGTGATAACTCGAAACAGCCCCCGAACGGCCCCGTGGCTGGCACCAAGACCTCCCACGGGACCAACTTAACTCGTAGGAACTGACCCCGCAGCCGCGGGTGTCCCGGTTTGAGAGTACGATGGTAATCTGCTTATTTCCACACTTAGGCTTAAAAACATGGCGTTAGAGGGTGAGAACTCGAAACAGCCCCCAACGGCCCCGTTGGTGGCACCAACACCTCCCACGGGACCAACGTAACTCGTAGGAACTGACCCCGCAGCAGCGGGTGTCCCGGTTTGAGAGTACGACGGTAATTTGCTTGTTTCGACACTTAGGCTTAACATGGCGTTAGAGGGTGATAACTCGAAACAGCCCCCGAACGGCCCCGTGGGTGGCACCAACAACTCCCACGGGACCAACGTAACTCGTAGGAACTGACCCCGCAGCCGCGGGTGTCCCGGTTTGAGAGTACGACGGTAATTTGCTTATTTCCACACTTAGGCGTAAAAACATGGCGTTAGAGGGTAAGAACTCGAAACAGCCCCCGAACGGCCCCGTGGGTGGCACCAACACCTCCCACGGGACCAACGTAACTCGTAGGAACTGACCCTGCAGCCGCGGGTGTCCCGGTTTGACAGTACGACGGTAATTTGCTTATTTCCACACTTAGGCTTAAAAATATGGCGTTAGAGGGTGAGAACTCGAAACAGCCCCCGAACGGCCCCGTGGGTGGCACCAAAACCTCCCACGGGACCAACGTAACTCGTAGGAACTGACCCCGCAGCCGCGGGTGTCTCGGTTTGAGAGTACGACGGTAATTTTCTTATTTCGACACTTAGGCTTAACATGGCGTTAGAGGGTGATAACTCGAAACAGCCCCCGAACGGCCCCGTGGGTGGCACCAACACCTCCCACGGGACCAACGTAACTCGTAGGAACTGACCCCGCAGCCGCGGGTGTCACGGTTTGAGAGTACGACGATAATTTGCTTATTTCCACACTTAGGCTTAAAAACATGGCGTTAGAGGGTGAGAACTCGAAACAGCCCCCGAACGGCCCCGTGGGTGGCACCAACACCTCCCACGGGACCAACGTAACTCGTAGGAACTGACCCCGCAGCCGCGGGTGTCCCGGTTTGAGAGTACGACGATAATTTACTTATTTCCTCACTTAGGCTTAAAAACATGGCGTTAGAGGGTGAGAACTCGAAACAGCCCCGGAACGGCCCCGTGGGTGGCACCAACACGTCCCACGGGACCAACGTAACTCGTAGGAACTGACCCCGCAGCCGCGGGTGTCCCGGTTTGAGAGTACGACGATAATTTGCTTATTTCCACACTTAGGCTTAAAAACATGGCGTTAGAGGGTGAGAACTCGAAACAGCCCCCGAAGGGCCCCGTGGGTGGCACCAACACCTCCCACGGGACCAACGTAACTCGTAGGCACTGACCCCGCAGCCGCGGGTGTCCCGGTTTGAGAGTACGACGGTAATTTGCTTATTTCCACACTTTGGCTTAAAAACATGGCGTTAGAGGGTGAGAACTCGAAACAGCCCCCGAACGGTCCCGTGGGTGGCACCAACACCTCCCACGGGACCAACGTAACTCGTAGGAACTGACCCCGCAGCCGCGGGTGTGTCCCGGTTTGAGAGTACGACGGTAATTTGGTTATTTCCACACTTAGGCTTAAAAACATTGCGTTAGAGGGTGAGAACTCGAAACAGCCCCCGAAGGCCCCGTGGGTGGCACCAACACCTCCCACGGGACCAACGTAACTCGTAGGAACTGACCCGGCAGCCGCGGGTGTATCGGTTTGAGAGTACGACAGTAATTTTCTTATTTATACACTTAGGCTTAACATGGCGTTAGAGGGTGATAACTCGAAGCAGCCCCCGAACGGCCCCGTGGGTGGCACCAACACCTCCCACGGGACCAACGTAACTCGTAGGAACTGACCCCGCAGCCGCGGGTGTCCCGGTTTGAGAGTACGACGGTAATTTGCTTATTTCGACACTTAGGCTTAACATGGCGTTAGAGGGTGAGAACTCGAAACAGCCCCCGAACGGCCCCGTGGGTGGCATCAACACCTCCCACGGGACCAACGTAACTCGTAGGAACTGACCCCGCAACCGCGGGTGTCCCGGTTTGAGAGTACAACGGTAATTTGCTTATTTCCACACTTAGGCTTAAAAACATGGCGTTAGAGGGTGAGAACTCGAAACAGCCCCCGAACGGCCCCGTGGGTGGCACCAACACCTCCCACGGGACCAACGTAACTCGTAGGAACTGACCCCGCAGCCGCGGGTGTCACGGTTTGAGAGTACGACGATAATTTGCTTATTTCCACACTTAGGCTTAAAATCATGGCGTTAGAGGGTGAGAACTCGAAACAGCCCCCGAACGGCCCCGTGGGTGCCACCAACAACTCCCACGGTACCAACGTAACTCGTAGGAACTGGCCCACAGCCGCGGGTGTCCCGGTTTGAGAGTACGACGATAATTTGCTTATTTCCACACTTAGGCTTAAAAACATGGCGTTAGAGGGTGAGAACTCGAAACAACCCCCGAACGGCCCCGTGGGTGGCACCAACAACTCCCACGGGACCAACGTAACTCGTAGGAACTGACCCCGCAGCCGCGGGTGTCCCGGTTTGAGAGTATGACGGTAATTTGCTTATTTCCACACTTAGGATTAACATGGCGTTAGAGGGTGAAAACTCGAAACAGCCCCGTGGGTGGCACCAACACCTCCCACGGGACCAACGTAACTCGTAGGAACTGACCCTGCAGCCGCGGGTGTCCCGGTTTGAGAGTACGACGATAATTTGCTTATTTCCACACTTAGGCTTAAAAACATGGCGTTAGAGGGTGAGAAGTCGAAACAACCCCCGAACGGCCCCGTGGGTGGCACCAACACCTCCCACGGGACCAACGTAACTCGTAGGAACTGACCCCGCAGCCGCGGCTGTCCCGGTTTGAGAGTACGACGATAATTTGCTTATTTCCACACTTAGGCTTAAAAACATGGCGTTAGAGGGTGATAACTCAAAACAGCCCCCGAACGGCCCCGTGGCTGGCACCAACACCTCCCACGGGACCAACGTAACTCGTAGGAACTGACCCCGCAGCAGCGGGAGTCCCGGTTTGGGAGTACGATGGTAATCTGCTTATTTCCACACTTAGGCTTAAAAACATGGCGTTAGAGGGTGAGAACTCGAAACAGCCCCCGAACGGCCCCGTGGGTGGCACCAACACCTCCCACGGGACCAACGTAACTCGTAGGAACTGACCCCGCAGCCGCGGGTGTCCCGGTTTGAGAGTACGACGGTAATTTGCTTATTTCGACACTTAGGCTTAACATGGCGTTAGAGGGTGATAACTCGAAACAGCCCCCGAACGGCCCCGTGGGTGGCACCAACACCTCCCACGGGACCAACGTAACTCGTAGGAACTGACCCCGCAGCCGCGGGTGTCCCGGTTTGAGAGTACGACGATAATTTGCTTATTTCCACACTTAGGCTTAAAAACATGGCGTTAGAGGGTGAGAACTCGAAACAACCCCCGAACGGCCCCGTGGGTGGCACCAACACCTCCCACGGGACCAACGTAACTCGTAGGAACTGACCCCGCATCCGCGGGTGTCACGATTTGAGAGTACGACGGTAATTTGCTTATTTCCACACTTAGGGTTAAAAACATGGCGTTAGAGGGTGAGAACTCGAAACAGCCCCCGAACGGCCCCGTGGGTGGCACCAACACCTCCCACGGGACCAACGTAACTCGTAGGAACTGACCCCGCAGCCGCGGGTGTCCCGGTTTGAGAGTACGACGGTAATTTTCTTATTTCTACACTTAGGCTTAACATGGCGTTAGAGGGTGAAAACTCGAAGCAGCCCCCGAACGGCCCCGTGGGTGGCACCAACACCTCCCACGGGACCAACATAACTCGTAGGAACTGACCCCGCAGCCGCGGGTGTCCCGGTTTGAGAGTACGACGGTAATTTGCTTATTTCGACACTTAGGCTTAACATGGCGTTAGAGGGTGATAACTCGAAACAGCCCCCAAACGGCCCCGTGGGTGGCACCAACACCTCCCACGGGACCAACGTAACTCGTAGGAACTGACCCCGCAGCCACGGGTGTCCCGGTTTGAGAGTACAACGGTAATTTGCTTATTTCCACACTTAGGCTTAAAAACATGGCGTTAGAGGGTGAGAACTCGAAACAGCCCCCGAACGGCCCCGTGGGTGGCACCAACACCTCCCACTGGACCAACGTAACTCGTAGGAACTGACCCCGCATCCGCGGGTGTCACGGTTTGAGAGTACGACGGTAATTTGCGTATTTCCACACTTAGGCTTAAAAACATGGCGTTTGAGGGTGATAACTCGAAACAGCCGCCGAACGGCCCCGTGGGTGGCACCAACACCTCCCACGGGACCAACGTCGATAATTTGCTTATTTCCACACTTAGGCTTAAAAACATGGCGTTAGAGGGTGAGAACTCGAAACAACCCCCGAACGGCCCCGTGGGTGGCACCAACACCTCCCACGGGACCAACGTAACTCGTAGGAACTGACCCCGCAGCCGCGGGTGTCCCGGTTTGAGAGTACGACGGTAATTTGCTTATTTCCACACTTAGGCTTAAAAACATGGCGTTAGAGGATGAGAACTCGAAACAGCACCCGAACGGCCCCGTGGGTGGCACCAACACCTCCCACGGGACCAACGTAACTCGTAGGAACTGACCCCGCAGCCGCGGGTGTCCCGGTTTGAGAGTATGACGGTAATTTGCTAATTTCCACACTTAGGATTAACATGGCATTAGAGGGTGAAAACTCAAAACAGCCCCGTGGGTGGCACCAACACCTCCCACGGGACCAACGTAACTCGTAGGAACTGACCCTACAGCCGCGGGTGTCCCGGTTTGAGAGTACGACGATAATTTGCTTATTTCCACACTTAGACTTAAAAACTTGGCGTTAGAGAGTGAGAACTAGAAACAGCCCCCGAACGATCCCGTGGGTGGCACCAACACCTCCCACGGGACCAACGTAACTCGTAGGAACTGACCCCGCAGCCGCGGGTGTCCCGGTTTGAGAGTACGACTTTAATTTGCTTATTTCCACACTTAGGCTTAAAAATATGGCGTTAGAGGGTGAGAACTCGAAACAGCCCCCGAACGGCCCCGTGGGTGGCACCAACACCTCCCACGGGACCAACGTAACTCGTAGGAACTGACCCCGCAGCCGCGGGTGTCCCGGTTTGAGAGTAAGACGGTAATTTTCTTATTTCGACACTTAGGCTTAACATGGCGTTAGAGGGTGATAACTCGAAACAGCCCCCGAACGGCCCCGTGGCTGGCACCAACACCTCCCACGGGACCAACGTAACTCGTAGGAACTGACCCCGCAGCCGCGGGTGTCCCAGTTTGAGAGTACGACGGTAATTTTCTTATTTCGACACTTAGGCTTAACATGGCGTTAGAGGGTGATAACTCGAAACAGCCCCCGAACGGCCCCGTGGCTGGCACCAACACCTCCCACGGGACCAACTTAACTCGTAGGAACTGACCCCGCAGCCGCGGGTGTCCCGGTTTGAGAGTACGACGGTAATCTGCTTATTTCCACACTTAGGCTTAAAAACATGGCGTTAGAGGGTGAGAACTCGAAACAGCCCTCGAACGGCCCCGTTGGTGGCACCAACACCTCCCACGGGACCAACGTAACTCGTAGGAACTGACCCCGCAGCCGCGGGTGTCCCGGTTTGAGAGTACGACAGTAATTTGCTTGTTTCGACACTTAGGCTTAACATGGCGTTAGAGGGTGATAACTCGAAACAGCCCCCGAACGGCCCCGTGGGTGGCACCAACAACTCCCACGGGACCAACGTAACTCGTAGGAACTGACCCCGCAGCCGCGGGTGTCCCGGTTTGAGAGTACGACGGTAATTTGCTTATTTCCACACTTAGGCGTAAAAACATGGCGTTAGAGGGTAAGAACTCGAAACAGCCCCCGAACGGCCCCGTGGGTGGCACCAACAACTCCCACGGTACCAACGTAACTCGTAGGAACTGGCCCACAACCGCGGGTGTCCCGGTTTGAGAGTACGACGATAATTTGCTTATTTCCACACTTAGTCTTAAAAACATGGCGTTAGAGGGTGAGAACTCGAAACAACCCCCGAACGGCCCCGTGGGTGGCACCAACAACTCCCACGGGACCAACGTAACTCGTAGGAACTGACCCCGCAGCCGCGGGTGTCCCGGTTTGAGAGTATGACGGTAATTTGCTTATTTCCACACTTAGGATTAACATGGCGTTAGAGGGTGAAAACTCGAAACAGCCCCGTGGGTGGCACCAACACCTCCCACGGGACCAACGTAACTCGTAGGAACTGACCCTGCAGCCGCGGGTGTCCCGGTTTGAGAGTACGACGATAATTTGCTTATTTCCACACTTAGGCTTAAAAACATGGCGTTAGAGGGTGAGAAGTCGAAACAACCCCCGAACGGCCCCGTGGGTGGCACCAACACCTCCCACGGGACCAACGTAACTCGTAGGAACTGACCCCGCAGCCGCGGCTGTCCCGGTTTGAGAGTACGACGATAATTTGCTTATTTCCACACTTAGGCTTAAAAACATGGCGTTAGAGGGTGATAACTCAAAACAGCCCCCGAACGGCCCCGTGGCTGGCACCAACACCTCCCACGGGACCAACGTAACTCGTAGGAACTGACCCCGCAGCAGCGGGAGTCCCGGTTTGGGAGTACGATGGTAATCTGCTTATTTCCACACTTAGGCTTAAAAACATGGCGTTAGAGGGTGAGAACTCGAAACAGCCCCCGAACGGCCCCGTGGGTGGCACCAACACCTCCCACGGGACCAACGTAACTCGTAGGAACTGACCCCGCAGCCGCGGGTGTCCCGGTTTGAGAGTACGACGGTAATTTGCTTATTTCGACACTTAGGCTTAACATGGCGTTAGAGGGTGATAACTCGAAACAGCCCCCGAACGGCCCCGTGGGTGGCACCAACACCTCCCACGGGACCAACGTAACTCGTAGGAACTGACCCCGCAGCCGCGGGTGTCCCGGTTTGAGAGTACGACGATAATTTGCTTATTTCCACACTTAGGCTTAAAAACATGGCGTTAGAGGGTGAGAACTCGAAACAACCCCCGAACGGCCCCGTGGGTGGCACCAACACCTCCCACGGGACCAACGTAACTCGTAGGAACTGACCCCGCATCCGCGGGTGTCACGATTTGAGAGTACGACGGTAATTTGCTTATTTCCACACTTAGGGTTAAAAACATGGCGTTAGAGGGTGAGAACTCGAAACAGCCCCCGAACGGCCCCGTGGGTGGCACCAACACCTCCCACGGGACCAACGTAACTCGTAGGAACTGACCCCGCAGCCGCGGGTGTCCCGGTTTGAGAGTACGACGGTAATTTTCTTATTTCTACACTTAGGCTTAACATGGCGTTAGAGGGTGAAAACTCGAAGCAGCCCCCGAACGGCCCCGTGGGTGGCACCAACACCTCCCACGGGACCAACATAACTCGTAGGAACTGACCCCGCAGCCGCGGGTGTCCCGGTTTGAGAGTACGACGGTAATTTGCTTATTTCGACACTTAGGCTTAACATGGCGTTAGAGGGTGATAACTCGAAACAGCCCCCAAACGGCCCCGTGGGTGGCACCAACACCTCCCACGGGACCAACGTAACTCGTAGGAACTGACCCCGCAGCCACGGGTGTCCCGGTTTGAGAGTACGACGGTAATTTGCTTATTTCCACACTTAGGCTTAAAAACATGGCGTTAGAGGGTGAGAACTCGAAACAGCCCCCGAACGGCCCCGTGGGTGGCACCAACACCTCCCACTGGACCAACGTAACTCGTAGGAACTGACCCCGCATCCGCGGGTGTCACGGTTTGAGAGTACGACGGTAATTTGCGTATTTCCACACTTAGGCTTAAAAACATGGCGTTTGAGGGTGATAACTCGAAACAGCCCCCGAACGGCCCCGTGGGTGGCACCAACACCTCCCACGGGACCAACGTCGATAATTTGCTTATTTCCACACTTAGGCTTAAAAACATGGCGTTAGAGGGTGAGAACTCGAAACAACCCCCGAACGGCCCCGTGGGTGGCACCAACACCTCCCACGGGACCAACGTAACTCGTAGGAACTGACCCCGCAGCCGCGGGTGTCCCGGTTTGAGAGTACGACGGTAATTTGCTTATTTCCACACTTAGGCTTAAAAACATGGCGTTAGAGGATGAGAACTCGAAACAGCCCCCGAACGGCCCCGTGGGTGGCACCAACACCTCCCACGGGACCAACGTAACTCGTAGGAACTGACCCCGCAGCCGCGGGTGTCCCGGTTTGAGAGTATGACGGTAATTTGCTAATTTCCACACTTAGGATTAACATGGCATTAGAGGGTGAAAACTCAAAACAGCCCCGTGGGTGGCACCAACACCTCCCACGGGACCAACGTAACTCGTAGGAACTGACCCTACAGCCGCGGGTGTCCCGGTTTGAGAGTACGACGATAATTTGCTTATTTCCACACTTAGACTTAAAAACTTGGCGTTAGAGAGTGAGAACTAGAAACAGCCCCCGAACGATCCCGTGGGTGGCACCAACACCTCCCACGGGACCAACGTAACTCGTAGGAACTGACCCCGCAGCCGCGGGTGTCCCGGTTTGAGAGTACGACTTTAATTTGCTTATTTCCACACTTAGGCTTAAAAATATGGCGTTAGAGGGTGAGAACTCGAAACAGCCCCCGAACGGCCCCGTGGGTGGCACCAACACCTCCCACGGGACCAACGTAACTCGTAGGAACTGACCCCGCAGCCGCGGGTGTCCCGGTTTGAGAGTAAGACGGTAATTTTCTTATTTCGACACTTAGGCTTAACATGGCGTTAGAGGGTGATAACTCGAAACAGCCCCCGAACGGCCCCGTGGCTGGCACCAACACCTCCCACGGGACCAACGTAACTCGTAGGAACTGACCCCGCAGCCGCGGGTGTCCCAGTTTGAGAGTACGACGGTAATTTTCTTATTTCGACACTTAGGCTTAACATGGCGTTAGAGGGTGATAACTCGAAACAGCCCCCGAACGCCCCCGTGGCTGGCACCAACACCTCCCACGGGACCAACTTAACTCGTAGGAACTGACCCCGCAGCCGCGGGTGTCCCGGTTTGAGAGTACGACGGTAATCTGCTTATTTCCACACTTAGGCTTAAAAACATGGCGTTAGAGGGTGAGAACTCGAAACAGCCCTCGAACGGCCCCGTTGGTGGCACCAACACCTCCCACGGGACCAACGTAACTCGTAGGAACTGACCCCGCAGCCGCGGGTGTCCCGGTTTGAGAGTACGACAGTAATTTGCTTGTTTCGACACTTAGGCTTAACATGGCGTTAGAGGGTGATAACTCGAAACAGCCCCCGAACGGCCCCGTGGGTGGCACCAACAACTCCCACGGGACCAACGTAACTCGTAGGAACTGACCCCGCAGCCGCGGGTGTCCCGGTTTGAGAGTACGACGGTAATTTGCTTATTTCCACACTTAGGCGTAAAAACATGGCGTTAGAGGGTAAGAACTCGAAACAGCCCCCGAACGGCCCCGTGGGTGGCACCAACAACTCCCACGGTACCAACGTAACTCGTAGGAACTGGCCCACAACCGCGGGTGTCCCGGTTTGAGAGTACGACGATAATTTGCTTATTTCCACACTTAGTCTTAAAAACATGGCGTTAGAGGGTGAGAACTCGAAACAACCCCCGAACGGCCCCGTGGGTGGCACCAACAACTCCCACGGGACCAACGTAACTCGTAGGAACTGACCCCGCAGCCGCGGGTGTCCCGGTTTGAGAGTATGACGGTAATTTGCTTATTTCCACACTTAGGATTAACATGGCGTTAGAGGGTGAAAACTCGAAACAGCCCCGTGGGTGGCACCAACACCTCCCACGGGACCAACGTAACTCGTAGGAACTGACCCTGCAGCCGCGGGTGTCCCGGTTTGAGAGTACGACGATAATTTGCTTATTTCCACACTTAGGCTTAAAAACATGGCGTTAGAGGGTGAGAAGTCGAAACAACCCCCGAACGGCCCCGTGGGTGGCACCAACACCTCCCACGGGACCAACGTAACTCGTAGGAACTGACCCCGCAGCCGCGGCTGTCCCGGTTTGAGAGTACGACGATAATTTGCTTATTTCCACACTTAGGCTTAAAAACATGGCGTTAGAGGGTGATAACTCAAAACAGCCCCCGAACGGCCCCGTGGCTGGCACCAACACCTCCCACGGGACCAACGTAACTCGTAGGAACTGACCCCGCAGCCGCGGGTGTCCCGGTTTGGGAGTACGATGGTAATCTGCTTATTTCCACACTTAGGCTTAAAAACATGGCGTTAGAGGGTGAGAACTCGAAACAGCCCCCGAACGGCCCCGTGGGTGGCACCAACACCTCCCACGGGACCAACGTAACTCGTAGGAACTGACCCCGCAGCCGCGGGTGTCCCGGTTTGAGAGTACGACGGTAATTTGCTTATTTCGACACTTAGGCTTAACATGGCGTTAGAGGGTGATAACTCGAAACAGCCCCCGAACGGCCCCGTGGGTGGCACCAACACCTCCCACGGGACCAACGTAACTCGTAGGAACTGACCCCGCAGCCGCGGGTGTCCCGGTTTGAGAGTACGACGATAATTTGCTTATTTCCACACTTAGGCTTAAAAACATGGCGTTAGAGGGTGAGAACTCGAAACAACCCCCGAACGGCCCCGTGGGTGGCACCAACACCTCCCACGGGACCAACGTAACTCGTAGGAACTGACCCCGCATCCGCGGGTGTCACGATTTGAGAGTACGACGGTAATTTGCTTATTTCCACACTTAGGGTTAAAAACATGGCGTTAGAGGGTGAGAACTCGAAACAGCCCCCGAACGGCCCCGTGGGTGGCACCAACACCTCCCACGGGACCAACGTAACTCGTAGGAACTGACCCCGCAGCCGCGGGTGTCCCGGTTTGAGAGTACGACGGTAATTTTCTTATTTCTACACTTAGGCTTAACATGGCGTTAGAGGGTGAAAACTCGAAGCAGCCCCCGAACGGCCCCGTGGGTGGCACCAACACCTCCCACGGGACCAACATAACTCGTAGGAACTGACCCCGCAGCCGCGGGTGTCCCGGTTTGAGAGTACGACGGTAATTTGCTTATTTCGACACTTAGGCTTAACATGGCGTTAGAGGGTGATAACTCGAAACAGCCCCCGAACGGCCCCGTGGGTGGCACCAACACCTCCCACGGGACCAACGTAACTCGTAGGAACTGACCCCGCAGCCACGGATGTCCCGGTTTGAGAGTACGACGGTAATTTGCTTATTTCCACACTTAGGCTTAAAAACATGGCGTTAGAGGGTGAGAACTCGAAACAGCCCCCGAACGGCCCCGTGGGTGGCACCAACACCTCCCACTGGACCAACGTAACTCGTAGGAACTGACCCCGCATCCGCGGGTGTCACGGTTTGAGAGTACGACGGTAATTTGCGTATTTCCACACTTAGGCTTAAAAACATGGCGTTTGAGGGTGATAACTCGAAACAGCCCCCGAACGGCCCCGTGGGTGGCACCAACACCTCCCACGGGACCAACGTCGATAATTTGATTATTTCCACACTTAGGCTTAAAAACATGGCGTTAGAGGGTGAGAACTCGAAACAACCCCCGAACGGCCCCGTGGGTGGCACCAACACCTCCCACGGGACCAACGTAACTCGTAGGAACTGACCCCGCAGCCGCGGGTGTCCCGGTTTGAGAGTACGACGGTAATTTGCTTATTTCCACACTTAGGCTTAAAAACATGGCGTTAGAGGATGAGAACTCGAAACAGCCCCCGAACGGCCCCGTGGGTGGCACCAACACCTCCCACGGGACCAACGTAACTCGTAGGAACTGACCCCGCAGCCGCGGGTGTCCCGGTTTGAGAGTATGACGGTAATTTGCTAATTTCCACACTTAGGATTAACATGGCATTAGAGGGTGAAAACTCAAAACAGCCCCGTGGGTGGCACCAACACCTCCCACGGGACCAACGTAACTCGTAGGAACTGACCCTGCAGCCGCGGGTGTCCCGGTTTGAGAGTACGACGATAATTTGCTTATTTCCACACTTAGACTTAAAAACTTGGCGTTAGAGAGTGAGAACTAGAAACAGCCCCCGAACGATCCCGTGGGTGGCACCAACACCTCCCACGGGACCAACGTAACTCGTAGGAACTGACCCCGCAGCCGCGGGTGTCCCGGTTTGAGAGTACGACTTTAATTTGCTTATTTCCACACTTAGGCTTAAAAATATGGCGTTAGAGGGTGAGAACTCGAAACAGCCCCCGAACGGCCCCGTGGGTGGCACCAACACCTCCCACGGGACCAACGTAACTCGTAGGAACTGACCCCGCAGCCGCGGGTGTCCCGGTTTGAGAGTAAGACGGTAATTTTCTTATTTCGACACTTAGGCTTAACATGGCGTTAGAGGGTGATAACTCGAAACAGCCCCCGAACGGCCCCGTGGCTGGCACCAACACCTCCCACGGGACCAACGTAACTCGTAGGAACTGACCCCGCAGCCGCGGGTGTCCCAGTTTGAGAGTACGACGGTAATTTTCTTATTTCGACACTTAGGCTTAACATGGCGTTAGAGGGTGATAACTCGAAACAGCCCCCGAACGGCCCCGTGGCTGGCACCAACACCTCCCACGGGACCAACTTAACTCGTAGGAACTGACCCCGCAGCCGCGGGTGTCCCGGTTTGAGAGTACGATGGTAATCTGCTTATTTCCACACTTAGGCTTAAAAACATGGCGTTAGAGGGTGAGAACTCGAAACAGCCCTCGAACGGCCCCGTTGGTGGCACCAACACCTCCCACGGGACCAACGTAACTCGTAGGAACTGACCCCGCAGCCGCGGGTGTCCCGGTTTGAGAGTACGACAGTAATTTGCTTGTTTCGACACTTAGGCTTAACATGGCGTTAGAGGGTGATAACTCGAAACAGCCCCCGAACGGCCCCGTGGGTGGCACCAACAACTCCCACGGGACCAACGTAACTCGTAGGAACTGACCCCGCAGCCGCGGGTGTCCCGGTTTGAGAGTACGACGGTAATTTGCTTATTTCCACACTTAGGCGTAAAAACATGGCGTTAGAGGGTAAGAACTCGAAACAGCCCCCGAACGGCCCCGTGGGTGGCACCAACACCTCCCACGGGACCAACGTAACTCGTAGGAACTGACCCTGCAGCCGCGGGTGTCCAGGTTTGAGAGTACGACGATAATTTGCTTATTTCCACACTTAGGCTTAAAAACATGGCGTTAGAGAGTGAGAACTCGAAACTGCCCCCGAACGGTCCCGTGGGTGGCACCAACACCTCCCACGGGACCAACGTAACTCGTAGGAACTGACCCCCCAGCCGCGGGTGTCCCGGTTTGAGAGTACGACGGTAATTTGCTTATTTCCACACTTAGGCTTAAAAATATGGCGTTAGAGGGTGAGAACTCGAAACAGCCCCCGAACGGCCCCGTGGGTGGCACCAACACCTCCCACGGGACCAACGTAACTCGTAGGAACTGACCCCGCAGCCGCGGGTGTCTCGGTTTGAGAGTACGACGGTAATTTTCTTATTTCGACACTTAGGCTTAACATGGCGTTAGAGGGTGATAACTCGAAACAGCCCCCGAACGGCCCCGTGGATGGCACCAACATCTCCCACGGGACCAACGTAACTCGTAGGAACTGACCCTGCAGCCGCGGGTGTCCCGGTTTGAGAGTACGATGGTAATCTGCTTATTTCCACACTTAGGCATAAAAACATGGCGTTAGAGGGTGAGAACTCGAAACAGCCCCCGAACGGCCCCGTGGGTGGCCCCAACACCTCCCACGGGACCAACGTAACTCGTAGGAACTGACCCCGCAGCCGCGGGTGTCCCGGTTTGAGAGTACGACGGTAATTTGCTTATTTCGACACTTAGGCTTAACATGGCGTTAGAGGGTGATAACTCGAAACAGCCCCCGAACGGCCCCGTGGGTGGCACCAACACCTCCCACGGGACCAACGTAACTCGTAGGAACTGACCCCGCAGCCGCGGGTGTCCCGGTTTGAGAGTACGACGGTAATTTGCTTATTTCCACACTTAGGCTTAAAAACATGGCGTTAGAGGGTGATAACTCGAAACAGCCCCCGAACGGCCCCGTGGGTGGCACCAACACCTCCCACGGGACCAACGTAACTCGTAGGAACTGACCCCGCATCCGCGGGTGTCACGATTTGAGAGTACGACGATAATTTGCTTATTTCCACACTTAGGCTTAAAAACATGGCGTTAGAGGGTGAGAACTCGAAACAGCCCCCGAACGGCCCCGTGGGTGGCACCAACACCTCCCACGGGACCAACGTAACTCGTAGGAACTGACCCCGCAGCCGCGGGTGTCCCGGTTTGAGAGTACGATGGTAATCTGCTTATTTCCACACTTAGGCTTAAAAACATGGCGTTAGAGGGTGAGAACTCGAAACAGCCCTCGAACGGCCCCGTTGGTGGCACCAACACCTCCCACGGGACCAACGTAACTCGTAGGAACTGACCCCGCAGCCGCGGGTGTCCCGGTTTGAGAGTACGACAGTAATTTGCTTGTTTCGACACTTAGGCTTAACATGGCGTTAGAGGGTGATAACTCGAAACAGCCCCCGAACGGCCCCGTGGGTGGCACCAACAACTCCCACGGGACCAACGTAACTCGTAGGAACTGACCCCGCAGCCGCGGGTGTCCCGGTTTGAGAGTACGACGGTAATTTGCTTATTTCCACACTTAGGCGTAAAAACATGGCGTTAGAGGGTGAGAACTCGAAACAGCCCCCGAACGGCCCCGTGGGTGGCACCAACACCTCCCACGGGACCAACGTAACTCGTAGGAACTGACCCCGCAGCCGCGGGTGTCCCGGTTTGAGAGTACGACAGAAAATTTGCTTATTTCCACACTTAGGCTTAAAAACATGGTGTTAGAGGGTGAGAACTCGAAACAGCCCCTGAACGGCCCCGTGGGTGGCACCAACACCTCCCACGGGACCAACGTAACTCGTAGGAACTGACCCCGCAGCCGCGGGTGTCCCGGTTTGAGAGTACGAAGAAAATTTGCTTATTTCCACACTTAGGCTTAAAAACATGGCGTTAGAGGGTGAGAACTCGAAACAACCCCCGAACGGCCCCGTGGGTGGGACCAACACCTCCCACGGGACCAACGTAACTCGTAGGAACTGACCCCGCAGCCACGGGTGTCCCGGTTTGAGAGTACGACGGTAATTTGCTTATTTCCACACTTAGGATTAACATGGCGTTAGAGGGTGAAAACTCGAAACAGCCCCCGAACGGCCCCGTGGGTGGCACCAACACCTCCCACGGGACCAACGTAACTCGTAGGAACTGACCCCGCAGCCGCGGGTGTCCCGGTTTGAGAGTACGACGATAATTTGCTTATTTCCACACTTAGGCTTAAAAACATGGCGTTAGAGAGTGAGAACTCGAAACAGCCCCCGAACGGTCCTGTGGGTGGCACCAACACCTCCCACGGGACCAACGTAACTCGTAGGAACTGACCCCTCAGCCGCGGGTGTCCCGGTTTGAGAGTACGACGGTAATTTGCTTATTTCGACACTTAGGCTTAACATGGCGTTAGAGGGTGATAACTCGAAACAGCCCCCGAACGGCCCCGTGGCTGGCACCAACACCTCCCACGGGACCAACGTAACTCGTAGGAACTGACCCCGCGGCCGCGGGTGTCCCGGTTTGAGAGTACGACGGTAATTTGCTTATTTCCACACTTAGGCTTAAAAACATGGCGTTAGAGGGTGAGAACTCGAAACAGCCCCCGAACGGCCCCGTGGGGGGCACCAACACCTCCCACGGGACCAACGTAACTCGTAGGAACTGACCCCGCAGGCGCGGGTGTCCCGGTTTGAGAGTACGACGGTAATTTGCTTATTTCGACACTTAGGCTTAACATGGCGTTAGAGGGTGATAACTCGAAACAACCCCCGAACGGCCCCGTGGGTGGCACCAACACCTCCCACGGGACCAACGTAACTCGTAGGAACTGACCCCGCAGCCGCGGGTGTCCCGGTTTGAGAGTACGACGGTAATTTGCTTATTTCCAGACTTAGGGTTAAAAACATGACGTTAGAGGGTGAGAACTCGAAACAGCCCCCGAACGGCCCCGTGGGTGGCACCAACAACTCCCACGGGACCAACGTAACTCGTAGGAACTGACCCCGCAGCCGCGGGTGTCCCGATTTGAGAGTACGACGGTAATTTTCTTATTTCTACACTTAGGCTTAAAAACATGGCGTTAGAGGGTGAGAACTCGAAACAACCCCCGAACGGCCCCGTGGGTGGCACCAACAACTCCCACGGGACCAACGTAACTCGTAGGAACTGACCCCGCAGCCGCGGGTGTCCCGGTTTGAGAGTATGACGGTAATTTGCTTATTTCCACACTTAGGATTAACATGGCGTTAGAGGGTGAAAACTCGAAACAGCCCCGTGGGTGGCACCAACACCTCCCACGGGACCAACGTAACTCGTAGGAACTGACCCTGCAGCCGCGGGTGTCCCGGTTTGAGAGTACGACGATAATTTGCTTATTTCCACACTTAGGCTTAAAAACATGGCGTTAGAGGGTGAGAAGTCGAAACAACCCCCGAACGGCCCCGTGGGTGGCACCAACACCTCCCACGGGACCAACGTAACTCGTAGGAACTGACCCCGCAGCCGCGGCTGTCCCGGTTTGAGAGTACGACGATAATTTGCTTATTTCCACACTTAGGCTTAAAAACATGGCGTTAGAGGGTGATAACTCAAAACAGCCCCCGAACGGCCCCGTGGCTGGCACCAACACCTCCCACGGGACCAACGTAACTCGTAGGAACTGACCCCGCAGCCGCGGGTGTCCCGGTTTGGGAGTACGATGGTAATCTGCTTATTTCCACACTTAGGCTTAAAAACATGGCGTTAGAGGGTGAGAACTCGAAACAGCCCCCGAACGGCCCCGTGGGTGGCACCAACACCTCCCACGGGACCAACGTAACTCGTAGGAACTGACCCCGCAGCCGCGGGTGTCCCGGTTTGAGAGTACGACGGTAATTTGCTTATTTCGACACTTAGGCTTAACATGGCGTTAGAGGGTGATAACTCGAAACAGCCCCCGAACGGCCCCGTGGGTGGCACCAACACCTCCCACGGGACCAACGTAACTCGTAGGAACTGACCCCGCAGCCGCGGGTGTCCCGGTTTGAGAGTACGACGATAATTTGCTTATTTCCACACTTAGGCTTAAAAACATGGCGTTAGAGGGTGAGAACTCGAAACAACCCCCGAACGGCCCCGTGGGTGGCACCAACACCTCCCACGGGACCAACGTAACTCGTAGGAACTGACCCCGCATCCGCGGGTGTCACGATTTGAGAGTACGACGGTAATTTGCTTATTTCCACACTTAGGGTTAAAAACATGGCGTTAGAGGGTGAGAACTCGAAACAGCCCCCGAACGGCCCCGTGGGTGGCACCAACACCTCCCACGGGACCAACGTAACTCGTAGGAACTGACCCCGCAGCCGCGGGTGTCCCGGTTTGAGAGTACGACGGTAATTTTCTTATTTCTACACTTAGGCTTAACATGGCGTTAGAGGGTGAAAACTCGAAGCAGCCCCCGAACGGCCCCGTGGGTGGCACCAACACCTCCCACGGGACCAACATAACTCGTAGGAACTGACCCCGCAGCCGCGGGTGTCCCGGTTTGAGAGTACGACGATAATTTGCTTATTTCGACACTTAGGCTTAACATGGCGTTAGAGGGTGATAACTCGAAACAGCCCCCGAACGGCCCCGTGGGTGGCACCAACACCTCCCACGGGACCAACGTAACTCGTAGGAACTGACCCCGCAGCCACGGGTGTCCCGGTTTGAGAGTACGACGGTAATTTGCTTATTTCCACACTTAGGCTTAAAAACATGGCGTTAGAGGGTGAGAACTCGAAACAGCCCCCGAACGGCCCCGTGGGTGGCACCAACACCTCCCACTGGACCAACGTAACTCGTAGGAACTGACCCCGCATCCGCGGGTGTCACGGTTTGAGAGTACGATGGTAATTTGCGTATTTCCACACTTAGGCTTAAAAACATGGCGTTTGAGGGTGATAACTCGAAACAGCCCCCGAACGGCCCCGTGGCTGGCACCAACACCTCCCACGGGACCAACGTCGATAATTTGCTTATTTCCACACTTAGGCTTAAAAACATGGCGTTAGAGGGTGAGAACTCGAAACAACCCCCGAACGGCCCCGTGGGTGGCACCAACACCTCCCACGGGACCAACGTAACTCGTAGGAACTGACCCCGCAGCCGCGGGTATCCCGGTTTGAGAGTACGACGGTAATTTGCTTATTTCCACACTTAGGCTTAAAAACATGGCGTTAGAGGATGAGAACTCGAAACAGCCCCCGAACGGCCCCGTGGGTGGCACCAACACCTCCCACGGGACCAACGTAACTCGTAGGAACTGACCCCGCAGCCGCGGGTGTCCCGGTTTGAGAGTATGACGGTAATTTGCTAATTTCCACACTTAGGATTAACATGGCATTAGAGGGTGAAAACTCAAAACAGCCCCGTGGGTGGCACCAACACCTCCCACGGGACCAACGTAACTCGTAGGAACTGACCCTGCAGCCGCGGGTGTCCCGGTTTGAGAGTACGACGATAATTTGCTTATTTCCACACTTAGACTTAAAAACTTGGCGTTAGAGAGTGAGAACTAGAAACAGCCCCCGAACGATCCCGTGGGTGGCACCAACACCTCCCACGGGACCAACGTAACTCGTAGGAACTGACCCCGCAGCCGCGGGTGTCCCGGTTTGAGAGTACGACTTTAATTTGCTTATTTCCACACTTAGGCTTAAAAATATGGCGTTAGAGGGTGAGAACTCGAAACAGCCCCCGAACGGCCCCGTGGGTGGCACCAACACCTCCCACGGGACCAACGTAACTCGTAGGAACTGACCCCGCAGCCGCGGGTGTCCCGGTTTGAGAGTAAGACGGTAATTTTCTTATTTCGACACTTAGGCTTAACATGCCGTTAGAGGGTGATAACTCGAAACAGCCCCCGAACGGCCCCGTGGCTGGCACCAACACCTCCCACGGGACCAACGTAACTCGTAGGAACTGACCCCGCAGCCGCGGGTGTCCCAGTTTGAGAGTACGACGGTAATTTTCTTATTTCGACACTTAGGCTTAACATGGCGTTAGAGGGTGATAACTCGAAACAGCCCCCGAACGGCCCCGTGGCTGGCACCAACACCTCCCACGGGACCAACTTAACTCGTAGGAACTGACCCCGCAGCCGCGGGTGTCCCGGTTTGAGAGTACGATGGTAATCTGCTTATTTCCACACTTAGGCTTAAAAACATGGCGTTAGAGGGTGAGAACTCGAAACAGCCCTCGAACGGCCCCGTTGGTGGCACCAACACCTCCCACGGGACCAACGTAACTCATAGGAACTGACCCCGCAGCCGCGGGTGTCCCGGTTTGAGAGTACGACAGTAATTTGCTTGTTTCGACACTTAGGCTTAACATGGCGTTAGAGGGTGATAACTCGAAACAGCCCCCGAACGGCCCCGTCGGTGGCACCAACAACTCCCACGGGACCAACGTAACTCGTAGGAACTGACCCCGCAGCCGCGGGTGTCCCGGTTTGAGAGTACGACGGTAATTTGCTTATTTCCACACTTAGGCGTAAAAACATGGCGTTAGAGGGTAAGAACTCGAAACAGCCCCCGAACGGCCCCGTGGGTGGCACCAACACCTCCCACGGGACCAACGTAACTCGTAGGAACTGACCCTGCAGCCGCGGGTGTCCAGGTTTGAGAGTACGACGATAATTTGCTTATTTCCACACTTAGGCTTAAAAACATGGCGTTAGAGAGTGAGAACTCGAAACTGCCCCCGAACGGTCCCGTGGGTGGCACCAACACCTCCCACGGGACCAACGTAACTCGTAGGAACTGACCCCCCAGCCGCGGGTGTCCCGGTTTGAGAGTACGACGGTAATTTGCTTATTTCCACACTTAGGCTTAAAAATATGGCGTTAGAGGGTGAGAACTCGAAACAGCCCCCGAACGGCCCCGTGGGTGGCACCAACACCTCCCACGGGACCAACGTAACTCGTAGGAACTGACCCCGCAGCCGCGGGTGTCTCGGTTTGAGAGTACGACGGTAATTTTCTTATTTCGACACTTAGGCTTAACATGGCGTTAGAGGGTGATAACTCGAAACAGCCCCCGAACGGCCCCGTGGATGGCACCAACATCTCCCACGGGACCAACGTAACTCGTAGGAACTGACCCTGCAGCCGCGGGTGTCCCGGTTTGAGAGTACGATGGTAATCTGCTTATTTCCACACTTAGGCATAAAAACATGGCGTTAGAGGGTGAGAACTCGAAACAGCCCCCGAACGGCCCCGTGGGTGGCCCCAACACCTCCCACGGGACCAACGTAACTCGTAGGAACTGACCCCGCAGCCGCGGGTGTCCCGGTTTGAGAGTACGACGGTAATTTGCTTATTTCGACACTTAGGCTTAACATGGCGTTAGAGGGTGATAACTCGAAACAGCCCCCGAACGGCCCCGTGGGTGGCACCAACACCTCCCACGGGACCAACGTAACTCGTAGGAACTGACCCCGCAGCCGCGGGTGTCCCGGTTTGAGAGTACGACGGTAATTTGCTTATTTCCACACTTAGGCTTAAAAACATGGCGTTAGAGGGTGAGAACTCGAAACAGCCCCCGAACGGCCCCGTGGGTGGCACCAACACCTCCCACGGGACCAACGTAACTCGTAGGAACTGACCCCGCATCCGCGGGTGTCACGATTTGAGAGTACGACGATAATTTGCTTATTTCCACACTTAGGCTTAAAAACATGGCGTTAGAGGGTGAGAACTCGAAACAGCCCCCGAACGGCCCCGTGGGTGGCACCAACACCTCCCACGGGACCAACGTAACTCGTAGGAACTGACCCCGCAGCCGCGGGTGTCCCGGTTTGAGAGTACGACGAAAATTTGCTTATTTCCACACTTAGGCTTAAAAACATGGCGTTAGAGGGTGAGAACTCGAAACAACCACCGAACGGCCCCGTGGGTGGGACCAACACCTCCCACGGGACCAACGTAACTCGTAGGAACTGACCCCGCAGCCACGGGTGCCCCGGTTTGAGAGTACGACGGTAATTTGCTTATTTCCACACTTAGGATTAACATGGCGTTAGAGGGTGAAAACTCGAAACAGCCCCCGAACGGCCCCGTGGGTGGCACCAACACCTCCCACGGGACCAACGTAACTCGTAGGAACTGACCCCGCAGCCGCGGGTGTCCCGGTTTGAGAGTACGACGATAATTTGCTTATTTCCACACTTAGGCTTAAAAACATGGCGTTAGAGAGTGAGAACTCGAAACAGCCCCCGAACGGTCCTGTGGGTGGCACCAACACCTCCCACGGGACCAACGTAACTCGTAGGAACTGACCCCTCAGCCGCGGGTGTCCCGGTTTGAGAGTACGACGGTAATTTGCTTATTTCGACACTTAGGCTTAACATGGCGTTAGAGGGTGATAACTCGAAACAGCCCCCGAACGGCCCCGTGGCTGGCACCAACACCTCCCACGGGACCAACGTAACTCGTAGGAACTGACCCCGCGGCCGCGGGTGTCCCGGATTGAGGGTACGACGGTAATTTGCTTATTTCCACACTTAGGCTTAAAAACATGGCGTTAGAGGGTGAGAACTCGAAACAGCCCCCGAACGGCCCCGTGGGGGGCGCCAACACCTCCCACGGGACCAACGTAACTCGTAGGAACTGACCCCGCAGGCGCGGGTGTCCCGGTTTGAGAGTACGACGTTAATTTGCTTATTTCGACACTTAGGCTTAACATGGCGTTAGAGGGTGATAACTCGAAACAACCCCCGAACGGCCCCGTGGGTGGCACCAACACCTCCCACGGGACCAACGTAACTCGTAGGAACTGACCCCGCAGCCGCGGGTGTCCCGGTTTGAGAGTACGACGGTAATTTGCTTATTTCCACACTTAGGGTTAAAAACATGGCGTTAGAGGGTGAGAACTCGAAACAGCCCCCGAACGGCCCCGTGGGTGGCACCAACACCTCCCACGGGACCAACGTAACTCGTAGGAACTGACCCCACAGCCGCGGGTGTCCCGATTTGAGAGTACGACGGTAATTTTCTTATTTCTACACTTAGGCTTAACATGGCGTTAGAGGGTGAAAACTTGAAGCAGCCCCCGAACGGCCCCGTGGGTGGCACCAACACCTCCCACGGGACCAACGTAACTCGTAGGAACTGACCCCGCATCCGCGGGTGTCCCGGTTTGAGAGTACGACGATAATTTGCTTATTTCCACACTTAGGCTTAAAAACATGGCGTTTGAGGGTGAGAACTCGAAACAGCCCCCGAACGGCCCCGTGGGTGGCACCAACACCTCCCACGGGACCAACGTAACTCGTAGGAACTAGCCCGCAGCCGCGGGTGTCCCGGTTTGAGAGTACAACGATAATTTGCTTATTTCCACACTTAGGCTTAAAAACATGGCGTTAGAGGGTGAGAACTCGAAACAACCCCCGAACGGCCCCGTGGGTGGCACCAACACCTCCCACGGGACCAACGTAACTCGTAGGAACTGACCCCCCAGCCGCGGGTGTCCCGGTTTGAGAGTACGACGGTAATTTGCTTATTTCCACACTTAGGCTTAAAAACATGGCGTTAGAGGATGAGAACTCGAAACAGCCCCCGAACGGCCCCGTGGGTTGCACCAACACCTCCCATGGGACCAACGTAACTCGTAGGAACTGACCCCGCAGCCGCGGGTGTCCCGGTTTGAGAGTACGACGGTAATTTTCTTATTTCGACACTTAGGCTTAACATGGCGTTAGAGGGTGATAACTCGAAACAGCCCCCGAACGGCCCCGTGGCTGGCACCAACACCTCCCACGGGACGAACGTAACTCGTAGGAACTGACCCCGCAGCCGCGGGTGTCCCGGTTTGAGAGTACGACGGTAATTTGCTTATTTCCACACTTAGGCTTAAAAACATGGCGTTAGAGGGTGAGAACTCGAAACAACCCCCGAACGGCCCCGTGGGTGGCACCAACACCTCCCACGGGACCAATGTAACTCGTAGGAACTGACCCCGCAGCCGCGGGTGTCCCGGTTTGAGAGTACGACGGTAATTTGCTTATTTCCACACTTAGGCTTAAAAATATGGCGTTAGAGGGTGAGAACTCGAAACAGCCCCCGAACGGCCCCGTGGGTGGCACCAACACCTCCCACGGGACCAACGTATTTCGTAGGAACTGACCCCGCAGCCGCGGGTGTCTCGGTTTGAGAGTACGACGGTAATTTTCTTATTTCGACACTTAGGCTTAACATGGCGTTAGAGGGTGATAACTCAAAACAGCCCCCGAACGGCCCCGTGGATGGCACCAACATCTCCCACGGGACCAACGTAACTCGTAGGAACTGACCCTGCAGCCGCGGGTGTCCCGGTTTGAGAGTACGATGGTAATCTGCTTATTTCCACACTTAGGCATAAAAACATGGCGTTAGAGGGTGAGAACTCGAAACAGCCCCCGAACGGCCCCGTGGGTGGCCCCAACACCTCCCACGGGACCAACGTAACTCGTAGGAACTGACCCCGCAGCCGCGGGTGTCCCGGTTTGAGAGTACGACGGTAATTTGCTTATTTCGACACTTAGGCTTAACATGGCGTTAGAGGGTGATAACTCGAAACAGCCCCCGAACGGCCCCGTGGGTGGCACCAACACCTCCCACGGGACCAACGTAACTCGTAGGAACTGACACCGCATCCGCGGGTGTCCCGGTTTGAGAGTACGACGGTAATTTGCTTATTTCCACACTTAGGATTAAAAACATGGCGTTAGAGGGTGAGAACTCGAAACAGCCCCCGAACGGCCCCGTGGGTGGCACCAACACCTCCCACGGGACCAACGTAACTCGTAGGAACTGACCCCGCATCCGCGGGTGTCACGATTTGAGAGTACGACGATAATTTGCTTATTTCCACACTTAGGCTTAAAAACATGGCGTTAGAGGGTGAGAACTCGAAACAGCCCCCGAACGGCCCCGTGGGTGGCACCAACACCTCCCACGGGACCAACGTAACTCGTAGGAACTGACCCCGCAGCCGCGGGTGTCCCGGTTTGAGATTACGACGATAATTTGCTTATTTCCACACTTAGGCTTAAAAACATGGCGTTAGAGGGTGAGAACTCGAAACAACCCCCGAACGGCCCCGTGGGTGGGACCAACACCTCCCACGGGACCAACGTAACTCGTAGGAACTGACCCCGCAGCCGCGGGTGTCCCGGTTTGAGAGTACGACGGTAATTTGCTTATTTCCACACTTAGGATTAACATGGCGTTAGAGGGTGAAAACTCGAAACAGCCCCCGAACGGCCCCGTGGGTGGCACCAACACCTCCCACGGGACCAACGTAACTCGTAGGAACTGACCCCGCAGCCGCGGGTGTCCCGGTTTGAGAGTACGACGATAATTTGCTTATTTCCACACTTAGGCTTAAAAACATGGCGTTAGAGAGTGAGAACTCGAAACAGCCCCCGAACGGTCCTGTGGGTGGCACCAACACCTCCCACGGGACCAACGTAACTCGTAGGAACTGACCCCTCAGCCGCGGGTGTCCCGGTTTGAGAGTACGACGGTAATTTGCTTATTTCGACACTTAGGCTTAACATGGCGTTAGAGGGTGATAACTCGAAACAGCCCCCGAACGGCCCCGTGGCTGGCACCAACACCTCCCACGGGACCAACGTAACTCGTAGGAACTGACCCCGCGGCCACGGGTGTCCCGGTTTGAGAGTACGACGGTAATTTGCTTATTTCCACACTTAGGCTTAAAAACATGGCGTTAGAGGGTGAGAACTCGAAACAGCCCCCGAACGGCCCCGTGGGGGGCACCAACACCTCCCACGGGACCAACGTAACTCGTAGGAACTGACCCCGCAGGCGCGGGTGTCCCGGTTTGAGAGTACGATGGTAATTTGCTTATTTCGACACTTAGGCTTAACATGGCGTTAGAGGGTGATAACTCGAAACAGCCCCCGAACGGCCCCGTGGGTGGCACCAACACCTCCCACGGGACCAACGTAACTCGTAGGAACTAACCCCGCAGCCGCGGGTGTCCCGGTTTGAGAGTACGACGGTAATTTGCTTATTTCCAAACTTAGGGTTAAAAACATGGCGTTAGAGGGTGAGAACTCGAAACAGCCCCCGAACGGCCCCGTGGGTGGCACCAACACCTCCCACGGGACCAACGTAACTCGTAGGAACTGACCCCGCAGCCGCGGGTGTCCCGATTTGAGAGTACGACGGTAATTTTCTTATTTCTACACTTAGGCTTAACATGGCGTTAGAGGGTGAAAACTTGAAGCAGCCCCCGAACGGCCCCGTGGGTGGCACCAACACCTCCCACGGGACCAACGTAACTCGTAGGAACTGACCCCGCATCCGCGGGTGTCCCGGTTTGAGAGTACGACGATAATTTGCTTATTTCCACACTTAGGCTTAAAAACATGGCGTTTGAGGGTGAGAACTCGAAACAGCCCCCGAACGGCCCCGTGGGTGGCACCAACACCTCCCACGGGACCAACGTAACTCGTAGGAACTAGCCCGCAGCCGCAGGTGTCCCGGTTTGAGAGTACGACGATAATTTGCTTATTTCCACACTTAGGCTTAAAAACATGGCGTTAGAGGGTGAGAACTCGAAACAACCCCCGAACGGCCCCGTGGGTGGCACCAACACCTCCCACGGGACCAACGTAACTCGTAGGAACTGACCCCGCAGCCGCGGGTGTCCCGGTTTGAGAGTACGACGGTAATTTGCTCATTTCCACACTTAGGCTTAAAAACATGGCGTTAGAGGATGAGAACTCGAAACAGCCCCCGAACGGCCCCGTGGGTGGCACCAACACCTCCCACGGGACCAACGTAACTCGTAGGAACTGACCCCGCAGCCGCGGGTGTCCCGGTTTGAGAGTACGACGGTAATTTTCTTATTTCGACACTTAGGCTTAACATGGCGTTAGAGGGTGATAACTCGAAACAGCCCCCGAACGGCCCCGTGGCTGGCACCAACACCTCCCACGGGACGAACGTAACTCGTAGGAACTGACCCCGCAGCCGCGGGTGTCCCGGTTTGAGAGTACGACGGTAATTTGCTTATTTCCACACTTAGGCTTAAAAACATGGTGTTAGAGGGTGAGAACTCGAAACAACCCCCGAACGGCCCCGTGGGTGGCACCAACACCTCCCACGGGACCAATGTAACTCGTAGGAACTGACCCCGCAGCCGCGGGTGTCCCGGTTTGAGAGTACGACGGTAATTTGCTTATTTCCACACTTAGGATTAACATGGCGTTAGAGGGTGAAAACTCGAAACAGCCCCCGAACGGCCCCGTCGGTGGCACCAACACCTCCCACGGGACCAACGTAACTCGTAGGAACTGACCCCGCAGCCGCGGGTGTCCCGGTTTGAGAGTACGACGATAATTTGCTTATTTCCACACTTAGGCTTAAAAACATGGCGTTAGAGGGTGAGAAATCGAAACAACCCCCGAACGGTCCCGTGGGTGGCACCAACACCTCCCACGGGACCAACGTAACTCGTAGGAACTGACCCACGCAGCCGCGGGTGTCCTGGTTTGAGAGTACGACGGTAATTTGCTTATTTCCACACTTAGGCTTAAAAACATGGCGTTAGAGGGTGAGAACTCGAAACAGCCCCCGAACGGCCCCGTGGGGGGCTCCAACACCTCCCACGGGACCAACGTAACTCGTAGGAACTGACCCCGCAGCCGCGGGTGTCCCGGTTTGAGAGTACGACGGTAATTTGCTTATTTCGACACTTAGGCTTAACATGGCGTTAGAGGGTGATAACTCGAAACAGCCCCCGAACGGCCCCGTGGGGGGCACCAACACCTCCCACGGGACCAACGTAACTTGTAGGAACTGACCCCGCAGCCGCGGGTGTCCCGGTTTGAGAGTACGACGGTAATTTGCTTATTTCCACACTTAGGGTTAAAAACATGGCGTTAGAGGGTGAGAACTCGAAACAGCCCCCGAACGGCCCCGTGGGTGGCACCAACACCTCCCACGGGACCAACGTAACTCGTAGGAACTGACCCCGCATCCGCGGGTGTCCCTGTTTGAGAGTACGACGGTAATTTTCTAATTTCTACACTTAGGCTTAACATGGCGTTAGAGGGTGAAAACTCGAAGCAGCCCCCGAACGGCCCCGTGGGTGGCACCAACACCTCCCACGGGACCAACGTAACTCGTAGGAACTGACCCCGCAGCTGCGGGTGTCCCGGTTTGAGAGTACGACGGTAATTTGCTTATTTCGACACTTAGGCTTAACATGGCGTTAGAGGGTGATAACTCGAAACAGCCCCCGAACGGCCCCGTGGGTGGCACCAACACCTCCCACGGGACCAACGTAACTCATAGGAACTGACCCCGCAGCCGCGGGTGTCCCGGTTTGAGAGTACGACGGTAATTTGCTTATTTCCACACTTAGGCTTAAAAACAGGGCGTTAGAGGGTGAGAACTCGAAACAGCCCCCGAACGGCCCCGTGGGTGGCACCAACACCTCCCACGGGACCAACGTAACTCGTAGGAACTGACCCCGCATCCGCGGGTGTCACGGTTTGAGAGTACGACGATAATTTGCTTATTTCCACACTTAGGCTTAAAAACATGGCGTTAGAGGGTGAGAACTCGAAACAGCCCCCGAACGGCCCCGTGGGTGGCACCAACACCTCCCACAGGACCAACGTAACTCGTAGGAACTGGCCCGCAGCCGCGGGTGTCCCGGTTTGAGAGTACGACGATAATTTGCTTATTTCCACACTTAGGCTTAAAAACATGGCGTTAGAGGGTGAGAACTCGAAACAACCCCCGAACGGTCCTGTGGGTGGCACCAACACCTCCCACGGGACCAACGTAACTCGTAGGAACTGACCCCTCAGCCGCGGGTGTCCCGGTTTGAGAGTACGACGGTAATTTGCTTATTTCGACACTTAGGCTTAACATGGCGTTAGAGGGTGAAAACTCGAAACAGCCCCCGAACGGCCCCGTGGGTGGCACCAACACCTCCCACGGGACCAACGTAACTCGTAGGAACTGACCCCGCATCCGCGGGTGTCACGGTTTGAGAGTACGACGATAATTTGCTTATTTCCACACTTAGGCTTAAAAACATGGCGTTAGAGGGTGAGAACTCGAAACAGCCCCCGAACGGCCCCGTGGGTGGCACCAACACCTCCCACGGGACCAACGTAACTCGTAGGAACTGGCCCGCAGCCGCGGGTGTCCCGGTTTGAGAGTACGACGATAATTTGCTTATTTCCACACTTAGGCTTAAAAGCATGGCGTTAGAGGGTGAGAACTCGAAACAACCCCCGAACGGCCCCGTGGGTGGCACCAACACCTCCCACGGGACCAACGTAACTCGTAGGAACTGACCCCGCAGCCGCGGGTGTCCCGGTTTGAGAGTACGACGATAATTTGCTTATTTCCACACTTAGGCTTAAAAACATGGTGTTAGAGGGTGAGAACTCGAAACAACCCCCGAACGGCCCCGTGGGTGGGACCAACACCTCCCACGGGACCAACGTAACTCGTAGGAACTGACCCCGCAGCCGCGGGTGTCCCGGTTTGAGAGTACGACGGTAATTTGCTTATTTCCACACTTAGGATTAACATGGCGTTAGAGGGTGAAAACTCGAAACAGCCCCCGAACGGCCCCGTGGGTGGCACCAACACCTCCCACGGGACCAACGTAACTCGTAGGAACTGACCTCGCAGCCGCGGGTGTCCCGGTTTGAGAGTACGACGATAATTTGCTTATTTCCACACTTAGGCTTAAAAACATGGCGTTAGAGAGTGAGAACTGGAAACAGCCCCCGAACGGTCCTGTGGGTGGCACCAACACCTCCCACGGGACCAACGTAACTCGTAGGAACTGACCCCTCAGCCGCGGGTGTCCCGGTTTGAGAGTACGACGGTAATTTGCTTATTTCGACACTTAGGCTTAACATGGCGTTAGAGGGTGATAACTCGAAACAGCCCCCGAACGGCCCCGTGGCTGGCACCAACACCTCCCACGGGACCAACGTAACTCGTAGGAACTGACCCCGCGGCCGCGGGTGTCCCGGTTTGAGAGTACGACGGTAATTTGCTTATTTCCACACTTAGGCTTAAAAACATGGCGTTAGAGGGTGAGAACTCGAAACAGCCCCCGAACGGCCCCGTGGGGGGCACCAACACCTCCCACGGGACCAACGTAACTCGTAGGAACTGACCCCGCAGGCGCGGGTGTCCCGGTTTGAGAGTACGACGGTAATTTGCTTATTTTGACACTTAGGCTTAACATGGCGTTAGAGGGTGATAACTCGAAACAGCCCCCGAACGGCCCCGTGGGTGGCACCAACACCTCCCACGGGACCAACGTAACTCGTAGGAACTGGCCCGCAGCCGCGGGTGTCCCGGTTTGAGAGTACGACGATAATTTGCTTATTTCCACACTTAGGCTTAAAAACATGGCGTTAGAGGGTGAGAACTCGAAACAACCCCCGAACGGCCCCGTGGGTGGCACCAACACCTCCCACGGGACCAACGTAACTCGTAGGAACTGACCCCGCAGCCGCGGGTGTCCCGATTTGAGAGTACGACGGTAATTTTCTTATTTCTACACTTAGGCTTAACATGGCGTTAGAGGGTGAAAACTCGAAGCAGCCCCCGAACGGCCCCGTGGGTGGCACCAACACCTCCCACGGGACCAACGTAACTCGTACGAACTGACCCCGCATCCGCGGGTGTCACGGTTTGAGAGTACGACGATAATTTGCTTATTTCCACACTTAGGCTTAAAAACATGGCGTTTGAGGGTGAGAACTCGAAACAGCCCCCGAACGGCCCCGTGGGTGGCACCAACACCTCCCACGGGACCAACGTAACTCGTAGGAACTGGCCCGCAGCCGCGGGTGTCCCGGTTTGAGAGTACGACGATAATTTGCTTATTTCCACACTTAGGCTTAAAAACATGGCGTTTGAGGGTGAGAACTCGAAACGGCACCCGAACGGCCCCGTGGGTGGCACCAACACCTCCCACGGGACCAACGTAACTCGTAGGAACTGGCCCGCAGCCGCGGGTGTCCCGGTTTGAGAGTACGACGATAATTTGCTTATTTCCACACTTAGGCTTAAAAACATGGCGTTAGAGAGTGAGAACTGGAAACAGCCCCCGAACGGTCCTGTGGGTGGCACCAACACCTCCCACGGGACCAACGTAACTCGTAGGAACTGACCCCTCAGCCGCGGGTGTCCCGGTTTGAGAGTACGACGGTAATTTGCTTATTTCGACACTTAGGCTTAACATGGCGTTAGAGGGTGATAACTCGAAACAGCCCCCGAACGGCCCCGTGGGTGGCACCAACACCTCCCACGGGACCAACGTAACTCGTAGGAATTGACCCCGCAGCCGCGGGTGTCCCGGTTTGAGAGTACGACGGTAATTTCCTTATTTCCACACTTAGGCTTAAAAACATGGCGTTAGAGGATGAGAACTCGAAACAGCCCCCGAACGGCCCCGTGGGTGGCACCAACACCTCCCACGGGACCAACGTAACTCGTAGGAACTAACCCCGCAGCCGCGGGTGTCCCGGTTTGAGAGTACGACGGTAATTTTCTTATTTCGACACTTAGGCTTAACATGGCGTTAGAGGGTGATAACTCGAAACAGCCCCCGAACGGCCCCGTGGGTGGCACCAACACCTCCCACGGGACCAACGTAACTCGTAGGAACTGACCCCGCAGCCGCGGGTGTCCCGGTTTGAGAGTACGACGGTAATTTGCTTATTTCCACACTTAGGCTTAAAAACATGGCGTTAGAGGGTGAGAACTCGAAACAACCCCCGAACGGCCCCGTGGGTGGCACCAACACCTCCCACGGGACCAATGTAACTCGTAGGAACTGACCCCGCAGCCGCGGGTGTCCCGGTTTGAGAGTACGACGGTAATTTGCTTATTTCCAAACTTAGGATTAACATGGCGTTAGAGGGTGAAAACTCGAAACAGCCCCCGAACGGCCCCGTGGGTGGCACCAACACCTCCCACGGGACCAACGTAACTCGTAGGAACTGACCCCGCAGCCGCGGGTGTCCCGGTTTGAGAGTACGACGATAATTTGCTTATTTCCACACTTAGGCTTAAAAACATGGCGTTAGAGGGTGAGAAATCGAAACAACCCCCGAACGGTCCCGTGGGTGGCACCAACACCTCCCACGGGACCAACGTAACTCGTAGGAACTGACCCCGCGGCCGCGGGTGTCCTGGTTTGAGAGTACGACGGTAATTTGCTTATTTCCACACTTAGGCTTAAAAACATGGCGTTAGAGGGTGAGAACTCGAAACAGCCCCCGAACGGCCCCGTGGGGGGCACCAACACCTCCCACGGGACCAACGTAACTCGTAGGAACTGACCCCGCAGACGCGGGTGTCCCGGTTTGAGAGTACGACGGTAATTTGCTTATTTCGACACTTAGGCTTAACATGGCGTTAGAGGGTGATAACTCGAAACAGCCCCCGAACGGCCCCGTGGGGGGCACCAACACCTCCCACGGGACCAACGTAACTTGTAGGAACTGACCCCGCAGCCGCGGGTGTCCCGGTTTGAGAGTACGACGGTAATTTGCTTATTTCCACACTTAGGGTTAAAAACATGGCGTTAGAGGGTGAGAACTCAAAACAGCCCCCGAACGGCCCCGTGGGTGGCACCAACACCTCCAACGGGACCAACGTAACTCGTAGGAACTGACCCCGCATCCGCGGGTGTCCCGGTTTGAGAGTACGACGGTAATTTTCTAATTTCTACACTTAGGCTTAACATGCCGTTAGAGGGTGAAAACTCGAAGCAGCCCCCGAACGGCCCCGTGGGTGGCACCAACACCTCCCACGGGACCAACGTAACTCGTAGGAAATGACCCCGCAGCCGCGGGTGTCCCGGTTTGAGAGTACGACGGTAATTTGCTTATTTCGACACTTAGGCTTAACATGGCGTTAGAGGGTGATAACTCGAAACAGCCCCCGAACGGCCCCGTGGGTGGCACCAACACCTCCCACGGGACCAACGTAACTCGTAGGAACTGACCCCGCAGCCGCGGGTGTCCCGGTTTGAGAGTACGACGGTAATTTGCGTATTTCCACACTTAGGCTTAAAAACATGGCGTTAGAGGGTGAGAACTCGAAACAGCCCCCGAACGGCCCCGTGGGTGGCACCAACACCTCCCACGGGACCAACGTAACTCGTAGGAACTGACCCCGCATCCGCGGGTGTCACGGTTTGAGAGTACGACGATAATTTGCTTATTTCCACACTTAGGCTTAAAAACATGGCGTTAGAGGGTGAGAACTCGAAACAGCCCCCGAACGGCCCCGTGGGTGGCACCAACACCTCCCACGGGACCAACGTAACTCGTAGGAACTGGCCCGCAGCCGCGGGTGTCCCGGTTTGAGAGTACGACGATAATTTGCTTATTTCCATACTTAGGCTTAAAAACATGGCGTTAGAGGGTGAGAACTCGAAACAACCCCCGAACGGCCCCGTGGGTGGCACCAACACCTCCCACGGGACCAACGTAACTCGTAGGAACTGACCCCGCAGCCGCGGGTGTCCCGGTTTGAGAGTACGACGATAATTTGCTTATTTCCACACTTAGGCTTAAAAACATGGCGTTAGAGGGTGAGAACTCGAAACAACCCCTGAACGGCCCCGTGGGTGGGACCAACACCTACCACGGGACGAACGTAACTCGTAGGAACTGACCCCGCAGCCGCGGGTGTCCCGGTTTGAGAGTACGACGGTAATTTGCTTATTTCCACACTTAGGATTAACATGGCGTTAGAGGGTGAAAACTCGAAACAGCCCCCGAACGGCCCCGTGGGTGGCACCAACACCTCCCACGGGACCAACGTAACTCGTAGGAACTGACCTCGCAGCCGCGGGTGTCCCGGTTTGAGAGTACGACGATAATTTGCTTATTTCCACACTTAGGCTTAAAAACATGGCGTTAGAGAGTGAGAACTGGAAACAGCCCCCGAACGGTCCTGTGGGTGGCACCAACACCTCCCACGGGACCAACGTAACTCGTAGGAACTGACCCCTCAGCCGCGGGTGTCCCGGTTTGAGAGTACGACGGTAATTTGCTTATTTCGACACTTAGGATTAACATGGCGTTAGAGGGTGATAACTCGAAACAGCCCCCGAACGGCCCCGTGGGTGGCACCAACACCTCCCACGGGACCAACGTAACTCGTAGGAACTAACCCCGCAGCCGCGGGTGTCCCGGTTTGAGAGTACGACGGTAATTTGCTTATTTCCAAACTTAGGGTTAAAAACATGGCGTTAGAGGGTGAGAACTCGAAACAGCCCCCGAACGGCCCCGTGGGTGGCACCAACACCTCCCACGGGACCAACGTAACTCGTAGGAACTGACCCCGCAGCCGCGGGTGTCCCGATTTGAGAGTACGACGGTAATTTTCTTATTTCTACACTTAGGCTTAACATGGCGTTAGAGGGTGAAAACTTGAAGCAGCCCCCGAACGGCCCCGTGGGTGGCACCAACACCTCCCACGGGACCAACGTAACTCGTAGGAACTGACCCCGCATCCGCGGGTGTCCCGGTTTGAGAGTACGACGATAATTTGCTTATTTCCACACTTAGGCTTAAAAACATGGCGTTTGAGGGTGAGAACTCGAAACAGCCCCCGAACGGCCCCGTGGGGGGCACCAACACCTCCCACGGGACCAACGTAACTCGTAGGAACTGACCCCGCAGGCGCGGGTGTCCCGGTTTGAGAGTACGATGGTAATTTGCTTATTTCGACACTTAGGCTTAACATGGCGTTAGAGGGTGATAACTCGAAACAGCCCCCGAACGGCCCCGTGGGTGGCACCAACACCTCCCACGGGACCAACGTAACTCGTAGGAACTAACCCCGCAGCCGCGGGTGTCCCGGTTTGAGAGTACGACGGTAATTTGCTTATTTCCAAACTTAGGGTTAAAAACATGGCGTTAGAGGGTGAGAACTCGAAACAGCCCCCGAACGGCCCCGTGGGTGGCACCAACACCTCCCACGGGACCAACGTAACTCGTAGGAACTGACCCCGCAGCCGCGGGTGTCCCGATTTGAGAGTACGACGGTAATTTTCTTATTTCTACACTTAGGCTTAACATGGCGTTAGAGGGTGAAAACTTGAAGCAGCCCCCGAACGGCCCCGTGGGTGGCACCAACACCTCCCACGGGACCAACGTAACTCGTAGGAACTGACCCCGCATCCGCGGGTGTCCCGGTTTGAGAGTACGACGATAATTTGCTTATTTCCACACTTAGGCTTAAAAACATGGCGTTTGAGGGTGAGAACTCGAAACAGCCCCCGAACGGCCCCGTGGGTGGCACCAACACCTCCCACGGGACCAACGTAACTCGTAGGAACTAGCCCGCAGCCGCAGGTGTCCCGGTTTGAGAGTACGACGATAATTTGCTTATTTCCACACTTAGGCTTAAAAACATGGCGTTAGAGGGTGAGAACTCGAAACAACCCCCGAACGGCCCCGTGGGTGGCACCAACACCTCCCACGGGACCAACGTAACTCGTAGGAACTGACCCCGCAGCCGCGGGTGTCCCGGTTTGAGAGTACGACGGTAATTTGCTCATTTCCACACTTAGGCTTAAAAACATGGCGTTAGAGGATGAGAACTCGAAACAGCCCCCGAACGGCCCCGTGGGTGGCACCAACACCTCCCACGGGACCAACGTAACTCGTAGGAACTGACCCCGCAGCCGCGGGTGTCCCGGTTTGAGAGTACGACGGTAATTTTCTTATTTCGACACTTAGGCTTAACATGGCGTTAGAGGGTGATAACTCGAAACAGCCCCCGAACGGCCCCGTGGCTGGCACCAACACCTCCCACGGGACGAACGTAACTCGTAGGAACTGACCCCGCAGCCGCGGGTGTCCCGGTTTGAGAGTACGACGGTAATTTGCTTATTTCCACACTTAGGCTTAAAAACATGGTGTTAGAGGGTGAGAACTCGAAACAACCCCCGAACGGCCCCGTGGGTGGCACCAACACCTCCCACGGGACCAATGTAACTCGTAGGAACTGACCCCGCAGCCGCGGGTGTCCCGGTTTGAGAGTACGACGGTAATTTGCTTATTTCCACACTTAGGATTAACATGGCGTTAGAGGGTGAAAACTCGAAACAGCCCCCGAACGGCCCCGTCGGTGGCACCAACACCTCCCACGGGACCAACGTAACTCGTAGGAACTGACCCCGCAGCCGCGGGTGTCCCGGTTTGAGAGTACGACGATAATTTGCTTATTTCCACACTTAGGCTTAAAAACATGGCGTTAGAGGGTGAGAAATCGAAACAACCCCCGAACGGTCCCGTGGGTGGCACCAACACCTCCCACGGGACCAACGTAACTCGTAGGAACTGACCCACGCAGCCGCGGGTGTCCTGGTTTGAGAGTACGACGGTAATTTGCTTATTTCCACACTTAGGCTTAAAAACATGGCGTTAGAGGGTGAGAACTCGAAACAGCCCCCGAACGGCCCCGTGGGGGGCTCCAACACCTCCCACGGGACCAACGTAACTCGTAGGAACTGACCCCGCAGCCGCGGGTGTCCCGGTTTGAGAGTACGACGGTAATTTGCTTATTTCGACACTTAGGCTTAACATGGCGTTAGAGGGTGATAACTCGAAACAGCCCCCGAACGGCCCCGTGGGGGGCACCAACACCTCCCACGGGACCAACGTAACTTGTAGGAACTGACCCCGCAGCCGCGGGTGTCCCGGTTTGAGAGTACGACGGTAATTTGCTTATTTCCACACTTAGGGTTAAAAACATGGCGTTAGAGGGTGAGAACTCGAAACAGCCCCCGAACGGCCCCGTGGGTGGCACCAACACCTCCCACGGGACCAACGTAACTCGTAGGAACTGACCCCGCATCCGCGGGTGTCCCTGTTTGAGAGTACGACGGTAATTTTCTAATTTCTACACTTAGGCTTAACATGGCGTTAGAGGGTGAAAACTCGAAGCAGCCCCCGAACGGCCCCGTGGGTGGCACCAACACCTCCCACGGGACCAACGTAACTCGTAGGAACTGACCCCGCAGCTGCGGGTGTCCCGGTTTGAGAGTACGACGGTAATTTGCTTATTTCGACACTTAGGCTTAACATGGCGTTAGAGGGTGATAACTCGAAACAGCCCCCGAACGGCCCCGTGGGTGGCACCAACACCTCCCACGGGACCAACGTAACTCATAGGAACTGACCCCGCAGCCGCGGGTGTCCCGGTTTGAGAGTACGACGGTAATTTGCTTATTTCCACACTTAGGCTTAAAAACAGGGCGTTAGAGGGTGAGAACTCGAAACAGCCCCCGAACGGCCCCGTGGGTGGCACCAACACCTCCCACGGGACCAACGTAACTCGTAGGAACTGACCCCGCATCCGCGGGTGTCACGGTTTGAGAGTACGACGATAATTTGCTTATTTCCACACTTAGGCTTAAAAACATGGCGTTAGAGGGTGAGAACTCGAAACAGCCCCCGAACGGCCCCGTGGGTGGCACCAACACCTCCCACAGGACCAACGTAACTCGTAGGAACTGGCCCGCAGCCGCGGGTGTCCCGGTTTGAGAGTACGACGATAATTTGCTTATTTCCACACTTAGGCTTAAAAACATGGCGTTAGAGGGTGAGAACTCGAAACAACCCCCGAACGGTCCTGTGGGTGGCACCAACACCTCCCACGGGACCAACGTAACTCGTAGGAACTGACCCCTCAGCCGCGGGTGTCCCGGTTTGAGAGTACGACGGTAATTTGCTTATTTCGACACTTAGGCTTAACATGGCGTTAGAGGGTGAAAACTCGAAACAGCCCCCGAACGGCCCCGTGGGTGGCACCAACACCTCCCACGGGACCAACGTAACTCGTAGGAACTGACCCCGCATCCGCGGGTGTCACGGTTTGAGAGTACGACGATAATTTGCTTATTTCCACACTTAGGCTTAAAAACATGGCGTTAGAGGGTGAGAACTCGAAACAGCCCCCGAACGGCCCCGTGGGTGGCACCAACACCTCCCACGGGACCAACGTAACTCGTAGGAACTGGCCCGCAGCCGCGGGTGTCCCGGTTTGAGAGTACGACGATAATTTGCTTATTTCCACACTTAGGCTTAAAAGCATGGCGTTAGAGGGTGAGAACTCGAAACAACCCCCGAACGGCCCCGTGGGTGGCACCAACACCTCCCACGGGACCAACGTAACTCGTAGGAACTGACCCCGCAGCCGCGGGTGTCCCGGTTTGAGAGTACGACGATAATTTGCTTATTTCCACACTTAGGCTTAAAAACATGGTGTTAGAGGGTGAGAACTCGAAACAACCCCCGAACGGCCCCGTGGGTGGGACCAACACCTCCCACGGGACCAACGTAACTCGTAGGAACTGACCCCGCAGCCGCGGGTGTCCCGGTTTGAGAGTACGACGGTAATTTGCTTATTTCCACACTTAGGATTAACATGGCGTTAGAGGGTGAAAACTCGAAACAGCCCCCGAACGGCCCCGTGGGTGGCACCAACACCTCCCACGGGACCAACGTAACTCGTAGGAACTGACCTCGCAGCCGCGGGTGTCCCGGTTTGAGAGTACGACGATAATTTGCTTATTTCCACACTTAGGCTTAAAAACATGGCGTTAGAGAGTGAGAACTGGAAACAGCCCCCGAACGGTCCTGTGGGTGGCACCAACACCTCCCACGGGACCAACGTAACTCGTAGGAACTGACCCCTCAGCCGCGGGTGTCCCGGTTTGAGAGTACGACGGTAATTTGCTTATTTCGACACTTAGGCTTAACATGGCGTTAGAGGGTGATAACTCGAAACAGCCCCCGAACGGCCCCGTGGCTGGCACCAACACCTCCCACGGGACCAACGTAACTCGTAGGAACTGACCCCGCGGCCGCGGGTGTCCCGGTTTGAGAGTACGACGGTAATTTGCTTATTTCCACACTTAGGCTTAAAAACATGGCGTTAGAGGGTGAGAACTCGAAACAGCCCCCGAACGGCCCCGTGGGGGGCACCAACACCTCCCACGGGACCAACGTAACTCGTAGGAACTGACCCCGCAGGCGCGGGTGTCCCGGTTTGAGAGTACGACGGTAATTTGCTTATTTTGACACTTAGGCTTAACATGGCGTTAGAGGGTGATAACTCGAAACAGCCCCCGAACGGCCCCGTGGGTGGCACCAACACCTCCCACGGGACCAACGTAACTCGTAGGAACTGGCCCGCAGCCGCGGGTGTCCCGGTTTGAGAGTACGACGATAATTTGCTTATTTCCACACTTAGGCTTAAAAACATGGCGTTAGAGGGTGAGAACTCGAAACAACCCCCGAACGGCCCCGTGGGTGGCACCAACACCTCCCACGGGACCAACGTAACTCGTAGGAACTGACCCCGCAGCCGCGGGTGTCCCGATTTGAGAGTACGACGGTAATTTTCTTATTTCTACACTTAGGCTTAACATGGCGTTAGAGGGTGAAAACTCGAAGCAGCCCCCGAACGGCCCCGTGGGTGGCACCAACACCTCCCACGGGACCAACGTAACTCGTACGAACTGACCCCGCATCCGCGGGTGTCACGGTTTGAGAGTACGACGATAATTTGCTTATTTCCACACTTAGGCTTAAAAACATGGCGTTTGAGGGTGAGAACTCGAAACAGCCCCCGAACGGCCCCGTGGGTGGCACCAACACCTCCCACGGGACCAACGTAACTCGTAGGAACTGGCCCGCAGCCGCGGGTGTCCCGGTTTGAGAGTACGACGATAATTTGCTTATTTCCACACTTAGGCTTAAAAACATGGCGTTTGAGGGTGAGAACTCGAAACGGCACCCGAACGGCCCCGTGGGTGGCACCAACACCTCCCACGGGACCAACGTAACTCGTAGGAACTGGCCCGCAGCCGCGGGTGTCCCGGTTTGAGAGTACGACGATAATTTGCTTATTTCCACACTTAGGCTTAAAAACATGGCGTTAGAGAGTGAGAACTGGAAACAGCCCCCGAACGGTCCTGTGGGTGGCACCAACACCTCCCACGGGACCAACGTAACTCGTAGGAACTGACCCCTCAGCCGCGGGTGTCCCGGTTTGAGAGTACGACGGTAATTTGCTTATTTCGACACTTAGGCTTAACATGGCGTTAGAGGGTGATAACTCGAAACAGCCCCCGAACGGCCCCGTGGGTGGCACCAACACCTCCCACGGGACCAACGTAACTCGTAGGAATTGACCCCGCAGCCGCGGGTGTCCCGGTTTGAGAGTACGACGGTAATTTCCTTATTTCCACACTTAGGCTTAAAAACATGGCGTTAGAGGATGAGAACTCGAAACAGCCCCCGAACGGCCCCGTGGGTGGCACCAACACCTCCCACGGGACCAACGTAACTCGTAGGAACTAACCCCGCAGCCGCGGGTGTCCCGGTTTGAGAGTACGACGGTAATTTTCTTATTTCGACACTTAGGCTTAACATGGCGTTAGAGGGTGATAACTCGAAACAGCCCCCGAACGGCCCCGTGGGTGGCACCAACACCTCCCACGGGACCAACGTAACTCGTAGGAACTGACCCCGCAGCCGCGGGTGTCCCGGTTTGAGAGTACGACGGTAATTTGCTTATTTCCACACTTAGGCTTAAAAACATGGCGTTAGAGGGTGAGAACTCGAAACAACCCCCGAACGGCCCCGTGGGTGGCACCAACACCTCCCACGGGACCAATGTAACTCGTAGGAACTGACCCCGCAGCCGCGGGTGTCCCGGTTTGAGAGTACGACGGTAATTTGCTTATTTCCAAACTTAGGATTAACATGGCGTTAGAGGGTGAAAACTCGAAACAGCCCCCGAACGGCCCCGTGGGTGGCACCAACACCTCCCACGGGACCAACGTAACTCGTAGGAACTGACCCCGCAGCCGCGGGTGTCCCGGTTTGAGAGTACGACGATAATTTGCTTATTTCCACACTTAGGCTTAAAAACATGGCGTTAGAGGGTGAGAAATCGAAACAACCCCCGAACGGTCCCGTGGGTGGCACCAACACCTCCCACGGGACCAACGTAACTCGTAGGAACTGACCCCGCGGCCGCGGGTGTCCTGGTTTGAGAGTACGACGGTAATTTGCTTATTTCCACACTTAGGCTTAAAAACATGGCGTTAGAGGGTGAGAACTCGAAACAGCCCCCGAACGGCCCCGTGGGGGGCACCAACACCTCCCACGGGACCAACGTAACTCGTAGGAACTGACCCCGCAGACGCGGGTGTCCCGGTTTGAGAGTACGACGGTAATTTGCTTATTTCGACACTTAGGCTTAACATGGCGTTAGAGGGTGATAACTCGAAACAGCCCCCGAACGGCCCCGTGGGGGGCACCAACACCTCCCACGGGACCAACGTAACTTGTAGGAACTGACCCCGCAGCCGCGGGTGTCCCGGTTTGAGAGTACGACGGTAATTTGCTTATTTCCACACTTAGGGTTAAAAACATGGCGTTAGAGGGTGAGAACTCAAAACAGCCCCCGAACGGCCCCGTGGGTGGCACCAACACCTCCAACGGGACCAACGTAACTCGTAGGAACTGACCCCGCATCCGCGGGTGTCCCGGTTTGAGAGTACGACGGTAATTTTCTAATTTCTACACTTAGGCTTAACATGGCGTTAGAGGGTGAAAACTCGAAGCAGCCCCCGAACGGCCCCGTGGGTGGCACCAACACCTCCCACGGGACCAACGTAACTCGTAGGAAATGACCCCGCAGCCGCGGGTGTCCCGGTTTGAGAGTACGACGGTAATTTGCTTATTTCGACACTTAGGCTTAACATGGCGTTAGAGGGTGATAACTCGAAACAGCCCCCGAACGGCCCCGTGGGTGGCACCAACACCTCCCACGGGACCAACGTAACTCGTAGGAACTGACCCCGCAGCCGCGGGTGTCCCGGTTTGAGAGTACGACGGTAATTTGCGTATTTCCACACTTAGGCTTAAAAACATGGCGTTAGAGGGTGAGAACTCGAAACAGCCCCCGAACGGCCCCGTGGGTGGCACCAACACCTCCCACGGGACCAACGTAACTCGTAGGAACTGACCCCGCATCCGCGGGTGTCACGGTTTGAGAGTACGACGATAATTTGCTTATTTCCACACTTAGGCTTAAAAACATGGCGTTAGAGGGTGAGAACTCGAAACAGCCCCCGAACGGCCCCGTGGGTGGCACCAACACCTCCCACGGGACCAACGTAACTCGTAGGAACTGGCCCGCAGCCGCGGGTGTCCCCGGTTTGAGAGTACGACGATAATTTGCTTATTTCCATACTTAGGCTTAAAAACATGGCGTTAGAGGGTGAGAACTCGAAACAACCCCCGAACGGCCCCGTGGGTGGCACCAACACCTCCCACGGGACCAACGTAACTCGTAGGAACTGACCCCGCAGCCGCGGGTGTCCCGGTTTGAGAGTACGACGATAATTTGCTTATTTCCACACTTAGGCTTAAAAACATGGCGTTAGAGGGTGAGAACTCGAAACAACCCCTGAACGGCCCCGTGGGTGGGACCAACACCTCCCACGGGACGAACGTAACTCGTAGGAACTGACCCCGCAGCCGCGGGTGTCCCGGTTTGAGAGTACGACGGTAATTTGCTTATTTCCACACTTAGGATTAACATGGCGTTAGAGGGTGAAAACTCGAAACAGCCCCCGAACGGCCCCGTGGGTGGCACCAACACCTCCCACGGGACCAACGTAACTCGTAGGAACTGACCTCGCAGCCGCGGGTGTCCCGGTTTGAGAGTACGACGATAATTTGCTTATTTCCACACTTAGGCTTAAAAACATGGCGTTAGAGAGTGAGAACTGGAAACAGCCCCCGAACGGTCCTGTGGGTGGCACCAACACCTCCCACGGGACCAACGTAACTCGTAGGAACTGACCCCTCAGCCGCGGGTGTCCCGGTTTGAGAGTACGACGGTAATTTGCTTATTTCGACACTTAGGCTTAACATGGCGTTAGAGGGTGATAACTCGAAACAGCCCCCGAACGGCACCGTGGCTGGCACCAACACCTCCCACGGGACCAACGTAACTCGTAGGAACTGACCCCGCGGCCGCGGGTGTCCCGGTTTGAGAGTACGACGGTAATTTGCTTATTTCCACACTTTGGCTTAAAAACATGGCGTTAGAGGGTGAGAACTCGAAACAGCCCCCGAACGGCCCCGTGGGGGGCACCAACACCTCCCACGGGACCAACGTAACTCGTAGGAACTGACCCCGCAGGCGCGGGTGTCCCGGTTTGAGAGTACGACGGTAATTTGCTTATTTTGACACTTAGGATTAACATGGCGTTAGAGGGTGATAACTCGAAACAGCCCCCGAACGGCCCCGTGGGTGGCACCAACACCTCCCACGGGACCAACGTAACTCATAGGAACTGACCCCGCAGCCGCGGGTGTCCCGGTTTGAGAGTACGACGGTAATTTGCTTATTTCCACACTTAGGGTTAAAAACATGGCGTTAGAGGGTGAGAACTCGAAACAGCCCCCGAAGGGCCCCGTGGGTGGCACCAACACCTCCCACGGGACCAACGTAACTCGTAGGAACTGACCCCGCAGCCGCGGGTGTCCCGGTTTGAGAGTACGACGGTAATTTTCTTATTTCGACACTTAGGCTTAACATGGCGTTAGAGGGTGATAACTCGAAACAGCCCCCGAACGGCCCCGTGGGTGGCACCAACACCTCCCACGGGACCAACGTAACTCGTAGGAACTGACCCCGCAGCCGCGGGTGTCCCGGTTTGAGAGTACGACGGTAATTTGCTTATTTCCACACTTAGGCTTAAAAACATGGCGTTAGAGGGTGAGAACTCGAAACAACCCCCGAACGGCCCCGTGGGTGGCACCAACACCTCCCACGGGACCAATGTAACTCGTAGGAACTGACCCCGCAGCCGCGGGTGTCCCGGTTTGAGAGTACGACGGTAATTTGCTTATTTCCAAACTTAGGATTAACATGGCGTTAGAGGGTGAAAACTCGAAACAGCCCCCGAACGGCCCCGTGGGTGGCACCAACACCTCCCACGGGACCAACGTAACTCGTAGGAACTGACCCCGCAGCCGCGGGTGTCCCGGTTTGAGAGTACGACGATAATTTGCTTATTTCCACACTTAGGCTTAAAAACATGGCGTTAGAGGGTGAGAAATCGAAACAACCCCCGAACGGTCCCGTGGGTGGCACCAACACCTCCCACGGGACCAACGTAACTCGTAGGAACTGACCCCGCGGCCGCGGGTGTCCTGGTTTGAGAGTACGACGGTAATTTGCTTATTTCCACACTTAGGCTTAAAAACATGGCGTTAGAGGGTGAGAACTCGAAACAGCCCCCGAACGGCCCCGTGGGGGGCACCAACACCTCCCACGGGACCAACGTAACTCGTAGGAACTGACCCCGCAGACGCGGGTGTCCCGGTTTGAGAGTACGACGGTAATTTGCTTATTTCGACACTTAGGCTTAACATGGCGTTAGAGGGTGATAACTCGAAACAGCCCCCGAACGGCCCCGTGGGTGGCACCAACACCTCCCACGGGACCAACGTAACTCGTAGGAACTGACCCCGCAGCCGCGGGTGTCCCGGTTTGAGAGTACGACGGTAATTTGCTTATTTCCACACTTAGGCTTAAAAACATGGCGTTAGAGGGTGAGAACTCGAAACAACCCCCGAACGGCCCCGTGGGTGGCACCAACACCTCCCACGGGACCAAGGTAACTCGTAGGAACTGACCCCGCAGCCGCGGGTGTCCCGGTTTGAGAGTACGACGGTAATTTGCTTATTTCCAAACTTAGGATTAACATGGCGTTAGAGGGTGAAAACTCGAAACAGCCCCCGAACGGCCCCGTGGGTGGCACCAACACCTCCCACGGGACCAACGTAACTCGTAGGAACTGACCCCGCAGCCGCGGGTGTCCCGGTTTGAGAGTACGACGATAATTTGCTTATTTCCACACTTAGGCTTAAAAACATGGCGTTAGAGGGTGAGAACTCGAAACAGCCCCCGAACGGCCCCGTGGGGGGCACCAACACCTTCCACGGGACCAACGTAACTCGTAGGAACTGACCCCGCAGCCGCGGGTGTCCCGGTTTGAGAGTACGACGGTAATTTGCTTATTTCGACACTTAGGCTTAACATGGCGTTAGAGGGTGATAACTCGAAACAGCCCCCGAACGGCCCCGTGGGTGGCACCAACACCTCCCACGGGACCAACGTAACTCGTAGGAACTGACCCCGCAGCCGCGGGTGTCCCGGTTTGAGAGTACGACGGTAATTTGCTTATTTCCACACTTAGGCTTAAAAACATGGCGTTAGAGGGTGAGAACTCGAAACAGCCCCCGAACGGCCCCGTGGGTGGCACCAACACCTCCCACGGGACCAACGTAACTCGTAGGAACTGACCCCGCATCCGCGGGTGTCACGGTTTGAGAGTACGACGATAATTTGCTTATTTCCACACTTAGGCTTAAAAACATGGCGTTAGAGGGTGAGAACTCGAAACAGCCCCCGAACGGCCCCGTGGGTGGCACCAACACCTCCCACGGGACCAACGTAACTCGTAGGAACTGACCCGCAGCCGCGGGTGTCCCGGTTTGAGAGTACGACGATAATTTTGCTTATTTCCACACTTAGGCTTAAAAACATGGCGTTAGAGGGTGAGAACTCGAAACAACCCCCGAACGGCCCGTGGGTGGCACCAACACCTCCCACGGGACCAACGTAACTCGTAGGAACTGACCCCGCAGCCGCGGGTGTCCCGGTTTGAGAGTACGACGGTAATTTGCTTATTTCCACACTTACGATTAACATGGCGTTAGAGGGTGAAAACTCGAAACAGCCCCCGAACGGCCCCGTGGGTGGCACCAACACCTCCCACGGGACCAACGTAACTTGTAGGAACTGACCCCGCAGCCGCGGGTGTCCCGGTTTGAGAGTACGACGATAATTTGCTTATTTCCACACTTAGGCTTAAAAACATGGCGTTAGAGGGTGAGAACTCGAAACAGCCCCCGAACGGCCCCGTGGGTGGCACCAACACCTCCCACGGGACCAACGTAACTCGTAGGAACTGACCCCGCAGCCGCGGGTGTCCCGGTTTGAGAGTACGACGGTAATTTGCTTATTTCTACACTTAGGCTTAAAAACATGGCGTTAGAGGGTGAGAACTCGAAACAGCCCCCGAACGGCCCCGTGGGTGGCACCAACACCTACCACGGGACCAACGTAACTCGTAGGAACTAACCCCGCAGCCGCGGGTGTCCCGGTTTGAGAGTACGACGGTAATTTGCTTATTTCCACACTTAGGCTTAAAAACATGGCGTTAGAGGGTGAGAACTCGAAACAGCCCCCGAACGGCCCCGTGGGTGGCACCAACACCTCCTACGGGACCAACGTAACTCGTAGGAACTGACCCCGCAGCCGCGGGTGTCACGGTTTGAGAGTACGACGATAATTTGCTTATTTCCACACTTAGGCTTAAAAACATGGCGTTTGATGGTGAGAACTCGAAACAGCCCCCGAACGGCCCCGTGGGTGGCACCAACACCTCCCACGGGACCAACGTAACTCGTAGGAACTGACCCCGCAGCCGCGGGTGTCCCGGTTTGTGAGTACGACGATAATTTGCTTATTTCCTCACTCAGGCTTAAAAACATGGCGTTAAAGGGTGAGAACTCGAAACAGCCCCCGAACGGCCCCGTGGGTGGCACCAACACCTCCCACGGGACCAACGTAACTCGTAGGAACTGACCCCGCAGCCGCAGGTGTCCCGGTTTGAGAGTACGACGGTAGTTTGCTTATTTTCACACTTAGGCTTAACATGGCGTTAGAGGGTGAAAACTCGAAATAGCCCCCGAACGGACCCGTGGGTGGCACCAACACCTCCCACGGGACCAATGTAACTCGTAGGAACTGACCCCGCAGCCGCGGGTGTCCCGGTTTGAGAGTACGACGATAATTTGCTTATTTCCCCACTTAGGCTTAAAAACATGGTGTTAGAGAGTGAGAACTCGAAACAGCCCCCGAACGGCCCCGTGGGTGGCACCAACACCTCCCACGGGACCAACGTAACTCGTAGGAACTCACCCCGCAGCCGCGGGTGTCCCGGTTTGAGAGTACGACGGTAATTTGCTTATTTTCACACTTAGGCTTAAAAACATGGCGTTAGAGGGTGAGAACTCGAAACAGCCCCCGAACGGCCCCGTGGGTGGCACCAACACCTCCCACGGGACCAACGTAACTCGTAGGAACTGACCCCGCAGCCGCGGGTGTCCCGGTTTGAGAGTATGACGGTAATTTGCTTATTTAGACACTTAGGCTTAACATGGCGTTAGAGGGTGATAACTCGAAACAGCCCCCGAACGGCCCCGTGGGTGGCACCAACACCTCCCACGGGACCAACGTAACTCGTAGGAACTGACCCCGCAGCCGCGGGTGTCCCGGTTTGAGAGTACGACGGCAATTTGCTTATTTCCACACTTAGGCTTAAAAACATGGCGTTAGAGGGTGAGAACTCGAAACAGCCCCCGAACGGCCCCGTGGGTGGCACCAACACCTCCCACGGGACCAACGTAACTCGTAGGAACTGACCCCGCAGCCGCGGGTGTCCCGGTTTGAGAGTACGACAGAAAATTTGCTTATTTCCACACTTAGGCTTAAAAACATGGTGTTAGAGGGTGAGAACTCGAAACAGCCCCCGAACGGCCCCGTGGGTGGCACCAACACCTCCCACGGGACCAACGTAACTCGTAGGAACTGACCCCGCAGCCGCGGGTGTCCCGGTTTGAGAGTACGACGGTAATTTGCTTATTTTCACACTTAGGCTTAAAAACATGGCGTTAGAGGGTGAGAACTCGAAACAGCCCCCGAACGGCCCCGTGGGTGGCACCAACACCTCCCACGGGACCAACGTAACTCGTAGGAACTGACCCCGCAGCCGCGGGTGTCCCGGTTTGAGAGTACGACGGTAATTTTCTTATTTCGACACTTAGGCTTAACATGGCGTTAGAGGGTGATAACTCGAAACAGCCCCCGAACGGCCCCGTGGGTGGCACCAACACCTCCCACGGGACCAACGTAACTCGTAGGAACTGACCCCGCAGCCGCGGGTGTCCCGGTTTGAGAGTACGACGGTAATTTGCTTATTTCCACACTTAGGCTTAAAAACATGGCGTTAGAGGGTGAGAACTCGAAACAGCCCCCGAACGGCCCCGTGGGTGGCACCAACACCTCCCACGGGACCAACGTAACTCGTAGGAACTGACCCCGCAGCCGCGGGTGTCCCGGTTTGAGAGTACGACGATAATTTGCTTATTTCTACACTTAGGCTTAAAAACATGGCGTTAGAGGGTGATAACTCGAAACAGCCCCCGAACGGCCCCGTGGGTGGCACCAACACCTCCCACGGGACCAACGTAACTCGTAGGAACTGACCCCGCAGCCGCGGGTGTCACGGTTTGAGAGTATGACGATAATTTGATTATTTCCACACTTAGGCTTAAAAACATGGCGTTAGAGGGTGAGAACTCGAAACAGACCCCGAACGGCCCCGTGGGTGGCACCAACACCTCCCACGGGACCAACGTAACTCGTAGGAACCGACCCCGCAGCCGCGGGTGTCCCGGTTTGAGAGTACGACGATAATTTGCTTATTTCAACACTTAGGCTTAAAAACATGGCGTTAGAGGGTGAGAACTCGAAACAGCCCCCGAACGGCCCGTGGGTGGCACCAACACCTCCCACGGGACCAACGTAACTCGTAGGAACTGACCCCGCAGCCGCGGGTGTCCCGGTTTGAGAGTACGACGGTAATTTGCTTATTTCCACACTTACGATTAACATGGCGTTAGAGGGTGAAAACTCGAAACAGCCCCCGAACGGCCCCGTGGGTGGCACCAACACCTCCCACGGGACCAACGTAACTCGTAGGAACTGACCCCGCGGCCGCGGGTGTCCCGGTTTGAGAGTACGACGGTAATTTGCTTATTTCCACACTTAGGATTAACATGGCGTTAGAGGGTGAAAACTCGAAACAGCCCCCGAACGGCCCCGTGGGTGGCACCAACACCTCCCACGGGACCAACGTAACTTGTAGGAACTGACCCCGCAGCCGCGGGTGTCCCGGTTTGAGAGTACGACGATAATTTGCTTATTTCCACACTTAGGCTTAAAAACATGGCGTTAGAGGGTGAGAACTCGAAACAGCCCCCGAACGGCCCCGTGGGTGGCACCAACACCTCCCACGGGACCAACGTAACTCGTAGGAACTGACCCCGCAGCCGCGGGTGTCCCGGTTTGAGAGTACGACGGTAATTTGCTTATTTCTACACTTAGGCTTAAAAACATGGCGTTAGAGGGTCAGAACTCGAAACAGCCCCCGAACGGCCCCGTGGGTGGCTCCAACACCTCCCACGGGACCAACGTAACTCGTAGGAACTGACCCCGCAGCCGCGGGTGTCCCGGTTTGAGAGTACGACGTTAATTTGCTTATTTCGACACTTAGGCTTAACATGGCGTTAGAGGGTGATAACTCGAAACAACCACCGAACGGCCCCGTGGGTGGCACCAACACCTCCCACGGGACCAACGTAACTCGTAGGACTGACCCCGCAGCCGCGGGTGTCCCGGTTTGAGAGTACGACGGTAATTTGCTTATTTCCACACTTAGGATTAACATCGCGTTAGAGGGTGAAAACTCGAAACAGCCTCCGAACGGCCCCGTGGGTGGCACCAACACCTCCCACGGGACCAACGTAACTCGTAGGAACTGTCCCCACAGCCGCGGGTGTCCTGGTTTGAGAGTATGACGATAATTTGCTTATTTCCACACTTAGGCTTAAAAACATGGCGTTAGAGGGTGAGAACTCGAAACAGCCCCCGAACGGCCCCGTGGGTGGCACCAACACCTCCCACGGGACCAACGTAACTCGTAGGAACTGACCCCGCAGCCGCGGGTGTCCCGGTTTGAGAGTACGACGGTAATTTGCTTATTTCCACACTTAGGCTTAAAAACATGGCGTTAGAGGGTGAGAACTCGAAACAGCCCCCGAACGGCCCCGTGGGTGGCACCAACACCTCCCACGGGACCAACGTAACTCGTAGGAACTGACCCCGCAGCCGCGGGTGTCCCGGTTTGAGAGTACGACGGTAATTTGCTTATTTCCACACTTAGGATTAACATGGCGTTAGAGGGTGAAAACTCGAAACAGCCCCCGAACGGCCCCGTGGGTGGCACCAACACCTCCCACGGGACCAACGTAACTCGTAGGAACTGACCCCGCAGCCGCGGGTGTCCCGGTTTGAGAGTACGACGATAATTTCCTTATTTCCACACTTTGGCTAAAAAACATGGCGTTAGAGGGTGAGAACTCGAAACAGCCCCCGAACGGTCCCGTGGGTGGCACCAACACCTCCCACGGGACCAACGTAACTCGTAGGAACTGACCCCGCAGCCGCGGGTGTCCCGGTTTGAGAGTACGGCGGTAATTTGCTTATTTCCACCCTTGGGCTTAAAAACATGGCGTTAGAGGGTGAGAACTCGAAACAGCCCCCGAACGGCCCCGTGGGTGGCACCAACACCTCCCACGGGACCAACGTAACTCGTAGGAACTGACCCCGCAGCCGCGGGTGTCCTGGTTTGAGAGTACGACGGTAATTTGCTTATTTCCACACTTAGGCTTAAAAACATGGCGTTAGAGGGTGAGAACTCGAAACAGCCCCCGAACGGCCCCGTGGGTGGCACAAAAACCTCCCACGGGACCAACGTAACTCGTAGGAACTGACCCCGCAGCCGCGGGTGTCTCGGTTTGAGAGTACGACGGTAATTTGCTTATTTCAACACTTAGGCTTAACGTGGCGTTAGAGGGTGATAACTCGAAACAGCCCCCGAACGGCCCCGTGGGTGGCACCAACACCTCCCACGGGACCAACGTAACTCATAGGAACTGACCCCGCAGCCGCGGGTGTCCCGGTTTGAGAGTACGACGGTAATTTGCTTATTTCCACACTTAGGCTTAAAAACATGGCGTTAGAGGGTGAGAACTCGAAACAGCCGCCGAACGGCCCCTTGGGTGGCACCAACACCTCCCACGGGACCAACGTAACTCGTAGGAACTGACCCCGCAGCCGCGGGTGTCCCGGTTTGAGAGTACGACGGTAATTTGCTTATTTCCACACTTAGGCTTAAAAACATGGCGTTAGAGGGTGAGAACTCGAAACAGCCCACGAACGGCCCCGTGGGTGGCACCAACACCTCCCACGGGACCAACGTAACTCGTAGGAACTGACCCCGCAGCCGCGGGTGTCCCGGTTTGAGAGTACGACGGTAATTTGCTTATTTCCACACTTAGGCTTAAAAACATGGCGTTAGAGGGTGAGAACTCGAAACAGCCCCCGAACGGCCCCGTGGGTGGCACCAACACCTCCCACGGGACCAACGTAACTCGTAGGAACTGACCCCGCAGCCGCGGGTGTCCCGGTTTGAGAGTACGACGGTAATTTGCTTATTTCCACACTTAGGATTAACATGGCGTTAGAGGGTGAAAACTCGAAACAGCCCCCGAACGGCCCCGTGGGTGGCACCAACACCTCCCACGGGACCAACGTAACTTGTAGGAACTGACCCCGCAGCCGCGGGTGTCCCGGTTTGAGAGTACGACGATAATTTGCTATTTCCACACTTAGGCTTAAAAACATGGCGTTAGAGGGTGAGAACTCGAAACAGCCCCCGAACGGTCCTGTGGGTGGCACCAACACCTCCCACGGGACCAACGTAACTCGTAGGAACTGACCCCACAGCCGCGGGTGTCCTGGTTTGAGAGTACGACGGTAATTTGCTTATTTCCACACTTAGGCTTAAAAACATGGCGTTAGAGGGTGAGAACTCGAAACAGCCCCCGAACGGCCCCGTGGGTGGCACCAACACCTCCCACGGGACCAACGTAACTCGTAGGAACTGACCCCGCAGCCGCGGGTGTCTCGGTTTGAGAGTACGACGGTAATTTGCTTATTTCGACACTTAGGCTTAACGTGGCGTTAGAGGGTGATAACTCGAAACAGCCCCCGAACGGCCCCGTGGGTGGCACCAACACCTCCCATGGGACCAACGTAACTCATAGGAACTGACCCCGCAGCCGCGGGTGTCCCGGTTTGAGAGTACGACGGTAATTTGCTTATTTCCACACTTAGGCTTAAAAACATGGCGTTAGAGGGTGAGAACTCGAAACAGCCGCCGAACGGCCCCTTGGGTGGCACCAACACCTCCCACGGGACCAACGTAACTCGTAGGAACTGACCCCGCAGCCGCGGGTGTCCCGGTTTGAGAGTACGACGGTAATTTTCTTATTTCTACACTTAGGCTTAACATGGCGTTAGAGGGTGAAAACTCGAAGCCCCCGAACGGCCCCGTGGGTGGCACCAACACCTCCCACGGGACCAACGTAACTCGTAGGAACTGACCCCGCAGCCGCGGGTGTCCCGGTTTGAGAGTACGACGGTAATTTGCTTATTTCCACACTTAGGCTTAACATGGCGTTAGAGGGTGAGAACTCGAAACAGCCCCCGAACGGCCCCGTGGGTGGCACCAACACCTCCCACGGGACCAACGTAACTCGTAGGAACTGACCCCGTATCCGCGGGTGTCACGGTTTGAGAGTACGACGATAATTTGCTTATTTCCCCACTTAGGCTAAAAAACATGGCGTTAGAGGGTGAGAACTCGAAACAGCCCCCGAGCGGCCCCGTGGGTGGCACCAACACCTCCCACGGGACCAACGTAACTCGTAGGAACTGGCCCGCAGCCGCGGGTGTCCCGGTTTGAGAGTACGACGATAATTTGCTTATTTCCACACTTAGGCTTAAAAACATGGCGTTAGAGGGTGAGAACTCGAAACAACCCCCGAACGGCCCCGTGGGTGGCACCAACACCTCCCACGGGACCAACGTAACTCGTAGGAACTGACCCCGCATCCGCGGGTGTCCCGGTTTGAGAGTACGACGGTAATTTGCTTATTTCGACACTTAGGCTTAACATGGCGTTAGAGGGTAATAACTCGAAACAGCCCCCGAACGGCCCCGTGGGTGGCACCAACACCTCCCACGGGACCAACGTAACTCGTAGGAACTGACCCCGCAGCCGCGGGTGTCCCGGTTTGAGTGTACGACGGTAATTTGCTTATTTCCACACTTAGGCTTAAAAACATGGCGTTGGAGGGTGAGAACTCGAAACAGCCCCCGAACGGCCCCGTGGGTGGCACCAACACCTCCCACGGGACCAACGTAACTCGTAGGAACTGACCCCGCAGCCGCGGGTGTCCCGGTTTGAGAGTACGACGGTAATTTGCTTATTTCCACACTTAGGATTAACATGGCGTTAGAGGTTGAAAACTTGAAACAGCCCCCGAACGGCCCCGTGGGTGGCACCAACACCTCCCACGGGACCAACGTAACTCGTAGGAACTGACCCCGCAGCCGCGGGTGTCCCGGTTTGAGAGTACGATGATAATTTGCTTATTTCCACACTTAGGCTTAAAAACATGGCGTTAGAGGGTGAGAAATCGAAACAACCCCCGAACGGTCCCGTGGGTGGCACCAACACCTCCCACGGGACCAACGTAACTCGTAGGAACTGACCCCACAGCCGCGGGTGTCCTGGTTTGAGAGTACGACGGTAATTTGCTTATTTCCACACTTAGGCTTAAAAACATGGCGTTAGAGGGTGAGAACTCGAAACAGCCCCCGAACGGCCCCGTGGGGGGCACCAACACCTCCCACGGGACCAACGTAACTCGTAGGAACTGACCCCGCAGCCGCGGGTGTCCCAGTTTGAGAGTACGATGGTAATTTGCTTATTTCGACACTTAGGCTTAACATGGCGTTAGAGGGTGATAACTCGAAACAGCCCCCGAACGGCCCCGTGGGTGGCACCAACACCTCGCACGGGACCAACGTAACTCGTAGGAACTGACCGCACAGCCGCGGGTGTCCCGGTTTGAGAGTACGACGATAATTTGCTTATTTCCACACTTAGGCTTAAAAACATGGCGTTAGAGGGTGAGAACTCGAAACAGCCCCCGAACGGCCCCGTGGGGGGCACCAACACCTCCCACGGGACCAACGTAACTCGTAGGAACTGACCCCGCAGCCGCGGGTGTCCCAGTTTGAGAGTACGACGGTAATTTGCTTATTTCGACACTTAGGCTTAACAGGGCGTTAGAGGGTGATAACTCGAAGCAGCCCCCGAACGGCCCCGTGGGTGGCACCAACACCTCCCACGGGACCAACGTAACTCGTAGGAACTCACCCCGTAGCCGTGGGTGTCCCGGTTTGAGAGTACGACGGTAATTTGCTTATTTCCACACTTAGGGTTTAAAACATGGCGTTAGAGGGTGAGAACTCGAAGCAGCCCCCGAACGGCCCCGTGGGTGGCACCAACACCTCCCACGGGACCAACGTAACTCATAGGAACTGACCCCGCAGCCGCGGGTGTCCCGGTTTGAGAGTACGACGGTAATTTTCTTATTTCTACACTTAGGCTTAACATGGCGTTAGAGGGTGAAAACTCGAAGCAGCCCCCGAACGGCCCCGTGGGTGGCACCAACACCTCCCACGGGACCAACGTAACTCGTAGGAACTGACCCCGCAGCCGCGGGTGTCCCGGTTTGAGAGTACGATGATAATTTGCTTATTTCGACACTTAGGCTTAATATGGCGTTAGAGGGTGATAACAATAAACAGCCCCCGAACGGCCCCGTGGGTGGCACCAACACCTCCCACGGGACCAACGTAACTCGTAGGAACTGACCCCGCAGCCGCGGGTGTCCCGGTTTGAGAGTACGACGGTAATTTGCTTATTTCCACACTTAGGCTTAAAAACATGGCGTTAGAGGGTGAGAATTCGAAACAGCCCCCGAACGGCCCCGTGGGTGGCACCAACACCTCCCACGGGACCAACGTAACTCGTAGGAACTGACCCCGCATCCGCGGGTGTCACGGTTTGAGAGTACGACGATAATTTGGTTATTTCCACACTTAGGCTTAAAAACAAGGCGTTAGACGATGAGAACTCGAAACAGCCCCCGAACGGCCCCGTGGGTGGCACCAACACCTCCCACGGGACCAACGTAACTCGTAGGAACTGACCCCGCAGCCGCGTGTGTCCCGGTTTGAGAGTACGACGAAAATTTGCTTATTTCTACACTTAGGCTTAAAAACATGGTGTTAGAGGGTGAGAACTCGAAACAGCCCCCGAACGGCCCCGTGGGTGGCACCAACACCTCCCACGGGACCAACGTAACTCGTAGGAACTGACCCCGCAGCCGCGGGTGTCCCGGTTTGAGAGTACGACGGTAATTTGCTTATTTTCACACTTAGGCTTAAAAACATGGCGTTAGAGGGTGAGAACTCGAAACAGCCCCCGAACGGCCCCGTGGGTGGCACCAACACCTCCCACGGGACCAACGTAACTCGTAGGAACTGACCCCGCAGCCGCGGGTGTCCCGGTTTGAGAGTACGACGGTAATTTGCTTATTTCTACACTTAGGCTTAAAAACATGGCGTTAGAGGGTGAGAACTCGAAACAGCCCCCGAACGGCCCGTGGGTGGCTCCAACACCTCCCACGGGACCAACGTAACTCGTAGGAACTGACCCCGCAGCCGCGGGTGTCCCGGTTTGAGAGTACGACGGTAATTTGCTTATTTCGACACTTAGGCTTAACATGGCGTTAGAGGGTGATAACTCGAAACAACCACCGAACGGCCCCGTGGGTGGCACCAACACCTCCCACGGGACCAACGTAACTCGTAGGACTGACCCCGCAGCCGCGGGTGTCCCGGTTTGAGAGTACGACGGTAATTTGCTTATTTCCACACTTAGGATTAACATGGCGTTAGAGGGTGAAAACTCGAAACAGCCTCCGAACGGCCCCGTGGGTGGCACCAACACCTCCCACGGGACCAACGTAACTCGTAGGAACTGACCCCGCAGCCGCGGGTGTCCCGGTTTGAGAGTACGATGATAATTTGCTTATTTCGACACTTAGGCTTAATATGGCGTTAGAGGGTGATAACAATAAACAGCCCCCGAACGGCCCCGTGGGTGGCACCAACACCTCCCACGGGACCAACGTAACTCGTAGGAACTGACCCCGCAGCCGCGGGTGTCCCGGTTTGAGAGTACGACGGTAATTTGCTTATTTCCACACTTAGGCTTAAAAACATGGCGTTAGAGGGTGAGAACTCGAAACTGCCCCGGAACGGCCCCGTGGGTGGCACCAACACCTCCCACGGGACCAACGTAACTCGTAGGAACTGACCCCGCATCCGCGGGTGTCACGGTTTGAGAGTACGACGATAATTTGCTTATTTCCACACTTAGGCTTAAAAACAAGGCGTTAGACGATGAGAACTCGAAACAGCCCCCGAACGGCCCCGTGGGCGGCACCAACACCTCCCACGGGACCAACGTAACTCGTAGGAACTGACCCCGCAGCCGCGTGTGTCCCGGTTTGAGAGTACGACGAAAATTTGCTTATTTCTACACTTAGGCTTAAAAACATGGTGTTAGAGGGTGAGAACTCGAAACAGCCCCCGAACGGCCCCGTGGGTGGCACCAACACCTCCCACGGGACCAACGTAACTCGTAGGAACTGACCCCGCAGCCGCGGGTGTCCCGGTTTGAGAGTACGACGGTAATTTGCTTATTTTCACACTTAGGCTTAAAAACATGGCGTTAGAGGGTGAGAACTCGAAACAGCCCCCGAACGGCCCCGTGGGTGGCACCAACACCTCCCACGGGACCAACGTAACTCGTAGGAACTGACCCCGCAGCCGCGGGTGTCCCGGTTTGAGAGGACGACGGTAATTTGCTTATTTCTACACTTAGGCTTAAAAACATGGCGTTAGAGGGTGAGAACTCGAAACAGCCCCCGAACGGCCCGTGGGTGGCTCCAACACCTCCCACGGGACCAACGTAACTCGTAGGAACTGACCCCGCAGCCGCGGGTGTCCCGGTTTGAGAGTACGACGGTAATTTGCTTATTTCGACACTTAGGCTTAACATGGCGTTAGAGGGTGATAACTCGAAACAACCACCGAACGGCCCCGTGGGTGGCACCAACACCTCCCACGGGACCAACGTAACTCGTAGGACTGACCCCGCAGCCGCGGGTGTCCCGGTTTGAGAGTACGACGGTAATTTGCTTATTTCCACACTTAGGATTAACATGGCGTTAGAGGGTGAAAACTCGAAACAGCCTCCGAACGGCCCCGTGGGTGGCACCAACACCTCCCACGGGACCAACGTAACTCGTAGGAACTGTCCCCACAGCCGCGGGTGTCCCGGTTTGAGAGTATGACGATAATTTGCTTATTTCCACACTTAGGCTTAAAAACATGGCGTTAGAGGGTGAGAACTCGAAACAGCTCCCGAACGGCCCCGTGGGTGGCACCAACACCTCCCACGGGACCAACGTAACTCGTAGGAACTGACCCCGCAGCCGCGGGTGTCCCGGTTTGAGAGTACGACGGTAATTTGCTTATTTCCACACTTAGGCTTAAAAACATGGCGTTAGAGGGTGAGAACTCGAAACAGCCCCCGAACGGCCCCGTGGGTGGCACCAACACCTCCCACGGGACCAACGTAACTCGTAGGAACTGACCCCGCAGCCGCGGGTGTCCCGGTTTGAGAGTACGACGGTAATTTGCTTATTTCCACACTTAGGATTAACATGGCGTTAGAGGGTGAAAACTCGAAACAGCCCCCGAACGGCCCCGTGGGTGGCACCAACACCTCCCACGGAACCAACGTAACTTGTAGGAACTGACCCCGCAGCCGCGGGTGTCCCGGTTTGAGAGTACGACGATAATTTGCTATTTCCACACTTAGGCTTAAAAACATGGCGTTAGAGGGTGAGAACTCGAAACAGCCCCCGAACGGTCCTGTGGGTGGCACCAACACCTCCCACGGGACCAACGTAACTCGTAGGAACTGACCCCACAGCCGCGGGTGTCCTGGTTTGAGAGTACGACGGTAATTTGCTTATTTCCACACTTAGGCTTAAAAACATGGCGTTAGAGGGTGAGAACTCGAAACAGCCCCCGAACGGCCCCGTGGGTGGCACAAACACCTCCCACGGGACCAACGTAACTCGTAGGAACTGACCCCGCAGCCGCGGGTGTCTCGGTTTGAGAGTACGACGGTAATTTGCTTATTTCGACACTTAGGCTTAACGTGGCGTTAGAGGGTGATAACTCGAAACAGCCCCCGAACGGCCCCGTGGGTGGCACCAACACCTCCCACGGGACCAACGTAACTCATAGGAACTGACCCCGCAGCCGCGGGTGTCCCGGTTTGAGAGTACGACGGTAATTTGCTTATTTCCACACTTAGGCTTAAAAACATGGCGTTAGAGGGTGAGAACTCGAAACAGCCGCCGAACGGCCCCTTGGGTGGCACCAACACCTCCCACGGGACCAACGTAACTCGTAGGAACTGACCCCGCAGCCGCGGGTGTCCCGGTTTGAGAGTACGACGGTAATTTTCTTATTTCTACACTTAGGCTTAACATGGCGTTAGAGGGTGAAAACTCGAAGCAGCCCCCGAACGGCCCCGTGGGTGGCACCAACACCTCCCACGGGACCAACGTAACTCGTAGGAACTGACCCCGCAGCCGCGGGTGTCCCGGTTTGAGAGTACGACGGTAATTTGCTTATTTCGACACTTAGGCTTAACATGGCGTTAGAGGGTGAGAACTCGAAACAGCCCCCGAACGGCCCCGTGGGTGGCACCAACACCTCCCACGGGACCAACGTAACTCGTAGGAACTGACCCCGTATCCGCGGGTGTCACGGTTTGAGAGTACGACGATAATTTGCTTATTTCCACACTTAGGCTTAAAAACATGGCGTTAGAGGGTGAGAACTCGAAACAGCCCCCGAGCGGCCCCGTGGGTGGCACCAACACCTCCCACGGGACCAACGTAACTCGTAGGAACTGGCCCGCAGCCGCGGGTGTCCCGGTTTGAGAGTACGACGATAATTTGCTTATTTCCACACTTAGGCTTAAAAACATGGCGTTAGAGGGTGAGAACTCGAAACAACCCCCGAACAGCCCCGTGGGTGGCACCAACACCTCCCACGGGACCAACGTAACTCGTAGGAACTGACCCCGCATCCGCGGGTGTCCCGGTTTGAGAGTACGACGGTAATTTGCTTATTTCGACACTTAGGCTTAACATGGCGTTAGAGGGTGATAACTCGAAACAGCCCCCGAACGGCCCCGTGGGTGGCACCAACACCTCCCACGGGACCAACGTAACTCGTAGGAACTGACCCCGCAGCCGCGTGTGTCCCGGTTTGAGAGTACGACGAAAATTTGCTTATTTCTACACTTAGGCTTAAAAACATGGTGTTAGAGGGTGAGAACTCGAAACAGCCCCCGAACGGCCCCGTGGGTGGCACCAACACCTCCCACGGGACCAACGTAACTCGTAGGAACTGACCCCGCAGCCGCGGGTGTCCCGGTTTGAGAGTACGACGGTAATTTGCTTATTTTCACACTTAGGCTTAAAAACATGGCGTTAGAGGGTGAGAACTCGAAACAGCCCCCGAACGGCCCCGTGGGTGGCACCAACACCTCCCACGGGACCAACGTAACTCGTAGGAACTGACCCCGCAGCCGCGGGTGTCCCGGTTTGAGAGGACGACGGTAATTTGCTTATTTCTACACTTAGGCTTAAAAACATGGCGTTAGAGGGTGAGAACTCGAAACAGCCCCCGAACGGCCCGTGGGTGGCTCCAACACCTCCCACGGGACCAACGTAACTCGTAGGAACTGACCCCGCAGCCGCGGGTGTCCCGGTTTGAGAGTACGACGGTAATTTGCTTATTTCGACACTTAGGCTTAACATGGCGTTAGAGGGTGATAACTCGAAACAACCACCGAACGGCCGCGTGGGTGGCACCAACACCTCCCACGGGACCAACGTAACTCGTAGGACTGACCCCGCAGCCGCGGGTGTCCCGGTTTGAGAGTACGACGGTAATTTGCTTATTTCCACACTTAGGATTAACATGGCGTTAGAGGGTGAAAACTCGAAACAGCCTCCGAACGGCCCCGTGGGTGGCACCAACACCTCCCACGGGACCAACGTAACTCGTAGGAACTGTCCCCACAGCCGCGGGTGTCCCGGTTTGAGAGTATGACGATAATTTGCTTATTTCCACACTTAGGCTTAAAAACATGGCGTTAGAGGGTGAGAACTCGAAACAGCCCCCGAACGGCCCCGTGGGTGGCACCAACACCTCCCACGGGACCAACGTAACTCGTAGGAACTGACCCCGCAGCCGCGGGTGTCCCGGTTTGAGAGTACGACGGTAATTTGCTTATTTCCACACTTAGGCTTAAAAACATGGCGTTAGAGGGTGAGAACTCGAAACAGCCCCCGAACGGCCCCGTGGGTGGCACCAACACCTCCCACGGGACCAACGTAACTCGTAGGAACTGACCCCGCAGCCGCGGGTGTCCCGGTTTGAGAGTACGACGGTAATTTGCTTATTTCCACACTTAGGATTAACATGGCGTTAGAGGGTGAAAACTCGAAACAGCCCCCGAACGGCCCCGTGGGTGGCACCAACACCTCCCACGGGACCAACGTAACTTGTAGGAACTGACCCCGCAGCCGCGGGTGTCCCGGTTTGAGAGTACGACGATAATTTGCTATTTCCACACTTAGGCTTAAAAACATGGCGTTAGAGGGTGAGAACTCGAAACAGCCCCCGAACGGTCCTGTGGGTGGCACCAACACCTCCCACGGGACCAACGTAACTCGTAGGAACTGACCCCACAGCCGCGGGTGTCCTGGTTTGAGAGTACGACGGTAATTTGCTTATTTCAACACTTAGGCTTAAAAACATGGCGTTAGAGGGTGAGAACTCGAAACAGCCCCCGAACGGCCCCGTGGGTGGCACAAACACCTCCCACGGGACCAACGTAACTCGTAGGAACTGACCCCGCAGCCGCGGGTGTCTCGGTTTGAGAGTACGACGGTAATTTGCTTATTTCGACACTTAGGCTTAACGTGGCGTTAGAGGGTGATAACTCGAAACAGCCCCCGAACGGCCCCGTGGGTGGCACCAACACCTCCCACGGGACCAACGTAACTCATAGGAACTGACCCCGCAGCCGCGGGTGTCCCGGTTTGAGAGTACGACGGTAATTTGCTTATTTCCACACTTAGGCTTAAAAACATGGCGTTAGAGGGTGAGAACTCGAAACAGCCGCCGAACGGCCCCTTGGGTGGCACCAACACCTCCCACGGGACCAACGTAACTCGTAGGAACTGACCCCGCAGCCGCGGGTGTCCCGGTTTGAGAGTACGACGGTAATTTTCTTATTTCTACACTTAGGCTTAACATGGCGTTAGAGGGTGAAAACTCGAAGCAGCCCCCGAACGGCCCCGTGGGTGGCACCAACACCTCCCACGGGACCAACGTAACTCGTAGGAACTGACCCCGCAGCCGCGGGTGTCCCGGTTTGAGAGTACGACGGTAATTTGCTTATTTCGACACTTAGGCTTAACATGGCGTTAGAGGGTGAGAACTCGAAACAGCCCCCGAACGGCCCCGTGGGTGGCACCAACACCTCCCACGGGACCAACGTAACTCGTAGGAACTGACCCCGTATCCGCGGGTGTCACGGTTTGAGAGTACGACGATAATTTGCTTATTTCCACACTTAGGCTTAAAAACATGGCGTTAGAGGGTGAGAACTCGAAACAGCCCCCGAGCGGCCCCGTGGGTGGCACCAACACCTCCCACGGGACCAACGTAACTCGTAGGAACTGGCCCGCAGCCGCGGGTGTCCCGGTTTGAGAGTACGACGATAATTTGCTTATTTCCACACTTAGGCTTAAAAACATGGCGTTAGAGGGTGAGAACTCGAAACAACCCCCGAACAGCCCCGTGGGTGGCACCAACACCTCCCACGGGACCAACGTAACTCGTAGGAACTGACCCCGCATCCGCGGGTGTCCCGGTTTGAGAGTACGACGGTAATTTGCTTATTTCGACACTTAGGCTTAACATGGCGTTAGAGGGTGATAACTCGAAACAGCCCCCGAACGGCCCCGTGGGTGGCACCAACACCTCCCACGGGACCAACGTAACTCGTAGGAACTGACCCCGCAGCCGCGGGTGTCCCGGTTTGAGTGTACGACGGTAATTTGCTTATTTCCACACTTAGGCTTAAAAACATGGCGTTGGAGGGTGAGAACTCGAAACAGCCCCCGAACGGCCCCGTGGGTGGCACCAACACCTCCCACGGGACCAACGTAACTCGTAGGAACTGACCCCGCAGCCGCGGGTGTCCCGGTTTGAGAGTACGACGGTAATTTGCTTATTTCCACACTTAGGATTAACATGGCGTTAGAGGTTGAAAACTTGAAACAGCCCCCGAACGGCCCCGTGGGTGGCACCAACACCTCCCACGGGACCAACGTAACTCGTAGGAACTGACCCCGCAGCCGCGGGTGTCCCGGTTTGAGAGTACGATGATAATTTGCTTATTTCCACACTTAGGCTTAAAAACATGGCGTTAGAGGGTGAGAAATCGAAACAACCCCCGAACGGTCCCGTGGGTGGCACCAACACCTCCCACGGGACCAACGTAACTCGTAGGAACTGACCCCACAGCCGCGGGTGTCCTGGTTTGTGAGTACGACGGTAATTTGCTTATTTCCACACTTAGGCTTAAAAACATGGCGTTAGAGGGTGAGAACTCGAAACAGCCCCCGAACGGCCCCGTGGGGGGCACCAACACCTCCCACGGGACCATCGTAACTCGTAGGAACTGACCCCGCAGCCGCGGGTGTCCCACTTTGAGAGTACGACGGTAATTTGCTTATTTCGACACTTAGGCTTAACATGGCGTTAGAGGGTGATAACTCGAAACAGCCCCCGAACGGCCCCGTGGGTGGCACCAACACCTCCCACGGGACCAACGTAACTCGTAGGAACTGTCCCCACAGCCGCGGGTGTCCCGGTTTGAGAGTACGACGATAATTTGCTTATTTCCACACTTAGGCTTAAAAACATGGCGTTAGAGGGTGAGAACTCGAAACAGCCCCCGAACGGCCCCGTGGGGGGCACCAACACCTCCCACGGGACGAACATAACTCGTAGGAACTGACCCCGCAGCCGCGGGTGTCCCAGTTTGAGAGTACGACGGTAATTTGCTTATTTCGACACTTAGGCTTAACATGGCGTTAGAGGGTGATAACTCGAAGCAGCCCCCGAACGGCCCCGTGGGTGGCACCAACACCTCCCACGGGACCAACGTAACTCGTAGGAACTGACCCCGTAGCCGTGGGTGTCCCGGTTTGAGAGTACGACGGTAATTTGCTTATTTCCACACTTAGGGTTTAAAACATGGCGTTAGAGGGTGAGAACTCGAAGCAGCCCCCGAACGGCCCCGTGGGTGGCACCAACACCTCCCACGGGACCAACGTAACTCATAGGAACTGACCCCGCAGCCGCGGGTGTCCCGGTTTGAGAGTACGACGGTAATTTTCTTATTTCTACACTTAGGCTTAACATGGCGTTAGAGGGTGAAAACTCGAAGCAGCCCCCGAACGGCCCCGTGGGTGGCACCAACACCTCCCACGGGACCAACGTAACTCGTAGGAACTGACCCCGCAGCCGCGGGTGTCCCGGTTTGAGAGTACGATGATAATTTGCTTATTTCGACACTTAGGCTTAATATGGCGTTAGAGGGTGATAACAATAAACAGCCCCCGAACGGCCCCGTGGGTGGCACCAACACCTCCCACGGGACCAACGTAACTCGTAGGAACTGACCCCGCAGCCGCGGGTGTCCCGGTTTGAGAGTACGATGATAATTTGCTTATTTCCACACTTAGGCTTAATATGGCGTTAGAGGGTGATAACAATAAACAGCCCCCGAACGGCCCCGTGGGTGGCACCAACACCTCCCACGGGACCAACGTAACTCGTAGGAACTGACCCCGCAGCCGCGGGTGTCCCGGTTTGAGAGTACGACGGTAATTTGCTTATTTCCACACTTAGACTTAAAAACATGGCGTTAGAGGGTGAGAACTCGAAACAGCCCCCGAACGGCCCCGTGGGTGGCACCAACACCTCCCACGGGACCAACGTAACTCGTAGGAACTGACCCCGCATCCGCGGGTGTCACGGTTTGAGAGTACGACGATAATTTGCTTATTTCCACACTTAGGCTTAAAAACAAGGCGTTAGACGATGAGAACTCGAAACAGCCCCCGAACGGCCCCGTGGGTGGCACCAACACCTCCCACGGGACCAACGTAACTCGTAGGAACTGACCCCGCAGCCGCGTGTGTCCCGGTTTGAGAGTACGACGAAAATTTGCTTATTTCCACACTTAGGCTTAAAAACATGGTGTTAGAGGGTGAGAACTCGAAACAGCCCCCGAACGGCCCCGTGGGTGGCACCAACACCTCCCACGGGACCAACGTAACTCGTAGGAACTGACCCCGCAGCCGCGGGTGTCCCGGTTTGAGAGTACGACGGTAATTTGCTTATTTTCACACTTAGGCTTAAAAACATGGCGTTAGAGGGTGAGAACTCGAAACAGCCCCCGAACGGCCCCGTGGGTGGCACCAACACCTCCCACGGGACCAACGTAACTCGTAGGAACTGACCCCGCAGCCGCGGGTGTCCCGGTTTGAGAGTACGACGGTAATTTGCTTATTTCGACACTTAGGCTTAAAAACATGGCGTTAGAGGGTGAGAACTCGAAACAGCCCCCGAACGGCCCCGTGGGTGGCACCAACACCTCCCACGGGACCAACGTAACTCGTAGGAACTGACCCCGCATCCGCGGGTGTCACGGTTTGAGAGTACGACGATAATTTGCTTATTTCCACACTTAGGCTTAAAAACAAGGCGTTAGACGATGAGAACTCGAAACAGCCCCCGAACGGCCCCGTGGGTGGCACCAACACCTCCCACGGGACCAACGTAACTCGTAGGAACTGACCCCGCAGCCGCGGGTGTCCCGGTTTGAGAGTACGACGGTAATTTGCTTATTTCGACACTTAGGCTTAACATGGCGTTAGAGGGTGATAACTCGAAACAGCCCCCGAACGGCCCCGTGGGTGGCACCAACACCTCCCACGGGACCAACGTAACTCGTAGGAACTGACCCCACAGCCGCGGGTGTCCCGGTTTGAGAGTACGACGATAATTTGCTTATTTCCACACTTAGGCTTAAAAACAAGGCGTTAGACGATGAGAACTCGAAACAGCCCCCGAACGGCCCCGTGGGTGGCACCAACACCTCCCACGGGACCAACGTAACTCGTAGGAACTTACCCCGCAGCCGCGGGTGTCCCGGTTTGAGAGTACGACGGTAATTTGCTTATTTCCACACTTAGGATTAACATGGCGTTAGAGGGTGAAAACTCGAAACAGCCCCCGAACGGCCCCGTGGGTGGCACCAACACCTCCCACGGGACCAACGTAACTCGTAGGAACTGACCCCGCAGCCGCGGGTGTCCCGGTTTGAGAGTACGACGGTAATTTGCTTATTTCCATACTTAGGATTAACATGGCGTTAGAGGTTGAAAACTCGAAACAGCCCCCGAACGGCCCCGTGGGTGGCACCAACACCTCCCACGGGACCAACGTAACTCGTAGGAACTGACCCCGCAGCCGCGGGTGTCCCGGTTTGAGAGTACGACGATAATTTGCTTATTTCCACACTTAGGCTTAAAAACATGGCGTTAGAGGGTGAGAAATCGAAACAACCCCCGAACGGTCCCGTGGGTGGCACTAACACCTCCCACGGGACCAACGTAACTCGTAGGAACTGACCCCGCAGCCGCGGGTGTCCTGGTTTGAGAGTACGACGGTAATTTGCTTATTTCCACACTTAGGCTTAAAAACATGGCGTTAGAGGGTGAGAAATCGAAACAGCCCCCGAACGGCCCCGTGGGGGGCACCAACACCTCCCACGGGACCAACGTAACTCGTAGGAACTGACCCCGCAGCCGCGGGTGTCCCGGTTTGAGAGTACGACGGTAATTTGCTTATTTCCACACTTAGGCTTAAAAACATGGCGTTAGAGGGTGAGAACTCGAAACAGCCCCCGAACGGCCCCGTGGGTGGCACCAACACCTCCCACGGGACCAACGTAACTCATAGGAACTGACCCCGCAGCCGCGGGTGTCCCGGTTTGAGAGTACGACGGTAAATTTCTTATTTCTACACTTAGGCTTAACATGGCGTTAGAGGGTGAAAACTCGAAGCAGCCCCCGAACGGCCCCGTGGGTGGCACCAACACCTCCCACGGGACCAACGTAACTCGTAGGAACTGACCCCGCAGCCGCGGGTGTCCCGGTTTGAGAGTACGACGATAATTTGCTTATTTCGACACTTAGGCTTAATATGGCGTTAGAGGGTGATAACAATAAACAGCCCCCGAACGGCCCCGTGGGTGGCACCAACACCTCCCACGGGACCAACGTAACTCGTAGGAACTGACCCCGCAGCCGCGGGTGTCCCGGTTTGAGAGTACGACGGTAATTTGCTTATTTCCACACTTAGGCTTAAAAACATGGCGTTAGAGGGTGAGAACTCGAAACTGCCCCGGAACGGCCCCGTGGGTGGCACCAACACCTCCCACGGGACCAACGTAACTCGTAGGAACTGACCCCGCATCCGCGGGTGTCACGGTTTGAGAGTACGACGATAATTTGCTTATTTCCACACTTAGGCTTAAAAACAAGGCGTTAGAGGGTGAGAACTCGAAACAGCCCCCGAACGGCCCCGTGGGTGGCACCAACACCTCCCACGGGACCAACGTAACTCGTAGGAACTGACCCCGCAGCCGCGTGTGTCCCGGTTTGAGAGTACGACGAAAATTTGCTTATTTCCACACTTAGGCTTAAAAACATGGTGTTAGAGGGTGAGAACTCGAAACAACCCCCGAACGGCCCCGTGGGTGGCACCAACACCTCCCACGGGACCAACGTAACTCGTAGGAACTGACCCCGCAGCCGCGGGTGTCCCGGTTTGAGAGTACGACGGTAATTTGCTTATTTTCACACTTAGGCTTAAAAACATGGCGTTAGAGGGTGAGAACTCGAAACAGCCCCCGAACGGCCCCGTGGGTGGCACCAACACCTCCCACGGGATCAACGTAACTCGTAGGAACTGACCCCGCAGCCGCGGGTGTCCCGGTTTGAGAGTACGACGGTAATTTGCTGATTTCGACACTTAGGCTTAACATGGCGTTAGAGGGTGATAACTCGAAACAGCCCCCGAACGGCCCCGTGGGTGGCACCAACACCTCCCACGGGACCAACGTAACTCGTAGGAACTGACCCCGCAGCCGCGGGTGTCCCGGTTTGAGAGTACGACGGTAATTTGCTTATTTCCACACTTAGGCTTAAAAACATGGCGTTAGAGGGTGAGAACTCGAAACAGCCCCCGAACGGCCCCGTGGGTGGCACCAACACCTCCCACGGGACCAACGTAACTCGTAGGAACTGACCCCGCAGCCGCGGGTGTCCCGGTTTGAGAGTACGACGATAATTTGCTTATTTCCACACTTAGGCTTAAAAACATGGCGTTAGAGGGTGAGAACTCGAAACAGCCACCGAACGGCCCCGTGGGTGGCACCAATACCTCCCACGGGAACAACGTAACTCGTAGGAACTGACCCCGCAGCCGCGGGTGTCCCGGTTTGAGAGTACGACGGTAATTTGCTTATTTCGACACTTAGGCTTAAAAACATGGCGTTAGAGGGTGAGAACTCGAAACAGCCCCCGAACGGCCCCGTGGGTGGCACCAACACCTCCCACGGGACCAACGTAACTCGTAGGAACTGACCCCGCATCCGCGGGTGTCACGGTTTGAGAGTACGACGATAATTTGCTTATTTCCACACTTAGGCTTAAAAACAAGGCGTTAGACGATGAGAACTCGAAACAGCCCCCGAACGGCCCCGTGGGTGGCACCAACACCTCCCACGGGACCAACGTAACTCGTAGGAACTGACCCCGCAGCCGCGGGTGTCCCGGTTTGAGAGTACGACGGTAATTTGCTTATTTCGACACTTAGGCTTAACATGGCGTTAGAGGGTGATAACTCGAAACAGCCCCCGAACGGCCCCGTGGGTGGCACCAACACCTCCCACGGGACCAACGTAACTCGTAGGAACTGACCCCACAGCCGCGGGTGTCCCGGTTTGAGAGTACGACGATAATTTGCTTATTTCCACACTTAGGCTTAAAAACAAGGCGTTAGACGATGAGAACTCGAAACAGCCCCCGAACGGCCCCGTGGGTGGCACCAACACCTCCCACGGGACCAACGTAACTCGTAGGAACTTACCCCGCAGCCGCGGGTGTCCCGGTTTGAGAGTACGACGGTAATTTGCTTATTTCCACACTTAGGATTAACATGGCGTTAGAGGGTGAAAACTCGAAACAGCCCCCGAACGGCCCCGTGGGTGGCACCAACACCTCCCACGGGACCAACGTAACTCGTAGGAACTGACCCCGCAGCCGCGGGTGTCCCGGTTTGAGAGTACGACGGTAATTTGCTTATTTCCATACTTAGGATTAACATGGCGTTAGAGGTTGAAAACTCGAAACAGCCCCCGAACGGCCCCGTGGGTGGCACCAACACCTCCCACGGGACCAACGTAACTCGTAGGAACTGACCCCGCAGCCGCGGGTGTCCCGGTTTGAGAGTACGACGATAATTTGCTTATTTCCACACTTAGGCTTAAAAACATGGCGTTAGAGGGTGAGAAATCGAAACAACCCCCGAACGGTCCCGTGGGTGGCACTAACACCTCCCACGGGACCAACGTAACTCGTAGGAACTGACCCCGCAGCCGCGGGTGTCCTGGTTTGAGAGTACGACGGTAATTTGCTTATTTCCACACTTAGGCTTAAAAACATGGCGTTAGAGGGTGAGAAATCGAAACAGCCCCCGAACGGCCCCGTGGGGGGCACCAACACCTCCCACGGGACCAACGTAACTCGTAGGAACTGACCCCGCAGCCGCGGGTGTCCCGGTTTGAGAGTACGACGGTAATTTGCTTATTTCCACACTTAGGCTTAAAAACATGGCGTTAGAGGGTGAGAACTCGAAACAGCCCCCGAACGGCCCCGTGGGTGGCACCAACACCTCCCACGGGACCAACGTAACTCATAGGAACTGACCCCGCAGCCGCGGGTGTCCCGGTTTGAGAGTACGACGGTAAATTTCTTATTTCTACACTTAGGCTTAACATGGCGTTAGAGGGTGAAAACTCGAAGCAGCCCCCGAACGGCCCCGTGGGTGGCACCAACACCTCCCACGGGACCAACGTAACTCGTAGGAACTGACCCCGCAGCCGCGGGTGTCCCGGTTTGAGAGTACGACGATAATTTGCTTATTTCGACACTTAGGCTTAATATGGCGTTAGAGGGTGATAACAATAAACAGCCCCCGAACGGCCCCGTGGGTGGCACCAACACCTCCCACGGGACCAACGTAACTCGTAGGAACTGACCCCGCAGCCGCGGGTGTCCCGGTTTGAGAGTACGACGGTAATTTGCTTATTTCCACACTTAGGCTTAAAAACATGGCGTTAGAGGGTGAGAACTCGAAACTGCCCCGGAACGGCCCCGTGGGTGGCACCAACACCTCCCACGGGACCAACGTAACTCGTAGGAACTGACCCCGCATCCGCGGGTGTCACGGTTTGAGAGTACGACGATAATTTGCTTATTTCCACACTTAGGCTTAAAAACAAGGCGTTAGAGGGTGAGAACTCGAAACAGCCCCCGAACGGCCCCGTGGGTGGCACCAACACCTCCCACGGGACCAACGTAACTCGTAGGAACTGACCCCGCAGCCGCGTGTGTCCCGGTTTGAGAGTACGACGAAAATTTGCTTATTTCCACACTTAGGCTTAAAAACATGGTGTTAGAGGGTGAGAACTCGAAACAACCCCCGAACGGCCCCGTGGGTGGCACCAACACCTCCCACGGGACCAACGTAACTCGTAGGAACTGACCCCGCAGCCGCGGGTGTCCCGGTTTGAGAGTACGACGGTAATTTGCTTATTTTCACACTTTGGCTTAAAAACATGGCGTTAGAGGGTGAGAACTCGAAACAGCCCCCGAACGGCCCCGTGGGTGGCACCAACACCTCCCACGGGACCAACGTAACTCGTAGGAACTGACCCCGCAGCCGCGGGTGTCCCGGTTTGAGAGTACGACGGTAATTTGCTGATTTCGACACTTAGGCTTAACATGGCGTTAGAGGGTGATAACTCGAAACAGCCCCCGAACGGCCCCGTGGGTGGCACCAACACCTCCCACGGGACCAACGTAACTCGTAGGAACTGACCCCGCAGCCGCGGGTGTCCCGGTTTGAGAGTACGACGGTAATTTGCTTATTTCCACACTTAGGCTTAAAAACATGGCGTTAGAGGGTGAGAACTCGAAACAGCCCCCGAACGGCCCCGTGGGTGGCACCAACACCTCCCACGGGACCAACGTAACTCGTAGGAACTGACCCCGCAGCCGCGGGTGTCCCGGTTTGAGAGTACGACGATAATTTGCTTATTTCCACACTTAGGCTTAAAAACATGGCGTTAGAGGGTGAGAACTCGAAACAGCCACCGAACGGCCCCGTGGGTGGCACCAATACCTCCCACGGGACCAACGTAACTCGTAGGAACTGACCCCGCAGCCGCGGGTGTCCCGGTTTGAGAGTACGACGGTAATTTGCTTATTTCCACACTTAGGATTAACATGGCGTTAGAGGGTGAAAACTCGAAACAGCCCCCGAACGGCCCTGTGGGTGGCACCAACACCTCCCACGGGACCAACGTAACTAATAGGAACTGACCCCGCAGCCGCGGGTGTCCCGGTTTGAGAGTACGACGGTAATTTGTTTATTTCCACACTTAGGCTTAAAAACATGGCGTTAGAGGGTGAGAACTCGAAACAGCCCCCGAACGGCCCCGTGGGTGGCACCAACACCTCCCACGGGACCAACGTAACTCGTAGGAACTGACCCCGCATCCGCGGGTGTCCCGGTTTGAGAGTACGACGGGAATTTGCTCATTTCGACACTTAGGCTTAACATGGCGTTAGAGGGTGATAACTCGAAACAGCCCCCGAACGGCCCCGTGGGTGGCACCGACACCTCCCACGGGACCAACGTAACTCGTAGGAACTGACCCCACAGCCGCGGGTGTCCCGGTTAGAGAGTACGACGGTAATTTGCTTATTTCCACACTTAGGCTTAAAAACATGGCGTTAGAGGGTGAGAACTCGAAACAGCCCCCGAACGGCCCCGTGGGTGGCCCCAACACCTCCCACGGGACCAACGTAACTCGTAGGAACTGACCCCGGAGCCGCGGGTGTCCCGGTTTGAGAGTACGACGATAATTTGCTTATTTCCACACTTAGGCTTAAAAACATGGCGTTAGAGGGTGAGAACTCAAAACAGCCCCCGAACGGCCCCGTGGGTGGCACCAACACCTCCCACGGGACCAACGTAACTCGTAGGAACTGACCCCGCAGCCGCGGGTGTCCCGGTTTGAGAGTACGACGGTAATTTGCTTATTTCCACACTTAGGATTAACATGGCGTTAGAGGGTGAAAACTCGAAACAGCCCCCGAACGGCCCCGTGGGTGGCACCAACACCTCCCACGGGACCAACGTAACTCGTAGGAACTGACCCCGCAGCCGCGGGTGTCCCGGTTTGAGAGTACGACGATAATTTGCTTATTTCCACACTTTGGCTAAAAAACATGGCGTTAGAGGGTGAGAACTCGAAACAACCCCCGAACGGTCCCGTGGGTGGCACCAACACCTCCCACGGGACCAACGTAACTCGTAGGAACTGACCCCGCAGCCGCGGGTGTCCCGGTTTGAGAGTACGGCGGTAATTTGCTTATTTCCACCCTTGGGCTTAAAAACATGGCGTTAGAGGGTGAGAACTCGAAACAGCCCCCGAACAGCCCCGTGGGTGGCACCAACACCTCCCACGGGACCAACGTAACTCGTAGGAACTGACCCCGCAGCCGCGGGTGTCCCGGTTTGAGAGTACGACGGTAATTTGCTTATTTCGACACTTAGGCTTAACATGGCGTTAGAGGGTGATAACTCGAAACAGCCCCCGAACGGCCCCGTGGGTGGCACCAACACCTCCCACGGGACCAACGTAACTCGTAGGAACTGACCCCGCAGCCGCGGGTGTCCCGGTTTGAGAGTACAACGGTAATTTGCTTATTTCCACACTTAGGCTTAAAAACATGGCGTTAGAGGGAGAGAACTCGAAACAGCCCCGAACGGCCCCGTGGGTGGCACCAACACCTCCCACGGGACCAACGTAACTCGTAGGAACTGACCCCGCATCCGCGGGTGTCCCGGTTTGAGAGTACGACGATAATTTGCTTATTTCCACACTTAGGCTTAAAAACATGGCGTTAGAGGGTGAGAACTCGAAACAGCCCCCGAACGGCCCCGTGGGTGGCACCAACACCTCCCACGGGACCAACGTAACTCGTAGGAATTGACCCCGCAGCCGCGGGTGTCCCGGTTTGAGAGTACGACGATAATTTGCTTATTTCCACACTTAGGAATAACGTGGCGTTAGAGGGTGAAAACTCGAAACAGCCCCCGAACGGCCCCGTGGGTGGCACCAACACCTCCCACGGGACCAACGTAACTCGTAGGAACTGACCCCGCAGCCGCGGGTGTCCCGGTTTGAGAGTACGACGGTAATTTGCTTATTTCCACACTTGGGCTTAAAAACATGGCGTTAGAGGGTGAGAACTCGAAACAGCCCCCGAACGGCCCCGTGGGTGGCACCAACACCTCCCACGAGACCAACGTAACTCGTAGGAACTGACCCCGCAGCCGCGGGTGTCCCGGTTTGAGAGTACGACGGTAATTTGCTTATTTCGACACTTAGGCTTAAAAACATGGCGTTAGAGGGTGAGAACTCGAAACAGCCCCCGAACGGCCCCGTGGGTGGCACCAACACCTCCCACGGGACCAACGTAACTCGTAGGAACTGACCCCGCAGCCGCGGGTGTCCCGGTTTGAGAGTACGACGATAATTTGCTTATTTCCACACTTAGGCTTAAAAACATGGCGTTAGAGGGTGAGAACTCGAAACAGCCCCCGAACGGCCCCGTGGGTGGCACCAACACCTCCCACGGGACCAACGTAACTCGTAGGAACTGACCCCGCAGCCGCGGGTGTCCCGGTTTGAGAGTACGACGGTAATTTGCTTATTTCCACACTTAGGATTAACATGGCGTTAGAGGGTGAAAACTCGAAACAGCCCCCGAACGGCCACGTGGGTGGCACCAACACCTCCCACGGGACCAACGTACCTCGTAGGAACTGACCCCGCAGCCGCGGGTGTCCCGGTTTGAGAGTACGATGATAATTTGCTAATTTCCACACTTTGGCTAAAAAACATGGCGTTAGAGGGTGAGAACTCGAAACAGCCCCCGAACGGTCCCGTCGGTGGCACCAACACCTCCCACGGGACCAACGTAACTCGTAGGAACTGACCCCGCAGCCGCGGGTGTCCCAGTTTGAGAGTACGGCGGTAATTTTCTTATTTCCACACTTGGGCTTAAAAACATGGCGTTAGAGGGTGAGAACTCGAAACAGCCCCCGAACGGCCCCGTGGGTGGCACCAACACCTCCCACGGGACCAACGTAACTCGTAGGAACTGACCCCGCAGCCGCGGGTGTCCCAGTTTGAGAGTACGACGGTAATTTGCTTATTTCGATACTTAGGCTTAACATGGCGTTAGAGGGTGATAACTCGAAACAGCCCCCGAACGGCCCCGTGGGTGGCACCAACACCTCCCACGGGACCAACGTAACTCGTAGGAACTGACCCCGCAGCCGCGGGTGTCCCGGTTTGAGAGTACGACGGTAATTTGCTTATTTCCACACTTAGGCTTAAAAACATGGCGTTAGAGGGTGAGAACTCGAAACAGCCCCCGAACGGCCCCGTGGGTGGCACCAACACCTCCCACGGGACCAACGTAACTCATAGGAACTGACCCCGCAGCCGCGGGTGTCCCGGTTTGAGAGTACGACGGTAATTTTCTTATTTCTACACTTAGGCTTAACATGGCGTTAGAGGGTGAAAACTCGAAGCAGCCCCCGAACGGCCCCGTGGGTGGCACCAACACCTCCCACGGGACCAACGTAACTCGTAGGAACTGACCCCGCAGCCGCGGGTGTCCCGATTTGATAGTACGATGGTAATTTGCTTATTTCGACACTTAGGCTTAACATGGCGTTAGAGGGTGATAACTCGAAACAGCCCCCGAACGGCCTCGTGGGTGGCACCAACACCTCCCACGGGACCAACGTAACTCGTAGGAACTGACCCCGCAGCCGCGGGTGTCCCGGTTTGAGAGTACGACGGTAATTTGCTTATTTCCACACTTAGGCTTAAAAACATGGCGTTAGAGGGTGAGAACTCGAAACAGCCCCCGAACGGCCCTGTGGGTGGCACCAACACCTCCCACGGGACCAACGTAACTCGTAGGACTGACCCCGGAGCCGCGGGTGTCCCGGTTTGAGAGTACGACGGTAATTTGCTTATTTCCACCCTTGGGGTTAAAAACATGGCGTTAGAGGGTGAGAACTCGAAACAGCCCCCGAACGGCCCCGTGGGTGGCACCAACACCTCCCACGGGACCAACGTAACTCGTAGGAACTGACCCCGCAGCCGCGGGTGTCCCGGTTTGAGAGTACGACGGTAATTTGCTTATTTCCACACTTAGGATTAACATGGCGTTAGAGGGTGAAAACTCGAAACAGCCCCCGAACGGCCCCGTGGGTGGCACCAACACCTCCCACGGGACCAACGTAACTCGTAGGAACTGACCCCGCAGCCGCGGGTGTCCCGGTTTGAGAGTACGACGATAATTTCCTTATTTCCACACTTTGGCTAAAAAACATGGCGTTAGAGGGTGAGAACTCGAAACAGCCCCCGAACGGTCCCGTGGGTGGCACCAACACCTCCCACGGGACCAACGTAACTCGTAGGAACTGACCCCGCAGCCGCGGGTGTCCCGGTTTGAGAGTACGGCGGTAATTTGCTTATTTCCACCCTTGGGGTTAAAAACATGGCGTTAGAGGGTGAGAACTCGAAACAGCCCCCGAACGGCCCCGTGGGTGGCACCAACACCTCCCACGGGACCAACGTAACTCGTAGGAACTGACCCCGCAGCCGCGGGTGTCCCGGTTTGAGAGTACGACGGTAATTTGCTTATTTCGACACTTAGGCTTAACATGGCGTTAGAGGGTGATAACTCGAAACAGCCCCCGAACGGCCCCGTGGGTGGCACCAACACCTCCCACGGGACCAACGTAACTCGTAGGAACTGACCCCGCAGCCGCGGGTGTCCCGGTTTGAGAGTACAACGGTAATTTGCTTATTTCCACACTTAGGCTTAAAAACATGGCGTTAGAGGGTGAGAACTCGAAACAGCCCCCGAACGGCCCCGTGGGTGGCACCAACACCTCCCACGGGACCAACGTAACTCGTAGGAACTGACCCCGCAGCCGCGGGTGTCCCGGTTTGAGAGTACGACGATAATTTGCTTATTTCCACACTTAGGCTTAAAAACATGGCGTTAGAGGGTGAGAACTCGAAACAGCCCCCGAACGGCCCCGTGGGTGGCACCAACACCTCCCACGGGACCAACGTAACTCGTAGGAACTGACCCCGCAGCCGCGGGTGTCCCGGTTTGAGAGTACGACGGTAATTTGCTTATTTCCACACTTAGGAATAACGTGGCGTTAGAGGGTGAAAACTCGAAACAGCCCCCGAACGGCCCTGTGGGTGGCACCAACACCTCCCACGGGACCAACGTAACTCGTAGGAACTGACCCCGCAGCCGCGGGTGTCCCGGTTTGAGAGTACGACTGCTTATTTCCACACTTAGGCTTAAAAACATGGCGTTAGAGGGTGAGAACTCGAAACAGCCCCCGAACGGCCCCGTGGGTGGCACCAACACCTCCCACGGGACCAACGTAACTCGTAGGAACTGACCCCGCAGCCGCGGGTGTCCCGATTTGAGAGTACGATGGTAATTTGCTTATTTCGACGCTTAGGCTTAACATGGCGTTAGAGGGTGATAACTCAAAACAGCCCCGTGGGTGGCACCAACACCTCCCACGGGACCAACGTAACTCGTAGGAACTGACCCCGCAGCCGCGGGTGTCCCGGTTTGAGAGTACGACGATAATTTGCTTATTTCCACACTTAGGCTTAAAAACATGGCGTTAGAGGGTGAGAACTCGAAACAGCCCCCGAACGGCCCCGTGGGTGGCACCAACACCTCCCACGGGACCAACGTAACTCGTAGGAACTGACCCCGCAGCCGCGGGTGTCCCGGTTTGAGAGTACGACGGTAATTTGCTTATTTCCACACTTAGGAATAACGTGGCGTTAGAGGGTGAAAACTCGAAACAGCCCCCGAACGGCCCCGTGGGTGGCACCAACACCTCCCACGGGACCAACGTAACTCGTAGGAACTGACCCCGCAGCCGCGGGTGTCCCGGTTTGAGAGTACGACGATAATTTGCTTATTTCCACACTTAGGCTTAAAAACATGGCGTTAGAGGGTGAGAACTCGAAACAGCCCCCGAACGGCCCCGTGGGTGGCACCAACACCTCCCACGGGACCAACGTAACTCGTAGGAACTGACCCCGCAGCCGCGGGTGTCCCGGTTTGAGAGTACGACGGTAATTTGCTTATTTCCACACTTAGGAATAACGTGGCGTTAGAGGGTGAGAACTCGAAACAGCCCCCGAACGGCCCCGTGGGTGGCACCAACACCTCCCACGGGACCAACGTAACTCGTAGGAACTGACCCCGCAGCCGCGGGTGTCCCGGTTTGAGAGTACGACGGTAATTTGCTTATTTCCACACTTAGGCTTAAAAACATGGCGTTAGAGGGTGAGAACTCGAAACAGCCCCCGAACGGCCCCGTGGGTGGCACCAACACCTCCCACGGGACCAACGTAACTCGTAGGAACTGACCCCGCAGCCGCGGGTGTCCCGGTTTGAGAGTACGACGGTAATTTGCTTATTTCGACACTTAGGCTTAACATGGCGTTAGAGGGTGATAACTCGAAACAGCCCCCGAACGGCCCCGTGGGTGGCACCGACACCTCCCACGGGACCAACGCAACTCGTAGGAACTGACCCCGCAGCCGCGGGTGTTCCGGTTTGAGAGTACAATGGTAATTTGCTTATTTCCACACTTAGGCTTAAAAACATGGCGTTAGAGGGTGAGAACTCGAAACAGCCCCCGAACGGCCCCGTGGGTGGCACCAACACCTCCCACGGGACCAACGTAACTCGTAGGAACTGACCCCGCAGCCGCGGGTGTCCCGGTTTGAGAGTACGACGATAATTTGCTTATTTCCACACTTTGGCTAAAAAACATGGCGTTAGAGGGTGAGAACTCGAAACAGCCCCCGAACGGTCCCGTGGGTGGCACCAACACCTCCCACGGGACCAACGTAACTCGTAGGAACTGACCCCGCAGCCGCGGGTGTCCCGGTTTGAGAGTACGGCGGTAATTTGCTTATTTCCACCCTTGGGGTTAAAAACATGGCGTTAGAGGGTGAGAACTCGAAACAGCCCCCGAACGGCCCCGTGGGTGGCACCAACACCTCCCACGGGACCAACGTAACTCGTAGGAACTGACCCCGCAGCCGCGGGTGTCCCGGTTTGAGAGTACGACGGTAATTTGCTTATTTCGACACTTAGGCTTAACATGGCGTTAGAGGGTGATAACTCGAAACAGCCCCCGAACGGCCCCGTGGGTGGCACCAACACCTCCCACGGGACCAACGTAACTCGTAGGAACTGACCCCGCAGCCGCGGGTGTCCCGGTTTGAGAGTACAACGGTAATTTGCTTATTTCCACACTTAGGCTTAAAAACATGGCGTTAGAGGGTGAGAACTCGAAACAGCCCCCGAACGGCCCCGTGGGTGGCACCAACACCTCCCACGGGACCAACGTAACTCGTAGGAACTGACCCCGCAGCCGCGGGTGTCCCGGTTTGAGAGTACGACGATAATTTGCTTATTTCCACACTTAGGCTTAAAAACATGGCGTTAGAGGGTGAGAACTCGAAACAGCCCCCGAACGGCCCCGTGGGTGGCACCAACACCTCCCACGGGACCAACGTAACTCGTAGGAACTGACCCCGCAGCCGCGGGTGTCCCGGTTTGAGAGTACGACGGTAATTTGCTTATTTCCACACTTAGGAATAACGTGGCGTTAGAGGGTGAAAACTCGAAACAGCCCCCGAACGGCCCCGTGGGTGGAACCAACACCTCCCACGGGACCAACGTAACTCGTAGGAACTGACCCCGCAGCCGTGGGTGTCCCGGTTTGAGAGTACGACGGTAATTTGCTTATTTCCACACTTAGGCTTAAAAACATGGCGTTAGAGGGTGAGAACTCGAAACAGCCCCCGAACGGCCCCGTGGGTGGCACCAACACCTCCCACGGGACCAACGTAACTCGTAGGAACTGACCCCGCAGCCGCGGGTGTCCCGGTTTGAGAGTACGACGGTAATTTGCTTATTTCGACACTTAGGCTTAACATGGCGTTAGAGGGTGATAACTCGATACAGCCCCCGAACGGCCCCGTGGGTGGCACCGACACCTCCCACGGGACCAACGCAACTCGTAGGAACTGACCCCGCAGCCGCGGGTATCCCGGTTTGAGAGTACGACGGTAATTTGCTTATTTCCACACTTAGGCTTAAAAACATGGCGTTAGAGGGTGAGAACTCGAAACAGCCCCCGAACGGCCCCGTGGGTGGCACCAACACCTCCCACGGGACCAACGTAACTCGTAGGAACTGACCCCGCAGCCGCGGGTGTCCCGGTTTGAGAGTACGACGATAATTTGCTTATTTCCACACTTAGGCTTAAAAACATGGCGTTAGAGGGTGAGAACTCGAAACAGCCCCCGAACGGCCCCGTGGGTGGCACCAACACCTCCCACGGGACCAACGTAACTCGTAGGAACTGACCCCGCAGCCGCGGGTGTCCCGGTTTGAGAGTACGACGGTAATTTGCTTATTTCCACACTTAGGATTAACATGGCGTTAGAGCGTGAAAACTCGAAACAGCCCCCGAACGGCCCCGTGGGTGGCACCAACACCTCCCACGGGACCAACGTACCTCGTAGGAACTGACCCCGCAGCCGCGGGTGTCCCGGTTTGAGAGTACGACGATAATTTGCTTATTTCCACACTTTGGCTAAAAAACATGGCGTTAGAGGGTGAGAACTCGAAACAGCCCCCGAACGGTTCCGTGGGTGGCACCAACACCTCCCACGGGACCAACGTAACTCGTAGGAACTGACCCCGCAGCCGCGGGTGTCCCGGTTTGAGAGTACGGCGGTAATTTGCTTATTTCCACACTTGGGTTTAAAAACATGGCGTTAGAGGGTGAGAACTCGAAACAGCCCCCGAACGGCCCCGTGGGTGGCACCAACACCTCCCACGGGACCAACGTAACTCGTAGGAACTGACCCCGCAGCCGCGGGTGTCCCAGTTTGAGAGTACGACGGTAATTTGCTTATTTCGACACTTAGGCTTAACATGGCGTTAGAGGGTGATAACTCGAAAAAGATCCCGAACGGCCCCGTGGGTGGCACCAACACCTCCCACGGGACCAACGTAACTCGTTGGAACTGACCCCGCAGCCGCGGGTGTCCCTGTTTGAGAGTACGACGGTAATTCTCTTATTTCCACACTTAGGCTTAAAAACATGGCGTTAGTGGGTGAGAACTCGAAACAGCCCCCGAACGGCCCTGTGGGTGGCACCAACACCTCCCACGGGACCAACGTAACTCGTAGGAACTGACCCCGCAGCCGCGGGTGTCACGGTTTGAGAGTACAATGATAATTTGCTTATTTCCACACTTAGGCTTAAAAACATGGCGTTAGAGGGTGAGAACTCGAAACAGCCCCCGAACGGCCCCGTGGGTGGCACCAACACCTCCCACGGGACCAACGTAACTCGTAGGAACTGACCCCGCAGCCGCGGGTGTCCCGGTTTGAGAGTACGACGATAATTTGCTTATTTCGACACTTAGCCTCAAAAACATGGCGTTAGAGGGTGAGAACTCGAAACAACCCCCGAACGGCCCCGTGGGTGGCACCAACACCTCCCACGGGACCAACATAACTCGTAGGAACTGATCCCGCAGCCGCGGGTGTCCCGGTTTGAGAGTACGACGGTAATTTGCTTATTTCCACACTTAGGATTAACATGGCGTTAGAGGGTGAATACTCGAAACAGCCCCCGAACGGCGCCGTGGGTGGCACCAACACCTCCCACGGGACCAACGTAACTCGTAGGAACTGACCCCGCAGCCGCGGGTGTCCCGGTTTGAGAGTACGACGATAATTTCTTATTTCCACACTTAGGCTGAAAAACATGGCGTTAGAGAGTGAGAACTCGAAACAGCCCCCGAACGGTCCCGTGGGTGGCACCAACACCTCCCACGGGACCAACGTAACTCGTAGGAACTGACCCCGCAGCCGCGGGTGTCCCGGTTTGAGAGTACGACGGTAATTTGCTTATTTCCACACTTAGGCTTAAAAACACGGCGTTAGAGGGTGAGAACTCGAAACAGCCCCCGAACGGCCACGTGGGTGGCACCAACACCTCCCACGGGACCAACGTAACTCGTAGGAACTGACCCCACAGCCGCGGGTGTCCCGGTTTGAGAGTACGATGGTAATTTGCTTATTTCGACACTTAGGCTTAACATGGCGTTAGAGGGTGATAACTCGAAACAGCTCCCGAACGGCCCCATGGTTGGCACCAACACCTCCCACGGGACCAACGTAACTCGTAGGAACTGACCCCGCAGCCGCGGTTGTCCCGGTTTGAGAGTACGACGGTAATTTGCTTATTTCCACACTTAGGCTTAAAAACATGGCTTTAGAGGGTGAGAACTCGAAACAGCCCCCGAACGGCCCCGTGGGTGGCACCAACACCTCCCACGGGACCAACGTAACTCGTAGAAACTGACCCCGCAGCCGCGGGTGTCCCGGTTTGAGAGTACGATGGTAATTTGCTTATTTCCACACTTAGGCTTAAAAACATGGCGTTTGAGGGGGAGAAATCGAAACAACCCCCGAACGGTCCCGTGGGTGGCACCAACACCTCCCACGGGACCAACGTAACTCGTAGGAACTGACCCCGCAGCCACAGGTGTCCTGGTTTGAGAGTACGACGGTAATTTGCTTATTTCCACACTTAGGCTTAAAAACATGGTGTTAGAGGGTGAGAACTCGAAACAGCCCCCGAACGGCCCCGTGGGGGGCACCAACACCTCCCACGGGACCAACGTAACTCGTAGGAACTGACCCCGCAGCCGCGGGTGTCCCGGTTTGAGAGTACGACGGTAATTTGCTTATTTCGACACTTAGGCTTAACATGGCGTTAGAGGGTGATAACTCGAAACAGCCCCCCTAACGGCCCCGTGGGTGGCACCAACACCGCCCACGGGACCAACGTAACTCGTAGGAACTGACCCCGCAGCCGCGGGTGTCCCGGTTTGAGAGTACGACGGTAATTTGCTTATTTCCACACTTAGGGTTTAAAACATGGCGTTAGAGGGTGAGAACTCGAAACAGCCCCCGAACGGCCCCGTGGGTGGCACCAACACCTCCCACGGGACCAACGTAACTCGTAGGAACTGACCCCGCAGCCGCGGGTGTCCCGGTTTGAGAGTACGCTGGTAATTTTCTTATTTCTACACTTAGGCTTAACATGGCGTTAGAGGGTGAAAACTCGAAGCAGCCCCCGAACGGCCCCGTGGGTGGCACCAACACCTCCCACGGGACCAACGTAACTCGTAGGAACTGACCCCGCAGCCGCGGGTGTCCCGGTTTGAGAGTACGCCGGTAATTTTCTTATTTCTACATTTAGGCTTAACATGGCGTTAGAGGGTGAAAACTCGAAGCAGCCCCCGAACGGCCCCGTGGGTGGCACCAACACCTCCCACGGGACCAACGTAACTCGTAGGAACTGACCCCGCAGCCGCGGGTGTCCCAGTTTGAGAGTACGACGATAATTTGCTTATTTCCCCACTTAGGCTTAAAAACATGGTGTTAGAGGGTGAGAACTCGAAACAGCCCCCGAACGGCCCCGTGGGTGGCACCAACACCTCCCACGGGACCAACGTAACTCGTAGGAACTGACCCCGCAGCCGCGGGTGTCCCGGTTTGAGAGTACGACGGTAATTTGCTTATTTTCACACTTAGGCTTAAAAACATGGCGTTAGAGGGTGAGAACTCGAAACAGCCCCCGAACGGCCCCGTGGGTGGCACCAACACCTCCCACGGGACCAACGTAACTCATAGGAACTGACCCCGCAGCCGCGGGTGTCCCGGTTTGAGAGTACGACGGTAATTTGCTTATTTCGACACTTAGGCTTAACATGGCGTTAGAGGGAGATAACTCGACACAGCCCCCGAACGGCCCCGTGGGTGGCACCAACACCTCCCACGGGACCAACGTAACTCGTAGGAACTGACCCCGCAGCCGCGGGTGTCCCGGTTTGCGAGTACGACGGTAATTTGCTTATTTCCACACTTAGGCTTAAAAACATGGCGTTAGAGGGTGAGAACTCGAAACAGCCCCCGAACGGCCCCGTGGGTGGCACCAACACCTCCCACGGGACCAACGTAACTCGTAGGAACTGACCCCGCAGCCGCGGGTGTCCCGGTTTGAGAGTACGACGATAATTTGCTTATTTCGACACTTAGCCTCAAAAACATGGCGTTAGAGGGTGAGAACTCGAAACAACCCCCGAACGGCCCCGTGGGTGGCACCAACACCTCCCACGGGACCAACATAACTCGTAGGAACTGACCCCGCAGCCGCGGGTGTCCCGGTTTGATAGTACGACGGTAATTTGCTTATTTCCACACTTAGGATTAACATGGCGTTAGAGGGTGAATACTCGAAACAGCCCCCGAACGGCCCCGTGGGTGGCACCAACACCTCCCACGCGACCAACGTAACTCGTAGGAACTGACCCCGCAGCCGCGGGTGTCCCGGTTTGAGAGTACGACGATAATTTCTTATTTCCACACTTAGGCTGAAAAACATGGCGTTAGAGAGTGAGAACTCGAAACAGCCCCCGAACGGTCCCGTGGGTGGCACCAACACCTCCCACGGGACCAACGTAGCTCGTAGGAACTGACCCCGCAGCCGCGGGTGTCCCGGTTTGAGAGTACGACGGTAATTTGCTTATTTCCACACTTAGGCTTAAAAACATGGCGTTAGAGGGTGAGAACTCGAAACAGCCCCCGAACGGCCCCGTGGGTGGCACCAACACCTCCCACGGGACCAACGTAACTCGTAGGAACTGACCCCACAGCCGCGGGTGTCCCGGTTTGAGAGTACGATGGTAATTTGCTTATTTCGACACTTAGGCTTAACATGGCGTTAGAGGGTGATAACTCAAAACAGCTCCCGAACGGCCTCGTGGCTGGCACCAACACCTCCCACGGGACCAACGTAACTCGTAGGAACTGACCCCGCAGCCGCGGTTGTCCCGGTTTGAGAGTACGACGGTAATTTGCTTATTGGCGTTAGAGGGTGATAACTCGAAACAGCCCCCGAACGGCACCATGGGTGGCACCGACACCTCCCACGGGACCAACGTAACTCGTAGGAACTGACCCCGCAGCCGCGGGTGTCCCGGTTTGAGAGTACGACGGTAATTTGCTTATTTCAACACTTAGGCTTAAAAACATGGCGTTAGAGGGTGAGAACTCGAAACAGCCCCCGAACGGCCCCGTGGGTGGCACCAACACCTCCCACGGGACCAACGTAACTCGTAGGAACTGACCCCGCAGCCGCGGGTGTCCCGGTTTGAGAGTACGACGATAATTTGCTTATTTCCACACTTAGGCTTAAAAACATGGCGTTAGAGGGTGAGAACTCGAAACAGCCCCCGAACGGCTCCGTGGGTGGCACCAACACCTCCCACGGGACCAACGTAACTCGTAGGCACTGACCCCGCAGCCGCGGGTGTCCCGGTTTGAGAGTACGATGGTAATTTGCTTATTTCCACACTTAGGCTTAAAAACATGGCGTTTGAGTGGGAGAAATCGAAACAACCACCGAACGGTCCTGTGGGTGGCACCAACACCTCCCACGGGACCAACGTAACTCGTAGGAACTGACCCCGCAGCCGCGGGTGTCCCGGTTTGAGAGTACGACGGTAATTTGCTTATTTCGACACTTAGGCTTAACATGGCGTTAGAGGGTGATAACTCGAAACAGCCCCCGAACGGCCCCGTGGGTGGCACCAACACCTCCCACGGGACCAACGTAACTCGTAGGAACTGACCCCGCAGCCGCGAGTGTCCCGGTTTGAGAGTACGACGGTAATTTGCTTATTTCCACACTTAGGGTTTAAAACATGGCGTTAGAGGGTGAGAACTCGAAACAGCCCCCGAACGGCCCCGTGGGTGGCACCAACACCTCCCACGGGACCAACGTAACTCGTAGGAACTGACCCCGCAGCCGCGGGTGTCCCGGTTTGAGAGTACGCCGGTAATTTTCTTATTTCTACACTTAGGCTTAACATGGCGTTAGAGGGTGAAAACTCGAAGCAGCCCCCGAACGGCTCCGTGGGTGGCACCAACACCTCCCACGGGACCAACGTAACTCGTAGGAACTGACCCCGCAGCCGCGGGTGTCCCGGTTTGAGAGTACGACGGTAATTTGCTTATTTCCACACTTAGGGTTTAAAACATGGCGTTAGAGGGTGATAACTCGAAACAACCCCCGAACGGCCCCGTGGGTGGCACCAACACCTCCCACGGGACCAACGTAACTCGTAGGAACTGGCCCCGCAGCCGCGGGTGTCCCGGTTTGAGAGTACGACGGTAATTTGCTTATTTCCACACTTAGGGTTTAAAACATGGCGTTAGAGGGTGAGAACTCGAAACAGCCCCCGAACGGCCCCGTGGGTGGCACCAACACCTCCCACGGGACCAACGTAACTCGTAGGAACTGACCCCGCAGCCGCGGGTGTCCCGGTTTGAGAGTACGCCGGTAATTTTCTTATTTCTACACTTAGGCTTAACATGGCGTTAGAGGGTGAAAACTCGAAGCAGCCCCCGAACGGCCCCGTGGGTGGCACCAACACCTCCCACGGGACCAACGTAACTCGTAGGAACTGACCCCGCAGCCGCGGGTGTCCCAGTTTGAGAGTACGACGATAATTTGCTTATTTCCCCACTTAGGCTTAAAAACATGGTGTTAGAGGGTGAGAACTCGAAACAGCCCCCGAACGGCCCCGTCGGTGGCACCAACACCTCCCACGGGACCAACGTAACTCGTAGGAACTGACCCCGCAGCCGCGGGTGTCCCGGTTTGAGAGTACGACGGTAATTTGCTTATTTTCACACTTAGGCTTAAAAACATGGCGTTAGAGGGTGAGAACTCGAAACAGCCCCCGAACGGCCCCGTGGGTGGCACCAACACCTCCCACGGGACCAACGTAACTCGTAGGAACTGACCCCGCAGCCGCGGGTGTCCCGGTTTGAGAGTACGACGGTAATTTGCTTATTTCGACACTTAGGCTTAACATGGCGTTAGAGGGTGATAACTCGACACAGCCCCCGAACGGCCCCGTGGGTGGCACCAACACCTCCCACGGGACCAACGTAACTCGTAGGAACTGACCCCGCAGCCGCGGGTGTCCCGGTTTGAGAGTACGACGGTAATTTGCTTATTTCCACACTTAGGCTTAAAAACATGGCGTTAGAGGGTGAGAACTCGAAACAGCCCCTGAACGGCCCCGTGGGTGGCACCAACACCTCCCACGGGACCAACGTAACTCGTAGGAACTGACCCCGCAGCCGCGGGTGTCCCGGTTTGAGAGTACGACGATAATTTGCTTATTTCGACACTTAGCCTCAAAAACATGGCGTTAGAGGGTGAGAACTCGAAACAACCTCCGAACGGCCCCGTGGGTGGCACCAACACCTCCCACGGGACCAACATAACTCGTAGGAACTGACCCCGCAGCCGCGGGTGTCCCGGTTTGAGAGTACGACGGTAATTTGCTTATTTCCACACTTAGGATTAACATGGCGTTAGAGGGTGAATACTCGAAACAGCCCCCGAACGGCCCCGTGGGTGGCACCAACACCTCCCACGGGACCAACGTAACTCGTAGGAACTGACCCCGCAGCCGCGGGTGTCCCGGTTTGAGAGTACGACGATAATTTCTTATTTCCACACTTAGGCTGAAAAACATGGCGTTAGAGAGTGAGAACTCGAAACAGCCCCCGAACGGTCCCGTGGGTGGCACCAACACCTCCCACGGGACCAACGTAACTCGTAGGAACTGACCCCGCAGCCGCGGGTGTCCCGGTTTGAGAGTACGACGGAATTTGCTTATTTCCACACTTAGGCTTAAAAACATGGCGTTAGAGGGTGAGAACTCGAAACAGCCCCCGAACGGCCCCGTGGGTGGCACCAACACCTCCCACGGGACCAACGTAACTCGTAGGAACTGACCCCACAGCCGCGGGTGTCCCGGTTTGAGAGTACGATGGTAATTTGCTTATTTCGACACTTAGGCTTAACATGGCGTTAGAGGGTGATAACTCGAAACAGCCCCCGAACGGCCCCGTGGGTGGCACCGACACCTCCCACGGGACCAACGTAACTCGTAGGAACTGACCCCGTAGCCGCGGGTGTCCCGGTTTGAGAGTACGACGGTAATTTGCTTATTTCCACACTTAGGCTTAAAAACATGGCGTTAGAGGGTGAGAACTCGAAACAGCCCCCGAACGGCCCCGTGGCTGGCACCAACACCTCCCACGGGACCAACGTAACTCGTAGGAACTGACCCCGCAGCCGCGGGTGTCTCGGTTTGAGAGTACGACGGTAATTTTCTTATTTCGACACTTAGGCTTAACATGGCGTTAGAGGGTGATAACTCGAAACAGCCCCCGAACGGCCCCGTGGGTGGCACCAACACCTCCCACGGGACCAACGTAACTCGTAGGAACTGACCCCGCAGCCGCGGGTGTCCCGGTTTGAGAGTACGACGATAATTTGCTTATTTCCACACTTAGGCTTAAAAACATGGCGTTAGAGGGTGAGAACTCGAAACAGCCCCCGAACGGCCCCGTGGGTGGCACCAACACCTCCCACGGGACCAACGTAACTCGTAGGAACTGACCCCGCAGCCGCGGGTGTCCCGGTTTGAGAGTACGACGATAATTTACTTATTTCCTCACTTAGGCTTAAAAACATGGCGTTAGAGGGTGAGAACTCGAAACAGCCCCGGAACGGCCCCGTGGGTGGCACCAACACGTCCCACGGGACCAACGTAACTCGTAGGAACTAACCCCGCAGCCGCGGGTGTCCCGGTTTGAGAGTACGACGATAATTTGCTTATTTCCACACTTAGGCTTAAAAACATGGCGTTAGAGGGTGAGAACTCGAAACAGCCCCCGAAGGGCCCCGTGGGTGGCACCAACACCTCCCACGGGACCAACGTAACTCGTAGGCACTGACCCCGCAGCCGCGGGTGTCCCGGTTTGTGAGTACGACGGTAATTTGCTTATTTCCACACTTAGGCTTAAAAACATGGCGTTAGAGGGTGAGAACTCGAAACAGCCCCCGAACGGTCCCGTGGGTGGCACCAACACCTCCCACGGGACCAACGTAACTCGTAGGAACTGACCCCGCAGCCGCGGGTGTGTCCCGGTTTGAGAGTACGACGGTAATTTGGTTATTTCCACACTTAGGCTTAAAAACATTGCGTTAGAGGGTGAGAACTCGAAACAGCCCCCGAAGGCCCCGTGGGTGGCACCAACACCTCCCACGGGACCAACGTAACTCGTAGGAACTGACCCCGCAGCCGCGGGTGTATCGGTTTGAGAGTACGACAGTAATTTTCTTATTTATACACTTAGGCTTAACATGGCGTTAGAGGGTGATAACTCGAAGCAGCCCCCGAACGGCCCCGTGGGTGGCACCAACACCTCCCACGGGACCAACGTAACTCGTAGGAACTGACCCCGCAGCCGCGGGTGTCCCGGTTTGAGAGTACGACGGTAATTTGCTTATTTCGACACTTAGGCTTAACATGGCGTTAGAGGGTGAGAACTCGAAACAGCCCCCGAACGGCCCCGTGGGTGGCATCAACACCTCCCAAGGGACCAACGTAACTCGTAGGAACTGACCCCGCAACCGCGGGTGTCCCGGTTTGAGAGTACAACGGTAATTTGCTTATTTCCACACTTAGGCTTAAAAACATGGCGTTAGAGGGTGAGAACTCGAAACAGCCCCCGAACGGCCCCGTGGGTGGCACCAACACCTCCCACGGGACCAACGTAACTCGTAGGAACTGACCCCGCAGCCGCGGGTGTCACGGTTTGAGAGTACGACGATAATTTGCTTATTTCCACACTTAGGCTTAAAATCATGGCGTTAGAGGGTGAGAACTCGAAACAGCCCCCGAACGGCCCCGTGGGTGCCACCAACAACTCCCACGGTACCAACGTAACTCGTAGGAACTGGCCCACAGCCGCGGGTGTCCCGGTTTGAGAGTACGACGATAATTTGCTTATTTTCACACTTAGGCTTAAAAACATGGCGTTAGAGGGTGAGAACTCGAAACAACCCCCGAACGGCCCCGTGGGTGGCACCAACAACTCCCACGGGACCAACGTAACTCGTAGGAACTGACCCCGCAGCCGCGGGTGTCCCGGTTTGAGAGTATGACGGTAATTTGCTTATTTCCACACTTAGGATTAACATGGCGTTAGAGGGTGAAAACTCGAAACAGCCCCGTGGGTGGCACCAACACCTCCCACGGGACCAACGTAACTCGTAGGAACTGACCCTGCAGCCGCGGGTGTCCCGGTTTGAGAGTACGACGATAATTTGCTTATTTCCACACTTAGGCTTAAAAACATGGCGTTAGAGGGTGAGAAGTCGAAACAACCCCCGAACGGCCCCGTGGGTGGCACCAACACCTCCCACGGGACCAACGTAACTCGTAGGAACTGACCCCGCAGCCGCGGCTGTCCCGGTTTGAGAGTACGACGATAATTTGCTTATTTCCACACTTAGGCTTAAAAACATGGCGTTAGAGGGTGATAACTCAAAACAGCCCCCGAACGGCCCCGTGGCTGGCACCAACACCTCCCACGGGACCAACGTAACTCGTAGGAACTGACCCCGCAGCAGCGGGAGTCCCGGTTTGGGAGTACGATGGTAATCTGCTTATTTCCACACTTAGGCTTAAAAACATGGCGTTAGAGGGTGAGAACTCGAAACAGCCCCCGAACGGCCCCGTGGGTGGCACCAACACCTCCCACGGGACCAACGTAACTCGTAGGAACTGACCCCGCAGCCGCGGGTGTCCCGGTTTGAGAGTACGACGGTAATTTGCTTATTTCGACACTTAGGCTTAACATGGCGTTAGAGGGTGATAACTCGAAACAGCCCCCGAACGGCCCCGTGGGTGGCACCAACACCTCCCACGGGACCAACGTAACTCGTAGGAACTGACCCCGCAGCCGCGGGTGTCCCGGTTTGAGAGTACGACGATAATTTGCTTATTTCCACACTTAGGCTTAAAAACATGGCGTTAGAGGGTGAGAACTCGAAACAACCCCCGAACGGCCCCGTGGGTGGCACCAACACCTCCCACGGGACCAACGTAACTCGTAGGAACTGACCCCGCATCCGCGGGTGTCACGATTTGAGAGTACGACGGTAATTTGCTTATTTCCACACTTAGGGTTAAAAACATGGCGTTAGAGGGTGAGAACTCGAAACAGCCCCCGAACGGCCCCGTGGGTGGCACCAACACCTCCCACGGGACCAACGTAACTCGTAGGAACTGACCCCGCAGCCGCGGGTGTCCCGGTTTGAGAGTACGACGGTAATTTTCTTATTTCTACACTTAGGCTTAACATGGCGTTAGAGGGTGAAAACTCGAAGCAGCCCCCGAACGGCCCCGTGGGTGGCACCAACACCTCCCACGGGACCAACATAACTCGTAGGAACTGACCCCGCAGCCGCGGGTGTCCCGGTTTGAGAGTACGACGGTAATTTGCTTATTTCGACACTTAGGCTTAACATGGCGTTAGAGGGTGATAACTCGAAACAGCCCCCGAACGGCCCCGTGGGTGGCACCAACACCTCCCACGGGACCAACGTAACTCGTAGGAACTGACCCCGCAGCCACGGGTGTCCCGGTTTGAGAGTACGACGGTAATTTGCTTATTTCCACACTTAGGCTTAAAAACATGGCGTTAGAGGGTGAGAACTCGAAACAGCCCCCGAACGGCCCCGTGGGTGGCACCAACACCTCCCACTGGACCAACGTAACTCGTAGGAACTGACCCCGCATCCGCGGGTGTCACGGTTTGAGAGTACGACGGTAATTTGCGTATTTCCACACTTAGGCTTAAAAACATGGCGTTTGAGGGTGATAACTCGAAACAGCCCCCGAACGGCCCCGTGGGTGGCACCAACACCTCCCACGGGACCAACGTCGATAATTTGCTTATTTCCACACTTAGGCTTAAAAACATGGCGTTAGAGGGTGAGAACTCGAAACAACCCCCGAACGGCCCCGTGGGTGGCACCAACACCTCCCACGGGACCAACGTAACTCGTAGGAACTGACCCCGCAGCCGCGGGTGTCCCGGTTTGAGAGTACGACGGTAATTTGCTTATTTCCACACTTAGGCTTAAAAACATGGCGTTAGAGGATGAGAACTCGAAACAGCCCCCGAACGGCCCCGTGGGTGGCACCAACACCTCCCACGGGACCAACGTAACTCGTAGGAACTGACCCCGCAGCCGCGGGTGTCCCGGTTTGAGAGTATGACGGTAATTTGCTAATTTCCACACTTAGGATTAACATGGCATTAGAGGGTGAAAACTCAAAACAGCCCCGTGGGTGGCACCAACACCTCCCACGGGACCAACGTAACTCGTAGGAACTGACCCTACAGCCGCGGGTGTCCCGGTTTGAGAGTACGACGATAATTTGCTTATTTCCACACTTAGACTTAAAAACTTGGCGTTAGAGAGTGAGAACTAGAAACAGCCCCCGAACGATCCCGTGGGTGGCACCAACACCTCCCACGGGACCAACGTAACTCGTAGGAACTGACCCCGCAGCCGCGGGTGTCCCGGTTTGAGAGTACGACTTTAATTTGCTTATTTCCACACTTAGGCTTAAAAATATGGCGTTAGAGGGTGAGAACTCGAAACAGCCCCCGAACGGCCCCGTGGGTGGCACCAACACCTCCCACGGGACCAACGTAACTCGTAGGAACTGACCCCGCAGCCGCGGGTGTCCCGGTTTGAGAGTAAGACGGTAATTTTCTTATTTCGACACTTAGGCTTAACATGGCGTTAGAGGGTGATAACTCGAAACAGCCCCCGAACGGCCCCGTGGCTGGCACCAACACCTCCCACGGGACCAACGTAACTCGTAGGAACTGACCCCGCAGCCGCGGGTGTCCCAGTTTGAGAGTACGACGGTAATTTTCTTATTTCGACACTTAGGCTTAACATGGCGTTAGAGGGTGATAACTCGAAACAGCCCCCGAACGGCCCCGTGGCTGGCACCAACACCTCCCACGGGACCAACTTAACTCGTAGGAACTGACCCCGCAGCCGCGGGTGTCCCGGTTTGAGAGTACGATGGTAATCTGCTTATTTCCACACTTAGGCTTAAAAACATGGCGTTAGAGGGTGAGAACTCGAAACAGCCCTCGAACGGCCCCGTTGGTGGCACCAACACCTCCCACGGGACCAACGTAACTCGTAGGAACTGACCCCGCAGCCGCGGGTGTCCCGGTTTGAGAGTACGACAGTAATTTGCTTGTTTCGACACTTAGGCTTAACATGGCGTTAGAGGGTGATAACTCGAAACAGCCCCCGAACGGCCCCGTGGGTGGCACCAACAACTCCCACGGGACCAACGTAACTCGTAGGAACTGACCCCGCAGCCGCGGGTGTCCCGGTTTGAGAGTACGACGGTAATTTGCTTATTTCCACACTTAGGCGTAAAAACATGGCGTTAGAGGGTAAGAACTCGAAACAGCCCCCGAACGGCCCCGTGGGTGGCACCAACAACTCCCACGGTACCAACGTAACTCGTAGGAACTGGCCCACAACCGCGGGTGTCCCGGTTTGAGAGTACGACGATAATTTGCTTATTTCCACACTTAGTCTTAAAAACATGGCGTTAGAGGGTGAGAACTCGAAACAACCCCCGAACGGCCCCGTGGGTGGCACCAACAACTCCCACGGGACCAACGTAACTCGTAGGAACTGACCCCGCAGCCGCGGGTGTCCCGGTTTGAGAGTATGACGGTAATTTGCTTATTTCCACACTTAGGATTAACATGGCGTTAGAGGGTGAAAACTCGAAACAGCCCCGTGGGTGGCACCAACACCTCCCACGGGACCAACGTAACTCGTAGGAACTGACCCTGCAGCCGCGGGTGTCCCGGTTTGAGAGTACGACGGTAATTTGCTTATTTCCACACTTAGGCTTAAAAACATGGCGTTAGAGGGTGATAACTCGAAACAACCCCCGAACGGCCCCGTGGGTGGCACCAACACCTCCCACGGGACCAACGTAACTCGTAGGAACTGACCCCGCAGCCGCGGCTGTCCCGGTTTGAGAGTACGACGATAATTTGCTTATTTCCACACTTAGGCTTAAAAACATGGCGTTAGAGGGTGATAACTCAAAACAGCCCCCGAACGGCCCCGTGGCTGGCACCAACACCTCCCACGGGACCAACGTAACTCGTAGGAACTGACCCCGCAGCCGCGGGTGTCCCGGTTTGGGAGTACGATGGTAATCTGCTTATTTCCACACTTAGGCTTAAAAACATGGCGTTAGAGGGTGAGAACTCGAAACAGCCCCCGAACGGCCCCGTGGGTGGCACCAACACCTCCCACGGGACCAACGTAACTCGTAGGAACTGACCCCGCAGCCGCGGGTGTCCCGGTTTGAGAGTACGACGGTAATTTGCTTATTTCGACACTTAGGCTTAACATGGCGTTAGAGGGTGATAACTCGAAACAGCCCCCGAACGGCCCCGTGGGTGGCACCAACACCTCCCACGGGACCAACGTAACTCGTAGGAACTGACCCCGCAGCCGCGGGTGTCCCGGTTTGAGAGTACGACGATAATTTGCTTATTTCCACACTTAGGCTTAAAAACATGGCGTTAGAGGGTGAGAACTCGAAACAACCCCCGAACGGCCCCGTGGGTGGCACCAACACCTCCCACGGGACCAACGTAACTCGTAGGAACTGACCCCGCATCCGCGGGTGTCACGATTTGAGAGTACGACGGTAATTTGCTTATTTCCACACTTAGGGTTAAAAACATGGCGTTAGAGGGTGAGAACTCGAAACAGCCCCCGAACGGCCCCGTGGGTGGCACCAACACCTCCCACGGGACCAACGTAACTCGTAGGAACTGACCCCGCAGCCGCGGGTGTCCCGGTTTGAGAGTACGACGGTAATTTTCTTATTTCTACACTTAGGCTTAACATGGCGTTAGAGGGTGAAAACTCGAAGCAGCCCCCGAACGGCCCCGTGGGTGGCACCAACACCTCCCACGGGACCAACATAACTCGTAGGAACTGACCCCGCAGCCGCGGGTGTCCCGGTTTGAGAGTACGACGATAATTTGCTTATTTCGACACTTAGGCTTAACATGGCGTTAGAGGGTGATAACTCGAAACAGCCCCCGAACGGCCCCGTGGGTGGCACCAACACCTCCCACGGGACCAACGTAACTCGTAGGAACTGACCCCGCAGCCACGGGTGTCCCGGTTTGAGAGTACGACGGTAATTTGCTTATTTCCACACTTAGGCTTAAAAACATGGCGTTAGAGGGTGAGAACTCGAAACAGCCCCCGAACGGCCCCGTGGGTGGCACCAACACCTCCCACTGGACCAACGTAACTCGTAGGAACTGACCCCGCATCCGCGGGTGTCACGGTTTGAGAGTACGACGGTAATTTGCGTATTTCCACACTTAGGCTTAAAAACATGGCGTTTGAGGGTGATAACTCGAAACAGCCCCCGAACGGCCCCGTGGGTGGCACCAACACCTCCCACGGGACCAACGTCGATAATTTGCTTATTTCCACACTTAGGCTTAAAAACATGGCGTTAGAGGGTGAGAACTCGAAACAACCCCCGAACGGCCCCGTGGGTGGCACCAACACCTCCCACGGGACCAACGTAACTCGTAGGAACTGACCCCGCAGCCGCGGGTGTCCCGGTTTGAGAGTGCGACGGTAATTTGCTTATTTCCACACTTAGGCTTAAAAACATGGCGTTAGAGGATGAGAACTCGAAACAGCCCCCGAACGGCCCCGTGGGTGGCACCAACACCTCCCACGGGACCAACGTAACTCGTAGGAACTGACCCCGCAGCCGCGGGTGTCCCGGTTTGAGAGTATGACGGTAATTTGCTAATTTCCACACTTAGGATTAACATGGCATTAGAGGGTGAAAACTCAAAACAGCCCCGTGGGTGGCACCAACACCTCCCACGGGACCAACGTAACTCGTAGGAACTGACCCTGCAGCCGCGGGTGTCCCGGTTTGAGAGTACGACGATAATTTGCTTATTTCCACACTTAGACTTAAAAACTTGGCGTTAGAGAGTGAGAACTAGAAACAGCCCCCGAACGATCCCGTGGGTGGCACCAACACCTCCCACGGGACCAACGTAACTCGTAGGAACTGACCCCGCAGCCGCGGGTGTCCCGGTTTGAGAGTACGACTTTAATTTGCTTATTTCCACACTTAGGCTTAAAAATATGGCGTTAGAGGGTGAGAACTCGAAACAGCCCCCGAACGGCCCCGTGGGTGGCACCAACACCTCCCACGGGACCAACGTAACTCGTAGGAACTGACCCCGCAGCCGCGGGTGTCCCGGTTTGAGAGTAAGACGGTAATTTTCTTATTTCGACACTTAGGCTTAACATGGCGTTAGAGGGTGATAACTCGAAACAGCCCCCGAACGGCCCCGTGGCTGGCACCAACACCTCCCACGGGACCAACGTAACTCGTAGGAACTGACCCCGCAGCCGCGGGTGTCCCAGTTTGAGAGTACGACGGTAATTTTCTTATTTCGACACTTAGGCTTAACATGGCGTTAGAGGGTGATAACTCGAAACAGCCCCCGAACGGCCCCGTGGCTGGCACCAACACCTCCCACGGGACCAACTTAACTCGTAGGAACTGACCCCGCAGCCGCGGGTGTCCCGGTTTGAGAGTACGATGGTAATCTGCTTATTTCCACACTTAGGCTTAAAAACATGGCGTTAGAGGGTGATAACTCGAAACAGCCCCCGAACGGCCCCGTGGGTGGCACCAACAACTCCCACGGGACCAACGTAACTCGTAGGAACTGACCCCGCAGCCGCGGGTGTCCCGGTTTGAGAGTACGACGGTAATTTGCTTATTTCCACACTTAGGCGTAAAAACATGGCGTTAGAGGGTAAGAACTCGAAACAGCCCCCGAACGGCCCCGTGGGTGGCACCAACACCTCCCACGGGACCAACGTAACTCGTAGGAACTGACCCTGCAGCCGCGGGTGTCCAGGTTTGAGAGTACGACGATAATTTGCTTATTTCCACACTTAGGCTTAAAAACATGGCGTTAGAGAGTGAGAACTCGAAACTGCCCCCGAACGGTCCCGTGGGTGGCACCAACACCTCCCACGGGACCAACGTAACTCGTAGGAACTGACCCCCCAGCCGCGGGTGTCCCGGTTTGAGAGTACGACGGTAATTTGCTTATTTCCACACTTAGGCTTAAAAATATGGCGTTAGAGGGTGAGAACTCGAAACAGCCCCCGAACGGCCCCGTGGGTGGCACCAACACCTCCCACGGGACCAACGTAACTCGTAGGAACTGACCCCGAAGCCGCGGGTGTCTCGGTTTGAGAGTACGACGGTAATTTTCTTATTTCGACACTTAGGCTTAACATGGCGTTAGAGGGTGATAACTCGAAACAGCCCCCGAACGGCCCCGTGGATGGCACCAACATCTCCCACGGGACCAACGTAACTCGTAGGAACTGACCCTGCAGCCGCGGGTGTCCCGGTTTGAGAGTACGATGGTAATCTGCTTATTTCCACACTTAGGCATAAAAACATGGCGTTAGAGGGTGAGAACTCGAAACAGCCCCCGAACGGCCCCGTGGGTGGCCCCAACACCTCCCACGGGACCAACGTAACTCGTAGGAACTGACCCCGCAGCCGCGGGTGTCCCGGTTTGAGAGTACGACGGTAATTTGCTTATTTCGACACTTAGGCTTAACATGGCGTTAGAGGGTGATAACTCGAAACAGCCCCCGAACGGCCCCGTGGGTGGCACCAACACCTCCCACGGGACCAACGTAACTCGTAGGAACTGACCCCGCAGCCGCGGGTGTCCCGGTTTGAGAGTACGACGGTAATTTGCTTATTTCCACACTTAGGCTTAAAAACATGGCGTTAGAGGGTGAGAACTCGAAACAGCCCCCGAACGGCCCCGTGGGTGGCACCAACACCTCCCACGGGACCAACGTAACTCGTAGGAACTGACCCCGCATCCGCGGGTGTCACGATTTGAGAGTACGACGATAATTTGCTTATTTCCACACTTAGGCTTAAAAACATGGCGTTAGAGGGTGAGAACTCGAAACAGCCCCCGAACGGCCCCGTGGGTGGCACCAACACCTCCCACGGGACCAACGTAACTCGTAGGAACTGACCCCGCAGCCGCGGGTGTCCCGGTTTGAGAGTACGATGGTAATCTGCTTATTTCCACACTTAGGCTTAAAAACATGGCGTTAGAGGGTGAGAACTCGAAACAGCCCTCGAACGGCCCCGTTGGTGGCACCAACACCTCCCACGGGACCAACGTAACTCGTAGGAACTGACCCCGCAGCCGCGGGTGTCCCGGTTTGAGAGTACGACAGTAATTTGCTTGTTTCGACACTTAGGCTTAACATGGCGTTAGAGGGTGATAACTCGAAACAGCCCCCGAACGGCCCCGTGGGTGGCACCAACAACTCCCACGGGACCAACGTAACTCGTAGGAACTGACCCCGCAGCCGCGGGTGTCCCGGTTTGAGAGTACGACGGTAATTTGCTTATTTCCACACTTAGGCGTAAAAACATGGCGTTAGAGGGTGAGAACTCGAAACAGCCCCCGAACGGCCCCGTGGGTGGCACCAACACCTCCCACGGGACCAACGTAACTCGTAGGAACTGACCCCGCAGCCGCGGGTGTCCCGGTTTGAGAGTACGACAGAAAATTTGCTTATTTCCACACTTAGGCTTAAAAACATGGTGTTAGAGGGTGAGAACTCGAAACAGCCCCCGAACGGCCCCGTGGGTGGCACCAACACCTCCCACGGGACCAACGTAACTCGTAGGAACTGACCCCGCAGCCGCGGGTGTCCCGGTTTGAGAGTACGACGATAATTTGCTTATTTCCACACTTAGGCTTAAAAACATGGCGTTAGAGAGTGAGAACTCGAAACAGCCCCCGAACGGTCCTGTGGGTGGCACCAACACCTCCCACGGGACCAACGTAACTCGTAGGAACTGACCCCTCAGCCGCGGGTGTCCCGGTTTGAGAGTACGACGGTAATTTGCTTATTTCGACACTTAGGCTTAACATGGCGTTAGAGGGTGATAACTCGAAACAGCCCCCGAACGGCCCCGTGGCTGGCACCAACACCTCCCACGGGACCAACGTAACTCGTAGGAACTGACCCCGCGGCCGCGGGTGTCCCGGTTTGAGAGTACGACGGTAATTTGCTTATTTCCACACTTAGGCTTAAAAACATGGCGTTAGAGGATGAGAACTCGAAACAGCCCCCGAACGGCCCCGTGGGGGGCACCAACACCTCCCACGGGACCAACGTAACTCGTAGGAACTGACCCCGCAGGCGCGGGTGTCCCGGTTTGAGAGTACGACGGTAATTTGCTTATTTCGACACTTAGGCTTAACATGGCGTTAGAGGGTGATAACTCGAAACAACCCCCGAACGGCCCCGTGGGTGGCACCAACACCTCCCACGGGACCAACGTAACTCGTAGGAACTGACCCCGCAGCCGCGGGTGTCCCGGTTTGAGAGTACGACGGTAATTTGCTTATTTCCAGACTTAGGGTTAAAAACATAACGTTAGAGGGTGAGAACTCGAAACAGCCCCCGAACGGCCCCGTGGGTGGCACCAACAACTCCCACGGGACCAACGTAACTCGTAGGAACTGACCCCGCAGCCGCGGGTGTCCCGATTTGAGAGTACGACGGTAATTTTCTTATTTCTACACTTAGGCTTAAAAACATGGCGTTAGAGGGTGAGAACTCGAAACAACCCCCGAACGGCCCCGTGGGTGGCACCAACAACTCCCACGGGACCAACGTAACTCGTAGGAACTGACCCCGCAGCCGCGGGTGTCCCGGTTTGAGAGTATGACGGTAATTTGCTTATTTCCACACTTAGGATTAACATGGCGTTAGAGGGTGAAAACTCGAAACAGCCCCGTGGGTGGCACCAACACCTCCCACGGGACCAACGTAACTCGTAGGAACTGACCCTGCAGCCGCGGGTGTCCCGGTTTGAGAGTACGACGATAATTTGCTTATTTCCACACTTAGGCTTAAAAACATGGCGTTAGAGGGTGAGAAGTCGAAACAACCCCCGAACGGCCCCGTGGGTGGCACCAACACCTCCCACGGGACCAACGTAACTCGTAGGAACTGACCCCGCAGCCGCGGCTGTCCCGGTTTGAGAGTACGACGATAATTTGCTTATTTCCACACTTAGGCTTAAAAACATGGCGTTAGAGGGTGATAACTCAAAACAGCCCCCGAACGGCCCCGTGGCTGGCACCAACACCTCCCACGGGACCAACGTAACTCGTAGGAACTGACCCCGCAGCCGCGGGTGTCCCGGTTTGGGAGTACGATGGTAATCTGCTTATTTCCACACTTAGGCTTAAAAACATGGCGTTAGAGGGTGAGAACTCGAAACAGCCCCCGAACGGCCCCGTGGGTGGCACCAACACCTCCCACGGGACCAACGTAACTCGTAGGAACTGACCCCGCAGCCGCGGGTGTCCCGGTTTGAGAGTACGACGGTAATTTGCTTATTTCGACACTTAGGCTTAACATGGCGTTAGAGGGTGATAACTCGAAACAGCCCCCGAACGGCCCCGTGGGTGGCACCAACACCTCCCACGGGACCAACGTAACTCGTAGGAACTGACCCCGCAGCCGCGGGTGTCCCGGTTTGAGAGTACGACGATAATTTGCTTATTTCCACACTTAGGCTTAAAAACATGGCGTTAGAGGGTGAGAACTCGAAACAACCCCCGAACGGCCCCGTGGGTGGCACCAACACCTCCCACGGGACCAACGTAACTCGTAGGAACTGACCCCGCATCCGCGGGTGTCACGATTTGAGAGTACGACGGTAATTTGCTTATTTCCACACTAAGGGTTAAAAACATGGCGTTAGAGGGTGAGAACTCGAAACAGCCCCCGAACGGCCCCGTGGGTGGCACCAACACCTCCCACGGGACCAACGTAACTCGTAGGAACTGACCCCGCAGCCGCGGGTGTCCCGGTTTGAGAGTACGACGGTAATTTTCTTATTTCTACACTTAGGCTTAACATGGCGTTAGAGGGTGAAAACTCGAAGCAGCCCCCGAACGGCCCCGTGGGTGGCACCAACACCTCCCACGGGACCAACATAACTCGTAGGAACTGACCCCGCAGCCGCGGGTGTCCCGGTTTGAGAGTACGACGATAATTTGCTTATTTCGACACTTAGGCTTAACATGGCGTTAGAGGGTGATAACTCGAAACAGCCCCCGAACGGCCCCGTGGGTGGCACCAACACCTCCCACGGGACCAACGTAACTCGTAGGAACTGACCCCGCAGCCACGGGTGTCCCGGTTTGAGAGTACGACGGTAATTTGCTTATTTCCACACTTAGGCTTAAAAACATGGCGTTAGAGGGTGAGAACTCGAAACAGCCCCCGAACGGCCCCGTGGGTGGCACCAACACCTCCCACTGGACCAACGTAACTCGTAGGAACTGACCCCGCATCCGCGGGTGTCACGGTTTGAGAGTACGATGGTAATTTGCGTATTTCCACACTTAGGCTTAAAAACATGGCGTTTGAGGGTGATAACTCGAAACAGCCCCCGAACGGCCCCGTGGGTGGCACCAACACCTCCCACGGGACCAACGTCGATAATTTGCTTATTTCCACACTTAGGCTTAAAAACATGGCGTTAGAGGGTGAGAACTCGAAACAACCCCCGAACGGCCCCGTGGGTGGCACCAACACCTCCCACGGGACCAACGTAACTCGTAGGAACTGACCCCGCAGCCGCGGGTATCCCGGTTTGAGAGTACGACGGTAATTTGCTAATTTCCACACTTAGGCTTAAAAACATGGCGTTAGAGGATGAGAACTCGAAACAGCCCCCGAACGGCCCCGTGGGTGGCACCAACACCTCCCACGGGACCAACGTAACTCGTAGGAACTGACCCCGCAGCCGCGGGTGTCCCGGTTTGAGAGTATGACGGTAATTTGCTAATTTCCACACTTAGGATTAACATGGCATTAGAGGGTGAAAACTCAAAACAGCCCCGTGGGTGGCACCAACACCTCCCACGGGACCAACGTAACTCGTAGGAACTGACCCTGCAGCCGCGGGTGTCCCGGTTTGAGAGTACGACGATAATTTGCTTATTTCCACACTTAGACTTAAAAACTTGGCGTTAGAGAGTGAGAACTAGAAACAGCCCCCGAACGATCCCGTGGGTGGCACCAACACCTCCCACGGGACCAACGTAACTCGTAGGAACTGACCCCGCAGCCGCGGGTGTCCCGGTTTGAGAGTACGACTTTAATTTGCTTATTTCCACACTTAGGCTTAAAAATATGGCGTTAGAGGGTGAGAACTCGAAACAGCCCCCGAACGGCCCCGTGGGTGGCACCAACACCTCCCACGGGACCAACGTAACTCGTAGGAACTGACCCCGCAGCCGCGGGTGTCCCGGTTTGAGAGTAAGACGGTAATTTTCTTATTTCGACACTTAGGCTTAACATGGCGTTAGAGGGTGATAACTCGAAACAGCCCCCGAACGGCCCCGTGGCTGGCACCAACACCTCCCACGGGACCAACGTAACTCGTAGGAACTGACCCCGCAGCCGCGGGTGTCCCAGTTTGAGAGTACGACGGTAATTTTCTTATTTCGACACTTAGGCTTAACATGGCGTTAGAGGGTGATAACTCGAAACAGCCCCCGAACGGCCCCGTGGCTGGCACCAACACCTCCCACGGGACCAACTTAACTCGTAGGAACTGACCCCGCAGCCGCGGGTGTCCCGGTTTGAGAGTACGATGGTAATCTGCTTATTTCCACACTTAGGCTTAAAAACATGGCGTTAGAGGGTGAGAACTCGAAACAGCCCTCGAACGGCCCCGTTGGTGGCACCAACACCTCCCACGGGACCAACGTAACTCGTAGGAACTGACCCCGCAGCCGCGGGTGTCCCGGTTTGAGAGTACGACAGTAATTTGCTTGTTTCGACACTTAGGCTTAACATGGCGTTAGAGGGTGATAACTCGAAACAGCCCCCGAACGGCCCCGTGGGTGGCACCAACAACTCCCACGGGACCAACGTAACTCGTAGGAACTGACCCCGCAGCCGCGGGTGTCCCGGTTTGAGAGTACGACGGTAATTTGCTTATTTCCACACTTAGGCGTAAAAACATGGCGTTAGAGGGTAAGAACTCGAAACAGCCCCCGAACGGCCCCGTGGGTGGCACCAACACCTCCCACGGGACCAACGTAACTCGTAGGAACTGACCCTGCAGCCGCGGGTGTCCAGGTTTGAGAGTACGACGATAATTTGCTTATTTCCACACTTAGGCTTAAAAACATGGCGTTAGAGAGTGAGAACTCGAAACTGCCCCCGAACGGTCCCGTGGGTGGCACCAACACCTCCCACGGGACCAACGTAACTCGTAGGAACTGACCCCCCAGCCGCGGGTGTCCCGGTTTGAGAGTACGACGGTAATTTGCTTATTTCCACACTTAGGCTTAAAAATATGGCGTTAGAGGGTGAGAACTCGAAACAGCCCCCGAACGGCCCCGTGGGTGGCACCAACACCTCCCACGGGACCAACGTAACTCGTAGGAACTGACCCCGCAGCCGCGGGTGTCTCGGTTTGAGAGTACGACGGTAATTTTCTTATTTCGACACTTAGGCTTAACATGGCGTTAGAGGGTGATAACTCGAAACAGCCCCCGAACGGCCCCGTGGATGGCACCAACATCTCCCACGGGACCAACGTAACTCGTAGGAACTGACCCTGCAGCCGCGGGTGTCCCGGTTTGAGAGTACGATGGTAATCTGCTTATTTCCACACTTAGGCATAAAAACATGGCGTTAGAGGGTGAGAACTCGAAACAGCCCCCGAACGGCCCCGTGGGTGGCCCCAACACCTCCCACGGGACCAACGTAACTCGTAGGAACTGACCCCGCAGCCGCGGGTGTCCCGGTTTGAGAGTACGACGGTAATTTGCTTATTTCGACACTTAGGCTTAACATGGCGTTAGAGGGTGATAACTCGAAACAGCCCCCGAACGGCCCCGTGGGTGGCACCAACACCTCCCACGGGACCAACGTAACTCGTAGGAACTGACCCCGCAGCCGCGGGTGTCCCGGTTTGAGAGTACGACGGTAATTTGCTTATTTCCACACTTAGGCTTAAAAACATGGCGTTAGAGGGTGAGAACTCGAAACAGCCCCCGAACGGCCCCGTGGGTGGCACCAACACCTCCCACGGGACCAACGTAACTCGTAGGAACTGACCCCGCATCCGCGGGTGTCACGATTTGAGAGTACGACGATAATTTGCTTATTTCCACACTTAGGCTTAAAAACATGGCGTTAGAGGGTGAGAACTCGAAACAGCCCCCGAACGGCCCCGTGGGTGGCACCAACACCTCCCACGGGACCAACGTAACTCGTAGGAACTGACCCCGCAGCCGCGGGTGTCCCGGTTTGAGAGTACGACGAAAATTTGCTTATTTCCACACTTAGGCTTAAAAACATGGCGTTAGAGGGTGAGAACTCGAAACAACCCCCGAACGGCCCCGTGGGTGGGACCAACACCTCCCACGGGACCAACGTAACTCGTAGGAACTGACCCCGCAGCCACGGGTGCCCCGGTTTGAGAGTACGACGGTAATTTGCTTATTTCCACACTTAGGATTAACATGGCGTTAGAGGGTGAAAACTCGAAACAGCCCCCGAACGGCCCCGTGGGTGGCACCAACACCTCCCACGGGACCAACGTAACTCGTAGGAACTGACCCCGCAGCCGCGGGTGTCCCGGTTTGAGAGTACGACGATAATTTGCTTATTTCCACACTTAGGCTTAAAAACATGGCGTTAGAGAGTGAGAACTCGAAACAGCCCCCGAACGGTCCTGTGGGTGGCACCAACACCTCCCACGGGACCAACGTAACTCGTAGGAACTGACCCCTCAGCCGCGGGTGTCCCGGTTTGAGAGTACGACGGTAATTTGCTTATTTCGACACTTAGGCTTAACATGGCGTTAGAGGGTGATAACTCGAAACAGCCCTCGAACGGCCCCGTGGCTGGCACCAACACCTCCCACGGGACCAACGTAACTCGTAGGAACTGACCCCGCGGCCGCGGGTGTCCCGGATTGAGAGTACGACGGTAATTTGCTTATTTCCACACTTAGGCTTAAAAACATGGCGTTAGAGGGTGAGAACTCGAAACAGCCCCCGAACGGCCCCGTGGGGGGCACCAACACCTCCCACGGGACCAACGTAACTCGTAGGAACGGACCCCGCAGGCGCGGGTGTCCCGGTTTGAGAGTACGACGGTAATTTGCTTATTTCGACACTTAGGCTTAACATGGCGTTAGAGGGTGATAACTCGAAACAACCCACGAACGGCCCCGTGGGTGGCACCAACACCTCCCACGGGACCAACGTAACTCGTAGGAACCGACCCCGCAGCCGCGGGTGTCCCGGTTTGAGAGTACGACGGTAATTTGCTTATTTCCACACTTAGGGTTAAAAACATGGCGTTAGAGGGTGAGAACTCGAAACAGCCCCCGAACGGCCCCGTGGGTGGCACCAACACCTCCCACGGGACCAACGTAACTCGTAGGAACTGACCCCACAGCCGCGGGTGTCCCGATTTGAGAGTACGACGGTAATTTTCTTATTTCTACACTTAGGCTTAACATGGCGTTAGAGGGTGAAAACTTGAAGCAGCCCCCGAACGGCCCCGTGGGTGGCACCAACACCTCCCACGGGACCAACGTAACTCGTAGGAACTGACCCCGCATCCGCGGGTGTCCCGGTTTGAGAGTACGACGATAATTTGCTTATTTCCACACTTAGGCTTAAAAACATGGCGTTTGAGGGTGAGAACTCGAAACAGCCCCCGAACGGCCCCGTGGGTGGCACCAACACCTCCCACGGGACCAACGTAACTCGTAGGAACTAGCCCGCAGCCGCGGGTGTCCCGGTTTGAGAGTACAACGATAATTTGCTTATTTCCACACTTAGGCTTAAAAACATGGCGTTAGAGGGTGAGAACTCGAAACAACCCCCGAACGGCCCCGTGGGTGGCACCAACACCTCCCACGGGACCAACGTAACTCGTAGGAACTGACCCCCCAGCCGCGGGTGTCCCGGTTTGAGAGTACGACGGTAATTTGCTTATTTCCACACTTAGGCTTAAAAACATGGCGTTAGAGGATGAGAACTCGAAACAGCCCCCGAACGGCCCCGTGGGTTGCACCAACACCTCCCATGGGACCAACGTAACTCGTAGGAACTGACCCCGCAGCCGCGGGTGTCCCGGTTTGAGAGTACGACGGTAATTTTCTTATTTCGACACTTAGGCTTAACATGGCGTTAGAGGGTGATAACTCGAAACAGCCCCCGAACGGCCCCGTGGCTGGCACCAACACCTCCCACGGGACGAACGTAACTCGTAGGAACTGACCCCGCAGCCGCGGGTGTCCCGGTTTGAGAGTACGACGGTAATTTGCTTATTTCCACACTTAGGCTTAAAAACATGGCGTTAGAGGGTGAGAACTCGAAACAACCCCCGAACGGCCCCGTGGGTGGCACCAACACCTCCCACGGGACCAATGTAACTCGTAGGAACTGACCCCGCAGCCGCGGGTGTCCCGGTTTGAGAGTACGACGGTAATTTGCTTATTTACACACTTAGGCTTAAAAATATGGCGTTAGAGGGTGAGAACTCGAAACAGCCCCCGAACGGCCCCGTGGGTGGCACCAACACCTCCCACGGGACCAACGTATTTCGTAGGAACTGACCCCGCAGCCGCGGGTGTCTCGGTTTGAGAGTACGACGGTAATTTTCTTATTTCGACACTTAGGCTTAACATGGCGTTAGAGGGTGATAACTCAAAACAGCCCCCGAACGGCCCCGTGGATGGCACCAACATCTCCCACGGGACCAACGTAACTCGTAGGAACTGACCCTGCAGCCGCGGGTGTCCCGGTTTGAGAGTACGATGGTAATCTGCTTATTTCCACACTTAGGCATAAAAACATGGCGTTAGAGGGTGAGAACTCGAAACAGCCCCCGAACGGCCCCGTGGGTGGCCCCAACACCTCCCACGGGACCAACGTAACTCGTAGGAACTGACCCCGCAGCCGCGGGTGTCCCGGTTTGAGAGTACGACGGTAATTTGCTTATTTCGACACTTAGGCTTAACATGGCGTTAGAGGGTGATAACTCGAAACAGCCCCCGAACGGCCCCGTGGGTGGCACCAACACCTCCCACGGGACCAACGTAACTCGTAGGAACTGACACCGCATCCGCGGGTGTCCCGGTTTGAGAGTACGACGGTAATTTGCTTATTTCCACACTTAGGCTTAAAAACATGGCGTTAGAGGGTGAGAACTCGAAACAGCCCCCGAACGGCCCCGTGGGTGGCACCAACACCTCCCACGGGACCAACGTAACTCGTAGGAACTGACCCCGCATCCGCGGGTGTCACGATTTGAGAGTACGACGATAATTTGCTTATTTCCACACTTAGGCTTAAAAACATGGCGTTAGAGGGTGAGAACTCGAAACAGCCCCCGAACGGCCCCGTGGGTGGCACCAACACCTCCCACGGGACCAACGTAACTCGTAGGAACTGACCCCGCAGCCGCGGGTGTCCCGGTTTGAGATTACGACGATAATTTGCTTATTTCCACACTTAGGCTTAAAAACATGGCGTTAGAGGGTGAGAACTCGAAACAACCCCCGAACGGCCCCGTGGGTGGGACCAACACCTCCCACGGGACCAACGTAACTCGTAGGAACTGACCCCGCAGCCGCGGGTGTCCCGGTTTGAGAGTACGACGGTAATTTGCTTATTTCCACACTTAGGATTAACATGGCGTTAGAGGGTGAAAACTCGAAACAGCCCCGAACGGCCCCGTGGGTGGCACCAACACCTCCCACGGGACCAACGTAACTCGTAGGAACTGACCCCGCAGCCGCGGGTGTCCCGGTTTGAGAGTACGACGATAATTTGCTTATTTCCACACTTAGGCTTAAAAACATGGCGTTAGAGAGTGAGAACTCGAAACAGCCCCCGAACGGTCCTGTGGGTGGCACCAACACCTCCCACGGGACCAACGTAACTCGTAGGAACTGACCCCTCAGCCGCGGGTGTCCCGGTTTGAGAGTACGACGGTAATTTGCTTATTTCGACACTTAGGCTTAACATGGCGTTAGAGGGTGATAACTCGAAACAGCCCCCGAACGGCCCCGTGGCTGGCACCAACACCTCCCACGGGACCAACGTAACTCGTAGGAACTGACCCCGCGGCCACGGGTGTCCCGGTTTGAGAGTACGACGGTAATTTGCTTATTTCCACACTTAGGCTTAAAAACATGGCGTTAGAGGGTGAGAACTCGAAACAGCCCCCGAACGGCCCCGTGGGGGGCACCAACACCTCCCACGGGACCAACGTAACTCGTAGGAACTGACCCCGCAGGCGCGGGTGTCCCGGTTTGAGAGTACGATGGTAATTTGCTTATTTCGACACTTAGGCTTAACATGGCGTTAGAGGGTGATAACTCGAAACAGCCCCCGAACGGCCCCGTGGGTGGCACCAACACCTCCCACGGGACCAACGTAACTCGTAGGAACTAACCCCGCAGCCGCGGGTGTCCCGGTTTGAGAGTACGACGGTAATTTGCTTATTTCCAAACTTAGGGTTAAAAACATGGCGTTAGAGGGTGAGAACTCGAAACAGCCCCCGAACGGCCCCGTGGGTGGCACCAACACCTCCCACGGGACCAACGTAACTCGTAGGAACTGACCCCGCAGCCGCGGGTGTCCCGATTTGAGAGTACGACGGTAATTTTCTTATTTCTACACTTAGGCTTAACATGGCGTTAGAGGGTGAAAACTTGAAGCAGCCCCCGAACGGCCCCGTGGGTGGCACCAACACCTCCCACGGGACCAACGTAACTCGTAGGAACTGACCCCGCATCCGCGGGTGTCCCGGTTTGAGAGTACGACGATAATTTGCTTATTTCCACACTTAGGCTTAAAAACATGGCGTTTGAGGGTGAGAACTCGAAACAGCCCCCGAACGGCCCCGTGGGTGGCACCAACACCTCCCACGGGACCAACGTAACTCGTAGGAACTAGCCCGCAGCCGCAGGTGTCCCGGTTTGAGAGTACGACGATAATTTGCTTATTTCCACACTTAGGCTTAAAAACATGGCGTTAGAGGGTGAGAACTCGAAACAACCCCCGAACGGCCCCGTGGGTGGCACCAACACCTCCCACGGGACCAACGTAACTCGTAGGAACTGACCCCGCAGCCGCGGGTGTCCCGGTTTGAGAGTACGACGTTAATTTGCTCATTTCCACACTTAGGCTTAAAAACATGGCGTTAGAGGATGAGAACTCGAAACAGCCCCCGAACGGCCCCGTGGGTGGCACCAACACCTCCCACGGGACCAACGTAACTCGTAGGAACTGACCCCGCAGCCGCGGGTGTCCCGGTTTGAGAGTACGACGGTAATTTTCTTATTTCGACACTTAGGCTTAACATGGCGTTAGAGGGTGATAACTCGAAACAGCCCCCGAACGGCCCCGTGGCTGGCACCAACACCTCCCACGGGACGAACGTAACTCGTAGGAACTGACCCCGCAGCCGCGGGTGTCCCGGTTTGAGAGTACGACGGTAATTTGCTTATTTCCACACTTAGGCTTAAAAACATGGTGTTAGAGGGTGAGAACTCGAAACAACCCCCGAACGGCCCCGTGGGTGGCACCAACACCTCCCACGGGACCAATGTAACTCGTAGGAACTGACCCCGCAGCCGCGGGTGTCCCGGTTTGAGAGTACGACGGTAATTTGCTTATTTCCACACTTAGGATTAACATGGCGTTAGAGGGTGAGAACTCGAAACAGCCCCCGAACGGCCCCGTGGGTGGCACCAACACCTCCCACGGGACCAACGTAACTCGTAGGAACTGACCCCGCATCCGCGGGTGTCACGATTTGAGAGTACGACGATAATTTGCTTATTTCCACACTTAGGCTTAAAAACATGGCGTTAGAGGGTGAGAACTCGAAACAGCCCCCGAACGGCCCCGTGGGTGGCACCAACACCTCCCACGGGACCAACGTAACTCGTAGGAACTGACCCCGCAGCCGCGGGTGTCCCGGTTTGAGATTACGACGATAATTTGCTTATTTCCACACTTAGGCTTAAAAACATGGCGTTAGAGGGTGAGAACTCGAAACAACCCCCGAACGGCCCCGTGGGTGGGACCAACACCTCCCACGGGACCAACGTAACTCGTAGGAACTGACCCCGCAGCCGCGGGTGTCCCGGTTTGAGAGTACGACGGTAATTTGCTTATTTCCACACTTAGGATTAACATGGCGTTAGAGGGTGAAAACTCGAAACAGCCCCCGAACGGCCCCGTGGGTGGCACCAACACCTCCCACGGGACCAACGTAACTCGTAGGAACTGACCCCGCAGCCGCGGGTGTCCCGGTTTGAGAGTACGACGATAATTTGCTTATTTCCACACTTAGGTTTAAAAACATGGCGTTAGAGAGTGAGAACTCGAAACAGCCCCCGAACGGTCCTGTGGGTGGCACCAACACCTCCCACGGGACCAACGTAACTCGTAGGAACTGACCCCTCAGCCGCGGGTGTCCCGGTTTGAGAGTACGACGGTAATTTGCTTATTTCGACACTTAGGCTTAACATGGCGTTAGAGGGTGATAACTCGAAACAGCCCCCGAACGGCCCCGTGGCTGGCACCAACACCTCCCACGGGACCAACGTAACTCGTAGGAACTGACCCCGCGGCCACGGGTGTCCCGGTTTGAGAGTACGACGGTAATTTGCTTATTTCCACACTTAGGCTTAAAAACATGGCGTTAGAGGGTGAGAACTCGAAACAGCCCCCGAACGGCCCCGTGGGGGGCACCAACACCTCCCACGGGACCAACGTAACTCGTAGGAACTGACCCCGCAGGCGCGGGTGTCCCGGTTTGAGAGTACGATGGTAATTTGCTTATTTCGACACTTAGGCTTAACATGGCGTTAGAGGGTGATAACTCGAAACAGCCCCCGAACGGCCCCGTGGGTGGCACCAACACCTCCCACGGGACCAACGTAACTCGTAGGAACTAACCCCGCAGCCGCGGGTGTCCCGGTTTGAGAGTACGACGGTAATTTGCTTATTTCCAAACTTAGGGTTAAAAACATGGCGTTAGAGGGTGAGAACTCGAAACAGCCCCCGAACGGCCCCGTGGGTGGCACCAACACCTCCCACGGGACCAACGTAACTCGTAGGAACTGACCCCGCAGCCGCGGGTGTCCCGATTTGAGAGTACGACGGTAATTTTCTTATTTCTACACTTAGGCTTAACATGGCGTTAGAGGGTGAAAACTTGAAGCAGCCCCCGAACGGCCCCGTGGGTGGCACCAACACCTCCCACGGGACCAACGTAACTCGTAGGAACTGACCCCGCATCCGCGGGTGTCCCGGTTTGAGAGTACGTCGATAATTTGCTTATTTCCACACTTAGGCTTAAAAACATGGCGTTTGAGGGTGAGAACTCGAAACAGCCCCCGAACGGCCCCGTGGGTGGCACCAACACCTCCCACGGGACCAACGTAACTCGTAGGAACTAGCCCGCAGCCGCAGGTGTCCCGGTTTGAGAGTACGACGATAATTTGCTTATTTCCACACTTAGGCTTAAAAACATGGCGTTAGAGGGTGAGAACTCGAAACAACCCCCGAACGGCCCCGTGGGTGGCACCAACACCTCCCACGGGACCAACGTAACTCGTAGGAACTGACCCCGCAGCCGCGGGTGTCCCGGTTTGAGAGTACGACGTTAATTTGCTCATTTCCACACTTAGGCTTAAAAACATGGCGTTAGAGGATGAGAACTCGAAACAGCCCCCGAACGGCCCCGTGGGTGGCACCAACACCTCCCACGGGACCAACGTAACTCGTAGGAACTGACCCCGCAGCCGCGGGTGTCCCGGTTTGAGAGTACGACGGTAATTTTCTTATTTCGACACTTAGGCTTAACATGGCGTTAGAGGGTGATAACTCGAAACAGCCCCCGAACGGCCCCGTGGCTGGCACCAACACCTCCCACGGGACGAACGTAACTCGTAGGAACTGACCCCGCAGCCGCGGGTGTCCCGGTTTGAGAGTACGACGGTAATTTGCTTATTTCCACACTTAGGCTTAAAAACATGGTGTTAGAGGGTGAGAACTCGAAACAACCCCCGAACGGCCCCGTGGGTGGCACCAACACCTCCCACGGGACCAACGTAACTCATAGGAACTGACCCCGCAGCCGCGGGTGTCCCGGTTTGAGAGTACGACGGTAATTTGCTTATTTCCACACTTAGGCTTAAAAACATGGCGTTAGAGGGTGAGAACTCGAAACAGCCCCCGAACGGCCCCGTGGGGGGCTCCAACACCTCCCACGGGACCAACGTAACTCGTAGGAACTGACCCCGCAGCCGCGGGTGTCCCGGTTTGAGAGTACGACGGTAATTTGCTTATTTCGACACTTAGGCTTAACATGGCGTTAGAGGGTGATAACTCGAAACAGCCCCCGAACGGCCCCGTGGGGGGCACCAACACCTCCCACGGGACCAACGTAACTTGTAGGAACTGACCCCGCAGCCGCGGGTGTCCCGGTTTGAGAGTACGACGGTAATTTGCTTATTTCCACACTTAGGGTTAAAAACATGGCGTTAGAGGGTGAGAACTCGAAACAGCCCCCGAACGGCCCCGTGGGTGGCACCAACACCTCCCACGGGACCAACGTAACTCGTAGGAACTGACCCCGCATCCGCGGGTGTCCCTGTTTGAGAGTACGACGGTAATTTTCTAATTTCTACACTTAGGCTTAACATGGCGTTAGAGGGTGAAAACTCGAAACAGCCCCCGAACGGCCCCGTGGGTGGCACCAACACCTCCCACGGGACCAACGTAACTCGTAGGAACTGACCCCGCAGCTGCGGGTGTCCCGGTTTGAGAGTACGACGGTAATTTGCTTATTTCGACACTTAGGCTTAACATGGCGTTAGAGGGTGATAACTCGAAACAGCCCCCGAACGGCCCCGTGGGTGGCACCAACACCTCCCACGGGACCAACGTAACTCATAGGAACTGACCCCGCAGCCGCGGGTGTCCCGGTTTGAGAGTACGACGGTAATTTGCTTATTTCCACACTTAGGCTTAAAAACAGGGCGTTAGAGGGTGAGAACTCGAAACAGCCCCCGAACGGCCCCGTGGGTGGCACCAACACCTCCCACGGGACCAACGTAACTCGTAGGAACTGACCCCGCATCCGCGGGTGTCACGGTTTGAGAGTACGACGATAATTTGCTTATTTCCACACTTAGGCTTAAAAACATGGCGTTAGAGGGTGAGAACTCGAAACAGCCCCCGAACGGCCCCGTGGGTGGCACCAACACCTCCCACAGGACCAACGTAACTCGTAGGAACTGGCCCGCAGCCGCGGGTGTCCCGGTTTGAGAGTACGACGATAATTTGCTTATTTCCACACTTAGGCTTAAAAACATGGCGTTAGAGGGTGAGAACTCGAAACAACCCCCGAACGGTCCTGTGGGTGGCACCAACACCTCCCACGGGACCAACGTAACTCGTAGGAACTGACCCCTCAGCCGCGGGTGTCCCGGTTTGAGAGTACGACGGTAATTTGCTTATTTCGACACTTAGGCTTAACATGGCGTTAGAGGGTGAAAACTCGAAACAGCCCCCGAACGGCCCCGTGGGTGGCACCAACACCTCCCACGGGACCAACGTAACTCGTAGGAACTGACCCCGCATCCGCGGGTGTCACGGTTTGAGAGTACGACGATAATTTGCTTATTTCCACACTTAGGCTTAAAAACATGGCGTTAGAGGGTGAGAACTCGAAACAGCCCCCGAACGGCCCCGTGGGTGGCACCAACACCTCCCACGGGACCAACGTAACTCGTAGGAACTGGCCCGCAGCCGCGGGTGTCCCGGTTTGAGAGTACGACGATAATTTGCTTATTTCCACACTTAGGCTTAAAAGCATGGCGTTAGAGGGTGAGAACTCGAAACAACCCCCGAACGGCCCCGTGGGTGGCACCAACACCTCCCACGGGACCAACGTAACTCGTAGGAACTGACCCCGCAGCCGCGGGTGTCCCGGTTTGAGAGTACGACGATAATTTGCTTATTTCCACACTTAGGCTTAAAAACATGGTGTTAGAGGGTGAGAACTCGAAACAACCCCCGAACGGCCCCGTGGGTGGGACCAACACCTCCCACGGGACCAACGTAACTCGTAGGAACTGACCCCGCAGCCGCGGGTGTCCCGGTTTGAGAGTACGACGGTAATTTGCTTATTTCCACACTTAGGATTAACATGGCGTTAGAGGGTGAAAACTCGAAACAGCCCCCGAACGGCCCCGTGGGTGGCACCAACACCTCCCACGGGACCAACGTAACTCGTAGGAACTGACCTCGCAGCCACGGGTGTCCCGGTTTGAGAGTACGACGATAATTTGCTTATTTCCACACTTAGGCTTAAAAACATGGCGTTAGAGAGTGAGAACTGGAAACAGCCCCCGAACGGTCCTGTGGGTGGCACCAACACCTCCCACGGGACCAACGTAACTCGTAGGAACTGACCCCTCAGCCGCGGGTGTCCCGGTTTGAGAGTACGACGGTAATTTGCTTATTTCGACACTTAGGCTTAACATGGCGTTAGAGGGTGATAACTCGAAACAGCCCCCGAACGGCCCCGTGGCTGGCACCAACACCTCCCACGGGACCAACGTAACTCGTAGGAACTGACCCCGCGGCCGCGGGTGTCCCGGTTTGAGAGTACGACGGTAATTTGCTTATTTCCACACTTAGGCTTAAAAACATGGCGTTAGAGGGTGAGAACTCGAAACAGCCCCCGAACGGCCCCGTGGGGGGCACCAACACCTCCCACGGGACCAACGTAACTCGTAGGAACTGACCCCGCAGGCGCGGGTGTCCCGGTTTGAGAGTACGACGGTAATTTGCTTATTTTGACACTTAGGCTTAACATGGCGTTAGAGGGTGATAACTCGAAACAGCCCCCGAACGGCCCCGTGGGTGGCACCAACACCTCCCACGGGACCAACGTAACTCGTAGGAACTGGCCCGCAGCCGCGGGTGTCCCGGTTTGAGAGTACGACGATAATTTGCTTATTTCCACACTTAGGCTTAAAAACATGGCGTTAGAGGGTGAGAACTCGAAACAACCCCCGAACGGCCCCGTGGGTGGCACCAACACCTCCCACGGGACCAACGTAACTCGTAGGAACTGACCCCGCAGCCGCGGGTGTCCCGATTTGAGAGTACGACGGTAATTTTCTTATTTCTACACTTAGGCTTAACATGGCGTTAGAGGGTGAAAACTCGAAGCAGCCCCCGAACGGCCCCGTGGGTGGCACCAACACCTCCCACGGGACCAACGTAACTCGTAGGAACTGGCCCGCAGCCGCGGGTGTCCCGGTTTGAGAGTACGACGATAATTTGCTTATTTCCACACTTAGGCTTAAAAACATGGCGTTTGAGGGTGAGAACTCGAAACAGCACCCGAACGGCCCCGTGGGTGGCACCAACACCTCCCACGGGACCAACGTAACTCGTAGGAACTGGCCCGCAGCCGCGGGTGTCCCGGTTTGAGAGTACGACGATAATTTGCTTATTTCCACACTTAGGCTTAAAAACATGGCGTTAGAGAGTGAGAACTGGAAACAGCCCCCGAACGGTCCTGTGGGTGGCACCAACACCTCCCACGGGACCAACGTAACTCGTAGGAACTGACCCCTCAGCCGCGGGTGTCCCGGTTTGAGAGTACGACGGTAATTTGCTTATTTCGACACTTAGGCTTAACATGGCGTTAGAGGGTGATAACTCGAAACAGCCCCCGAACGGCCCCGTGGGTGGCACCAACACCTCCCACGGGACCAACGTAACTCGTAGGAATTGACCCCGCAGCCGCGGGTGTCCCGGTTTGAGAGTACGACGGTAATTTCCTTATTTCCACACTTAGGCTTAAAAACATGGCGTTAGAGGATGAGAACTCGAAACAGCCCCCGAACGGCCCCGTGGGTGGCACCAACACCTCCCACGGGACCAACGTAACTCGTAGGAACTAACCCCGCAGCCGCGGGTGTCCCGGTTTGAGAGTACGACGGTAATTTTCTTATTTCGACACTTAGGCTTAACATGGCGTTAGAGGGTGATAACTCGAAACAGCCCCCGAACGGCCCCGTGGGTGGCACCAACACCTCCCACGGGACCAACGTAACTCGTAGGAACTGACCCCGCAGCCGCGGGTGTCCCGGTTTGAGAGTACGACGGTAATTTGCTTATTTCCACACTTAGGCTTAAAAACATGGCGTTAGAGGGTGAGAACTCGAAACAACCCCCGAACGGCCCCGTGGGTGGCACCAACACCTCCCACGGGACCAATGTATGTCGTAGGAACTGACCCCGCAGCCGCGGGTGTCCCGGTTTGAGAGTACGACGGTAATTTGCTTATTTCCAAACTTAGGATTAACATGGCGTTAGAGGGTGAAAACTCGAAACAGCCCCCGAACGGCCCCGTGGGTGGCACCAACACCTCCCACGGGACCAACGTAACTCGTAGGAACTGACCCCGCAGCCGCGGGTGTCCCGGTTTGAGAGTACGACGATAATTTGCTTATTTCCACACTTAGGCTTAAAAACATGGCGTTAGAGGGTGAGAAATCGAAACAACCCCCGAACGGTCCCGTGGGTGGCACCAACACCTCCCACGGGACCAACGTAACTCGTAGGAACTGACCCCGCGGCCGCGGGTGTCCTGGTTTGAGAGTACGACGGTAATTTGCTTATTTCCACACTTAGGCTTAAAAACATGGCGTTAGAGGGTGAGAACTCGAAACAGCCCCCGAACGGCCCCGTGGGGGGCACCAACACCTCCCACGGGACCAACGTAACTCGTAGGAACTGACCCCGCAGACGCGGGTGTCCCGGTTTGAGAGTACGACGGTAATTTGCTTATTTCGACACTTAGGCTTAACATGGCGTTAGAGGGTGATAACTCGAAACAGCCCCCGAACGGCCCCGTGGGGGGCACCAACACCTCCCACGGGACCAACGTAACTTGTAGGAACTGACCCCGCAGCCGCGGGTGTCCCGGTTTGAGAGTACGACGGTAATTTGCTTATTTCCACACTTAGGGTTAAAAACATGGCGTTAGAGGGTGAGAACTCAAAACAGCCCCCGAACGGCCCCGTGGGTGGCACCAACACCTCCAACGGGACCAACGTAACTCGTAGGAACTGACCCCGCATCCGCGGGTGTCCCGGTTTGAGAGTACGACGGTAATTTTCTAATTTCTACACTTAGGCTTAACATGGCGTTAGAGGGTGAAAACTCGAAGCAGCCCCCGAACGGCCCCGTGGGTGGCACCAACACCTCCCACGGGACCAACGTAACTCGTAGGAAATGACCCCGCAGCCGCGGGTGTCCCGGTTTGAGAGTACGACGGTAATTTGCTTATTTCGACACTTAGGCTTAACATGGCGTTAGAGGGTGATAACTCGAAACAGCCCCCGAACGGCCCCGTGGGTGGCACCAACACCTCCCACGGGACCAACGTAACTCGTAGGAACTGACCCCGCAGCCGCGGGTGTCCCGGTTTGAGAGTACGACGGTAATTTGCGTATTTCCACACTTAGGCTTAAAAACATGGCGTTAGAGGGTGAGAACTCGAAACAGCCCCCGAACGGCCCCGTGGGTGGCACCAACACCTCCCACGGGACCAACGTAACTCGTAGGAACTGACCCCGCATCCGCGGGTGTCACGGTTTGAGAGTACGACGATAATTTGCTTATTTCCACACTTAGGCTTAAAAACATGGCGTTAGAGGGTGAGAACTCGAAACAGCCCCCGAACGGCCCCGTGGGTGGCACCAACACCTCCCACGGGACCAATGTAACTCGTAGGAACTGGCCCGCAGCCGCGGGTGTCCCGGTTTGAGAGTACGACGATAATTTGCTTATTTCCATACTTAGGCTTAAAAACATGGCGTTAGAGGGTGAGAACTCGAAACAACCCCCGAACGGCCCCGTGGGTGGCACCAACACCTCCCACGGGACCAACGTAACTCGTAGGAACTGACCCCGCAGCCGCGGGTGTCCCGGTTTGAGAGTACGACGATAATTTGCTTATTTCCACACTTAGGCTTAAAAACATGGCGTTAGAGGGTGAGAACTCGAAACAACCCCTGAACGGCCCCGTGGGTGGGACCAACACCTCCCACGGGACGAACGTAACTCGTAGGAACTGACCCCGCAGCCGCGGGTGTCCCGGTTTGAGAGTACGACGGTAATTTGCTTATTTCCACACTTAGGATTAACATGGCGTTAGAGGGTGAAAACTCGAAACAGCCCCCGAACGGCCCCGTGGGTGGCACCAACACCTCCCACGGGACCAACGTAACTCGTAGGAACTGACCTCGCAGCCGCGGGTGTCCCGGTTTGAGAGTACGACGATAATTTGCTTATTTCCACACTTAGGCTTAAAAACATGGCGTTAGAGAGTGAGAACTGGAAACAGCCCCCGAACGGTCCTGTGGGTGGCACCAACACCTCCCACGGGACCAACGTAACTCGTAGGAACTGACCCCTCAGCCGCGGGTGTCCCGGTTTGAGAGTACGACGGTAATTTGCTTATTTCGACACTTAGGCTTAACATGGCGTTAGAGGGTGATAACTCGAAACAGCCCCCGAACGGCCCCGTGGCTGGCACCAACACCTCCCACGGGACCAACGTAACTCGTAGGAACTGACCCCGCGGCCGCGGGTGTCCCGGTTTGAGAGTACGACGGTAATTTGCTTATTTCCACACTTTGGCTTAAAAACATGGCGTTAGAGGGTGAGAACTCGAAACAGCCCCCGAACGGCCCCGTGGGGGGCACCAACACCTCCCACGGGACCAACGTAACTCGTAGGAACTGACCCCGCAGGCGCGGGTGTCCCGGTTTGAGAGTACGACGGTAATTTGCTTATTTTGACACTTAGGATTAACATGGCGTTAGAGGGTGATAACTCGAAACAGCCCCCGAACGGCCCCGTGGGTGGCACCAACACCTCCCACGGGACCAACGTAACTCATAGGAACTGACCCCGCAGCCGCGGGTGTCCCGGTTTGAGAGTACGACGGTAATTTGCTTATTTCCACACTTAGGGTTAAAAACATGGCGTTAGAGGGTGAGAACTCGAAACAGCCCCCGAAGGGCCCCGTGGGTGGCACCAACACCTCCCACGGGACCAACGTAACTCGTAGGAACTGACCCCGCAGCCGCGGGTGTCCCGATTTGAGAGTACGACGGTAATTTTCTTATTTCTACACTTAGGCTTAACATGGCGTTAGAGGGTGAAAACTCGAAGCAGCCCCCGAACGGCCCCGTGGGTGGCACCAACACCTCCCACGGGACCAACGTAACTCGTAGGAACTGACCCCGCATCCGCGGGTGTCACGGTTTGAGAGTACGACGATAATTTGCTTATTTCCACACTTAGGCTTAAAAACATGGCGTTTGAGGGTGAGAACTCGAAACAGCCCCCGAACGGCCCCGTGGGTTGCACCAACACCTCCCACGGGACCAACGTAACTCGTAGGAACTGGCCCGCAGCCGCGGGTGTCCCGGTTTGAGAGTACGACTATAATTTGCTTATTTCCACACTTAGGCTTAAAAACATGGCGTTAGAGGGTGAGAACTCGAAACAACCCCCGAACGGCCCCGTGGGTGGCACCAACACCTCCCACGGGACCAAAGTAACTTGTAGGAACTGACCCCGCAGCAGCGGGTGTCCCGGTTTGAGAGTACGACTGTAATTTGCTTATTTCCACACTTAGGCTTAAAAACATGGCGTTAGAGGATGAGAACTCGAAACAGCCCCCAAACGGCCCCGTGGGTGGCACCAACACCTCCCACGGGACCAACGTAACTCGTAGGAACTGACCCCGCAGCCGCGGGTGTCCCGGTTTGAGAGTACGACAGTAATTTTCTTATTTCGACACTTAGGCTTAACATGGCGTTAGAGGGTGATAACTCGAAACAACCCCCGAACGGCCCCGTGGCTGGCCCCAACACCTCCCACGGGACGAACGTAACTCGTAGGAACTGACCCCGCAGCCGCGGGTGTCCCGGTTTGAGAGTACGACGGTAATTTGCTCATTTCCACACTTAGGCTTAAAAACATGGCGTTAGAGGGTGAGAACTCGAAACAACCCCCGAACGGCCCCGTGGGTGGCACCAACACCTCCCACGGGACCAATGTAACTCGTAGGAACTGACCCCGCAGCCGCGGGTGTCCCGGTTTGAGAGTACGACGGTAATTTGCTTATTTCCACACTTAGGATTAACATGGCGTTAGAGGGTGAAAACTCGAAACAGCCCCCGAACGGCCCCGTGGGTGGCACCAACACCTCCCACGGGACCAACGTAACTCGTAGGAACTGACCTCGCTGCCGCGGGTGTCCCGGTTTGAGAGTACGACGATAATTTGCTTATTTCCACACTTAGGCTTAAAAACATGGCGTTAGAGGGTGAGAAATCGAAACAACCCCCGAACGGTCCCGTGGGTGGCACCAACACCTTCCACGGGACCAACGTAACTCGTAGGAACTGACCCCGCAGCCGCGGGTGTCCTGGTTTGAGAGTACGACGGTAATTTGCTTATTTCCACACTTAGGCTTAAAAACATGGCGTTAGAGGGTGAGAACTCGAAACAGCCCCCGAACGGCCCCGTGGGGGGCACCAACACCTTCCACGGGACCAACGTAACTCGTAGGAACTGACCCCGCAGCCGCGGGTGTCCCGGTTTGAGAGTACGACGGTAATTTGCTTATTTCGACACTTAGGCTTAACATGGCGTTAGAGGGTGATAACTCGAAACAGCCCCCGAACGGCCCCGTGGGTGGCACCAACACCTCCCACGGGACCAACGTAACTCGTAGGAACTGACCCCGCAGCCGCGGGTGTCCCGGTTTGAGAGTACGACGGTAATTTGCTTATTTCCACACTTAGGCTTAAAAACATGGCGTTAGAGGGTGAGAACTCGAAACAGCCCCCGAACGGCCCCGTGGGTGGCACCAACACCTCCCACGGGACCAACGTAACTCGTAGGAACTGACCCCGCATCCGCGGGTGTCACGGTTTGAGAGTACGACGATAATTTGCTTATTTCCACACTTAGGCTTAAAAACATGGCGTTAGAGGGTGAGAACTCGAAACAGCCCCCGAACGGCCCCGTGGGTGGCACCAACACCTCCCACGGGACCAACGTAACTCGTAGGAACTGACCCGCAGCCGCGGGTGTCCCGGTTTGAGAGTACGACGATAATTTTGCTTATTTCCACACTTAGGCTTAAAAACATGGCGTTAGAGGGTGAGAACTCGAAACAACCCCCGAACGGCCCGTGGGTGGCACCAACACCTCCCACGGGACCAACGTAACTCGTAGGAACTGACCCCGCAGCCGCGGGTGTCCCGGTTTGAGAGTACGACGGTAATTTGCTTATTTCCACACTTACGATTAACATGGCGTTAGAGGGTGAAAACTCGAAACAGCCCCCGAACGGCCCCGTGGGTGGCACCAACACCTCCCACGGGACCAACGTAACTTGTAGGAACTGACCCCGCAGCCGCGGGTGTCCCGGTTTGAGAGTACGACGATAATTTGCTTATTTCCACACTTAGGCTTAAAAACATGGCGTTAGAGGGTGAGAACTCGAAACAGCCCCCGAACGGCCCCGTGGGTGGCACCAACACCTCCCACGGGACCAACGTAACTCGTAGGAACTGACCCCGCAGCCGCGGGTGTCCCGGTTTGAGAGTACGACGGTAATTTGCTTATTTCTACACTTAGGCTTAAAAACATGGCGTTAGAGGGTGAGAACTCGAAACAGCCCCCGAACGGCCCCGTGGGTGGCACCAACACCTACCACGGGACCAACGTAACTCGTAGGAACTAACCCCGCAGCCGCGGGTGTCCCGGTTTGAGAGTACGACGGTAATTTGCTTATTTCCACACTTAGGCTTAAAAACATGGCGTTAGAGGGTGAGAACTCGAAACAGCCCCCGAACGGCCCCGTGGGTGGCACCAACACCTCCTACGGGACCAACGTAACTCGTAGGAACTGACCCCGCAGCCGCGGGTGTCACGGTTTGAGAGTACGACGATAATTTGCTTATTTCCACACTTAGGCTTAAAAACATGGCGTTTGATGGTGAGAACTCGAAACAGCCCCCGAACGGCCCCGTGGGTGGCACCAACACCTCCCACGGGACCAACGTAACTCGTAGGAACTGACCCCGCAGCCGCGGGTGTCCCGGTTTGAGAGTACGACGATAATTTGCTTATTTCCTCACTCAGGCTTAAAAACATGGCGTTAAAGGGTGAGAACTCGAAACAGCCCCCGAACGGCCCCGTGGGTGGCACCAACACCTCCCACGGGACCAACGTAACTCGTAGGAACTGACCCCGCAGCCGCAGGTGTCCCGGTTTGAGAGTACGACGGTAGTTTGCTTATTTTCACACTTAGGCTTAACATGGCGTTAGAGGGTGAAAACTCGAAATAGCCCCCGAACGGACCCGTGGGTGGCACCAACACCTCCCACGGGACCAATGTAACTCGTAGGAACTGACCCCGCAGCCGCGGGTGTCCCGGTTTGAGAGTACGACGATAATTTGCTTATTTCCCCACTTAGGCTTAAAAACATGGTGTTAGGGAGTGAGAACTCGAAACAGCCCCCGAACGGCCCCGTGGGTGGCACCAACACCTCCCACGGGACCAACGTAACTCGTAGGAACTCACCCCGCAGCCGCGGGTGTCCCGGTTTGAGAGTACGACGGTAATTTGCTTATTTTCACACTTAGGCTTAAAAACATGGCGTTAGAGGGTGAGAACTCGAAACAGCCCCCGAACGGCCCCGTGGGTGGCACCAACACCTCCCACGGGACCAACGTAACTCGTAGGAACTGACCCCGCAGCCGCGGGTGTCCCGGTTTGAGAGTATGACGGTAATTTGCTTATTTAGACACTTAGGCTTAACATGGCGTTAGAGGGTGATAACTCGAAACAGCCCCCGAACGGCCCCGTGGGTGGCACCAACACCTCCCACGGGACCAACGTAACTCGTAGGAACTGACCCCGCAGCCGCGGGTGTCCCGGTTTGAGAGTACGACGGTAATTTGCTTATTTCCACACTTAGGCTTAAAAACATGGCGTTAGAGGGTGAGAACTCGAAACAGCCCCCGAACGGCCCCGTGGGTGGCACCAACACCTCCCACGGGACCAACGTAACTCGTAGGAACTGACCCCGCAGCCGCGGGTGTCCCGGTTTGAGAGTACGACAGAAAATTTGCTTATTTCCACACTTAGGCTTAAAAACATGGTGTTAGAGGGTGAGAACTCGAAACAGCCCCCGAACGGCCCCGTGGGTGGCACCAACACCTCCCACGGGACCAACGTAACTCGTAGGAACTGACCCCGCAGCCGCGGGTGTCCCGGTTTGAGAGTACGACGGTAATTTGCTTATTTTCACACTTAGGCTTAAAAACATGGCGTTAGAGGGTGAGAACTCGAAACAGCCCCCGAACGGCCCCGTGGGTGGCACCAACACCTCCCACGGGACCAACGTAACTCGTAGGAACTGACCCCGCAGCCGCGGGTGTCCCGGTTTGAGAGTACGACGGTAATTTTCTTATTTCGACACTTAGGCTTAACATGGCGTTAGAGGGTGATAACTCGAAACAGCCCCCGAACGGCCCCGTGGGTGGCACCAACACCTCCCACGGGACCAACGTAACTCGTAGGAACTGACCCCGCAGCCGCGGGTGTCCCGGTTTGAGAGTACGACGGTAATTTGCTTATTTCCACACTTAGGCTTAAAAACATGGCGTTAGAGGGTGAGAACTCGAAACAGCCCCCGAACGGCCCCGTGGGTGGCACCAACACCTCCCACGGGACCAACGTAACTCGTAGGAACTGACCCCGCAGCCGCGGGTGTCCCGGTTTGAGAGTACGACGATAATTTGCTTATTTCTACACTTAGGCTTAAAAACATGGCGTTAGAGGGTGATAACTCGAAACAGCCCCCGAACGGCCCCGTGGGTGGCACCAACACCTCCCACGGGACCAACGTAACTCGTAGGAACTGACCCCGCAGCCGCGGGTGTCACGGTTTGAGAGTATGACGATAATTTGATTATTTCCACACTTAGGCTTAAAAACATGGCGTTAGAGGGTGAGAACTCGAAACAGACCCCGAACGGCCCCGTGGGTGGCACCAACACCTCCCACGGGACCAACGTAACTCGTAGGAACCGACCCCGCAGCCGCGGGTGTCCCGGTTTGAGAGTACGACGATAATTTGCTTATTTCAACACTTAGGCTTAAAAACATGGCGTTAGAGGGTGAGAACTCGAAACAACCCCCGAACGGCCCGTGGGTGGCACCAACACCTCCCACGGGACCAACGTAACTCGTAGGAACTGACCCCGCAGCCGCGGGTGTCCCGGTTTGAGAGTACGACGGTAATTTGCTTATTTCCACACTTACGATTAACATGGCGTTAGAGGGTGAAAACTCGAAACAGCCCCCGAACGGCCCCGTGGGTGGCACCAACACCTCCCACGGGACCAACGTAACTCGTAGGAACTGACCCCGCGGCCGCGGGTGTCCCGGTTTGAGAGTACGACGGTAATTTGCTTATTTCCACACTTAGGATTAACATGGCGTTAGAGGGTGAAAACTCGAAACAGCCCCCGAACGGCCCCGTGGGTGGCACCAACACCTCCCACGGGACCAACGTAACTTGTAGGAACTGACCCCGCAGCCGCGGGTGTCCCGGTTTGAGAGTACGACGATAATTTGCTTATTTCCACACTTAGGCTTAAAAACATGGCGTTAGAGGGTGAGAACTCGAAACAGCCCCCGAACGGCCCCGTGGGTGGCACCAACACCTCCCACGGGACCAACGTAACTCGTAGGAACTGACCCCGCAGCCGCGGGTGTCCCGGTTTGAGAGTACGACGGTAATTTGCTTATTTCTACACTTAGGCTTAAAAACATGGCGTTAGAGGGTCAGAACTCGAAACAGCCCCCGAACGGCCCCGTGGGTGGCTCCAACACCTCCCACGGGACCAACGTAACTCGTAGGAACTGACCCCGCAGCCGCGGGTGTCCCGGTTTGAGAGTACGACGTTAATTTGCTTATTTCGACACTTAGGCTTAACATGGCGTTAGAGGATGATAACTCGAAACAACCACCGAACGGCCCCGTGGGTGGCACCAACACCTCCCACGGGACCAACGTAACTCGTAGGACTGACCCCGCAGCCGCGGGTGTCCCGGTTTGAGAGTACGACGGTAATTTGCTTATTTCCACACTTAGGATTAACATCGCGTTAGAGGGTGAAAACTCGAAACAGCCTCCGAACGGCCCCGTGGGTGGCACCAACACCTCCCACGGGACCAACGTAACTCGTAGGAACTGTCCCCACAGCCGCGGGTGTCCTGGTTTGAGAGTATGACGATAATTTGCTTATTTCCACACTTAGGCTTAAAAACATGGCGTTAGAGGGTGAGAACTCGAAACAGCCCCAGAACGGCCCCGTGGGTGGCACCAACACCTCCCACGGGACCAACGTAACTCGTAGGAACTGACCCCGCAGCCGCGGGTGTCCCGGTTTGAGAGTACGACGGTAATTTGCTTATTTCCACACTTAGGCTTAAAAACATGGCGTTAGAGGGTGAGAACTCGAAACAGCCCCCGAACGGCCCCGTGGGTGGCACCAACACCTCCCACGGGACCAACGTAACTCGTAGGAACTGACCCCGCAGCCGCGGGTGTCCCGGTTTGAGAGTACGACGGTAATTTGCTTATTTCCACACTTAGGATTAACATGGCGTTAGAGGGTGAAAACTCGAAACAGCCCCCGAACGGCCCCGTGGGTGGCACCAACACCTCCCACGGGACCAACGTAACTTGTAGGAACTGACCCCGCAGCCGCGGGTGTCCCGGTTTGAGAGTACAACGATAATTTGCTATTTCCACACTTAGGCTTAAAAACATGGCGTTAGAGGGTGAGAACTCGAAACAGCCCCCGAACGGTCCTGTGGGTGGCACCAACACCTCCCACGGGACCAACGTAACTCGTAAGAACTGACCCCACAGCCGCGGGTGTCCTGGTTTGAGAGTACGACGGTAATTTGCTTATTTCCACACTTAGGCTTAAAAACATGGCGTTAGAGGGTGAGAACTCGAAACAGCCCCCGAACGGCCCCGTGGGTGGCACCAACACCTCCCACGGGACCAACGTAACTCGTAGGAACTGACCCCGCAGCCGCGGGTGTCTCGGTTTGAGAGTACGACGGTAATTTGCTTATTTCAACACTTAGGCTTAACGTGGCGTTAGAGGGTGATAACTCGAAACAGCCCCCGAACGGCCCCGTGGGTGGCACCAACACCTCCCACGGGACCAACGTAACTCATAGGAACTGACCCCGCAGCCGCGGGTGTCCCGGTTTGAGAGTACGACGGTAATTTGCTTATTTCCACACTTAGGCTTAAAAACATGGCGTTAGAGGGTGAGAACTCGAAACAGCCGCCGAACGGCCCCTTGGGTGGCACCAACACCTCCCACGGGACCAACGTAACTCGTAGGAACTGACCCCGCAGCCGCGGGTGTCCCGGTTTGAGAGTACGACGGTAATTTGCTTATTTCCACACTTAGGCTTAAAAACATGGCGTTAGAGGGTGAGAACTCGAAACAGCCCCCGAACGGCCCCGTGGGTGGCACCAACACCTCCCACGGGACCAACGTAACTCGTAGGAACTGACCCCGCAGCCGCGGGTGTCCCGGTTTGAGAGTACGACGGTAATTTGCTTATTTCCACACTTAGGCTTAAAAACATGGCGTTAGAGGGTGAGAACTCGAAACAGCCCCCGAACGGCCCCGTGGGTGGCACCAACACCTCCCACGGGACCAACGTAACTCGTAGGAACTGACCCCGCAGCCGCGGGTGTCCCGGTTTGAGAGTACGACGGTAATTTGCTTATTTCCACACTTAGGATTAACATGGCGTTAGAGGGTGAAAACTCGAAACAGCCCCCGAACGGCCCCGTGGGTGGCACCAACACCTCCCACGGGACCAACGTAACTTGTAGGAACTGACCCCGCAGCCGCGGGTGTCCCGGTTTGAGAGTACGACGATAATTTGCTATTTCCACACTTAGGCTTAAAAACATGGCGTTAGAGGGTGAGAACTCGAAACAGCCCCCGAACGGTCCTGTGGGTGGCACCAACACCTCCCACGGGACCAACGTAACTCGTAGGAACTGACCCCACAGCCGCGGGTGTCCTGGTTTGAGAGTACGACGGTAATTTGCTTATTTCCACACTTAGGCTTAAAAACATGGCGTTAGAGGGTGAGAACTCGAAACAGCCCCCGAACGGCCCCGTGGGTGGCACCAACACCTCCCACGGGACCAACGTAACTCGTAGGAACTGACCCCGCAGCCGCGGGTGTCTCGGTTTGAGAGTACGACGGTAATTTGCTTATTTCGACACTTAGGCTTAACGTGGCGTTAGAGGGTGATAACTCGAAACAGCCCCCGAACGGCCCCGTGGGTGGCACCAACACCTCCCACGGGACCAACGTAACTCGTAGGAACTGACCCCGCAGCCGCGGGTGTCCCGGTTTGAGAGTACGACGGTAATTTGCTCATTTCCACACTTAGGCTTAAAAACATGGCGTTAGAGGGTGAGAACTCGAAACAACCCCCGAACGGCCCCGTGGGTGGCACCAACACCTCCCACGGGACCAATGTAACTCGTAGGAACTGACCCCGCAGCCGCGGGTGTCCCGGTTTGAGAGTACGACGGTAATTTGCTTATTTCCACACTTAGGATTAACATGGCGTTAGAGGGTGAAAACTCGAAACAGCCCCCGAACGGCCCCGTGGGTGGCACCAACACCTCCCACGGGACCAACGTAACTCGTAGGAACTGACCTCGCTGCCGCGGGTGTCCCGGTTTGAGAGTACGACGATAATTTGCTTATTTCCACACTTAGGCTTAAAAACATGGCGTTAGAGGGTGAGAAATCGAAACAACCCCCGAACGGTCCCGTGGGTGGCACCAACACCTTCCACGGGACCAACGTAACTCGTAGGAACTGACCCCGCAGCCGCGGGTGTCCTGGTTTGAGAGTACGACGGTAATTTGCTTATTTCCACACTTAGGCTTAAAAACATGGCGTTAGAGGGTGAGAACTCGAAACAGCCCCCGAACGGCCCCTTGGGGGGCACCAACACCTTCCACGGGACCAACGTAACTCGTAGGAACTGACCCCGCAGCCGCGGGTGTCCCGGTTTGAGAGTACGACGGTAATTTGCTTATTTCGACACTTAGGCTTAACATGGCGTTAGAGGGTGAGAACTCGAAACAGCCCCCGAACGGCCCCGTGGGTGGCACCAACACCTCCCACGGGACCAACGTAACTCGTAGGAACTGACCCCGTATCCGCGGGTGTCACGGTTTGACAGTACGACGATAATTTGCTTATTTCCACACTTAGGCTTAAAAACATGGCGTTAGAGGGTGAGAACTCGAAACAGCCCCCGAGCGGCCCCGTGGGTGGCACCAACACCTCCCACGGGACCAACGTAACTCGTAGGAACTGGCCCGCAGCCGCGGGTGTCCCGGTTTGAGAGTACGACGATAATTTGCTTATTTCCACACTTAGGCTTAAAAACATGGCGTTAGAGGGTGAGAACTCGAAACAACCCCCGAACGGCCCCGTGGGTGGCACCAACACCTCCCACGGGACCAACGTAACTCGTAGGAACTGACCCCGCATCCGCGGGTGTCCCGGTTTGAGAGTACGACGGTAATTTGCTTATTTCGACACTTAGGCTTAACATGGCGTTAGAGGGTGATAACTCGAAACAGCCCCCGAACGGCCCCGTGGGTGGCACCAACACCTCCCACGGGACCAACGTAACTCGTAGGAACTGACCCCGCAGCCGCGGGTGTCCCGGTTTGAGTGTACGACGGTAATTTGCTTATTTCCACACTTAGGCTTAAAAACATGGCGTTGGAGGGTGAGAACTCGAAACAGCCCCCGAACGGCCCCGTGGGTGGCACCAACACCTCCCACGGGACCAACGTAACTCGTAGGAACTGACCCCGCAGCCGCGGGTGTCCCGGTTTGAGAGTACGACGGTAATTTGCTTATTTCCACACTTAGGATTAACATGGCGTTAGAGGTTGAAAACTTGAAACAGCCCCCGAACGGCCCCGTGGGTGGCACCAACACCTCCCACGGGACCAACGTAACTCGTAGGAACTGACCCCGCAGCCGCGGGTGTCCCGGTTTGAGACTACGATGATAATTTGCTTATTTCCACACTTAGGCTTAAAAACATGGCGTTAGAGGGTGAGAAATCGAAACAACCCCCGAACGGTCCCGTGGGTGGCACCAACACCTCCCACGGGACCAACGTAACTCGTAGGAACTGACCCCACAGCCGCGGGTGTCCTGGTTTGAGAGTACGACGGTAATTTGCTTATTTCCACACTTAGGCTTAAAAACATGGCGTTAGAGGGTGAGAACTCGAAACAGCCCCCGAACGGCCCCGTGGGGGGCACCAACACCTCCCACGGGACCAACGTAACTCGTAGGAACTGACCCCGCAGACGCGGGTGTCCCAGTTTGAGAGTACGATGGTAATTTGCTTATTTCGACACTTAGGCTTAACATGGCGTTAGAGGGTGATAACTCGAAACAGCCCCCGAACGGCCCCGTGGGTGGCACCAACACCTCCCACGGGACCAACGTAACTCGTAGGAACTGACCGCACAGCCGCGGGTGTCCCGGTTTGAGAGTACGACGATAATTTGCTTATTTCCACACTTAGGCTTAAAAACATGGCGTTAGAGGGTGAGAACTCGAAACAGCCCCCGAACGGCCCCGTGGGGGGCACCAACACCTCCCACGGGACCAACGTAACTCGTAGGAACTGACCCCGCAGCCGCGGGTGTCCCAGTTTGAGAGTACGACGGTAATTTGCTTATTTCGACACTTAGGCTTAACATGGCGTTAGAGGGTGATAACTCGAAGCAGCCCCCGAACGGCCCCGTGGGTGGCACCAACACCTCCCACGGGACCAACGTAACTCGTAGGAACTCACCCCGTAGCCGTGGGTGTCCCGGTTTGAGAGTACGACGGTAATTTGCTTATTTCCACACTTAGGGTTTAAAACATGGCGTTAGAGGGTGAGAACTCGAAGCAGCCCCCGAACGGCCCCGTGGGTGGCACCAACACCTCCCACGGGACCAACGTAACTCATAGGAACTGACCCCGCAGCCGCGGGTGTCCCGGTTTGAGAGTACGACGGTAATTTTCTTATTTCTACACTTAGGCTTAACATGGCGTTAGAGGGTGAAAACTCGAAGCAGCCCCCGAACGGCCCCGTGGGTGGCACCAACACCTCCCACGGGACCAACGTAACTCGTAGGAACTGACCCCGCAGCCGCGGGTGTCCCGGTTTGAGAGTACGATGATAATTTGCTTATTTCGACACTTAGGCTTAATATGGCGTTAGAGGGTGATAACAATAAACAGCCCCCGAACGGCCCCGTGGGTGGCACCAACACCTCCCACGGGACCAACGTAACTCGTAGGAACTGACCCCGCAGCCGCGGGTGTCCCGGTTTGAGAGTACGACGGTAATTTGCTTATTTCCACACTTAGGCTTAAAAACATGGCGTTAGAGGGTGAGAACTCGAAACAGCCCCCGAACGGCCCCGTGGGTGGCACCAACACCTCCCACGGGACCAACGTAACTCGTAGGAACTGACCCCGCAGCCGCGTGTGTCCCGGTTTGAGAGTACGACGAAAATTTGCTTATTTCTACACTTAGGCTTAAAAACATGGTGTTAGAGGGTGAGAACTCGAAACAGCCCCCGAACGGCCCCGTGGGTGGCACCAACACCTCCCACGGGACCAACGTAACTCGTAGGAACTGACCCCGCAGCCGCGGGTGTCCCGGTTTGAGAGTACGACGGTAATTTGCTTATTTTCACACTTAGGCTTAAAAACATGGCGTTAGAGGGTGAGAACTCGAAACAGCCCCCGAACGGCCCCGTGGGTGGCACCAACACCTCCCACGGGACCAACGTAACTCGTAGGAACTGACCCCGCAGCCGCGGGTGTCCCGGTTTGAGAGTACGACGGTAATTTGCTTATTTCTACACTTAGGCTTAAAAACATGGCGTTAGAGGGTGAGAACTCGAAACAGCCCCCGAACGGCCCGTGGGTGGCTCCAACACCTCCCACGGGACCAACGTAACTCGTAGGAACTGACCCCGCAGCCGCGGGTGTCCCGGTTTGAGAGTACGACGGTAATTTGCTTATTTCGACACTTAGGCTTAACATGGCGTTAGAGGGTGATAACTCGAAACAACCATCGAACGGCCCCGTGGGTGGCACCAACACCTCCCACGGGACCAACGTAACTCGTAGGACTGACCCCGCAGCCGCGGGTGTCCCGGTTTGAGAGTACGACGGTAATTTGCTTATTTCCACACTTAGGATTAACATGGCGTTAGAGGGTGAAAACTCGAAACAGCCTCCGAACGGCCCCGTGGGTGGCACCAACACCTCCCACGGGACCAACGTAACTCGTAGGAACTGACCCCGCAGCCGCGGGTGTCCCGGTTTGAGAGTACGATGATAATTTGCTTATTTCGACACTTAGGCTTAATATGGCGTTAGAGGGTGATAACAATAAACAGCCCCCGAACGGCCCCGTGGGTGGCACCAACACCTCCCACGGGACCAACGTAACTCGTAGGAACTGACCCCGCAGCCGCGGGTGTCCCGGTTTGAGAGTACGACGGTAATTTGCTTATTTCCACACTTAGGCTTAAAAACATGGCGTTAGAGGGTGAGAACTCGAAACTGCCCCGGAACGGCCCCGTGGGTGGCACCAACACCTCCCACGGGACCAACGTAACTCGTAGGAACTGACCCCGCATCCGCGGGTGTCACGGTTTGAGAGTACGACGATAATTTGCTTATTTCCACACTTAGGCTTAAAAACAAGGCGTTAGACGATGAGAACTCGAAACAGCCCCCGAACGGCCCCGTGGGTGGCACCAACACCTCCCACGGGACCAACGTAACTCGTAGGAACTGACCCCGCAGCCGCGTGTGTCCCGGTTTGAGAGTACGACGAAAATTTGCTTATTTCTACACTTAGGCTTAAAAACATGGTGTTAGAGGGTGAGAACTCGAAACAGCCCCCGAACGGCCCCGTGGGTGGCACCAACACCTCCCACGGGACCAACGTAACTCGTAGGAACTGACCCCGCAGCCGCGGGTGTCCCGGTTTGAGAGTACGACGGTAATTTGCTTATTTTCACACTTAGGCTTAAAAACATGGCGTTAGAGGGTGAGAACTCGAAACAGCCCCCGAACGGCCCCGTGGGTGGCACCAACACCTCCCACGGGACCAACGTAACTCGTAGGAACGGACCCCGCAGCCGCGGGTGTCCCGGTTTGAGAGGACGACGGTAATTTGCTTATTTCTACACTTAGGCTTAAAAACATGGCGTTAGAGGGTGAGAACTCGAAACAGCCCCCGAACGGCCCGTGGGTGGCTCCAACACCTCCCACGGGACCAACGTAACTCGTAGGAACTGACCCCGTAGCCGCGGGTGTCCCGGTTTGAGAGTACGACGATAATTTGCTTATTTCCACACTTAGGCTTAACATGGCGTTAGAGGGTGATAACTCGAAACAACCACCGAACGGCCCCGTGGGTGGCACCAACACCTCCCACGGGACCAACGTAACTCGTAGGACTGACCCCGCAGCCGCGGGTGTCCCGGTTTGAGAGTACGACGGTAATTTGCTTATTTCCACACTTAGGATTAACATGGCGTTAGAGGGTGAAAACTCGAAACAGCCTCCGAACGGCCCCGTGGGTGGCACCAACACCTCCCACGGGACCAACGTAACTCGTAGGAACTGTCCCCACAGCCGCGGGTGTCCCGGTTTGAGAGTATGACAATAATTTGCTTATTTCCACACTTAGGCTTAAAAACATGGCGTTAGAGGGTGAGAACTCGAAACAGCCCCCGAACGGCCCCGTGGGTGGCACCAACACCTCCCACGGGACCAACGTAACTCGTAGGAACTGACCCCGCAGCCGCGGGTGTCCCGGTTTGAGAGTACGACGGTAATTTGCTTATTTCCACACTTAGGCTTAAAAACATGGCGTTAGAGGGTGAGAACTCGAAACAGCCCCCGAACGGCCCCGTGGGTGGCACCAACACCTCCCACGGGACCAACGTAACTCGTAGGAACTGACCCCGCAGCCGCGGGTGTCCCGGTTTGAGAGTACGACGGTAATTTGCTTATTTCCACACTTAGGATTAACATGGCGTTAGAGGGTGAAAACTCGAAACAGCCCCCGAACGGCCCCGTGGGTGGCACCAACACCTCCCACGGGACCAACGTAACTTGTAGGAACTGACCCCGCAGCCGCGGGTGTCCCGGTTTGAGAGTACGACGATAATTTGCTATTTCCACACTTAGGCTTAAAAACATGGCGTTAGAGGGTGAGAACTCGAAACAGCCCCCGAACGGTCCTGTGGGTGGCACCAACACCTCCCACGGGACCAACGTAACTCGTAGGAACTGACCCCACAGCCGCGGGTGTCCTGGTTTGAGAGTACGACGGTAATTTGCTTATTTCCACACTTAGGCTTAAAAACATGGCGTTAGAGGGTGAGAACTCGAAACAGCCCCCGAACGGCCCCGTGGGTGGCACAAACACCTCCCACGGGACCAACGTAACTCGTAGGAACTGACCCCGCAGCCGCGGGTGTCTCGGTTTGAGAGTACGACGGTAATTTGCTTATTTCGACACTTAGGCTTAACGTGGCGTTAGAGGGTGATAACTCGAAACAGCCCCCGAACGGCCCCGTGGGTGGCACCAACACCTCCCACGGGACCAACGTAACTCATAGGAACTGACCCCGCAGCCGCGGGTGTCCCGGTTTGAGAGTACGACGGTAATTTGCTTATTTCCACACTTAGGCTTAAAAACATGGCGTTAGAGGGTGAGAACTCGAAACAGCCCCCGAACGGCCCCGTGGGTGGCACCAACACCTCCCACGGGACCAACGTAACTCGTAGGAACTGACCCCGCATCCGCGGGTGTCACGGTTTGAGAGTACGACGATAATTTGCTTATTTCCACACTTAGGCTTAAAAACAAGGCGTTAGACGATGAGAACTCGAAACAGCCCCCGAACGGCCCCGTGGGTGGCACCAACACCTCCCACGGGACCAACGTAACTCGTAGGAACTGACCCCGCAGCCGCGTGTGTCCCGGTTTGAGAGTACGACGAAAATTTGCTTATTTCTACACTTAGGCTTAAAAACATGGTGTTAGAGGGTGAGAACTCGAAACAGCCCCCGAACGGCCCCGTGGGTGGCACCAACACCTTCCACGGGACCAACGTAACTCGTAGGAACTGACCCCGCAGCCGCGGGTGTCCCGGTTTGAGAGTACGACGGTAATTTGCTTATTTTCACACTTAGGCTTAAAAACATGGCGTTAGAGGGTGAGAACTCGAAACAGCCCCCGAACGGTCCTGTGGGTGGCACCAACACCTCCCACGGGACCAACGTAACTCGTAGGAACTGACCCCACAGCCGCGGGTGTCCTGGTTTGAGAGTACGACGGTAATTTGCTTATTTCCACACTTAGGCTTAAAAACATGGCGTTAGAGGGTGAGAACTCGAAACAGCCCCCGAACGGCCCCGTGGGTGGCACAAACACCTCCCACGGGACCAACGTAACTCGTAGGAACTGACCCCGCAGCCGCGGGTGTCCCGGTTTGAGAGTACGATGATAATTTGCTTATTTCGACACTTAGGCTTAATATGGCGTTAGAGGGTGATAACAATAAACAGCCCCCGAACGGCCCCGTGGGTGGCACCAACACCTCCCACGGGACCAACGTAACTCGTAGGAACTGACCCCGCAGCCGCGGGTGTCCCGGTTTGAGAGTACGACGGTAATTTGCTTATTTCCACACTTAGGCTTAAAAACATGGCGTTAGAGGGTGAGAACTCGAAACAGCCCCCGAACGGCCCCGTGGGTGGCACCAACACCTCCCACGGGACCAACGTAACTCGTAGGAACTGACCCCGCATCCGCGGGTGTCACGGTTTGAGAGTACGACGATAATTTGCTTATTTCCACACTTAGGCTTAAAAACAAGGCGTTAGACGATGAGAACTCGAAACAGCCCCCGAACGGCCCCGTGGGTGGCACCAACACCTCCCACGGGACCAACGTAACTCGTAGGAACTGACCCCGCAGCCGCGTGTGTCCCGGTTTGAGAGTACGACGAAAATTTGCTTATTTCTACACTTAGGCTTAAAAACATGGTGTTAGAGGGTGAGAACTCGAAACAGCCCCCGAACGGCCCCGTGGGTGGCACCAACACCTCCCACGGGACCAACGTAACTCGTAGGAACTGACCCCGCAGCCGCGGGTGTCCCGGTTTGAGAGTACGACGGTAATTTGCTTATTTTCACACTTAGGCTTAAAAACATGGCGTTAGAGGGTGAGAACTCGAAACAGCCCCCGAACGGCCCCGTGGGTGGCACCAACACCTCCCACGGGACCAACGTAACTCGTAGGAACTGACCCCGCAGCCGCGGGTGTCCCGGTTTGAGAGTACGACGGTAATTTGCTTATTTCTACACTTAGGCTTAAAAACATGGCGTTAGAGGGTGAGAACTCGAAACAGCCCCCGAACGGCCCGTGGGTGGCTCCAACACCTCCCACGGGACCAACGTAACTCGTAGGAACTGACCCCGCAGCCGCGGGTGTCCCGGTTTGAGAGTACGACGGTAATTTGCTTATTTCGACACTTAGGCTTAACATGGCGTTAGAGGGTGATAACTCGAAACAACCATCGAACGGCCCCGTGGGTGGCACCAACACCTCCCACGGGACCAACGTAACTCGTAGGACTGACCCCGCAGCCGCGGGTGTCCCGGTTTGAGAGTACGACGGTAATTTGCTTATTTCCACACTTAGGATTAACATGGCGTTAGAGGGTGAAAACTCGAAACAGCCTCCGAACGGCCCCGTGGGTGGCACCAACACCTCCCACGGGACCAACGTAACTCGTAGGAACTGACCCCGCAGCCGCGGGTGTCCCGGTTTGAGAGTACGATGATAATTTGCTTATTTCGACACTTAGGCTTAATATGGCGTTAGAGGGTGATAACAATAAACAGCCCCCGAACGGCCCCGTGGGTGGCACCAACACCTCCCACGGGACCAACGTAACTCGTAGGAACTGACCCCGCAGCCGCGGGTGTCCCGGTTTGAGAGTACGACGGTAATTTGCTTATTTCCACACTTAGGCTTAAAAACATGGCGTTAGAGGGTGAGAACTCGAAACTGCCCCGGAACGGCCCCGTGGGTGGCACCAACACCTCCCACGGGACCAACGTAACTCGTAGGAACTGACCCCGCATCCGCGGGTGTCACGGTTTGAGAGTACGACGATAATTTGCTTATTTCCACACTTAGGCTTAAAAACAAGGCGTTAGACGATGAGAACTCGAAACAGCCCCCGAACGGCCCCGTGGGTGGCACCAACACCTCCCACGGGACCAACGTAACTCGTAGGAACTGACCCCGCAGCCGCGTGTGTCCCGGTTTGAGAGTACGACGAAAATTTGCTTATTTCTACACTTAGGCTTAAAAACATGGTGTTAGAGGGTGAGAACTCGAAACAGCCCCCGAACGGCCCCGTGGGTGGCACCAACACCTCCCACGGGACCAACGTAACTCGTAGGAACTGACCCCGCAGCCGCGGGTGTCCCGGTTTGAGAGTACGACGGTAATTTGCTTATTTTCACACTTAGGCTTAAAAACATGGCGTTAGAGGGTGAGAACTCGAAACAGCCCCCGAACGGCCCCGTGGGTGGCACCAACACCTCCCACGGGACCAACGTAACTCGTAGGAACTGACCCCGCAGCCGCGGGTGTCCCGGTTTGAGAGGACGACGGTAATTTGCTTATTTCTACACTTAGGCTTAAAAACATGGCGTTAGAGGGTGAGAACTCGAAACAGCCCCCGAACGGCCCGTGGGTGGCTCCAACACCTCCCACGGGACCAACGTAACTCGTAGGAACTGACCCCGCAGCCACGGGTGTCCCGGTTTGAGAGTACGACGGTAATTTGCTTATTTCGACACTTAGGCTTAACATGGCGTTAGAGGGTGATAACTCGAAACAACCACCGAACGTCCCCGTGGGTGGCACCAACACCTCCCACGGGACCAACGTAACTCGTAGGACTGACCCCGCAGCCGCGGGTGTCCCGGTTTGAGAGTACGACGGTAATTTGCTTATTTCCACACTTAGGATTAACATGGCGTTAGAGGGTGAAAACTCGAAACAGCCTCCGAACGGCCCCGTGGGTGGCACCAACACCTCCCACGGGACCAACGTAACTCGTAGGAACTGTCCCCACAGCCGCGGGTGTCCCGGTTTGAGAGTATGACGATAATTTGCTTATTTCCACACTTAGGCTTAAAAACATGGCGTTAGAGGGTGAGAACTCGAAACAGCCCCCGAACGGCCCCGTGGGTGGCACCAACACCTCCCACGGGACCAACGTAACTCGTAGGAACTGACCCCGCAGCCGCGGGTGTCCCGGTTTGAGAGTACGACGGTAATTTGCTTATTTCCACACTTAGGCTTAAAAACATGGCGTTAGAGGGTGAGAACTCGAAACAGCCCCCGAACGGCCCCGTGGGTGGCACCAACACCTCCCACGGGACCAACGTAACTCGTAGGAACTGACCCCGCAGCCGCGGGTGTCCCGGTTTGAGAGTACGACGGTAATTTGCTTATTTCCACACTTAGGATTAACATGGCGTTAGAGGGTGAAAACTCGAAACAGCCCCCGAACGGCCCCGTGGGTGGCACCAACACCTCCCACGGGACCAACGTAACTTGTAGGAACTGACCCCGCAGCCGCGGGTGTCCCGGTTTGAGAGTACGACGATAATTTGCTATTTCCACACTTAGGCTTAAAAACATGGCGTTAGAGGGTGAGAACTCGAAACAGCCCCCGAACGGTCCTGTGGGTGGCACCAACACCTCCCACGGGACCAACGTAACTCGTAGGAACTGACCCCACAGCCGCGGGTGTCCTGGTTTGAGAGTACGACGGTAATTTGCTTATTTCCACACTTAGGCTTAAAAACATGGCGTTAGAGGGTGAGAACTCGAAACAGCCCCCGAACGGCCCCGTGGGTGGCACAAACACCTCCCACGGGACCAACGTAACTCGTAGGAACTGACCCCGCAGCCGCGGGTGTCTCGGTTTGAGAGTACGACGGTAATTTGCTTATTTCGACACTTAGGCTTAACGTGGCGTTAGAGGGTGATAACTCGAAACAGCCCCCGAACGGCCCCGTGGGTGGCACCAACACCTCCCACGGGACCAACGTAACTCATAGGAACTGACCCCGCAGCCGCGGGTGTCCCGGTTTGAGAGTACGACGGTAATTTGCTTATTTCCACACTTAGGCTTAAAAACATGGCGTTAGAGGGTGAGAACTCGAAACAGCCGCCGAACGGCCCCTTGGGTGGCACCAACACCTCCCACGGGACCAACGTAACTCGTAGGAACTGACCCCGCAGCCGCGGGTGTCCCGGTTTGAGAGTACGACGGTAATTTTCTTATTTCTACACTTAGGCTTAACATGGCGTTAGAGGGTGAAAACTCGAAGCAGCCCCCGAACGGCCCCGTGGGTGGCACCAACACCTCCCACGGGACCAACGTAACTCGTAGGAACTGACCCCGCAGCCGCGGGTGTCCCGGTTTGAGAGTACGACGGTAATTTGCTTATTTCGACACTTAGGCTTAACATGGCGTTAGAGGGTGAGAACTCGAAACAGCCCCCGAACGGCCCCGTGGGTGGCACCAACACCTCCCACGGGACCAACGTAACTCGTAGGAACTGACCCCGTATCCGCGGGTGTCACGGTTTGAGAGTACGACGATAATTTGCTTATTTCCACACTTAGGCTTAAAAACATGGCGTTAGAGGGTGAGAACTCGAAACAGCCCCCGAGCGGCCCCGTGGGTGGCACCAACACCTCCCACGGGACCAACGTAACTCGTAGGAACTGGCCCGCAGCCGCGGGTGTCCCGGTTTGAGAGTACGACGATAATTTGCTTATTTCCACACTTAGGCTTAAAAACATGGCGTTAGAGGGTGAGAACTCGAAACAACCCCCGAACAGCCCCGTGGGTGGCACCAACACCTCCCACGGGACCAACGTAACTCGTAGGAACTGACCCCGCATCCGCGGGTGTCCCGGTTTGAGAGTACGACGGTAATTTGCTTATTTCGACACTTAGGCTTAACATGGCGTTAGAGGGTGATAACTCGAAACAGCCCCCGAACGGCCCCGTGGGTGGCACCAACACCTCCCACGGGACCAACGTAACTCGTAGGAACTGACCCCGCAGCCGCGTGTGTCCCGGTTTGAGAGTACGACGAAAATTTGCTTATTTCTACACTTAGGCTTAAAAACATGGTGTTAGAGGGTGAGAACTCGAAACAGCCCCCGAACGGCCCCGTGGGTGGCACCAACACCTCCCACGGGACCAACGTAACTCGTAGGAACTGACCCCGCAGCCGCGGGTGTCCCGGTTTGAGAGTACGACGGTAATTTGCTTATTTTCACACTTAGGCTTAAAAACATGGCGTTAGAGGGTGAGAACTCGAAACAGCCCCCGAACGGCCCCGTGGGTGGCACCAACACCTCCCACGGGACCAACGTAACTCGTAGGAACTGACCCCGCAGCCGCGGGTGTCCCGGTTTGAGAGGACGACGGTAATTTGCTTATTTCTACACTTAGGCTTAAAAACATGGCGTTAGAGGGTGAGAACTCGAAACAGCCCCCGAACGGCCCGTGGGTGGCTCCAACACCTCCCACGGGACCAACGTAACTCGTAGGAACTGACCCCGCAGCCGCGGGTGTCCCGGTTTGAGAGTACGACGGTAATTTGCTTATTTCGACACTTAGGCTTAACATGGCGTTAGAGGGTGATAACTCGAAACAACCACCGAACGGCCCCGTGGGTGGCACCAACACCTCCCACGGGACCAACGTAACTCGTAGGACTGACCCCGCAGCCGCGGGTGTCCCGGTTTGAGAGTACGACGGTAATTTGCTTATTTCCACACTTAGGATTAACATGGCGTTAGAGGGTGAAAACTCGAAACAGCCTCCGAACGGCCCCGTGGGTGGCACCAACACCTCCCACGGGACCAACGTAACTCGTAGGAACTGTCCCCACAGCCGCGGGTGTCCCGGTTTGAGAGTATGACGATAATTTGCTTATTTCCACACTTAGGCTTAAAAACATGGCGTTAGAGGGTGAGAACTCGAAACAGCCCCCGAACGGCCCCGTGGGTGGCACCAACACCTCCCACGGGACCAACGTAACTCGTAGGAACTGACCCCGCAGCCGCGGGTGTCCCGGTTTGAGAGTACGACGGTAATTTGCTTATTTCCACACTTAGGCTTAAAAACATGGCGTTAGAGGGTGAGAACTCGAAACAGCCCCCGAACGGCCCCGTGGGTGGCACCAACACCTCCCACGGGACCAACGTAACTCGTAGGAACTGACCCCGCAGCCGCGGGTGTCCCGGTTTGAGAGTACGACGGTAATTTGCTTATTTCCACACTTAGGATTAACATGGCGTTAGAGGGTGAAAACTCGAAACAGCCCCCGAACGGCCCCGTGGGTGGCACCAACACCTCCCACGGGACCAACGTAACTTGTAGGAACTGACCCCGCAGCCGCGGGTGTCCCGGTTTGAGAGTACGACGATAATTTGCTATTTCTACACTTAGGCTTAAAAACATGGCGTTAGAGGGTGAGAACTCGAAACAGCCCCCGAACGGTCCTGTGGGTGGCACCAACACCTCCCACGGGACCAACGTAACTCGTAGGAACTGACCCCACAGCCGCGGGTGTCCTGGTTTGAGAGTACGACGGTAATTTGCTTATTTCCACACTTAGGCTTAAAAACATGGCGTTAGAGGGTGAGAACTCGAAACAGCCCCCGAACGGCCCCGTGGGTGGCACAAACACCTCCCACGGGACCAACGTAACTCGTAGGAACTGACCCCGCAGCCGCGGGTGTCTCGGTTTGAGAGTACGACGGTAATTTGCTTATTTCGACACTTAGGCTTAACGTGGCGTTAGAGGGTGATAACTCGAAACAGCCCCCGAACGGCCCCGTGGGTGGCACCAACACCTCCCACGGGACCAACGTAACTCATAGGAACTGACCCCGCAGCCGCGGGTGTCCCGGTTTGAGAGTACGACGGTAATTTGCTTATTTCCACACTTAGGCTTAAAAACATGGCGTTAGAGGGTGAGAACTCGAAACAGCCGCCGAACGGCCCCTTGGGTGGCACCAACACCTCCCACGGGACCAACGTAACTCGTAGGAACTGACCCCGCAGCCGCGGGTGTCCCGGTTTGAGAGTACGACGGTAATTTTCTTATTTCTACACTTAGGCTTAACATGGCGTTAGAGGGTGAAAACTCGAAGCAGCCCCCGAACGGCCCCGTGGGTGGCACCAACACCTCCCACGGGACCAACGTAACTCGTAGGAACTGACCCCGCAGCCGCGGGTGTCCCGGTTTGAGAGTACGACGGTAATTTGCTTATTTCGACACTTAGGCTTAACATGGCGTTAGAGGGTGAGAACTCGAAACAGCACCCGAACGGCCCCGTGGGTGGCACCAACACCTCCCACGGGACCAACGTAACTCGTAGGAACTGACCCCGTATCCGCGGGTGTCACGGTTTGAGAGTACGACGATAATTTGCTTATTTCCACACTTAGGCTTAAAAACATGGCGTTAGAGGGTGAGAACTCGAAACAGCCCCCGAGCGGCCCCGTGGGTGGCACCAACACCTCCCACGGGACCAACGTAACTCGTAGGAACTGGCCCGCAGCCGCGGGTGTCCCGGTTTGAGAGTACGACGATAATTTGCTTATTTCCACACTTAGGCTTAAAAACATGGCGTTAGAGGGTGAGAACTCGAAACAACCCCCGAACAGCCCCGTGGGTGGCACCAACACCTCCCACGGGACCAACGTAACTCGTAGGAACTGACCCCGCATCCGCGGGTGTCCCGGTTTGAGTGTACGACGGTAATTTGCTTATTTCCACACTTAGGCTTAAAAACATGGCGTTGGAGGGTGAGAACTCGAAACAGCCCCCGAACGGCCCCGTGGGTGGCACCAACACCTCCCACGGGACCAACGTAACTCGTAGGAACTGACCCCGCAGCCGCGGGTGTCCCGGTTTGAGAGTACGACGGTAATTTGCTTATTTCCACACTTAGGATCAACATGGCGTTAGAGGTTGAAAACTTGAAACAGCCCCCGAACGGCCCCGTGGGTGGCACCAACACCTCCCACGGGACCAACGTAACTCGTAGGAACTGACCCCGCAGCCGCGGGTGTCCCGGTTTGAGAGTACGATGATAATTTGCTTATTTCCACACTTAGGCTTAAAAACATGGCGTTAGAGGGTGAGAAATCGAAACAACCCCCGAACGGTCCCGTGGGTGGCACCAACACCTCCCACGGGACCAACGTAACTCGTAGGAACTGACCCCACAGCCGCGGGTGTCCTGGTTTGTGAGTACGACGGTAATTTGCTTATTTCCACACTTAGGCTTAAAAACATGGCGTTAGAGGGTGAGAACTCGAAACAGCCCCCGAACGGCCCCGTGGGGGGCACCAACACCTCCCACGGGACCATCGTAACTCGTAGGAACTGACCCCGCAGCCGCGGGTGTCCCACTTTGAGAGTACGACGGTAATTTGCTTATTTCGACACTTAGGCTTAACATGGCGTTAGAGGGTGATAACTCGAAACAGCCCCCGAACGGCCCCGTGGGTGGCACCAACACCTCCCACGGGACCAACGTAACTCGTAGGAACTGTCCCCACAGCCGCGGGTGTCCCGGTTTGAGAGTACGACGATAATTTGCTTATTTCCACACTTAGGCTTAAAAACATGGCGTTAGAGGGTGAGAACTCGAAACAGCCCCCGAACGGCCCCGTGGGGGGCACCAACACCTCCCACGGGACCAACGTAACTCGTAGGAACTGACCCCGCAGCCGCGGGTGTCCCAGTTTGAGAGTACGACGGTAATTTGCTTATTTCGACACTTAGGCTTAACATGGCGTTAGAGGGTGATAACTCGAAGCAGCCCCCGAACGGCCCCGTGGGTGGCACCAACACCTCCCACGGGACCAACGTAACTCGTAGGAACTGACCCCGTAGCCGTGGGTGTCCCGGTTTGAGAGTACGACGGTAATTTGCTTATTTCCACACTTAGGGTTTAAAACATGGCGTTAGAGGGTGAGAACTCGAAGCAGCCCCCGAACGGCCCCGTGGGTGGCACCAACACCTCCCACGGGACCAACGTAACTCATAGGAACTGACCCCGCAGCCGCGGGTGTCCCGGTTTGAGAGTACGACGGTAATTTTCTTATTTCTACACTTAGGCTTAACATGGCGTTAGAGGGTGAAAACTCGAAGCAGCCCCCGAACGGCCCCGTGGGTGGCACCAACACCTCCCACGGGACCAACGTAACTCGTAGGAACTGACCCCGCAGCCGCGGGTGTCCCGGTTTGAGAGTACGATGATAATTTGCTTATTTCGACACTTAGGCTTAATATGGCGTTAGAGGGTGATAACAATAAACAGCCCCCGAACGGCCCCGTGGGTGGCACCAACACCTCCCACGGGACCAACGTAACTCGTAGGAACTGACCCCGCAGCCGCGGGTGTCCCGGTTTGAGAGTACGATGATAATTTGCTTATTTCCACACTTAGGCTTAATATGGCGTTAGAGGGTGATAACAATAAACAGCCCCCGAACGGCCCCGTGGGTGGCACCAACACCTCCCACGGGACCAACGTAACTCGTAGGAACTGACCCCGCAGCCGCGGGTGTCCCGGTTTGAGAGTACGACGGTAATTTGCTTATTTCCACACTTAGGCTTAAAAACATGGCGTTAGAGGGTGAGAACTCGAAACAGCCCCCGAACGGCCCCGTGGGTGGCACCAACACCTCCCACGGGACCAACGTAACTCGTAGGAACTGACCCCGCATCCGCGGGTGTCACGGTTTGAGAGTACGACGATAATTTGCTTATTTCCACACTTAGGCTTAAAAACAAGGCGTTAGACGATGAGAACTCGAAACAGCCCCCGAACGGCCCCGTGGGTGGCACCAACACCTCCCACGGGACCAACGTAACTCGTAGGAACTGACCCCGCAGCCGCGTGTGTCCCGGTTTGAGAGTACGACGAAAATTTGCTTATTTCCACACTTAGGCTTAAAAACATGGCGTTAGAGGGTGAGAACTCGAAACAGCCCCCGAACGGCCCCGTGGGTGGCACCAACACCTCCCACGGGACCAACGTAACTCGTAGGAACTGACCCCGCAGCCGCGGGTGTCCCGGTTTGAGAGTACGACGGTAATTTGCTTATTTTCACACTTAGGCTTAAAAACATGGCGTTAGAGGGTGAGAACTCGAAACAGCCCCCGAACGGCCCCGTGGGTGGCACCAACACCTCCCACGGGACCAACGTAACTCGTAGGAACTGACCCCGCAGCCGCGGGTGTCCCGGTTTGAGAGTACGACGGTAATTTGCTTATTTCGACACTTAGGCTTAAAAACATGGCGTTAGAGGGTGAGAACTCGAAACAGCCCCCGAACGGCCCCGTGGGTGGCACCAACACCTCCCACGGGACCAACGTAACTCGTAGGAACTGACCCCGCATCCGCGGGTGTCACGGTTTGAGAGTACGACGATAATTTGCTTATTTCCACACTTAGGCTTAAAAACAAGGCGTTAGACGATGAGAACTCGAAACAGCCCCCGAACGGCCCCGTGGGTGGCACCAACACCTCCCACGGGACCAACGTAACTCGTAGGAACTGACCCCGCAGCCGCGGGTGTCCCGGTTTGAGAGTACGACGGTAATTTGCTTATTTCGACACTTAGGCTTAACATGGCGTTAGAGGGTGATAACTCGAAACAGCCCCCGAACGGCCCCGTGGGTGGCACCAACACCTCCCACGGGACCAACGTAACTCGTAGGAACTGACCCCACAGCCGCGGGTGTCCCGGTTTGAGAGTACGACGATAATTTGCTTATTTCCACACTTAGGCTTAAAAACAAGGCGTTAGACGATGAGAACTCGAAACAGCCCCCGAACGGCCCCGTGGGTGGCACCAACACCTCCCACGGGACCAACGTAACTCGTAGGAACTTACCCCGCAGCCGCGGGTGTCCCGGTTTGAGAGTACGACGGTAATTTGCTTATTTCCACACTTAGGATTAACATGGCGTTAGAGGGTGAAAACTCGAAACAGCCCCCGAACGGCCCCGTGGGTGGCACCAACACCTCCCACGGGACCAACGTAACTCGTAGGAACTGACCCCGCAGCCGCGGGTGTCCCGGTTTGAGAGTACGACGGTAATTTGCTTATTTCCATACTTAGGATTAACATGGCGTTAGAGGTTGAAAACTCGAAACAGCCCCCGAACGGCCCCGTGGGTGGCACCAACACCTCCCACGGGACCAACGTAACTCGTAGGAACTGACCCCGCAGCCGCGGGTGTCCCGGTTTGAGAGTACGACGATAATTTGCTTATTTCCACACTTAGGCTTAAAAACATGGCGTTAGAGGGTGAGAAATCGAAACAACCCCCGAACGGTCCCGTGGGTGGCACTAACACCTCCCACGGGACCAACGTAACTCGTAGGAACTGACCCCGCAGCCGCGGGTGTCCTGGTTTGAGAGTACGACGGTAATTTGCTTATTTCCACACTTAGGCTTAAAAACATGGCGTTAGAGGGTGAGAAATCGAAACAGCCCCCGAACGGCCCCGTGGGGGGCACCAACACCTCCCACGGGACCAACGTAACTCGTAGGAACTGACCCCGCAGCCGCGGGTGTCCCGGTTTGAGAGTACGACGATAATTTGCTTATTTCCACACTTAGGCTTAAAAACATGGCGTTAGAGGGTGAGAAATCGAAACAACCCCCGAACGGTCCCGTGGGTGGCACTAACACCTCCCACGGGACCAACGTAACTCGTAGGAACTTACCCCGCAGCCGCGGGTGTCCCGGTTTGAGAGTACGACGGTAATTTGCTTATTTCCACACTTAGGCTTAAAAACATGGCGTTAGAGGGTGAGAACTCGAAACAGCCCCCGAACGGCCCCGTGGGTGGCACCAACACCTCCCACGGGACCAACGTAACTCATAGGAACTGACCCCGCAGCCGCGGGTGTCCCGGTTTGAGAGTACGACGGTAAATTTCTTATTTCTACACTTAGGCTTAACATGGCGTTAGAGGGTGAAAACTCGAAGCAGCCCCCGAACGGCCCCGTGGGTGGCACCAACACCTCCCACGGGACCAACGTAACTCGTAGGAACTGACCCCGCAGCCGCGGGTGTCCCGGTTTGAGAGTACGACGATAATTGCTTATTTCGACACTTAGGCTTAATATGGCGTTAGAGGGTGATAACAATAAACAGCCCCCGAACGGCCCCGTGGGTGGCACCAACACCTCCCACGGGACCAACGTAACTCGTAGGAACTGACCTCGCAGCCGCGGGTGTCCCGGTTTGAGAGTACGACGGTAATTTGCTTATTTCCACACTTAGGCTTAAAAACATGGCGTTAGAGGGTGAGAACTCGAAACTGCCCCGGAACGGCCCCGTGGGTGGCACCAACACCTCCCACGGGACCAACGTAACTCGTAGGAACTGACCCCGCATCCGCGGGTGTCACGGTTTGAGAGTACGACGATAATTTGCTTATTTCCACACTTAGGCTTAAAAACAAGGCGTTAGAGGGTGAGAACTCGAAACAGCCCCCGAACGGCCCCGTGGGTGGCACCAACACCTCCCACGGGACCAACGTAACTCGTAGGAACTGACCCCGCAGCCGCGTGTGTCCCGGTTTGAGAGTACGACGAAAATTTGCTTATTTCCACACTTAGGCTTAAAAACATGGTGTTAGAGGGTGAGAACTCGAAACAACCCCCGAACGGCCCCGTGGGTGGCACCAACACCTCCCACGGGACCAACGTAACTCGTAGGAACTGACCCCGCAGCCGCGGGTGTCCCGGTTTGAGAGTACGACGGTAATTTGCTTATTTTCACACTTAGGCTTAAAAACATGGCGTTAGAGGGTGAGAACTCGAAACAGCCCCCGAACGGCCCCGTGGGTGGCACCAACACCTCCCACGGGACCAACGTAACTCGTAGGAACTGACCCCGCAGCCGCGGGTGTCCCGGTTTGAGAGTACGACGGTAATTTGCTGATTTCGACACTTAGGCTTAACATGGCGTTAGAGGGTGATAACTCGAAACAGCCCCCGAACGGCCCCGTGGGTGGCACCAACACCTCCCACGGGACCAACGTAACTCGTAGGAACTGACCCCGCAGCCGCGGATGTCCCGGTTTGAGAGTACGACGGTAATTTGCTTATTTCCACACTTAGGCTTAAAAACATGGCGTTAGAGGGTGAGAACTCGAAACAGCCCCCGAACGGCCCCGTGGGTGGCACCAACACCTCCCACGGGACCAACGTAACTCGTAGGAACTGACCCCGCAGCCGCGGGTGTCCCGGTTTGAGAGTACGACGATAATTTGCTTATTTCCACACTTAGGCTTAAAAACATGGCGTTAGAGGGTGAGAACTCGAAACAGCCCCCGAACGGCCCCGTGGGTGGCACCAATACCTCCCACGGGACCAACGTAACTCGTAGGAACTGACCCCGCAGCCGCGGGTGTCCCGGTTTGAGAGTACGACGGTAATTTGCTTATTTCCACACTTAGGATTAACATGGCGTTAGAGGGTGAAAACTCGAAACAGCCCCCGAACGGCCCTGTGGGTGGCACCAACACCTCCCACGGGACCAACGTAACTCATAGGAACTGACCCCGCAGCCGCGGGTGTCCCGGTTTGAGAGTACGACGGTAATTTGTTTATTTCCACACTTAGGCTTAAAAACATGGCGTTAGAGGGTGAGAACTCGAAACAGCCCCCGAACGGCCCCGTGGGTGGCACCAACACCTCCCACGGGACCAACGTAACTCGTAGGAACTGACCCCGCATCCGCGGGTGTCCCGGTTTGAGAGTACGACGGGAATTTGCTCATTTCGATACTTAGGCTTAACATGGCGTTAGAGGGTGATAACTCGAAACAGCCCCCGAACGGCCCCGTGGGTGGCACCGACACCTCCCACGGGACCAACGTAACTCGTAGGAACTGACCCCACAGCCGCGGGTGTCCCGGTTAGAGAGTACGACGGTAATTTGCTTATTTCCACACTTAGGCTTAAAAACATGGCGTTAGAGGGTGAGAACTCGAAACAGCCCCCGAACGGCCCCGTGGGTGGCCCCAACACCTCCCACGGGACCAACGTAACTCGTAGGAACTGACCCCGGAGCCGCGGGTGTCCCGGTTTGAGAGTACGACGATAATTTGCTTATTTCCACACTTAGGCTTAAAAACATGGCGTTAGAGGGTGAGAACTCAAAACAGCCCCCGAACGGCCCCGTGGGTGGCACCAACACCTCCCACGGGACCAACGTAACTCGTAGGAACTGACCCCGCAGCCGCGGGTGTCCCGGTTTGAGAGTACGACGGTAATTTGCTTATTTCCACACTTAGGATTAACATGGCGTTAGAGGGTGAAAACTCGAAACAGCCCCCGAACGGCCCCGTGGGTGGCACCAACACCTCCCACGGGACCAACGTAACTCGTAGGAACTGACCCCGCAGCCGCGGGTGTCCCGGTTTGAGAGTACGACGATAATTTGCTTATTTCCACACTTTGGCTAAAAAACATGGCGTTAGAGGGTGAGAACTCGAAACAACCCCCGAACGGTCCCGTGGGTGGCACCAACACCTCCCACGGGACCAACGTAACTCGTAGGAACTGACCCCGCAGCCGCGGGTGTCCCGGTTTGAGAGTACGGCGGTAATTTGCTTATTTCCACCCTTGGGCTTAAAAACATGGCGTTAGAGGGTGAGAACTCGAAACAGCCCCCGAACGGCCCCGTGGGTGGCACCAACACCTCCCACGGGACCAACGTAACTCGTAGGAACTGACCCCGCAGCCGCGGGTGTCCCGGTTTGAGAGTACAACGGTAATTTGCTTATTTCCACACTTAGGCTTAAAAACATGGCGTTAGAGGGTGAGAACTCGAAACAGCCCCGAACGGCCCCGTGGGTGGCACCAACACCTCCCACGGGACCAACGTAACTCGTAGGAACTGACCCCGCATCCGCGGGTGTCCCGGTTTGAGAGTACGACGATAATTTGCTTATTTCCACACTTAGGCTTAAAAACATGGCGTTAGAGGGTGAGAACTCGAAACATCCCCCGAACGGCCCCGTGGGTGGCACCAACACCTCCCACGGGACCAACGTAACTCGTAGGAATTGACCCCGCAGCCGCGGGTGTCCCGGTTTGAGAGTACGACGATAATTTGCTTATTTCCACACTTAGGAATAACGTGGCGTTAGAGGGTGAAAACTCGAAACAGCCCCCGAACGGCCCCGTGGGTGGCACCAACACCTCCCACGGGACCAACGTAACTCGTAGGAACTGACCCCGCAGCCGCGGGTGTCCCGGTTTGAGAGTACGACGGTAATTTGCTTATTTCCACACTTAGGCTTAAAAACATGGCGTTAGAGGGTGAGAACTCGAAACAGCCCCCGAACGGCCCCGTGGGTGGCACCAACACCTCCCACGAGACCAACGTAACTCGTAGGAACTGACCCCGCAGCCGCGGGTGTCCCGGTTTGAGAGTACGACGGTAATTTGCTTATTTCGACACTTAGGCTTAAAAACATGGCGTTAGAGGGTGAGAACTCGAAACAGCCCCCGAACGGCCCCGTGGGTGGCACCAACACCTCCCACGGGACCAACGTAACTCGTAGGAACTGACCCCGCAGCCGCGGGTGTCCCGGTTTGAGAGTACGACGATAATTTGCTTATTTCCACACTTAGGCTTAAAAACATGGCGTTAGAGGGTGAGAACTCGAAACAGCCCCCGAACGGCCCCGTGGGTGGCACCAACACCTCCCACGGGACCAACGTAACTCGTAGGAACTGACCCCGCAGCCGCGGGTGTCCCGGTTTGAGAGTACGACGGTAATTTGCTTATTTCCACACTTAGGATTAACATGGCGTTAGAGGGTGAAAACTCGAAACAGCCCCCGAACGGCCCCGTGGGTGGCACCAACACCTCCCACGGGACCAACGTACCTCGTAGGAACTGACCCCGCAGCCGCGGGTGTCCCGGTTTGAGAGTACGATGATAATTTGCTAATTTCCACACTTTGGCTAAAAAACATGGCGTTAGAGGGTGAGAACTCGAAACAGCCCCGAACGGTCCCGTCGGTGGCACCAACACCTCCCACGGGACCAACGTAACTCGTAGGAACTGACCCCGCAGCCGCGGGTGTCCCAGTTTGAGAGTACGGCGGTAATTTTCTTATTTCCACACTTGGGCTTAAAAACATGGCGTTAGAGGGTGAGAACTCGAAACAGCCCCCGAACGGCCCCGTGGGTGGCACCAACACCTCCCACGGGACCAACGTAACTCGTAGGAACTGACCCCGCAGCCGCGGGTGTCCCAGTTTGAGAGTACGACGGTAATTTGCTTATTTCGATACTTAGGCTTAACATGGCGTTAGAGGGTGATAACTCGAAACAGCCCCCGAACGGCCCCGTGGGTGGCACCAACACCTCCCACGGGACCAACGTAACTCATAGGAACTGACCCCGCAGCCGCGGGTCTCCCGGTTTGAGAGTAGGACGGTAATTTGCTTATTTCCACACTTAGGCTTAAAAACATGGCGTTAGAGGGTGAGAACTCGAAACAGCCCCCGAACGGCCCCGTGGGTGGCACCAACACCTCCCACGGGACCAACGTAACTCGCAGGAACTGACCCCGCAGCCGCGGGTGTCCCGGTTTGAGAGTACGACGGTAATTTGCTTATTTCCACACTTTGGCTTAAAAACATGGCGTTAGAGGGTGAAAACTCGAAACTGCCCCCGAACGGCCCCGTGGGTGGCACCAACACCTCCCACGGGACCAACGTAACTCGTAGGAACTGACCCCGCAGCCGCGGGTGTCCCGGTTTGAGAGTACGACGGTAATTTGCTTATTTCCACACTTAGGCTTAAAAACATGGCGTTAGAGGGTGAGAACTCGAAACAGCCCCCGAACGGCCCCGTGGGTGGCACCAACACCTCCCACGGGACCAACGTAACTCGTAGGAACTGACCCCGCAGCCGCGGGTGTCCCGGTTTGAGAGTACGACGATAATTTGCTTATTTCCACACTTTGGCTAAAAAACATGGCGTTAGAGGGTGAGAACTCGAAACAACCCCCGAACGGTCCCGTGGGTGGCACCAACACCTCCCACGGGACCAACGTAACTCGTAGGAACTGACCCCGCAGCCGCGGGTGTCCCGGTTTGAGAGTACGGCGGTAATTTGCTTATTTCCACCCTTGGGCTTAAAAACATGGCGTTAGAGGGTGAGAACTCGAAACAGCCCCCGAACGGCCCCGTGGGTGGCACCAACACCTCCCACGGGACCAACGTAACTCGTAGGAACTGACCCCGCAGCCGCGGGTGTCCCGGTTTGAGAGTACAACGGTAATTTGCTTATTTCCACACTTAGGCTTAAAAACATGGCGTTAGAGGGTGAGAACTCGAAACAGCCCCGAACGGCCCCGTGGGTGGCACCAACACCTCCCACGGGACCAACGTAACTCGTAGGAACTGACCCCGCATCCGCGGGTGTCCCGGTTTGAGAGTACGACGATAATTTGCTTATTTCCACACTTAGGCTTAAAAACATGGCGTTAGAGGGTGAGAACTCGAAACAGCCCCCGAACGGCCCCGTGGGTGGCACCAACACCTCCCACGGGACCAACGTAACTCGTAGGAATTGACCCCGCAGCCGCGGGTGTCCCGGTTTGAGAGTACGACGATAATTTGCTTATTTCCACACTTAGGAATAACGTGGCGTTAGAGGGTGAAAACTCGAAACAGCCCCCGAACGGCCCCGTGGGTGGCACCAACACCTCCCACGGGACCAACGTAACTCGTAGGAACTGACCCCGCAGCCGCGGGTGTCCCGGTTTGAGAGTACGGCGGTAATTTGCTTATTTCCACCCTTGGGCTTAAAAACATGGCGTTAGAGGGTGAGAACTCGAAACAGCCCCCGAACGGCCCCGTGGGTGGCACCAACACCTCCCACGGGACCAACGTAACTCGTAGGAACTGACCCCGCAGCCGCGGGTGTCCCGGTTTGAGAGTACAACGGTAATTTGCTTATTTCCACACTTAGGCTTAAAAACATGGCGGTAGAGGGTGAGAACTCGAAACAGCCCCCGAACGGCCCCGTGGGTGGCACCAACACCTCCCACGGGACCAACGTAACTCATAGGAACTGACCCCGCAGCCGCGGGTCTCCCGGTTTGAGAGTAGGACGGTAATTTGCTTATTTCCACACTTAGGCTTAAAAACATGGCGTTAGAGGGTGAGAACTCGAAACAGCCCCCGAACGGCCCCGTGGGTGGCACCAACACCTCCCACGGGACCAACGTAACTCGCAGGAACTGACCCCGCAGCCGCGGGTGTCCCGGTTTGAGAGTACGACGGTAATTTGCTTATTTCCACACTTTGGCTTAAAAACATGGCGTTAGAGGGTGAAAACTCGAAACTGCCCCCGAACGGCCCCGTGGGTGGCACCAACACCTCCCACGGGACCAACGTAACTCGTAGGAACTGACCCCGCAGCCGCGGGTGTCCCGGTTTGAGAGTACGACGGTAATTTGCTTATTTCCACACTTAGGCTTAAAAACATGGCGTTAGAGGGTGAGAACTCGAAACAGCCCCCGAACGGCCCCGTGGGTGGCACCAACACCTCCCACGGGACCAACGTAACTCGTAGGAACTGACCCCGCAGCCGCGGGTGTCCCGGTTTGAGAGTACGACGATAATTTGCTTATTTCCACACTTTGGCTAAAAAACATGGCGTTAGAGGGTGAGAACTCGAAACAACCCCCGAACGGTCCCGTGGGTGGCACCAACACCTCCCACGGGACCAACGTAACTCGTAGGAACTGACCCCGCAGCCGCGGGTGTCCCGGTTTGAGAGTACGGCGGTAATTTGCTTATTTTCACCCTTGGGCTTAAAAACATGGCGTTAGAGGGTGAGAACTCGAAACAGCCCCCGAACGGCCCCGTGGGTGGCACCAACACCTCCCACGGGACCAACGTAACTCGTAGGAACTGACCCCGCAGCCGCGGGTGTCCCGGTTTGAGAGTACAACGGTAATTTGCTTATTTCCACACTTAGGCTTAAAAACATGGCGTTAGAGGGTGAGAACTCGAAACAGCCCCGAACGGCCCCGTGGGTGGCACCAACACCTCCCACGGGACCAACGTAACTCGTAGGAACTGACCCCGCATCCGCGGGTGTCCCGGTTTGAGAGTACGACGATAATTTGCTTATTTCCACACTTAGGCTTAAAAACATGGCGTTAGAGGGTGAGAACTCGAAACAGCCCCCGAACGGCCCCGTGGGTGGCACCAACACCTCCCACGGGACCAACGTAACTCGTAGGAATTGACCCCGCAGCCGCGGGTGTCCCGGTTTGAGAGTACGACGATAATTTGCTTATTTCCACACTTAGGAATAACGTGGCGTTAGAGGGTGAAAACTCGAAACAGCCCCCGAACGGCCCCGTGGGTGGCACCAACACCTCCCACGGGACCAACGTAACTCGTAGGAACTGACCCCGCAGCCGCGGGTGTCCCGGTTTGAGAGTACGACGGTAATTTGCTTATTTCCACACTTGGGCTTAAAAACATGGCGTTAGAGGGTGAGAACTCGAAACAGCCCCCGAACGGCCCCGTGGGTGGCACCAACACCTCCCACGAGACCAACGTAACTCGTAGGAACTGACCCCGCAGCCGCGGGTGTCCCGGTTTGAGAGTACGACGGTAATTTGCTTATTTCGACACTTAGGCTTAAAAACATGGCGTTAGAGGGTGAGAACTCGAAACAGCCCCCGAACGGCCCCGTGGGTGGCACCAACACCTCCCACGGGACCAACGTAACTCGTAGGAACTGACCCCGCAGCCGCGGGTGTCCCGGTTTGAGAGTACGACGATAATTTGCTTATTTCCACACTTAGGCTTAAAAACATGGCGTTAGAGGGTGAGAACTCGAAACAGCCCCCGAACGGCCCCGTGGGTGGCACCAACACCTCCCACGGGACCAACGTAACTCGTAGGAACTGACCCCGCAGCCGCGGGTGTCCCGGTTTGAGAGTACGACGGTAATTTGCTTATTTCCACACTTAGGATTAACATGGCGTTAGAGGGTGAAAACTCGAAACAGCCCCCGAACGGCCCCGTGGGTGGCACCAACACCTCCCACGGGACCAACGTACCTCGTAGGAACTGACCCCGCAGCCGCGGGTGTCCCGGTTTGAGAGTACGATGATAATTTGCTAATTTCCACACTTTGGCTAAAAAACATGGCGTTAGAGGGTGAGAACTCGAAACAGCCCCCGAACGGTCCCGTGGGTGGCACCAACACCTCCCACGGGACCAACGTAACTCGTAGGAACTGACCCCGCAGCCGCGGGTGTCCCAGTTTGAGAGTACGGCGGTAATTTTCTTATTTCCACACTTGGGCTTAAAAACATGGCGTTAGAGGGTGAGAACTCGAAACAGCCCCCGAACGGCCCCGTGGGTGGCACCAACACCTCCCACGGGACCAACGTAACTCGTAGGAACTGACCCCGCAGCCGCGGGTGTCCCAGTTTGAGAGTACGACGGTAATTTGCTTATTTCGATACTTAGGCTTAACATGGCGTTAGAGGGTGATAACTCGAAACAGCCCCCGAACGGCCCCGTGGGTGGCACCAACACCTCCCACGGGACCAACGTAACTCGTAGGAACTGACCCCGCAGCCGCGGGTGTCCCGGTTTGAGAGTACGACGGTAATTTGCTTATTTCCACACTTAGGCTTAAAAACATGGCGTTAGAGGGTGAGAACTCGAAACAGCCCCCGAACGGCCCCGTGGGTGGCACCAACACCTCCCACGGGACCAACGTAACTCATAGGAACTGACCCCGCAGCCGCGGGTGTCCCGGTTTGAGAGTACGACGGTAATTTTCTTATTTCTACACTTAGGCTTAACATGGCGTTAGAGGGTGAAAACTCGAAGCAGCCCCCGAACGGCCCCGTGGGTGGCACCAACACCTCCCACGGGACCAACGTAACTCGTAGGAACTGACCCCGCAGCCGCGGGTGTCCCGATTTGATAGTACGATGGTAATTTGCTTATTTCGACACTTAGGCTTAACATGGCGTTAGAGGGTGATAACTCGAAACAGCCCCCGAACGGCCTCGTGGGTGGCACCAACACCTCCCACGGGACCAACGTAACTCGTAGGAACTGACCCCGCAGCCGCGTGTGTCCCGGTTTGAGAGTACGACGGTAATTTGCTTATTTCCACACTTAGGCTTAAAAACATGGCGTTAGAGGGTGAGAACTCGAAACAGCCCCCGAACGGCCCTGTGGGTGGCACCAACACCTCCCACGGGACCAACGTAACTCGTAGGAACTGACCCCGGAGCCGCGGGTGTCCCGGTTTGAGAGTACGACGGTAATTTGCTTATTTCCACCCTTGGGGTTAAAAACATGGCGTTAGAGGGTGAGAACTCGAAACAGCCCCCGAACGGCCCCGTGGGTGGCACCAACACCTCCCACGGGACCAACGTAACTCGTAGGAACTGACCCCGCAGCCGCGGGTGTCCCGGTTTGAGAGTACGACGGTAATTTGCTTATTTCCACACTTAGGATTAACATGGCGTTAGAGGGTGAAAACTCGAAACAGCCCCCGAACGGCCCCGTGGGTGGCACCAACACCTCCCACGGGACCAACGTAACTCGTAGGAACTGACCCCGCAGCCGCGGGTGTCCCGGTTTGAGAGTACGACGATAATTTCCTTATTTCCACACTTTGGCTAAAAAACATGGCGTTAGAGGGTGAGAACTCGAAACAGCCCCCGAACGGTCCCGTGGGTGGCACCAACACCTCCCACGGGACCAACGTAACTCGTAGGAACTGACCCCGCAGCCGCGGGTGTCCCGGTTTGAGAGTACGGCGGTAATTTGCTTATTTCCACCCTTGGGGTTAAAAACATGGCGTTAGAGGGTGAGAACTCGAAACAGCCCCCGAACGGCCCCGTGGGTGGCACCAACACCTCCCACGGGACCAACGTAACTCGTAGGAACTGACCCCGCAGCCGCGGGTGTCCCGGTTTGAGAGTACGACGGTAATTTGCTTATTTCGACACTTAGGCTTAACATGACGTTAGAAGGTGATAACTCGAAACAGCCCCCGAACGGCCCCGTGGGTGGCACCAACACCTCCCACGGGACCAACGTAACTCGTAGGAACTGACCCCGCAGCCGCGGGTGTCCCGGTTTGAGAGTACAACGGTAATTTGCTTATTTCCACACTTAGGCTTAAAAACATGGCGTTAGAGGGTGAGAACTCGAAACAGCCCCCGAACGGCCCCGTGGGTGGCACCAACACCTCCCACGGGACCAACGTAACTCGTAGGAACTGACCCCGCAGCCGCGGGTGTCCCGGTTTGAGAGTACGACGATAATTTGCTTATTTCCACACTTAGGCTTAAAAACATGGCGTTAGAGGGTGAGAACTCGAAACAGCCCCCGAACGGCCCCGTGGGTGGCACCAACACCTCCCACGGGACCAACGTAACTCGTAGGAACTGACCCCGCAGCCGCGGGTGTCCCGGTTTGAGAGTACGACGGTAATTTGCTTATTTCCACACTTAGGAATAACGTGGCGTTAGAGGGTGAAAACTCGAAACAGCCCCCGAACGGCCCTGTGGGTGGCACCAACACCTCCCACGGGACCAACGTAACTCGTAGGAACTGACCCCGCAGCCGCGGGTGTCCCGGTTTGAGAGTACGACTGCTTATTTCCACACTTAGGCTTAAAAACATGGCGTTAGAGGGTGAGAACTCGAAACAGCCCCCGAACGGCCCCGTGGGTGGCACCAACACCTCCCACGGGACCAACGTAACTCGTAGGAACTGACCCCGCAGCCGCGGGTGTCCCGATTTGAGAGTACGATGGTAATTTGCTTATTTCGACGCTTAGGCTTAACATGGCGTTAGAGGGTGATAACTCAAAACAGCCCCGTGGGTGGCACCAACACCTCCCACGGGACCAACGTAACTCGTAGGAACTGACCCCGCAGCCGCGGGTGTCCCGGTTTGAGAGTACGACGATAATTTGCTTATTTCCACACTTAGGCTTAAAAACATGGCGTTAGAGGGTGAGAACTCGAAACAGCCCCCGAACGGCCCCGTGGGTGGCACCAACACCTCCCACGGGACCAACGTAACTCGTAGGAACTGACCCCGCAGCCGCGGGTGTCCCGGTTTGAGAGTACGACGGTAATTTGCTTATTTCCACACTTAGGAATAACGTGGCGTTAGAGGGTGAAAACTCGAAACAGCCCCCGAACGGCCCCGTGGGTGGCACCAACACCTCCCACGGGACCAACGTAACTCGTAGGAACTGACCCCGCAGCCGCGGGTGTCCCGGTTTGAGAGTACGACGATAATTTGCTTATTTCCACACTTAGGCTTAAAAACATGGCGTTAGAGGGTGAGAACTCGAAACAGCCCCCGAACGGCCCCGTGGGTGGCACCAACACCTCCCACGGGACCAACGTAACTCGTAGGAACTGACCCCGCAGCCGCGGGTGTCCCGGTTTGAGAGTACGACGGTAATTTGCTTATTTCCACACTTAGGAATAACGTGGCGTTAGAGGGTGAGAACTCGAAACAGCCCCCGAACGGCCCCGTGGGTGGCACCAACACCTCCCACGGGACCAACGTAACTCGTAGGAACTGACCCCGCAGCCGCGGGTGTCCCGGTTTGAGAGTACGACGGTAATTTGCTTATTTCCACACTTAGACTTAAAAACATGGCGTTAGAGGGTGAGAACTCGAAACAGCCCCCGAACGGCCCCGTGGGTGGCACCAACACCTCCCACGGGACCAACGTAACTCGTAGGAACTGACCCCGCAGCCGCGGGTGTCCCGGTTTGAGAGTACGACGGTAATTTGCTTATTTCGACACTTAGGCTTAACATGGCGTTAGAGGGTGATAACTCGAAACAGCCCCCGAACGGCCCCGTGGGTGGCACCGACACCTCCCACGGGACCAACGCAACTCGTAGGAACTGACCCCGCAGCCGCGGGTGTTCCGGTTTGAGAGTACAATGGTAATTTGCTTATTTCCACACTTAGGCTTAAAAACATGGCGTTAGAGGGTGAGAACTCGAAACAGCCCCCGAACGGCCCCGTGGGTGGCACCAACACCTCCCACGTGACCAACGTAACTCGTAGGAACTGACCCCGCAGCCGCGGGTGTCCCGGTTTGAGAGTACGACGATAATTTGCTTATTTCCACACTTTGGCTAAAAAACATGGCGTTAGAGGGTGAGAACTCGAAACAGCCCCCGAACGGTCCCGTGGGTGGCACCAACACCTCCCACGGGACCAACGTAACTCGTAGGAACTGACCCCGCAGCCGCGGGTGTCCCGGTTTGAGAGTACGGCGGTAATTTGCTTATTTCCACCCTTGGGGTTAAAAACATGGCGTTAGAGGGTGAGAACTCGAAACAGCCCCCGAACGGCCCCGTGGGTGGCACCAACACCTCCCACGGGACCAACGTAACTCGTAGGAACTGACCCCGCAGCCGCGGGTGTCCCGGTTTGAGAGTACGACGGTAATTTGCTTATTTCGACACTTAGGCTTAACATGGCGTTAGAGGGTGATAACTCGAAACAGCCCCCGAACGGCCCCGTGGGTGGCACCAACACCTCCCACGGGACCAACGTAACTCGTAGGAACTGACCCCGCAGCCGCGGGTGTCCCGGTTTGAGAGTACAACGGTAATTTGCTTATTTCCACACTTAGGCTTAAAAACATGGCGTTAGAGGGTGAGAACTCGAAACAGCCCCCGAACGGCCCCGTGGGTGGCACCAACACCTCCCACGGGACCAACGTAACTCGTAGGAACTGACCCCGCAGCCGCGGGTGTCCCGGTTTGAGAGTACGACGATAATTTGCTTATTTCCACACTTAGGCTTAAAAACATGGCGTTAAGGGTGAGAACTCGAAACAGCCCCCGAACGGCACCGTGGGTGGCACCAACACCTCCCACGGGACCAACGTAACTCGTAGGAACTGACCCCGCAGCCGCGGGTGTCCCGGTTTGAGAGTACGACGGTAATTTGCTTATTTCCACACTTAGGAATAACGTGGCGTTAGAGGGTGAAAACTCGAAACAGCCCCCGAACGGCCCCGTGGGTGGAACCAACACCTCCCACGGGACCAACGTAACTCGTAGGAACTGACCCCGCAGCCGCGGGTGTCCCGGTTTGAGAGTACGACGGTAATTTGCTTATTTCCACACTTAGGCTTAAAAACATGGCGTTAGAGGGTGAGAACTCGAAACAGCCCCCGAACGGCCCCGTGGGTGGCACCAACACCTCCCACGGGACCAACGTAACTCGTAGGAACTGACCCCGCAGCCGCGGGTGTCCCGGTTTGAGAGTACGACGGTAATTTGCTTATTTCGACACTTAGGCTTAACATGGCGTTAGAGGGTGATAACTCGATACAGCCCCCGAACGGCCCCGTGGGTGGCACCGACACCTCCCACGGGACCAACGCAACTCGTAGGAACTGACCCCGCAGCCGCGGGTATCCCGGTTTGAGAGTACGACGGTAATTTGCTTATTTCCACACTTAGGCTTAAAAACATGGCGTTAGAGGGTGAGAACTCGAAACAGCCCCCGAACGGCCCCGTGGGTGGCACCAACACCTCCCACGGGACCAACGTAACTCGTAGGAACTGACCCCGCAGCCGCGGGTGTCCCGGTTTGAGAGTACGACGATAATTTGCTTATTTCCACACTTAGGCTTAAAAACATGGCGTTAGAGGGTGAGAACTCGAAACAGCCCCCGAACGGCCCCGTGGGTGGCACCAACACCTCCCACGGGACCAACGTAACTCGTAGGAACTGACCCCGCAGCCGCGGGTGTCCCGGTTTGAGAGTACGACGGTAATTTGCTTATTTCCACACTTAGGATTAACATGGCGTTAGAGCGTGAAAACTCGAAACAGCCCCCGAACGGCCCCGTGGGTGGCACCAACACCTCCCACGGGACCAACGTACCTCGTAGGAACTGACCCCGCAGCCGCGGGTGTCCCGGTTTGAGAGTACGACGATAATTTGCTTATTTCCACACTTTGGCTAAAAAACATGGCGTTAGAGGGTGAGAACTCGAAACAGCCCCCGAACGGTTCCGTGGGTGGCACCAACACCTCCCACGGGACCAACGTAACTCGTAGGAACTGACCCCGCAGCCGCGGGTGTCCCGGTTTGAGAGTACGGCGGTAATTTGCTTATTTCCACACTTGGGTTTAAAAACATGGCGTTAGAGGGTGAGAACTCGAAACAGCCCCCGAACGGCCCCGTGGGTGGCACCAACACCTCCCACGGGACCAACGTAACTCGTAGGAACTGACCCCGCAGCCGCGGGTGTCCCAGTTTGAGAGTACGACGGTAATTTGCTTATTTCGACACTTAGGCTTAACATGGCGTTAGAGGGTGATAACTCGAAAAAGATCCCGAACGGCCCCGTGGGTGGCACCAACACCTCCCACGGGACCAACGTAACTCGTTGGAACTGACCCCGCAGCCGCGGGTGTCCCTGTTTGAGAGTACGACGGTAATTCTCTTATTTCCACACTTAGGCTTAAAAACATGGCGTTAGTGGGTGAGAACTCGAAACAGCCCCCGAACGGCCCTGTGGGTGGCACCAACACCTCCCACGGGACCAACGTAACTCGTAGGAACTGACCCCGCAGCCGCGGGTGTCACGGTTTGAGAGTACAATGATAATTTGCTTATTTCCACACTTAGGCTTAAAAACATGGCGTTAGAGGGTGAGAACTCGAAACAGCCCCCGAACGGCCCCGTGGGTGGCACCAACACCTCCCACGGGACCAACGTAACTCGTAGGAACTGACCCCGCAGCCGCGGGTGTCCCGGTTTGAGAGTACGACGATAATTTGCTTATTTCGACACTTAGCCTCAAAAACATGGCGTTAGAGGGTGAGAACTCGAAACAACCCCCGAACGGCCCCGTGGGTGGCACCAACACCTCCCACGGGACCAACATAACTCGTAGGAACTGACCCCGCAGCCGCGGGTGTCCTGGTTTGAGAGTACGACGGTAATTTGCTTATTTCCACACTTAGGATTAACATGGCGTTAGAGGGTGAATACTCGAAACAGCCCCCGAACGGCGCCGTGGGTGGCACCAACACCTCCCACGGGACCAACGTAACTCGTAGGAACTGACCCCGCAGCCGCGGGTGTCCCGGTTTGAGAGTACGACGATAATTTCTTATTTCCACACTTAGGCTGAAAAACATGGCGTTAGAGAGTGAGAACTCGAAACAGCCCCCGAACGGTCCCGTGGGTGGCACCAACACCTCCCACGGGACCAACGTAACTCGTAGGAACTGACCCCGCAGCCGCGGGTGTCCCGGTTTGAGAGTACGACGGTAATTTGCTTATTTCCACACTTAGGCTTAAAAACACGGCGTTAGAGGGTGAGAACTCGAAACAGCCCCCGAACGGCCACGTGGGTGGCACCAACACCTCCCACGGGACCAACGTAACTCGTAGGAACTGACCCCACAGCCGCGGGTGTCCCGGTTTGAGAGTACGATGGTAATTTGCTTATTTCGACACTTAGGCTTAACATGGCGTTAGAGGGTGATAACTCGAAACAGCTCCCGAACGGCCCCGTGGCTGGCACCAACACCTCCCACGGGACCAACGTAACTCGTAGGAACTGACCCCGCAGCCGCGGTTGTCCCGGTTTGAGAGTACGACGGTAATTTGCTTATTTCCACACTTAGGCTTAAAAACATGGCTTTAGAGGGTGAGAACTCGAAACAGCCCCCGAACGGCCCCGTGGGTGGCACCAACACCTCCCACGGGACCAACGTAACTCGTAGAAACTGACCCCGCAGCCGCGGGTGTCCCGGTTTGAGAGTACGATGGTAATTTGCTTATTTCCACACTTAGGCTTAAAAACATGGCGTTTGAGGGGGAGAAATCGAAACAACCCCCGAACGGTCCCGTGGGTGGCACCAACACCTCCCACGGGACCAACGTAACTCGTAGGAACTGACCCCGCAGCCACAGGTGTCCTGGTTTGAGAGTACGACGGTAATTTGCTTATTTCCACACTTAGGCTTAAAAACATGGTGTTAGAGGGTGAGAACTCGAAACAGCCCCCGAACGGCCCCGTGGGGGGCACCAACACCTCCCACGGGACCAACGTAACTCGTAGGAACTGACCCCGCAGCCGCGGGTGTCCCGGTTTGAGAGTACGACGGTAATTTGCTTATTTCGACACTTAGGCTTAACATGGCGTTAGAGGGTGATAACTCGAAACAGCCCCTCTAACGGCCCCGTGGGTGGCACCAACACCTCCCACGGGACCAACGTAACTCGTAGGAACTGACCCCGCAGCCGCGGGTGTCCCGGTTTGAGAGTACGACGGTAATTTGCTTATTTCCACACTTAGGGTTTAAAACATGGCGTTAGAGGGTGAGAACTCGAAACAGCCCCCGAACGGCCCCGTGGGTGGCACCAACACCTCCCACGGGACCAACGTAACTCGTAGGAACTGACCCCGCAGCCGCGGGTGTCCCGGTTTGAGAGTACGCTGGTAATTTTCTTATTTCTACACTTAGGCTTAACATGGCGTTAGAGGGTGAAAACTCGAAGCAGCCCCCGAACGGCCCCGTGGGTGGCACCAACACCTCCCACGGGACCAACGTAACTCGTAGGAACTGACCCCGCAGCCGCGGGTGTCCCGGTTTGAGAGTACGCCGGTAATTTTCTTATTTCTACACTTAGGCTTAACATGGCGTTAGAGGGTGAAAACTAGAAGCAGCCCCCGAACGGCCCCGTGGGTGGCACCAACACCTCCCACGGGACCAACGTAACTCGTAGGAACTGACCCCGCAGCCGCGGGTGTCCCAGTTTGAGAGTACGACGATAATTTGCTTATTTCCCCACTTAGGCTTAAAAACATGGTGTTAGAGGGTGAGAACTCGAAACAGCCCCCGAACGGCCCCGTCGGTGGCACCAACACCTCCCACGGGACCAACGTAACTCGTAGGAACTGACCCCGCAGCCGCGGGTGTCCCGGTTTGAGAGTACGACGGTAATTTGCTTATTTTCACACTTAGGCTTAAAAACATGGCGTTAGAGGGTGAGAACTCGAAACAGCCCCCGAACGGCCCCGTGGGTGGCACCAACACCTCCCACGGGACCAACGTAACTCGTAGGAACTGACCCCGCAGCCGCGGGTGTCCCGGTTTGAGAGTACGACGGTAATTTGCTTATTTCGACACTTAGGCTTAACATGGCGTTAGAGGGAGATAACTCGACACAGCCCCCGAACGGCCCCGTGGGTGGCACCAACACCTCCCACGGGACCAACGTAACTCGTAGGAACTGACCCCGCAGCCGCGGGTGTCCCGGTTTGCGAGTACGACGGTAATTTGCTTATTTCCACACTTAGGCTTAAAAACATGGCGTTAGAGGGTGAGAACTCGAAACAGCCCCCGAACGGCCCCGTGGGTGGCACCAACACCTCCCACGGGACCAACGTAACTCGTAGGAACTGACCCCGCAGCCGCGGGTGTCCCGGTTTGAGAGTACGACGATAATTTGCTTATTTCGACACTTAGCCTCAAAAACATGGCGTTAGAGGGTGAGAACTCGAAACAACCCCCGAACGGCCCCGTGGGTGGCACCAACACCTCCCACGGGACCAACATAACTCGTAGGAACTGACCCCGCAGCCGCGGGTGTCCCGGTTTGATAGTACGACGGTAATTTGCTTATTTCCACACTTAGGATTAACATGGCGTTAGAGGGTGAATACTCGAAACAGCCCCCGAACGGCCCCGTGGGTGGCACCAACACCTCCCACGCGACCAACGTAACTCGTAGGAACTGACCCCGCAGCCGCGGGTGTCCCGGTTTGAGAGTACGACGATAATTTCTTATTTCCACACTTAGGCTGAAAAACATGGCGTTAGAGAGTGAGAACTCGAAACAGCCCCCGAACGGTCCCGTGGGTGGCACCAACACCTCCCACGGGACCAACGTAGCTCGTAGGAACTGACCCCGCAGCCGCGGGTGTCCCGGTTTGAGAGTACGACGGTAATTTGCTTATTTCCACACTTAGGCTTAAAAACATGGCGTTAGAGGGTGAGAACTCGAAACAGCCCCCGAACGGCCCCGTGGGTGGCACCAACACCTCCCACGGGACCAACGTAACTCGTAGGAACTGACCCCACAGCCGCGGGTGTCCCGGTTTGAGAGTACGATGGTAATTTGCTTATTTCGACACTTAGGCTTAACATGGCGTTAGAGGGTGATAACTCAAAACAGCTCCCGAACGGCCCCGTGGCTGGCACCAACACCTCCCACGGGACCAACGTAACTCGTAGGAACTGACCCCGCAGCCGCGGTTGTCCCGGTTTGAGAGTACGACGGTAATTTGCTTATTGGCGTTAGAGGGTGATAACTCGAAACAGCCCCCGAACGGCCCCATGGGTGGCACCGACACCTCCCACGGGACCAACGTAACTCGTAGGAACTGACCCCGCAGCCGCGGGTGTCCCGGTTTGAGAGTACGACGGTAATTTGCTTATTTCCACACTTAGGCTTAAAAACATGGCGTTAGAGGGTGAGAACTCGAAACAGCCCCCGAACGGCCCCGTGGGTGGCACCAACACCTCCCACGGGACCAACGTAACTCGTAGGAACTGACCCCGCAGCCGCGGGTGTCCCGGTTTGAGAGTACGACGATAATTTGCTTATTTCCACACTTAGGCTTAAAAACATGGCGTTAGAGGGTGAGAACTCGAAACAGCCCCCGAACGGCCCCGTGGGTGGCACCAACACCTCCCACGGGACCAACGTAACTCGTAGGCACTGACCCCGCAGCCGCGGGTGTCCCGGTTTGAGAGTACGATGGTAATTTGCTTATTTCCACACTTAGGCTTAAAAACATGGCGTTTGAGTGGGAGAAATCGAAACAACCCCCGAACGGTCCTGTGGGTGGCACCAACACCTCCCACGGGACCAACGTAACTCGTAGGAACTGACCCCGCAGCCGCGGGTGTCCTGGTTTGAGAGTACGATGGTAATTTGCTTATTTCCACACTTAGGCTTAAAAACATGGCGTTAGAGGGTGAGAACTCGAAACAGCCCCCGAACGGCCCCGTGGGGGGCACCAACACCTCCCACGGGACCAACGTAACTCGTAGGAACGGACCCCGCAGCCGCGGGTGTCCCGGTTTGAGAGTACGACGGTAATTTGCTTATTTCGACACTTAGGCTTAACATGGCGTTAGAGGGTGATAACTCGAAACAGCCCCCGAACGGCCCCGTGGGTGGCACCAACACCTCCCACGGGACCAACGTAACTCGTAGGAACTGACCCCGCAGCCGCGAGTGTCCCGGTTTGAGAGTACGACGGTAATTTGCTTATTTCCACACTTAGGGTTTAAAACATGGCGTTAGAGGGTGAGAACTCGAAACAGCCCCCGAACGGCCCCGTGGGTGGCACCAACACCTCCCACGGGACCAACGTAACTCGTAGGAACTGACCCCGCAGCCGCGGGTGTCCCGGTTTGAGAGTACGCCGGTAATTTTCTTATTTCTACACTTAGGCTTAACATGGCGTTAGAGGGTGAAAACTCGAAGCAGCCCCCGAACGGCTCCGTGGGTGGCACCAACACCTCCCACGGGACCAACGTAACTCGTAGGAACTGACCCCGCAGCCGCGGGTGTCCCGGTTTGAGAGTACGACGGTAATTTGCTTATTTCCACACTTAGGGTTTAAAACATGGCGTTAGAGGGTGATAACTCGAAACAGCCCCCGAACGGCCCCGTGGGTGGCACCAACACCTCCCACGGGACCAACGTAACTCGTAGGAACTGGCCCCGCAGCCGCGGGTGTCCCGGTTTGAGAGTACGACGGTAATTTGCTTATTTCCACACTTAGGGTTTAAAACATGGCGTTAGAGGGTGAGAACTCGAAACAGCCCCCGAACGGCCCCGTGGGTGGCACCAACACCTCCCACGGGACCAACGTAACTCGTAGGAACTGACCCCGCAGCCGCGGGTGTCCCGGTTTGAGAGTACGCCGGTAATTTTCTTATTTCTACACTTAGGCTTAACATGGCGTTAGAGGGTGAAAACTCGAAGCAGCCCCCGAACGGCCCCGTGGGTGGCACCAACACCTCCCACGGGACCAACGTAACTCGTAGGAACTGACCCCGCAGCCGCGGGTGTCCCAGTTTGAGAGTACGACGATAATTTGCTTATTTCCCCACTTAGGCTTAAAAACATGGTGTTAGACGGTGAGAACTCGAAACAGCCCCCGAACGGCCCCGTCGGTGGCACCAACACCTCCCACGGGACCAACGTAACTCGTAGGAACTGACCCCGCAGCCGCGGGTGTCCCGGTTTGAGAGTACGACGGTAATTTGCTTATTTTCACACTTAGGCTTAAAAACATGGCGTTAGAGGGTGAGAACTCGAAACAGCCCCCGAACGGCCCCGTGGGTGGCACCAACACCTCCCACGGGACCAACGTAACTCGTAGGAACTGACCCCGCAGCCGCGGGTGTCCCGGTTTGAGAGTACGACGGTAATTTGCTTATTTCGACACTTAGGCTTAACATGGCGTTAGAGGGTGATAACTCGACACAGCCCCCGAACGGCCCCGTGGGTGGCACCAACACCTCCCACGGGACCAACGTAACTCGTAGGAACTGACCCCGCAGCCGCGGGTGTCCCGGTTTGAGAGTACGACGGTAATTTGCTTATTTCCACACTTAGGCTTAAAAACATGGCGTTAGAGGGTGAGAACTCGAAACAGCCCCTGAACGGCCCCGTGGGTGGCACCAACACCTCCCACGGGACCAACGTAACTCGTAGGAACTGACCCCGCAGCCGCGGGTGTCCCGGTTTCAGAGTACGACGATAATTTGCTTATTTCGACACTTAGCCTCAAAAACATGGCGTTAGAGGGTGAGAACTCGAAACAACCTCCGAACGGCCCCGTGGGTGGCACCAACACCTCCCACGGGACCAACATAACTCGTAGGAACTGACCCCGCAGCCGCGGGTGTCCCGGTTTGAGAGTACGACGGTAATTTGCTTATTTCCACACTTAGGATTAACATGGCGTTAGAGGGTGAATACTCGAAACAGCCCCCGAACGGCCCCGTGGGTGGCACCAACACCTCCCACGGGACCAACGTAACTCGTAGGAACTGACCCCGCAGCCGCGGGTGTCCCGGTTTGAGAGTACGACGATAATTTCTTATTTCCACACTTAGGCTGAAAAACATGGCGTTAGAGAGTGAGAACTCGAAACAGCCCCCGAACGGTCCCGTGGGTGGCACCAACACCTCCCACGGGACCAACGTAACTCGTAGGAACTGACCCCGCAGCCGCGGGTGTCCCGGTTTGAGAGTACGACGGAATTTGCTTATTTCCACACTTAGGCTTAAAAACATGGCGTTAGAGGGTGAGAACTCGAAACAGCCCCCGAACGGCCCCGTGGGTGGCACCAACACCTCCCACGGGACCAACGTAACTCGTAGGAACTGACCCCACAGCCGCGGGTGTCCCGGTTTGAGAGTACGATGGTAATTTGCTTATTTCGACACTTAGGCTTAACATGGCGTTAGAGGGTGATAACTCGAAACAGCCCCCGAACGGCCCCGTGGGTGGCACCGACACCTCCCACGGGACCAACGTAACTCGTAGGAACTGACCCCGTAGCCGCGGGTGTCCCGGTTTGAGAGTACGACGGTAATTTGCTTATTTCCACACTTAGGCTTAAAAACATGGCGTTAGAGGGTGAGAACTCGAAACAGCCCCCGAACGGCCCCGTGGGTGGCACCAACACCTCCCACGGGACCAACGTAACTCGTAGGAACTGACCCCGCAGCCGCGGGTGTCCCGGTTTGAGAGTACGACGATAATTTGCTTATTTCCACACTTAGGCTTAAAAACATGGCGTTAGAGGGTGAGAACTCGAAACAGCCCCCGAACGGCCCCGTGGGTGGCACCAACACCTCCCACGGGACCAACGTAACTCGTAGGAACTGACCCCGCAGCCGCGGGTGTCCCGGTTTGAGAGTACGACGGTAATTTGCTTATTTCCACACTTAGGCTTAAAAACATGGCGTTTGAGGGGGAGAAATCGAAACAACCCCCGAACGGTCCCGTGGGTGGGACCAACACCTCCCACGGGACCAACGTAACTCGTAGGAACTGACCCCGCAGCCGCGGGTGTCCTGGTTTGAGAGTACGACGGTAATTTGCTTATTTCCACACTTAGGCTTAAAAACATGGCGTTAGAGGGTGAGAACTCGAAACATCCCCTGAACGGCCCCGTGGGGGGCACCAACACCTCCCACGGGACCAAGGTAACTCGTAGGAACTGACCCCGCAGCCGCGGGTGTCCCGGTTTGAGAGTACGACGGTAATTTGCTTATTTCCACACTTAGGGTTTAAAACATGGCGTTAGAGGGTGAGAACTCGAAACAGCCCCCGAACGGCCCCGTGGGTGGCACCAACACCTCCCACGGAACCAACGTAACTCGTAGGAACTGACCCCGCAGCCGCGGGTGTCCCGGTTTGAGAGTACGCCGGTAATTTTCTTATTTCTACACTTAGGCTTAACATGGCGTTAGAGGGTGAAAACTCGAAGCAGCCCCCGAACGGCCCCGTGGGTGGCACCAACACCTCCCACGGGACCAACGTAACTCGTAGGAACTGACCCCGCAGCCGCGGGTGTCCCGGTTTGAGAGTACGACGGTAATTTGCTTATTTCTACACTTAGGGTTTAAAACATGGCGTTAGAGGGTGATAACTCGAAACAGCCCCCGAACGGCCCCGTGGGTGGCACCAACACCTCCCACGGGACCAACGTAACTCGTAGGAACTGACCCCGCAGCCGCGGGTGTCCCAGTTTGAGAGTACGACGGTAATTTGCTTATTTCCACACTTAGGGTTTAAAACATGGCGTTAGAGGGTGAGAACTCGAAACAGCCCCCGAACGGCCCCGTGGGTGGAACCAACACCTCCCACGGGACCAACGTAACTCGTAGGAACTGACCCCGCAGCCGCGGGTATCCCGGTTTGAGAGTACGCCGGTAATTTTCTTATTTCTACACTTAGGCTTAACATGGCGTTAGAGGGTGATAACTCGACACAGCCCCCGAACGGCCCCGTGGGTGGCACCAACACCTCCCACGGGACCAACGTAACTCGTAGGAACTGGCCCCGCAGCCGCGGGTGTCCCGGTTTGAGAGTACGACGGTAATTTGCTTATTTCCACACTTAGGCTTAAAAACATGGCGTTAGAGGGTGAGAACTCGAAACAGCCCCCGAACGGCCCCGTGGGCGGCACCAACACCTCCCACGGGACCAACGTAACTCGTAGGAACTGACCCCGCAGTCGCGGGTGTCCCGGTTTGAGAGTACGACGATAATTTGCTTATTTCCACACTTAGGCTTAAAAACATGGCGTTAGAGGGTGAGAACTCGAAACAGCCCCCGAACGGCCCCGTGGGTGGCACCAACACCTCCCACGGGACCAACGTAACTCGTAGGAACTGACCCCGCAGCCGCGGGTGTCCCGGTTTGAGAGTACGACGGTAATTTGCTTATTTCCACACTTAGGATTAACATGGCGTTAGAGGGTGAAAACTCGAAACAGCCCCCGAACGGCCCCGTGGGTGGCACCAACACCTCCCACGGGACCAACATAACTCATAGGAACTGACCCCGCAGCCGCGGGTGTCCCGGTTTGAGAGTACGACGATAATTTGCTTATTTCCACACTTTGGCTAAAAAACATGGCGTTAGAGGGTGAGAACTCGAAACAGCCCCCGAACGGTCCCGTGGGTGGCACCAACACCTCCCACGGGACCAACGTAACTCGTAGGAACTGACCCCGCAGCCGCGGGTGTCCCGGTTTGAGAGTACGGCGGTAATTTGGTTATTTCCCCACTTGGGCTTAAAAACATGGCGTTAGAGGGTGAGAACTCGAAACAGCCCCCGAACGGCCCCGTGGGTGGCACCAACACCTCCCACGGGACCAATGTAACTCGTAGGAACTGACCCCGCAGCCGCGGGTGTCCCGGTTTGAGAGTACGACGGTAATTTGCTTATTTCGACACTTAGGCTTAACATGGCGTTAGAGGGTGATAACTCGACACAGCCCCCGAACGGCCCCGTGGGTGGCACCAACACCTCCCACGGGACCAACGTAACTCGTAGGAACTGACCCCGCAGCCGCGGGTGTCCCGGTTTGAGAGTACGACGGTAATTTGCTTATTTCCACACTTAGGCATAAAAACATGGCGTTAGAGGGTGAGAACTCGAAACAGCCCCCGAACGGCCCCGTGGGTGGCCCCAACACCTCCCACGGGACCAACGTAACTCGTAGGAACTGACCCCGCAGCCGCGGGTGTCCCGGTTTGAGAGTACGACGGTAATTTGCTTATTTCCACACTTAGGCTTAAAAACATGGCGTTAGAGGGTGAGAACTCGAAACAGCCCCGAACGGCCCCGTGGGTGGCACCAACACCTCCCACGGGACCAACGTAACTCGTAGGAACTGACCCCGCAGCCGCGGGTGTCCCGGTTTGAGAGTACGACGGTAATTTTCTTATTTCTACACTTAGGCTTAACATGGCGTTAGAGGGTGAAAACTCGAAGCAGCCCCCGAACGGCCCCGTGGGTGGCACCAACACCTCCCACGGGACCAACGTAACTCGTAGGAACTGACCCCGCAGCCGCGGGTGTCCCGGTTTGAGAGTACGGCGGTAATTTGGTTATTTCCCCACTTGGGTTTAAAAACATGGCGTTAGAGGGTGAGAACTCGAAACAGCCCCCGAACGGCCCCGTGGGTGGCACCAACACCTCCCACGGGACCAACGTAACTCGTAGGAACTGACCCCGCAGCCGCGGGTGTCCAGGTTTGAGAGTACGACGGTAATTTGCTTATTTCGACACTTAGGCTTAACATGGCGTTAGAGGGTGAGAACTCGAAACAACCCCCGAACGGCCCCGTGGGTGGCACCAACACCTCCCACGGGACCAACATAACTCGTAGGAACTGACCCCGCAGCCGCGGGTGTCCCGGTTTGATAGTACGACGGTAATTTGCTTATTTCCACACTTAGGATTAACATGGCGTTAGAGGGTGAATACTCGAAACAGCCCCCGAACGGCCCCGTGGGTGGCACCAACACCTCCCACGCGACCAACGTAACTCGTAGGAACTGACCCCGCAGCCGCGGGTGTCCCGGTTTGAGAGTACGACGATAATTTCTTATTTCCACACTTAGGCTGAAAAACATGGCGTTAGAGAGTGAGAACTCGAAACAGCCCCCGAACGGTCCCGTGGGTGGCACCAACACCTCCCACGGGACCAACGTAGCTCGTAGGAACTGACCCCGCAGCCGCGGGTGTCCCGGTTTGAGAGTACGACGGTAATTTGCTTATTTCCACACTTAGGCTTAAAAACATGGCGTTAGAGGGTGAGAACTCGAAACAGCCCCCGAACGGCCCCGTGGGTGGCAGCAACACCTCCCACGGGACCAACGTAACTCGTAGGAACTGACCCCACAGCCGCGGGTGTCCCGGTTTGAGAGTACGATGGTAATTTGCTTATTTCGACACTTAGGCTTAACATGGCGTTAGAGGGTGATAACTCAAAACAGCTCCCGAACGGCCCCGTGGCTGGCACCAACACCTCCCACGGGACCAACGTAACTCGTAGGAACTGACCCCGCAGCCGCGGTTGTCCCGGTTTGAGAGTACGACGGTAATTTGCTTATTGGCGTTAGAGGGTGATAACTCGAAACAGCCCCCGAACGGCCCCATGGGTGGCACCGACACCTCCCACGGGACCAACGTAACTCGTAGGAACTGACCCCGCAGCCGCGGGTGTCCCGGTTTGAGAGTACGACGGTAATTTGCTTATTTCCACACTTAGGCTTAAAAACATGGCGTTAGAGGGTGAGAACTCGAAACAGCCCCCGAACGGCCCCGTGGGTGGCACCAACACCTCCCACGGGACCAACGTAACTCGTAGGAACTGACCCCGCAGCCGCGGGTGTCCCGGTTTGAGAGTACGACGATAATTTGCTTATTTCCACACTTAGGCTTAAAAACATGGCGTTAGAGGGTGAGAACTCGAAACAGCCCCCGAACGGCCCCGTGGGTGGCACCAACACCTCCCACGGGACCAACGTAACTCGTAGGCACTGACCCCGCAGCCGCGGGTGTCCCGGTTTGAGAGTACGATGGTAATTTGCTTATTTCCACACTTAGGCTTAAAAACATGGCGTTTGAGTGGGAGAAATCGAAACAACCCCCGAACGGTCCTGTGGGTGGCACCAACACCTCCCACGGGACCAACGTAACTCGTAGGAACTGACCCCGCAGCCGCGGGTGTCCTGGTTTGAGAGTACGATGGTAATTTGCTTATTTCCACACTTAGGCTTAAAAACATGGCGTTAGAGGGTGAGAACTCGAAACAGCCCCCGAACGGCCCCGTGGGGGGCACCAACACCTCCCACGGGACCAACGTAACTCGTAGGAACGGACCCCGCAGCCGCGGGTGTCCCGGTTTGAGAGTACGACGGTAATTTGCTTATTTCGACACTTAGGCTTAACATGGCGTTAGAGGGTGATAACTCGAAACAGCCCCCGAACGGCCCCGTGGGTGGCACCAACACCTCCCACGGGACCAACGTAACTCGTAGGAACTGACCCCGCAGCCGCGAGTGTCCCGGTTTGAGAGTACGACGGTAATTTGCTTATTTCCACACTTAGGGTTTAAAACATGGCGTTAGAGGGTGAGAACTCGAAACAGCCCCCGAACGGCCCCGTGGGTGGCACCAACACCTCCCACGGGACCAACGTAACTCGTAGGAACTGACCCCGCAGCCGCGGGTGTCCCGGTTTGAGAGTACGATGGTAATTTGCTTATTTCGACACTTAGGCTTAACATGGCGTTAGAGGGTGATAACTCGAAACAGCCCCCGAACGGCCCCGTGGGTGGCACCGACACCTCCCACGGGACCAACGTAACTCGTAGGAACTGACCCCGTAGCCGCGGGTGTCCCGGTTTGAGAGTACGACGGTAATTTGCTTATTTCCACACTTAGGCTTAAAAACATGGCGTTAGAGGGTGATAACTCGACACAGCCCCCGAACGGCCCCGTGGGTGGCACCAACACCTCCCACGGGACCAACGTAACTCGTAGGAACTGACCCCGCAGCCGCGGGTGTCCCGGTTTGAGAGTACGACGGTAATTTGCTTATTTCCACACTTAGGCTTAAAAACATGGCGTTAGAGGGTGAGAACTCGAAACAGCCCCTGAACGGCCCCGTGGGTGGCACCAACACCTCCCACGGGACCAACGTAACTCGTAGGAACTGACCCCGCAGCCGCGGGTGTCCCGGTTTCAGAGTACGACGATAATTTGCTTATTTCGACACTTAGCCTCAAAAACATGGCGTTAGAGGGTGAGAACTCGAAACAACCTCCGAACGGCCCCGTGGGTGGCACCAACACCTCCCACGGGACCAACATAACTCGTAGGAACTGACCCCGCAGCCGCGGGTGTCCCGGTTTGAGAGTACGACGGTAATTTGCTTATTTCCACACTTAGGATTAACATGGCGTTAGAGGGTGAATACTCGAAACAGCCCCCGAACGGCCCCGTGGGTGGCACCAACACCTCCCACGGGACCAACGTAACTCGTAGGAACTGACCCCGCAGCCGCGGGTGTCCCGGTTTGAGAGTACGACGATAATTTCTTATTTCCACACTTAGGCTGAAAAACATGGCGTTAGAGAGTGAGAACTCGAAACAGCCCCCGAACGGTCCCGTGGGTGGCACCAACACCTCCCACGGGACCAACGTAACTCGTAGGAACTGACCCCGCAGCCGCGGGTGTCCCGGTTTGAGAGTACGACGGAATTTGCTTATTTCCACACTTAGGCTTAAAAACATGGCGTTAGAGGGTGAGAACTCGAAACAGCCCCCGAACGGCCCCGTGGGTGGCACCAACACCTCCCACGGGACCAACGTAACTCGTAGGAACTGACCCCACAGCCGCGGGTGTCCCGGTTTGAGAGTACGATGGTAATTTGCTTATTTCGACACTTAGGCTTAACATGGCGTTAGAGGGTGATAACTCGAAACAGCCCCCGAACGGCCCCGTGGGTGGCACCGACACCTCCCACGGGACCAACGTAACTCGTAGGAACTGACCCCGTAGCCGCGGGTGTCCCGGTTTGAGAGTACGACGGTAATTTGCTTATTTCCACACTTAGGCTTAAAAACATGGCGTTAGAGGGTGAGAACTCGAAACAGCCCCCGAACGGCCCCGTGGGTGGCACCAACACCTCCCACGGGACCAACGTAACTCGTAGGAACTGACCCCGCAGCCGCGGGTGTCCCGGTTTGAGAGTACGACGATAATTTGCTTATTTCCACACTTAGGCTTAAAAACATGGCGTTAGAGGGTGAGAACTCGAAACAGCCCCCGAACGGCCCCGTGGGTGGCACCAACACCTCCCACGGGACCAACGTAACTCGTAGGAACTGACCCCGCAGCCGCGGGTGTCCCGGTTTGAGAGTACGACGGTAATTTGCTTATTTCCACACTTAGGCTTAAAAACATGGCGTTTGAGGGGGAGAAATCGAAACAACCCCCGAACGGTCCCGTGGGTGGGACCAACACCTCCCACGGGACCAACGTAACTCGTAGGAACTGACCCCGCAGCCGCGGGTGTCCTGGTTTGAGAGTACGACGGTAATTTGCTTATTTCCACACTTAGGCTTAAAAACATGGCGTTAGAGGGTGAGAACTCGAAACATCCCCTGAACGGCCCCGTGGGGGGCACCAACACCTCCCACGGGACCAAGGTAACTCGTAGGAACTGACCCCGCAGCCGCGGGTGTCCCGGTTTGAGAGTACGACGGTAATTTGCTTATTTCCACACTTAGGGTTTAAAACATGGCGTTAGAGGGTGAGAACTCGAAACAGCCCCCGAACGGCCCCGTGGGTGGCACCAACACCTCCCACGGAACCAACGTAACTCGTAGGAACTGACCCCGCAGCCGCGGGTGTCCCGGTTTGAGAGTACGCCGGTAATTTTCTTATTTCTACACTTAGGCTTAACATGGCGTTAGAGGGTGAAAACTCGAAGCAGCCCCCGAACGGCCCCGTGGGTGGCACCAACACCTCCCACGGGACCAACGTAACTCGTAGGAACTGACCCCGCAGCCGCGGGTGTCCCGGTTTGAGAGTACGACGGTAATTTGCTTATTTCTACACTTAGGGTTTAAAACATGGCGTTAGAGGGTGATAACTCGAAACAGCCCCCGAACGGCCCCGTGGGTGGCACCAACACCTCCCACGGGACCAACGTAACTCGTAGGAACTGACCCCGCAGCCGCGGGTGTCCCGGTTTGAGAGTACGACGGTAATTTGCTTATTTCCACACTTAGGGTTTAAAACATGGCGTTAGAGGGTGAGAACTCGAAACAGCCCCCGAACGGCCCCGTGGGTGGAACCAACACCTCCCACGGGACCAACGTAACTCGTAGGAACTGACCCCGCAGCCGCGGGTATCCCGGTTTGAGAGTACGCCGGTAATTTTCTTATTTCTACACTTAGGCTTAACATGGCGTTAGAGGGTGATAACTCGACACAGCCCCCGAACGGCCCCGTGGGTGGCACCAACACCTCCCACGGGACCAACGTAACTCGTAGGAACTGACCCCGCAGCCGCGGGTGTCCCGGTTTGAGAGTACGACGGTAATTTGCTTATTTCCACACTTAGGCTTAAAAACATGGCGTTAGAGGGTGAGAACTCGAAACAGCCCCCGAACGGCCCCGTGGGCGGCACCAACACCTCCCACGGGACCAACGTAACTCGTAGGAACTGACCCCGCAGTCGCGGGTGTCCCGGTTTGAGAGTACGACGATAATTTGCTTATTTCCACACTTAGGCTTAAAAACATGGCGTTAGAGGGTGAGAACTCGAAACAGCCCCCGAACGGCCCCGTGGGTGGCACCAACACCTCCCACGGGACCAACGTAACTCGTAGGAACTGACCCCGCAGCCGCGGGTGTCCCGGTTTGAGAGTACGACGGTAATTTGCTTATTTCCACACTTAGGATTAACATGGCGTTAGAGGGTGAAAACTCGAAACAGCCCCCGAACGGCCCCGTGGGTGGCACCAACACCTCCCACGGGACCAACATAACTCATAGGAACTGACCCCGCAGCCGCGGGTGTCCCGGTTTGAGAGTACGACGATAATTTGCTTATTTCCACACTTTGGCTAAAAAACATGGCGTTAGAGGGTGAGAACTCGAAACAGCCCCCGAACGGTCCCGTGGGTGGCACCAACACCTCCCACGGGACCAACGTAACTCGTAGGAACTGACCCCGCAGCCGCGGGTGTCCCGGTTTGAGAGTACGGCGGTAATTTGGTTATTTCCCCACTTGGGCTTAAAAACATGGCGTTAGAGGGTGAGAACTCGAAACAGCCCCCGAACGGCCCCGTGGGTGGCACCAACACCTCCCACGGGACCAATGTAACTCGTAGGAACTGACCCCGCAGCCGCGGGTGTCCCGGTTTGAGAGTACGACGGTAATTTGCTTATTTCGACACTTAGGCTTAACATGGCGTTAGAGGGTGATAACTCGACACAGCCCCCGAACGGCCCCGTGGGTGGCACCAACACCTCCCACGGGACCAACGTAACTCGTAGGAACTGACCCCGCAGCCGCGGGTGTCCCGGTTTGAGAGTACGACGGTAATTTGCTTATTTCCACACTTAGGCATAAAAACATGGCGTTAGAGGGTGAGAACTCGAAACAGCCCCCGAACGGCCCCGTGGGTGGCCCCAACACCTCCCACGGGACCAACGTAACTCGTAGGAACTGACCCCGCAGCCGCGGGTGTCCCGGTTTGAGAGTACGACGGTAATTTGCTTATTTCCACACTTAGGCTTAAAAACATGGCGTTAGAGGGTGAGAACTCGAAACAGCCCCGAACGGCCCCGTGGGTGGCACCAACACCTCCCACGGGACCAACGTAACTCGTAGGAACTGACCCCGCAGCCGCGGGTGTCCCGGTTTGAGAGTACGACGGTAATTTTCTTATTTCTACACTTAGGCTTAACATGGCGTTAGAGGGTGAAAACTCGAAGCAGCCCCCGAACGGCCCCGTGGGTGGCACCAACACCTCCCACGGGACCAACGTAACTCGTAGGAACTGACCCCGCAGCCGCGGGTGTCCCGGTTTGAGAGTACGGCGGTAATTTGGTTATTTCCCCACTTGGGTTTAAAAACATGGCGTTAGAGGGTGAGAACTCGAAACAGCCCCCGAACGGCCCCGTGGGTGGCACCAACACCTCCCACGGGACCAACGTAACTCGTAGGAACTGACCCCGCAGCCGCGGGTGTCCAGGTTTGAGAGTACGACGGTAATTTGCTTATTTCGACACTTAGGCTTAACATGGCGTTAGAGGGTGATAACTCGAAACAGCCCCCGAACGGCCCCGTGGGTGGCACCAACACCTCCCACGGGACCAACGTAACTCGTAGGAACTGACCCCGCAGCCGCGGGTGTCCCGGTTTGAGAGTACGACGGTAATTTGCTTATTTCCACACTTAGGCTTAAAAACATGGCGTTAGAGGGTGAGAACTCGAAACAGCCCCCGAACGGCCCCGTGGGTGGCACCAACACCTCCCACGGGACCAACGTAACTCGTAGGAACTGACCCCGCATCCGCGGGTGTCCCGGTTTGAGAGTACGACGGTAATTTTCTTATTTCTACACTTAGGCTTAACATGGCGTTAGAGGGTGAAAACTCGAAGCAGCCCCCGAACGGCCCTGTGGGTTCCACCAACACCTCCCACGGGACCAACGTAACTCGTAGGAACTGACCCCGCAGCCGCGGGTGTCCCGATTTGAGAGTACGATGGTAATTTGCTTATTTCGACGCTTAGGCTTAACATGGCGTTAGAGGGTGATAACTCAAAACAGCCCCGTGGGTGGCACCAACACCTCCCACGGGACCAACGTAACTCGTAGGAACTGACCCCGCAGCCGCGGGTGTCCCGGTTTGAGAGTACGACGGTAATTTGCTTATTTCCACACTTAGGCTTAAAAACATGGCGTTAGAGGGTGAGAACTCGAAACAGCCCCCGAACGGCCCCGTGGGTGGCACCAACACCTCCCACGGGACCAACGTAACTCGTAGGAACTGACCCCGCAGCCGCGGGTGTCACGGTTTGAGAGTACGACGATAATTTTCTTATTTCCACACTTAGGCTTAAAAACATGGCGTTAGAGGGTGATAACTCGAAACAGCCCCCGAACGGCCCCGTGGGTTGCACCAACACCTCCCACGGGACCAACGTAACTCGTAGGAACTGACCCCGCAGCCGCGGGTGTCCCGGTTTGAGAGTACGACGATAATTTGCTTATTTCGACACTTAGGCTTAAAAACATGGCGTTAGAGGGTGAGAACTCGAAACAACCCCCGAACGGCCCCGTGGGTGGCACCAACACCTCCCACGGGACCAACATAACTCGTAGGAACTGACCCCGCAGCCGCGGGTGTCCCGGTTTGAGAGTACGACGGTAATTTGCTTATTTCCACACTTAGGATTAACATGGCGTTAGAGGGTGAATACTCGAAACAGCCCCCGAACGGCCCCGTGGGTGGCACCAACACCTCCCACGGGACCAACGTAACTCGTAGGAACTGACCCCGCAGCCGCGGGTGTCCCGGTTTGAGAGTACGACGATAATTTCTTATTTCCACACTTAGGCTGAAAAACATGGCGTTAGAGAGTGAGAACTCGAAACAGCCCCCGAACGGTCCCGTGGGTGGCACCAACACCTCCCACGGGACCAACGTAGCTCGTAGGAACTGACCCCGCAGCCGCGGGTGTCCCGGTTTGAGAGTACGACGGTAATTTGCTTATTTCCACACTTAGGCTTAAAAACATGGCGTTAGAGGGTGAGAACTCGAAACAGCCCCCGAACGACCCCGTGGGTGGCACCAACACCTCCCACGGGACCAACGTAACTCGTAGGAACTGACCCCACAGCCGCGGGTGTCCCGGTTTGAGAGTACGATGGTAATTTGCTTATTTCGACACTTAGGCTTAACATGGCGTTAGAGGGTGATAACTCGAAACAGCCCCCGAACGGCCCCGTGGCTGGCACCAACACCTCCCACGGGACCAACGTAACTCGTAGGAACTGACCCCGCAGCCGCGGTTGTCCCGGTTTGAGAGTACGACGGTAATTTGCTTATTTCCACACTTAGGGTTAAAAACATGGCGTTAGAGGGTGAGAACTCGAAACAGCCCCCGAACGGCCCCGTGGGTGGCACCAACACCTCCCACGGGACCAACGTAACTCGTAGGAACTGACCCCGCAGCCGCGGGTGTCCCGGTTTGAGAGTACGACGGTAATTTTCTTATTTCTACACTTAGGCTTAACATGGCGTTAGAGGGTGAAAACTCGAAGCAGCCCCCGAACGGCCCCGTGGGTGGCTCCAACACCTCCCACGGGACCAACGTAACTCGTAGGAACTGACCCCGCAGCCGCGGGTGTCCCGGTTTGAGAGTACGACGGTAATTGGCTTATTTCCACACTTAGGCTTAAAAACATGGCGTTAGAGGGTGAGAACTCGAAACAGCCCCCGAACGGCCCCGTGGGTGGCACCAACACCTCCCACGGGACCAACGTAACTCGTAGGAACTGACCCCGCAGTCGCGGGTGTCCCGGTTTGCTTATTTCTACACTTAATTTTCATATTTCTACTTGGTTACTGATAATTTTAACTCATATATGCAATTTTTCAGCTTGATTAAATTTTTTGTAAAACTGCGTGGTTACTGATATTTTTGTTTTTTGTATCCTATCATTTGTAAGATTTTTGCACATGGATCAAATGCAGGAGGCAATGGTTTACAACATGATGATTATTTATATGTTGTGGACATTCAGGATAATGTTTTTTTATGTGTTATAGCCGTGCAGGCTTTTATTGTTTAGTTTTATGGCCGTGCGGGCTTTTATAATTTGATTGTTGAATTTTATAGCCATGCAGGCTTTATAATAAGCAGGTTTTTCATTTACAGGTTTTGGAATGTCAAGAAAATAGAGGAAACTCTGCCCAATTTTTTTTTGGTCTGTGAATTATTAAGACGTGTAATATTTTTAAGTTTGTATATATATTTGTTTATTAACAACATTCTCAATTCGCAATTTGTGATTTTTTTTATTGTTTTGCCTATAATAAATATTTGTAACACCTCGTAGCAACCGACGATGCACTCACAGGACCCCCAATTTTAGGATTGCACAAAAAAAATACATTTTTTTTAAATTACAGATAAATATGGTCATGGACTTTGTTCATGACCATTTTTATTTTTTTTTGTCGCGCTTAAAAATGGTCGCGGCCAAAGTCCGCGACCATTTTTTTTATTTTTTATCACGGTAATGGGTCGCGGACTAGGGCCGCAACCAATTTTTTTAATTTTTTTTTGTCACGCACATGGGTCGCGGTCAAAGTCCGCGACTAATTTGTCACGGTTGTGGGTCATGGACAAGGGCCGCGACCAATTTTTTTAATTTTTTTTTGTCACGCACATGGGTCGCGGACTTTGGCCGCGACCAATTTGTCACGGTTGTGGGTCATGGACAAGGGCCGCGACCAATTTTTTTAATTTTTTTTCGTCACGCACATGGGTCGCGGACTTTGGCCGCAACCAATTTGTCACGGTTATGAGTCACGGATTTGGGCCGCGACCCGTCACGGCATGGGTCACGGCCAAAGTCCGCGACCATCTGTCGTGACCCTCTCTTAGCCGTGACCATTTTTTGGTCAGGGACTTGGGCCGCGACCCACGAAAATGGTCACGCCAGAAATGGTCACGGCCAAAGTCCGCGACCCACAGTTTTGGTCAGGGATTTTGGCCGTGACCAATCGCCAGTTTTGGTGTAGTGTATACCACTTTACACTAATTGAATATATATCTATATTCTCAATTTCATCCTAATCACCTCATAGGATTTGCCCAATAATAATCGATATAACTATGCTTTCTATACGCATAATTATATAGGCCTAAATGCCCACGGAAATATTCCAGGGAGTATTCTTTCCCGAACTTAAACTATGTCCGTTCCCCGGGTTATGCCCTACACCAATCCAAGGCATTCTCTTTCATCTAAAGGTTTATTTACCCTCAAAACCCTTATTTAGGAGCTCCAATATCATAACTTGGATCATCCATAAAAACCACAAATTGTAATTTAACTCCCCATCCTTTTAAGGGAAGAAACTAGAAATTCTGACCGAAGCGAATCGATTCGCCCCATTTGCGAATCGATTCGGGTGGGCGAATCGATTCGGCCTCCAATCCGAATCGATTCGAAAAGTGTTCTGCAAACAGGTCCATAATGGAGAACCGATTCGGTCTAAATCAGAATCGATTCGGCCCACTGCAGAATCACAGATCCCCCTTAGGCGAATCGATTCGGCCTAGACCCGAATCGATTCGGCTTGTTCGAGGGGCACTATTTGGGCCATTTTTTTTCAATCTTCAAAATACCCAAAATTCAATCCAATCTCCATTTAAATCATAACTTGAATTTATTCCTACAAACCCAAAGTTTTTATATCTCCTCAAATTCTTTAGAGGTCCTAACACTCCATTTGAGAACCCCTAATATTTATCTCCAATAAGTTCTAACTAATGATTTCGATATCGGACAACTTTTCATAGAAAAATCACTATAAATCCAAAAAAAATCAGGAAAATACACAATCAACAGCCACGCAACTGCATCGAAACGATCTACAATTTTTATTTTTTGACTAGGAGCCGAATCGATTCGCATCAACGCCGAATAGATTCGGAAAGACGCAGGTCCCACTATTCGTCGTCTTCTCCGAGACGGTTTCCGCCATTAAAGCTTCTCCCAAGCTTTTGTCGCCTCACCCCATGTCCTACAACCTCAACCAACTACAAATACACATATATTAAGGGTTCTAAACATCCTAGAACCCTAAACCACCAATTTGTTTCGATTAATTTCTAAGTTTCTCCAATTATGAATTTTTTGGGGTTTATTCGTTTTAACTCCCGAAAATCCGTTTTATCCACGAAAACCCAACCCAAAATCTTTAGAGTTTGTTTATACCAAACTACGGTATGAGATATTTATGCAAAAAGTAAATAAAGCAAGTAAACACTTGCCTCGTGGATAAAATCCGATGACCTCGAGCCGATTCCCGCGGAGGTTGACCGGAATCTCCCCTTTTCTCCTCTTTTCTCTCCTCCTCTCTCTCTTCTCTCTCTTTTCTTTCTTTCCTTTCTCTTTTCTCCCTCTCCCCCTCTTTATATAGTGAGAAAAGGGTTATACCCCTTTAAAATCCAAAAACGACTTGTTTACTCAATTACGAGCCTATTTAACTACAAAATTCTCCGATACTCATTTTCGACAATAGGACACTCTTTTCCAACTATCTCGGCCATTCCGAGACTCATGGCGCCATCAAAATTCCCATTCGAGGTACTTGGCCGAAACTCACTATTTCAACCCCACACGACTTAATGGTTTTTTTTCCAAATTAAATCTCACCTCGTGTCGCTTTACTCAACGACGACATATAATTAAAATACCTCGACATATTTACTTAACCCCAAAAGTAAATATATCACCTATCGATAATCATCAAATCCTTAAGATCCTAAAATCACTATTCTGGGAAATTCTCCAAATTGCCAATTTATTTCCAATTAGGGAATTTAATGGTCTCCCAAAAGGACGGATTGTTACAATATCCTATGGTTTGGGGGATTACATCCCAACTCCATTTTTCCCAAGAAGTTTTCAAAATAAAAAATTTCAAGTCTTCTTTTTTAATATTTTTATTTTAATTCACTTAGCTTAATGTACTTAGAGAAATAGAAATTTTCCCAAGATACTATTAGTTTTATTTGTTGTTCTAATCATGTGTAGGAGCTAGTTTAAGGGTTTGAACCATATTTCCACCATTAATGGGTGTTGAGCTTTGAAATTTAGGTTTTGGTTAGAAATACAATTAATTGAAACCTTGTGTTTTGAAGTTGAGATATTAAATGTTGATAAGTACCCAAACGTGTATAATTTATACCCCAAATATGTGCATTTTAGTCCCTCATTTTAATTAAAATTGACCTTATGTTTGTATTTATTTATTTCTCAAGTCAATACGCAGTTGCGGTACAAATAGTGCTATATCCAGTTAATTGCGACACAATAGCGGTTAAAAGCAAGCATCGAAGAAATTAAAGAGACCGTGAAGTCAGACGCCATAATTGAGTATGCCTGATGTGTTCTGATCTCCTAAATCGTGTCCCTAAACCCTAACCTAATCCTAGACCGAGCCCATAGCCTAAAACCGAGCCCGGTGTGTGTTGAGTTTGTACTTTTAGCATTTTTTTCGTTTTTTTTTATTTTGAGTCGTTTTATATTTAGGAATTATTTTAGATTTAATTAGAATGTTCTAGGATTTATTTGCTATTTTTCTATTTTCTTATTTTGATTTTAATTTTTATTAGTTTTTAGTTTTTAATTTTTATTTAATTTTATTTTTATTAGGATTAATTTTTAGGAATTTATTTTTTTAGTTTTTTTTAGATTTTATTATATATATATATTTATTTATTTTAGTTTTATTTTATTAGGATTATATTTTTTTTAGTTTAATGGAGTTTTATTTTATTTCTTTTTATTTTCTTTTTATTTTCTTTTTTTATTTAGTTTGAGATGTTAATTTTTTTTTTAGCTTTATTAGATTTTAATTTTTTATTTTATTTAGTTTTTATTTTTATTTTTTAGGTTGTGTTAATTTTAGGGGTACAAATTAAACACACACAACCCACTCACACACTAATTTATACCCTCACACACACAAACATGCCCTCATCTTCAACCTCACCCTAAGTCTCCTACACACTCACCACACCTAACCCCACACCCCATCATCTTCCCTACCAACACACCTATTCTCTCACCTCCAATAAACCAAACAACACATCTCCATTGAAACCCATTTCCCCAACCGAAGCCCCACCTGCTCTAGACCTTACATCCACCTCAAACCTGAGTTTCCCCAACCCGGTTTTCAAACCACCGCTGCCTATCCAACCCGCAAACCCAGCATGGGAAACCCGTGCCCAAAACTCATGGCCAAATCCGGCCAAACTCGAAACCCACGATCGTGACTACCGGCCACAATCAACCCCGGGCACCCTACCTGCTACCCCCTCACCCCTATCCGGGTTGACCTACCTTCAACCCCAAGCGACGCTCCACACACCTCAGGCCAGAAAACCCCCTGTCTCCAGAGCAACCCGAAATCGCGACCCAACCCACTTATGCGATCCGCGACCCAGCAATTCACTCCTTACCTATCCATCCTCTCTAACCCGAAGCCGATTTCGACCAGCTCAAATCCCCAACTCGATTGCCCTTAATCCGGAACTCCCAACAACTTTCATATCCCCAAAAAAAATTCAGATCAAATCCCACCAAAATCTCTTCATCCAAATCTACCCGCGGACTTTAAAAACAAGGATGGGCATCTCTTAAAAAGAAGACTCCCAGATACAGAATAAAAAGAGAGAGACAAGAGAGAGAAAAAGGGCGTATATTATGTACAATTTAGGGTCATGAAAAAAAATTCAGAAAAATACAAAAAAAAAATAGTTTAGTTTAGAATAAATTTGTAGGTTTGTTTTTATTCTTTTTGGTGTAGTCAAGTGCTGAATTTGTGAGAAGATTGAGACACACTTTTATGAACAAGTTCGACAAGTAAATTTTGCGTATTCAATTTCTTTCCCTTTCCTTCTCATTCTTGATATATTATTGAATGATGTTTATTGAATTTCATATTGAATTGCGTATTGAATTTCGTTCAAGGGATGGAATGCACTACGAATGATGTTAATTTAATTAATTGGTTTCATTAATTTTATATTTCCAGGTAAATTAATTTTAACTGTCACCAATTAATTTATGTAACGAGAGTTAGTAATTTAATTAAACAAATTAATGTTTGAATTTAGGAATCGAATTAGAGATAGGTTTTTTCGATATTTGAATATTAATTCGGTGTTGAAATTTGAGGACTGATATTGTTTTCGTTAAATTGATCCTAACGGGTAATTTTATGAAAATAGTATGATTCTTAATTTTTCATTGTATGACATTTTTTAAATTAATTTCCTGAAAAAGATTTTATTAAATTTATAATTTTAACGAGAGTTAGATTATCGATTTGATATTATCTCGAAATAATTCACATTAATAAATTGAGAAATTAAAATAATTGAAAATACAGTGTATTCCCATCTCTTGACCTTCTCACATATTTCACACTCGGTTGCACATTCTTTTTTCGTTATTTAGTCATTTTGTAATTTTAGCATTAGTTAATTTCTCCTTGAAATTGTTTTAAAAAAAATATATAAAAAAAAATATTTCAATGCAAAAAATATATTTAAATTGCAAGTATTCACATTAATTGTTCACCTTAAAAGTTGGATTGATACCCGTACTTACCACAATACGAGTTGTTTTAAACAAGTTTTGTAGGTATTCAAGGGAATTTTGAGATTGTCTTTTGAAGACAACGATATACGCAAAAAGCTTCTTATTAGACGATTTAGTTTCTTTGTCATGCAATGCTAGTGTCTATAGCGATATTTCAAAACTAATCCAGTTGTGACCATATTCGAGCGAAAGGTTAATCTTTCATTGTTGGATTAATTTTCTTCATGTTTGATACTTATAATCAATTGAATATGCTCGGTTAAATATTTTTGAAGCAAACTCCCTTTTATGTGCTCATTAGCCCATGGTGGGGATGTGATTATAATCTAGTTTTCCTAATCTTTGTTTAGTATTAATTGCATAGTTAATTTTTCCCTTTTTAAACCATCATCATCTTTTACACTTTTATTTGAGAAGTAATAAATCAATTAAATTCTATCAAACATTCCCTGTGGATTTTCGATACCCGGACTAGCCTCTATACTCCATTGGAGTGTAGCTAAAGTTTAGTTTTTTTTTGCATTGCAGTCAGAAGCTGATAACAACGACTAGCGTATCTATACTGACGCTTGGTTTTCACCACATCAAAATGGTGTCGTTGTCGGGGAATGTTTTGTTGTAGATTATAATTGATTTACTATTTTGTAGTATTTTTTCCTTTTCCTTTGTATTCTTTGTTTTAACTTTCTATTTGACTTGTACTAATTTGTTTCAAGAAATTTGGAATTTTTGTATTTGTCGCGTTTTTGAATTGCCCTCTATTAAATGTCACGATATAGCTATTTAGATAATTTTGATTGTTATGATAATAGTTCTCAAAGTTACACTCCCAAGACTATGCGGGAATACTTCCAAATTCTTGAAAATGAAAGAATTAAACTTGAAATTCAAGAATTTATAGGTAGTCACTCATTTTCTTGGGAATAAACTTTACAAAGGGGAATCCCCTAACTATAGGAAAACCTCCCACGAAGATGTTATGTCTTCTTGTTGGTTTGACTAGGAATTAGCGAAAAAGGAATTGAATGACCAAGCCGAGAGTTTTAAAGCTTGGTCTTTAGAAATAAATTCCCAACTCGATGAGATCATTTCTTCTTCAAAAAGCTAGGTTCAGGTTGAAACTTTCATTTCACCTCCACCCTTTTTTGAAAAGGAAATCATTGAGAGTTCTCCAAGCACTTTCGAATTTCAACCTTTTATCAATATTTCAAATTCTATTGAGATTGATGGTCCTTCATTTCCTTGGTTTCCCACCCTTATCGAACCATTAAATTTATAACAAGAATCGGATGAAAGTCTTGAGTACTTTGACTTGATTCTTGAAAGGGAATCTTATTTTGAAATGCTTCATCTTATGGGATATTCACTCACACTTGCCCCACCTCCTATTCCAATTGAAAAACTTTGGGGAGGTGACCTTAATTTTCTCGATATTACTTTGGTCTTATCCCCCTTAGCATCTAAATCGCCCACCATTCGCCTAAGATTTTTAATTGGTGATGGTTCATTTCTTACATTTTACACATGCCTTCTATTGTTTAAATGGAATCCTTATTTTCCGGGAGGCATGCATAAAAATTAAGGTACGCCATTAACCCCTCAAAGCCAAATCGTGTTAGGGGTCGACCCTCAAAAATCTCAACTTCTAGTGTATAGTTAGTTAGAAGTTCAAATGTTAGGTTGTAAATAGTTTATTTATTTTTATTTTTACTTATAGTCTAGTGTAATTAGTTAAGTTTTTATTATTCTTTTTTGTTATACTTGTATCTAATATGTTTTGTAGATTCAATGGACTTGTACTTATCAGGGATCGCTTCATTTTGGGTAATATCTTTCTTTTCTTCTCTTTATATTGTGTTCTTGATTTGCATTGAGGACAATGAAATATTAAGTTAGGGAGTGTGAGTTATTCTTCCCATTTCTTTTTTAGTTTTATTGATTTGATCACATGTTCATTTCAGGCATGCTTTTGTTGAAAAATTAAAAATTTTCAAAAATATTTTCTTTCTTTTTTCTCCTTTATTGGGCCTTTTGCCTCCATTTCCAATGATAAATTTTAATAAATGCCCGATCTAATAGATAATTCAATGATGCATGTTCTCGATTTTAGAAGTTATTAGACTTTAGTCCTCAAATCATTGATATTATGAATAACTTTATGGACTAAACTTTAAACCCATGAGCACATGCACCTTTCTTGTTTTAATGATTTGGTTTAAGGCTTTTATAACTCGGTAATCTTTGTTGTATTATTTATACTTACACCAAGTGAGCTTTGGAATTTTCTTCATTTGTGAGTATATATACATTACTCTTTCCTCCTTTAAAACGTTAAATTCGTCGTTAATCTCACTATTCTTTCTTTGATCGTTCATTAATTGAGTTCATATAAAATATGTTACTTGAGCATGATTTTCAAAGTTATTTTGACTCGAGAATCACATAAATTTTAAGAAAGGATCATAGGCTATCTTTGTTATATCACCCATATTGACATTGACCTCACGTTATATATTTCCCCTTGTCAACTCCTTTTGAGCTTTAATATAGCCTTTCGTTTCATAACCAAAAATTCCATAACCATCTTCAAATTGGAGTTATATACCATACATATTACCTTTCATACCTTTGTTTGGAATGATACTTAGGATTGAATGATGTTATTGTTATGTGGTTGCAATTAATCATGTGAGAGTGAAAAAGTAAAGAAAAAAGTGAAGTGAAAAACAAAAGTAAAAAAAAGAAAAGTAAAGAAAAAAGAAGAGAAAAAGAAGAGATGAAAAAGAAAGAAAGTATTTCCATATTGTATATAGTGTTCAATATGCTTTTTCACTCTCCGATTTTATATCCAATACTTTTTATGGAAGTTATTTTTCCAATTTTGGAATTGTCAACACTTTCCCATTATCCCGAGTGTTTCATCCCCACACATCTTTGAATTCGTAAATATCCCTTCTTTCATAACCTCAACCCCAAACCTACATTACAACCCTATAAAAGTCCTATGTGATCATAAAGTGAATTTGATTAAGAAGTCTTAATAATTGTGATAATCTATGAAAATGCATTTTACCTCTTTAATGATGATATCCTTTAATTTAGATTACATATTTTGCATTTTACATATATAGCGTTCTTCATTGATGACATGTGTGGGCCTAATATTCATTTACATTTAATTTTTATGCCCACATGTCCCTTGTATTACCTCTCATTCTTAGTGATTTCATTTGTTAAGTGTAATATCCGAGAGGATTGAATATCATGCATACTTTAATGTTTATTATCCTATTTATAATTTTTTTCTAAATCACTATTTCCATGTGCTCCTTCTTCCATCCATTCTTAAGGTTTTGATTCGACGAAGTTCATTCTATAATGTTAGTAACTATGGATTTTTGAGTGAATTAATTCACTATGCTAATAACATGTTAAATCATTTTCGTTATTGTTGAGCTGTCTTTTTGATTGATTGGGCATATTTTGAGGAAACTTTGATGTTTTTGGGTTTCATCCCTGAAAATTCTCACGAGACAATACTCGTCCACTAGGGTAACCTAAGGATTTAACGGCTTATTGCATATGCTAAATGCAATTGTTCGTCCGTAAAAGTGGATTTTATCTCTTTGTACGTATCTCCTCTCTTATGGTACTATTTATTGTTTTGTTTTTTTTCACTTCATTACTACGGACTAGCAATGTGTAAGTTAAGGGTGTGATTCGGCTCGAATATTTCATTTATTTACCCTTTATATTTATTCATTTTAGCCCCCTCGAGTATCTTAATTCCAATTTTTATACTCATTAAACAGACAACCTCTTTTATGAATGTTTATATGCTTTGCGAGGTATTATTGAGATTTTGTAGGTATTAAAGTACTTAGCGTGAAGTTTGGTCACATTTCAGGAAAGTTATGTCATAAAGGGCACATACAAGGGCTTTTTATTCATTTAGTTGTTTGTTATTATGGACCAAATTCTAATGGAATTTGTAGCCGTATGATTTTGCTTCGTGTAAACTAGCCTAATTTCGATCTATAACGAAGAAGTTACAACATTTTTCGTATTCTAATCCAAAACAAAGATTCAGACCTGTTAGGGGCGAATCAATTCGGCCATTTTGGGGAATCAATTCGGGCCCTATTAAAATCCGCAAATGTCTATTTTTTTTGTTTGGGGGTAGGTGGATGGGCGTCGTTTGGTTGGGTTATGGGTAAACATTTTATTAAGTTGGGAACTTCATTTTTACATTATGGGAGATGAGATTTTAGCATGCTGGGGAGCTTTCCTTCTTTTTTCCTTCCTTAGGTTTATACCCATTTTGTAAGTAAATATTTTTCATATTTTCTTTCATTTAATTGAAGTGTCATTTCCTTGTTTTGTTGCTTTGTTATCTAGATTATTGCTTTGTTAATTAATTGTTGTTAGTATTTCTTATTTTCATTGGTTAATTAGTTTTATTTGTTGTTCCAATCATGTGTAGTAGCTAGTTTAAGGGTTGGGATAATTGATAAGAGTTCTTTTTGATATGTATCGTTGTTCAAAGCTCTTCTAATAAAAAAACTCAATTACCTACACAAATATATAACAAACTAGAATATAGTGGTAAGTGAGGTATCAATCCAAACCTAAGGGTGAAACATGCAAGAGAGGAAAGATGTAATTCATTTGTTTATTTAATTTCTTTTTCGATTTTCACTTTTTCTATTTTTTTTTCATTATTAAAACAATTTGGAGATGAGGTGAAATAAGACTATACTAAATGAAAGATCTAATTACTAACTAAAAAGTAAGAGAAGAAACTAAGTAAATCTAACTAAATAAAAATTTAAAATATGAGATGAGTGAGGAAATAAAAGTGAGGACTAACAAGGGAGGGGATGACACCATATATTCTAGTTAATCAAAATTAAATAATTCATTAAAATTAATTACACCAAGTTAGTATCAAAATCACAAATCAAATCTCATTGAAATTGTAATTTTAATAATAACATTTAAAAAAGATTAAGTCTAACACTCCTATAACTCTAGAAAAGTAGATTTAAACATCATTTAACAAATCACCCGCTAGGATCGATTTATCAAATTAGTTTAAATCATAAAATTAAGCTTAGAGTTGAAATTAAAGAAATAATACCACACTTGAGAAACTCATATCTCTAATTCTAATTTAAAATGGGTATTATAACTAGAATTTTGATTTTCTCTCTAAAATCATTTACCCTCTCTCGAGGCGTAAATTAAAATGTAAGAGTGAAAGGTTAACATTAAAGGGACATTTAATTTAAATTAATTAATTAAATTAGGATTAACATCAAATAATGAGTCACCCCACCCCTTAAAAGGGGATTTATCCTAACATGATATCAAACATGATAAACAAACATTCAATAGGCATTTAATATAAAAGAGTAGAGAGAAGAACAATCAAACCATTCTCTTGAATTCAATTGACTTCCATCATTGAATGAGAAGCATACAACCCTCCAAGTGAGTGATCAACAAAAATATAAATGAAAAATTCTCTCAACTTGAATCACAAATTTAATTTCACACTAATCTCTAAAATAAAAGAAAATAAAAACTACTCTAAAAAAAATAAAAAAGTGTTTCTCTCTCAAATTTTCTCTCTAAAACCCTAGATGATTACCCAAATGAGCTTTGGGTCTTCATTTATAGTGTGGTACATGGAGCTAGGGGTAATTTGGGTAAGAAAAGGTTAGGGGTGTGCATGTGGTGAGGTAGAAATTAGATTTGGGTGATGGTATTTTGGAGAACTTTAATTGTGCATGTGGGAGATGTGGTAGTTAGGATGGGTTGGGGGTAAAATGGGTATATGTGATAAAATGGGTTTTAAAACACATGGGTCTTATTATTTGGTTTAGTTTTGTGCAGATACGATTTTTTGGCAAATGGGTATTGGGGGAATGGATGTGGGTCTTTGGTTAAGGTGAATGTATTTAATCTCACGACATTCCAAGGTTTTCAGAAAATAGATACATATTCAAGTCAAAAGAGAAGGCAAATGCATATATGGATAGGAACTTGCAGTAAATAGATATATATTTTGAAATGATAGTATATATATATATATATATATATATATATCAAAATTGGATAGCTCAGAATAAGAAGAATGCAACAAATCAAATGTGATATCTTTTTCTTTCAATTATATCATTTTAATAGACAAGTTCACTCTAATACCTTGTTCTTATACCGTATTATACCCGGGTAGTTGTGGGTCAATCGAACTAGTTCGTCCCAACCCCTTATTTAGGGCACACCAGCGATAACCCAGCTAGGAAGGTCAGTCAGTAAGATAGGTCCCTTAGGCCGAATCTTATTTTCGATATTCAATCTCATTTTCAATACTCATTTCAATTGGTATGTCTATATGGAGAGATATAAACATATCACAAATGAATCAATCATCGGTATCAGATGCATTTTGAGAATACAAGCATTTCACAAAATACGTAGTTTGCATAATATCATATAATTTAAATGTGCAAGAATGACATAGAGTACTCACATAAAATAGAGGCTCGAAAATACAAATATTGAGTCTTTGATCACACGTTAATCTAATAAATACATTAAAGGTTTAATTATGTATTCTAAATAAACTCCAATTCTAAATATTGTGTTTTAATCCTAAAATAGCTTGCTGTAAAAGGTTACTAAAACCATTTTCTCAATTTTTAATATTCATTCACATATTTAAAGAATTCAATTCATAGTTCTTGCTAATCAGTTGGTTCCCAGTAGAGATGGAGGGTCACAGGGGCACCACTTAGATACCATCTCATCTAGACAAAATATTTTCGAATTTATTCCCAGTAGAGATGGAGGGTCACAAGGGCACCACTTAAATACCATCTCAACTTGACAAAATTTCACCGGGACTACTGAGATGGAGGGTCACAAGGGCACCATTTAAATACCATCTTAACTTGACAAAATTTCACTCGGACTGACTTTGGAATTACTAAAATGAGATTCCATAATAACGAGCAATTAATTACAAAATGCGTATATATATTTTCAAACAAGTTTATATATTTTGAAAATAAAATAAATTTATATTGTTTCCAAATTTTTAGTTTTCATTAGTGGAGTCTTTAGTGTATTTTACCAGCATAATTACTAACTAAAGCTATAAAATACGAAATTAAAACTATAAAAATGCATTATAACATTTAAATAAAATCATACGTACGAAATTAATTATTTCTTCAAAATTATAGAACTCCTTCTTAAGATATTTCCCAAGCTTTCTATCACTATTTCTTATTATAATTCTCAAGGAATTGGTGTGAGTTTCAAATGAACCCTGAGGTCTTATTTGTAGGTTTCCAAAAGTATTACGGTGTTGACACATGTCTGATGACTAGCCTTTTTGCAATGGTTCTTCAACGCCGAGGTGTCGCAATTCGAAGTGGTCTTGCAGTGTTAATATCACCAAATGATGACAAGTGTTTTGACTTTCTCTTTGGAGACGACACGTGTAAGGTGGAGGTGACCAACATGTGGTGGAAAGGTCATAAGGGTATAAGGGTCATTTTTTACATGATGGGTATTTTGGTAATTTCACACTATATATTTTTAATATTTCTTATAGGTCCCTTAAAACTATTTTATTTACAAAATGTCCCTTTTTATATTTTTATTTTAGTCCCTAAAGTTTCATAAAATTATATTTTCTGCCCTAAAACTTATTATTTACCTTAAGATATGTCATAAGACTTTGATTTGATCCAATTTACAGTTGATTCTTCATATTTAAAAATGGGGTTTATTATATTGATAGCCAATAATACAACATATTTAATAATACAACATTTATAAGATAATAAGTAACACATGACTGTAAAAACGAACTATATATATATGAGCATATAAAAGTGGGTACCCTCCTTATAAAAAGTTTGGTCCACAAACTTGACTCATATTAATTTACATACAAGTATGGATATCTATCCTTTATTTCATCTTCCCACTCCCATGTTGCTTTTTCAACTGAATGATTTTGCTATAATACTTTGACTAGTGGAACTACATTGGTTCGTAATATTTGATCTTTATGGTCCAAAATTTCTACCGGATGCTCAATGTATGACAAATCTTCTCTGATTTGAAGAGGTCCGCGACTTAAGATATGTGTTGGATCTGGGACATATTTCTTTATCATTGATAAGTGAAACACATTATGTACACTAGAGAGTTCAGGTGGTAAGGTTATTTTATACACAACAACTCCTATCTTTTCAAGGATTTCAAAAGGTCCTGTGTATCTTGGGCTCAACTTTCCTTTCTTCCCGAATCGTATTACTCCATTTGAAGGCGATACTCGCAAGAACACATGATATCCTCTTTGGAATTCTAACTTTTAATGTCTATTGTCAAAATAACTCTTTAGATGGCTTTGAGCGATTTGAAGTCGGTCTTGTATTAATTTCACTTTCTCTGTTGTGATCTGAATCAATTCTAGTCCCAATAATTTTGTTTCTCCAACTTCTACCGAACATGCGAGAGAACGACACTGTCTACCATATAGTGCTTCATATGGAGCCATTTGAATACTTGCTTGATGACTATTATTATAGGCAAACTCCACTAATGGTAAATGATCATCCCAATTCCCCTTCAAATAAAGTACACATGCCCTAAGCATATCCTCTGAGGTTTGAATGGTTCTCTCAGATTGTCCATCTGTTTGAGGATGAAAAGCGGTGCTGAAATTCAATTTTGTTCCCATGGCTGCTTGTAGGCTTTTCCAAAAGCGAGAAATGAATCTTGGGTCACGATCATAAACAATTGAAATTGGAGTTCCATGAAGCCTAATAATTTCCCGTACATACAACTTGGCTAACTTTTCTAATGAATGGGTAATCTTAATAGCAAAAAAATGAGAAGATTTAGTTAACCTATCAATAATTACCCCAATAGAATCATAACCATTTGAACTACTTGGTAAACCTGCCACAAAATCCATGGTAATATGTTCCCATTTACATTCATGTATAAGTAGTGGTTGTAATAATCCTGATGGTTTCTGATGTTCAGCTTTTACTTATTGACAAACCAAATAGTGACATACAAATTCTGCTATCTCTTTTTTCATATTGTTTCACCAAAACACTTCTCGAAGATCTTTATACTTCTTGATATTTCCAGGATGAAATGTAAATCTCGAGCCTCCAAAATTTGCCTCTTTAGTTGGGCATCACGTGGAACACACACTATATTTCCAAACCTTAATATATCATCCCGTATCGCAAATTCAATTCTCTTCCCTTCAGTAACCTCTTCTCTAATCTTCTTCAGTTGTGGGTCATTTACTTGCGTAATTTTGATCCTTTCCATCAACATGGGTTGTACTTGTAAGTTTTTATTATTCCTCCTTTACTATAAATATGAACATCTATTTCCATACTTCTCAAATCCCTTAACAAAGGTTCCTGGTTTGTAATGAGACATGCTAAAATTGCTATAGACTTCCTACTTAAAGCATCAGCTACTATATTTGCTTTTCCCGGATGATAATGAATATTTAAATCATAATCCTTCATCAATTCTAACCACCTCCTTTGTCTAATGTTCAATTTTTTCTGAGTAACTATATATTTCAAACTCTTATGATCGGTATAAATCTCACAAGTCTCACGATATAAATAGTGTCTCCAAATCTTAAGGGAAAATATTACAACAACTAATTCTAAGTCATGGGTTGGATATTTCTGTTCACGTGGTTTTAATTCTCTCGAGGAATAAGCTACTAGTTTTTCATTTTGCATTAGCACACATCCCAAACCATTTTTTGAAGCATCACTATAAATCATCAATCCTCCTGTCCCTGAAGGAATAGTCAAAATTGGGGCAGTTACTAATCGATTCTTAAGTTCTTGAAAACTATTCTCAACTTCCTCAGACCATTCATATTTTACCTTCTTTTGTGTTAACCTAGATAGAGGTTTGGCAATGCTAGAAAATCCTTCAACAAATCTTCAATAATAACCTGTTAATCCAAGGAAACTAGGAATCTCTGTTACATTTGTTGGTCTAGGCTAATCTAGTATAACCTCGATCTTTTGAGGGTCAACTGACACTCCCTCCTTGGAAATGACATGTCCTAGAAAAGAAATACTAGGCAACTAAAAATCACACTTCCTTAATTTTGCATATAATTTCTCCTTCCTAAGGATTTATAATACTATCTCTAAATGCTTCTCGTATTCTTCAATACTCTTGGAAGAAATAAGGATGTCATCAATGAAAATAACCACAAATTGATCCAAATATTTCCTAAACATTCTATTCATCATATCCATAAAAACATCTAGTGCATTAGTAAGTCCAAATGGCATCACAAGAAATTCATAGTGACCATATCTAGTACGAAAAGCTGATTTCGAAATATCATCTTCCTTAATCTTCAATTGGTGATATCCTGACCTAAGGTCAATCTTAGAAAATACTTGTGCACCTTGTAGTTGGTCAAACAAATCATCTATACGAGGTAGGCGGTATTTATTCTTAATGGTTACCTTGTTCAGTTCACGATAATCTGTGCATAACCTCATCGTCACATCCTTCTTTTTAACAAATAACACTGGAGCACCCCAAGGGGATATACTTGGTCTAATAAAACCTTTGCTTAATAGATCTTGTAATTGAACTTTTAATTCCCTTAATTCTAAAGGTGCCATGCGATATGGTGATTTTGAGATTGGTATCGCTCCAGGAATAAGCTCAATCATAAACTTTATTTCTCTACTAGGCGGTAGACTGGGTAAATCATCTGGAAAAGTATATGAAAAATGTTTGGCTATAGTAATATCTTCAAAACTAGGCTCTTTTATTTGCAAATAAATAACACTTGCAAGAAATCCTTAACACCCCTTTTTAAGAAAAGTATAGGCTTGCATTGCAGAGATAATACCCATGGGAGATAGGATGTCAGTTCCTTCAAAATTGAATTTTGGTTGGTTAGGAATTTGAAAAGTAACTCTCTTCTCAAAACATTCTATATTAGCATGATATGATGTTAACCAATCCATCCCCAAAATGACTTCAAAATCTCTTATGTCTAAGACTATCAAATCGACAAATAGTTTATGACTACTGACATCTATGACTACTGACATCTATGGGCAAGATTTATATACTAATGTACCCGATCAATAAATCACCAGATGGAGTAAAAATGTGTATGTTATGATTCAAGGGTTTAGGAATATTAGGAAAGCGATTAACAAAACATAAAGACACAAATGAATGGGTAGAACCGGGATCTGTTAAAATTTGAAAAGGTTGTGCACATATAGAAAGTGTACCTGACACTACTGCATTAGAAGGCTTTGCATCGAAAAGATTAAAAATTCTTCCTTGACTACCATGATCCTTATTGTCATTAAAAGTCTTTGTTGGCGCCTTCCCTTTATTAGAGCAATCTTTCATTTTATGTCCCTTTTGGCCACACTCAAAGCAATTTCCTATTTCTAGGTAACATGGTTGCCCTCTATGAATATTACCACATCGTTGGCATCTATGAACATTAATGGGTTTGTTCACAAAAGGTCACCCTGTATTGGGTATAGTCCTAAAGTGTTTATTATTGGGGTTCCTTCCTCTTTGTTCTCCAAACTTCCTCTTCCCCTCTCTAACCTGATTATATTCTTCACTGTCCTTCTCACCTATCGTTGCTCTAGTCACCACGTCAGTATATGATGTCAATTTCAGGATGGAAATTCAACTGCGAATGTTCAACTTTAACCCCCGTTCAAAATTCTTGGCCTTTAAAACATCAATTATCACAACATGACGTGAAAAACGGGATTAATCGGTACACTTCACCTCATATTCACTAACCGTCACATTTCCTTGAACTAAACTCATGAAGTCGACTGTTTTTTGGTCTTGTACTATTTGTGGAAAGTATTTCTCGTAGAATATCACTAAGAAGTCATTCCAACTGATGGTATTATTACTTTCCTCGTATATTCTCTTAGTCATTCTCCACCAATGTTCGACTTCACCTTTTAACATAAACGTTCCAAATAAAACTCTTTGTTCATCAGTACATTTAAGAACAATGAGTATCTTTTCTATTTTCATCACCCAACTTTCTGCTTCAGTGGGGTTAGGAGTACCTTTAAAAGATGGAGGAATAAACTTCTTGAACTGTTCAAAAGTACATTTACTTAGTTCAGGATTCCTTGGTACTCCATTATTCACCTGATGCTCCACAATCTTTGCTAGACTTTCGATCGCCTTATATGCACCTTCCAGTCCTTCAATACTCGAATCAATAGTTCCCATAGATGATCTTCTATTGGTACAGTCATGGTAAAATGTAACTATATCAAGATTGAAAACTAAAAGACCAATTATAAATGATATAACACATAGGGAGGGTTATCACATAAATCAGATATATAATACTATCTCCTAAGGATGAAAACATGAAATCTATAACGTTCGAAACCTATGTTAAGTAGTCTACGGATTCATAACTTATGCTCTGATACCACCTCTATCATAACCCCAACCCAATAGTAGTTGGGAATGAGTGTCTTGCATGCCACCAAGGCATTCGATATTCTAGCCTTAAAATATTTCTTAAAATAAATGCAACGAAAATACATTCACATGGTCATGAATCGTAAACTATTGAAAAAATGGAATTACGTCATCAAATCTTTCTAAAAGGAAACTTCATATATATTAAAAGTATGCACGAATTACAACTTATGCCAAAATTAAAAACCTATTAAAGAAGAGCCAAACAGGATATATCTCATAAAAACAAACGTTATATTTAAAAGTATAACAAAAGAGCTCCTTTAGTTAAATCTTCAACACAACCCTTCTACACTCCATCCTGTAGTCTAATTATTTCCTAAAAAATTATTATTTATACAAGGTCAACTAAAAGTCAAATGAGATTTAATCTCCCGACATTCCAAGGTTTTCAGAAAATACATACCTATTCAAGTCAAAAGAGAAGGCATATACATATATGGATAGTAATTTGCAGTAAATAGATATATATTTTTAATGACAGTATATATATATATGGATAGCTCAGAATAAGAAGAATGCATCAAATCAAATGTGATATCTTTTTCTTTCAATCATATCATTTTAATGGCCAAGTACACTCTAATACCTTGTTCTTATACCGTATTATACCCCGGTAGTTGAGGGTCAATCGAACTAGTTCGTCCCAACGCCTTATTTAGGACACACCAACAATAACCCAACTAGGAAGGTCAGTCAGTAAGAGAGGTCCCTTAGGCCGAATCTTATTTCCAACATTCAATCTCATTTTCAATACTCATTTCAATCGGTATGTCTATGTGGAGAGATATAAACATATCACAAATGAATCAATCATCGGTATCGGATGCATTTTGAGAATACAAGCATTTCACAAAATACATAGTTTGCATAATATCATATAATTTAAATGTGCAAGAATGACATAGAGTACTCACATAAAATAGAGGCTCAAAAATACAGATATTGAGTCTTGGATCACATGTTAATCTAATAAATACATTAAAGGTTTAATTATGTATTCTAAATAAACTCCAATTCTAAATATTGTGTTTTAATCCTAAAATAACTTGTTGTAAAAGGTTACTAAAATCATTATCTCAATTTTTAATATTCATTCATCGTATTTAAAGAATTCAATTCATAGTTCTTCCTAATAAGTCGGTTCCTAGTAGAGATGGAGGGTCACCGGGGCACCACTTAAATACCATCTCATCTAGACAAAATACTTTCGAATTTATTCCCAGTAGAGATGGAGGGTCATAAGGGCACCACTTAAATACCATCTCAACTAGATAAAATTTCATCGGGACTGACTTTGGAATTACAAAAATGAGATTCCATAATAACGAGAATTTATTTACAAAATGCATATATATATTTTCAAATAAGTTTATATATTTTGAAAATAAAATAAATTTAGATTGTTTCCAAATTTTAAGTTTTCATTAGTGGAGTCTTTAGTGTATTTTACAAGCATAACTAATAAGTAAAGCTATAAAATACGAAATTAAAACTATAAAAATGCATTATAACATTTAAATAAAATACCTACGAAATGAATTCTTTCTTCAAAATTATAGAACTCTTTTTAAAGATATTTTCCAAGCTTTCTATCACTCTTTCTTACTATAATTCTCAAGGAATTGGTGTGAGTTTCAAATGAACCCTAAGGCCCTATTTATAGGTTTCCAAAAGTATTACGATGTTGACACGTGCCTAATGACTAGCCTTTTTGCAATGGTGATTCAACGTCGATGTGTCACGTTCTGGAGTGGTATTGCAGTGTTAATATCACCAAATGATAACAAGTGTTTTGACTTTTTCTCTGGACATGACACGTGTAAGGTGGAGGTGACCAGCATGTGGTGGAAAGGTCATAAGGGTATAATGATCATTTTACACATGAAGGGTATTTTGGTAATTTCACACTATATATTTTCAATATTTCTTAAAGGTGCCTTGAAAATATTTTATTTACAAAATAACCCATTTTATATATTTTTTAGTCCCTAAAGTTTCATAAAATTATATTTTCTTCCCCAAAACTTATTATTTACCTTAACATATGTCATAAGACTTTGATTTGATCCAATTTACAGTTGATTCTTCATATTTAAAAATGGGGTTTGTTATATTGATAGCCAATAATACCACATATTTAATAATAAGACATTTATAAGATAATAAGTAACACATGAGTGTAAAAATAAACTATATATATGAGCATATAAAAGTGGGGTCATTACACCTGTCCTACCAATGAGAGATTGTCCTAGGTAATTTGAGCAACGTAGACCCAAGTTCATTTATGTTTGTTCCCATTGCAAACAAAGAGGTCACCTTAGAGAGTTTTATTTTAATATAGGGAGAGTTTTTCACACGCGTGTTCCCCATTATGATCCCACACGAGTTCCTACACATGTTCCCGCACGTACTCCCACACCTGTTGCTCCACATGTTCCCGCACATCATCATAGAGATTTTGAGAGTTTTCAAGAGCAAGTAGAGTAGTTATTCAAGACTTTACAATGTTTTATGGAGGAATTTCATAGGATGTCTTCTCCCTTTGAGAACTCATCCCTACCTAATGATTGAGGTCGAGACTTGTTCTAGAATAGGGTGATTATCATGTTCATATCTTTGTCCATATGGCTAGATCATATTTCTATTGTATTCATATATTTTTCTTTTTTGATATATTTTGAAAATTCCAAAAAGATTTTCATTTTTAGGAACAAGTTTGAAAAATTGAAAAAGATTTTATTTTTGAAAAAATTCCAAAAAGATTTTATTTTGATAATTTTTTTGAAAAATACAAAAAGATTTTTGTATTTTTTGATTTTCACCATATATAGATGTACATTTAAGATATTCAGATCTCCCCTATATTCCATCCATTCATGAGACTTTTACATGGTGTTTCATGAGACTTTTTCATAGATGTACATTTAAGCCATGTCTTAAGATATTCGGATCTCCCCTATATTCCATACACACTTATTCATGGTGTTTAATAATGTGAGGATAAAATTAAATTGTTCATTGATGATTACTTTCTTCATGATAGACTCTTTATCACCTTTATTATACACATGCACAGACTTTTTTAACATTGTCTTTGGTTATGATATGTCGAATACGGTGTTCTCATCTCAGTCTTGCTTAATAACAAATTAAATGTAAAAAGAGATAACTTAGCTTGTACGAACTATTGCTCGAATTTTGTTTCTCGAAAAAGATTGATATATGTTAAACAATGGAAAAGGGCTACGAAAGAGCAAAATTCTTTTTGCGTTAAAATCCACCATTTGCAAAAAGATCCTGAAAGATAAATGACACACAAAAATAGAAGTGCCAAGGCCATTTATTTTATATTCATTTATGCTTCGTTACATATGAGCATTATGATATCTTCAAAATATTTGAGAGTGAATTCTTATATATGTGAGATTTTGAGGGTGTTATAAAGTATAAGATCAATGTGTATGGAAAACGGACTCTATTGAAAAGCATTAAATGGTTTGGCGTTATGGATTTGAGAATTATTAATTTTAGAATCATTTAAATTAATGGAATGCTACATGATTCGAGTTAATTTCATTTAAGTTTAACATTGTTACACCTAAGATTGAAATTGAGTTCTTTCTTTAGAAGTATCTCATAACTTCGTGCACCTATGTTATGAATCTTTATATTGATTTGCCTATGAAAAATATTCACACAATTACATTCTATTTTCACGATTAAGGTATTTTAGTTTTATTGAGCGATGCTATGTTTTTTGTACCTATATGTATCTTTAATATACGTATACTTGTTATACTTGAAAAAAATTGAAAAGCTTCAAAAAATAGTTGTTTGATAGGGGGAGAACACATTCTGGATTTTGGATTATCTTAGTGATGATATCTTTGCTTCTTCATGTGATTTTTGTTATTCATGTTTAGATTATACTCCTTTGTCTATTACAGAAAATAAGGGGAGAACAAATTGGTGGGGAGTTTTATTTTTCCTTAAAACTCGTACGCGTCGGTATTCTTTGTTTCATGTGTGTATGTCTCTTCTGCCTTGATAATAGTTCATGGACTACACAAGATGAAGATAAAGTTGGCCAAGGGGAGAATAATTTCAACTGAAGACAAAGTTTCAAATGTTGTTCCTTTTTGGGTTTGGGAGGACATTAGGATATACTGTCTTAGGGTTTTTATTATAATTTGGTTTTTTATTTTTTATTTTGTACCGGAATAACCAAAAGGGGAGATTTGTAAGAGCAATATTTTATAATTTCTCATAGCTTAGGCATTTTTGTATTTTGGCATATCCCGTTAAAAATCGAAGTTTCAATATGAACACTACATCTGCATTGCCTCCACGATCATTCGAAGATATGTTAGTGATCGAGCATCGTTTTCGGATTTCAAGCCATTGGATTTTTCATCGGCACTTTAATGGAGGTATATGACTTGTGATTTTTATTTTTCTCGTGTGAATTATATTCTGGGCTGTCTATTTTTAAATTGAGGCTTTTTGTTAGAATGAAATTTGGAAAATATTTTATTTTATTTTTATCTCATTCGAAAAAGATTAAGATCTCGTTAAAACGAAAGATGGTTCTCATTAAAACGAGCTTCGAATGACCATTGAACGAGAATCTGTTCTTACCAGGAACATTTTCATTGGAAGGTCAGTAGAAGACTGTTCGAATGAAAATAAGTTATCGTTCGAATGAGGCCATATCTCGTTAGAACGAAACTAGTGTTTTCATTCGAATGAGATGCCTTATAGTTCGAACAAGATCGTTGCCTTGAAATTCATGTTTTTTCTATAAAAACCTATCTTGTTTAGATTTTCTCAAGACTTTTGGTAAAAGTGAATTTCCAATATCTGAACCAAAAGTTCTCATCTTATGTTTTAGAAAAACACTTTTTTTTCCAGATCATTCATCACATTTATGATTTGTTGAGTTTATTCAAACCCAAGTTTCCATACACTTGTATAACCCTTGTAGAGTTATACTCTACTGCTAATTTGTGCAGGCGATGCTCTACGATTGAAGAATATAGGATCTTTCAATCTTGAGGCTGATCGGTGGATATTGAGGGAAGTTCGCTTCATGTGGATGGTGCTGAACTGTGTCGTATTCTGTAGAATATTTGAAGACCATGCGCATTATAATTAGTGGAGCTAAGTAGTCTTTAAGTTGATTAGAGTTTGTCAAACTCTTTATAGTGGTGAAAACTAGGTTTTTCCAGAGCGGGTTTTTTTCTTATCTTCTCTGCATGTTTGGTTTTCTTGTGTGATTAAAGAATTTAATTTGAACACCTTATTTCATGCACACCAAATTGATAATAAAGATAAAATTTTGTTAAAACTGAATTTGTGTATTGTTAGCCTAAGATACGAATAATCCGTACAAAACCCCATCTTATTTTCTCAACATCCGAGCTTGTAGAGTATTTGATTCTGTTCGGTAGGCTCTTCAAAAAATAACTGGTTCTTATGATCAATAGGCCCATCTTATCGCTTTATTGAGGGCTAAAATTAAAGACATTGCTGATGTGGGAGAGCTGCTAGAAAGGAAGAACAATGGTCTAAGGTGGGTGCTGGAAAAGGCTAAGTTAACACCCCGTATTTTTAGGATTTCTATATTTGGATTAAATTGGGATTAATGAAATTAAATTAGAATAATTGATCCAGGTTAAATAAATATTAATTAGTGACATAAGGGTTAATATTTATTTATATTGAATATTACTTGGTGAAGGAGTAATAATAATGATAAGAAAGTATTATGATTGTCATGAGTGAGAAATACAACGATCATAGTAAATTTAGTCGGGATGGGGTGTTAGTGAGTCGGGACTTAATTTGAGAAATAAAATGAAAATTCACTTTTGGTACTGCATATGGTCTTTTCGAGAGCACCAGTGTGCACGGAGGATCGAGATAGTAAAAAAAAGTCTACCCGGGGGTTTAGTTTGGGTCTTGGAGAACTTTTAGGCCAAACTGGCACCCCAGAGGGGTATTTTGCTGTTTTAAAATTTTGGGGAAGAGGGACAGACGGAAATTGGGAGGTTATATCTGAGATCACGTAAGAGCCTTGAGAGTTTATAGTTACGAAAACAAAGAGAGAGCATAAGAGGGATAATGAGAGAGTTCGTGGGAGTTTTAAGGCCAAAAGTCATCATCTTGCACCAAAACCACCACCAAATTGTAGACCGGGGAGAGAGGACCACAATCATATCCTTCTTCTTCAATGGATCAGACCTACCAAAAGGGTCAAGTGTTTCTCTTGCTGAATTTTTATTGAATATCATATCCATGTTAGAGTAGGATAATTACTACTTCGATTACAAGAATGTTTATGATAATTTTGAGAAATTTAAAACATATTTTTGGGTAGAATTGATTGTATTATTTAACTCTTATGTTGGAAGATGAAAATTTTGGACTACTAACAATTAAAATTGAAGACATCTGGGTGTTATATGCTTCTTGATGAAAAATGATAATCTAGGGTTTTTAGAGGACAACCTTGAATTAACCCAATTTATTAGATGTTCTTTGATGATTTGGTGAATAGAAAATGTTAGAAATCATATATAGGTCGATGTGATGTGTGGTACACTTAGATGGAGCTTGGGGTTGTGAAATGGAGAATTGGAGTATAAAAAATGGTGAAAAACCTAGTTTTTGGAGGAAGGGGACGAACAGGGTAATTCTCATTCGAACGACCTGGGAAGTCGTTCGAACGACTATGTTTGAACGAGAATTCTAACTCAATTTCAGAAAGCATTTCGTTCAAAGTTCGTTCGAACGACCTGGACTTTTTGTTCGAACGGGATTCCAGGTTCGTTCTAACGACATTTCAGAAAATAGGGATTTTATTCGAACAAGTTTAAATTTGACGTAGTATCTTCGTGAGAAGAAAAATAACCTATAATGATATTTGAGTGAATTTTATTATGAGTACGAGTAGTGTTAGATTTTGTTTAACTACTTGGAATATATATAAAAGGGAAATAAAAGGCCTCTGATGAATTACGATAGAGAGAATAATCGTACGTTATAATGTACCGTGAGTATTAGAGAGAAATATACTGCGTACTTGAGTTGTGTGTTGTGTGTATACCTATTTTATGATATATTATGTGTATGACATACCTACGTTTCTTGCTATTGGGAGTTTCTTTCGTGACGTGGACGGTCTTATCCCGATGAGCCCATTGAGGGGATTTTGAACTTGTACCCAGAACATAGAACCTTGGAGACATGCTATCTGAGAGTATGATAGTTTTAACGGTTAAATAGGAGAGTAGGTATGTACGTGACCCATTGACTGGGTACTATGTTCGGCTCCAATATATATGAATTGAATTTAAGGTTCAAGTGAGATACTGAACCAATAGTCCTTTATTTCGTACGTGAGGTACTGAGATATGATAGTAGAGTATGAATGCACCAGTTGGTCTCAGCCTAAGGGTGTAGTATTGTTTTATATATATATATATACTGATGGCTTATTCTAATGTGTGTTCCCAGGAGAAGAGAAAGATAATAATATTCAAGATAACTCTAGTATGTGAAATGAGGAATTTATAATTGATGCATGGATAGGAAAAATGATGTAACGTATTCTATGTGCGATATGGGTGAATGTTTCGAGTTACCGTGTGTAGTAATAAATTTGGTAGTTTGACGGGGTAATATAATCAGGACGGGTTAGATATATACGTTAGGCGTGCACATTAGATGAGGGGTGAGCATCTCAAGTGAGAGCACGCAAACCTAACATTTATATAATATTTGCTAATTTTACATTTAAACACTTGCTAAAATTTTAAACTATTTTACTCGGGCTCCGACCCGTTTTATCCAAATCTCTATTCTTTTTGTAAACGATTTTAGGTGCCCAGCCACAGGGACACCAGACTTAGTAAGTTCTATCTTTTGCGTGCTATTGCTGTTGTGGAAGTTACACGTCTTTGATATTAGATGCCCTAGTATTACTAATTTCTTCATTATGAGCAGTTATTTCATTCAGTCGGTCATGTTGTCCATTTCCATTTAGACATTTGTAAAGATGTTGGATTTTATTCTATTTAGAAGATTGTAGACTGGTTTTATTGTGGATGACTGTAATATTATCTCACACTGGATTTGTCTATTTCAGACACCCTTATTTAATCTATTTTTTTACCTATCATATAGTGGATGTATGTATGGGAATAGTTTATTATTAAATTGTATAGTGCTTTCTTATTAACTAAAAAGATAAAATTTGGCACCAGCTTTTCAAATACTAGAAAAATTCTCAACAATGATGCTAAGAATGGGCCAAATGGATATTTTGTTTAATTTAATAAAGGTCTGATCACCTAATATTTAAATGAGCGGGGTGTTACTGATGGTATCAGAGCATCAGGTTCTAGAGTCTTTAGGATCTGTGCAACTTATTATGTTTCCAGCGTAGCGTTCTTTGATGTATAGCCCTATTTTTAGGATCGTTGTATTCTTATTTGTGCATTTACGTCTTCAGTTTTTTGATATATATTGAATTGAGGGCTTATGAAAATTCTTTGTTATTTTAGATGCCTCCCAAACGTGCACAACGGGTCCCTAGAGAGCCACATCCAGAGTCTCAGCCAACTCCTGCTCAGGGCACCATGAATGCTGCCAAGGTTTTCGCTATAGTTGACCAAGCAGTGAATGTAACATTAGCTATAGTATCACAACAGGTCCCACCCCATAATTTTCTATCATTGAGCGGTTAGGGATGCCTTTCAAAAGGCACATCATGCAGAGTTCTCAGGGAGTTTTGATGTTGTTATAGCCAACCAATGGAAGAAAGATATCCAACGGCATCAGAGGATGTATGAATGTACCAATTTTCAGAGGCAAATTCTAGCTATGATCAAACTAGTTGGGTTGGCACTACAATTGTGGGAGCCGATTACCACCGCGGAGGAGAGAGACTCTATGCCGACAGGAGTTTTAGGAGTGGTTTAACCGCAAGTACTTACCATCCATCATCCAGACTGAACTGAGCTGAAAGATATTAGATATTACTCAGGAGGGTTGGACAGTTTCCGAGTATAAGTAGTAATTTAAGAGGTTGAAAAATCTCATGCCAGGAGAGGTACCCACTGAAGAAATGAGGGTTCAAATGTTTATGGATGGCTTGCCCGACTTGGAGGATACAACAACATCTATTGGGTAACCTTTCTTTGAGTATGTACACAGAGGTGTTAAATGCTGCCATGTTACATTTCCAAGACCACCAGGGCAGGACCGACGGTGGTATTGCCAGTGGGACACCATTAGCTCTGAGTCACCTAGGCAAGGTGAGTAGAGTTCCAACCAGAGGGACCCTACTAAGCGATTTAGATCCAGTGATTTTAGAGAGGGACAATAAGGTTTTTGGCATGGCCATTATGGCGAACGGAGTTAGTTAGGACAATAGGGCCGACAACGTGTACAATAAGGCTAACATGGCCAAGGGAGGGGTGACAATGGCCATAAGGGACGAGGATAGTAGGGTTAGCGAGGGGGAAACTTTATAGGCAAATTTTTCACCAGTGGCAGGATCGGCCACAAGAAACAGGATTTCCCTAATAAGGGCAGGGCTCAACAGAATTAGGGTACTCATCGGGATTTCCCTTCCAGTGCCAGGACCGATGCCAGCCTTGCCTGCCATTCACTACACCAAAAATAGAAAATTGGCACACCATGATATTAAAAATTTGGCACAGTTTAAAACTGTGCCAGATTCTGGCACGATTTAATGAAAATCCGTCACACTTTAAAACAATGCCAAAATTTGGCACTATTTTAAAGTGTGCCAAAATAGAGTACAGTTGCTAAAATATAAATAGTCTAAAAAAATAATATGCTTCCTTCCAAATTTTTGTCTCTCGCTCTCTCTCCTCTCTCAATTAGATCTCCCGCTCCCGCTCGTCTCTCCTCCCTCTCGTCTCTATCCCTCACTCACACGACCTATATTTTTGGTCTCTCTCTCTCAAGATGAACCTCAACTGCCAGATTTATGATCTTTTTAATCAAACATATTTGATTTGGTGTCTTTTGTGGTTTGAAGGAGATATTAGTTTCAAAGTGTTGGAAGCTTTTTTTTTTGTTTTTCCGGTTTGGCTTTTTTGTTCCGGCGATTTTTGTGACCAGTGCGTTTTCTTTTTCGGTGATGGTTCCAGTCCCGGTGTGCTGACTGGGTTTATGGTATTGAGATTCCAGTGTGGAGGTTTTTATTCAGGCGGGTTTCTCCGGTGGTACAAGTTTCTCCCGCGGTAACGTTTCAACTCTCTCTCGCAACAGTAACGTTGCCGGAAGAATCAAATCCGCCGCTTCAGCTATTTACTCAGACAATCAATCTGTCGTCGCTGTAAATTTCCTATTCCTTAAACCCTCAAACAAAATTTTTATGCCGATTGAGTTTTGATTGTGTGTTTATGAAAATCCGAAAAGCTCTAATGGCGATGAAGGAAATTGGGATTGATTTGGAGAGAGACAATCAATCTCAATTGGTAACCATTAATTCATAACCTTTGGAACTTAGGAAACTTATTCTATTTTAGTTTTTTTCTCATGGTAATGCCTCTACTACATTACTAATATAAAAGGATTTACTTAGAATGTATGTAACTATAATATATATGCTCTATTAATAAGATGAGTAATTCTAGAGCGATACTTGATTACCACACATTTTGGACTTTACGTGTCGCGTCCCTATTGGTTATGTAACTATAAATTTTTATGTATCGTAATCATGCGCCGCTCTAGAGTTACTTTAATTAATTATATATACACATTATTCTTATATATATATATATATATATATATATATATATTTATTTGGTTGAGAAGTTTTTTCCCCTCCACTTATTGCTTTTTTTAAATCAAAAGCTGCATCATTACTAATAATAGCTATATATATATATATATATATATATATATATATAGGTACATACCCATTTTTAAAAAGTAGTAAAAAAATATATACCATTAGTTTTAGCAATTTCATTTCAGTTCTGTGTTTAATAGTTGAGATTTAATTTATTCTAATTGTGTTTCCACTGCTGCAATCAATAATACATGGTTGACGTTAAAATTTGTAATATGATTTTTGGATGATGCAGGAAGACAAACTAAATGATTTGATCGGCTGAGCTAATCTAGTTCGGTACATTCAAGTTATAGACTATCGTCAAATTGATACGGATAAAGGTAATTTTAATTCTCGGTCATTGATTAATAATATTATTAGTTTTTGTACTCGATTGGTTTGTAGTGGTGATAGGAGGTTGAGGGTGAGCCAATTAAAACCCGAATTGACAACTGGTTGTTGTAGTATAGTTTTAAGATTAATTTATGAAAATATTTGATAATATATGGATTAGGCTTAAAAACAAGCCCTAAAAGGGTGAAAACCCAAACCAGACCCGTAAGTGGCCCTAAAACCTCGCACGGAAATAATGTAACTTGTACGAACTGATCGCGTAGTCGCTGGTCTCCCAGTCTGAGAATTTGACGATAATTTCAAAATATGTAGATTAGGCTAAAAAACAAGCCGTTTGAGGGTGAAAATCCAAACCAGCACACAAACGGCCTCGTAAGAGGCACGAACACCTCGTACGTAACCAATGTAACTCGTATGAACTGACCGCGTAGTCCCCGGGTCCCCCAGTTTGAGAATATCACAATAATTTGTAAAAATAACACTTAGACTTAAACATAAGCCGTTAAAGGGTGAAAACATAAACCAGCCACCAAACATCCCCGTAAGAGGTAAGAACACCTCGCACGCGACCAATGTAACTTGTAGAAATTTATTGCGTAGTCATGGGTCTCCCGGTTTGAGAATATGACGATAATTTGCAAAAATTAACACTTAACTTAAAAACAAGTCATTAAGGGTGAAAACTCAAGCCAGCCCCCAAACGGCCCCGTAAGAGGCACAAACGCCTCGCACGGGACCAATGTAACTTGTACGAACTGACCGCGTAGTCATGGGTCTCTCGATTTGAGAATATGATGATAATTTCAAAATAAGTCAATTTGGCTTGAAAACAAGCCGTTGAAGGGTGAAAACCCAAACTAGCCCCCAAACGACCCCGTAAGAGGCACGAACACCTCTCACGGGACCAATGTAACTTATACAAACTGACCGCGTAGTCACGAGCCTCCCGATTTGAGAATATGACAATAATTTCAAAATATGTCGATTTGGCTTGAAAACAAGCCATTGAAGGGTGAAAACTCAAATCAGCCCCCAAACGACCGCATAAGAGGCATGCCACCTCGCACGGAACCAATGTAACTTGTATGAACTGACCGCGTAGTCACGGGTCTCTCGGTTTGAGAATATGATGATAATTTCAAAATATGTCGATTTGGCTTGAAAATGAGTCGTTGAAGGGTGAAAGTCCAAACCAGCCTCCAAACGACTCCGTAAGACGCACGGGACCAATGTAACTTTTACGAACTGACCGTATAGTCACGGGTCTCCCGGTTTGAGAATATGACAATGATTTCAAAATATGTCGATTTGGCTTGAAAATAAGCCGTTGAAGGGTGAAAACCCAAACTAGCCTCCAAATGACCCCGTAAGAGGCACGAACACCTCGCCGGGACCAATGTAACTTGTATGAACTGACCACGTAGTCATGGGTCTCCCGATTTGAGAATATGACAGTAATTTGCAAAAAAACACTTAGACTTAAAAACAAGACGTTAAGGGTGAAAACTCAAACCAACTCCCAAACGGCACCGTAAGAGGCACGAACACCTCGGACGAGGCCAATGTAACTTGTATGAACTGACCGCATAGTCACGGGTCTCCCGATTTGAGAATATGATGATAATTTGCAAAAATAACACTTAGACTTAAAAACAAGCCATTAAGGGTAAAAAATCGTGTCAGATTCCTATTTTTGGTGTAGTGATTCCAGTTATTCCAGTAGCTCCACCCCAACAAGGACGGTTACACTATGGGTATGTGTATAACGTCCACCCAATAGAAGTCCTCGGGCCCTACCTACAGTTAAGGGTATGCTCTCTATCCACGGTACCTTGGGGTGCATTTTATTTGATACTGGGGCTTCACGCTCATTCGTAGACACTAGGTTTGCATGGACCACGTGGTTACTGGATACGGCAAATATTATTGTTACATGTGTAAACCCACCATTAGGTAATGGGATGCTGATATTATTTATATGTGGGGGAGTGAGTGTAGAGATTGGGAAACTGATTTTTCCTATAGACATGCTTCTTTTAGACATGACGGAGTATGATGCTATTATAGGCATGGATTGGCTAGCTAATTATAGGGACATGATTGACAGCTATAAAAGAAGTATTATGTTTTCTATACTAGGCCTGGAGATGTTTTTGGTGGCAATGCCTCGTCCTGAAGGAGGGTCATCTACACACTTATATTACATAGAGGAGAAGACCTCTAAGTGGGTGGTTATTCCCCTAGATTCGATTCCGATCATTTGCAAGTTCGCTGATGTGTTTCAATACCAGGATTATCACCCAGTAGGGAGATTGAGTTTGTAATAGATTTATCATAGGGCACTCGACCGATAGCTCGTGCGCCTTACCATATGGATCTTGCGGAGATGAAGGAGCTAAGGGATCAGATCGAGTAGCTTTTGGGGCAGGGCTTCATCCGTAGGAGTACCTCATCTTGGGGTGCCCCTGTGCTATTTGTAAATAAGAAAGATGGGTCATTAAGGTTATGTGTCAATTATCGAGAGTTAAATAAAGCCACGATAAGGAATAAGTATCCATTACCCCAAATTGATGACTTATTTGATCAGTTGAGAGGAGCATCCTACTTGTCAAAAATAGACTTGAGATCCGGGTACCATCAGTTGCATATGAGGGAGTAGGATGTGTCTAAGACTTTTTTTCTGATGAGATATGGATCCTACGAGTTTCGAGTTATGCCATTTGGGCTAACCAATGCTCCAACTGTGTTTATGGACTTGATGAATAGGGTATTCAGAGAGTTATTAGATAAGTTTGTCATTGTCTTCGTAGACGACATCCTGATTTATTCCCAGATTGAGGAGGAGCATGCCAATCATCTGAGACGGGTTTTACAAACACTACGTGAGCATCAGATGTATGCAAAATATGAGAAATGTGGATTCTAGATACGAGTAGTGCAATTTTTGATGCACATTATATCTGACAGGGGGTATAGGTGGATCCAAGTAAGGTGTCAGCGGTGAGGGAGTGGGAATAGCCCATGAAACCGATGGAGATACATAATTTCTTGGGTTTGGCGAGATATTACAGGCACTTTATTTGAGGGTTTTCAAAGATTGCAGGTCCTTTGATTAACTTGACTTGCAAATGAGTGCCGTTAATTTGGGATGACACTTTTCAGTTGACTTTCGATGATTTGAAGGGAAAGTTGACTTCAACACCAGTTCTTGCTCTACCTAGGCCAGGAGTGGAGTACCTAGTTTATATTGATGCATCCCTACAAGGACTTGGGGGAGTACTTCAGTAGGAGGATAAGACTATAGCTTTTACGTCCCACAAGCTTAAGCTTTACGAGAGGAATTACCCCACACACGACTTGGAGCTAGCAGCAGTCGTGTTTGCCCTTCAAATTTGGAGACATTACCTATTGGGAGAAATTTTTTTCCTGTTCACGAATCACAAGTCACTAAAGTATTTATTCATTCCGAGAGAGATGAATATGCTTCAGCGTAGGTGGATTGAATTTTTGAAGGACTATCAGTTCAAAATCACCAGGGGGAGGTGGCCGAGGTGTGAAAGGTAAAATGGAAGGAGCTGGGTCATCAGGATGCAGTTGCCAGATCTTTCATATCAGTTATGATCGTTACACTCCAAATTGTCACGAGAGTGGTACAGGCACATGCAACGGATCCATTTTGTCAGGAGAGGATTAGACAACTGTTATCTGGGGGAGTTGAGTATTACTCCATTAGTTCATAAGGAGCTTTGCGATTCAATGGGAGGTTGATAGTTCCTGAGGGGGAGGATTTCCGACATGCTGTGATGGCAAAGGCACATGAATCCCGATTTACGGTACATCCTGGAGGGGATAAGATGTACCAAGACATGAGACGACAACACTGGTGGAGTGGGATGAAGATATATATCTCTGAGTTCGTCTTGAGGTGTACCACCTGTCAGCTAGTAAAGGTAGACCACCAGCGACCAACATGAGTCCTACAACCATTGGAGATCCGTATGTGTTAATAGGAGAGAATTTCTATGGACTTTATTATCAGGTTACCTACTTCACAGATGTGTCACGGTTATATATGGGTAATAGTGGATCAATTGTCCAAGGTAGCTCACTTTTTTCCAGTCCGGACAGATTACACTATAGCTCAATATGCACAGATTTTCATTGCTGAGATAGTACGATTACACGGGGTGCCCCTCGATATTGTGTTCGATAGGGACAAATTTTTTATGTCTCGCCTTTGGGAGAGCCTCCAAGAGGCCATGGGCACGAAGTTACGGTTGAGTACGGCCTATCAGCCACAGATAAACGGGGAGACTAAACGAACTAATTAGAAGTTGGAGGCTATGTTACGGATGTGCACCCTGGATTTTAGGGGAGGTTGGGAGATGTACCTTCCACTGGTGAAGTTTGCCTATAATAACTCCTATCATTTCACTATTGGGATCATTCCATTTGAGGCGATGTAAGGTAGACCATGTCGTTCACCTGCTTGTTGGTTAGAGGTGGGAGACAATAAGATTCTTGGGCCTGAGTTGATTCAGGATACCTCCGTCGGGATTGAGTTGATTCGGAGTCGGATATGGATGACTCGGGACATGTAGAAAAGCTACACCAATGCCAAAAGGTCCTTTTTAGAGTTTAATGTGGGGAATCAGTTGTTACTACATGTGTCTCCTATGAAGGGGATAATGATATTTGGGAGGAAGGGGAAATTGGCTTCGAGGTATATAGGGTCATTTCCTATCATTGAGCGCATTGGGCCAGTAGTGTATAGACTCAGGTTGCCGGAGCACTTACACCGTATTCACGATGTGCTCCAGGATGGGTTGGTGAAGGAGTAATAGTATTTATTTATATTAAATATTACTTAGTGAAGGAGTAATAATATTGATAAGAAAATATTAAGATTGTCGTGAGTGAGAAATACGGCAGTCACGGTAAATTTAGACGGGACACGCGTGTCGATCGTGTCGGGACTTAATTTGAAAAATAAAATAAAAAACACTTTTGGTACTGCATACGATCATTTTGAGTGCACCAATGTGTCTGAAAGGGTCTACATAGTCAGAAAGTCTACCCGTGTGTTTAGTTTGGGTCCCGATGTACTTTTAGGCCAAACTGGTACCCATAGGGGTATTTTGGTCTTTTAAAATTTTAAAGAAGAGGGACAAATGAAAATTGAGAGGTTATATCTACAATAACGTAAGATACTTGATAGGTTACAGGTTCCAAAACAAAGAGAGAGCACATGAGGGAGAAGGAGAGAGTTCTTGGGAGTTTTAAGGCCAAAAGTCATCATCATGCACCAAAACCACCACCAAATTGTGGATCGGGGAGAGAGAACCACAATCATAACCTTCTTCTTCAATGGATCAGACATACCAAAAGAGTTAACGATTTATCTTGCTGAATTTTAGTTGAATATCATATCCATGTTAGAGTCAGATAATTACTACTTTGATTAGAAAAATGTTTATGATAAATTTAAGGAAGTTAAAACATATTTTTGGGTAGAATTGATTTAATTATTTAACTCTTATGTTGGAAGATGAAATTTTTGGACTACTAACAATTAAAATCGAAGAAATTTGGGTTTTATATGTTTCTTGATGAAAAATGATAAACTAGGGTTTTTAGAGGACAACCTTGAATCAACCCAATTTATTGGATGTTCTTTAGTGATTTGGTCAATAGAAAATGTTAGAAATCATATATATAGGTTGATATGATGTGTGGTACATTTGGATGGGAGTTTGGGGTTGTGAAATGGAGAATTGGAGTATAAAAAATGGTGAAAAACACAGTTTTGGAGCAAGGGGACGAACTGGGTAATTCTCGTTCGAACGATCTGGGAAGTCGTTCGAACGATTATGTTCGAACGAGAATTCCAACAAGTATTCTAACAGGATTTTAGGAAGCATTTTGTTCGAAGTTCATTCGAACGACCTAAACTTTTTGTTCGAGAAAGATTCCAGGTTCGTTTGAACGACATTTCAGAAATTGGGGATTTTATCCGAACAAGTAAAATTTGACGTAGTATCTTCTAGAGAAGGAAAATAACCTATAATGATATTTGAGTGAATTTTATTATGAGGACGAGTAATGTGAGATTTGGATTATCTAATTTGAATATATATAAAAGGGAAATAAATGGCCTTAGATGGGTGAATCACGTTTGATGAAATACGATAGAGAGAATAATCGTATGTTACAAAGTACCGTGAGTATTAGAGAGAAATATACTGCATACTTGAGTTGTGTATTGTGTGTATACCTATTTTATGATATATTATGTGTATGACATACCTACGCTGCTTTCTATCGGGAGGAGGTTTCATGATGTGGACGGTCTTATCTTGATGAGACCATTAGGGGGATTTTAGACTTGTACCCGGAACATAGAACCTTGGAGACGTGCTATCTGAGAGTATGATAGTTTCGACGGTTTAATGGGAGCGTTGGTATGTACGTGACCCATTGACTGGGAATTATGTTTGGCTCCAATATATGTGAACTGAATTTAAGGTTCAAGTGAGGTACTGAACCAATAGTCCTTTATTTTGTACGTGAGGCACTGAGAATGATAGTAAAGTATGCCTGCAATTGGAGGTCTCAGCCTAAGGGTGCAGTATATATATATATATATATATATATATATATATATATATATATATATATATATACTGATGACTTATTCTACTGTGTGTTCCTAGTAGAAGAGAAAGATAATAATATTCAAGATATCTCTAGTATGTGAAATGAGGAATTTATAATTGACGCATGGATAGGAAAAATGCTATAACGTATTGTATGGGTGATACGGGTGGATGTTACGAGTTACCGTGTGTAGTAATAAATTTGGGTTGGACTAGTTTGACGGGGTAGTATAATGAGGACATGTTAGATATATACGCTAGACCTGCACATTAGATAAGAGGATATCATCTCAAGTGAGAGCACGTAAACCTAATCTCTATTCTTTTCGTAAAACATTTCGGTGCCCAGCCACATGGACACTAGGAATAACATGTTCTATCTTTTGGCGTGCTACAACTGCTGTGGAGGTTGCAGGTCCTTGATATTAAATGCCTGAGTATTCCTCAATTCTTCATTATGACAGTTATTTCATTCAGTCGGACATGTTGTCCATTTCCATTTAGACATTTGTAGAGATATTGGATTTTATTCTATTTAGCAGATCATAGACTGGTTTTATATGGATCACTGTATTATTATCTCAAACAGGAATTGTGTATTTCAGATACCCTTATTTTTTCTCTTGTTTTATCTATCATATGGTGGATGTATGTATAGGAATGGTTTATTATTAAATTGTATAGTGCTTTCATGTTAACTAAAAAGATAAAATTTGGCACAAGCTTTTCAAATGCTAGGTGGTTAGTATATATTAAAAAGTTTTTAACAGTGATGCTATGAACGGACCAACTAGATATTTTTTTAATTTAATAAAGGCCTGATCACCCGGTATTTAATTGAGCGGGGTGTGACAGATGGTATCAGAGCATCAGGTTCTAGAGTCTTTAGGATCTGTGGGGCTTATTATGTTTCTAGCGTTGCGTTCTTTGATGTAGAGTCCTATTTTTAGGATTGCTGCATTCATATTTGTGCATTTACACCTTCAGATATTTGAGATATATTTAATTGAAGACTTATGAAAATTATTTTTTATTTCAGATGCCTCCCAGACGTGCACAACGGGTCCCTAGAGAGCCACATCCGGAGTCTCAGCTAGCTCCTGATTAGGGAACCCTAAATGGTGCGGAGGTTGTCACTATAGTTGCCCAAGGAGTGAATGCAACATTAGCTATAGTGGCACAACAGGTCCCACCCCAGGCACATGTGGTGTCACCTGCACAGTCTCATTCGTTCCCCTCTACGTGGGAGTGAGTTAGGGATGCCTTTCAGAAGGCACATCCTCCAGTTCTCAAGAAGTTCCGATGTTATTGCAGCCAGCTAATGGAAGAAATATATCCAACGTCATCAGAGGATGTATGAGTGTAACTATGTTTAGAGGCATATTGTAGCTACATTCAAGCTAGTTGGGGTGACACTACAATGGTGGGAGACATTTACCACCGTCAAAGAGAGATAGTCTATGTTGATACAAGAGTTTTGGGAGCAGTTTGATCGCAAGTACTTCCCGTCCGTCGTACAGACTGAAATAAGAAGAAAGATGTTAGATCTTACTCAGGTCGGTAGGACAGTTGCCAAGTACGAGGAGGAATTTACGAGGTTGACAAATCTCGTGCAAGGGGGGGTACCCATTGAAGAAAAGAGGATTTAGATGTTTATGGATGGCCTGACTTGGAGGATCCGACAACACCTATTGTGTAACCTTTCTATGAGGACGTACACAAAGGTATTAAATGCTTCCTTATTGCATTGCCAAGACCACCGCTTACATCTTAAGGGGAGAAAGTGAGGAGGAGAGTCCATCCACTAGGGAAGGACCGGGTGTGGCAGTGCTAGTAGAACACCATCAGTTCAGAGTCAGCCTAGGTAGGGTGAGCAGAGTTTGCCCCAGGGGGACCCTGCTAAGAGATTCAGATCCGGTGATTTCAGATAGGGACAAAGAGGTTTTCGACAGGTCCATCAGGTCCAACAGAGTCAGTCGGGCCAGCGGAGCCAACAATGTGTACAACAAGATAATGATTTTTCTCAAAATAGGCAAAAGAATGTAGCCATCCCTGAAAGAACGACATCAAAAGACAAACTAATGCACACAAAACTAAATGAGTCAAGGGTTCGAGGACTAAGTTATAAAATGGAAAGGTGTTAGGTACCCTTTCTGCTGTTTTGGTCTCTCATGGGATATAATAATGTTCTCATTTTTTATCCAAGATTTGACTCATGTGTATAATGTGTGAGATGTGAAAAAAAGTGAGAAAAATAAATAATCTTACTCACGTAATTAGAAGGAAGGAGAGGAGTCATCCTAAGGAGTGTATGAAAGAAATGAAATAATAAAAATATGATGTCAGTGTCCACCGAATCATGATTCAGTATTGAAAAGTTAATGTGCATGTCGGGTGGGAACTCTAATATGTAAGCTTGAGAATACGCGCAATAATATTAAATATGAGATACAAAACAAAGTAACATAATGAACAAAATAAGACTCGAATCCTGATAATGACTCGGGACGCCGACGTAGCCATAATAGGCATCAAAGTCCACATAGTTCGACATATCATAAGGATGTGGTTTAACCATAAACCCAAATTTAGGACATCTCTTTAATTGTTTTGAAGACAACGTGCTCAAGTGTAAAAGCGTAGAAAAAGTGAGGAAATCCCACTTTTGGAGTTTATAAGTAACCCTTTTTTTTTTTAATCTTTTTTGATTTTATGAAAATATATTTATGTGAATACTAGTAATAAAAAAGGATATTAGTTGATGCGGGATAATGGAATAAGATTGAAGATATCAAAGAGGTAATAAATGTAAATAAATCGTAATAATTAAATGAAGTAAAAAGGAGTGAGACTAGACCTCCTAGAAGATTTTTCTACCAATTTTTGAATTAGTGTAGGCTGATTTTATGGTGGTGGAATGATGGTGAAGGATGGGTGAGGTGCATGTCAACACGTGGTATGAAAGTGATGTAAGAAAGATGAAAGTAATGTTGGAAACTTGGATTTTTTGGAGTGACGATGCACTGATTTCAAGGGAATGTTCTGATTGCTAAAAGAGGGAATAAAGTCATGGACTACTTAAATAGAAAAAAATATGATTTCAAGGGACTGTCGATCTGCATAGGCCCTAAACTTCCTATAAGAATACCCTGGCTTACTGGCGAAGTAAAGCAGAACCTTGCCTATAGGCGGGGGGTCTGGGGTGCCATAAGGCAATTCGAAAAGGATTTTTTCAAAAAATGAGCATAAAACGCAGCTCGTAAATTCATATCGCACACGCTTAGGAATGTTGGAAAGTGTATTCAGAGCCCTATGAAAATCTATGATCCGCCCTCGGGTTTGAGATTTGAATAAAATCAAATGGGTATCGGGAGCACTTAGTGGCCTCTAGATGGGAGTTTTTCGAGTAAAAAGGTGAGTATATGCAAATGGTGAGCGCGATTTGTGCACGGTATGGACTGTTGGGAAGGATATTAAAAGCCTTATAAAAGTGAAATGATCTTTGATCGAATTAGAGAGTTGACCAAAGTCAAATGTGGCTCGAGAGCTCCTGATGGCCTCTAGATCAGGGTTTGGAGTAAAAAGGTGAGTACGCACGAATCATGAGGCCGATTCATGCAAAGTATGGACCGTTGGAAAGCGTATTCAGATTCCTATGAGTGTGAAATGAGCTTCTCTTGGGTTGGATAGTTGACCAAAGTCAAGCGGGGCAGGAGAGAATATAGTGGCCTAGAGATCAAGGTTTGGAGAAAGACCTAAGGTATAGGGGTGAGAGGATAAGTGTTATGGACTTAAGGAGGTATTTAAACAGTAGTAGGATGTGATGCCTATAAGGCCCCTCGAAGAGATATTTTGGAATAAGAGGAGGTCTTTGAAAGATAAACACCTCATCGATGTTTAAGAGTTTTGAAGGGCCAAGGATTTTGCTAGGGGTTTGAAGGTGATAAAATTAAAGGGTTAAGGCCAATATTGCGGATCTAAGTCAATTTTACGGACCTAAAGGTTTGAGATGACCAATTCGGATGGTCAAGATCGATTTTGTGGATCCAGATCTATTATGCAAAGCTAAGGAGTTGAGATGATCGATTTAGAGGGTCGAGGTTAATTCTGCAGACCTAGGTTAATTCTGCTGACCTAAATAGTTGAGATGAACGATATTGAGGGTCGAGGTTAATTCTATAAACCTAAATAGTTGATATGAACAATTTAGAGGGACGAGATCAATTTTGCAGACCTAGACAAAATTTGTGAATCTAAATAGTTGAGATGACCAATTTAAAGGGTTGAGGTCGATTATACGGACCTAAAGAGTTGTGATTCAGAGGGTCGAGGTCGAGGTCAATTATATTAACCTAAATCAATTTTATGGATCTAAAGAGTTGAGATGACCAATTTATAGGATCGAGGTCGATTTTTCAGACCTAGGTCAATTCTGCTTATGTAGGTCAATTCTACGGACCTAAAGAGATAATGATGGGGGGAATTTTTCAAATCTGACCCCGCTATGGAGGGTATTGGAATCATGAGTGATGGAGTACTTTTATTTTGATCCCACTGGGGGTATGATGGTAAGGGTTCGTCAAGTGGTTTCATCCTTTATTTAATAAATTTTCCCTAGGCTATCGCATATTCGATCTTGCGGGAATGTTTTGGGAATTTTTATGAATTTTATGGGAAATGTTTTGGATTTTTCTAGATTTTTTGTGAAAAAATTTTGAGGGGACTATCGATAGGCATAACTAAAGGGTACCTATCGAAATAAGGCATGGACTCCTGGGCTTATGGGGGAGGTGACGGGTCACAGCCAGTAGGCAGGTCTATGGGATTGCCAATAAACATACCCCCTAGTTCTCTATAAAAGGGGACGACCCTCTTCATATTTTCACACCTTCATTCAGATGAATCTCTTCCTTTATCTTTTTATTGATCAATTTCGAGCGTATTTCTTTGAAAAAACTCATGGAGGGTGTAGCGAACAATGCTTGGATGACCAATAATGACTGCGCAGATTTGGAATGACGTGAGGATGAGCCTCTTTTACTACGGATAAAGAATGCCTTTGATAGTTATGAGCATGTTCTTAATGATAATTTTCTATTGCGAGAGCCGACGAATCACCGTTCTGCGAGGGTGAAATTCCCGAATGGCTATATAAGTGATTTTTATTTTCTTTCTTCCTATCTTCATATCTTTGGGATGGTGAAGGGTTTTCTTAATTTTTTCATAGGTTGACATTGCTTCGTCGAGTATTCGCTCTCGTGGCTCGATAGGGATAAAGAAAGTCTAGGACAAACTACCCTCAGCGGTAAAGTTGATGGTAGAGGCTGTTGTGTATGGCCCCTGGCGGGGGCTTTGGATGAGACACCACATTCAACAATGTACCTGTATGCTTTGGGCGAGAGATGGTGGGACACCACCCATACATTCCACTTTAGTCTCAGGGAGATGACAGTTACGCCCTTAAATGTTCATCAGTTGACATGGCTAGAGTGTGAGGGTCAGAAGATCGTGGTACACCAAACTTTGCATGTTTTTGAGGTTGCAGTTCGGGATTACTTAGGAGATATTGGGAGGATTGTATCTAGGGAGTATTCGGACATCACTTTTTAAGGACACCTTAGTATCTTGGCAGATCAATGATGATGGGCGACAGGTGAGGCAGACAACTCGCTTGTTTATTTTTCTTTTGTAGGGTGGGTTTATGGTGGCGACCAGTGGTGATATCATCCATTTGTGGTTTCTTCCTTACTTAAGGATTATCTCAGAGATTTATCTGTATGACTGGGAGAGCTTTATGTTGGCGTCCCTTTATAATTCTCTTGATTCATTTAGTCGATAATGCCGACAGACTTTTACGGGGCCTATGTACCTTCTAAAGGTAATATTTAGATATAGATTCCTCTTATTTTCATATTGTTCTTTCCATTTTTATTCCCTTTGACATACTGTATTGCTTTTTGCACATGTTTTTCTATGAGGTGGTTGGGAAAAATATTGGATTGATATCCTTGAAGGCGAGTGAGATGGGGAATTTTCGAGGATGTATAGGTGGAGGAAGTCAAACAGGAGATCGAATGAGTACTTGGTTTTAAAGGATGTGCTGGAAAATTTGAACGCCATGACGAGCGACCAAGTTTGGATTTGGTTTCCATCCTTTATGTGGATTCCATAAGTTTTTCTCATTTGGCATATGGATAGCCTTTGTTTGGGAAATAGGTGACATTATACCCTTGTGTTTGGGGGCTGCAGGGATTATGGACATGCTTGACCAAGTGCTGAGATTGTTGGTGCATAAGTTCGGTTATGTATGGTACCTGGGGGAAAGTATAGTATGTCAGGTGATGGAGGGTGAGGTGTAGGTCCCACCATCAGTGGCCCCTGGGAACATTAGGCGAGTGAAGGATATGTCGGATGAGGCAAGGGTGATAGAGATAGAAGGAGAGCCCTATATGCTTTATATAGACACAACAGTAGGTTCACGACCAATTGGTTGATGTCTTCGTCTATTTACGATGTGGAGGGTATGCCTCCACCAATGGCGGGATTAAAGAGAGGTACTAGTGCATGGGTGGCTTCAGCCAATAACTCTAGGGGTGGTGAAACGATAATGGAGGAGGTTATTATTCAGTATATTTCCATCCCTTCCTACTATATTCGGTGGACGGTGGGGAGGTGGTCTCCGTGACTCATCTCCCTTAAGAGGAGATAGCCGGTCTTGTAGGTCATCCTAAGGAGGTTATCTGGATAGATGTATGACTTCCTTTTCTGCTTTGTATTTCTGCTTCTGACTTTCCTCTTTTTATTATTGACTTGATTTCTTTTGCTGGATTTATTCTTTTGTAGACTGTTCGTGTATTGACATACTGGTTATGGGATATTCGAGATTGAATGGCTTCGGTGTCTGACTATGTGAGTAAATTGACCAGGTCTTTCATGGTGCCAGCGTCCACCTCTGAGGATAGCTTCGGTTCTGGGGTAGAGGTATCTATCTGTCGTCAAAGGGTGAAGTATTTTCACTGAGGCACCTAAAGTGGTGTTTTTTTAGTTGGTTGAGTTTTTGGAAAGTTCGGGCTGCATCCCGATTTATTATGATTTTTTTCTTCTTTTTTGCGTTCCTTGATATCTTTATACGTGGAAAAATTTAATCATTATAAGAAGTATATATAAGATGGATTTTCATCATTTTTATTCATCTTGGATAAAATGACTTAGTCTACATGCACTTTAGTTTTCTGCTAAGGTTTTATTTCTTATAGGGATAAGATAAAAGAAATACTCGAAAAAGCTTTTTGCCAACAAGTTGATTTTTAGAAAGAAGAGTCTTTATTTTTGAATGATATGTACAGAAGGAGAAGGTTAAAAATGTCTAAATATGGCTGGTGCCGATCGAAACACCCTTTGACCTACTTATCGACATATGGGTCAAGTCCAAATCACTTTTCTAGCTTTAATTTCACTTTTTATTCAATTAGGAGTACTTAGGGATAGTAGTCATGATAGAAGGTAGGGCCTTTTGTTTCTTAGGTCTTTGCGTATAAAAAGGGTTCTGGAGGGGGGTTTTCACCACCACAATTCAATGTTATCTATTTGTAACTTTCTTCTTTCCTTGAAATGGCACTTTTCATGACCAAAACATTTGCGGCTTATCTCGAGGGTTTGGAGGCTATGTGCCTCTACAATATCATCTATGAATCCATTAACTTATGCTCTGTCTTCTTGTGGAAAAACTGTCCTCTAGATTTGAATCTCTTAGAAGCGGCACTGTAATTTTGGTATCCTGAAGATCATGTATTTCTCTTTGGTCTAGATGAAGTATGCCCTACTTATGACGAGTTTTCTGCGATGTTGGGTGTCAACCCAAGTGTTGCTGCAGCTATGCTGGACTTGTCCCATTCCCCTCGGGTGTTTTAGCCGAGTTACTCCACAATTATTCTTTAGCTGCCCGACCATTTGTGCACGAAGGAAGTATTTTTCTCCCATCAATATTGAACTCAATGTGGTGTACAAATTATACTGATAATGACTTTGCTAGTGCTATGGTTTTGGGACTGACTGTCAGACTGATTTTAATCATCGGTGACACGATGATGAACCCTCAGGTGGCCACGATAGTGCTATGGCTGTCTCATCACTATAATCCAATTTTTGTTATACCGACAAAGACTTTAAATGGACTGGATGCCTGAAAAGAAGGTTAGGCCATTTTTTATGGGGGAACCCTGTGATGCTATTCATGTGGTTATCAGAGAGACTGCACGTGGCGAATCCTCCTGAGTACCCTCTGACGTGCGTTCTTAATTTCTTTCCCCAATCTTTTTGCAGTTTTGGCCCATCCACGGAGAATTGGGTGAATTATCTTGTAAAGAAAGGGCCCAAGAATCTTCATTGGTCCGTATCGTGGTGGGGTGATCTGCAACTTATCCTGTAATTAGGTGATTACCAGTATATGCGATTAGTGGGACTTCTCAAGACTTATTTCTATTTTCTATGGTGACTTCTGCGTCAAGTGGGTTGGGAGCTGATCGTTCCTCCTCGTATAACCAAATTTGTTCTCATGGAGGACTTGACTGAGTCACTGAGAATGATTTTGGGGCCTTTATGGAAACATCCTCGACCGTCTACCCGTTCATCTCAGTTTGTCGGTAAGGTTGGGTTATATTTAAGGATGATTTGAAGTGGTGGTCACGAAGATTTTTTCTGAGGCTACTGAACAAAGGTGGCTTATGATGTTTGACACTTTAGAGGAAGGTGTCGTGGTTTCTTCCAAGTTGATTAAACCATATCGTCACAAGGGGAGAATACAAAATCGTAACAAAGATTGAGATTCTTAGGTATAGGTATAGGAGATGATGACGAGGCGGTTTCATTTGGTAGTTGAAGGTAGGTCTTGAACATGAGGAAGTTGTTGGTAACATGTGTGCTTGTTATATAGGTTAAGTTTAAGGTGTTTGGTTTGTGAAGCTTATAAGAGTCTTAGTTTTATTTCATTCTTGTTGCTAATGTTTGATGTAATTGCCATATTTTGTTTTTTAATGACAAATGATGATGATTTCGATGCATTTTGTCGGGACTTTGATGAATTCTTTTGTTTGAAGTATCTATACCGATCGTTAAGGCATACACAATCCTTTTGTTCATTTAAATAATCACCAAGACTATCATTCTTATATAGGGAAATAATAGAATTTTATGAAAGAGAAAGGACCGTGCTCAAGGGTGTCTTATGGGTTGCCTACGTACCACTATGGGGTTTAAAAATTTTGAGCTTTTTTTTGAAAAGGTGATTTTTGAGAGGATCAGGTCCTACATAGTTTTTAGTAGAGAGGGAGTAAAGATCTTTTTATAAGATCAAAGAGGTGAGTCATAGTGTGATGAGAGTTTGGACTAGGGTTAAAATTTCTTAAGACGGTCCAGATTAACTGGACGCTCCATCTCCTCTCCATAGAGGTCTGCGAGCATAGCGGGGCCACCTGACATGATTTTGATTATAATATAGGGGCCACTCCAGTTGGGCTTGAATTTTCCTCTTGGATCCCAAAAAACTTCTATGATCTCCTTGAGAGAAATATCTCTTTCTTGGACACCTCAATCCTTGACCTTTTTATTGAATGTTTGCTCAATACGATGATAGTACACTTGTATATGATATAGGGCTCTCGACCTCCTTTCGTCTAAGAGTACAAGTTCGTTGTAATGGTTTTATTACCAATTTTCTTCACTGACTTGACTTTCGAATCATAACCCGTAGGGAAGGTATTTCAAATTCGATAGGTGGGACCGTCTACCTGACATATACCAGGGGGTAAGGAATAGCCCCAGTGGGTGTTCCTATGGAAGTACGGTAGCCCAGAGGGCATTGGGATCTGGTCGACCCACTCTCTACAGATTTTGGTTATTTTTATAATGATTATATTGAGGATTTTATTAGCGGCTTCGATAGTCCCATTAGTTTACGATTGGTAAGAAGAGGCCTTGTGCCTTTGGATTCCGTACTCGTCAAGTGGTTCTGTGACCCCATCTTCGAAATATAACCCATTGTTTGATACATATTCATGGGGAACTCCGTAGCTGCATATAATTTTCTTTATGATGAATTTATCTACTTTCTTTGCATTCAACACTGTGTATGACTCAACTTTGACCCATTTTGTGAGTAATCAATGGCGACCACCATGAGTTTATGCCCATTTGATGCCTTGGGGGTGACTTTCTAGAAAATGTCTATGGCCCAGGTGGACAAGGGCCATGGAAAATTCATGTTATATAACTCCCGAGGAGGCAAGTGCTAAAGGTTGGCAAGCTACTGGCATTTTAGGCATCTTCGAACGTAAGCAACACAATCTTGAACCATAGTAGTCGAATAATATCCTTAACGGATGTTCTTCTTGGCAAGCATATGTCCAATCATGTGGGGTTCATATTACCCATATTTGATCGTCTATATCATGTCTTTAATCCCATCCCTTTCGATTTAATGCAAGTTCAATCAAAATTTCTTTTAAAGAGCACTTTATCACAGATGATGTATTGGGCAGGAAACCTGTGAAGGGTCACACGGTCTTTCTTATCAATATCTTAAGGATACCTACCATGCTTGAGGAGTGATAAATTTCATAATACCATAGTACTTCCATATTCAGATCTTCTTTTCTAATGAGCTCGAGGTGGTAGCAGTGAGTGGGCACGTCCTATTTTTAGACTAGAAAGGGGTCCATTATTATCCCGACGAACATGTCGACCATAGAGGCCAGGGTTACCAGTGTGTCGGTATGGCTGTTCTTTGAATGAGGAAGGCAGCGGAATGTGATATCTTTATATTAGGAGGCGAGCTCTTCAAGGTTATCTCGTAAGGGTAGGAACTTCTCGTTCATGACTTTCCATTTATTAAGGATTTTCCCCGCGATGAGGGCTGAATCTTTGTAGACATCAATGCGCCTAATTCCTCTTTCAAGGGCTATCTTGAGTCTTATGGTACATGCTTCATATTTTGTCATGTTATTGGTGCAAGGGAAATCCAATTTGGTAACAATGGGAGTGTGAGAATCATTGGAGGCGATCATAAGTATCCAAATATTGTATCCTTTCTTATTAATGACACCATCTAAGAAGATCTTCCATCTGAGATCCTCGTGAGAGGTGTAGAGGATGTCTTTATCTGGGAATTTGGAAATCCAAACCTCAGTTCCTTCCATAGGATTGTTGGCAAGGTAATAGAAAATGTCGCTTCCCGTCATAGCCTTTTTTATTACATATGTGATGTCAAATTCAGCTAGTAACATCAACCAGTGAACCATTCGACTACATATGACAGGCTTCTTTAATGGATATTTCATCGGATCCATTCGGGAGATTGATTTGATAGGGAATGCGAGCATGTAATGCCAGAACTTCTATGTGACCTAAACTAAGGCGACACACACCTTTTCTAATTTACTATAGTTCACTTCATACACACTTAGCTTTCGACTAACATAGTAGATGGCTCTCTCCTTATGGTATTCTTTGATGTACTGGGTTAGCATGTAATACCCCGTATTTTTATGCTATATTAATTTGGGGATTTATTGAATTTAATGTGAGTTAATTATTTAATAAAAATTCGGAAATTAATTATGTTATAATTATTAACGTGACAAGAGTTAGTAATTAAGGGAAATTTGTTGAATATTACTAATGAGCAAAGTAATATATTATATTGGTTCTATTGAATGTCATGAGTGAGTTAAATGACAATTTTGGAAATTTAAGTTGGAACGTGCTCGTGTCGCGACTAAATTTTGATAAATAAAAAGTGAATATTTTATAAGTTGCCTGTATAGTCATTTTGAGTGCGCCAATGCGCCCGAAAGGGTCGAGATAGTCAGAAAAGTATACCCGGAGGTGTAGTTTGGGTCTCGGGGCATTTTTTGGCCTAATTGGTACCCCGGGAGGGCGTTTTGGACATTTCACCTTTTTGGGTAATTAAACCCACGAAAATTCCAAGGGTTATTTCAGATATCTGGATGGTCACCTAGGGTTAGAAACTCTAAACACAAGTGACGGCTATTGGAGAAGAGAGGAGAGAGCTCTCAAGGCAATTCAAGGCCAAAAAGCCACCCGTTTGCATCGCCGTCACCGCCAACGCGTAGATCGCGAGACGAGGAACGCAACCATACCAAAATCAGCCGTAAATCATAACGTCGAAAATCCCAGGCAAGTGTTTATCTTTCTATTTTCGTTGGTGCAATTTCCATATTAGTTTAGGAATGATTAGGGATGAAATATGTGAAAGAAAACCCAATTTGTGATAGGAAAATCCTTGTAGTATTGGTTGATATGATGACTCTGGAAACCCTTGCCATGTAGAGGAAATTAACCACGAAATTTTGATGATTATAAGAAAGAAATTCTGGAGAAAAATTTGTTAGAAATCTGTTTAAGAAAATTCTAGGGTTCTTGATAATTAGATATAACTTTGGGTTGAAAATCCATGTTTAAATGATGAATATGTACATGCCTTATGTTAGAAACATCTGGTATATTGTTATAATGTTAGTAGTAGAATTCTTGGGACGTTTGGGGTTGGAAAACATGGATTTGGATGAAGAAAATTGGTAGAACCCCTAACTGTAATTCTGCAGAAATCAAAACACCTGCTTGATCGATCGATCGAGCATAGAGCTTCGATCGATCAAAGGTTCGATCGATCGAGTCCCAGACCTCGATCGATCGACCCCTCCTGGCAGACTCCTATTTCCCTTGTTTAATTAGTTAAATTAAATTTATCGTGAAATAATTCTTGGGTATTCTTAATAAAATGTTTTGGGAGATAGGAAAGACCAATAGGACATATGGATAAGTGTTGGGAACTCTATTATAAGACGAGAATTTTGCTTTTGGGATAATTATATAACGAACGATGAAACTACGTATTTCAAGTGAGAGATTACGGCAAATAGCTAAGATAGTGAATAGAGATATACCTACTGAATTTTCTACTTAGAAGGATAGAGTCCACGAGTGTCACGTAATAAGTGAGAAAACCCTTTGAGCTAAGGTTAGAGATGAAACCTTATACGTAATACTAATAATGTGAAATTAAGGATAAATATTGTAATTATGGGTGACGAGAGGAACCTATATTAATATGATAAAAGTGGTATATTTATATGATTGTGTGTACATATATTATATACATGTTAAAAATATACCGCGCTACTTGCTATCCTTGAGGTTACCGCGCTGGGACAGTCTTATCTCGATGGGACCTTTACGGGGGATATTGACTTGTACCCTAGAAGATAGATATCCTTGGTACAGGCTATCGAATTGATAGTTCAGACGGTCCTAAGAGACGCGAGTATGTGCCATCCTCTTAGAGACTTGGAATCTATGCTTCGCCTCGATATTGTTTGTGTATGTGTTAATACAGTTTCGAGAGTGATTCCGAATTTGTATTCCCCTTGATATGAGTGGTATGGGGTTTCGATAGTAGAAGTATGCACGCACCATAGTTTTATTTGGGGTGCTGTTATTTTATATATATTATACGTGTAGTTAATATATATATGAGATTTGGAAATTGAAACTGCCTACTGTGATTTGATAAGTAGGACATGGTTGATGACTCAAATTATAAATACTTGTTTTGAGAAAGTATAATATGACACTTGAAAACTCTATTGATTTTATAAAGTTAAAATGGAGAACTTTGGTTACTAATTGAAATACCCTTTTCGAAATGGAATCGTTAAATGTTGAATCTTACGAGTAATCTAAGATAAGTTAAATCATTGGGAAGATTAGTGCGATAAATGATAAGATAAACCGTTGGGAAGGTTAGTACGATAGGTGTGCACATTAGAAGAGAGGTCAGAATTTCTCAAGAGAGTGTCGCTCTAATATGTTGTTGCATTGGCCTGTATGAATTTAAATACTTGCTAAACGTATTTTAAATCAAACACACTTTCGGGCTCTGAACCGTTTCTTTTTCTCCCTCTCTCTTGTATATATATGTATATATTTCAGGTGCCCAGCCACAGGGGCGTCTTGCTTAGGATCCCTTGAAAGGAACGTGCTGCAGGTTAGGTGGGAGTTGCAGATCACTTGCGTAGATGGCTTCCTTTATTGACTCCACTTCTATCATTCTCATTTATTGGGCATGTGTCGCCCTTTACATTATTTCATTGTTATTGGGACATTTGTATTTCAGTTTTTTCTAGTATTGTCACTATGGGATTTATTCAGTTTGAATTGTGTTACTTTATATTTCGCATGTTGACATTCGATTGCCGAATGTTTTAAATTAATTGGATTGTGTTCCAGGTTTATTGTGGTGTGATTCTTAATTGTTGAGATGTTGTTAATAAATAAATAAATCATTTTCTTTAAATAAAAATTTGGAAAGTAATGTTTAAATGTGGTTTTGACACTTGCTTAATTATTTAGGGTGTTAAATTGGAAAGTTTATTTTTACGACAATGATGCTAAGAATTAACCAAACTGTTCACCTTGATTTAATTTAATAAAGGAGTGATCGCCCAGTATTTAATTAGGCGGGGTGTCACATAGCATAACCCCTGTTGCTGTATCGATGACAATGAGGTATAGGACGGGGAGACCTTGCTGTGGAGGAATGAGCACCGAAGGTTAGGTTATGTATTATTTGATTTGATTGAAGGCACCCTAAGATGACTCGTTCTAGAATTTAGTTGAATTATTCTAGAGATGCTTTAAAATGGGATCGCATATATAGGTCAGTTGGATGATGAAACGACTGATGTATTGGAGATTACCCAGGAATCCACCCATTTCTTTCTTCATCTAGGCTGGTGGCATATCGATTATTGATTATAATTTGAGAGGTCTACCTTAATACCTTTTTCACTGACTATGAAGCCGAAGATTTTACCCTTCGTGACACTGAAGATGCATTTCTCTGGGTTGAGTTGCATCTGGTATTGTCGAAGTCATTCGAAGAATTTCCCCAGGAAAGGAATGTGACCTTATCGAGTCTTGGAATTTATGATTATATCATCGAAATACACTTAACCTCCTTATGGATAAGATCGTACAAAATGGTTTGTGGCGTACTTTTGGTAAATAATCCCGGCATTCTTTCGAAATACATGTCTGTGTAGTAAAAGGTTCCCCACAGAGTGATGAAGGCGATCTTTTCCTGATGGTCAGGATGCATCTTGATCTATTTGTACTCGACAAAACAATTAAAAAATAATTTAAAGGCTTGACTGATGGTGTTATTGATGATCATATCAATGTTAGGCAGAGGATAATCATCCTTTGGTAATGCCTTGTTCAAATCTCGAGTCGACGCACATGCAGATTTTTCCTCCCAATTTTAGCACATGGACAATGTTAGCAATCCATATAGAATATTTGACTATGCAAATGAAGCATATATTCAATTGTTTTACCACTTCTTCTTTGACTTTGAGAGACCACTATGGATGGAGTTTTCTCAATTTCTTCTTGACAAGTTTTCTTTCTGGGAAGGCTGAGATTTCATGCTATGCGATTTTCGGGTCAATACTATGCATGCCATCGTAGGACCATGCAAAGACATCCATAAATTCTTTTAATAGCTCTTCAAATTGAAACCGCTTATGCTCGTTGAGGGTGTACCCTATCCTAATCTCATGCAGGTTCTTATTAGGATTGAGATTGATAATAATAGTCTCATAGTCATTCGTTTGAACGCGGTCATGTTGTTTAGTTTTTTCCTTATTGATATCAACTAAGAATTGTTTATTTATTAAATCATATTCGTTAATCATTTGATTAGAATTAAGAAAATTAATGTAAGGAATAACAAAATACGTAAAATCATCATTCATTTCATTGCAAACATTTTCAAGAAATACAATGGCGAGGAGCTCAGATAAGGTGGCCTCATTTATAATTACAACATAAATAGATGAAAAAGTAGTAGCTTAAGGTATTTCTTTGAGCAGATGAGCATCAGGCTTTAAGTTGACTTGAGCAGGCTTGATAGAGATGGCATACCAGTTGAGGAGTGATGCATCAAGAATGGTGATGCTCTTGGATGGGCCAAATAATTTGACTTTCAGGCAAATCATGCAGAGCTCCAACCCTAGCGTATGAAGGTCAAATAGATAATCGGTGTTGCTGCCCTTAGAATTATTCGTTCTTTCCATAGCTTTGTCAGTTAGAGGCTCCACATCATGATTCTAATCTTCATTCCAAATGACTTTATCTTCAAAGAAGATCTCCAGCCATGGTTTAATCTTTTTCTCTTCGGGGTCGTACCATGGTTCGGGGTATCCGTAAAAGGGGAAGTATTCACCTTCTTTAATAAACCTCCACTTTAAGGAGTCTCTTGATATTGTCTTTTCTCTATCCAAGCTTTTCTTTTGGCATGACATGCAGAGTGCTTTAAGTTCAGCCGATGATGGTTGGTAGCCTAGGATGTAGGGGAAAGGCTTCTTTCAGGATTATCAGCTCTTGGATTCTCTGTTGGCTTTGACCCAGAGCCATTCTGGGCATGAAGTGCATGTTTTTGAACATTTGAATTATGTTGACACTGATGATACCAGAGATATCACCACTTAAACTTGTGGAGCTTAAGCTAGTTTATCAACAGTAATGGAGACAAAAAGTGTAGTAAAGTAAATACAGGAGAAGGAGATGAGGAAAAAAAGATAGCACAATGGTGTAAGTGGTTTGGATGTAGCCTACTCCATTGTGCAAGGTGTTTGGTGATGTTTTCAGTATAAAATGATGTGCTAATGTCCTTAAGAATACAACTTTCAAGCTTTCTCTATCTACTGTGTATATAAAGAGAGTTTTGATAGGATTTCAAGAAGTCAGTTCCCCCTCGAGGAAGAAGATGAAGTGTATTTATAACCTTAGGGGTGCACTGTGCGCCCCTAAGCATGTAATAAGCATGCACATGATGAAGTAACCAATTAGAACCAGCCACCTATCTCCAGCACATATATGTCATAATGATAAAATATCTCCTCACGTTCTTAGGAAGATTTGTTGTAACTGCATCCCCACGTGGATTAACTGTGCTGGAACCTTATTTCACACGTAGGGTTGATGTCGTACCTAGTGGTCCCTACTTGAATGAGTCGCACATAGGGGACCTTCTCTGTAGATAATTACGAAGCTGAGTCAAATATAATCTCTGCTTTCCAGGATGATGCAATGCCGAGATGTGACTGTTGAAGTTGACCTTAGATTGGTTGATGGGTCTCGGACCCCTCATCTTGGTACGAAATTGAGACAATAGAAGAGGTTGAGGATGAGACTGCTGAGGATGAATCGAACTGGGGCAGGCGACTCATGACTTTACAACTTGATGATTAAGTGAGGTCGGATTGGCTGGGTTGAGTCCTGTCATGGAAGAGACCACACTTATGTATATTAATCACCAGTTAGCCCTTAGTCTTCAATGTGAGCGGAGGGCTGATGGGTATAGTTGTCTGAACCCTAAGTGGATGAGACCCCATGGTGTAAGAGATTTCCTAGTATGTGAACCAAGTTGGTTAAGGGTGAGGGTGTCCTTTCAATGCCTTATGTTGAAGTGTTTGTCAAGTGTCCACGGTTGACACTTAGCACTGAACGTTTGGATTAGTGTGTTTCTCAAGTATGGCAGCTGCAGAACTACCTAGGGGAAATGTACCCTAATTATTACTGTGTGGAAGAATGTGCAAAATGTTTAGATGATTTGAACATTTCCCAAACTCCCCATTTTTCTTTCTTTAACCTTCCAACTTTCCCGCTTCAATTTTCTTTGCAAAAACCCTTTCTATCTCCTCTGTTCAGTGCTTTCTAGTTGGTTTTAGGAGTTTTCTTATCTTCCCATGTGTTCCCCTTCATTTAGGTAACATTCCAATGCCCTTGTTTTGAGTTTTCCTTCATCAATTAGCTACATTTTATTTCTAGCAATTTTCCCTATTTTTATGGTTACCTGTCTAGGTGGTTATAAGGTTAGTTTTAGGAGGTTTGGTGGTGATATAGTGGTCTATAGGAGGTGCCCTATTTGTTGAGTGTTAGGTTTATCGGTGAAACTCCGATTGTCTTCTCCGGCGAGTTAAATCGTAATGTTCTTGGGGTTCTTGATAGAAACCTTTTGAGTTCCCCCTTTTGATCCAAAAGTCAACAAAGGTCAAACTTATAACTGTTTGAATTTTAAGAACTCTATACAAGTTGATTGATCAATACCCAATTCATAGGGATAGGCTCTTTAATATGATACGTAAGTGTAAAGATGAGGTCGAGGCTAAACATAAGGTCAGAGTTGAACCTACACTTCCCATTCACTCAGTCCCATTATTTATAATACATCCTCCTATCACTGAGGTCAGTGATTCGATGTCTGAGTCATTAAATTCTTTATACCATAGTCCTTTTATCTCTACTCAAGTCGAGGGCAAAGATTCCTCCTAAGAGGCAAGATGGTTCCCACCTCTAATCTAGAGGAGTCTGAGGCAGTCAAGACCTCTTCACTTGCTTATTTTTTTATCATGCTGAGTCCTCTAATTGTGTCAACCATTTTGTTCATGAAATTTCGAACACCAATGATCAAGAGTGGAGGTAGAGTTCCAACACCCTCCTATGTCTGTTCTAATTATGACCATGTCTAATGCTGAATATGTCAGAAGGTGTCAGAAAGAAGATACAGCCGCTGGGGTTGAGGAACTCTCTTCTGATTCGAATGAGGATTGACTCGATACTAGTTATGCCCTGAAATTCCCCAGCACGGTCAAGGAGATGTATTTGTTATCGTGGAGGCATGTATATGGCATCAAATCTGACATTTATATAGGGGTGTCTAAGAGGGACGAGAAGGCCTATGATCGTCGTGACGGTGAGGTCGACGTCTATGAACAAATATTTAAGGTCGTCTTCAGACTTCCTGTCCATCTTAACATACGAGTCATTATTGTCAATTTAGGTTTAGCCCCGACTCAATTATCCCCTAACACCTGGAGGATCCTCATGGGCTTCGTCCAATTCTATCATCTGATTCATAAGATTGACATTCTCGTTCTGGTGTCCAGAGATTGTTATAACATCTCATGCTTTATGGCGTAGTTTGGATATACCATCGTCTTGTAGCCAGGAATATTACTAAAAAGGTTCTTCACATTAATCAAACTTCCAATCACTATTAGAAATCTCGATATTTCTTTATCCCGGGTGCTTGGGATTTTGATGTCGATGCCCCGATAATGCCTCTTCACCATGAGTACCCAGGAGATGAGCAAAGGTTCCCATGTCAGCCATGCTTGACCCCAAACTTAGCATAGACGATAATGAGAAAATTAATAAGCTTCGTTCGAAGGGAGACTATGACGGGCTTGTGGAGTTCGAAAGACTAATGACTCCCAAGTACCTAAAAAATATGGGTCTCAGGGTTGACCCATTGTCAGAGATTTGTAATTAAAATTTTTTCACATCTATTTTGTCGTCTTTGGCTATTCTTTACTAATATTAAACTCGTCTCTTATTTGTAGGTCGTCCTACTGGAATCTCTGACTAATTATGGGAAATGCCTACCTCTTCACTCACAAATCTTCTCAGCAAGATGTCTAAGGGACCTAACCCCCCGAAGAAGATGAACGCTAGAATCTTAGGCTAGAATGATCAAGTAAATAAAAGAAAGGAGACGATCAATGGCACTTCAAACATCCCCCCTCCTCAAAAGAAGAACAGGAAGTCTGATTCCCCTAGGGATACTACATCCATGATAATATCCATATCCTCTTCTTCGGTCATGGTCGATAGGATTTCTCCTCTCTCCATGAGTGCTGAGTCTGTAATTACAGATAAAATAAGGGCAAGATCTATTGTCATCTCATAGCTGCTTGAGTCTGACTGTAGATTCTTGGATTCAATAGAGTCGTCCTGCCTTTACAACTTTGGCCTTCATCGAGCCGTCCAAGTATCTAATTACATAACTATTTTTTATTTTCATGAAGTCTTATCTCGTCATGTCTCGCAAGAACTTTTACTTGTTTGTCTTTGCAATCTCTCTTTTCTTTTCACCAATAAGGCTAAGATTAACAAGGTCGAATATTCCATCAAGGATGATAGGGCAGCTAAGAAACATCTGAAGTAGAAAGAGGCTCACCACAAGACCCAAATGGAGGCTCTAGAGAAGAAGAGACATTATTACCTTAATGTTAAGGCCAAAGAGAATAATGATGTCGTTGCTACCTTATAGAAGAAATATGAGGAGAAGATTACTGCTTCTATTGAGATTGCTAAGGAGAAGGCTATAGAAGATTTTAACGGATCATATGAGTTCATCGCGTACGAACTTCAGTACCAGGAGAGGGGATCTCGCAGTTCCCTTTGATGGGTGACTGAAAAGTACCTTGACGTTGCTTATCCTGCTAAGGACTTTTTGACATTTGAATTCTATGACCCAACGTTAATTATTATACTTAACAAAGTCGAAGCTGAGGGAGTTGCCAAAAAAAACTACTATTAAGGCATTATTGTAGGTGGATGCCAAGATGGTGGAAGGTGCCGACATTGAGGGTGAAGTTTAAACTCAGCCCATTATTGACAACCTCATCTCGGAGCAGGCCGATAAGCAAACTTAGGTAACCATTTATCTATATCTTGTTCGCTTTTTTGCTGGGCGGCCATCTGTGGCTTGTTGCCATTTTTCACTTGTATTATTCAATTTTTGATTTATAACTTCGTCTTTGAATAGTGTTTGTAATCTCTGAACATCTTTAATCTGTAATGTTGATAATCTCTTCGTATGATGATACCTCATTGATTCTATTTGTTGAATGCAATTTGTTTTTATTTCTGTCATTTTCTAAAGTGTGTTGTCTGCATCTTCATATTTTTTTAATGAACTTGCAATGGGCCGATACATGATTCCAACTCACAATTCATCACGTTATGATGTTTATTTAACCATAATGAAATGATTTTCATTTTGATCACCAAACTAATGATGTTAGTGATACAAGTCCCCTCTCGTCATTTTTGGGAGTGTATGGACGAGTTTCGACTCTAAGGTCACCACATTGTGATGTTTATATAACAATAATGAAATGATTTTCATTTTGTTCACCAAATTATTGATGTTAATGATATAAGTCCCCTCTCATCATTTTTAGGGGTGTATGGACGAGTCTCGTCTCTGCATACACTCTTGTCTCATTGAGAGAGTTTTGATTGTAAGGTAACCACATTGTGATGTTTATATAACCATAATTAAATGATTTTCATTTTGATCACAAAATTAATGATGTTAATGATACAAGTCCCCACTTGTCATTTTTGGGAGTGTATGGACGAGTCTCGTCTCTTCATTTACTCTCATCTTGCCAAGAGAGTTTTGATCGTAAGGTCACCACATTGTGATGTTTATATAACTGTAATTAAATGATTTTCATTTTGATCACCAAATTAATGATGTTAATGATACAAGTCCCCCCCTTCGTTTTTGGGAGTTTATGGACGAGTCTTTCTCTTCATACACTCTCGTCTCGCTGAGAGAGTTTTAACTCTAAGGTCACCACATTGTGATGTTTAAGTAACCATAGTGAAATGAACTTTCGAGTTTTGTGTTTTCCACCACTTAAGTGATGTTATTACACTCGTCCCCCCTCTCGGTGTTATTGAGAGTTCATGGGCGAGATAAGTCCTTACATGAACTCTCGTATCACCGAGAGTGAGCTATGACTAGTTCACCAATAAATGATGCTCTTTAGTTTAGCACCATCCAAACCACACAACAATAATTGAAGAACACAAATATGAAAAAACACTTGGATTTATCATTCATTAATCAACTTGAACTTTCTTATAAAGTACTATTGTCATACAAACATATGAACCATCGTACGGACTGATAAAGAAAATATGATCACTGATAGTATCCCTTTTAATGGTCAGCATTCCAGGGATTAGATAAGGGTTCTCCCTCTAGGTTCTCGAGTCTGTAAGTTCCTGGGATGACTTCTTTTTTGACCCATATGGCCCATGTCGACTCTAATTTAGTTTGTTTGGTTTCTGTCAAACCTTTTTAAATACCAAACACTACACCTAATCCTACGAATGGTCACGCCAAATATTGAGTGTGTCGCTGACTTGGGACGCAACCCACTCAATATTTAGCGTGACCATATTAATTATCACACTAAATTATTGATGCTCTGAAGTTGTCACGGGCCAAGTCCGTGACCCCAGTGTTCGCGGACTTGGTCCGTGACCAGGCCGTGACCATCTGAGCACCAAACTCGCGCCAAAATTCCCTCCAAGCTTGGTCGCAGATTGGTCACGGCCCAAGTCCGTGACCCTTGGCATGACGAAGAAGAGAGTAAACACATCGAGGGTCACGGCCTGGGACCGTGACCATTTATGGGTATGGGTTACGGCTATGGGCCATGACCATACATCATTCAAGCATCGCACATCATAGATTAAGGGCCACGGCTATGGGCCATGGCAATTTCTTAGTATGGATCGAGGCTATGGGTCGTGACCATACCTCAATCAAGCTTCAAAAAGAGTCTCGTTTGGTGGGTCATGGCTTTAGGCCGTGACCATGTCTACTCGGTCTGTAGAACGAAATTATAAATTTAGGGGTCGCGCGTATGGAGTCACGGCGTTTGGCTGTGACCAGTTCTAGGTCTTAAAAAAAATCCTCCCGCTGCTTTCATTTCGTTCATTTGGAGGTTGAGTTTCCGCTGCTTTCCTTTATTATATTTGGCGATTTTGACGATTTTGGCGATTTCATTTGGAGGTTGAGGTATGTATTGATTTATATGTATATGTAAAGCCCTAGTTTCTGTGTATGTATGTGTAGATTTACGTTTGTATGTGTGTGTATGTATAGATTTATGTTTATATGTGTGTGTGTGCATAGATTTATATGTATATGTATGTTTATTGCAATAAACCTTATATTGTATGTGTGTGTATGTATAGATTGTATGTGTGTAAACCATAAATAGTAGGTGTGTGTATGTATAGATTATATGTGTGTAAACCCTAAATAATATTAGGGTTTAGTAAACCCTAAATAGTATGTGTGTGTATGTATAGATTGTACATGTGTAAACCCTAAATAATATTAGGGTTTAGTAAACCCTAAATAGTATGTGTGTGTATGTATATATTATGTCAATAAACCCTAGATTGCATCTGTGAGTTTGTATAGATTATGCCAACAAACCTAGATTGTATGTGTGTGTATTTTTTTTGACAAAATATAATTAAATGGATTTTTAATGAGTAAAAAAATTTACATCCACCTTGTCGTGATTTTATTGGGGTTATATGCGTGCCATCATATTATATTAGGGGTTATATGCATGTCATGATTTTGCACTACAATATGTGTGTAAGTACTACAATATGTGTGTAAGTACTACAATATGTGTTATAAATAATTACGGCGGGTTGTTGTTGGGATTTCACATATACTTTTAAACTCTCATAACTTTCAAACCTAAACCTTAATAGCAGGACTCGTATTCATGCCCTCGTATAATTTTCTCAGGAAAAATGAGGCACGGTGATAATTACTGTCAACAAGAGTGGGAGAGGTTGCAATTAGACCGCACACATAACTCTTTTATTAGCGTGCGTCATATAGAGGGTACTTCTATTTATAGGTACATCAATAAAAAGATCGAACAATTTAACTACCTTGTAAATCATGGATTTTACATCTAGCAAGATTACTTGTTTGATATCCCGACATAGCCCTGACCTTGGTTACGTTTTTGGAGAAGGCGGAAAAAAAAATCCACCCGTTATGGATACAACTGCGTACAAAGAGCATTGACATAGATTGTGATGTCTCGCGCCACATGCAAGTAAAATTGAATCTTGCCAACAAGTTGAGAAATAAGGGATTCTGATTTCATGTCACTGACATCTACACATCAATCATAGATACCCTTCCTTCTAGTTGGCCAAGTGCAAAAATTCATAGGTTCTTAAAAACTAATACCGAATAGAGGGAGATCAGACACATTGAACTTATTCTAAAGTCTTACTTTGAAAAGGTATCTATCTATCTATCTATCTATCTATCTATCTATCTATCTATCTATCTATCTATCTATCTATCTATCTATCTATCTATCTATCTATCTATCTATCTATCTATCTATCTATCTATCTATCTATCTATCTATCTATCTATCTATCTATCTATCTATCTATCTATCTATCTATCTATCTATCTATCTATCTATCTAAGCTTGATTAATTAGTTATAATTTCATATTACTATAATTATTTAGTCACTTATATTTATTAATTTTTGTAGATAATCTCGAGAGGAAACAACCCAAGGGTACCAAGTGCCGAGGTGACACCACAATGAGGTTCACCATCTCGTGCAGAACCCAAATTCTCAACACCAATGGCTGAGCAATTCACAACTCCACCAATGGTTCACTCCTCACCAAGTCCAACTCCAAGTGCTCCTACGCCCCAATAAAGCACTCCCATTGCTTTAACGCCCCCATCCAACAATCCTGATGCCTCCCGTTCAAATGAAAAGAATCCTACTGGCTTCTACCTTCTCGGGAATAGCCCGACGGGTGATAGGATTGACGTGCTAAACTTTAAAGCCCGGTGCTTGTCGCTGGGAAAAATGAACGTGGGAGTCGGCGGACCAAACAATTGGAACCTTGTTGATCAAGCTGTCAAAGATGACATACATGACCAACTTTTCAAGAATTTCTCATTTCCTGACCATTCCAAGAATAAGGTTCTATCTCGGGTTACTGAAGGATTGAGGACATACAGGAGAAACCTTCGGAAGAAACATTTCTCGAAAGAGGCAGCGAGCTCAGATATTTTGTCTTTGAAAGAGAGAGTGCCTCCCAATGTTGAAATTCCGTTGGATCAGTGGAATAAGTTTTTAGAGAATGAGGCGAGGGAAAAAAAGTTGGTCCAGAGGGATAAAAATAAAAAATAGGGCACAAAAAACTGATATCCATAGGCTGGGATCCAAATCATATGAGGATTTGAAGAATGAATGGGAGAGTAGGACAAAAGATGGTCCAGATGCCGGTAAAAACCCAAATCGGTCCAACTTATTCTTCATGCTCGACGAGACAAAGATAATAAATTCCCGCCGCACTTGGCTAAGACACTGGAATTAAGAGAGGCCATCAACAATCAATCCGATTTGAGCCCTACTGATGACTTTGACCTTGGAAATGATGCCCTGACATAGACCTTTGGAAAGGACAAAAGGGGGAGGATGAGAGGTATTGGCTCACATATGTAAAAAAAGAACTTCAACACATTGCACCTCTTGTGGATGAGCTTTCTTCGATCAAGAATTGTATCTCATCCCAAAAGGATCACCAGTTGAAGACCGATGGGGATGTCCATGAGATTAAAAATACCCTGGGATTATTGACAAATCAAATTTGGAAACTTGTGAACTTTTTTGAAAGTTATAGGCCCCCAATGCCTCCTCAAGGTTACCCTTACCATACTCCTACTCAAGGTTTCACACATCCTTCCCCTCCAACATTCTCCTCTCAAATGCCTCATCCTCCAACATTACCCTCCCCTGCACCTCCGCCAATCATGGGGCTCGGATCATTGTCAACAACTCACAGTGACTATGGCGAAGAGTACTATATCAAGGACATGAGCAATTCGAGGTTTGTTGGCGGGTGCATACTCATCTCCACAGTTTCTGGAACTCTAGTACATCACCGACTTTTGGAGAAGGGTGAGGCTAAAATAATGGTCGATGAAATATACAACGGCTGCGGAGATGTACCTGTGTACATTAACAGCGGGGATGGGATGGAATTGAGGAATTATGCAAAATCTTTTACTACTTGGACACTTTATCTGTTGTCCAAGATTCAATAATATTTTCTTTCGTTTCAGTTGTAATTATTATTTTTATTTTAGCTATAAGAATATTGGTTTTGCTTCAGTTGGAATGATATTTTTTTGTTTCAGTTGTAAGAATATTGGTTTTGTTTCACTTTATCTGTTTTGTTTCTAGACTTAGGCTTAAAAACATGGCGTTAGAGGGTGAAAACTCGAAACAACCCTCGAACAGCCCCGTGGGTGGCACCAACACCTTCCACGGGACCAATGTAACTCGTAGGAACTGACCGCGCAGTCGTGAAACTCTCGGTTCGAGAATACGATGGTAATTTGCATATTTCTAGACTTAAGCTAAAAAACATGGCGTTAGAGGGTGAAAACTCGAAATAACCCCCGACCGTCCCCATGGGTGGCACCAACACCTCCCACGGGACCAATGTAACTCGTAGGAGCTGACCACGCAGTCGCGGGACTCCCGGTTTGAGAGTAAGACGTTAATTTGCATATTTCTAGAATTAGGCTTAAAAACATTTACGTTAGAGGGTGAAAACTCGAAACAACCCCTGAACGGCCCCGTGGGTGGCAACAACACCTCCCACGGGACTAATGTAACTCGTAGGAACTGACCGCACAGCTGCGGGACTCCCGATTTGAGAGTATGATGGTAATTTGCATATTTTTAGACTCAGGCTTAAAAACATGGCGTTAGAGGGTGAAAATTCGAAATAACCCCCGAATGGCCCCGTGGGTGGCACCAACACCCCCCACGGGACCAATGTAACTCGTAGGAACTGACCTCGTAGCCGTGGGTCTCCCGGTTTGAGAATACGATTGTAATTTGCATATTTCTAGACTTAGGCTTAAAAACATGGCGTTAGAGGGTGAAAACTCGAAACCACCCCCGAACGGCCCCGTGGGTGGCATCAACACCTCCTACGGGACCAATGTAACTCGTAGGAACTGACCGTACAGCCACGAGACTCCCGGCTTGAGAATACGACGGTAACTTGCATATTTCTAGACTTAAGCTTAAAAACATGGCGTTAGAGGGTGAAAACTCGAAACAGCCCCCGAACGGCCCTTTGGATGGCACCAACACCTCCCACGGGACCAATGTAACTCGTAGGAACTGACCACGCAGCCGCGGGACTCCCGGTTTGAGAGTACGACAGTAATTTGCATATTTCTAGACTTAGGCTTCAAAACATGGCGTTAGAGGGTGAAAACTCGAAACAACCCCCGACCGTCCCTGTGGGTGGCACCAACACCTCCCACGGGACCAATGTAACTCGTAGGAACTGACCGCACAGCCTCGGGTCTCCCGGTTTGAGAATACGACGGTAATTTGCATATTTCTAGATTTAGACTTAAAAACATGGCGTTAGAGGGTGAAAACTCGAAATAACCTAAAACTGTCCCCGTGGGTTGCACTAACACCTCCCACGGGACCAATGTAACTCGTAGGAACTGACCACGTAGCTGCGGGATGCTCGGTTTGAGAGTACGACGGTAATTTGCATATTTCTAGTCGTAGGCTTAAAAACATGTCGTTAGAGGGTGAAAACCCGAAACAACCCCCGACTGTCCCCGTGGGTGGCACCAACACCTCCCACGGGACCAATGTAACTCGTAGGAACTAACCGCGTAGCCGCGAGACTCCCGATTTGAGAATACGACGGTAATTTACATATTTTTAGACTTAAGCAAAACATGGCGTTAGAGGGTGAAAACTCGAAACAGCTCCCGAATGTCCCCGTGGGTGGCACCAACACCTCCAATGGGACCAATGTAACTCGTAGGAACTGATCACGCAGCCGCGGGACACCTGGTCTGAGAATATGATGATAATTTACATATTTCTAGACTTAGGCTTAAAAACATGGCGTTAGAGGGTTAAAGCTCGAAACATCCCCCGAACGGCCCCGCGGGTGGCACCAACACCTCCCACAGGACCAAAGTAACTTGTAGGAACTGACCACGCAACCGCGGGACTCCTGGTTTGAGAGTACGACGGTAATTTTCATATTTCTAGACTTAGGCTTAAAAACATGGTGTTAGAGGGTGAAAACTCGAAACAACCCCCGACTGTCCCCATAGGTGGCATCAACACCTCCTACGGGACCAATGTAACTCCTAGGAATTGACCGCATAGCCGCAAGACTCCCGGTTTCAGAATACGACAGTAATTTGCATATTTCTAGACTTAAGCAAAACATGGCGTTAGAGGGTGAAAACTCGAAACAGCCCCCGAACGTCCCTGTGGGTGGCACCAACGCCTCCCACGGGACCAATGTAACTCGTAGGAACTTACCGCGCAACCGCGAGACTCCCGGTTTAAGAATACGACGATAATTTGTATATTTCTAGACTTAGGCTTAAAAACATGGCGTTCGAGGGTGAAAACTCGAAACAACCCCCGAACGGCCCCGTGGGTGGCAACAACACCTCCCACTAGACCAATGTAACTCATATGAACTGACCCCGCAGCCGCGGGACTCTCGATTTGAGAATACGATGGTAATTTCATATTTTTAGACTTAGGCTTAAAAACATGGCGTTTGAGGGTGAGAACTCGAAACAGCCCTCTAACGGCACCGTGGGTGGCACCAACACCTCCCACGGGACCAATGTAACTCGTAGAAACTGACCCCACAACCACGGGTCTCCCGGTTTGAGAATACGACGGTAATTTTCATATTTTCTAGACTTAGGCTTAAAAATATGACGTTAGAGGGTGAAAACTCAAAACAGCCCATGAACGTCCCCGTGGGTGGCACCAACACCTCCCACGGGACCAATGTAACTCGTAGGAACTGACCACGCAGCCGCGGGACTCCCAGTTTGAGAGTACGACGGTAATTTGCATATTTCTTGACTTAGGTTTAAAAACATGACGTTAGAGGGTGAAAACTCGAAACAACCCCCGAACGGCCCCGTGGGTGGCACCAACACCTCCCACGAGACAAATGTAGCTCGAAGGAACTGACCCCGCAGCCGCAGGTCTCTCGGTTTGAGAATACGACGGTAATTTGCATATTTCTACTTTGTTACTGATAATTTTAACTCATATATGTAATTTTTCAGCTTGATTAAATTTTTTGTAAAACTACTTGGTTATTGATATTTTTTTATGTATCCTATCATTTGTAGGATTTTTGCATGCGGAACAAATGAAGGAGGCAATGGTCTACAACATGAAGATTGTTTATATGTTGTGGACATTCAGGATTTTATTTTTTGTGTTACATCCGTGCGGGCTTTTATAATTTAATTGTTGAATTTTATGGTCGTGCGGGCTTTATAATAAGTAGGTTTTACATTTACAGGTTTTGGAATGTCAAGAAAATAGAGGAAACTCTGCCCAATTTTTTTTTGGTCTGTCAATTATTAAGATGTGTAACATTTATAAGTTTGTATATATATTTATTTCTTAACAACATTATCGATTCGCAATTTGTGATTTTTTTTTATTATTTTGCCAATAATAAATATTTGTAACACCTCGTACGCGTCAAACGTTACACGTAGGAACCGACGGTGCTCTCATAGGACCACCAATTTTAGGATTGGACCAAAAAATACATTTTTTTTAAAATTATAGTTAAATATGGTCATGGACTTTGTCCATGACCATTTTTATTTTTTTCGTCACGCATAAAAATGGTCACGGACTTGGGCCGCGACCATTTTTTTTGTCACGGTTGTGAGTCATGGACAAAGTCCTCAAACATTTTTTTTATTTTTTTGGTCACGGTTATGGGTCACGGATTTGGGCCGCGACCATTTTTTTTAAAATTTGTTTGTCACGGTCCTGGGTCACGGACTTTGGCCGCGACCAATTTGTCACGTTTGTGGGTCATGGATGAGGGCCGCGACCTTTTTTTTTTATATTTATTTATCACGGTCGTGGGTCGCGGACTTTGGCCGCGACCAATTTGTCATGGTTGTGGGTCACGGTTGAGGGCCGCGACCAATTTTTAAAAAATTTTTTTTTCACGATTGTGTGTCACGGACTTTGGATGGGACCAATTTGTCACGGTTGTGGGTCACGGTTAAGGGCCGCGACCCATCCCAGCATGGGTCACGGCCGAAGTCCGCGACCATTTGTCGGGACCCATCTCAGCCGTGACCATTTTTTGGTCACGGACTTGGGCCGCGACCCACGAAAATGGTCACACCCGAAATGGTCACATCCTAAGTCCGCGACCCACAACTTTGGTCAGGGATTTTGGCCGTGACCAATATTGGTGTAGTGAAATCTCCTACGGCTATTGGTCTTTCCTTTGCCCTCTTATTATATTAACCTAGCGACCCTTTATTAGTAGGCCAAGTGTCGGACCTCAACATCTGTCGTCTTTATTCAATTAAGTCCAGGTCAAGTATACACTCCTCATTATCAGCATCAAGGTCATAGGTTTGGACTCTATGGCTAGGGAGCCCAAGTTCAGTACGAATAACCGAATTTGATCCGTAGGCTAACATGAATGGTGTTTCTTTTGTCGTTGTTCTTTTCGTTGTCCTATGGGCCCATAAGATTCCATGAAACTCTTTCATCTGTAAAACTTTTGCATCCTCCAACTTCTTCTTGATGGCGTCCAATATAGTCCTATTTGTGACTTCGGTCTGGCCGTTGGCTTGGGGTCGGCCCGACGCATAATAGAACTGCTTTATTCCCACTATTTCACAATACACTTCCAAGGATTTTTTAAACCGTTTCCCATTGTGTGAGATGAGCGTGTTGGGTAGGGCATACCAGCAGATGATATTTTCTAAATGAACTTAAATGTCTTAACTTCAGTGGTGGAGATCATGGCCTCTGCCTCTACCCATTTAGAAAAATAATCAATGGCCATAATCAGATACTGATATCCACCTGGTGCTTTTTAGAGTGGGGTAATAAGGTTAATTCCCCAAACTACGAACAACCATAGGGAAGTAATGGACAAGAGTGGGTCATGAGGATGGTGGGGAATACTCGCATACTACTGAACTTATTACATTTTTTCACATGGTTGGATGCATCATTTGCTAAGGTCAACCACAATTATCCCTGAGTCATAATCCTATTTGCAAGAGATCTTCCTTCGATGTGGCTTTCACATAACCCCTCATGGATGTCATGTAGGACATAATAAAACTCTGTAGGATGGATACATCTGAGTAGAGGCAGTAAGAAACCTTTTTTTATAGAGCACATCTCCTATAATAGTCAACTTTACTTCCAAGCATCAGAGTTTTTTTCTCTCGGCTTTGGTATCTGGGAGTTCTCCATCTCTTATGTATTTGATCAAATGATCCATACATGTATCTCCCCAGTTCAAATTTAGGAAAAATTCTACCACACTGTCATCCTCCTCAATGTTGGTGAAGCACCTTATACTCTTGACTCATTTGAGTCTATATTTTTTTATAAGTGTTCATCTAGTTTGGAAATTGTGACAAAATTGTGTTTATCCTAGAATCCAAAGAACCCCAGAGCTTGGTTTGCTATTTCTCCTTGTTTAATTGATCTAGACCATATTACAAACACTCACACACAGTAGAATTGATCTCATACATTTCATATTGCATATAATTGTGTGTACATATGTTGAGTGTGTTTAAATCCCTAAAATGAATTTTTAAATATATTTTTTGGATTTTATAAACATTTTAAATAAGTTTTTATTAATTAAAACTTGTTCTTTAAAAGATTTTGGGGTCAATCTGCAATTAAGGTTTTATGGTTATATTGGATTAAAGTTACCTTGGGTAGAATCCGAAAGCGGCAGAGACTTCAGGGTGTGTTTTTAATTAATTTTGACGTGCGTTTGATATCTTATTATTGACCAACATTTATTGTCTTCTGATTGGTGGAGAGTGTGTTCTTTATAGAGAGGGAACCAGCGCCTGTTTTCAACCCTTGGATATTTTTTATCAACGATCTGTATGCACCCTTTCATAATCTCTGTGAACCCCATATGAACCAATCAGGAGAGATTTAATCACCACATATCGTGAACCCTTGGATCAAATTCAATCAACCTTGACTCAATCTGAACCCTTGATTTTAAATGTTATTCACGAATCTTCTCAGCCTCCTATAAAAGGACCCCTTCACTTAGCCTTCTGAGACTTTTGCCATTTCGTCCTTTTGAGATAAAAAAGAGAGTAGAGAGAGAAGAGAGAAACCAGAAGAGAGAGAAAGAGTTAGAAACCCTAACCCTAACCCTAAATTGTCCAAACCATTTTTCAAACCTAAAAATCTTTTCAAACTCCTGTATATCCCAAACACAACCTTCAGTGTTTGAGTGTTTTTGTGAGTTGGTTTGTGTAGTTGGTTTGTAGCTGTAACCTCTTCGTTCTTTAGATCTTGTGTCCAACTTAAACATTATTTCTTAGATCTATTTTCTGCTTTATAGAAATTTCAGATATGAGTACTTTATGTTACATTACCCTTAGTTTCATATTTTTTTTCTCAGCTTGAGAAATATATTGTTGATTCTTTTCTGTAAATGTTTTTGAAACTTTGAAATCAACAATAATGTTTTCGGTTTCTAGTTCTCTTGAAACAAGACTTTTGACCCAGTTTGGAATCGCACTTGGTGATTTTCAATCTCAAAAATCTTTTCAAAATCGAGATTGATTAAGATCTTGATACGTCTTCTGAGCAAGATAGCTGTGGATTCTGGGATTGTTATAAAGGTCAAATAAGGTTAAGTTTTGTGAGAAGAGAGAAAAAGAAAAATCACAGCATATAGTCTTATATGTAATTTGTTAGGACTGGTTGTACATAATAAGTGTGTGTGTGTGCATGCATGTGTTAGAAAGCACCTCCACAAACACTTTCACCCTACCACACTAAAAGTGTTGGTAATAAGATCTTGAGAACAAGAGTCGACGTAAAGAACTTGAACAAATTGGAAGTTATCAAACTGGGAGGACAACATCAAAATCAGAACTGCAGAAAAGTTATAAGGACACCAGAGGGTACATTCCTAAACTTATATAGGTCTGAGTTGTATGCATGTTTGTTAAATAGTTTGTAACTGTTAAAATTTGTTTATAGTGGAATTTTTGGTTTACTCTGTAGAGGGAGTCGTGGATGTTTCCTCAGTTGGGTGAGGTTTTACCACGTAAAAATCTTGTTCTTAATTTTTCTACATCTCCTCATCTCATTCTTAGTTGTTCTGGGTTTAAAGTTTTTTTAAAACTATTTATTAAACCTGTTAACCAAATCTTGAACAAATCACGTACATACTTTTGTTAAACACATCTTGTGTTCTATTAGTTTTGGTTTTTAAGAAAAGAGTTTCTTCAAAAAGCTGTTCGGAGTTACTTAAATAGTTTAATTTTATTAAACGACTTTAGTAACAGATTTTCAATTGGTATCAGAGCTTTGTAAACTTCTTTTAAAGAGATCCCGTGTTTCTGAAATTGTTTTCTGAAAATCAAACATGGACGAGAAAAATGAAAGATTTGGTAACTTGACCAGACCTCCTATCTTTGATGGAACCAATTTTGCTTACAGGGAAGTAAGGATGATTGCTTTCATTCAAGGAACTCTGGGAGATGATGTCTGGAACATTGTTGAAAATGGATACATTTTTCCTACAAAATCAGCCACTGAAGGAAGTAATGAGAGGGTTAAGAAAGTATTAAGTGAGTTCACACAAGAAGAGAAACAATTTTCTCGTAATAATAACAAAGGAAAGAATGCCATATTTATGTCCATAAATGAACATGAGTGTTGATGCAAAAAACTGGACCGAATCCCATTTTTATGATCACAGATAAATAGATGAAAGCAATCCAATCAAGCACATAAGAGACAAAGATTTTTAAAGTGGTTCGGCTATGAATAAAGCCTACGTCCACTGTTATTTTATTCTCAGGGGTTTACAAAATCACCATAGGGTGTAGAGAGAGAAAGGATGTGTATCTTGTGTATGGGGTTTCTAGGTTCTCTTGGATCTCTCCCTTTTGGCTAAAGGGATACATGTATTTATAGTGATGGGAGATAAAGAGATTCATTGTATGTAGACATTTATGTCTACATTCAACGAATCTAATTGTTGAATTGCTTGGTATGCTAAGTGTTGTCATCTATTAATACAGTATAAATGTACATTAAGGATCATTAAATGCACTGCCATCTTCATTAATGCACATTAAATGCATAGTTATCCTTTGATCTTCCTGATTGGTATGCCGACCAACTCTCCTCGGGTGCCGACTAACTCTCCTCGGGTGCCGACCAACTCTCCTCGAGTGTCGAATAATACTCCTCGGGTGCCAACTAATTTTCCTCGGGTACTGACCAACTCTCCTCGGGTGCCGACTAATACTCCTCGGGTGTCGACCAACTCTCCTCGGATGTCGAATATTTCCACGTAGGATGACATGTGTCCTTTTCTGATTGGTCCTCGTAGATGGAGAATTTTTGCGTTAACAGAAGCCCCCAATGCTCCATGCTTGATGGTTTACTTGAAAGGATGGAGTATTTATTCTGCAGTGTTGCTTGGTGCTCGTGAAATTCTTGATCTACCTTCTTGATTTGTTCAACATAAAGTGCATTATCACCTGGACGACATATGATGCAGGCTGATCGATGGTTGCTAATCTTTCTTTTGGGGAACTCCGTGTGCTATGTATCACCCCTGGGAATTTGGATGCATCCATGCCATAGTATGCAGCTTGTAGCTTGTCATAATCTTCAAGTATGTTGATTGGTTTGCTAGCCGACCAACTGCCTCCTGTGCCGAGCAACTGAGTGCTAACTTCACGTGCTTGATTCTTCTGATTTATGATTCTCTGAATACTTTGTCGAGTAATATACTAGATTTTGAACCCAACTCTTCAATCTTATTAGTACCAAGCTAGTGGTGGACTTCGAAATATTTTCATACAACTTCTTCTTCAATGTTGGTCGAGCAGTAGTAGTAAAGATCTCAGTGATGTAGATGCTGAATTTGACTTCTGAACTTCAATAGTATGTGCATAATAACTCTTGAGTATGCCTCCTGAACTTCAATAGCCTCCTGAACTTCAATAGCATGTGCATAATAACTCCTGAATATGCCTTCTGAACTTCATAAGCAAAATTAGCTCCTGAGCAAGAAAAATAACTTCTGAATGATAATTAGTTGGGGTTGAATCTGATGCTCGACTGCATGATGTTATGAGAATGTGCCACCGAATGAACAACTGGATTTTTAATAGAGCCCCCAAGTATGGAATGTGAACTTTGAATGCTTTTTGCTTGATCGCTTTCTCATACTCATAAAATGTTTCTGACCAACTGTAGTTGACAGCTTCTTATTTCCGACCAACCTGAGTTGACATTTTTAGTAATAGTTTTACTTCCCGTAGGAATACATAGTTTTACTTCCCAGAGGAATATATTTACTTCCTAACCAACATAAGTTGGCATTTTTAGGAATACATAGTTTTACTTCCCGGAGGAATACATAGTTTTACTTCTCGGAGGAATACAAGTAGCTTTACTTCCCGTAGGAATACAAGTTTTACTTCCCGGAGGAATACAAGTTTTACTTCCCAGAGGAACACATTTTTGATGATGGAGACTTCCTCGGAGCTGACCAACAGATTGTTGGGAATAAAATAAGATATAATAAATGCTGGAGACCTCCTCGGCGCTGACCAACAGATTGTTGGGAATAAAATATAATAAATGCTGGAGACCTCCTCGGAGCTGACCAACAGATTGTTGGGAATAAGATATAATAAATGCTGGAGACCTCCTCGGCGCTGACCAACATATTGTTGGGAATAAAATATAATAAATGCTGGAGACCTCCTCGGTGCTGACCAACAGATTGTTGGGAATAAAATATAATAAATGCTGGAGACATCCTTGGAGCTGAAATAAGAATAGAATATGCATCCAAATAGATATAAAGAATAATTAAAAATAATAAAGTGCCTCTGTCGAGGTAGAATTATATAATCCCGAACAAGAATAAGATCTTCCAGAACATAAGAATATGGCCGAGAACGTTGTCAGGCCTGAATATAAATAAGAATTATCCGACCAACGATCCGTTGGGGGTGAAATACAACGAATGTTGTAATTCTCCTTAAAGCTGAATAAGTATCTTGTCGAGGCACAATTGCATAATGCCGAATAAGAATAATATTTTCCAGAACATAAGAATATGGCCGAGAACTTTGTTGGGCCTGCATATAAAAAAGAATTACCCCGACCAACTATCCGTTGGGGGTGACATATAATAAATGTTATAGTTCTCCTCGGAGCTGAATATGATAATAAGTATCTCTCCGAGTTCCATGTTGAGATGAATATAGAATATGAATCCCAAGGGATATATAGAATAATTTGTGCTTGAGCCGATATCAGCGAGTGAAATGATAATAGTTTCCAGATTGTTTCCGAGCATTCGTCGGCGTTGAATCTTGTACCTGTAAAAATTAATAATTTGCTCTACCATATGTGTAGGCTGAATTGATTAGTCATGAGAATAATTTACTCATCCAATCAATATATGATATGTATATGCTTGAGAAATAAAAATATTAATTTCAAAAAATGAAATAATATATGTTGGTTGATATGTCGAGGTAAAACTGCCTGATATCGAGCAATAATAGTTTCCATAGGTTTAAGATTGTGGCTGAGCTTTCTTTGGTATTTAATATCGTCCCTATGAAATCTTAATAAGCTGCCCGAGCACCTGTCGAGACTAGATCAAATAATTATTGTCATGAGAATAATTATTCAGCCAAACAATATGTTATGTGTATCAGCATAAGGCAATAAAAATTTCAAAATATGAAATAATATGTTTTGTGCCAAATGTGTGTGAGATGGACAAATTTTTATTAGATATGCGCCACAAATAAGACGTTGAGTTTTTTTGTAAAGTTATTTAATCTCCAACAACTAATCAGGTATAAGTTGATGTTTGAAAATTATTTATCACTTGGTTTTAAAAATATTTTTGGGGTGATCACAAGTTAAAAAAGACTTAAGCCCCCTGTTTGTTCCCGAGCTGAACTCGTGTTTAAAGAAATATCTGGGGTGCTTCGCATTTTTTATTACGCCAAGATTCTACTGCTGCCGAGAAACGGCATGGATATTGTCGACCAACATTTAAGGATATCTCAAGTTATATGGTGTCGACCAAGAAGCAAATGGTCCCCGACCAGCAGAGCGATTTCGCCGATCAACAAAAATGGTGCATTGATATTGCAGACCAGCTGTTGGATGGTCACCGAACAACATCAGATGTCGCCGACCAAGAAGTTGATGGTTGGATAGTTGCCGACCAGTAAATTGAACCCTCCGAAAAAGACTGAGATGTCGCCGATCAAGAAGTAGATGATCTTCGACCTACAATTGGTTCCACCGAGCTACAATATGGGGCTCCGACCAATAATAAGATACCTCGTAGTTGGATAAAATTATTTCAATGTTGCTGATGGATCTTCATATCTTATCTCGAAAAAACAAAAATGGTCTGGTTAAGCTTCTCTTTAATAAAATATGGCCCAAGATGATGACGACCGACAATATGGATGGATGACCAGAATATCTCGAATCCTTAGATCAGAAAAATAGCATTCGATATAAAATTTAAGAATTAAGAATGTTAATTAAATGAATAATTATCTAATCCACTATATCGTGTGATTCCGATAAAGAAACCATGTGATGTGATGAACGAGAGGCCAACATATCAAATTTGTGCCCAGAGTCTTGATATGGTCATGATTGTTATTTATTTTTTATTTTTTACAAGAGGTGGGTAATGGTTTATCAGGTGAGAGAAAATTATTTTTTATATTGGTCCCTTCATATTCCCTATTTGGAGAGATACAAATATGCTGAATGATCGAAGTTATTACCAAATTTATATCAAAATCAATCAATGAGACTTTATTTACATAGATGGAAGATGAACCAAATTAAGTATATAGTTCATAAAAATGAATGCAAAGAGTCTCAAACTTGAAGAGAGAGAAAATAGATCTAGTTCATGATTTCCATGAGAAAACTTTTTATTGTCTTTAACCTTTTCCCATTCTTTGATTAAAATATGATGGGAATTTGAATAGTCATCAAAGATCTTTCAAAAATTATTTCAAAATCAACAATGAAAATTATTAAATCTTATCATTGTCGTATATATTGGTATACGTAATCATTTAGAATATTTATTCCATGATATAAAATTGAAACTTGAGAATCAAGCAAAAAGTTATGATTTATGAAATCCATTATTTTTCAGATTTCTAAATAAGAAATAATCTAACAGTTATGATTTTAAAATCATGATATGCAATATTTTGTAGATAAAAATTGGACAATTAATTTATACATATAAACATAAAAATCATGATTGAATCAAAAGATGTATGTAGAATATATAATTGATTGTACGTAGAGAAAGTAAAAACTTAGCTTTTGATGGAGAACAATGCTTGTAACACGTTCCCACAGACGGTGCCAATCTGTTGATGCAAAAAACTGGACCGAATCCCATTTTTATGATCACAGATAAATAGATGAAAGCAATCCAATCAAGCACATAAGAGACAAAGATTTTTAAAGTGGTTCGGCTATGAATAAAGCCTACGTCCACTGTTATTTTATTCCCAGGGGTTTACAATAACACCATAGGGTGTAGAGAGAGAAAGGATGTGTATCTTGTGTATGGGGTTTCTAGGTTCTCTTGGATCTCTCCCTTTTGTCTAAGGGGATACATGTATTTATAGTGATGGAAGATAAAGAGATTCATTGTATGTAGACATTTATGTCTACATTCAACCATTCTAATTGTTGAATTGCTTGGTATGCTATGTGTTGTCATCTATTAATACAGTAGAAATGTACATTAAGGCTCATCAAATGCGCTTCCATCTTCATTAATGCATAGTTATCCTTTGATCTTCCTGGTTGGTATGCCGACCAACTCTCCTCGGGTGCCGACTAACTCTCCTCGGGAGCCGACCAACTCTCCTCGGGTGCCAACTAATACTCCTTGGGTGCCAACTAATTTTCCTCGAGTACTGACCAACTCTCCTCGGGTGCCGACCAACCCTCCTCGGATGTCGAATATTGCCACGTAGGATGACATGTGTCCTTTTCTGATTGGTCCTCGTAGATGGAGAATTTTTGCGTTAACAATGAGTTCAAAAGAATCTCATCTTGTACCACTTCTAAGGAAGCTTGGGACACTTTGGTTATTGCTCATGAAGGTGACACTAGAGTTAAGGCTGTTAAAACTCAAATTCTCATTCAACAGTATAACTCCCTAATTATGTCTGAATCTGAGTCATTTGATGACTTCTATATGAACTTGACTGATATTGTGACAAAACTGCATGCTAATGGGATAACATATGACAGACAAGAAATAGTATCTAAAATTCTGAGATCATTACCACAGAAATTTGACAACAACATATATGCTATTGAGGGAATGTGTGATATAAATCTCACTCCTGAATTACTCAGTAGTAAATTAAGAACTGTGGAAATGGAATTAGAATTTAAGAAACAATTGACCCAGTCCCATAGGAAACATACTAGTTCCAATTTGAGCTTTTCTTCTAAGATGATTAAACCTGAGTTTAATATTCCCAATGATGACTCTGATGAGGAATGCGATATAGAGAGTTTGGACAATCAGATTGCCTTAATGTAAATAAAGTTTAAGAAAATCATTAAATTTATAAATAACATGGCAAACAAACAAGGCAAGTCTAATTATCCAACTCCCTTTAATCACAAACCTCATGAGAAAAGTAATGACAAACATCACAAGGACTCTCACACTAGACCTAACAGAGACCTTAAGAAGACTGAATGCTTTAGATGTGGTAAACTAGGACACATTGCACAAGACTATAGAGTTAACTTGAACACTCAAAACAAACACGCTAGAGCCAACATTTGCAAGACATGGGATGGTTCAAGTGACTCTGAAAATGAGGAACCTGAGTCATCTGATGTTTTTGACCCTTGCATGTCTTTCTTTGCCAAAATTATCTATAATGATGATATGTCTGTGTTTGTTAGTGAGGATGAATTTAGTAATTCTACTTCTGATGTTTTGAATCATGTTGTTACCGGTTTAGATGCTTTAATTACCGAGAATATTATTATTTCTGTCTCGGGGTGTGTGAGTCAAAGGGAAAGCGATAATGACGATGTCAATGGGTGTGTGAGTCTAAGAAATAAAGCCTTAGGGGTCACTTCACACACTACACTTAGTGAATCGGACAATGAAGATCTCCCAGATATTCACACACTCTATGCTAAAACTCTAAAGAAAAGCATTAGACTTGAAAAGATTGTGAAAGATCTCACCAAGAAGTTAGAAGATCTAAGCCTGATGGTCAAACTGAATGCTGAAGAGTATACTACCCAATGTTTAACTCATGAAATTGAAATCAAAATGTTTGATAAAAAACTCAGAAACTTGACTGAAACTCTGGAGAAAAAATACAAAGGAACATTATTAGAATTGGAACAAACTAAACAAAAGACAGCAACTGTTTTCAAAACATTTACAAAATTTGAAAATAACTCAAACTATTTTGATGAATTTGTTATCTGAAACCAATTCTGATGATCGAACTGGAATAGGATTTTGCCCCATTTTGAAGACACAAACAAAATCTTTTGAACCTATCAAATTTGTGTCAGGAGGTAAAAGACCTATTGAAATCTGCATAGACTTTCATTCTCTAAAAACTGAGTTTGACTCAAAACATCAAAATTTTAACATTGGAGAATCAAGTTTCTCTAAACATGAAAGTTCACCTAAGGCCAAATACGTCTGCCCCTCTATTAGGAAGAGTGAGTCTACATTCAAGACTGTCCTATCTAGGAATAGAGGTCAACCTCAAAATTCTTTAAAACTTATTTTTAGAGACTTTCCTAAGGAGACCCCAACTTTGAGAATTCTTTATTGCTCCTACTGCGATATATACAGTCACTCTTTTGATGGTTGCTATGCTAGAAGACTTGTTAAACCTGTCTGTAATCCTCCTATCTATCAAAATTTTAACTATTCTAGGATAAGCCGTAACAATTATGTTCTACCTAGACAACCAGACAAAAACTCTAACTATAGGAAGAGAAAGACCAAACCTAAATGAACATTTCCTAGAAGCATTCCTAAACACTTTCCTAAACCATATCCTCATGTCTTTCATAAAACTCAAAATCATGCGCAAAACGTTTTTCAACAAAAATCGAATGCTCGCAAATTTTATCAATTGAGAGCTAATAAGCGGAAAATGAAAACTAGAGCAATATGGGTTAGAAAAGAGGATCTATTATCCCAGATGAAGTGTAACATTGTTATTACTGCTTTAAAAGCTGAACACACATCGTCTGGTTGGTATTTAGACTCTGGATGTTCTAAGCACATGACTGGGAATGATAAAAAACTTTTTAACAAAACTAACTTTGCTGGAGGAAAGGATATTTTTGGTGATGGAGTATCATCTCAGATCATAGGCAAAGGAACTCTCCAAGAAGATGGACTTCTTGTTCTTGAAAATGTTCTTCTAGTTAAAGGACTTAAGACAGATTTACTTAGTATCTTGCAATTTTGTGACTCAGATCATACTGTTACCTTTTCAAAGAACAATTGCAAAATTTTAAATGAAAAAGTGAATGCATAATTACAGGATTCAGGACTCCTGACAATTGTTATACTGTCATGAGCAAGTCTGAAATCTATAATGTTGCCAGAATGGATGACAATAAGATATGGCATAACATAATGGGTCACATAAATTATGATAATCTTAGTAGACTATCCTCTCAAGAAATAGTTATAGGAGTTCCAAAAATCAAATCCATTTCTAACATTGTCTGTGGTTCCTGTAAGGAAGGAAATTTTTTTAAGGCACCTCATAAGAAAGTTAACGATGTCCTTACCTCTAATCCTTTGGATCTCATCCATATGGACCTAATGGGTCCCTCCCAAACTGTTAGTCTCTGTGGACACATTTATATTCTAGTTATGGTTGATGACTTCACTATATTTACCTAGGTATCCTTCTTAAAAAATAAGTCTGACACTTTTCAAACTTTTTTAAAAATAATTCTTCGGATTGAAAATGAGAAAGACACTCAAGTAAATAGAATCCATAGTGATAGAGGTGGAGAATTCAAAGACACTGGTATAATAGAGTACTGTGACTATAATGGTTATAAACACGAGTTTAGTGCTCTTAAGACTCCTCAACAAAATGGAATCGCTGAAAGAAAGAATCGTACCCTTCAAGAGATGGCACGTGTTATGTTACATGACAAGAATTTGCCTAAATATTTTTGGGTAGAATATATTCGTACTGCGTGTCACATTATAAATTGGATCTATCTTAGAAAGAATTCCAAACAAACCCCTTACGAACGTTGGTATAAGAAAAAGCCCAATCTTAAGTACCTTAGAACCTTTGGTAGTACTTGTTATGTATGCAAAGATAGGGAACACTTGTCCAAATTTGAGAGCCGGGGAGGTAAATCTATTTTTCTAGGTTACTCACCTAATAGTAGAGCCTACCGTGTTTATAATCTTCACACTAAAACCTTGATGGAATCCATAAATGCAATTGTGAGTGACACTACTGTAGAGAGTAAGACTGGTGAATCAATTATTGAGGAAGACACTACAAGCATTTTAGAAAGTTTCTCTCCTAAAATAGATGATTCATTACCAATTGGGATACCTGAAATACCTAACTGGGTTTCTAAAGACCATCCCATGAATAACGTTGTTGGTAATCCTAGTGAGCCTGTCCGTACAAGATCTCAATTAAGAAATTATGCACATTATGCATGTTTTGTTTCCCTAGTGGAACTAAAGAATGTAAATGAGGCATTGAATGACTCTCACTGGATTTCTTCTATGCACGAAGAACTTCTTCAATTTGTTATTCATGATGTTTGGTATCTTTTACCTAGGTCTGATCACAAAAAGGTTATTGGCACACGTTGGATTTTTAAAAATAAGTCTGATGAAAGTGGGATAATCATTAGAAACAAAGCTAGATTAGTTGCTCAAGGATACTCTCAAATTGAAGGAATAGATTTTAACGAAACTTTTACTCCCGTTACTCATTTAGAATCTGTTCGTCTTCTCTTTGCTATATCTTTCTTCTTGCATTTTACACTCTACCAAATGGATGTCAAATCTTAATTCCTTAAAGGAATTTTGACTGAAGAGACCTATGTAGAACAACCTAAAGGGTTGATTGACCCTCAATATCCAAATCATGTATTTCTTCTTAAAAAGGCTTTGTATGGCCTTAAACAAGCGCCTAGAGCCTGGTATGATCGTCTTTTCAACTTCCTCTTAGATAAAGGTTTCAAAAGAGGTGGAAATGATCAAACTCTATTTGTCAAACATTTTGACAAAAACATCATTATTCCTCAAGTTTATGTTGACGATATTATCTTTGGATCAACTTCTCCCTCAGAAGTAAAATTCTTCTTTGAAATTATGCGTAAGGAGTTTCAAATGTATCTTATGGGGGAGTTTCAATTATTCTTAGGTCTTCAAGTCAAACAAAATTTAGAAGGATTATTTGTCTCGCAATCTAAGTACGCTTTAGAGATAGTAAAGAAATTTAGCCTTGAGAGTGCTAAAGATGCTAAAACACCCATGAGTACTACGGTAAAACTATCTACAGACGAACATGGTAAATCTGTAGATCCTACTCTATATCGTAGTATGATAGGAACCTTGCTATACCTTACTGCCTCGCATCCTGATATAATGTATGTTGTGTGTGTATGTACTCGTTATCAAAATAACCCTAAAGAGAGTCATTTATCTTCTATTAAAAGGATCATTAAATATGTAAAAGGCACTCTAAACCTAGGACTTTGGTACACTAGTGACACACCTAGCACTATAATTGGGTACACTGATGTTGACTGGTCTTGGTGTACTGATGATAGTAAAAGCACATCAGGAGCATCTTATTATATAGGTAATAATTTGGTAGGACGGAGTAGTAAGAAACAAAACTGCACATCACTCTCAATAGCTGAATCTGAATACATAGCCGCTGGAAGCTGTTGTGCTCAATTACTGTGGCTTAAACAAATGCTAAGTGATTATGGTATTCAAGAAAAACAATTGCATCTCTATTTTGATAATCAAAGTGCGATAAATATCTCTAAAAATCTTGTTCAACACTCGCGAACAAAACACATAAAAATAAGACATCACTTTATACGCGAATTGGTTGAAACTAAGAAATTAGAAATTAATTATCTTTTTACTGATTTGCAACTCGCATATATGTTTACCAAACCTTTAGGTCACAATCGATTTATTTCTTTGCGTAAATCTATTGGTATGGTGTGTGCTGATTAATCTCTTTGATCTCTCTATTTTTTCCCTTTGTCTATTTGAGACAAAATGGGGGAGAAATTTGAGTCGAATGCATTTTACATATGCTAAACAGCTTGATCTTAGTGATTCATTGCAGGTTTCTATACAGTTATTCTCAACAGTTATAATAGGGTATTCAATTGTAAATAGTTGAGTTATGTACTTTTGATTTCTAGGAATTGGGTAGATAGATCTTTTAGGAATAGGTTTCCTTATTCTTGTTGCCCTACGAGTTCTAGATGACTCAAAGGAGATTTTGTCTCATATTTCCAAAGGGGGAGATTGAATCACCTTATACTCTTGACTCATTTGAGCCTATATTGTATAAGTGTTCATCTAGTTTGGAAATTGTGACAAAATTTTGTTTATCCTAGAATCCAAAGAACCCCAGAGCTTGGTTTGATATTTCTCCTTGTTTGATTGATCTAGACCATATTACCAACACTCACACATAGTATAATTGATCTCATACATTTCATATTGCGTATAATTGTGTGTACATATGTTGAGTGTGTTTAAATCCCTAAAATTAATTTTTAAATATTTTTTTGGATTTTATAAACATTTTAAATAAGTTTTTATTAATTAAAACTTGTTCTTCAAAAGTTTTTGGGGTCAATCTGCAATTAAGGTTTTATGGTTATATTGGCTTAAAGTTACCTTGGGTAGAATCCGAAAGCGGCATAGACTTCAGGGTGTGTTTTAATTAATTTTGACGCGCGTTTGATATCTTATTATTGGTCAACATTTGTTGTCTTCTGATTGGTGGAGAGTGTGTTTCTTTATAGAGAGGGCCAGCGCCTGTTTTCAACCCTTGGATCATTTTTTTATCAACAATCTGCATGCGCCCTTTCATAATCCCTGTGAACCCCATATGAACCAATCAGGAGAGATTTAATCACCGCATATCGTGAACCCTTGGATCAAAGTCAATCAAACTTGACTCAATCTGAACCCTTGATTTTAAACGTTATTCTCGAATCTTCTTAGCCTCCTATAAAAGGACCCCTTCACTTAGCCTTCTGAGACCTTTTCCACTTCGTCCTTTTGAGAGAAAAAAGAGAGTAGAGAGAGAAGAGAGAAAAGAGAGAGAAGAGAGAAGCCAAAAGAGAGAGAAAGAGTTAGAAACCCTAACCCTAAATCGTCCAAACCATTTTTCAAACCTAAAACTCTTTTCAAACTCTTGTATATCCCAAACATAACCTTCAGTGTTTGAGTGTTTTTGTGAGTTGGTTTGTGTAGTTGGTTTGTAGCTGTAACCTCTTTGTTCTTTAGATCTTGTGTCCAACTTAAACATTATTTCTTAGATCTATTTTCTTCTTTATAGAAATTTCAGATCTGAGTTCTTCATGTTACATTACCCTTAGTTTCATATTTTGTTTCTCAGCTTGAGAAATATATTGTTGATTCTTTTCTGTAAATGTTTTTGAAACTTTGAAATCAACAATAATGTTTTCTGTTTCTAGTTCTCTTGAAACATGACCTTTGACCTAGTTTGGAATCGCACTTGGTGATTTTCAATCTCAAAAATCTTTTCAAAACCGAGATTGATTAATATCTTAATACGTGTTCTGAGAAAGATAGCTGTGGATTCTGGGATTGTTATAAAGGTCAAATAAGGTTAAGTTTTGTGACAAGAGAGAAAAAGAAAAATCACAGCATATAGTCTTATATGTAATTTGTTAGGACTGGTTGTACCTAATAAATGTGTGTGTGTGTGCATGCATGTGTTAGAAAGCACATTCACAAACACTTTCACCCTACCACACTAAAAGTGTTGGTAATAAGATCGTGAGAACAAGAGTCGACGTAAAGAACTTGAACAAATTGGAAGTTATCAAACTGGGAGGACAACATCAACAATCAGAACTGCAGAAAAGTTATAAGGACACCAGAGGGTACATTCCTAAACTTATATAGGTCTGAGTTGTATGCATGTTTGATAAATAGTTTGTAACTGTTAAAATTTGTTTATAGTGGAATTTTTGGTTTACTCAGTAGAGGGACTCGTGGATGTTTCCTCAGTTGGGTGAGGTTTTACCACGTAAAAATCTTGTTCTTAATTTTTCTACATCTCCTCATCTCATTCTTAGTTGTTCTGGGTTTAAAGTTTTTTTAAAACTATTTTATTAAACCTGTTAACCAAATCTTTAACAGATCTCGTACATTCTTTTGTCAAACACATCTTGTGTTCTATTAGTTTTGATTTTTAAGAAAAGAGTTTCTTCAAAAAACTGTTCGGAGTTACTTAAATAGTTTAATTTTATTAAACGACCTTAGTAACAGATTTTCAGTTGGGTCTATGTAAGATCTCCACGGGGATAATTCATTTGATCTCCGTTCTTTTGGCTTAAGCTAATATTTCCAATATCTCAACCCGTCTGTTTTCTAATATAGGTATTCTCTTTACCTTCACTTACTTGAAGTTAACTAATACCTTAATTACTGTTTCCTAATACTTGGCCATTTTTTCTTCTTTAGCCTCATAGATTCCCAAGATTTAGTTCACCATTAGTTGGGAGTCATTGTGCACTGTCATGTGACCAACGTTTAACACCTTGGTAAGAGAGAGGCCATCCATCAAGGCCTCTTATTCAGACTCATTATCGATGATTTAAAACTGAATATTAGAGCATATTCAATATCAGTTCTGATCGGGGCCGATAGTATTAGCCCTGCTCCGCTACCACCTTCGCAAGAAGAGCCATCAATAAACTAGCTCCAAATTGGGATTTATTCTGAGAAAGGACCCTTAGTTAGTGCCCCATTTTTGAAAAAAAAAATCCTTTTCTTCAGCGTGGGCTCTCACTTCATCGTCTAGGGTTGAACCTGTTACCACCCATTCATGAAATACTATAATCTTATCCTCTCTAACAACGTCTTCGACCTAAGTTAATTCTACCACAAAATCGGCTAATGTCTACCCTTTGATTTCATCTTTTGGCTAATAAATAATGTCAAACTCTCCTAACTCGATTGACCAAGCCATCAGCCTACTCAATTTCTTAGGTTTATGGATGATTTGCCTCAAAGGAGTGTTAGTGAGTACCACCACAGTATGAGCTTGGAAATAGGGATTTGTTTTCTGGAAGCATGGATCAGAGCATATGCCAATTTTTCCATCCTTGGGTATTTGAGCTCGGCCCCTTGAAGATCCTTTCTGTTAAAGTACAAAGGCTTTTGAACCCCCTCGTCATCTCGGACAATTGCTGCATTTATGGATGATTTTGATACTTCTAAGTAGAGGAACAATTTCTCTCATTGAGTGGGCCAAGATAGGAGCATTGGGGATCCCAAATAAGATTTAAGTTCCTATAAATCTTTTTCACACTCTTCATCCTAGACAAATAGTTTTCTCAAGATCTTGAAAAAGGGTAGATACTTATTTGTAGCTCTAAAGATGGAACAATTAAGAATATCCACTCTTCCCATCATCCTTTGCACGTCCTTTATGGTTTTTGGTGTTTGCATGTCAATCAACATTTTGATCTTTGCCTGGTTTGTCTCAATCCCTCTTTGATTGACAATGAAGCTAAGGAAATTACTCGTGTGGAATCTGAACACACACTTTGCCGAATTCAACTTCATCTTGTAAAGGTCCACGGTGTCATATGTTCTTACAAGGTCATCCACGTAATCCTTAGCCCTAAGGCTCATAGTAAGCATATCGTCAACATAAACCTGCACTGTCTTCCCAATCTAGTCTTTAAACATTTTATTGACCAACCTCTGATAGGTTACCCCTGCATTTTGAAGTCCGAATGGCATGACCTTATAGAAATAGGTTCCTTTGTCTGTGATAAAGGAAGTCTTCTTAGCGTAAGTTTCGTCCATAAAGATCTGGTTATAGTAAGTTTCCATAAAACTCATAAGTTCATGCCCAACCGTGGCATCTACCATCTGATCTATACGAGGCAGTGGGAATATATCTTTAGGGAAAGATTTGTTTAGATAAGCAAAATCAACACACATTCTCTATTTTCCATTGGCTTTTGGGACGATCAAAACATTAGACAACCAGTCTGGGTATTAAGCCTCCCTGATGAACTCAGTTGTCTGTAACTTTTTCACCTCTTCTTGGATGACCTCATAATTTTCTCTTGCATAGGTTATTCTTCTATGCTTCATGGTATTCACCTTCTTATCAATGTTTAATTTGTGGAAGATAATCTTTGGATCTATTCCTGGCATGTCCTCATCTCTCCATGCAAAGATGCTCTGTCTCTGCCTCAACAACTTCACCATCTATTCCTTCACTTCCTTCTTTAAGGATTTTTCGAATTGGATATTTTTTTCCATATTGTCCTCATTGAGGATGATGGATTATATCTCCTCTATGGCTTTGCCTATCTTCAATTTTTTCTCATCCCTTGGGTCGAGAGTATCTATGTTACAGGAAGCGATCAGCTTCTTGTTGGTCTCTTTTTGCTTTGCTGAACTGAAGTAACATTCTTGAGCTTCCACTTGATCTCCTTGAACTTCCATTACTCAAGGAGTCAAGAATTTTAATATTTGGTGGACTGTGGATGGGACTGCCTCAAATTCCTTAAGATCTACCCTTCCAAGAATGATGTTGTATGATGAAATACGTTGTCGGCCATGACGAAGATGCTTACTTTCCTAGTGAGGCATCTCGTCTAGGTGCCCACATAGACTTCCATTTCAATTAACCTAATAGGATGAAATTTCTCTCCAATAAAACCTATAAATGGCCGATGATATGTGACCAACCTCTTCTTGCTGAGTTTCACTCCCTTAAAGCAGTCCCCAAACATAACATCGGCTGAGCTGCCTCCGCCAACTAGAATGTGCGACTTGTCATACCCATGAACCCGAGTGCTTATGACCAAAAGGGACATCATGGGGGTCTAGTATTATCTTAACATTTATTCGCGAAAACCCCACAACTAGGGTGTCCATGTTCACTTTCTTCAGTTTCCCCAGTTTCAACTCCATGGTAGCCTAGTTAATATCCAGCTGCTTGGGTGCCGAGCTTTCTTCTACTCGTGAGCTTTTCGGTCATCCAGCTCTGTGACTCTACCAGGTAAAAATTGGCATAAATAACCTTGACATCAACGTATATCATGTGCACCCTACCCGTGGCCTTTGGTATCTTTGGTGGGAGATCTAGGTTTTTCTCTCCACTGTCTGATTCATTATCCTTCTTATCGGCTAGGGCCTGTCGTCTCGGCCTTTCCTCATTTGACCCACCATGATCATCCATAGTGACACTCTAGTCCACATACTTTGGGATCTTCCCCTGCTTTAACATCTTTTTTATCTCATTTTTAGAGCGAAGCCCTTGTTAGTTATATGCCCATGATCCTGATGGAAATCACACCATTTGCTCTTGTCTCACTTGTGAGGAGGACACTTGAGCTTTTTAGGCCACTGAAGTGCTCTATCATCCTTAATTTAATTCCTAATTAGGTCAGGCCTCACTATCAATGGAGTATAATTGGCAAACTTATCGTCAACCGACCCTTTCTTTCCATCTTTCCCTTTTGCCTTACGAGACTTGCCCCCACTTTCTTTTTTCTCATCTTCTCCTTTGGAAACCATGGCCTCCTCGACATTTACAACTCTCCCGACCATGGCCAAAATTTCTACTTTGGACTTGGGAGGATCTTTTGCCATCTTCTAGAGCAGGTAACCTTTCTACAGCCCATTCATAAGGGCAGTTGACGAGGCATATATTCTTCATATTTATCCCCATAAGTTATAGGATTTTATCATCTTGTGCGATGTAAATTAAGTTGATTTATCTCATATCATTGCTATTGACATATTCTATATAGTGCATCGAGTTTCGTATGTTTCTCTTACATTTTACAGGTAAATTATACAAGTGAAGAAAAGAGAAAACTCAAAATCAAGAAAGAAAGAAAAGAAGAAAATTCAAGGGGAAAATAGTAAATTTACACCCGGAATTCGAACGTGGAACCTAAAGGAAAGTTAAAGAGGTTGAGTCCATAAACATGTAGGATGAAACGACATCCAAACTTGAGTCCTGGTTGAAAAGTTATGAAGCTTAAATGTTGAGAAAAAATTAAGGAAGAGAATAGAAAAAAAAATTGCAGCGAACCGAACCGATGGCCATTGAACCGAACTGGTCCCCCTCACTGGAATGTGAAAACCGAACCGATGAAAAATAATCCAGATCGATCCTTCATTCTATATTAAGTGGACTGGTTCTCCCCATTAAAGAAGACAAAATCGACCCGGTTCGGTGTGACAGATTTTTTATTCTTTATTCTAAAAATTGGAGTTGTGCATGGTTAAAACACTTAATAAAACGTGAGGGTTATATCTTATTGTATCACCAGACATTAAAGAAGAGGTTTTTACATAGTTTTGAGAGATTATTGAAGGCATGAACCTTAGGATTCATCTTGTTCAACAATTATTCATTTTTTGGCATTAAATTCAAGGTTTTTCTTCAACAAAAGTATAGTTCCTTTACTGATTTCAATTTCTCTCATCTTTTTGGTTTGTGAATAATTATTTCTTAGTTAGAATTCTCTTTTACAAGTTTCATCACACTTTTCACGTAGGAATGATTTCATACAATGTAGAATTCATGTCTTGTCATATTTACATCATGTCCGGCTAAGTTTTTAGTGGGTGGGGGGTGCATGAACCCAACGTAGGTAATACATACGGATTTAAAAGTGAATAAAAAGTAATCTCTCATTCAAAGTTTTGAAATTTCTAAAGATAAAGATTATAGGCCTTTAATTCCATTTGCCCTAGGTAACCGGAATGTTTAAGGGTGCAATTGGCATTTTGATAAGTTCTCATCCTTGTCAAATACAATTTTTGATTTGATATTGTGCGGCATTTAGTCCTCATATGTCGAATGCTTAGAGAAATATTGAATGTCTCTTTTAATGAAGAATTATATTTTTGAATCTTTTATGTTCTATGTAAATACTGATGGTTTGGGGGAGTGTACCCTAACTCCATTTTCTCGCATATAGTTAAAGTTTAACTTAAGTCATTTTGCATGCTTAGTAAGTTCTTAATTTAATCCATATTGCATTAATTGATAGGTATAGTCACCAAATCATCACGTTTTCCTTTCTTTTTCTGTGTTATTCAAGGGTTAAGCGTCTTTCCTATCTGTCGTCACGATTCTGCATCCTATTCCATGTGTTAGATACCCGATTTAACGAATTATTACTTAACCGACCAACTTACACTTCAGTCGATAGAAGCACGCATTAGAAACACTTTTATAGTCGTGTCAAGTTTTTGACACCATTTCCAGGGAACTAGGTAGACTTGTAGGTTAGGTCAATTTAATCCAAAATTTGACTCTAATTCTAAAAAAGCTAAAAAAAATTAAAAATCCAAAAAAAAAAAAAAATTCAGAAACGTAAGAAGCAAAAAAAATATAACATCTCTCAAGCCCTTTCATGCAAAATCCATAACAAACTCCTCAAGCCACTCCCAACCCGCATTCATGAGAATATGATAGTTGAGTATGACCCCGATAGTCCACACACTCCTAACGCTCCATAATTTTGGGTTCCACCTCCTACACCGCCCAATTTCATCACAAGTCACACTTCTAGGGCATTGAGTGAGGATACCAAGTCAGTTGGAGAGAGAGTCGTGTCAGAGCACACTAGCTATGGTATGGGTAAGGGAGAGATACTGCATCGTCCCATGAGAGAAATATTTTATCCCGAGCAAACTGTCACTCTAGGATGCATTCTACTTCCGTACAATGCGGGACAATTTCACTACCAAAATGGGATGATCTAGATTCTTCCCACCTTTCACGGTTTGGATTCAAAGAAACCATACCTCCACATTCGTGAGTTCTAAGAGGCATGCGACACATTTAACGATAAATCTTGCACTCAAGACATCGTTTGCCAAAAACTTTTTCCTTTTTCCTTAAAGGATAAAGCTAAGAACTGGCTTTGATCTTTATCGCTGAATTTAATTGGGTCATGGAGAGATTTGAAAGCTAAGTTTCTTTTGAAATTCTTCCCCCATCAAAACATATTCCATCAAGGCTCAAATTCAAAAGTTTAGACAACAAGAAAATGAGCCATTTAATCGATGTCGGGAGTGCTTCCAAGAGTTGATTAACACATGCCCACATCACAGTTTTGAGAAGTATCGTTTTATCTCTTTCTTCCACCAATGGATAAGTATAGCGTCGAAATAACTCATGGAAACTATGTGCGAGGGAGAATTATTGGGGTTAGATGCAAACGATGAGAAAACTCAAGAATGGGATACATACAATCCTAACACCCAAAATCGAGTTTGATAGACTTCCACCTCCACCATTCCTTCCGCGTCTGATCTCTATCACATGGACAAGGACGCCGAGTGGAAACCTTGAGTTATCCTAATTGAGAAAGGATTGGAAAACGTAATCAAATCACGGTCAAGAGAAACAATTGGATCCGCCCGAGCTATGAAAGAAAAGGTGTGGGCCATTTGTGAGGCGGGCCATTCAACAAAGGAATGCTTGACGATACCCGCCTACAAAGTCATGATCCATGAGCAAGTGGAAGTTATAAGAAGATTTAAGGGAAATTTCAATGCCCCTTATGGGAATTCTTACAACCATTCATGGAGGAACCATCCTGGGATTAGTTACGGGCAACCAAATGCTGTGTTGATTCCTAATTCACATGTTGCCCCTCGTCTACCATCGCCATCGCACTTTCAACAAGACCCACATATATCAGCACCACCTCCCACACCATATATCACCCCCCCGAGGCAAAATTTTGAGTATTCGATAAATATATCCATACAATCCCAACAAGTAATGAACGCTCAAAACATTTGGATGTTTGTCGAAATAAATTCCAACATTTCAAAGTTGCAATCATCCTTGAGTGTCCAAGAAAAGGGAAAGCTTATGGCCCAAGGCCAAAGAACTCATCAAGGTCAACCTAGTGTTAGCTCTACTTTTGATGCAAATCAGGAGCAATGTCATGGTGTTACTACTATACGTAGTGGAGAGTAGTTGATTTATCACTTCTCCCACATGAAGAACCTAAAGGTAAGTTGGTTTCGCCCAGCACGAAAGAGGTCGAAGATTCCCCCTTAAATGAGAGTGACAACGAGGATAGTGGGCCATAAATCATAGTGAGACCACCCAATGCTGCGCCCTTCCCTCAGAGTTTGGTTCCACCTCAAAAAGGGACCACCCGTGAAGATGTGCTAGATGTATTTAAGCAAGTAAAGATGAATTTACCTTTTCTCGATGTTATAAAGCAAACTGCCACCTCATCTAAAGTCCTTCAGGACTTATTAACGGTGAAAAGAAGGATAAAGGTGAAAAATAATGTCTTCCTAGAACAAAATGTGAGCTTCATTCTACTTAATGACCTCCCACGCAAGTTTAAAGATCCGAGTGGCACCTACCATTTTGTGAATTATTAGAGAGAACCAAAGAGAAAAAAGACTTACTTGATTTAGAGGCGAGTGAAAACATTCTCCCTTATTCGATATATAAGCAACTAGATTGGGGGACCTCAAGCCCACATCAATCACTCTCCAACTCATGGATCAGATCGTGAAGATACCCTGAGGGATTATCAAGGATGTGATAGTCCAAGTGGAAACTTTCTACTTCCCGATAGATTTTATCATTTGGGACACGGATCCCCACAATCTATAGAGCACTTATCTTCATTTCATCCTAGGCCGCCCATTCTTAGTTACAACTAACAGATTAATCAATACTTGAATTTCACGTGGTAGATCTTATTGAGGAGATAGTAGAGGAGAAAATAGAGGGAAATATCGGTGGAGATGCCTTAGGAGCATGTCTTGTGTCGAGTAGCGAGAGTGACATGACGTACACCGACTTTAAGAGGGAGGTGGAGGAGTTGAGAGCGATCTTAGATGAGAGAGCGTCAGATGGGGACTTAAAAGATATAAATTGGGTTTATAGATTTGAGGAGTTACCACCGCGGGAGTCACACATGACCCCCTCTGATGAAAAATTTCCCACATTTTAAGTAAATAAACTACCCTCTAATTTAAAATATGCTTATCTGGTAGAGGATGAGACATTCCCCATTGTTGTCTCCTCGAGCCTAGATAGAGAGCAAGAGGGTAAATTGCTAGAAATTTTGAGGAAGCACCGAAGTGATTTTAGTTGAAGCATAAAGGATTTGAAAGGTATAAGTCCCTTGATTTGTACCCATAAAATCCACTTAGAGGAGGACGTGAAGCCCTCGAGGGAAATGCAAAGGCGATTGAACCCCACTATGAAAGATTTAATGCGAACATAGATCATTAAGTTATTGGACACAGGGATAATTTACCCAATCTCGGATAAAAAACGGGTGAGTCCTATACAAGTCGTCTCGAAGAAGTCGGGAATGAATATGGTCACGAATACCAAGAGTGAGTTAATTCCCTAATGTACCATCACCGGGTGGCGCGTTTGCATTGATTATCAAAAACTCAATGCGGGCACTAGGAAGATCATTTCCCCTTACCATTCATCGACCAAATGCTAGAGAGATTTGTGGGATGCCCATGCTATTGCTTCCTTGACGGTTATTCCGGATATAACCAAATTGAGGCGGATGTGCTTGATCAAGAGAAGACGACTTTCACATGCCCCTTTGGCACATTTGCCTACAAACGTATGCCATTTGGATTGTGTAATGCGCCCGAAACCTTTCAAAGGTGCATGCTTAGTCTCTTTAGTGACATGTTTGAAATAGGTCTTGCGGTCTTTATGGATGACTTAAGCATTTTTGGCCCCTCTTTTGACCTTTGTCATGCGAATCTTGAAAAAGTGCTAGCCCAGCGTGTGAAAAAGAACTTGGTATTAAATTGGGAGAAGTGTCATTTTATGGTTATCGAAGTAATAGTTCTTGGCCACATAGTGTCGTCCAAAGGAATTGAGGTTGATAGGGAAAACATAGATGTTATAGCCAAGATTCCCCCACCTAAATCACTAAAGGATGTGCACTTTTTCTTAGGCCACGCGGGTTTTTATTGAAGGCTCAGTAAGGATTTTAGTGCCATTGCCCTTTCAGTCGAATGAAGCATGCCAAAGTGCTTTTGATAAATCGAAAAGCATGCTTGTTTCTGCCTCCATTATGTAAGCTTCATATTGGTCCCTTCCATTTGAGTTTATGTGTGATGCGAGTGATTATGCTATAGGGGATTTTTTTGGGTAAAGAAAAGATAAGAAAGCTCATGTCATCTATTACTCTAGTCGGACGTTAACATGACTGCAACTCAATTACTCCACCACAGAGAAGGAATTGCTAGCAGTAATTTTTGCCCTAGATAAGTTTTTCTCTTACCTCATTAGTTTGCCTATCACTTCTTTACCGATCACGTGGTGCTTAAATATATCTTTTCCAAAAAAGATGCTAAGACGCGCCTCATAAGGTGTATCCTACTCCTACAAGAGTTCAATCTCTCCATAAAAGACAAGAAAGGAGTAAAAAACGTCATTGCCGATAATTTGTCCCGACTTTCGTCTGATGCACCTAGTGATCCTCTACCCATGGTCGAATATTTTTCGAATGAGCATTTATTTACTAATTCTTCCCTCCCCTGGTTTGCGGAAATAGTTAATTATCTTGTCACGGAAGCCATTCCTCCCGATTGGACACCGCAAGAGAGGAAGAAGTTCCTTACTTGTCACACATGTTTTTCTATGACGATCCGTTTCTATTCAAATATTGTGTGGACCAAATCATCCGACATTGTGTACCGAATGATGATACACATATCGTCATTTATTTTTGTTATACGAAAGCATACGGAGGCCATTTCTCGACGAATAAGATGGGCGCTAAGATTCTTCAAAGCGGTCTCTATTGGACCATAATTTTCCCGGATGTAAATGCTTATTTGCAAATCTTGTGATATATGTCAAATAATGGGAGCCGAGACATGATTCCATTGACCCCCATACTCGTCATTAAAATATTTGATTGTTGGGGTATTTACTTCATGGTCCCTTTACCTCCCTTATTTGGTTTCTTATACATCCTCGTAGCGGTAGATTATGTGTCGAAATGGGTAGATTCCATAGCTACTAAGACTAATGACAATAGGGTGGTGATTAAGTTCTAGCAAGAACACATACTTTCTCGCTTCGGTGCTCCGAAAGAAATTATTAGAGATAACAACAAGCACTTTTACAATCGGAGAAAGTATGGAGTCGTTCACATGGTTGGGATGAATTATCACCCCCAAATGAGTGGGCAAGCCGAGTTAGCCAATCGTTAAATCAAGAACATTCTCGAAAATACCTTTGATCCTAACAATAAAGATTCGTCCCTCCGATTGAATGATGCACTATGGGCTATAGAACCGCATATAACAACCCCCTCGGGATGTCCCCATTTCACTTTTTATATGACAAGCCTTGCCATCTCCCTATGTAGCTAGAACAGAAAGCTTATTTGTCAATCAAGAGGTTGAACTATAATTTAGACAAAGTCAGTGAAGCATGCTAGCTTCAATTAAATGAGTTTTAAGAGATGCACAATGATGCGTATGAGAATGCAAAGATATCCAAAGATAGGATGAAAATCTCACATGATAAAATAATTCGACACAAAAAGTTTCATTCGGGACAAAAATTGATTCTCTACAACTCTCACCTATATTTTTTTCCCGATAAATTACATTCCTGGTGGACAGGACCTTTCATAGTGAAAGAAGTGTTTTAAATTGAAAGATCCAAAAGGGGGAGACACATTCAAAGTTAATGGACACTTCCTAAAGACATATTTAGAGACGTGTGTTGAAGAAGACACCACCACTTGGTTATCGGACCCCTTTTATGGGGTTTACCCCCGGCGCGTCTGGTGTGGGTCTTGTGTAAATTAGTTAGTTTTAGGTTAGGGTCGTTAGAGGTTGTAGGAAGCAAGTTCGTACAGAGATGAATGTCAAGGAATAACACGAGAGAGCGTAGAGTATTTTGAGGGGAATTTTTGTGTATTTTGAAGCTACATCATGTGTAGGGACATTTTTGGAAGTGTCCAAAAAATTGAGTAAAGAGAAGCCCGCACTTAGTTATTTAGGAGAAGAAAGTAAGAGGCATTTTACAGAGTGCCGGACGAGTTTCCCCTTCCTTTATTAAGGGACTGGACCGGTTAACTATAGAGGACAATTAAAATTAAAAAAGAATCGGACCGGTTCGTCTGTCTGCAGAAATTCGCCGTTTCCCAATGTTCATCCCCCTTTTCCCTCTAAATCTTTCACTCCTCATTCTTCCCTCTAAATTCATTTCCACCCATTTCCCAATCCTTTTTACCTCCATTATTCATCCCCTTTCCCCCCATTGCATTTCCCTCCAAATCCTACCTCCCCACCCCATCCTCACCTATAAATTCATCTCCCCCTCCCCCTCTCCACTTCATACCTCCAAACCCTTACTCCAATCTTATATTCTTCCTAGAAATAGAAATTCCTTTCCCATGGCAAACCAATCATGAACCATCAAATATGACTCCAACAACATCCTTCCCGATGGATACGGGGATTTTTGCTCATGCCAGGAGTGCATATGGTGTGAAATGTTTTTCAATTCACCCCGCAAACTGCGTATCGAGCGAAAAGTTAATTGGTCCAAACTCCCTCCTTCAGTCACCAATATTTTTCTCCAAAGGGGGTGGTGCCACTACTTAGAGGATCCACATTTGGTTATTTGGGAGGAAGAAGTGAGGTTATTCTATGGCACCCTCATCCGCACTGATTAGGCATAAATTCTTCTGATTTATCCCTTTTATTTAGAGACTTTTATCACCTCGGGCGATGTAAAATGCTTTGTTTATCTCATATATGTGATACTAACATCTTCTAACAAGTAACCCGAGTTTTGTGTATTTCTCATAAATTTTATAGGTATTTAGTGCATGAGAGAAAGAAAGAAATCGGAAGAAAAGAAAAGAAGAAAAGAAGAAAAGTCAAAAGGGAAAAAGAGTAATTTTCAATTGGAATCCAGACGAGGACCCAAACAAAAAGTTGAAGACCTCGAGCTACAAGCACGTAGGAAGAAATGACTTCCAAATTAGAGTCCCAGAGCAAACATTATGAGCCTTGGAAGATGAGAGAAAATCATGAGAAACTGAAGAGAAATTGACCCAAAGACCCGGACCGATCCGGGTTCCATAAAAAAAGAACTGGTTCGGACTCTTAAACTCATTGTATACTCTGTGTGAAGCAAACCGATACAATTTAAAGAGAAAACAAACTGGCCCGGTATACACCAGACCGAATCGAAATATCAGGCCGGATCGGTCGAGAGGTTAAATTCTATAATTATGCTGTTTTCTAGCTAGAGTCTTGCATGGATAAAAATCTTGTAATTTTGTAGGTTATTTATTCAAAATGGATCCCAAAACATGGGAGAGCTTCTTTTTACATAGTTTTAGAGAGATAAAGTAGAGAGGAACCTTAGAAGCTCACAATTTCAGTTGTTAATTCTCAATTACAATTTATTCAGTAAAGTTGATTTCTTTCTCTTATCTATTATTCGATTTCAATAATTCTTGCAAAATTAGTTTATTACCAGTAGGTATTACATCTTTATTCCTCTTTAGAAGTAATTTCTTCATGAGTTCAGTTGCATGCATCGTAGAAACCCTAGTTTTTGTTAATTGCACCATGCTAGACTAGACTTATAGGGGTTATGATGCATGAACCCAACCCGATGTGGTTTGCATGTGTGCAAAATTAGTTCCCTGAATTAAGTAAATGATCAAATTGTGTTATGTGGTGATCACAACCGTTGTAGGACTTTGGATCTCGTTTTCCCTAGGTAACGAGGATGCTTAAGAGTGCAAAGCGCGTGTAGATACTACGACACCGCTTTATTCTTACTTTTGATTATGTATGATGTGGGACAGTACCCTCATATATGTAATGCTTGAGATTAATAAAGACTGAATTTAATCTATTATTTAATTCATGACTAGTTTTATAGCCAGTTAATGTACTAGGGTCAGGGGATTGATTTCTAACCTATTTTCCCCATTCATACTTACTCAATCATAATTAGCTTACTCTTTCATGTTTAGTTTCGTAATTAGTTTAATTAACTTGCATTTAGTTGATATAAATTTCCCACTTCGATCATCTTTTTTCTTTTCTTTTTAGAGTCAGGTTAGGATTGACCGCCTTACCATTTTTTGTCACGAGTATTCGTCCTATTTTCCTTTGGATTCGACCCCGACTTATCGGGTTTATTACTAACGCGATAGGCTTGCACTTGAGCCGATATAAGCACGCACTTTAGACACATTTGGGTCACGTCAAATTTTTGGCAATATTGCCGGGGATTTAGGTAGACTGTAGGTTAGATTGAGTTAATCTAAAACTTTGACAAAAAATTCATTGAAACCAAAAAAAAATTCAGAAAATATAAAAAAATCAAAAAAGATATAACATTTTTCATAGTCCTTTCATGATAAATCCACAACAAAGTCCTCAATCAACTACAAATTGCATTTACGAGAATCCGTTAGTTGTGTACGATCTTGATAGCCCACATATTCCTACCGTTCCTCAATTTTGGGTTCCACAACCTACATTGCCAAACTCCATATTAACTCACACTTAGAATTACCCTTCGAGTTACCCGTCAAGTTACACTTTATGTTACACAACCAGCACACTGAGTGAGGATACTGAGTCACTTGAACAGAGAGACATGTCTGATCAAGCTAGTCATGGTACGGGTGAGGGAGAGGCACCGTGTAGGAAGGTAGTGAGACTGGGGTCTATGAATAACTGGAAAGGGTGAGGTGTGACCCACTCCAATGGACGCTGCCTGCAAGGTCTTTAAGGTCTCGTGGTGCAACTTCTGAAGAAAACTTCTCCTTCTGGTAACAATGGAACTCAAGCTTCAACTCACTCCCTGCAAGAAGATGAACTTTCACAGCAAAAATAGTAATTTTCTCAAGGGAAGCACCTGAGAGTGATGGCTGTCAGTGGGGAGTGAAGGAACAAGGCACTCACCACTAAGAGAATGAGCAGGGAGAGAATACTTAGGTAGGTCTGGTGATATATTGGCAGAGGAACATTGTAATTTCTATCGTTCTTCTTGACCTTGCCCAGAGGTCTATTTATACTGGGGCGTTAGGGGTGAGTGGCATTTTTGGGCGCCAAAATTGAGAGAGTTGGTGGGGAACAATATCTAAAGTGTACCATATGTCCCTACCTGTAGGCAGCCTGCTTGTCCCCTCTGCAGGCGCCACCTGGCGCCGACCAAAAGTCAAAAAGCACATATGTCCCCTAATGGAGACAAAATATCAGATTTGGTAGTTATCTTTTAAAACGGTAACTTGTGGTGCAATTTTTGCAAATCTTGAGAGAGGAGACCTTAAGGACTCCTTTCCTCTAAAAAATGTTGTTTTTCTTGAGAGGGACCTTGAGGACCCCCTCTTCTGGAAAAGTCATTTTCTTGTAAAGATTTTATTTCTTGTGAGTAGCCAACTCTTTGGCTGCTCACTTCACTTGTGATCAAGTGTGAAGTGTGTGTAGTCTTGAGTGGCTTCTGGGTCTTCCTACTAGTATTCTCTCAATCCTATAGCTCTAAGTGGTTGAGCTTGCTCAACATACCTTGTTCCTCATCCGCCAAGCCAAAAACTCCCAGGAGGTTCCAACGCGCCTGTTCGAGCCCTGCTTGCGTGAGTGTGGGAACTGTCATCTCATCACTGCGATGTCCCTTTATCCGAGGTTTTTAATTTTTGAGAACCCACGCGTGAGTGTGGGAACTGTCATCTCATCACTTGGGGAAAAAAAGGTCATCATCTTTTTACCTTCCTGCACGTTTTCCCATTTTGATGCAAAAAACATAAGCCCATTTTCTTGGTCTCTTTCATCTTCTTCAAAAAAAAAACATAAGACCCCTTTGGATTTGTAGTGAGAGAAAGGGATTTTAAAAACACCATAGCCTCCCATTTTGCTTTAGCTTTTTTCAAACACCATAGCCTCCCATTCATGGATTCTAACCCAACGAATGCTTCTTCAAATGTAAACACCCCTAAAGAACCCATGGCTCTAAACTCTATGCCTTCTTCATCGTCCGTTCCGAACGCTCCAATCGCCGGTATTGTTGTCGTCGGCGACCCCTGGTCTCATCCGACTAGTGGCGTCGATGCTTCGTCCATGATGCCTGCCTCTTTAGATTTTAGGTCGAGAACCCTCGTGGGTTCCTCGCCCTTCCACTTGGCACATATGGATTTTTGTTTGGGTCCCTCCGTAGTAAAGGGTGTCTTGACCGAGCCTCCGCTGACGACGGGGGGTGTCTCGACCGACTGCGTTCTGCACAAGGAACTGGGTGTCTCGTCCAATTCGGACGTGGGTTTGAATTTTTTGGTTGAGACAGCTACTGACAAGGGTTCCTCGCGAGTGGACCCTCCATCCTAGGGTCTCTCTCCCCATTCAAGACCTCCCGTCGTTAATATTTTTCAGCGAGACTTGTCTCGCCCCATTCAAGACCTCGCGCGCTCGGAGTCCGCGCCCCAGGGTTCCTCGCCTGCTATTTTTACACATGAGGGTCTCTCGCCCGTGATGAGTTTTTCTAGAGGTTCCTCGCGTAATGATGTCTCTTCTATAGGTACCTCGATACATCACGGCGTTGGCAGCGTCTCCTCGCGCACTGGCTTAAATACGGGGAATACTCTTCCGAGTCAGTCTATGGTTGGGGGTGTCTCAGTGATTGCGAGTTCTACTAGGGGTTCCTTGTGTCCCATAGTCGAGGGTCCCTCGCCCAATCCATTGTTGGCGTCCGTTGGTATCTTGGCCTTGGGGGTCTCGGCATATGTTGTCACTGATGGGGGTATCTCGACCCTGGGTGTCTCGACGCCCATGATTTTTTCTGAAGAAGGGGTCTCGGCCTATGACAGTATGATGACCTCTCGTCAGCGGCCGGGGGTCTCGCGACCTGGCCTCACGTCTACGGGTCCCCCGTTGTTACAAGGGGGTGTCTCGACATGTGTCGATGCTGACGGGGGTATCTCGACCTCGGTTTTCTCGACGCCCATGATTCTTGCGGGGGCTTCCACTTCCACTTCTTTTTTTGTGAGAGGGGACACCCAGGGTCCCTCGCTCGGAGTCCCCACTAGGACGAGTTCTTTTCTTGAGCCAATGGCTCTTGGTGGTTCATCAGATACGTCATCTTCTTCTCAGGCATGGAAGGACTATATGCACATTCTCCAAGGGCGAGACTTTGGCATTTATCGTCGCGCTCCTTTTTTTGGTCCTGCTGACAGTTTCATGATTTCACTTTCTGAGTTTGGGGAAAAAATTTCGGGTGCTGTTCTCGAACGTTCTCATGTGGGGTTAAGTGAGTCTGCTGACCTCCCTACCATTTCTCTGGATTTCATTCTTCGAGTTCGAGTTGACCGCGGTGACTTTCCTTATTCCAATGTTAATGTTAAATCCCCGGGTGGACCCACAGAGGAGTGGGCTAGCTGGGTTGATTATGTTCTGAGCATTCCTGATTATGTGGCTATTCTTAGGGAGGTGGGACTCTTTACCGCCGTCAGCAGCCTGAAGTCCTGCACCATATTTAAGCATAGTTCTTCGCTCAATCTTTTATTGTCTCGGTGGAGTATGGAGTTTCACACCTTTGTCACAGGCTGGGGCGAATTTACCCTCACCCTAGAAGATGTATGTGAATTGTACCCTCTTCCTTTCTTTGGGAAACATGTCTTTTCTGATGACTGTGAGGATTTTCTAGAGCAGGAGATGGTGGGGGAGTTACGGTCAGCTCTCGGAGAGTGCTCGAGGTATGTGGCTATAAATATTACTGGTCATTCCAAGCATTCCTTTGCCAAATGGCAAAGATACTGGTTCAGAGATTTTGAGCAGTTGCAGAAGGGGGAGACTTCACGTACAGCCCCCAGATCACAAGATGGTCCTAAGCTCCACTCTCTTGCACATTTAGCCGCTTTCCTCGTTACATTTCTGACTCGGTTCCTTCTACCAGGTAAGCCCGAAGACTGTCCTCGCAAACTTCTTTTTAGATTGGCTGTACGATTGTCTCGCGATAGGTCGATACCCATGGACGCCCTGACCTTAGGTTCTCTTTACACCTGGATGGACCGAGCACACATAGATGTAGAGAGGTCCTGCGATCGGTATGATGTTGCTAATCATGCCAACGCCCCTCTCTTAATGGCCTTTTTATTTGAGCATTTCCCCCACTTTACTTCAGGGTCTCACGCTTGTCATAGAGACACTGTGAGACTTCTCCGGTGGCATAAGAAACTTCCCAAGCAATCTCTGGGAATGTTGATCGACGATATCGAGGAGTTCCAGTTTCGGCCTTATACCAAGCGCCCTGGGGGAACTTTCAGCTGGCTTTCTTTCCCTGGCGATGACGGGACCTTCTATTGCCCTTCAGTAGTGGGGTCGGTTTCCACATGTCCTCATATTAATGTGGTGACGATGATCTTACCATGTCACCTCCCTTCTTGGACCGAGTTAGGTCCGCGTGCTGAATCTTATCATTCCAAGAGGGCAAGACGACAGTTCGGCTATGATCAGGGTGTTCACACCCCTCCTCTTCCAACCTACAACAGTCATTCTGAGGCATTTTCAGAGGTGTGTGCTGGCTTTACTCTTTAGGGATTATTCCGTAGGGTCAGTGGTTTGGGTGGTCTCTATGTGCCTCCCTGCGATTATCATCCTTCATTCACTTCATCATGGTTCCTTCTTTGGCAACGGTAGGTCCGTCTTATCCAAGAATGTGTAGTTGGCCCCCCTAATGAGACTAACCCCATTAAATACACCAGAGCTCAATTTTTGGTCAGGCGAATGCAAAAATATCCTTGGTTTCTCAGCACCACCTCCACACCACCCTTGGAGCAGGCCATTCCCATTTTAGTGAAACCTCTCATTGACGAGTCACTTCCTCCTCCGCCGACTGAGCTTCCCCCTGTGAAGTCTAGAAGCCAACCAAAAAGCAGAGGGAAACCGAGCACCTCTACTACGAGCAAAAGGAAACACCCTGATGCCGATGTATCCAATTTTGTACTTGCTACTACTGCTTCTCCTCCTTCTTCTCCTGTGAGGACCCGGGCTGCGAAAAAAAAAGAAAGGAGATGGCACTGGCATGGCTGCTTCCTCTACGGTGGATCAAGAGTCTGATACTGGCAATCTTGGGGTGGGGGAGACTTCCCAAGTAGTGAAAGGGAAAGGCTACTCCTCACCGAGCCTTGCTTCCCAAGAGGCGCGGGTCGCGTCTATTCCTATTGCGGAAGGTACTATATCACGACATTCTTTACTTAGTGGAACTAGTTCTCTCGGAGTTTCTTTATCTCCCTCCCCTTCATTGGAAAAGGAACTAGTTGATTATGGAAGCACCCCTTCCTATGAAGACCATAGTTCTTCTTCGGGTGATATGGGCGGCCTGGGTTTCCATAGAGAAAGCACTACTGACACTTATACTTTGTTATCAGTCTCCAGAGAGTCTTCTAGTAATGATGAGGCATCCCATTCTCCTGGGGGGGTTAGCCCCACCCATCTCCCTTATAGCCAGACTACGTGCCCTGCTATTGTAAGCGTTCCCCCTTTACTTGTCTATATTTTTTTGCATATGATTTTCTTTCTTCCCCCTCATTATTGTTTTATTTGTTAATTAAAGCATTCTGTCATATTTGTGCAGGTCATTTCCATATAGACAAGTAGTTCTCCTCTTCCCCCACTACGATTGACGCCCTTTCAGCGGGAGAGGAACTCCATGCTCATTTCTTCCCGAGGCCCTTTTAGATAGGTTTGCTGTCTCCTTAATTATTTTACCATCTGTTGTAATTTGTTAGTCTTCTAACTACATTTTGGTTGTGTACGCTATCATTTCCCCGCAGTTTTCATCTGTGCACTTTACCATCACCAGGACCACCCTTGTGGCTTCTCCTTCTCCTCAAGTATGCCTCGCTATTCTCAAAACTTTCATTGTTCCATTTTCTCTTTAATTCTTCCTTTTATTTACCCATTTACCATGCGTAAAGGGTTGTGTCTTCTGGCGTTGTCACCTCATCTTCTCTTATCTCGGCGGTGGGCACTTCTGCAGCTGATCCCCTGGACGCCTCTTCATCTGAGGTACGCATATTTACTTTTGAATATTTGTTTCATTCTAATAGGAGTCCTAGTGGCTCTTGGACTTTCTTCTCAAGGAGGGGCTCCTCCCTTACCTGGCGTTATCACCCCGGGTTTATCCTCTTCGGGGAGAATTTCTATCCCTAGGGTCCGCCTATCTATGGACGGTAGACCTTTGGTTCATGCAATCTCTCATGGCCCAATATTTACTGTGGCTTCAACCAGTGAGCCTACACTTCAATTCAAGCCTTTCTGCTGAAGCATGGAATCTCTTTTTCCTCGATCATGCGATGAATAACATACTTTCATTCTTTGCAGGGTATCAGCACAACCCCTACTGCGCCGACCGTCCTTTTTTGCGCTTCCCCTTTGGATGGGGTTCAGGTACTCTCTTATTTTCTTGGTTCTATATTTCTTACATATCCAGCCTATACTTATCGTAGCCCTCTTTTACTTTGTCGCAGTTATCCCTTGGCGCTGTTTCGAGTGTGGCTCCTGCTACTGTCTCTTCAACAGCCCCTATACATGGGCCAGTTTGTCCTGCCCCTTCAGGTAGGTGTCTCTGTGGTTATTTTTTAGGAGTTTCCCTCTCCATCATTTTTTTAATTGAAGTATTTATCATTCATGGAGTAACTGATTTGTTACCTCTCACCCTTTCTTTTCACTCGCAGCCTCGCCTACCCCTCGCTCCCTCCGTCACTGAGGTTGTTCTTTTGGAAGTGCCTGAGGTTGAGGTAGCTTCTTCAGAAGCACTGGTCGCTGAGACAACCCCTTCTGGAGCATCGACCAGTGTTGCTGCCCCTATGGGAGCCCCTGCTCCTCCTTCTATGACCGTTACGGAGGGCGTTATTCAGGTACAGTGTATAACAGTATCTACTTCCCTCATGTCATTTTTATGTCTTTATTATTTTGTTTAAATTGCGCAAGCATTCCCATATTCACCTTTGTTGCATTGTCTCTAGGTGAGCGAGGTCTCTCTGATGACTAAGGAGCCGGATCCAATAGTTGTGGAGTCAGAGAATGGGATGGATGCGAGAGAGGTATTAAACTAGCATACTCTCTTTTTACTATTTCCCTTCTTTTCTTCTTGCGTATACTGTGCAAGCGTTCTCATTTCACCTTTATCTTATTGTTTCCAGGTGCATGAAAGTACTATGATGACTGTGGAGTTTGGTAGTGGGGCAACTGCGAGAGAGGTATTAGACTGGCATACCCCCTCTTCTTACTATTCCCCTCTTTTATTCTTGCGTATACTGTGCAAGCATTCTCATTTCACCCTTGTCTCATTGTTTCTAGGTGCATGATAGTACTCCGATGACTGTGGAGTCTGGCAGTGGGGCAACTGCGAGAGAGGTATTAAACTGGCATGCCCCCTCTTTTTACTATTCCCCTCTTTTCTTCTTACGTATACTGTGCAAGCATTCTCATTTCACCCTTGTCTCATTCTTTCCAGGTGCATGAGAGTATTCCGATGACTGTGGAGTCTGGCAGTGGGGCAACTGCGAGAGAGGTATTAAATTGGCATACTCCTTTTTTTTACTATTCCCCTCTTTTTCTTCTTGCATATACTGTGCAAGCATTCTCATTTCACCATTGTCTCATTGTTTCCAGGTGCATGGGGGTGCTCCGATGGCTGTGGAGACTGGTAGTGGGGTGACTGTGGAGAGAGATCATAGTTCTGAGTTCACTCCTTTGGTCGGTGACGCTGATTCTGGTGGAGAGTCTTCTTTCCTTCCTTCTGAGGCGGGGTCTCGCCACTCCGATGGCGATGATGAAGTGGAGGATGATGTGACTATTTCTAGTAGGCTATGGCGTGAGGAGTTACCAGGACGATTCAGGGTACATGAGCGTCAGCTCTTGGATCTCATCTTGGAGCACCATCCCGAGACATTCACTTCTCAGAGTATACTTCAGATTGACAGTCTTACGGACTTCAACGTGAGGTCTCTTGCCAACCATGTTCATGAGTTCTTGGCTACCTCCCCTGCTAAGCTAACTAGCTCTTCCATTTTGCTATTCTTGGATGCTCTCCGCGACTTACAGCAGTTCTATCATTTTCATTTGGATTGGCTTGACGTGGGGGTTCTCCCCTTTCTGAGTGTTCCTTTTCGAAAGATAGTGAGATTTCACACTTCCCGATAGTCTAGAGTTGAGCAACGGCACGCTGAGGCTACGAGGATCTGGAAGACCGCCCTACTGCGGGTGAAGCTTGCAAGACTCAAGTCTGGCGATGAGGAGGATGAGGCTAAATTCATCAGGTTGGAGGAAGAGTTTCTGCGGGAGGCTGGTCCGTCGTATGCTGGTGCCATCGCGCGTGATGATTTATTTTTTGTGGTTTCTAGTAGATAAGCTACTTCTTGCTTTGTAGTGCTCAAAATTCTATGTGTACATCACTTATCATTCCTGAATGAGACACTTTGTTTGTCTGCACTTTCTTTTCCCTTTATTCTCCCTTTATACTGTGGGTGTTTGTTTTATATGACTTGCTCTAATTTCTATGAGCATTTAGTCTACTGGTGGCTACCCCATATACTGCGGGGGTATTGGCATTAATATGAAAAGTTATGTATTATCATATTGTATATATTTTTTTTTGAAAATGCACCTCTTGTAGCTGTGAGGTGTTGGCATGTGACTTTCTTGGATTGCCCCTCCTGTCTGTGGGGATATTCCTGCATATTACTGCTTATAGTCATAGAGGCTAGGTTGGAGAGGAGGGTGACCCCTGCCCCTTTTCCGAAAGCCTGATTTTATTAAAAAAAAATGTTTGAATTAACCAGCCCCTAGTCTTTGGGGTCCTTGCTCTATATTCTCTTTAAGAGTTTCACTGTTCTTTGTAATATTAAAGAGGAGGAATTTAAACTTCCCTCTATATATTCTAATTAATTTATGTCTGGGGGACTTTTCTCAGTATACTTTCTCTTAGGATGGACTTACCTCCCAAGTGTAGTGAGCAAAGTTCCTGATTTTTTTGTACTCTCTTCTAACTTAATAGGGAGTGTATATATATGTATAAATGAGTAAGTAAAGCAAATGTCAACAATGATCAAAAGTGTTGCTATTTCATTTCTTTACTTTGTGTGCGGTTTACAATGTAGTATTGCTCTTAAAAAATTACAAAAAAAAAAACTTTTACGGTATAGGAGCAATCCTAGAAATCCATTACAGACATGCAAAACACAAACAAAACTTGTTAGCTGTTACTAAGCATAGTACCTCTTCAACCACTTGCAGTTGATGGACTGGAGGCAATCACTCTCTGGTTCTAATATTTGGCAGTAACCCGACTTCCCCACTCCTCTGACGACAAAAGGGCCTTCCCAGTTAGGTTTGAATTTTGATGCCGACATGCTACGGAGATGGTGCGTTGATGCTCGCAGGACTGAATCTCCCACCTGGAATTCTCTAGGCTTGACTAAGTTTTTGTAGGCCCTGGACAATTGCTGAGTGTAGACTTTGAAATTCTCTATCGCCTTGTCTCTATGCTCATCCAGCGCCTCCAGTTGCACATGCCTTGGGTCTGGGACGAGCCCAATGCTAAGAGAAATTCTGGCTGAAGGTACCGCCAGTTCCACTGGTAGGACAACTTCGGTCCCATATACTAGAGAGAAGGGGGTGAACCCTGTTGGCTTTCTTTTCAAAGTACGGTAGGCCCATAACACCATAGGCAACTTCTCATCCCATGCTCCCGGCATGTCCTCTAGCATTTTCTTTAAAATATTTATCAAGGTCTTATTGGTAGCCTCTACTTGGCCATTGCCCTTGGGGTAGGATGTGGTTGAGCTATTATGCACGATCTTATACTTGTCTGTGAGGAGGGCCATCTCTTTCCATACAAATTGATTCCCATCATCCGTTAGGATCACTTTGGGTATACCAAACCTGCAGATGATATACTCCTTTATAAACTGGGTTGCCACTTGGGCGGTGACTCTCCTTAAAGGAATGGCTTCCGCCCATTTGGTGTACAATTCTGTAGCCACAATGATAAAAGCCTTGCCGTGAGATGCTGGGGCGATCTTTCCCACCAGGTCGAACGCCCATGTGTGGAAGGGATACGGGGCTGCCAAGCTTTGTAGACTGACGGAGGGAGCATGCACCATGTTTCCATGCACTTGACATGCTCTACACTTTTTCACATATCCAATGGAGTCAGCCTCCATAGCTGGCCAGTAGTATCCTAGCGTCATCAGTTGATCATACAGCTTGGCGCCTCCCATGTGGGAGGGCTCATGAGCTTCTTTCAGCACCCCTTCCACCACCTCTTAGGCTACGCACCTTAGCTCCTTCTCATTGTACCCTTTCCTATATAACTCTCCCTTGACCAAGTAGAAACGGGCTATCCTTTTTCTAAGGTAAATTTCATCCGCTCTCTCAGCAGGCAACTCCCCATCTTTTAGATATGCTAGGTACGACTGTCTCCAATCTTCGAAGGCTTCCACAAAGTTAGCTTCCGTCGGCTGTTCAAAATTAGATTGGAGCTTTAAACAACTTTGTTGCAAGCGGGCCTCTTCTACGCTCATGGCGAGCCAATAATACCTGCTTCGCTGCAGTCGTCTGTAAAGGGGGATATCCGCATCTCCGCAGTACTTCTGGTGCATTTATATTAACCTCTCCTTGTCTTCTTACTCCCCTATGCACCTTGATATAAACCCTCCAGGACTCTTGAAGTAGAGAGTTCCCTACAGCACATGATAGTTGGATAAATCTAATATTTTCATTGTCCCTTCCATGGTTTCAAGTTGCTTCTCTACCAGATGCCTCCAATCTTTCGGCTCGTTACTTGGGAATAAGGACTTTACAGTAGTGGGTACCGTTCTCCGCCTCACTGTGATGGTTGCTTCTGACTCCTCCATGTCCAACTTTTGTGCTATGGTGGCGAGCGCGTTAGGGTGCTTGTTCATCGTTCGCGCCTGCCTCTCCACAGTTACTTCTAAGAACTGTCCCAGCAGTCTTTGGATGATGTGTCTGTACGACGCTAAGTTGGCATGTTTAAGGGAAAACTCTCTATTGACCTGCCTCACTACCAGATTGGAGTCCCCTCGTATACACAATACCCTGATCCCTCTTCTGAATGCTTCCAACATCCCTAGAATGAGGGCTTCGTACTCATCTTCATTATTTGAGCATTTAAAATCTAACTTGAAAGAGAGGGTAATCTTCTCCTTCCCATCTGATAGTATGACACCGGCTCCACCTGTTCCTTGAGCACTGGAACCATCAAACTCCATAAACAACTTCTTCACCTCCTCCGCCATGCATGCTTGAAAACTTTCTCCGGGCAGCTCTTCACTAGGTGGTTCGAAAACCCCACTGGGAAAGTGGGCAAGCAGATCTGCTACTGCCTGGATTTTAATGGCTTTAGGCACTACGCATTTTAGATCGTATTCTAACAAGTTCAAAAACCACCTTGCTGCTCGTACCACGAGCATAGTCCGCGCGAGGAGGTACTTGATGGGATCACACTTGGTGACTATATGAACTGCGAAGGCTAGAAGATAGTGTCTCAACTTTTGGGCTACAAATACCAGCGTCAGGCAGTGCCTCTCAACGCTGGTGTATCTCGATTTTGTTCCGAATATTACTCTTGACAGGTAGTAAACCGACTTTTCTGCTGCTTCTTTCTCTTGCGCCAAGAGGGCCCCTATCGACCTCTCTGTAGAAGTAAGGTAGAGCAGCAGCGGCGCTCTGGCTTCGGGTGGAATCATCGTGGAAGGAGAGGCTAGGATTTATTTAATCTTCTCTAACGCACTCTCTTGCCTTTCTCCCCAAACCCACTTGGCTTTGTCTTTTAGTAGAGGCGCGAATGGATGAGTTACTTCTGCCAACACAGGTATAAACCTCCGTAGGTAGGATACCTTTCCCAGGAAGCTCTTAAGTTGCCTCTGACTCTTGGGCGGTGGCATCATCACAATGGATTTTATCTTCTCTGCATCCACTTGTACCCCTTGTCTATTTACCACAAAACCTAAGAATTTCCCTGCAGTAACCCCAAAGGCACACTTTGAGGGGTTTATTCTCATCTAATACCGACGACACCTTTCGAATACTCTCCTGAGATCCTGAATGTACTTATTTTCTTACTTAGACTTCACCACCAAATCATCCACATAGAATTCTAGTATATCATGAACTAAGTCATGAAAAATTGCCATCATGGTCCGCTGGTATGTGGCTCCAGCGTTCTTCAATCCAAAGGGCATGACTGTATAGTGAAAGTTCCCTAACGGTGTGCGGAAGGCAGTCTTCTCTATGTCGACGGGGTCCATTTTAATCTGGTTATAACCAACATACCTGTCCTTGAAGCTATATATCTCATGTCTTGCGGTGGCATCCACTAAGCTGTCTATATTGGGTGGTGGGAATTCATCCTTAGGACACGCCCTGTTCAAGTCACAAAAATCTACACAGATTATGATTTGGGTCTTATCTTTCTTTGCCACTGACACTATGCTGGACAGCCATATGGGGTGCTAAATAGGCTTGATGAACCCTGCCGCTAATAACTTCTCCACCTCAGCTTTTATTTTCAAATCAAGGTCTGCTTTATATGTGCGTGTGGCTTCCTTACCGAAAGGGCATTGGGAAGGATGTTCAATCTACGAGAGCTCACTTCTGCGTCTATTCCTGGCATCTCCGTGTACTTCCAAGAAAATACATCAGTGAACTCCTTAGTGGCTCAATGAGCTCTTCTTTCTGCTTCAGTTCCAGGCACTTGGAGATTAGAATGGGTCTACTCTCGCCCTCTTCTGACCCCAACTTGATTTCCTCTAATTCCTGCAGCTGCTCTCTGGATCCGTCTTGTATTCACTCTGGCGCTTCTTCTGGTTCCTCAACATGCTCAACAATATGGGATTTATCAACGATAAAACACTCGGGCGTCGGGTCGATGCTCTCATCCCAGAACACCGCCCGTGCAGACCGTTATAAACGGTATATGATCTTTCAATCAGGCAAGACCACTTTCTTTCAAGTTCGAGGGGGTCTAGCTACCTCCTCTACTTTCCTCTTGCCTTTTGACATATGGGGGATTATCCTCTCCCCTAGACGGTCATGAACGGATTTCTTCTGTGGGACCCTCCCCTCAGCTACCTTGATTCCTACTAGTTTTCTTGTAGAGACCTTTCTTTCCTCATCTAACTCGGTGTAGAAAGCAGCATCTACCAGGTGGGCCTTCTCAACGGCGAAGGGTCTCTGCTTGGCCTTGATCACTATCTTTGTACCTTTAATGTTTGCCTTCGCGCATTGATGGTAGGTGGAAGGCACTACGCTAGGAGTGTGCATCCATACCCTTCCAATGAGTAATTGGTAGCTGGTGTTAGCGTTAATAACATGAAATTTGATGTGGGAGGTGAAATTTCCCAACTTAATTCCCACATTCACGTATCCAATAGACTGCATTCCGGCGTTGTCGAATCTGAAAATTACTAGCGGTACCGGGACCACCTTCTCCTGGTTAATTCCTGTTTCATATAATGTACTGATGGGCATGATGTTAATGGATGCTCCTCCATCCACCAACGCCCTGTGAAATGAGACTCCATTAATTATGGCTATGACGTACAACGGGCGGTTGTGGAAGTAGGGCACCACCTTATCTACTTCTGAAAACACAACTTCAGAAGTATACTTCTTAATCATCCTTCCGATTGGCCCCTGCCAATTTAGCGAAGGGTCTCCCCGCTGCTGCACTGCCTCCAAGGCTTTCCTCGTGATGGACACCCTCGTGTCGTACTTCACCCCTATCTGGTCGAAAAACCACTTGAAGTTGGGGCTCCTCGCTATGGCCTCACATTCAGAATCCAAGTCTACCTCGTATGTCTGTGCACTGCAAACATACTCCGCTTCAGAGGTCCCTCCCTCATCTAGAGCGAGGATGACGTCTACCTCACCTTCTGAGAGAGCCACTTCCTCAATTTCCCCACTTCCATTTTCATGTTCCGGAGAGAAGAACCGCTCCTCTTGATTTCTTTCTAGCTCAAGTCTGCTCAGTGATAGATTTTCTAACTCCTCGCATAACTGCTCGCCACTCTCCCACTTCATAAGACTTCTTGTAGCTTCTTCTTCGTAGGCAACTACCATGTTGGCGGTGCCAAAGTGATGCGTAGGAAATGGGTTCTCGTTAACGTCCACAGGGGGTATCTACAAGGTACCGTTGGCCATCTGCTCACCAATGATCCTTCGCAGGTAGTAATAATCTTTGGTAGAGTGCTGCACTCGTTGGTGCAACTCGCAGTACATTGGATTGGCCTTGTCAGCTGCAGTGGGGGTTTCTCCTTTTAGGTGGGGAGGTCCTGCTACACCTTCTCTCACTAAGGTGCGGTAACAATCCATAGCCTCAGCTACGCTGCATGGTAGTGGCGGCGGGGAATCTTCCCTAAATTTTCTCTTGTTGCCGGGACTGTCAGTCTTGGCCCCAGAGCCTCCCTTCTTCCCTTTGTTACTCCCGTCCACATAGTTAACCGCTTGCCTCCTCAAAACTTGAAACCTCCCGGGAGTCAGTGGAACTTGCGTCCTCCAACCCGGGGCTCTTGGTTTGATTATCATAGCAATGTTGCTGGTGGCCCTGGTGAATTCTCTGAAAGTTCCATCTCTAGTTTCGTTGATCAAATGCAGCTTGTACTCTTTTAAGAGTCCTTCCACACATATCTGTAGCAACCTGGCCTCCGCCACGTCCTCATGGACATCTAAGGCCCTCTCACGAAATCGCTTGATGTAGTGCATCAACTCTTCTCCTGGCTTCTGGACCTCTTGTGCCAGGTGCCTCAGTGTAAATTCGTCCTCCACTATAAAAAACTTCTGGAGGAACTGCCTATGCATCTCTTCCCAAGTAGGGATGCTGTTAGGCGCCAAGTGGGAATACCATGTATAAGCCTTCCCAGTGAGAGTCTTAGAGAACTCCCTCAACCTCAGGTTCTTGTCGCCAGCATGTACTCCCAGGTACTCGACGAACCTCTTCACGTGCTCTCTAGGGTTCTCCCCCCTACCGCTAAACTTGATAAATTTTGGTGGAATATACCCCTCAGGGTATGGCTTCTCACTTACTTCCTGTGGATAGGGGTCTTGTAACTCCTCGTATAGGTGGGAACCCTCTCTTTGAGAGGAGGAGAGGAGCTTCCTCACTTCTTCCATAGTAACAGCCTTAGAGGGTGACTCCTCCAAACACGCGCTTTTAGCAGCTGGAGAACCTGTTGGTGCCAGGACCTGCTCCGGCGCCGCCTTTCGAGATGGAATCGTCTCTGCCAGAATCGTAATAGGAGTGGCTACCCCTCCAGAAGGGGCAGCAACAGGTGTCACACAACCTTAACCCAATCTTGATAGATCCATGTTGTTTTGCTTTAAAAAGTAAAAAAACATTGCCATAAGATTCATACCTGCCATTGGAGCCACTGCCGGCGAATTGGTCTGCCCTCTCTGAGGCGCGGGCGCCTTGGCTCCGATCACCACCACTTCTTCCTGAGTAGTCTGGTCACTGTGAGCTCCATTACCAGACGGAATGTCCTAAAAAACCAATTGTTTAGAGACATTGAAACCTTCTTTGTCCATGGCAGTGACGATACCTCCCCAACGAAGTCGCCAAATGTAGGAGGGTAGTGAAACCGGGATCTATAAATAACTGGAAAAGGTGAGGCGTGACCCACTCCAATGGACGCTGCCTGCAAGGTCTTTAAGGTCTCCTGGTGCAACTTCTGAAGAAAACTTCTCCTTCTGGTAACAATGGAACTCAAGCTTCAACTCACTCCCTGCAAGAAGATGAACTTTCATAGCAAAAATAGTAATTTTCTCAAAGGAAGCACCTGAGAGTGATGGCTGTCAGTGGGGAGTGAATGAACAAGGCACTCAGCACTAAGAGAATGAGAAGTGAGAGAATACTTAGGTAGGTCTGGTGATATTTTGGCAGAGTAATAGTGCAATTTCTATCGTTCTTCTTGACCTTGCCCAGAGGTCTATTTATACTGGGGAATTAGGGGTGAGTGGCATTTTTAGGCGCCAAAATTGAGAGAGTTGGTGGGGAACAATGTCTGAAGTGTACCATTTATCCCTACCTGTAGGCAGCCTACCTGTCCCCTCTGCAGGCGCCACCTGGCACCGACCAAAAGTCAAAAAGCACATATGTTCCCTAATGGAGACAAAATATCAGATTTGGTAGTTATCTTTTAAAACGGTAACTTGTGGTGCAATTTTGCAAATCTTGAGAGAGGAGACCTTAAGGACTCATTTCCTCTAAAAAATGTTGTTTTTCTTGAGAGGGACCTTGAGAACCTCCTCTTCTAGAAAAGTCATTTTCTTGTAAAGAGTTTATTTCTTATGAGTAGCCAGCTCTTTGGATGCTCACTTTAGTTGTGATCAAGTGTGAAGTGTGTGTAGTCTTGAGTGACTTCTGGGTCTTCCTACTAGTACTCTCTCAATCCTATAGCGCTAAGTGGTTGAGCTTGCTCAACATACCTTGTTCCTCAGCCGCCAAGCTAAAAAATCCCAGGAGGTCCCAACGCGCCTGTTCGAGCCCTGCTTGCTCGACTAGGCAACCTGTACACGAAAGTAAAGTGTTAGTACTGTTGTTCATTTAGAGACTAATGTTTCAGGATGATGATTTTCTCGTGATAGCTACTCCCTCAATATGAGTTTCTACCGAAACCCTTGTAGCGGCACTTCTCGAATAACATTTCTGCAGTGACCCTTGCAGTGGCGCTGAGCCTTGCAGTAACGCTGACTCTCTCAACTGTCAATACTACAGTGACCCTTGCAGTGGTACTTCTTAACTTTGAATTTCTGTGGTGAGCCTCGTGGGTACCTCTCGAATGTTATTTCTATAGCGACCCTTATTGTAGTGGCACTGACGCTTGCAGTGGCGCTGACCCTAGTGGCGCTGACCCTTACAGCGGCGTTGACACTTGCAGCGGCGTTGACACTTGCAGCGGCGTTAACACTTGCAGCGGTGCTGGCACTTGCAGCGGCACAGACCCTTGCAGCGGCGCTGACCCTTGCAGCGGCGCTGCTACTTGAAGCGGAGCTGACCCTTGCAGCGACACAAACACTTGCAACGGCGCTGACCCTAGTGACGCTGACCCTTGCAGCGACGTTGACACTTGCAGCGGCGCTGACACTTGCAGCGACGCTGACCCTTGCAGCGGCGCAGACACTTGCAGCGGCGCTGGTACTTGAAGCGGAGCTGACCCTTGCAGCGACGCAAACACTTGCAACGGCACTGACCCTAGTGACGCTGACCCTTGCAGCAACGTTGACACTTGCAGCGGCGCTGACACTTGCAGCGACGCAGACCCTTGCAGCGGCGCAGACACTTGCAGCGACGCTGGCACTTGAAGTGGCGCTGACCCTTGCAGCTGCGTAGACACTTGCAGCGGCGCTGACCCTTGCAGCGGCGCTGACCCTTTCAGCGGCGCTGAACCTTGTAATGGCTTTTGGACTTCTGGGTGACCCTCGCGGGCACCTCTCGGATGTCATTAATAAAAGAAGCATTTTTATTTTATTTTCTTTTTTTATTGATAGACACCCATCTACACACTGTATCGCCCTTTGAGAGAATTCCTTTATCCAGAGCGATCAATCACTCCGTGATTCATTCTATTATCGTACAATGCATGGAAATTTAACTTTAGGAATGGGATGATCCAAATACTTACCACTTATCATGGAATGGAGTCAAAGAAAGTATATCTCGACGTTCGTGAGTTCGAGGAGGCATGTGACACTTTCAGCGATCAAACATGCACAAAAGATGTGATCCGCCTCAAGCCTTTTCCTTTCTTCTAAAAGGTAAAGATAAAACCCGGCCATGGTTTTCATATCCAAACTCGATTACGTCTTGGAATGAGATACAGTTCAAATTTCTCAAAAAAAAAATTCCCTCCGCATCGAACGAACTCCATTAAGGCTCAAATTCAAACTTTCTGACAACTAGGAAATGTGCCGTTCGATCGATGTCATGAGCATTTTAACGAGTTAGTCACTTCAAGCTGTGACACCCCGCCCAATTAAATATCGGGTGATAAGACCTTTATTTAATTTAAAACAAAGTATTCATTTAACATTAATAATCACCTAATAAATAATTAAGCTAGTGTAAAAACATTTTCCATTTTAAGTTATACCCAACGAATCATTAGTAATTTCTAAGTATTACGACATCAATTATTTACCATTCACATGAATGTAATAAATACTAGATATAACTCATCAGTTGAAAGAGATAAGACTGGATAAAACATTGTAGTTCCAAGTCTCAAGCCAATAAACCATAAAATACTCAAAGCTAACTGAAATGAGATACTAAAGTAAACTGTGTACAATCTCTCTGATAAAACGACTGCGAATGGGTGACACATGCCCTAACTGAAATGTTTGAATAGAACTTAAAGAAATGATAGAGGCGTCTAAATGTAAGGACCCGGTACTCCCATAACCGCTGCAGCTCGCTAAACAATCCAAGCGTTCAGTATGGTAACCATGTGGCTAGGCACCTGATATAATACATATATATATATAGCAAAAGAGATAAGAATAGCAAGAGAGGGGTAAGACCCCGAGTTGTAAAAATATTTAGCAAGTGTATAAAATTTGCAATAAAGCAAATATTATCTTTTCGGACTCTCACATGAGATTCTCACCTCTCATCTATTGTGCACACCTAACGTACATCTACCCCATATTAGTTATGCTACCTAACTTAACTAGTTCGAAGTCAACATATCTCCATCTACGTTCACTAGTAGTATTATCGTATCGCCCGTACAATACGTTGTTGAAATAGTTTATCCCACATAACTAAAATTCATTATTCACCGTTCAAATGGTTAATCTTTTACCCACTAAGATCATTTTATTTATCATTATTACTATATCAACAAATTTCATACAGTTGGATTTTCCCAAGTATATTCATATATATATATATATATATATACACACACACTAATCCTGCACCCCTTGGTTAAGACCACTTGGCTCAAAGCATTTATTATTATTACCATATTATTACCATATCTACTAGTTTCACACAATAGAAATATTCACAAGTATATATATATATATATATATATAGTCACATCATCCCTATACATATATATACGAATCCTGCACCATTAGGTTAAGACCACTTAGCGTAATGCATACTCTGCTATCATCCCCGGTGCATCGCGCACTGCATAAAGGACTATTGGTTCAATCTCTCACGAACCATAAAATTCAAATCATATATATTAGAGGCGAACATAATCCCTAGCCAAATGGGTCATATATATATATATATATATATATATATATATATATATATATATATATATATATATATAGTCACATCGTCCCTATACATATATATATGAATCATGCACCCTTAGGTTAAGACCACTTGGCGCAATGCATACTCTGCTATCATGCCCCAGTGCATCGCTCACTGGATAAAGGACTGTTGGTTCATTCTCTCACGAACCATAAAATTCAAATAATATATATTGGAGGTGAACATAATCCCTATCTAAATGGGTCACGCACATACCTACGCTCCCATTCAGCCGTCGAAACTATCCTACATCTCAGGTGGCTCGTAACCAAGTTCATATGCTTTGGGTACAAGTCAAATACCCCCTAATGGGCAACACATGATAAGACTGTCCACTATGCGAAAACCTCCTCCTGATAGCAAGCAACGTAGATATGCTATACACATAATAATAAGCATATAATATGGGCACACACATCCTTTTAAATTCAATAGGTATTCACCCAACCAGAACATATACTTTCCATACGTATTATTCTCTCATTACTACATATAGTATATTTATTTCTATTACTATCTCTTTTTTAATTCTCAAAGTCAATTCACTGTTCGGAATAATTAAAGTATTATTCCCCACATACTTTCCAAAAAATTTTCACTATAGTAAATTACTCAAATAACAGTTCTCCTCACTTAAATTAATTGTGTAACTCGATTTGTGTAAAAATAGGATTTTCCAGGTTTTGGACCTGTTATTTGAACCAGGTCTCATGTCGTTTGAACGACTTCTCGCGAGATCCATTCTCGTTCGAATCAACTTCGTGCGACATCCCGCGATTTCTCACGACGAGCACTGTTATGTCTTCAACCTCTAGCAGTTACGTTTTTATCAGATTTACAACCCTAAAACCTCTAAGATTTCAACCCAAACACCATTCAATAAATTCCAATCATTTTCCTAACATCTATACATGATTTCTAACAACATAACATCATTAAATCATCACAAATCATCAATTAAATTCAAAATCCCCAATTTAATTATCTAGAAACCTAGTTCTCAAATTTAAATGCACAAACCTAACTTAAAACCCAGATTTATACAAAAAATTATCATAAATTTATGGACATCATCCTATCTACATGAGGAATCAAACTCTTATCATATGAGTCCGAATTTATGATCAATTCTCCCAAATTTTCACCCAATTCAATTTCATAGTAATGGGGTAATTACCTGCTCTAACATGAACACAATTATTGCTAAAGAAAGCAAGCAATAAACACTTACCTCGATTATGATTGTTTGATCCGCTGATGAACTTGGTATAGACTTGTTCCTCATCTTTCGATCTACATAAAGGTGGTCACGGTGGTGGAAGATGATGGGTTTTGGCCTAAATCTCTTGGGGATTGTTCTCTGTCACCCTCGGTGGTTCTCCCTTGAAGTTTGTTCATATGACACTAAATTCTCCTTTATGTAACTGATATTAACCATCGCGAATTTTTGTCATTATATAAATCCCAAAAATGCAATTTACCAAAATGCCCTCACGGGACACCGGTTAGGCCTAAAATTACCCTAGGACCCAAACTAAACCCCCGGGTACACTATTCTGACTATCTCGACCCTTCCAGACTCAATAGCTCACTCGTAATGTTCATTCGAGTTACTAAAACATAATTTACTTCTTTAATCCATTAAGTCAGTCCCCACACGACTCATACGCGCGTCCCGACTTATGATGCCAAACTGTCGTATTTCTCACTCTTGAAAATTTATAAAATTTCAAAATTCCATGTTACATATCCACATATTGATATTCAATAATTTTCATCAATAAGTATTAACCCTTGTAACGTTAGTTAATAATTATTTTAATCCGGATTAATTAGCAATTAATTTCTCACATTTTAATTTAATTACTCCAACAATAATAATTAATCCCATAATTACTTAAAATCATAAAAGATACGGGGTGTTACATACTTCCAGCCTTACAATGGAATTTCGCCCCGAAATTTGAAAAAAGTATACCAGGTACAAACAACGATGTATATAAGTTGCGCATCGCATTGTTGCGCTCCCAAGTAAACTACTCCATACCACCCATATAGTACCCTATTGAATACCCTTAATAATGAACACCCCACTTATGTTCGTTTTAAACTCCAGGTTGTCCTATCACGTAGGTTCCTTCCCAAGCTGTATCGTTTAAGTTACACCGCTTAAAATTTATTTTAGATATTCGCAATCGAGCCTTCTACTATTCCCACCTTAGTAGACTAATCATCTTTAAGATACATACGATCTCATCTCATGAAGATCGCACACAAGTAGGTTATTTGTGTAGTATATATTTTACGCACGTGATATACTAAATATCTACTCATCTCTAATATTCATATTAATACCTGGTCCCCTATCTTTAACTAACAAGCAAGAGGACAATAAGGCTTACCGTGCCATATGTTAACTGGCGACATGATCGAAAGTGAACTTATATGAGTTATTATTCACAAACTCCACCAGCGGAAGGGATTGCTCTCGTCCTCCACTGAGATTCAAGGGTACACATATAATTTATTCTCCAACATCTGACTAATCCTCTTTTCTGCCCATTCGTCTGCGGATGATAGGTCGTACTTAATCACAACTCGTTACCCATGGCCTCGTGAACATTCCTCCAAAATCTAAAGACGAAGATCTTGTCCCAATCAAACATGATATCAAGCGGCACCCCATATAATCTTACTATCTCGATTATAAAGATCTTCTCATACTGTCCCGTAGTATGACATGTCTTAATAGGAATAGTGTGATCTACTTCGGTCAACCTATCCATTATCACCTATATAGGATCGTAACCCCTTTCGCAATAAAATCCTTGGGAATACTCTCCAATTACTACTTCGGAATCCCTAACGGGTGGTCCACCCTTTTCCAATTGACAAGTGACCATTGCAAAATGAATTTAGCAATATTTCTCTTCATTAAATCCCCTTACCACTGTTATGTATAACATGATACATCTAATGTTCTCTCAAATGTACTTCTAACCGTGATCCATGTGACTTTGCCTTATCCTGAAACATAAGCCTCTGACAAATCTTACGAAATAAACTTCGACTCCCCTGGCTAAATGTTGTCTAATTCACATGACAATCATCAGCCACGGCCTGATATAATATTTTTGATTACCTAGGGCGCCCATATACCCTATATCTCGCGCATTATTGCACAACTGAAATATATTCTCACATCATGGTGGAATTATCAACTCTCAATTATACTCTTATATGTGTACAATTACTAAGGTATGAATCCCATGTACTATCATCCAAACTTCTCTCCAACTCCCGACGTTCGTTAGTTTCATGCGTAGGATGTCTCGCAAAGCGAAATCTAAACAAAGAACCCGCCCGATACACTACTACATAACATTGTCGATCGTCAAGGTCCGTAAGGTCCTCAGTCCATAATATGCACCTTCCCATAATCTCCATTGGTTGACATATTAATCTACGTATGCCCTTAAAAATAACATGAAACATGGCGCCTTCACTATCCCAAGTTTCCGCGCTATATATATAACAAGCTATATCTCGCTGCTTGATAAAGAACACAATGCATCCAGAGTCACATCAGTAAATAAATCCCCACGCACCGGGATCACATCTAACGAGACAACATACTCACTGAAGTCTACGATATCATGAAATTTTCATATAATTATATATATATATAGGCCCAACCCTATATCGGCTGATGCCTTACCAAATTAATATTACTCCCCCGGAGTATCCAGTGCGATAGTCTATCACTCAATCCACTATCGTTCAAACTTCCAGTAATTAATCACTCCACATTACCATAATAAACTCTACAATAAGTATGTAACTTGTAATAACAATATATACTCTTAGGTCCCAACCGGTTCACTAAAAGGAGGTATAAAAAACCCCGTTATCAACGAGAAATACATTTGTAACAAAACTGTTAAAATTAACGTTCCTACTAAGCTCGACTCGGACACGAATTTTAGGGTTTACCATTTATATATAAGTTGTGACACACCCATGCCACTTGAATTAATCCCTCACTCATAAGGATGAAGCAAAACTTCACAAATTTTTCCTAATTGTAGGGTCCTAGCACGTAGTTTCCAGCACGACCCATGAGTATCTGCAACCGTTATACATCTAGGATTTCATCCAATAGTTGACCCCTCCTCGTTGTGGGAAAATTATTCTGTCATGCGGCTTATAAACCCATCACTAAAACGCTGGCCTAACATCTCTAGGCCTCACTTATGGCTTTACTAGCCACCCGATTTCTTCCTGGGCCCCAATGACCCTGAGGATTAATATGCTATTGTTACCGAGGACTCCACTCGTCCTGCCTAAACCCACCACTCTCGGGTTTTAACTTCTTGGGCCCAATTCTCTTGACCCAATTACTCCTCTGAAAATATCACTCCTCCAGTTGTTATGCCTAACTGGCATGGTTTACCATTCTCAATTCTTATCGGTCTCACTTCTCAACGTGGACACATTCAAAACTGGTGGTCCCACTCTCTACACATAGGGAAGCTTCTCGACCCATTTTTCGTCACTGGTCCCACTGACCATTTTGGAATGTCATTCCCTCGGACTGGTAGTCTTTGCTCCCAATCATTCTCCCATTGTACGAATGGCTATGCATGCCTTTCAGAACTATTGTTGGTCTCTATAACCCTACTTGACTTCATCATCACTTTGTAGGAAGTTAATCAATCAAAATTATCTAAATGAGTTCCCTATTGGGCATAGTCTCATGTGGTGTTTCACTAACACCGTTAAGTTCAATTTTGCTTTTTGGCCAAATTCTCTAACCCTCATGGCTCACTTCTTTTGTAAGTGCTGAAATAACTTGCAAACATGGGATATTGACAACATCAACATTAGTTATCCTAGCTGGATTTCTCATTCATCCTCGAATTCTACACACGGTCCTTTATCAACTATAAACCCTTTTATATTCTATGCCACTTTTCCAGGTACGAACTTCGTTATGCACTTCAACCTTTCTCTTACGATCGATCTCTAGTTTACCCACCGTGATAAGTTTCAAAATTTCACTTACATCTCTATTATAGCATTGAATGGAAGACCTCACGGTCAAATCATACCCGAATTTCTCTTTAAATTTCAAACACACTTCTTTATGTGGTGATTGACTCTAATAACTTTATGTCGCTCCTAAGAGCTACAAATTTAACTCAAATTTTAATTCTGAGTGTCACTGAACTCCATTCTACACAATTACCTTCGAATTTTCTACTTCTATTGGCGTGTTACACTTTCTCTCTTTCTTCTCCGCATCTTCACCGATGACTTTTCAACAGAGTCCCTCTGATTTCCCTCTCGTCGACTACGCTAGGTGATCCTGAAATCGCTCCACCGTTACCTCCGACTGTGCCTGGGGGACCCTTTATTCCCAAGTGATGATTCTATTATCACTTGCTTAAATAATACTCATGGTGACTTTTGTCATGTCCACCATTCCTAGATTACTCTGTCTTCTGTCGTGCTTATTCTCCTGTAGTCCTTTTTACGGCCCTCGCTGGTCCTCCTATAATGTTTGGTGATCGAAGTACAAATGATTTTGTATAATGAGTCACATCAATTTTTATAATTCATAGCAGGGGAACATAAGTCGCATACGTAAGGGAAGACAACAATCCTATAATAAGGCTCTACATCAAAGAACGCTACGTTGAAACGTAGAAAGCTGTACAGATCCTAAGGACACTAGAACCTGATGCTCTGATATCACCTATGACACCCTGCTCAATTAAATACTAGGTGATCAGTCCTTTATTCAATTTAAACAAAGTGTTAAGTTGGTTCAATCTTCGTATTATGGTCGAAATACAAAAAACATTGATAATCACCTAATAAATAATTAAGCTAGTGTCAAAACATTTTCCATTTTAAGTTATACCCAAAGAATCCATTAGTAATTTCTAAGTATTATGACATCAACTATTTACCATTCACAAGAATATAATAAATAATTGATATAACTCAACTACTGAAATAGATAAGACTGGATAAAATATTCCAGTTTAAAGTCTCAAGACAATAAACCATAAAATACTCAAAAGTAATCGAAATGAGCTACTAAACTAAACTGAGCACAATCTCTCTAATACAATGGCTGAGAATGGGCGACACATGCCCTAACTGAAATGTCTGAATAGAACGGAAAGAAATGATAAAGGCATCTAAATGGAAGGACCTACAATACCCACAACCACTGCATCTCGCTAAAAAATCCAAGCGTTTTAGTCTAGTAACCCTGTGGCTGGGCATCGGATATAATACATACATATATATATATATATATATATATATATATATATATATATATATATATCAAAAGGGAGAAGAATAGCAAGAGACGGGTCAAAGCCCGAATTGTAAAAATATTTAGCAAGTAGTTAAAATTCGCAATAAAGAAAATATTATTTGTATGTTAGCTTTTCAGACTCTCACATGAGATTCTCACCTCTCATCTATTGTGCATGCCTAACGTACATCTACCCCATATTATTTATGCTACCCAACTTAACTAGTTCGAAGTCACCACATCATCATCTATGTTCACTAGTAGTATTCTCGTATCGTCCATACAATACGTTATTGAAATAGTTTATCCCATATAACTAAAATTCTTTATTCACCGTTCGAATGGTTAATCTTTTACCCACTAAGATCATTTTATTACTCATTATTACTATATCTACAAATTTCACACAGTAGGTTTTTCCCAAGTTTATATATATATATATATATATATATATACTAATCATGCACCCCTTGGTTAAGACCACTTGGCGCAAAGCATTTATTATTTTAACCATATCTACTAGTTTCACATAGTAGAAATATTCACAAGTATATATATATATATATATACATATAGTCACATCATCCCTATACATATATATACTAATCCTGCACCCTTAGGTTAAGACCACTTAGCGCAATACATACCCTGCTATCATGTCCCGGTGCATCACTCACTGCATAAAGGACTGTTGGTTCAATCTCTCACGAGCAATAAAATTCAAGTCTCATATATTGGAGGTGAACATAATCCCCAGCGAAATGGGTCACATACATACCTACGATCCCATTCAGCCATCGAAACTCTCCTACATCTCAGATAACATGTAACCAAGTTCATATGCTCTGGGTACAAGTCAAATATCCCCCTAATGGGTAACACATGATAAGACTGCCCACTATGTGAAAACCGCCTCCTGATAGCAAGCAGCGTAGGTATGCTATTCACATAATAATAAGCATATAATAGGCATACACACATCCTATTAAAATCCATAGGTTTTTACCCAACCAGAACATATAATTTCCACACGTATTATTCTCTCATTACTACGTATAATATATTTATTTCGATTACTATCTCCTTCGTAATCCCCAAAACTAATTCACCATTTCGAATATTTAAAGTATTATTCCCCATATACTTTCCAAATTTTTTGCACTATGCTAAATTCCTCCAATAGCAGTTCTCCTCACTTAAATTAACTGTATAACTCGATTTGGGTAAAAATAGGATTTTCAAGGTTTGGATCTGTCGTTCAAACCATGTCTCATGTCTCTTGAACGACTTCTCGCGAGATCCAACCTCGTTCAAACCAACTTCGCGTGACTTCTCTCGACCAACACTGTTACGTCTTCAACCTCTAGCAGTTACTTTTTTATTAGATTTATAACCCTAAAACCTCTAAGATTTCAACCTAAACACCAATCAATCAATTCCAATCATCTTCCTAACATCTATAATGATTTCTAACAACATAACATCATTAAATCATCACAAATCATCAATTAAATTCGAAATCCCCAATTTAATTATCAAGAACCCTAGTTCTCAAATTTAAATTCACAAACCTAACTTAAACCCAAATTTATACAAAAGATTATCATAAATTCATGGATATGATCCAATATACACGAGGAATCAAACTCTTATCATAGTTGTCCTAATTTATGATCAATTCTCCCAAATTTTCACCCAAATCAATTTCATAGTAATGGGGGTAATTACCTACTCTAACATGAACACAATTATTGCTAAAGAAAGAAAGAAGTAAACACTTGCCTCGATTATGATGGTTTGATCCACTAATGAAATTAGTATAGACTTGTTCTTCATCTTCCGATCTACGCAAAGGTGGTCACAGTGGTGGAAGATGATGGGTTTTTGGCCTAAATCTCTTGGGGCTTGTTCTTTCTCATCCTTTGTGGTTCTCCTTTGAAATTTGTGCATATTAACCTAACTTTTCCTTTACCTAACTGATATTAACCATAGCCAATTTTTTTCATTAATTAAACCCCCAAAATGCAATTTACCAAAATGCCCTCCCAGGACGCCGGTTAGGCTTAAAATTACCCCGGGACCTAAACTAAACCTCCAGGTGCACTATTCTGACTATCTCAACTCTTCTGAAAAAAAATAGAGAGCTTTAAATGGTCATTCGAGTTACTTAAAAATAATTTACTTTTCTATTCCATTAAATTAGTCTCGACACGACTCATACGCGCGTCCTAACTTAGTTTGCCAAAATGTCGTATTTCTCACTCTCGATAATTTATAAAATTTCATAATTCCATATTACAGATCCACATAGTGATATTCAATAATTTTCATCAATAACTATTAGCCCTTGTCACGCTAGTTAATAACTGTTTTAATCCGAATTAATTAATAATTAATTTCTCACATTTTAATTTAATTAATCCCATAATTATTTAAAATCATCAAAAATACGGGATGTTACACATGACCTTACCATGGTCTTGAGAAACAACAACTTATCTCGTTCTTTCATAATGGGCTGAATATCAACTCCAAGCAACTCGTTGAAAAAATGTGTGATGGACCCTTTTTCGAGCTAGATGCTAATGATACTGAGATCCACCTTAAGTATGTCGTCGAGACTACTCAAGCGTGGGACACATCTGACCCTACTTCCCAAAATCGACCTCGTCAAGCGTCCACCACTCCTTTAGTGTTCCATCTGTACCACGTAGACAAAGATACTTTGTTAGACCATCGACTGGACCAATTTGAGAGGAGCATGAGAGAAATACTTGATGTATAGGTAAGAGAATCAACCAGCTCCATCCACACCCCCATAGAAAAGGTGTGTGCTATTTGTGAGGCGGGACATTCAACAGAGGAATGCCTGACGATACCCACTTACAAAGTTGTGCTTCAGGAGCAAGTGAGTGGAGTAGGAGGATTTAACGATAATTTTGATGCCCCGTATGGGAATTCTTACATCCCTTCATGGAAAAATCATCCTGGTTTAGCTACAGGTAATAACATGCTGCGTTGAATCCTAATTCACACGTTGCCCCTCCTCCACCCCCACACTTTCAACAAGCACCACAAATGCAAGGACATATGCAAGAACCACCTCCTGGACCGTATATCACTCCACCACGAAGAAATCTCGAGGATACTATAAACCAATTAATCTAGTCCTAAAGTGAAACCAATGCTAAGTATGATCGCATGTTCACCGACATAAATGCGCATATCTCTAAGTTGCAATCATCGTTGAGTATCCAATAGAAGGGTAAGTTTTCGGCCCAAGCCCAAAGACCTCCCCACTGTCAAACTAGTGTTAGCTCTACATCCATAAATAATGAAGAGCAATGTCAATCCATCACCACTCTACATAATGGGAGAGTTGTTAATTTATCACCTCCCCCCACATGACACACCTAAGGATAGGAGGTTTCGCCCGGCACAAAAGACGCCGAAGATGCCCCCTTAAAGGAGAGTGAAAGTGACGACACTAGTGAGCCTGAAGTCATATTGAAACCACCCACCGCAACGCCATTTCCTTAACGGTTGGTTCCTCCCTAAAAGGGAAACCCCCATGATGATGTGCTAGAGGTCTTCAAGAAACTCAAGCTGAATTTACCTTTTCTCGATGCTTTAAAGTAAATTCCCTCCTACGCTAAAGTTCTCAAAGACTTATTGACGGTGAAAAGGAGGCTAAAGGTAAATAAGAACGTGTTCCTAGCATAAAACATGGGCTCTGCTTTAATCAATGATCTCCCACCAAAGTTCAAAGATTCGGGTGCACCTACCATTTGTGCATCATAGGAGAGAACCGAATTGAAAAGTCCTTACTCGATTTAAGGGCGAGTGTCAATATCCTCCCCTGCTCCATTTATAGGAATCTTGATTTGGGTGACCTCAAGCCCACAAAGATCACTCTCCAACTTGAGGATCGTACGGTGAAGATACCAAGAGGTCTTATTGAGGACGTGATAGTCCAAGTTGACACCTTCTACTTCTCGGTATATTTTGTCATTTGGGATAAGGATCCCTCCTTCATCTCATGTAACCATGTTCCCATTATCCGTCGCCCATTCTTAGCTACGGCTAAAGCCTTGATTAACACTCGAAATGTGCAAATGCAACTCACTTTCGAGAACATGACCTTAGAGACAAATATCTTCAACATCGCCCAACATGTGGGTGATATGGACGATTTTCACGCAGTGGATCTTATTGAGGAGATCGTAGAGGAGAACATAGAGGAAAATTTCAGTGGAGATGCTTTATAATCATGCCTTATATCGAGTAGTGAGAGTTAGAGGATGTACACCAACTTTGAGAGGGAGATAAATGAGTCAAAAGAGTTATTAGACGAGAGAGCATCCGTTGAGGACGTGAGAGATGTAAATTGGGTTTCTAGATTCGGGGAACTACCACCGAGGGAGTCACGCCCGGTTCCCTCCGATGAAAAATTTCTTACCCTTGAATTAAAGAAACTACCCTCCAATGTCAAATATGATTATTTAGGAGAAGATGATACATTTACTCTTGTTGTCTCCTCTAGCCTAGATAAAGAGCAAGAGGGTAAATTGTTGGAAATTTTGAGGAAGCACCAAAGTGCTTTTGGTTGGTGTATAACAGATTTGAAAGGTATAAGTCCCTTGATTTGTACCCATAAAATCCACCTTGAGGAGGACGTGAAGCCCTCGAGGGAAATGCAAAGAAGATTGAGCCCTAGCATGAAAGAAGTAGTGCGAGATGAAATAATTAAGTTGTTGGACGTCGGAATCATATACCTAATCTCGAATAACAAATGGGTGAGTCCTATATAAGTTGTCCCGAAGAATTTGGGTATGACTGTGATTGAGAATGCCAAGGGTGAGCAAATTCCCCAACGCACAACCACCGGGTAGCGCATTTGCATTGATTACCGGAAACTCAATGTGGGCACAAGGAAAAACATTTCTCCTTACTATTCATCGACCAAATACTAGAGAGAGTAGAGGCACACCCATACTATTGCTTCCTTGATGGTTATTTCTGATATAACCAAATAGAGGTAGATGTACTTGACAAAGAGAAAACGACTTTCACATATCCTTTTGGAACGTTTGTCTATAAATGTATGCCATTTGGATTGTGCAATGCACTCGCGACTTTTCAAAGGTGTATGCTGAGTCTCTTTAGTGACATGATTGAAATAAGACTTGATGGTTTTATGGATGACTTCAGTATTTTCGGCACCTCTTTTGATCTTTGCTTAGGGAATTTAGAAAAAGTATTTTCCCTGAATTGGGAGAAATGCCATTTTATGGTCACTGAAGGAATAGTTCTTGGCCATATTATATCGTCCAAAGGAATTGAAGTAGATAGGCCTAAAATGGATGTCATGTCTGAGTTACCCCCACCGAAATCACTAACATACATGCGTTCTTTCTTGGACCATACAGGGTTTTATAGAAGGCTTATCAAGGACTTTAACGCCATCGCTAGACCCTTGAGTAACCTTCTTATGAAGGAAACCCCATTTGAGTGGAATGAATCATGCCAATGTGCTTTTGATAAATTGAAAAGCATGATTATTTCCACTCCCATCATGCAAGCTCTGAATTGGTCCTTACCATTCGAGCTCATTTGTGATGCGAGTGATTTCGCGATAGGGGTTGTTTTGGGCCAAAGGAAAGATAAGAAAGTTCATGTCATCTACTATGCTAGTCGGACTTTAATCGGACCGCAACTCAATTATTCCACCACGAAAAAAGAATTTCTAGCGGTAGTGTTTTCCCTAGATAAATTTTGCTCATACCTCATTGGTTCCCCCTGATACGGCGGAAATATTGCGTATTTCACCCGTTAACCTACGCGTTATTAGCCCCCTCGGGTATCTTATTCCCTATATTTATGCTCATTAACCGGACAACCCTCGGATTTCTATGATAACATGTTTTGCAGGGGTTAATTGAGCTTTTGTAGGTATTTGGATGCTAAGTGTGAAGTCCGGATGCGTTTCGCTCGATTTCCGTACACAACCGCATGCACAAGGGCATTTTAGTCTTTTGACAGCTTGGGCACCTGGCCCGACATCTACACGGAAGTTGTAGCTCTCTTCGCTAGCTTCGCGTGGCCACGAACGGTGCGCGATTCCGATGCATAACGACAAAGTTATGGCGATTGGAGCGACGTTGGATTGTATGCCAAAACAGGGAGGATTGCAGGCTGCCCCTGCTTGATCGATCGATCAAGCCTGGGGATCGATCGATCGATCGATCCTTATTATTTTTGCCACGAATTACACGGTCGATCGATCGACACCAGAGGTCGATCGATCGATCCCCTGTTTTCTCCCCTGCAGATATTTTCTTTTATTACAACTTACTATATAAGTTGATTTTGGTTGTAATAAAAGGGGGACTGATATTTTTAGAGAGAACGATTTTAGGTTAGAATAGTTAGGGTTTTGAGGGTTTTGGATGGTTCTTCTTCATTTCTCTTTGGTTTGACAATCTAATTGGTTTGTAAGTTGACTATTCATCTCCCCTACCATTAATATAGCTTGTTTTTCATTCTTTCCTTGCTTTCTAGATAATTTCCATGCTTTATAATTAGGTTTTCTTGCTTTTATTTATTGCTTTCTTAGTTAATTAGTTTAATTTAGTTAATTCATTATGTACCCTTAGATAAATAGGGTCGGGATTGTTTTCCGCCATTTTCGGGCCCCGAGCTCCGAAAACTAGGTTTTGCGTAAAATTGCGTTTAATTGAAACCTCGCGTATTAAAGTCGGATTATTATGCGTTTAACTTTCTTTGTCATGCAACGTTAGTGTTTATAGCGATTATCCGAATTTAATCCGCGTGTGATCATTTTTCAGTTAAATGTTTTATCTCGCAACTTTGGGTTAAATTCCTTCTTGCGTGATGTTTATGCTTAATTGAAAATGCTCGATTAAATGCTTTGGAGCCTTAATTCTAATTAGTAGTTGTTTCAGCCCGTGAATGTGCGTATGCGATCCCGATCCTCGCTTTACTTTAATTTAGCTTTAACTTCTCTTTTCTTTTGTTACCACAACCACCCTATCACCTTTTCTTATTTCTTTTACATCATTTTTATTCCTGAAGTTATAAAACAATTAAAGTCTAAAATTTAATCACTCCCTGTGGATTTCTTACGACACCCGACTTACCGCTCTACTTGCTTGTCAAGTGTAGTTGTAGTTTAGGTTCTTTTGCATGTCGAGCGGGAGCCGAAATCAACGATAGTGTCCCTGCACGAACACTCGGTTTCCCTCGCATCAAAATGGCGCCGTTGCCGGGGAGTGTGTTTTAGATTGTAATTGTTTTATTATTTCGTAGTATTTTTCCTTTCCTATTTGTATTCTTTCTTTTAACCTTTTTTGCAGGATTTGCATACTTGAGCGCTAAGAAACTTTGATTCGCGGTTGCTCACTTTATTTCTTGGATTCTCCATCTTTCAACAACACGGTAATCATGTCCTACTATTATAGTTATTACGGTTATTCTAATGATTCATACTTTGGGGATAGTTTTCAAGTTTTCCATTTTCAAGATTTTCTTAAAAATGAAAGACTTGAAAACATTTATCGGAATGAAAATCGTTATTGGGAGCTTGAGTTGGATTCATTATTCGAATCCAATGACGATTCTCATTTCATTACTTTCGAAGACGAGTTTCAACCAAATGAGGAGTCCGAGGCTCTTGAGCCGAGGAAGCCTACTTTGGAAGAGACTTTTCTTCTTTACTCCCAAGGTTTGGAAAGCTTAGATGATGCTGGAATGAGATTTGGTTCACTTTGCGATGAGATGAATTCTTATGCACAAAACAACGAGGAGGTGGAAACTTGTGTTTCACCTCGATTTTTCAGAGAATTTCTCATCGAATGTGAATCTTTCTCCCCCGAAATTCAATCTCCTTCCAACGATGAGTCGATTGAGATTGAATTTGTTTCATCACCATATTCGTTTTCCGTCATCGAACCATTAGAATTACCGGTTGATTCCTATGAGTCGGTAGAAACTTTTAAAACTTCTACACTTTTTACCGATGAGGACTCCTTGCTGGACTTGCTTTCGATGGATGTTATCCCGATGTGTGCACCATCTCCCATTCCATTTGAAAAATCTTTGGGAGATGAGTCTATTTTTCTTGGACCTCAAGTGTATCTTTCCCCCTTGTTATCCAAATCCCCCATCGTCCGCCCAAAATTTCAAATTGGCGATGGTTCATTTTTTTCATTACCCACATGCCTTCCGTTGTTCAAACAGAATTCATATCTTTCGGGAGGCATGTTCACTTTGGAGGGTCCACCGTTGATCTTTCAAAGTCAAATCCCTTTTTGGGTGGACCCTCAACTATTTAGACTTCTAGTGTATAGTTAGTGTGAAGTCTAAATAGTAGGTTGTAAATAGTTAGCTTTTTAATTTTCTTTCTTTCCTATTTTTCTTTCCTTTTAATTTAGTCTAGTGTAATTAGTTAACTTTTTGTTATTTGTTTTTGCTATGCTTGGTACTAACTTGTTTTGTAGATTCCTTTGGACTCGCGCTTATGGAGATCGCTCCAATTTTGGGTAATATCGTTCTTTTCCTCTCTTTGTGTTGTGTTCTTAATGCGCATTGAGGACAATGCAACATTTAAGTTGGGGGGTGTAGGATATTCTATCCCTTTCATGTGTAGTCCATGGATTTTCTCACATTTAGTTACTAAGTATGCCTTTTTGTGAAAAATTTAAAAATTTTCAAAAATATTCTCTTTCTTTTTTCTCCTTTGTTGGGCATTTTTCCTTGTTTCCAGTGATAAATTTCAATAATTGCCCGATCCAATAGACAACTCAATGATGCATGTTCTTGATTTTAGAAGTTACTGGACTTTAGTCCTCAAATCATTGATATTGTGAATAACTTCATGAATTAAACTTTATCCCATGAGCATACGCACTTTCCTTATTATATTGATTTGGTTTAAGATTTTTATAACTCGGTAATCTTTTGTTGCATTGTATATACTTACACCGAGTAAGCTTTGTACCTTTCGTCGTTTGTGAGTGTTATACACTAATCTTTTCTCATTGAAAACGTTAAATTCGTTGGTAATCTCACTATTCTTTCATTGATCGTTCATTAATTGAGTCCATACTTGAAATGTGTTACTTGAGCATGATTTTCATATATTGTTTTGACTCGAGAATTGCGTAAACTTTATGAAATGATCATAGGCCCTCTTTCTTATATCAACCATATTAGTCTTGACCTCACCCTTATATGTTTACCCTCGTTAACCCCTTTGAGCCTAAATATAGTCTTTCGTTTCATAACCCAAATCCAATAACCAACTCCAAATTGGAGTTTTAGCCCATACATACACTTTCCATACCTTTGTTTGGAATGTTACTTGGGATTGAATGATGTTTTTATGATGTCGGTTGCAATTTAGGCATATGAGAGTTTGATAAGTAAAGAAAAGAAAGTAGTGAAAAAGTGAAGAAAAAGAGAAAGCAAAAAGCAAAAGAAAACGAAAACAAAAGAAAACGTGAGAAAAAGAAGAAAAGAAAAGAAAGAGAAAGTTGTATATGTTGTGTATAGTTCAATAAGCTTTGATTACTCTCCAAATGATACATTTAATGCTTGTTTTGGAACTTGTTTTCCAATTTTTGATATTGCCCGCATTTTTCCATTATCCCGAGTTTTCATCCCGAACACTTCGAATCCGTACATACATTCCTTTATTTCGCACCCTAGCCTATCCTACATTACAACCCTATTACAAGTCCTATGTGATCTTAGGTTGATGTAATTCAAAAGTTTAAATAGTTTGATAATTTGTGAAAATTCATTTCGCCTCTTTTAGTGTGCGGTATCCTTTCATTGAGATTACAAGTTTTTCATTTCCTATATAGTGTTCTTCTTTTGTGACATGTGTGCGGCCTAGTTTCCATTTACATTTACTCTTTAGCCCGCATGTTCCGTGTATTACCTCCCTTTTCATAGTGAATTCATTTTTTGAGCGTAATGCCCGTGAGGATTGAATATATGCTTGCCTTTATTTTTATCCGGTTTATTTAAGTTTTTCGCCAAATCATATTTTGCATATGCTCTCCCCCCTCCCACTTTTAAGTTTCAATTCTATGAGGTGCATTCAACTTGTTAATAACAACGGACTTTAGCTTGAATTCGTTCAATATGCTAATAACATGTTTGAAATCTTTTTCGTTGTTGTTGAGTTTGTCGCATGTTGGGTTGGGCATATTTTGAGGAAACCATATGATGTTTGTGGGTTTCATCCCTGAAAACCCTCACGAGACGACACTCGTCCACTAGGGTAACCTAGGGGTTTAACGGCTTATTGCATACGCTAAATGCAATCGAATCGCCCGCGAAAGTGGCTTTATCTTTTTTATTGCTTTTATACCATACTTTTGTACTCTCTCCTGTGTTGGTTTACTTGTTCTTCTTGTTGCATCTTATTTCATTGCTAGGGACTAGCAATGTGTAAGTTAGGGGGTGTGATACGGCGGAAATATTGCGTATTTCACCCGTTAACCTACGCGTTATTAGCCCCCTCGGGTATCTTATTCCCTATATTTATGCTCATTAACCGGACAACCCTTGGATTTCTATGATAACATGTTTTGCAGGGGTTAATTGAGCTTTTGTAGGTATTTGGATGCTAAGTGTGAAGTCCGGATGCGTTTCGCTCGATTTCCGTACACAAACGCATGCGCAAGGGCATTTTAGTCTTTTGACAGCTTGGGTACCTGGCCCGACATCTACACGGAAGTTGTAACTCTCTTCGCTAGCTTCGCGTGGCCGCGAACGGTGAGCGATTCCGATGCATAACGACAAAGTTACGGCGATTGGAGCGACGTTGGATTGTATGCCAAAACAGGGAGGATTACAGGCTGCCCCTGCTTGATTGATCGATCAAGCCTGGGGATCGATCGATCGATCCTTATTATTTTTGCCACGAATTACATGGTCGATCGATCGACACCAGAGGTCGATCGATCGATCCCCTGTTTTCTCCCCTGCAGATATTTTCTTTTATTACAACTTACTATATAAGTTGATTTTGGTTGTAATAAAAGGGGGACCTGATATTTTTAGAGAGGACGATTTTAGGTTAGAATAGTTAGGGTTTTGAGGGTTTTGGATGGTTCTTCTTCATTTCTCTTTGGTTTGACAATCTAATTGGTTTGTAAGTTGACTATTCATCTCCCCTACCATTAATATAGCTTGTTTTTCATTCTTTCCTTGCTTTCTAGATAATTTCCATGCTTTATAATTAGGTTTTCTTGCTTTTATTTATTGCTTTCTTAGTTAATTAGTTTAATTTAGTTAATTCATTATGTACCCTTAGATAAATAGGGTCGGGATTGTTTTCCGCCATTTTCGGGCCCCGAGCTCCGAAAACTAGGTTTTGCGTAAAATTACGTTTAATTGAAACCTCGCGTATTAAAGTCGGATTATTATGCGTTTAACTTTCTTTGTCATGCAACGTTAGTGTTTATAGCGATTATCCGAATTTAATCCGCGTGTGATCATTTTTCAGTTAAATGTTTTATCTCGCAACTTTGGGTTAAATTCCTTCTTACGTGATGTTTATGCTTAATTGAAAATGCTCGATTAAATGCTTTGGAGCCTTAATTCTAATTAGTAGTTGTTTTAGCCCGTGAATGTGCGTATGCGATCCCGATCCTCGCTTTACTTTAATTTAGCTTTAACTTCTCTTTTCTTTTGTTACCACAACCACCCTATCACCTTTTCTTATTTCTTTTACACCATTTTTATTCCTGAAGTTATAAAACAATTAAAGTCTAAAATTTAATCACTCCCTGTGGATTTCTTACGACACCCGACTTACCGCTCTACTTGCTTGTCAAGTGTAGTTGTAGTTTAGGTTCTTTTGCATGTCGAGCGGGAGCCGAAATCAACGATAGTGTCCCTGCACGAACACTCGGTTTCCCTCGCATCACCCCCATCACATGCTTCACCGACCATGCGACTCTAAAATATCTCCTTGCTAAGAAAGATGCAAAGCCTCACCTTATAAGGTGGATCCTACTCCTATAAGAGTTTAATCTCTCTATTAAAGACAAGAAGGGAGTAGAAAACGCCGTTATCAATCATTTGTCCCGGCTTTCGTACGATGTACCTAGTGATGCCTTACCCATAGATGAATACTTTTCAGATGAGCAGTTATTTGCTACCTCTTCTCTCCCCTAGTTTGTGGACATAGTTAACTATCTTGTCACAGGAGCCGTCTCTCCTGATTGGACACCACAAGAGAAGAAGAGGCTTATCACTTGGTCACGCATGTTTTTCTATGATGATCCATTCCTCTTCAAATATTGTGCGGACCAAATCGTCCGACGATGTGTATCGGATGATAAGATACCAAAAGTCATATAATTCTGTCCTTCAGAAGCTTGTCGAGGTCATTTTTTGACAAAAAAGACGGCCGCTAAAATCCTTCAAAGCGACCTCTATTGGCCCACAATGTTTTGGGATGCTAGAAATTGTTGTAAATATTGCGATAGGTGTCATCATATGGGAGCCATTATTCTACGAGACATGATGCCACTAACCCCCATACTCATTCTTGAGATTTTTTATTACTGGGATATTGACTTTATGGGCCCTTTTTTCCCCGTCCTTTGGATTCATATACATCCTAGTTGTGGTAGACTACATTTTTAAATGGGTGGAAGCTATAACTACAAAAATTAATGACAATAAAGTGGTGATAAAGTTATTGTAATAACAATACTCTCTCGCTTCGGTGCTCCGAAGGCGATAATTAGTGATAATGACATGAATTTTTGCAACAAGCCATTTGAGAAGCTTTTGAGAAAGTATGGGGTCGTCCACAAGGTTAGAACGACTTATCACCCACAAATTAATGGGCAAGATGAGTTGGCGAATCATGAGATCAATAACATCCTTAAGAAGACCTTCGATCCTAATTGGAAAGATTGGTCCCTTCTTTTGAACGATTAGTTATGGGCTTATCTCACTTCATACAGGAACCCCTTCGGGATGTCTTCTTTTCTCTTTGTGTATGGAAAGCCTTGCCATCTCCCCGTAGAGATAGAGCACAAGGCTTATTGGGCCATTAAAGAGGTTGAACTACAACTTGGACAAAATCGATGAAGATCGCAAGCTTCAATTGAATGAGTTGGAAGAGATATGCAATGATGCGTACGAAAACACTAAGATATTCAAAGAATGGATGAAACTTGCACATGATAAGATTATTCGATGCAAGTAGTTTCATTCTGAGTAAAAAGTGTTTCTCTATAACTCTAGGCTTCATTTGTTTTCGGGTAAATTGCGATCTAGATGGACTGGACCATTCGTCGTGAAGAAGGTATTCCCCCATGGAGTTGTGGAACTGGAAGATCCAAAGGGGGGGAGATATATTCAAAGTTAATAGGCAACGCCTAAAACCATATTTAGAGGCGTGTGTGAATGAAGTTGACACCATTTGGTTATCGAACCCCATTTATGGGGTTCAGTGAGATGTAACAGAGAGGTCAGCGCATGCCTGACGTGTATGGGTGGATTCTTGTGTATAGTAGCTGTGAGTTGGTTAGGGTAGTTAGAGTCCATAGGTTAAGTCACAAAAGTTTAGGGATAGTAACACCATCACACATCTCGAGAAAGTGTATAGGGTTTGGAGTAAGCGTTGGGAGGTTTTAGGTCATTCATGCGTAAGAATAATGGTAAGAACATCCGAGGCTTGAGGGAGAAGAGCATTCTAAGTTAGGAAAAAAATCAGCCTTTCTGGGAATTGGACTGGTCAAATCCTGGGGACCCGAATCAGTTCATTTTTAGGAAATTCAAAAATAAAAAAATTATGGACCGGTCCGATCCTAGGAATTTTATTCCTCCAGTTTTTGTAACTTTTTATTTCCCTAGGTTCAGCCCCCCAAACTCCCCAATCCATCCATTTTCCTCCCAATTCGTCCCCACCCATTTTACCTATGAATTCACCCCCTCCCTTCCCTCCAAAAATCTTTCCCTCCCAAACTAACCACTCACATACCTCCCCTAACTATAAATACAGCCCCCTTTCACCCTCCTCCACCACCACTCTCTCATCACTCTCTTACTCTCTCTCTCTCAATATCCCATAGACCCAATTTTCCTTCTAGTAAAATGGCCAATGAATCCCTTCCCCCAAAATACGACTCCGTTGAGATTGTGAACAATGACGGGGCCGCACACCACTCCCTTCAAGAATGACTATGGTGCGAGCGCTTCTTCAACCCATTTCAAAAAATACACATGGAGCGCACATCTATATGGCCCGAGATGCCCAATTCCGTCACAAATCTTTTCATGGCGAAGGGTTGGTGTCGTTTCCTTAATGAGACACACGGGGCAGTGTGGGCACCCCAAGTATGAGCTTTTTAAGGCTGTCTAGTCCGAACCGTGCATAACGTCTCTGAGGCGTATGTGGGTGGCATTCTCATCCTATTCTCCTTGGACATTCTCATCAAGAAACTAGCAACCAAAGATGTTCCAAGCCCTTTCCCATACACATATCCCAACCACCTCCCTCCCCTTGATAAGGACATATGCATGTCTCGCATTGCTACCAGCATACAATGGGCTACTGAGACATTCCCGGTGGGCCACCTAAGCGATAAAGTGTGCCTTACTTTTCAAATTGTCTGCGCTAATATACTCCAAACCTCCAATGACTCGTCCATGAGCCCGCATCAAACAACTCTTATTTATCACCTTTTTTACCCCAACACCCCGATCCACCTGGGCCAAACCATTTATAAAGACAATTCTTTGCATCTATGGACCAAAAGGGTAAAGCCCCTCTCCCGTATGCCCATCTCATCATGTCCATCCTAGCGGACACCGATATTGAGCCTCCCACCAATTCTCCTCGCCTTCCCAACCCTCTTGGGCAGGGCACACATACTAAAAGTCAGAAGCAAAGGTATATTCTACGGGAAAGAAGGGTAGCTTAGGATGAATCGGATGAGGATAAGAGTGATGATGACGAGGGTGGTGATAATGAGAGCGAAGAGGAAGATGAGGCGACTGTGGATAGTGAGATGGGGGAAGGTGATGAGGAGTATGATGAGGACGCCAATTCACATTTTGAGCCAATAGGTGCAGATTTTGACAGACGCCTTTCATCGGTGGAGACGCGCTTAGATGATTTGCTTACGCAATACCAGTGCAAACCAGCATGATGCATCGCCTTCAATATGAGATGTATCATATGACTATGGATACGCCACCCCCGGCATACTTATATGACCCAAATGAGCTCGGTAGTTCCCACCCACCACCCCAGTGAAGCCCTCGTTTAGTATTTTTGATATGTTGGTTGTGTTTGTGTTGTCTTTCTGTTGGCTGTAACAGCTGGTTGTTGGTTTTTCCAATCCTCTTGTAACACATGCTTGTTCTTAATATAAAAATCTGCATTTTCCTTATTTGTTCATTTTATTTATTCGCACTTTTAATTTGCTCTTAGTTGGATTTTACCTTTTTTCTTGAGGATAATGTAAAAGTTTAAGTTAGGGGGTGACAAGTACGTATTTCTAAAACTTCAAAAAATTTTAAAATGCCTAAAAAAAATTTAGAAAAATTCAAAAATTTCAAAAAAAAATGTTTTTTTTTTAAAAAAGGCAAAAATATTTTTCTTCAAAATAAATGAAAGTTGGAATTTAAAAGATTCAAAAATGTCACAATTTTTTTGTCTCACGTTGTAAAATTTCAAATGCCCAAATCCAAAATTAACCAAAGATGGAAATTGAGCGAAAATTAATAACTTCATGAATATGTGTGGAGATTAATCCGTCCGGTGAGATTTCGAGCCTATCATTTTTTGTGAGTAATTAAAATAATTCGAGTTAATGGTTAACCCAAAGTCCTCTTTAGTGTTCTAAAAAAAGTCGTTGAAGATCTAAATTACTTTATTTTGATCGGTTATGGGAAATGTGTGAGATGTTAACTTGAAAAGCGCGCTAAATATATCTCTAAACTCAAATTAATCTCGAGACACATATGGTAAAGAATTTAGTAATTTGGACGATGAAGTAGGCTCTCGTTTGATACCCAAAAATATAGACCAGGAAAATTAATGAAAAATTCATCCCTTTTGCAACCCCATTTGAGCCAAATAAATGTTTTCCTTTCGTTTGATAACCCGAAAAACCTAATTGGCCCGGAAGTGTGAAAGGTGAAAAGTCAGAATTTAAGTCTGAAAAATGCATAAAAGGGGCAAGAAAAGGTAGAAGTATGCTCAACAAGAATAGCAAGAAAAGAAAAGTGTGAAAAATAGAAAAAAATATAAAAAAGGAAGAGAAAATGTGCAAAATCTCGAAAAAAGCACTAACGGACATCATAAGGGCATTTTCCAATTCCAGACTTTTTGACCATTGCCATTTTACGCAAATACACCTTAAACCCAAGAAAGTCCTAACCGAGTCCATATTGTGAAATTAATTACCACGTGGAGAGCTAAGGCATAAAAGATAATAAAAGAGACTACATTGCGTGAAAAAGAGATGATGTGTCCTGTTTCCCAAATGACCGTAATCCGATGAAGTGATCTTTTCACCTAAAAAATTTACATCTTTCAAATTGTGTGCATGAATTTGTGTCATTACATTTACTCTTATATATCACTCATACTGAGCAAAATAACCATATTCCGAGTGATTCGTTTGTGAGATAATTCCGTGCGATTGAAATCAAAAAGAATTTTTGGAAAGTAACATAATGATTAATCAGTAGAAATTTGTGGTTTGATTTTCGGCTCCGCACACACACACTCTGATTTGAGACTTATGAGTTTGGTTTTAAGGTCACTATTTTTTCAGGGAGTTTAAATTGTCCAATTTTTAGATACTTTTAATTTTCTTAAGTCGAAAATGAATTTTGTGGTATATTCTCTGTAAACCCTCACGAGACACAACTCGTCCTACAAGGTTAACCTAGGGGTTTAAAGGTTTGTTGCATATGCTAAATGCAATCGTTTGCTCGTGAAAGAGGTATTCTATCCTTAGTCAGAGTTTGGCCATGCTTTTGATTCTTTTACATTGCCTGGGACGATCAAAGTTCTAAGTTAGGGGGTTTTATTAGGCATAAATTCTTCCAATTTATCCCTTTAATTTAGAGGCTTTTATCACCTTGGGCGATGTGAAATACGTTGATTTATCTCATATTTGTGATACTAACATCTTCTAACAAGTACCCCAAGTTTTGTGTATTTCTCATAAATTTTACAGGTATTTAATGCATGAGAGAAAGAAAGAAACCGAAAGAAAAGAAAAGAAGAAAAGTCAAAATGGAAAAAGAGTAATTTGCAGCTAGAATCCGGACAAGGACCCAAAATAAAAGTTTAAGACCTCGAGTCTACAAGTACGTAGGAAGAAACGACATCCAAATTCGAGTCCTGAAGCAAAAGTTTTAGAGAGAGAAACTAGAGAAGAACCCTAGAAGCTCACAATTTCAGCGGTTAATTCTTAATTACAATTTATTCAGTAAAGTTGATTTCTTTCTCTGCTCTATTATTTGATTTAAATAATTCTTGTATAATTAGTTTATTCCCAGTAGGTATTATATCTTTATTCTTCTTTAGAAGTAATTTCATCATGAGTTCAGTTGCATGAGTTTTTATCAATTGTACAATGCTAGGCTAGACTTTTAGGGGTTGGGATGCATGAACCCAACCCGATGTGGTTTACATGTGTGTAAAATTAGTTGCCTGAATTAAGTAACTGATTAAATCGTGATATGTGGTGATCCCAACCATTGTAGGACTTTTGATCTTATCTTCCCTAGGTAACCGGGATGGTTTAGAGTGCAACGCGCGTGTAGCTACTACGACACCGCTTTATTCTTACTTTTGATTATGTATGATGCTTGCCAGTACCCTCATATATGTAATGCTTGAGATTAATACATATTGGATTTAATCAATTATTTAATTCATAACTAGTTTTATAGTCGGTAAATGTACTAGGGTCGGGGGGTTTCATTCTAACCTATTTTTCCGATTCGTACTTAGTCAATCATAATTAGCTTACTCTTGCATGTTTAGTTTCATAATTAGTTTATTTATCTTGCCTTTAGTTGATAGAAATTTTCCCACTTTGATCATCTTTTTTCGTTTCTTTTTAGAGTCAGGTTAGGATTGACCGTCTTACCGTTCGTTATCATGACTATTTGTCCTATTTCCCCATGGATTAGACCCCGACTTACTAGGTTTATTACTAACACGACAAGATTTCACTTGAGCATATATAAGCACACACTTTAGACACATTTGTGGTCGCGTCATGTACCCTAACTCCATTTATTCTCTTATAGTTAAAGTTCAACTTAAGTCATTTTGCATGCTTAGTTAGTTCTTAATTTAATTCATATTTCATTAGTTGATAGGTGTAATCACCAACTCATCACCTTTTCCTTTCTTTTTTTGAGTTGTTCTAGGGTTAAGCATCTTCCCTATCCGTCGTCACGATTCTTCATCCTATTCCCTGTGTTCGATACCTGGTTTACCGGATTATTACTTGAGAGACCGACTTACACTTGAGTCGATAAAAGTATGCACTAGAAACACTTTCAAAGTCGCATCAGCTGTCATAGCAATATTTTCCTTATAGTCCTCCACTTCAATTTTTTTTTATTGAACCGAGCAACGTAGTCTCTCAGTGTCTCATTTTCCCTTATATCACATCTAAGACATGGGTCACTTTCTTCGGGGTATTCATGCCAAAACAAGAGTTATAAATGAACCTCTTGTCTTACTTCTTGGAGTTCTCGATTGAGTTCATGGGCAAAGATGTATACCATATATGGGCTGCACCTGTGAGGGTACTGGAGAAGGCTCGGTAGCTCATCTCGTCTGGGACATAATAAATATCGGACATTGATTGATACATATTGATGTGGTATATCGAATTTATACTTGTATCATACTTTGGAGTTAGAGTAGGAGGTTTGAACTTTACAGGAGCGAGGAAGTTCACTATCTTGGCTACAAAGGGAAATCCTTCCACGTAACCCCTATGGATTGGTTCTTGGATTATCAATAGATCGTCTATCTTATCCTCCAACCTATGAATTTATATGTTATATGGCTTCTCTATTACCACTACATTGTATCTTCTACCTTCTTTATCGACTGAATTAGGCACCTGCTCTCGTCCAATAGTTCCTCGACGATTGTTCACTTCCATTTGTTCTCCTCTCGACCTTGTTGGGGCCAAACCTTACTAAGTCTACCATCCCCGCTAGAGGCAGCGTTGCTATGAGATTAGGAGAGCTAATCATGTAAATATCCCACAAAGCTGAGATGATTAAATGCTAACCCTCTATTAAGCCTATCGAAGGCTGAAGTTGTAGGTCGGCCTTGTACTATTTCCCTTGTAGGTTGGTGTTGGGCGAACCTTGTCGCTAAAAACCTCATATGGTTCCAAATAATAATCCTCATAACAATCCTGATCATCTAGATCCTCTGGTACTTGTTTTCCAAGGAAAATTCGCCTGGGGTCGATCACTTGTCTCTATCATTAGTGGTATTACACCTCCTTGTATGGGGCCACTGGTCGTCCCCCCTATCGCCATATCCACAATCTCCCTGGCGATCGAAGTGATGATCTTCGTTGCTGATCCTGGAGTCCTTGCCATAATATTCTGGCTCAATGCCATAAATGATTCTTTCATTTTTTATTGGCTGGCCACCAGCAAGCGTAGATTCACTGCCACATCAACCATTTTGATAAAGGTTTTGCGTGGCTAGGGCCACCGCCCGGAGGCAGGTCTGAAGCCATATCTCCGATGAGAGTGTAGATGAACTAGATGACCTAAAAGAAGCTTGAAGGTCCTAACTAGGACTCTTTTAGTGGTGATTCATGTCTAGCAATGGTGGAGCTAGATCACCACTAAAGATTAAAGCAGGATCTAAGCCAGAAATGAGAGGAAGAAGATGATATTTCTTCCAACATAGCCAAAATGATGATACCAGATATATCACCACTTAAACTTTTGGGGCTCAAGATAGTTTATCAACAGTAATGGAGATAAAAAGTGTAGTAAAGTAAATGCAGAAGAAAGAGATGAGGCAAAGAAGATAACACAATGGTGAAAGCGGTTCGACCGTAGCCTACTTCACTGTGGAAGGTGTTTGGTGATGTTTCCACTATCAAATGAGGCTCTAATGGCCTTAAGAATACAAATCTCAAGCTTTCTCTCTCTACTGTGTGTCTCAACAGAGTTTTTCTAGGGTTTCAAGAATTTGATCCACCTTAAGGAAGAAGATGAAGGGTATTTATAGCCTTGGGGTGCACTGTGAGCCCCCAAGCATGTAATAAGCATGCACAGGATGAAGTAACCAATTACAACCAACCACTTGTCTCCGGAATATATATGTCTTGAGATGATCAAATATTCCCTCACGTTCTTATGAAGATCTATTATAACTGCATGCCCACGTCGATTAACTGTGCTAGAACCTTATGTCATGCATAGTGTAGATGTCCGCCTGGCCTAGATGAGTCTAACATATGTGATCTTCTTTTTAGATAATTATGAAGCTGAGTTGAAATGTAGTCTCGGCTTACCAGGGTGATGCAAGGTCAAGACGGGACTATTAAAGTTGACCTAGGTTCGGTTGATGGGTCTCGGCCCCCTCATCTTGGTACAATATAAAGATGATAGACGAGGTTGAGGATGAACCGCACTGGGGTGACCCATGAATGTCCAACTTGATGAGTGAGTGAGGTTGGCTTGGCGGGGTTTAGGCTTGTTAAGGATGAGGCCACACTTATGTATATCAAACACTTTCATGAGGGTTGTGCTTTTGACACACTCAATCTTTAAAATTGTCCCAATTAGGGACGGAAATGGATTGGTTTTTTATGCTTGAGAGGAATATGTCATTGACCCCCATGATGAATATCTAGTAATGGGTTGCTTATGCTGATTCCCTTTAAGTTTTCATCATCCCCAATAATGGTGATGAATTATCTATTAGCAAAGAACTTCAATTTATGGTGGAGGTAAGAAGATCCATCCTCGATACTGTGGATCCAAGGGAGACCAAGAGTGGGTTGAAGTAGGCAGGTGTTTCGATGACTTGGAATCACATTTGGGGGCAAATATGGCTAACTCTTAGCGTAAGTTTTATGGATCTCGTAATCTCTCGGTGAGTATTGTTATAGACGCGCACAACATCAAATATTGGAATAAGGTCACTGATTTTTATCCCTAGGAAAAGGGTTGTGAGTTGGGAGATATTAAGAGAGAATTCGGTAACCACAAGTGCGAATGCAACTATCTTTCCCATGACTTTAACAAAGATATTAAGAGCGTAGTAGTGATCAGGACCGATCTATGGAATTTCCTCCTCGGAGAAGGAGAAGAGTCTTGTACTAGTAATAGATTCGACCATATATACGGCTTCTTCAGTATTGGTATTGGGAGGAACCGTGGGTCATGTGAGGAGTTTTATCAGAGCATTCCTGTGAAGCTGGGAGTAATTGAAAAGCCCCCGTAGAGTAATATTGGCCTGAGTTTTTTTGAGCTGGTTAAGGAACCTACTTTCCTCAACTGTCATCTTCGATTTTGGGATTTACTTAACGACTACTTTTCCCTAATGTGTTCCTGCTTATGGAGGAATTGTGTCTTTACAGTGTCGCCTGGATCGGGTTATGTGATTTACAGAAGAAGGAAAGAACATAAACTTAGTATTTTCATCTACCTCGGGTGCAATGGATACCTTGTTGATCTTTCCTAGTAATTCCTTGAAAGAAATCATTCCGCACATAGAGGCAACCTATTTGGTTTCTTCACTCTTTGATTCATCATCTTAGCAGTCAAAATCGTCACTCTTTGATTCATCAATTGAGTGTTTACTCTTTCAAGCCTGTGACATTTTTGATTGAAGACGTAGCGGACAATATATCATGTTCACACCATCGTGTTAAGGTTTGTGCCTTATTTTTATCTTCATGTTTAGAGGATCTCTCATATAATAATGCAGAAATATTTTGGTCCTTGGATATTTTAATTGGGTGCTTTTTTTATAAAAATGTTTTAGTCTCAATTTGAAAATATTTTTAGATTTTTTTTTCAGGTTGTTCTAATGACAATGCATATGTCATTCTAACAATCCTTAGGTTCCAATGAACTTCAAATAAGACTGTTTTGTCCTTCTCTATTTTGTCATTGAATATGTTGTTAGAAGCTGGTTCGAACGAGATTTGGTGTGTCATTCGAACGACATGGATCTCGATCGAATGAGTCGACAAGTTTTTTTCCAAAAGTTTGAGATTTTCATTTATCTTTCATTTATATCTCATTTTTAGAAAACCTCCTATAAATAAGAGTGCGAAGAAACATTATTATGTGTGATTTTTTTCATACCTTTTGAGTTCCCAAGCTCTTCCAAAAATATCTTCGAGTTTATGTGATCATTCATGATCAAGCTTTTGAAACCAAAACCCACTTTACACCCGGATGTTTAAATATCTAAGTGTTATATCATACATATACTTTGAGATTTAACTTGTGAGAACCTTAATTTAATCTTCATCTTGTTGAGTATCTATTTCCTGCGGTGGATTTCATGCCTGGTTTCGTTTATTTACATACAGTGGATTTTGTGTGTGACGGTTGCTAAGCCTGTTTGGTGGATACCGAGGTGTGTGTGGACTTACATATTATGGTATTTCACAGGTGTACTCCTGCGTTTCACTGTGGATAAGAGGTTGAAGATTGAAGATGCGTGAAGACTTGCTAGGGCATTGAGTCATTATGAAAGTCATCTGTCGACTTTTGTAATTCTTTATCATAGTGAATTTGTGTGGTTGGGCCATATGAGGCTGTTCCCATATAGGGTTTCCTCGTATATCGGGCATTGTGGTTTGATCTACTTATTTTATCCTGCACTCACCTATATCAATGTTTAGGTTAAGATGAAATTAGTTAATCTGTTTAACACAACATTTCTTTAATCGGTGCTAAGTTTGATTAGGGTTAACTTGTTTAAGTTTAAATAAAATTTGAATAATTTTAAAATAGTGGTTTTGTGTGCCTTTGCACCCTTTGACACATTAGGTTCCTTTAGTATAGGTATTTCTTTCAGAGTGGGAAGATTAGTTATTGTATTAGATCCGTATTTTGGCATGAATCCTGACAACTTTTATAAGGAGGGTTAATCGTCTTCTAGACCACCTTTGTTTGATGTGTTTAACTAAGCATACTAGAAAGCGCATATGAAATCAGCACTTAAGTTGATGAATGAGCGGGTATGGAAAGGGGTTATTATAGGGTGGACCCCACCCATGACTTTAGTATGTGAAGTTCGTGTACCTAAACCCGTAGAAACTTAAAGTGAGGACGAACGTAAGTTATGTAATTATAACTTACTTAGTGTGAATGCTTTGGTTTGTGTCATCACGTCGGAGGAGTTTCACCATATTATGACATGTGAAATGTCTAAAGAGGTCAGGGAGATACTTTAACTCACTCGTGAGGGAATGAGTGTCGTTAAGGCTTCCAAGTTCCAAAATCTCACCACTGAATTTGAAACAATTAGGCTGGAGGAGAGTGAAACCTTTGATGAGTTCTATGCTAGGATATTGGATATTATGAACTCGTCTTTTAACTTGGAAGAGAGAATACCCGGGAAGTTAAGAAAATCTTAGTGTCCTAACTAGAAAGATTTCACTCAAAAGTGACAATTTTGAATTTCTTGGGTAGTTTAGACTCTGCAAAACTTGAAGAGATTATAGGTGATCTTCAAACTTATGAGCTCGACATATTTTCCTCCAAGAGATGAATAAAAATCAGGCACTACTTAGAAAGCCCAGAAGGAGAAAACACTTGATTCAGATGATGAGTCTGACATCAATTCTGATGATACGACCATGTTTGTAAAGAAGTTTAAATATTTCTCAAGTTTGAAAAATAATTTAAAGATGAAATGAATTTTGAGAAAATCATGTATACCAAGGTTATAAAATTCCCTGTTATAGTAATGATAATTTTAAGAGGGATGAGTTGGATGGAGGCTCTTGGTGTGAGGGTTATGGCCAAAGGGGAATTGAATGTCCCACTAAAATAAGGAACAAGGGAAAGAAATTGAAAGAATTCGATGCCACCCTTAGTCACAGTGATCTGGAAAAGGATCTTGATTCCCCCATTAAGATCCATTACATTGCATTCATGGCTAGTCGTGTGAGCGTTGATGAAAAATCTTCTAATAAAGATAATTCTGAGCATGACAATTATGAAGACGTTGGTTGCGACTCCTAAGTGAGTGATGGTGAAGAGACTGGAGAAGAAAAAAAAGACGATGAAGGGGAGGAGGATAGTGAACTTCAAGTTGCCTTCCATGAGTTATATGAGGAGACGATGAAGTTAAAAAAGTCTAACTTGAAGTTGGAAGTTAGGTTTAAACAACATGCATAAGGAATAGTGATAGTATATTTATTGAGGATCTTAAGCCACATGAGAAGACCCTTAGGGAGAAGCTCATGTTTGTTGAGGGGGAGAGGGATAACAATCGGGATTTGATGGATATTTTAAAGGACTCCTTAATTTATAATGAGACCCATCATTTTCTCAAGTCTAGGATTTTTGAGGTCGAAGAGAGATTGAGAGACCCGAGTAATGTCAAATTTGATTTGGATTCTAGGTAAAAAAAAGTTGGATAAGATATTATGCACCATCATAATTAAAGAAGATAATTATGGGAATGGCTTCATTAATCCAAGAACATTCTTTTGAGAGAGTCAACTATTGCTAAAGAAGTTAGAAAATTCCAACCCATATGTAACATTCCTCCTCATGTCTTCAAGTGCACAAATTGTGGTGAGAAAAGTCAAATTATGCATTTTTGGTTTGATCTTAGAAAAGGTCTTAAAAAGACTAAGACTAGAGTCGCCGAGGTTTTAAAAAATTGAGAGCATCATTTTACACCTATGTGGGTTAGAAAATCAGATTTGGAGGCTTTGAATATTACAATTGTTGATTCTTGAATGCTTTTACATAATACTTATCATGCTAAATCAAATGGTTGATTGTGTTTGCATGTTTTCACACACTCACTTTTGTACTCCATGTTATATATGTTTGCTATTTGCATGATGTTTGAGGCTTTTATATTTTAATTTTCCTTTTTCGGTCATATTGAAGAAAATACAAAAAGATTTTGGTTTTTTGGTTTTATTCTCATATGGTGTCTATTGAAAAATGTTTAAAAACTCAAAAAGATTTTTGGTTTATGTGTAGTTTAATTTTACACATTTTGTGTGGCATATTGGTGTCTTTGAATCCAGTTCGTTCCATGTATCCATGTGGATAGAACTTTTGATTAGATTTTCAATGCCTAAATTGTTAATAATTATGCTTGCGTGGAGTATTTTGACTATGATTTGCTGAAGGGATTCACTTTGCTTATGCTTTCGCGCACACATGCACAAGATCTTTTTGATTTTAACTTCATATGTTATATGTACTGAGTAAGGTGTTCTCCTAACAATCTTTTATATATATATATATATATATATATATATATATATATATGACCTTGAGGGATTTGTGTATGTAAGAACCATTTCCCTTGAGTTTTCTATTTTATTAAAAAATATGAGTGTGCATGGTAAAGGGCTATGAAGGAGGAAATCTTCCTTGCGTGAAAAGCAGCAGTTGGCAAGAGCCAAAACAATTAAGAGGTGAAGAAAAGATGATTGCCAAGGAAACTTCGTTTTATTGATTCTTCAAAAGTGTGATATCTTAAAGAAATTTGAGTGAAAAAAAAATGAAATATCTATAATTTTATGGGTGTTATAAGTTGAAGATCAATGGGTTTGCTCAATAAGTCCTACTTAATTAATATTTGACGCTACTGATCTGAGAGTCAACAATATTTTCTAGGCCAGTATACATTATGCTTTCTTGTCCATTATGAATTTATTTTATCTATCACTATGAGGCTAAATCTTTGTTTAATAAAGTTAATGCACTCAAATATAATTACTTAAACATTTATGAGTGTTTAAATCATTTTTATTTATTGCTACCTCACGCCCCGTCACTCCGTTTCCTAAAAATTATTTGGACGCATCGATACTATGCTTGTGTGTAAAGCTTATGTGTTTTAGGCCATGTTGTGGTTGTTTACGCGCGCGCGCACACACACACACACACACGCATATATATATACATATATATATATATACATATATATATATATACATATATATATATATATATATATACATATATATATATATATATATACATATATATGTGTATATATACATATATATGTGTATATATACATATATATGTGTATATATACATATATATGTGTATATATACATATATATGTGTATATATATATATATATATATATATATATATATATATATGGTTACCTCACGCCCCGTCACTCCGTTTCCTAAAAATTATTTGGACGCATCGATACTATGCTTGTGTGTAAAGCTTATGTGTTTTAGGCCATGTTGTGGTTGTTTACGCGCGCGCGTACACACACACACACACACGCATATATATATACATATATATATATATGGTTTCTTTTTTTTTATTTGTTACATTTACACTTAATCCATGTATGCCACATGTTCTATTTTAGTTTCAAGTGATTTCAAATTGGTATGCTATACGATCATGTTGGTATTATTTGTTGCTTGCTATCATTGATATCTCATTTATCCATCAAATTAGTATATTTTGTTTAGAGTTTAGATTATTTGATCACATGTTGTTGTGTTGTGTTTGTCGTTGCTTGTTTCACTTTACATCTCTGCATGATATACTTGGTTTTCCTTTTATGCCTGCCAATGTTTCATTTAGGTCGAGATTTTTTTATATTCGGGATAAATGGTTTTATTATGCTTCTTTCACTTTGTCAATTCCTAAACAAAATGGGGGAGGAATGGTATCTAAATATTTATAGCTCGGGGGAGATTTTTTTCTTAGGGGAGATATCCTAACCTAGGTAGAGATTGTTAGACGAAGAAGGAGGGTTTATTCTTATGCGAGTTTAATTGCTATATATTGTCCTTTTATTTTAATGTATATTAAGTTTACAGGATTGAAACAATGCAATGATATTTACACAAGAGAAAGGCTATTGATCGTGAGTCTATCAAGTGTCTGCACTTTTTCCTTTTGGTCTTGGGGATTAAGTCTTTTAGAGATGGATGACCCAAAGGGTTTTGTTTTGTGTTTTATCCCAAAATAGCCAAAGGGGTAAATTTGTAAGGGAAAAGTTTTGATAGATTCAATTTGTAAGTATTTTGGCTTATTCCGTGTTTGGACAAAACCCTTGAGTCATAGTTAGGACTTGAGTGTCTTTACTCTTTCAAGCCTCTGATGTGTTTGATTGAAGAAGTAGCGGCCAAGATATCATGTTTACACCACCATGCTGAGTTTCGTGTCTTATTTTCATCTTTATGTTTCGATGATCTCTCTGGTATGAGTTCATAAATATTTTGATCCTTGGATATTTTACTTGGGTGTTGTTTTTATAAAACTGTTTGAAAATGACTTTGAAAATATTTTTAGAATTTTTTTTTAGTTTTTTCTACTGACATTGCATATGTTGTTCGAACAAGACTCTGTACCTCATCTATTTTCTTATTGGATATGTTGTTAGAAATTAGTTTAAACGAAATTAGGTGCTTCGTTTGAATGATATGGACCTCATTCAAACATGCTGGAAAATTATTTTAAAAGTTTGAGACTTTCGTTTATGTTTTCATTCTTATATAGTTTTTGGAAAACCTCGTATAAATAGGAGTGCAGAACAACATTATTATGTGATACTTTTCAGGCTTTTGGGGTTACCAAACTCTTTTAAAAAGCTCTTCGAGTTTATGTGATCATTTAGGATCAAGTTTTTTAAACTAAACCCCTAGTTTATGCCTAACTGTTTAAAGATTCAAGTGTTTCATTATATATATGCTTTGATATCTAGTTTGTGCGCTCCTTGGTTTACTCTTCATCTTGTTGAGCATTTGTTTTGTGTGGGGGATTTTGTATCTTATTTGTTTACATACGGTGGACTCCGTGTGTGATGGTTGCTGAGCATGTTCAGTGGATGCCGAGGCATGTGTGGACTCATACGTTATGGCAATGTGTCGGTGGACTCTTGCGTATCGCTGTGGAGGAGAGGTTAAAGATAAAAGATGCGTCAAGGCTTGCGAGGGCGTTGAGTCGTTATGTAAGTCAGCTGTCAACTTTTGTATTCCTTATCATAGTGAATTTGTGTGGTTGGGCCATTCGATGTTTTTTACATTTGTGCTTTCCTCGTACATAGAGCGTTCTGATTTGATTTACTTATTTTATCTTATACTCACCTAGATGCTTGTTAAGGTTAAGATAAAATTAGTTAATATATTAGAACACAATAATTGTTTAATCATTGCTACGTTTGAGTTGGGTTAACTCGTTTAAGTTTAACTTAAATTTGAATCATTTTTAAAATAGTGGTTTGTGTGTTTTATCATCCTTTGCCATATTAGACTCCCCTAAGTATAGGATTTTCAACTTCCTTGAGCGTGAAGGAGGTGATGACTATGACTAAGTGGGTTTCAAAGTAATGCGTCTGATTCCATGAGGCAATAACCAGAGAACAGGCTAACTTCTCTAGTGGAGGGTAGCATTTATTAGCATCCATGATCATTTTGATCACATAGTAAATTGGGGCTTGGTGCCCCTCTTTTCCCCCATCAAGTTTGAGCTAAATTCATGGTCGGACACCGCGAGATACATGTAAACTAGATCTCCTGAATTTGGGACCACGAGTGGAGGTGGTTGCTTAGATAGGATTTGATTTCATCAAGTGATTTTGAGCACTCCTCGTTCTAGGTTAGGCCATTATCCTTCTTCAATAGTTAAAAGAATGGTCAACACTTTTATGATGATTTAGAGATAAATAGATTAAGTGATTCTAGCATTCCAGTCAACTTTTGAATATGACGAATCATTCTTGTGGGATGAACATTGTTGATCACCTTGATCTGGTCAAGGTTTGGCTCGGTTCTTCTCTAGCTAATCGGGTACCCCAGGAATTTCTCAGATAGAAATCTAAAATAACATTTAGATGCATTGAGACTCATTCTATAAAACCTGAGAACCTCAAATGTCTTTGCAAGGCATTGGAGATGGTTGACTTTATACTTGATCTTTACGAGCTTATTGTCTATGTAGAGTTCTATCGTGCCACCTATTTGATCCCTAAACATCCTGGTAACCAACCGTTGATATGTATCTCCTTCATTTTGGAGACCAACTGGCATGACTTTGTAGCATTACAAGCTAAGAGTGTTGATGAGTGAGGTAGTCTTTTGATTAGGATTGAATAGAGGAATTTGATGGTACCCTGAGTACGCATCAAGGAAACTCATCCATTCGTGACTCGATGTGGCATTAACCAATTGATTGATCTTTTGAAGAGGAAAGATGTCTTTAGGACACGTTTTTTGAGATTGGTGAAGTTTATTGACCCGACTAAAAAAGTTTTGTAACTCGTGTTTCTACAACTCAAGTATAAGCTGATCGCTCAAATAATACCCTGATAAGTTGGGTGTCGGACACAGGGAATATGATGAAAAATCGTAACGCCTACTAAGGGAAGGCATACAAAATCTAACTAACTTCTCCCAAAAGAAAAAAAGAAAGATGATTATTGTATGAGAAAATTCTATTTAACTAAAGCAATCTAACTAGCAAGTGTAAATTAACTAAAGTAAGCAAGGACTAAAACTTTTTTATTTTTGAAAAACAAACTATATGAGAAAAGTGGGATTAGAATACACTCCCCTTAACCTTAGCCAATTATGTCGAATATAAAACCTCCGAGAACCAAACATATAATTAAAGGAAAATCTCAAATTTATCTAAGCACTAAATAGATGAGAATTTTACTCCCTACAATGTATAGTAAAAATAAATCTGACACAAATGAAAAAATTGTTGGCACACATATAATACCCTTAAACACTCTGGTTATCTAAGGCAAATGAAGTTAAAGGACCTACAATACTCATCCTGACAAAATATCAAGCCTTTAAATTATTTATTTAATACCACTAGGTTTTACATCCATCCATAATACTTAGGTTGGATTCATGTACCCCAACCCTCTAAAAATTTAGTCATCCATGATATTGTTAATCAATACGCATGAATTATACAGATTGCAGGAAAAACATGGTGAATGAATAACAAGAATAAAGCATTAAAACAACATTACCAATATGTAGAGAATGAAGAACATGCAAGAAACAAGCTTCAAATATATCTGGAATGGAATCAACTTCTTATTGAAATTTGCATGAATAGAAAGGAAAATTTTCAATTCAATTATTATTAGGGTGCTTATCTAATTTCTATCAATGACTATATGATAATAGTACGCCTCACAACTATTTACAAGTCATGGAAGTCGTTTTTCAAAGTCTTAAACTAACATTACTCTTGTAGCTAAAAATAAGGAGAAAATAAGAATTCTCGTATTTTCAATCAGGTACACCAAACCCATTCGTCCCAGTGAACCTGAACCGGTTCAGAGGCCAAACCATTTCACTCTTACATTCGTACCAGCTCGTATACTTTCTCTGCATAAGGTCACTTTCTTAGGTCTTTTTCTCGTATTTGCACTTTTCACCCCTGAATTCTTATCCCAACCTCAAATGTGCATAACGTCTTCACCATAGCTCGGATTGAGGTGTCGTTTCTTCTATAGTTATTGTGACTTTGAGTTCTTCAAAATTCTAGTTATCTCCTCTTTTGAATTATGGTTGGGAAATTACAAATTTTCCCTTGGCTTTCCTTTATCGATTTTCTTTCACCGTTTTGATTTCTCTTTCTCATCCACTTGCATAATTTATTTGTAAAACACGAGAGAAATGCAAAAAACAAGAAAGACTCGCCAAAAAGTATTAGTATCATAAATATGAGATAATTTGGGGTAAATTCAATGCACGAGACAGTAAAAGTAGGGAAATTAATGGGATAAATATGAAATATCTACACATAATCATCTATGCATACTGTCCACTTTCTATTAATTTTCCTTACGACCACCAGGTTGGAGAGCCATTTGAAGAATTGAACTTTTTAATGGACCTTGCCTCCATAAGTTTCCCTGCTTCTTCTCCCATAACGTTTGGCTTTTCTAGGGCTGTTTGATAAGCCTTTTGTGTGACCAGAGGGTATATTAGGTCCTTATAAAGTTGATGGCACATAACTTCGGGATTTATCCTAGGCATTTGATAAGGTTGATAAGAAAATATCTTGATTTCCTTTGAGCAAAGAAATCGATTATTATTTTTCCTATCAGTAAGTGAGATGATGATCAAGAATTTCTTCTTCGCGTGTGAGTCTTTGAACATTAGTTATTGTAATGATTCCACAACCCTATCTATAGGGCCACCCTTGTTTCCTCCACCCCCGGTCTACTATACTTTAGTTTCCATTTGGATGGTGTGACCTCATATTTGGTCGGTCAGTGGCGACCACTTTTTCCTTCTTATTCTCTTTCTTAGGCCTAATAGCAATGATGAAGCATTGTCGAGTAATGACCTGATTTACCCTTATCTCTATATACCCCTGGTCGGTGACATTTGGGATTATAGTGATAAGTCGAGGGGACAACCTTCATAGTATAAAACCATCCTCATCCGAGGATGGAATTGTAGGGATAATCTATCTCCATAACTAAAATGTCGATCAACTTTGAGATGTTCCCATTTCGGATAGGGAGAATTACTTTTTTTAGCGACATAGTCATTTTTTTGGCAAAGCCGACCAAAGGTATGGTCGTTTCCTTAAGATCCTTCATCTTGAGATTAAGCCTTGTGAATAAATTTAGGTATATAACCTCTGAGGAACTCCCCTGGTCTATTAGTACCTTATTCACGTGCCTATTGAGAATTATGAGAGTGATTACTAGTACATGGTGATGTGGAGTTCTAACTCCGACCAAATTGTCCTCAGTAAAGATTATATGTTCGTGTAGTCAATGTCTTCCGAGTTTCGGTACTTATGGGATGGAGTTTTGGTAGGGTTGATTTGGAAAGCCTCCATTAGCGAGGTGCATTTCTTCAGTTCTATCCGAACGACATTGCCTTGGATCTGGTTTGGGCTTGATGCTCCGTGAATAACCTTAAACTTGCATGTCATCTCCTCATTGTCTAGGATGTGGTCAGACTTTTGGTCAGCATTTGCAGAAGCTTTAGTTATCTTCTTCTCCACATAGTCGTTCAAGTGGACAGCTCAATAAAACTCTTTCAATTGAACTTTAGAGCCTTATAGTTCTTCGTCTAGTGCCTATTATCCTTTTAATAAGCTCGGCTTAGGGAAGTGTTCTTATTAGTTGGATCTCCCTTCATCTTATTCGACCACTTGAGGAATTGTTGATCTTTTATCTTGTTTAAAATCTTATAGATGGGCTCCATAAAAATAGTGTTATTCTCTTGGTAATCCTTAGTGAGCACTTCCTTGTCACTCTTCTTGGGTCCACCATTTTTCTTTATGCCCCATTTTTGGGGAAATTCTCCTTGTCATGTTGGGATCCAACAACCATGTCTTCCACTTTAATGTATTTCTCTCTCTGTGACATTAGATCATGAATGGCATTAGCCTCCTTCTTAGTGAGGGATTCGTGTAATATAGAGTTGCTCGACAGTCTAATCTTGAACGAGGCCACAATGACGTACTCGAAGAAATTTTCAACTTCGTTGTAAGTCCTAATATCGCCTCATATATTCTTGCAAGGTTTTTTGGGGATTTTTCCTCATGTTGAGAAGTGAGTCCATCCTCTTTGCATGGGCACTGCTAGTGATAAACCAAGCAGTGAACGCCTTTATGAGCTTCCCCAAGTTTAATTTCCCTAGAGAACAGAGAATTCATCTGACTGATAAGGGCCTTTTTGGACAATTCCTTAGTGGATCTTTCCCCATGATAAGAAGGGTGATGATCCATTTCTTTTTGAATGAGATCGCAGAGGTCATGCCTGTTATGACCTCTTTCCTAATCTCGTCGCGTTGGAGGACTTTTACGTATGGAGTGCTCTGAATCATTTCACAAACTCCTTCCTCGTCTATAAGTTTTACTCACCTCAGGTGGGGTTTGGGCGTGATTCTTGCACTTATCTCCATGGATCCCTTTCTCCATTCTCTCCAAAAAACGTTGTAATCGTGTGTTTTCCTCCTCTTAAAGGTGGGTGGAATCCTTCTGTTAATGGAGTCATCGTTCATAAGAATCAATGAGCCGTGAGATCTAGGTAGATCTAGGATGTTCATTTCTTCACTCCCAGGGGTAGTATCGTGAGTTATAAGTGTTTTGACTCCTGTTGGGATGAACCTCAGACCTATCCCTTAGTGTCGGGGGACCATTTTGATGATTTTCGTTGAACGAAGGAGGTTCATTATGTGGGTGAGATATCGTTGATCATTGGTTATGATTGACTGAGAAAAATGAAACTTGATCCCAAAGACGGCACCAATTATAGGTGAAAAAATTCTACTAAAATTAAATCCAAATAAAAAGAGATGAACAGTAATATATATTCACAACCACACAATACAATATATATGTGGTTCGACGTTGTACCTACGTCTACGGGGTGTTTCTCTATCTTTTTATTAATGAGTTTACAATAATAAGAATTAAATTTCATGAAAAAATGGATTGGATGAGTCGCACAGGACTCTAGGACATTTCGATGCAAATACGATATGATTGAAGAGATCTTTCTTCGAGAATTTCGCTAATCGGACTCCTTTTGTTCTTATCCCTAGATGTGATCTTTTATTACACATTGTCGGGCAGGTTTTGCTCAATCTGTTTCGTTCGAATTGTCTGGGTAATTTCCTCACATAAAGCATTCGGCAACAAACAGGGAGATGAGTTGGGGAACCATCGTCATTTGGGTGCCAACACGTTGTAAATATGGCGAATATTTCTTAGTTTTTCAGTAATCTGTCATCGAATGAATATTTTTATTTTAAAAATTCATGTTGGCATTTTTATACAGAATGACCACCTTTGGCATCTAAATATTGAATATTGTGACACATATCGACAAGAAACGAATGACATTAGGCATTCGTCACCAAGGTGCCAACTAGTGTGACAGATTGGGAAACACTCGGTATTTAGGTGTCAATTTTCGTTACACTTGTCGGTTTTATTCTACCAAATCAACTTGCTTTACATAAATATTAGAACTAAATTAGTTAAGTTTCATTTTTAATATAAAAATGATATTAACCATAATTCAGAAGTAGTTATATAGAAAAATGAAAAACATTTAATAATATAAAACAAAACTTGTTATATATCAAAATTCATACAAATTCCATCAATTTTCCAACAAATTATTAAACAAACATATTGTTGTAACCCAAAATAATTATGCTAGATGGACCAATAATAATATGACACTTGTCATTATACTCAGTAAGACTAAGTCAGCAGGTATACGTGGTCGGTTCTGTTATCTCCTTTGGTCGGCACACTGGTTGACCAACCTTATGAATATGAACAATTAACAAGGTGAACAGACACACGTGAGGGACTCAAGACTGACCATGCACATGCACGTGAATAAATACATAGCTGTAAATTGTAGTGTAAAGGTATTAACACCTACTATATAAAGGTATTCCACCTCTTCCTCTTCCTCTTCCTCTTCCTATTATTATAAATAGCTCACTACATCTCTTAGCTAAGGACAAATGAAAAACAGTTTACCCTAAAACCCTAAAGAGTTCTTAAGAGGCTTGTACTAAAACCCTGACACTTAGTGGCATTAAAACTGTGGATGTAAGAACCTTACTGGATCGAAACACGTAAAAATCTTTGTCTCTTTCTTTGTCTCTCATCCCTCTCTAATTCACATCTTTTATATATTTATCTGTAGTTGATTGTAATTAGTACAACTAAGCTACGACTAATCCTAACCATCATACCAATTTTAGACACCAACACATTGGCATCGTGTGTGGGAATTGACGAGTCATCATTGTTTCCTACCTATTTACAATCTAGAAATAATTTTTCAATGTCTTTCTTATGAGGACTGAACATTGGTAGACGATCCCGAAGGTAGCCACGCTGCTAGTGATACTTTCGTTCCCTCTGCCGCTCCTGGTATAGTGGACCTCCAAGGGATTGTGATGAGCATAGCCAATGGTCAAGAGGCTATGTAAGAAACCATAAAACAACTAGCTCAAACACTTCAGACCAGGCCCATAGTTATCCCCATCGCAAGTGGATAAATGTTGCCTCTTACACCTTGTGCGGATAAGCAACCCATTAATCTGATGGGGAGGCATGAGAAAAGCAGATCCAGGCACTTTAGATCAACTAACAATTGAGACTATCATCTCATATCTACGTTATCTCTCAGATCCACTAACTATTATGATGGACATTCATTCTCTCAAGAAAGTTTGAGTGCTCTAGATAGGTTGAGGAGGGGTTCAACATTTAATCGTCTAGGTCCCTGAGCTTCAAGGGGCTATAATCATAGGGAGAATGAAAGATCTAGAGATCGTTAAACATGATTTGTCATGTCAAGAACCAATATAAGAGGATCAATGCGTGTCGGCCAGACTTCTCAGGAAGAGATCTCAACACAAAATCATGTTCAAGAAGCTAAAACTGTCTCAGTTAAAGTCGAACCAAACAAGCATACCTAGAAGAAATCAATATAATAGTTGGAAGAGTGCTTGGGGGAACTAGTTAAATCAAAGAATCCTATGACACCCCACTTATTCTAATCCTGGGTGATCAGTCCATTATTAAATTTAACAGGAATCATTAATGGTGTCCTTCTTATCATCACTGTCGAAGTTCAATTTATTTTACTAATACCCTAATGTCTCGATGTCAAAATTTTAATCTTTATCATTAACATGCAATAATATAATCGGATAAAACATATCATTCACCATTTCCCTGCACATAACAATGAATAATGAGATAACGACATAAATAAATAACTGAGTCTAATATAACACTCCAAATAAAATCTTAATACAATCATCCATAAGTAAGTCTAAATAAATAATGAAAATAATGGGAAATACAAAATCTCTGAAAATAATATCCAACTAAGAATGGGCGATATACCCAATTGAAACAAATAAGAAGAACTAAGAGTGCACGCCACAGCAGCTGCAGCACATCACATGTAGGAACTCCTATGCCTAGCGTCCCTGTGGTTGGGCACCTAAAATGGTTTTTACAAAAGGATTTGAAACGGGTAGGAGTCCAAGTAAAACAGTTTGAAAAAGTTTAGCAAGTGTTTAAAATGCATCGAGATAAGATATTCAATACATGTTAGTACCACGTTCCCTCACTTGAGATCCTCACCCCTCAACTAATGTGCATGCCTAACTTACTACTTTAACCCACCTAGTTATTCTACCCGCCTAACTAGTCAGGCTTACATCTCTTCGCATCTAATCATTTATAGTGCCCGCCCGTATTGCCCATACAATATGATACTACAAATTTAATTCTTTTTATACATTAGGAATTACTAGTAAATGATTTAGTTCTCATGAACATTGATTAATATATCACTATCTATCTTATCTACTGATACACTCATAGTAGGATCAATTACACGTATATACACATTTATCCCTCTTATCATATATACCTATACAACACCCCTAGGTGGAGATCTGCGGTGCAGGCGTACTCTGCCATCAAGTCCTGGTACATCACGTACTACATAAGGACACTGGTTCGGATACTCTCCCTTGAACCATAAATTAAATCAGACAATATTGGAGGTGAACATAGTTCTATGCCTTTGGGAAATGCTCATACCTAATGCACCCAAATGACTGATCACACCCTTATTCACACAAGTGATGCTTAATCCCTAAGTTCTATGCCCTGAGGTATAAGTAAATATCCCCCCAATTGGGCTCATCATAATAAGACTGTCCACGACGTAAAACCTCCCATGATAGCAAGTAGCCTAGGTATGATTACACATACAATTCAAACAATAGGTATACATACCACCCATATATATATATATATATATATAACATCATTATAGGTATACATGTAACCTATATCATATGCCCTATTCGTAGTATAGTTACTCTCGAATATTCTACGTAGCGTAATACTTCTCATGGTATACTCTCGAGTTTTTCCTAATGCCCAGATGGTTGCCAATTGTCCCTTTTGTAAATTCAGTAGGTATCCTACCCAAGGCCTACTGGTCTTGGTCTTACATTCCCCTAATTATCCATGACAAGAAATCATTATCCAAATAAGTTATTATTACGCGCTAAACTTAATCAATTTTAGTCCTAAAATCTCCTCGTGCGACTAACCTCAAACGCAATATTAGTCTACTGGTAAATGGAATATCTCTCACTAGGATTTAAAATTTATTCAAAAGTCAACCCAATTGTTTCCCATGAGTTTTAAGAAAAAATAGGAAACATTGTGTAAATCTGTGAAACCAAATGGATTCAGCCTTGGTCCAGATCGATTTGCTTTCCGAATCGATTAGGCCAAGAAGCCGAATCAATTCGTCATAGCAGGTATCATCTTCTTCACTAAACTATTATGGGAATTAACCATTGTTAAACCTCCAAACCAATATTACACTATCCTAAACTACCAACCAAAGGTCTTTAACATCATAGTAAAAAGTATCAACGATTTTTAACATATAAGAATCATTAAATCTTTACAGATCAATCGCAAATCAGATTTAATCAAGATTAATTTCTAAAACCCTAGATTATTATTCATGTTCAAGAAACTCAAAATAGTTCTAGATTTCTTCCCCAATTTCATGATATTTCTCATAAAATTCATGATACATGTATCAAGGATCAAAGATATTATCATTCCTACCCAATAATATGATTTGTATCTCCAATTTTAAGGTCCAAGTTCATAAATTTCATAAGGTAACCATCCTATTCTAACATGGATGGTATATCAAAGCAAAAGTTAGCAAGATAAACACTTGCCTTAATTTCGAGGTCTAATTTTTACAGAAGTGATGGTGGGATTTGTGTTCTCCTCCTCCCGATCTACAATCCGGTGGTGGTGGTGGTGCAAGAAGGTGGTTTTTGGCTTTGAAACCTTAGGAACAACTCACATTCTTCCTCTTGTGACTCTCCCTTTGATTTGGTAACTGATAACCCTAATTCCCTTTATGTGTTATCAGATATAATCCTCTAATTTTATTGGGTTTATTTTCTCCAAAAGTTCAAACGATCGAAATACCCCTCTGGGGTGCTGGTTTGGCCTAAAAGTGCACCGGGACCCAAATTAAATCCCCAGGTAGACGTTTTTGACTATATCGACCCTAATGGGCACACTGGTGCACTTGAAATGACCGTATGGAATAGAAAAAGTGAAATTATATTTTTTTTCCCAAATTAAGTCCCGACACGACTAACACGCGCGTCTCGACTAAATTGATCGCGACAGCCGTATTTCTCAGTTATGACAATGATACTATTTCTTTATCATTATTATTACTCATTAACAAAGTAATATTCAATATAAATAAATATTAACCCTCACCTCGCTTATTAATGTTTATTTTATCGGATTAATTTTTTTAAATATAATTTAATTAATCCCAAATATAAAAATCAATAAAATTACGGGATGTTACAAATCCCTCACACAAGAGTTTCATGAAAGGATCACCCTTCATCCCTGTAATTGTGGACTACCCTACACCCGTAAAATTCAAACCACCTATGGTAATCCTAAAGTACGATGACAAAATAGACCTTGTGCTTCATGTGAAACAATATCAAGATGCTACCGATATCTATTCAGTCCCTAACGAGATGCGTGGAACATCATTCTTCGACACTATTACCAAATCAGCTTAGATTTAGTACAATAATTTTTTGCGAGGATAAATATTCATATTTCAATAGTTAGTTGATTTGTTCACTCGTAACTTCTTCTTTGGAGCCAAACCAATCAAGAGGGTAGCTCATCTCTTAAGTGTTTGCAAGAGAGTTAGGAAAACCGCACACGGCTATATCACCCAGTTTAGCAATGAAAAACTAGTGGTGATCACTGCGCTAATGGGTGGATTGCTCCCTGAGAAATTATACTGTGCTCTAGACAAAGATCCCACAAAGAGTAAGACCAAATTATTCGCTAAAATAGGAAATATTATGAACATCGAGGAGGCTAGGGCTACCAAACAATCTCACAACCCCAAGGTCGACAATAATAAAGGATCCAAGAAGAAAGAGAAGAAGGACAAGAAGGTAGAGAAACCCAAGAAGTATGACAAATATAACCCTCTCCCTATTGGCGTACATCATATCCTAAAAGAAATCTGGGGAAGTAGGGATCTGAAATGGCCCAGGAAGCTAAAGTCTCCCCAAACTTAAGGGATAAATCCAAGTATTGTGAACTCTATAAAGCCAAGGACATAATACGAATAATTGTATAGACTTGAAAAATGAGATAAAAGCCTAATCCGTAGAGGAAAACTATCTATGTTGGCTGGCAAGGAGGGCAGAGCATATTCTTCAGAAGAACGAGATGGTCAGAGGTGATTATAATCCCCTTGTAAAAGAAGAGAAGAGAAGGAAAGAGGTAAATTTGATGATGTCGAAGATGACCCAGATATGCTATAGAGACCCAAGGATCCCGTGCGTGACGTGAAAATATTCTCTTTTGGTTATCATTTTATTGCACGTGGTGATGTTGGCGGAGGAGATGAAATAGTTGGGAGGAAAGTCTATCTCAATGAAGCCAAAACATGCTACTACATTTGACAGATCAATTTGTTCGACGACGTTGATAATCTCCCAAGAAAAGTGAATAAGGATAAATTAGTGATATGCTTCTCCAAAAATGATCTATTAGGAGTAATATACCCCATGATGATCCCTTGGTTGTCATAATATTGGTACACAAAAGAAGAGTAGCTAGAGTGCTGGTGGAAAATGGCAGCTCGACTGAAGTCCTATTTTATGACTGCTTCAAGGTATTAGGGTCGTAAGATAGCATATTGGAGCCCTATCATAAGCCCCTCATTATTTTCTTGGGAGAAAAGGTGTATCCCCTAAGATCTGTCAATCATAAAGTCATAATTGGCAATTGGTTAACCTATCGAACTAAGAAGATTCCTTTCTTCATCCTTGACAAGAACATCAGCCCAGTATATAACATTAACCTCGATAGGGTTAACCTAAAAAAGTTTAAGGTTGTGCCCTCCACCATACACTAATGCCTGAAATTCCCAACGTACTATATGATCGATGTCATTAAGGGAAACCAAGTTAAATCTAAGGAATGCTATTACACTTATATCGACTAAGAGGAAGTGAAGAAACTCCCCACCACTTATCAGATAGAGACCATAGATCCTCACAAGGAAGATGAATTAGTCAAAGGATAAGTTGCTGAAGCAGTAAATACTATAGTCCTAAATGACGAACACCTTGAAAAGATAACACATATTGTCTTATTCCTAGACCCAACCATCAAAAAGGAATTAGTGGATTTCCACACACAGTGGAAGAATGTGTTCGAATGGAGCCAAGAGAATATGCCAAGGATTGACCTCTAATTCACGTGCCATGAAGTTAACATTACCAAAGATACAAAGTCAATAAAAAAGAAACGACATGTCTTTAGCCCTGAGAAGAATATGGCTATACAGGAAGAAGTGGAGAAGTTACAGAAAGCAAGTTGCATCAAAGATAATCGATACCCTTAGTGGTTAGCCAATGTAGTTAAGGTGAGAAAGAAGAATTTTTAATGGAAAATGATTTTGGATTTCACGGAGTTGAACAAGGCTTGACCAAAAGATCATTATCCATTGCTAAAAATTGACTAATTAGTTGATGCAACTGCTGGGTAAGAGATACTCAGTTTCATGGATGCATATTCAGGATATGACCAAATCAGTACGAAGGCGGAAGATAAAAAAGAAAACCTCATCCATTAATAGCCGAGGTACATAATGCTACAACATCATGCCTTTTGGGCTAAAAAATGCTGGAAGAACATACCATCGGTTAGTAAATAAGGTTTTTGAAGAACAAATTGGAAAGAACATGCAGGTATATATGGATGACATCCTCATTAAGAGTAAAAAAGTAGCCAATGACATCAAGAACCCATGAAATACGGTCGACTAGTTAGCACACCAAATGAAGCTCAATCTGACCAAGTGTGCATTCGGTGTAAAGGAAGGATTGTTTCTCGATTTCATAATAAATTAGAGAGGCATTAAGATAACCTAGATAAAATTCAAAAACTAATCAACATGAAATCTCCTGTGAACAAGAAGAACGTACAAAATATGACTGGTAGGGTCGCAGGTCTTAGTAGATTTGTCTCACGGGCTATAGAAAGGTGTCTGCCTTTCTTCAAAGTGCTAAGGAAAACATTTAAATGAAATGAAGATTGAGAAAATTCCTTCCTAGAGTTTAAAAATACTTAGGGTCTCCACCCTTGCTCTCGAGACCAATCCTGGGGAAAAAATTACTTGCACCTGACCGTGTCTGAATCAAAAGTTAGCTCAACACTTATCCAACTAGAAAATGGTGTGCAAAATGCGATTTACTACAAAAGCAAAGGTATCAAGGAGATCAAATTCATTACCCATGACCGAAGAAATTAGCTTTGGCCCAAATTAAAGCCCCCCGAAGAAGAAATCCACACTTCTAAGCATGCACTATAGTGGGCTATACATATCTTCCTGTATGCCAAGCCATTCATAAACTTGAAAAATTGAGAAGGTTAATGGCTTGGGTTATGGAGGTTGAAGAGTATGATATACAATATCAACCCAGAACGACGATAAAGGGACAAATAGTGTCCAAATTCATAACAAAGTTAACTTATGATGAAAGACCTGCAGAGAAGACTTTTACGAAAGAGAGTTCAACCATAAATCTAACCGAGCATACTTCCTCAGAAGAGAGCTCCAAAGTTTAACCAATCGAGCATACTTTTTCGAAGGATAACTCTAAGACATATATAACCCACCAGGAAGAAGACATACCAGAGACATCGGCTAAGTGTGAAGAAATCACACACTATCTCGAGCAAAGGTAAAACATATTCAATTATGGGATTCTGGTTGAAGGGGATTTTAAAGAATAACTAACCATTTGGAAGATGCACATGGATGGATCATCATGTGCCTGTGGTAGAGGGGCTAAATTGGTAATCAACACACTGGAAGATATAGACGTTGAGTATGTCCCCAGGTTCTAGTTCAAAGTCTCCAACAATGAAGCAAAGTATAAAATGCTAATATCCGAATTTGAATTAGAACTCTCTGTGGGTGTCGAGCAGATATAGGCGCATAACAACTCCAAATTAATTATAAACCAAGTGTTAGGTCTCTACGAAGTCAAAGGAGATTTCATGAAAAAATATTTGGCCAAATACCAAGACAGGATATTCAAATTTTCGACGACAAAAATAATCAAAATTTTAGGAATGATAACGCTCGAGTAGACGCACTTGCACGACTCACTTCTGTAACCAGAACTGAGCTGAGAAGAATCATTCCTATAGAGATCCTCATATATCAAAGTATGGATAAAGAGAGACTCAATATGATTGCACTGGATTTAATCCCATCATGGATGTATCCAATAAAGGAGTATATCAACAAGGGCATCTTGGCGACTTATCCAAAGGAGGCTAGAAGACTAAGGTATAAAATAACTTGCTACATTGTGAAAGAAGGGATTATATACAAGAGAGGATTCATCATTTCAATACAGAGATATGTCCATCCGACTGATGTGCCAAATCTGATAAAGGAAATACAAGAAGGTTCATGCAGAGCTCACTCAGTAGGAAGATCGATGTTCAGGAGAGTAGCAATGCAAGGGTATTATTAGCCTACCATGAATGTAAGTTATGCCACTTATGCCAGGCATTGCGATAAATGTCAAAGATATACTACCATCCACCGAAAATTTAGAGCCAAGCTCACATCGATCACATCACCATTGCCTTTTGCCAAGTGGGAAATTGACCTGGTCGACCCAATATAAAAAACAAGGGGAAAGTTCATATATATGGCCATTGCTATAGAAACTTCACCAAATGGGTGGAGGTTGAACCTCTGGTGGACATGCCTTATGATAAGGTCTTCCATCTTATATGTAAGTATATCATTTATTGGTATGGCATGTCGTATGACTTCATCACTAATCATGGAATGTAATTTGACAACCAGGAGTTTGAAGATTACTGTGTTCAATCCAAAATCCAAAAGTTTCATTCCTCTCCTAGACACCCTCATTGCAATTGGCACATAAAGGTAACGAACAAAACTCTACTCGACGGAATGAAGAAGAGGTTAGATGACACCAAGAAGACCAAATTAATGAACTATAAAGCGTGCTCTGGGATTATAGGACCACACCAAGGACAAGCACCAGTGAGACCCCCTATATATTAGCATTTGTGACAGAGGCAGTGGTGTCCATAGAGATTTGTCTGCCCAGTCATAGAGTACTCAATTTTAATTCCCCAAAGAATGATCTCATGATAAGTTTGGATTTGGAATTAGTTAGGGAAGGTAGGTAAAATGCAACATTATGCGTGGCAGTATACCAACAATGAACTACCCAGTTTTATAACAGGATAGTCAGAACGAGCAACATCAAAGAAGGAGACCCAAAAAGGAAAAAAATTAAAACCAAAGTGGCTTGGTCCATACCGCATTTTTGTAGTCATCCGACCAGGCACTTATCAACTCGAAACCCTGAAAGGATAACAACCCATGGAATGCCGAGCATCTAAGGAAATATTATCAAGGATCCAATGAAATGTAATTCCATACTACTTCCTATAACTCGTTTTTAATTTTCAATAAAGATCATTAAGTTTCATAAAAAGTTGGTTTCCTTTTCACATTTTATTTTTTTATTTTTTTTGGGAGTGGGAGATGTACTAAGCAAGCAATCTCAAATAACAAGGAAAAACTAAAACTAGTTCCAAAAAATCAAAACTTCACATATGACTTCGTCTTCGGACAAGCCACGAATGAGAATTTCCAAACACAAAATTTCATGTATGACTCCCCAATATCAAGAACAAAAAGTTTTACCAAATCGAATTAAAGAACATTCCAAAAATATTTGGTCGCTATTAGTACATAACGCCGACACTTGATCAAAATGATAAGATCTGTTTGAGTGACCACAAACAAAGGCACGTTAGTAGAACCTAAGGTAGGACAACATGAGTTCACCCAAACTGGTAACCAGTAAGGCAGATTAGTCGACTTACTGCTGACCATATAATTATAAGACTAAACTGCTGGTAGGCCATAATCAGGTAGTAAAGCATTCAAAGTTATATTCAAATATTCGAGTTCTCATTCTACCATTACATGGTAACATATAACAATAAAGGATATAAACTACTTAATTAATTGGATGCTTTCCTATATCCTTCTTTATCCCAACATGAGGAACATCTAGTAAATAAGTAAGAACTGTTGTGCACTAGTCCCTAAGCTTTGCCTAGTTATCAAAACTAACTCTATCCACGAGATGAAAAGACCGACAAAGGAAGTCATCTCCATAAATACCATAATTCTCAATATATTTTCTAATTAAACTGATCAGGATTGCATCTGTAGGAATCCAAGAAACATCTAACTCAAAAGGAGGAATAGGCTAGTCCAAACATCTAGGGCCATGCCAGTACCAAAGTTTATCTTCCTTTGATTGCTTCATCGTAGTAAGAGCATTTATCCTGCCACACTTGTAACCTTCTCTACGGGCTTTCTCAAGTTCATCGCCCAAGTGTGCCAATGCCTCATTATAACCATTCATCCATGTAGTACGAGGTTATTTGTGAAAATGATAAGTCAGTTGATCAACTTTCTTATTTAACTTCTTGATAGTGGTTGAATGATTCTTTGTGAGGTTTTCTTTGTTGGCTAGTGTCTTTTTATATTTCTCCTCTTTCACTGATGGACGAGTAAAAAACACTTACCGAGAAGATTGACCTCCCATTAATTTCCTTAATTTCTCTAACTCCCTCATTAGCCATGTATTTTCCTGCTCCAAGAACGATGATCCTTAACTTTGATCAATATTGGCCATCTTTTTAAGACCCTCTGATTCATCCCTTAACAAATTATTTTCTTTCTCCAATAGAGTAGTTACCTCTCGAGAACTCTTCACATCAGACTGTAACATAAATTCTTTCTTGGAGTATGCAGAAGACAACCTTTATAGTTTCTTATCAAATTCACTGTCACTCTGAAGGACAATAAAGTTTTTCTCAAAGTCTGTAATTAACCTAGTGACTGCATCCTTGTGATGTTGCAGGAATTACAAAATCATCTCGTAATAAGAAACATTAGTCACCACTATTTGATGGAACAACCTTCGCATATGAAGATACACATATTTAGCTTGGTTAGAAACATTGACGCAACTTAAAAAGTGTTTCTAGTGCGTGCTTCTATTGACTCAAGTGTAAGCCGATCTCTCAAGTAATAATTTGATAAATGGGTATCGAACACAGTGAATAGGATAAAAAATCGTGATAGTGGATAGGAAAGACGCTTAACCCTAGAATGACTAAGAAAAAGAAAAGAAAAGGTGACGAGTTGGTGAAAATACCTTTCAACTAATGCAATATGAATTAAATTAAGAACTAACTAATCATGCAAAATAAATTAAGTTAAACTTTAACTATATGCGAGAAAATGGATTTAGGGTACACTCCCCTGAATCGTCGGTGTTCACATTGAACATAAAAGTTTCAAAAAGACAATTCTTCATTCAAAGAGGCATCAAATACTCTCTAAGAATTTGACATATCAGGACTAAATATCGCATAATATCAAATTAAAAAATGTATTTGAAGAGGATGAGAATTTATCAAAACGCCAATTGCACCCTTAAGCATTACGTTACCTAGGGCAAACAAAATTAAAATGTCTGCAATCTTTATCTTGATAAAGTTCAAACTTTTGAATGATGGATTATTTTTTATTCACTTTTAAATCCATATGTGTTACCTAGGTTGGGTTCATGTACCCCAACCCACTAAAAACTTAGCCGTACATGGAAAATTTAACAATACACATGAATTCTACGTTGCATGAAATCATTCCAACGTAAAAAGTGCGATCAAACATGTAAAAGAGAATTGTAACTAATAAACAATGAATCAAAAACCAAAATATGAGAGAAATCGAAAGCAGTAAAGGAACTATACTTGTATTGAAGAAAAACCTTGAATTTAATGCCAAAAGATGAATAATTGTTGAACAAGATGAATCACAAGGTTCTTGACTTCAAGAATCTCTCAAAACTATGTAAAAACCTCCTCCCTAATGTTTGGTGATACAATAAGGTATAACCCTCATATTTTATTGAGTGTTTGAACCATGCACAACTCTAATGTTTGGAATAAAAAATAGAAAATCCGTTACGCCGAACCGGTCCGATTTTGTCTTCTTTAATGGGATAAATCGACCCGGCTAATACAGAATAACGGATCGATCTGAATATTTTTTCATCAATTCGATTTACACTTTCCAGTAAGTGGGACCGGTTCGGTTCAATGACCATCGGTTAGGTTCGCTAGAATTTTTATTTCTTCCTTTTCTCTTGATTTCTTCTTAACTTTGAAACTTCATAACCTTTCACCCGAGACTCGGATTTGGATGTCGTTTCTTCCTACATGATTATGGACTCGAGGTGTAAAAATACTATTTTGCCCTTAACTTTTCTTATTCTTTTCTTTCTTGAATTTGAGTTTTCTCTTTTCTTCAGTTGTATAAAATACCTGCAAAATGGAAAATAAATATACGAAACTCGATGCACTATATATAAGATGTCAGTAGCAATAATATGTGGTAAATCAACTTAATTTACATCGCACAATATGATAAAAGCCTCTAAATTATGGGGATAAATATGAAGAATTTAGGCCTAATCAAACCCCCTAACTTAGAACTTTGATTGTCCCGAGCAATGTAAAAGAATCAAAGCAAGGTCCAACACTTATAAAATATGTTATTAGGATAGAATACCTCTTTCATGGGCAAGATATTTCATTTAGCGTATGCAACAAGCATTTAAAACCCTAGGTTACCCTAGTAGGACGAATGGTGTCTCGTGAGGTCTTGCAGTGAATATACCCACAAAATTCATTTTGACTCAAAAAAAATCAAAATACCTAAAAATTGTACAATTTAAACTCCCCAAAAATAGTCACCTTAAATTTATATTCACCAGCCTCAATTTGTAGTGTGTGTGTGTGCGAAGACAAAAATTTAACCGCTAACTTCCACCGATTGATCAATACATTACTTTTCAAAAATTCGTATTGATTCAAATTCTCACGGATCCTCTCACAAATGAATCACTCAAAATGTGGCTAGTTTCTCTTAGTATGCGTGATATAGAAGAGTAAATATAATGGAACACAAATTCACTCACACAAATTTGAAAGGTGGAATTATTTGAGGTGAAAAGATCTCATCATTGAATTATGATCATTGGAAAATGGGAAAAATCACCTCTTATCCACAGCAATCAATCTCTCAGCTTATCTTTTCCTTTTTTAGCTCTTCACGCGATGATTAATTTCGTAATTCGGACTCAGTTAGGACTTTTCTCTGGTTTTACGGTGTATTAGGTAAAAAGAGAATGGTTGGGAATTCAAAATTGGAAAATTTTCTTATGATGTTTGTTAGTGCTTTTACGGGCTTTTGCTTATTTTTCTCCTCTTTTTCCATTTTTTTCTATTTTTTCACTTTTTTATTTTCTTGCTATTTTTGTTGAGCATTTATCTTTTATTTTTCTTACCCCTTTTCATTGCACCATTTGTACTTTGTTTTCTGAATCTTTCAATTTTCATAATTCCGAGCCAATTGGATTTTTCGAGTTATGAAACGTAAAGGAAACCTTTTATTAGGCTCAATTGGGCTAGCAAAAGGATAATTTTTCACACTTTTTATAGCTAATATTTTTGGGTTACACAAATGAGGGCCTAGCTTCATTTATCTGAATTACTAATTATATTACCATATGCGTCTCGAGAATTCATTTAGTTTAGAGATATTTTAGCACGCTTTTCAAGAAAACATCTCACTCGTTTTTCGTAGCCGATCAAAATAAAGGAATTGAGATCCTTAACAAATTATTTTAAATACTGAATTGAACTTTGAGTAAATTTTAACTCAGATTGATTTAATAACTCACAACAATTGTAAGGCTCAAAATCTCACCGGGTTGATTAATCTCCACACTTATTTGTAAAGTCGTCAATTTTTGCTCAATTTCCATCTTTGGTCAATTTCGGCTTAATGCTCTTGATTTTAACAATTTGAGACTTCAAACAAAATTATGTGACATTTTTGAAAATTTTAAATTCCAATTTTTATTTATTCTGAAGAAAAATATTTTTGGCTTTTCAAAAATTTTCAATTTTTTTGGAAATCTTTTGAATTTTTCTATTTTTTTTATATTTTGGGCATTATGAACTTTGTGAAATTTTAAAGCGCTTTCGTACCCCCCAACTTAGACTTTAGTAAAGTCCCTATGCAAAAGGACTAAAATCCGAACAAAAGGAGAGTGCATAAAAATAAACAAAGGCCAATAATGCAAAGTTTTTATATTAAAAGAAATGATGATTACAAGGACAAAGAGAGATAACATAGTTCTGTGTAACAAGATTAGACAATAAAGAGTAAAAAATACAAATAACTATATTAGGAATGCCAAAGCAACCAAAACACCAAACCATGGCCTATTGTCGGGGTTGATTAGATGAGGCGTAAGGGTCATAAAAGTAAGTCGGGAGGGGCACATCTTGAGTCACATGCAATTTTTACATTTCGTCGTGGAGGCGGACCATCGTACTAGTATCGCGCTGGTCCGCTTTATATTCTTATACAAACCCTTGGATTTATGCCTCGAATGAATCAAAATGGTTTTCCAATGAGTTAATACGTTAGGAAATTATCGTGGTGTTGAAATGGGCTTCATCAAACTCCCCCTCCAATTCGTAATCAAATATTCCCTTTTTTCCTCTTCTTCCTCCTCTTCCTCCATATGGACATCCTCATTTGTCGCGGAGTGTAGCACACCCCCTTCTCGCTCACTCCTTGTTCAGGATTCTTTCCTAGTGGGCTTTGGAAGGGGGGGAAAGGCTCGGGGAGGGGGGTCAATATCGGCGTCGGTGAGGATGGAAGTGATGAGTCGGGGATATGGGAGGGGCCCTTACCTTTATAATACATATCCGCGTGAAGAATGTCGATGTAGAAAACGTGTGCAAGATGGATAGTGGTGCGGGGATCGAAGAGGTGGAACAGAAGGTTGGCTTGGCAAGGGCGCATCGCCGAGTCGTTTGATGTTTGGAGAATATTGGCGCAGACGATATGGAAGGTGATGCGGGAATTTTAATTAAGATTCCCGACTAGAAAAGTTTCTCGCTCCCACTCATGTCCGGGATAAATGCGGAGGATGCACCCACCTTTCAAAATCGTAATGGCACTTGTGGGATAATCAAACCGGTTTGGGCTTGGAACCCCCACGGCTTGCAACTTTTGGATTAGGAGTTTGAACGATAGGAGAATTTGTGTCTCATATACATAAGCCTCAACTTCGAACTCGCCCGTGCGGACGAGGGTGCCATAAAAGAACTGCATTTCGTCCTCCCAAACAACCGGGTGTGGCTCCTCTAAGTGGCGGCACCACCCCCTTGGGAAAAAAATATTAGTGACAGAAGGAGGGGGTTCAACCCAATTAACTTTTCTCTCGATATGAAATTTGCGAGTTGAGTTGAAAAACTTTTCGCACCATATTCCCTCCTGGTGAGAGCGAAAATCCCCATCTCCATTGGGAAGGATGTTGGCGGAGTCATATTTGATGGGGCATGATTGGTTTGCCATGGGAAAGGGATTATAATTTTCGAGAAGAATTTAAGATTAATAGAAGAGTTTGGAGGTATGAAGTGGAGATGAATTAATAAGTGAGGATCGGGTGGGGGGGGGGGGGTAGGATGTGGAGGGAAATGAAATGGAGGGAAAAGGAGATGAATAATGGAGGGAAAAATGGTTGGGAAATAGAGGGAAACGGATTTAGGGGAGGAATGTGGAGGGAAAGAGTTGGAGGGAAAAGGGGGATGGACATTGGGAAGGGGTGAAATTCTGCAAACAGACAAACCGGCCCGGGTCCTGGGGAAAATTGATCCGGTTCCTTTTTTATTTTATTCATCCTCAGAAGTGAACCAAATCAATGGACATGAATCCGAACCGATCTAGCTCTCTCTAATTTCCCCCTACTTCCTTTTTCTAAACAACTAAGTGCGGGTTTCTTCCTTACTCGATTTTCCAAACACTTCCAAAAATGTCCCTATGCATGATTTAGCTTTGAAATACACAACAACTCCCCTCGAAACACTCTATGCTCTCTCATGTGATTCCTTTGCATTTATCTCTCTATAAACTTGCTTCATACGACCTCTAACGACCCTAACCTAAAACTAACTAATGTATACAAGAATCACCCCATACACGTCAGGGGTACGACGACCTCTTTTTTCACTCTCAATCAACCCCATAAATAGGGTTTGATAACCAAATGGTGTCAATTTCTTCAATTCACGCCTCTAAATATGGCTTTAGGCGTTGTCCATTAACTTTGAATGTGTCTCCCCCCTTTGGATATTACAATTCAATGGCTCTGTGGGGGAACGCATATTTCACTAGAAATGGTCCTATCAATCACGAACATAATTTATCGGGAAATAAATGTAGGCATGAGTTGTAGAGAAGCACTTTTTGTCCCGAATAAAACTCTTTGCATCGAATGATTTTATCATGTGTGAGTTTCATGCCATCTTTGGATATCTTTGCATTCTCGTAGGCATCATTGCACATATCTTCCAACTCATTCAATTGAAGATTGCATGCTTCACCGACTTTATCCAAATTATAGTTCAACCTCTTGATTGCCCAATAAGCTTTGTGTTCTAGCTCCACGGGGAGATGGCAAGGCTTTCCATACACAAAAGGAAATGGGGACATCCTGAGGGGATTCTTATATGCAGTTTTATAAGTGCATAGTGCATCGTTCAATCGGAGGGACCAATCTTTTCGGTTAGGATCGACGGTCTTTTCGAGAATGTTCTTGATTTCAGGATTGGCTAAATTGAATTTCCCACTCTTTTGGGGGTGATAAGTCATCCCAATCTGTGAACGACGCCATACTTTCTCATACGTTTTTAAAACGTCTGATTGCAAAAGTGCACTAATAATTGCCTTCGGGGCACCTAAGGGAGAAAGTATATGTTCTTGAAAGAACTTAATCACCACCTTATTGTCATTAATCTTGGTAGCTATGGCCTCTACCCATTTCGACACATAATCTACCACAATGAGGATGTATAAGAAACCAAAGGAGGGTGGTAAAGGGACCATGAAATCAATACCCCAACAATCAAATATCTCAATGACGAGTATAGGGGTCAATGGCATCATGATTCAATGGGTAATGGATCCCATTCTTTGACATCTATCATAAGATTTGCACTAAGAATTTACATTGGACCAATAGATACCGCTTTGAAGAATCTTAGCGACTGCCTTATTCGTTGAGAAATATCCTCCACATGCTTCTGTATAACAAAAGCGGATGACGCTATGTGTCTCGTCATCTGGTACACAACGTCGGATGATTTGGTTTGTACAATATTTGAATAGAAATGGATCGTCGTAGAAAAACATGCATGACCAAGTAAGGAACTTCTTCCTCTCTTGCAGTGTCCAATAGGGAGGAACGGCTCCCGTGATAAGATAATTAACTATGTTTGTAAACCAGGGGAGGGAAGAAGTAGGGATCGCTAGGTACATCGGATGAAAGTCCGGACAAATAATTGGCAACGACGTTTTCTACTCCTTTTTTGTCTTTTATGGAGAGATTGAACTCTTGTAGGAGTAGGATCCACCTTATGAGGTGCGTCTTAGCATCTTTTTTGGAAAGGAGATATTTAAATGCCACGTGGCTTGTAAAGCAAGTGATAGGCGAGCCGATGAGGTATGAGCGAAACTTATCTAGGGAAAAAACTACCGCTAGAAATTCTTTCTCCGTAGTGGAGTAATTGAGTTACAGTCCGGTTAACGTTCGACTAGCGTAATAGATGACACAAGCTTTCTTGTCTTTTTTTTTTGCCCAAAATATCCCCTATAGCATAATCACTCTCATCACACATAAGCTCGAATGGAAGGGACCAATCCGAAGCTTGCAAAATGGGAGCGAAAACAAGCATGATTTTCAATTAATCAAAAGCACTTTGGCATGCTTCATTCCACTCAAAGGGGCATCCTTCATAAGAAGGTTAATCAAAGGTCTAGCAATCACTAAAATCATTAATAAACCTTCTATAAAAATCCACGTGGCCCAAGAAAGAGTGCACATCCTTTAGTGATTTAGGTGGGGGAAGATCTGTTATGACATCAATTTTTGCCTTATTAACCTCAATTCCTTTGGACGACACTATGTGGCCAAGAACTTTTCCTTTGGTAACCATAAATGGCACTTCTCCCAATTTAATACCAAGTTCTTTTCCACACACCTGGCTAGCACTTTTTCAAGATTCACAACACAAAGGTCAAAAGAGGGGTTGTAAATGCTAAAGTCATTCATAAAGACCTCAAGACCTATTCAACCATGTCGCTAAAGAGACTAATCATGCACCTTTTAAAGGTCATGGGCGCATTACATAATCAAAATGGCATACGTTTGTAGGAAAACTTGCCAAAGGGACATGTGAATGTCGTCTTCTCTTGATCAATCACATCCACCTAAATTTGGTTATATCCATAATAACCGCTAAGTAAGAAATATTATGGGTGTACCGCTAATCTCTCTAGCATTTGGTCAATGAATGGTAATGCTAAATGATGTTTATTAGTGCCAGCCTTGAGTTTCTAGTAATCAATACAAACGTGCTACCCGGTGGTGGTACGTTGGGGAATTAACTCACCCTTAGCATTCTCGACCACAGTCATTCCCGACTTCTTCGGAACAACTTCGATAAGACTCAACCATTTGCTATTCGAGATGGGGTAAATGATCTCTGCGTCTAATAGCTTAATGATCTCCATTTGCACTACATCTTTTATTGTGGGGTTCAATTGCCTTTACATTTCCCTCGAGGTCTTCACGTCCTCCTCGATGTGGATTTTATGGGTACAAATCAAGGGACTTAGACCTTTCAAATCTGATATGGTCCAACCAAATGAACTTTGGTTCTTCCTTAAAATTTCTATCAATTTACCCTCTTTCTCTTGATCTAGGCTAGAGGAGAGAACAATGGTAAATGTCTCGTCCTCTCCCAAATAAGCATATTTTACATTGGAGGGTAGTTTCTTTAATTCGAGTGTGGGAAATTTTTCATCGGAGGGGGTCATGTATGACTCCCTCGGTGGTAGCTCCTTGAATCTAGAAACCCAATTTACATATCTTAAGTCCCCATCCAATTCTCTCTCCTCTAATATTGCTCTTAACTCCCCCACCTCCCTCTCGAAGTCGGTGTATGTTCGGTCACTCTCGCTACTCGAAACAAGACATTCTCCTAAGACATCTCCACTGATAGTTCCCTCTATGCGCTCCTCTACTACCTCCTCGATAAGATCTACCGCTTGAAATTCATCCTCCTCACCTACTTGCTCGGTGATATTGAAGATATTCATCTCAAGGGTCATGTTCCCAAAAGTGAGTTGCATTTTCCCATTTTGAGTATTGATTAATGCGTTAGCAGTAGATAAGAATGGAAATCCAAGAATGACGAGAACATGAGTGCTCAAGGGAACGGAGGGCTCCATGTCCCAAATGATAAAATATACCGGGAAGTAAAAAGTGTCCACTTGGACTATCACGTCCTCAATAATCTCTCGGGGTATCTTCACAGTCCGATTCGCGATTTGGAGAGTGATTGATGTGGGATTGAGGTCTCCCAAATCTAGTTGCCTTTATATGTAATAAGGGAGGATGTTTACACTCTCCCCTAAATCAAGTAAGGCTTTTTTTTATTCGGTTCTCTCCAATGATGCACGAAAGGGTAGGTGCACCGAGATCTTTAAACTTGGGTGGGAGATCGTTAAGTAGAACGGAGCTCATATTTTGTTCTAGGAAGACATTCTTTTTCACCTTTAGCCTTCTTTTCACAGTCAATAAGTCCTTAAGGACTTTATCATAGGCTGGAATTTTCTTTATGGCATCAAGAAAATGTAAATTCAACTTTACTTGCTTAAAGACATCTAACACATCTTCGCGGGAGGTCTCTTTTTGAAGTGGAACCAACGATTGAGGGAAAGCGACAATAGTGGGTCATTTCACTACGACTTCCAGCCCACTAGTGTTTTCCTCGTTGTCACTCTCATTTAAGGGGGCATCTTCAGCCTCTTTTGTGCTAGACGAAACCGCCTTATCTTTAGGTTCGTCGTATGGGGGAGGTGATAAATCAACTACTCTCCCACTACGTAAACTAGTGATAACTTGACATTACTCTTGATTTGCATCGAAAGTAGAGCTAACACTAGGTTGACCTTGATAAGGTCTTTGGCCTTGGGCCGAAAGCTGGCCGTTTTCTTGGACACTCAAGGATAATTGCAACTTTAAAATGTTAGCATTTGTCTCAACAAACATTTGAGTGTTTTGAGTATTTGTTACTTATTGAGCTTGTATGAATTGATTTATCAAACCCTCAAAAGTTCACCTTGGTGGGGTGATATAGGGCGTGGGATGTGGTGCTATCATATGTGGACCTTTTTGAAAGTGTGGAGGCGATGGTGGAGGATGGGTAACGTGTGAATTCGGATTTAACGCGGCATTTGGTTGCCTGTAGTTAAACCCATGATGGTTCTTCCACGAAGGGTTGTAAGAATTCCCATGAGGGGCATTGAAATTTCCCTTAAACCCTCCTACAGCTTCCACTTGCTCATGGAGCATGACTTTATAGGTGGGTATCATCGGACATTCCTTTGTTGAATTACCCGCCTCACATATGGTGCACACATTTTCTTTCATAGCTCGAGTGGATCCAGTTGTTTCTCTTTCCCATGATTCGAGTACGTCTTCCAATATTTTCTCAATTTGGTTGACTCGAGGTTTCCACTCGGCGTCCTTATCCACGTGATAGAGACCGGACATGGGATGAGCGATGGAAGTGGACGTATGTCGAACCCAGTTTTGGATGTTAAGATCGGATGTGTCCCTGCTTGAGTAATCTCGGCGACATATGTAAGGTGGGCCTCGACATCATTTGCATCTAACCTCCAAAATTCTCCCTCGCACATAGTTTCCAAGAGTTGTTTGGACACTATACTTAGCCCTTGGTGGAAGAAAGAGATAAGGCAATACTTCTCAAAGCCATAATGTGGGCATGTGCCAATCAACTCTTCGAAGCTCTCCCATCATCGATCAAATGGATCATTTTCTTGTTGTCTAAAAGTTTGAATTTGAACCTTAATGGAATTTGTTCTATATTAGGGGAAGAATTTCAAAAGAAACTTGGCTTGCATCTGTCTCCATGACCCGATTGAGTTAGGTGATAAAGAGCAAAGCCTGGTCTTAGATTTATCTTTTAAGGAAAAAGGAAAAAGTTTTAGGCGAATGATGTCTTGGGTGCAAGCTCGATAACTAAATGTGTCGTACGCCTCTTCGAACTCACGGATGTGAAGGTATGGTTGCTCTGAATCCAAACCATGAAAGGTGGGAAGAATCTAAATCATCCCATTTCAGAAGTGAAATTATCCTGCATTGTACGAAAGTAGAATGCATCCTAGAGTGACAATTCTCTCAGGATATAAGACCTCTCTCATGGGATAATACGGTATCTCTCCCTCACTCGTACCATAACTAGAGTGCTCCGACATGGCTCTCTCTCCAAATGACTCAAAATCCTCACTCGACGCCCTAGAAGTGTGACTCGTGATGGAGTTGGGTGGTGTAGGAGGTGGAACCCAAAATTGTGGAGCATTAGGAGTGTGTGGACTATCGGGATCGTACTTAACTATTGGATTCTCATGAATGCGGGTTGGAGTGTCTTGAGGAGTTTTTTGCGGATTTTGTATGAAAGATCTTGAGAGATGTTATATTTTTTTTTCTTTTCTAAATTTTTTGGATTTTTTATTTTGTTTTTGGGTTTTTAAGAATTAGAGTAAAATTTTTGGATTAAACCGACCTAAACTTCAAGTCTACCCAATTCCCCTAAAACGGCGCCAAAAAAGTTGACACGACTTAAAAAATATTTCTAGTGTGTGCTTATATCGACCCAAGTGTAAGCCAGTCTCTCATGTAATAATCCGATAAATGGGTATCGAACACAGGGAATAAGACGAAAAATCGTGACAAAGTATAGGAAAGATGCTTAACTGTAGAATGACTCAGATAAAGAAATGAACATGTGATGAGTTGGTGACTATGCCTTTCAACTAATGAAATATGAATTAAATTAAGAACTAACTAAGCATGCAAAATAAACTAAGTTAAACATTAACTATGTGCGAGAAAATGGAGTTAGGGTACACTCCCTCGAACCAATAGTGTTCACATAGAACATAAAAGATTCAAAAAGATAATTCTTCTTTCAAAGAGGCATCAAATACTCTGTAATCATTCGGCATATGATGCTTAAATCCCGCACAATATCAAATCAAAAATTGTATATGACGAGGATGAGAATTTATCAAAATGCCAATTTCACCCTTAAAATTTCGGTTACCTAGGGAAAACGAAATTAAAAGGCCTATAATCTTTATCATGATAAAGTTTGAACCTTTGAATTAGGGATTCATTTTTATTCACTTTTAAATCCAAATGTGTTACCTAGGTTGGGTTCATGTACCCCAATCCGCGTAAAACTTAGACAAACATGGAAATTTTAACACTATACACGAATTCTACGTTGCATGAAATCATTCCTACGTGACAAGTAAGATCAAACATGTAAACAAGAATTCCAACTAAGAAACATCGAATCACAAACCAAAATATGGGAGAAATTGAAATCAGTAAAGGAACTATACTTATATTGAAGAAAAACCTTGAATTTAATTCCAAAAGATGAATAATTGTTGAACAAGATGAATCCTAAGGTTCTTGCCTTCAAGAGTCTCTCAAAACTATGTAAAAACCTCCTCCCTAATGTCTAGTGATATAATAAGATATAACCCTCACGTTTTATTAAGTGTTTTAACCATGCACAACTCTAATTTTGGGACAAAAAAATAGAAAATCCACCCTGCCGAACTGGTCCGATTTTGTCTTCTCTAATGAGGTGAACCGGTCCGACTAATACAGAATGACAGATTGATTCGAACTTTTTTTTATCTGTTCGATTTACACTTTCTAGTGAGGGGGACCGGTTCGGTTCGCTAGAATTTTTATTTCTTCCTTTTCTCTTGAATTCTTCTTAACTTTGAAACTTCATAAACTTTCTCATGGGACTTAGATTTGGATGTCGTTCCTTCCTACATGCTTATGGACTCGAGGTCTTCAACTTTCCTTTAGGTTCCATGTCCGAATTTCTGGTGTAAAATTACTATTTTTCCCTTGACTTTTATTTTTTCATATTTTTCTTGAATTTGAGTTTTCCATTTTCTTCACTTGTGTTGATGTAAAAAACTAGATTCGATCTAATTATTTTAACCACAGATAAAAATGAATAAATAAATATAAGACAAGGGATTTTTAAAGTGGTTCAGCCTTAGGAGAATGGCCTACGTCCACTGTTTTTGTATTATTGACTGTTTGCCTGGAATTCTCGATAATTGGTTTAACAAGAGATATAGAGTCCCCCTCTAATGAGGAGGTTACAATGTATTTATAGCCTTGAGGGTGTACATGTGAAAGGGCAATGCGATGTTATCTAGTAGACATATACATCTGTACTATAATAATGAGTATTTAATGCGCCCTTGTCTTTTTTATTCTCTTGAATTAGATGCTCTACACGCTAAGTAGCTCGGACCGCTTAAGTTGCTCAGTACGCTTGAGTTGCTCGGTACGCTTTTGCTAGGAGTTATTAGTTGCTCGGGGTGCCTAGGCTTCTCGGTATGATTAAGTTGCTCGGAATGTATGTATATTTGCCACATGGTTAACACGTGTCTTCAGGTGATTGGTCCATGTCAACAGACTAAATTTTGTATCAACAGAAGCCCCCAATGTTTCACAGTTGAGGTTGAAGGAGAGTGTGGAGCATTTTTCTTGAAAACTGCTTGGATTACTAATCTTCATGGATTTTAGGAAAATTTTCCTTGTACAAAATTCATTTTTGAGCGCACAATATCAAGCTTTATAAATATTTTGAATTTTCACGATCGCATCGATATTTGTGCCCTTTTTCTTCTTTTAGCCGTCGGAAATGCAAACGTTTTTTCTTGTGATCATTGTTTTTCTCTATTCCCGAGGTAAAGTATTTAAGTGTGACAGAAATCCTATCATTTTTCACTTTTCAAATCTGTGCCTTTGAACTCTTCATCTTCGCTCTGTCTTATGCCTTCGTTCTTTCCATCGTTCATTGACAACTGATCTCTATTTTCTCTGTAAGATTTTCTTCCTTCATCTTTATTTTCTTTATTCACCATGGTTTATCCTGTTGAATCGTTAGACAAATTTCGGTCTAAGTTCTCAATCCCTTCGTGGGTTACCTTGGAAGAAATTTCTAATCCTTCTGATTATTTTTCTTTGGCTAAGGGACATTGGTTCCCAAGTCTTTTTGTAGACGAATGTGTCTTTTCTTTCCCGCCAAATCCCCTGTGTTTGGATTGTTGCCAATATTCTGATGTTGTACCTGCAAGAGTAGCTCCAAACACATGGAGGATAGTTAATGACGTACATAGGTTGAATCAACTTCATGGAACCCATTTAGGGATTCCCGAGATTATGTATTTCTACAGATGGGTTACCAGTGACAGTACTTTCTATTTTAAAACTAGGTTTTTGAATATAGCGTTAGTTGTCAATATTCCTGATGCCAATAGGGATTATTTTGATCATGGGGTTATGATGAAAAATTGGCAACACCCTTCATTAAATGGAGATGATGTATACCAAGGTCCCAGGTGTCCACTTTACGACAATGGGATAAGTTTTTTTATTTTTTAAATCTTGTTTTCTTTATATTTGATAAAATGCATCACTGACTTTTGACTTTTGTTTATTATAGTTGACAGTAAAATAAAACCTCCAACGGAAACTGATGTTAATATAAAGCATTTAAAACTTATCTGGACCTTGCACCAATCTATTGCTGAGGAGCTTATTAGATCTGCCTCTTACTTGTTGCAATACAAAAGCTACACTTTATCTTTCACTGCTCGTCCTCGTCCAGTAGTGGTTGATCTTGACCAAGTACCAGCCTCTGAGACTAGTGTGGAAGGTTCTTCTTCTGAATCTAATATTCCTATCACTAATCTGATGAAGAAGAGAAGAGATCCTGCCTTTTTTGACAAGTCAGCCTCTACCACTGTGGAGGCAAAGAAAAGTAAACAATATGTCCCAGAATAAGGGATAAAGACTATAGATGTACCCCCTTCTACTGTTGCCAAGGAAGCTGGCAAGAAGCCCCTTGTGGCTCCGAGTAAGACTGTTGCTATATCTCCTTCGAGTGATGTTGTTTTCATTTCACCAATAAACACAACATCCTTAGTTGAAAATGTTCCTGCTCCTCTAAGGAGATTAAAAAGAATTTCTTTTGAGAAACCTATTGAACCTATCTCTCAACCTTTAAATGTTGAAGGTAATGTTCCCACTCTTGTTCCTCCGAGCTCCGCTGTGGGCTTGGTAAGATCCTGGACTGTCCCAGAAGTCCAAGGCATTGAAGATACTCTTTCTCGTGAGAGAATTAAAACTCTGGCTGCCTAATACATTGCATCACTAAGTATTGTTAGCCTGAGTCTTTTGCTTTCTAATATTATGTTCATCCATTGACTTAAAGATCTTTCTTTTTTCAGCTGGTAACGTGCTTCAATAGAATTTTGAAGAAGGATGAAGCTATCAGGGCTTCAATCACCTCGAGTGGAGTAGAGGAAGCTTTTGTTGGGCTGACCCAATCTTTGAAAGATTCTCGTCAAAAGTACGAGGAAGATAAAGGTTCTTGGGAGAAACAATTTAAGTTCATTGAGCTAGACAGAGATCAAGTTGTGAATGACTCTAAGGAATTGGAGATAAAGTTAAATGAGTTTGAACAGAGAAATAAGGAGTTTGAACAGAGCAACAAGGATCTTGAGGTTAAGATTAAGTCTGCTGAAGAGAAAGTTTTTAAACTTCAAGATGTTGAGCGATAGAAAATAGAGGTGGAAGAAAAGTTAAAGTCTACCGAGGAGCTCTTTAGGGAAATGACCTCCTCGGAGAAGGCAAAAAGGAAAGGTGCAGTTAAAAAATCATTTAGTGTTGGTTGGGATAAAGGCTGGAACAAGGGTCTGGCTGTCATGTCTTCTCAAATGGAGTATACATGTGTTAAATATTTTAGGGATGGATGGGTAGCAGCCTGGAAGGAGCTGAAGGTTGCTGAAAATTTTGAGTTATTCTAGCAGCACACTCATAGCCCTCCTCCCTCCCTCTCCTGGAGAAGAAGAAGTGGATGAAGCTGCTTCAGATGAATCATCCATGATGATCGGAGATCAGGCCCCTACTATTCCAGTTGTTCTTCCTTCTAAGCAACTCCAACCAACCAGCACTTCTGCCGAGCAGCTACCATTGTCCTTCGAGCAACAGCCCCTTCATCCAAACCTTCTGAGGAAGTCATAGGAAACAAGGAGAAGGTGTAAAGTCGTTTGGGTTTTTAATTTATTCTTTTCTTGAATGTAAGTTGGAACTATATATCTCCTCCTATGATGAATAAAAATTCAAACTTTGGTTGTTCGTCTTGAATTTCTCTTTTACTTGCTCTGCCTCCATCATTATTGATTCTTTTTATTTCTTCTCTTTGCTAGTTTATGTCCAGGATGGAGCTCTTATCAGCTCATGATACAAAATTGATGAAGAAATGCAATTACTATTTTAAAGCTGGTCATACAGATCTTAATGAAGCTCAAATCGTTGATATCCTTAGTTCAGATGCTTCTGAACGAGTAGTTGAATCTTACCAATACTTGAAGTGCTTGCTCGATCATGCTGTTGCCAACAATGTGGCCTATAATGAGATGATTGAAGATCTCCAAGGAACGATCGAGGAACTTCAGCAGCAATATAAAGAATCCTCCACACTTTTACATCAAGGTTATGAGAAAAAGTACCAGCAATTGAGTGTTGATAAGGGATACGATAAGTTCATATCTGCTCATGAGAAGAAGGAGAGTGTTCTGAAGCTTAAAGTTGAAGAGCACAGGCATATCGCCAAGTTATTGGAGCAGGAAAACATTGCTTGCAAGAGGAAATAAAGCAACGCAAATCTGCTGCTTCTTCTTCGGGAGCCTTGGTCTTAGTAAATGATGATGGTTTTTCATTTCTGGAAGTAGAAAATGCTAACTTAAGGGATGAGTTAGAAACCTTGAAACGAGTTGGACCCTCCACATCTACTCGTGGACGAGCAAGATCTTCTCGTGGACGAGCAAGGGCTAGTCGGTTCACCATTGAAGAAGCGAGAACGTAGTCGGCTTTAGAGAATCAAGTCGTTCAGTTAATGGCGAAGAACCAAGCCTTGGCAGAAATGTCTAAGAAGATTTTGAACTTCACCGAACAACTCTCTAATCAAAGCCCTGCTCTGGAAAGTAAAGAAATTCTAGTGAAGAAACTCCATGATAAAAAGAAAATTTGCCTCTAATGTAGATTTGTCGTTGTTGCAACTTCTTTCAATAAAAAATTCCCTTGAACCTACAAAATTATAACAAAACTAATGTAGAGGTAAGTAAGGGTATCAATCCACTTCATAGGGAGTAAGCTAGAGACAAATTCAATTGTAATTCACTTTTTATTTTCTTTTTTGGCTTTTTCACTTTTCTAATTTTTTTTAGCTTTTCAATATTAAAACAATAGGGTGAGGTGAGATTTTAAACTAAACTAAACTAAAATGTGATATGAAAATAACTAACTAGAAAGTGACTAAAATGAAAAATAAAGTCTAACACTAAAATAAAAGATAAAGTGAGGTAAATAATTGTGAGAACAATCAAGGAGTGGGATTACACCACAAATTTTAGTTATTCTAATTAATTAATTTAATTACTTGAATTCTCCCAAATTAATATCAAAACTACAAATCAACTCTCGTTGCAAGTGTAATTTTAATAATAACATTTTAGAATATTAAGTTTAACACCTCACAACTCTAGAAAAATAAATCTATACTCCTTTTAATTAATCACCCGCTAGGATCGATCAATTAGAATTTATGTCAATCTTATAAAATAAATTTAGAATTAAAATTCAAGTGATAATACCTCACTTAAGAGACCCCTATCTATAATTCGAATCTAAAATGGGTATTATCACTAGAATTTTGATTTTCTCTCGAAAATCATTTACCCTCTCTCGAGGCGTAAATCTAAGGGTGAGGGATCAAAATTAACATTCAAAGGAATTTTTCAAGTAATTAAACTAATAAAAATAAAATAACATCAAATAATGGTTTTACCCCACCCCTTGAAAGGGGATTTAGCTTAACATGATATTAAACATGACAAATTAATAATCAAGGCTACTAAAATAAAATTGAAGAGAATAGAATAGAACAAGCAAACCAAATCTCTTTGAGAAAGTTGAACTCTACTCTTCCAAATTGAAGCATACAATCCCTCTAATTGAGCATCCAAATGCTTTGAAATTAATTATTCACTCAATTAACTCTCTTACAATATTTAATCTCACAAATATCTAAAATAAAAAAAGGAAAAACTATTTACAAAGGATAATTTTCTCTACAATTCTCTCTCTAAAATTCCTATCTAAAAGCTCTCCTTTTTTTTTTGAGGTTTTGGTCTTCAACTCTCTTTAAATACAAGGCATGGAGCATGGGGGTATTTTTGGGGGTTGGCTTGGGTGTGCATGAGAATGGTGAGGAAAGCATGGGGTGTGAGGTCATGTGGGTGAGAATAAAAATCTGATTTGTGTGCACATGGGGGTGGTTTGGGAAAAAAGGGGATAAGGGTTAGTTGGGGGTAGAATAGGAAAAGGGGTTAAATGGTTTTACGGCAGATGGGTTTTTAGTTTTGTTTGGCTTGGTCTTTGGCAGCTCACGTTTTTGGTTTGGGAAGTGGGAATGAAATGGGTAATAGGTGAAAATGGTTTCTGTTCAAAAACGGGCTTGGTGGTTCAAGGCATCCGGGTTTGGTTGAACTCAAGTTGGAAGGGGCTGCGGCGAGTTTCAGTTCGGTGGCGGGGCGATGGATCGGGTTGTCTGCTATGGAAAGCATCGACGGATCGGAGACAGAAGGAGCGCCGATGGGGTGTAGGCGGGCCAACGCCGGAGGGAACGCTGGCGAGGGGTTAAGGGTTAGATCGGGGTGGTTTCCAGGCGGTTGGTGTCGGGTTAGAGTTCTGGTTATGGGTATATGGGTAAGAGGGAGGAAGATGAGGTGAGGGTGGATCAGGGGAGACGCACCGGGTTCGGCGCTGGTGGCCGCCGTCGGCGTAGGGGTCGACTGGGATGGCAGGAGGGCGAGACAGGGGTCGGGATCTCGCCGGATTGTGGTCGGCGCCGGGGTTAGGGAGTTTAGAGGTGAGGGGGATGAGGTTGTTAATGGGGTTATGGAGGTTTGTGGTTTAGTTTGCTGATGGGTTTTAGGTGAGGTGAGAGGAGAGAGGGTGGTGGAATGTTGAAGATGATGTGGTAGGTGTTATGTTGTGTGAGGGTGTAGGAGAGTAGTGGTGTGGGTGAGTCGGTTTAGGTGTAATGTAAATAGGTGTAAGAGGGTTTTGTGTGTGTGTGTGTTTATGTGTGAGGGTGTGTGTTTAATTTGAACCCCTAATAAAAATAAAAATAAAATTATAAAATAAAATCCTATTAAAATTCTATTATAAAATAAAACAAAGACTCAAATAAAATTGAAACTAAAAAAAAGAAATAAATAAAAATAAAAATAAAACTAAAACTAAAATCATAAAAAGAAAATGTAAAATCAAAATAAACTAAAAATAAATAAATCCTAAAAAATTATATCCTAATAAAATAAGATAAAATAAAAACTAAGACTAAAAACTAATAAAAATCAATATAAAATAAAATTATATTAATAAAAATAAAATAGAAAAAATAGAAAATAAAATCTAAAAATTCTAAAATAAACCTAAAATTAAAATGACAAAAACTAAAAATCTAAAAATTGATAAAAGGGCATAAACTCAACACAGACATGGTTTAGGCTAGGTTTAGGCTCGGTTTGGGTAGGCTAGGATACGGGACAAGGGTATTAGCTCCATTAAACGCGCAATTGTCTTGATTTAAGCATTTGAACTCTGCAATGCACATTAAGCCTGCATAATAAATATGTAAGCACATAAGACCCATATTGTCGAGAATTAGCAACAAAAATACATTTATTCGGGATATAAAATATACAATTTTGGGTGCTTATCACACCACCCCCAAACAGAGCGTTGCTAGTCCTCGAGCAATAAGATAGAGAGAAAGAGAAAGATAAGAAACCAAAAGTGTACCACTTTTGCGGGTACTTATGATTGCACTTAGCATGTGCAACAAGCCTTTAAATCTATAGGTTTTCCTACAGGACGAGTTGTGTCTCGTGAGGGTTTGCAGGGAATATACCCACAAAATTCTTTATTTGCAAAATGGCAGTCAATCTCTTATTAGACATAGAATAATCGCACAATCCATCGCATGAGAAAATTATTTCAGAAATACAAGCAAGAATGTGTAAATGTTTAGCTAAGTAAATACTCAAGGCACATCCTTCCTATAACTCAACGTGTGTAGTGTGAATCAGTCAAAATGGGTCGAGTATCACAAGAGTAATTCCTAGATTGCCTTATCTGAATCAACGCTTCAACTTCAAATATCACAGAAATAACTCTCTCAAACGAACTCTCGAGATTTGGGTAAGTGTATCGCTCTTGTGTGTGAGGAGGTGAGTAAATGTAAGCAAGTTCAAACGTCTCACACGCACATAAGAAAGAAAGAACAATTAGAAAGAAAATAATCTCATGAAAGAATGCTAATCACTATAGTGAGAACGTCGAGTTATTCACCACGTCGACTTTCATTTGTCCGAATACCTAGGGGAACATGTATGATAATGGGTGAGGGGAAAATGAAATGGGAAGGATGGTATAAGGTGTGGTATGATGGATGTGTGATGTATGGATGTGGTATGTAGGATATAATGGTGATATGGATGATAAAGGATGATGGATGACTGTATAGAAGAGTGTTCTATACTTTAGGCACAAATGTCTTTATTTCAAAATAACTAACTACACTCTCTTTCTTTTTCTTTTCTTTTTTTCTATAATTTGCTATTTTTCTCTCTTTTTTTAATTATTTTTTTCTCACTCTTCAAACCAACAATGAAGACATTTACATTTGAAATCACACTCTTTTATTTGAAAATGAAAGATGATACGGAGATGATATGTGATGGTGTGTAGAATGTGTATGGATGATGGGGGGAATAAATGGGAATATGGAAGAATATAGGAATGTAATGGGAATGATATATGAAAAAGTGAAAGGTGTATGGATGAAAATCTAGTATTCGGGACAAATTTCAAGACACGTGTTTCTTACAACTCGAAAGTGATGTCATTCTCAGTGATCAAGTCAAAAATGAAGAATAATGAGATCATACAACAATTAAAGTGCGGACCCAAACGAAGTTGAATCAACTTGTGACTCGGAGATTGCGTAAAACACTCAAAAAGGGTGAAAGGCACAAATCTCACGGGCTAAAGTCTCTACTAGTGATCCTTAAGGTTATCTTTAGAATTGTAGTACTCTTCAAATCTAAACGTAATGACGTGATAAGTGCGCAAATTTTTTTGAGTCAAGAAATTCATAGTGCAACATGCCTTATTATGTATTACATAAGCTATTTAGAAAAAATATTCTCTAGCTTGATTCCTAGACTTTAAAAGATGGATGATTGAAAATTCACATCAATGAGTGAGATGAAAGAAACTGCACGAAATTTTAAAAATCAGGTTCAAAATCGTAATTTTTCAAAAGAAGCACGATTTTGATAAAATTCCCCACCCCCAAACAAAAAGGAACATCGTTCTCGATGTTAGGTAAAATGATGTTTTAAAATTGAGAGCATAAGGTAGGAAAGAGATTACCAGAATGAACCGCTAATGAATTGGACAGATGAAGCGAATATGAAACCTGAATAAATGAGTGAGATAGCAAAATATGGACAAGTCTATAAGCATGATAGAACATTGGGTGGTGTGAAACACCACCCCCAAACAGGATGAGACTAGTACAAGAAACGCGGGTTGCCTCCCGGTAGCGCTAAGTTTAATGTCTTCAGCCAGACTGATGGGATCTCACCCTAAAGATAAGATCTATGAAAGCATGGGGTGGCAGAAGAATCGGGTGATGAGAATCACCCCCAAACAAGACTGAAGCGTCAGTCTTGCTGGATAAAGGCTAAAACGGGTCAATGCACTTGTATGGCAAAGTGCATCATGCGATTTAAAGCATCAGTGGACCATGGGTGGGTGGGAATTATGGTAAAAGTGAGAAAGGCATGGGTGATGAAGCATCGATAACGGGCCTTATTGAGCCGAAAGGTGAGGGCAACAAGGGCCCTATAAGAATGGTGCTCTAATTGGTGAGGGAGGCAGAATGGTGTAGAAAGTGGAATGGGGTGGGGCTCATAAAAATCACACGACCATTCTATAAATGGGCGATGATATTGGTCGCGCCGTGACACGCCAGGGAGCTGTTGATGGGAAAAGTCAACACCACAAGAGAGTGGTGTGCATGGAGGAACAAAATCGGTGTCACGGTAGAGAGTAGCACCACAAATACTCTTGTAGAAGGTGGATTATGGTTTCAGGTGAGGATCTAAAAATATAGATGGAAACATGAACTGTGTAAAATCACTATCCAAACCAGGTGGTGGGGTAGAAGGGACAATAGGTGGGTCAGGTGGGATAAATGGTGGATCGGGTGGGATAAACAGTTGAGGAAGATGATCCAACTCAAGCGTGGGAGACATTCACTCATTGGGAGGAGTAAATGAATACTCACAAGGGAGTGTGGTTTCTAAAGATGGAGTTGTCAACTTCTCTATAAGAGTAGCATGAGTGAATATGGTAGGTGGGACAAACGAGGCACCAAGATCGGAGATATATGGAGTACTAGAAATAGTGGGCTCAATGGGAGCCAAACATAGAGGGACAACATCCATATCCGGATAGTTAGGAACTATCACGGATGCTATCTCGGAAAAATGGTGAACACTCATAGCCGGAGCTAACCTAAGAGGAAGTGGTTCCTCGGGAACACAAGGGTGAAGCTCGTTAGGTGTAGACTCGGGCATTGTTTTGGACATGACGGGAGTGTGAACCGCAATAATGGGTTCATAAGGACAGGGTGGTAGTGGATCAGTCTCACTAATGAAAGGTAAGTCAACACAATTGTCAACTTGGGACCCGGACCAAGGGATGGTCTCAACTTCAAGATTCTCGGTGTGGTAGGGTTGGTCACACTCAACATCCATGTCACGAGAGGACACATCATCATTACACTCGGTTGCAACGATGGGTGGGGCCATGGGAATATCCAACTCTCGTTCACACTCTAATTCATTTAACCTTTGTTCAAGCCTTTGGAGAGCTTGAGTTTGAATTTGAGTTGCTCGCTCTTGCTTGAGTATGAACTTTTGCAAGAGGCTTTCGAGAGTGGAGGTGGATGATGGTGGTGGTGGAGTGACGGGTGGTGGCGGTGGTTGAGGTGGACACAACTCACTATGATCATGACTATACGAAGAATATTCAATTGAAGTGGGTGGGGTGGGGAAAAGTGCATCATACACGAAAGGATCGCTTTCGTGATGGACAAATGGTTGATACTCATGGGGTGCGTAGTGAGGGGACTGATCGGAAATGGGTGCACAAGGATGCGACACGCCGACACATGACACCGAGGGTGATGGACTAGGAGGTGCGTGCAAGAACGGGTCAAGAGTATCAAGGGTACTCGTGAGAGAGCCAAAACCATGAAAAATCTCATAAAGAGATGACTCGGGATCATTCTCACACGTGTCGCGTGTCAATGGAAAATGACCAAAGTAGTCCCGTAAAGGATGTTCTTCGGCCATGAGGGGAAAAATATTTTTTGGATTTTGTAAAATTTTTCAAAAGGAAAGAAAATATTTTTGGATTTTTCTAAAAATGAGAAAAAAGAAATATTTTTGGATTTTTCTAAAAATAAGGGAAGAAAAAATATTTTTTTTATTTTTTTTATTTTTTTATTTTTAAATGAAAGAAAATATTTTAAATTTTTTGGAAGAAAAGATGGGGAAAAAGATGGACTCTTTGATTTGGACAGACTAACTAAAACCCGACTATCGAAAAATAAATTGGACACACATAAGTCAAGAAAATGTCCTAACTAGCACATAGCCAATTTTTATCTTTAAATTTAGTGAAAGGGTAGTCAAATTTTAATAAAGTCCGCGGGCGATAAAAAATTCACGAAAATATTTTAGTGACCGCCATTGCAAAATATTCTCCTATTGGGCTACCTAATTGACTGATTTTAAATTTAGTGATGGCTAGGGTAGCACAAAATTGGTAAGCGGGTGAGTCGGGTGATGAAATCCCATCTTGTGAGTGACCGGGTGTAGGTCTTAGTAATTTAATTCATCACGCCTATCAAAAAAATAAATGCGAGAATAAAACCACACAAGAGCACACAAAAGAATTGACTAGCTAACAGGAGAGGCGCGAGTGCGTAAGAAATGTACCTCCCACGGTTTTTAGGCCGTGGGGTGCCGAAAAATTTTAGTCGACCGGGGGGAGATCACGCCTATCTCAGTCGTCTCCGGGAGTACAACCGACCCAAGGTAGATAGGCTTCTTTTCCTCGCCTTTGGACGCCCTCTCTCTACCTTGTTCGGTTTCCCTATCACGCTTGTCTTCAATTATTATAATTTTAAATGAAAAATAAATGGTGTCCTATGCACCGCAATACAAGCCAAGAATAGAATAATCCGAAATACAAGCCTTCTAAAAATATAAAAATGGTACAAAAAATAATAAAGTGCAAAAAAATAAATGAACTACAATATGAAATCCGCTCCGAGCTTCGCGATCCCAAGAATGGCAACGGCGCCATTTGATAACTTTTCTTTTACGTCCCCGACAACGGCGCCATTTGATAACTTGACTTTTTTGCGTATATGTAGTTATTGATGAAAGCCAAGTTAGTCAAAATCCTTATGTACCTAAAAAATATATATCAAACTCAAGTGTAGAGTGGTAAGTAAGGATGTCAATCCACTTTCCAGGGAGTAAGCTAGAGACAAATTCAATTGTAATTCACTTTTTATTTTCTTTTTGTGCTTTTTCACTTTTCTAATTTTTTTTTTAGCTTTTTCAATATTAAAACAATAGGGTGAGGTGAGGTCTAAACTAAACTAAACTAAATGTGATATGATAATAACTAACTAGAAAATGACTAAATGAAAAATAAAGTCTAAACTAAAATAAAAGATAAAGTGAGGTAAATAATTGTGAGAACAATCAAGGAATGAGATTACACCACAAATTTTAGTTATTCTAATTAATTAATTTAATTATTTGAATACTCCCAAATTAATATCAAAATTACAAACCAACTCTCGTTGTAAGTGTAATTAGAATAGTAATCTTTTAGAAAGTTAAGTTTAACACCCCCACAACTCTAGAAACATATATTCACACTCCTTTTAATTAATCACCCGCTAGGATCGATTAATTAGAATTTATGTCAATCTTATAAAATAAATTTAGAGTTGAAATTCAAGTGATAATACCCCACTTAAGAAATCCCTATCTCTAGTTCGAATCTAAAATGGGTATTATCACTAGAATTTCGATTTTCTCTCGAAAATCATTTACCCTCTCTCGAGGCGTAAATCTAAGGGTGAGGGATCAAAATTAACATTCAAAGGGACTTTTCAAGTAATTAAACTAATAGAAATAAAATAACATCAAATAAGGGTTTTACCCCACCCCTTGAAAGGGGATTTAGCCTAACATGATATTAAACATGACAAATTAATAATCAAGGCTACTAAAATAAAATATAAGAGAATAGAACAAGCAAACTAAATCTCTTTGAGAAAGTTGAACTCTACTCTCCCAAATTGAAGCATACAATCCCTCCAATTGAGCATCCAAATGTTTTGAAATTAATTATTCACTCAATTAACTCTCTTACAATATTTAATCTCACAAATATCTAACAAAAATAAAAAGAATAAAATAAAACTATATACAAATGATGTTTTTCTATACAATTCTCTCTCTAAAAATTCCTATCTCTAAGCTCTAGATTAGTTCCTTTTTGAATCTAAACTAAAAATTACAAAAAAAAATAAAGAGGATAGTGGATGAATTCATAATGGACAATTAAATAATAAAAGAGATTTGCTAAAAATTCAAATCCTAAAATTATAAAATTGTACATTAGAATTCACCCAAAGAAATAAATTCTAGATCATTAATATATATTCAGATAATTGCTAAAAATACAAAATCTCAACATAAAGGAATGGGTTAGAATTTACCTCTCATGAGGGATAAATTTTACTACATCAATCTATTTTGAATTAATTGCTAAAAATGCAATAATTCATAATATAGGGGTGGGGTGAAATTTATCCTAGAGATAATTTTCGCCACACACCTCTATATTGAGGTATTTGCTAAAAATGCAAATACTCAACATAGAGAGGTGGAGATAATTTTATCACACCAAGCTTAAAACTAATTTTGAGATTCTTTGCAAGTGGGTTTTCCTCTTCAATTTATACAAGGCATGGAGAATGGGGATTAATTTGGGTAATTGATTTAAGTGTGCAAGTGGGTAGTGAGGTGAGAGAATAAAATCAGATTTGAGGATGAGAGGTTTGGGGTCATTTTGGGTATTGAGATAGAAAAGATTAGTTGGGGGTTTTTAAGGGTATATGGGTAAAAGAGGTTTTATTTGGCACATGGGTTTAATGGGATGTGATTTATTTGGCCTTGAGATTGGCTTGGGATTTATGCCGGTCACGTTTTTGGCTTTGGGTTAAAAATGAGGATAAAAAGGTAATGGGTCTTTTGGTTGGCTTGTGGCGTGGCTGGAGGAGGTAAGGGTCGCACTGTCAGGCCGGAGCTGTGGAAATCAACGCCGGAGGTAAGCTGGGTTCCGCCGATTTCGGGCATCGCCGGCGGGTAAGGGGGGTGTGGGTCGCCTGAGCTTGGGGCGCGGGGAGTCCGCGGGTTGGGTTTTCAGCGCGAAATGGGTCGCCGATTTAAGGGCTGGCTGGAGCGGCGTCGCAGGTTGGTAGCGGGGTTTTCCGGTGCAGGAGTTCGGTTTAAGGGCTGGCCGGATTTGGGCAGTCGCGACCAGGGAGGGGCTCGAACCGGGGCAGAGGGGGTCGCCTGAGCTTGGGGCACGGGGAGTCCGCAGGTTGGGTTTCCGGCGCGAAATGGTGGTCCGGGCAGCAGCGGGTCGACGCCGTCGGCTGGTAGTGGGCTGGGACGATCGGGTTTTGTTTTTGTCTAAAGCCACCACCAGGTGGTGGCGGTAGCTATGGGTATGTCTTCGGGTTGTGGAGATCTGGTGAGATAGTAGAGGGAGGTTTGGTGTGGTATGGTGTTTGGCAATGGAGGATGAGGTGAGAGAAAAGATGGGTTGGAGGTTGAAGGTGATGTTGATGGGGGGGGGGGGGGGGGGGGGGGGGGGGGGGTGTTGGTGTTTGAGGGTGTATGGTAAGTTGGATAAGGGTGAGGGTAGTTAGGTGCAGTTTAGTGTGTATGGGATAAGTGGGTGTGTCTTTGTGTGTGTGTTTAATTGGGACACCTAAAAATAATACTAATAAAATAAAATAAAAACCTAATAAATAAAATCATATTCTAAAATAAAACAAAAGACTCAAATAAAACTAAAAAGAAATGAAAATAAAAAATAAAACTAGAAATCTATTAAACTAAAACTAAAATCCTAAAAAGAAAATGTAAAATCAAAATAAACTAAAAATACATGAAATCCAAAACATTATAATCCTAATAAAATAAAATAAAAACTAAGACTAAAAACTTAATAAAATCAAAATAAAATAAAATTATACTAATAAAATAAAATAGAAAACAAAACATAGAAAATACTAAATAAATTTAAAATCAATCCTAAAATTAAAAATGACTCAAACTAAAAATTTAAAAATAAATAATAAAATGACACAAATAAAACACACACAGGCTTGGGGTAAGTTTGGGCTAGGTTTAGGCTCGGGTTAGGGTACGGGAGATGGTATTTTAGCTCCATTTATGTGCAATTACTTTGATTTAAACGCTTGAACTCTGCAACGCACAGTTTAGCGTGCATATTGAACAATTAAGCGCATAAGACCCATATTGTCAAGAATTAGCAACAAAAGTACGTCTATTCTGGGTATAAAATGTACAGTTTTGGATTCTTATCACACCACCCCCAAACAGAGCGTTGCTAGTCCTCGAGCAATAAGATAGAGAGAAAGAGAAAGATAAGAAACCAAAAGTGTACCACTTTCGTGGGCACTTGCGATTGCACTTACCATGTGCAACAAGCCTTTAAACCTATAGGTTGCCCTATAGGACGAGTTGTGTCTCGTGAGGGTTTGCAGGGAATATACCCACAAAATTCTTATTTTGCAAAAATTTATTGAAAGGCAGTCAATCTCTTATTAGACGTAGAATAATCGCACAATCCATCACATGAGAAATAATGATTTCAGAAATACAAGCTAGAATGTGTAAAAAGATTAAGCTAAGTAAATACTCAAGGCACATCCTTCCTAGAACTCAATGTGTGTAGTGTGAATTAGTCAAAACGGTTCGAGTATCATCAAAGTAATTCCTAGATTGCCTCTTCGGAATCAACGCTTCAACTTCAAAATCTTGCGGAAATATCTCTCTCAAACGAACTCTCGAGATTAGGGTAAGTGTATTGCTCTTGTGTGTGAGGAGGTGAGTAAATGTAAGGAAGTTCAAACGTCACACACACACATAAGAAAGAACGAACAATAAGAAAGAAAAATGATCTCATGAAAGAATGTTAATCACTATAGTGAGAACGTCGAGTTATTCACCACGTTGACTTTCATTTGCCCGAACACCCTTGGGGAACATATGGATGATAATGGGTGAGGGGAAAATAAAATGGGAAGGATGGTATGAGGTGTGGTATGATGGATGTGTGATGTATGGATGTGGTATGTAGGATATAATGGTGATATGAATGATGATATATGAATGGATATGATTGAAGAGTGTTTTATACTTTAGGCATAAATGTCTTTATTACAAAAGAACTACTAACTACAAACTCTCTTTCTTTTCTTTTCTCTTTTATTTTTTTTTCGAATTTTCTTTTCTTTTTCTCTCTTTTTTCTTCTATTTTTGCTATTTTTATGTTTTTTTTTCTCTCTCTTTTCAAACCAACACTGAAGACATTTAACATTTAAAATCACACTCTTTTATTTGAAAATGAAAGATGATGTGTTAATGTGGTGGGGAATGTGTATGGATGATGAGGAGAATAAATAGGAATATGGAAGAATATAGGAATGTAATGGGGATGATATATGGAAAAGTGGAAGGTGTATGTATGAAAATTTAGTATTCGGGACAAATTTTAAGACACGAGTTTCTTACAACTCGAAAGTGATGGCATTCTCAGTGATCAAGCCAAATTTAATTAAGGATAATGAGATCATACAACAATTAACCTGCGGACCCAAAAGAAGTTGAATCAACTTGTGACTCGGAGATTGCGTAAAACTCTCTGAAAGGGTGAAAGGCACAAATCTCACAAGCTAAAGTCTCTACTAGTGATCCTTAAGGTTCTCTTTAGAATTATAGTACTCCTTAACTCTAAATCGTATTGACGTGATAAGTGCGCAAAATTTGTCGAGTCTAGGAATTCATGGTGCAACATGCCTTGTTATGTATTACATAAGCTATTTATAAAAAATATTCTCTAGCTTGATTCCTAGACTTTTGAAAGATGGATGATTGAAAATTTACATCAATGATCTAGATGAAAGAAACTACATGAAAATTTAAAAATTAGGTTCGAAACTCAAAATTTTTCAAAAGAGGCACGATTTTGAAAAAATTCACCACCCCCAAACAAAAAGGAACATCGTCCTTGATGTTAGGTAAAATGATTTTTAAAATTAAGAGCATAAGGTAGGAAAGAGAGTACCAGAATGAACCGCTAATGAAGTGGAAATGTGAAGCCAAGAATAAACCAGAATAACAAGTGAGAAAAAAAAATGTGTACAAGTCTATAAGCATGATAAAGCATAGGGTGATGTGAAAAACCACCCCCAAACAGGATGAGAGTAGTACAAGAAACGCAGGCTGCCTCCCGGTAGCGCTAAGTTTAACGTCTTTAGCCAGACCGATGGGAACTCACCCAAAAAGATATGATAAATGAGGAGAGAATGGGGTGGCAGAAAATTCGGGGGATAAGAATAACCCCCAAACAAGACTGAACGGTCAGTCTTCATAAATGGGGTCAACAAGGTCAATCTGTTCTATGTGAGTGGAGCCCAGCTCCAAGAAGGCCTTCAAGCGTTGACCATTGACCTGAAAGAGGCTACCATCCTTGGGATTTTGCGCGGTGATGGCACCATAAGGGGTAACTGACTCAACATTGAAGGGTCCAGACCACCTGGTTTTCAATTTCCCGAGAAAGAGATGCAACCGAGAATTATACAACAGAACTTTTTGACCAGGGTGGAATTTTTTACGCATGATGCTTTGGTCATAGATCCACTTCATCTTGTCCTTATACTTTTTGGACAAATCATATGCATCATTTCTCATTTCCTCCAATTCATTAAGTTGCAGCTTCCAATGTACACCCGCCTCATCAATATCGAAATTAAGGGCTTTGACGACCCAATAAGCATGATGTTCAAGCTCGACAGGAAGGTGGCAAGGCTTGTCGAAGACCAAACAATAAGGAGACATGCCAATTGGAGTCTTGTAAGAAGTAAGGTATGCCCACAATGCGTCGTTCAAGCGTAAGGACCAATCTTTCCTATTAGGATTGACGGTTTTTCAAGAATTTGCTTGATATCGTGGTTGGAGACCTCAACTTGACCACTAGTCTGTGGGTGGTACGAGAGACCAACATTGTGGGTAACACCATACTTTTTGACACGGTGTTCAAAGAATAGATTACAAAAATGTTTACCCCCATCATTAATGATAGCTTTGGGGGTTCCAAAACGCGTGAAGACATGCTCTTTGAGAAATTAGACCACAAATCGATGGCCATTAGTGCGGTAGGCAATTGCTTCGATCCACTTGAAAACATAGTCAACAGTAACTAGAATATACTGAAAACCATGAGAGGAGGGAAATGGCCTCATGAAATCGATACCCCACACATCAAAAATTTCAATAATGAGGATGGGTGTCAGAGGCATCATATGACGATGAGAGAGATGCCCAGAGTGTTGGCAATTGGAACATGCCTGGAAATATTGATGGGCATCGCAAAAAAGAGTAGGCCAATCGAAACCACTTTGCAAAATTTTGGCAACAGTTTTCTTGGAACCAAAGTGGCCTCCACAAGCACTATTGTGACAGAAGGACAGAATACTGAGTTGGTCACACTCGGGAACACAACGATGAATGACTTGATCGGGGAAATACTTGTAGAGAAACGGGTCATCCCAACAGTAAAACTTCATATTCGCCATGAATTTGGATCGATCATATTTCGACCAATGACTAGGAAGTTGATCGGTTATAAGAAAATTGACAATATCAGCATACCAAGGCGAAGTGGAGATAGAAAATAGTTGTTCATCGGGAAATGACTCAGAAATGGGGATATGATCACAGTCAGATGTGACAGTAATGCGAGAGAGGTGGTTAGCAACAACATTTTCACAACCTTTCTTATCGCGAATTTCAAGGTTAAACTCTTGGAGTAAGACGAGCAACTTGAGAGGTTAGCTTATCAGTTCCACAAGTAGCCCAGAGAATTTTGGATGGCTGGGTATAACGAAGCTCTGTACCATCTTGATGCTCGGTTGCAGCAGTCAAATAATAAGGGATATAAGGAGGGGTGGTTGAATGCCTTGTGTGTGCTAAAATTTGAGTAGGGCCACTACTTATGGGATTATTATGATCCTGGAGTGCTCGATTTTCCCGTGCCTCCTTTTAAGCTTGATATTAGTTGGATTCCTGCTCGTGCAATTCCTCAATGCTTGATTTCCAAGTATCTCGGCGATTACAGTCTTCATGCAAACTTTGAGATATCTCGCCCAGAGCACTTGCTTGATCGGCCCTCCGTAATGAATGTACGAATACTACGAGATGTAAACTTTATAAATTCTCCTTATGCATTAGATGATCCTCCAGCCGAGGTAGAGCCTGTTTCAAAAGCAGAGGGGAAGAAACCCATACAATAGGATATTCTTATGTAATGAATCAGACTTTTCACATCATATGTAATTTTACTTGATTTAAATGAAGAAATTTGTAGTCTTTTGCCATTTCATTTTCTTCTGAAATAATTTGTAGAATGTCCTTGCTTGTTGGTTGGTAAATATATATGTATATACTATACTTATCCCATTTGTTGTTTGATTATAGTGACTTGTCACTCTTTGGGCCTAAGCAATGGAATGATTTGCATCCCATGTTCCTGCTTAGTTGTAGTAATCTCGTATGGATTACCTTATTGCCTAGACAGTGGATGCCCCGAGAGGTCATCCAGCTTCTTGCCTAGTTTGGTACCAACCAACCGGAGTTGGTGGTTATTGATTTACCGACCAATAGGAGTTGGTGGTATTTGATTTGCCGACCAACCGGAGTTGGTGGTATTTGATTTGCCTACCAACCGGAGTTGGTGATGTTAAGTTCCCAACCAACCGGAGTTAGTGGTAATTGAATTTCCGACCAACTGGAGTTGGTGATATTAAGTTCCCAACCAATCGGAGCTGGTGGTAATTGAATTGCCGACCAATCGGAGTTCGTGGTATAAAGTTCCCGACTAACCGGAGTTGTTGGTAATTGAATTGCCGACCAACCGGAGTTGGTGGTATTAAGTTCTCGACCAACCGGTGTTGGTGGTAATTGAATTGCCAACCAACCGGAGTTGGTGGTAATTAAATTGCTGACCAACTGGAGTTGGTGGTATTAAGTTCCCGACCAACCGGAGTTGGTGGTATGTTGCTTTGAATTTGGATTTGTGTAGTGTGTAGAACTAATATTCCAAAAAAATTTCAACAAAGAAAGAAAATGGGTGAAACATCAGTTTATTCATATTGAAGAAACTGCATTACATAGGAATTTCAATTACTGATAATACTTGCGTAGATGCTCTGCATTCCATGCATTCTTGAATTCTTCTCCTTCCAAAGTTTCATTCCTATATGTCCCTAGACGAACAACTTCTGTTATTTTGTAGAGTCTATGCTAGTTGCTTCCAGTTTGTTATGCTTTTGGATCACTTTCTTCAGCACATAATCCCCTTCCTTCAAACCACACTTCTTCACTCTTTTGTTATAGAACAGAGTTGTTCGTTGTTGATATGTTGCATTCCTGATTACTGCTTCTTCCCTAACTTCTTTGAGCATATTCAAGTCTAATCTTCTCATCAAGTCACTGACAAGAGAATTGAAATTAAGCACCCTATGCAAGGGTAGACCCAATTCAGCAGGTATGATAGCCTCACTCCCAAATGCCAGCATATATGGAGACTCTCCTGTCGCTATTGGTACGATAAGCCCACAGCATAGAATGCGGCTCGTTAATCCAATTTCTCTTTGCATCATCTAGTCGTTTTTTCAAACCATTTAGTAGCGTTCTGTTTATGACTTCAGTTTGCCCATTGCTTTGGGGATGGCCAGGTGCAGAGTGGATCTTAAGTATATTGGATTGATGACAATATGCAACAAACTCCTTCTTATCAAACTGGGTTCCATGGTCAGTAATGAATGCATGTGGGAGACCATATTTGCAGATAAAATTCTTCCAAATAAATTGATAGACTTTATCGTATGTCATATCAATGAGAGGCTCAACTTCCACCCATTTGGTAAAGTAATCCACATAAACCACGCGGTATTTGAATCTTCCCTTGGTCATTGGAAGTGGTCCTACCAAGTCTATCCCACACATGACGAATGGCCAAGGGGACGTTATGGGTGTTAAAAATGCTTGGGGAGTTCTTCGAATGGAAGAGAAGCGTTGACATTCATCGCACTTCTTAGCATAAGCTACGCAATTAGCTCTCATCATTGGCTAGTAATACCCCTGCGTTGTTATTCTCTGCAAAAGAGTTAGACCTTCTACATGGGCTCCACAAGACCCTTCATGAACATCTTCGATCAAATCTTTCACTTTGAAGGGATGGACACATCTTTGTAGCCCTTCTATAACTCCTCGTCTATATAAAATGCCACTAGTCAATACATAATGAGCAGCTTTAAACTTCAGTTTCTTGGTTGCGAGTTTATCAGTTGGTAAAGGCCCCTCTTCAATATAGTCCTTGATGGGATCCATCCAAGTTGGTCCCAAGTCGAGGGCAATTAAGTTCATCAATAGATCTTCGTCTATGCTCTGACCAACTAGGATTTCTATTAGGATTGTTCTTCATAGCTCGGTGTGTGTGACTGATGCTAATCGAGCTAGGGCGTCTTCTCTTTCATTCTCCAATATTGGTATTCTAATCAACTTAACTGCAATAAAACTCAATACCACCTCCATTGCTTTTGCATGATACTTGACCATTAATTCTCCTTTTGCTGCATACACCCCCAGAATTTGATTTACGATTAACTATGAATCACTGAATATAATAACCTGTTCTGCCTTCATGGTTTTGGCCAGCCTTAGGCCTAAAATCATTGCTTCATATTCGGCCTCGTTATTCGAAGCCTTAAATTGAAAGCGCATGGCATACTCCACACCAATCTCATTCGGACTGTTTAAAATAATTCCTGCTCCACTGCCTGTAGTGCATGAAGAGCCATCCACATACAAATTCCATATAGGTACTTTATTATCAAACTCTTGATCAGACAGAGTTCCTTGGTGGAATATTTGATGCTTCCTTTTTTCCTCCTTCAGTACTTCTCGCTGTTCGTTGACTATCTTCTCATGATCGTCCCTGACTGAAAGTTGGTCGGGGGTTAAATGTGGTGATCCAGTAACATCTACAGGTTTGTCTGTATTACACTTCTGTTGTTCTGGGGTATCAGAATGAGTAAACTCTACAATAAAATCTGCCACTGACGATCTAGGCTCATAAACTATATCATACTCACCAAGTTCTATTGCCCAGTACATCAATCTTCCCGATTTCTCCGATTTATGCAGAGCTTGCCTTAATGGCATATCTGTATATACAACTATAGTATGAGCTTGGAAATATGGCCTCATCCTTCTGCTTGCTTCGATCAGCGTTAGTGCCAACTTCTCCATCCTTGGATATCTGATCTCTGCTCCTCAAAAGGCCTTTCTGGTGTAATAGATTAGTTTTTGCACTCCGTCTTCCAATCTTATCAATGCCGAGCTTACTGCATTTTCTGAAACTGCCAGGTATAATTATAGTTTTTCTCCCATCACTGGTCTAGATAACAATGGAGGTGTCCCCAGATATTTTTTCAATTCTTGAAAAGCCTCCTCGCATTCATCATTCCACTTAAAAAAAATTCGGAGTGTTTTGAAGAATGGGAGGCATCTGTCAGTTGCTCGTGACACAAACCTATTAAGTGCTGCAACTCATCTTGTGAGACTTTGCACTTCCTTCTTCGTAGTTGGAGATCGTAGCTCCAACAGGGCTTTTATCTTTTCAGGGTTCGCCTCGATACCTCATTGGTTAACAATATATCTGAGAAACATGCCTTCTCGTACTTCAAATATGGATTTGGTGGGATTCAACTTCATTTAATATTTCTCTAGTTAATCAAAGGTCTGGCCTAGATCAACTAGATGATCAACAAATTTCTTGCTCCTCGTCAGCATATCGTCAACATAAACCTCCATGTTATGACTGATTTTCTCTGCAAACACCTTATTCATCAGCCGCTGATATGTTGCACCTGTATAGTCCAAAAGGCATAACATTATAGCAATAAGTTCCCCTTGGGGTGATAAAATAGGTACTTTCCATGTCCTCAGGTTTTATTTTAATCTGGTTGTAACCAGAATAAGAATCCATGAAACTTAACAATTCGTGCCCCGAGGTAACATCCACTAGCTGATCGACTCGTGGCAAAGGAAAATGATCCTTTGGGCATGCCTTATTAAGATCGGTGAAGTCTACACACATCCTCCACTTGTTATTTTTCTTCTTTACCATCACCACATTTGCTAGCCAATCAGGATATTTGACATCCTCAATAAAAAAAGGCTTTTTGTAGTTTCTCTACTTCTTCTTGTATAGCTTGGTTCTTTTCAGGACTGAACACCCTTCTTCGCTGTTTTACTGGCTTTACCTCCTTGTTCACATTGATCTCGTAGCACAGGAAATTCGGGTCTATCCCATGCATATCCTCATGACTCCATGGAAAAGTCTGTTTTCTTTGCCTTAGAAATGCTATCAATTCCTTTCTTATCGATACATCCAGTGATGCACCAATTTGAGTTGTTCATTATGGATGCTAGTCGTCCAGAATGATATTTTCGGTAGCCTCCGTGACCTGGCCCTTCACGAGTTGAGACTCGTCTTTAGGGTCTAACGTTTCAATCTCAGCATCTTCTATTTCATCCACTTGATAAGTAGTAGTCTTCTTTCTAGATTCTTCGCGTTCCTCCTATTCGGCAGATGAATAGTAGCATTCTCGAGCTACTTTCTGGTCGCCTTTCACCACTCCTACTCCAAAGATGGTTGGGAATTTTAAACATTGATGTATAGTAGATGGTAGTTCTTCGAACTTCTTTAGACCTACCCCTCCCATGATGATATTATAAGCTAATTGGACATTTTTATCCATTACGAAAAAGCGTAGTCTTTCTATTCTACAAGCAGTCCATGTACCGATAAGCCTATCCAACTTTATCATCCAAAGTGGAAAAACCTTCTCGACAGTAAAGCCAAGGAGGGGCCTATGATATGGCTCCAACTGGGCTAGCTTCAGATTCAAACTGTCAAAGCATGGATAGAACATGATATCTGCCGAGCTACCATTATCCACCAGTACTCGTGAAATCACCACTTCCTTCATTCTCATCTTGATCACCAATGGGTCATCATGAGGATATAGTACACCTGCCAGGTCGTTCTTAGAGAAACCAATGACCATTTTATCTTTATTCACCTTCCTCGAGCGATCATCTTCAGCCAGATTTATTCGCTGAATGTACGAGCAAGCTTGATCCTCATTGAGGTAAGCTTTTCTCTTCGCAGTCAGATATCCACCTCCTGCATCTCCACCTGTAATAACATTACATTCAAATGATCCAAAATGGATTAAAAATACCTCACATTCTGGCTGCCTTGGTCTTTTGGGGAGATCGGGGTCATATTGGTCATCTTCTGGTTCTTCTTCGTGACTTCTCTTTTTATCTTCTTTTGCTCGACGAGGAGACCTAGACCTTTTGCCTTCCTCGATCGCTGGTCTTTCCACCATTTTGGCGATCAACATACTTAGCCAGTTTTCCTCGTCTGATGAGTGCTTCAACTTCATTCTGGAAAGCTATGCAACTTTTGGTCGTGTGACCATGGTCTTTATAGAACTCATAATATTTAGACTTATTCCTCTTGTTAGGATCTGCCTTCATTTTTTCTGGCCAGTTTATCTCCTCACTGTTCTTGATTTCTTCCAAAATGTGGTTTGTATCTACCTTCAAAGGAGTATAAGTTCCACATTTCTTTAACTGTTCCAGTGCTTGCTTTGCTTTCGACTGCCTATTGCCACCATTATTCTTCTGATCCTTCTTCTCAGTCTTGTCATCCTTGACCTTGTTCTCCTTAGTGTCTGTTTTCTTCTTCGCATCCATAGCTTCCTCAGCGTTCATAATCTTGGCTGCCTTTGCCATTAGTTATGCCATGGTCCTAGGTGGATCTTTCGCTAGAGTATAGTACAACTTGTCTGGTAGCAGTCCACTCATCAGATCAGTAATTGCTATTTTCTCCTCGTAATCAATAACTTCAAGTTTCTCGTTATTGAAACGAGTAATATAGTCCCTGGTGCTTTCACCTGCATTCTGTCTAACACTTAGCAAGTGTGCTACTCTTTTGACTGGTTTCGCTCCAAAATAGAAGTTCCCTATAAAGAGCTCTGCCAGTTGAAGGAAAGTCGCAATCTTCCCCCGAGGAAGGTTGTTGTACCATATCTGAGCTGATCCGGTAAGAGTTCCTGAAAATGCCCTGCATCTCATCTCGTCTGGGACTGCATAGATGTCGACAGCATCTTGGTATTGTTCTATATGAAGGACAGGGTTAGTCTTTCCATCATACTTAGGCGTCACCACAGGAGATTTGAATTTTGATGGTGTGGGAAAATCCATAATTGCCTGTACGAATGGTGTCCCTTAGATAAAAATTCTTTGTAGAGGATTCTTGGACTTAACCATTTCTCGTAATCTGTCCTCCAACCTTTGAATAGAACCTTTCCATTCATCGTTTCCCACCTCGGCCCTATTTATTTGAGCGACTGATCACACTGAGTTTTCCTCTTGGGATTTTTCATTACGGGCTGTTGGTCGTGATTCGGAAGATCCTTCTCTTAGATCGGATGGCCGTTGAGAGTTCCCCGACGCAATCATAGGAGGACTTCTATTCCTCCTAGGGCCCAAACGATCAAAAGGAGAGACTCTACTCAAACTTTCTAGAGCACTAGTCCTTTCTGGAGATAGAGTGACATTTCGTTGAGAATCTGTAGCTCGTACTGAGGAAGTCCGACCAGGTTGATAAGAAGGATCATTATATCTCTCAGTACGATATGATTCGGTATGTCTAGATCGAGATTACTATGGGAATAGGGTTCGCCTAGTTCGAGAATAGGGTAAACGGGTAGTTCTCTCAACAATTTGGTATCCTGATTAGGCCGGTACTCCACCTTGAACAGTTTGTATAAGTTGAGCATGGTTTCTTGCATGACCGTTTGGCCTTGAGCTAAATTAGCCATTATGCCAGCCATATCTGGAATATTTGGGCGAATAGATGGATTTGGAGGGATCCCAGCTTTTCGATTACTGGATTCCGGATTATCAGCCATTGATAATGAATTATTTTGGTGAGATAATGAATTATTTTGGTGAAAAACGCTAAGTACTGTCGTTTCCCACAAACGACGCCAAATCTGTTGATGTAAAAAACTAGATTCGATCTAATTATTTTAATCACATATAAAAATGAATAAATAAATATAAGACAATGGATTTTTAAAGTGGTTCAGCCTTAGGATAATGGCCTACGTCCACTATTTTTGTATTGCTGACTGTTTGCCTGGAATTCTCGATAATTGGTTTACCAAGAGATCCAGAGTCCTCCTCTAATGAGGAGGTTAAAATGTATTTATAGCCTTGAGGTTGTACATGTGAAAGGACAATGCGCTGTTATATAGTAGACATATACATCTGTATGATAATAATGAGTATTTAATGCGCAGTTGTCTTTTTTATTCTCTTGATTTGGATGCTCTGCACGCTAAGTAGCTCGGACCGCTTAAGTTGCTCAGTACGCTTGAGTTACTTGGTACGCTTGAGTTCCTCAGAGCTATGAGTTGCTCAGGGCGCCTAGGATGCTTGGTATGTTTAAGTTTCTCGGAATGTATGTGTATTTGACACGTGGTTGACACGTGTCTTCAGGTGATTGGTCCATGTCACCAGATAAAATTTGGTATCAACAACTTGTATAAAATACCTACTAATTTTAAGAGAAATACATGAAACTCGATGCACTATATAGAAGGTGTCAGTAGCAATGATATGAGATAAATCAACTTAATTTAAATCGCACAAGATGATAAAATCCTCTAAATTACGGGGATAAATATGAAGAATTTATGCCTAATCAAACATCTAAGCCGAGAAACTCCCCCATCTCTTCTTCATCAAGCTCTTCATGACTAGCCCCAAAAAATTGACTACTTCTCTAAAAAAGTTCACTTTCAGCAGCAACCATGCTAGACTTTCTGGATTTAAACAAAAATGGATATGATATTATAGAAGTGGGGACATAAAAAGGATTCGCTAAACAGTACAAAAATCATCACTGAAGAAAAGTGAAATTTTATGGAAACCGTGAAGTGTATTATAAGTAAAGAAATGGATGAACTACATCCACAAGTCATAAAGAAAAAATAAAAGGAGTCCTATCTATTACACCTTCACCTTCTCCTAGTTCACCTCCTTCTCTAGTCGTGTAACCACAACCATCTTCTCCCGAGGTACTGAGGATTCTGCGAACCCTCTTTATTATCAACTTCCTCCTTAATTTGTGGAGGATAACTTGGATTGTGCTGAAGGAAGAGTTCAGAACCAGCAGCAGTGTCGACCTGGGTTAGGGTTGCATCCCAGCCTTCCTTCAAGCAGAGATTATTCAAATACTCCACTTGAATGGTAGCAGTGTAGAATGCCTTATCCTAACCTAGGGTATAAGCATCCTCCTTATCCTTTTTGGACTTGGCTTTCAACTTTGACACTTAGACGTTGTCCTCCTCCTCAACCTTCTCAGCCGCATTCATAACCTTCTCAACCTGGTCGACTTTCTTCGGAGTACCTCCCGCAGCTTTCTAAGCATTGGCATTCCTATTCTCCATCTCCTTGATGGTATCTTCCATCTTTTTATTATCATCCTCATGAGACTTTTTGATAGCCTCCAAAGATTCGCCCATTCCTTTGAAAGATGCCTCCACATCTATAGAGGACCCTCTTAGCTGGTCATCCCTCCTCTTTAATTGGTCGTAGTCATCCAAGAACTGCAAAAATCACCATTAATCAACATTAGTAGGAAATAATAGTGACATCTGGCAACAGGGAAATGTTAAGTGACATTTACCAGAGCCAAATTATGGTTGACACGCTCGACCAACCTGGAACGAGGAAGAGAAGAAGTTGCAGCCTTGCCGGATGAAAGAACCCCTACTCCAATGAGTTTGAGAGAAATGCTTGTACTAAGAACAATCGATTTGACACTTCCCTCACTACACCAAACTGGGCGATTGGTCACGAATTTTGTCTGTTACCACAGGCGGTGGGTCACGGATTTGGTCCGTGACCATCCGTGACCAAATTCAGTGGTCACGACCCATATGTCTTACCACAGCATTGATCACAGACCTCAGGGGTCACGAAATATAGTCGTGGACACTAAACATGACCCCATTTCACACCTGGTCACAGCCATGGGCCGTGACCCACCCTTTAATTTACACGAATGTTCATGCAGTGGGTCACAGCTCAATGCCGTGACCAACCTTTAGATGTATGAAAATTGTGATAGATATTGTCATGATCATGGACTATAACCCATTCTTTCATGTTATCATATGACGCCATTTATGAGTAATAAAAAAATATGGCTGGTCACGGGCTATGTCAGTGACAATTTTTAAATATATTGAAAAAAATTTGAGCAGAATTTTATTTATTTTCTGGACATTCTAAAACCTACGTAATGTAAACCCCACACGACCATAATGCTAAACAATAAAATATAAAAGCCCGTGTGGTAGTGGGACCCTCGGTTTGAGATCACAATGATATTCTAAAATTTGGGTTGTGTTCTCAAACTGCGTTAACAAGGTTTGTGTTGTGTCAGGACTACATACCCGAAATATATAATGTATAGCTTCATCCCAGCATTACAGTAGGGAAAACAGAATACGATTGAACAAGTACTCTTGCTGGAGATGAACTCCACGATTTACAAGGTAGTTAAATTGTTCGATCTTCTTATTCCCATAGCAATAAATTGGATTACCCACTGAATGAGGCTCATTAATGAAAAGAGGTACAAGTGCGGTCCAATTGCAACCTTTCACACTCTTATTGCTATTTATTATCACTGTGACTCATTTTTGCTGAGAAAAATGAACGATGGCATGAATATTATTCCTATAAATAATGGATCTACTGAATCATTAACTAGTTATTATGTATGAGGGCGTGAATCCCGTTCACACATACACACAAAAATACACACATACACACAAAAATACACACACAAATCGGGGGTCCCGTGACTACGCGGTTAGTTACTGGGGGCTACATTAGCCGTTTTGTGGCCGTTTTACATAAAGATATATGAATGTGATTATGGAGTCACTTCGGGTCAAATACTCCCAAAATCGACCTCACTTTTTTACGGTCGTTACGACCCTACTTCACACAATGGTCGCGAAAATCTTTGTGACCCGACCTTTGATTTCCTTCACACGATGGTTACGTTCTCGCTCATATTAAGTCTTTGCTTTACAATGAAAATTGCCACCAATTTTATTTGAGAAGCAGAGCGTGGAATAAACTATAGTTTCATATCAAAACTTACTTTCCCTCACTTAATAAATTCGAAATCCACCATCTAAAACCAGTAATGGGAACACTTTCTATAGTTGTAAAAAGCAAGGGCACTAGTACAAAGACTGTCCGAAAAAAACTCCAAAGAAACTAGCAGAGCCACACGTAGTCTCCCACGAGTGAATCCCGTGTATGTGTGTATCTCACCGTTAATTCATTAGGTTTTGAATATCTACCTTTGTCATTTAAGCCAACAATACCTAAAATCAATCTTAACATCGACCCTAAAATTAATCCTCACAAATATTAGTCGTAAAATTAACCCTTACAAACATTAGTCATAAAATTAATCCCTTACAAACATTATCCTTAAAATTACTCCCAAATGTAGCATCAATATTAAAGAACACACTTTTTTTATATATTTTTTATATTTTAGCCTCCAACTTAACCAACATTAGTCATATATTTCTTTTTCTAGAATACACACACATATACAGTATACATATACATATACATATACATATACATATACATATACATATACATATACATATACATATACATATACATATACATATACATATACATATACATATACATATACATATACATATACACACATATACGTACACAATACACACATGTACACACACATATTCACACTAAAACACACACACGTATACACACACGTACACACATATATACACATTAAAATACACACACACATACACACACACATAGTAATACACATATATAAATGCAAATGCACAAAATATTACCTTTGAGATTGAAAGAGAGATTCATATTGAGAGCCAAAATCGCCAGACAGGAGCCGAAATCACCGGAGAGAGGGAAACTTTAGAGGGTTTAGAATTTTTTTAGGGAAATGAAAAGTTTGGTTGTGATTTAATTATAAAGACACTGGTCACGACCCTAATCCGAGACCACATGCCTTGACTCCTTTAAATTTTAACACATTAGCGTGTAAATAATACATTAGTCACGTCCCAAAGACGTGACTCCATTCCCAGTATGGTCATGGTCCAAAGCCATGACCATCTCAGTGTGTCTTTGGATTATGGTCACGGCCTTAGATCGTGACCCCATCCGAGACCACATTTGGAGGGAAACTTGGCGCCATAATGGTCACAGATGGGTCGCGACTCATATATGTGACCCACACGAGTCACGATCGTGGTTTTTGACCACATGCAAGACAATCGACGACCACCCTGAGTCATGGACTTCGTCATGCCAATTTTTGATATGGTCACGGCTCTGGGTAGTGACCAATTGGTCACGGTAATGGGCCGTGACTCCAAAATCATGACTATTCATAGGATTTGGTGTAGTGTCTAGCCCTTGTTGTCTTGACATTTCCTAGATAACTCTAGAGGGGACGCTGGATTTCTCTTTAGTCTCTTAAAATGAGGTTCCTGATTCTTCATCATAGAGGTCTTAGCCACTATGGGGTGCTTGAAACTTCAATATCAGACTCCTTCTCGACAGGAGGTGTGGACTTTGAGCCACCAAGAAGGTTAGGAATATTCCTCTTAAACATTTCCAGTGAAGAGATGTTATTTGGCACGAGAAAAAGGTCAAAGGATTCAAAAGATGAATATGTTCTCCCAGTAGAGGAATTCCTTTCTTCTTGTGGTGGGGAGTCAAATTCAGCAACCGAAGACAAAGATGTTGGGTCTTGTAAGTTGACAGGGGATAATGGAATGTGTTCAGTTGGATGAGCAAAAAAGATAGTGATTGAACTATGTTAGCCGAGCAGAACAGAGGAATAATGCATCTCTACTGGATAGACCAAACAACCTTTATATCGATAAAATTAGCCTCTAAGACACGAGGTATATATTTCTTCTTCTTCTTTTTCTCTGCCAAACAGAAAGACAAAAAATGCAGTCAATAACATAATAAGGTGAAAGATAAAAAAAAAAAGAAAATTATACATGAATGTGAAAATGCCGACCTGTTCCCTGACCCTCATGAGGGCAACATGGCCTATTATATTCCTCATCCTCAGGAAGAGGGACAAACTACCAATCTTTCACAATCAACCCACAATCCCAATAATCCTTATTGGAATCAGGAAAATTTACTAGTAATGTTATGTTAGAGAATCTTATCTTCAAGTAATAAATATTGTCATTAGTGGTCCCCCAACTATAATAATATATTAATTCCTTTATTCCTACGTTGGTCCCAAACTTCTCATTAATACGATTCACTCCATTAACTACTCTCCAATAATTATGATCTATTTGGGATGGGACCACATCGAAATGCTGATAAAATTCTAAAAAAAAGCGATTCAGAGGGAATGTCACCCCGCACTCAGCAATAAAAATAGTAGGGATCTAGTGACCCTCCTCTAATGCATTTAGGTCCCAAGCACCAGTTACCAACTTTGTTTTTACCCAATCAGGAATCCTTTGGGTAGCCTTAAACACCTATAAGGAACTCTCGTCAACAATATACACCATTTTTGATAAAGAAGAAATAAATTACAGTGAAAAAGAAACAACAACAACTCTCACAAATGGCGGAGTAAAAACTTAGGAAGGAAAAGAAGAGTTTGAAATCTAAGTTAAGATGAACAAGGAGTGAAATCATATTTGATAGGACTCACTGACGTCCCCTGAGCTACATGAAATGAAATAATTAAGTGTACCACCGCTTCATCTTTCGACGGCATGTCAGTTCCCAAGAAATAAAATGACCATTATACCCCCAGATGGTTCTCTATTTTTGCTACTATTTACAAAATTACCACTACCCAAGGAATGACATTAAGATATTTGTAAACTTCCAAAGGTCGGCAGCCGACCGGATGTTTAAAGAGAGAAAAACAAATCCTAATAAATAATACTACATCCTTTCAGCCACTACTCAATCCAATCAAGAATGAAGTATTGGGAGCTTTTATTGTAACCCAAAAAAATTATGTTAAATGGATCAATAATAATTTGACACATGTCATTATAATCAGTAAGCCTAAGTCAGTAGGTATACATGGTCGACTCTGTTATCTCTTTTGGTCGGCACACATGCCAACCACCCTTATGAATATAAACAATTAACAAGGTGAACAGCCACACGTTAGGATCTCAATAGTTACCATCCACATGCACGTGAATAAATACATAGTTATTAATTATAGTGTAAAGTTCTAAATACCTATTGTATAAAGGTATTCTACCTTTTCCTCTTCCTATTACTATAAATATCTCACTAACTTCTCTTTGCTATGGATAACTGAAAAATAGTTTACCCTAAAACCCTAGAGAGTTCTTGAGAGGTTTATAATCAAACCCTGAAACTTAATGACATTGCACCCGTGGATGTAGGCACCTTACTGGGCTGAACCACGTAAAAATCTTTGTCTCATGCTTTGACTTTCATCTCTCCTTAATTTACATCTTTTCTATATTATCTTTGGTTGATTATAATTGGTAGAACTAAGTTGAGACTCATCCTCTTCATCATACTAATTTTAGACACCATCACATATCGACCACCAACAACTTCAATCATAAACAAACAAGCAACCACCAAGAACTTCTACCACAAACAAACAAAAAACCACCAACTTCTACTATAAAATTTAACAATAATTCAACAAGATACAATAATAAAAATACTAAAGTCAATGCTTTCTTCGCTTTTTTCCTTTATCTGATGTCTTTGCCTTCTTTTCGACTAATATACTATTATGTACCCGCTTGAACTTCATCTCGCATTTTACGATGTGACATTGGGTAACCTTTTTTTACCTTCCCAACCTTTGTACGAAGAGCGGTATATAGTATTTGATAGACCTCTAGCTCTAAATACAATGATTCTCCCTGCCCAATCGAGCGATGAAGTATAGCCAACGATTCATTCAAAATAATTATCTATGATATAAGACATATATACTCAGTATATATTTATATAGTCACTTAAATTAATTTTATGAAGATAATTCAATAATCATACAAGCTTGTCTGATGAGGATGTTGAGGCTTTCTTCTTCATTCCAAGATGGCGATAAGGATGTTAAATAATTGCGTGACGAATTGACAAGAACCATTCCAAGTAACCCGACTTGCACTCCCATGAATCCTCACATACGGGTAAACATTGGTTCTTATCGAATAGTAAGTGGTCCACCCAATTATCCTAGCACCATTTTCCGAGATTGTCAAATTTTAACTTGTACCGAGTATGGGTACTCCTTCGTTCTCAACTATCAGTTTCATCGGCAGGCGTGGGATCGTATAGACATGAGAAAATTTCCATAACACCCGCTCAGGGTAATATGACTCGACGATGTCATAGAAAATCGGAAGGCCTGTATACCATTCAACCTCCTAGACTGGGTAAGTATTTCTTTTGTTCTTGTATGGATCCTATGTCACCTACATTATAAGAATATAAAATGTTAGAGTGATAGTTTGAAAAACACGTCAAACACTAACAAGAACAATATTATAATAATTACTGACATCGTCTTGAATAAGATTATCGAGTTAATCCCGTAACTAAATTAGTTGATGATTGGGATGTTTACCAACCGTACATGATTGCCATCTACATAATTGAGATTCGGCCTTATTGTATTATATATTCAAATCCCCGTGTTCAATGTGTAAATGGTCGAAATAGTGATAAGTACAACTAACTTGCTTTATGTTCACTCTAGACGCCAAGCCCAGTTATCGATATAGATGTGAAAGAACGCTAGTTCCTTGGGCCCTAGACAAGTCTTTTAAACTATAAATATATTGAATTGATATTATATGGATTGTCTTATAGGGTAGAACCCTAAAACCAGTACACCAAATATAATAATTTGGCACACCCCGATATTAAAATCTAGCATAGTTCAAAACGGTGGCTTTATGGTTACATTGTCCAATTATCAGAAAAAACTGAAGGCAAAAATCGTAAGGAAGTCACAAGATAAGGTTGGTTATAATTTGAGAAGTTCATCTTCCACATATCATAAATGAAGCCTCTGTATTAGAATATAAGGGGTCTAGGCAATCTACATTCTAAAAGAATGCTCAATTCCTTATTTTTACAACATGGGCATGTGACACCCCGCCTAATAAAATATCGGGCAATCAATCATGTACCAAATTAAAACAGGAGTCTCATATGGTTCATTCTCAGCATCACTGTCGAAAACAAAATTAATTACTCAACCTATTACACTGGCGTCAAAATTTTATTTAACAACTCTTTTTAAACAAACCATTAAATTAAAACATTCACACAGATTAAATATATAAAGCTGAAATGAAAGAAAAAATAACCGAACACTCGGTTTAACATAGTACAACCAAATCGAAAGGGCGTAAATTAAAGTGCGGTAAAAGAATAACAGAATACAATTGGGCTATCGGCCTGAATGAGACTACAATTCTTCCTATCTAGATCACAAGAATAGAAGCGTCTAAAAGAAACCTGCATGCATCCACAGTTGCTGCAGTAGACGTCTGACTCGAAGGAATTATCATCCAGGCATCCCTGTGTCTGGACACCTATATACATATATATATATATACAAAAGTGAGGAAAAATAGATAAACGGTTTAGAGCCCGAGTTGTGAAAATATTTTGCAAGTGCATAAAAGCTATATATTTAAAATATGTTTTATCTCATATTTAAATTGGTATCGCACTCCCATGAGATACCCCTCTTCCAGTAGTGTGAACCTATCGCATACCTTTTACATCCTAGTTAAACTACTCAGACCAACTAAACGATACCACCCAATCTTCAAAAATCCTAATTAACCTGAGTACTAAGGGCTAAACTTATCCCATTCCCAACACTGCACTACGTTCGTGTGTGGGGTGTCTCGCGAAGCGAAATCCAAACAAGGAACCCCCCCCCCCCCCCTCCGATACACTACTACCTAATAATGTTGTTCATCGAGATCCACTAAGCCCTCAGCACACAACGTATAACACACACACACACACACACACACACACACACACACACACACACACACACACACACACATATATATATATATATATATATATATATATATATATATATATATATTTAATTCTCAATAAAACCTATAATTCATATAAATCCGGATATACATAATATACCGGAAAGGGGATAATACCTTAACATTATTTTGACCTTAAATAATATCTCAACGAATATAATTAGACTTATTACAACCACAATCATAATAACCATCCCACCAAGCTGTAACTCGAGGATGTAGTCTCATAGTGCTTATCCGAACCCGGGTTTACTCACAAAACCACGGTAGCAAGCCAGACTCTCTCATGGCCATGGTAAAAATATACACAACGGTGGATGAGATCATATTCCCTATGCTAGTGGAGTTCACACACATCGCACTCGAACGTGGGACAAGATGACGTGGGGATATACTATCCCTGCTCCTCAAGACAGGTGATTCATCCACATCGTGCAACCTCCCCGGATCGCACTAGAGAAAATATATAATTTGGCTGTTCCAACCCTACGCCAAAGGAAAGCCCGTGGAACCAGCCTCTATGGTACAAACATCTCAATCACACACAGATATATTTATACGTAGCGTATTATATATACTATAATCCCATCGTATATAATTATCTATATATATCACTCCTCAAATGTATATAAGGTTATCATTGCCAATCTCATAATAATATTTAAGTATTCTCCTACTTAAATATCAATCCCATAAATTTTCTCTCACATAAATATTCCTCGCACCTTGATCACCTTTAGGGATTTATACACTCTTCGAATATCCCAATTCATATCCATTTAATAAGTATAATCTCAACTTACCTTTAGCCTAACCCAAATTCCATCATAGTCGCCTCGTAGGATTTACTCAATTATTGTAGACATATAATTACATTATCTACTTGCACAATTATCTATATATAATCGTTCACCGAAATACTCCCTCGACTATTATTCATCCCAAACACCCACAATTAAGCAAGTCATGGATCTCATTTCCCATGAACCCAAAGTTTACATATCGCTCAAAAATTAATTTAGAGGTCCCCACTCTATTTAGGAACCCTAAACATTTAATTCCTCAATCTATTTATTTTCCTCGAAAATAGACTTTTAGTGCCACACAATTATAGCACCCTCCTAGCCCCCCCATAAATTCCCCCAAATAGCTAGATATTAATTCCTTTAGTTGGTATTTATTTCCTCAAAGAAATAGGCTAGAAATTCGAAATTTGGGAATTTATCCCAATTAAACTAACTAAGCCGAAATTGCCAAAAATCTTGAAGGATCGATCGATCGACCCCTGGCCATCGATCGATCAGGGCAGCTTCTTCCCCGATAATCGGTTTCGGCCATTAAAGCTCCCCCAATCTTTTAACTCCTCTCATAGCCTCCTCCAACCTCAATCAACAACAAATAAACATATAAAAAAGGGTCTTAACCATCCTAAAACCCAACTCCATTCATTATTTTCAATTGATTTCTAAATTTCTCAAATTTAATAATTTTCGGGGTTTATTCGTTAAATTTTCGAAAACCCATTTTAATTCACGAAAACTCAATCCCAAAATCCTTATGGTTTGTTATTACCAACTATGATATGAGATATGCCTTCAAAAGTGTAAAGCAAGTAAACACTTGCCTCGTGGATAAAATCTGACGACCTCGAGTCGAATCCCGCGAAGTTTGTCTCGATAATCCTTTTTCTCCTCCTTCTCTTCCTTCCTTTCTTCTCCTATTTATTTTCTCTATTTTTCTTTCTCTTCTTTCCCTCTCTTGTGCCTTTTTATAGGAGAGAAAATGGGTTATCCCTTATTAAACCCCAAAATGACTCGTTTACTCAATTACGCGTCCCTATTAGTCCAAAAAAATTCGAAACCCAAACACTACTCCCAAATACTCTATTCTGACTATCTCAGCCATTCCGAAACCCACCGCGCACTCGAAATCTACATCCGAGTCACTTACCCCCAATTCACTAATTAAACTCAATACATCTTAATACGGGCGTTTTCAATTAAAATATTATCCTTTATCGCTTTACCCAAGTGCGATATGTAATTAAAACAGTCCAACTCATTCACTTAGTCTCAAAGTAAATGTAGCACACACCGGCGATAATTAAATGTTCATAAATCCCAAAATTATTATTTATAGAATTTCCCCTAATCTCCAAATTTGCCCACTTATGAAATTTAATTATCCCTAAAAGTGCAGGGTGTTACATACTCCCCCCCCCCCCCCCCCCTTACAATGGAATTTCATCCTCGAAATTTGGATATCACCTACACCACCAACCTAGGATCGCTATTTACACTATGTCCTAGTAAACCTAAGTTGAAAGGTACTAACATAATGGTCCCCTACCAAATTCCACCTATCTCAAGGCGTATACTCTAACCTACTAGCTTCACCACAAGCTTAACTAAATCCCCATATGCTACAACACTACCTCGATCGTAAGGTTGACTCTAACGTCCCATCACACCTAGTGCTTTCATAGCTGCAAGTAGAGAAAACGAGCCTATAACCACCGCTCTAACTTATTGATCCTTATCGGAGATTCGCTACTCCAGGCGTCCACTCATCTCTACTCAGACTTTGAATTTCCTTAAAAAAGGGAAACTACCTTAGCACTTGACTACTCCCGTCAGTCTTCTCGCTTATCTTGAGTGTGTTCAAACCATTGTTGCACCTATATAATTAGATTATCGTGTGCCTTCAGCGACATTCTATCCAACACACTTCAAATCCATTGATAACTGCCTCGCAGCATAACCTTCAGCTTATATAATACGCCTCTTATGCGCATACACCTTTTTGACCAGTGCCTATTTTCACCACCATTTTAAACGCCACACACGTAACACTCTCTCTAAAAACGGGGCTCACTTCCTCGGCCTGGTACTAACACATTGGTTTTCCTAACCTGAAAATTTCCAAACTTCAATCCTTATTGAGGTTAACCTACCAATATTCTAGTGGTTAACTCACAACTAACTCCTATATCGACGCCACTAGTCCTACTGGCCTTACTTTTAAATAACCCTAAGATCGGTGCATTTCCTACATACGTAGAATAAGTACTATTCTAACTATATCCCTAGTGCCCAAGACCTATATAAATTTTTGTCATTCTCTTGGTTTCATGTGTGCGACGTCTCGCAATGAGAAATTCAGACAAGGAACCCTCCTGTTACACTACTTCCTTGCATCGTCGGTCATTGAGATATAACGGCTTAAGGCACACTAGCGGGACGTACTAAATCCTACCTCGCTAACCTACTAACGTACCTCTACCACTCTACCATTCCACCTTGGAAAAATGTAAAGTCTAACTAATCGGGGTGCCTACTCTCTGCAAACGTGTTACAAGCATCACACACAAAACAATTTTTCCTTCTATTCAAGGCCTGGATATAAGCCTCAATCAATTCTCTTTTACCTTGCCTCACCCACATAATTACGGTGAGAGAACCATTTCAGTTCTTTTCCATAGCACTTCTACCTCCATAAGCATCCATCATCATACGACTCTTAGTCTATAGTGCTCTCTCTACACTAGGTGACTTGTCGTCAAAACTAACATCATTGCATCCCATAACATCGCTCCACTCCCCACATCGTTAAGGTTCATGCGTGGAGCGTCTCGCAAGATAAATCCAAACAAGGAACCCCTCATATACACTACTACTTAACTTTGTCAGCTGTGGAGGTCCGTTAATTCCAAACATTCCACCGGGAAAATCCTATCCCACCAATAAACAAAAATGTGGTCTTAACTCCTATTTCCTTGCAGGAGACACACCACCAAGCGCTTGTACTAGCACTAAGTGCTTAGCGCAAACAATAATGAGCTTAGACTCACAACTCTACTATAAATCTTGCACCTTAAATCATATCTACAAGGTATCCACGCACTCGAATCACGATAATGAAACATCTGCTTACCGAAGTTCCATCTACTCATATAATAAAGGCGGACTCAACCTGTATCCAGGTGAGATATCACAACAATAACCTGTTCCACCCTAGAACCGCGGACACGATAGTCTTGCAATAATTAGCCTACTATCGCTACGATCAAGAAAGAACATATTATGCTCAAAACAATACCATACTCGTATATTACATACCAGACGAGCAGTGCAAACCAAATATAAGATCGACTTGCCAACACTCGTCTTCATAACGAATGAAGAAAATTGAGCCCCGCTACCATGGAAAACATATAGACATACACTATATAGGGTTATCGATACTACCAATAAACTCGAATCACACACGAATCTAGGGCTAACGAAATACTGCGACTCTATCTAGTCACACAAGATGTACCTCCTTCCTCCAAGGCAAAACTCGTAACAACATTCTTGCCAATTGCCCTGGCTACTCTAAATGGTTCTCGGACATGGTATACTTTCCGTAACTGAACCAAAAACTAATTTAATTAATTCCCCCTCTCGGCACCCTACTCTTGTCCTTTAACTCCTACTAGGCAAGGACTAACCGTGTGGTTCTATACTCCATATTGCAACATTTCCCATCTCTAGTCACCCTGACCATGTTAAGGTTATCAGTATCTTGGACTCTACAGCCCCGATCCTGACAATCGCCTTCATAGTCCCCTTAACTTCTTTGTCAAAAGGAAACTCCACTACCGGCCTCAACAACCCTATTTCAATGAATTTCTCGGGTGGATGTCCACCAATGGGGTCCACGAACACACACATTCTTCATAAGTGTTAGTATCACTTACTAGTGAACTTATCCTTCCTCAGAATGACTCTCCCTTCATTTTGCCTACCTTTATTCGGTACAAGGTTCACTATTACATATCTCTTTATTCATTGTCGACTTGTAACCGATCTTTAGGTGAATAAGTTAGGAACTACATTCTCTTCATTCCTGATAAACCAAAGGAACTTACGGTTAAAACCATCCGTGAGATTCCTCTATAAACAAAACATTATGCTCCCTCAAATATGGTGACCACCATTCCCACATTGCTCCTACGAATGAAAATTTTTCCTCAAATTTTCACATAGGGGTATTTTCATACCCTGCTCTAAGCCAAAGCTTTTGAGCCTTCCACTTCCAATGATTAATACTACACTACCTCCGCATGACTTAGCTTCATCATATGGTCCTTATCAAAGACCTTTTTAACCTTTTCCCAATTTGACTTCACTGGGTAATTCAAGTTTAGCACCACTCTCTACTACAACAGTGTGTGGATAATTACAACTACTATACTTTAGTAGTCATCGAAGCAATTCTTGACAATGCCACAAAGGGAGTGACCTCGACTGAGGCCTTCGCCCCCGATTTCAACTTACAGCTCCAACTAAGCCCCACCTCCTGCTGCCCTCATCACAGCCTTCTCTGGTCGCTTTTTCTCGATTAGCACACAAACCCTAAATGAGGGCGCAAAAGATTTACTATAATCTTATATATTGGAAGGAGAATGAAATTTCACAAGAGGAATCAACAATCCTAATCATAAGGCTCTATATCAAATCGAGAGAAATGCTGAAAGCGTAGTACGTCCGTACAGATCCCTAGGGACACTAGAACCTGATACTCTAAAACCATATGTGACACCACGCCTAATAAAATACCGGGCAATCAATCCTTTACCAAATTAAAATAGAAGTCTCATATGGTTCATTCTCAGCATCATTGTCGAAAAAAAAATTAATTACTAATAACCAATTAGGCTGTCGAAAACCAAATTAATTACTAATAACCAATTAAAACATTCACACAGATTAAATATATGAAGCTGAAATGAAGTAAAAAAATACCCGAACACTCGGTTTAACATAGTACAACCAAATCGAAGGGGTGTAAATTAAAGTGCGGTAAAAGAATAACTGATTACAATTGGGTATCGGACCGAATGATACTACAATTCTTCATATCTAGATCACAAGAATAAAAGCGTTTAAAAGAAACCTGCATGCATCCACAGCTGCTGCAGTAGACGTCTGACTCGAAGGAATCATTATCCGGGCATCCATGTGTCTGACACCTATATATATATATATAGAAAAAGAGAGGAAAAATAGATAAATGAGACAGAGCCCGAGTTGCGAAAATATTGTGCAAGTGCATAAAAGCTATATATTTAAAATATGTTTGATCTCATATTTAAATTGGTATCGCACTCCCATCAGATACCCCGCATCCCTCTTCTAGTAGTGTGCACCTAGCGCATACCTTTTACATCCTAGTTAAACTACCTAGCCCAACTAAACGATACCTCCAAATCTTCAAAAATCCTAATTAACCTGAGTACTAAGGGCTAAACTTCTCCCATTCCCAACACTGCACTACATTCGAGTGTGGGGTGTCTCGCGAAACGAAATCCAAACAAGGAACCCCCTCGATACACTACTACATGTCAATGTTGTTCGTCGAGATCCACTAAGCCCTCAGCACACAACATATAACACACACACACACACACACTCACACACACACACACACATATATATAAATAAATATTTAAATATTTAATTCTCAGAACCTATAATTCATATAAATTCGAATATACATAATCTACCGGAAAGGGGATAATACCTTGACATTCTTTTCACCTTAAATAATATCTCAACGAATATACTTATACTTATTACAACCACAAGCATAATAACCATCCCACCGAGCTATAACTCCAGGATGTAGTCTCAAGTCAGACTCTCTCATGGTCATGGTAAAAATATACACAATAGTGAATGCGATCATATTCCCACTGCAAGTGGAGTTCACACACATCGCACTTGAACGCGGGACGAGATGATGTGGGGATATACTCTACCTAATCCTCAAGCTAGGGGATTCACCCACATCGCGCAACCTCCCCTGATCGCACTAGAGAAAATATATAATTTGGCTGTTCCAACCCTATGCCAAAGGAAAGGTCGTGGAACCAGCCTCTAAGGTACAAACATATCAATCATACACAGATATATTTATACGTATCGTATTATATATACTATAATCCCATCGTACATAATTATCAATATATATCACTCCTCAAATGTATATAAGGTTATCATTGCCAATCTCATAATAATATTTAAGTATTCTCCTACTTAAATACTAATCCCATGAATTTTCTCTTACATAAATATGTCTCGCACCTTGATCTCCTTTAGGTATTTATACACTCTTCATATATTCCAATTCATGACCATTTAATAAGTATACTCTCAACTTACCTTTAGCCTAACCCAAATTCCATCCTAGTCGCCTCGTAGGATTTAACTCAATTATAGTCGAAATATAATTATATTATCTAATCGCACAATTATCTATATATAATCATTCACCAAAATAGTCCCTCGAGTGTTATTCATCCCAAACACCCCTAATTAAGAAAGTCATGGATCTCATTTCCCATGAACCCAAAGTTTACATATCGCTCAAAAATTAATTTGGAGGTCCCCGCTCTATTTAGGAACCCTAAACATTTAATTCCTCAATCTTTTTATTTTCCTCGAAAATAGACTTTTCGTGCACACAATTATAGCACTCTCCTAACCCCCCATAAATTCCCCCAAATGGCTAGATATTAATTCCTTTAGTTGGTATTTATTTCCTCAACTAAATAGGCTAGAAATTTGAAATTTTGGAATTTATCCCAATTAAACTAACTAAGCCGAAATTGCCAAAAATCCGAAGGATCGATTGATCGACCCTTGACCATCGATCAGGGCAGCTTCTTCCTCGAGAAGATGTTTCGGCCATTAAAGCTCCCCCAAGCTTTTATATCATCTCCTAGTCTCCTCCAACATCAATCAACAACATATAAAAAGGGTCTTGACCATCCTAAAACCCAATTCCAACCATTAATTTCAATTGATTTCTAAATTTCTCAAATTTAATATTTTTTGGGGTTTATTCGTTAATCTTTCGAAAACCCATTTTGATTCACGAAAACCCAATCCGAAAATCTTTATGTTTTGTTATTACCAATATTATATGAGATATGCATTCAAAAGTATAAATCAACTAAACACTTACCTCATGGATAAAATCCGACGACCTCGAGTCGAATCCCGAGGAGTTTGTCCCGAAAATCCTTTTTCTCATTCTCTCTTCCTTCCTTTCTTCACCTCTTTCTTTTATCTCTTTTTATTTCTCTTATTTCCCTCTCTCGTGACTTTTTATAGGAGAGAAAAGGGTTTATCTCTTATTAAACCCAAAAATGACTCGTTTACTCAATTACGAGTCCCTATTAGTCCAAAAATTCCCGAAAGCAAAACACTACTCTCGGATACTCTGTTCTGACTATCTCGTCCATTCTGAAACCAACAACGCACTCGAAATCACTATCCGAGTCACCTACCCGTAATTCACTAATTAAACCCAATACATCTTAATACGGGTTTTTCCAATTAAAATATTATCCTTTGTCACTTTACCCAAGTGCGACATGTAATTAAAACAGTCGAACTCATTTACTTAGTCTCAAAGTAAATGTAACACACACCGACGATAATCAAATGTTCATAAATCCCAAAATTACCATTCACATAATTTCCCCTAATCTCCAAATTTCGCCCACTTAGGAAATTTAATTATCCCTAAAAGTACAGGGTGTTACAGGGCAACTTTATTTGCATCATTGAACATAAAGTGGAGTCTGATATCAACTATTAGAAAATTTTCAATTCAATTGGTATGTCTTGTCTTTTCTTTAATCAAAGAGATAATTTAATTTCTAGTTTATGGATTATTTATGCTAATAGATTGGTTTCTCTTTCTGTTATCATGAATTCTTTTGAACAAATCACTTTCAAGAATATAGCATAAGGAACCCCTTTTATAAACCCTATGGTGTGTGCATGAATTGACTCACTTACAAGAAGAATTCTATAAGAGAAATTTGATGATCTAAATAGTTCCATTCAATTACAATGGATGTGTCACACCCAGCCTAATTTGGGCGTCAACCATCTCTAAAACCAAGCCGGACGTGAACTAAATAAAATATCATTCTTAGCATGAGAGAGATGTGAGACATAAATAAATCAATCCACAAGATAATTAATCGAATTAATACCAAATGATAATCACAACTGAGCGATAAAATATCCATCTCCATGCTAAACAAATAGTAAATCCAACCTCTAATAATATGAAACTCAATTATCTCCAATAGAATCCAGTGAAATAACATAATAAAACCCATAACAACTTTCGAACCGAATGGCCCAATCGAAACCATAAATTGTCTCTCTAACAACTTTCGAATCGAATGGCCCAATCAAAACCATAAACCGTGTCTCAAAGTAAATACGAAGGAATGGAAAACCAAACTAAATCAATACACATAGGGTAAAGAAACTCCAAGTGCACTTCCACGCAAATCTTCAAATAATTCTATGCAGCTTCTCCAAATACTATTTCCTGAAAAGTTAGTCAACGCATGAGGTTAGGGCCCCGAGCATGAATACACACTACTCCCCTCAAATAGGGTCTGTGAACCCAGACATTAGCATTATAGGCAATAAATAATAGAATATTTTAATTTAAGACGAGATAGTTAATCGCAATAATAAAGATTCACTACCTACTCGATAATTCTTGTTCCAAAAATCTACACTAATATTATTTTAAAATATTCAGCAATCCAAAATTGTTAATTTAATTAAATTAACCACATGAATGGTTCTTCACACTTTATTATTAGGTATGGTGGTCCTCCCGCCTCGGCTGGTTCTCCCACCAAAATATATTATTAGCGCGGTCTTCTTGTCACGGGTGATTTCTCCACCAAAAATGCACATCCCCTTGTCAAAACGACCAATGATCCGTTTAAACAGTCGATCCCGTAATTTGACAAGGTTTCACACACGACAGGACATAAAATAGGAGTCTCATATGGTTCATTCTCAGCATCACTGTTTAACCAACTCTTTTTAAACAAACCATTCAATTAAAACATTCACACAGATTAAATATATGAAGCTGAAATGAAGTAAAAAATAACCGAACACTCGGTTTAACATAGTACAACCAAATCGAAGGGGTGTAAATTAAAGTACGGTAAAAGAATAACTGATTACAATTGGGCTATCGGACCGAATGATACTACAATTCTTCATATCTAGATCACAAGAATAAAAGCGTTTAAAAGAAACCTGCATGCATCCACAGCTGCTGCAGCAGACGTCTGACTCGAAGGAATCATTATCCGGGCATCCATGTGTCTAGACACCTATATATATATATATATATATATATATATATATATATATATATATATATATATATATATATATATATATATAGAAAAAGAGAGGAAAAATAGATAAATGAGTCAGAGCCCGAGTTGTGAAAATATTTTGCAAGTGCATAAAAGCTATATATTTAAAATATGTTTGATCTCAAATTTAAATTGGTATCGCTCTCCCATGAGATACCCCGCATCCCTCTTCTAGTAGTGTGCACCTAGCGCATACCTTTTACATCCTAGTTAAACTACCTAGCCCAACTAAACGATACCTCCCAATCTTCAAAAATCTTAATTAACCTGAGTACTAAGGGCTAAACTTCTCCCATTCCCAACACTGCACTACATTCGAGCGTGGGGTGTCTCGCGAAGCGAAATCCAAACAAGGAACCCCCTCGATACACTACTACATGGCAATGTTGTTCGTCGAGATCCACTATGCCCTCAGCACACAACATATAACACACACACACACACACACACACACACACTCACACATACACACACACACTCACACACACACACACACACACACACACATATATATAAATAAATATTTAAATATTTAATTCTCAGAACCTATAATTCATATAAATTCGAATATACATAATCTACCGGAAAGGGGATAATACCTTGACATTCTTTTCACCTTAAATAATATCTCAACGAATATACTTATACTTATTACAACCACAAGCATAATAACCATCCCACCGAGCTATAACTCCAGGATGTAGTCTCAAGTCAGACTCTCTCATGGTCATGGTAAAAATATACACAATAGTGAATGCGATCATATTCCCACTGCAAGTGGAGTTCACACACATCGCACTTGAACGCGGGACGAGATGATGTGGGGATATAATCTACCTAATCCTGAAGCTAGGGGATTCACCCACATCGCGCAACCTCCCCTGATCGCACTAGAGAAAATATATAATTTGGCTGTTCCAACCCTATGCCAAAGGAAAGGCCGTGGAACCAGCCTCTAAGGTACAAACATATCAATCATACACAGATATATTTATACGTATCGTATTATATATACTATAATCCCATCGTACATAATTATCAATATATATCACTCCTCAAATGTATATAAGGTTATCATTGCCAATCTCATAATAATATTTAAGTATTCTCCTACTTATATACTAATCCCATGAATTTTCTCTTACATAAATATGTCTCGCACCTTGATCTCCTTTAGGTATTTATACACTCTTCATATATTCCAATTCATGACCATTTAATAAGTATACTCTCAACTTACCTTTAGCCTAACCCAAATTCCATCCTAGTCGCCTCGTAGGATTTAACTCAATTATAGTCGAAATATAATTATATTATCTAATCGCACAATTATCTATATATAATCATTCGCCGAAATAGTCCCTCGAGTGTTATTCATCCCAAACACCCCTAATTAAGAAAGTCATGGATCTCATTTCCCATGAACCCAAAGTTTACATATCGCTCAAAAATTAATTTGGAGGTCCCCGCTCTATTTAGGAACCCTAAACATTTAATTCCTCAATCTTTTTATTTTCCTCGAAAATAGACTTTTCGTGCCATACAATTATAGCACTCTCCTAACCCCCCATAAATTCCCCCAAATGGCTAGATATTAATTCCTTTAGTTGGTATTTATTTCCTCAACTAAATAGGCTAGAAATTTGAAATTTTGGAATTTATCCCAATTAAACTAACTAAGCCGAAATTGCCAAAAATCCGAAGGATCGATTGATCGACCCTTGACCATCGATCAGGGCAGCTTCTTCCTCGAGAAGATGTTTCGGCCATTAAAGCTCCCCCAAGCTTTTATATCATCTCCTAGTCTCCTCCAACATCAATCAACAACATATAAAAAGGGTCTTGACCATCCTAAAACCCAATTCCAACCATTAATTTCAATTGATTTCTAAATTTCTCAAATTTAATATTTTTTGGGGTTTATTCATTAATCTTTCGAAAACCCATTTTGATTCACGAAAACCCAATCCCAAAATCTTTATGGTTTGTTATTACCAATATTATATGAGATATGCATTCAAAAGTATAAATCAACTAAACACTTACCTCATGGATAAAATCCGACGACCTCGAGTCGAATTCCGAGGAGTTTGTCCCGAAAATCCTTTTTCTCATTCTCTCTTCCTTCCTTTCTTCTCCTCTTTCTTTTATCTCTTTTTATTTCTCTTATTTCCCTCTCTCGTGACTTTTTATAGGAGAGAAAAGGGTTTATCTCTTATTAAACCCAAAAATGACTCGTTTACTCAATTACGAGTCCCTATTAGTCCAAAAATTCCCGAAAGCAAAACACTACTCTCGGATACTCTGTTCTGACTATCTCGTCCATTCTGAAACCAACAACGCACTCGAAATCACTATCCGAGTCACCTACCCGTAATTCACTAATTAAACCCAATACATCTTAATACGGGTTTTTCCAATTAAAATATTATCCTTTGTCACTTTACCCAAGTGCGACATGTAATTAAAACAGTCGAACTCATTTACTTAGTCTCAAAGTAAATGTAACACACACCGACGATAATCAAATGTTCATAAATCCCAAAATTACCATTCACATAATTTCCCCTAATCTCCAAATTTCGCCCACTTAGGAAATTTAATTATCCCTAAAAGTACAGGGTGTTACAGGGCAACTTTATTTGCATCATTGAACATAAAGTGGAGTCTGATATCAACTATTAGAAAATTTTCAATTCAATTGGTATGTCTTGTCTTTTCTTTAATCAAAGAGATAATTTAATTTCTAGTTTATGGATTATTTATGCTAATAGATTGGTTTCTCTTTCTGTTATCATGAATTCTTTTGAACAAATCACTTTCAAGAATATAGCATAAGGAACCCCTTTTATAAACCCTATGGTGTGTGCATGAATTGACTCACTTACAAGAAGAATTCTATAAGAGAAATTTGATGATCTAAATAGTTCCATTCAATTACAATGGATGTGTCACACCCAGCCTAATTTGGGCGTCAACCATCTCTAAAACCAAGCCGGACGTGAACTAAATAAAATATCATTCTTAGCATGAGAGAGATGTGAGACATAAATAAATCAATCCACAAGATAATTAATCGAATTAATACCAAATGATAATCACAACTGAGCGATAAAATATCCATCTCCATGCTAAACAAATAGTAAATCCAACCTCTAATAATATGAAACTCAATTATCTCCAATAGAATCCAGTGAAATAACATAATAAAACCCATAACAACTTTCGAACCGAATGGCCCAATCAAAACCATAAATTGTCTCTCTAACAATTTTCGAATCGAATGGCCCAATCAAAACCATAAACCGTGTCTCAAAGTAAATACGAAGGAATGGAAAACCAAACTAAATCAATACACATAGGGTAAAGAAACTCCAAGTGCACTTCCACGCAAATCTTCAAATAATTCTATGCAGCTTCTCCAAATACTATTTCCTGAAAAGTTAGTCAACGCATGAGGTTAGGGCCCCGAGCATGAATACACACTACTCCCCTCAAATAGGGTCTGTGAACCCAGACATTAGCATTATAGGCAATAAATAATAGAATATTTTAATTTAAGACGAGATAGTTAATCGCAATAATAAAGATTCACTACCTACTCGATAATTCTTGTTCCAAAAATCTACACTAATATTATTTTAAAATATTCAGCAATCCAAGATTGTTAATTTTAATTAAATTAACCACATGAATGGTTCTTCACACTTTATTATTTGGTATGGTGGTCCTCCCGCCTCGGCTGGTTCTCCCACCAAAATATATTATTAGCGCGGTCTTCCTGTCACGGGTGATTTCTCCACCAAAAATGCACATCCCCTTGTCAAAACGACCAATGATCCGTTTAAACAGTCGATCCCGTAATTTGACAAGGTTTCACACACGACAAGACATAAAATAGGAGTCTCATATGGTTCATTCTCAGCATCACTGTTTAACCAACTCTTTTTAAACAAACCATTCAATTAAAACATTCACACAGATTAAATATATGAAGCTCAAATGAAGTAAAAAATAACCGAACACTCGGTTTAAGATAGTACAACCAAATCGAAGGGATGTACATTAAAATACGGTAAAAGAATAACTGATTACAATTGGGCTATCGGACCGAATGATACTACAATTCTTCATATCTAGATCACAAGAATAAAAGCGTTTAAAAGAAACCTGCATTCATCCACAGCTGCTGCAGCAGACGTCTGACTCGAAGGAATCATTATCCGGGCATCCATGTGTCTAGACACCTATATATATATATATATATATATATATATAGAAAAAGAGAGGAAAAATAGATAAATGAGTCAGAGCCCGAGTTGTGAAAATATTTTGCAAGTGCATAAAAGCTATATATTTAAAATATGTTTGATCTCATATTTAAATTGGTATCGCTCTCCCATGAGATACCCCGCATCCCTCTTCTAGTAGTGTGCACCTAGCGCATACCTTTTACATCCTAGTTAAACTACCTAGCCCAACTAAACGATACCTCCCAATCTTCAAAAATCCTAATTAACCTGAGTACTAAGGGCTAAACTTCTCCCATTCCCAACACTGCACTACATTCGAGCGTGGGGTGTCTCGCGAAGCGAAATCCAAACAAGGAACCCCCTCGATACACTACTACATGGCAATGTTGTTCGTCGAGATCCACTAAGCCCTCAGCACACAACATATAACACACACACACTCACACATACACACACACACTCACACACACACACACACACACACACATATATATAAATAAATATTTAAATATTTAATTCTCAGAACCTATAATTCATATAAATTCGAATATACATAATCTACCGGAAAGGGGATAATACCTTGACATTCTTTTCACCTTAAATAATATCTCAACGAATATACTTATACTTATTACAACCACAAGCATAATAACCATCCCACCGAGCTATAACTCCAGGATGTAGTCTCAAGTCAGACTCTCTCATGGTCATGGTAAAAATATACACAATAGTGAATGCGATCATATTCCCACTGCAAGTGGAGTTCACACACATCGCACTTGAACGCGGGACGAGATGATGTGGGGATATAATCTACCTAATCCTGAAGCTAGGGGATTCACCCACATCGCGCAACCTCCCCTGATCGCACTAGAGAAAATATATAATTTGGCTGTTCCAACCCTATGCCAAAGGAAAGGCCGTGGAACCAGCCTCTAAGGTACAAACATATCAATCATACACAGATATATTTATACGTATCGTATTATATATACTATAATCCCATCGTACATAATTATCAATATATATCACTCCGCAAATGTATATAAGGTTATCATTGCCAATCTCATAATAATATTTAAGTATTCTCCTACTTAAATACTAATCCCATAAATTTTCTCTTACATAAATATGTCTCGCACCTTGATCTCCTTTAGGTATTTATACACTCTTCATATATTCCAATTCATGACCATTTAATAAGTATACTCTCAACTTACCTTTAGCCTAACCCAAATTCCATTTTAGTCGCCTCGTAGGATTTAACTCAATTATAGTCGAAATATAATTATATTATATAATCATTCGCCGAAATACTCCCTCGAGTGTTATTCATCCCAAACACCCCTAATTAAGAAAGTCATGGATCTCATTTCCCATGAACCCAAAGTTTACATATCGCTCAAAAATTAATTTGGAGGTCCCCACTCTATTTAGGAACCCTAAACATTTAATTCCTCAATCTTTTTATTTTCCTCGAAAATAGACTTTTCGTGCCACACAATTATAGCACTCTCCTAGCCCCCCATAAATTCCCCCAAATGGCTAGATATTAATTCCCTTAGTTGGTATTTATTTCCTCAACTAAATAGGCTAGAAATTTGAAATTTTGGAATTTATCCCAATTAAACTAACTAAGCCGAAATTGCCAAAAATCCGAAGGATCGATTGATCGACCCTTGGCCATCGATCAGGGCAGCTTCTTCCTCGAGAAGATGTTTCGGCCATTAAAGCTCCCCCAAGCTTTTATATCATCTCCTAGTCTCCTCCAACATCAATCAACAACATATAAACATATAAAAAGGGTCTTGACCATCCTAAAACCCAATTCCAACCATTAATTTCAATTGATTTCTAAATTTCTCAAATTTAATATTTTTTGGGGTTTATTCGTTCATCTTTCGAAAACCCATTTTGATTCACGAAAACCCAATCCCAAAATCTTTATGGTTTGTTATTACCAATATTATATGAGATATGCATTCAAAAGTATAAATCAACTAAACACTTACCTCATGGATAAAATCCGACGACCTCGAGTCGAATCCCGAGGAGTTTGTCCCGAAAATCCTTTTTCTCATTCTCTCTTCCTTCCTTTCTTCTCCTCTTTCTTTTATCTCTTTTTATTTCTCTTATTTCCCTCTCTCGTGACTTTTTATAGGAGAGAAAAGGGTTTATCTCTTATTAAACCCAAAAATGACTCGTTTACTCAATTACGAGTCCCTAATAGTCCAAAAATTCTCGAAAGCAAAACACTACTCTCGGATACTCTATTCTGACTATCTCATCCATTCTTAAACCAACAACGCACTCGAAATCTCTATCCGAGTCACCTACCCATAATTCACTAATTAAACCCAATACATATTAATACGGGTTTTTCCAATTAAAATATTATCCTTTATCACTTTACCCAAGTGCGACATGTAATTAAAACAGTCGAACTCATTTACTTAGTCTCAAAGTAAATGTAACACACACCGACGATAATCAAATGTTCATAAATCCCAAAATTACCATTCACATAATTTCCCCTAATCTCCAAATTTCGCCCACTTAGGAAATTTAATTAAATTCAAAATTACCATTCACATAATTTCCCCTAATCTCCAAATTTCCCCTAACATTTTAAGTTCCCAAAAATAATTAAATTCAAAATTTTATTTTACTCCAAAAAAATCCGAATTAATCAAATTAAATATGATATAAACTAAGGGGTGTTACATACTTCCCCACTAGCACAAGAATTTCGTCCTCAAAATTCAACGAATCGTAAATGCACAAAATAAAATTAAGGCTCACATATGCCTACCCATACAGTGCTATGATTAGGTGCCCATACACCCAATCATACCCGCACGTAATCCCACAGTAAAAAATACAGGAGATATAACACCTATATATACATAAATATGAAAATAACGGCGTACCACGCACTCTCGTAAATCACCACTCGCTTATATTACCAATAATCTACGTAACACATAAATTCTCAAATCAAATCACATCGCTGCATCGATGTCGGACATACCCAAAATTTATAATAACGGTCTTTCAAATAATTAACGTATCCAAAATAAATTTTAAGGATCCTTGCATCAACCTTAATAATTCAAAACTCAATGCCTAAAATGTCCTTAAGAGAAAACTCCATATGTCCAAGAAATACATCTAACATGTATGCTAGACCCTCTACCTTAAGGAGTACAAATTAATAAAGGGAATCAAAGATCGATAACGCAAAAGCTAAACGAACTCATAAACTACGGAACCTAAGACCATGCTCTGATACCATCTGTCACACCCCACCTAATTCTAGCGTCGGCCGCCTCTAAAACCAAGCTGAGCATGAACTAAATAAAATACCATTCTTAGCATGAGACAGATGTGAGACATAAATAAATCAATCCACAAGATAATTAATCGAATCAATCCCAAATGATAATCACAACTGAGCAATAAAAGATCCATCTCCATACTAAACTCAAAGTAAATCAAATCTCTAATAATATGAAACTGAATAATCTCCAACTGAATCCAGTGAAATAACTGAATAAAACCCATAACAACTTTGGAACGAATGGCCCAATCAAAACCATAAATTGTCTCTCAAAGTAAATACGAAGGAATAGAAAACTAAACTAAATATATACACATAAGGTAGAGAAACTCCAACCGCACCTCCAAGAAAATCTTCAAATAATTCTATGCAGCTTCTCCTAATACTATTTCCTAAAGAGTTAGTCAACGGACGAGGTTAGAGACCCGATCATGAATACATACTACTCCCCTCAAATAGGGTCTGTGAACCCAGATAATAGCATTATACGCAATAAATAGTAGAATATTTTTATTTAAGATGAGATAGTTAATTGCAATAATAAAGATTCACTACCTACTCGATAATTCTTGTTCCAAAAATCCATACCAATATTATTTTAAATTATTTAGCAGTTCCAGATTATTAATTTAATTAAATTGACCACATGTATGATTCGTGTCACTTTATTATTAGGTATGGCGGTCCTCCCGCCTCGGGTGGTTCTCCCACCAAAATATATTATTATAGGGTCCTCCCGCCACGGGTGATTTTTCCACCAAAAATACACATCCCCTTGTCAAAATGACCGGTGATCCGTTTAAACTGTCGATCCCACAATTTGACAAGGTTACACATATGACAGGACATAAAATTAAGACTGGCCCGTTCAAAGTGTCGGCCCTTGCTATTTATGTCACCAATATATTTTAATACCCGTTTTTATCTTAGGCATTAATTCTCATTTCTTCGATTTCACAATTAGCAATTTACCCCACCCTTTTAATCGATGTGATATCCTTAAAATACCCCTTAGTCCCATACCTAAGAGTCCCCAAGTACCCATACGCCCTGGTATGAATTACCAATATAAAACACGTCTTAGTCTCATGCCTAGGCTAACGCAACAATAATAAAATATAAAAATCATCCCACCACCGGAATATAAAATCCCCACGAATTTACACATCCCATACCTAGCAAGCATAAATTATAACCAATGCCTACCCATTAGTTGCATACCTAGTAAGCATCCTGTAATAAAGGTGAGAAAAAATACTACCTAAAAGGCCCTCGGCCCCGCGATGGAAAAAGTGAATAATAATAATTCACACAAAACACAATTCATTATGCACAACATGGAAATATAATCATAAAGGTTCCAATTTAATTTAAATCAATTCATAATATCATCTTTGATTTCTACACAATTAAATTTAATCCAAAAAGTGTTAAATTAATTAACATGAAATAATTTCAATATGACACAAGTGTTTTCTATTATAAATTTGCAACTTATTATGAGTGTGAGCGCATCCCACAAACTATATAAATAAACCCACTTAAAAATTCTACATGAGAGCCTAACCCCAAAAAATATAAACACTCAAAAATCTAACCTACGCACCAAAACGTTTCAAGGATTAAATCATATTAAAAAGTTTCATCAAAACTGCTCCATAAATTTGGTGTCCACTTTCTCTAATTAAGATCCTAATTGATTTTAATAAAAAAAACATATTACTAAGGGTTTAGGCGACACTTAAAATGCATAATACTAAAGGAAAGGAATAGAGTATTCATGCCTGAATAAAATTTGATTAAGAAATATGATCTTGAAGATGTATTCTTCTCAAAAAGTAGAAAAAGATCTGTTCTTGGCGCGTCTTGAGAAAACTCAGTTAATCTTGACAAATCTTGAGTTGAAACTTTGAAGAAAATTGGGGCAAAGGTTTGTAGATGGAAGAGAAATATTTTGGAGAAGTCTTCTTGAGGAAGAATTGTGGAAAAAGTGATTTGAAAGACCCAACCACGGATTAGTTTTAATTTATAATGATTAGGAGTCCTAATTCTAATAGAATTCTATTCACACAAAAAAAAAAAAATTCGCCACGTTAGTCACAGTCAAGGATTGTGACCAATGTTTTTTTTAAGTTCATTTTGACTCTGATTTGAATTTCGATTAAAATCCAACCTTTCAATATTAAAGCTCACATTTTAAGTTCCCAAAAATAATTCAATTCAAAATTTTATTTTACTCCTAAAAAATCCGAATTAAGTAAATTAAATATGATATAAAATTAAGGGGTGCTACATACTTCCCCACTAGCACACGAATTTCATCCTCAAAATTGAACGAATCATAACTGCAAAAAATAAAAATAAGGCTCACATATGCCTACCCATACAGTGCTATGATTAGGTTCCCAAACACCCAATTATACCCGCACGTAATCCCACAGTCAAAAATACAGTAGATATAACACCTATATATACATAAATATGAAAATAACGGCATACCACGCACTCTCGTAAATCACCACTCGCTTATATTACCAATAATGTATGCAACACATAAATTCTCAAATCACATCGCTGCATTAATGTCGAACATACCAAAAATTTATACTAACGTTCTTTCAAATAATTAACATATCCAAAATCAATTTTAACGATCCTCGCATCAAGCTTACTAATTCAAAATTCAATGCCTACAATGTCCTTAACAAAAAACTCCGTATCTCCAAGAAACACATCTAACATGTATGCTAGACCCTCTAACTTAAGGAGTACAAATCAATAAAGGGAATCAAAGATCGATAACAAAAAAGCTAAACGAACTCATAAACTACGGAACCTAAGACCATGCTCTGATACCATCTATCACACCCCGCCTAATTCTGGCGTCGGCCGTCTCCAAAACCAAGCCGAGCATGAACTAAATAAAATATCATTCTTACCATGAGATAGATGTGAGAGATAAATAAATCAATCCACAAGATAATTAATCGAATCAATCCCAAATGATAATCACAACTGAGCGATAAAATATCCACCTCCATGCTAAACTCAAAGTAAATCCAATCTCTAATAATACGAAACTTAATAATGTCCAACTGAATCCTGTGAAATAGCTGAATAAAACCCATAACAACTTTGGACCGAATGGCCCAATCAAAACTATAAACTATCTCTCAAAGTAAATACGAAGGAATAGAAAACTAAACTAAATATATACACATAAGGTAGAGCAACACCAACTGCACCTCCAAGAAAATCTTCAAATAATTCTATGCATCTTCTCGAAATACTATTTCCTGAAAAGTTAGTCAACGCACGAGGTTAGAGCCTCGATCATGAATACACACTACTCCCCTCAAATAGGGTCCGTGAACCCAGACAATATCATTATATGCAATAAATAATAGAATATTTTTATTTATGACGAAATAGTTAATTTCAATAATAAAGATTCACTACCTACTCGATAATTCTTGTTCCAAAAATCCACACCAATATTATTTTAAAATATTCTGCAGTCCCAGATTGTTAATTTAATTAAATTAACTACATGTATGATTCTTGTCACTTTATTATTAGGTATGTCGGTTGTCCTGCCTCGGGTGGTTCTCCCACCAAAATATATTATTATAGGGTCCTCCCCCCACGGGTGATTTTTCCACCAAAAATACACATCCCCTTGTCAAAACGATCGCTGATTCGTTTAAACTGCCGATCCCACAATTTGACAAGGTTCCTCACACGACATGACATAAAATGCTGACTATCCCTGTCAAACTGTCGTCCCTTGCTATTTATGTCGCCAATATATTTTAATACCCGTTTTTATCCTAGGCATTAATTCTCATTTCCTCGATTTCACAATTAACAATTTACCACACCCTTTTAATCTATGTGAGATCCTCAAAATACCCCTTAGTCCCATACCTAAGGGTCCCCAAGTACACATACGCCCTAGGATGAATTACCAATATATAACGTGTCTTAGTATCATGCCTAAGCTAACGTAAATATAATAAAATATAAAAATCATCCTGCCATCGGAATATAAAATCCCCACGAATTTACACTAACTAGTCCCATACCTAGTAAGCATCCTGTAATAAAGGTGAGAAAAAATACTACCCAAAAGCCCCTCGGCCCTGCGATGGAAAAAGTAAATAATAATAATTCACACAAAACACAATTCAATATACACAACATGGCAATATAATCATAAAGGTCCCAATTTAATTTAAATCAATTCATAATATCGTCTTTGATTTCTACACAATTAATTTCATTCCAAAAAGTGTTAAATTAACTAAAATGCAATAATTTCAATATGACACAAGCATTTTCTTTTATAAATCCGCAACTTATTATAAGTGTGAGCGAGTCCCACAAACTATATAAATAAACCCACTTAAAAATTCTACATGAGAGCCTATCCCAAAGAAACATAAACACCCAAAAATATAACCTACGCACCCAAGAGTTTCAAGGATTAAATCAAATTAAAAACTTTTAACAAAACAGCCCCAAAAATTTAGTGTCCACTTTCTCTAATTAAGTTGCTAATTGATTTTAATAGAAAAATATATTATTAAGGGTTTAGGCGACACTTAAAATGCATAATACTAAAGGAAAGGAATAGAGTATTCATGCCTGAATAAAATTTGATTAAGAAATATGATCTTGAAGATGTATTCTTCTCAAAAAGCAGATAAAGATCTGTTCTTGATGCGTCTTGAGAAAACTCAGTTAATCTCGACAAATCTTGAGTTGAAATTTTGAAGAAAATTGGGGTAAAGGTTTGTAGATGGAAGAGAAATATTTTGGAGAAGTCGTCTTGAAGAAGAATTGTGGAAAAAGTGATTTGAAAGACCGAGCCACGGATTAGTTTTAATTTATAATGATAAGGATTGCTAATCCTGATAGAATTCTATTCACACACACAACAAAAATTCACCCCCTTAGTTACGGTCCAGGACCGTGACAAATGTGTTTTTTTAAGGTCATTTTGACTCCGATTTGAATTTCGATTAAAATACAACCTTTCAATATTAAAGCTAACATTTTAAGTTCCCAAAAATAATTAAATTTAAAATTTTATTTTACTCCAAAAAAATCCGAATTAATCAAATTAAATATGATATAAAACTAAGGGGTGTTACATACTTCCCCACTAGCACAAGAATTTCATCCTCAAAATTCAACGAATCATAATTGCGCAAAATAAAAATAAGGCTCACATATGCCTACCCATACAGTGCTATGATTAGGTGCCCATACACCCAATCATACCTGTACGTAATCCCATAGTCGAAAATATAGTAGTTATAACACCTATATATATACATAATGCACTCTCGTAAATCACAACTCGCTTCTATTACCGATAATCTTCGCAACACGTAAATTCTCAAATCAAATCACATCGCTGCATCGATATCGGACATACCCAAAATTTATAGTAATGATCTTTCAAATAATTAATGTATCCAAAATCAATTTTAAGGATCCTCGCATCAAGCTTACTAATTCAAAACTCAATGCCTAGAATGTCATTAACAGAAAACTCCATATCTAAAAGAAACACATTTAATGTGTATGCTAGACCCTCTACCTTAAGGAGTACAAATCAATAATGGGAATCAAAGATCGATAACGCAAAAGATAAACGAACTCATAAACTATGGAACCTAAGACCATACTCTGATACCATCTGTCACACCCCACCAAATTCTGGCGTCGACCGCCTCTAACACCAAGCTGAGCATGAACAAAATAAAATACCATTCTTAGCATGAGACAGATGTGAGACATAAATAAATCAACCCACAAGATAATGAATCGAATCAATCCCTAAAGATAATCACAACCGAGCAATAAAATATCTATCTCCATGCTAAACTCAAAGTAAATCCAATCTCTAATAATATTAAAATGAATAATCTCCAACTGAATCCAGTGAAATAACTGAATAAAACCCATAACAACTTTGGAATGAATGGCCCAATCAAAATCATAAACTGTGTCTCAAAGTAAATACGAAGATATAGAAAACTAAACTAAATATATACACATAAGGTAGAGCAACTCCAACTGCACCTCCAAGAAAATCTTCAAATAATTCTATGCAGCTTCTCCAAATACTATTTCCTGAAAAGTTAGTCAGCGCACGAGGTTAGAGCCCCGAGCATGAATACACACTACTCCCCTCAAATAGGGTCCGTGAACCCAAACAATAGTATTATACACAATAAATAATAGAATATTTTAATTTAAGACGAGATAGTTAATTGCAATAATAAAGATTCACTACCTACTCGATAATTCTTGTTCTGAAAATCCACACCAATATTATTTTAAAATATTCAGCAGTCCCAGATTGTTAATGTAATTAAATTAACCACATGTATGATTATTCTCACTTTATTATTAGGTATGGCGGTCCTCCCGCCTAGGGTGGTTCTCCCACCAAAATACATTATTCTAGCTGTCCTCCCGCCACGGGTGATTTTTCCACCAAACATACACATCCCCTTGTCGAAATGATCGCTGATCCGTTTAAACTGTCGATCCCACAATTTGACAAGGTTCCACACAAGACACGACATAAAATGCCGACCGTCCCGTTCAAACTGTCGGCCCTTTCTATTTATGTCGCCAATATATTTTAATACCTGTTTTTATCTTAGGCATTAATTCTCATTTTCTCGATTTCACAATTAACAATTTACCCCACCCTTTTAATCGATGTGAGATCCTCAAAATACCCCTTATTCCCATACCTAAGGGTACCTAAGTAAAGATACTCCCTAGGATGAATTACCAATATAAAACATGTCTTAGTCTCATGCCTAGGCTAAAGCAACAATAATAAAATATAAAAATCAACCCATCACGAGAATATAAAATCCCCACAAATTTACACTAAGTAGTTACATACCTAGCAAGCATAAATTATAACCAAGGCCTACCCACTAGTCCCATACCTAGTAAGCATATTATAATAAAGGTGAGCAAATATACTACCCAAAATCCCCTCGGCTCCGCGATGGAAAAAAATGAATAATAATAATTCACACAAAACGCAATTCAATATGCACAACATGGAAATATAATCATAAAGGTCCCAATTTAATTTAAGTCAATTCATAATATTGTCTTTAATTTCTAAACAATTAATTTCATTCCAAGAAGCGTTAAATTAATTAACATGCAATAATTTTAATATGACACAAGCATTTTCTTTAGTAAATTCGCAACTTGTTATAAGTGTGAGCGCGTTCCACAAACCATATAAATAAACCCACTTAAAAATTCTACATGAGAGCCTAGCCCCAAAGACCATAAACACCCAAAAATCTAACCTACGCACCCAAGCGTTTCAAGGATTAAATCATATTAAAAAGTTTCATCAAAACATCCCCAAAAATTTAGTGTCCACTTTCTCTAATTAAGTTGCTAATTGATTTTAATAAAAATAAACAAATGATTAAGGGTTTAGGCGACGCTTAAAATGCATAATACTAAAGGAAAGGAATAGAGTATTCATGCCTGAATAAAATTTGATTGAGAAATATGATCTTGAAGATGTATTCTTCTCAAAAAGTTTATAATGATCTGTTCTTGACGCATCTTGAGAAAACTCAGTTAATCTTGACAAACCTTGAGTTGAAACTTTGAAGAAAATTGGGGCAAAGGTTTGTAGATGGAAGAGAAATATTTTGGAGTAGTCTTCTTGAGACAGAATTGTGGAAACGTGATTAGAAAGACTCAACCATGGATTAGTTTTAATTTATAATGATTAGTAGTCCTAATGCTAATGGAATTCTATTCACACACAAAAAAAAATTAGCCCCGTTAGTCACGGTCTAGGACCGTGACAAATGGTATTTTAAAACTTCATTTTGACTCTGATTTGAATTTCGATTAAAATCCAACCTTTCAATATTAAAACTCACATTTTAAGTTCCCAAAAATAATTAAATTGAAAATTATATTTTACTCCAAAAAATTCGAATTAATCAAATTAAATATGATATAAAACTATGGGGTCTTACCGGATGGCTATTAGTGATTTTGATTATTTGTTTGATGATCATGAATACGAAGGTGGGAATAATCCCTATCAATGAGCTTGTGTTTATTTTACCTCTATGATTAATAATTTTTCCTTCTCCCAAATTGGTACCTCTCATGTTTTTTATACTTGGAAGAGATGTCCTAAATTGGCACCTCTGATATTATTACTTGTTATGTATTTCTTTAACAATGTTTAGCTTTTCTTATCATTACTTTTCCCGCAGATGCTTTTTGGTGATGCTTGTTTAACCATTTAAATAAGGAGTTGGATATAATGCCAATGCTTTGTTATACCAGTCCACTTTCAGGCTGCTCTGTTTTATATGAATGCTTTACTGAACACGAGGTAAATTTTTACGTGTCCTAATACGTGCATTTTTTTGTACTCTTATTTTTGTCTTATTACTGATAAGACATTAGTTTGAATTTAAGATGTCACCGAAAAGGAGAGGACAATCGGGACAAGCTAACCCCATAACCCCACATTAATAGTACCAACATCAGATGCATCGAGTCATTACCATTTTGGACTGCATGAGCTACCCGAGCTAATCCTCCAGTCTGTGGCGGAAAGGTTAGCAACAGGCCTCCAGGATAGGTCCCACGATGTAGTTGATTAGCCGGTATTTCAGACTTTGATCTGGGTGAAGGTGATGGTTCTTTCTAAATAAACTCACTCGGACCTTAAACCCAATGTTTAACCTCTGATTTTATTTAAAAATTCAGTTTATATCCAAATTCGTCTTTTGAGTAATATCTTTGACTTATATATAATGGTTCAACATTTGGTTTGGGTTTTAAGCAAAGCCTCTGACTTCGTAGTCGGGATATGACCATGTGTTGAATGGAGTTTTAATTGAAATTTTACTATTCAATCTATATAGTCTGTAACTTGTTTTAAAAAATACTCATCTATAGATGCTCTTCAAGAAAAATAGTGGGGAACATGATGTTTATATTTCTTTCATTCTATTGTGTTTAGAAAGTATTACAATGTTCTAGCATTTTGGCCCTTCTATAATTATTGTAATCGATTATGGATGCATTTAATTGTGATTTCAGATAAAGATAATTGTCCTTGATTGTTTGGTGTGCGTTGTAGTGTATTATATTTTATAATATAACATTTTCAACATATTTCTTTACGTACAGTGGTCAAATTTCAAGTATGGTAACACATATTTGATTAAAAGGTATAATACACTTCAATTTTCTAATACGTTGAATCATTTTTCAACTAGGAAATCTAAGAATTACTCAATGCCTGGAAGTCTTATTTTGAAGCATTATCGTGTATATTCATCCATGCTCCTTCAATCAGGCGTCAATTGATTTTTGATGGAGAAAAATCATGTTTTAACTTCCTGGATTACAACGTTCAAAATGTTCCATTGACTGTCCAAAGTCCTACCTTCAAGGAATCTCAAATGGCTAGTCAGGTAAGGCTAAATTTACATAACAATTAGATACCAGTTTTTTTGCATATTCATCTTTGTTTCATCTTTTTTATAGGGCTTCATAATGTGCGATCCAATCCTCTTTTTAACCTAATAATCTTACAATCTTGACATGTAACAAGTACATTGTGAAGATTGTATCATCTCTTTCAATTGGTTCCACAACTTTTATTTGTACTGACATTATTATGCCCTTATCTACAAGAAACTTGTGCTAATTTCTCAGGAAAAGAGTGAAACGAAACGAGATGATAGGAAATTGGGAATATAGGAATTGTATATGTGGAAAGTATTTATACGTGTTTGAGTTCACCGGGAGAAACTGCAATTAGAATAAAATTAGAATGGTTAATTGTATCAATACGACTCTTGTAATGAAAAATAATGGCCTTAATTAATTGAGGAAATCAAATCGATTTACTCTTTATTAGAGATTATAGCACCTAAGAGTCTCATCATCAATAAAGAACATACCTAACCCCTTTTACCCCCAAAGGTTAAGTGTCAAATGACGTAATTCAATGCAGTTTTGGGCTAACTAAATGTTAATTGATTAATTCCATGTACAATGTGATAATATAAAATGTAGAAATTAGCAATGTATAATATATTTATTTCCAAGTAAACCGAAGAGTTTTGAACATGAAAGTAAGTATAAAAAGCCTTGTAAACAATTATTCATAATCTAAATAATAAAGAATTTACGAGTACAATAAATTGAAGAAAATTTCAAGAAAATAGAAAATATACCTAAATGCATTTGCGCATGTCTTAGTTTTCTAAAATATTCATCATGGAATGAAAGGGTGTTATTATTTATTGCCATTTCTCTAGATATTAATGTAAAACCTGGGTTTTAGAATAGATACAAGGTTAAATAACTTGACTTTTTGGTCTGATACTAATATCTTTTCTTATTTGTTTTTTGTAGGATAATACTCGGACGTTGTGTGGTGAGGAGGGGTTTTCGCCTTTTGGGCACCACCGTTATACACTTCATGCAGATCGCATGCCTAATCAACGACTATTTAATTAATGTATTTGAACTTGCTTGTTATATTTGATATGTATTTGATATAGATTCCCCAGATTGCATCATCTATTGAGATGAATTTTCTATTAATGGAATTTGATCCATTAATTTTTATTGGGCTTATTGTTTGGATGTATATTTATATCATTACACATTATTTATGTTGTTGTTGTACTATTTTTGTCGTGCAAACTTTCTATTTTTATTGAATTTTTGTTTGGGTAAAACAGGTATGTAAAATAGTAGAAATGTGGCTGATTTTTTTTGGATAATATTATTTGTAATTAATTTTTTATTTGATCCAAAAATTTGGCACAGTTCAAAATGGTGCCAAAAATAACAAATTCTGGCACGGTTTAAAAGTCTGCCAGAAGTGTTCCTGTTTGGCCAGATCTAGAACACTTTTAAATCGTGCAAAAAAAATGGTCATTTTGGAACACTTAATTCTAGCACAGTTTAAAACCGTGTCAGATTTGATCTGGCACAATTTTAAACCGTGCTAGATTATTGTTTTGGTGTAATGAACCCAACAAAATAGTATATACCCCCTCACATTTTGTTCAATCTCTTCTCTCATTGGGTTCTCCTTCAACACCTTTCCTTTGCAATTTGTTTTCACCCAATCTAATCGCATGACCCAACTATTTTGGCACTCGGTCTATACCTCATCAATACTAACACCCAAACACTTAGCACCAGTGCATCCTGAGAAGACAAGACTGTGTGATAATTGATTAAACTAGATTCTCAAGTTTCCAAGAACCCCTTATTTAATTAGAGTCCCTAAACATGCATCTAAGGTGCGTGTGTCAACCCATAAATAACTAAAGCATATGACACAAAAAATATGCAGAGACACAGAATTCAGGAAAAAACCCCTTTCGGGTAAAACCTTTATTTCACTATGAATATATAAGCCACAACTTACAATTACATAGAGAAATGTGCAATGGATCAACGCGCAGCCAACCCACAAAGACACGCAGTCTTGAACTCAGCAAGAGAATACACGCAGCACCCTCCAAGGACTCGCAGCCCAAACAACGAAGGAAGAATCGCAGCTCTCCTCAATGACACGCAGCCATAAAACTTTGTAGAGACTCCCTCAGCAATGACACGCAGCCCTCGGTTGCAAAGATTTCCCCACAAAGATGAACAACAACAATGTTTGTGTTCTAGGGTTCAAAAAGATTCATAAAAGCAATTGGGATTTTTGTGTGTGAATCAAAAAGATGTTTGGCACATCAAAAAACGAAGTCTTGTTGTGTTTGAACTCTTAAAAACGTTTTCTCAAAGACTTGAAAAAATATACCACCGAAATAGTTATATATATAGGAAATATGAATAGGTGGAAAAATATCACGCGGATCTGATCGAGTTTATCCCAGGCAGACCGGTCCGTCTTAGAGGCGGATCGGTCCGGCTTCGGATCGGTTCTTTTAAAATATGGGTCCATCGGTTTGCATTCGATCCGGGGTCTACTGGACCTTGAGCAAGGCGGATCGGTCCGGTTTTCCCAGAAAAAAAACTTTAAAAAAACATTTTATAAAAATTTCCCAATACTAAATATGAACTTTAAGTAACGTAAAAACACAATTTTACCAAGTTCATTCTCGCAGAGGCTATGATGTTGAAGATGCTTTGATATTCGGATCCGTTGATGTAGGTGTGATCTTGAGTTTCCTCAACGGTGTAACGACGTACGACATATAAATTGATAATGGACAAAAATGTCCTTACACATCCTTTAATATCGACCCTGGTTATTCCCCTCAATATATGGATGTCCCACTACCACTATTGGAAGAATATGAAACACATTATCTAATATTATTATCATAACAATAAATGGTAGATGAAATGTGTTTGTTTCTGGTTTCCATCTCTCTACTAACACACTTACGGATACGTAGTCGATGAATTGATGAGTCACCACTAATAAATGGCCCAATCCAGAACCATGAATGAGTTTTTTAACTTCGGCATTTTCTTAAGTCGAGTCCCACGACCTTTCATAATGAAATGGGATATAATTTCATTAGAGGAAAAACTATAAAAAAAACACAGAGAGAACTACACGATAACAAAAATTACTTACAATTCCACGCCATATGGCATATGCTACATAGTGATTGAAATGCTTCAAAATTTTCCATTACTTAGGCCCACCATCATATTCAATTATTTTGTCTTCTTACCCTTCCCTACTAGTGCTTATTCTCCTTATTCATGTTCATTACCACCCTCACTCTCATTCTCACTCTCCTCATATACTTGATCACGTTCACTCTTTCCCTCACTCTCACCCTTCTCTTCACCCTCACTTCCACTAACATAAATTTCACCACTCTCACCTTCATCTTCACTCTCACCCCTCTATTCTACACCCCTATCCTCCATACAGTGACTTTCACTTCCATTGTCAGTTTTTCTCCCACTTCCCTCATATACTATTTCAAGTCTATCCTTATTGGAACCACTAACATTTTCCTCATTTTTTCCCTAGTAACATGATCAGTTTGCTAACGTCGCTTTCGATCTAAAGTCGTCGGTGGTTTCCTCACTGTACATTTTGACTTGGTCGGTGTAGGTGAACCTTTCTTTGCTTTAGACACCCTTGCCATGTTTTAACATGCAATACATATTTAATATGTTATTAATAATCCATAATTCTTGATTCGATCACTTATTGTCAAAAAAAGAAGAAACATTCCGCATAATATTATCGAGAGCTGTGGAATTTGTCGCCACCATGTCTCCAAACAAAGACTACCATATTAAAACCCACTCTAGAAATTATAGTAACTAATAAATATTGATATTTTGACATTAAGGCGTCATATTGCCAATAAAGTGCCGAAAGTTTGGAGTAAAGTCGGTACTATGATGCTGAATGAAAGTTTTGTATATCACATTGATTATTCAGTATTATAATGCAAATAGTTGTATATCGACATCATAGTACTGGCTCTTATATGATGCTATTGGATTTGGATTTGTTCCAAGATAAGACTGGGAAGGTTTTTCATCTCTTATATGGAAATAGTAACGGAGTAGAAATTTATGAGCTTAGTATTTTCTCTTGGCGAAAAATTACTGCTAGGGTTTTTTCGTATTTTATCATAGAGCGTTCTTCGCAGGCTGGTTCATTGGATTGGATACACCCCCAAATGTTTCGGTGCTTCTCATTTTTTGATTGTGTCATTTGACATGAGAGATGAGGTGTTTGGTTTTGATGGTGTAAATCATTGGTTTGGTTTGGTTTGGTTTACGAGTTTCATTATTAGGTGATTCTCTTTATTTGGTACATAATGTATCCTCTAATAATTCTTCTTGTATTTGGGTTTATAATTTCTAACTTGCTTTAATACATAGCATTAAAGGACTTGTTTTATAATGTCTAAAATTTTTAATGCTTTAGTTCCTCTAATGGAGCAGTAAAGAGAGTGAGGGTAAGAGTGACTAAGGTAAAATAAGCAATTAGATGAGGAGAGTGAGAATGAGAGTGAGGGTAAAAGCAATTGAAAGTATATATCATGTATGTAGCACAACAAAACTTTATCTCATAGTTTTTTTTTAACTCAAACAGAATATTATATCATAACCGTATTACAACAGTTAGGTTTATCCACAAACCTACTAACTATAGTACTAGTACTATCTACCAAAAGCGGTTTGTAGATAAATCTAGGTGCTATATCAAAAAAACTATTCATATAATGACAACTATTTCCGATCTTGGCCAAGACGTCAGCTACCGAGTTGGCCTCTCTATAGAAAAAGGATATCCACACGGTATCTAACTTCTGAATCTCCTTACTGCAGTCCTGGAGTAGTTCCTAGATATGGTGGCTCGAACATGGGACCCTACAAAACAGTTGGTAAGTAGACAAAGAAATCCGTTTCCACATGTATATTACGAATACCTCGATTACTAGCAAATTTTAAGCCATCTTTTATTGCCCACATTTCAGCTATAGCATTGGAATTGTAACCAATATTTTTAGCAAAACCCCAAATAAAAATGCCCTTATCGTCTCTGAGGACACCTCCAATGCCCGCAGATAGATTCGTAGTATTGCATGATCCGTCAGTATTTAGTTTATAAATAGTTTTATCTGAAGGATGCCAAGCGATATTTATCTCAACATGCCTAAGTTGAGGCGGTGTTTCTGAGATATGAATCGAATTGTAATTATAGATATCCTCACTAACTTGATGCCTAATTAGATTTAATTGGATAGGACAATTGTTAAAAAGTGCGTTATTTCGGGAATTCCATATTCGCCAACAAGTAAAAAGGTTTTTTGTAGTGGTTAAAATGTTTGAATGGTTCCCAGGTCTATTGCTTGTATCAATAGAAAGTAAGAAGTGAATATCCGTAGGAAATTACAATCCAACGTTATCTAAAATATTTTGAAAAGCGGTACAGTTGATTAGGAAATGACTATTGGAATCAATTTTTTGACATAAAGAGCATTTATCCGAATGGTATATATGTTTTTCCCTTAAAACATCGCCAGTAGGTAAGCCATTGTGAGACAAAAACCTGAAGAAAATTTTAACTTTATTAGTACAAGGTAACTTCCATAATCGGATCCAAGGGAGTAAAGGCCTACTAATTCTCACGTCTGTATTAGTAATCCAGTTATAGGTGGTTTTGACATTAAATAACCCTTTTTTATTAGGACTCCAAAAGGCAATATCCGGTGAATTGTTATCATGCCAAGGAATACTAATAATATGAGAAATAAGATGTAATGTAATATACCTCAGTAATTCCGTAATATTCCATTTGTCAGTACCATTGTGCCGGAATTGTGATACCCGAATAGAGTCGTCATAACTAGATTTTTGAAGAATTTGTTGTAAAGAATTATTGGATAGCGAGTTATCAGTCCAAAATTTAACCTTTCCCTCATGTAAGGACCATTGAATTCCCTTAGTCAAAAGTAAAATTCCTTTAGAAATATTTAGCCAGGCCCAAGAATTGCGATTTTTAAGTTTAGAGTTAAGGAATGTAGTATGATGGTAATATTTGTGACGCATAATAGTTGCCCATAGAGAATTAGGATTATTAAGAAAATCCCATCCTAATTTTAATATAAAGGTTTGATTGAGCGTATGCAAATTTTTTATTCCTAACCCACCCAATATTTTCGGCCTAGTCATCTCACTCCATTGGATAGTAGCTTTTTTGTTAGAGTTGGGAGTGGCCCTATAAAAAAATCTTTTAATCTTACCCGAAAATTCATCAAGGAGAGTTATAGGCAGTTGAAAAGAAGACATACTGTAAATAGGCAGCGAATCAGTAACCGAATTGATGAGTAGTATCCTACTAGAGTAGGATAAGTATTGGTTATACCATAGATTAATTCGTTTATCTAGTTTAATAATAATGTCTTGAAAAATAGCTTTAGTCACTCTACCATTAATCATCGGCACCCCCGAATATTTCTCATTAGAGCGAAAAAGAGGAATAGTAAGGGCATCCTTAATCCTACGTTTATTATTGGAAGCCATATTCGTAGAGAATAAAATGGAAGATTTATCAGAGTTCAAACTTTAACCAGAAAGGCAACAAAATTTATTAAGGATCTGTTTGAAGTTAACCACATTTCGAATAGAACCTTGTAAGAAAATAATGCAATCGTCAGCAAAGGCCAAAATAGGAATAGGGGGGGCCAAACCTAGATGCTTTTGATGCAATTATAATTTTATCACTATTCTCTTTTGTTAATGAAGGTATAAATACATCCAAGGCCATAATGAAAAGATATGGGGATAAAGGATCCCCTTGTCTTAAACCCCTAGAAGAGTTAAAAAAATCACCTGATTGGCCGTTGATAATTGTGGAAAATGTAGGAGTGGTAATACATGACATAATTCGAGTAATCCAAAATTCGAGCAAACCGTGTTGCTGTAAAACCCATTTAATGAAAGGCCATTCTAATTTATCATACGCTTTAGAAAGATCGAGTTTAAGAGCGAAACTACCATTCTTATATTTTGAACTTCTCATAGTGTGAAGCATTTCATGCGTAATTAAAATATTATCCTGAATATGTCTCCCCGGAACAAAAGCATTTTGAAATGGTGTCACAATTTTTGACAAGAAAGGTCGAATTCTGTTAATTAAAATAGTAGAAATAATTTTATAGCTCACATTACAAAGGCTAATAGGTCTAAATTGTGATGTTTTGGAAGGGTTGTCACATTTATCTCATAGTTACACTTCCTTTAAAATCATATATTAGAAAATAGATATGCGTGTAACTAATATTCTGCTTAGGGGAAGATTTTTTTATCTCCTCAGCTGCTCTAGCTAAATACTCGCAGCGGATATTTCTCAAATGTATAGTTTTTTATGGATACTCGATACATGGTTCGGTTATTCGGTTAGCACTTATACCTTTGTGGTTCCACTGATTCTCTCAGAAATTATCTTTGTTGCATTCTTATTACTATAGGATGACAATAACAGTTTTGGTTGAGCCCCATTAGGGGTTTCGACCTCAAGCGTATAGATTCTTATAGAAGCAGGGAATACTTCTGAATTGGAGAATATTTACAAGAATATTAAAATACTCAAATTAATGTATTCCTAAACTACTAATTTCACAATGGTTCATTGGTTCCATTGGTACCAATAAAAGTGGAGGGGAACTATTTACTTGATCCTTATGCCATTGGATTTACTTGTTAATTCCTACATAATTATGGATTGAGAGGGAGTTTGGATTTTATTTTAATTGATTTTTGAGCTTCATAATTTGGAATTCCTCAGATAATCTTGAAAACTACTAGGGATCAAGGACTTTGAATGACTATTTTAATTGATATTGTGCGGCTTGATAGTTTGGAAAACTTCAAGTGCTCAATAGATAGATGACTCAACTTCTTAGAGGAAGGTAAATTCTCTATCAAGTTTTTATAGGCCATTAAAGGTACTGATTCAAACAATTGTTATCAGGTGGTTTGGGCATAAAAGAACACTAAAGACTCGCTTATATAAAAAAAAGATTGTCCAACTCTCGGCAGAAAAATTATGCTTGTATAATTCTTCAAATAGCGAGTAGTCATGTTTCGTTATTGCGAATTTGTGTTCTGTTTTTCCTTTTTTTTTCTTTCTTTGTTACTACAAGATGTGGTAAGTCATAATTCTTCTCATGAATTATGACTTTTTAAAATAATTTTCACGTGGTAAGAACATTTTAGACTAAGATGTTACTACCTAGTATCCAAAACTGCAAGTCCTTGTAAATACAGATAAATATTTTTTCGATTACTCTACTCATTTGAATGCCATGAAATTTATCTACATTCATTGTTACACAAGATTTTTGCTCATGAATTTTAATGGAGTTAGCACTAGGTTAACAATGCAACAATTAAAGACATTGAGGGATACAACATACATTGAATTTTTGAAAGTTGAAGGGATCATTAAAAGTCCACTTAAAATTCACAGTTAAAAATGTTTTTTCCCAACCTGGAAAAAATTGGTTTGTTTTTTATTTACGTTTTATTATCACTTTATTACATTAAAATTTGAATTTTTCTATCCAAAATGGGTTTTGTGTATACTAATTAGTGCACACGTGCATTGCCTATGTGACAATGAGTTATGAAAATGAGGTTTTAAGATTTCTTCAAAAAATGATTTCCAATAACTAATTCTGTAACAAATAAATTGGAAAATATTAAATTGATGAGAAGGTACAAAATTTTTATCACTATCTTCTATTCTCTAATGACATACCACATTGCATATTCATCGTGAAATTTGCATAACGTGTGATATCTTTCAACACTATGATCAACTATCCATATTCTTAAAGGTCTTATCTTTTCATATCATATACTATAATATAAAAATGAAATCCACATTCAATTTATTGACAACGTGTATCATCTAATTAATAGAAGTGATGATGCAAAAGCCGTGAGTTGTGAAATCAACTCATTTTTTTCCTATTCCCCTTCTCCTCCAGACTCTCTTAATCTTTCAAGGAACCCTTCAGCTTCTACGTAATTATTTTTTCCCAACTAAACCTTAGAGGCTCATCATTTTCATTTATACAAATGAGTCATGTTTGTCTTCTTCATTCTCTATTTGTGTAAGACCCGACTCTTTGAGCTAACTAAATTTTCCACCAACCATTTATCTCTCTCTCTCTCTCTCTCTCTCTATCTATCTCTCTCTATTTATTTCTCAAGAATTCGGCGAGTGATGCCCTTTAATATCATGCCTATTAATCAAAAAGCCTATATCAGCAAGATGAAAGAGTGAATTCTTATTTTCGTCAAATTAGGCAAATAAAATGAATTTCCTCTTCCCGTCTTATGTATGTATACAAAATTCAAATATGGAAAATAAAGATAGATATAGAGTTTTTTTTTTTTATATCTCCTGAGAATCCCATTTTCACTAAGAAGCCCTGTTGAATCCGATTCTAATAAATCTTTCAAGAATTTTTAAGAAACGTTTTCTTCAAACTGTATTCAACTGTCATTGACTATCTCCATTAAGACCTCACATATTTCTCTTTGATCGCCTCACTCTTTCTCCCGCCATCAACGTGTCGCATAACCACCATCGGTAACCACCGTGACAAAGGATACCAAAGATCAATGTATGTGGTCTTTCTCTCTCTCATCAAGTTTTTTATAGGATTTATGAGTTTTTTTGTGTGTTTGTGTGTGTGTTGGGTGGGGTGGGGGGGATTAAAAATAGGATACCAAATATCATTGTATGTTTCAAAACCAGTTTCTTACCCGATTCAAAAGAGATTTTTTTGTTTCAAGACATGTTGGTGTTGAGCTCAAAATTTAGCATGAAGTTGTTTAGTTTAGTTGAGATAGTACATAGTGATAAGCGATTTATTCTTAATAAGTAAATTATATAAAAAGAACCCGTCTAAAGGGGAAGAATCTTGTATACAAAGGTCTAGCTAGAGACCAAAAACCACAAAAAAGGGATGGGGAGGCAAAAACCCTTCCAATCTCCCTTCTACACTAGAGTATACCTAGGAAACCAACAATTAGTTCTCCATCCCCAGATCACCCAAAAATCTAAGAGACACTAGAGCGAGGAGTGTGACTCCTCCTTAAACCACGCATGCAAAGGGATCAAAAGAGTGCATCGAAGTCTAGTTGGCTCGATTTATACACTCTCAAAGAACCTCCTATTCCTCTAAATTTAAATCGTCCAAAAATGGATAACGGAGCCATTCTCCACACGACGCAAACCTCCCTCCTCCCCACCCTCCTATAACCCCATGCTGCCATCTCCTCTCTCATGCACGCCCATCTCACACTGAATATGGAGTAAATGATTTGTCATAATCCACTAACAACCCAACAATGCGATAACAAACGATTTCCCGTCTCTTCTGTCTACTTTCACAACTAGCACCACTTGCCAATTGATTTATGGTTTTATCTCTATTTGGTTTTCATATACATAAGCTTTGATTTTGAGATTAAAACATGGTTTTGTTTGTATAATTTTTTTCTTAGTTAAATAATGGTACAATTATTTTATAATTTGCAGTGATTGCCAGCCATGGATATCTCCTTCTTAAGTAGCAATGTTTGAGAGATGTGAACTCTTCTATCAAAATTACAAGGGAATCCTTTCTTTGGATAAAGGTCCATACGAGATAATTTCACAACTATTTACGATGTAATGTAAGAATTTATTGAATATGCCTATTTCAATTACTTAGAGTCCCTTGATCTTGGATTCTTAGTATTATATGTAGTGAGGATATATATACGACTGTAAATTGGTTTTAAGTTAAGTAGTATGTACATTGGGCATGTAACACAAAGTCTATTTTTGTTATATATTATGTACATGTTCTTAGCAACAAAAGTAAAATGTGGATTTATATATTCAAGATGTGACAAAAAATTTAATCATCACCTCTCATGATTTATTGTAGAAGAAGTTACACAAACTGATGTGTCATTGTAGTGATGTATGTTTATAACATTTTATTGCACAACTACATCAGTTTGTGTAAATTTTTTGAGTAATTTCTTTGTACCCAAAGCATGCGAGATAATAAGCATTTTGTCTTATTTATCAAAATTTATATATAGTCATTTCCATGCTTTTGTTTTTTTAGTTCTTGGTCATGTTATAACAGCTATGAGACAAATATCATTATCTACGGAAAGAAAGATGAACAATTAGAAACGGTTATAGAGCTCTTAGGGGGAAGATTTTGGGTGGTTATAGAACTTACTTCAATTTTAAAAATACATGGGATTAAAGCCTAATAAAACTTTAGAAATGGAACTAAAATAATAAAAAGGTCATAATTGCACGCAGTTTGTTTATGAGATTTAGGGTACGTTTGTTTTTTCATCTAAATTTAAAATCTGAAGTCTAAAATATGAATCTCAAAATATGTTTATTTTTATGTCTGAATGAATCTCTTAACGAATGTATTTAGACTGATTCAGACTTCATATTTAGACTTAAGAGGTAAATCTACTTCTTAATCATTTAGAGACAAAATATTCGTTAACCTCTTAATTATTTTAAAAATAAATAGTATTTGGTATCTCTTAAGTCTAAACGATTCAGATTTAAATTTCAGAGATAAAACAAATAACACATTAGTGATTTGCCATTCTTTTTCACTAAGCAATTTTTTTGTTTAATTATGAATCAGTTGTTGTCCGGCTCATAGTTAGATGTATAATGTGGCACCTAGGTTATCTCATGTTCATTTTAAGATTTGAATTTTTGTTGTTGATTACATAACTTATAGTGGGATTTGAATTTAAAAACTCAGTTAGGGAATCTTATATTTGGCTTACTATTTGCTAAAGACATTCACCAAATTAATTTCTCTGCTGATTTTGGGCGTTTGAATCTCATTTCAACGATGTAACTTGGGTAAAATTGTCTTTAGAAAAATCCGTAATAGGTTTTGGTTCCTCATACCACATTCAATTAATGAATTGTGTTGAAACATATCATTACGTAGGCAACATACGAAAGTGAGGTATTATATTCTTTTTTAATCGATGGACAACAATTAAAGTTAATGTTAATGATTTCCATATCCCCTTATTTGTGAGAAGTTTTATGCAGCAAGTTTATGAAAGAAGGTACTTTCTTATCCATTTATTTTTCAGATCCCAAGATGATTATTTATTTATTTTTATTCCCAAGATGTGGTGGTGTTGACATAAGAATTATGTTTGTAGATATTTCTTTGTATGGTTAGTGCATTGTGGGTGGTTTGAAATATTTTATATGAAAATGCTATTACGTATATGTTTTGCATTGTATCGGTTTGATAACTGGGTTTTATATGAAAATGCTATTTTAATATATCCTCTAATAATGGCAATATTGATATAATTAAATGATATTTGAAATATTTGGACATTACACCATATAGTAGACCGTTTGTTAGTTTGTAGCACATGCTTTGAACCTTTATTTGACATCAAGTTTTTTTGTTTTTGAAGCTTAAAAGTCTCTAAAAAAATGTGTTGTAGTATCTAATGCCAATATGTGAGTTCCAAATCAAAAGGGAGATAAAGCATGGGGTGTAGGGCCAAAATTTTCTCATGATATTGTGGAAAAATATATGAATTATGTCATTTAATAGGCTCAACATAAAAAATAAGTTATTTTTGCTATTAGAATTTCACGTTTAATACCAAAATTTGACTATGTTTGTAATTATAAGATGTGAGATATTGGAGTAGAACAATTCATGATATTAAGGCAAAATTTAAAATTTTTCACTTGGCTTATAAAATGTCTACACATCACCTGGGGTTAAAAACTAGTCCATAGTGTATAGAATACAAATCCATTTTATCATTTAATGAGCCTACAAAGTGTGATTTAGACCACAAAGAGAAAAATTGTAATGCATGTCTGTGTGTGTTCAACGTCAAATAATTATTCCTAATATGTACTTCACAAATAGAACATAACTCATATGCATAACATATTTTACTACTATTACCCTTGTTCACATGTTCCCTATCTTACAAAAACAAATAGCATGGAGTTATAGGAAAAAAAATACAAGAAATAAAATGCGATGAATAAGAAAATAGTTTTTATCTCCTTTGTTGTGACCATTTTCAGCAATGAGCATAGCTAATTGATGGCAACTAAAATCTTTATAACAAATACATATGGAAATAAAAAACTGATTCGCATATAAAATTGTGAAACATGTTGATCCCTCACTTCATTTTCATATTACGTACCACACTGCGTATTTACCACAAAGTTTGAATGACGTGTGAGATATTTCATTACTATGATGCACTATCTTACTACCAAATGTCTAACTTTTTCCTAGTATATAATACAAATATACTTTCTAATTTCATGATGTTGTGTGGAAGCATGTCAACAAATGATATTGACTGTAACTGTAATCCCCAAAATTAGTGACACATGCACAATAAATATGGGGCGGAGAATACACACACGGGAAGACACAATATTTACGTGGTTCACCAATTTGGCTACGTCCACAGGCGATCCATGACACTAATAGAAGAAGATTATAAATGGAAGGACAATATATTTCTTCCTCACACACTAATAATCTCTATTCTCACAAATAATATTACCCTCTCACAAATATTGGAAGAAACACAAATAGTTATCTCACTACAAAAAGGTTCTTAAATTCTACCCAAATCCTCAATAGAAAAAATCCAAAACAACCAATTTTATACAAAAGAGTGAACCCTTAAATTTTCACTCTTGACAAATAATCTCTAATTTGAAATACATGACCTAAAACTCACTTTTTCTCTTGGTTGCTGAATGTTGGTGTGTTTTCATTCATACATATGCACCTCCTTATATAGTCTTGAAAAGGGGGGGGGGGGGACAAATTGGAGCAATTTGAGGATCAAATTGGGAAAATACGGGACAAATCCAGTGAAAGAAATATTTTCTTTCGGCCATCACCGAAAGTGAAAAAGAATAAAAGATTTTTTAACAATCTTCACCTTGGCAAGATTTTTACAGGTCACCCTGTCAAACTTTTGCCAACCTAAAAACTGACTACTCCACCTTGGCAAACATAACCACCATTTTAGAACGAGTCATCCACAAAACCCATATAAAGTGAAGGATATAAAAAAATACACAATCGCTAACGCCAAAACACTAATGAAGATATATCACTAGGTTTGAGGCCTTCTCAAACCTAACCCTCGACTTACCCTTCAACCGATGCATAGCTTGTGTAGACACAAGAATGCCTCCACCATATTTGCCAAACTCATAATGCTCCATAATACCCTCAGAACCTCCTGGTTCAACATCACATCTAGTAACCACCGCTAACCGTCCTCTAATAATTAGTTGGTAGTTGAAAGTCATCTTCTCCCTTTGTTGGAGAATAGGACATCCCTGACTTTCCCTCGCATCTTTATCAAGACCAACTGATTGCCTTCCATGTATATTAATAGCACTCAAGTGGACTACATATTGCCATCAATATTACCTTAAGCCTAGTTGTGTCAGTCCTCATAGGGCTGCCTCCCTTTAAGGACTACTGTAATTCTCTTGCCACTTCAAAATGAATTTCACGATCCCGGAATGTTGTGTAGTCCCCTCAAAACTCGAATAAGAGTAAATATCACCAGTCTTTCCAAAATGCAAGTCCCTCTTGCCTACTCCTCTACTTCCAAGCTTCAAATGCGAATGTTCTCTCGCCATAATGGAAAACCCCACAAAATCTCCAACTGTTATTGTATTTCCTTGGAGAACATATAAGTTATTCACCCTAGTTCCCCTATACACCATAAGAGAACCTTCCACGACCCTCATACCTCCACCTGATGTTATAACATTATAACCGATAGATTCTAGCACACCCACTGATATAAGATTCACCCTAATACCGAAAATATGTCGCACGCCACACGAAGTCCTTACCAACCCATCATATGTCTTGATTTTAATTGAACCAGTTTCTAAAATTTTGAAGCCACTCCCATCGGCCATCAAAACAGAATCAACTTTCACCCCTTTGAAGGAGGAGAAAAAATCCCTACTCAGACACATATGAATTGAACAACCACAACCAAGAATCCAAACGTCATTATATGACCTACTAAATTGGGTTGCAATGAGAGCATAATTGTCATCTTCCTAATCACTTGCATCCGCAACTGTTGTGATTTCATCTTGAACCTTCTTTTTTACTTTACAATTATTGCCTTTAAGTTTGGGACAAGAAGTAATGATGTGCCCAACCTCGTGACTGTAATAACACTCTCGGTCCTTGTGTCCTTTTGACTTGGACCTTGAGCTCTAATTATACATGTTAAATGTTCTTTAATAAACAAAACATTATATATTATATATTTAACATTAGGATCTTAGATCAATGTGATTATCACATATAATCACTATGTGAAACATAAAATAATATTATAATCACATACCTCCATCATGTCATAATTGGAAAGATTAGCGAAGCAGCCGACCTTAACAATGTCCAATCAAGCTGAATGTCGGATCATGACTTCCTCTTATATACGATAAGAACACATTCCAATTTCAGCAGATTCTAATGGTTTGATTCGAAATTAACACTCATTGATAATTTAGATTTCTCTCCCTTATCCTGTAATTTTATTATGTTGTCTCTTATTGTGTTTGAATGATGGAGAATCATTCACTTATTTATAGGCAGGGATATGACCTAAATCTACAATAGTCATTATACTTGTAATCTAAAAAATAAAATAGCGCACACACAATAAATATTGAATAGAAAACACACACGGAAAGACACAATATTTACGTGGTTCACCAATTTGGTTATGTCCATAGGCGATCCATGACACTAATAGAAGAATATTGCAAATATAAGGACAATTTGTTCCTTCCTCACACACTAATAGTCTCTCCTCTCACAAATAAAATAACCTTCTCACAAATATTGAAAGACACACAAATATTAATCTCGCCTAAAAAGGCTCTTAAATTCTATCCGAATCCTCAATAGAGAATACCCAAAATTGCCTACCAAAATAACTAATTTTACACAAAAGAGTGAACCCTTAAATTTTTACTCAAGACAAATATTCTCTAATTTGGAATACAAGACCCAAAACTCTCTCTCTCTCTTGATTACTGAATTTTGGTATGTTTTCATTCATACATATACACCTCCTTATATAGGCTTAAAGGGGTGACAAATTGGAGAAATTTGAGGATCAACTTGGGAGAATATGGGCCAAAGCCCCCGAAAGCAACATTTTCTTTCTTCCCATCATCTAAAGTGAAAAAGCAGAAAGCTTTTTCAACACATAACCCATATATTCTAATCTAGACCATGTAGAGAAAATTTATAATTCATGTTTATGTGTGTTGAATGTCATGCAATTCATGGTCGTACATATTTCACCATTGTTGATGTAAAAAAAATAGATTACTCTAATAATTCAATCACAGATAAATAAATGAGACAAAATATTTTAAAGTGATTCAGCCTTATATGAATGGCCTACGTCCACTGTTATGTTATTGCTGAATGTTTGGGAATTCTCGATTACAAGTACTATCAAGAAATTTCGGTCCCTTTTGAATGAGGGTCATACAATATATTTATAGCCTTGAGGCTATATTCTGAAAGGCTGATGCATTAAATGATATACATATGAAAGGGTAATTCATTTAATGCTTTTCAAGCGTGTGCGTCAAGATGATAAGCATTCAATGAATAGTTGAACTGTTGATTATCTGGCAATCAATGCTGTGGTCGAGATGCATCTCGAACCGCCTTAGTTGCTCGTCGTTCAAGAGTTCCTCAGAGCGTTGGAGTTCCTCGGAGAGCTGGAGTTCCTCGGAGTATAGTTGTTGCTCGGAGTGAGTCTGACTTGGTTGGGGAAATATACTTCCTCGTTGCTATTATGCCACGTAGATCGACACGTGTCTTCTTGTGATTCGTCTATATCAGCATACTAATTTTGGTATCAACAACCATAAAAACATAACTTTATGAAGAACATTAGTCTTATAGGTAACAAATGTTAACTCATAAATCATGAACTTATATATTAGATGGAAGATTAATAAAGCAAAAATGCTTAGTTTAACACATGCTACAATATTCAAAGAATAATAATATTTTCAATACAGAACCACTACTTCCCATTTGTTCTCTACGAGTAAGTTAGATTTTGTCCCCAACCTATTTGATCACATTTATTTTGACCCTCGTAATTTACACTACTTGGACTTTAACACATGAAGCCTCATAAAGTGACACTTCGTTGTAATATGACATTTTTTCTTTCTGAAGTTAAGAAGTGAAAATTATGGGGTCGCAAACTCACGGGGGTAAAAAATTGAGGGACAAATGTTAACAATCCTTTTTCGAATAAATTTATTTTTGTTTTAATGCTCAACTAAATACCAATTTGAACAATAATATGAATTCAAGTTAGATTAATTACACCTACCCCTAAACTTTACCCCCTTCTTTACTTCCCCACTTGAACTTTTTTCTTTATTTAACCCCCCTTAACTTACAAAACGACTTCAAGTAACCCCCTAACAGTAACATTATTAGTTTTTTGGATGGAAAATGATATTTGGAACACATTTGCCTTTTCTAAAAGGGAATTTTTATATTTTAATACACGTGGGATGAAACCCTAACTTTCACTCTCTTTCTCTTCTTCTTTCTCTTTCCTCACTTTCTCTTCACTCGTAGTAGCCATGGAGATCTATAGTTTCACTTCTATCTCTCTTCTTCTCATCTCTCTCTCTCTCTCTCTCTCTCTCTCTCTCTCTCTCTCTCTCATTCACACACGCGGACACACACAAACATAAAATTAATGAGAATGAGAAAGAAGGTAAGTTTGAAATGGGTATATTGAGGAAGAATTTGGAATTTGAATTTTTTGAAATGGGCTATATGAATAAGAAAGTGAGTTTTTTAAAATGGGGTTGTTTAAGAAAAATGTGGGATTTGAAAATTTTGAAATGGGTTTGTTGAAGATGAAAGTTGAAATTTTGAAATGAGTATGTTGAAAAAGAATGTAATTTTTTTGCAGCAGAAGGTGGGATTTATTTTATTTATGTTGATTTCATACTTTTTGTAACTTTTTTCGAGATTATTCAAACCTTTTAAATGTTTTTATAAGTTTTTTGCAATATTTTAGAATTTTTAAAATAATTTTCTACTATTTCCAAAAATTTTTAAAAATAATTTTCTACTTGTTTCAAGAATTTTTAAAATCTTTTAATTTTTTTTCCAATTTTGTGTAATTTTTTTTTAATATTATGTTCTTTTTCCAAGAATTTTTACTATTTTTCATATTTTGAATTTTTTTCAGTTTTATTCAACGTTTAATATATATTTTTTTTATTATTTCCAAGATTTTAAAAGTTTTTTCAGTACTAGTGTTTCTGAAACTATTTTTTCATGTTCTCTAATTTTAAGTTTTTTTCTTCACCTTTATTTTTCTTAATATTATTCAAACATTTAAAATATATTTTCTAATATTTCCAGATTTTATTAAAAGTATTTTTCAAAATTTTGAATAGTTTTTCAGTTTTTTTCAAACTCTATATTTTAGATGTTTTAATGTTTTTCAGTAATTTCTATTTTTTTCTATGTTCGGGATTTTAAAAATATTTTTCTGTGATTTCCAAATTTTTAAATATCTTTTTTTATAATCATTAGATTTGGGGAATAATTTTAAGAATTTATTCTTTTGTAATTTCGATTTTTAATATATTTTGTATGACTTGGACCAAAATTCTCTCATGTGAATGGCACATGACTAATTTTTCATTCAACTATTTAACACCATTAAGGTTTTCGGGTTATTTGAAGCGATTTTGAAAGTTATGGGGTAATAAAAAAAATGAACATTCTAGTGGTGAAGTGAAGAAGGGGATCAAATTTATAGATGCATGTGCAAGTAACCCATTTAAAGTTCACACGGGTGTAGAAAATGAAACTCACAACAAAGTAAAATGAAGTAAATTGAATGTACTACAATGCATTTTACCTCTTCTAGATGCATGCTCTCATGGTTCACCTTTGGCCTCCGTTAATCATAAAAAAGAAACACATCGACAGAAATTTAGGGTGACAATTTTTTACACAAAAGGATAACACAACATGACAAGAAATTGATCGAGTTATCGTGACAACACGAAATGTTTAACACGAAAACACGAATAGTTGACAATATTAAGAACGATATATTATGTATTCAAATTAGGAAGAGTACATGCCTTATTAACTCCATTAAATCTACACCATCCATTCTTACCACGTTCCAATCTTATTCAATCCCTTAATCCCTCCCTTACATTTTTTGCTCACACGCCATTATTCTCTTACAAACCATAATTCTCTCCCTGAATCACAATGAATGCAAACAAGTAGTGATCGAATCTGATGCGGATGAAAATGATCAGCATCATTCTCGTTTTTCCCACTCTCTCTTCAAGCCGAAAAAATCAGCGAACCCTCCATTTTTTGTGAAAACTTTATATGATTGAAAGGTTTTTTTTGCAATTCTATATATTGCAATTTGATTCAAATTTTTTTTTTCAAATCTTTCTAATACGGTTTGTACCCATTTTATAATACGTTTGATTTGATTTTTTTTAGTTAATGCATGGTTGATTATTTCCGATGGTTATAGCATGAAAATGTGTTCTTTTGAGATTAATGACACCTGGTGGATTTTTGGAAGAATCTTTTTGAGATAGTTTCATCTTTTTTTTGGCTAGTAGTCGGATGAGAATTTTTTGTTGCTATAATATGACTTTCAAGCCTCTTGATAGTAAGATATGTAATCATTTATATTTCTATTAATCAGAAATGATAAATTTCGGTTAACATTAAAGCTATGAAAATTATTTTAAGATGAAAAATGGGAATGGAATTTGGCAAAAAAAAAACTAGGTTAATTAGTCATGTTTTTCATGATTGTCTTGTTCAATTGGGTGAGGAAAAAAAAACTCAGATACACGATTTTCCACCCCTAGAAATTAGTATATGAAAATGGACATGAAAAATGACCAAACGAAAACAAAATAACACTTTATATTTTTGTTTTCATGTCCAATTTGCCAGAAGCTAATTACACACAAAATTAGAGTTGTAGCTCAAAATCAACATATCTATTACCTTTGGCCTCCGCTTAGCACCAGAAATGAACACATTGACTGGAATTAGTATATGAAAATGAACTTAAAAAATAAAAGAAATGATAAAAACTACATATTCTTGTTTTCATGTCCAATTTTGCTAGGCACTAATTATACAATGAATCGGAGTTGTATCTCAAATTTACAAATCTAATGCCCCGAGTAAAATAAGCTGCAAAGGCTATGTGAAAATATATGAACAATAATATAAATGGCGTCGAAGTCATTTATATTAAAAGTTTCCGATCACATATCAACAAATAGCACTTATTAGCAAATAGCATAAAGTTTCGAATCACATACACAAGTCACTTGACTCACATATTTCACGTACACATGTTTATTGATCTAAAGAATGTTTTTGTTGCAAATATTTCAAAAGAGAACATACAACTTATTAAAAACAAAGCAGACAAAAAACACATTGCTTAGTTATAAAAAGTTATCCCTAGTGACCATGTTCATATTATTGATCGATACAACCACACAAAATAGTTTCTTAATTTATTATAAGATATTTTAAGGAGGGAACAAAACTTCGGGAGAGGGTGTAACCTTATCAGACGTGAAAATAAAAAAAAATAGAATATTTTGGTGTCCAAACCATAATTAATCCCATTTGTCTTGTCCGAGCAAACCTAATAACGTACCACGACAGTCTAGCCCAATCCATCAATAACAAAAGATTGACACAAGCATTTATCACGTGGATAAATACGAAGTAGTTATTATTTAATAAGATCATATCGGATAATCAAGGAATTACCACACGAACCAATAGTAAGCCAAGGGAGTTTCTTGAACGACTCAGCTGCTTCAGTTTTGCAAGACTATAAATAGAGACCACACCCTAGGGCCAAGGGGGATGTATATTTTCGAACTTTGAGAGATACTAATAAAAAATCAGTGACCTCTCCGTGAAAGTAAGCAATTTGTCGAACCACGTATATTTGTGTGTTGTGTGACATTTTCATGTTCTTCCATTAATTACTCTCTATAATTTATTAATTGTGATTAGTTGCACGAAAATTAGCATCGTCTGTGGGAAACGATTTCCTTTCTACGAAATAAATCCCTACAAAGAATAGCTACGATGTCTCACTACCCAAATAGTGCACTCCGACTTGGTGACTTGCTAGTTGTCCTAGCTACACTTAGGGTTAGGTATGAAGTTCGCTAAGATGGGAGGCCAAGATTTCATCCAGAGTAACAACTTTTCGAGGAAATTCATTTTCAAACTAGATTAACCCAGATCTCATGGATAGTCGACACATACGGAGCAAGACTTCAATAATAAGAGGAGGCAACTCGCTTCCAGATTAAGAAGAATTCTCGCCTCCAGCGATGACTAGAAAAATGGAGAGAGAACTCCATCAGGAAAACCAAAAATGTCGTGGTGGGACTCATAGCCCTTAGGCGAGCAAGTCTCACAGCCGAGGAAGGAGCACCGGGCACGACCAAGAGTGTTCAGAACATAAAAGTCACCTGTGGATGCACCACCAAGATAATGAGTGCCACAGGGATGGCATGTGGAGATTGGTCCAGAGAGAAATGGACCAGCATCTAGATCATCGAGGATCCAGATCCACAAATAAGCTAGAAATGAGAGCTCTAATTACCGAGATTAAGTCTCCTCTCTCAAGGGTCACTGAGGAGGAGGAACCCCCGAATAAGTTTATAACACCCACGTTCAAGATCTATGATGGAAACACGAACCCTTTAGATCATGTTTGGCAATACAGGTGGACCATGACCTTACGGAGTCACAGTGACGCTCTGATGCGTCGTATTTTCCCTTGAATCTTGGACGATGTCACCCAGAAGTGGTTTAAGAGGATGCCTCACATATCTGTTAAGAGATTCAAGGCCCTCGCCAAGGCCTTCGTCGCTCGCTTCATAACTATCAACTCTCATTCGAAAAGATGGACTGACTGCTCATAATGAGGAAGAAGCCACAAGGGACTCTGCGCGAGTACGCCAAGCGTTATTGGGAAGTTTTTAATGAAGTGGAAGACTGCTCGGAGTAGGTTGACATGGCATTTTTCAAAATTCGATTACCCTTACTTCCATATTGTACCAGTCTCTCAAAAAAAGGAGGCTAATACCATCGACGATCTTATGTCGCGTATTAAGAAGTACGCCAAAGCCAAAGACGTGGTGCATACCATCTAGACAAAAACTGGTAGCGCCAAAGCGAACAAAGGGGGTGATAAAGAGAACAATCCCAAGAAGGGGAACATGAAGCAAAATGGTGCCAAGAATGGAGGCAAAGAGGATTCATCCAAATCTTTCCAAACCATCAAGATTGTTTTCAAAAAACTAATTTATAAGATCCCGGGAAAGATCAAAGACCAACAGTTTCTCAAGTGTCTGAAAAAGATGTGAGGTGATCCAACCAAGAGGAACAACACCCTCTAGTGTGCGTTCCATTAGGAAAATGGACATAAGACAGAGAACTGCAACGCACTAAAATCTCACTCGAAAGAATTGGCTTATATGGGGCATTTGAAAAAGTACATAAATAAAAAGTCTGATCAGGTCGTCACTAATGGAGAGAAAAAACCATACAATTTCCTAGATGATGAGGCAAGATATGAGTTTGTGGTAATATATGGGGCGTTCAACCATAAGAATATTGTTGTCAATTTAAAAAATACCGCAAGTGCACGGGCTATTATAGAATAGCGAGTGTAAGTACGGGTCGAACCCACGAGGATTTGTCAATTTTAATTATTAAAAGAATTGCAACAGTCCAACTAGATCAAATGGGATAGAGAATAATTATAAATTATACAAAATAAAAGCAACTACGATAAATGAGAGTAACGCAAGAGATTTGTAAACAATTAGGAAATAATTAGGATTCGGGGTCCATTTATCACGTAACTAATATTGCACACTAATTTAATATTTCCATTCCCTTTTTATAACTCAAATTAAACCGACTCTCGCCGTGTTTAATTCGGAAAATATGACGGTTATGATCAAAATATTTTTAACGTCTCTAATAGACGGCTAAAATCCCTATTCCCTTAGAAAATACAAGTTTTAAAATTCGCAAATGTATTTAATCATGGACTATCAAAACAATCAAAGTGCAAGCATAATCCATCAAAAATTACTATTTTTAAATCTCAAAACTTGATTTGGCAAAACAATCTTGAAGGTTCTAAAACACACTCTCGTGTTGCTTTAAAATGAATACCGAATCTTTAATAACAATTAAAACAAGTAGGGAATAAACAATGATAAAATTAACGTGACAATATTAGTTAACTATGATAAACATCACCCTACTCCTAATACAAGAATCAAGCTACCATAATTAAAGAGAAATTGCAAGAATGAGTAGAGATCTTCATTAATAAACCAAACTTACAAATAGTTCTCTCACAACAATTTTGAATCCTCTAAAAAAAATGATAAAAACTTGGCCTTCAAATTGATTACAATCACTCAAAGTTGCTCCCCGAAATCCTCCACGAAAGTCCTCTCTAATTGTCTCTGAAATTATGATCCCAAGGGTCCTTTTTATAGGACAAGTGGTGAGGTAGTTGAGTTGTGGTGGGACTCTTTCTGATTGGCCGAATAGTGTTGGTAGCTATCTCTCCACCTCTTTAATCTTTGGATCGTGATAAGGGACGGAATTTCCCCCCACTCGAAAACTCTTATATTTTCTTGTTGAACACGCATGCCGAGTTTCGTCCAAATCGGAGAATAAAAATTTACGATTTCACAAGTGTAAAAACATCATTTTTTCGAACGACCGTAAAAATCAGCTTTTTCGCGCCTTTTTTGAATTGATCATCAATTTGCACCAAATTCCATCATTATCTGCAAAAAATTCACTAGGCAACTTTTTTCACAAAATTAGCACAAGAATATTATAAAATTATCGAAGTGTCTATTTTTGATATAAAATTACCATTTTCAATATGTATTCAATCATTCTCGCATTTTTTCCTCCTTTTAATAAAATAGTCCTAAGAAATTATTAAATACACTAAAATGGGACTAACAAAGTATAGATTTGGGTATAAAATATACAAAATAATGCACTCATCAAATACCCCCAAACCTAAACTTTGCTAGTCCTCGAGCAAAAACTAAAAATTTTAAAATTTAACTCACTTTCGTAGGAATCACGATTGCACTTAGCATGTGCAACAAGCCGTTAAACCTCTAGGTTACCCTAGTGGACGAGTTTTGTCTCGTGAGGGTTTGCAGTGAATATACCCACAAAACTCAAAAGCTTGACTCAATACAAATGACTAAAAAGTAATATAACCAAGTTTGAATGCAAACTTCATAAATATAGTAGAACTTCATTTCTCAATCTCAACTTATTGTGTCTGTGTGTGCATAGCCAATATAACCGTCAATTTCAAAAGATTTGATCGTTGCATTTCTTATCCTAAAGTTCGTTTTGATTTCAAAATCTCACAGAATGCACTCACAATCGAACACTCAGAAATGGGTTATTTTCTCTCGGTATATGTGAATAAAAGAGTAAATTTATATGAACAAATTTCACATACACATAATCAAAAATGGATTTTTATACAATGGATGAATATGACCTCATGAACAGAAAATCGATTACTTGTTGAAAACATTGAATCACACCATATATCCTATTCGTCTTCTCTCCACACTATAACTAACTTCCCATGAGATCTATTAGGACTTTCTTTGGTTGTATTGTAGGCTCGAATTTTGGCTAGAAAGAATGGTTGTTTTTGTAGTTCAAAATTTATGAGAATATAGAGGTTTTTCGGTATTTTGACTTTTAGGCACTTTTCTTACAACATCCATTTTTCTTTTTCTTTCGCTTTTTCTTTTCGAAATCACATTTTTTCTTCTTCACCTTTTTTTTTCGACACATCAATCTTTTGCGATTTTTTTTCTTTTTTTTTGGCCTATTTTTTCAACCGTAATGTTACCCCAGTATTCTCCGATAATGGGTATGACTTCTTTTTATGTGCTTCAAACTCTCAGTTGGAGTTAGGTAGGACAATGGATTTTCAATAAAAGACATATTTTCTTTTTGGCTCAAATGGGCTTGCAACGGAATAATGTAAAAAGGTTGGATTTTAGGCTTAAGTTTGGTCTTTCAAACGATGGCGTAATCTCATTTCTCAAGTTTCGTTCAGTTGATTTGTGTCTCAAGACGACTTACTAAGACTTCTAGTGCTTAAGATTCACATTTTAACTTTTTGTTTTCAGTAATCGAACAAAACAAAGAATTTGAGATCATCAACGAATTTATCACTGAAGGAAAGATTGAGTAATTTTAACTCGGACTGATTTAAATCTCTGGAAAACGATGAATGGCACAAAATCTCATCGGGTTAAAATCTCCACATTTATTCGTTAAGCATATTAACTTTCGCCTCAGTATCCATTTTTGATCATATTATATGGCTAATGTGTAAAAATTTCATAAGATGAGAGATCCATGAATTAATTCTATATTAAAAAATCATTCCAAAACTCAATTATATTGAAAATCTTTTTGAATTTTTGAAATCTGATTTTTTTTTCAAAAATATCATCCTTACCCCCAAACCTAAATTTTACATTGTCCTCAATGTATGCTCAAATAAAAATATGGACAAAGAAAATAAAGTAACGAAGTAGAAAGATGATACACGTTAACTAAAAAAAATAAAAAATATATATATATATATATATATATATATATATATATATTTATATATACACAAATAATTTACAAACACATGACAATTACCATCCTCACCATAAATTAATAATCGAAATAGTTGTGGGTCATTCCGATTAATAAACTTTATAGCACTAAGTGCCAAAATATCATAAATTTGAGAGCATGACCGCACAACACAAATTTCAATCTTAAATCTAGGGTCATAATGGTGAGTACCGACATCATCAATAATAAATAAATTTGAATCGCCTGAATCATATGTCGATGCATCACATGGAGGTAATAAATTGCAATAACGATCCAAATATTTATTATCCCTTTTTCGAAAATAGTCAAGTAAAATTGGGAATGCATACTCTACTCCTAAATGTGAGATTTTATGAAAAGCGTGGGAAGAAGATCTATCACTGGGTGATACACTTTCTTCATCAAAAACAGGAGGATCGTCATAAATACTTGAAGTATCAGTAAAATCGGATGACGAATCCTCAAATAAATTTTCCCACATATAAAAAGAAGCAGCATTCTGCTCAATTAAATTAGGAGAAAAATCTTGACAAACATCCAAATCATCACAAGTATTACACGTGTCAAGATTGTTAATTTTTTTCTCCTCACAAAATTGATTATCCCCAATTAATTCATGGTTATTTTTAGAAATAACATCATAATACCGTTTGTTCACCTCTCTCCAATTGATACACTTTGGTGGACCGATAGTAATTACAGGGGTTGGAGTCTCATCCATACCTTCTTTAATTTTTAAAATGACTACTGACCCATCTGAATTAAATTGAAATACGTATTCATCTAGATTTTCAGTATTTTGTAAAAACACGTCCACAGGATCCATTGAGGAATATGAGAAAGATGACGGGATAACAATATGAGGATCACCCATTGCAATTTACAACTCATGAATTTATTTATTTATTTTGGATAGCTTCTAACCTTTGACAAGGGAGAATTTAAAAGAGGACCAACTACGGTTGTCTCCTCAAATTTCGATTTCACCTCCAGGTAGGTGGTCGGTACGAAGACTCATTAAAAACCACCAATCCTAAACAAGGTGAAACGGAATCTATTTGACAAGTTCGCGTTGGAGTAGCTTTTAATTCTAGCCTTGTTAAGAGTTTTTTTTTTTTTTTTTTTAATTTTATTTTTTATGAAATTTTTACTAAAAAAATGCAAAAGGTAAAACAAACTAGTCCGAAAGTCACAACTTCTTTTTAGAAAAAAAATTGTCAAATCCCCGGCAACGGCGCCAAAAACTTGTTGTCAATTTATAAAACACCACAAGTGCACGAGCTATTATAGAATAGCGAGTGTAAGTACGGGTCGAACCCACGAGGATTTGTCAATTTTAATTATTAAAAGAATTGCAACTGTCCAACTAGATCAAATAGGGTAGAGAATAATTATAAATATACAAAATAAAAGCAACTACGATAAATGAGAGTAACGCAAGAGATTTGTAAACAATTAGGAAATAATTAGGATTCGGGGTCCATTTATCACGTAACTAATATTGCACACTAATTTAATGTTGCCATTCCCTTTTTATAACTCAAATTAAACCGACTCTCGCCGTGTTTAATTCGGAAAATATGACGGTTATGATCAAAATATTTTTAACGTCTCTAATAGACGGGCAAAATCCCTATTCCCTTAGAAAATACAAGTTTTAAAATTCGCAAATGTATTTAAGCATGGACTATCAAAACAATCAAAGTGCAAGCATAATCTATCAAAAATTACTATTTTTAAATCCCAAAACTTGATTTGGCAAAACAATCTTGAAGGTTCTAAAACACACTCTCGTGTCGCTTTAAAATGAAGAGCAAATCTTTAATAACAATTAAAACAAGTAGGGAATAAAGAACGATAAAATTAACGTGACAATATTAATTAACTATGATAAACTTCACCCTACTCCTAATATAAGAATCAAGCTACCATAATGAAAGAGAAATTGCAAGAATGAGTAGAGATCTTCATTAATAAACCAAACTTACAAATAGTTCTCTCACAAAAATCTTGAATCCTCTAAAAAAAATGATAAAAACTTGGCCCTCAAATTGATTACAATCACTCAAAGTTGCTCCCCGAAATCCTCCACGAAAGTCCTCTCTAATTGTCTCCGAAATTATGATCCCAAGGGTCCTTTTTATAGGACAAGTGGTGAGGTATTTGAGTTGTGGTGGGACTCTTTCTGATTGGCCAAATAGTGTTGGTAGATATCTCTCCACCTCTTTAATCGTTGGATCGTGATTAGGGACGGAATTTCCCCCCACTCGAAAACTCTTATATTTTCTTGTTGAACACGCATGCCGAGTTTTGTCCAAATCGGAGAATAAAAATTTACGATTTCACAAGTGTAAAAACAACATTTTTTCGAACGACCGTAAAAATCAGCTTTTTCGCGCCTTTTTTGAATTGATCATCAATTTGCACCAAATTCCATCATTATCTGCAAAAATTTCACTAGGCAACTTTTTTCACAAATTAGCACAAGAATATTATAAAATTATCGAAGTGCCCATTTTTGATATAAAATTACCATTTTCAATATGAATTCAATCATTCTCGCATTTTTTCCTCCTTTTAATAAAATAGTCCTAAGAAATTATTAAATACACTAAAATGGGACTAACAAAGTATAAATTTGGGTATAAAATATACAAAATAATGCACTCATCAAATACCCCCAAACCTAAACTTTGCTAGTCCTCGAGGAAAACTAAAATTTTTAAAATTTAACTCACTTTCGTAGGAATCACGATTGCACTTAGCATGTGCAACAAGCCGTTAAACCTCTAGGTTACCCTAGTGGACGAGTTTTGTCTCGTGAGGGTTTGCAGTGAATATACCCACAAAACTCAAAAGCTTGACTCAATACAAATGACTAAAAAGTAATATAACCAAGTTTGAATGCAAACTTCATAAATATAATAGAACTTCATTTCTCAATCTCAACTTATTGTGTCTGTGTGTGCATAGCCAATATAACCGTCAATTTCAAAAGATTTGATCGTTGCATTTCTTATCTGAAAGTTCGTTTTGATTTCAAAATCTCACAGAATGCACTCACAATCGAACACACAGAAATGGGTTATTTTCTTTCGGTATATGTGAATAAAAGAGTAAATTTATATGAACAAATTTCACATATACATAATCAAAAATGGATTTTTATACAATGGATGAATATGATCTCATGAACAGAAAATCGATTACTTGTTGAAAACATTGAATCACACCATAAATCCTATTCTTCTTCTCCCCACACTATAACTAACTTCCCATGAGATCTATTAGGACTTTCTTTGGTTGTATTGTAGGCTCGAATTTTGGCTAGAAAGAATGGCTGTTTTTGGAGTTTAAAATTTCTGAGAATATAGAGGTTTTTCGGTATTTTGACTTTTAGGCACTTTTCTTCCAACATCCATTTTTCTTTTTCTTTCGGTTTTTCTTTTCGAAATCACATTTTTTTTCAACACATCAATCTTTTGTGATTTTTTTTCTTTTCTTTTTTTGGCCTTTTTTTTCAACTGTAATGTTACCGCAATATTCTCCGATAATGGGTATGACTTCTTTTTATGTGCTTCAAACTCTCAGTTGCAGTTAGGTAGGACAATGGGTTTTCAATAAAAGACATATTTTCTTTTTGGCTCAAATGGGCTTGCAACGGAATAATGTAAAAAAGTTGGATTTTAGGCTTAATTTTGGGCTTTCAAACGATGGTCTAATCTCATTTCTCAAGTTTCGTTCAGTTGATTTGTGTCTCAAGACGACTTACTAAGACTTCTAGTGCTTAAGATTCACATTTTGACTTTTTGTTTTCAGTAATCGAACAAAACAAAGAATTTGAGATCATCAACGAATTTATCACTGAAGGAAAAATTGAGTAATTTTATCTCGGACTCATTTAAATCTCTGAAAAACGATGAATGGCACAAAATCTCATCGGGTTAAAATCTCCACATTTATTCGTTAAGCATATTAACTTTCGCCTCAATATCCATTTTCGATCATATTATATGGCTAATGTGTAAAAATTTCATAAGATGAGAGATCCATGAATTAATTCTATATTAAGAAATCGTTCCAAAACTCAATTATATTGAAAATCTTTTTGAATTTTTTAAATCTGATTTTTTTTTTCAAAAATATCATCCTTACCCCCAAATCTAAATTTTACATTGTCCTCAATGTATGCTCAAATAAATATATGGACAAAGAAAATAAAGTAACGAAGTAGAAAGATGATACACGTTAACTAAAAAAAATAACAAATATATATATATATATATATATATATATATATATATATACACAAATAATTTACAAACACATGACAATTACCATCCTCACCATAAATTAATAATCGAAATAGTTGTGGGTCATTCCAATTAATAAACTTTATAGCACTAAGTGCCAAAATATCATAAATTTGAGAGCATGACCGTACAACACAAATTTCAATCTTAAATCTAGGGTCATAATGGTGAGTACCGACATCATCAATAATAAATAAATTTAAATCGCCTGAATCATATGTCGATACATCACATGGAGGTAATAAATTGCAATAACGATCCAAATATTTATTATCCCTTTTTCTAAAATAGTCAAGTAAAATTGGGGATGCATACTCTACTCCTAAATGTGAGATTTATGAAAAGCGTGGGAAGAAGATCTATCACTGGGTGATACACTTTCTTCATCAAAAACAGGAGGATCGTCATAAATACTTGAAGTATCAGTAAAATCGGATGACGAATCCTCAAATAAATTTTCCCACCTATAAAAAGAAGAAGCATTCTGCTCAATGAAATTAGGAGAAAAATCTTGACAAACATCCAAATCATCACAAGTATTACACGTGTCAAGATTGTCAATTTTTTTCTCCTCACAAAATTGATTATCCCCAATTAATTCATGGTTATTTTTAGAAATAGCATCATTATACCGTTTGTTCACCTCTCTCCAATTGATACACTTTGGTGGACCGATAGTAATTACAGGGGTTGGAGTCTCATCCATACCTTCTTTAATTTTTAAAATGACTACTGACCCATCTGAATTAAATTGAAATACGTAGTCATCTAGATTTTCAGTATTTTGTAAAAACACGTCCACAGGATCCATTGAGGAATATGAGAAAGATGACGGGATAACAATATGAGGATCACCCATTGCAATTTACAACACATGAATTTATTTATTTATTTTGGATAGCTTCTACCCTTTGACAAGGGAGAATTTAAAAGAGGACCAACTACGTTTGTCTCCTCAAATTTCGATTTCACCTCCAGGTAGGTGGTCGGTACGAAGACTCATTAAAAACCACCAATCCTAAACAAGGTGAAACGGAATCGATTTGACAAGTTCGCGTTGGAGTGGCTTTTAATTCTAGCCTTGTTAAGAGTTTTTTTTATTTTTTTTATTTTTTATGAATTTTTTACTAAAAAAATGCAAAAAGTAAAACAAACTAGTCCGAAAGTCACAACTTCTTTTAAGAAATAAAAATTGTCAAATCCCCGGCAACGGCGCCAAAAACTTGTTGTCAATTTATAAAATACCGCAAGTGCACGGGCTATTATAGAATAGCGAGTGTAAGTACGGGTCGAACCCACGAGGATTTGTCAATTTTAATTATTAAAAGAATTGCAACTGTCCAACTAGATCAAATGGGGTAGAGAATAATTATAAATTATACAAAATAAAAGCAACTACGATAAATGAGAGTAACGCAAGAGATTTGTAAACAATTAGGAAATAATTAGGATTCGGGGTCCATTTATCACGTAACTAATATTGCACACTAATTTAATGTTGCCATTCCCTTTTTATAACTCAAATTAAACCGACTCTCGCCGTGTTTAATTCAGAAAATATGACGGTTATGATCAAAATATTTTTAACGTCTCTAATAGACGGCTAAAATCCCTATTCCCTTAGAAAATACAAGTTTTAAAATTCGCAAATGTATTTAAGCATGGACTATCAAAACAATCAAAGTGCAAGCATAATCCATCAAAAATTACTATTTTTAAATCTCAAAACTTGATTTGACAAAACAATCTTGAAGGTTCAAAAACACACTCTCGTGTCTCTTTAAAATGAATACCGAATCTTTAATAACAATTAAAACAGGTAGGGAATAAACAACGATAAAATTAACGTGACAATATTAGTTAACTATGATAAACTTCACCCTAATCCTAATATAAGAATCAAGCTACCATAATGAAAGAGAAATTGCAAGAATGAGTAGAGATCTTCATTAATAAACCAAACTTACAAATAGTTCTCTCACAACAATCTTGAATCCTCTAAAAAATGATAAAAACTTGGCCCTCAAATTGATTACAATCACTCAAAGTTGCTCCCCGAAATCCTCCACGAAAGTCCTCTCTAATTGTCTCCGAAATTATGATCCCAAGTGTCCTTTTTATAGGACAAGTGGTGAGGTATTTGAGTTGTGGTGGGACTCTTTCTGATTGGCCGAATAGTGTTGGTAGCTATCTCTCCACCTCTTTAATATTTGGATCGTGATAAGGGACGGAATTTCCCCCCACTCAAAAACTCTTATATTTTCTTGTTGAACACGCATGCCGAGTTTTGTCCAAATCGGAGAATAAAAATTTACGATTTCACAAGTGTAAAAACAACATTTTTTCGAACGACCGTAAAAATCAGCTTTTTCGCGCCTTTTTGAATTGATCATCAAATAGCACCAAATTCCATCATTATCTGCAAAAAATTCACTAGGCAACTTTTTTCACAAATTAGCACAAGAATATTATAAAATTATCGAAGTGCCCATTTTTGATATAAAATTACCATTTTCAATATGAATTCAATCATTCTCGCATTTTTTCCTCCTTTTAATAAAATAGTCCTAAGAAATTATTAAATACACTAAAATGGGACTAACAAAGTATAAATTTGGGTATAAAATATAAAAAATAATGCACTCATCAAATACCCCCAAACCTAAACTTTGCTAGTCCTCGAGCAAAACTAAATTTTTTAAAATTTAACTCACTTTCGTAGGAATCACGATTGCACTTAGCATGTGCAACAAGCCGTTAAACCTCTAGGTTACCCTAGTGGACGAGTTTTGTCTCGTGAGGATTTGTAGTGAATATACCCACAAAATTCAAAAGCTTGACTCAATACAAATGACTAAAAAGTAATATAACCAAGTTTGAATGCAAACTTCATAAATATAGTAGAACTTCATTTCTCAATCTCAACTTATTGTGTCTGTGTGTGGATAGCCAATATAACCGTCAATTTCAAAAGATTTGATCGTTGCATTTCTTATCCGAAAGTTCGTTTTGATTTCAAAATCTCACAGAATGCACTCACAATCGAACACTCGAAAATGGGTTATTTTCTCTCGGTATATGTGAATAAAAGAGTAAATTTATATGAACAAATTTCACATATACATAATCAAAAATGGATTTTTATACAATGGATGAATATGATCTCATGAACAGAAAATCGATTACTTGTTGAAAACATTGAATCACACCATAGATCCTATTCGTCTTCTCTCCACACTATAACTAACTTCCCATGAGATCTATTAGGACTTTCTTTGGTTGTATTGTAGCCTCGAATTTTGGCTAGAAAGAATGGTTGTTTTTGGAGTTCAAAATTTCTGAGAATATAGAGGTTTTTCGGTATTTTGACTTTTAGGCACTTTTCTTCCAGCATCCATTTTTCTTTTTCTTTCGCTTTTTCTTTTCGAAATCACATTTTTTTTCTTCACTTTTTTTTTCGACACATCAATCTTTTGCGATTTTTTTTTCTTTTCTTTTTTTTTTGGCCTTTTTTTCAACCGTAATGTTACCCCAGTATTCTCCGATAATGGGTATGACTTCTTTTTATGTGCTTCAAACTCTCAGTTGGAGTTAGGTAGGACAATGGGTTTTCAATAAAAGACATATTTTCTTTTTGGCTCAAATGGGCTTGCAACGGAATAATGTAAAAAGGTTGGATTTTAGGCTTAATTTTGGGCTTTCAAACGATGGCCTAATCTCATTTCTCAAGTTTCGTTCAGTTGATTTGTGTCTCAAGACGACTTACTAAGACTTCTAGTGCTTAAGATTCACATTTTGACTTTTTGTTTTCAGTAATCGAACAAAACAAATAATTTGAGATCATCAACGAATTTATCACTGAAGGAAAGATTGAGTAATTTTAACTCGGACTGATTTAAATCTCTGGAAAACGATGAATGGCACAAAATCTCATCGGGTTAAAATCTCCACATTTATTCGTTAAGCATATTAACTTTCGCCTCAATATCCATTTTCGATCATATTATATGGCTAATGTGTAAAAATTTCATAAGATGAGAGATCCATGAATTAATTCTATATTAAGAAATCGTTCCAAAACTCAATTATATTGAAAATCTTTTTGAATTTTTTAAATCTGATTTTTTTTTTCAAAAATATCATCCTTACCCCCAAACCTAAATTTTACATTGTCCTCAATGTATGCTCAAATAAAAATATGGACAAAGAAAATAAAGTAACGAAGTAGAAAGATGATACACGGTAACTAAAAAAAATAACAAAAAAAATATATATATATTTATATATACACAAATAATTTACAAACACATGACAATTACCATCCTCACCATAAATTAATAATCGAAATAGTTGTGGGTCATTCCAATTAATAAACTTTATAGCACTAAGTGCAAAAATATCATAAATTTGAGAGCATGACCGCACAACACAAATTTCAATCTTAAATCTAGGGTCATAATGGTGAGTACCGACATCATCAATAATAAATAAATTTGAATCGCCTGAATCATATGTCGATGCATCACATGGAGGTAATAAATTGCAATAACGATCCAAATATTTATTATCCCTTTTTCGAAAATAGTCAAGTAAAATTGGGGATGCATACTCTACTCCTAAATGTGAGATTTTATGAAAAGCGTGGGAAGAAGATCTGTCACTGGGTGATACACTTTCTTCATCAAAAACAGGAGGATCGTCATAAATACTTGAAGTATCAGTAAAATCGGATGACGAATCCTCAAATAAATTTTCCCACATATAAAAAGAAGCAGCATTCTGCTCAATTAAATTAGGAGAAAAATCTTGACAATCATCCAAATTATCACAAGTATTACACGTGTCAAGATTGTCAATTTTTTTCTCCTCACAAAATTGATTATCCCCAATTAATTCATGGTTATTTTTAGAAATAGCATCATAATACCGTTTGTTCACCTCTCTCCAATTGATACACTTTGGTGGACCGATAGTAATTACAGGGGTTGGAGTCTCATCCATACCTTCTTTAATTTTTAAAATGACTACTGACCCATCTGAATTAAATTGAAATACGTAGTCATCTAGATTTTCAGTATTTTGTAAAAACACGTCCACAGGATCCATTGAGGAATATGAGAAAGATGACGGGATAACAATATGAGGAGCACCCATTGCAATTTACAACACATGAATTTATTTATTTATTTTGGATAGCTTCTACCCTTTGACAAGGGAGAATTTAAAAGAGGACCAACTACGTTTGTCTCCTCAAATTTCGATTTCACCTCCAGGTAGGTGGTCGGTACGAAGACTCATTAAAAACCACCAATCCTAAACAAGGTGAAACGGAATCGATTTGACAAGTTCGCGTTGGAGTGGCTTTTAATTCTAGCCTTGTTAAGAGTTTTTTTTATTTTTTTTATTTTTTATGAATTTTTTACTAAAAAAATGCAAAAAGTAAAACAAACTAGTCCGAAAGTCACAACTTCTTTTAAGAAATAAAAATTGTCAAATCCCCGGCAACGGCGCCAAAAACTTGTTGTCAATTTATAAAATACCGCAAGTGCACGGGCTATTATAGAATAGCGAGTGTAAGTACGGGTCGAACCCACGAGGATTTGTCAATTTTAATTATTAAAAGAATTGCAACTGTCCAACTAGATCAAATAGGGTAGAGAATAATTATAAATTATACAAAATAAAAGCAACTACGATAAATGAGAGTAACGCAAGAGATTTGTAAAAAATTAGAAAATAATTAGGATTCGGGGTCCATTTATCACGTAACTAATATTGCACACTAATTTAATGTTGCCATTCCCTTTTTATAACTCAAATTAAACCGACTCTCGCCGTGTTTAATTCGGAAAATATGACGGTTATGATCAAAATATTTTTAACGTCTCTAATAGACGGGTAAAATCCATATTCCCTTAGAAAATACAAGTTTTAAAATTCGCAAATGTATTTAAGCATGGACTATCAAAACAATCAAAGTGCAAGCATAATCCATCAAAAATTACTATTTTTAAATCCCAAAACTTGATTTGGCAAAATCAATCTTGAAGGTTCTAAAACACACTCTCGTGTCGCTTTAAAATGAATAGCAAATCTTTAATAACAATTAAAACAAGTAGGGAATAAACAACGATAAAATTAACGTGACAATATTAGTTAACTATGATAAACTTCACCCTACTCCTAATATAAGAATCAAGCTACCATAATGAAAGAGAAATTGCAAGAATGAGTAGAGATCTTCATTAATAAACCAAACTTACAAATAGTTCTCTCACAAAAATCTTGAATCCTCTAAAAAAAATGATAAAAACTTGGCCCTCAAATTGATTACAATCACTCAAAGTTGCTCCCCGAAATCCTCCACGAAAGTCCTCTCTAATTGTCTCCGAAATTATGATCCCAAGGGTCCTTTTTATAGGACAAGTGGTGAGGTATTTGAGTTGTGGTGGGACTCTTTCTGATTGGCCAAATAGTGTTGGTAGCTATCTCTCCACCTCTTTAATCTTTGGATCGTGATAAGGGACAGAATTTCCCCCCACTCGAAAACTCTTATATTTTCTGGTTGAACACGCATGCCGAGTTTTGTCCAAATCGGAGAATAAAAATTTACGATTTCACAAGTGTCAAAACAACATTTTTTCGAACGACCGTAAAAATCAGCTTTTTCGCGCCTTTTTTGAATTGATCATCAATTTGCTCCAAATTCCATCATTATCTGCAAAAATTTCACTAGGCAACTTTTTTCACAAATTAGCACAAGAATATTATAAAATTATCGAAGTGCCCATTTTTGATATAAAATTACCATTTTCAATATGAATTCAATCATTCTCGCCTTTTCCTCCTTTTAATAAAATAGTCCTAAGAAATTATTAAATACACTAAAATGGGACTAACAAAGTATAAATTTGGGTATAAAATATACAAAATAATGCACTCATCAAATATCTAGGGAAATACAATCTGAATGGAGCTCAAAAAGGTCATGACCATGATGGAGACCTTCTAGATTGATCATGACAAGAGCCAAGATGGCAAGCGTAGGTGACCAGAGGATGTTGGTTACAACAATCACATTGTGTTTATGGAGGACGATTTGGTCAGGGTAAGAAACCCACACCACGACGCATCAGTAATCATTCTCGGGATTGCAAGTTGGGATGTGGACAAGTTTATGATGGACCAGGGGAGTTCCTCAATTGTGATGTACCTGGAGCTCTTCCACAAGCTCAAGCTCAAAATATCGAAGCGACTGTCCTTTTAATCATCTTCATGGAAAAAATGACCATGTCGTTAGGGAAGGTGGTCCTACCAGTAAGGGCAAGGACTATTTCAAAGCTCATGGAGTTCCTAGTGGTAGATATTGATTTGCTCTATCACTCCATTCTCGATAGAGGGTGGCTTCACAACATGAGAGTTGTCACTTCAACTTACCACAAAAAACTCAAGTGTGTCACAGATCGGGTGATAACGAAGAACTTTTGTGGTGTATCTTTTTTCTTTTGTCGTTGCTTGAAAAGTCCTTCTAATCAAAACTTCAAATACCTACAAAATTAATAAACTCAAGTGTAGCGGTAAATAAGGGTATCAATCCACTTCCAAGGGGGTAACCTAGAGACAAATTCAATTGGAATTCACTTTTTATTTTCTTTTTGGACTTTTTACTTTTTCTACTTTTTTTAGCTTTTTCAAATATTAAAACAAATGGGTGAGGTGATGATTTAAACTAAACTAAATTAAATGTGATATGATAACAACTAACTAGAAAGTTACTAAAATGAAAAATAAAGTCTAACACTAAAATAAGAGATAAAGTGAAATAAATAGTTGTGAGAACAATCAAGGAGTGGGATTACACCACAAATTTTAGTTACTCCAATTAATTAATTTAATTATTTGAATTCTCCCAAATTAATATCAAAATTACAAACCAACTCTCGTTGCAAGTGTAATTATAATAGTAATCTTTTAGAAAGTTAAGTTTAACACCCCACAACTCTAGAAAAATAGATCCACACTCATTTTAATTAATCACCCGCTAGGATCGATCAATTAGAATTTATGTCAATCTTATAAAATAAGTTTAGAGTTGAAATTCAAGTAATAATACCCCACTTAAAAAACCCCTATCTCTAGTTCGAATCTAAAATGGGTATTATCACTAGAATTTTGATTTTCTCTCGAAAATTATTTATCCTCTCTCGAGGAGTAAATCTAAGGGTGGGGGATCAAAATTAACATTCAAAGGGACTTTTCAAGTAATTGAACTAATTAAAATAAAATAACATCAAATAAGGGTTTTACCCCACCCCTTGAAAGGGGATTTAGCCTAACATGATATTAAACATGACAAATTAATAATCAAGGCTACTAAAATAAAATATAAGGGAATAGAACAAGCAAACCAAATCCCTTTGAGAAAGTTGAATTTTACTCTTCCAAATTGAAGCATACAATCCCTCCAATTGAGCATCCAAATGATTTGAAATTAAATATTCACTCAATTAACTCTCTTACAATATTTAATCTCACAAATATCTAACAAAAATAAAAAGAATAAAATAAAACTATTTACAAATGATATTTTTCTCAGCAATTCTCTCTCTAGAATTTTCATATCTAAAAGCTCAATTCTCTACCCTTTGAATGAGCATGGTCTTATTATATAGTAGGCACATGGAGAAAAGGGGTATATTGGGTATATGTCTAGGGTGTGCATGTGGATATGGTGTGAGGTCATGTGAATGAGGGGTAAGGGAATAAAAAATCTGATATGGTTAATGGGGGTGTTTTGGGTAAAAGGTGTGAAAGGTGTTAGTTGGGGGTAATTTGGATAAATGGGAATAAAGGGTTTTAAGTGGCACATGTGGTAATTAAGTTGAGTTTGGCTTATTTGGCTTTGGTATTGGCAGGTCGTGGCTTTTGGAGAAGAGGGGAAATGGGTCTTTGAAGATGGGTCAATGGGATATGGGTACTGGGTTTGACATGGGTGTTGGGGATCGTTCGGATCGCATCAGGGGGTGGATTGGAGATGGATCAAGTGTTGGTCTGGTTTGTAGTTTCAGTTTTTGGAGTCACGGGTTCCGCCGCCGGCTTGATTCAGGCGGGTTGGAGGGGAACGTGTCCGCACCGGACTATGGCAGCAGGGGTTATGGTCGGCGGTTTGGGTTGGGTAGAGGGCGCCGGGTTAACGCCGTAGGGGGATGGGAAATGGGTTGGCGGGATCGGAGTAGGGGGTGGAGCGGCTGGAGGTGGTGGGTTAGTCCGCCGGAGAGGGTAGGGGGTCGAATAGGGTCGCTGCCGGAGTAGGGCGGGTCCAGCGATTTAGGTCAAAGGAGGTGGGATGGTTTAAGCACATGGGTGGTGGTATGGTGGATTTGTGTATGGTTGAGGGGTTTGTTAATGGAGTTGAGATGGTGAGGAAAGAGAATGAGATGGTGAGGAAGAAGGTGAATAGTGGAGAGGTGATGTTTGTGTGTGGTGAGGGTGAGGGTAGTTTCATGGTGTGTTTGGTAGTGTGTTGGTTTTAGGGTGTGTGTGAGTTTAATTTGGACACCTAAAAAAAATTAAAACTAATAAAAATAAAACTCTAAAAAAATAAAAATCCTACTTCTAATAATAAAATAAAGACCCAATTAAAAAATGAAACTAAAAAGAGAAATAATAAAAATAAAATCTAATAAAACTAAAACTAAAATTCTAAATAAATGTAAAATCAAATAAAACTAAAAAAAAATGAAATCCTAAAAAAAATCTAGTCCTAATAAAAATAAAACTAATCAAAATCAATGTAAAATAAAATTATACTAATAAAAAAATAGAAAATAAAACCAAGAAATCCTAAATAAATCTAAAATAAATTCTAAAAATAAAAATGACTCAAACTAAAAATATAAAAAGACAAACAAAACACATACAGGGTTTGGGGTAGGTTTAGGGTAGGCTAGGGTTATGGGATAAGGGAATTAACTCTATTTTGCACACAATTGTCTTGATTTAAGCATTTGAACTATGCAATGAACAATTTGACCTACAAAATAAACATTTAAGCGCATAAGACCCATATGGTCGAGAATTAGCAACTAAACTAAATCTATTCGGGGTATAAATTGTACAGTTTTGGGTACTTATCATCGGGGAATAATGAAGATCAAAGGTGACTAAGCCATTGCTCGGAAATGCTAAATCGCCACTGTTAGGCACGAGAATGAGAAAAAGAAAGACAAAGATGTTCTTTAAAAGACGCCTTTGGATGGGCTTACTCCTTTAAAATAGAAACTACAAAATGGACGACCAGGGGTGGAGGAGAACAGGATCGACCCCACTAATAGGGTCGTTGAAAAATTAGAGGAGGTTATTTTTTATGGAAGACGATCAGGGAGGAAGTTCCTAATGAGTACAACATTGACCGATCATGAGAAAGGGGAATTGATCACCTTTCTGAAGCATAACCTATATGTATTTGAATGGAGACATATGATATACAAGGTATTGATCCCACGATCGCCTGCCACCACCTCCATGTAGATATGGCATTCAAGCCAGTCGTATAGAAGGATTGTCGAACAACCCCCAAAAAGGTAAAAGCGTTAGAAAAGGAAGTAGGGAAACTTCTAGAGGCAAGGTCCATCAGAGAAGTTTAATTCCTAAAGTGGCTCTCGAATCCAATCGTTTTTCGTAAAAGCAACTGTAGCTAGAGAGTCACCAACCTCAATTATTTCCCAAACATTCTATTTCAGAAAATATTTAACATCAATCTTTCTAGAAAATATACCATTTTCATAAAATACCAATTTGTGCTATTTCACAACCTTGAAATATCTATTCATGCTTTATTTTTCAATAAAATGACATTTTTTTACCATTTTTATTCTATAAAAATGTTTATTATCTTCTACACATTATTTGAACCATTTACTTAAATACACCTCACTCAAGTGGTCTAACTACAAGACTACAAATGCAAAATAACATCTTGGTGTAGGAGGAGCAACCACCCTCCAAAGGTGGCCTCAAGGGGTAACCAAAATCATCTTCTAAAAACTCCAAAATGTTCTTCCCACTTTCCAAGAAAGACCCACTTCAAAGATCAATTCATACTCCATGAAAGCTCCTTCTACATCTCCAAAAACTTTCAACAACACCTCTAAAATTTATAGCTCCTCTTTGCCAATGGTGGAAATGGGTATTTTGAGTTTGGATGCGGTGGAACATTACATAAGTGGTGGTGGAATGGTGGTTAGGTGGTGGAAGACCACCCACATCTCTCTCACACACTCTCTCTCCTTCTTCCATTTTCTACTAACACAATAAATCCCAAATACACCAAACAAAACCTTATAAAATATCACTAAGACTCCAAAAACCCGTTTTACCCCTTCTGGGCTCATCTGAGCTCGACAGCTCAAAGGTCCAACGCTCCAAATTGTGATAGCGCACACGGGTAACTTAGATTAAAAATCTTGACCAATGTCGTTCAAACGACTTACCTATGTTGTTCGAACGAAAACCCCCATGTTGTTTGAACGACCCTATTTCATTTTCCTTTTCTTTTTCTCCTATTCTATCTGCAATTCTTCCATAATCATAATTGACTCCACCTCAATTATAATTCATATATAGTTTTAATTCAATTTTTGGGGTGAGAAATTACAAACTTCCCTCCTTGGGGAATTTCGTCCCCGAAATTCTCAATCCATCATCCTTAAGCTTATGGGATCCACCGATTTCTATTCTAAGCCATAAAATCCCCTAAGGAAAAATCATCAAAGTCTGCAACACGAAAGTCACCAAATACTCAACATGCAACCAGTTTTAATGTTTGCCATGACATCACATAATTTACTCCGAGTCTCCATTTGCCTTATAATGAAGTCCAAACTATTCCTAGCACTAACGATGCTAGTACGTAAGGGATACCAAAGCCTTTACGGGCAAACCCTTTCTAGCGATACCTAAAAACAAATTATAATACAACCAACCATTGTATATGTCACCAAAAATCAATTTCTAGCTTAGGGCCGTACATAATGTATTCCACAAACTTTCATGTTATCCTAACTACACAACTCGCACGAGCTTACCGAGAACCACGCTATGCTATTCCCTCTTTTTAAGGAGGAACAATCCCATCAAATCGTCAACACATGCCCGATTTACACCTTTCGCTGCGTCACTCTGATGAACCTATCACTACCTTAGGTGTCTCATCCTTGATTACTCACTAAATTATGACACTAATCCACTCACCATGGAAAAGTAATATCATGTGTTCAGTTTTTTCCTCCATTTCCAACACTATATTGTATCCTCAAACAATCATCACACTCTTCGCAATCTGAGCCCCTAACTGTCGAGCTGACTAGTCAAACGTCCACTAGTCCAAAGGGAGACTAATATTACGAGCAAATCGAGTGGCCAAAGCCGTAGCCACCCATAAACAAAATTTTATGCCACAACAAGAATACCTCATATGAGCGCACCTAGTTACTGAGTTGCATTGACCAAACTCGATCTTTCGCGCTCTCTCGAGATCAATCACACTATACTATGACATGGTACCAATCTGAGTCACCACATAGGTGAGAATACTGAATCCTGATTATCGAAACTTAAAGGAAAAGACTTGATTCAGAAGGAACAAGAAATCATCCCGAGGAATTTAACCCATAGGCATCTGATTCTGACTTATGGAAGTGGACCTATATTGTATACTTGAATTCATGCTAGTTATTCTCGAAACTCTCACCGAGTACCACTCCTGGCCATAACCTTGGACTGGATCACTAGTCATGATGAATCAAATCACAATCATTCATTCTCACAATACGAACACAATTTACGAATCAGCAGTCCTTGAGTAAGTCAATTCCTGACTTCCCTCCTTAGGAGCAAGGCCCTACCTTTGACATCCTTGGCGTAAGTAAATCATTCTGATTGGCGAATACTTCACGCCTTAGTCATTGATCTTGTCCAGTCACAAGTGACGATGTCATCAACTTACTACACCTAGGTTATTGTTTGCTTTATCATATCATGATTGAAGTTCCAAATTTCCATGGGCATCACTTATTTCAAGAGAGACACTCACCTAATCTTGTTCCTTATTGGACACACGATATGGACAACTAACTTACCATAGGTTTATACCCACACAAAAATTTTGGGACAACCACACCTGCCTCCATTGGCATTCTAAAGGTAGTAGGTGATGCACTGGGCTATCGCTTTTAACTCGTACTAACTTAACAAGACGTGAAAAGAGCTAGTCCTTCCATTACCAAGGTTACCCTAGAATATACAATCGATACCCCTACATACTAATCATGTTTCGATGCTACTCCACCTTAATTGCCATTTTCAAGTCTCCACTTGGCGTCATCACTTTAAGTATCGAATACATCTCTTAGTTTACCCCGAAACCGGTTATCAACACGCTCATATGAGTCATTCCATGACATTTAAGCATCACTCCTATGATGACCCTACTACGTCCTACCTTAGGGATTGTACCACACCCTACACATATAATACATGACCCTCAACTTGGTATCATCATCTTACCCTCAACCCAATCATTACTAAAATGCTACTACCTATTCCTACCGAACTTAATTAGACTCCTAAAATACGAAACACATTTCATGCAGAAGTCCCAAAACCAAACAAGGTTTCATCGTCTATATCTTTATCATCATAGGTGCACTTTATAGATCTTAGGATACCGACATTGATATTAGTTGGTGCTCGCAAGGACATTAGTCTAAGAGTTTCTAGTTATAGTGCACCTTAATACTCAAACTCCCCAAGGCATCACAACATTCGATATTTATCCTCAATGATGCCACACACAATTTTTTTTCTATGGGCACCTCAACGTGCCTATGAACTATCCTCACACCAAGATCACCTTGCACCTAGCCAATACCTTGGCGACTAAAACGAGTCTCAACACTTAGATACTAATCTTACCATTCTTCCAAATGGCTGTGACTATAATCCATGTACAAACCACAACCAATGCTACTACGGATTATGGAAGGATACAGGACATCACCTGCAACCTATCAAGGACTTCCTCACCCTATTCTCAATGACCGTTAAACTATGGCAACCAAGATTGCCTCACTATGATAATATCATATCAAGTGCCAACCTAAGAGTTAACATGACTATATAAATATTGGTAGGATACAGACGTGAGGTATTTCCTATAAATACCAAGGTCCATACCAAGGACGCCTCACGAGATCGTATCCCTTAATGTGCGATTATAATCAAGATACACCCAACCTAAGTCTTCAACCAAAGGAACTAATATGTTCACCTGCCACTCAACTATTTAGTCTCTATACATGTGGTACACATCCTTTACCACTAGGTAACAGTGAACACTACTCACTATTACCACTAATAAGGCTAATCTCATCACAAAGTCATTTTACACATTGGGTTACGACATTGATACCATTAGCCTACATAACCACACGTGTTCACTGAACTACAATAAGTTGCGATATCACCCCAAGGACCAAATTTGCCTAATTACATCATCGTCGTTAACTACCTATAAGCGCCTGCCTAAGGTCCATATATACCTTTAAATCACTAATCACTAATCATTAATCCCTAGTCGAGATACCCTAACCATCAATCTCTACTGTGGAATGTATGCAACTTGTGTCGCTTGCCCAATGGGAGTTATTCCATTATATCAACACCTTAGATGGTTTTATGCCATTAAAAATTTCAACACAAGCACCTCACACTCATAACCACGGTGTCACCACTATAGGATAACATGGACACCCGTAAATTACTACAATTCTAATCCGAAGCGCGAAAATGATTAATAACTATCAATTTCATCGCGTGACACTTGACACTAACTTACTTGTTGTGCAAACCTCTTTGACTCTACCATCGAGGATACGAACCAACCATCATCAAACTAACATGATCGTACCTACCCAACACCAACGTTGAAAAATCCAATACCGACCTCACCACGTCAATCCTAAAAGGAACCTTCAACCTAGATACCTGATACCATTAGGTATGAAGTGCAATGAAACAACATATATAATGTTACTAGTCCAGTTTTATTTTAACTAACGTTTCACTTGTTTATCATGCAATTCCAATTTCAAAATAAACTACATGAGGGACCCGTGGGAAGCACTCTAAAGTCCAAGTAAACAGAGCTACTAACGTAAGAATAAATCAAGTACTTACATGTATAACGCCCTCAAAATACGAAATCGCTCCTAGCCTAACCTAACAAGGGAGGGTGTGAGCCTATGCTTAGTGGGAATATATAAAAACAATATTGAATCGAACGACATAAAGAATATTCACGCTACAACCATATGCATGTGAATATATATATATATATATACTTTGAAAATACATGTCCCAATGCATTAATCGTTTTACTTTCAAAAACCTTTCTTGTCCAGACTAATTTACCTTAATCTTATAGAGATTTCCGCAATTTACCCTTGACATTTTCTCACTTTATTTAACACACCCGATTCCACACTTGACATCATTACCTTTACTTTACCCAAACACATTCCTTTAATCACCATTTTTAGTTATTTTAATACACTTTAGTATTTCGTTGAAACTCACCCTTTCAACACACGCTAACACCATGTTAGAAAATACTCTTTTAATCGTTGAAAATATTTTTACAACACATTCTTGTATTAATTATGAATCTAACCGCTTAGGTTGCTTGATCACCCATTTACCCACACACTTTAACCTTTTTCCTTATCTTATGGACATTAATAGATTCACGCATTTACTTGTCCATTTCTTCTTTACCAGAACATTTATTAAGTTCATTCAAGTTAGGTTGTATTAACACATTTTATCACACAACCCATTTCTTGACATGTTCCATATTTCCTTTATCTTTTCTAGGAATCTACCAATACCACATAATTCCACGGGCTCCACACCATCGACATGCGCCCCATATGCTCTAGCCAGTATTTTAGGGATTTTCACCCAAGGGCTCTAGGAACTTATTACTTTTATCCCGGTGTCATCTGAGTTACCTTTTTGTGTTCTAACATTTTACAAATTTCCACATTATTCCTATTGATACAAAAAATTATCCATCTACGTGGACCAATCAGAAATAAACATTTGTTCTCCTACTTGGCCTTCATCCTAGTCAGCTAGTAACATCCAAACAAGGAGTGTCGACTAACATAAGGAATGCCGACTAAGTACTGAGAAAGCCAACCAACAAAACCAGTAAAGGGTCAACATATCAAGAGTCATAGTTTGTACAACTAATCGTCATATACATTATGTAAGGATGTAAATGCTTAATATATAAATGCATTCCTTACCTTAACATTCCAACTCTTGGCCTCCGGGTTATTATAAATACATTGTTCCTTAGCCATCAAAGGTAGGAACATAAGCATGCAAGCTATTGCAATGATTAATATCATAAAAGTGGACGTAGGCCTTAAGACATAGCCGAAACACTTTAAAATCTTATGTTGCTATCTTTCTGTTTACATATTTTATTTATGATTAAAAAATTAGATCCAGTCTAGTTTTTTACATCAACAGATTGGCGCCGTTTGTGGGAACGTGTGTCTAATCATCATTTTCATTCTCATACACCCTTATTCAAACACAATGAATGATACTGAGTCTAGTATCGGGAATGAAGGCAACCCGCCTGCTCCACTTGCTCCACCACCAAACAGTGATCTAAATGGAATTCTCCTTAGTCTCGCCAGTGGACTGGAGGCTATGCAAGACATAATGAGACAACCGGATCATTCATTACTCGACAGACAGAGAGAAATGCCACCTCCACCTCCAAGATCCAGCAGATACAACTATTCAAGAACTTCACGCAATACTTCTTATTAACCAGGAGCGAGTTCATCACTTAGGTCTACAGAACCTTATGACGTTACTTATTTCTCTCCAGAAAGGCCAAGGGTCTTGGAAAGGATAAGCAGAGCTTCTTCCTTTAATCGTCTGGGACCTAGAGGAAATAAAAATCCTCCAAGGGCATTATCCAGGAACACTCAACGTCCAGCCGACCAAGATGAGGCTTTAATCCGATCAAGATCAAGGGTCCGATGATTTGTACGCACCAAGTAGACCTCTCAAGAAGAGAGTTTGACAAATGGTCAGAACAGCCGAGCTATTTATCATAAATTTGATGCAGGTAATCCTTCGTGAAAGGGATCAATCAAAATGTTAGAAGATAGATTAGGTGAAATAGAAAAAGTAAAGAATCCTTTGCAAAGGAACTTTGTTAAAGGATCTCCTTATATTAAAGCTATTGTGGACTTTCCTACTCCTTCTAAGTTTAAATCTCCAGTGGTTACCCCCAAATATGATGGGAAAATCAATTTTGTTCTCCATATTTAGCAGTATCAAGCTCTGGAAGATATTTATGCAGTACGAGATGCGATAAGATACGGAGTATTTTCTAGCACCATTACGGGCTCAACCCAAATACGGTATAACAATTTTCCCCGAGGATAGATCAACAACTTCAATCAGATGGTCGAGTTATTTATTAGAAACTTTTGCTTTATATCTAAACTAGTAAAAAGAGTGGCTCATCTTCTGAGTATAAGACGACAAGTGGGAGAAAACACCAGGGATTACATTTACTTGTTTCAATAATGAGAAGCTGGAAGTAATTGATTACGAGGAAAAAATGACCATCACTGCTCTTATCAGTGGTTTGCTTCCCGAGAAGATATATTACGCTTTGGCTAAGGGTCCTACCAAGAAAATGGCTGAACTCATGGAAAAGTTAGGAAAGATAATAAATGTCGAGGAAGTAATGGTTTCCCAATAGAGTCCAGCCATAAAGTCTGATGCGAAATATGAAAAGAATGAACAAAAGGACCATAAGGAGTCAAAGGAACAAATAGGAAAGAAGGAAGAAAAACTCAAGAGATATGGGATTTACACCCATTGAGTGTTGGAATTCACCATATCGTGGAAGAAATCAAACATAACAAGGAATTGCAATGACCTAGGAAGTTGAGGGCCCCTCCTAACAAAAGAGATAGATCCAAGTATTGAAATTTACACAAAGATCATGGTCACACAACCGACTGTTGGATTCCTTTACAGAATGACATAGAATATCTCATCTGCCAAGGAAAACCCAATAAATTTATTAACCTAAATAATAGCAAAAAGTTTAGAAGAAGATCAAATTCTCCATATAAGTCAAGAGAAGATAGTAAGAGAAATTGCAACGATGATTGCGAGGATGATCTCGACTTGCCAAAGAATCCCAAATAACCAGAATGTTAGGTATTTACCCTCAGTTTTGGTTCATCTGATTGTCAATTTATTACAGGTGGTGACGCAGGAGGAGCAGATCACAAGGCTAAAAGAAAAGCTTTCCTGAATGAGGCCCAAGCTTGTTTTTATATCCAAAGGATCAATTTAGCCAAGGAAGATCGACCGAGAAAGGTCAACAAAGACAAGCTATTGATTGGCTTCTCCAAAAATGACCTCTTCGGGGTACTTTATCCTCATGATGATATATTGGTCGTTAAATTCAGAATCCAAGATGTATTCATCGCCAGAATATTGATTAATAATGGGAGCTCGGCAGACATAATGTTTTATCAATATTTGTATATTCTAGACTTGTAGCTTAGCCAGTTGGAACCATATCACAGGACACTAATAGGCTTTTCTGGTGAAAAGGTCTATCCTGTGGAAACAATCATGTTAGAAGTGTTGTTCTGCACCTGGACAGTAAGCCATACAGAGAAAATAAGCGTCTTTATAATGGATAAAATGTTCAATCAACTTATAATATGATCCTTGGCAGGGTAGGGCTCAAGAAGTTTGAGGTTGTCCCATTAATAGTTAATCCATGCTTGAAGTTTCCAACTCATTTTGGAGTAGGTATTGTGAAAGGCAACCAAAAGGTGGTTAAAGAGTTTTACTATTCCTTAGCCAAATAAGAAGGACTGATTGATTTAAAGAAGAAGACTACAACTTATCAGGTAAACATCACGGAGCCTAACAGTGAATGAACCTTAGATCCATGAGATGACATAGAGTTGGTCAAGGGCCATATTATGGAAATGACAAAAAGAATCATTCTGGATGACGACAAATCAAAAAGTACTACACATGTTAGCTCAACACTGGATCCTATCCACAAAGAGGAATTGATTATGTTCTTGAGAGAGCGGATAAATGTATTTGCTTGGATTCATGAGTATATGTCTGGTATTGATCCTAGTTTCCTCTATCATGAAATCAACGTCAGGAAAGATGTCAAGTCGATCAAGCAAAGATGTAGAGTTTTCAATCCTGAGAAGAATCAAGCTATCCAAGAAGAAGTAGAAAAGCTTCAAAAAGTCCATTTTATTGAAGATGCGAAGTATCAAGACTGGGTGGCCAACGTTATTATGGTAAAAAAGAATAATGATAAATAGGGGATGTGCGTAGATTTTACGGATCTAAATAAATCTTGCCCAAAAGATCATTTTCCCTTATCGATAATTTATCAACTAGTAGTTACTACTTCAGCACACGAGCTTTTAAGCTTTATGGATGCCTATTCTAGTTATAACCAAATAAAAATGAAGCCAAAGATAGTGAAAGTACAACTTTTATCACTCCCCGAGGAACTTATTATTATAATGTAATGACTTTGGGTCTTAAAAATTCTTGTGCAACGTACCAGAGGTTGGTAAATAAAGTTTTTGAAGAACGGATACGTAAAAAATGGAGGTTTACGTGGATGACATGCTAACAAAAAGTAAAAAAGCCTCCGATCATATTGTCAACCTAACTCAAACTTTTGACCAGTTGGAGAAGCATCAAATGAAACTGAACCTGACCAAGTGTGTGTTTGGAGTTTGAGAAGGGATGTCCCTCGGCTTCATCGTCAACCAACTGGTAATTAAAGATAAACCTGGGAAGATAAATCTATGATTGAGATGCAATCACCAATCTGTAATAAGGATGTGCAGAGGCTGACTGGATGAGTGGAAGCTTTAAATTGATTTATTGCCCGAGCAATAAATAAGTGCCTAACTTTATTTAAAGTATTGAGGAAGACTTTTGAGTGGAGTGAAGAGTGTGAACAAACTTTACAAGAGTTGAAAAAATACTTAGGATCACCACTGCTCTCCTGACCAGTTTTAGGGGAGAGATTATATTTATACCTGACCATTTTCTGGATCAACTGTGAGCTCAGCTTTAGTTAAACATGAAAATAGAGTGAAAAATCCAATATATTACACCAGTAAATCTTTCTAAGGAGCCGAGAGCAGGTACCCACGTTTGGAGAAATTAGCCCTGGCCCTTATTGAGGTCTCTAGGCGAATGAAACCTTATTTCCAAGCACATACCATGGTAGTATATATGGATATGCCTCTTCGGCAAGAACTCCACAAACCTGATAAGTCGGGAAGATTGATGTACTGGGCAATGGAGTTTGAAGAATACAATATTGTTTATGAGCCCAAATCTTCATTGAAAGGTTAAGCATCTGTAGATTTTATTATCGAATTCGCTTACTCGAAAGTGTCAGAACAACTAAATTTGCTTGCCGAGCAGAAGTCAGAAAGAGAAAGTTCATCTCAAAAGTAAGCTAAAGTTGCTGTCGAATAACCCGAATCCCCTAAAAGCAAAGAAATGGTATAAAGGTATACTGAGGAGACAAAGAAGATCTTCAGACATGGATTATTAACTGATGAAAGTTTCAATAGCGATACTTCGACATCAAAATTATTTATGGATGGACCTTCATGCGATACTGTCTTCGGAGCAGGTATCATCCTTAACACTCCTAATCATATTGATATTGAATATGCCCTCAGATTTAGATTAAAATCATCGAACAATGAGGCAGAATATAAAGCTTTGATACTCGAGTTTAATCTAGCCCACTCCCTAGGTGTCGGGCAAGTAGTGGCCCATAGTGACTGACAACTGGTAGTGAATCAAGTCCTTCGTATATACGGAGTCAAAGGAGAGTTGATGACAATATATCTTTCCAAAGCCATAGAAGTGATATCCGAGTTACGTGCTATCTAAATACAAAGAATTCTAAGGACTGAGAATGCCCAAGCAGATGCACTTGCTCGGCTAGCACCAGCAACAAGGATTGAGCTTTTAAGGACGATCCCAATAGAGATTCTGGATAATCAAAGCATCAGTGAAGAACTAATGGTTAATTTCATTGCAGCAGATTTAGGACCCTCCTGGATCGATCCTATCAGAAGTTATATTAAAGACGAAACATTGCCAGCAGATCCTATGGAAGCTAAAAAGCTTAAATATGAGGCTTAAGATATTTACTAGACAAAGAAGTGTTATACAGAAGGGTATCAACAACCTTTATGCAAAGATGTGTTCACCCAATAGAAATGAAAGATTTGATCCAAAAATTCCATGAAGGTTCTTATGGGTCTCATTCAATTGGTAGAAAATTACTTCAACGAATTAACACATAGGCCTACTATTGGTCGGCCATGAGGGAAGATTGCACAGCCTTTACGAAGAAATGTGATAAGTGCCAGAGGTTATCTAATGTTTAAGAAATACCTTATGCTCCATTACCTCCAATAACTTTCCCTTGGCCGATCGTTATCTGGGGAATTGACTTGGTCAGCCCATTACCGACCACCAAAGGGAGGTTTAGATTCATAGTCGTTTCTGTTAATTATTTCACCAAATGGGTTGAGGCAGAGCCACTAGTCGACATGACTTATGAAAAGGTATATTGGTTCATTTAGAAGAGCATAATTTGCAGATATGGTTTGCCATTTGCTTTCATTACAGATCATGGCACTGAGTTTGACAATGAGGAGTTGAAGCTTATTGTGTCCAATCTAAAATTCAGAAGTTGCATTCTTCACCAGGCCATCCTCAAAGTAATGGTCATACATAAGTAACATATATAAATCTGCTGAATGGAGTAAAGAAGCGGCTTGACGTAACAAAGGAAAATTGGATCAATGAACTACACTCAGTCATATGGGCTTACAGAACCATATCAAGAACAATAAAAGGGGAAACGCCATATATGTTTGCGTTTGGAACAAAATTAATGACACTAGCTGAGCTCATCTTACCAACCCATAGAGTATTGAATTTTAATTCCCCGATTAGTGATTTAATGAGGTGACTAGATCTTGAAATGTTGAAAGAAGTAAGGGATGATGCTACCATGAGAAATGTTGCCTACCAATAGAAAACTACTTAATTATACAACATAAAACTACTCAATTCTATAACAAAAGGGTCTAGCCGACCAACCTAAAAGAAGGAGATTATATTCTTAAGAAGATGATATAGAAGAGTAATAATCTTGAAGCTAATTGGCACGGTCCCTATTGTATTTCTACTGTCATTCGACCAAGCACATATAGGATAAAAACTTTGGAGGGTGAAGAGTTCAAGAATCCTTGGAATGCCGATCACCTTAGAAAGTATTATCAGTAGATTGCAAGCTTTGTATTTCAGTATTTTTCAAGATGATTATAAATAAAATTGTCAGCTTTGGTTATTTCAATTTTTGATTTTTTTGGGAGGGTATGGAGATACATATATCCCTCAGAACAGAAATAAATCTCTGGATCGGTAAACATCAATAATCAATGCAATAACCAACCAAGTTAAAATAGTATTTCAATCATCAGTACTTGGTTGGCTACGAAACATCTAGTGTTATAGAATTGAGAAGGATCAAAATCCTCAGCACTTGGCTAAAAAATTTAGGATCAAAATCCTCAGCACTTGGCTAAAAAATTTATTGGTAACAATGCATTTTACCCAAACCAAGTCAAATGAAGGAAGGCATGTAAAAATTCCCAGATATAGGAATATAAGAATATACTCCACATATGCTTGGTCACAGCTGGTAACCAATGCTAAACTTAGGTCGATAAATCTAGTGCGTTAGTAGAACCTATGTCACTCGTAACTGGTGCTAAACATAGGTCAATAAATCTAAGTGTATTAGTAGGGCCTATGGCAATACTACTGGTAGCTGATACTAAATTTGGATAAATATATCTAAATATATTAGTCGAACCAATGCTAAAACAATTTAATCATATGTTAGTCAAAACAAAAACTAACACATTTCATTCATATAAAATGTGTTACAATCAAATGTATTTCAAATAAATTACAGGATAATTATTCGATTGGATACTTTACTTCAACTTTGGAAGAAGATTGAACTTTGTCCATGCCAACAGGGGGATCATCCAGAGTATAAGGATAATTGATAAAGTTAAAATCCTAAAGCATTATTTTAGTACGGTTGCTCGGTGTATCCATCAGATGAGAAGGCCGAGTTATCTTCAGTTCATCATATAACCCATAATCCCCTAAATATTTTGATATCAGACATTGGGGAGTTGATTCAACAAGAATCCAGCTGACACCTAAGTTTAATGGAGGATTTTAGCAATCTAAGAAACTAGGATCATGCCAATACCAAAGTTGGCTATTTTGCTCATCTTTCATCACAGTCAAGCAATTAGTCTAACCCCATTTATAGCCTTCACGATTAGATTGGACAAGGTGATCATTAATATGGGTCAAAGCTTCATTGTAACCATCCATCTATACCTATCTGGGTTGTTTATGAAATTGGAAGGTTAATCTTTCAACTTGATGTTGAAGTTTCTCCAAAACTTCATCCTTCACTTTCAACTGAGAGGATTGGTTGGCAAGGGCTTGGTATTTAACTTCCAACTGTGTGGAAAAATCGGTGATAGCTTAAATCTTTTCCCTTAATTAGGTAGCTTAATCAGTTAGAGTCTTCCTGGTCCTAGCTTCTTATACAGTTGGTGGGCTTGTTATTTATTTGGAAGATTGTACAGGCTTGGTCTTTTTCAAAGCTTCAAGATCTTTCCTCAAGTTTTTCATTTTTCTCCTTCAGAAAATAAACACCTTCACCAGCAAGAATAGTAGAAGAATTCTTCAAAGACCCAAGTTCATCACCCACTTTATTATTCTCTTCTTCCAAGAGTTTAGCAATTTCTCTAGCCTCTTCAACTTCACGCTTCAGCAAAAATTCTCTCTTCCTAAAAGCAAACCCATTTTCTCCAATTTTTCCTCAAATCCCCAAGCTTCACTCAATGCTTGGTATTTGGACTCATAGTTAGCATGCAATAAATATTTGGTATCATTATGCTACTCTTGTAGTTATTCAATCATCTCAAAGTAGCCCACACTATTGGCCACAACTCGATCAATATGAACCTTGATAAAAGTATATGCATCTTTGGCTTGATCAGAAACATCTATGCTGAGCAAGTTAGTTAATTATTCATCAGTCAAATTCAAGTGACCATCTTTGAACAAAACCGTTTCAACGGTTGATGTAATCTGTTGCATCTTAGCCATGAACTAGAAAATAAAGTAAAAGTCGATCAACAAAAGAGGAAGACATAACAACAGCTGAGAAACAACAAACAATGTGAAGAAAGAGTTCTTTTATTGATAAATAAAGAAAGTTTACAAGTACATTAGAGCAGAAACAGAAAAGAAGTAAAAGAAAGGTGCATAATACAAAGGCCAAATGCCGAAAAAATCTACACCTTCTTATTATCAGTCTTAACATCAGGGTTTTCACCCTGGTCGGCGAAAAGAGCAGTTGGATCAATAGGGGTTTTATCTTTTTCGGATGGAAGGATAACTGAATCATCAACATTATTTTCATGGTCAGCAGAAGGAATAGATGACTCAACCACCAAAGAAGACTCCCCAGAACCAACATCATCTTCAATTTCATCGTCCATATTCGGGAGAGAGCCAGGGTCATGCCTGAAAAAAAGTTCAGAACTTTCAGTGATTCCAACCTCCTTTCACGCTACTGAACAACCCTCCTTAAAAAAATTTCTTCTTTGCATACTCAATTTGAGTAGAGGTTGCAGAAATGGCTTTATCCCAACCCTTATTGAAGGACGCTTCCCTAATTTTCTTCCTCTTGGCCTTTTTAGAGGAGAGATCTTTCCCTAGCTTGGCTACTTGTCCTACTGCAGCCTTTACCTTGCGCTCAGCTTTAAGGGCAGTCATATTAGCTTTTTGCCAAGCTTTTTCAGCAACCTCGATCTTCTCTTCCCAAGCTTTCTTCTCTGTCTCCAAGGTTTGTTGAGACTCTAAAAAAGATTGTTTAACAACTACAAAGGCCTCTTCTACATCGTCTAAAGAAGAACGAAGAAGATCATCCTTCTCCGATATTTTATTATAGTCGACCAAGAATTTTAAAAGAAATCCAAGTCAGTACAAGTCAAAATAAGTATGAATAATATCTGATCAACCTGAAAACTAAAAAACTTATCAAGGTTAAGCTCCGACTAGCCCTCTCTGATACTTTTATTTGGGGAAAAGAGGAAGCAACAATGTTATGGACTCGAAGAGTTCCAGACTTGATCAATTTCCTAGCAAAGCTAGGAGTCATGGCTGTAGAGGAGCGAGTAGACGAAGGAGCAATACTTACCAAGCCCTGTTGGTCGACCTTAATAACTTTCTCAACTTACTTATCAGCAGGACCTCTCCTCGGTCATTTCAGAAGAGATTCATCACCCTTGTTGGCTGAGGGCTTCTTACCAACATCAATTTTATTCCCTGAGGCACCAATATCAGCAAGCTTATTGGTGCCAGCAGTAGAGTTATCCCCCAAGAGATTGGGAAATTTAGTTTTACCCATACTTACGATAAGGGGAAGGTCAAAATCAAAAGAGGAGGAAGTACCAATAGCAGGTTCACCCCCACCAGATATATGGACTGAAGAAGTATAGATTTTATCTCTCTCCAAGTCAATAATGTTTGAATGGGTGGAAGTTGTTGGTTGAGCAACAAAAGAAGTTATAGAACTTCTATACCTCAACAAGTATTAATCAGACCTAATATGCTCCTCACCTATCTTTTTATGGACGCCCCACAAAAACTTGAGATCGTCAAGCTTAATGTCACTTTCTTTGGGACTCTTCTTCTTCTTATCAACTGCAAGTAAATAAACAAAAAATGTTAATAAAAAATATCAACTGGTATTTCATCATCCTGAATAAATAAAAAATATTTATTACAACCTATGCCATAACCCTCATGAGGACATCGAGATCCATCGTATACTTCACCCCCTTGAAGAGGATTGTTTTCCCAGTTCTTTATAATAACCCCATGATTAAAATAATCTTTATTGGAGTCAAGCAAATTGACAACTAAGGCCTTGTTGGCAAACCTCGTCTTCAAATAGTATGTACCGTCACTGGTGACCCATTTTTAACAGAACATAATTTCAGGGATTCCGCCCCTGAATTTTGTTAAGTTTATGGATCCCACTAATTATCCTCTAAGTATTGAGGACCAATCTAGCAGGTACAACATAAAAATATTGACAAAATTCTAAGTAAAAACGATTTGGGGGAAAAGTAAAACCTCACTTATCTATGAAGAAGGACGAAATCCAATGACCCTCAGACAAAGAGAAAACATCAACAGTTGGACTAGGAAACTCTAAATCTGCCCAATCTGGTATATTCCATCCCCTCCTAAATTAGTCTAGAGAATCAATATGAACTATATAAACCATGATTCAAGAAGAAGAAAAGAAGGAAAAAGAAGGAATTCCTACAGAAACTTAAGGATTCAACAAGCACTGTCAAAAGAGATAAAGAACGACAACAAATGAGCAGTCAAGAGTTCAAAGATATTTTCTACAGTTCGAAAGTTTAGGGGTAAAGCAAAATTGAGAAATTTTATTTCCTTTTATAGGTTGCCTTGAAAATAACTAACATACTGATTAAACATACCAACGATTGACGTTCTGACGACATTGCAAATCAGATAATAAAAAAATACTCATTTACCATTGGGTGGTTCATCAAAATTCAAATTATTTATAAAATGCCATCTTCAAATAGTACCAGTTAAATTTCACAAGTGTGGTAAGTCGGCTGCCATCCAAGTATTATGAAAATAGCCTGAGCTATACCTTGGAGCAAATGCCCTATACTTTCATGCAAGCATCAAGCATAGAACATTGGGGGCTTCTATTGATACAAACATTATCCATTTACACAGATCAATTAGAAATAATCATTTTTTCTCGTACTTGGCCTTAATCCCAGTCACCTGGTAATAGCCTAACAAGGAATGTCGACCAACATAAGGAATGTCGACGAAGTACTGAGAAGGCCAACCAACAAGATCAATAATGGGTCAACTATCAAGAGTCATAGTTTGTACAACTAATAATAATATACATTATGTAAGGATGTAAATGCTAATATATAAATGCATTCCATCCCTTGACATTCTAACTCTTGGCCTCCGGGTCATTATAAATACATTGTTCCTTTGCCATAAAAGGTAGGAACACAAGCACGCAAGCTATTGCAACGATTAATATCATAACAGTGGACGTAGGCCTTGAGACATAATCAAACCACTTGAAAATCTTATGTTGCTATATTTCTATTTACATATTTTATCTGTGATTAAAGAATTAGATCTAGTCTTGTTTTTTAAATCAACAATTCCACTTTTCCTTTTTACTAGGTCGAAGCCAAAAAACTAGAACTTTACCGCCCCAAATTGTGTTACACTTTGAAAATTTACCATTTCATGTCCTATACACTTTAACCTTGATTTTTATCCCAAAAATTATATTCGTTTAGGACCACTTTGTGTAACACCTATTCCAACTTTTTTATTTCATTAAAACGTTCCACTTTAAGTAAAATTACCCTTTTACCCATTTGTTTCCAAAATCACCTTTTACTCCATTTTCACAAGTGTTAATTTCCCAAAAACACTATTAAGTTATTCACACTAGCTTCTTAAGTATTTTAACACATTAACACCCTTTTTAATCTTGCAGTATTATTCTACTTAATTTGAAACGCCTTTACCTCTTTAGTTCTTTTAACTTCATCAGTGTTAATATCTTCCAATATTACCAAGTTACACACTCTAAATTTCCCGTATTTACCCATAACACTTAATGAACACTTTTATCAACATTTTTCCAATACACACATTTCTTTACTTTCTTTATTCAAGAAATTAACTTACACTTAAGACTACTTTTATAAGAAAATACCATTTTTTTTCATTTAAAACCCAAAAATTCTACTACACGGTTTAAACATATATTTCATTCTAGAAATTTATCATTCTTCCAAAATATATTTTTAAGGCATAAAAGACATTTAATTTCTTTAAACTCAAAAAATGTCTATTTTTCATAAAATCATTATTTTTGCAAGAAACATTAATTCACCAACGTTTATCCAAATAAATCATTATTTCCCAAAAAATTTATTTCATAAAATTTTTAACATCAATCTTTCTAGAAAATATACCATTTTCATAAAATACCAACTTGTGTTTTTTTAAACAATGAAGCCGGGTACGAAGTGCTTATAGTCGGACTGCGCAAAGCACACTTACTCGGGGTAACATAGCTCGAAGTGTATTGTGATTCAAAAGTAGTGTTAAACCAAGTTATCACGGACTTCAACACCAAGAATGATAGAATGACAACCTTCCTCACAGTGTCTACGATCTAATTTCATGGTTCGAGGAAGTCAGTGTTCAATAATTCCCACGGTGGACACAATAGCCATGATGTTGGCCTAGCATCCCTAAGCTCAATAGTTGGCTTCACCAGGAGAAAAATTAAAGTGGAATTCTTCGCCAAACCCAACATTAACAAAGTGACAACATTCGAGCATATTATTTCCATTGAAAAGGGTTTGAGCTGGTTGGACCCAATCGTCGCATACTTACAAAATGAGATACTGCCAACCGATAAAAAATAGACTCATCAATTCAGCATAAAAGTTATTCACTTCTACCTGGGTCCCGAGGAAAAGATTTACAAGAGGACCTTTACAGGCCTCTACCTTTAATGCGTATAACCTAAGGACGTCAACCAAGTCCTTAATGAACTTCATAATGGGATTTGTGGAAGCCATACAGGTGGAGGGCCTCTAGCATTCTGAACGATTAAAGAAGGCTATTGGTGGACATACATGCAGAAAGACGTAAGCATTCATTGCTCAAAATCATGAGAAGTCCCAAAAATTCTCCCATATGCTCCATCAATCGACCAATGATCTGAGGCCATTGACTAATCCATATCCGTTCGGGTAATGGGGGATGGATATTCTAGGTCCACTACCTACTATTCTAGGGAACCACAACTACTTGTTGGTCAGTATAGACTATTTCACTAAGAGGATTGAGGCAGAACCATTAGCAAACATTAAAGATGTCGACATGATCAGGTTCATCTAGAAAAATATTATAACTCGCTTTGGGGTGCCTAGGACCATCATTACAGATAATGGTACCCAATTTATGAGTGGACCTTTTCAAAGTTTCTGTGAAGATCATAGAATCAAACACCACTTCAGCCTGTGGCATACCCTCAAAGTAATGACCAAGAAGAGGCCTCCAGTTAGACAATGCTCGATGTCTTAAAGAATTGGATGGAAAGAGAAAAGGGCACGTGTGTGGACGAGCTCCCTCATATTATCTGGGTATATCGGACCACACCAAGAAGATCCACCAGGGAAACACCCTTCGCCCTCACATATGGTGTGGAAGCCATAATTCTGCTCAAAGTTGGCCTTCCGACCATGAGAATGAACGTTTACATATAAATATTGAATAGTGAAGGCCTTCATGCTAAACTTAACCTAACCAAATAGATGAATGAATATAACAAACCATGATCAAGCTGGCCTCTTACCATCAACGGTTAGAAAAATAGTACAAAAGAGGGGTCAATCCGAGAAAATTTTAGGTTGGGGATTATGTCCTGAGGAAGGTCCTTGATAGCACTAAAAATCCATCAAACGGCAAGTTAGGATCCAAATAGGAAGGTCCGATCAAGGTAAGAAAGGATGATTTACAAGGATCCTATCACTTGGAAATAATGGAGGGCAGAGGGATACCCCGAGCATGGAATGCGATCAACCTCAAGAAGTTCGACTTTTAGTTTTATTTCAACACCTTAGAATTATTTGCAAATTTTCATTTCAAGCTCACATTGCTCCCAATTTATTATTCAAGTTATGAATAAAGTCCTTTTTCATTCGCTCAATTTCTTAGCTATTTAAATACCTTACATTATTTCCAAGTAATAGGATCAAAATTGGCATTAATTTTCTCAATTACTGAGCAGTCTTTAACATAATTACAATGGCAACTTTGCCTATTACAATTAAATTGAAAGTCTCCATGTCTTTATCACCACCAGTAAAAATTACCTCATAAATTTCCTAGAAAATTCAAAGCCCTGCGGGGGATCCCTAGGCAAAATAATAACTTAGTTTGGTCGAAAAAAATCCTGAATGAGTGAACTGCTCATACACCAGGTTCATTTTTGCCATTGTCTGTTCTAGGACTAAGGTAGTGTGATGACACGACCTAAAAGGTAAGATAGACAAATATAACACATGCTTGTGTATATTGATAAACCACTTTATCATTAGAATAACCTACCGTTACCACGACTGAGGTACTACAATAATGTGTTTTTAACTGAGATAAATAATAAAGATAGAATGAAGTTATCATATAAAAATTCTAATACATTATTTTGAACATCAAGAACTATACGACAATGCCCAATTATAAGTCATAAAAAGATACCAGTTAAAAAATCTACTACAAACAGTATAAAAATTATTACAACTATTTATAGTCAGGTGGACAAGAAGTCTGTGTTCGGCCTCCTTCGACTATCATTAGGATCTGGTCGGTACTTATCATCACTGTAGTGACCTTCCAAGTAGTTCTCAACAAGTTGGAGAGTAATGGCGTCTAGAGGGACCCACTTCTCATCTCCCCTGAAAGGAGGTTGTTATATGCTGATCAATCAACATGATACATGTACCAAAGTTGAAAGTCCTTCGGATCATTTACTACCTTAAGGGAATTTAACCACCCATGCTTATAAGTTTGTCCCGAGCCTCTTACAGCCTTACTGGGGTATCCTATTATCCCTCATCATAGACAGCTGACCAAACTGCTCAAGGGCCCATTCTGAATAAGTGTTAAAGCTTTTCCACGTCACGGCTAAGTACCATCACCATGACTTTATCCCTTTGTTTCTTTCCCTCAGAGTCAATAAGCTTCTTTATGAGATCATCATTCTCAGACTAAACTAGATCACTAACCTTCCCTACAGCCGTTGCCTCAATAAGATGAGCTTTCAAACTATTTATTTCCACTTGCGTCGATGAGCCCATGTCTTCCAAGTCTTTTAAATCATCCTTCATCTTGGATACAAAGACTTATTAATCCTGATAATCTGTGGTCATCTTCTTTAAGGCCTTGCGGACAGAAAAAATGCTCATCAAGCTTGAGCACTTGCGTCCTCACCAAGGAAGCCATCAGGGTTAGCAGTAAAGGAGGGAATCTCCTCAACAACAGGCTATAAAAATGAACAAATATAAAATGAAATATTCAGCAGAAGTATTCAAAGAGCGCAATAGTTAGAAAAAATTTCTTTCATTGATATAAGGCAACATGGGTTGAGCCCTTACAATTGACCAAAAAGGTAAAAAGTATAACGATCCATAAAACCTAATCTAAGATGGACTTATTTCTCCACCTGCCCCTCCACCTCGGTCGCCTTGACCTTGGCCACCACATCCTTAGCCTGGTCAGCTAGGATACTGATAGTAACCTCTTCATCAACCCTTGGGGGAAACATGATGGTGCTTATCGAAGAGGTCAGTGTTGAATGGAACCTTGGTCTTTACCAGGGCTGCATCCCAACCCTTCTTGAAGTTTGACTTTCGAATATATGCTAATTAGAGCTTGTCGTTATAGTCTTCTCCTAAATATTTCTCAAAAATGGCCTCCTTGGCTGTAGGGGACTCGACCGCCTCCTTGGCCAATCAATATTTCTCAACTGTCACTTGAGTGACCTCAACCTTGATCTTGTCATTCTCGATCTTCAATTCGCTCATAGAATAAATAGTGGACATATTTTCACTCTAATAGATATTTTGGGCCTTGGACATGGTCTCTTAGGTATTTTACAGAGCAAGACTAATCTCGTTGTTGATTTTGGACTAGTCCTGGCAACCATCCAAGAGATAGGTAAACTCTACTACAAACTGTAAACAGATTCGCAAGGGAATTATCATACAAACTTATCCAAAAAATAACAATAGCAACCAAGAAAGAGAATAAAAGAATAGGAAAAGAAAACTTCTCACCATTGACAGAGTTTGAGAAGTACGAAGTAAAAGCTAGTTAGGAGCCGACAATTTGCGTTGCTCGCTGTTGATGTAAAAAATTAGATCACTCTAATTACTCAATCACAGATAAATAAATGAAACAAAGAATTTTAAAGTGGTTCAGCCTTATAATAATGGCCTACATCAACTGTTATGTTATTGCTGAGTGTTTGGGAATTCTCGATTACAAGTTCTATCCAGAAATTTCGGTCCCCTTCAATAAGGATTGTACAATGTATTTATAGCCCTGAGGCTGTAATGTGAAAGGGTAATACATTAAATGATACACATATGAAAGGGTGATAAATTCAATGCTCCTTAAGCGTATGCGTTTGAATGATGAGCATTTAATGAACAGTCAAACTGTTGGTTATCCTGCTATTATTGCTTTGTTCAAGGTGCAGCTCAGACCGCCTGAGTTGCTCGGACCGCCTAAGCTTCTCGGTGCTCAAGAGTTCCTCAGAGAGTTCTCGTTCCTCGGAGCGTATGAGTTCCTCGGGGAAACAGTGTTCCTCGTTGTAGTATGGTTCCTCGAAGCATGTGAGTTCCTCGGAAGTGTTTATTGTTGCCACGTAGACTTCCACGTGTCTTCACTTTATTGATCCAGGTCAGCAGACTAAATTTGGTATCAACAGAAGCCCCCAATGTTTCATAGTTCGAATTTTGAGGAGTATGGAACATTCTTTCTCGGAATATGATAGCTTTAAATAGTCCTCCTGATTTTTAGGAATGTTTCCCTTGTATTTATTTCTCTTTCCAAATTCGTAGAATCAGGCTTTTTGAATTTTTACAACTGCCTCGATCTCTACGTACTTTTTGTCCTTTTAGCCGCCGGTAGCGTAATCGTTTCTTCTCGCTTCGATTGCCGCGCCCTTTTTGTTTCCCTAACTGGCGGTAGCGTAATCGTTTCTTTTTGTAATCATTACTTTTCCATTTCCCAAGGCAAGGTATTTAAACTTCACAGACACTCCCATCGTCTTCTACCTTTTCAAATTTGTATTTTCGAGTTTTCCATCGTCTCTTTCTCTCCTGCGTATTCATCTCTTCCATCGTCCGTTGTCATCACATCCACTCTTTTTCTGTAAGATTTTCTTCCTTCTTCTTCATACTCTGTCTTGATTCTTATTGATTGTTACTTTTTCTTTCTCTGCTAGTTTCTATCCAGGATGGAATTATTATCTGCCCATGATACAAAGCTGTTATGACAATGTAATGAATATTTTAAGGCTGGTCACACAGACCTGAGTGCAACACAAGTTGTCGACATCCTCGGCCAAGATGATTCAGAACTGGTAGTTGAAGCATATCAATATCTGAAGTGTCTCCTTGATCGAGTAGTGGGCCAATAATGTGGTCTATTATGATATGATCAAGGATCTCCAAGGCACCCTCGAGAACCTTCATCTACAATACAAAGAATCCACTGCCCTATTGCATGAGGGGTACGAGAAGAAGTACCAGCAGATCATTGCCGACAAGGGATATGAGAAGCTTTTTGCTGGCTATGATGTAAGGGAGAGAACCTTGAGGGGTGAGGTCGAGGAGTGCAGACAAATTGCCGAGTTGCTAGTGCAAGAGAACAACAACTTGCGGAAAGAGCTATCACAGTTGAAGTCTGCAGCCTCTTCTTCAAAAGCCTTAATCCCAGTGACCGATGAGGGATTCTCGTTCTTAGAGGTCAAGAACGCCAACTTGAGGGATGAGTTGGAAACCTTGAAGAGGTCTGGTCCTTCCACATCTTCTCGGGGACGAGCACGAGCACCTCGGGGACGAGCAAGAGCAGCTCGGATTCCTATCGAGGAATAAAGGACTCAGTCCGCCCTAGAGAACCAAGCCTTCCAATTAATGGCGAAGAACCAGGCTTTGGCTGAAATGTCAAAGAAAATCAGGGAGCTGGAAGAGCATCTCTCCACTCAGAAGTCTACCTTGGAGAATAAAGATATCTTCATCAAAAATCTCCACAAGCAGCTGGATAGATTAACATATCAATTCCACAAACAACCTAGGGAGTTATGGATGGTTGGATACAATGAAGCTCTCTTTCACTTGGACGATCGTATCCAGAATGCCAATAATGAGGGCTACAAGCAAGGCTGGTTGAATGCCTTAGGTGTGCTGCAGCTCAAACAGGGTCATTACCTGTGGGACTACCACGATCCCAGGATGCTCGACTTACCTGTGCCACCATACAAACTGGACATGAGTTGGATCCCTGCTCGGGTCATTCCTCGGAGCTTGATTTCCAAATATTTCGGTGACTACAATATCCATTCAATTGTTGAAGTATCTCGTCCCGAGCACCTTCTAGATTGACCATCCGTGATGAATGTCAGGATTTTAAAGGATCTCAACTTCATAAATTCTCCTCTGGCTTTAAATGATCCACCTGCTGGCGAGGAACCTGTGTCAAAAGCAGAGGGGAAAAAACCAGTAGAGTAGGAATTTTGATGTAATTGTTAGTATACATATCAATGTAAATTTCATTTCATTATCAATGTAATTTCTTTTGGATTTAATGAAAGACTTTCATTTCTATGCGCTATTGTCTTATAACACTTTATATTTGTGCATGCATATCTGATAAAAAGATAACAATATTGTGTAGTTTGAACTTGTGATAGTCATTTGGCAAAAATAATATTTTGTTTCTCGATGAACTTAGTAAAAGTTACGAGTATAAAAAATGTTGCTCGATCACTTAATAATAAAGTTTTGTTTCTCGACCAACTTAGTAATAAAGTTACGAGTATAAAAATGTTTAAAAATATTTCCGACCAACCAAAGTCGTTAAATTCTCCATGTCGACGAACTACAGTTAGTGGGTTTTTATCCCCGACCAGCCATAGTTAGTAAATTTTTCTCTTAAATGTTTTCGACCAACCAAGGTCGGTAAATTTTCCTTGTCGACCAACTACAGTTGGTGGGTTTCTATCCCCGACTAGCCATAGTTAGTCTTTTTGAAATAATTTTACCTCCCGACCAACTCAAGTTGGCATTTTCGAGAATATATTTACTTCCTAACCGACATAAGTTGGCATTTTTAGAAATACTTTTATTTCACGAGAAACATATAGTTTTATTTCCCTTAGGAATACAAATTTTACTTCCCGGAGGAATACAAGTAGCTTTACTTCCCGGAGGAATATAGGTAGCTTTACTTCCCGGAGGAATATTGGTAGATTTACTTCCCGAAGGAATATTGGTAGCTTTACTTCCCGGAGGAATATAGGTAGCTTTACTTCTCGGAGGAATATTGGTAGCTTTACTTCCCGGAGGAATATAGGTTTCTCGACCAACCATAGTTGGCATTTTCAAGAAAAAATTTGAGTAGCCTGAGCCTTGTCGAGTTTTTCCCCGAGTAATGTGTAGCACTATTCCCCAAAAAACTTTCAATAAAAAGAAAGAATTCGGCAGAATATCTTCATTTTATTCATCACTGATAATATTTGCGCAGGTGCTCTGCATTCCAGGCATTCTTAAACTCCTCACCTTCTAAAGTTGCTATTCGATAAGTTCCTGGTCGAACAACTTCTATAACTCGGTATGGTCGATGCCAGTTTGCCTCCAACTTATTTTGCTTTTGAATGACTTTCTTCAGCACATAATCTCCTTCTTTCAGGTCGCACTTCTTCACCCTTTTGTTGTAGAACAAAGCAATTCACTGCTGGTAAGTAGCATTTCTAATGGCTGCTTCTTCTCGAACTTCCTCGAGCATGTCTAAATCTAATCTTCTCATTAAGTCGCTGACAGGGGAATTGAAATTTAGAACCCTGTGTGTTGGGAGGCCCAACTCGACAGGTATTACAGCTTCACTTCCAAATGCCAGCATATATGGTGATTCTCCTGTTACTACTCGGGGAGTAGTTCGGTAAGCCCAAAGTACTGATTGTAGCTCGTTGATCCAGTTTGCTTTCACATCATCCAATCTTTTCTTCAAACCATTCAGCAGCGTTCTGTTTGTCACTTCAGTTTGTCCATTTCTTTGAGGATGGCCTGGTGCTGAGTGGATCTTCAAAATATTTGATTGATGACAATAGGCAGCGAACTCCTCGTTATCAAATTGTGTTCCATAGTCTGTGATGAAAGCATGAGGAAGACCATATCGACAAATGATGTTCTTCCAAACAAATTGGTACACCTTCTCGTACGTCATATCAATGAGTGGCTCAACTTCTACCCACTTAGTAAAATAATCAACTGCGACGAAGAGGTATTTGAACCTTCCTCGGGTCGTTGGCAGTGGCTCAACCAAATCAATTCCCCACATGGAAAATGTCCAAGGGGAAGTTATGGGTGTCAACAATGCTTGTGGAGCTCTTCGGATGGAGGAAAAATGTTGGCACTTGTCACATTTCTTTGCATAGGCTATACAATCAGCCCTCATCATCGGTCAGTAGTATCCCTGCGTCATCACCCTTTGTAAAAGCGTCCGACCTGCTACATGTGCTCCACAGGACCCTTCATGGATCTCTTCAATCAAATCTTTCACCTCGAAGGGATGTACACATCTCTGTAAACTTGCCATAATTCCTCGTATATATACAGAATACCGTTAGTTAATACATACTGAGCAGCTTTAAACTTCAATTTCTTGGCTGCGAGCTTGTCAATTGGTAATTCTCCCTCTTCAATAAATGCCCTGATGGGATCCAACCAAGATGGTCCTAAATCAAGGGTAATAAAGTTCATCATCAGATCTTCATCTATACTCCGACCAGCCAACACTTCAATTGGGATTGTTCATCGTAGCTCGGTGCGAGTAGCGGATGCAAGTCGAGCTAGGGCGTCTGCTCTCGCATTCTCCATTCTCGGTATTCTGACCAACTGAATAACAACAAATTCTGATACCAACTCCATCACCTTTGCATGGTATTTGATCATTAATTCTCCTTTGGCTACATATATTCCTAACATTTGATTTACGATTAATTGAGAATCACTGAAAATAATTATTTGTTGCGCCTCCATAATTTTTTCCAAATTAAGACCTGCAATTATGTCCTCATACTCAGCCTCATTATTGGAAGCTTTGAATTGGAAATGTAGGGCGTATTCCATGTCGACCTCGTCCGGAGTGCTCAAAACTATCCCTGCCCCACTGCCTGTTGTGCAAGATGAGCCTTCTACATATAGCCTCCATATAAGTAACTCGTCTTCAAATTTTTGATCAGTCAGAGTTCCTCTGTGAGATATTTGTTGCTTCCTTTTATCCTCCCCGGATATTTATTTCTCTTCATCGATCATCTCTCCTTGCTCTTTTACCAATCGGAATTGGTTTGAGCTCGAATTTGATGATCTTGTAACATCCACTTACCCTTTTACCAACCGAAGTTGGTCTGAGCTTGTGTTTGTTGATCCTGTAACATCCACAGGTTGATCGGCGAGAAAATTTTGCTCCTCGGGGGTATCAGGATATGTGAACTCTGCTATAAATCTGCTATAGCCTGCCCTTTTAGCGATGATCTAGGTTCATAGACTATATCATATTCACCAAGCTCTATTGCCCAATACATTAATCTCCTTGATTTTTCTGGTTTATGAAGGGCTTGCCTCAATAGCATATTAGTATATACGACTATGGTATGAGCCTGGAAGTATGGCCTCATTCTCCTACTCGCTTCAATCAATGTCAGTGCTAACTTTTCTAGCCTTGGATATCTTATCTCTGCTCCTCGGAAGGCCTTACTCATATAATAAATTGGCTTCTGCACTCCATTCTCCACTCTGATCAACGCCGAGCTAACTGCATTCTCCGACACTGCTAGATACAAGTACAATTTTTCTCCCATCACTGGCCTGGACAATAGTGGAGGTGCTCCCAAGTATTTTTTCAAGTCTTAAAAAGCCTTCTCACATTCATCATTCCACTCAAAAGTCTTTCTGAGTGTCTTGAAGAATGGGAGACATCTATGAGTTGCTCGTGACACAAACCTGTTGAGTGCTGCTACTCATCCTGTGATACTCTGTACTTCCTTCTTCGTCGTTGGAGATCGCAGCCCTAATAGAGCTTTGATCTTTTCAAGATTTGCCTCAATGCCTCGTTGATTGACGATGTATCCGAGAAACATGCCTTCTCGTACTCCAAATATGCACTTCGTCGGGTTCAGCTTCATTTGATATTTATCCAGTTGATCAAAATTCTGCCTTAAATCAACTAGATGGTCGACAGCTTTCTTGCTTTTTGTCAGTATATCATCAACATTGACTTCCATATTGCAACTGATTTGTTCAGCAAAAACCTTGTTCATCAGCCGCTAATATGTCGCACCTGCATTTTTCAAACCAAAAGGCATAACATTATAACAATAAGTTCCCCTAGGGGTAATTAAAGAAGTACTCTCCCTGTCTTCAAGTTTCATTTTAATCTGATTATAGCCAGAATAAGCATCCATGAAGCTTAGCAGCTCGTTCCCGAGGTAGCATCGACTAGTTGATAAATCCGGGGCAGTGGAAAGGGATCCTTTGGGTATGATTTGTTGAGGTCGGTGAAGTCTACACACATCCTCCATTTGTTGTTATTCGTCTTTACCATCACCACATTGGCTAACCAGTCTGGATATTTAACATCTTCAATGAAGCAAGCTTTCTGGAGCTTCTCGACTTCCTCCGGTATAGCTTGATTCTTCTCGGGACTGAATACTCTTCTTCTCTTCTTCACTGGCTTGATCTCCTTATTCACATTGAGTTCGTGACATAAGAAATTTGGATCTATCCCTGGCATATCTTCATAACTCCACACAAAAGTTTGCTCTCTGCTTCTAAGGAAAGTTATCAATTCCTATTTTAACGAGGCTTCCAGCGACGAACCTACTTGAGTAGTACGTTCAGGGTGCTCGTCGTCTAGAATGATGTTTTCAGTAGCTTCCATCACTTGACCCTTCACAAGTTGCGACTCATCTCTAGGATCCAATGTTTCAATGTCGGCACCTTCATCCACTTGATAGGTAGTAGTCTTTGTCCTTGATTCCTTCATTTCTTCTTCCTCGGCGGATGAATAATAGTATTCCCGAGCTACTTTCTGATCACCTTTAACAACTCCTACTCCAAAATTTGTTGGAAATTTCAGGCATTGATGCACTGTAGATGGTACAACTTCGAACTTCTTCAATTCTACTCTTCCCATTATGATATTGTATGATGACTGGACATTCTTATCTATCACGAAGAAACGTATTCTTTCTGTTCGACAAGCAGGCCACGTACCAATGAATATATCCAACTTGATCGTCCCAAGTGGAAATACTTTCTCGCCAGCAAAACCGATGAGGGGTCTGTGATAAGGCTCCAGTTGAGATAGCTTTAGATTTAAACTATCGAAGCACGAGTAGAGCATGATGTCTGCCGAGCTACCATTTTCTACCAGTACTCTTGAAATCATTACTTCCTTCATTCTCATCTTGATCACCAGTGGGTTATCATGAGGATATAGAACACCTGCAAGGTCATTTTTTGAGAAAGCAATGACCAATTTCTCTTTATTCACCTTTCTCGGGTGATCCTCTTCAGCTAGATTTAATCGTTGAATGTACGAGCAAGCTTGAGCTTCACCGAGGTAAGCTTTTCTCTCTGCAGTAAGATCTCCTCCTCCCGCATCTCCACCTATTATAACATTACAGTCAAATGACCCAAAGCGTATTGAAAATACCTCTCATTCTGGCTTCCTTGGTCTCTTGGGAAGATCGGGGTCATTTTCTTGGATCAACTTCATGGTTTCTTTTCTTGTTTTCCTCTCCTCGATGAGGAGATCTAGACCTCTCTCTAGTTCGGTCGTTGTTTCTTCTTTCTCTTCCACGATCAACATACTTTGATAATTTTCCTCGTCTGATGAGTGTTTCAATCTCATTCTGAAGAGCTATGCAGTTTTTGGTCATATGGCCATGATCTTTATGAAACTCACAATACTTCGCCTTATTCCTCTTGTCAGGGTCTGCCTTCATTTTCTCTGGCCAGTTTAGTTCCTCGTTGTTCTTGATTTCCTCTAAAACATGGTTGATATCCTTCTTCAAAGGAGTATAATTATCATATTTCTTCATTACGTCCAATACCGACCTATTTTTTGAATGCTTGTCATTACCATTGTTCTTATGCTCTTTCTTCTTAGCTTTATCACCTTCCACTTTGGTTTCTTTGGCATCCATGTTCTTCTTCGCAGCCATAGCCTCCTCGGCAATCATAATCTTGGACGCTTTTCCCATCAGGTCTGACATGGTTCTAGGTGGATCTTTGGCCAAAGTGTAGTACAACTTGTTGGGCAGTAGTCCACTCATCAAAGCAGTAATCGCTGTCTTCTCCTCATAATCAATGACTTCAAGTTTCTCGTTATTAAAACGAGTTATATAATCTCTGGTACTCTCACCAGATTTTTGTCTAACACTTAACAAATGTGCTACTCGTTTAACTGGCTTTGCCCAAAAACAGAAATTCCCAATAAATAACTCGGTCAGTTGAAGAAAAGTTGAAATCTTACCCCGAGGAAGATTATTATACCATATTTGAGCAGATCTAGTTAGAGTTCCTGAGAACGCCCTTCATCTCATCTCATCTCATCTGGGATAGCATAGATCTCAGCTGCAGCCTGGTATTGTTCTATATGAAGGACAGGGTCAGTCTTTCCATCATACTTGGGGGTCACAACAGGTGCTTTGAACTTTGATGGTGTTGGAAAATCTACAATGGACTTGATAAAAGGTGTTCCTCGAATAAAGGTTCGTTGTAGGGGGTTCTTAGCTTTAACCATTTCCCCCAATCTATCCTCCAACCCTTGAATAGAGACTTTCCATGCATCATTTCCATCCTCGGGCCTGTTGGTTTGAGCAGCTGATCGCGTTGAGGTGGCTTCCTGGGATCTCTCTTGACGAGCTGCCGATCGCGACTGGGCAGATCCTTCCCTTAAATTTGATGGTCGTCGAAAACTCCTCGATGGGGCTCTAGGAGGAATTTTGCTCCTCCTAGGACCTAATCGATCGAAAGCAGATACTCTGCTTAATCTTTCTGGCGCACTGACCCTTTCTGGGGAGAGAGTGATACGTTGCTCAGTATTTGTGGCTCGAACTGACGAAGTTCGTCCAGATTGATAAGAAAAATCTTCAGATTTCTCATTACAATATGAATTGGTATGCCTAGTACGTGAGGATGGTGCACGGGTGTTTCTTTGAATACTCAGCAAACCTGAATGGGTTGGTGCACCGCCATGAAGGGTTTGGATGAGTTGTCGCATTGTTTCTTGCATGACGGTCTGGCCCTGAGCCAGATTTATCATTATTCCAGCCAGATCTAGAATATTTGGCGGAGCAAATGGATTTGGAGGGGTTCCAGCATTTCGATTGTTGGATTCCGGAATGTCAGCCATTCGTAATGGATTGTTTTTGGTGAAAAACGATATTACCAGTCGTTTCCACAGACGGCGCCAATCTGTTAATGTAAAAAATTAGATCACTCTTATTATTCAATCACAGATAAATAAATGAAACAAAGAATTTTAAAGTGGTTCAACCTTATAATAATGGCCTACATCCACTGTTATGTTATTGCTGAGTGTTTGGGAATTCTCGATTACAAGTTCTATCCAGAAATTTCGGTCCCCTTCAATGAGGATTGTACAATGCATTTATAGCCCTGAGGCTGTAATGTGAAAGGGTAATACATTAAATGATATACATATGAAAGGGTGATACATTCAATGCTCCTTAAGCGTATGCGTCTGAATGATGAGTATTTAATGAACTGTCAAACTGTTGGTTATCCCACTATTATTGCTTTGTTCGAGGTGCAGCTCGGACCGCCTGAGTTGCTCGGATAGCCTAAGCTTCTCGGTGCTCAAGAGTTCCTCAGAGAGTTCTCATTCCTCGGAGCGTATGATTTCCTCGGGGAAACAGTGTTCCTCGTTGTAGTATGGTTCCTCGGAGCATATGAGTTCCGCGGAAGTGTTTGTTGTTGCCACGTAGACTGCCACGTGTCTTCACTTTATTGATCCATGTCAGCAGACTAAATTTGGGATCAACACTCGCGATCAATAACTAGCACGGCCCCCCTCAATATATCATGGGACAAAGAGGAATTTTGGGCTATAGACATAGTTTGGGAGGACCTAGAAAGGGGTAGGAAAGTTATTCTTCTTAGAATGAGGGGGACTATGGGGTCCTGTCCTTGTTCTTCTCTTTGATGATCAAACTTCGATCATCGGCCTCGAGACCTTCAGATTTATTTTTTCTTATGGTACTTTTCCTTGGGAGAGAGGGGGACATCATCATCATCATCTTCGATCAAAATCCCTCTCTTCCGAGGAGGTGCCATTGAATCCTCTTCGTCAGCGAGGATGGAGTTTGCGTCAAGAGATTTAAAAGAGGAGGACACCGAATACTCCTCATCTGGAACAAGGAGATTTATGGTGTCATCTATTAGATGATCAGTAAAGCTTCCAGTAGTATTGGTGTACTCCAATAAAAATAAAGTCGATTGAGGATGATAACCACCAACAAGATACTCCCTTACTCTCCAAGTTTTCAATAGCTCAGCCCTATTTATATTTCTCATAGAGGGATCATTCTTCTTACTATGATCTAGTCAGAAACATAACAAGAAGCATTATTTACAATATTAATTCAAAAATAAAATGGAAATGGAGAAGACAAGTAAGCAAGATACAAACATTATCCTATGTCACCTCCCAAGATGGGCACATAAACCCAGTGTATTCTTCACCCTCGAAAAGAGGTGGATGTTGGATATTTCTAGCATTGAAGCCCTAGTCCCAATATCCCTTATTGGAATTAGGTATGTTCACAACCATAACTCTATTGGCCTTCGTCGCCTTTAAATAGATAAGGCCATCAGTAGTGTGGGACCAAGTGTAATAATATCTGATATATGGGATATCAAGACTAATCCCTTAAAGATCATTAATTATGTGCACCCTATAAATAATAATCCATGTATTGGGGGCACATTGAGCTATGACTACCCCAAAGTACTCACCAAATTTTAATAAGAGAGGGTTTTGTGGAAAAGTCAGTCCCCCTTGAACCACTGCTAGGGTATGAATCCAATTCCCCCTTTCACTGTAATAGAATTTTAATGTTTAGGGGCACATTCGATTATAACCCAAGGAGGACTATAATAAGTCTTCATGAAATCCTCTATATTTTTCCTATGAAGAGTATCCACCATTTGCAAAGGGACAGATAATAATAACAAAATAATGAAGTAAAAGGAATCTGCAAAGAATAAAGACACAATAAGAGGAAGAGTAGGACTTACACAGTAAATGAACACGAACAAGGAATCTCTAAAGACTTTCTAGCGAAGGAAGACTTTCCTCATGACCAGCATACCCCTATTAGTTGCCACATATTTACAAAATTGACCTGCCGACAAATTTAATTAAAATTGGATTAGTTTAATGGGACTTTAGCAAATGTAAAATTATTTACCCCAATTCTAGCAAAAAAATTTCCAGGAATTTTAAGGGCAATTGTGGGGTCTAGACCATAATTAAGCCCAATTTTGTCCTAGCCGAGTAGGCCTAATAACGTACCACGCCAGTCCAGCTCAATCTGTCAATAAAAAAATGGCACAAGCATTTATCATGTGGAAAAATACGAAGTAGTTATCAATTAATAAGCTCATATCGGTTACCTTAAATCTCAGACGAGATAATCAAGAAATCACCACACGAGTCAATAGCAAGCTAAGGGAGTTCCTTGAATAACTCAACTTCTTTAGTTCTACATGACTATAAATACAACCCACACCCCAAGGCCAAGGGGGATGTATGTTTTCAAACTTTGAGAGATACTTAGTGACCTCTCTATGGGCATAGGCAATTTGTCGAACCATGTATATTAGTGTGGTATGTGACATTTTCATGTTCTTTCATTAATTGCTTTGTAGAATTTATTAATTATTATTAATTGCAATCGCAAATATTATTATATATTAGACACAAACCTAAAAGTCAAATTCGTAGGTCTCTACCTCATCTTCACGAGTATAGACATCCATAGGTAATAGAAAAAGAATAGTGAAGTGCGCAAATGCATCATGTAACATTATGAAACCAACACCAATTTATACTCCACCTTCAAATCCAATAAATAATCTAAGAAAATAAGATCCAAAATTAGTTGTAGACGAATTGTATATATGAAGTTCTAATAATGTCATAAGACATCTCAAAGTCCGTGATTGTGTCGTGTTTCATGTATGAGACTTATCTATTTGAGAAATAACTACTTAAATTGAAAAACATAGTTTTAGACTAAAATTAAAAGATGAAGTATAAATTCAAGTAAAAGACATGAGATCACTTTAATTGACGTATGGTTATAAGAAAAAAGAATTATAAACCCTAGAATGATGTCATAAATAATTGGATCCAATAATATCTCCCCATGCAAAAAGAAATAATTGAGAGTCTTTATGCCTAAAATTAATAGTCATCATTGATCTAAAAATAAAGAGGGAACAACAACATAATGTCATTGTTCACACAAAAGTTACCTATTTGTGGATGATAAAAATTAGTTATATCTAAATATAAATAAATAACTATTCAACTAAACATAAGATTCAAAGGAAAGGGGAGAGTGATATTAATACCATTATGTTAGGCTTACGTCCATGCATGAGGTGAATCTTCACTATAATACTCGTTTACAATAGAAGATGAGACTGAAATAGTCTTATATAGATTATTGAAATTGATACGTCACAAATATTGCGTATTTCACCCGTTAACCTATGCGTTATTAGCCCCCTCGGGTATCTAAATCCCTATATTTATGCTCGTTAACCAGACAACCTCGGATTTCTATGATAACATGTTTTGGAGGGGTTAATTGAGCTTTTGTAGGTATTTGGATGCTTAGTATGAAGTTCGGATGCATTCCGGTGAAGTTCCGTACACAACCGCATGTTCAAGGGTATTTTAGTCTTTTCATAGATTGGGTACCTGGACCGACATCTCACGGAAGTTGTATCCCTCCTCGCTAGCTTCGCGTGGCCATGAACGGTGCACGATTCCGATGCATAACGAAGAAGTTACGATGATTTCAGCGGAGGAAATACAAGAATACAAAAGAGGAGAAGGGAGAAGAAGAAAAGAGGAATGTAGTGAGCTGCTGTAATCTGCCCTGCTTGATCGATTGATCGACGCTTCTGGTCGATCGATCGACCATTCTGGATTGTCGAATTTTTGCCTAGGTCGATCGATCTATGCTCTGTTTTCTGCAGATATTTTGCCTTCTTTTCTTTCTTCTTTATTTTTATTCCAACTTACTATATAAGCCAATTTTGTTGTAATAAGAAGATATATCAGTAGAGGCACGATTTTAGGTTAGTTTTAGTTAGGGTTTTGGTTTGGAGAGCTCATTTTCTCTTCCTCTTGGATTGACAACCCTTGTGGTTTTGTAAGATTGAACTTTTCTCTTCCATTTCCGTTTATATAGTTGTTCTTCTTTCTTTTCTTGCTTTCTAGATAGTTTGCATGCTTTCATAATTAGGTTTTCTTGCTTTAATTCTTTCTTTCTTAGTTTAATTCGTTTAATTTAGTTTAATTCATGTATTGCCCTTAGATAAATAGGGTCGGGATTGCGTTTCCGCCATTTACGGGTTTGGACCTCGAAAGTTAGGGTTTCGTATAAAATTGCATTTAATTGAAACCTCGCGTATTAAAGTCAAATTATTATGCATTTAACTTTCTTTGTCACGCAACGTTAGTGTTTATAGCGATTATCCGAATTTAATCCGGGTGTGACCATTTTCCGTTAAATGTTTAATCTCGCAACTCTGGCTTAAATTCCATATTGCGTGATGTTTATGCTTAATTGAAAATGATCGATTAAATGTTTTTGAACCGAAATTCTAATTAGTAGTTGTTTAGCCCGTGAATGCGTGTATGCGATCCCGATCCTCGCTTTCATTTAATTTAGCTTTAACTTCTCTTTTATTTTGTCACCATAACCACCTTCACCTTTTCATTTATTTATTTTACACTTTTATTCCTGAAGTAATTAAAACAATTAACATCTAAAATTTAATCACTCCCTGTGGATTTCTTACGATACCCGACTTACCGCTGTGCTTGCTTGTCAAGTGTAGTTGTAGCTTAGGTTCTTTTGTATCGCGGCGGCGAAACACACAACGATTGTGTCCTCCCACGAACACACTTTTTCCTCCCGGTCACAAAATGGCGCCGTTGCCGGGGAATGTGTTTTAGATAGTAATTGTTTTATTGTTTCGTAATATTTCTTTCATTCATATTTGTATTCTTTATTTTCTCTTTTCTTTTTGACTTGTGCTAGATTGTTTCGAGAAATTGAAATCTCGGTGCTTGTCGCTTTTATTGAATTGCCTATTTTTAAAATGTCTCACCATAACTCTCTAGATAATTTTAATTGTTATGCTAATAGTTCTCAAGGTTATACTCCCAAGACTATGCGTGAATGCCTACAAATTCTTGAGTATGAGCATCTTGCACGTGAAAGTCAAGAATTTGCAAGCAATACCCCATTGCCTTTGGAGGAAACTTTGCGTGGTGGGAATAAGGAATGGAATGATGAAGTTGAGATTTATGACGCTTGGACAAATAAAAAAAATGTCCAACTCGATGAGATTATTTCTTCTTCACAAAGTCGGGTTGAGGTTGAAACTTGCTTTTCACTTCCACCCAATTTTGAGGATGAAATAATTGAGAGTGATCCAAGCACTCTCGATTTCCAATCTCTTTTAAATACTTCCAATTATTTTGAGGTTGTGTGTCCTTCCTTTCCTTTTCTCCCTACTATTCCTTAACAATTAAATTTATCGCAAGAATCGGTTGAAAGTCTTGAGGACTTTGACCCGATTCTTGAACGAGAATGTTATTTTGAGATGCTTCATCTCATGGGCTTTTCACTTGCACTTGCCCCACCTCCCCTTGCAATAGAAGAATCTTGGGGATGTGATTCTGATTTTTCTGAGACTAATTTAGTCTTGTCCCCCTTAGTATCCAAATCCCCCATCGTCCCTCCAAAACTTTTAATTGACGATGGTTCATTTCTTTCGCCTTACACATGCCTTCCGTTGTTCAAACGGAATTCATATTTTTCGGAAGGCATGCTTGTATGTGCGGGTACACCGATTATCCTCCAAAGTCAAATCGTTCTTATGGTGGACCCTCATCTGTTTAGACTTCTAGTGTATAGTTAATGTGAAGCCTAAATAGTAGGTTGTAAATAGTTAGCTTTTTAATTTTCTTTCTTTCCTTTTTTTTCTTTCCTTTTTAATTTAGTCTAGTGTAATTAGTTAACTTTTTGTTATTTGTTTTTGCTATGCTCGGTACTGACTTGTTTTGTAGATTCCTTTGGACTCGTGCTTATGGAGATCTCTCCAATTTTGGGTAATATCGTTCTTTCCTCTCTTTGTGTTGTGTTCTTAATGCGCATTGAGGACAATGCAACATTTAAGTTAGGGGGTGTAGGATATTCTATCCATTTCTTTGTTTTGTCCATGGATTTGCTCACATTTAGTTACTAAGTATGCCTTTTTGTGAAAAATTTCAAAAATATTTTCTTTCTTTTTTCTCCTTTGTTGGGCATTTTTCCTTGTTTCCAGTGATAAATTTCAATAATTGCCCGATCCAATAGACAACTCAATGATGCATGCTCTCGATTTTAGAAGTTATTGGACTTTAGTCCTTAAATCATTGATATTGTGAATAACTTCATGAATTAAACTTTATCCCATGAGCATATGCACTTTCCTTGTTCTATTGATTTGGTTTAATATTTTTATAACTCGGTAATCTTTTGTTGCATTGTATATACTTACACCGAGTAAGCTTTGTACCTTTCGTCATTTATGAGTGTTATACACTATTATTTTCTCTTTGAAAACGTTGAATTCGTCGGTAATCTCTCTATTCTTTCATTTGACCGTTCATTAATTGAGTTCATACTTCAAATGTGTTACTTGATCATGATTTTCATATATTGTTTTGGCTCGAGAATTGCGTAAACTTTGTGAAATGATCATAGGCCCTCTTTGTTATATCACCCATATTGACCTTGACATCAGCCTTATATGTTTTCCCTAGTCAACCCCTTTGAGCCTAAATACTTGCCTTTCGTTTGATTACCCAAAATCCCATAACCAATTCCAAATTGGAGTTTTAAGCCATACATACACCTTACATACCTTTGTTTGGAATGTTACTTGGGATTGAATATTTTTGTTGTATTGCGGTTGCAATTTTAGGCATATGAGAGTTTGAAAAGTAAAGAAAAGAAAGTAGTGAAAAAGTGAAGAAAAAGAGAAAGCAAAAAGCAAAAGAAAACGAAAGAGAAAATGAGAAAAAGAAGAAAAGAAAAGAAAGAGAAAGTTGTAAATGTTGTATATAGTTCAATAAGCTTTGATTACTCTCTCCGATGATATATCTAATGCCTTTTTGGAACTTGTTTTCCAATTTTGATATTGCCCGCATTTTCCCATTATTCCAAGTTTTCATCTCCGAACACTTTGAATCCGTACATATACCTTTCATTTCGTACCTTAACCCCAAACCTACATTACAACCCTATTAAAGTCATATGTGATCTTAGGGTGCATTTAATTTAAAAGTCATAATAGTTTGGATAATCTGTGAAAATGCATTTCGCCTCTTTTAGTGTGCGATATCCTTTCATTGAGATTGCAAGTTTTTCATTTCCTATATAGCGTTCTTCATTTGTGACATGTGCGCGCCCTAGTTTCCATTTACATTTACTCTTTATGCCCCCATGTCCCGTGTATTACCTCCCTTTTCATAGTGAATTCATTTGATGAGCGTAATGCCCGTGAGGATTGAATATATGCATGTCTTTATGTTTATCCGGTTTATTTAAGTTTTTACCAAATCATATTGTGCATTTTCTCTCCCCCTCCCACTTTTAAAGTTTCAATTCTATGAGGTGCATTCAACCTGTTAATAACAATGAACTTTTGTTTGAATTCGTTCAATATGCTAATAACATGTTTGAAATCTTTTTCGTTGTTGTTGAGTTTGTCGCATGTTGGGTTGGGCATATTTTGAGGAAACCATATGATGTTTGTGGGTTTCATCCCTGAAAACCCTCACGAGACGACACTCGTCCACTAGGGTAACCTAGGGGTTTAACGGCTTATTGCATATGCTAAATGCAATCGTCCGCCCGCGAAAGTGGCCTTATCTTTTTATTGCTTTTTACCATACTTTTGTACTTCTCCTGCTTTTGGTTTTCTTGTAGTTCTTGTCGTTTCCTATTTCATTGCTAGGGACTAGCAATGTGTAAGTTAGGGGGTGTGATACATCACAAATATTGCGTATTTCACCCGTTAACCTACGCGTTATTAGCCCCCTCGGGTATCTTAATCCCTATATTTATGCTCGTTACCCAGACAACCTCGGATTTCTATGATAACATGTTTTGCAGGGGTTAATTGAGCTTTTGTAGGTATTTGGATGCTTAGTATGAAGTTCGGATGCATTCCGGTGAAGTTCCGTACGCAACCGCATGTTCAAGGGCATTTTAGTCTTTTCATAGCTTGGGTACCTGGCCCGACATCTCAAGGAAGTTGTATCCCTCCTCGCTAGCTTCGCGTGGCCGTGAACGATGAGCGATTCCGATGCATAACGAAGAAGTTACGGCGATTTCAGCGGAGGAAATACAAGAAAGCAAAAGAGGAGAAGGGAGAAGAAGAAAAGAGGAATGCAGTGAGCTGCTGCAATCTGCCCTGCTTGATCGATCGATCGATGCTTCTGGTCGATCGATCGACCATTCTGGATTGTCGAATTTTTGCCTAGGTCGATCGATCGACCAAAGGGGTCGATCGATCGATGCTCTGTTTTCTGCAGATATTTTGCCTTCTTTTCTTTCTTCTTTATTTTTATTCCAACTTACTATATAAGCCAATTTTGTTGTAATAAGAAGATATATCAGTAGAGGAACGATTTTAGGTTAGTTTTAGTTAGGGTTTTGGTTTGGAGAGCTCATTTTCTCTTCCTCTTGGATTGACAACCCTTGTTGTTTTGTAAGATTGAACTTTTCTCTTCCATTTCCTTTTATATAGTTGTTCTTCTTAAATGCTGAAATCTCAATTCACTTGTACTAATCGAGTAACTTAAATGCTGAAGAACACAATTCACTTGTACTAATCGAGTAACTTAAATGCTGAAATCTCAATTTCAGATAGAAGGCAAAAAAATAAAATATTTTTTCACAATGAGCATTATGTCAAATTCATAGCATACAAAATTTACACCCTAGAATTCAAACAAACAATTCTTATAAAAGAGTAGATAACTCACTATAGCATTTTGTCAACCAGGTAGCGTACAAAATTTCACAAAAAGTAATAGTTACTAGCAATGGTTATCTCAGGAAAATGAGATATATCTATATTTAAGAAATATAGAATTGTTAAGGTGTGAAAAAATAGAGGTTATAACATACAAAAAACATTTACACCTACTTTAAGTCCCCAAGATGCAAAATATTCTCAAATCACATGTTTAAAAAAAACTTATTATTGAGACCTATACAATAAAGAAAGCACCCAAAAAGTAAATTCATCATCCAAAGAAAGATATCATAATTCGTCATTTCAATCATCACTGTTCAATATAAGGTTTTTACTATTGCTACTTCATATAATTTTTGAATAAATAAAGGAATATTCTTGTATTAAACCACATTATATCATAAAGTATCTACCAGGCCATCGACAACTCCATAAAAATGTACAAATGATAAAAAAACTATGGAATGGAAAAATTAAGAGATGGTAATCATTGGGAGTTAAAATCACAAAAACCCTGAGTGAGAAATAAGAAACCGATACAAAAAAGTTACAGTTGATTAAGAGACAACACATATGAGTAGTTCAGTCATAGCCTTATTAATAATGATGTCCTCAAATTGGGTGGAGAGTTTCTTATGGGGTCGAGTTGAAATATAAATTGGGAGTGAAGGGAAGAGTTTGAGACGGGATGAAATATTAATGGACTTTGTGATATATGTGTAACGACATGGTCCTTCACATTCAGTATTTCATATACCGCTACAAGTTTGTCGAGGAATTAAAAAAGCAAAAATCTACAATCTACGACCCGAATTTCAAGTCACCTTCAACAATCATGCCCAACAAGGACGGCTTCGGTAAATGTGGTCAAGTTCCATTTACATTTTTCATTAAAAGTTTTGGGATATTTTTATGAAATGAAAAAATAATTTTTGAAATAATTTTTAATCATCGAATGTTTTGGATAAACACTCTTGCTCACGTAAATAGTTTTGTTTTTAAAGGATTCCAAGGTTTTAATATTTTAAAGTTATTTAAGGGGGATCAGTGGCAGTTGTTCAAATGACGTTACATCTTGTTCGAACGAGATGGAGTATCATTCGAACGACGTCGCCTTTAGTTCGAACGACATGCCTTTTTACCTAACACGTCACCGCATTAAATGTTTTTCTATAAATAAGGTGTCAGGGTTCTGTATTTCGTGTGGAGAAAATTCTTTTTTGATAAGAATACGTTTTTGAGAGTTTACCTTTTCTCCAACACAATTTTGAGGGTTCAATTTTTTTTCACAATTCACAAATACTAGAGAATTTTTTTGTGTGAGTTATTTTGTTGAACCCAAACCATACATTGCCTAAAGTTCAACCTTCGTGAGAAGAACTATACAACTAGAGAGCTGAGAGATATTATGGGGGGAGATACTACAATGAATCAAGACTGTGTGTCTGGGATGCGTGTCCAAAATTGGTACTGCTGCGAGTGATCCACTGCTACGTTCTAGCTGAAGCTTTGAAGGTTTGACACAGACATCATCCATTACACTTGAGGGAAGTTTTATGTAAGTCAGTGGTCTTGTAACCTTGTAAAATTTCTAGAATATAAAAGGTTTTTGCCCTTAGGGGATTTTTTCTTGAATTACTGTGTCACTTGCTGCGTGTGGATCTTTGTTGAAGATAGAACTTCATGTGCTTATGGAGTAGCTGCGGCTGTTCCATTGCTGAAGACATCGATCGACACCTGCGGGTATTCGTATGTCACTTATATTTTCATTGTAATCAGATTGTAAACCGTTCTTTTACAAATTATAGTGAAAATAATAATGTTTTTTCCCTTCGGGTATTTTTTCCTGAAATTTGGTTTCCTTTGCGTACTTATTGCTTTATGGGTTCATATCACTTAGATGCATGTTTTAGGTCTAAATTAAAACTTGGGTTCAATTAAAATTGGATTGATTAACACACAATTAAAAATTGGTTTTATTTGAGTAGTCGCATTTATTTCCACTATAGCGCAATCTCAAATTGGTATCAAAGCCGATTACGCTAATTTATCGCGTGATCCTAATTTTTGCACGCACTTTTGTGTCAAAGCCTGTTGCACTAAGTTATTGTGTTTGATCCCATTTTCCTTAAAAATGGCTTTTGGAGCTTTTGATGATTTTCGATGTCAATTTTTTTAAAAGTCTAATTGGAAAATTCACACGAACTCCTATTTTATATCTTCAGTTGAAAACGATTATGAGAGGTGTTCGGGATGTGAGGGAATTGGTCACACGATAGATGAGTGTCCAACAAATTTAAGGAAGCAATTAAAAAAATTGACATCTCATAATTCTGCCCTTGGTGAGAGTGATTCAAAAGAAGAAGTTTTTTATGCTTCTAGGCTAGAGCTTCCCACCCGTGTGATTAGTCATGATAGTGAGGGTGACGGGAGTGAGGATGAGAGTGATTTGCAAACGGATTTCAATGAACTTTATGCTAAAGCTTTTAAAATAAAGAAAGAAAATTTGAAATTGAAAGCTCAATTGCAAGAGAGTGCCTTAAAAAATGATAATGATATTTTGGTTGAAGAACTTAGGTCACGAGAGAAAATTTTGAGAGAGAATATTGGATATGTCAAGGGTGGGAGAGATGATTTCTGAGGCGTGATGGAAGCTATGAAAAAGGAGCTTCTTGAGTTTGCGGATTCTAGGCGCTTACTTGAATCTATGATAAGTGAACTTGAGAAAAGTTTGAGAGATTCGAGTAAGGTGAAATTTGATTTGGAGTCTAGGTGTGAAAAACTTGATAAGATTTTAGGAACTGTCGAGATAAAAAAGGATTGGGTGGGATTGGTTTTGAAAAACATGTTGCACCCATTCCTACACGTGTGAGAGAGCGTCATAGGATCATTAGAAGAGAGAAAACTAGGCAAATTCAGAGAGCGCCACCTAAGAAATTGAGGAGAGCACCACCTAGGAATTTGATGAGAAGTCCACCTTTAGGTAACACTCACCGCCTGATTTACACTTGCACACATTGCGGTAGGCAAGTCCATCTTAGGCGTTTCTTCTATAATCTTTTGAATGGACCTAGGAAAAATAAAAAGAGAGTAACACCGGTTCCCAAAACCCCCACACCTCGTTACACATCGATTTGGGTTAGGAAATCGGATTTAGAGGCTTATAGTCTAATTGTTCAAGACTCTCGTTTGCTTGCACGTGATTCACCCCATGTTAGGAGCTTTGGTTGATCCCATTATTTTTTTGTCATACACTAGTTGTGCATATTAATATACGTTTCCTGTGTTATGACTCATTTTATAGTAGCGCACATTGACTTATTTATTGAGTTTGCTATTTCGCTACTGTTTTGACTCTGTTTTGCATCTGTCAAACCCTTCCTGCTATTGTTTTAGGGAAATTTTTGCACTGGGCAACACTGTTTATCTTTCTGAGCAAAATTGTGAAAGTTACTATTTTCTCATTCGAGCGAGATTAAATGTCACGAGAAGCTATCATTCAAATGACAAGCATTATTATTCGAACGACATTAATCTTCATTCGAACGACATATCTGGTTTTCAATATTTTCTATTTATAGTACCTTGTGTCCATCATCTTCGGTTTTTGGTACTGATGGTTGCTTATGGAGCAGTTTATATGCAGTTATTCTTATTTGTCATGCTTAATTGCTCATAATGCATTGCTCGTTTAATCACACCTGCTTTGATTGATGATTATTTGTGTGATTTATGTTTGCTAGCATCGGATGATTTATATTCTGATATTATTCCTATTGCTAGTATGTACCATGTTTGTATTTATGGTTTTCATTTATCATATGTTTCGAAAAATTCAATAAGATTTTTGTATTTTGTTTTACACCGTATATGAATGGACATTTAGGATGAATAAGTCACAATTTCATTCCATTTATCCATGTGACAATTTGATAGTGTTTTGAGACAATATATCATGTCATCCACGTGCTTTACAATGTTTGGAGTCATTGAGATGTAATAAGATGATACTTCCTACATGTTTGACTCATTATGTCCTTTATTGCACACGTGAACGAATTTGTTTGATTATTGTACTTATCTATCACATGTTGGTCGAGTGTTTTCATCTCAATCATGTCCTGAAAACGAACCAAGTGCAATAATACGAGAGTAATAGAAGTAGTGAATATAAAAACCATTGCACTTAAGGAATTTATTTAAAAAGACCTAGAAGAGTGAGGATTTAAAATTATCCGGGGTCTAATAATGTTTGAAAAGAGCCCAAAAAAATTGAATGGCAATAAATAGAATATTATGCCAATAATGGGCCAGTAGATTTTCTCCATGTTGAGAATTTAGTACCTCATTAGATATAAAAAAATTAGTTCATTATATATGGGGAAGTTTGATTGAAAAATAATCAATGGGTTTGCACGTCCTTTGAAAAATTCTCGAAACATCATTAAAATGTCTTGGACGTTATTGGTGTTAAAATCACTTTGACTTGGATTTGTTGATTTTGATTTAAGACGATGTCATCTAAATTCAACAATTTTACACCAAATGACTATTTTTTATGTTCATTTGTTAGGATTACACTTATGCATCTTGCACATATGATATGAGTGAGCTGATTTACCTATCGAATTTGTTCACACCCATTCAATCCGTTTCCCCGATTTGGTCGTCTTAGTAAAAATTCATAGTGTGTGATTTTTTTTTGTACCATTTTTTATTGTTTTATAAAAATTTGAAAAATTTGAAAATAGTCTGTTTGATTTGTTTCACGTGTCACCCCGTTTTTCACTGACTTAATTTATTCTTTTCCTGTCTATTTCGGACAAATGAAAAGGGGGAGAACGAATTATGATTTTATGGGGGCGTTTTAAGTATGGGGGAGATTTGATTATAGCTTTAATTTGATATATGTTTCTTAACAATCTCAAACTCGATACGTCACGTTGTTTTTGCTTTGTCTCATGTGTGTAAGTACAATTGAAGATTTTTTGTTGCACACCCTGATGAGAAAAGCTTGGAGATTTGAAAAGTTGATTGTTGAAGACATGTTTGAAAAGACTTGTTCATTTTTATTTTTCGAGAGGGTAGATTTGTATAGGTTATTTCTTTTGATAATTCATATATTTTTTATTGTGTGCCGGTATAGACATAGGGGGAGATTTGTAAGGACATAGTCCGTCACATTCAGTAAGTCATATACCGTTACAAGTTTGTGGACGAATTGAAAAAGCGCAAATCTACAATCAACGATCCGAATTTCAAGTCATCTTCAACAATCATGCCCAACAAGGACGACTTTGGTAAATGTGGTAAAGTTCCATTTACATTTTTCATTACAAGTGTTGGGACATTTTTATTAAATGAAAAATAATTTTTAAAATGTTTTTTAAATGATTTTTATTCATAAAAAGTTTTGGGCAAACACTCCTGATCCCGTAAACAGTTTTGTTTTTAAAGGATTCCAACGTTTTAATATTTTAAAGTTATTTAAAGGGTATCAGTGACTGTAATTCAAACGACATCACATCTCATTCGAACAAGATGAAGTGTCGTTCGAATGACGTCGCTTTTCGTTCGAACGACATGTCTTTTTGCCTGAAACATCACCTCCTTAAATGCTTTTATAAATAAGGTGTCAGGGTTCTGTATTTCGTGTGGAGAAACACTGGTTTTAAATCGAATACGATTTTGAGTGTTTTACTTTATTCTCCAACCTTTTGAGAGTTCAATCTCTTGTTTTACAATTTACAATATCCCAAGTACTTTTGTGTGAGTTGTTTTGGAACCCAAGATACAATCTTGTTGAAGTTTAATATTGTAGGGACGATAAACTACACTGATATTTGGATCGCGTGTCCATGTGGATTCATTGCGTTTGGATTCATTGCTAAAGACTGTGGTCATTGAGGTTCGTTGCGTGTGGATCTTTGCTGAAGATAGAACTGCATGTTCTTGTGGAGTAGCTGCAGTTGATCCGTTGCTGATGATATCGACCGACACCTGCGGGTATTTGTATGTCACTTATATTTTAATTGTAATCCGATTGTAAACCGTTATTTTATAAATTATAATGAAAATAAAGAGGGTTTTACCCTTATGGGATTTTTTTTTCCTAAAATTTGGTTTCCTTTGCATGATTATTGCTTTATGGTTTCATATCACTTAGATGCATGTTTTAGGGCTGGATTAAAACTTGGGTCAATTAAAATTGGATTAATTAATACACAATTAAAAATTGGTTTTGTTTGAGTAGTCGCATTTATTTCCGACCTAGCGCACTCTCAATATGAAACGTTCATATGGGAGGTGAAGAGAACTGCAGTTGACTGGTTGGAGTAGTGAACTGATTCTGGAAATTGCTATGATTCTAACCTTTTGGGATTATATTAATATATGACGGATGGCATAATACTATTTGCAGCATACATTTTTAAGTTATGACATTAAATGAAGAAGTCTCTTAAATATTTAATTGTCAAAACCCCCAAAATTTGAACCTTTTAGACTTTAGCCCTCATTTTGATGCGTTTCGTCATTGACCATTAACTAACTACATTTTTCACACATTATTACTCACATAACCTTATATTTTATTATTAACTCCGAGACTACCCTTCTCTCCAAAATAAATCAAAAGAAAACAAATTAAGTTATCGAAAAAATGGGGTCATCAAAAAACTCAAGACATCGTTCCCAAATAAACAATAAATAAATGAGATAAATATAATAAAATTCTTGTATCAAGGTCTTCGGAGTAAATAATCGCATCACACACATAAATTCAATTAAAACAATACAACCTAAAACTGGAACCAAAATTAGGATTGGTGGACCATACACATCGCACAATCAAATTATACAAATTTAGTGGAAACGCACACAAATTGAACATATCAAATGTCAAAAACTCAACCCAAAATTAAAACAAAAATTTAGATACGGTGCCTTCATTAACCTCTAGTAAAATTGATTATCTTTACAAGAACCTCACAAACCTTCGATGACCATTTTTCGTGAGAAAAATTGCTACCAATGTTGAGAAACAAGGTTATGTACGATCGGCTAGAGTGTGTAAACATAATTAAAGAACACATAATTAGAAATTTTATATCATTTACAAATTTAACACATGCATATCCAATTCTACATGTTATTTGTTCTTTAATAATACAAAATATTATGTATTATATATTTAACGTTAGGATTTTATACCAACATTATTATCACATACAATCATTATGCGGAACATAAAATGATATAATAATCCAATACCTCCATCATGTCACAAATGGAAATATTGACAAAGTAGCCGACTTTAACGATGTCCGATTAAACTGAAGTTCAGATCACGATGTCCTCTTGTGTACGACAAGAACATGTTCCAATTTTAGCAAAGATATTATTTTATTGCCAAAATAGTATTCAAAAATTAACACAAAATTGAGTCTTTGGATTTCTCTCCCAATCCTATAATTTTATTATGTCATCTTTTCGTGTGTCTGAATGATGGAAAATCAGTCACTTATTTATAGGCGGGGACAGGATCCAAAACTCCAATAGTTACTTAATCTCAACCATACATTAAGGTAGATACTCAAGAGTTTTTTTTACTCTTGGTATTTAGAGTACCCTTTCATTAACCAAAGTGATTCTTAGTATTAATATAATTATGGAACATGTTATGGATAATTTTTATTTCAAATAATTATAACATTCTCCCACTTGAGCCATAATTATCATAAGTCATCAAATAATCTTTGAGTCATCTTGAAATGGATTTTCAGAAACACCTTAATCAAAAAATCATTAATGCGGGTCATGGTGCTCACATACTAATTCAATAGAATGATCACTTCCATGCATCACAACATTAACAACTCATCTAGCAAGGTCTATAAATTGGGTTATTCAATAATGGTCCAATGATGCCCTATATAAAACACTATTTATGTCACATTCATCAATTCACATGCATGTAAACTTATATTGGATGAAAAAAAATTAAAATGTTGAGAATACACTTTAATTGATATCAAATATATTGTCAAAAATTAAGCACCAAGCGATCCACAACACATATACATAATTGTCTACACGCAAGACCCATATCTTAAGTATGTTTCATAAATATCCTTTGGTGATAGCCCATTTATTAGTGGATATGCTACATTAACACTTATACTAATGTGCAACTCAAACTTGTTGTTTTAAACTTCTTTGTTTACATATAGGTATTGTATCATAATATTCCTAAGTTCTTCAAAACTCCTATAAGTTCTTCATAACAAATATTTCAGTGGAATTATCATAATATTTCAGCGACTTGGTAATAGTGTCGACAACTCCAAGTCCCGAAATAAAGTTTCGCAACTATAATCCATAAATTATAGCCCCAAAGCATGCTACATACCATATTTAATTGTTTCTCACTATTTCATAATATTGGCCACTAGGAAAAAACAATTCTACTTAATCAAGAGAATACAATTATCATAACTGTAAGCACATAATACTTTAGGCATATCATTACATAAGACAAATCAAGAAATATATAAATTTACTCGCACTGACTTGAAGATGCGTATATATATATGTATATATATATATATATATATAATAAAAATACATAAAGTATTCTTAAATTACCATTGATGAGAAACTAACATAAGTTTATATAGTGATTTCTTAACATATTTAGTTATTTTCTTGAACTCTCATAAGTGAAATCTTACTAAAATGATCTATTAAAGCCATAAGAATTTTACATTATAAGATATATGTGTAAATATATATTTACACCCCTTTCTATATTCGTAATGAAAACTTTGACCATAAGTCAAGCTTTATGTTGTTGATTATCACCAGGGTCGTATTTTAGTCTTAAGATGGATTTACACTTGACTTTAGTGTGTCAATTAGACAATTCAACACGTTGGAAAACTTCATTTTGGTCAATTAATGGCATTATAATTTTTTTTAGAAAAACATGTGAATTTTTTTTTCAATATTTTCTTACTCCTCTGTCAAATTCACATTCTTATGATAAATCTCACAATAATTCAGAATAGCAAACCCATTTAAGAGCTTCTTAAAATTATTCATATCCACTAACCAAAAGATTAATTACTTTGGATTTTAAGGGAGTCACAAGATGTGACAACCGCCTACTAAAATAATAGGTGGCCAGCCCAATACTCTAATAATCACAGGAATCATAGGTGGTCCATTCTCAGCATCACTGTCGATTAAAATAATAGTATGAGATAACCACCAATCATTTTAGAAAACGGACTGTCAAATAAAAAAAAGTAAAAGAAAAACACTTAGACAATCCCATTTGTAAAAATGGTGGGTATCAAAAATCAATGGATAAAGAATGACAATATAATAAATATCACCGAATATGCTGTCGGTGAACAGACCAATACAAATAATACATCGAGTATTACATTTCAATATTTAAAATATAATGAATGAGTGCAGTACCTTGGGAAAACACGCCCGAATAAATATACTGAACATAACTAGAGTACAATAGAAAGAAGCGTCTAATACAAGTAACCCACAACATCTGCAATATGTTGTAGCTCCAGGACAACTGGAATGGAAATGTAATCACGGGTGTCCATGAGGTAGAGCACCTGTAACGGCAAAGAATATGCAGATACAAAGAAATATAGATACGGGTCAGGGCCCGGTTTGATATGATTACCATGTGACTAAAAATGCATGACAGTTAGGTGCGTAATTCTCTCGCAAATAACAGTAATATTTCTCACCTCTCATTCTAGCAGAAACCTAGCGTAATATTATGAGATGTTCTAGTTAACCCTAAGAACTAAGGGATAACTTCTCCCTAGTCTCAACACTATGCCCTATTCGTGCGTGGGGTGTCTCGCAAAGAGAAATCCAAACAAGGAACCTCCCGATACACTACTACTTAGGCAAGGCTGATTGTCGAGATCCATTAGATCCTTAGCACGAAATAATCAATAAATGTATGTGTGTGCATAAGTGTGGGAGGTCACATCTACAACTACTCAAGGAATATAAAAATAAACCCATCCATCATCTAATGGCACAATTCCTAATTCTTCTTTAGGAATATACATATATGGTAAATTCATTTTATCAAATGTTTACCAATTAATCTCATTTCAAAACTTTCTTAACCAAATTTTATTTCCTTTCTTCCATCCAGGAAAATACATAATTTAAAGCACGTTTTATTATCATAAAAATGCTTTACTTTCATTTCATATCATCCATTTTCCTTCTTCCATCCGGAAAATGTATTTAACATCCCATTTCCCTTCTTCCATCCGGGAAATGTAAATTAAAGCCATTTTATTATCATAAAATGCTTTAATGACCAATAATGTCCAACATTATTTAACATAGTTATATATCATATAATATAACGCAATCTAAGACCGCCCGTCCGGGTTTCCCCACTGTGCGCGCCCCTAAATGGCAATCATCTTCCAGGGCCTATCACCAAGACAACCTGGGATCCTATCGAAACGTCGGGAAGTGACCATGTGCCTGCGGGATAGTCAAGACCATACCCGGAATCTCCTACCCATCGCAGAAAAATATACAATCACAAGCGCTCACATGGCCTAGGGACTATATCCACCCTGCATTCATTAGCCAGGGGGCTTCACCACAATGCGCGCAACTTCCCTTATGATAGCGATTTAGAGAGGTGTGTATCCATAAATTAATATTTATGAAAAAAATTACTTTTCCATTTTGAAAACATCATATTTTACATTTCCAAAAATCATCCATTTGTACTTATTCATTCAGTACCACATTTTATAACATGCATTCTTTATTCATTAAGTCATGTTTATTAATGACCTAAGATCCAAAGTTCCACTAACCTCAAAATAGCCTCCAAGAGTTCATATAATTTCATAAACCCTCAAAGTGAGTCTCCATAATGGAGTGTCTCCCAAAAGCTCAACATTTATATTTTTAACTCCCAATTTCTCTTTAGGTTAACCTCCTATACCAATCGGACATTAACCTACACAAGCTAGCCCTCGGGTAACCCAAACATCCCATCTTAGCCTAGGACATTAGTCTACCTAAAACAACCCTCTAAGACTCCCCATTACTTCCCAACGGAAGGTTCCTAAACCTCGAACCTAAAAGAAAAGGAATAAAACAAAACTAGAAAAATCTCACCTTTTCAGAAGGGGTCGATCGATCGATCGAAGGCTTCGATCGATCGATCCCCCAGGCTCGATCGATCGATCCTGGCGGACAACTTCTTCTCCGATAAGCTGTTTCGGCCATTAACGAGCCATCCAAGCTTCTACCCGCTATTTCACCCAACCACAACAACAAATACTACTATAAAATCATTTCTACACATCAAATAACCAATTATTTCTCTTCAAATCAAATTAAACTATAAGATTTAGGATTAAACACCCAAAATCAACCAAAACCCATTTATGGTTTAAAACTCACCAAAACTTAACTACACATGCAAATTTATCACATTAAATCAATATCTAGCAAGTAAGAAACTTGCCTCGAGGTTCGTAGTGTCGGATCACCTCCGGTAGCGATGAAATCCCTGCCCAAAATCTTCATTTTCTCTCTTTCTCCCATTTTCTCCCAACTCTCTTCTCTCTCTGTCTCTCTCTCCTTTGGCTTCTCTCACACAAATGAAGAAAAAGAAAGGGGATGGGGGACTTATACGGGTCTCAAAACGTAAATCCCCACTTTTAATTGTTAACACACCACTAAAATGACTCGTAACCACTTATTTGAGTCATAACCCCTTAAAATGCCCGAATCTCAAAAATTACAACTGGGCACTTATTTCGACTATCTCGACTATTCTAAAAATAACCGCACCCCCTATTTTGGCATTCGGGAAAGTGTGGACTATTTTTACGTTCCAATTTTATTTTATTTCATTAATTATACCCAAATTTAAATATAGGTCATAACCGTCGTTTTTCATATAACGACGCAAAATATCACAATATAATGCTATTTACCTTCTCATAATGGTAAATAGACAAAACATAGTAAATATTATCCCTAAGTCTCACGGGAAATAATATTTACTCCAACATCCCCTATTTTATAAAATTAGCCCATCAGGCAAAATAGTATAAAATAGTCGCTCAAAAACCTGGGTTGTTACATACTCCCCCCCTTAAAGGGGAATTTTCCCCTCAAAATTCAGGCGTAACCCATAACCATATAAAGGGTATACTATACTAAAAACCGTGCTACCATACTAGCAAACCCCTCTGTAGTGCAATGTCCCCATAGGACTCAGACTAAGGTCATTACTATTCGATCTCAGTCCACAACATCATGCTATAACATTGCGCCAAATCATTCCTCAGGAGCTATCGATCCCACCCTTCTACTAAGGGAGGAGATACTTACACAACCTCGGCACACATTGCCTTACTTCGAAACGCATTGCACCCTTACTGGGGAATAACTACTCTAACTTATAATCGCTCACCCCAAAACTACTAACTCCTATTCTCATTGGCGTAGTCCTCAAACGAATTTGGCTCAATGAGCCCAATCATGAAAAAGATATTCTCGGACTACTCCAAGCCCAAAAATATACTATTCACTGTTTCCATTCCAACGAACAAACAAGGCACACTGCCAACTATACTAGGCTACACACGGCATCATGCTTATCGAAAACGATCCGAATTATTGTACGGAAATTCGATCCATAAGAACTACTACTCCAATCCTTCCTTTAAATCAAACCCACCCATCCACTTACGGGTGGTAGGATATACCCCATATTCACACGGTTCCCATTTCTTCCAGGAAATTTTACCAGTACCTTGACACGAATGTCTCGTCTCGGTTCACCACCGTTGCTAGGAACCGCGTATAGTTCTATAACTCCACCACAAAGGGTTGGGTGTACTCCTCTACAATTAGTCCACTCATTTCAATTGAGTAAGCAGCGATTGGTCCAATGATTCACAGTCTTCTAAATTAGAATCATGATTGTTTCATTATCGGCAATTCGATAAAAATGTCCACGGATATACCCGTCCTCGTTCCACACTACTCTCTACACACAAGTAGGTGAAAGGGTCAATCACGAACATGAATTCTCTTACAATAGAACCCCCTCAGTTTAACTCGCTCCATTGGTATTCCATGCCACGATTAAACTCTCAGACAGTTTTGTACTCGGCGCCTATAATACTCCCATTCGCATTGCCTTAGCGAAAGGGAATATCCTATCGATAGTCCTTCAAAATTACAAACTTGTTGCTCGTGAAAAGATCCAAATTCCTGCCCAGGAAGTAATGCCTCTAATTCTTTATGGCAAGGACTACCGCTACGAATTCCAAATCAAGCGTGGGATAATACTTCTCACGAATTTTTAAAAGTGTGAGACACATGAACAATGAGTCCATGCTCCCATATTAATACTTCCCATTCCTGGAAAAGACTCATTCGTTAAACCCACTCTTGATCATAACAACGCGAGTGCAGGAGAAAAAATCAGCTCATACTTCAATTCCTCAAAAGGTAGGTTACCAATGTAACACTCTATCTATGATAGGCCTCACCACTAATGGCTAACATTCCGAATAGCTCGAGATCCTTTACTTCTCATTAGAGGGATCGAATCCTACTTAGAGTTAACCCACAAACCTATTGTGGTCAACTCCCAACCACCTTCCTAAAATAACGTCGCATGCCCTAAGGGCCTAGCCTCCTAAGAATCCTAAGGTCGATCTATATTCTATCTAGTCTAGTCATATAAGTATAATACTAAATATATCCCTAGTGTCCAAGACCTTTCCCGACTTACGACATTAGCTCGGTTTCATGCGTGGGATGTCTCGCCGAAGCGAAATCCAAGCAAGGAACCTTCTCGTTACACTACTACCTCGCATTGTCAGTCGTTGAGAAGTAACAGTCGAAGACACATGATCGGGATCGACGAAATCCTAACTCGTAACTCTACTAATACATATTTACTTTTACGTCCTATCATAACAATCGACTGAGGCATTTACTTTTTGTAAGATGCCACAAATACTTTATCTCAAAATGCACATATACCTCTATATAAATGGCCTTCTCATTAAGGCACAACCATAAGTCTCTATCGAACTTTCATAATCTTAGTCTTCCCCACATTGATCAGAGGAAAACTATCATAGTGCTCATATATCGCACATCAACTTAGCCCTTAATCACTCATATACGTGATTCTTGGCTAAACCTTCCAACCCATCACTTAACCAACAGAAAAAGAAAAGAAAGAACAGAAAAGAAAAGAAAATGCACATCTCTCCACTCCCAACGTCGTTAAGGTTCATGCGTAGAGCGTCTCATCGAAACGAAATCCAAACAAGAAACCCCTCCACACAATCACCTTAACTAGCCGGTCGTGGAGATAAGGCACATCATACACAAGCAAAGTAAACAAATAATAAAACAAAACAAACAAAGCAAAACAAAATTAAGAATGAAAACTATCTATATACCGTAAACCACCTCTATAAAGTCTCGACTTGTATCTAGGGGAGATATTATAGAACAACTAGTCCTTTTTCTAGAACTAGAAATTAGATAGCCTAGCAATTTATTCGCTTGCTATCACACCAACCCAACCAAAAATATCTCTACTCATATTTTACATATAATACAAGTAGCACATACCACATATCACCACTCGCCCCATAACGAGTGAAAGAAAATATAGAACGCCCTATCCTGGAAGTCATATAAATATACTTACTATATATAAAAATATACACCAATACTATCACAAGCACGATATACACACCCGGACCTAGGGTTAACACCATACTTCTCCCACCTAAGTTGGAAAGTTCCACCAACATACTAGCCAACCTCCTTGGCCTCTACCAATGGTTCCAAGACACGGCATTTTAGTCTTATCTGAACCAAACTACTTAAATCAATGTCCCAACTAGGAGTCCCATCGTTGTCGGTTATCTTCAATCGACAAGATCAGAATGCGTAGTTCCCTTAACCTCTTCAGTAAGGAGGACATTCTACCAGCCTCCCCGGCCTTAGTTCCACGAGTCTTCCCCGGGTGGATGTCCACCAATGGGGTCTCATGAACACTAATGCTCTAGAAGTGTTACCAACACTTACATACGAGCCTATCATTTCCACTGAAAGGCCCTCTCTATTGGAAAAACATTCTGCCCCACCAACGAGAGGCGACTACCATTCCCGCCACTTCAACCTTACTCCAATGGGTGATAGGTTTTCCTCAATTCATCATACCTGGGCACTTCTATACCCATCTCTAGGCCAAAACTCTCGGGCCTTACGTTCTCACCGAACGAGTTTACACTTCCTATATCCAACCGAACTTCAACATGTGGTCCTTGTCAAGGACCTTTCAACTTTGAATTGATATTGCTTGGAATCTCAAGCATAGTACCACTCTCTACCGACACGATACTTGGGAAAACTATTTCCACTGTACTTAGTAGTCACGACAGCAATATAAAATAATGCTACAAAGGAAGAGACCTCTAAAGCGGCCCTTATCCCCGACTACATCCTACAGTTCTTAGTAATCCTGCCTCGTGACGACTTCACAACGGCCTTCCACAACGCCCTTCATCTAACGACTTACAAGTCTCACACGAACGCACAGAGTATCTTCATGGTTCTCACAACATAGCAGGAGAACGAAATCTCACAAGAGAAATCAACGATCTTAATCTTAGGGCTCTACATCAATTAGAGAGAAAAGCAAAAGACGTAGAACGTTCGCACAGATTCCTAAGGACTCTAGAACCTAATGCTCTGATACCACCTGTGACAACCCGCCTACTAAAATAATAGGTGGCCAGCCCAATACTCTAATAATCACAGGAATCATAGGTGGTCCATTCTCAGCATCGCTGTCGATTAAAATAATAGTATGAGATAACCACCAATCATTTTAGAAAACGGACTGTCAAATAAAAAAAGTAAAAGAAAAACACTTAGACAATCCCATTTGTAAAAATGGTGGGTATCAAAAATCAATGGATAAATAATGACAATATAATAAATATCCATGAATATGCTATCGGTGAACAGACCAATACAAATAATACATCGAGTATTACATTTCAATATTTACAATATAATGAATGAGTGCAGCACCTTGGGCAAACACGCCCGAATAAATATACTGAACATAATTAGGGTACAATAGAAAGAAGCGTCTAATACAAGTAACCCACAACATCCGCAATATGTTGTAGCTCCAGGACAACTGGAATGGAAATGTAATCACGGGTGTCCAGGCGGTAGAGCACTTGTAACGGCAAAGAATATGCAGAAATAAAGAAATATAGATACGGGTCAGGGCCCGATTTGATATGATTACCATGTGACTAAAAATGCATGACAGTTAAGTGCGAAATTCTCTCGCAGATAACAGTTATATTTCTCACCTCTCATTCTAGCAGCAACCTAGCGCAATATTATGAGATGTTCTAGTTAACCCTAAGCACTAAGGGCTAACTTCTCCCCAGTCTCAACACTATGCCCTATTCGTGCGTGGGGTGTCTCGCAAAGCGAAATCCAAACAAGGAACACCCCCGATACACTACTACTTAGGCAGGGCTGATCGTCGAGATCCATTAGATGCTTAGCACGAAATAATTAATAAATGTATGTGTGTGCATAAGTGTGGGAGGTCACATCTACAGCTACTCAAGGAATATAAAAATAAACCCATCCATCATCTAATGGCACAATTCCTAATTCTTCTTTAGGAATATACATATATGGTAAATTCATTTTATCAAATGTTTACCAATTAATTTCATTTCAAAACTTTCTTTACCAAATTTTATTTCCTTTCTTCCATCTAGGAAAATACATAATTTAAAGCACATTTTATTATCATAAAAATGCTTTACTTTCATTTCATATCATCCATTTTCCTTCTTCCATCCGAAAAATGTATTTAACATCCAATTTCCCTTCTTCCATCTGGGAAATGTAAATTAAAGCCATTTTATTATCATAAAATGGTTTAATGACCAATAATGTCCCACATTATTGAACATAGTTACATATCATATAATATAACGCAATCTAAGACCGCCCGTATGGGTTTCCCCACTGTGCGCGCCCCTAAATGGCAATCATCTTCCAGGGCCTATCACCAAGACTACCTGGGATCCTATCGAAATGTCGGGAAGCGACCATGTGCCTGCGGGATAGTCAAGACCACACCCGGAATCTCCTACCCATCGCAGAAAAATATACAATCACAAGCGCTCACATGGCCTAGGGACTATATCCACCCTGCATTCATTAGCCAGGGGGCTTCACCACAACGCGCGCAACTTTCCTTATGATAGCGATGTAGAGAGGTGTGTATCCATAAATTAATATTTATGAAAAACATTACTTTTCCATTTTGAAAACATCATATTTTACATTTCCAAAAATCATTCATTTGTACTTATTCATTTAGTACCACATTTTATAACATGCATTCTTTATTCATTAAGTCATGTTTATTAATGACCTAAGATCCAAAGTTCCACTAACCTCAAAATAGCCTCCAAGAGTTCATATAATTTCATAAACTATTAAAGTGGGTCTCCATAATGGAGTGTCTCCCAAAATCTCAACATTAATATTTTTAACTCCCAATTTATCTTTAGGTTAACCTCCTATACCAATCCGACATTAACCTACACAAGCTAGCCCTCGGGTAACCCAAATATCCCATCTTAGCCTAGGACATTAGTCTACCCAAAACAACCCTATAAGACTCCCCATTACTTCCCAAAGGAAGGTTCCTAAACCTCGAACCTAAAAGAAAAGGGATAAAACAAAACTAGAAAAATCTCACCTTTTCAGAAGGGGTCGATCGATCAACCCCTGGCCGTCGATTGATCGAAGGCTTCGATCGATCGATCCCCCAGACTCGATCGATCAATCCTGGCGGACAGCTTCTTCTCCAAGAAGCTGTTTCGGCCATTAACGAGCCATCCAAGCTTCTACCCGCTATTTCACCCAACCACAACAACAAATATTACTATAAAATCATTTCTACACATCAAATAACCAATTATTTCTCTTCAAATCAAATTAAACTATAAGATTTAGGATTAAACACCCAAAATCAACCAAAACCCATTTCTGGTTTAAACCTCCCCAAAACTTAACTACACAAGCAAATTTATCACATTAAATCAATATCTAGCAAGTAAGAAACTTGCCTCGAGGTTCGTAGTGTCGGATCACCTCCGGTAGCGACGGAATCCGGCCCAAAATCTTCATTTTCTCTCTTTCTCCCAACTCTCTCTCTCTCTCTCTCTCTCTCTCTCTCCTTTGGCTTCTCTCACACAAATGAAGAAAAAGAAAGGGGGTGGGGGACTTATACGGGTCTCAAAACGTAAATCCCCACTTTTAATTGTTAATACACCACTAAAATGACTCGTAACCACTTATTTGAGAAATAACCCCTTAAAATGCCCGAATCTCAAAAATTACAACTGGGCACTTATTTCTACTATCTCGACTATTCTAAAAATAACCGCACCCCCTATTTTGGCATTCGGGAAAGTGTGAACTATTTTTACGTTCCAATTTCATTTTATTTAATTAATTATACCCAAATTTAAATATAGGTCATAACCGTCGTTTTTCATATAATGACGCAAAATATCACAATATAATGCTATTTACCTTCTCATAATGGTAAATAGACAAAACATAGTAAATATTATCCCTAAGTCTCACGGGAAATAATATTTACTCCAACATCCCATATTTTATAAAATTAGCCCATCAGGCAAAACAGTATAAAATAGTCGCTCAAAAACCTGGGTTGTTACATAAGAGTATTTTAACTTCTTTTATAACCACATTAGATGATTTGATACTCTTTTTAATTTCACCATTCTTTAAAGAATTTGACATGTTCAATTTCAACGTAAATAATGTACCCTCTTGAAAGTGTATACATAATTCTACATTCTAATTTTTTTAATAGACAGTAAATTCATGCGTGTACTATGTAAGTCCACAATCTAAGGACTATAATCTCCCACTTGGGCCACATAGATCTTTCTAAAATTATAAAATCTTAAGAGGTCAAAAGTTAGTGCCAAGATTCATAGTGGCAACCCAAAGATAATCTAGTCTAATGAATCATCAAAGAAAGTCTAAACTTAAAAGAGTGTGATATTCAATTATGACACAAGATTGAAAATCTACTTTGAAGTTCAACATTATGATATAGGATCAAAATCATTTTTCTTGTAAAAGTTTTATAAAAAAAAAACGTACAAACCCCCAATGAGAACACCATAATTAAGAAATTATGTTCTCATATAAACTTCAAGATCTTTTGTATATTCAACAAAAATATCTCACAATAAAATTGGGAAAAAAATATTTTGAAAGGTCATTTAGGGGTTGTTGAAATGATTCCAAAATAACACAAGAAAAGAAATTCAAGAATTTATGGTTTATTTTATGATTTGTCTTGTAAGCATCCTCATATCGATTTAGAACTACTTTTCATAGCACTCTAATTTTGGAAAATAAAATAATATTATTTCATTCATATCGAACGATACATTATAATTCACACAATAAAGCTTAAAACATGTATATTACGTAATGGGTACACATATTTTAATATCTAACGTTATGAGATTTTGCATAAACTTTATGCCTAATCCGTTTAGGAATTCTTCAAATTATTAAAAGAGTGTCATATATATTCCTCAAGTAAAACTGAATTATAACGATTTAGCATTTTTAAGTGAAACCTAACTTCTTCATTTCATTCTAAAAAGTTAGTATAGAGAACATTAAAATGGATAAAACATGCAATTTTAGAGTAATAAAATTATATACAATTAATGAGATATGTAGCTCATTATGTTAATGCAATGAGATGACAACACGTACATTAATAACATTTTATAAATGTGGATTTTCTTTCGTAATAACTTTGAATATTTATATACGACTTTATTGGGTACAATGTTATGTAATTTAGATGGACATGTTATCTAGGATAACCTTTCACCACCTAATTGCATAATTCTATAATATTTATTTCAGTTACTCAAAATCATTTTTCTTTGGAAAATTACCTTGCTTATGAAATAAACTAAATATACCCATGAAAATTTTTACATATATAAGCATATGCGTTATTACTACCACTTTTATCTTTAAATTTAATATTCACAAGAATTCTCGTTGGGTCACTTTGGTGACTACTAAACTATTCGTTATATGAATATTATATAATTTTATGGATTATATAATAATTTCAACAAGCATTAATGTTTTCAGAAGGCATAAATGGACAGTGTACTTACAAATTAAGGAAGGTTATGGACTCCTTGGAGCAACCAATACCAACCTTAATAAACAAACATATTGCCCCTTAATATTAACTTCACCATTGCAACCAGACTCTTTGTGTAAGAATATTTTTCTAACATTGTTCATAGCATAGTTTTAGACTAGTTTGGCATATCCCGTTGCAATTCGTCACGCACCCTTAAGATAAAGCAAACTCAAGCATCTCCAAGTTTGAAGACTTCCCAACATCCCGATTAAAGTATAAAATAATTTAGAGTTTGAATTAATTTAGGAAAATGTATTTTAGGATGTTTATTTTTTTAACAAAAATGAACAAGGCTTTTTTATTTTTAAAAAGATTTTTATTTAATTTTTGTGGCTCGTTTAAACAAGATTGAATGTCACAAAAAACAAAACTGAATGTCATTAGAAACGAGACTGCATGTCGTTAGAACAACCCTTTGATATCTATTGAACCACCCCACCGCCTCGATTTTTATGAACGTCTTATGATACTTGTTTCGTGATCAAAACGTTTAAGACTTTTACCAACTCCATTTTGCATAACTTTTGCAAAGTTCTTCATGTTTAGTGTTCCAAAACACTATTTAATTCACAATAATACATCCTTGATTATTCATTCTTGTGAATACGTTTAAAACCCTAGAAATTTTTTTATCTTTGCATACACCTTTATGGAGAGAATCTCCATAGCTGACTTGTGATACCTACAGGGACTCACTATTGAAGATGAAGGCTGAGGATGACAGAGGATTGTGGTCTTGTAATTCTTGTGAGGATCATAGTTGTTCATTAGAGATCTGTGAAGATTAGTTCTTTATACTTGTGAAGTCTATCAAGTAGTTTGTAAGTCGACTATTTTGCTGATTTCTAAGTGAATAAAGGTTTTTACTCGAAAGGGATTTTTTCGTGAAAGTTGGCCTGAATTGATTGCTTGTTTTTTATATGTCTTATCACATTAGATGCATGGTTACGATAAAAAAATAAAATTTGTTCAAAATTGGATTCCACATTTATAAATTGGTGTTGCAATTTTTTTTAACTACCTTGCGATTATTTGCACTTATTTAGCTGCTTCTTTACCCTTTTACAAATTGGTATCAGAGCGGGTTTTACTTAGTTATAGTGTAGATCCTTGTTTGCATCTTTTGGGTGGTTATTTTGTTTTCTCTTTTCAGCATTTTTCTCGAAGGATTTCCTTAACAATAACGTCATTTTAAAATCGATATAAGTTTGATAAGCTTCTTGACTATATTGAAAAGGTAAATCTTTTGAATTTGAAGTTTGCAAGAAGAATTGAAATTCTTGAAGAAGAAAATTCTCTTTTTAAATATGTTACTAAATATTTGCAAACGTTTTAAACTCAAAGAGATATAATTTTTGAAAATTTTGTTGCTTTGTATAATGACTTTAAATCTTTAAAATTATCCAAGGAAGAGAGTGAGAATATAGTCCTTGTTTTGGGGAAAGAATTAAAGGATGATAAAAATTTTAGGGCTTGTGTTTGTGCCAGTGAGGATAACAATGATTTGATTGATGATTATAAGACACTTGAGAAGACTCTTAGGTATAAGTTTTCTTTCATTGAAGGGGAGCGAGATAACTTTCTAGGCATGATTGAAAATATGAAGAATGAGTCCCGAAAATTGGAGAGGTCAAATTATTTTCTTGAGTAAAAAATTTTAAAGTTACAAGATGATTTAAAAGACTCGAGCAGTGTTGGTAGTAATGGTGACGGATCACATGTTTCTAATGTTTCGAGTGTTAAAGTCAAAACCATAGTTTGTTTAAGAAGGTCAACCAAAACCAAGGACATGAGAAAAGGTCAACCCATAGGCCACATTCCTCCCATTTACACATGTTCACATTTTGGTAGGAAGGGTCACCTTAGGTAATTTTATTTTGATCTTAGAAGAGGTCCTAGTAAATTTAAGTGTAGTGTCACATCAATTCCCACATGTTAGGTTGGTTGATTCTCACATGCTTGCACATGATGTTTCACGTGCTATATCTTATGGATGATTGCTTGCATGATTTTTTTGTCATACTCTAGTTGTGCTTCATGATATATTCTTGCTAGTGTTATGATATGTGTATCTTTTGTATTATATTTTTCTTTTATTGAGTTATATTTGAAAAATAAAGATTTTATTTTGATAAAATTTTTAAAAAAATACGAAAAGATTTTCAGTTTTTGTGTATTCAAATTTTACACATTTAGTATGGCGTATTGGTGTGGTTGAACCCAATTCACTCCATACTTTCCAGGTGGATAGTACATTTGATTATGACTTTAGATACTTAGATTGATATTAACCATGTTTATGGAGTGTTTCGAACATGATTTGCGTTATAGATTTGACTTTGTTTATGCCTCCACGCACATGCCCGAGCTTTTGGATTTTGACTTTATAATGTTTATTTGATCTTGGTGAGATATTCTCCCATCACTTGTGTCATCTACATGTTTATGTGACTTTAGAGGATTTGCGCATGTAAGAATCGTTTCCCGTGAGAGTTTGTTTAGTATTAAAAAATATGAGTGAACATGAAAAAAGGTTGGAGATACATGTGAACTCATCATGAAAGTTACCGTTTGAAAAAAACCCGAAAAAATTTAGGCAATATAATCATGTTTATATTTTGAGGGAGTTTAGTTGAAGATCAATGGGATTGCACAATGATACCTAGTTATGCTTATTTTATCATGATGCTATTGATTTGTTGAATCATCAATATTCTAGGCTTGCGTACATTGTATGTGCTTTGTTTATTAAGTTCAACTTTATTTGTCAATTGAGGCTAAAGCCTAGTTTGATAAAGTTTTGCGGTCAATTAGAAATTCTTGAACATTTTTCTGAGTTTGGGTTATAATTCTTTTGTTACTAGTTCACACACATTCATTCCAGCCCACACTTTTGGACACATCGATACTATGCTAGTGTGTAAAGCTTATGTGTTTCATGTCATGTTTTGTGGTTGTTTATACCTATATATGTGTGGTGGATTTTCTTTGATATATTTTTCATGTATTATATATAGTATTGTATGTTATTTTTGTAAGTTTTACATTTTTTTGAAAAATTAGAAAATTTTCAAAAATAATTGGTGTTTATTTGCCTTTGAGATGGTCATTACACATGCTTGATTTATATCTTTTTGTGATGATATCTTATCTTCTACGTGATGCTTCATATTTCATGTTTATTTGTTTTCTACTTCTTTGTTTATTTTGGATAAAAACAAAGGGAGAGAGCATATTAAAAATGAGTTTGAATTATGGGGGAGAGTTTATTTATGAAGTTTTACTTTATTTTAAACTCGATGCGTCACGAGGTATATGTTTTTATTCTAATGTGTGAATGTACTTAAAGAGGAATTCAAGACACAAGAATGAAGACAAAGTTTGTCAAAGGGAAAAATATGAAGTTTGAAGACAAAAAGACTTAAGCCATTCCGTTCTAGGGTTAGGAAGGGTGTTAGTAGTTTTTTTCATAAGAGATTTTTAATTTTAATTTGGTGTTAGATCATTTTTATTTGTTTTGTACCGGAATAGCCAAAAGGGGAGATTTGTAAGAACAATATTTCTAACATTATTCATAGCATAGTTTTAGACTAGTTTGGCGTATCTCGTTATAAATCGTCACGCACCATCAAGACGAACCGAACTCAAGCATCTCCAAGTTTGAAGACTTTCCGACATCCTGATTAAGGTATACAATAATTTAGAGCTTGAATTAATTTACGAAATTATATTTTGGGATGTTTATTTTTTTAACAAATAACGAACAAGGCTGTTTATTTTTAAAAAGATTTTTATTTTATTTTTAAGGAATGTCATTAGAAATGAGATTGCATGTCATTAAAAGAGAGATTCAATGTCGTTAGAAATGAGACTGCATGTCGTTAGAAGGTCGTTAGAATTCTAAATCAAACGAGGTTCAAACAAGGGCTTAATGTTTTATTTTTTTGGACATCGTTAGTAGAGAGACTTATCTCGTTCAAACGAGATCACCATCTCGTTAGAATGACCCTTTGAACTCGTTATATTTGATCCCGATGATCCCTGTGATTCAGGGTACCTCATGTTCTTTGTCAAGCAGAGAGATATAGCTCGTTATTTATATAGGGCTAAGAACTTGAAATGGCCGTGTTGTTTCTTGTCTTTAGTGACATGAGAATGGACGAGTAGATTATTACTTCAGGAGATGTGAAATTTGGGAGTACTGGTTATGTACTGAGGGCTTAACGGATCTAGACGACTGACTATGTTAGTTAATAGTATATCGAGATTGGTCCATTTTTTGGACTTCGCTTTGTGAGACATCCCGGGCATGAAACTTAGTGAACGTCGAGACGTGGGAAATGTGTGGCCTTTAGGATATGGGTTAGTACCTTAATTATTATACGTGTATGAAGTTATAAATGAGATAAGATAGTTATATGATTATTTAAGGCCAGAAGAGCCATATGATGTCGATGTGGAAAATAATTAAGTTGTGGTTAGAAGAGTGCTTAAGTGTAATCCTATTGCATAGTCGTGCCTAGTATATAAGGTTTAATTTAAAACTAGTAGATTACATTCAGTTGATTGGTGCATAAATGCACAAGACATAGGGTGTATGGGTGCCCTAGTTAGTTGAGATTTTTAGTATCATTCACAAGGAGAAGATGTGGAAACGTATGAAAAAAACATATATGCATGGGTAAATTAGAGGTTGAACTAGAACGAGGCAATGAGAATGTAGTTTCATTGTGAGCAAGGCGTGTCACCAGAACCCGAAGAGTAGATGAAAAGGGGATATTATGATGTTGAAAAGTACAAGGAATGTACATTTTAGATTTGCGAGGATAATCAGGAACTACTCTGAGCAGAGGAGTAATGTGACGAGAGTTACGTCAAAACCAACTGTAGATGTAAAAGTCTGACAGGAATAGTTAGGTATAATTGTATATTTCTCCCCCGAAGGGAGTATATGATTTAAAATAGAGAAGTTGGTTTCTAGGGAAGATGGGACCTTTTCCACAATAATCAATGGTATAGCCATTAGAATATCGTCCCAAATCGTGTTAAATATTCTTAGGAGAAGTGTCGCGCCCCGACGTAATTAAGTTGAACTCATCGTTTTTAATTAGAGATAAATTGCCTTAAATAATAAACAATGCTTTAATTTAAATATCTAAGGAAAAATAGCATAAGATTTTTTTGAAAGGCATGTGTAGATGAAAACATAACTACCTTTGCAAGTAACTTATAAGTACTAGACAACTTTACATAACCAAGATCCATAATTTAATAGTTACACAAATAGATTCTTGATATTCAAACCATACTATATATCCATCACCCCCCCGGTATAAGGTCCTAACTTGGCAGTGAACTCCAAATGATAGGCATACCAAAAACATAACATTATAGGAGTGTAAGTAACACCAGCTTAGTGAATGACCATATTCTACACATATAACCAATTCAAATAACCATTTTTTTTATCTAATGTTACAACCCAATAGGAATTGTGTAACTCTCGCAAGCCTGGACCCACCAGCCCAATTAACTCCCAGTTAATGGGGAATACCAAATCCCCTAATTAGGCCCAAGTACAACAAACCTTTAAATTTAATTAATGGGGTCACTGTATCCCGTAGGACCCACCAGTCCTTAACATTAGATAAATGACTCACCATACCGTATCATTAAATAACATCACTTATCATTTTAATCATATGCATATGTTTCCTAAATACAGCATCACTCCCATAAGCATTTTTAACACATGTATTTAACTACACATTTCCATAGGAACATGTAAGCATCTATATTTCATAGGACAGGTCACTCACCTTGGATTTGGTGCTAATATTAATACCAAACTATTTCCTTGGTATGGTAGTATTATCTACTTCCCCACCTAACAAGTCAATATCATTAGTATTTGAATACACCGATTAACATCAAACCCAGTAATACATCTCATCATTTGGTCAATCAGAAATAACTAAGGAGGAATTAAATATGTTACTTCACATTTCTATAACGCCCAATTAATTAGGGTTCTAACACAATTTATGGAATTAAATTACGAAATTCTCTAGACAAAGTTATGCCCATTTTATTACAACCTTCTCCAAATTGTTTCTCAAGAAAAACAGTAACACAACTTCAACTTCTTGGAATTTTCATAATTTTTATACATTATAACTTTGCATGATATTCCACCTAATATCAGAAAAACACATTTAATAATACAAAATTAATGTTTTATAAATTTTAGGGCTCATTTGCTATGTCGAGAAAAACGGCAAACACCTGGTATGCATTCTTGCTCCTTTAGGGAAGATTTTAAACCAAAACTTCAAACTATCACTGTTGATGTAAAAAATTATATCACTCTAATTATTCAATCACAGATAAATAAATGAGACAAAGAATTTTAAAGTGGTTCAGCCTTATAGAAATGGCCTACGTCCACTGTTATGTTATTGCTGAATGTTTGGGAATTCTCGATTACAAGTTCTATCCAGAAATTCCGATCTCGATCCTCTTCAATGAGGATTGTACAATGTATTTATAGCCCTAAGGTTGTAATGTGAAAAGGTAATACATTAAATGATGTACATATGAAAGGGCGATACATTCAATGCTCTTTAATCGTGTGCGTTTGAATGATAAGCATTTAATGAATAGTCAAACTATTGGTTATCCCGCTATTAATGCTTTGTTCGAGGTGCAGCTCGGACCGCCTGAGTTGCTCGGACCGCCTAAGCTTCTCGGTGCTCAAGAGTTCCTCGGAGAGTCCTCGTTCCTCGGAGCGTATGGTTTCCTCGAGGAAACAGTGTTCCTCGTTGTAGTATGGTTCCTCGGAGCGTGTGAGTTCCTCGAAAGTGTTTGTTGTTGCCACGTAGACTGCCACGTGTCTTCACTTTATTGATCCATGTCAGCAGACTAAATTTGGTATCAACAGAAGCCCCCAATGTTTCATAGTTCGAATTTTGAGGAGTATGGAACATTCTTTCTCGGAATATGATAGCTTTAAATAGTCCTCCTGATTTTAAGGAATGTTTCCCTTGTATTTATTTCTCTTTCCAAATTCGTCGAATCAGGCTTTTTGAATTTTCACAACCGCCTCGATCTCTGTGTACTTTTTGTCTTTTTAGCCGACAGTAGCGAAATCGTTTCTTCTCGCTTCGATTGCCGCACCCTTTTTGTTCCTCTAGCCGCCGGTAGTGTAATTATTTCTTTTTGTAATTATTACTTCACCATTTCCCAGGGCAAGGTATTTAAACTTCGCAGACGCTCCCATCGTCTTCTACCTTTTCAAATTTGTATTTTTGAGTTTTTCTTCGTCTCTTTCTCTCTTGTGTATTAATCTTTTCCATTGTTCGTTGTCATCAGATCCACTCTTTTTCTGTAAGATTTTCTTCCTTCTTCTTCATTTCTTTAATTCATCATGGTTTACCCTGTTGAATCTCTTGATAAGTTTCGTTCTGATTTTTCTATTCCCTCCTGGGTTGTTCTGGAAGAGCTTTCTGAGCCTTCTGATTATTTCCGCTTGGCTGAGGGACATTGGTTCCCCAGTCTTTTTATTGCTGAGTGTGGATTTTCTTTTCCACCAAATCCCTTGTGTTTGGAATTCTGTCAGTACTTTGACGTTGTTCCTGCAAGAATAGCCCCCAACACATGGAGAATAGTTAATGGGGTGCATAGATTAAATCAAATCCATGGAACTCGAATAGGAATTCCTGAGATTATGTTTTGTTATAGATGGGCAGTTAATGATAACATTTTTTATTTAAAAACTAGATTTTTAAATAGAGCCTTAGTAGTCAATCTCCCTGATGCCAATATGGATTATTTTGAGCATGGGGTTGTCATAAAAAAATTGACAACATGATCCTTTATCTGGAGATGAAGTTTGTCAGGGTCCCAGATGCCCTCCTTATGGCAATGGGATAGGTTATTTTTATTTCATTTTATTTATTTTGAAATCATGCTTCTTTTGTGTTTGATAAAATGTGCCACTGATATTTCCATGTCTATTTATTTGCAGTTGACAGTAAATGAAAGTGCCCAAAAGAAGCAGATGTCAATATAAGGCATTTGAAATTTATCTGGAGCCTGCATCAATCTGTTGCTGATGAGAATTTTAGGTCGGCATCATATCTGCTGCAATGCAAAAGCTACACCACCTCTTTTACTGCTCGTCCAGTAATAAGTGAATCAGACCCAGTACCAGCTTCCACCAGCTCTTCTCCTGAATTTCACGTCCATTTAAGCGAAAGGATGAATAGAAGAAGACCTTACACTCTCTTCAAGAAACCTGCCTCCGGCTCTGTTGAGGCAAAAAGAAGTAAGTTTGATGTCCCAAGAGAGGGGACAAAGAAGAATGATGCACCTTCCTCGGCTGCTGTCGTGAAGGTTGTCGAGAAGCCCGCAGTGGCTCCGAGCAGGTCTGCTTCTCCTGGAGAGGTGATTGTAATATCACCGACCAAGGGTTCTTCCTTGGTTGAATCTGTTCCTGTTCCCCCGAGGAGGCTGAAGAAAGCTCCTCGATCAATTTGGCTGACACCATTACTCAGCCCCCAGCTACTGGAACTGGGGTTCTAACTTTTATTCCCCCGAGCTCTTCCATGAGCTCGATAAAGTCCTGGATCATTCCCGAGGTCCAAGGTACTGAAGAAAACCTTACTCGGGACATGGTCACCTCGTTAGCTGCTCATCACCTTGCTTCTGTAAGTCTTCTTACTTTGAACTTTTCATATTTCCTTTGTCATTTCTATTTCTGACTTGTTTTATTTTTCCTTTCATAGTTGACGAGCTGCTTTAATATAAAGCTAAAGAAGGATGAAGCAATTAAAGCTTCATGCTCCTCGTCCAGCGTGGAGGGAGCTTTGGAAGAAGCTATCAAGTATTTGGATGATTCTCTCCAGACATATGCTACTGACAAGGCTGTCTGGGAGAAGAAGCTTGCCTCCACCGAGCAGGAAAAAACTCGAGCTGTTGATATCTCCAAGGAGTTTGAGAAGAGAATAAATGCCCTGGAGAAGGAAAATAAGAAGCTCGAAGAGAAGCTCAAGACTGCTGGAGAGTTTGAAAATAAACTCAAGGCTACCGAGGAGGAGTTGGCTCAACTTCGGGAAGTAGGTCGGCAGAAGGAGGAGGTTGAAAATAAATTGAAAGCTGCTGATAACCTGCTGTCCTAGAAGATTTCCTCGGAGAATTTGAAGAGGAAGATGGTTGTGAAGAAGTCCTTCAGCGCTGGTTGGGACAAGGGTTGGAACAAGGGGTTGGCTTCCATGGTGTTGCAAGTGGACTATGGCAGTCTCAAATACTTTAGGGATGGATGGGTTGCTGCTCTCCAGGAAATGAAAGTTGATGAATCTTCTGAGCTTTTCCAGCAACACATTCCTGGTCCCTCTCCAACCCTAGAAGATCTTGAAGAGGACGAAGCTGCCTCAGAAGAGTCTTTTATGGTGATGGGAGATCATCCCCCGGCCATTCAGCCTGCTGCCGAGGAACTTCAGCAGATTGTTACTTCCTCCGAACAACTGCCAGTGCTCCCCGAGCAACTATCCATTCCCTCCGAGCAACCTACTTCCTCGTCCCAGCCTCCTGAGAAGGTTTTGGGAGATAAGGAAAAGGTGTAGAGTTATTCGGGTTTATCTTTACATTTTTCTTTTGTCAATTGTAACCCAGCATATGTAACTCTGAACTTTATGATCTAATAAAACTTGGACTTTTTTGCATACTGTTGTCTATATTCTATTCATACTCTGTCTTGATTCTTATTGATTACTGCTTTTTCTTTCTCTGTTAGTTTTTGTCCATGATGGAGTTGTTATGTGCCCATGATACAAAGCTACTGCGACAATGTAATGAATACTTTAAGGCTGGTCACATAGACCTGAGTGCAGCACAAATTGTAGACATCCTCGGCCAAGATGCTTCAGAAGAAGCAGTGGAAGCATATCAATATCTGAAGTGTCTGCTTGATCGAGCGGTGGCCAATAATGTGGCCTATTATGATATGATTGAGTATCTCCAAGGCACCCTCGAAGACCTTCAGCTTCAATACAAAGAATCCATTGCCCTATTGCATGAGGGGTACGAGAAGAAGTACCAGCAACTCAATGCTGACAAGGGGTACGAGAAGCGCTTTGCTGGCTACGAGGTGAGGGAGAGAACTCTGAAGGGCGAGGTCGAGGAATGCAGACAAATTGTTGAGTTGCTAGAGCAAGAGAATAACAACTTGCAGAAAGAGCTATCACAGTTGAAGTCTGCAGCCTCTTCTTCAAAAGCCTTAATCCCAGTGACCGATGAGGGATTCTCGTTCTTAGAGGTCGAGAATGACAACTTGAGGGAGGAGTTGGAAACCTTGAAGAGGTCTGGTCCTTCCACATCTTCTCGCCGACTAGCAAGAGCACCTTGGGGACGAGCAAGAGCACCTCGAATTCCTGTCGAGGAACAAAGGACTCAGTCTTCCTTACAGAACCAGGTCGTCCAGTTAATGGCAAAGAACCAGGCGTTGGCTGAAATGTCAAAGAAGATCAGGGACTTGGAAGAGCAACTCTCTGAGCATAAATCTACCTTGGAGAACAAAGAGCTCTTCGTTAAAAATCTCCACGAGCAGCTGGACAGATTAATATATCAGTTCCACAAACAGCCCAGGGAGTTCTGGATGGCTGGATACAACGAAGCTCTCTTTCACTTGGACGATCGTATCTAGAATGCCAATAATGAGGGCTTAAGGCTGGTTGAATGCCTTAGGTGTGCTGCAGCTCGAACAGGGTCATTACCTGTGGGACTACCATGATCCCGGGCTGCTCGACTTACCTGTGCCACCATAGAAACTGGATATGAGTTGGATCCCTGCTCGGGCCATTCCTTGGAGCTTGATTTCCAAGTATCTCGGTGACTACAATCTACATTCAATTGTTGAAGTATCTCGTCCAGAGCATCTTCTAGATCGACCATCCGTGATGATTGTCAGGATGTTAAAGGATCTCAACTTCATAAATTCTCCTCTGGCTTTAAATGATCCGCCTGTTGGCGAGGAACCTGTGTCAAAAGCAGAGGGGAAAAAGCCAGTAGAGTAGGAATTTTGATGTAATTGTTAGTATACATATCAATGTAACTATCATTTCATTATCAATGTAATTTGTTTTGGATTTAATGAAAGATTTTCATTTCTATTCCCGATTGTCTTATAACACTCAATATTTGTGCATGCATATCTGATAAAAAGATAACAATATTGTGTAGTTTGAACATGTGATAGTCATTTGGCAAAAATAATATTTTGCTTCTCGATGAACTTAGTAAAAGTTAGGAGTATAAAAAATGTTGCTCGATCACTTAATAATAAAGTTTTGTTTCTCGACCAGCTTAGTAATAAAGTTACGAGTATAAAAAATGTTTAAAAATATTTCCGACCAACCAAAGTCGTTAAATTCTCCATGTCGACGAACTACAGTTAGTGGGTTTTTATCCCCGACCATCCATAGTTAGTAGATTTTTAACTGTTTCCGACCAACCAAGGTTGGTAAATTTTCCTTGTCGACCAACTACAGTTGGTGGGTTTCTATCCCCGACCAGCCATAGTTAGTTTTTTTTGAAATAATTTTACCTCCCGACCAACTCAAGTTGGCATTTTCGAGAATATATTTACTTCCTAACCGACATAAGTTGGCATTTTTAGGAATACTTTTATTTCACGAGAAACATATAGTTTTATTTCCCTTAGGAATACAAATTTTACTTCCCGGAGGAATACAAGTAGCTTTACTTCCTGGAGGAATACAGGTAGCTTTACTTCCCGGAGGAATATTGGTAGCTTTACTTCCCGGAGGAATATTGGTAGCTTTACCTCCCGGAGGAATATAGGTAGCTTTACTTCCCGGAGGAATATAGGTTTCTCGACCAACCTTAGTTGGTATTTTTGAGAAATAATTTGAGTAGCCTGAAGCTTGAGCTTTGTCGAGTAGTGTGTAGCACTAGTATTCCCCGAAAAACTTTCAATAAAAAGAAAGAATTCGGAAGAATATCTTCATTTTATTCATCACTGATAATATTTGCGCAGGTGCTCTGCGTTCCATGCATTTTTAAACTCCTCCCCTTCTAGAGTTGCTATTCGGTAAGTTCCTGGTCGAACAACTTCTGTAACTCGGTATGGTCCATGCCAGTTTGCCTCCATCTTATTGTGCTTTTAAATGACTTTCTTCAGCACATAATCTCTTTCTTTCAGGTCTCACTTCTTCACCCTTTTGTTGTAGAACAGAGTTGTTCGCTGCTGGTAAGCAGCATTTCTAATGGCTGCTTCTTCTCTAACTTCCTCGAGCATGTCTAAATCCAGTCTTCTCATTAAGTAGCTGACAGGGGAATTGAAATTCAGAACCCTATGTGTTGGGAGGCCCAACTCGGCAGGTGTTACAGCTTCACTTACAAACGCCAGAATATATGGTGATTCTCCTGTTGCTACTCGGGGAGTAGTTCGGTAAGCCCAAAGTACTGATTGTAGCTCGTTGATCCAGTTTTCTTTCGAATCATCCAATCTTTTCTTCAAACCATTCAGCAGCGTTCTGTTTATCACTTCAGGTTGTCCATTACTTTGAGGATGGCCTGGTGCTGAGTGGATCTTCAAAATATTTGATTGATGACAATAGGCAGTGAACTCCTCGTTATCAAATTGTGTTCCATCGTCTGTGATGAAAGCTTGAGGCAGACCATATCAACAAATGATGTTCTTTCAAACAAATTGGCACACCTTCTCGTACGTCATATCAATGAGTGGCTCAGCTTCTACCCACTTAGGTAAAATAATCAACTTCGACGATGAGGTACTTGAACCTTCCTCGGGTCGTTGGCAGTGGCCCAACCAAATCAATTCCCCAAATAGAAAATGTCCAAGGGGAAGTTATGGGTGTCAACAATGCTTGTGGAGCTCTTCGGATGGAGGAAAAATGTTGGCACTTGTCACATTTCTTTGCATAGGCTATACAATCAGCCCTCATCATTGGCCAGTAATATCCCTACGTCATCATCCTTTGCAAAAGCGTCCGACCTGCTACATGGTCTCCACAGGACCCTTCATGGATCTCTTCAATCAATTCTTTAACCTCGGAGGGATGTACACATCTCTGCAAACCTGCCATAATTCCACGTCTACATAAAATACCATTAGTTAATACGTACCGAGCAACTTTAAACTTCAATTTCTTGGCTGCGAGCTTATCAATTGGTAATTCTCCTTCCTCAATATATCCCCTGATAGGATCCATCCAAGATGGTCCTAAATCAAGGGTGATAAAGTTCATCGCCAAATCTTCATCTATACTCCAACTAGCCAAAACTTCAATTGGGATTGTTCCTCGTAGCTCAGTGCAAGTAGCTGATGCTAATTGAGCTAAGGCATCTTCTCTTGCATTCTCCATTCTTGGTATTCTGACCAGCTGAATAGAAGCAAATTCTGATACCAACTCCATCACCTTTGCCTAGTATTTGATCATTAATTCTCCTTTGGCTGCATATATTCCTAACATTTGATTTACAATTAATTGAGAATCACTGAAGACAATAATTTGTTACGCCTCCATAATTTTTGCCAAATTAAGACCTGCAATCATAGCCTCATACTCAGCTTCATTATTGGAAGCTTTGAATTGGAAACGTAGGGCGTACTCCATGTCGACCTCGTCCGGAGTGCTCAAATCTATCCCTGCCCCACTGCCTGTTGTGTAAGATGAGCCATCTACATATAGCCTCCATATAGTTAACTCGTCCTCAAATTTTTGATCTGTCAGAGTTCCTCGGTGAAATATTTGTTGCTTCCTTTCATCCTCCCCGGATTTTTCTTTATCTTCGTCGATCATCTCTTCTTGCCCTTTTACCAATCGTAATTGGTTTGAGCTCGAATTTGATGATCTTGTAACATCCACTTACCCTTTTAGCAATCGGAATTGGTTTGATCTAGTGTTTGTTGATCCTGTAACATCCACAGGTTGATCAGCGAGCAACTTTTGCTCCTCGGGGGTATCAGGATAGGTGAACTCTGCTATAAAATCTGCTACAACCTGCCCTTTTAGCGATGATCTGGGTTCATAAACTATATCATATTCACCGAGCTCTATTGCCCAGTACATCAATCTCCCTGATTTTTCTGGTTTATGAAGGGCTTGCCTCAATGGCATATCGGTATATACTACTATGGTATGAGCCTGGAAGTATGGCCTCATTCTTCTACTTGCCTCAATAAGTGTCAGTGCTAACTTTTCCAGCCTTGGATATCTGATCTCTGCTCCACGGAAGGCCTTACTTGTGTAGTAAATTGGTTTTTGCACTCCATTCTCCACTCTGATCAACGTCGAGCTAACTACATTCTCGGACACTGCAAGGTACAAATACAATTTTTCTCCCATCACTATCCTTGACAACAGTGGAGGTGCTCCCAAGTATTTCTTCAAGTCTTGAAAAGCCTTATCACATTCATCATTCCACTCAAAAGTCTTTCAGAGTGTCTTGAAGAATGGGAGACATCTATCAGTTGCTCGCGACACAAATCTGTTGAGTGCTGCTACTCGTCCTGTGAGACTCTGCACTTCCTTCTTCGTAGTTGGATATCGCAGCCCTAATTGAGCTTTGATATTTTTAGGATTTGCTTCAATGCCTCGTTGATTGACAATGTACCCAAGAAATATGCCTTCTCGTACTCCAAATATGCACTTCGTCGGGTTCAGCTTCATTTGATATTTATCCAGTTGATCAAAAGTCTGACTTAAGTCAACTAGATGATCGACAGCTTTCTTGCTTTTCATCAGCATGTCGTCAACATAGACTTCCATATTGCAACTGATTTGTTTAGCAAAGACCTTGTTCATCAGCCGCTGATATGTCGCACCTGCATTTTTTAAACCAAAAGGCATAACATTATAACAATAAGTTCCCCTAGGGGTAATGAAAGAAGTACTCTCCCTGTCTTCAGGTTTCATTTTAATCTGATTGTAGCGAGAATAAGCATCCATGAAGCTTAGCAACTCGTGTCCTGAGGTAGCATCGACTAGTTGATCAATTCGGGGCAGTGGAAAGTGATCATTTGGGCATGATTTGTTGAGTTCGGTGAAGTCTACACACATCCTCCATTTGTTGTTCTTCTTCTTTACCATCACCACATTGGCTAACCAGTCTGGATATTTAACATCTTCAATGAAGCAAGCTTTCTGGAGCTTCTTGACTTCCTCGTGTATAGCTTGATTCTTCTCGGGACTGAATACTCTTCTTCTCTGCTTCACAGGCTTGATCTCCTTATTCACATTGAGCTCGTGACATAAGAAATTTGGGTATATCCTCGGCATATCTTCATGACTCCACGTAAAAGTTTGTTTTCTGCTTCAAAGGAAAGTTATCAATTCCTGTTTCAATGAGGCTTCCAACGACGAACCTACTTGAGTAGTACGTTCAGGGTGCTCTTCGTTCAGAATGATGTTTTCAGTAGCTTCCACCACTTGACCCTTCACGAGTTGTGACTCATCTCTAGGATCCAATTTTTTAATGTCGGCCCTTCATCCACTTGATAGGTAGTAGTCTTTTTCCTTGATTCTTCCAGTTCTTCTTGCTCGGCGGATGAATAATAACATTCCAGAGCTACTTTCTGATCGCCTTTCACAACTCCTACTCCAAAATTTATTGGAAATTTTAGGCACTGATGTACTGTAGATGGTACAGCCTCGAACTTCTTCAATCCTACTCTTCCCATGATGATATTGTATGATGATTGGGCATTCTTATCCATCATGAAGAAACGTATTCTTTCTGTTCGACAAGCAGGCCACGTACCAATGAATATATCCAACTTGATCGTCCCAAGTGGAAATACTTTCTCGCCAGCAAAACCGATGAGGGGTTTATGATAAGGCTCTAATTGAGATAGCTTTAGATTTAAACTATCGAAGCACGAGTAGAACATGATGTCTGCCGAGCTACCATTATCGACCAGTACTCTTGAAATTATTACTTCCTTCATTCTCATCTTGATCACCAGTGGGTCATCATGAGGATATAAAACACCTGCAAGGTCATTCTTTGAGAAACCAATGACCAGTTTCTCTTTATTCACCTTTCTCAGGAGATCCTCTTCAGCTAGATTTATTCGCTGAATGTACGAGCAAGTTTGAGCCTCACCGAGGTAAGCTTTTCTCTCTGCAGTAAGATCTCCTCCTCCTGCATATCCACCTGTTATAACATTACACTAAAATGATGCAAAGCGTATTGAAAATACCTCTCGTTCTGGCTGCCTTGGTCTCTTGGGAATATCGGGGTCTTCTTCTGGATCAACTTCATGGTTTCTTTTCTTATTTTCCTCTCCTCGACGAGGAGATCTAGACCTCTCTCTAGTTCGGTCGTTGTTTCTTCTTTCGTTTCCTCGATTAACATACTTTGATAGCTTTCCTCGTCGGATGAGTGTTTCAATTTCATTTTGAAGAGCTATGCAATTCTTGGTCATATGGCCATGATCTTTATGGAACTCGCAATACTTCTCTTTATTCCTCTTGCCAGGGTCTGCCTTTATTTTCTCTGGCCAGTTTAGTTCCTCGTTGTTCTTGATTTCTTCTAGAACATGGTTGATATCCTTCTTCAAAGGAGTATAATTATCATATTTCTTCATCACGTCCCATACCGACCTATTTTTTGAATGCTTGTCATTACCATTGTTCTTGTGCTCTTTCTTCTTAGCTTTATCACCTTCCACCTTGGTTTCTTTAGCATATATATTCTTCTTCACAGCCATATCCTCATCGGCGTTCATAATTTTGGACGCTTTTCCCATCAGGTCTGACATGGTTCGAGGTGGATCTTTGGCCAAAGTGTTATACAACTTGTTCGGCAGTAGTCCACTCATCAAGGCAGTAATAGTTGTCTTCTCCTCATAATCAATGACTGCAAGTTTCTCGTTATTAAAACGAGTTATATAATCTCTGGTACTCTCACCAGGTTTTTGTCTAACACTTAACAAATGTGCTACTTGTTTAACTGGCTTTGCCCCAAAACAGAAATTCATAATAAATAACTCGGCCAATTGAAGAAAAGTTAAAATCTTACCCCGAGGAAGATTATTATACCATATTTGAGCAGATCTGGTAAGAGTTCCTGAGAATTCCCTACATCTCATCTCATCTGGAACAGTATAGATGTCGGCTGCAGCCTGGTATTGTTCTATATGAAGGACAGGGTCTGTCTTTCCATCATACTTGAGGTCACAACAGGTGCTTTGAACTTTGATGGTGTTGTAAAATCTATAATTGACTGGACAAAAGGTGTTCCTCGAACAAACATTCGTTGTAGAGGGTTCTTGGCCTTAGCCATTTCCCCTAATCTATCCTCCAACCTCTGAATAGAGCCTTTCCATGCATCATTTCCTTCCTCGGGCCCGTTGGTTTGCGCAACTGGGCAGATCCTTCCCTTAAGTCTGATGGTCGTCGAAAACTCCTCGATGGGGCTCTAGGAGGACTTTTGCTCCTCCTAGGACCTAATCAATCGAAAGGAGATACTCTGCTTAATCTTTCTAGCGCACTAGCCCTTTCTGGGGAGAGAGTGATACGTTGCTCAGTATCTGTGGCTCGAACTGACGAAGTTCATCCAGGTTGATAAGAAAAATCTTCAGATTCCTCATTGCGATATGAATTGGTACGCCTAGTACGTGAGGATGGTGTACGGGTGTTTCTTTGAATACTCCGTAATCCTGAATGGGTTGTTTCTTGCATAACGGTCTGGCCCTGAGCCAGATTTGTCATTATTCCAGCCAGATCAGGAATATTTGGCGGAGCAGATGGATTTGGAGGGGTTCCAGCGTTTTGATTGCTGGATTCCGGAATGTCAGCCATTCGTAATGGATTATTTTTTGGTGAAAAACGATATTACCAGTCGTTCCCACAGACGGTGTCAATCTGTTGATGTAAAAAATTAGATCACTCTAATTATTCAATCACAGATAAATAAATGAGACAAAGAATTTTAAAGTGGTTCAGCCTTATAGAAATGGCCTACGTCCACTGTTATGTTATTGCTAAATGTTTGGGAATTCTCGATTACAAGTTCTATCCAGAAATTCCGGTCTCGATCCTCTTCAATGAGGATTGTACAATGTATTTATAGCCCTGAAGCTGTAATGTGAAAAGGTAATACATTAAATGATGTACATATGAAAGGGTGATACATTCAACGCTCTCTAAGCGTGTGCGTCTGAATGATAAGCATTTAATGAATAGTCAAACCGTTGGTTATCCCGCTATTAATGCTTTGTTCGAGGTGCAGCTCGGACCGCCTAAGCTTCTCGGTGCTCAAGAGTTCCTCGGAGAGTTCTCGTTCCTCGGAGCGTATGGTTTCCTCGGGGAAACAGTGTTCCTCATTGTAGTATGGTTCCTCGGAGCATGTGAGTTCCTTAAAATAGTGTTCCTCGTTGTAGTATGGTTCCTCGGAGCGTGTGAGTTCCTCAGAAGTGTTTGTTGTTGCCACGTAGACTGCCACGTGTCTTCACTTTATTGATCCATGTCAGCAGACTAAATTTGGTATCAACAATCCCCAAAGGTTCATTCCTTGAAAATTTTGCACAACTTTCAGATATGTTATACATGTATGAGTATATTTTAATCTCCAAATATAATCACTCAATTTCAATAAGTATTCCATGATTTATACCATTTTTAGCACAACTAGGTCGAAAAAGAACATTAAAGCACAACTTAACATTTTTAAGCATACATAACCTCCACCTTAGGTGTCAATCATGGAAACATATAATAAACATGTTTCAACATATATACACATCAAAAAACTGAATTTACTAAATTAAAAAGCATCACGACGAGGGAATTTAAATCATGTTAACTTTAAAGTTAACATTTACGATCCTAATACACGTTCTTACACATCTTCTGAAACCATCCTTGTTCCAACACAATTTAGAAATATGGGTATCATTAAAATATTTATCCAAATCAAAAATAAAAATATGCCAAGTGTAGAACTCATTCATGTGACCAAATTTAATAAAGAAGTAATTACCTTACGATGATTCCTCGATTTATAGAAATTTTCCAAAGATTTCTTACTTAACTTTCTTCTCTCTCTCTCTATTTAGGCAAAACTCTTGTCCATGGATGAATTGGCTGAACAAAGGGGATGGTTTAAGAGGTTTAATTCGTCCAAACCATAACATACCCTATAACCAATAAAAAAATAGCACATGTTGTGCTAATAGGACAATTATCACTTAAGGGATGGACATATTTTCCCTTGTTTCATACTTTCGGTATAACTTCTTGTTAGAACCTACATTTAACACACCCTTTGTTGTGTAACAACCCTAATTCATATATCTACAACTTTCATATTTTGTGTTTTCCCAAAATCATAAACTAGTACGCCTAATTTGGGCTTCGAACAGGAAAGTGGCAATTTATCGAAAATCTCAAAACTTTCACATTTGGCGACCAAACATTGCCAATTACGCATCAACACCCTAATTTACTTTTATAAACATAATCATGAATTAGAAACATATTTTATGATTCGTTTAACCACATAACTAGTCATATGCTCTAAACATGTTATCCCGGATCATAAGCTCGATTAGCATATAATATAAACCACATATATATCACATGAGCATGCATCCCCTAAACAGGATAATTAACATATTTAACACACATACCCAATTTATAAGTAATAACTAATAACTTATACTTAAACATGTAATTAACCTTCCTAATCATGTTTTAAGGCATTACAATTCTACCCCTCTTATAAAAATTTCGTCCTCAAAATTTAATGCATAAGAAACTTACCAAACAAAAGAAGATATTTCTTCTTTATGTTATTCTCTCCTTCCTAGATGGCATACTCCACATTCTGACTTCTCCACATCACCTTAACTAGTGAAGTTGTTTTATTACGTAACACTTTCTCCTTTTGATCTACAGTAGCAATGTTTTTCTTCACATAGGTCTAATCATCTTGAAGCTCTATCGGTTGTGTAATAAAAACATGTGAAGGATCGTCCATATACTTCCGTCATATGAATATATGAAAAACATCGTGTATCCGAGACAATTCTGGTGGTAATGCCAACTTATAAGCTATGTCACCAACCTGTTTCACTATCTTGTAAGGCCCAATGTACCTGGGACTTAACTTTCCCTTCTTCCCAAATCTCATAACCCCTTTCCAAGGAGAAACACGTAGGAATACTTGATCACCTTCCTTAAATTTCAACTCTTTCCTTCGGTTATCTGCATAACTTTTTTGTCTACTTTGTGACACTTTCAAGTGATTACGAATAAGATTTATCTTTTCAGTAGTATGCTGCACAATTTTTGGCCCAAGTAGTTTTCGTTCTCCTACTTTAGTCCAACACACTGGAGTTTTGCATTTTCACCCATACAAAGCTTCATAAGGAGCCATCTCAATACTTGAATGATAGCTATTATTATAAGCAAACTCTATTAGTGGAAAGTGTTCATCCCAACTTCCCTTGAACTCCAATACACTAATTCGTAACATGTCTTCAAGTGTTTGGATCATTCTTTCGGATTACCCATCAGTCTGAGGATGAAAAGTTGTACTAAATTTCAATTTAGTCCCCAAAGCTTGTTATAAACTAGGACAAAAGTGAGAAGTAAACTTAGGATCTCGATCATAAATAATAGAAATAGATGCACCATGCAATCTGATAATCACATCCACATATATTTTTGCATATCTATCCATGGAGTAAGTAGCTTTAATAGGAAGAAAATGTGCAGACTTAGTCAACCTATCAACGATAACCCAAATAGAATCAAACCCTCGTGATGATTTTGGTAAAGCTATAACAAAATCTGTAGTAACATGCTCCCATTTCCACTCAGGAATTGGTAAGGGTTATAGTAAACCACTCGGGTTCTGATTCTACGCCTTCACCTGTTGGCAAACTAGACATCTAGTAACAAAATTTGCAATGTCGTGTTTCATTCCCGGCCACCAATAACATTATTTCAAATCTCTATACAGTTTCGTGCTCCACGGATACATAGCATATGAAGATTAGTGGGCTTCCTCTAAAATTATTTTTCTTAAATCAAGCACATTAGGTACACACAAACGGTTACCGTACATAATAATGTCATCATCACGAATAGAAAATTCATTTGCTTTACCCTTTTTCATATTATCTCTAACTTTCTCCAATTATGTATCTCCTGCCTGTGCTTGTTTTATCCAGTCTATCAATGTGGGTCTAACATTTAAATATGTTACTATTCCGTAAGACTCATTCAAAGTTAACTCCACCCTCATTAAAGCTAACTCTCTCAGCAGGTTAACTCAAATACAATAAATACAAGATACTATGACTCGAGATTTTCTACTCAAAGCATCGACAACAACATTAGCTTTACTCAGATGGTGATGTATCGTGCAATCAAAATCTTTTATAAGTTCCATCCACCGTCTTTGCCTCAAGATCAAGTCTTTTTGAGTAAACAAGTATTTTAAGCTTTGATAGTTAGTAAAAATTTCACAACTAACACCATATAAGTAATGTATCCAGATCTTTAATGCAAAAACTACTACGGCCAACTCAAGATCATGTATAGGGTAGTTGTGTTCATGTATCTTTAACTGTCGAGAAGAAAAAGCAATTGCATGTCCATGCTGCATTAATACATAAACAAGTCCCTAATACGACACACCATTATAAATGACTAAACCATCCGTACCTATTGGGATAGTCAATCCTAGAGCTGATGTCAACTTAACCTTTAAATTTTCAAAGCTTTTATCGCAAATGCCACTCCAAACAAACTTGTTCTCCTTTCTAGTAAGCTTAGTCAAAGGAATTGCAATAGAAGAAAACCCTTGTATAAACCTCCTCTAATACCCCGCCAATCCCAAAAAGCTACGTACCTCAGTCACACTAGTTTGTATTTCCCAATTCATTACTGCTTCTACCTTCTTGGGATCGACACAAATGCCATTAGCAGAAATAACATGCCCCAAAAGTACTAACCTGTCTTGACAAAATTCACATTTAGAAAACTTAGCGTACAACTTCTTCTCTCGCAAGGTTTGTAAAATAATATGCAGGTGGTGCTCATGCTCATCCCTACTATGAGAATATATTAAAATATCATCATTGAAGACAATAACAAAAGAATCCACGTATGGGTGAAATATACAGTTCATTAAATCCATGAATACAGTCGGTGTATTTGTTAACCCAAATGGAATGACAAGAAATTCATAATGTCCATATCAGGAACGAAAGGCGGTTTTAGAAATGTCACAGTCTCTTACATTCAATTGATGATATCCAGATCTGAGATCCATCTTGGAAAACACTTTGGATCCTTGCAATTGATCGAACAAGTCATCAATAAGGGGTAGTGGGTATTTTTTACGGATAATCACCTTATTCAATTGACGATAATCGATGCACAGTCTCCCCACGATGATACACTAGGCCTTATAAAACCACGATCTAATAAATCTTGCAACTGTATGTTTTCCTCTTTTAATTCTGCAGGTGCCATACGATATGGTGTAATAGATATTTGTGTAGTTCTTGGTATCATCTCAATCACAAATTCTTCCTCACGGTCTGGTGCTAACCCTAGGAGTTCTTCTGGGAAGATATCTGCAAATTCATTAACTACTGGTATAACTGATAATTTTACAGCCTCTTGTCGTGTGTCCACCACATGAGCAAGATAACCCTCACATCTTTTCCTTAGCAATTCATAACATTTTGTAGCATAAATCAAACAAGTTGGAGTGATATTTTGTTCCCCAATAAATTTAAATTCAGGTTCACCCGATAACCGAAACACTGCCTCCTTTTTAAAGAAATCTAAACATACATGATATGAGGCTAACCAATCAATTCCCAGTATCAAATCAAAGTCGCACATATCGAGTGGTAATAAGTCAACCAGCAACTCGTTTTCACCTATTCGCACCACGCACTCCTTATACACCTTATCAATAAAAACCAATCCCCCCACAGGAGTAATGATCGCTAAACCAGAATCTAACGATGATAATGGCTTATTAAGATGCAACAGATAAAGAAGAGATATAAAAGAATGTGTAGAATCAGGATCTATCAAAAAATAAGCATCTTTATGACAAATAAAAAGTGTACCTATCACTACGTTAGGCATATCTTGTGCATCTTGTTACATCAGTGCAAACACTCTTCCTTGGCCTTGGTTTTGATACACGCCTCCTCTACCTCCCCTGTGTACTTTCAGTGTAGAAATCCTATCTTCTACTTTCACACTCCCAACTGAAGTTGTAGCTTCCATCACTGGACAATTCTTTCGTAAGTGCCCCGATTGATGACAATGGAAACAAAAAGGTGTCGTCTCAGCTATTGTACACTCCCGAGACATGTGTCCTTGACCACCATATCTAAAACAAAACACGGCCCTCGGTCACATCGCAGATACATTTCTGACCGACTCATCCTTGTCCTTCCACCTCGAGCCTGAAATCTTCCACATGCACTTATATTCCTTAGATACTCCTCATTCTACACCTTGAGATGAGGTTCCCGTCTCCCATCCATATGACTTCATACTATCATGTCTAGCATTCTTCGAATGTTCGGCTTACATCTCTTTCATTGACTTTCCAGATACCACTGCTCTGTCCACCAGATCCACATAATCTGTGATCTTCATATTAGCAACCATATTTTTTATATCTACATTCAAACTAGACTGAAACCAATCGCATTTACTTTATTTTGTCCTCACCAAATCAAGTGAAAATATGGATAAGGATATAAACAAATTTTCATACTCTTCCACCGTTCGGTTCCCTTGTTTCAGCATGATAAATTCTTCCTCTTTCTCCTTCCTATAAGGCCTTGGGAAGTATTTTTCAAAGAACACATGCACAAACCTCTCAGATGTAATTAGTGGAGGATTTTCTGGCACTACTCCCCCGATCGTAGTAATTAACCTCTTTGTAGTATCCCACCATAACTTTGCATCATCCTCCAATCTGAAGGTTGCAAACAAAACCTTTTGTTCATCTCGTACTTCCATCACCTTGAATATTGTTTCCATTTTTCTAATCTACCCCTCTGCCACTAATGGATTAGTAGTCCCCGTAAATTCTGGAGGACTTAACTTCGTGAATCTCTCATGCAATTTATCCCTATCACCGCCATGTACTCCACCTCTTGCTTCTTCCACCAATTGTGTCACAGCACGTAATATTTTTCCCACATCATCAATAGGTTATTGTTGCACCTCTGGTTCATCCACTTCAATGTCTAGGTCCTTATTGACTATTAGGTACATAGGATGCCTTACCCAATGCTCTATCACGCGGCTCGTGTGGATTCATCACTCACTGCAATATAATAAACTTAAACAAAATACAATAGCATCAGTTTAATATCAACATTGTTAGTCAAAATCTAGACGCGTAGCAAACTCACTTTCTCGTGTCCACTGCCAATCTAGACTCTCCCACCCTGTCCAGAACCTAATAACCACGCTCTAATACTAATTTTTCGCGACCCGACTTAATTAAGTTAAACTCATCCTTTTTAATTAGAGGTAAATTGGCTTAAACAATAAATAATGCTTTAATTTAAATCTCTAAGGGAAAATAGCATAAGATTTTTTTTAAAGGCATGTGTAGATGAAAACATAACTACCTTTACAGGTAACTTATAAGTACTACACAACTTTACATACCCATTATCCTTAGTTTAATATTTACAAAAAAAGATTCTTGATATTCAAACCATACTATATATCAGTCACTCCCCCATTATAAGGTCCTAACTTGGCAGTGAACTCCAAATGATAGGCATACCTGAAACATAACATTATAGGAGTGTAAGCAACACCAGCTTAGCGAATGACCATATTCTACACATATAACTAATTCAAATAACCATTTTTTTTATTTTCTAATGTTATAACCCAATAGGAATTGTGTAACTCTCGCAATCCTGGACCTGCCAGTCCAATTAACTCCCAGTTAATGGGGAACAACAAATACCCTAATTAGGCCCGAGTACAACAAACCTTTAAATTGGATTACCGGGGCCGCTGCATCCTGTAAGACCCACCGGTCCTTAACATTAGATAAAAGACTCACCAATTCGTATCATTATATAACATCACTTATCATTTTAATCATATGCATATGTTTCCTAAATACAACATCACTCCCATAAGCATTTTTAACACATGTATTTAACTACACATTTCCATAGGTGTGTCCATCCCCACGATCCTCTGGGCGGGAGGGACGGAGAAGAGCGGGTTCCTTCAAAGTTGAGAGGATCTTGGTCCCGCACATCCCTCTCGGGAGAACTTCGACCGGCATCGGTGATGAGGTAAAAAATGTAGAGAGATGGAGTCGTCGGTCTATTTTACTTAAAACAGGCAAAAGAAAAAGGGATCCATCCCGAAGGACATCATCTAAAGACATACTGATACATATAAAACCAAAATGATTTGAAAAGGGTATGGAGGCTAAGTTACGACATGAGAAGGTGTTAGGCACCCATTCCGCCCTTACTGTCTCTCATGGGTTATTGATATTTTCCTTTATATTCCCCATGATATGTGTGCACGTGTATATGTAGTGGGGATAGGAATCATCGACTTGTATCATGGAAGAGATAAAGTGGGTCATCCGTAGGAATGTTCGTAAAAGTAATATTAGAAAAATAGGATTTACGCGATTATCCTAGTGTTGATCCTTATAACGGAACGATAACACATATGGAATAATACGCCACTAAGCACAAATATACGCATATGTAAATATATAGAATCTAAGAGAGTTATGTTTAAAGAACGTAGAAAAATAAAAAATGAGAGAAAAGTAGGAATAGGACTCGAGTCTCGGTTTTTACCCCGAGACGCCTACGTAGCCTATAGAGGCATCAAAGTCCACGTAGTTCATACGCAAGACTAGGGGTGGGGTTTATCCATAAATTCAACCGGGGACTTATCTTACATGTGTGTGTGTGTGTGTAAAAAAGTGTTTTAGTTGTGAGAAAAGTGTGAAAAAAGTGTGAGAATTCCCATTTGGAATTTATGAGCAAACCCTATCTTTCTTATTTTTTTTGGGTTTTATTTATATGAAAATAAGAAATGTGCAGTAATACTAAATAAAAATTATATTAGGATATTTGAGATGAGAGAATAAAAAGTGCTAAGTAATAAAACAAATTAATGCGAATTTAGGAGAATTTAAAGAGAGAGTTGAGAAAGTTGGACCTTCTTGAAGATCTTGAGCTTGATCTTGGATGTTGGAGAGAAGCCCTTACACTTGGGCGATGATGGAGGATAGTTAATTTACCAAGTTTGATGAAAAATATAATGAAAGGTTAAGGTTGAAAAGGGATTTGGATGTGGAAATCACGTTGGCTTCAAGAGGGGTTTTCTGAGCTCACTGAGAGTGATGGATTTTAGATCTTGTTCTCCTTTTGGAATGGGGTTAGGCCCTCCTTTTTATAGGCCCAAGGCATTGTAGATTGACATAGCACTGCACCTACCAATCGGCAGGTGTGTTTAGGCACACTACCGATAGGCAGGGTTTGGAACCTTCCGTTTGGCAGTCTCTTTCAGGTTCCTTCAGAAAATTGGTCGTAGAGCGCAAATCGTTGATCCAAATCGTGCATGGGTCAAATCGTTGGAAAGTTAATTTAGAGACCTTCAAAAGTATTTAGACTGCTCCTAAGTCCAGGAGTTGACTTTGGGTCAAATGTGACTCGGCAGAGTTCGTTATAATTTTGAGGGCTTAGGGATGTGGGTGACCAATTTTATGGGTCGAAGCCAATTCTGAGAGCTTAGGGATGAGGGTGACCAATTCTGTGGGTTAAAGCCAATTCTGAGGGCTTAAGTTGTGATGACCAATTCTACGGGTTGAAGCCAATTCTGAGGGCTTAAGTTGAGATGACCAATTCTGCGGGTCGAAGCCAATTCTGAGGGCTTAAGTTGAGATGACCAATTTTGGGGGTCGAAGCCAATTCTGAGGGCTTAAGTTGTGATGACCGATTCTGCAGGTCGAAGCCAATTCTGAGGGCTTAGGGATGAGGGTGACCAATTCTGCGAGTCGAAGCCAATTTTGAGGGCTTAAGTTGAGATGACCAATTCTATGGGTCGAAGCCAATTCTTAGGGCTTAAGCTGAGATGACCAATTCTGCGGGTCGAAGCCAATTCTGAGGGCTTAAGTTGTGATGACCAATTCTGTGGGTCGAAGCCAATTCTGAGAGCTTAAGTTGTGATGACCAATTCTGCGGGTCAAAGCCAATTCCGAGGGCTTAAATTTTGATGACCAATTATATGGGTCGAAGCCAATTCTGAGGGCTTAAGTTGAGATGACCAATTATGCGGGTCGAAGCCAATTCTGAGGTATTAAGTTGAGATGACCAATTCTGCAGGTCGATGCCAATTATGGGGGCTTAAGTTATGACGACCAATTCTATGGGTCGAAGCCAATTCTGAGGGCTTAAGTTGAGATGACCAATTCTGCGGGTCAAAGATAATTAAGAGGGCTTAAGTTGTGATGTTCTCGGGGAACTCTGTTGGGGAAATTACCTTGTGGTTTTGATTTGAGCTGGGAAGCTGATTACTGGAGAAATCTTCATATCTTTTAGAGATTTTGCCATGTAATAGCCAGTTTGATGCTGTAAATTCCACTGGTGAAGTGATTAGGTGGTCTAGGGTTTGGATGTATTTCCCAGGGAAATTTGAGACCTTTGGGGAATAGGATATGATCCTCAAGTTTGGGAAGCCTTACGGGTCCTCCGGGGACACTGTCGGGAGGAGATTCACTTGGCTTTTGGGAGTTTCGCTGGGGAAATAGGAATTCTACTTGAGGGAGTGTGAAATTTTCTTGGTGAAAATGTTCTAAATCCTTTTCGGGAGTTTTAGGAATTTTTTGAGGCTTTTTCAGGGTTTTCTCATATTTTTTTGGGAATTTTAGTACAAAAATTAAAGGGGGTACCAATCGGCATGATGTAGAGGGTGCCATTCGGCAGTGGCATGGACTTTTGGATTGCCTAGAGAAGGTAAAGGGTCAGTGTTGATCGATAAGTGGGGGTGCAGTGTCGATCGGCATGACCCTTGTCATCCTATAAAAAGGGGCGGATTCTCCTTATTTTTCATAGCTTCTTGCCTTCTCTGTTTCTATAATTTTCTTCTACGAATCATTCTAACATTCCGTAGTCTAAAAAATGGCCGCTTTTATGAGCCCTGCAGTACACCGGGAGTGGTTAGCTGTTGACGATTGGGCGAACATGGAATGGAGGGCCATGGCTCCTTTTTCTTTGGGGAGCGAGAAATCTTTTGATGCATTTGAGCCGGTTGTGGATGAGCGGACCTTATTGCGGGAGCCGTCGCATCATCGCTGTTTAAGGGTGGTGAACCCTGGCGATTATGTAAGTAAAATGACCTTTAGCATTCCTTTTTTTTATGGTTTTCCTTCTTTCTTGGATTTTGATAGGTTTTTCTTTGACATTCGAATGTTTCTTTGTCAACCATGAGTGCCCGCGAGACGACCGGGCTTAAGTATGTCTGGAAGCATCTTCCACCTATGGTGCGTTGGGTAGTTTCATCAGTCAGCTTTGGGAGGCCGGCGTCTATGTTGGATGAGATGCCTCGTTCAATGGCGGTTTTATGCGCTTTGGGGGAGATGTGGTGGGACACTACCCACACCTTTCATTTTGGTTTCGGGGAGATGACTGTGACTCCTGTAGACATGTAGCAGCTGCTGGGGATGGATTGCGATGGAAAGTAGATAGAGGTTGATCTCTCCCTGTGGGTGAAGCCAAAGGCAGTTCGGGCGGTGCTCGATGATGTGGGGAGTATAGTGTCTGGGGAATCCATGCGTCTGTCGCTACTGAGGGATGTTTTTCTGGGCAGGGTGATTGATGTGGAGGACGCGCTGCAGGTGAGGCAGATAGCCTGGTTGTTTATTTTACTAGTGTTGGGGGGATTTATGGTGGCGTCGAGTGGAGACGTCGTCCACTTATGATTTTCGTCATATTTGAGGATGTTTTCGAACATCCCTCTCTATGATTGGGGGAGCCTGACTTTGATGACCTTTTATTTTTCTCTGGATGCATTCAGCCGGTGCTGCCGACTGTCTTTCACTGGAGCCGCATATCTTCTTAAGGTATTCTTTAATTTGCGCATTTTCCTTTCATGCATTCACATTTTCCTTATATATATCTTTTTGATTGCGAATTTTTATCTTTGGCAGACGTGGTTCTATAAGGTGATTGGGTGTAATACCCAGCTAATTGCTTTGAAGGATGAGACCATTAGGGACTTTTGTCGGTTGTATCGATGGAAAAAGGCCAATCGACAGTCAAAGAAGTCCTTCTCTCTAGAGGTGGAGTGTCAGGTCTTGAATGGCCTGACTAGTGATAGGGTAAAACTTTTCCTTCTTCAGTCCTGGTCTTTGTGTGCTCTAAATCTGTATTTGACTCATATCTATTGGGGATTTTTTAGGTGACTTTTTACCCTCGGGAAACGACCATTCAGGACACGGGGTTGACTGAAGTGAATGCACAGATGAGGCATTTATTGGCGCATGAGTTTGGCCACTCTTGGTATCTCGGGGAGAGGATGGTCTGACAGATTTCCTAGGAGGATGTGGTGGTTCCACCTGTGAGGCCCCTTATGTCTATGAGGCGGGAGGGGCTGTTGCTAGAGGATGCGAGGATTGCGGCGATGATTGGCAAGTCTTATCTATTATACACTGATACGGTTGTGTCATATGATTGTATTAACTTTGTGATGAGCTGGTTGATGGCGCTCAGCATATATGATGCACTGCCCTTCCCTCTTGTGGGTTCGAGTCGGCTAGTGGTGTTCTCCCACCGTGCTAGTGGTCCGTCAACATCTGCGGCGGTGGTTACTTTAGAGGTCCCCTTTTTACAGTCACATACTTCTTCATACAACATCTGGTGGGCTGATGGAGGGATGGTGCCTATGTTGAATTATCCTCATGTGATAGACGCGGAGGAGTTGGGCTTGACAGAGGAGGTTCTTCGTCCTTTGGTATATCTTTCTGTTCTTTTCTCTTGGTTTCTTTTTGATTCCTTTTGATCTTTTCTGCTTGATACTGATTCTTCCTTTCTTGCAGCAAGTCTGGGTGTCCACCACTTGGCTGAGGGGTATTAGGGACTGGATATATTTGGCGACTGACCATATTCGGGACGCGATCCCTGTTCCTTCTTACTTTGTGCCGCCTGTATCATTCGGGGAGGAGTCTGGTTCGGGTAGCGGTGGTGCATCATCTCGCCACAGGGGAAAGAGAGAATGTTGCAGGGGTGGAAGCTCTTAGGAGAGAGAAGGGGAAGGGTAAGTGAGAGAGAGAATGTGGGTTCGGGATGAGTCCCGTTATTTTTACTTTTCTTTATTTCCTGCAAGATTGATGTAACACAGAGAAATACCTATGCAATGCAATTAAGTTTTTTTATTATCTTTTATTAGTGATGAATGAATGAATGCATGCACATGCGCTTTTTATTTTGCTACTGAGACTGTAAAAAGAAATATTTTTTGGATTTGAAGGGAAGTTTTATTTAAAATGAGAATTTATATAAAGATGGAAAGGGGATTTTTGAAATTATATTGAGAATATCAATTTATTTTTATTGAGTTTCCTGATTTTGCAAAAGAGGAAAAAGGGAAGTTTCTAAAAGTATGGGGTTGTCGATAAGTAAGCACCTTGTCCTGCCTATCGGCATGTCAGTCAAGTCTCATCAATTTAAAGCTTTGATTAGTACCTTCTTCAGCCATTGGTACTTTTTAGGGCTAGGTTTCCTTCGATTTATGCAAGGGTTATGTCTTTTGTGAGGGTTTTCAAGTATAAAAGAGGGGTAAGGGTGGAGTATTTTCATCACACCTTCACATTCTATCTTCCTTATTATGTGAGATGGCTCTCCCTGGTAGTGTTGAGTTTTCCAACTACCTCAAGACTTTAGAGGCGATGTGCTCCTACAACGTCGACTATGATGCTTTCAACATGCGTCGAGTCTTTTTATGGCGTAATCGGCCCATAGAATGGAACATGTTGATGACGGTGGTACAATTTTGGTACCCCGAAGACCACGTATTCAGTTTTGGCTTGGAAGAAGTCTGTCCGACTTATGAATAATTTTCTGTCATGTTGGGAGTAAATCCTATTATGACGGCTGCTACGCTTGAGTTTTCTTGGTCTCCCTGAGAGATGTTGGTTGAACTTCTCCATATCTCTCCCTCGACGGGTAGATCCTTGGTTACTGGAGGAATGATTTCTCTCTCGACGGTGCTGCTCTTTGTGCATTTGCAAGAGGTTGGTGATGGTGGATATGCCGGAGCCATCGTTCTGGGCTTGGTTTCGAAATTGCTGCTGGTGACTGGGGAACTACTGGTGACCCCACAACTTGTAGTTATTACTTCATGGATGTCCTACCGTCGCAATGGTGCGGTGGTGATACTAGAGGAGACTCTGAATGGACTGGATGCCTGGCGAGAAGGTCGTTCTAACTTTTTTAGGGGTAACCCTATAATGCTATTCATATGGTTATTTGAAAGATTCCATAGGGTGAGACCTATGGAATACCCTTTGTCGATTGTACCCAACTACTTTTCGCTCCATTTCATCAGTGTGGGCCTGGATATCGAGAGCTGGGATAACTGGTTTGTGGAGCATGGGGCTCTAAATCTGTATTGGTCAGTGCCTTGGTGGGGACAACTACTGCCTATTCTGGAACTGGGAGAATACTCGTATGTTCGACTGGTTGGACTTAGATATATCTCTTTCTATTTCCCTTGGTGACTTCTGTGCCAATTTAACTGGGAGCAGATTGTACCACCTTGTACATAGGATTTTTTCCGGTAGAAGATTTGATAGAGCGTCTGCACATGCTGCTTGGCTCTCTATGGGAGAGTCAGCGTCCGTCATCTCTTCCCTCTCGGTATGTTGGGAGAGTATGGCACATCCCTGGGGAATATATGAAATGGTTATGGAGAAGAGTAGTTAGAAAAATTTTGGAAGTGGAGACTGGATAAAGGTGGCTTATCTTATCCGATGCCATGGAGGGAGGTGTTGTAGTTTTTTCGAGGCTGGTTCGAGCTTATCGATCCATGGAGCATCTACGGCACTCCATTCAAGCGGGGGAAGCTTGGGGACCCTAGGATGTAGATGATGATGATGGAGCAGGATCCTCTGGTAGGTATGGGTAGGACTTTTGGCAATTTTATTTGGCTTTTTAGGAAGGTATGGGGAAGGGAGTTATCCGTTCCTTTTCTTATGTAATTTCACTGTTATCTCTTATTAGTGAAATAAACAATTTTTGATCATCCAGTTGTGCCTTTTGATGAACTTTGTATTTTGAATTATTTATACCGATCGGTAAGGCATACATAATCCTTTTGTTTAAGTATATGTTAGAATGAACTGTCGTTCTCGGAGATAAGAAAAGAATAGTTTTTTGTGAAAAATAAAGAGCCATGCTCATGTAAGATGTATGAGTTCCCTATGTACGTATTTTTTTTTGAAAGGTTATAATTTTTCTATGGAAAATGGTTCTTGCAGAGGATCAGGCCCACGTAGTTCTGGGTAGAGGGAAATGAAGATTTTTTATTTTTTTAGAGAATAGAAGGGAGATGAGAAGAGTCGTAGTGCGCCGAAATTTCGGACTAGGGGTAAAACTTCTTGAGATGGTCCAGGTTGACTGGATGAGCTATCTCTTCTCCATCTAGGTCGATGAGCATGGCGGTCCTTGAATCTCTTATTTAATGATCGCTGTATGCGATGATGATACCCTTGTATGTGATATAGTGCTTTCAGTCTCCTTTAGTCCAAGAGTGACAGCTCGTCTAGATGGCTTTGATGTCGGTCCTCCTCACTAACCTTGCTTTCAAGTATGACGTGTAACGAGGTGATTTTTAGCTCCACGGGTAGGACTGCTTCCATACCCTAGACTAGAGAGTAAGGGGTAGCCCCATTAGAGGTTCAGATTGAGGTTCGATAGCCCCAAAGGGCGTAAGGGGTTCGGTCGACCCAATCTCGATAGCTTTCGGTCATCTTACTGATGATGGATTTGAGGTTCTTATTGGCGGCCTCGACTGCACCATTGGTTTAAGGATGGTAGGGAGAAAATTTGTATCTTTGAATCTCATACTCGTTGGCCACTTCTGTGACTTCTGCCTCGAAATGCAACCTATTATCTGACACTAACTCGTGCGGGACCCCATATCGGCAAATGATTTTTTTCTTGATGAATTGGGCCACTTTCTTAGCATTCAGAACTGCGCATGACTCGGCTTCGACCCATTTGGTGAAGTAATCAGTGGCAACTAGGATGAATTCATACCCGTTAGAGGACTTGGGTGTAACTTTCCCTAAAATGTCGATGCCCCAGGTGGAGAATGGCCAGGGAAAAGTCATGTTGTATAATTCTCGCGGCGGCAGGTGTTGAAGGTTGGAAAATTATTGGCATTTGAGGCATCTCTGGACATAGGCGGTGAAATCCTGGATCATTGTGGTCTAGTAGTAGCCATGTCGCATGATCTTCTTAGCAATCATGTGAACGTTCATGTGGGGACCACATTCCCCATTGTGGATTCTCTATATTACCTCTTCAATGTCAGCCCCTGTGATGCAGTGTAGATGGGTTCCATCGAAGATTCTCTTAAACAGTGCTTTGTGACAGATAATGTACTGGGCGACCAATCTTCGAAGGGTTGCCTGATCATTCTTGTTGGAACCCTCCGGATACCTACCATACTTGAGAAGGTGCCAGATATCATAATACCAGTAATTGGATAGCTAGAGATCTTCTTTGGTTATGAGCTCAATATGGTAGCAGTGGGTTGGTTTGTCTTGCTTTTGGACTAGGAAGGGGGTCATTGTTATTCCTTTGGGCATGTCGACCATGGAGGCTAAGGTAGTAAGGGCATCAGCTAGGTTATTTTTTTCTTGAGGAAGGTAATGGAAGGTGATGTCCTGGAATTGGGACGCTAGTTCTTCTAAGTGGTCATAGAAGGGTTGGAGTTTCTCATCCTTGACTTTCCATTTTCTGAGCACTTGACCAATGATAAGGGTAAAATCCGCGTAGACTTTTAGGTATTGAATACCTTTCTTGAGAGAAACTTTGAGGCCTATCGTACATGCTTCGTATTTGGTTTTGGTGCAGGAAAAATTCAACTTGATGGCGATGGGAGTGTGGGAGTCATCTGGGGTGATAAGAAGTATCCCAAAGCCATATCCCTTTTTATTAGAAGTGTCGTCGAAGAACATTTACAATCGAAGATCGTCTTGAGCGGTGTAGAGGATGTTTTCATATGGGAATTCCAATATCCAATCATCAGCCTCTTCCATGGGGTAGTCAGATATGGATCTTCCTTTTATAGATTTTTACGTGACGTACACGATATCAAAATCGGCTAGGATCATCAACCATCGAGCTATTTGGCTGGATAAGGTGGGTTTCTCGAGCAAGTACTTGATGGGGTCCATTCTGAATACAAGTTTACTGGGTAAGGCGAGCATGTAGTGTCGTAATGTTTGGGTGACCCAAACAAGTGCGACACATGCCTTTTCCAAAGCAGTGTAGTTGACTTCGTATTCATCCAATTTATGACTGGCATAATATACGGCTCTTTCTTTACGGGAATCCTCAAGGTATTGTGCTAGAAAAGCCCCAGTTCCAGTGTCGGTTATGGTTAGGTATAGAATCAAGCGTAGACCAGGCTGTGGTGGCATGAGTACCGGAGGTTGGGTCAGATATTATTTGACTCGGTCAAAAGATTCTTGGTAGGCTTCATTGCAAACTGTGGTTGAATCCTTTTGGAGGAGTTTGAAGATAGGTTCGCAGATGGAGGTTAGCTAGTTGATGAACTGGCTAATGTATTGCAATTTCCTAAGGAAACCATGGACTTCTTTCTCCGTTCGGGGAGGCGGCATCTCAAGTATGGCTTTCAGCTTGGCAGGATCTGCTTGTATCCCCTTCTCGCTGACCATAAATCCCAAGAGTTTTCCCTTTGTAACGCTGGAGACACATTTCTATGGATTAAGTCTCATTTAATACTGTCGCAGTCATTCGAAGAACTTTCAGAGAGCGAGAACATGACCTTATCTAGTTTTGGATTTGATAATCATATCATCCACATAGACCTCGATCTCTTTGTGAATCAGATCGTGCAGGATGGTTGTGGCAGCCCTTTGGTAGGTAGCCCCAGCATTCTTGAGACCAAATGGCATGACGGTGTAGTAAAAGGTTCCCCATGGAGTGATGAACGCGGTTTTTTCCTGGTGATCCGGGTGCATTTTAATTTGGTTGTATTTGACAAATCCATCAACGAATGACTTGAGAGCATGACTGGATGTGTTATCCATGATCATGCCGATATTGGGTAACGAATAATCATCTTTCAGAGAGGATTTTTTTAAATCCAGGTAGTCTACACACATTCGAACTTTCCCTCCTGATTTCGACATAGGCACTATGTTGTCTAGCCATGTGGGATATTCGATCACACGAATGAAGCCCGCATTCATCTATTTTACCATTTCTTCTTTGACCTTGAGCGACCATTCGATGAGGAGCTTTGTCAACTTTTGTTTAACCGACTTGTAATCTGGAAGAGTGAAGATCTCATGTTGAGCTGTTTCGGGATCAATGTCGGGCATATCGTCATAGGACCATGCGAATACATCCACGAATTCTTTTAGTAATTCTTCGAGTTGTGCGCGCTCATGCTTGTCGAGGGTAGCCCCTATCCTAATCTCGCGCAGCTGGCTACTAGAATCGAGGTAAACAATGACAGCCTCTTCTTCATTAACTTGAACGTGGTTATGTTATTTTAACCTTATTTACATCTGTTAAGAATTATTCATTTGCAAAATCATCATCATCAAAAGTTTGATTGGAATCTAAATAATTAATGTAAGGCACGACAAGATACTCAAAATCTTCGTTTATTTCATTGATAGGAAAAACAACATTGAGAACCTCATTAAAGGAGGTCTCGATTACATTTGATCAAGGATAGACAACAAAAGAAGAAATGGGGTAAACATTGGGGTTAGGTGGGATTTTAACAGGTAGAACGGGTGCAGCATACCAGTTAAGAGAGGTGTATCAGTAGCTTTAATCAAGTGGGATGGATCCAGTGATGTAGTGCTTGAATGAACCATGAAGAGTGTCAGCCCTAGTGTCTGTAAGTTGAAGGAATCTTCAGAGTCACTTCCCTCAGTCTCTTCGGTATCTTTGATGAGCGGTTGTACATGGTGTTAGGAACTTTTGGCCCATGGGTAGCTGTCTTGGAAAAAGATCTCCATTTCGGGTTTTATCTTCTTGTCTGTATGGTCATACCAAGGTTCTGAAAAGCGATAAAAGGGGAAATCCTTTCCATCTTTTATGAATCGTCCATTCAAAGAGTCACCTGGGATAGTCTAATTGTAGTCTAGTCTTCTCTTTGGTCGAGACTGGTGGATCATTCTGAGCTCTTGTTCTGATGGTTGATACCCCAAACCACAAGGAGGGAAAGATTTCTTCAGTTTAATGGGCTCAAGTATCCCTTGCTGACTTTGTCCTAGCCCTAGCTCGGGCATGAAGTGCATATTTCTAAACATCTGAATCACATTGTCGTTACGATGAGGGTCGTATTATTGACAAACCCTTTTTTTAAAATCATTCCCTACCGGGAGTAGAAGTGGTTCAACTCGAAATCCTGATAGAATCATGTCATTTCACCCATGATGTATCTCAAGGATTGTACTGATGGTGCTTGCACACTCGGTATTATCGTCATCGCCCAGAATGGTGATGACTCGTCCATCGGTGAATAACTTCAATTTATGATGAAGCGAGGAAGACACACCCTTGATACTGTGGAGCCAAGGTCTTCTGAGTAGCCGATTGAAATAAGCTGGGATGTCAATAACTTGGAATTCAATAAAAGGGTTTATAGGGCCAACTCCTATTACAAGTTTTATGAATCCCATCATCTCTCGACGGGTATTATCGTAGGCACGTACAACATCGAAGGTTGAAGCGAGGTCACCTTCTTTCAGTCTTAAGCATTTGAAGGTTCTTAATGGGTAGACATTCAAGTTGGATCCATTATCGATGAGAGAGAGTGGTGCGATCTTCCCCATAACTTCGACGGAGATGTTGAGTGCATGATTGTGGTTTGGCCCAATTTTGAAAATTTCTTCTTCGGAAAAGGATAGCATTCGGGTAGAGGTCAAGGATCCGATTAAATTTATCACCTCTTCTGGTGTGGTAGAAGGAGGAACCGTGGGTCGAGTGATCAATTTGATCAAAGCATTTCTGTGTAGCTGGGAAGACATGCAAATCCCCCATAGAATGATGTTAGCTTGATTTTTCTTCAGTTGATCGAGGATCTTGCTTTACTCGAGGGTCATTTCTGGCGTAGGAAGGTTTTCAATGCCCTTCCCTTTGTCATTGGCTGGTAGTGAGCTTAGGATCTGGTAATGCCTCCCTGATCTGGTCATGTGATTTACTGAAGAAGGGAAGAATATGAACCCGAATTCTTCGTCAATCTCGGTTTGTTCTGCCACTTTGTTTATTTCTATGAGGAGCTCCTCAAATGATATCATCCCACACATGTCGGCTATCGGGTAATTTTCTTGAGAGCTTGTTCTTTATTCAAATCTTTGAATTCTTCCCCCCATTCGGTGTAAATAACTTTATCTTTCCATATAAAGTCAATGCATTCCATAACTTCAATGGCTTCTTCATACAGGTCTTCCCATTCTGTGGGGATATGTTAGGAGAAGGGACCAGGCACCCTTATAGCTTCAGAGTATCAAGTAACTCTGTCATACTGCAAATATCATTGGTTTTTCTAAATAATTCTTCCATGATCTGGACAACATCATCTAGGCTGACTTCATCGACTGGTACTACCCAACTGTCTGACTCTCGGGCCCATTTTCGTGCTTCCAAGAATAGCGTATTGAACCTTTGGCAATCAATGATCATCTGTGAGGGAAATTTCAGTTCGAACTCTAGGATTTGGTTTAACACATCTGATAATTCCATACTTCCATCTTCAGAATGGGTACGGACAGTGATGCATGCTCTGGTAAGGAGTGACAGTGCTTGATCAGCGAGGCTAACAGGGTGTATGTGGAAATATGGGCAAGTTTGGAGAGGTTTGGGAGAGTGTATGGGTGTGATTTGAGTTGAGGGATCAAATTCTGGGTTCATTTCTAGGAAGATAGCATTGGTATGATTTGGGTGTGGGTTGTGAGTAGTGTTTGTCTTAGGATTGGTTGGTGGGGCAATGGTACCCTGATGGTTTAGACCTTGGATTATGATTAGGAGGTGAAAGGTGTAATACCCCGTATTTCTGAATATTTTATTTAATTAAATTTGAGAATTAAATGAGAAAATACAACTTAATTTAAATTACGTAAGAGGAGTAATTTAAAGGGATTTATTAAAAATTGTAATCTTGGAATATCAATCGGGGGATGGTTACCGATTTATATTGCCTCATTATATTTACTTAGTGCGAGTGGTAAATAGTTACTTAACGAGTGTAGACCGTGTTGGGGTGAGAACGAGTAATATTTTTTAAGTGAATCAAATAATAATTTAGAGGTCACAGATGAGTCCGGAAGGGTCAAATTAGTCAAAATAGTATACCCGGGGGTACTAGTTGAGTCCTGGGGTAATTTTGGACTAAACCGAGACCATTCGGGGGCGTTTTGGTCTTTTAACATGGGAGGGTATGGAGACCTACGAAATTAAGAGCTTTATATTCTCAAGGCAAAAGGAAGAATTGGGAAGGATTCAATGGAGGTTTTCACTATCAACTTGTTGAGGAAGAAGGATTGAAGGATGAAGATCATCAATCATCAACAACAACCACGAAAACAGACCCTACTGATCATAAGGCAAGTTGTTTATTGCAAAAATTATAAAGTTATAATACCCATGTGTAGGGTTTTTGAATACTTTTGTTTAAATCATTATATTGATTGGAGAAAGATGATATTTATACATGTTGGGATAGGAATCGCATGTAGAATGATTTACCTTATGTAGAGGATTAAGATTCATATTAGACTTGATGATTTTTCCGATTAAAATCTGGATTTTGAATGATAATATAGGAAGAACACCATAACTAGGGTTTTAAAAAAAATTTGGTTTAATTCACTATTTCTTTAAAGGAATTGGAGTTTGTGATGTATTCGTCATGTTAGAAATTGTCCTAGTATACGTGAAAACATATTAGGATCATTGGGTCGAAGTTTGGTGGACTATAATGGAGATTGAAGATTTGTTAATGGAGGAAAAGATTAACGAAGAAGACAAATTGCGTTTGTCCCTGTTCGATCGATCGATCGATCTCGAACTATCGATCGATCGACTATGTCGACGATCGAACCCAGCATTCGATCGATCGACGCAAGCTGTTTCCCGAATTTTTTTGTGTTTAATTCTTCGTTGATTTTAGGGAATTAATGAGTATCCTAGGATTTACATTATACTTACATGGGAGTGAGAATAAGACCAGTAGGTATACTATTGAGGTCCGATAAGGCCATTGGGTGTAGGGATTGGATTACGGACCGACGAGAATAATCCAATTTATTAGAGTATCGGGGACTTCGAAAATTGAGTTACGAGGCGAAGTAAATTCAATTTAAGTAATAGACCAGTAGGGTAAGAAATAACTACTGAAATTATTTGTAAGGGGTAACTAGGACCCCTTAGAGTTGTGTGAATACTCAAATAAATGCGATTGATGAGATAAATCGTAAAGCGAATATTGTACGGTAGATATATGAGATTAAAATATTACGTACGTATATAATTAATAGGTCGGGCATGTACCTACTGAATTATGTGATCTTTTAGGTCGAGAGATTTATACCTAAATTAATTATGTTAAGGTCGATGAGACATTCCGAACTAACATAAAGTTATTATATGTTTGGGGTCGATGAGAAATGCCGAACCAAACCTTGAACTGGTGTCGCAATGAAACAGTCCTGAACCAGAATATGTGTATATATATATTTTTAAAAATAGTTGGGGTCGATGGATAATTCCGAACCAACTCTCACTTGGGGTCGATGTATCATTCTGAACCAATAATCATTTACGTGTGTCTATAAATGATTGGGGTCGATGTATCATTCCGAACTAATTCTTACTTGGGGTCGATGAATCATTCCGAACCAAGAGCCCTTTACGTGTATAAAAAGGGTAAAATAGTAATGACTGATATTTAGTATATATTGTGTGTGAAATATATATACTTGATGATATTCTACTTCTGTGTATTAGTAGATTGATATATATTATGTATTTAAAGATACATACTGAATTGGTAAGTTAAGTAGTGAAACTTAATTACGAAATGCACCTTTAGATAGAGAAAATCTATTTAGTAATTCAAGTAGCGAAACTTAATTACACAAGTGGGAAGTCAACAATTGTGAGAATTATTGTAATTTTAGTAGTGAAACTAAATGAGAAGTCTTGAAAAATAACATGGATGAAATGTTACTTGAGAATTAATTAACATATGCGAGATGTTAGTGAAACGGTTGTACTGTATGGGCGGTACTGGAACTTGGGTACAGATAAGTTCAGTTGACTACTTTGGTTTTAGTTAGCTTGGGAGGTATGGCTAGATAAACTAAGAGTAGAACATTAGGTGTGCACAAAAGATGAGCGGTGAGTTAACTCAAGAGAGTGTACGAGAACCTAACATGTGTAATCAATAACCGAATTTTATATTGTGATAAACGCTTGTTAAATATTTTCAAAATGTTGTGAGTACTAACTCTTGCTATAAAATATTTTCAAAACCTTGTAGGTGTCCAGCCACAGGGACGCCATGTATGATGATTCCATTCCAGGGACTCGGAGCTGTAGCACAGTGGATGCTTACAGGATTTTGACTAGACGATATCTCTCATTCAAATCTAGTACAAGATCTCACACTATTCTATATATGGACTTGTTGTCCGGTATTAGTCTCAGATGTTAGTTTCAGACTGGTGGTTATCCTATTGTTGTTTGGGATTTTTAGCCGATGGTTTATTCGGTAATACTTTTGTTCTGTTGTACTTTTACTTTGTTGTTTGAGTTATAGTACGTGATTATTTGTACTTTATTTCTCATGGTTGATTTATTTGTTTTAAGAAAGATAAAATTTGGCACCGGTCTAATTTTACTTAGGGGATTAGTAATTAAAAAGTTTTTCGACAGTGATGCTAAGAATGAACCATTTGAGAAACCTATTTTAATTTAATAAAGGCCTGATCACCCGATGTTTAATTATGCGGGGTGTCACAAATGGTATCAGAGCATCAGGTTCTAGTGTCCATAGGATCTGTACGGCTTACTACGTTTTCAGCGTATCGTTTGATTGATATAGATCCCTATCTTAGGATTATTGTACTCCTCTACGTACGTAGTTTACGTTCTCCTGCTATTTAGTAGATGTAATGTTATATATATGAGTTCGATTGGGAACGGTATGTCGAATATGGTGGTAGGACCAGCATTGGCGTTAGAAGGACTGCAAGAGGGAGGAGCTCGGCATAAAGCATGAGGTGTTCGAAGATGGTAATCATAGTAGAGATGACCATTGTCGAGGTCACTCCTAGCCTGTAGTGGAAGTAGATGCTGCAACGGTTGTTGAGGCATATCAGGCATTTTCCAAGTGTTGCGACGGCAAGGGGGAATGCTAATCTAGACCCGCCCAATGCAGTGATAGTGGGAGGGAGTCTGAAGAAATTTTTGATGAGATAGAGCCGTAATATGTGATAAAACGGCGACTGGGCATGGTAACCAATGGAAAAAGAATGTACAGAGGTTTTGGCATTTAGGGATAGAGTTGAAATACCCAGAAGTGAAAATTTGGGTAAAATTTTTGAGGCAACGTGGCGGGGATATCAATCACCACATCAGGACCGAGGGTCCGTATACAAATAGAGGAACCTTACGTATAGTTTAACCACAAAGTTCTTCAATGAGGATTCAGAAGCGAAGTTAATGGAAATATCTGAGCCCCTCACGTGAAAGCCTGGTAGAGGCCAATCGTGAGAGAGAAATTTATCCATTAAAGTGAACTTGTACCAATACGATAGGCATAAGGGAAAAAGATCCCTTGAGAGAATGGACTCTCGAGTTGTAATTCGCAATTTTTGGTAAAACTCTTCTTGAACGACTTATGTATATGAAGGCAGTATGGTATTTCTTACAAGGTTGGGATAAATGCTCCTAGGGGGCGAAGTTAAGAGAGTTTAAAGATTTAGTCAAAGAGTAAGACTGAATGTAATGGGGCTGGTGCAAGCCATAAGTGGAAACCCACTAGAGGATTTAATGATTAGATTCTAAGTCGGGACTGTTAAGCCCCATAGTGCGTTCCTCTTGGTCAGCAGAACTAAGGGAACTAGGATGATAGTGCTCAGAATCAAGGCTACCAAGTCCGAGAGGAGGGATACCCCAAACCGGTCAGTGTGGCCTGGAGTAAGGGGATTTTTGTAAAGATGTCTAGTGTGGTTTGTAGGGCCATGCATTTTATTTTAGCTTGAAGTTATTTGAGGAAATAATAACTCTGATAAGTTTTGCATTCCGGAGAGGACAAGCGTGTTATATCCGGAAACCATCTGAACCACCAGAGCGATGGATCAGGAAGTATATGGGTTTTAGCCTCGAGTGAATGGGGTATGTGACGATACCTCACCTGAAAGAGGGTCGAGTTGTCATTATTCATCAATAGGTGAGGGACTTCAGGGATTATGAACGTCTCATAGTAATTGATTTCGGTGTGTAGGAACCTAAATGATATGAGTCAATGTATGTCGTATGACTGCTGAGCGGAGAGATCGAGCTCGCTGTTGTAATTAGTGCTAAGGACTTAGTGATAGTATAAGCGTAGTGCCACTTGACTCCTTTAGAAATATTGGGGTATGGTTGCACATATTGTCGAGGAATGAAATTTGAGTATCTTGACTATGTGTTGTTACGACAATGCTCAGTAAGAATACATGGGGAGAAGTCCCTTGTTTAAGTTCGGTTGCGAAAGGGAATACGACTGAATTTTTATGCACGACAGAAGAAGAGACATTGTTAGATGCTAGGGCATCAGTGGAGCCGGTAGTCTTGTGGAGAAACACTGAAAGGCTTACCTCACCACGAAGGGATAAGTGGGACTTTGTGGGCAAGGATTTGATTTTTGGTCTATAGGATATTGAGAATACCCACAAGATTGTAGTCACGTCGTGTAGACTAGGCTGGAGTTGAAGAAAATCATGTTACGGGTGCGAAATTTGCAATGTTTTTTCAAATGTGCACGGAGAAAAGGGTGTATGGGCGCCCTAGTCAATTAGATTCCTTAGACATCCGAGATAGAGGGATGCGAAATTTTTTTGTACGACGGTGGGGAAATTAGAAAATAAGTCGTATCGATGAAATGGGTTGAACGTCATGGGAGATAGACGATGATCGAAGATTATATGTTCTGAGAGATCCAGCACACCCTATGGGATGAAAGTCCGTGGGAAACCATTCAAAGGTTATCTCTTGATATGGGAGACCTAACTGTGGTGAAGAAGTAGCGCAAGGTGCTACTTGACTGAGTGTTGTGAGTGACTTACGTGTTACTAAAATGTTGATTCTTATAAAGTATCCAACCCCAAAAAGTGCGCCAATTGCGAAGAGTGCACGGATTGTAAAGTATAATAAACCCGGAGAGAAAGGGTAATAGAGTACCACTTGAGGAAAGATGGCGTAAGTGGGAAGCGATGTTGAGGAGAGACATAGTGAGATTGTCTCCAGATACACCTCTAGTTAATAGAGCGAGATAGACTCGAAATGAGCAACCGGAATGTGGTAGTGAACCTATATTTCCAATGATGGAATGAGGAGACAGACTTATAAATTATTGATGGGTTGTGAACATCATAATTAAGCCAACATTTCGTTGGGGTAGCGAAATGGGGTGACCGGGATGGATTAGTATGTAGTTGAAAAGGGAGAGTGCACGGTGCCGCTCTACATGATTGTGAATCGGGATGAAATCCTAAAATTCCACCCTGTGAGAGATGGTCAGGAAGGAATAGAGATAAATTTTTATTTTGAGTACGTTGTGTTACCTACGACTCAATGTTAGTGAGAAAGAATGATGATACGCCCTTATGATAGTGGAATTTTGGAGAAGCCCACTAATCAATTCATAGGTTGAATGTATGCCTATAAGAGCATATTTATAGGTAGAGTGAGTGCCTATATGGACTGTACATGAGGATTAGGTTCGTGGGTACCGATTACGAACAATACATGTACTTTGAGGTGTGGTTCGAGGAGACATTTCGAACTTTTAGTCCTTAACGTGTGATATGAGGACATTCTATTGGAGTGTGACATTTTAGGGTATATGAAATGTGAAATATATGGCTCACAAATTATCTACTCATGTGCGATGAGATATATATACATATATTGGTGCTCGAGATGTGATTCCGAGACAAGTAATTAATAACTATTGGTGATCGAGGTGGAATTCCGAGCCAATAACCCCAAAAGTGTTATAGAAGGGGGGTGATTATAAAATAAGTATTGATAGTATATGTTATGTGTACGATATATATTCCTATTGATTTTTCCTACTTATGTGCGATAGTAAGTGTGCTTAATCTCTGTATTAGGGTCGATGATGTTCCGGACCAATACATGAGGGATCAATTTGGGGTCGATGATTTTCCGAACCAAATCGATGATAAATATTGGTACCGATGGAAGGTCTGAATCGACATGTGCATTACATTTACCTTGGGGTTGAGGGATTCTCGGACCAATGTAAATGATAGGATTATTGGGGCCGATGATTTTTACCGGACCAATTTTCCTTAAAGTATATATTGTGTGTGAAATATATACCTTATAATATTCTACTTATAAGTGATAGTAGACACTTAGATGTTATATAGAGATATACATCAAATGGGTAAATTAAGTAGGGAGAAACTTAATTTCAAGAATTAACGTTGGATTGGGAAAATCTATGAGAAATTAAGTAGTGAGACTTAATTATGATATATGCGGCACGGGTAACATGCGATAAGAATTTATAATGAAGCAAGGCATGTACTTGGGGCGACCGTTAGGATGTTATGATTTGGTATTGGGTATTAGAGGATGCAATTATATTTAAGGTCCTTAGCCTTAATACCCGCCTTATCCTAATTTCGAGGACGAAATTCCTTTACAAGGGGGGAAGTATGTAATACCCCGTATTTTTGAATATTTTATTTAATTAAATTGGAGAATTAAATGAGAAAATACATCTTAATTTAAATTACGTAAGAGTAGTAATTTAATGGGATTTATTAAAAATTGTAATCTTGGAATATCAATCGGGAGATGGTTACCGATTTATATTGCCTCATTATATTTACTTAGTGCGAGTGGTAAATAGTTACTTAACGAGTGTAGACCGTGTTGGGGTGAGAACGAGTAATATCTTTTAAGTGACTCAAATAATAATTTAGAGGTCACGGATGAGTCTGGAAGGGTCAAATTAGTCAAAATAGTATACCCGGGGGTACTAGTTGAGTCCCGGGGTAATTTTGGACTAAACCGAGACCATTCGGGGGCGTTTTGGTCTTTTAACATGAGAGGGTATGGAGACCTACGAAATTAAGAGCTTTATATTATCAAGGAAAAAGGAAGAATTAGGAAGGATTCAAAGGAGGTTTTCACTATCAACTTGTTGAGGAAGAAGGATTGAAGGATGAAGATCATCAATCATCAACAACAACCACGAAATCAGACCCTACTAATCATAAGGCAAGTTGTTTATTGCAAAAATTATAAAGTTATAATACCCATGTGTAGGGTTTTTGAATAGTTTTGTTTAAATCGTTATATTGATTGGAGAAAGATGATATTTATACATGTTGGGATAGGAATCGCATGTAGAATGATTTACCTTATGTAGAGGATTAAGATTCAGATTAGACTTGATGATTTTTCGGATTAAAATCTGGATTTTGAATGATAATATGGGAAGAACACAATAACTAGGGTTTCAAGAAATTTTGGGTTTAATCCACTATTTCTTTAAAGGAATTGGAGTTTGTGATGTATTCGTCACGTTAGAAATTCTCCTAGTATACGTGAAAACATATTAGGATCATTGGGTCGAAGTTTGGTGGACTATAATGGAGACGGGAGATTTGTTAATGGAGGAAAATATTAACAAAGAAGACAAACTGCGTTTGTCCCTGTTCGATCGATCTCTAATTATCGATTGATCGACTATGTCGATCGATCGAACCCAGCAGTCGATCGATCGACGCAAGCTGTTTCCCGAATTTTTTTGTGTTTAATTCTTCGTTGATTTTCGGGAATGAATGAGTATCCTAGGATTTTCATTATACTTATATGGGAGTGAGAATAAGACCAGTAGGTATACTATTGAGGTCCGATAAGGCCATTGGGTGTAGGGCTTGGATTACGGACCGACGAGAATAATCCGATTTAGTAGAGTATCGGGGACTTCAAAAATTGAGTTACGAGACGAAGTAAATTCAATTAAAGTAATAGACCGGTAGGGTAAGAAATAACTACTGAAATTATTTGTAAAGGGTAACTAGGACCCTTAGAGTTGTGTGAATACTCAAATAAATGCGATTGATGAGATAAATCGTAAAGCGAATATTGTACGGTAGATATATGAGATTAAAATATTACGTACGTATATAATTAATAGGTCGGGCGTGTACCTACTGAATTATGTGATCTTTTAGGTCGAGAGATTTACACCTAAATTAATTATGTTAGGGTCGATGAGACATTCTGAACTAACATAAAGTTATTATATCTTTGGGGTCGATGAGAAATGCCGAACCAAACCTTGAACTGGTGTCGCGATGAAAGAGTCCTGAACCAGAATATGTGTATATATATATTTTTAAAAATAGTTGGGGTCGATGGATAACTCCGAACCAACTCTCACTTGGGGTCGATGTATCATTCCGAACAAAGAATCATTTACGTGTGTATATAAATAATTGGGATCGATGTATCATTCCGAACCAATTCTTACTTGGGGTCGATGAATCATTCCGAACCAAGAGCCCTTTATGTGTATAAAAAGGGTAAAATAGTAATGACTGATATTTAGTATATATTGTGTGTGAAATATATATACTTGATGATATTCTACTTTTGTGTATTAGTAGATTGATATATATTATGTATTTAAAGATACATACTGAATTGGTAAGTTAAGTAGTGAAACTTAATTACGAAATACACCTTTAGATAGAGAAAATCTATTTAGTAATTCAAGTAGCGAAACTTAATTACACAAGTGGGAAGTCAACAATTGTGAAAATTATAGTAATTTTAGTAGTGAAACTAAATGAGAAGTCTTGAAAAATAACATGGATGAAATGTTACTTGAGAATTAATTAACATATGCGAGATGTTAGTGAAACGGTTGTACTGTATGGGCAGTACTGGAACTTGGGTACAGATAAGTTCAGTTGACTACTTTGGTTTTATTTAGCTTGGGAGGTATGGCTAGATAAACTAAGTGTAGAACGTTAGGTGTGCACAAAAGATGAGGGGTGAGTTAACTCAAGAGAGTGTACGAGAACCTAACATGTGTAATCAATAACCGCATTTTATATTGTGATAAACGCTTGTTAAATATTTTCAAAACGTTTTGAGTACTAACTCTTGCTATAAAATATTTTCAAAACCTTGTAGGTGTCCAGCCACAGGGACGCCATGGATGATGATTCCATTCCAGGGACTCGGAGCTGTAGCACAGTGGATGCTTATAGGATTTTGACTAGATGATATCTCTCATTCAGATCTAGTACAGGATCTCACACTATTCTATGTATGGACTTGTTGTCCGGTATTAGTCTCAGATGTTAGTTTCAGACTAGTGGTTATCCTATTGTTGTTTGGGATTTTAGCCGATGGTTTATTCGGTAATACTTTTGTTTTGTTGTACTTTTACTTTGTTGTTTGAATTATAGTACATGATTATTTGTACTTTATTCCACATGGTTGATTTATTTGTTTTAAGAAAGATAAAATTTGGCATCGGTCTAATTTTACTTAGGGGATTAGTAATTAAAAAGTTTTTCGACAGTGATGCTAAGAATGAACCATTTGAGAAACCTGTTTTAATTTAATAAAGGCCTGATCACCCGATGTTTAATTAGGCGGGGTGTCACAAAAGCATTGGTCGGTGGTATGACTAGTGGTTTGGTGAAAGGCACAATGGGCATCTGCCTTGAAGTTTCTTGCGAGTGGATTTGGTAATGGACGGGGGTCTAAGGGTTTGATAAGGTTTCTTCTTATTAAGGCTTGATATAATTTGGAGAGGGGAGCATGAAGTTCGGTGTATTCCTTTTGGGCGGGACATGGCGAATTTTTGTTTCTTACAAAGTGGTTGGTTGAGAGATGTTGTTGATGGTTGAGACCGCAGCACTGGCAGGTTTATCATATTTTCTGGGGGTGAACTGCCCGGACACTTTCTTTGGTTCAACCTCTGTTCTAGCAAGACCTTCCTCTATTTCTACTCCTGTTTCTCTGAGATCTGAGAAATCGAGATAGTATTGTCCTCCCATTGTTGCTCGAACATGGGGTAAGAAGTTCTTCTTTACTATGTTGACTTGTTCTTCCTCGAATGGCCGATTAGTTATAGTGGCTTCCTTTTCCCTCCATCAGGCTATGAAGTTACTGACTAATTCCACAGAGTTCTTTTTGAGCATATCTAAATCACCGCGGGTGACCTCAAGCTCTTTGTTGTATTTTTACTGTGACATGAATTCTCTGGCTACATCTTCCCAGCTACGGATTCTGGACTCCTCGAGAGACAAAAATCGTTAGAGGGCTCTATCCTTTAAACTTTGCTAAAATAATTGGTCCATCACTTCTTCAGAAGTCCCTAGGAGAGTCATAGAACGGTGATAATTATGAAGATGAACAATATGAGGTCCACTTCATCTAAATTTCTCGATATTTGGCATCTTGAACTTCTCGGGTAACCTCGCCTTAGGATAAGGAGACATGTGGGTGTAGACCATGTAATTTCCAGAGATTCTGACTTGGTCGAACTTCTTAGTTAACATCTTGAGATCTTTTTTTACCTTGTTCAACTCTTCCTCTTTTGGATCAATGATCATAGGTAAGTTAGCCCCCATGCTAGGCAAGGTTTGACAAAGGAAGCTAGGCAGGCTGCGATCCATTAACATGAGGGGCTCGTGGAGCATGTTGATACTCTTCGAGACCCATATAGGCTCGGGTGGGACCATAGCACTAGGTGATAGGGCCTCGGGATCTTGAGGAACAGGAATCTGGTTTCGTTGCATATCTCATACCTCGGTATGGAGGTTGTCAATCTTGGACACGAGCTGAGCTAAGACTACCTTCAGATCTGGCTGCGCAACTGGTACTTGATCTGTGTTCTCCATGGAAAGGGGATGGATACCAAACTCAGAAGAAGTATCAGGGTAAGGGACGGAACTCCGGGGTGAATTGACTGAAGACTGAAGCCAATAAGGATCCAGGCCATGGGCATGAGATCGACTTGAGAAGGCGAAAAATAGGATTTATTTTTGGAGAAAAAAAATGAAAAAAAAATTGATATTTTTTTTCTCTTTTTTTTTAGATTAAAAGACAAAATGTTTTTGGATTTTTGATAAAGAGAAGAGAAATGTTTTTGTATTTTTTGATAAAGAAAGGAGAAGTGTTTTTGGATTTTTTGATAAAGAAGGGAGAAATGTTTTTGGGAGACGGGTCTCAGCATGATTATTATTATGTTCTCACTTGTATTAAATTCCCCTAAATGCAAAATGAAATGATAGATGGGACCCGAGCCTGAAAAAGTTGGGTTTGTAACATGTACAAATCTATGGCTGAACTTGTAACCAGGCTCACGGGCACCGTCTCGTTTTAAAAATGCGCAAAAAATTTGGGTGGCAGGCTGACCCGAAATTTTGACATAGTTTCGGGTTGAAACCGGCAATATAGCATGTGTGTCCTAGGCTTGACACCTATATGCGGGTATGTAGTTGGTTAGGTGAATTGAAAAGGGTTCCCCCTTTCACGTGGCTTCCATGATATACGTCTTGATTTTGAGGGCAATCGGTACGTGTGGACAAGCCATTTGATATACCTGAGTGTACATGAATTGCCTCACTATATACCTTGTGGGGACGGTACGTGTGAGAGCAAATTCGATATACTCGGCATACGTGAATGAGCTCCCTACGATATACCTCCCGTCATGACTTCGGTCAAGCAGTTCGATGCGGGGTGAACCGTTCGATGTACGTCGAAGGTACTTGGCCAATGGAAAGTGAGAGTCATATCGCTTAGGCTAACTGTGCACTACTGGACCAGCGCCCATCACGAAGTGACCCTCCAGTTATCGGACAAATTTTGATCAATCACAATGCTCTTTGGTGATTTCGTGTGAATCATGCATGATTCTCTTATTAGTATCTTATGATGAGAGTATATTTCTTGATCATGCCCAACAGGGAGCAAAGTACAAGTAGCAATGGTATACCAAGTATGGATGGGTGATGCGTGCAATATGTGGACATATGTGATCCTAGGTGCACGTGGTGTGAAGTGTACATAGAGAATCTTCTACAAGTGTGTGAATAGAAGCATAAGCAAGAGGTACACATGAATAGTAAAGGGGAACATGCAAAATAGGGGAAAATATAAATAAATATAACAGACATGTAAATAGAGTCTATCCCTCAAAATAAATATTCCCTAGTGGAGTCGCCACTGTGGCCATCCCCATGATTCTCGCGGCGGGAGGGACGGATAAGAGCGGGCGCCTTCAACGTCAAGAGGATGTTGGTCCCGCGCATCCCTCTCGGGAACGCTTCGGTCGACGTCGGTGATGAGGTGAAAAATGTAGAGAGATGGAGTCGCCAATCTATTTTACTCAAAACAGACAAAAGAAAAATGGATCCATCCCGAAGGAAAACATCCAAAGGCATACTAATACATACAAAACCAAAATGATTCGAAAAGGATCCGGAGGCTAAGTTACGAAATGGGAAGGTGTTAGGCACCCATTCCGCCCTTACGGTCTCTCATGGGTTATTGTTATTTTCCTTTATTTTCGCGTGATATGTGTGCACGTGTATATGTAGTGGGGATAGGAATCATCGACTTGTATTGTGGAAGAGATAAAGCGAGTCATCCGTAGGAACGTTCCTCAAGGTAATATTAGAAAAATAGGATTTACGCGATTATCCTAGCATTGATTGTTATAACAGAACGATAACACTATGGAATAATACGCCACTAAGCACAAATATATGCATAAGTAAATATATAGAATCTAATAGAGTTAATTTTAAAGAATGTAGAAAAATAGAAAATGAGATAAAAGTAGGAATAGGACTCGAGTCTCGGGTTTTACCCTGAGACGCCTACGTAGCGTATAGAGGAATTAAAGTCCACGTAGTTCGTATGCAATACTAAGGGTGGGGTTTATCCCATAAATCCAACCGGGGACTTCTCTTATGTGTGTGTGTGTGTGTGTGTGTGTGTGTGTGTGTGAGATAAAGTGTTTTAGTTGTGAGAAAAGTGTGAGAATTCTCGTTTGGAATTTATGAGCAAACCCTATTTTTCTTGTTTTTTGGGGTTTTATTTATATGAAAATAAGATATGTGAAATAATTATATATAAAAATTATATTAGGATATGTGAGATAAGAGAATAAAAAGTTCTAAGTAATAAAACAAATTAATGCGAATTTAGGGGAATTTAAAGAGAGAGTTGAGAAAGTTGGACCTTCTTGAAGATCTTGAGCTTGATCTTGGATGTTGGAGAGAAGCCCTTGCACTTGGGTGATTATGGAGGGTAGTTAATTCACCAAGTTTGATGAAAAATATGATGAAAGGTGAAGGTTGGAAAGGGATTTGGATGTGGAAATCACGTTGGCTTCGAGAGGGGTTTTCTGAGCTCATTGAGAGTGATGGATTTCAGATCTTGTTCACCTTTTGGAAGGGGGTTAGGCCCTAATTTTTATAGGCCCGGGTCATTGCCGATCGGTATAGGGCTAGTCCTGCCAATCGGCAGGTGAGTTTAGGCACACTGCCGATACGCGGGGTTTGGAACCTGCCGTTTGGCAGTCTCTTTCAGGTTCCTTTGGAAAATTGGTCATAGAATACAAACCGTTGATCCGAATCGTGCATGGGGTGAACCATTGGAAAGGTACTTCAGATACCTTTGAAAGTAATGGGGACTTCTCCCGGGTTCGAGAGTTAACTTTGGGTCAAATGTGGCTCGGCAGCGTTTGTCGGTCCTTTAAACGTGGAATCGTCGGACGCAAACGGATCGATCGTCCGCATGGTAAGTCAGAATCGCGCACGGGGTAGACCGTTGGAAATTTTAGGAGATGTACTTAGACATTCCAAGAGCTTGACTCGATTTGGGGAGTTAAATTTGGTCAATCGGGGCCTGAAAGCAATCGGTGACCTTTCGGAGTAAAACGGATTGTTCATCCGCACCGTAAGTCAGAATCAGGCCAGGAGACGACCGTTGGAAAGGGGTTTCATCACCCTTCAAAGATTCATTCAGTCTTGGTTGAGTTGAAGAGTTGAATTTGGTCATATGGAGCCTAGGAGCGTCCGATGACCTCTTGATCAAGTTTCGGGGGAAAACGGGTCGTTCGTCCACACCGTAAGTTAGAATCACGCACGGGATCGACCATTGGAAATGGGTTTCAGGGCCCTTCAAAGATTCATTCAGGCTCAGTAGAGCTGAAGAGTTTGACTTTTGGTCAAACGAAGCTTGGGAGTGCCCGCTGGCCTTTAGGTCAGTATCCGAGGTATGACTTAGGTTTGTAGCAATGAGGGGAGGTGCTAGGGAACCTACGGAGATGTTAGGGGGTGTTAGAATGGGGTCTCTACAATAGGAACATGTAAGAATCTATATTTCATAGGAAAGGTCACTCACCTTGGATTTGGTGCTAAGATAAATACCAAACTACTTCCTTGGTATGGTAGTATAAGTTGTTTCCCCACCTAACAAGTCAATGTTATTAGTATTTGAATACACCGATTAACATCAAACCCAGTAATACATCACACCATTTGGTCAATCATAAATAACTAAGGAGGAATTAAATATGATACTTCACATTTCTATAACACCCAATTAATTAGGGCTCTAATACAATTTACGTAATTAAATTACAAAATTCGCTAGACAAAGTTATGCCCATTTATTAAAACCTTTTCCAAATCGTTTCTCAAGAAAAATAGCAACACAACTTCAACTTCCTGGAATTTTCATAATTTTCATGCATCATAACTTTGCATGATATTCCATCAAATATAAGTAAACACATTGAATAATACAAAACTAATGTGTCATAGTTTTTAGGTCTCATTTTCTATATCGAGCAAACATCAAACACCTGGTATGCATTCTTGCTCCTTTAGGGCAGATTTTAAATTAAAACTTCAAACTATCACCAAAAGTCCATTACTTGGTATTTTTACACAATTTTTGGATATGTTATACATGTATGCGTCTATTTTACTCTCCAATTAGAATCACTCAATTCCAATAAGTATTCCATGATTTATACTATTTTTAGCACAACTAGGTCGAAAAATAACATTAAAGCATAACTTCACAATTTTAAGCATACATAACCTTCACCTTGGGTATCAATCATGGAAACATATAATAAACATGTTTCAACATATATACACATCAAAAACCTGAATTTCCTAAATTAAAAAGCATCACGGGGAGGGAATTTAAATCATGTTAACATTAAAATTAACATTTATGATCCTAATACACGTTCTTACACATGTAATTAAACCATCCTTGTTCCAACACAATTTAGCAATATGGGTATCATTAAAATATTTATCCAAATAAAAAATAAAAATATGCCAAATGTAGAACTCATCCATGTGTCCAACTTTAATAAAGAAGTAATTACCTTATGATGATTCCTCGATTTATAGAAATTTTCCAAAGATTTCTTTCTTAACTTTCTTCTCTTTCTCTCTCTTTATTCATGGCTGAATTGGCTGAACAAGGGGGCTGTTTTAAGAGATTTAATTCGTCCAAACCATAACCTACACTCTAACCAATAAAAAAAATACCACATGTTGTGCTAATAAGACAATTATCACTTAAGGGCTGGACGTATTTGCCCCTGTTTCATACTTTCGGTATAACTTCTTGTTCGAACCTCCGTTTAATACACTGTTTGTTGTGTAACAAACCTAATTCATATATATACAACTTTCATATTTTGATTCTTCCCAAAATCATAAACTAGTACACCTAATTTGGGGTTCGAACAGGAAAGTGGCAATTTACCGAAAATCTCAAAATTTTCACATTTGGCGACCAAACATTGTCAATTTCGCATCAACACCCTAATTTAATTTTATAAACATAATCATGCATTAGAAACATATTTTTTTATTCATTTAACCACATAACTAGTCTTATGCTCTAAACATGTTATCCCCGATCATACGCTAGATTAGCATCTAATATAAACCACATATATATCACATGAGCATGCATCCCCTAAACATGATCATTAACATATTTAAAACACATAACCAATTTATACCTAATAACTTATACTTAATCTTGTAATTTACCTTCCTAATCATGCTTTAGGGCTTTACAATTCTACCCCTCTTATGAAAATTTCGTCCTTGAAATTTAACACATAAGAAACTTACCAAACCGATGAGGATATTGCTTCTTCATGTTATTATCTCCTTCCCAGGTGGCATACTCCACATTCTCACTTCTCCACATCACCTTAAGTAGTGAAATGGTTTTATTACATAACACTTTCTCCTTTCGATCTACAATAGTAATGGGTTCCTCCACCTAGGTTAAGTCATCTTGAAGCTCTATCGGTTGTGAAATAAACGCATGTGAAGGATCGTCCATATACTTTCGTAACATGGATATATGAAAAACATCGTGTATCCGAGACAATTTTGGTGGTAATGCTAACTTATAAGCTACATCTCCAACCCGTTTCACTATCTCTTAAGGGCCAATGTACCTGGGTCTTGACTTTCCCTTTTTCCCAAATATCATAACACCTTTCCAAGGAGAAACATGTAGTAATATTCGATCACCTTCCTCAAATTTCAATTCTTTCCTTCGGTTATCTGCATAACTTTTCTGTCTACTTTGCGCCACTTTCAAGTGATTATGAATAAGATTTATCTTTTCAGAAGTCTGCTACACAATTTCAGGCCCAAGTAGTTTTCGTTCTCCTACTTTAGTCCAACACACTGGAGTTCTGCATTTTCTCCTATACAAAGATTTATAAGGAGACATCTCAATAATCGAATGATAATTATTATTATAAGCAAACTCTATTCGTGGAAAGTGTTCATCCCAACTTCCCTTGCACTCCAATACACAAATTCGTAACATGTCTTCAAGTGTTTGGATCATTTTTTCTGATTGCCCATCAGTCTGAGGATGAAAAGTTGTACTAAATTTCAATTTAGTCCCCAAATCTTGTTGTAAACTAGGCCAAAAGTGAGAAGTAAACTTAGGATCTCGATCAGAAATAATAGAAACAGGTGCAACATGAAATCTGATAATCTCATCCACATATATGTTTGCATATCTATCCATGGAGTAAATAACTTTAACAGTAAGAAAATGTGCAGACTTAGTCAAACTATCAATGATAACCTAAATAGAATCAAACCCTGTGATGATTTTGGAAAACCTATAACAAAATTTGTAGTAACAGGCTCCCATTTCCACTCAAAAATAGGTAAGGGTTGTAGAAAACCACACGGATTCTAATGCTCCTCCTTCACTTGTTGGAAAACTATACATCTAGCAATAAAATCTCCAATGTCGTGTTTCATTCCCGGCCACCAATAACATTGTTTCAAATCTCTATATAGTTTTGTGCTCCCTGGATGCATAACATATGAAGAACATTAGGGTTCCTCTAAAATGGTTCTTCTTAAATTAGGCACGTTAGGTACACACAATCGGTTACCATACATAACAATGTCATCATCATGAATAGAAAATTCATCTACTTTACCCTTTTTCATATTATCTCTAACTTTCTCCAATTTTGTATCTCCTTCTTGTGCTTGTTTTATCCGGTCTATCAACATGGGTCTACCATTTAAATATGCTACTATTCCGTAAGACTCATTCAAAGTTAACTCCACCCCCATTAAAGCTAACTCTCTCAGTAGGTCAACTCGAATATAATAAATACAAGATACTATGGCTCGATATTTTCTACTCAAAGTAATGGCAACAATATTAGCTTTACACCGATGGTGATGTATCGTGCAATCATAATATTTTATAAGTTCCATCCACCTTATTTGCCTCATGTTCAAGTCTTTTTGAGTAAACAAGTATTTTAAGCTTTGATGGTCAGTAAAAATTTCACAACTAACACCATATAAGTAATGTCTCCAGATCTTTAATGCAAAAACTACTGCAGGCAACTCAAGATCATGTATAGGGTAGTTGTGTTCATGTATCTTTAACTATCGAGAAGAAAAAGCAATTGCATGTCCATGCTGCATTAATACATAAACAAGTCCCTAATACGACACACCATTATAAATGACTAAACCATCCGTACCTATTGGGATAGTCAATCTTGGAGCTGATGTCAACTTAACCTTTAAATTTTCAAAGCTTTTATCGTAAATACCACTCCAGACAAACTTGTTCTCCTTTCTAGTAAGCTTAGTCAAAGGAATTGCAATAGAAGAAAACCCTGGTATAAACCTCCTGTAATACCCCGCCAATCCCAAAAAGCTACGTACCTCAGTCACACTAGTTTGTATTTCCCAATTCATTACTGCTTCTACCTTCTTGGGATCAACACAAATACCATTAGCAGAAATAACATGCCCCAAAAATACTACTCTGTCTAGACAAAATTCACATTTAGAAAACTTAGCATACAACTTCTTCTCTCGCAAGGTTTGTAAAATAATATGCAGGTGGTGCTCATGATCATCCCTACTATGAGAATATATTAAAATATCATCAATGAAGACAATAATAAAAGAATCCACCTATGGGTGAAATATACAGTTCATTAAATCCATGAATACAACCGGTGCCAAATGGCATGACAAGAAATTCATAATGTCCATACCTGGAACGAAAGGCAGTTTTAGAAATGTCACAGTCTCTTACTTTCAATTCATGATATCCGAATCTGAGATTGATCTTGGAAAATACTTTGGCTCCTTGCAACTGATCGAACAAGTCATCAATGCAGGAAAGTGGGCATTTGTTACGGATATTCACCTTATTCAATTGACGATAATCGATGCACAGTCTCATGGTTCCATCTTTCTTTTTCACAAACAATACTGGGGCTCCCCATGGTGGTACATTAGGCCTTATAAAACCACGATCTAACAAATCTTGCAGCTGTATCTTTAGCTCTTTTAATTCTGCAGGTGCCATATGATATGGTGCAATAAATATTGGTGTAGATAGTGAGAAATACGACAGTTACGATGATTTAGTCGGGATGTGAGTGTGAGTCGCGTCGGAACTTAAAACGTATGAAATAAATTATGAATTATTTATGGGTCATCCAAATGGTAATTTTGAGTGCGCCAGTGTGTTAGGAAGGTTCTAAATAGTCAGAAAAGTGTACTCAGGGATTTGGATTGGGTCCCGGGGCAATTTTAGCCCAAACTGACACCCCGGAGGTGTATTTTGGTCTTATGAATTTTTAAAGAAAAGGGACCAACGAATTTACCCTGTTTATATCAATATATGTGATGAGTGAGTTAGGTTTAGAAGTTATAAAATCAATGGTGAGGAGAGGAGAGGCTATTTGAGAGGAAGAAAATAGGGTTTGGAGGTGTAGCACGTTGATCCATCCAAAAGTGTTGTCGGAATCGAAATCAAAATGAGGAGAGATCAACTTCATCATCAACAAACGAATTCAGATCATCAATTATAAAGAGGCAAGTGTTTATTGAATTTTTTTTTGAAGTTATAATGTCCATATTTGATGATTTTAAATAAAGTTCTTGAAAAATTGATGAATTAAACACATGATCTTGGGTAGGATTACATGTAGATTGCTCTATGTATGTAGAGGATACGGAATTAGGTGATATGTGATGATTTAGATGGGAAAATCTGAGTTTTATGTTGAGTATGAATGAAGAACATGAAAAATTAGGGGTTTTGATGAATAAATGATTTGATCCGTTCTTGAGTAGAATTCATAGTGTTTTAATGTTAAATTCACGTTAGAAATCATCCTAGTACATGTATATGATGTTGGAAAAGTTTAGTTGTAAATTTGGTGAATAAGCATGATGGTGGTGTTGAATAAAAATGGTGAAAAATGCAAGAAAATGAACAAGATGAATTGCTACTCTTCGAATCGATTCGGACCTAGGACAAATCGATTCGGTTTGCCCAGATCTATATTATTTCCCTTATTAAGCCCTTAAAACGTGATTTATATATGGGGAAACTTTTTGGACATCCTTATAATGTAAATATTGGATAAAAGTAGGACAATGATAGGGTTGTGACTTAGTCATAATGAGAGAATTAAGGCAAGGATTAATTGGGATAAAATCGAAAGGTAATTTATTCGTGAGCACGAGGATGAGTTACGAGGATTTCAAATCGATGTATTATATAGACCAGTAGAATATGAGTGAATTAACTACTGAATTAACATAAGGGGGTAACTAGGGCCCTTCGAATTGAGAATAATACTCAAGAGTTCACGATAGAGGGTTAAAATCGTAAATTGATAAGTACAGTAAGTATTCGAGATATATATACTACGTACGAATGATAATTATAGGTTGAGTCTACACCTATATGGAGTATATTATAAGTTGAGGAAGTATCTATACATGTTATATTATGGGAGGGGTGTATACCTATACGTATGATAATTATAGGTTGTGTGTATACTTATACAGATTATATTTTTAGGTTGTGTTTATGACTATATGCGACAGATGGATAGGTTGTGTGTATGACTATTATTTTCTTTCTTATGCTTGTGAACATACCTACGCTGCCTGTTATCTGTAGATTTCCTCACATAGAGGGATCCCATCTTGACGATTCCAGTGAGGTCTGGATTTGTGCCTCAGAACATGGAACTTAGGGCACCATACTATGTCTGTGTATTAGTGTGGTTGGTGTGTCATTTGGGTATGTTAGGTATGTGTGTAGCCCAAAGGCTTATAACCATGTTCGCCTCCATTGTGTGTTGATTTATTTTGGGTTCGAGGAGACATACCGAACCAATAGTCCTTGATTGAGTGCGAGAGTTACATAGACTTAATAGTAAAGTATAAAGACTCGCACCGCAGTTCTTAGTCTGCGGATGCTGAAGTTATGTATATAGAGTTTGTGGCATATCTATATATACATTTGTATTTTCCTACTTCCATGTGAAACTAGTAACTATAGATAACGTATATCTAAATGTGATGTAATTAAGAGATATTCTTCCTAGTGTGTGAAGGTAATAAAGTTAGATAGCGTATGTCTATAAGATGATTTAAATAGAGTAACTTAATGAAATGGTTTAACGATAACATAGGTGAGATGTTAATTGTGGTTCATAATAACATATGAGACATGTTAATTATTAGTGTACAATAACGTACTGTTTGGGCGATACATGGGAAGTTAAAGAGATATTTAACTAAGGAATTAATGAGTAAATATTGGAAGAATGTGGCGTACTGTATGGGCGGTAATGGAGAGCTGAACATGTTAATAGTCAGATGGTTATTGATGAGACCTAGTTGGGTTGGGTAGCATAGCTAGATAGATGACATCAGGCATGCACATTAATTGAGAGGTGAGGAACTCAAGGGAGTGTATGCTGAACTAATATGTGTAATCAATAACTGATTTTAAAATGTCATAAATACTTGCTAAATTTTTTCAAAATATTTTGGGCTTTGACCCATCTTGCAAAATATTTTCAAAACCTTTTAGGTGTCCAGCCACAGGGACGCCAAGATTAATATCTGCTTCAAGGATGCGTACCTATGGTACTTGTGGATGCTTATAGGATTTGGACTAGACGCTTAAGTTGCTTCATTCCTACAGTAGGATTCAGGTTCAGTTATTCCATTTGGGAATGTTGTCCTTCAACTATTTCTTTTATTCAGTTTATCAGACTTTGTATTTGTAGACTTAGTTTATTTTAGTATATTTTTAGTTGGACTTTTGTATTGGCAACCGATGGTTTATTCGGTATTATCTTATTCAGTATTTATCTTGTGATGGATTTATATTACAACTGCATGGATGGTTTGGCAATTATTTTTATTATCCACATGTTGTTATTTAATGAAAGATAAAATTTGGCATCGGTTTATTAAAAACGTAAGTGGTTAGTAATTTAAAAAAAATAGAAAGTTATGCTAAGAATGATCGAGATGAGATTCCTATTTTATTTTTACGAAGGATTGATCTCCTCGTCTTTAAATAGACAGGGTATCACACGTTTTTTTCCCCTGAAATTTGGCCTGAGTTGATTGCTTGGTTTGTTGTATATGTTTTATCACTCTTGATGCATGGTTAGGATAAAAAGATAAAATATGTTCAAAATTAACTTCCGAGTTTATAAATTGGTGATGTAATTTTTGTTTGGAAACACCATGTGATTATTTGCACTTTACAAAGGAATCAAAGCTTTTAGTTGCTTCTTTACCCTTTTAAAAATGGGTATCAGAGCGGGTAACACTTAGTCATTGTGTAGATACTTGTGTGTATCTTTTTAGGTGGTTGTTTTCTTTTATCTCTTATGCTTTTGTCTCGATGGATTGCCTTAATAGTAACGTCGTTTATAGTTGAGATGAGTTTGATAAGCTTCTTGATCGTACTGAATACGTAGATCTTTTGAATTTAAAGTTTGCAAAAGAATTGAAATTCTTGAAGAAGAAAATTCTCATTTTAAAAATGTTATTGAATATTTGCAAATGTTTCAAACTCAAAGAGATACCATTCATGAGAATTTTGTTGCCTTGTATGATGACTTTAAATCTTTAAAATTTTCCAAGGAAGAGAGTGAGAATAGAGTCCTTATTTTGGAGAAAGAATTAGATGACGTTAAAAATTCTAGTGTTTGTGTTTATGCCAATGAGGATAAAAATAATTCGATTGATGATTATAAGGCATGTGAGAAGACTCTTAGGGATAAGTCTGTTTTCATTAAGGGGGAGCAAGATAATAGATTAGTCGTGAATATTGTATATTTCCTCCCGTTACTTATGCATACACGCACATTTGTGATCGTTATTTCATGTATTAATCCATTTATACTATATAACCCATGGTTACAACATATATATGTTTTAAAGGGTTTGTTTGAGCTTTTGTAGGTATTGAAATGCTAAACAGTGCAAGTGTGCGCTTTCCAGGGAAGTTACAGCGCATTACACATCTTCTAGGGAAATTTAGACATTACTGCATTCGAGTTTCATGCATGAACTCTTCATGGAAGTTTTATCTTTTCGAGTCAACTTTGTGAAGCTTACGATGTCAATCGGATCCCAAATGACCAAGTTATTATCAATTCACTCCAAGGCCCCTTATGTGAAATAAAAAGGAAAGATGGGTCCAAGAAAACAGAGGACCGGTCGACTGGCCCTTGGCCACTGGTCGACCGAGGATTGGAATTTTGCCTTTGGTTTAAAGGAGTAATTTTTTTCCCAATACCCAGTCGACAGGATCTTTGGGGCGCGGTCGATCGGCACCCTCAGTCCTTGAATATTTTTGTTAAGTGTTTTGGTTTTAAAACTTCTTATCTGGTGTTTTTTCCCCCACTTACTCTATATAGTAAGTGGTTTATAGCTAGAAGGGTTCATTCATTCTTGCAAGAAAAGGGGAAGAAAGAAATTAGATATTTTTTGTGTTCTCTCTTCTCTCTCCTAGGTCTTGTGTTATTTCCTTCTCATCTACTTCATTTAATGTAGGTCAAATTCCATTTTACTTGTACCTCGTTGACTAATGGCACTGTTTGGTAATTAATATAGTGGTTTTATCTTAAATGCCCTCTTTTGCAATGGTTTGTTCCCTTTTTATTGACTCCATGTTATATTTGTGTATAGTTGGTGCTATGAGTAGCTAATTTCCCTAGGTTGGCTGCATAAACCCACCTATTGGATGGTTCATCTTCTTAACTAGTTCAATGTTTGAATCAAATAAATGGGTGTATGTGTTGATATTGTAGTCTCATAGGATTTTGACCCCTTTTATCATGTAAGGGTGGTATTTAATACTTAACTCCAACATCAATGCATTTGTTCGATAATATGTTGAAACCTTTATCTTATGTCGTTGTGGTGACATCCTTTATGCAGGATTGTTGAGAACGACATCTTATTCCCATTTGATTGTGATTCAATCGAAAGCACCGTATCGGTTGTCATCATCCGAGGTGGGGCAATCCGTCTTAACCTTTTTTTGAGAATCATTTCGTAATTCGTTCTATAAATCTTGCTTGCTTTTATTAGCCTTTAGTTAAGTGTTCCAACAATTGTGGTTCTCTTTGTCCGATATAACAATATAAACTCAAATCATCTTTTCTTTTATCTTTTATTCTTGTTTATCGACATTTACCTAGAAGAATATCTTCGGCACTTCCTATAATTCCCAGTCGAAATCGACTCCGGTCTTACCGGGTTTTTACTACTTTCGCGATTAGCGTGCACTTGCGCTATACAATATTTTAAGCAAGTCAAGTTTTTGGCACCGTTGCCAGGGAATTATTAGTATCGATTATATTAATTTAGTTCTTTGTTGATAAACCCTTTGCATCTAATTGTTTGAGATGGTTTTGTTTTGAACGACAGATTCTCTATCCTAATGAGCAACAACTCGAACCCAAGGTTTGGTGGGCCATACCTACCACTATTTTCAATTGAAGGTTCAAACACTCCATTCAATAACTCTGGGACTTCATCTCAGCATCGTTACACGCTTAATAAGGTGCCTTCCTAGATAGATTTTTTATCTGTATCATAATTACCTAGTGCACCCCCTTTGGTGCAATCCTTCGATCCTCATATGGAATATAATCATGCACCCCCACGTGGTTTTATTCCCGTGCGTCAGTTATTTGGTGATTTCCTCTGCCCAAAGCCAGTCTCTTCACCAGAAGGTATTACGTTCCCTTTCAACCACGAGGCCTTTCACTTTCAAAAAGGCATTATCAACTTTCGCCTACCTTCCACGGGATGGAAAATGAAAACCCTTACCAAAACATTAGAGATTTTGAAGAGGTGTGCAACACATTCTCTGGCCAAAAGTTCATACCCGAGATTGTACGGCATAAGCTATTTTCTTTTTCCGTTAAAGGTAAAGCGAAAGATTAGTAGGTCACACTTACCGCCAACTCTATTAGTAATTGGAAACAATTTCAAGACCCATTCTTGAAGGAATTCTTTCCCACACACAAGACAAATGCACTCATGAAACAAATATAAAATTTTCAATAATACGACCATGAGACGTTTGACAAGTGTTGGGAACATTTTAAATCTTTGAAGCGGTCTTGCCCGCACCACAATTTTTATCAAATGTGAATAATCTCCATTTTTCATGGGGGTCTAAACCCCTTGACCAAACAGTTAGTTGAAACAATGTGCCAGGGTATCCTTCTAGAGTTGAGTGGCGAGGAAGTTGAGGCCCATTTCAAGTTTGTCTCAAAGACAACTTGGGGATGGGATACGTCGAACCAATATAACCGCACTAGTCGCGATAAAACCACCCCCAATGACAAACCAACTGTGTGTCTATCTTACAGGAAAATCAGGATACACAGACCAAATACAACATGTTGTGTCATAGGATTGATTCATTGCAACTCACACAATAATCTTCACCTATGGAAGCCATCCAAAAGGTTTTCATTGTGGAGGAGGTTGTGTGCGTCATTTGTGACAACATTCGCCACACAACGAGAGAGTGTCCCTCACTTCCTAGAATTAAGAGCTAGTTCCACAATCAAGCAAACGCTATAGGGGACTACATAAAGAAATATTCCAATGCCCCTTTCGATCCTAACAACCCTCCTTACAATCCAAGTTGGAGGACTACACTTCCTCTCATGAGTTGAAGGACCACAATTCCCAAACTCCCCCAACTCCAGGTTTTCCAGGCTAGTGTTCATCCGTGTCCCCACAATTCGAACAATAACCCCCCCCCCCATATCAATCACCACAACATCCTCCCGCGGGACCTCCCACTTCATATTTGCCTCCGCAAAGAAGGCACAACGAGGAGCAATTTTCCACTGTTCAAAAAGTTTCCCAACTTGAACAGTATATCTCTCAAATGGCACGTTCTATGCAAGAGATGCAAGTCTCACTTGCCCAATTGGTCCAAAACTCCCAAGGGGTTGTGAGATCACTTTTATCGACGCAACCTCAACCCAATCCCTTGGGCTAAATGAGTAATGAGAGATCAAACTCGAGTACATCACATACCGATCATGTGTGAAACCCCGCCTAATTAAATACCAGGTGATCAGTCCTTTATTAAATTAAAATCAAGGTGAACGGTTGGTTCATTCTTAGCATCACTGTTGCAAAAATAAAATTTCCAATTTAAACACCTTAAATAATTATGCTAAGTGTCAAAACAATTTTTAAAACCTTATTCCATTTTTTTAAATTCAAATATGAAAACCTTTTTAAATAACCAACAATTTAAGAACTCTGATATACTAATGATGGATAATAACACACAATAATTAGATTCATCCAGATGAACCAAACCAGTTTAAACTATAAATAAAACCACCCTGACAGTAATTAAATCCCAAAGAGTACCAACTAATGGAAATATAAAGGAACATAAATCTCTGACAAAAATCCAAACTAAATAGAGAAATGGGAGACACATGCCCTAGCTAATAAGAACTAGAAGTAGGAGTGGGGTCAACAATGAGGTCATCTAAGCAATGGCCTGCAACTCCCACATAAGCTGCAGCCCGTCCGGTCCAAAGAACCTAAGCAGGATGCCCCTGTGGTTGGGCACCTGTATTATATACATATATATATATAAGAGGAGAAATAACAGGAAACGGTTCAAAGCCCGAGTGTAAAACAATTCAAAATTAGTTTAGCAAGTATTTAAAATGCTTATCGGCTAATGTAACAACCATGTTAGTATGCGGCACTCTCTTGAGAAATTCTCACCTCTCATCTAGTGTGCACGCCTACCGCACTATTAATCCCATAAGTTTATTTTAAGTTAAGTTCCCCCATAAGGTTTCATTTCATCATATACTATGGCTAATATAATTAATTTTTGGAAATAAAGCTTTCTCATATATCTTAGGTTATTCGAAATAACTCACTGATGTCACAAAATTTCCAAACTCTTATAATAAAATTGGAGTAATTATTCATTAATTAACTACTTTTATGCACAGTAGAAAGTTCTCATACTTAAGTGTATATATATATATATATATATATATATATATATATATATATATATATATTAACCACTCATATAATATATATACATTCAGCACCCCGCATAAAATCTATGGTGCTGGCATACTCTACTATCAAGTCCCCGTATTACACATATTAAGAGAAATACTAGTTCGGAATCACTCTCGAACTGTATTAACTTAAAACACATACATATGGAGGCGAAGCATAGTTCCAAGTCCCTAAGAGGTCAGTACATACCCTCACTTCTCTTAGGACCGTCTGACTATCAATCAGATAGCCTGTACCAAGGAATCCTATGTTCTAGGGTACGAGTCAATATCCCCCATAAAGGCCCAATCGAGATAAGACCCTCCCGGTGCGGAAACCCCCGTGATAGCAAGTAGCCTGAGTATGATTTTTATACAAATATATAATATATGCACAATCACATAGATATATATATATATATATATCCACATTTCTAAATTCGGAGCGCTCACGAGCCATAATTATAATTATCCGCTCTTAGCACAATTTTACTTGATTATCTCGCATAACGGATTTGTCACTTTTATTCTCATATATATAGGTTACTCCATACCTACTTCTCATCTCTCGAATTATTCTATCTCCCTAAGTATAATTTCAGTAGGCACTCTCACTTACCTTATAGTCTAATTTCCTTACAAGTCTTGACCTTTTATTAAACGTACGCATGACTTCATATGTGTGAATAACTCCCCGTTAACTCTTAATTTCATCTTACATTAAATTCTCACTCGACGGAGTTTACCTAGACCCTACTGGTCCTATTTATATCCCATTATGGTCTAACAATAATAATCAAGGGTTACTACATATTTTAATCGGATTAAACCAACAGAAGAAAAATATGCAGTTTTTCATGAGGGGTCGATCGATCGATGTAAGGGGTCGATCGATTGATCGTCGATCGATCGATCAAGATGTTATGGAAAAAACTACATTAACCCAGTTACGGGTTTGCCTCTCCAACCTCAACCAAATTTCCATATATCATTCCCAAATTCCCAACAAACGTTGCCATAAGTACTATATACCAGAACACATAATTTTCTACGTAAAATATGTCCCAATTCATCAATTACAACAATTTAATGGGTCAAATTTACCTGAACTTCAAGAACCCTAATTTTTCTTTTTCTTTCAATTCTTCCAATTCTTTTCCAGATTTCATACTTTTAAAATCATACAAATTCGTCGTTTATCCTCTACATGTGATTTAGATGTCCAGAATATGATTACTTCTTCTTTAACATGTGATTTTAAGTCTCAAAACAATATTTTCTTTCATGAAATAAGTTCCAAACAACCCTAGACTAACATGATTGAGACATCAACTAAAAATAAAAAAAGATAAATACTTGCCTGGAAATTGAGCTTCTGATTTGTGGAAGAAAGTGGTACGGTTGCATTCCCCGTCGCGCGATCTACGATTCGGTGGTGGTGGCGGTGCAAACGGTTGAGTTTTCGGCCTTGAATTTCTTAGGAAGCTTTCCCACCTCTTCTCTAATTTTCGTACTTTGATTTTGCTCTTGTTTACCCTAGAGGACAACTCCTAAAGGCTGATATAACCTTGGGAATTTCGTGGGTTTAATTACCCAAAAATTTCAAATGTCTATAATACCCTCCCGGGATGCTAATTAGGCCTAAAAACGCCCCGAGACCCAAACTAAATCCCCGAGTACATTATTTTGACTATCTCGACCCTTCCGAACACATTTGCACACTCGAAATGACCATACGGACGACTTATAATTCATTCACTTTTAATACTAATAATTTAATTCCGACACGACACAGGCGCGTCCTGATTTAACTTCCATAATTATCAAATTATACACTCATGATAATTTAATAAATTCGATCATACATATCACTTTATCTACTCAGTAATGTTCAACAAATTCCCAATAATTACTAACTCTCATCACGCTAGTAAATATTTAAAATAATTTCCGAATTAATATCTCAATTTAAATTTAATAAACCCCCAAATTTAAAAATCATAAAAATACAGGGTATTACATCATGCTAAGGGTATTACCACCCTTAGGAGCAGCAAAACGGTCGATAATCATGTCATGAGGACCTCGCCGGAACAACCCACTACCAATCAATCTAAAGGCAATGCTATTGCTCCGGAGAATGTGCAACCACACACTCCCTCTCCCATAGGCGATGACATCCTCGAAGAGAGAGATGAGCCTCTAGTTGTGAAGGGAACAAATTGTCCCATACAGGACCCATTTCTATAAAGGCTAAAGAAGAAGGCCAAAAAAGGCTCCATAGAGGGATTTCTTGAGATTTTCAAGAAAGTAAACACAAGTGTTCCCCTTCTCAAGGTAATTGAGCACGTGCCAAAGTACGTTAAGTTTATGAAAGAGTTATGCAGGGTTAAAAGGAGACAAAATGTGCACAAAAAAGGCATAAATGGACATCAAAGTTAGTGCCATTATAACCAATGAACTTTCCCCGAAGTTCAAAGACCCGGGTTGCCCCACTATTTCATGCATAATTGGGGATACAAGAATACATCATGACCTCCTAGATTTGGGGGCAAGTGTGATTGTGCTTCCTTATTCTGTGTATCTCAAGTTAAAGCTCTGTGAGATTAAATCGACTCCCGTCACTTTACAATTAGCCAACCATTCGACTAGGAACTTGAGGGGAGTCGTGGAGGATGTGATTGTCCAAGTTGATTCTTTCTCGTACCCGGTAGATTTTATTATCTTGGACACTCAACTCGTACCAAAAGGGAGTTTGCAAATCCCAATCATTTTCGAATGACCGTTCCTCAACACCGTTAATGCCAGCATCAATTGTAGGAATGGGGTAATAAAACTCTCATTTGGTAATATGACGATCAAAGTCAACGTGTTCAACCTCCCAAAGAAACCCCAAAGTTGCGATCAAAGTGAGGAAGAGGTTAAAATGGCGGCTTGCATTAGCACTCTTGTCTAAAAATATTGCAACCTCTATAATTTTTAGAGATCCATTAGAGGCATGTATTTCTTATTCCTTGGATAGAGATTTACTCAAAAATGATGAGGGCTATAAATATACCCTCGATGAGAATTTCTATTCACTAAATGAGGATTTAATGGACATGTGCAATTCCCTCGAGAACTTTGAGGAGGTTTATGGAGGTGTTGAAGATGGTAGCATAGTGGGGATGAAAGAGAGCTCATAGATGATGAAAGTGAGGGGGTTTTCAAAGACTCTATGTGGATCTCCCACTTTGAGAAATTACCCCCACATGACTCTTTTTCTTTCCCATCGAATGTTTCAATGCCCAAGCTTGAGCTGAAAACCTTGCCAAAGGAGATCAAGTATGTTTTCGTTGGTGGTGAAAATACTTTTTCGGTGATTATAGTGGCAAACCTTGATAATTATCAAGAGGAGGCCTTAGTTGAGGTGTTAAGGAAGCATAAGAGTGCTATCAAATGGTGTATTTATGACTAAAAATGTATAAATACCTCCATTTGTACTCATCACATTTACTTGGAGTGGATGCCAAACCCACCCGTCAAATGGAAATGTGGTTGAATCCGCCCATGATCAAGGTTATGATGGAGGAGGTGATAAAACTATTGGATGTGGGGATAATCTACCCCATTTCCGATAGTGAGTGGGTGATCCCTATACAAGTTGTCCAGAAAACATCGGGTGTCATAGTTATTGAGAATGTAGAGGGTGAGCTTTGCCCTCCCGCATTCCAACCGACTATCTTGTTTTCATCGATTATCAAAAGCTCAACGTGGTCACGAGGAAATACCACTTTCCTTTAACTTTCCTCGACCAAATTCTCAAAAAGGTAGCCGGGCATAAGTATTATCATTATTTTATGGGTATTCGGGGTAAAATCAGATTGAGATAGCCCCTGGGGATCATGAAAAAACCACGTTCACGTGTCCTTATGTCATTTTTGCCTTCCGCAGACTGTCTTTTGGGCTTTTTAATGCACCAACAACTTTTCAACGGTGCATGCATAAAATCTTTAGTGACATAGTCGAAGACATTGTTGATGCCTTCATGGATGATTTCAGTGTTTTCGGTAATACTTATGAGTGATGCCTAGCCAATCTCGAAAAAGTGCTAGATAGGTGCATTGATAAAAACCTCATTCTCAATTGGGATAAGTGTCACTTTATGGTGACATAAAGGATAATCTAAGCCCATACTGTCTCCAATGAGGGTATTCAAGTCAACAAGGCTAAGATTTAAGTTATCGCCAACCTTAGCGCTCCTTAAAACCTCAAAGATGTGAGGTCCTTTCTTGGCCATGCGGGTTTTTACCGACATTTTATTAAAGACTTAAGCTTGATCACTTTCCCCATATTCACCGTTCTTGATAAAGATGCTCCATTTCTATGGAGTGATGCGTGCCAAGAATCATTTGATAAGTTAAAAACCATGTTGGCCATGACCCCCATCATGCAATCGCCTGATTGGACCCTTCCATTCGAGATCACGTGTTATGCAAGTGACTATATTTTAGGGGTGGTGTTTGGTCAAAGGAGGGACAAGAAACCTTTAGTGATATCCTATGCTAGTCGCACACTAAATATCTTGCAAATGAACTACTCCACTACGAAAAAGGAGTTACTAGGCATAGTGTTAGCATTGGATAAATTTTGGGCATACTTGGTAGTATTGCACATAGTCTGCTTCACCGATCATGCCGCTCTTAAGTACTTTTTTTCCAAGAAGGATGATAAGAGTAGGTTCATTCGTTGGGTTCTCCTCATCCAAGAGTTTGACCTCTCAATAAAAGACAAAAAGGGAGTGGAAAATGTAGTCACGAATCACTTTTTTGGCTTACATTCGATCAAGATTATATCGATCCCATCCCTATCCGAGAGTGTTTCCTGAATGAGAAACTCATGGTCATATCGACGTTGCCATGGTATGCCGATATTGAAAATATCCTTGTTGCCGAGGCCTACCCATCGCACTTTTAGGCTAAGGATAAGGAAAGATATTCGAATTTGTCCCAGTCATTCTTCATCGATGACCCATACATGTTTGAACATTATTTGAACAAAATTATTTGCAAATGTGTCCCAAATGATAAAATACCGAGTATCTTGTTTTTTTGACATAACAAAGCATGTGGAGAACACTTTTCTTCCCAAAAGACCTCCCTCAAAGTGTTACATCGGGATTTTTATTAGCCAACTATCTTCAAAGATGCATAAGCTTTTTGTAAAACTTGCTCCCATTGCCAATCGATTGGGAAGATTACCAAAAGTAACATGAAGCCCCTATTCTTCTAATCGAAGTTTTTGATTGTTAGCTAATAGACTTCATGGGTCCTTTCCCTCAGTCTAATCAATTTGAATATATCCTAGTCACAGACGACTATGTATCTAAATGGGTGGAAGTCGTTCCTTCTAGGAAAAACACTTCGAAAGTGGTGCTGAAGTTATAAAAAAAGAACATTTTGGCTCGATTTTCCACACCTAAGGCATTTATTAGCGACCAAGGCATCCATTTTTACAACAACATATTCATAAGCGTGATGTCTCAATACGGGGTTACCCATAAGGTCTCCACCACATATCACCCATAAACGAATAGCCAAGCGAAATTGGCCAATAAGGAGATAAAATGTATTCTAGAGAAAATCGTAGACCCTTTGACCAAGGATTGGTCGTATAGGCTAACCGATGCGCTTTGGATGTATCGAACGGTTTATAAAATGCACCATGGGATGTCCCCTTACCGATTGGTGTATGGGAAAGCATGTTATTTTCCAATAGAGCTTGAGCATCGGGCATATTGAGCTGTCAAAAAGCTCAATTTGGACATTATCGAAGGAAGAAACCTTCGTAAATTCCAACTCAATGAACTCGAGGAGTTGATGAACGATCAATACGAGAACTCTCATATTGTCAAGGACAAAACCAAGTCCTTTCAGGACAAAAGGATAGTGCGTAAGTACTTTGAGGTTGGACACCAAGTCCTACTCTACGATTCCCACCTTCACCTTTTTCCAGGGAAATTGCAATCCCGGTTGAACAGACCGTTCGTTGTACAAAAGGTATATGCTCACGGTGATGTCAAAATTCTGAACTCGAGGACCAAAAACTTGTCTAAGGTTAATGGGCAGAGGCTTAAGCCTTTCCTTGAGGGGCTCAACCCAGATCTTGCATTAATTCCACTTGAGGACCCCCCGTGGAACCTTTATTGGGTGTCACACCGTAGGCCTTCGGTACCTTTTTTTGAATTTTGTTGCTTCGTATCGAGTTCAAGGAAATATTGCATTATCGCACTCAAATATATACGTTTCGTACCATCCAAGGTGCCCCTTTTTTTGTTAGACTATTTTTGTATAGGTTAGGAGGCTTTAGGAGAAGCAGGGGTCTGAAGTGGAAAATAACTATATTAAGAACAAGGCAAAACTAAGAATCGCGATCTGTCGGCCCTAGCCAGCGGTCGAATGGTCAAATGCCCCAAAGTTTCTGTAAAGATTGCAAGGCAAAATCTCAAAATGCGGTCGACCAGTCCCCATACCGCGGTTGATCGGCCCTAACTCAAATCGCACATTGCATTAGGCTTAGGATATTTTTTCAAAGTGCGGTCGATCGGTCCTAGGCAGAGGTCGATCGGTGGTCTCATTTATTTGAGACTTTTTATTTCATTTTCCCCTCTTTCACCTTATAACTCCCAACCTCTCCTCTTCCTTCTCCATCAGAAATCCAACAACAACAAACCCTAGCTTCCTTTTCTCCCATTTTTACCACAAATTAACCCCATAATCCTCCTATCTCACTTCAACGGTATGGTTTCTTAACTTAATTTTGGGGAGTTTTTCTGTGGATTTTTCATGATGATAGGGTTTATTCTTTGTGGGATCAATCAGGAAAAATTGGCTTGCTATCTGATTGTTTTGTTTACTTCTTCTCTTCCACCTCCCTATTATTGCTTAATTTCTGATAGTGTAATTAAGATTGATGAACTCCATGAGTAGGTTCCTTGTTTGTGCTATCAATAGAGAAAATACATGTTATTGCCCTGTTTTCAAATTTTCAAAATTCTTACAACATGTAGTTGCACTATTGACAATTGGTTGGTGTTAGATGAGGGTAGTTCTCTTTTGCTACATTTGGTGGGATGTTGGTGCCATTTAGGATGTTACATAGTCCTATATTTTCTGAAATTGTGCCATTTTTGTGAACTCATTTTTTCTGCTATTGCTTGTCGAACCCCATTCATGGGAATTATTATTGCTTATTTTTTGGGTTTCCATGAATGGGGGGTCTTTTTGGTTCAAATTTGTCCCTCGCCATTGCTTTTATACGTTGCACGCCAAGTGTTTGTTGAAATGATTCAATGATTTTAACTTTAATCTTTGGGCATTTTCTCTCCGTTTTCACCTTACCATTGTGATTTTAGTATTCAATTGAATTATTGTACTAATTTTTGTTTTGCAGGTTCTAATGGGTGAAGTCGAGAAATACGATCATTCTCATTGCGTACCTCCGAAAGGTGTGGATGGGTTTAGGAGCTCACAAGAAAAGAAATGGTATAAGGCCTATTTTGACAATTCAAAGCGTCCACTAGCCTACAACCTTCCTTGGAAAATGGAAGATCTCTTGATCAAAGGATTAACGATCCTCAAATGGGGGCCAAACAATATACAATTAATGAGGACTTGGTGAGAATATTTTAATCCTCGTTAATCCAGTGCAAAGGGGAGAGGAATATCTTCGAGTTATGTGTACATGGAGTAAGGATCAACTTGCAATGCAAGGACTTATACCGGTGGATGGGCAACATGGCAGACCCGGTCCCATTTGTTAGCCTATTTGATGAGGCAATTTTTGACTTGGACACGCTTATTAACTATCCAGTGCCAGGCGAGGTGTGGACGAAAAAGATATTCCAATCGGTCACAATGTAGGATTTTTTTAGGCTCCTACACTATATCAATATGCATTATTTGCTGGTGACGAATAACCATTCTGAGGTTCTTCACAAGAACGTTGTCCTCCTCTATGCCTTACTAAAACAGTCGGGAGACATCAATCTACCTCAGTACTTCATGCACCAAATGTATTTAGCGGTAAAAGGAGATGGCGTGGAATATCTCCCTTCATTTTCTCGGGATTTTCCTGCACATATATCGCACTGCCCGATGCCCCAAGTGTCCGTCTGACAGATTAGTGGAGCCCAAGGGTCTCCTAACTAGGGACAACATCAGGATGTGCTTGGGATATTTCTGGGGTGATCCGGTGATCCAAAAGAGGCTGAGGATAGTCATAGAGGATAATCAGATGTAGATCAGGAGGGCCGATCAGGGAGCAGAGCAACAGTCCGAGATACCACCCACATTTTCCCTTTCTAATAGATAAATAAATGATACATGTTCTCGATTTTAGAACTTATTAGCCTTTAGTTCTCAAATCATTGATATTATGATTAACTTCATGAATTAAACTTTAACCCATGAGCACATGCACTTTTCTTACTTTACTGATTTAGTTTAAGATTTTCATAACTCGATAATCTTTTGTTGCATTGTATATAGTTACATAAGTGACATTTGAGGCATACTTTCATCTGTGAGTGTTATACAGTACTCTTTCCTCCTTGAAAATGTTAAATTCGTTGGTAATCTCACTATTCTTTCATTGATTGTTCATTAATTGAGTTTATATCTTGAAATGTGTCACTTGAGCATGATTTTTAGAGTTATTTTGACTCGAGAATTGCGTAAACTTTAGGAAATGATCATAGGCCATCTTTGTTATATCACCCATATTGACCTTAACCTCACCTTAAATGTTTTCCCTCGTCAACCCCTTTGAGCCTAAATATAGCCTTTCATTTCATTACTCAAACCGCATAACCAACTCCACATTGGAGTTATAAGCCATATATATCACATTTCGTACCTTTGTTCGGAATGATACTTGGAATTGAATGATGTTCATGTTATGTGGTTGCAAGTAAGCATGTGAGAGTGAGAAAAGTAAAGAAAAAAAGAAGTGAAAAGAGAAGAAAAAGAAAGAAACCAAAAGAAAACGAAGAAAAGAAAAAGAACAAGAAAAAAAAGAGAAATTTGTATATGTTATGTATAGTGTTCAATAAATTTTGTGAACTCTCTCCAAATTCCTACCTAAAGTTTGTTATGAAATCATATTCCAATTTTGCGTTTGCCCACATTTTCCATTATCCCGTGTTTTCATCTCCAAACACTTTGAATCCGTACAAATTTCCTTCGTTTCATAACCCGAGCCAAACTTACATTACAACCCAATAAAGACATATGTGATCCTAGGGTGATTCAATTCAAAACTTTAAATAGTTTTGATAATCTGTGAAAATACATTTTGCCTCCTTCAATGACGGTATCTTTCATTGAGATTACATGTTTTTCATTTTATATGTAGCGTTCTTCTTTGATGACATGTGCAGTACCTAGTTTCGATTTACATTTACTCTTTATGCCCGCATGTCCCGTGTATTACCTCTCATTCATAGTGATTTCATTTGTTGAGTGTAATACCTAGTGAGGAATGATTTATGCATGCTTTAACGCTTATTCGATTTATTTAAGTTTTTGCCAAATCATACTTTGCATATGCTCGCTCCCTTCCCACATTTTAAGGTTTCAATTCTATGAAGTTCACTTTATAATGTTAATAATACGGATTTTTGGGTGAATTCATTCACTTTGCTAATAATGTGTTTGATATATTTTTCATGATTGTTGGACTTGTTTCATGTTGTTTGGGCATACTTTGTGAGGAAATATGATGTTTGTGGGGTTCATTCCTGAAAACCCTCACGAGACGACACTCGTCTACTAGGGTAACTTAGGGGTTTAACGGCATGTTGCGTTCTCTAAATGCAACCGTGTGCCCGTAAAAGTGGAGCTTTTTCCATGTATATATTTTTGCTTTTCTTACCATTCTGTGTGTTGATTCTTATTTTGTTTCATCACTAGGGACTAGCAATGTCTAAGTTAGGGGGTGTGATTAGTTGATAATATTGTATATTTTCTCCCGTTACTTTTGCATGCACGCATATTTGTGACTGTTATTTCACTTATTAAAGCTCTTATATTGTATAACATGTGGTTTTAATATATATATATATATATTGCAAGGTTTATTTGAGCTTTTGTAGCGATTGGAATGCTAAACAATGCAAGTGTGCACTTTCTGGGGAAGTTATAACTCATTACACATCTTCGGAGGAAATTTAATCATTACTGCATTTGAGCTTCGTGGCCCAACTCTTAACGGAAGTTGTAGCTTTCCAAGTCAACTTCATTTTGCTTATGACGGTGCATTAATCCGGTTCCAAACAGCCAAATTATGGTCAATTCACTCTGAGGCCGTTGTGTGGAACAAAAAGGAGAGATGAGTCCAAGAAAACAGACGACTGGTCCATCGGCCGCAGGACACTGGTCGATCGGTCAATGGGATTTTGCCTTTGGTTCAAAGCAATAAGTTTTTTCCCAAGACCCAATCGACCAGTCTTTGGGATGCGATCGACTGGTACCCTCAGTCCTCGAACCATTTTGTTAAATGGTTTGGTTTCCAATTTTGGTTTTGGTTTTGAAATTTCTTGTTTGGTGGGTTTTTCCCACTTACTTTATATAGTATGTGGTTTTTAACTAGAAGGGTTCATTCAATCTTGCAAGAAAAGAGAAAGAAAAAATTAGATATTTGTTTTGTTCTCTCTTCTCTCTCCTAGGGATTTTGCTAGTTCCTTCTCAATTCCATCATCTACTTCATTTATTATAAGTCAAATTCCATTTTACTTGTACCTAGTTGACTATTGTCAGTGTTTGGGTAATTAATATAGTGGTTTTTCTTGAGTGCTCTCTTTTGCAATGGTTTATTCCCTTTTTATTAACTCCATGTTGTGTTTCTGTATAGTTGGTGCTATGAGTAGCTAATTTCCTTAGTTTGGGAGCATAAATCCACCTTGGATGGTTCGTCTTCTTGCTTAGTTCAATGTTTGAATCCAATACATAAGTGTATGTGTAGATATTGGAGTTTCATAGCTTATCATGTAAGGGTGGTATTTAAGACGTAACTCCAACATCAACACATTTGTTCAATAATATGTCGAAACCTTCATCTCGTATCGTTGGGGTGACACCCTTCATGAGGGATTTTTTAGAACGACATCTTATTCCCATTTGATTGTGATTCAATTAGAAGAACCGTATCGGTTGTGATCATCTGAGGTGGGGGAATGCTCCTCAACCTTTTGTTAAGAATCGTTTCGTAATTCATTTTATAAACCTCACTTTCTTCTATTAGCCTTTAGTTAAGTGTTCCATTAATTGTGGTTCTCTTTGGTCCGATATAACAATTGAAACTTAAATCATCTTTTCTTTTATCTTTTGTTCTTGTTTATCGACTCTTACCTAGAAGAATATCTTCGGTACTTCATATAATTCCCTGTGCAAATCGACTCCGGTCTTACTGAGTTTTTACTACTCTCGCAATTAGCATGTACTTGCGCTATAAAATATTTTAAGCTAGTCAATAACCTTCTAGTCATGATTGAAAATATAAAGAAGGAGCCCCTAAAATTGAAATAATCAAATTCTTTGCTTGAGTAAAAAATTTGAAGTTAAAAGACGATTTGAAAGACTCGTGTACAATTGGTAGTAATGGTGATGACTCACATGTTTTTAATGTTTTGATTGTTAAAGTAAAAACCAAAGTTTTAGATGGTCAACCAAGACCAAGAACATGAGAAAATATCAACCCATAGGTAACATTCCTCCCGTTTACACATGTTCACATTGTGGTAGGAAAGGTTACCTTAGGAATTTTTGTTTTGATCTTGGAATAGGTCCTAGGAAGTTTAAGTCTAGTGTACCGTCGATTCCCATAACCCCTCGATTTAGGTACACACCTGTTTGGGTTAGGAAATTAGTTTAGGAGACACTAAATGTTATGTTGGTTGATTCTCACATGCTTGCACATGATGCTTCGCAAGTTGTATCTTATGTATGATTGCTTGCGTGATTTTGTTTATCATACTCTAGTTGTGCGTCATGATATATTTTTGCTAGTGTTATGACATGTGTATCTTTTGTATTATATTTTTCATTTAATGAGTCATATTTAAAAAATACAAAAAGATTTTATTTTAATAAATTTTTTGAAAAATAAAAAATGATTTTCGATTTTTGTGTATTTTAGTTTTACATATTTAGTGTGGCATATTGGCGTGTTTGAATACAATTCACTCTGTACTTTCCATGTGGCTAGGAAATTTGGTTATGACCTAAGATGCTTAAATTGATCTTAACCATGTTTATGGAGTTGTTTAGAACTTAATTTTTGTTATGGATTCGATTTTATTTATGCCTCCACACACACATGCATGAGCTTATTGAATTTTGACTTCATGATGTATATTTGAGCTTGGTGAGATGTTCTCCCATAAATTTTTTCCTCTACATGTTTATGTGACTTTGGAGGATTTGTTCATGTAATAACCGTTGCCCGTGAAGTTTATTTAGTATGGAAAAATTATGAGTGAACACGGGAAAGTGCTACGAGAGAAATGTGAACTCATCGTGAGAGTCACCGTTTGAAAAAAACCCAAGAAAAAATAAAAAGACAAAATTTGCTAAAAAGGGGCCAAAATAGTTTATTTTGATTGATCATTCAAAAGAAATCACTTCAAAATAAAAGGAAAGAAAATAATAAAATATGATCATGTTTATCTTTTGAGGGAGTTTAGTTGAAGATCAATGGGTTTTCACAATGATACCAAGTTATGCTTATTTTGTCATGATGTTATTGATTAGTAGAATCATCAATATTCTAAGCTTGTGCGCATTGTGTTTGTTTTATTCGTTAAGTTAAACTTTATTTGGCACTTAAGTCTAAAGCTTAGTTTGATAAAGTTTGCGGTCAATTAGAACTTCTTGCACATACATGAGCGTTTGGGTTATAATTCTTTTGTTACTAGTTCACACCTATTCGTTCCATCCCAAATGTTTGGACACATCGATACTATGCTAGTGTGTAAAGCTTATGTGTTCCGTTTCATATTTTGTGGTCGATTATACCTATATAAGTGTGCTGGATTTCTTTGGTATATTTTGCATATATTATATATGGTATTGTATGTTTTTTTGAAAGTTTTACACATTTTTTGAAAAATATTCAAAAACAGTTGGTGTTTGTTTGCTTTTAAGATGATCATTACACATGCTTGATTTAGATCTTCTTGTGATGATATCTTACCTTCTACGTGATGCTTCATATTTCATGTTTATTTGTTTTCTACTTCTTTATTTATTTTGGATAAAAACAAAGGGGGTTAGAAAATTAAAAATGAGTTAAAATTATGGGGGAGAGTTTATTTATGAAGTTTTACTTTTTTCAAACTCGATGCCTCATGAGTTTCATGTTTTTATTCTCATGTGTGAAGGTGCTTAAAGCGGAATTCAAGACACGCGAATGAATACAAAGTTTGTCAAAGGAAAAAAGATGAAGTTTCAAGACAAAGACTCTTATGCTATTCTGTTCTAGGGTTGGGAAGGGTGTTAGCATTTTTGTCATAGGAGATTTTTTATTTGAATTTAGTGTTCATTCATGTTTATTTGTTTTGTGCCGGAATAGCCAAAGGGGGATATTTGTAAGAACTAATTTTCTAACATTTTTCACAGCATAGTTTTAGACTAGTTGGGTGTAGGCCTATCAATGGATCGAATTTTATCTGAATCCGAATCCGAATCTGAATACGATCCATTTAAGCGGATATGGATCATGCCTAAAATCCGATTACCCGATTACCAGTTTATTAAATGGAGCGAATTTGGATTCATATACTCCGATCTATTAATAATCCGATCCGATTAATATTATATATATATATATATATATATAAATTATATATAATATATTTTTAATTAATATATAGTGTATTTAATAATATTTTAAAAATATATTTTAATAGTTCTTTATTTCATTATATGCTTTTTTGGAACATTTTCAAAATAAATTTATGAAGAGTTGAAAATAAAAATATTGCAAATTAAGTTTAACATAAACGGATCGGATACGAATCCGTTTAACATAAACATATATGGATTTGGATTTGCCTGATCCGATTCGATTAATAAATGGATCAAATCCGAATATGCTTAACATAAACAGATATGGATTTGGATTTTTCTGATTCGGTACGAATTCGATCCGTTTACAGGACTAGTTGGGCGTATCCCATTTACAAATCGTCACACATCGTCAAGACAAACCGAACTCAATCATCTCTGAGTGTGAAAACTTTCCCACATCTCGATTAAGGTATAAAATAGTTTAGAGATTGAATTAATTTAGGGAATTATATTTTGGGATGTTATTTTTTTTAACAAAAAGGAAGAGGGCCTTTTATTTTTAAAAAGATTTTTTTTTATATTTTTAAGGCTCGTTCGAACGAGATTGAATGTTGTTGGGAATGAGACTGCATGTCGTTGTAAGAGAGATTGAATGTTCTTAGAAATGAGATTCTATGTCATTACAAGCGAGATTGCATGTCGTTTGAAACAAGATTGAATTTCGTTAGAAGGTTGTTAGAACCCTAGATCAAACGAGGGCTTACTGTTTTATTTTTTTGGATGTCGTTAGTAGCGAGACTTATCTCGCTTAAACGAGATCACCATCTCGTTAGAACTATGTTTTGGTCTTGTTCGAACGACCCCATCGCCTCGTTTTAGTGAACGCCCTATAAATACCTGTTTCGTGATCGAAACGTTTAAGACTTTTGACAACTCCATTTCTGCATAACTTTTGCGAAAATTCTTCACATTTTAGTGTTCCTAAACACTGTCTAATTCACAACAAAACGTCATTGTAACACCCCGAGAAAAACACGAAGCGCTACTACGATTAAAACTAAACTAAGTTCTATAGAATTAGTATAGAGCATCTATTTTCCACAATTTAAATATAAAAAATCCATAATCCTTCTATTTCCACAATAGCGATTACAATAATTTTTCTTCTAAAATACACAGTGCAGGGGGGGGCTCCAAGATAATCTCGAGATTAGGGATAATCCCCCCAGCTAATACAACAGACTTAAGGGACTAATGCAGCAAGGCAGCTTAACGAGGCAGTTCAAAGTGATGCAGCTCAGTTAGGCAAGCGATGCAACTCAGTAAGGCAATGATGCAGCTCAGTAAGGCAGCGATGCAATTCAAAGCGATGCATCTCAGCAAGGCAGCTCAAAGCGATGCAGCTCAGTTAGCCAAGTGATGCAGCTTAATAAGGCAACGATGCAGCTCAACAAGGCAGCTCAAGCGAGGTAGTTCAGCGTGGCAATCTAGAGGGATCTTCAGATGAATAAGCTAACCGAGAGAGATCATCCTTTAGTCTTATTGCTTTACTTAGTCTTATTGCATCTCTTTATTTATATTGACCATGAGTTGTAATGATTATAATTATTGTTAGTGTGAGTTCGAACGGTACTCGTGAGAGACCAGGCTTGGCAGGACCTGGGAAAGCTTTCATGCTCTATCGAGCGACCTCGTCGTGGGAAATTTAGAGGGACTTGGTTTGGAGGATTGATAAGTGAGGCACCGTTGGGGCTTGTCCTGAACGTCTTAGATACACCTGATAAAAAACCAAAAGACCCTGACCGTGGAACCTTGCGCGGAGCAACCTTGACTTCCATCGGGCATTGAGTTGTGAACCAAATAACCCTCTACTTAATGTCACATCTACTTTAGGTGATGTCACTAGCCAGCTAGACAATGTAAAATCTGCACTTGAGTAAACCACCGTTGTATCTGGAGCTGTCAGACTATTGGTGAGCCACCTCTGTGATAACAGCCCCCTGACACACAGTGGTTAGGCAAAAGGCATGTCGTGGCATTTAATATTTATAACGTGAAGCTAACTAGTGCATTAGGTATTTAATTCTTATGACATAAATTATGAGGGATGTATTTCATAGTTATTAATGACTGAGTTACCTCAAGAGTGGTGTGTGGGATATTTAAGGGCCCCAACCACCTCTGAGGAAAGGGATGTTCTTTTGAGAGTTCAGAAGTTATTGCTAGAGAGAAAAATATAAATCAAAAATAGAGATTTATTATGAACCAGAGTTCACTCACCCACTATTTCCATTTATTACGAAGCTTTTAATACTTGACAGAGATCTTTGAGGGTGGTTGGGGTCGTTGGCTACCTGCCAAGGTGTATATAGAATGCTTACTTCTCTCTCCCTCTAAATGAGTTACTTCTGAGTTCATTATTATCTTCTGAGTTATACAGGAGAGATTTGTGAGTTCAAACTGAGTTTTTCTTCACTAAGTTATGATTTCGTGTCTTGTAGTTAATCAATAGTGTTGTTAGTTAACTTATCATTATTGTACTCAAAAGGGGTTACGCCTCCATCTAATCTAAACTACCCTCTTACATTTGGCGACTCCGCTAGGGACGTATTCTTCTAAGTAAGGAGTATGGTGCAGGATAATGTTAATCGAAGACTTAACTTTGATGATATTCAACACAATGAAGAACAAGCGGTGAGAGAGCTGAAGGCTTCGAGAGATGGAGCCCCTCGAGTCGAGGTACCTCCAGTTCAAACGATAATAGGCGTTCCAAGGGTGACAGAAGCCCCCATGAGCGTTGGGTTGGAACCAGATCAAGCGGCACTCCTCATGAATAAATTTTATGAGTTTTTGCAAACTCTTGTAGTTACAACGGTGTTGGGAGGATTTGAGGCCAACTCCTTCGTGACACTAAGGGCAACCCCAACGGCCTCACCAAACGCAGTTTTAACAGGAACGGCCGCAACAAGTATACCCCCTATTACGAATCCAACAGTGGGAACTCCAGGAGTACCAATCATTCCAACTGTGATGATTGCTCCAGGTGCAATGGGCATCTCGCCTATGGTCCCTCTGGTCGTTCCTTCAACGGTATCAGCTATGGAGGAGATGAGAAAATAGATGCAGAAGGAGATGCTGAAGTTCATGCAAGCTTCCTCGTAATCTTCTAACGAGGTAGCTTCAATTTATGATGACTTTCGAACACCTTACCCTCAGGAGTATAATGATGAGCCTTACCCAAAATATTATATTCCTCTTATCTTTGAAAAGTACATAGGAAAGGGTGGGAACCCGAAGGAAAACATTAAACGCTTTGTTGAAAATTTGGGGGATCACTCCAACAACAAAAAACTCAGGTTAAGGAGGTTTTGCAAATCCTTAACCGATAAGGCGTATACCTGGTATTCTCACCTATCTCCTAAGAGTGTTTACACGTGGGAGGAGATGCACGTTTTGTTCATCCAAAAGTTCTTTCTCGCGAAAGATGAGTTCACCTTGACCCAACTGGGGAGAGAGAAGCAACGACCAAGGGAAGATGTGGTGTCATACGTCCAAAGGTTCAGAGAAAGGTCCCTCGATGTAAGGGAGGAAGCCAAAGAGTTTAAACTACTGCAGATCTGTATGGAATGACTGCTTCCTGAGTACATCTGCCATCTCATTAACAAAACACGTGAGGGGACTTTTATGGCATTTATAAAGGCAGTAAGGAATATCTCGTTAGTGATACCACCAAACCCAATGATGGTTCCCATCATGTTTAGGCAGCCGATACAACCTGTGGGAGAAAGGTCTAGGTCCCCATGGGTGGGATACACTGAAAGAGAAGACGGGGGCAAACTAGCGAAGAGGGACAATAAGAGAAAGTTTGGGAGAGATAGGAAAGATCCACACAGTTACCCTGCACAGTGGAGGGGGCTATTAACTGTTACAACGCCATGGTTCAAGGAGGAACGGTGTATGAACCAAAGGGCATCTCCGTCGAGGAACTACACGTAGCAACGAAGGCGGATCCCAAATATTATCAGATCCATAAAAAAATCCAACATCCAACGGAAAGTTGTTTTACGCTAAAAAGAATCGTCGATAAACATGTAAAGGCAGGAACATTGAAAATCCCTTTGAAAAATGTTAACAACAACCCACTCCCATCACATGGGGCCAATGTGGTGGTGGCCTACCACGATGAGGCAGAAAGAGAAGCAGGGGAGCTAACGATAGAGCAGGAGGAGTTTGAAGAGTCTTTGGAAGACTGCACTAGGTAGTGGCTAACATGGTGTTTGCTTACGACAAATTAAGTGCTAAATATGTGGAGGACGTATACAACAATAATGGTGCGGAAGTAGGCGAAGCTATGGAATACTGTGCAGTTTCGATGTCTTCAAAGTTTACCTGGTTCTTTGACCAGGTGGGGATGCCAAAAGAAAGTAGGTTAGAGATTACCTAAGCAATCCTTGATATTGCGAGGAAGAGCGCGGTCCCTTCGCTGAGATTGAAGGGACCCATGGCCAGGTTGGTGAAGAAGTTTCTATCAAAAATAACTTTCAGTGATGTAGATAGGGCCGTGAGATTCCCTCATAATAGGCCATTATATGTGACTACTAGTATCAACAGAGTTAGCTTTGTAAGGGCTCTTATGGATGAGGGATCCTCCATCAACATCATGCCAATAAATTATTTCCATGCATTTAATATTCCATAGGAAAGGTTAGTCCCCATGCCTTTAGTGGTTTTAGGTTATGACAACCAGTCTTCCAAGTCCATTGGATATGTGAATGTTGGTATTGTGATGGGAAATCTGAGTTCCCACATAAAATTCCACATGATAGAGAGTGAAACTTCCTACCATCTCTTGATAGGAAGAGTGTGGATTCACAATCAAGGGCTACTTCCTTCGACGTATCACCAATGTGCCAAGGAGAATATTAAAGGTGCAAAGATCGCCATTAGATCTATGAAAAGGCCCTTCATTGTCGAATAAGCTCACATGATAGATGAAGAATTTTACACAGAACTAAAGGAGGACATCAAAGTCCTAACAAGAAGAATTAAGGGAGCGTGGTTTCCCGGATCAAAGAAAGGATGGGCCCTGTGAATTTCCAGAATAATGAAGTTGCAAGAAGCAAAGGAGTGATGGTAAAAAGAAGCCCACCAGGTGATCCCTCGTCCCCAAAACATCTCGAGGCAGCTCAAAGAGAAGATAAGGCCCAAAATGGATCCAACAGAGCATGAGGTCCGATGGCAAAGTGTGTTGAGTCGATTTCTAAAAGAAAGAGTTATTGAGGCTTCTAGAAAGAAGAAGAGAAAGGCAATTGCAACTGCCAGTGCAAGAAGGTTTTTACCGAAGAAGGAAAGGTGCCTTATCGGTTATAATGGTGTGAATGGGTGACTGAAGAAGCAATGGCAGAAACTGATGAGGAGGCTGACCCGATATATGAGTATTTTCGGGTGGATCAATGGGGGCAATGTATGGTGATAGACAACTCCAACATACAGGAGTTCGTGGAGGATGTAGCTAAAGAACCAGACTACATGGAAGATCGACCAAAGCCACATGCACAAGAGTTGGAGCAGTTGAACCTGGCAAAAGAAAGGGATGATCCAAGACCTATTTTCATCTCGAAGGATTTTAGTACGGAGAAATGAGAAGCCTTGGTTGAGTTGATTCGGGAGTTTGTAAACGTTTTTGCGTGGAAGTTCACGCAAATGGAAGGGTTGGATGAGGAAGTGAGCTCCCACAAGTTAAACGTGATGCCTTCATCCATTCCGGTGAAGCAAGCAACGAGGACTTATAATCCTGAGCTATACTTGAGGATCAAGGATGAGGTCCAATTCTTATTGAAAGAAGGGTTCATCAAATCGATATAGCACCCACTCTAGTTATCTAGCATTGTCCCAGTGGGAAAGAAAGATAAAAATCAAATAAGGATCTGTATGGATTTTAGAGACTTGAATAGGGCTTTCCCCAAGGATGAGTTCCCTTTACCCTCCATCGATGGCTTGATAGACGCAACGGTTGGTCATGAGATGTACAGCTTTATGGATGGGTATGTAGAGTATAACCAGATCAAGATGGACCCCACGAACACAGAAAAGACGGGGTTTAGAACTCCGTTGGGCAACTTCATGTACAAAGTGATGTCGTTTGGACTCAAGAACGCTGGGGTTACTTATCAAAAAATAATAATGGACATTTTCCATGACTTATTTCACAAATTTATGGAATTTTATGTGGATGATTTGGTCATCAAATCGAGGAAGCAGGAGTCCCATCTGAGCGATTTGAGAAAGATGTTTGCCCGATGCAGGAAGTATAAGCGGAAGATGAACCCACTGAAATGCATCTTCGTAGTAACAAGTGTAAAGTTTCTAGGTTTCGTGGTTTAGGAAAAAAAGCGAGCGATCTTAGAGATACTAAATCTAAGAACGACGAAGGATCTGAAGAGTTTCCCCGGTAAAGTTTCCTACCTCAGGATATTTGTGCTAAAATTGGCCGAAATAACGCACCCGTTGATGCAGCTTTTGTGAAAGAACATAAAATTCAAGTGGGAGAAGGTTCACCAGGTGTCTCTCACTGGGCTGAAGAAGTTGCTCGTTTCACCATAGACTATGGTTCCCCCAAGGGCAGGAATACCATTACAGCTATACCTCACATCCACCACAAGGTCCGTTGGAACTCTGTTAGCATAGGAGATTGATGGGCAGGAACGGTCAGTCTACTGCCTCAGTAGAATCATACATGGGCCAGAAGTCAGGTATAGTAGCATGGAAAGGCATTATTTAGCCTTAGTCTTCGTGGCACAAAAACTTAGACATTGTATGCTGTCTTTTAGAATTCATATTGTAACAAGATGGGATCCTATTAATTTTTTGCTGGAAAAAACTATATTGATTGGTAGGGCAGCTAGGTTCCTCATCCTCTTAGAATATGACTTGAATTGCGTCGTCCCTCGTGCAATCAAGATCCAAGCGTATGCAAATCTCTTGGTAATCTTCCCCTCTGGGACGTTTGATCCACCTAGAGAAAGCATTCCAAGAGATGATTTGCAGGACAATCACTTAGATGTAAGCGAGGAGGAATGGACTATGCAGTTCGATGGATCTTTGACAGGAAATAAAGGAGGAGTGAGGGTTATTCTTTCAAGAGGAATGGAGGATATTTGTCTTTCCTACAAGTTAGATTTCCCTTGTTACAACAATGAAGCAGAGTATGAAGCATTGGTACTGGGGTTTCTGGATGCCCTTCGAAGGGGAATGCGCTCGCTTTATATTAAGGGTGACTCGAACTTGGTGATTTAGCAAGTGAATGGAGAATATTCGTTGAAATACCTTAGTCTGACACCTTACAAAATAATCATTCAGAGGCTTCTTAACCAGTTCCATCAAACCAAGAACAAGAGACATCCCCGAACGATGAACTTCCATCCAGACGCCTATTCCACCATTGCTTAGAAGATGATCATGAGGGACTATACAACTACAGTCGTATTCAACGAAGAACAACTCCCTCGATGGTCCAGTCAATTCTGTCGATGGAGGATGATTCTGACTGGAGGGGAGAGATTAGAAAACAATTAGAGTTCGGGTAAGGAGCAATGGAACTGAGAGAGTTAGCCCAATACTTTACAGATTAGGGAAATCTTTACTTCAGAAATGCAGGAGGATGGCTGTCAAGATGCATCAGCCCAGAAGAAGCAGAGTAAAAATTAAGGAAAACACACGAAGAGCACTACGAGATAACTGAGATCCCTATTTATAGAAGAATTCAAAGGGAGGGATACTTCTAGCCTAGAATGAAGCAGGATGCAGTAGAGCTACAATGGAAGTGTGATAAGTGTTAACTGTTCTTCAAAGCAACTGAATGTCATTTCGTTGAAGCTCAATCAGACTAGAGGCAGCCATATATTGACTTCATTAAAGATGGAGTTGTCCCAATAGAGAAAATTATTACGACGAGACTCAATCAAAGGTCCCCGAGGTTCTATATTCAGGAGGGGAAGCGTTATTAAAGGGGATACTTCAACAGGCCATTGCATTGTATCATAAAGGATGAAGCAATCAAATTCCTCAAACAAGTTCATAATCCAGCTCACATAGGAGGGGCCAAGTTGTATGAATAACTAATGATGTTGGGGTATTATTGGCCAGTGATGGCGAACGACTCTACTGAGTTCGTTTAAAAATGTAAGGCTTGCCAACTATATGGAAATTTGATCCATGCACCATAAGTGGATCTACACTCCCTGGCAACACCTTATCCTTTTAACACCTGGGTGTTTGACCTGTTGGGGGTAGTACATCCTTCTTCGAGGGGGGAGATCTGGATAATAGTGGCAACGAAGTGCTTTAAAAAGTAGGCTGAAGCGATACCACTAAGAAGGGAAAGAGAAGAGGTGGTTAGAAACTTCATCAGAGAATACATCATTTGTCATTTTGGGATTCCAAAGGATATTCTCTCTGAAAACGGAACCCCCTCCGTCAATTCAGAGGTAACAATGCTCACAGACAAGTACTCCATTATTCATCATACTTCAACGATGGCATACCGAAAGGGAAACGGTCAAGCCGAAGCAACTAACAAAACATTGGTTAACATTTTGTCCAAGACGATGAAGGATTTACCAGGATCGTGGGATGATAAGATATTAGCAGTATCGTGGGCCTATCAAATGACTAAAAGGAAGCCCACTGTATATACTCTGCTCTCCCTTATATAAGGGGCCGAAGCGATTCTCCCGATGGAGTTAGAAGTTTCCTCTGCCCGATATGCCTTACAAAGTAGCATGATCCCTCAGAACAGACATGTGCAGTTGGAATCGTTGGACAAACATAGAGATAATGTGATGCAGCACTTTCAAATGTACAAGAAATAGCTTTCTAGGGCGTATAACAACTTGGTAAGACCAAGGAAGTTCGTGGAGTGAGACCTTATTTTGAAGGCAGTCGTGAAGAACATCAGGGGGCTTCCTCTGCCTAAGTTTGCAGCGAATTAAGAGGGACCTTTCATTATAAAGGAGGCTCATGATTCAGGTTATTGATTAATTTCTAAAATGGAAGAAAACAAACCATTTAAGATCAATAATAAATGGTTGAAAGCCTACCATGTATAAATTATTAACTTTAGATCATCGTTGTATCTAGCTATTTTGTTATGAATATATATAAGTCCTTTTTTGAAGAGATGTATTTTGTTGCAACTTGAGTGAGATGAAAGATTGCAGAGTTTGTATTTTATGCAAATAGTTACAGCACGAAAAAGTGACATGGCAAACATATAACCTTTCTTTCATTCATAAATTTTGAGGCATTACAAAATTGGGACTACTGCCCGAAAATTACATAAGAAAAAAGGGGGGAAATATATACAAAAGTGAAAGAGGTCATTGGCCTAAGAGGAACCACAAGTTCAGAGCAGAGAAAAAATCCCCAGGCATGCCCGAAGAAGCTGCTAGGCATAATTATTGTGCATTAATAGAAACCTTCAACCTTGTTTAAACTTGTGCACGCTAAATAAGGAGTTTCTCCCATTTTAGCTTTTCCAGATGCAGATCTTCTTCGATAGCCTCCACCTCCTTATTAGCAGCTTCAAGTAGAGGTGCTATCCCGGTTTGTTTAGCTTCCACAGCTCGTTGAGCCTCCCGGTGCTTTTGCAGCAGTTCCTTTCGACTTGACAAGTGATGGCTCTTTAAAGTCTTTAAGTGTCTAATTAGCCAGCTAAATTGGAAGACATATATGCCCAACTTCCTCAAATAGCCTAAGAATTGGTTGAGAAGGGGCCTGGTAATGTTCGTGGTAGGAGTACTGACGATATTAGCAACGACGATCGTCATACCTTGAAGCCTGTGGCTCATCACGGGAATGTTCGAACGTAGATAATCGATAGTGAAAGTCTCAGGGTGATGGCTTGTAATCTGCTCAATTACCAAACGATGGTTGGTAGGAATTTGGGGGGATCGTTGAAGGACCATGAGGCAGAATTCATAAGAAGCCAGGTTGGGCAGAGGAAGCTCACAACCAGATTCGCTATTAGCTGCAGCACTTATCATGGAACCTTGGTCGTTATGACTAGATTTTTCTGAAATAGCCTATTCACGATGGGACGGCGCGATGGGCGAAGGGACTGATAGTGTTCTCTCTACAGCTGGAGCGGATGCACTAGCAACCTGGAGACAGATCAAGCAAATAATAAGTTAAGTGAAAAATCTTAACAAGTGTTTCTCATTGTTAAGTCACCGTTACCGATGGAGTTTGATGATGTTAAGTCACCGTTACTGGTGGAGTTTGATGAAAAATCTTAACAAGTGTTTTCATTGTTAAGTCACCGTTACTGGTGGAGTTTGATGAAAAATCTTAACAAGCGTTTTCATTGTTAAGTCACTGTTACTGGTGGAGTTTGACGAAAAATCTTAACAAGTGTTTCTCGTTGTTAAGTCACCGTTACTGGTGGAGTTTGATGAAAAATGTTAACAAGTGTTTTCATTATTCAGTCACAGTTACCAGTGGAGTTTGAAGGTTTGAAAAATGAGACTCTTCTAGATTGTACGTTGTCAAGAATAAAGGATAAACAACGAGAAATGAAGTGAAATGAAGAGAAATGAAGAGAAACTAGAAAATCACCTCAGTAATGGCTGGAGCAAGAACGGGAGTCACCAAGGAGGCTACAACGGTGGGAACTATTGGGGGTAGGTTTATCTCCTCAGAAGCCTCAACGGAACCCTCAACTAAAGAAGCCTCAAGGTCCGGTAAAGCTCCTACGCCAACAAAGGGTACTAAGGCCAATATTGGGGTGGCGTCGAGCAAAGACATTTGACCTTCCCTGAATGTATCCACATTTTTTATACCAGAAAAATCACTATACTCGGCCGAAGGGTCAACGATGTCTTTAAAGAGGGGAAGAGTCCCGATAGACATTGATGGGGTTAGACCTGGAGAGAACTGCAAAACAAAACTAAATGTTATAGGAGGGGAACAATACAGTAAGAGGAGACACACTTAACATTTAACTCACCTCAGTAATATGGTTGAAAGGGAGAACAATAGTTATGGGTCTTGTCAATAGAGGTGGAAGAAGGATGTTGGCCAATGATGAATCTAGAAAGGAAGCTACCTCAACCTGAGATACGTCAAGAGGATAAGAAGATTTACACAGTAGAAAAGATAGAGAAAAGAAAGATTTAGAAGTGTTTAGAACTTGTTACCTAGGGAGAGCTTGGCAAAACGGGAATCACAGCCAAAGGAACCACCGGCAAAGAGGGTGTATTAGAAGAAGCTGGGGGAGTCTCCTCTGGATGAGAGGAAACCCCCACAGACTCAACGAGCACAGGAAACCTCTGGCTATCCTACTCCATTCTACTAGAGGACGAACGATATGAGTAAGTAAGACCTATCATGGGCGAACGGGGATGAGATGATTCGATCATAGATCCACCAAAGCGTCATCCCACGAAAGGGCTGACTGGAGGAGAAGGCCTTTCTTTATCAGCCTCGTGATGAAAACAAGAAAGAAAGAACAAGTGTCAGAAAAGATAAGAGAACCCACTAAGTTATAAACGACTAAGTATGGAAAGATTAACCTCATGCTCAGAAGAAGAGTGTGATGGTATGACAACGGGTGAAGCTGGGGGAGATGAGTGAGGAGAAGCCCTCTCGATGAGATCAACTGTAGTCTCAGGGCTATCATCAATCGGTATAACTGCATCGAGAGAAGTAGAAGTAGAACTCCAAGGAGTAGAGGCAACTGTTGTGGGTTGCACTGTAAAGGCTTGTTTTTAACTTGCCTTGGTTCCCAAAGTTTTCCTCCTCTTACCAGAGGTGCCAGTACCTGAGGGACCCCTTTTTCTTCATAAAGTCCCTTCAGTAGGATCCACCACGATAGTGGGAAATGACTCATCAAGAGAAACTGATGGCGCAGTTTGTCGAAATATATATTGAAGACGTTCAACCTCCTTTCTAACTGCCTCCCATATTTCCTCAGGCACATAAGCATTGGGAGGAACGGAGGCAATGAGAAAATCATTTATAGGGGCTTAGGACTTGCATGGGGACTTGGGCTTCGAAGATTCCCCACTCCTGGTCTTCTTTGATTTTTGCAAAAGGCGTTGCGAGGGACCTTCACCAAAAGCTGCAGTGGCAAAAGTACCTATAATTGGGGGTTTAGGCATTGAAATTTTTTTGGCTTTGGATGCAATAATAGGGATTACTGGGCAGTATAGAGGTAGCTCTCTAGGAGGGTCCTTTGGTGTTGGCTGAGAGGGAGCTCAATTCCCAAAATACCCTTCAGCCCCATCTCTAAAGAGGGAAAACTCTGAACAATGGGGTAAAGTGGGGGACTCTGGATGAATTCGTGAATTTTAGCTATCTATCTTTGCCAATACTTCATCACAAAATCACTGGTTACATCCACCTTCCAAGAAAGTGCAGGAATGATAACATGACCACTTATGGCTAAGAAGATCGTGGAAGCAACTGACACGGTGTAAAAGGCACATGCCTCAAGGAAATATGTCTTGGGGTGAGAATATTAAAACACCTGTTGAGGAACCCCTTGGTCGAACCCAAACTGACATCTGCAACGGTTGGGGTTGTAATGTTTAGGCGTATACCCCCAGTCAGTCTAAGAGGGCAGATAACTAGGAGTCAAAGCCAAAATGATGGAAAAAGAAGGGTTCTTCGTTCTAAGATCCTCCTAAGTATGCCCCACCACCCTAGGTACGATACCAAAAAAATTCCAAGTATGGGCAAAAGAATCCTCACTATAGGGCTTCATCACGAAGCAGCTTGCTTTGTTAAAAATGCCCAGAAGCTCCTTCCTACTCTGTTTCTTATGGAAGGAAAAAAGGCGATGTGGCTTGATGATTTCCCCAGCGCGAAGGGGAGTATGGTTGGCAGATATCTCGGGAAAACAAAAGTAAAGAAAAACAGTCAAAATAATGGAATTGGAAAAATTGGCCAACTTATATCTGCCCAAGGACCATTCCATATCCCGATGGGTCGTGTCCAACCATGTATAAAGTGACCCTAAGGCCATGGCTGCCAGAGGAAGCTTCTATCCCCTACCCAAACAGACAGAAATATTAATCAAGTCCCTATGCGGTTGATCATTGGGCTTGTCAGGCAAGATAAAATGAGACATAATCACAAGAATGTAGGTTGGTAACTCAAGATATGTACCTTTGCCAAGGACAAATTCAGTATTTGGGTTGGTACAATAGAAGTAGTTTATGAAGGGAGTGAAGGTTTCCTTGTTGGAAGTAGTGATACACCTCCTACAAATCTAATCCAAGTCTTCTCGGGCCTTTGTCTCTTTGGCGTCCAAAGCCTCATCGTGAAAGCCAAAGCCCCTATGGGATCAAGCCCAAGCATCTCGCAAACATCCTTATGTGTAACAGTGCTCTCTCCCCATGAAGAAACGAATGTGTGAGTTTTAATGTTCTAACGGGAGACCAAGATTTGAAGGCCAGCATTGTGTTTGGAGAGAGTAAACTCCCCAAACCAGGCATCTCGATGGAGACCAACCTTGGAAAGAACATCAGAGTAAGTTGTCTGCATAAACGAGTTCCAAGCAGCAAAGTGGGAAGGGGAACCACCAGGTCCTTCAAAGTTAATATGGTACCAATGGAAGTCACCTCTGTTAAGACAGAACCTCATAGTCCCCTCTATTGGAAAATAGCCTCAAAAAGTGGAATCTTGAATTTCATGAGCCAGTAGAAGAGCATCATACTTGGCTGAAAAATGGCAAGTCCTACATCCCTCAGAGAATTCATCATCTTTGCCAAAGATAGGAGACCGATGTAACAACCTGCGTAATTTTTGGGCTATTTTAATTAATTTCTGGAAAATGGAGGAAAATAATTTTTTTGATAAAATTATTTTTATTACTCAAATATGTTGGTTACTATTTTTAAAGGCGAGAATTTCAAACGGTTTTGAAAACGAAGTTAAAACGAATTTTAAAATGATTTTTAAATGTTTTTAACTCTTGGAGTTGTTTTGACTTCCAACTCTTCATTTAATTGCCTTATTTAAAGGAGTCTTTTGGCTTCCAACTTTTCATTTCTTTGCATTATAACAGAAATTCGTGGGCAACCCTTTTAACCTACTTTTGGCACAAATTTTGGCAGCAAATATATTTTATATTTCTCTTCTTTTTATATACACATTGGCCCTTGAGATTTGTGAGTTCCAACCTTAGATTAGAGGTCTTCTTGGGGAAATTTTGTTGGAGGTTCTTGGAGGAGCTTTTGTAGATATTTTGTGTTGATCTTGAGGACGTGATCGTTGGTTTCTCATCATGGTTTGAGGTATGGGGTTTTACACAATATGCTCCTTAAATCTCGCGAGTGTCATTCTCTTTAAATTCTTGTTAATTGAACTCATATTTGAATTGATAAATTCATTGAAATCTGAAAATTAATTGTTGAAATTATTTTGATCCATGTGGTATCATTATATTGTTAATGAACATGTTGTCATGAGATTTTAATATGGCACGATGTTGGGCACCCGCCAAAATTCCTGTTTCCCGGGCTATGTCTTGATAAAGCATATGCGGATGTGGTGAGGCCTGGTGATCCGGTTAAAGTGTTGTTGAGAAATTATATTGATAAATGCTTTGAGATTTTCATTTTGATTTGAATATTCGTAGTCGTGTTGTTACGTTTTATTCATTGCTAATCCGTATTTGTTGAGCATAATTCTTGTCGTATTGTGTACTTCCCCATATTTTCTTTTAGTTGGCAGGTTAGCGTGGATTTGGGCGCTATGGATTATTGGAGATTGATTTTAGCGAGGATTGTTTGGGAAAGATTTGTATTATTTTGATGTATAGAGCTTTGGAGATTTGTATTTTATTTTCGAGTTAGTTGTTGTATGTAATTCGAGAGTTTTGGTATTTAATTTGAAGAGATTGAGATTAGTGGTTTTATATTATTGTGGGTTTATTTAGATTCTCTATACCTTATCACTTGTGGATTTGGATTTATTTTATCGCATTAGCGCTCTGTTCGCTCTCCCCGGGCGGGCGGGATTTTTACAAATGGTATCAGAGCTTAGGTATACGGCAACCCTCGGGGCTTGGATTTTGGGTTCATTTCGTGGATAACAATTTTTGGAGATAGAAAATGTTAGGTGATATTCGTGATAGGTTTCGAGATTATAGGTGAGAAATTTATTTTTGGGAGACATGATTTATTTTTGGAGTTTGTTAGCCTGATTTTTTTAGAGTTAAGCATTCGGCGAATTTCGAGGGCGAAATTCCATTGTTAGTGGGGAAGTGTAACAACCTGCGTAATTTTTGGGCTATTTTAATTAATTTCTGGAAAATGGAGGAAAATAAATTTTTTGATAAAATTATTTTTATTACTCAAATATGTTGGTTATTATTTTTAAAGGCGAAAATTTCAAACAGTTTCGAAAACGGAGTTAAAACGGATTTTTAAATGTTTTTAACTCTTGGAGTTGTTTTGACTTCCAACTCTTCATTTAATTGCCTTATTTAAAGGAGTATTTTGGCTTCCAAATTTTCATTTCTTTGCATTATAAAAGAAAGTCGTGGGTAACCCTTTTAACCTACTTTTGGCACAAATTTTGGCAGCAAATATATTTTATATTCCTCTTCTTTTTATATACACATTGGCCGTTGAGATTTGTGAGTTCCAACCTTAGATTAGAGGTCTTCTTGGGGAAATTTTGTTGGAGGTTCTTGGAGGAGCTTTTGTAGATCTTTTGTGTTGATCTTGAGTATGTGATCGTTGGTTTATCATCATGGTTTGAGGTATGGGGTTTTACACAATATGCTCCTTAAATCTCACGAGTGTCATTCTCTTTGAATTCTTGTTAATTGAACTCATATTTGAATTGATAAATTCATTGAAATCTGGAAAATAATTGTTGAAATTATTTTGATCCATGTGGTATCATTATATTGTTAATGAGCATGTTGTCATGAGATTTTAATATGGCACGATGTTGGGCACCCGCCAAAATTCCTGTTTCCCGGGCTATGTCTTGATAAAGCATATGCGGATGTGGTGAGGCCTGTTGACCTGGTTAAAGTGTTGTTGAGAAATTATATTGATAAATGCTTTTAGATTTGCATTTTGATTTGAATATTCGTACTCGTGTTGTTACATTTTATTCGTTGCTAATCCGTATTTTTTTAGCATAATTCTTGTCGTATTGTGTACTTCCCCATATTTTCTTTTAGTTGGCAGGCTAGCGTGGATTTGGGCGCTATGGATTATTGGAGATTGATTTTAGCGAGGATTGATTGGGAAAGATTTGTATTATTTTGATGTATAGAGATTTGGAGATTTGTATTTTATTTTCGAGTTAGTTGTTGAATGCAATTCGAGAGATTTGGTATTTAATTTGAAGAGAATGAGATTAGTGGTTTTATATTATTGTGGGTTTATTTATATGCTCTATACCTTGTCACTTGTGGATTTGGATTTATTTATCGCATTAGCTCTCCGTTCGCTCTCCCCGGGCGGGCGGGGTTGTTACAACCGATGGTAAAAATGCAGTTGTTCTTGGCGTGCTGCCACTAAGGCGGCGGTGTCTAAGGTGGTTATAGGCAGAGCACTGGTGGTGGGCATGCATGGAACGCTGGAAAAGGTCATGGAAGTGGATGGTGGAAGAAGAAAATCTTAAAAAAGCGAAAAGGGGAACAAAAATGGAGGAATACAACCACAAGCAGTGATGAAAGAAGTGATGAAAGGGAGAGAACTGCAGAAAACTTTGTTAACAATGGCGGGTTGAATCTTTTTATCTCTAACAAAGGCTCTGGGAGTTTGAAACGATGGAGAAAACCTTGTTAACAATGGAGAAAAACTTTTTTAATTTTGACTCAGGTATATCGCGGAGAATTTTTTCTTCTTTTTCGAATATGAAAAAATGATGACATAGCAGAGCCTAAACAAAGTGTCACCTTTATATAGGGAAAATTTCCTAAGGAGAAGTTTAGAATGGAGAATTCCACAAGTCTCAGCGATAGGGGAAGTCCCAACGAAAAACCCACTGCCTATAACTATACTCCACAACAGTACAAAAGGCAGAATTTCACTTCCCAAGAGTTAAAACGGGGTATTTGAGAAAGTCAGAGGTGTTTCAAGAGAAGTCCAAATTAGCCAAGGACATAAAGACAGAAGGATTGAAGCTTAGCAATAGGAAAAGTGGCGATGTCCCTTTGCTAAATCGACGACAATCGGCAGCACTTTGGTTCAGTTACATCGGGGAGAATTTTACTTTTTCCTGGCAGTAATAACGGCAGAGGACGTAACGAAGACAGAGACACCAAGGTTCATCGAATTGAGAAGTTTTCATGCAGACATTTCTTGTTCCCACAACAAATCTCTCCACGAAAGGGCAAATATAGGGGGCTAAAATATAATCTAGAGATTAGGGATAATCCCCCCAGCTAATACAACAGGCTCAAGGGACTAAGGAAGTTCAAAGCGATGCAGCTTAGTTAGGCAAGCGATGCAACTCAGTAAGGCAGCGATGCAGTTCAAAGCGATGTAGCTCAGTAAGGTAGCTCAAAGTGATGCAACTCAGTTAGACAAGCGATGCAACTCAGTTAGGCAAGCGATGCATCTCAGTAAGGTAGTGATGCAGTTTAAAGAGATGCATCTCAACAAGGCTGCTCAAGCAAGGTAGTTCAGTGTGGCAGTCCAAAGGAATCTCCCGGCGAAGAAGATAATCGAGGGAGCTCATCCTTTAGTCCTATTTCTTTACTTAGTCTTGTTGCATCTCTTTATTTATATTGACCATGAGTTGTAATGATTATAATGATTTTTAGTGTGAGGTCGAACGGTACTCGTGAGATACCAGGCTTGGCAGGGCATGGGAGAGCTTTCATGATCTATCGAACGACCTCGCCGTGGGAACTTTAGAGCGACTTGGTTTGGAAGATTGAGAAGTGAGGCACCATTGGGGCTTGTACTGACCATCTTAGATACACGTGATAAGACACCAAAAGATCGTGACCATAGAACCTCGGGCGGAGCAACCTTGACTTCCATCGGGCGTTGAGTTGTGAACCAAACAACCCTCTACTTAATATCACATCTACTTTAGGTGATGTCACTAGCCAGCTAGATAATGTCAAATCTGCAGTTGAGTAAACCACCGTGGTATTTGGGGCTGTCAGACAGTTGGTGAGCCACTTCTGTGACGACAGCCCCCTGACACACAGTAGTTAGGAAAAAGGCAAGTCTTTTCATTTAATGTTTATAACGTGGAGCAAACTAATGCATCGGGCATTTAATACTTGTGACATAAAGTATGAGGGATGCCTTTCATAGTTATTAATGACTGAGTTACCTCGGGAGTGGTGTGAGGGCTATTTGAGGGCCTCAACCACCTCTGAGGAAAGGGGTGTTCTTTTAAGAGTTTAGAAGTTATTGCTAAAGAGAAAAATATACATCAGAAATAGAGATTTATTGCGAACCAGAGTTAACTCACCCACCATTCTCATTTATTACGAAGATTTTAATACTTGACAGCGATCTTTGAGGGTGGTTGGGGTGTTTAGTTGCCTGCCAAAGTGTATCTAGAACGCTTACTTCTCTCTCCCTCTAAATGAGTTACTTATGAGTTTGTTATTATCTTCTCAGTTATACACGAGCAATTTGTGAGTTCAAACTGAGTTTATCTTCACTAATTTTTGATTGCGTGTCTTGTAGTTAATCAATAGTGCTGTTTGTTAACTCATCATTACTATACTCAAAAGGGGTTACGCCTACATCTAATCTAAACTACCCTCTTACCCACAATTCTCTAACAAAGATTACACCAGTAATTTGTACATAGAAAATGAATCTTCCAATCCAAGCTCTAATATAATTCTCGAAAATAATCCATAGCATCATAATCCATTCTAGCCTGCCACTAAAAGAAAATAAGAGGAAGTACACAATATGACAGGAATAGATGCTAAAAAATAATTAGCACGATGAATAAATCGCAACAATACGAATGTGCATATACAAATCAAATGCAATACTCAATCCATATATCAATATTAATTTCTCAACAACACATTAATGGGTCACCAGCCCTCACCTCACATCCCCTAGGCATCTCAAACCCATATAAAGATTTTTGGACTATTGGCAGGTGCCCATTCTCCGTGCCATATTAAACTCTCATGACACTATGATCAAATAAACAATATAATATATCACAATGAATCAAATAATAGATTCCAATAATTTTTCAAGATTCCAATGAATATCACAATTCAACATGAGTGCAATTGACACAGAAAACAAACGAAATACTCTCGAGAAAATTTAGGAGCATATTGTGTAAGTCCCGTACCTCAAAATCATCGCATGAATCGTCACACAAATTTCAGCCTCAAAATCTAATCGCACATCATGTTCCTCTCGCAAAAATAATCAAAACTCGTTCTAGTCCAAACTCAAGAAAACACAAAATAAGCCTTCAAATATTGATTCAAACACTTGATTCAGTTTGGGGCTATAATTTATAAACGAAAGGGAATAATGTGGGACAGGTTTTCTGGTTGAAAAGTTGATGAAAAAGTGATTTAAAAATCCAGGCCATGAATTTGTTGTGATATATAAAGGATTAAGAGTTTGATTAAGAAAAGAGTTCTAATCAGATACAAACACTAAAACAATACATTTCGGACAATCGGACCCTTAGAATTAGCTGAAATTTAGAGGCATAGTATCTGAAGACGAGAGGAAGTTGTAAAACAAACTTCATCTTGATCGGATGGTCGAATATTTTTATATATTTCTTTTTCTAGAGAATTTTAAGTTTTGAGGATTCTTAGAGAGTTTTATGTTTTGAGGACTCTTCTAAACGGCCCAAGACATAAATATATACTCGTATTAGGAGTCTTGTAATCTACCTTTTCCAATTCCGAATATAAAAACCAACATATTTAATTATAAAAATAATTAAATCCAAAATTTTATTTTGTCTTGAATTTTCCAAAATTAGTTTTAAAATATCCATTTAAAAAATTTGGGTTGTTACATACTTCCCCACTAACAAGGAATTTCGCCCTCGAAATTCTACGTAGACAAACGCTCGAAAATAAAATGATACTCAATTCTATTTCCCAAAATTGCAACTCTAAAGTCCTCAATCAATTCTAAACATCCTCACCATGATGCCTAACACGTCCTCAAAAAAAATTCAATCTTCAAATAAAATATTCCTAATTCGCGTGTTAGAATCAAAACTTAAAGATCCTAGGGTTGTCATATACATAAGCTCTAATACCATCTATAACACCCCAAGCAAAACACGAGGCGCTACTATGATTAAAACTAAACTAAATTCTAAAGAATTAGTATAGAGCATCTATTTTCCATAATTTAAATATAACAAATCCACAATCCTTCTATTTTCACAATAGCGATTACAATAATGTTTCTCCCAAAATACACAATTCTCTAACAAAAACTACATTGTAATTTATACATAAAAAATGAATCTTTGAATCCAAGCTCTAAACTAATTCTCCAAAATAGTCCATAACGTTACAATCCACGCAAGTCTTCTACTAAAAGAATATATGAGGAAGTACGCATTATGACAGGAATAGATGCTCAAAAATAAATCGTACGATGAATAAATTGCAATAATACGAATGTGCATATACAAGTCAAATGCAATACCCAAGCATTATATCAATATTAATTTCTCAACAACACATCAATGGGTCACCAGGACTCACCTCTAATCCCTTAGGCATCTCAAAGCCATATAACAATTTTTGGACTATTAGCGGGTGCCCATTCTCCTGTAACACCCCCTGACTTTGGAATTGAGAAATTAAATTTTTGGGAGAAATAAAATTTATTTAAATTGGAGAATTTTAAATTTTGAAAATTGAGGTCAAAAAATTGAGGACATTTTAAAGTATTGTGAATGATAATTCTCAGTGCGCCATTGGTTTCAGAAGGGTCGAGATAGTCGAAATGACAGTCCTTGGGTTTTATTACGGTTACGGGATAATTTTAAGTAGTTTGACTCGAATTGGAGTAAACGAGTCATTTAAAGTGTGTATTAACATTTAAAACTGGGATTATTATTTTAAAGGCTTAAGAGGCTTACGGATCAAGCCATTCTCATTTTTGAGAAAGAAAGAAAGAGAAAGAAAGAGGAAAAGAAGAAGAAAGGAAGAGAGAGAGGAGAAAAATCTTGGAGATTCTGGCCCAAACGCGATCTTGAGGATGATTCAACCTCTACAATTTCGAGGCAAGTGTTTAATATTGCTAAATAATTCATTTGTGTATTTTATTTCATAATTTGTGGAAAAAAGAATTGGATTTTGGGTATATTTATCAAAACCTAGATTTTGTAGTTTAAATCTTGAAATTGATGTTTACACATGGGTTTAAGGAGTATAACTTGATGAAACTAGATATAGGATGAAATTTGATGTTGGATACATACTTGGGTTGAGGAAAAAGGGTTGGAAGTAGTATAATTGGAATTTTGGGAATTTTTGGGTTTTGGAGAAATAGCCCATTTCGTAGCTTTCTGAACTGGCCGAATCGATTCGCCCCTAGTGAATCGATTCGCCATGTTACAGAAGCATCACGTATTTAGGGCCGAATCGATTCGCCCCTAGCGAATCGATTCGGTATGTAGCAGACTCTCAGGTCCCTTTGGACCGAATCGATTTAGAGGGGCCGAATCGATTCGCTGGTGGGGCCAAATCGATTCGGAGGGGACGAATCGATTCGGGAACAGGGCAGTTTTGAGGAATTTTCCTCGAGTGAGTTTTTCTCCATTTCGGTTGGGTTTCTCAATTTGGAACTTTTATATATGATGCGAGAGTGATGTTGTGTGGATTTATTAAGAGTTTCTCACTGGTTATAATCGTGGGGACGTATCGAATTAGTTTGGGGAACATATATATGTATTGGAGTTTGTAGTATCGATATAGTGGGGAAGGTTCATTAGGGATGGGAGTCCCGTTTGAAGTTTAAGAAGTAAGTTAATCTAGGATGTAGGTTAAGGGCCTTCTGAGCGAGTCGTGAGGGCATGGCATGGAAATTGTAAGCCGACTTTTGTGTTTAATCCTTATAGCGATAGGATTCTATTTAAGATATGATTGGGGACTGACGAGAGAGAGTGGTCGCGTATCCTTAGTAATGTTTAACTTAAGTAATAGGTTGTAAATGAAATAAGATTAAGGGTTCATAAGAGAAATTGAAGAGTAGGATAATTTGAGAATGATAGGAAGATTCGAATGACTAGAACAAGATTGGGTTAAATGGTAGTAGGGATAGTTACTACATATCTATTCGTGATCAACGTTGGGCATCCCAAAAGATGATGGGATCGTAAAATGAATTTAAGTTTAAGCTTGAGGCTTGTAGACTATTAGTCATGTGTATACCAATAGTCGGGATTGTTGTTGAATATATTGGAAGACTATTTATATCATAGGGGCAATGGATGAATATACTTCAAGTGACGGATCGTATTTATATAAGGAATTAAATTAAATACGTTCGGGGCGACGGCTAGTATAAAGGGGATTATATACACTTATAGCCGAGTTTATAAATTTCATACATACGAACGAGAGAGGGTATGTATATATGTATGTATATATATCTATGTAGATATGCATATATGTGTATACTCATGGCCTGAATATCTAAACCGTATGTGATGGTTTATTTATATGATGTAATCATATGGAGGTATAGATATTGTGCATGTGAATGATATATATACTTGCATTGTGATGCATACCCTGCACATGCTATCGTTGGGAAGTTGCGTGATGAGGGTGAGCACCCTGGCTCGAGGAGCAGAGTGTGGATATTCCCCAGATCATAGCACCCATTGTGTTATTATGTGATATACATTTTTTTGGGATGAGACGTGGTGGGTATGCTTCGTCTCATTACCGGTTAGGAACTATGACTGCTTCCCAGACGTCGTGTGTGTGTTGGCCACGATGTCGGTGATATCGAGTCTGACTGTGGTCCCCAAGATGGTATATGAGTAATTCCCTTGAAGATGATAGAGGTGGTGCAGTATATTGGCATTATATAGCCGGTTGTATTATGTGTATGGTCATTGTTCATTATATGTGTTATATACACGTGGCTATGGGAATGAATGGTTGTATATATATATATATATATATATATATTATATCCTGTAGGTGAAAAGGATATGAAATTTCTATGGTGTACATCTTGGGTGATTATGGTGTACCAGATGGTTGGGGGTTGATGTATCGCACTTAAGGAAAATTTTGGTTATATCAACCCAAGGATTTAGTGCAGATTTTGGGGTTACTCTTAGATAGAAATCCAAATTTTAGTAGTTGCAGTAATAGAATTTGCATAGATGACATAATGGATCCCTACGATTGACATTGTCAAGGAGTAGTGTATCGGGGGGGTTCCTTGTTTGGATTTCTCTTTACGAGACGACCCACGCATGAAACGTAGTGCAATGTTGAGAGTAGAGAGAAGTTTTGTCCTTTGTACTTGTATGTACCAGTAGTATAATTGGTGTTGATGACATAATGGATCCCTACGATCGACATTGTCAAGGAGTAGTGTATCGGGGAGTTCCTTGTTTGGATTTTGCTTTGCGAGACGCCCCACGCACGAAACGTAGTGTGATGTTGAGAGTGGAGAAAAGTTTTGTCCTTATTAAAATATATGCATGTTATTTAGAGAATTGTGACACCCCGCCTAATTAATCCCGGGTGATCAGTCCTAAATCAAGTTAGAACAGGTTTCTCAGTTGGATCATTCTTAGCATCACTATCGTCTTTTTAATTACTGACCACCGAAGTGAGAGAAGTAGACTGGTGCCAATTTTTATCTTTCAATTAATTAAATAAAACTCATGCGGAACATAAAATAATACACAATCACAGTAAACTGAAATAACCATCCACAAATAAAATACCTAACCGAATAAACCATCGGTCCAAATATCCAATACAAGTAAAGACAAGAAGACAATCTCAACAAGTCTAACACTGATAAATGAAATGTGAGCGACATGCTCAGATAACTGCTAAAGGGTCTCTACACGAATGAAAGAACGAGGCGTCTATCAAAAATCCCGCAACATCCACATGTGCTGCAGCATCGGATACCTGGAATATAGTCAAGCCTGGCGTCCCTCTGGCTGGACACCTAAAAGGTTTTTAAATTTTTTTATAGCAAGGGTTAGTACCCAAAAATATTTGAAAACATTTAACAAATGATTAACTTGCAGTAATAAATAAATATGCATGCTCTTCATATTTTAGTTAGTGTCGCACTCTCTTGAGGACTTCCTTACCCCTCCTCTAATGTGCACTACTAACACATTCATTTAATTTACGTGGGCCCTACTCTCCTGACCCAACCCTTATGTTACCCCTTGCATTTAACCTACTCTAACCGAGTATACCTTAAATCATGATTTTTAAGTTATTATAAACATCAACTTAATTACATCATTACCCTTTTTAATTTCATATAACACTCACACATGTTATGCACATAATACATTTTTCACTATGTATTAATTATCCCATATATAATTATTTACCTAATTATATATTTAAACCATATTGCAGTATTCACAAACATACTTGAAACAACATTTACTACTAATATCCAACCGAGTGAAAGTACTCACAAAATATAATTTCTCTAAAGTGCTATCCCACTAGGTATATTCACATAACCTAGTTACCCAAATAAGAATCGCTCACTAACTTGGTTTAACCTATGATTGGAGGCGGTCATATTCCTTCCCTGAAAGTGAGATGCCCCTCACCCCATACAACGGACGCTATGACCTGAGAATATACTCGCCCTACTCCTCAAGCTAGGGGATTCATCCACTACGCGCAACCTCCCCCTATAGCACTAGAGTATATAATAATAATATTTAATCACTGATATTAATGCGCACACTATATATATACTATCACACACCGTATATATATAAAAATATAAAATATCCCGGCTACACCATGTACTAAATCCGTAACACAAGCCTATTTAAATTATTAAGAGTTTATGGTCCAACCTGTGACACCCCGCCTAATTAAATACCGGGCGATCACTCCTTTGTTAAATTAAATCAAGGTAAACAGTTGGTTCATTCTCAGCATCACTGTCGATAAAAATAATTTTTCCAATTTAACACCCTAAATAATTAAGCAAAGTGTCAAAAACATTTTTCATACAAACTTCCAAATTTTAATTAAAGAAAAGATTTACTTATACCAAACAACATTTCTATAATATTGAATCACACCACGAAGAACTAAAACAAAACCATACATTCGTCAATCGAATGTCAACTTAATAAAACTAAACATCATAAACCATCCTGAATAACTCCCATAAAACAATACTGGAATAACTGAAATATAAGAATCCCAACAATAAATGAAATGATAAAAAGGGCAACACGTGCACAATAAATGAGAGTAATAGGAGTGGAGTCAAGAACAGAAGCCGTCTAATCAAGTGACCTGCAACTCCCACCTAAGCTGCAGCTCGTTCTTCTCAAAGGATCCTAAGCAAGACGCCCCTCTGGCTGGGCACCTGAAAATATACATATATATACAAAAGAGAGATAGAGAAAAAGAAATGGGTCAGGGCCCGAAAGTGTGTTTGATTTTAAAATACGTTAAGCAAGTATTTAAATTAATACAGGCCAATGCAAATCATATTAGTTCGACACTCTCTTGAAAAATTCTCACCTCTCTTCTAATGTGCACGCCTATCGTGCTAACCTTCCCAAATAATTTAGTTTATCTTGACTTACTCCTAAGTTTTCAAAACCGAACGATGACAATGTTTTAAAAAGGTTACTTTCAATATGTAGCACTCCTCTCGTTTTAGCTTCATTAAATTATAAAGTTTCCCAGTGTCTTCTCATACTTTCACAAAACAAGTATTTAATAATTTGAGTCAACAACCATGTTCTATTTATCAAATCACAGTAGGCAGTTTAAAGTATATAACCTCATATATATTAACTACTCGGATAATATATATAAATAACAGCACCCCAACTAAACTATGGTGCGGGCATACTCTGCTATCCAATCCCCGTATCGCTCACACAAAGGGAAATACAAGTTCGGAATCACTCTCGAACTGTATTAACATATACAAAACAACGTTGAGGCGAAGCATAGATTCCAAGTCCAAGAGGTCAGTAAATACCCACACGTCTCTTAGGACCGTCCGACTATCAATCTGATAGCCCATACCTAGGATCTCTATCTTCTAAGGTACGAATCAATATCCCCCATAAAGCAACACAGGATAAGATCGTTCCAGCGCGGTAACCTCAGGGATAGCAAGTAGCGAGGGTACGTTTTTCACATATATATAATATATGTACACACAATCATATAAATATACCCATTCATCATATTAATATAGGTTTCTCCCGTTACCCATAGTCACAACATTTATCCGTAATTTCCCATTATTATGATTATGTATAAGGTTTCATCTCTAACCTTAATTCGAAGAGTTTTCTCACTCATTACCTAATACTCATGGTTTATATCCTCACCAATCTGAAATTCAGTAAGGGACTTTATTTAATTCCAACGTAACTCTCTTACGTACCTCACCCTTAAGTTATAAATCTATCAACCTAAAGTAAATATCCCATAATTACCATACTTGTTGAAGATTAAAGGTTCTAACATTTATCCATATACCCTACTGGTCCTTAATATCTCCCAAATCCTTTTATTTAGAATGCCCAAAGGTTATTTCACGATAAATTAATTTAAGTAAATAAACAAGAGGAATAGGAGTCTGACAGGAGGGGTCGATCGAGCGAAGCTTGGGGCTCGATCGATCGAAGCTCTATGCTCGATCGATCGATCAAGCAGGTCTGGGCAAAAATTCTGCAGAAATTGCAGTGACGGGATTGATTAAAGTTCTTCATCAAAACTCATATTTTCCAACACTAATCGGCCCAAAAAGTTTACTGTTAACATACTAACATAATTCCAGATATCTTTAACGTTCAGCATGCGTGTATACATCATTAAACATGGTTAAACAACCTAAAATCTCATCTAATAATCAAGAACCCTAAAGGCTTCTTAACTTTTGTTCTAATCAGTTTTCTCCAAAATTTCCTTCTAACATAACATCACAAATTCGTGGGTTAATCATCTACTTCACATATTATTTCCAGAATATGGTTGTAACGATTTCTACATGCAAATCCCTATCAAAAATTGGGGTTTTATTCCATTGATTATACTCCTAATCATTCCTACACTAATATGATTATTGCACCAACAAAAATACGCAAGTTAAACACTTGCCTGGGATTTCAGAGGTCTGGTTTCCTGCTGATATTGGTGTGGTTGCGTTCTCCTCCTCGCGATCTACGCGTTGGTGGTGACGGCGGTGCAATCGGTGGTGTTTTGGGCCTTGAATCACCTTGAGAGCTCTCTCCTCTCTTCTCCAATGGCCGTTCTAGGGTTCTGAATGTTCTAACCCTAAAAGGCTGACTTAAATGGCTGCTAAGGATGGCTGAAATTCGTGGGTTTAATTACCCTATTTTGTAAAATGACCAAAATGCCCTCCCGGGTCACTAATTAGGCCTAAAAACACCCCGAGGCCCGAACTAAACCCCCGGGTACACTTTTCTGACTATCTCGACCCTTCCGGACGCGTTGGCGCACTCAAAACGACCATAGGGATAACTTATAAAATATTCCCTTTTTAATTAACATAATTAGTCCCGACGTGACACGGGCACGTCCCGACTTAAATTTCTGAAATAGTTAATTAATTCACCTATGACATTCAATATAACCAATATAATATATTACTATGCTCATTAGTAATATTCAACAAGTTTCCCATAATTACTAACTCTAGTCACGTTAATAATTATAACATAATTAATTTCTGGATTTTTATTAAATAAATCATCACATTAAATTTAATAAATCCCCAAATTAAATATAGCATAAAATACGGGGTATTACATACTTCCCCCCTAATAACGGAATTTCATCCCGAAATTCGGAAAATAAGGCATACCTGGTAAAAACAACTCTAGATATCTCTCGCGCATATCTGCCTCACGCTCCCAAGTGGATTCCTCCACATTATGATGCTCCCACTGGACTCGCACAAGTGGAACTACTTTCGACCTCAATTTCCTCTCACTATAGTCTAGAATAGCCACTGGTCTCTCCTCGTAAGAGCTATCAGACTGTAAGTCTATCTCGTCTATCGCAATGTGAGTATGGGCCATATCATCCCGAAGATATCGTCTCAACGACGAGATGTGGAATACATCATGGATGCGATGTAAATGTTCTGGTAATCCCAACTTGTATGCTAATGGCCCAATTCTCTCGATGATGGGAAATGGTCCTACGTACCTCGGAGCCAACTTCCCCTTCTTCCCGAGCCTCATCACTCCTTTCATAGGAGATACACGCAACAACACTTGATCTCCCACATTAAACTCCCGGAAGAACCGTTTCGCATCGGCGTAGCTCTTCTGCCTGTCTTGGGCTACCCGAATACGACTCCTGATTATCTCAATTCTCGCGGAGGTCTCCTGAATCACTTCTGGCCCTAATAACTTGTTGTCCCCCACCTCGAGCCAACAAGTTGGAGAACGACAAGGCCTGCCGTACAAAGCCTCAAATGGAGCCATGTCAATCGTAAACTGATAGGAGTTATTATAAGCAAACCCTACCAGTGGAAGGTGTGGCTCCCAACCTCCTCCGAAATCGAGAACACACATGCGTAGCATATCTTCCAACATTTGATTAGTACGCTCTGTCTGACCATCTGTCTGTGGGTGGTAAGCTGAACTCAGTCTCAACTCTGTACCCATAGCCTCCTGAAAGCTTTCCCAGAAACGTGACACAAAAATCTTGTCTCTATCTGACACAATATTCAGGGGCACCCCATGTAATCTGACAATCTCAGTGATGAACAACTGGGCATACTGACCCGTGGTATAATCTGTCCTCACTGGCAGAAAATGAGCCACCTTGGTCAAACGGTCTACAATCACCCAGATAGAATCGTGGCCCCGCTGTGATGTAGGCAACCCAGTAATGAAATCCATGGAAATACTTTCCCACTTCCATGCGGGTACTTCCAACGGCTGAAGTAATCCTGACGGTTTCTGGTGGTCCACCTTCACTAGCTGGCAAGTAGAACACTTGGACACAAATTCAGCGATGTCCTTCTTCATCCCACTCCACCAGTACTGTCGTCTCATGTCCTGGTACATCTTATCGCCTCCCGGATGTACTGCAAATCGAGACCCATGAGAATGAGTCATCACTTCATGACGTAGCTCCGCTCCTTCTGGAACCATTAATCTCCCATTAAACCGCAACCCTCCATCCGAACTAACAGAATAGGACTCAGCACCCTCGGCTAGAATTCGTACAATCTGCTCCTGACAAAACGGGTCTGTGGTCTGTGCCTGTATCACCCTCGTAACAATCTCGGGTGTGACTGACATCACGGATATGAAAGAACGTGCTACTGCGTCCTGGTGACCCAACTCCTTCCACTTTGCTTTCCAGATGTCCGCTACATCGTCAACCGGTCTACGGCTCAACGCATCAGCAACTACGTTGGCTTTCCCCGGATGATACTGTATTTCGAACTGGTAATCTTTCACAAACTCTAACCATCTGCGCTGACGCATATTCAGCTCTAGCTGAGTGAATAGGTACTGCAGTGACTTATGGTCTGTGAACAAACGGAATTTCTCGCCCAATAAATAGTGCCTCCAAATTCTTAATGCAAAGACGACCGCAGCTAATTCCAGGTCGTGGGTGGGTTAATTCTTCTCATGCGGCTTAAGCTTGCGGGAAGCAAAAGCTATAGCCTTCTCCTCCTGCTGAAGTACTCCCCCAAGTCCTCGTAAGGACACATCTGTGTAAACCAGTTACTCTACACCCGGCTTCGGTAAAGCAAGGACTGGTGCCGAAGTAAGCTTGTCCTTCAGCTCGTCGAAATCCAACTGACAAGCGTCATCCCAGACATATGGTACCCCCTTGCGAGTCAGATTCGTCAATGGATCCGCTATTTTGGAGAATCCCCGAATGAACCTCCTGTAGTATTCGGCTAACCCCAAGAAACAACGCACTTCCGTCGGTGTCGTGGGCTGCCCCCACTCCCTCACCGCTGACACTTTGCTCGGGTCAACTGCTATCCCTTTCTCAGAAACAACATGGCCCAAGAATTGTACCTCTCGCAACCAGAATCCACACTTCTCGTACTTAGCATACAACTGATGCTCTCGTAGAGTCTGAAGAACCTGCCTCAAGTGCTCGGCATGCTCCTCCTCGGAGTGTGAATATATCAAGATATCATCTATGAAGACAATGACGAACTGATCCAAGAACTCTCTGAATACTCGGTTCATCAAGTCCATGAAAATGGCTGGGGCATTTGTGAGTCCGAACGGCATCACCCTGAACTCATAGGACCCATATCTCGACAAGAAGGCAGTCTTTGAAACATCTTGCTCTCTAATCCGTAACTGATGGTACCCCGACCTCAGATCTATCTTCGAAAAGAAAGTTGCTCCTCTCAACTGGTCGAATAGATCATCGATTCGAGGCAACGGATACTTATTCCGTATCGTGACCTTGTTCAACTCCCGGTAGTCCACGCACAATCTCAGTGAACCATCTCTCTTCTTTACAAATAAGACTGGAGCGCCCCAAGGTGAGGTACTCCTACGAATGAAGCCCTGACCTAATAGTTGCTCAATCTGATCTCGTAGCTCTCGCATCTCTGCCGGAGCCATACGATACGGTGCGCGTGCTATAGGTCTCGTATCTGGCAATAAATCTATAACGAAGTCTATCTCACGACTGGGCGGTAGGCCTGGTATATCCTGAAACACATCGGAATACTCCCTAACAACTGGGATCGAATCCAAAGGAATCACAACCTCCTCAGAGGTATCCTCCTCAATGTAATATAAATGAGCGGTCGAACCTCCCTCTGGGCGAGGCATCGCCACTACAAACATCTCTTGCCCCGAAATGGCAAAAACAATGTTCCCACCGAAGCAATCAATCATGGCTCTATAAGATGCGAGCCAATCCATACCAATGATCACATCATGCTCGTGCATGTCTAAGACTAGCATGTCTGCTGGCAATATCAAGCTACCAATCTCTACCCCTACTCCCCGGCATATAAAGAATATAAGTGACCCACTCCCCAGTGGTGAGTCGACACACGTCACGGTGCTCTCTGCTATGGCTAACAACCCTAAGGACTTCGCAAAGTGCGTAGCTATAAAACAATGCGTTGCCCCCGTATCAAACAAAACTTTACCCATAGTACCATGGATAGGAAACATACCCTCAATCGCGGGTGGTGCCTGTGGAGCTGCTGCCTGGTGGACGTTATAGACACGTCCATACTGCAATTGCCCCTGTTGCACTGGAGCTGCTGGAATGGCTGGTAGGGCTGGCACCTGGGCTGGAGCTGGAAGGGCAGGTGGGAAGAGTGGTCTCTACGACTCATTACGGGCTCCCTGCTGCTGTGGGGCCCTATCTCCCTCTGGGAAATCCTGACGCTTATGGCCGTGCTTGCCGCACACAAAACACCGGCCTCTGAAATTACCTCCCCTCTGTCCCTGCTGACCACGGCCCTGCTGGCCGTTACCTCCACGCCATTGGCCCTGTTGGCCCTGATGTGCACGCTGTTGGCCTTGCTGGCCCTGCTGCTGTCCCTACGGTCGGTGTTGACCCTGCTGGCCCTGCTGATTAGGCTGACCCTGATGGCCCTGTCTGTATCCCCCGAATCCCTGCCTAGAATCACCTGAACGGAATCGCTTAGCAGGGTCCCCCTGATGGGAACTCTGCTCGTGCTGACGAGTCTGTCCATGAGTTGGTGCCCCACCGGCACTATTACCCCCGGTCCTGCCCGGCTGGCTGGACTCTCCTGCTCTCTTGCTTCCCTGAAGATGGAAGCGGTGATCTTGGCAATGTAGTAACGCTGCATTGAGTACGTCAGTGAAAGTACTCAGGGATAGATTTCCAATAAGGTGCTGACGGATCCTCCAAGCTAGCCCGTCGACGAACAGCAAAATCTTCTTACCCTCAGTGGGTGCCTCATCCGGCACAATAGTGAGAAGTCTCGTGAACTCCTCCTCATACTCAGCTACAGTAAGGTTCTCCTGCTTCAGATTTAGTAATTTCTGCCTCATCTCAGTCTGCACTGCGGGTGGAAAATACTTGCGGTCAAACCGCTCCCAGAACAACTGAATAGGGATCGTGTCCCTCTCCTCCAAAGTAGTAGTGGACTCCCACCACTGTAATGCGGCTCCCACCAGCTTGAAAGAAGCCAATAACTGCTTCTGCACTTCGGTGCACTCATACATACGGAGGTGCCACTGGATGTCTTTCTTCCATTGGCTAACCGTGACAATGTCGGAGCTACCAGAGAACTCAGGGGGATGTGCTTTCTGAAAAGCATCCCGAACCCTCTCCCATGCAGATGGAAGCTGTGCTGGTACTGGCGCCACTGCCTGAACCTGGGGTGGAGCCTGCTGAATCACCGCTATCGCGGCATTCACCGCCTGAGCAACTATGGCGGCCACTTCATTAGCATTCATTGTGCCTGGTGCCGGAGCTGCTGGTTGCTCGGCCTGGGCACGCCTATCTTTCGGAGCACGTCTCGGAGGCATCTGAAACGTGAACAAAAATTTATCAGTCTACAGTTATCATCGAATCTCAATTAACTGAAGACTTAAACGTAAAAGCAATAATACAACAGTCCTAAAAATAGGGCTCTATAGAAATAACGTTAAGCTGAAAGAGAAATAAGCCGTACAGATCCTATGGACACTAGAACCTGATGCTCTGATACCACCTGTGACACCCCGCCTAATTAAATACCGGGCGATCACTCCTTTATTAAATTAAATCAAGGTAAACAGTTGGTTCATTCTCAGCATCACTGTCGATAAAAATAATTTTTCCAATTTAACACCCTAAATAATTAAGCTAAGTGTCAAAAACATTTTTCATACAAACTTCCAAATTTTAATTAAAGAAAAGATTTACTTATACCAAACAACATTTCTATAATATTGAATCACACCACTAAGAACTAAAACAAAACCATACATTCGTCAATCGAATGTCAACTTAATAAAACTAAACATCATAAACCATCCTGAATAACTCCCATAAAACAATACTGGACTGAAATATAAGAATCCCAACAATAAATGAAATGATAAAAAGGGCGACACGTGCCCAATAAATGAGAGTAATAAGAGTGGAGTCAAGAACAGAAGTCGTCTACTCAAGTGACCTGCAACTCCCACCTAAGCTGCAGCTCGTTCTTCTCAAAGGATCCTAAGCAAGACGCCCCTGTGGCTGGGCACCTGAAAATATACATATATATACAAAAGAGAGATAGAGAAAAAGAAACGGGTCAGGGCCCGAAAGTGTGTTTGATTTTAAAATACGTTAAGCAAGTATTTAAATTGATACAGGCCAATGCAAATCATATTAGTTCAACACTCTCTTGAAAAATTCTCACCTCTCTTCTAATGTGCACGCCTATCGTACTAACCTTCCCAAATAATTTAGTTTATCTTGACTTACTCCTAAGTTTTCAAAACCGAACGATGACAATGTTTTAAAAAGGTTACTTTCAATATGTAGCACTCCTCTCGTTTTAGCTTCATTAAATTATAAAGTTTCCCAGTGTCTTCTCATACTTTCACAAAACAAGTATTTAATAATTTGAGTCAACAACCATGTTCTATTTATCAAATCATAGTAGGCAGTTTAAAGTATATAACCTCATATATATTAACTACTCAGATAATATATATAAATAACAGCACCCCAACTAAACTATGGTACGGGCATACTCTGCTATCCAATCCCCGTATCGCTCACACAAAGGGAAATACAAGTTCGGAATCACTCTCGAACTGTATTAACATATACAAAACAACGTTGAGGCGAAGCATAGATTCCAAGTCCAAGAGGTCAGTACATACCCACATGTCTCTTAGGACCGTCCGACTATCAATCTGATAGCCCGTACCTAGGATCTCTATCTTCTAAGGTACGAATCAATATCCCCCATAAAGCAACACAGGATAAGATCGTCCCAGCGCGGTAACCTCAGGGATAGCAAGTAGCAAGGGTACGTTTTTCACATGTATATAATATATGTACACACAATCATATAAATATACCCATTCATCATATTAATATAGGTTCCTCCCGTTACCCATAGTCACAACATTTATCCGTAATTTCCCATTATTATGATTACGTATAAGGTTTCGTCTCTAACCTTAATTCGAAGAGTTTTCTCACTCATTACCTAATACTCATGGTTTATATCCTCACCAATCTGAAATTCAGTAAGGGACTTTATTTAATTCCAACGTAACTCTCTTACGTACCTCACCCTTAAGTTATAAATCTATCAACCTAAAGTAAATATCCCATAATTACCATACTTGTTGAAGATTAAAGGTTCTAACATTTATCCATATACCCTACTGGTCCTTAATATCTCCCAAATCCTTTTATTTAGAATGCCCAAAGGTTATTTCACGATAAATTAATTTAAGTAAATAAACAAGAGGAATAGGAGTCTTCCAGGAGGGGTCGATCGATCGAAGCTTGGGGCTCGATCGATCGAACCTTCGATCGATCGAAGCTCTATGCTCGATCGATCGATCAAGCAGGTCTGGGCAAAAATTCTGCAGAAATTGCAGTGACGGGATTGATTAAAGTTCTTCATCAAAACTCATATTTTCCAACACTAATCGGCCCAAAAAGTTTACTGTTAACATACTAACATAATTCCAGATATCTTTAACGTTCAGCATGCGTGTATACATCATTAAACATGGTTAAACAACCTAAAATCTCATCTAATAATCAAGAACCCTAAAGGTTTCTTAACTTTTGTTCTAATCAGTTTTCTCCAAAATTTCCTTCTAACATAACATCACAAATTCGTGGGTTAATCATCTACTTCACATATTATTTCCAGAATATGGTTATAACGATTTCTACATGCAAATCCCTATCAAAAATTGGGGTTTTCTTCCATTGATTATACTCCTAATCATTCCTACACTAATATGATTATTGCACCAACGAAAATACGCAACTTAAACACTTGCCTGGGATTTCAGAGGTCTGGTTTCCTGCTGATATTGGTGTGGTTGCGTTCTCCTCCTCGCGATCTACGCGTTGGTGGTGACGGCGGTGCAATCGGTGGTGTTTTGGGCCTTGAATCACCTTGAGAGCTCTCTCCTCTCTTCTCCAATGGCCGTTCTAGGGTTCTGAATGTTCTAACCCTAAAAGGCTGACTTAAATGGATGCTAAGGATGGCTGAAATTCGTGGGTTTAATTACCCTATTTTGTAAAATGACCAAAATGCCCTCTCGGGTCACTAATTAGGCCTAAAAACACCCCGAGGCCCGAACTAAACCTCCGGGTACACTTTTCTGACTATCTCGACCCTTCCGGACGCGTTGGCGCACTCAAAACGACCATACGAATAACTTATAAAATATTCCCTTTTTAATTAACATAATTAGTCCCGACGTGACACGGGCACGTCCCGACTTAAATTTCCGAAATAGTCATTTAATTCACCTATGACATTCAATATAACCAATATAATATATTACTATGCTCATTAGTAATATTCAACAAGTTTCCCATAATTACTAACTCTAGTCACGTTAATAATTATAACATAATTAATTTCCGGATTTTTATTAAATAAATCATCACATTAAATTTAATAAATCCCCAAATTAAATATAGCATAAAATACGGGGTATTACACAACCCTAATTATTAATTAATTCGCACATCAATTAATTAAGTCACTTTTGGTGTCGCCCCCACCATAAAATTGGACTTACTCTCGTAGCCCGAAATAACCTCACCCGAGTCTAAATTCCCGACTCCCAAATTTTTAATCATGACGTGTCACCCAAAAACTCCCTCAAATCCTAATTAACTTTACTCACGATTAATTAGATTTAAACTCGTGTATTAATCTCTCAATAATTAATTACATAAATATTATTATATAAATTCCCTTTTATATACATAACTGGGCGAATCTGCCCAATTCTACCGACCTTCGATCGATCGACCCCAGACCTTCGATCGATCGATCGAGTAGGTCTTCCTCTTCTTCGCGAAGACAGAATCAGCCATAGATGAAATTTCTCAAACTCTAGTTTCTTCTACCAGTAACCTAAAGCCCTCTTAGCATTAATACATGTTAGAAACCTTATTAGGGATCTCCAGAATGTCCATTAACATTATTAACTTGTCCATTAACTACGATTTCTGAATTTGGAACAAAATTCATCTTTAACCCTTAACCCATTTACACTCTAAATTCCTTCATCAAATTCGTTTCTAATTGTCCAGATATCATCCTACCAGATATGTATCAACTTATAAATATCAGGTTTTATATGAATCCTTACTCAAATTCGTAAATCAAATTAATGTATTCAAAATCCCGTGTTTATGCCATGAATACCCAAAACGAATTTTAATCAATCACATCACATAAATATGAATTGAAAAATAGATTCAATACTATTGTAAGTTATCCACTTGTCTTAGGTTTCGTAGTGTCTGATTTGGAGATGAATTCCAAGGTTGAAGATGACTCTTATTGGCTCTCTAGTGATCCCAAATCTGTCTTTAACTGCTATTAGGGTTCCTTAACTCACTTAGCCTTTTTCTAAACTCACCTCAGCCGTTTACTTATTTCCTCTAATTTGACAATTAACCTAAATCCCGTTTTTTTCCTAATGGGCCAAGCCCAAGTGACCCAAATGCCCCCGTGTGGGCCCGACTATGTCTAAAAATGCCCCGTGACCCGTTTACTACCCCCGGGTATACTTTTTCGACTATCTCGGCCCATGCGGACTCAACTGTACACTCAGAATTGACATCCGAATTAATTTATAAAAATACTTATTCCTCACCCCTTTTAGTCTATACCGACTCCCGATTGAGATAAGTGCATATCCCGTCATTAATACTCGAATTGACGTAAATAAATTATTACTATTCACTTAGTAATTAAATCCCCCTAAATATTAACCACTTACTCCCCGATTAATATTTAAATATATTTTTCCATGATTAATTTATTTAAAATTACAACACACTAGTAATTTAGAATTCTCGAATTAATTAAATATTAAAATACCCCAAAAATATGGGGGGTTACAAGAATAAATTATTATATTGAAGCCTAATGTTAATGGGTAACGTATTAAGACTTGTAACTGGTATAAGTTAATAATTTGGAACCACTATAGCCTAGTAAGGCATATATGTGTAAATATAAGTAAGTGCGATTAGAAGGGGAAGGATTCTCGGGTTATGATAGAATGGCAGGTCTTGCGGGTATAGGCCGTGTCTATTGTAAGGTAGGTTGTCCTTATGGGTGGGGTAACTTAATTAAGATTCTAGGACGCGAATAGGTGCACGTTGTTAGATGAGAGGTGAGTTGGGGTTTCACGAGAGTGTGACTCCACCTTAATTATGAAATAATTCATTGATATTTATTATGCACGGTTAACACACTTGCTAAATATTTTTACACCTCAGGATCTGACCCGTTTAGATTTCTCTCCTGCTATATGTATATATTACTACAGGTGTCCTACTGCATGGATGTCGGATGCATTTCTTTCCAGAGTCTTGGGAGCCGTAACAGGTGTGGACTGTTGCGGGATTTAGATTGTAGCGCATCCTATTTCTTTGTGAATCTAGATAGGATTCATTTTGTACATCGGGTTTTCACCCAAGAGTGATTTATAGTTGTGTATATTTCGTCTTTATGGTTGTTGTACTGCCTGTGACCCTTCAACTTATTCGTGTATATTTCCTTGTATATACTCATTTCATTTTATTCTAGCACTTCCTTTATCATGGTACTTGTGTGCATTTTACCTTTGCTAGATATTTAAAAGGTTGGGTTGTTGTTGTGGCATGTCTTATTTAATTTTGGCATCTCGCTTGTATGATTTCGGGTAATTAGCCTTACCTATTTATTTTATAGTCTGTTGATGTTGAGACTGAGCCATCTGAGATTCTTGATTTAATGTAGTATAGGGTTGGCCACCCGTTATTATCTTAAGCGGGGTGTCACATCTCTGTTCCATATTAAAATCTCATGACACTATGCTCAAATCAACAATATAATATATCACAATGAATCAAATAATAGATTCCAACAATTTTTCAGGATTCCAATGAACATCACAATGCAACATGAGTGCAATTGACACAAAAAATAAACGGAATACTATCGAGAGAATTTATGAGCATATTGTGTAAGTCCCGTACCTCAAAATCATCACGTGAATCGTCGCATAAATTTTAGCCTCAAAATATAATTGCACCATCACGTTCCTCTCGCGAAAATAATCAAAACTCGTTCTAGCCCAAACCAGAGAAAACACCAAATAAGCCTTCAAATATTGAGTTAAACACTTGATTAAGTTTGGGGCTAAAGTTTTTAGATGAAAGGGAATAATTTCGGAGAGGTCTTCTGGTTGAAAAGTTTATGAAAACGTGATTTGAAAAGCCAAGCCACGAATTTGTTGTGATATATAAAGGATTAAGAGTTTGATTAAGAAAAGAGTTAAAATCAAATACAAACACTAAAAAAACACATTCAGGACGATCGGACCTTTGGAATTAGCTAAAATTTGGAGGCATAGTATCTGAAGACGAGAGGAGGCTACACAAAAAATTTTAGCTCGGTTGGACGTTCGAATATTTTTATATATTTCTTTTTCTAGATAATTTTATGTTTTGAGGATTTTAAGAGAGTTTTATGTTTTGAGGACTCTTCGAAACGGCCCAAGACATATATATACTCATATTAGGAGTCTTGTAATCTAGCTTTCCCAATTCCGAATATAAAAAACAACATGTTTAATTATAAAAATAATTAAATCCAAATTTTTATTTTTCTTAAATTTTCCAATTTAGTTTAAAAATACCCATTTAAAAAATCCTGGTTGTTACATACTTCCCCACTAACAAGGAATTTCTCCCTCGAAATTCGACGTAGCCTAACACTCGAAAATAAAATGCCATTCGATTATATTTCCCAAAATTGTAACTCTAAAGTCCTCAATCAATTCTAAACATCCTCACCACGATGCCTAACACGTCCTCAAAAATAAAATTCAATCTCCAAATAAAATATGCCTAACCCGCATGCTAGATCCAAAACTTAAAGACTCGAGGGTTATCGTATACCTGAGCTCTGATACCATCTGTAACACCCCGAGCAAAATACGAGGAACTACTACGATTAATACTAAACTAAATTCTCAAGAATTAGTATATAGCATCAATTTTCCACAATTTAAATATAATAAATCCACAATCCTTCTATTTCCACAATAGCGATTACAATAATATTTCTCCCAAAATACACAATTATCTAATAAAAATTACACCAACAATTTATACATCAAAAATGAATCTTCGAATCCAAGCTCTAAACTAATTCTCCAAAATAGTCCATAGCGTCCCAATCCACGCTAGCGTACCACTAAAACAAAATACGTTGAAGTACACAATATGACAGGTAGGGGTGGGCACGGTCCGGTCCGGGTTTTGCCTATTTTTTGGACCGGACCGAATATTCGGTCCTCAATTTTTTTGGACCGAGACCGGACCGATTAATTCGGTTAACCTACTAATTCGGTCCAGGCTTTTTTCGGTCCGGTCCGGGGTAAAATTCGGTCTTGACCCTATTTTATATATATGTACATTTTATGAATGTTTTTATCTATTTTTCTCACAAATATATATACAAAAAAATAATACTCGAAACTCCAAGTGATATTTACATAGGGTTTTTTTACCCAAATTAAAAAAATGTCTATACATATATAAAATGTTCCAAATTAAATTCATAAGTTATATACATTAATTCAAAAACTATACATAAGAAACACAATAACATTATTTTTATTATATATATATGGGAATTGGTTCGGTTCGGTCCAAATCGGTCTTTTAATATAGTGGACCGCGGACCGGACCGGTTTAATCGGTTTTTAGTTGTTGTGAACCGATTTTCGGACCGGTTTCAAAATAGCCTTAATTTTCGATCCGGTTCGGTCCAATCAGTCCATTCGGGTCGGTCTTTTTTTTATCCACCCCTAATGACAGGAATAGATGCTCAAAAATAATTAGCACGATGAATAAATCGCAACAATACGAATGCGCATATACAAATCAAATGCAATACTCAAGTATTATATCAATATTAATTTCTCAACAACACATCAATGGATCACCAGGCCTCACCTCAACTCCCCTAGGCATCTCAAATCCATATAATGGTTTTTGGACTATTGGCGGGTGCCCATTCTTTGTGTCATAATAAAATCTCATGACACTGTGCTCAAATCAACAATATAATATATCAGAATGAATCAAATAATAGATTCCAATAATTTTTCAGGATTCCAATAAATATCACAATGCAACATGAGTGCAATTGACAGAGAAAAAAATGGAATACTCGAGAGAGAATTTGGGAGCACATTGCGTAATTCCCTTACCTCAAAATCATAACGTGAATCGTCACATAAATTTCACCCTCAAAATCTGATCACACCATCACGTTCCTCTCGCAAAAATAATCAAAACTCGTTCTAGCCCAAACTTGAGAAAATACCAAATAAGCGTTCAAATATTTAGTCAAACACTTGATTAAGTTTGGAGCTAAAGTTTATAGATGAAAGGGAATAATTTTGGAGAGGTCATCTGGTTGAAAAGTTGATCAAAAGTGATTTGAAAAGTCAAGCCACGAATTTTTTGTGATATATAAAGGATTAAGAGTTTGATTAAGAAAAGAGTTCTAATTTGATACAAACACTAAAAAAAATATTTGGGGCGATCGGACCGTTGGAATTAGCTGAAATTTAGGGTAGTATCTGAAGATGAGATGAAGCTGCAGAACAAATTTCAGCTTCGGATATTTTTATATATTTCTTTTTTTAGATAATTTTTTGTTTTGAGGACTCTTAGAGAGTTTTATGTTTTGAGAACTCTTCGAAACGGCCTAAGACATATATATACTCATATTAGGAGTCTTGTAATCCTGATTTCCCAATTTCGAATATATAAACCCACATATTTAATTATAAAAATAATTAAATCCAAAAAATAATTTCTTGAATTTTCCAAATTTAGTTTAAAAATACCCATTTAAAAAATCCGGGTTCTTACAATCCTTGAATATTGATTCTTGTGAATTCGTTTAAAATATTAGAAAGTTTTGTGTCTTTGCATACGCCTTTGTGGAGATAATCTCTATGGCTGACTTGTGAAACCTGCGGGGACTCACTACTAATGACGAAGGCTAAGGCCGACGAAGGACTACGGTCTTCTGATTCTTGAAGGATCATAGTTATTCATTAGAGATTTGCAAAGATTAAAGCTTTATGCTTGTGGGGGTTATCAAGTAGTTTTTAAGTAGACTATCTTGTAGATTTATAAGTGAATAATGGTTTTTACCCGAAATGGGTTATTTCCTGGAACTTGGCCTGAGTTGATTGCTTGGTTTGTTTTTTCTGTTTTATCACAATAGATGCATGGTTGGATAAAAAGATAGAATTTGTTTAAAATTGACTTCCACATTTATAAATTGGTGCTGTAATTTTTGTTTGGAACCAACTTTCAATTATTTGCACTTTACAAATTGGAATCAGAGCTTTTAGTTGTTTCTTTACCCTTTTAGACTTTGGAGAAACCAAATCACAGTGGCTTAATCATAATGAAATCACTAATAATCCGAACACTCAAAACCGTATCCGAACTCTTTGGAGCAATCAAAATAGAGTATTTTAATGTTGTCAGAAATTCAGCATTTACAGTTTATTAGATTAGACCACTTTGCTGAAATCATAACCTCGTCATGTTATAAATACTGAGATTAAAACGTTAAGGCATTCCAAAACATAATATTTGAATGTTATCACAAAATTCAACATTTATAATTATCAGATTAAACCACTTTGGTGGAATTGTAATCTAATCGTGATATAAATATTGGGATGAAAGCTTTAATGCGTGCTTTTAATATTCCATTACTCATACTGAAAATAATAAGTATATACACATTAATCTAATATTTACAATTTTGAGCACCGAATTAAACTTCACGTAAATATTAGTCTCAAGAAAAAATTTAAATCCTTTGAGATTAATTTAATGCGAATTTTTTTTACTCATCAATGTTCATTTGATAATTGAAATTGTCCCTTTGGGAAATCTTACAATAACAAGCCATATCATCACTACATCAGCAATCCCCCATTCATAATTATATTTGGACCTACTGACACAGTAATTTAATATTTATAATTATAGACTAGGGCACTTTAACGGACACCTAATCTATAAATATTAATATCAAAACCTTAATCATAATTATAATAGTCGTAACAATATTTGGTGTATACCAAAAATATTATGACAGGCAAATAACGTAAGACAACTGATGTGTTTATTAAAACATATAAAATAGAGACATTCACAATTTTCAATAATGAAAATTTTGAGTAATCACTTTAAAAGAGTTAAGAAAATTCTTAAATTGATCTCCAATAAGCAAAATTTTAAAAAAATTGGAAAGGAAATAACTGTCAACTTTAACGAAATATGACAAATTTAAGGTTTTGAGAGTTTAAGCATGTTCAAATAGCCAAAACAACATTCATTAAAAAAAATGGTAATTTTTTTATCCTTAGATTGTTTCGGATTGACATAAAAAATTCATGAAATCTCGAGTAAGTCGGCAATTTATTTTCAATTATTGCTTATTATAGGCATAAGAAAACTGTCGCTGAAAACATCTCAAATTTCAGATTGTAGTTTTATAAAATAAGCAGATTCAAAAACATAATTAAATTGACACAAAAGGAAATCACAATAAGGGAACAAAATTCAATTTTAATTTGGTCATAAAATTTTTGGAACCCAACAATTTTGTTTCATGAAATTTTCTTTTATGTGATTATACAGATTCAACAATTAATTTATTTTGTTGCATTCACCGATCCTAAGTTGATTTATTCTTAATTGCACTTAAATATTTAATTCATAGAGTGTACAAAAGTTATAACTTTCATAGAATATAGATGCACGTAATGCACGTAAAAATAAATGCCCAGCAAAACATATTATACGCAAAACTTAATGGATAATCAAGGGTGCAAATATAGATGCATACACAATAATCTAATATTTATAACTATAAATTCACACACTTTCTTCCTAATACAACATAATATAAATATTAATGTTGATTAATTCATAATTATATTAGGACCTTTTGGCAACCAAATATAGATTATACATAATAATCTAATTTATCGAAAATGTTATTGTCAAACCCTAATCATATATCTAATATTTAAAATGTTTTATTGAACCTTTTGGTCAATACCAAATAATAGATAACATAAATATTAGAACAACTATTTAATGATAAAAATTATATTTAGTGAATTATTCCATAAATATGAAAAAATAATTTATTTTTCCAAAAATGGAAAATTTTGAGTTATCACTGCAGTAAGATAAATAATCTCTTTAGGATCACTCTCCAATTTGCGGAATCATATAATCAATTTTTAAGAGAGTTATTAGCGTTGATATTATTATTCAAAATGACAAAAACGCGTTTTTAGGGGTCTAAACGACTTCAAATTGTCGAGATAGGGTGGGGCCCGTTGTAAATAATGGGTTTTGTTTATTTCGATGTTTCCAGATGATCATATGAATTTCATAAAATTTCGAGCAAGAAAAAAAATGTCACTAAAAAATTTGAGTAATTCATCAATTTTTTTTACCCGAATTCTTTTTGTAGGCAAAAACTCTTAATGGACAATCATGAGATCAGAAACCTAGGCTCTGATACCACATGTAAACACAATTAAAGAACACATAATTAACATTTTATAAATTTAACACATGAATATCCAATTTTACATGTTGTTTGTTTTTTAATAATATAAAGCGTTATGTGTCACATATTTAACGTTAGGATCTTAGATCAACATGATTATCACATACAATCATTATGCGTAACAAAAAACGATATAATAATCACATACCTCTATTATGTCACAAATGAAAAAATTGGCAGAGAAGACGTTAACGATGTCTGATAAAGCTGAATTTTGGAGCACGACTTCCTCTTGTATATGACAAGACCTATTCCAATTTCAACAAATTCCAACGGTTAGATTATATTTTATAGCCAAAATAGTATTCTAAAATTAACACGGCGTTGAGTCTTTTGATTTCTCTCCCTCATCCTATAATTTCGTTATGTTGTCTTTTCGTGTACCTGAATGATGAAAAATATGTAACTTATTTATAAGCATGGAAATGACCCGAAGCTCCAACAGTCACTTAATCTCAACCGTCCATCAAGGTAGATACTCAAGATTCATTTTGACTCCTCGTTTTTGGAGTACCCTTTCATTAACTAAAGTGACTCTTAGTATTAATATAACTAGCAGGTACCTCGTGCGATGCATGGGCGCCTTTAGCGCGTTTTTTATAATGATAATCGTTCAAAAAGTATTCCGAGAGTAAACGTCATATAAGCCCACTAATAATCTTGGGATATTTTTACATTTACTCTCGAGATATTTTTACCAGGACATTTATTTTGACTTATGTTTTATTCCAAGATTAAATTTTTTTGGGTGTATATATCTTTGTGGAACTCATGCACGAATACAATGCTATTAAAATTATTTTGTTGCACATGTGCTGGTCTCACTCGTCAAGTTTACACTCTACGACTTGCTACAACATACCATGCATAACGAAAACTCGTATATACAAATCATCATGTACGACGTTAAAATTTAATATGGTTGTAACAAAATAATATTGCAAGCCCGGTACAATAAGTAGATTCCAATGACATGTTTAGTACAAATTATAAACTATTAATTTACACTTGGAACAAAAAAAAATTGAGGCTTTGAACTTCTAACACAAAAATCATTGTGCAAGTTCAAACAACACCCATCTAAATAATGATCCAAACATATAACTTTTGGTCAACTTGAAATAAACATAGCTGACCCAACGTGATGTTTAAAATTGCCACTACATTCTCGATGTACTAAAATATTAAATTAAATATTTTATAAAAACACTCATAATTTATTTCAAACTCCTATAAAGAATGTCTTAGCAAAGCCACCATGTTCAACTTGTTAAACCAACAACCTACAAAAAGGAGATAAACTGTCGATTCAAGATCAAAATCATGACTATTATAATAGAAAAAATTACTTAAAATGTGATTTGAATGATAACACAAATATTTACATGTCTATATATTTTAAGATTTACCATTCAAATGACAACACAAATATTTACATGTCAAATGATAACAAAAATATTTGCGATTCATGTCAACATTTAATATTTACATGTCTATATATTTAAAAATAGTTTTCTTAACAAAAAAATTCAAAAACTATTTTATGTGTTAAAAATATTGTGCGCTTTTTAAATAAAATAGTTTTTTATTTTTTTTTCTGGATAACGTACAAATTTGTTTCAATACAAACTTTATTTTCAAATTCGTTTTAAAATATTGTATAAAATTAGAAAAAAAATGTGCTATAAATATAATGTACTATTTCATATATGTATATTTAAACTGCAGTCTATTTTATTTAGTTGTTTTTTAAAATAAACTTTTAAGGTTTTTTTAAGTGTAGAGTTTAAAACCGTCTTAATTTAAAAAATACCGTTTTAATGTTTTATATGTATAAATATTTGTAGTATTTAAAAAATGTTAAGAAACAGTAAAAATAGAGCGTATAATTTATTTTTTACGATATTTGAAAACAAATTTAAAAACTATTTTGTGGATTTTTAAAAAACATACATTATTTTAAAAGTTTTTTTATACATAAAATATATTTTTTAAATTTAAATGTTAAGGAAAAAATTTATTCGTAAAACTATTTTTAATATTATATAAAATAGTAAATATATACCCATCTTACACCCCACCAAAATCCCCCATAAACTAATATGCACAATGACACAAACCTATAAAACTCCGTCCTCATTTCCCTCTCCTTTTCCTACATTACCTTCTCCCTCTTGTATAAATAAAACGACCATACCTATCTCCCTCTCTCTTACTACGCACCCGATAAAATCAATATTAGAAATGCGCGTTCTCTCTCCAATATGATACCGACACACTATAAATCAATTATATTGACATATAGAACCCAACTTTACAGTGTGCACACTCTCAAACCCCGTACACACTCCCTCACAGTATGTTTAATGTAGCCTCACACACCAAACTCAACAGTGCTCACTGTATCATAACACTAAAAAAGAGAGATGTGGGTCTATGTCCCATAACTCACCTTTATAAGCACAACTCCCATGCATTGTTAAAGTTTTATACAAAATCTAAAACAAAAGAACTATTTTGAGAGAACAGGAGTCGTTGTACTATTACATCTCATGTAATGGGAGAAATAAGCAGCATTTTAACCGTGGTGCAGTTACTCTGGTTTTAGTTACTTATCATGTTTTTTAAATAATATGAGACCCATATTTGCTCCCGTTTTTTATTACTAAACATTTTTTTAGTTTTTTACTATTGTAAAAGAAAAATTTTAATTGTTCAAGTTGCAGTTGATGTGGTTTCAATTATTGAAAATTTATTTTCAGTTACTAAAATTTATGAGACCCACTCCCTCTCTAAAAAAATATTACTAGCATTTATTTTTTACTAATTGTAAGAGCAATATTTACGCAATGACCTCTCTCTCTCTCTCTCTCTCTCTCTCTCTCTCTCTAAGAAACTTAACCCACGAGATTATTGTTGTGAGATTACAAACTCAAAAATTGTTAGTTGAGATTATAAACATAAAAAACACTTCCAAATGAAGTGAAAAATTACAAACCAAAAAGGAAAAACACTGCAAAACTTCGAATAACTAGTAACACAAAAAAACAGAGGAACTTAAAATACGTAGCAAATGATGATTACTTCACAAATGAAAGAGAAGAGCTAGCTAGATATTTACTTTGCAAAACTGTTGTTGCAGAAATAAACAATTAAATGCAGAATTAAAAACAGGAACGAAATTACCCAATTTTGGAGCAAATAATTCTGGGGCAGAATAAATATAAGAAATTCCGAAATCCCGAACTGGACAGTCAAGAACACGGCTGAGTCGCGGACAATGTCTCTCTCTTTAAGGTGTTTCGCGGCTCTGCCCAAATTGTGCTGACAGTGTACAGCCCGTCACCCCCAAGGATAAAACAGCCTCCAAAATTAAATTACGGATTGATAAAGCACAAGAATCAATCCGGTCTGTATACACCCATTCTGTATTAACTTCTCGATTCTATAATTAATCTGTACATGAACGAGATTAATTATTCTGGAAAAAATTATTCTGGGAGAAGGAAATATTTTCAGAACTGTAGAGGAATCACTGTGTGGAGAGATAACTGGTCTGTCAAAAAACGGAGGCTACAACCTCTTTTATGGGGCAAAAAGAAAAGAGACGTTGGTAAACAACGTGGAGAAAAATCTGAGAATAGTGGGCAACTCGGTTGAAGAAATCAACACTGAGTAAACCACGTTTTAATTTTTCGGAATTAATTACCGTTAAAAAATTAATTTTTAAAGCCCAAAAACGTTAATTTATTTGTCCAAAAAATTAATTCTTAATGAGCCCAAGCCCAAGACCCAGGACCCGGACACGGGCACGGGCCGGGCCGGACGGACGGCGGCGGCGCGCGCGCGCGTGTGTGACTTGGCCCATTGGGTCTGCCCCACATACCCACAAAAACTTGAATGCCCAAAGGGCTGAACCTTTGTTACCAAAAAATTGTAAATATACACAAAACATTTTTTCCTTCCCACCGATGTGGGACACTGCAAAAGGCAGTTTAAAGCTTTGAAAGCTTTTGCATCTCACAGCTATTAATGAGCCAGCTGTTTCCAACAATCCCCCACTTGCAAAACTTGAAAACATTTTATCGAGCAATAATCTATAGAATTGTGCATAAGCAAAGGTGTCTTTCGACTTGAACCTTTACGTAGTAAAGATGATTCAGAATATACTAGAGTAACCGTAGTTTTGAACTCTATCTCTGACAACATCCCACACACAACCCTACTTGGGTGTAAGTCTAATAGCTAGCACGTTACGGCCATGTGCTTCTATCCCAGTATAGTGAACGCTTTAGGAATTTGCCCAAAATATCCATAGGAAGCGGCCACACTTCCACATTCACATAGGTGAGTCTATCAAGAATACTCCTGTAGCTAAGTACCCCACTCAAAATAAAGCTATAGATCTCATTAAGAGTTATCATAACTCATCCTTAACTCGCTTCAGGATATCATGCTCCTTAGGGATGGACTCGGAGTAAAACCCCGTTCGATTTTAATTAATAATCGCATGATTCAACCCATATCACTTGTGATTTGTTATTACCCTTTGAACATATTTCTTGGGATCTCCAGTCTATATGTTGGGTTACCATCACAAATGACTCATTTAACCAAGGGCTTTAGTCCCATCCCTTTCGTGGTGTTCCACACCTTCTCCCTAGCTAGTCCTTTCGTCAAAGGATCAGCTAAGTTCTGTTCAGACCGTATATGATCCACCCTCACAGCACCCGTAGAGATAAATTCTCTAACAGTACTGTGCTTACGACGTATTTATCGTTTCTTACCGTTATAATAACGGTTCTCAATTTTTGCAATAGCCGCGGTACTATTACAATGAATCAAAACGGCTGGAATCGGTCTTTCCCATAATGGAATATCTGACAGGAGGTTTCTTAACCAACCTGCCTCTTCACTAGCAGCAGCTAGCGCTATCATCTCAGACTCCATAGTGGATTAAGACAAAATAGTTTGTTTCTTAGATTTCCAAGAAACTGCACCACCAGCGATGCTAAATATATATCCACTAGTAGCCTTAGAATCATCAGATAAGGTGTTCCAATCAGCATCACTAAATCCTTCAAGGACAGCGGGATGCTTATTATAGTATAATCTGAGGTTCATCGTCCTTTTAAGGTACCGCATGACCCTCTCAATAGCATGTCAATGCTCCATACTAGCTCTACTATTAAATCTACATAGTACTCCCACAGCATAAGCTATGTCAGATCTAGTGCAATCTGTAGCATAACGTAAGCTACCAATAATGCTTGCATAAGCATTTTGGTTTACACTGTCGCCAGTGTTCTTAAATAACTTTACACTAGGGTCAAATGGAGTACTAGCAGGTTTACAGTCAAAGTAATTATATTTCTTTAGAACTTTCTCAATGTAATGAGATTGATCCAAAGAAAGTCCCTTTTCTGACCTAGTAATATTAATTCCTAATATTACACTAGCTTCACCCAAATCCTTCATATCAAAGTTGGCACATAATAATGATTTAACATTTTCTACGGCATGAATATTAGAGCCAAATATAAGCAAGTCATCAACATAAAGACATATGATAGTGCAAATGTTCTCAACATATTTATAATAAATGCATTTGTCACTTTCATTAATTTTAAACCCATTAGAGATGACTAAGCTATCAAATTTATCATGCCATTGTTTAGGTGCCTGTTTGAGTCCATAAAGAGATTTATCTAATTTACACACTTTATTTTCTTGACCGTGTACAATAAAACCTTCAGGTTGATCCATATAAATCTCTTCTTCTAATTCTCCATTTAAAAAAGCAGTTTTAACATCCATTTGGTGTACAATTAAATCATTTAAGGCAGCTATAGCAAATAGTACACGTATAGACGTTATTCTAGTCACGGGTGAAAATGTGTCAAAAAAGTCTACATTTTCTCTTTGTCTAAAACCTTTAGCGACAAGACGTGCCTTATATTTTTCAACAGTGCCATCAGGTTTTAATTTCGTTTTAAGAATCCATTTACATCCAATAGTTTTACATCCAGGAGGAAGGTCCACTAAATGCCAAGTTTTATTTGTTTCCAAAGAATCCATTTCATCATTAATAGCCTCTTGCCATAAATCGGCATCTAAAGAAGATAAGGCTTCTCGAATAGTGTTAGGATCCTCCTCTAAGGTGTAAGCATAAAAGTCGGGACCAAAATCTTTTTCTACACGAGCCCTTTTACTTTTTTGAATTTCTAAAATGGATTCATTATTTTCTTTTTTTTTATTTAAAGAAATATTAGTGGATGACTCGCCCCCACTATTCCTCAATTTAAAAGGAAATTTATCTTCATAAAAATCGGCGTCATTTGATTCAATAATAACTTGATTTTTCAAGTCATAAAATCGGTATGCTTTGCTATTAATAGCATAGCCTATAAAAACGCACTCATATGCTCTACTTGCCAATTTAGACCTTTTAGGGTCGAGTATACGTACATAGGCTAAGCACCCCCACGTTCTAAAGTATGACACGTTGGGCTTAATATTTTTCCAAATTTCATAAGGAGATATTTTCATTTTAGTCTTAGGAATTCTATTAAGCACGTGACACACAGTCAAAATAATTTCACCCCACCAAAATGAGGCAGCCCCTGAATTTAATAAAATAGCAACAACTAATTCAGTTAATGTCCTATTTTTTCTTTCGGCTTTACCGTTCATTTCGGGCGAATAAGGGACAGTTTTTTCGTGAATAATACCGTGGGTTTTATAAAATTCAATAAATGGTCCAGAATCATATTCGGTGCCTCTATCACTACGTAACCTTTTTATTTTCCGATTAAATTGATTTTCAATTTCATTTAGGAAAATTTTAAACATGTCAAACGCTTCACTTTTATTTTTCATTAAATACACAAATGAATAATCGGAACAATCATCAATAAAAGTAATAAAATAACGTTTGCCATTTCTAGTTGTGACACCATCCAATTCACAAATATCCGAATGAAATAAATCAAGTGGTTCAGATTCTCTAAAAACAGATTTATGTGGTGTCTTAGTAATTTTTGCTTGACTACACCATTCACATTTTTCAAAATCATTTAATGATAATTCGGGAATTAATCCTAAAGTGCTCATATTTTTAACAAGTCGTTTATTAACATGACAAAGCTTAGCATGCCAAACATTAAATGAACAAACAATATAAGCATAAGGAGAAATTTTATTCATTGCATCAACATTCAATTTAAACAGCCCATCAGTGGCATAACCCTTGCCTACAAAAATTCCATTTTTGGTCAAAGTAAATAAATCAGCACCAATAGTTTGAGTAAAGCCAGCTTTGTTGAGAAGATAACCCGAAACCAAATTTTTCCTTATCACGGGAGTGTGAAGAACATCTTTGAGGATAACAGTCTTTCCCGAAGAGAATTTCAATTCCACATTTCCAGTACCAGCAACCTCAGTGGAATGAGAATCACCCAACAACACCTTCTTATCTGCAGTCTCAGAATAAGTCTTAAACAGACTACGGTCATAACAGATATGGCGGGAAGCGCCAGTATCCAACCACCACCCTTTGGCACCGCTAACCATGTTGATTTCTGAAATCATAGCACATAGGTCCTCTTCGGTCAAATTCGCTTGTGCTTGTGGCACATTGCGACATTTGCGAGCCATATGGCCAGGCTTGCCACACTTGAAACAGAGAAACTGTCCCGAGTTGCTAGACTGTCCATTTCCAGGGTTCTTATACTTATTCTGAGTCTGAGTCTGATTTTTAAAATTCTGGTTGTGGCTCTTTTTCTGATTTTTCATATTTTTCCCGTTTGCCTTTAAAACAACTGGAGTGTGGTTCTTTTTCTGATTTTTGTTGTTAGACACAACAAGAATTTCATCTTTATAGTCCTGTTTTCGGGATTCCTCAACAATTCTCAATTTAGTAATTAATGACTCTAGTGAAAATTCTTTAGACTTATGCCTCAAAATATTTTTAAACTCTTTGAACAGTGGAGGCAATTTATCAATAATTACAGCCACCTGAAATTGTTCATCTAAAGCCATGCCCTCGGAAATAATTTCATGGGCAATCATTTGCAAATCATGGGTTTGAGCAACAACAGATTTGTCATCCGTCATTTGAAATTTCAAATAACGGCTGACGGCATATTTTTTAGCACCCGCCCTCCGTGTCATATTTTTTAAAGAGTGCAACCCAAACATCTTTCGCAGTTTTATAATTGGCATAATAGTCATAAAGTTCGTCACTTAGAGCATTCAGAATATAGTTCTTGCACAAAAAATCATTTTCCTCCCAAGTTCTAATTGTTTTGCTTTCCTCAACAGCAGGTGGATTATTTACTACGGGTTTGTCAAATTGAACACATGATGCGACTTTTTTCGTAGTTAAATAAAATATCAATTTTTTGCTCCAACGTTTAAAGTGAGTGCCTTCATATTTGAAAGGCTTATTTAGGTTACTGGAGTTAATTTCGTCCATGGCAGAATTTAGAACACCTTAAAATTGTTGTTGCAGAAATAAATAATTAAATGCAGAATTAAAAACAGGAACGAAATTACCCAATTTTGGAGCAAATAATTCTGGGGCAGAATAAATATAAGAAATCCCGAACTGGACAGTCAAGAACACGGCTGAGTCGTGGACAATGTCGCTCTCTTTAAGGTGTTTCGCGGTTCTGCCCAAATTGTGCTGACAGTGTACAACCCGTCACCCCCAGGATAAAACAGCCTCCAAAATTAAATTACGGATTGATAAAGCACAAGAATCAATCCGGTCTGTATACACCCATTCTGTATTAACTGCTCGATTCTATAATTAATCTGTACACGAACGAGATTAATTATTCTGGGAGAATGAAATATTTTCAGAACTGTAGAGGAATCACTGTGTGGAGAGATAACTGGTCTGTCAAAAAACGGAGGCTACAACCTCTTTTATGGGGCAAAAAGAAAAGAGACGTTGGTAAACAACGTGGAGAAAAATCTGGGAATAGTGGGCAACTCGGTTGAAGAAATCAACACTGAGTAAACCACGTTTTAATTTTTCGGAATTAATTACCGTTAAAAAATTAATTTTTAAAGCCCAAAAACGTTAATTTATTTGTCCAAAAAATTAATTCTTAATGAGCCCAAGCCTCGGACACGGGCCGGGCAGGAAGGCGGCGGCGGCGCGCGTGTGACTTGGCCCATTGGGTTTGCCCCACATACCCACAAAAACTTGAATGCTCAAAGGACTGAACCTTTGTTCCCAAAAAATTGTAAATATACACAAAACATTTTTTCCTTCCCATATATGTGGAACACTGCAAAAGGCAGTTTAAAGCTTTGAAAGCTTTTGCATCTCACAGCTGTTAATGAGCCAGCTGTTTCCAACAAAAACACCCGGTCAGACATGAATTGGAGAAATAAAGATGTCGTTCCTACACCACCCCATCACTGAACACATCCACATGAATCAAAACCATATACAAACCTATACACAAATCGCTTGGTTTAGAAATACAACACCACCACACCCGTTATATACAAATCCATATACAAAATCAATCTATACAAACCCATTAGGTACAATAAATGCATATACAAACCCATATACTTTAAACCCAACCAAAATGAGTAGGTGCAGGTACCCAACAAAATATCATTTTTTCACAAAAAAGAATTTGGAAAAACAAGCAAACCCAGTTTAAAAAACAAACAAACCTGTTAACATACTAACCAATGTAACCTCATCAAACTTAACATCTATTTCCAATGATGATATTGTAAGCGAGTGAGGTGGGTTGGTAGAGTTTGTTGAAAATGGAGGGGGCGTAGTCCATGGGTTGTGGGAGGAGAATAGAGGAGGATTCGAGGTGATTTTAGGCTATGGAAGGCTTATGAAGATGTCGTATTTTGATGGATTTGATTCAGATCTTTGATGGTCTTTCATTATTCAAGAATCAGTGTTTTCGGGGAAGTGAGTGGGGGGAATTTGAAGGGAAGAGTGAGAGAGGAAAGGGTGCATAAATAAGGGTAATGAAATGGACGATCTTTCGTATTCAGTTATGTGAGCGTGCTTTTTGGTGTTCAGCAGCATTTAAGTGTTATTTATATCTCTAATATTATCATATTAAAAATATAATATAGATTATGAAACACATTATAAATAATTAATATTTCAAATAATTCTAACATGGAGAGGATTCTTTTATGAGGCCTCAAAGAGATTTACGCCCAAACTGAATGAATACATGGATTGGACAGATTTTTCTATGAGAGTCTTGAATCGTATTTGGATTTGAGAAGTTGAAATAATGGTTTGGGATCTTTTCCCCACTAGTTTGGATTTATGTGGGGTTATTTTAGGAATAATATGAAAGACAATATGTAGTTTGTTAACGTTTAATGATGGAATCTATTATTTTTTACTATAATGGAAACTATTAGATTAGAAGCTAAACGCTAAGAATTAAAAAATTATGGGAGTTTAAGACTCAATAAAAAAATAATAATGGGATCAATCCCTAAATAATATTTCTTTTATTTTATTTTATTCCATTATTTGATTGTAGCGTGTTATAATAATTTGTTAAATATATCCTCAACTAATATCCAATTATAAAAAATTGTGGAGGCTAATAGGTGATGCACTTTATTGACTAGATCATTAAAAAGGGGAGTTTTTTATTCTCCATTTAAATAATGACCTCACCCATATTTTGAGAAACTTGTATATCCCCACCATTTTTTATTAAATGCATGCAACTCATCCACTAGGTAAAGTGAATTTCTCAATTTACTTTCGAATTAATTTTGGATCAAGAATTCAATTTCGTTTATTTTTCGTAAATTTCAACCAAAATTTAATTTATGAGTAAATCTATCCCAACTCACATATCTGACTCATTTTGTGCGATTCATTGACGTGTCGTGTCTACATTAGTTTATTTTTAGGTTTCGCATGGGATCCTCTGAGTATCATTCAAAAAAAGAACCAATATAGATAAATTATGTTAGTGAGTCGCACAAAATGAGTCGGATGCGTGAATCGCATAGAATTACTCTTAAACATTTACCTAGTTGGATTTTAAATTATATATTGTTTCTAAATCACATTTTTTTCAAAATGTTGATATTATAATGTTCATACACAATTCCACACATATATCTAATTAATAAATTATCATATCTAATTAAATAAACTATCGAAGTAAAATCTACAAAATCACATGTAAGCTATCGAGGTACAATTTTCTTTATTTACTTAAACAATTTATTAAATCAATATATTAATTAAATAAAGAACTTTATCAAACCATTTTTTATTTTATAATGAATAAAGAAGAGTTTATAATAAATAAAAATCAATTATTTCAAATAAGATTTTTTTTCTCTTTTTTCGTCCCATTTTTCATTTATGTTAAAAATATTATTTTTCTATTATCATCCTAGTTTTATTTATTTGAAAACGAAAAAGTTGTTATTTCTCTTTCTCATACTGTTTTATATTTATTAAAGAAATAAAAAAGTGTTTTTTGTTCTTTTTTCCCGTCCCTAGTTTTCTTTTATTGAAAAAATCCCAGTTTTTATTTATTAAAAAAAATAAGACTATTTATTCTTCTCTTTATTGTCCTAACTTTTATATATTAAACAAAATAAAATTGATTTTTTGTTCTTTTTTCTCATTCTAGGTTTTATTTTTTCCTCTTTTCCACCCTCGTTTTCAAAGGGATATTGACAAATAAGTCTTATTTACACAAGACATTTCCTAATAGGTCATATCAAAATATTTTTTTTCTTAATAGGTCATACATATACATATTGTGATATTTACTACATGTTAACGAATTGACCTATTGGAGCAAAAATCTTTTTTCATGGTACTTGTTGTAGCAAAAAAAAGATCGTATGACCTATTGAACTACATACTTAGTAAACAAGATTAATCGGTAAAAAAAACATTTTTTTTAATTAAAACTAGCATAAATGTTTTTGTATTACATTGACAAAAGAGTTAGAGAGGATTTTGGACTTACATGGGGTCAGATGAATATTTTTTATATGTGTACATATATATATATATATATATATATATATATATATATATATATATATATATTAAATTGGTATGGTTATAATTATATGTCTTAACTGAGTAATATCAATAATATACCACAAATATAGATTAAGATCTTATGAACTAGAGAGAGAGAGAAGAGACAAAGAAGGAGACTAAAGTTTTTACGTGATTTAGTCTAATGGGGTGCCTACGTCCATGGGTACAAAGTCACTAAGTATTAGGTTTGAGTGCAAACTCTCAAGGAGTGTATGCCATTTTGCACATGTCCCCCAGCAGAGGGATGTAGCGGGAAAAAAAAAGGTGGGGTGCGTTTATATATATCAGCCATTTACTCCTTGTTACATAATATATAACAACTAAGCATGATCCAGAATGGCCATACTTGCATGTACATTTGAGAAAACGAGGATTATATGGAATGACTCGTATATTAGGCCAACCACACACAAATTTAATTTTACCAAATTGTATCATTGAGTTAATTTAGTGTGCATGCAAAGATGTGGTTCAAATTTAAATGCGTCAAACCAAACAAGCAAAAATGCGAAGAAGTATAAAAAAATTCTTAAAAGGGCAAAACCTTTTATGTAGCACTGTTAAGAATTTGATACACACAGTCGACTTATAGACTACTTAACGCGAATAATTTTAACATGCGGAGTCTTCAAAATCTTCTGCATAATACGACCCAGTCCAGTGCCACCCATATGAAGTTGTATTCCCTCGGTATCCACTGATCAATCTTCTTCTTCTTTTTCTGCTGTAAAACTCAGTTCCACAAGTCAGCAGTAGAGATTGACTCTACAAGGATTTATACAAGGTGTATGGAAACTAGGGTTTCATGAACTCACAAATCTTATAGAGGGATATATGATTTGGAAAACAAAATCTTGTTTTGAAAAATAAAGTGTGAACACTTCTAGAAGAGGTGTTGGAAAATTATTTTCGCCAAAAGTCTTGAGAAATTCTAAACAAAACAGGTTTTATAGAAAAAACATGAATTTCGAGATGAAAGTGTAATGACCCCATTTTCTTATGCCAATATATAATTGTCTTCTTTCAATTTCGTCACACTTACTATCTAATAATGATATATTATTACATATATGATATTCCGAGTTCTTAATATGATAGATCCCGTTTTTAAATTTGAAGAATCAATGGTAAAATGGGTCAGATTGAGATTTTATGGCACATCTTAAGCTAAGTGATAAGTTTTGGGGTAGAAAATGTAATTTTATGAAATTTTAGGGACTTGGTTTTAATAAAGAAAGTTTCAGGGACCAAAATAAAAAATAAAAAGGGGCCTTTTCGTAAATAAAATATTTTAGTAATTCGGATTATTTCCGAGGAGTGTTCCTCCAGATTCATATATTTCTCTATCATTGTAATGTGACTATAATGTGGTTGTGATATCATTATTCCATAATGTAATACTTATTGCATGTTAATCGGATTTAATTAAAATTGACAACTCACTTTTTTAAATATTAGGTAACTAGTAATTGTTAAAACGTTTTTCGACAGTGATGCTCTGAACTGAACCAACTTGACATTTTGTATTAATTTGAATAAAGGAGTAGCTACCCGGTATTTAATTACCGAGGAGTGTTCCTCCAGATTCATATATTTCTCTATCATTGTAATGTGACTATAATGTGGTTGTGACATCATTATTCCATAATCTAATACTTATTGCATGTTAATCGAATTTAATTAAAATTGACAACTCACTTTTTTAATATTAAGTAGCTAGTAATTGTTAAAACGTTCTTCGACAGTGATGCTATGAACTGAATCAACTTGACATTTTGTATTAATTTGAATAAAGGAGTAGCTACCCGGTATTTAATTGGTCGGGGTGTCACAGACAATTCATTTTGCACCAAATTTTGACATTTCTAAAAAAGAATCGTCACTACTTGTTGCTCGGATGCTAGTCTTATTATTGAATGGCCCCTCTCATCAACTTTCTCTAGTTTCCTCTAAATAGTGTTATTATAATAGGTTACAAGTTTTCATCTGAAGATTGTCTTGTGGAACTGTTCGTAGTTGGGTTTTCATTACCAGAAGATAGTGAAAGAGATGAAGCTGTTCTTATGAATCAGACTGGAATTGTGAACCGAATAAATATTCATCATATTTTTATACAGTCACGATACGCAAGGGGAGTTATTTTGATAAAGCTTGAGCATGCTGGAAAGATTCAATCGGCTTCATTGATCTCAGTAATAGAAAAAAAACTTGCTGAAGAAGTTCAAGTCACTGTTGTATAGTAGTTACGGTAATATATGTAACATTTGATAGGGAAAGGCTCAGTTTTGTGATGTAATAGTACTTATTATCGAGTTCAATGTTACCTTCCAATCTAAAATAAGAGCTCCTATGACTTTACAACATTTGTATTGTAATAAATGTTAAATGTTTCGAGCATTTGTAGATATTTTTGTCACGCAATTATGAGGCAGTTCACAAAAAAAATGCATGAAAAAAATATGTTTTCCTATATTCACATTCAAATGTTGATTCCCTAATTTGGATGCTTTGGGGTTTTAATTTTGTACATGACAAACTTAATGGGATGCATTTCAGGTGTATTTTCGGATAACAAAAGATTACATGTAAGGTTGAAAACGTGGTCCTTTAAGTTTTTACTTTAGGTCCTTACTTGAACATTCATTTATATATATATATAGATAGATAGATAGATAGATAGATAGAGAGAGAGAGAGAGAGAGAGAGAGGACCTCTGTTTGCATATCGCTGGCGCGGACCAATTTTGATAAAATATAAAAAAAAAATTGAGCTAATTTTTTTTATATAGTTTTTAAACATTTCAGTAGGGTCATATAAAAAAAATCAGCTCAAAATGAATTTTTTACTATTTTAAAAAAAATCGGTCAAACTTTGTCAGTTTTTTACAACTTAAAAACTAATAAAGTTTGACTGATTTTTTTTAAATAGCAAAAAAAATCATTTTGAGTTGATTATTTTTTTATGGTCCTATTGTAATGTTTAAAAATCATTAAAAAAAATCAACCCAAAACCATTTTTTTTACTATTTTAAAAAAATGATCCTCATTCAGGGCCTTCAAACTAGGACCTCACTTGATCCTTTTCCTATATATATATAGTCACATCATCCCTATACATATATATACAAATCCTGCACCCCCGGGATAAGACCCATTAGTGCACCTAACAATAATAATCCTGCACCCTCGGGCTATTTATAAGGGTCTGCGCCAACAATTTTTTGTGAATTTTTTAAAAATAGCTACAAAATATATTTTGTCCTAATTTTTTGAATATGGGTTGATTAGAAGATTAATTTCAAGAAAAAAATAAAAAAAATTGGAGAAAAAGTTTCTTAGCGCCTAGAACTAGGTGTGATGTATATATATATATATATATATATATATATATATATATATATAGAGAGAGAGAGAGAGAGAGAGAGAGAGAGAGAGAGAGAGAGAGAGAGAGAGAGAGAGAGAGAGGGATCACAAGTGGACCTAAAAAGCGAACTTTTTAATGGATATTGACAAAAAATACCTAACAACCCATTAATTTTAATTTATATAGTGTAATTGGTCTGCGGCAACAACAACGGACACGCGTGTCGATCTAATATTTTTTTACCCTCCCACCCCCACCCCCCATGGCAGCCCTTACTCCTGAGTAAACATTCCAACAACTTAATTTTTTTTAACTACGAATCTGACATGGTGGGGGTTAGAGGGTTAGGGGATCTCGGGTCACATGCGTGTACATTGCCACTTGCGCGGACTAATTAGACTATAGAAATTAAAGTTAATGGGTTGTTAGGTGATTTTTATTAAGACTAGTTTTAAACCCCGCGCGATGCGCGAACGTGGTATAATTTTATTCGTAAAATATATGCCACATAAATAATATTATCATTACATTTAAACTAATGTTAATATGAGATGAAAAAATGAATAAGAAATTTGGGCCATATGAACATGCCTTAATTATAAAATTACAAATCAACTACATATTTATATTTTTTTAGTAGAGATGGTAGTTCTATGATTAGTATACACTAAACACCAAGATACTTTTTTTTATTTAAGATATAATTATATTTTTATGTCTATTTGACACATTATATAAGTATTAATTAATAATAGATGGAGAGAAAATGGACACTCATATATAATCACGATAATTACTATCATATATATATATTTCAAAATATTTTACTTAGACACTTAATCAACTTACATAAATTATACTTTAATCCCTAATTTTTGAAAAATATAATGAATAGTATCATGGACATGATAGACAGAAATGACAAGCAATTAGAACTTGTGTGTTAAGAAAATAAAGCATAAAGAGTATAATTTGTATAAAAAAATGTGAAAATAAGTCAAAATAAAAATATCAAACCTTATAACAATGCACAAAAATAATTGTGCAATCACAATATAAAAAGATAAAAATCCAAAAAGGAATATTATATATTTTATTTAAAAAACAATGTTATTAAACATGAAAGCATACCTCACTTTCTTTAAAATAGAGCAACATACACCATATGCTTCTAACTAACTAAATTCACATCATATGCTTCTAACTAATTAAACTCACATTTCTATATATTCAATCGAAATTATCTTAAGAAAAACACTATTTCAATCTTCACATAACACATTCTACTTAAACAAAATCATAGTCTATTTTATGGCTCCTTGTCAATTTTGTAAGGATCTTTTACTATTTGGGTCCAATAGTTATTTAGAGTTTTATTCCATTTGTTTACATTCTACTCGTTTGGGATTCAAAATCTAGTTAGCTAGTTTGATGGTCAGTTGATTCATTTTTCAATCAAAAAGACTATTTTACCCATTAGTATAAGTATTTATTAGTGTATTAAAACAAATTTTACATTATATCTTATTGTTTTAAATAGTAAAACTTTTTTTACTAACACTTTTTTATACACTTTTTTATGAAGTTTTATGAAAAAGGTTTTATACACTTTTTTATGAAGTGTTTTTTTTTAAATCAAAAAGTTTTACAAAATGAAAAGGTTTTTTATAAACTTTTTTTAGCACTTTTTTTTACAAACATTAAAAAATATTGTTTTTAACTGTTTTTATAAACGTTGAAAAAACTTTATATAAAAACAATCTTATAAAAAAACAGTTTATGAAGTCAAAAGTTTTTTTGTAAATTGTTTTCAACTTTTTTCATAAAATCAATTCTTTATATGAATAAATTAAAAACGTCAAAAACACTTGATATAAAAACATTAAAAACACTGTTTTTTTAACAGTTTTTTGTATAAACGTTAAAAAAAATTATGTAAAAACACTGTTCTTAAAAAAAAGAACTCTTTTAAAAAAATATTAAAAAATGGTTTATATAAAAACAACATTTTTTTAAAGAGAATTATAATACTGTTTTTGAATGTTTATAAAAAACAGTTAAAAATTCAGTGTTTTGTAACGTTTTTTAAAAACAGTGTTTTTTCCTTTAAAAAATAGTGGTTTATATAAACAGTTTTTTAAAATTTATAAAAAATAGAGTTTTTAACATTTTTATATCAAGTGTTTTTGAATGTTTTACGTAAAAAAATAATTTTATAAAAAAAATTGAAAAAATTGTTTATAAAAAAACCGTTTAACGATTATAAACTGATTTTTTTTAAAAACATTGATTTTATATAAATTATTTTTTGATGTTTATAAAAAACAGAGTTTTTTTAACGTTTAAAAAAAGTGTTAAAAAAATAATCCAAAAAAGAGAGAAAGTAAGAATAAGAGAGATAAAAGCTCTTATAGTTTATATAAAAACACTTTTTGTTAAAAACACTGTTTTTTAAAAAAGTTAAAAGAACACTATTTTTTTCTACTATTTTTTATATACGTTAAAAAACTGCTTATACAAAACCCCTTTTTTTTAAACAGTTATAAACATCAAAAGGTTTTCTAATAAACACTTTTTAACAGTTTTTATAAAATCAATTTTTTTTTATAAAAAGACATCAAAAATGTTAAATTTTTTTTATAAACTATTAAAAAAACTTTTTATATGAACAGTTTTCATATAAAATGTTAAAAACGTTAAAAAAACAGTATTTTTCAACGTTATTATATATACTGTTTTTTAACATGTTTATAAAAAAAATTGATTTATAAAAAAAACGTTAAAAAAGTTTTATAAAAAACCATTTCACGTTTATAAAAAAAAATTAAAAACATTATTTTTATATAAATTGTTTTTTTTAAAAAGTGTTTTTATATAAAATATTTTTTTAAGTTTATTAAAAAAAGTGTTTTTAATGTTTTTAGTAAACAGTGTTTTTTTTTAAAAAAAGAAGCATTTTTATATAAAATGTTTTTGAGCGTTTATAAAAAGCAATTAAAAAATCAGTATTCTGTAACGTTTTTAAAAGCAGTGTTTTTAAAAAAAAATAGTGGTTTATAAAACTATTTTTTAACGTTTATAAAAAAAGCAGCTAAATTTTCAACGTTTTTATATCAACTTTTTTTTTTAAGTTTTTAACGTTTTATGTAAAAAATTAATTTTATAGAAAAGTTAAAAAAACAGTTTATAAAACAACCTTTTAACAATTATAAACTGTTTTTTTTTTAGAAAAACATTGCTTTTATATAATTTAATGGTTATAAAAAACAGTGTTAAAGAAATAACCCAAAAAAGAGAGAAAGCAAATGGTTTATTAATAGTGGGGAACCTCCAAACCCTACTAATCTTAACTAACAAATTAATCAACGGAAGAAAAGAAGGAAATTACCTCCCGAGAACTTTGGCGGCGATTTAACATATGTGCAATTCTTTGTTCAGGAGAAGGTTTGAGGTCTTTGGGGAAGTCTATGGTGATAACCATGGTGATTGGCAGCAATTAAAAATAATGTTTATATATTGGGACGAAAGAAATGTATCATTTTTAATTGCTTTTGACTTGGTTTCGTAGATGGATTAAATTGAAGGAGAGTTAGAGAGAGAGAGAAAACTCAATAGTTCAATACATCTATTAAATTACTTGTATAGTATTTTATAGAATAGAAGTATAAAATATAGAGTGCCACGTGGACACTCTCAATGAAGAGAAGTTTTAAATGCTCATAAATGCCTTGTTTTGCATTTTATAGTATATAGAGATTCATTAAAAAATCCGTTTTTTAGGTCCACTTGTAATCCTCTCCATATATATACAAAAGAGTGATTCTACATGAACAGCATTGGGACCGCCTTTTTGTCTTTTTCCTTTTTTTTTATTCTTTCTTTTGTTTTTAACAGTTTTTTATATATAAAAATAAACATTTTTTTTAAATTAAAAAAAGCAGGCTTTTATAAAATTAAAAAAAAAATAGTTTTTATATATAAAAAAATAGTTTTCCTATTAATATTAATATTTTTTATTAAAATTAAACAACTGATGTGGGTCCGCGTCAGCGGCACTAATTAATCGCGATATTTTATTGAAAAAAATATTGTAATTAATTAGTGCCGCTGACGCGAACCCATATTCAACAAATGATTTTGGTCCGGGAATGGGGTCCGCGCCAGCGACACAAATTAATCGCGATATTTTTTTCAATAAAATATCGCGATTAATTAGTGCCGCTGGCGCGAACCCACATTCAACAAATGATTTTGGTCCGGGAATGTGGCTCCGCGCCATCGGCACTGATTAATCGCGATATATTTTATTGAAAAAATATCGCGATTAATCAGTGCCGTTGACGCGGCGCCTCATTCAACAAATGATTTTGGTCCGGAAATGTGGATCCACGTCAGTGGCACTGATTAATCGCGATATATTTTATTGAAAAAAAATATTTTTTATATTAATTGAAAAACTGTAAAAAAAACTGTTTTTATATTAAAAGTTATAAACAAAACAGTAAGAAACTTGAAAAAAAAAAAAAAAAAGGAAGAATCCGATTTGTAGGCGGTACCCAGGCGTTTAGAATTTCTGTATACAAAAAAACAAAACTACAAATTCTGAGAATCAAAACTAATTTTGATCTAAAAGGCTGGGCATTAAAAAATAAAAGTTGTATACAAAAATGAAGTCAGCAAATGAGTGGCCCTCACAGGGACATTTTCTGTAGCCTTGTAGGTCTGTTGGTGGCGTGCCATTCAATTCCTCCTCCAAAACCTTTTCCATGTATAAATATCTTTGCACCCCCTGTCAATAACCATCCATCTCTCTCTCTCGGGCACGGAGTGCAATTTTCACACCCCACAATTAAAAGTGTCAAAGTTCACACTTTAATCATGACAGGCACCACCAACACCGCTATTGAGATCATATCCACCCATCACGCCTAGCATAGTTGTAATACTAATGTACTCATAAGTTCATGGATAAGTTATTACTTAATCACCTAATTTTCTGCGCTCCTCTAGGTTACATTGCCTACTTGGCTACATCTACTCCACCAATCAATAACTAGAATAGAGATCAACACTGTTGTTTTTAAATTTCCAACTTGCTACAAACATTTATTACATATGACGAAAATACAATAAATTTGTGAAATTTAACGCCCATGATTTTGATTTTGGTTGATCGCATGACCGTAATCGAGGAAGTAGAAATTTTATGGAAAACAGAGTTACACGACTGTGATTATTCAACCATATTTTGAACTCAATTAAACATTTGTTATCAACTCAAATTTGTATAGAAAAAAAGTCTTATATCATCATTTTTGTATTTCTCCCCCAAAGTATGCAAAAACCCCTCCCAATATCCTCGACACATAAAGCCGAAATTGTGAATCCCCCCTTCCCGCAATTGAACCAATGTAAATTTGTTACCGGACTGTGTCAAATTACGTTCATGTCTTTTCATATTCATATTTTCATGTGTGATCTTTTTCTATCGAGTGAAAATCATACCATTATCCATTCATTATTTTAATGGGTCGGGTTAACACATTCATTGGTTAACACATTAAGTCACATCAGTTAATAATTGAAAAGTGAGAGGAGTCTTAATAAGTTTAAATTGTGTTTTATAACATATATTATTAATTAAAAAACACATCCAATTCCTGATTTTACTTAAATTAATGAATATTAGCAGTCTTAACAGTTTTCAAACTTTTTGTTAATGTTTCATTTTGTCAAGTGTAAGAAAAATATGGAAACTAATCATATACTAAGTTTCATTTGGAGAGAAAGAAAAAAAGTAAAGAAAATAAACAACTACAATTGAGATATGTAAATGCAATTTAATGTAGAATAAAAGTAAAGCATAAGATACAAGGTAAATGAATAGAAAAATAAAGTGTTTCAAGAAAAGCATGCGTGGATTATCCAGGGATGCTTCAATCCGGACCAGGTTCAAGAGAAAGCTGCTTTAACCATTCAAACGTTCGATGACGTGAGACTGCTTGCTTTGTCGTCTTCTTCTTCTTCTTCTGCTCTCCACTTATTTCTCTCTCCTCTTTCCCATGTTTTTCCTTCAAACTCAAACCACAGTTTCTGGTCTCAACTACATTAACAGAACACTTGCACCCCAATGCACCATTTTTACCAAACAAGCTCGACTTCCTTTTCTTCTCACTGTTTTTCCCAACGCTAATGTTACTACTAGCACTACTATTTGTACTGTTTCTACTACCAAAACTCCTATTCATATTGTTGTTACGCATGCTTTTAAGGTCAGGTAACGAAATTTCGGGTGTTCTTACTAAACCCACTTGGAAAAAGCTCCATATTGTTGATTTTTGACTCCGGTGATACACATTTCCTTTTCGGGTCCTTGTAATTCGGATCTGGGGTGTCGGACTCGGGTGAGAATGGAACTGGTTTCGGACCCTTGGTTTGTATTTCGTTGCTGTTGTTGTTGTTGTTGTACTTCCACTGCTTGATGATTGGTAGCTTCCTATACTGCTACTTCTGCTGTTGAAACCTGTTAACCCGGCTGAATAACAATGGTCCATGGACTCGGATCTTAAAAGGGGTCGGATCGGGTCATTCCATATCCGGGTTTCGGAGCTAACAGAGTGGCGGCGTAATGGGAGGATTTGACCTTTAAAGAAGATATCATCAGCAGCGCACATTTGGGACTCTGTTGAGCCAAAGTTGAATTCTTGTTCTGATTCAATTGGGTTGGCTGCTTCTTTAATTGAATTGTTTTCTTTTTCTTTAGATATTGGAAGATCACATAGTGACAATGCTTCTTCTTCTTCCTCTTCTTCTTCTTCTTCTTCAATTGGTGTTATATTTTGAGAGGAATTGGAGTGCACCCATTTATGACTCGCACAATTTGTTGCCATTATTTTTTTCTAAAGAAACTGTTTAGGTTTGGAGTGGGGTTTTATAGAGAGGAAAAGATATATTTGAAATAAAGGGAGAGAGATGTAAAGACAAGTGGAATGTAATAGCGGAAAAAGCTTTTGCTCTGAAAAAGTATAATTAAAATAGAATAGAAATTGAGGGAACAGTGCAGGCGACCCAGATGGTGTTCCTTTCTTGTTTGGGAATCAAGAGGTGTTGCCACCAAGCCGGCCATTACCTGCCTACTCTCACTTTCAAATTATTGTTTTGGTGGACAAGGATTGTTTTTTTTTTTTTTTTGGGGTGGAGCAGCTTTGCCATATATATGCATAACGATTGGAACAATTTTATTAATATTGTCAAATTATCCGGATAAAAATATAAAATTTTAAAGGAAAATGATATACAACCCGGGTGTTAACACCGGGTTGGTACATGGAGGGAGACCCTTTTTTTTTCCCATTGGTTTCTCATGTTAAATGAGATAAAAAAAAAAATTTAAAATCTCATTAGAATAGTTTTTTTTTTTTTTTTAATTTTCTTTTATTTTTTTAAATTATGTTTAACTCTTTTAGTCCCTTAAACACTTATTTACCCAATATTCTCTTATTTTTAAAGGTTCGCGTCAGCGTCACCCCTTATTTTTAAACTTTTTTTTTATTTCACAATATTTAAAACAATTTTTTTATTTCTTAAAACTGTTTAAAGATCCGCGTTAAAAAATTATTCTAATAAGAAATTATTTTTTTAATTATTTTTAACTCATTTAATCCCTCAAACATCCATTTACCCAATATTCTTTTATTTTTAAAGGTCCGCGTCAACGGCACCCCTTATTTTTTTTTAATTTTACAATACTTAAAACATTTTTTGTATTTTTTAAAACTGTTTAAAGGTCCACGTTAAAAAACTATTCTAATACGAAATTATTTTTTGTTTAATTATTTTTAACTCATTTAGTTCATCAAACACTCATTTACCCAATATTCTCTTATTTTTAAAAGTCCGCATCAACGGCACCCCTTATTTTTAAACTTATTTTTTTTAATTTTACAACATTTAATACAATTTTTGTATTTCTTAAAAATGTTCAAAGGCCCACGTTAAAAAACTATTCAAATAAGAAATTATTATTTTTTAATTATTTTTAACTCATTTAGTTCATCAAACACTCATTTACCCAATATTCTCTTATTTTTAAAGGTCCGTGCCAGCGACACCCCTTATTTTTAAACTTAATTTTTTTTATTTTACAGCATTTAAAACAATATTTGTATTTCTAAAAACTGTTTAAAAACTAACTTTTATATTAAACTAACATTTAAAACAGTTTTTTTCAAAAAAAAAATTTATATTAAAATAGTGTTTTTTAACAATACATTTTTTCTAATTTATATAAAAAAAAATCTTTTCTAATAAAACAGTTTTTTTTTTAAATAAAAAAAAGTCAAATAATCTTATTAAAAACTATACCATATTTTCTCCCAAAAAAAACACCCAATGAAAGAAGGACAACTCATCAACCGGTTCTTCCTCCCGGTGTGTCTAGCATCACCCAATTTTAAATATCAAATTGGGAGTATACTATTATAAGTGTGATAATTCTAGCTAACGGATCATATGTGTACATAGCACAATACGATAGGACACATCTTAAGATTATCTAACACATACATGACATGATGTCGTGTGTTTTTAGCCTAACACAAAAACAACCCGTTAATTATACGACATCATACATACGGCACGATAAATTAATTTTGCATCAATTGGATAAGATTTAACACGCTTCAACACGATACTTGCTTATTTTATATATATATAAATATAACGTTTATATTTTATATTGCATTAGATATATTGATTACAGAGGGACAGTATTAAAATCAAATCAGTTTGTTTATTTGTGTTGTAACCATCTCTAGTGGGAGGATATAAAAAAATGTAAAACTAGATTGTTTAGGCTACATTTTGTGGTGTGTTTCCGCACTAGGACGATGTAAAATTGGCTTGGATGGCTTTTGTTCACCTGCCCAGGGGTGGGGTCTACCCTACCCGCCCAGCTCTCCCATTTCCCAAAACTAAAATCTACTTGTTATCCTACCATTCAGATATATCCGTTACTAAAACAATTATTTATAAAAACCACCCCTATAAATACAAGAGTCGTTCCCTCATTTTTTTACGTCCAAAAAATTATTTCTTCCTATATCCCAAATACTATACACATAAATTCTATAAAGTCAATTTTTTTCCCAAAATGCATCCAAATCAAAGAAAATGGTGTGGCAAAACTGTGAAACCAAATGAAAATCCACCTCCTCCACCGAATTTTTCAATCGTGTATTGAAATTTATTTCGAGTGTATAACGATTGTACTCCACATGCGAGAGACACGATTATTGATCCTAACGCACTACACCAAATCTGTCCATTTGTCAAGGTCATTGACCTTGACAAATCCAAATTGTCAAGGTCAATGACCGTGACATTTCGAGGCGAGACAACTTTTTTTGTCACGGTCGTGTCACGGTCATTGCCCTTGACACAAAACTCGCGTTTTGTGTCACGGTCATTTCAAGGTCAATGACCGTGACACGTTTGTCACGGTTATAAACCGTGGCAAAGCCGTGACCCTTTTTAAAAAAATTGTCACGGTCATTGACCGTGACACGTCCGTGACAACTTTTATCACGGGCTTGTCACGGTCAATGACCGTGACAATTCTGGACAGAATTTTAAAAAAAATCTGCTGGGCAGTATGGCCACTGCCACTGCCCAGCAGTATATTTGTACCTGTTATAGCAACGTTATACCTGTTCCAAACATCATATATCAACACAAACTAAAGATAATGCAAATATATATTCATGACGATATAATCCAAATATTCAAAATAGAAATAATATACATGACGATATAATCCAAATACAATTAAAATGGACAAACTTAAAAATAATGTTACTACATGTCTTGGATAAAACTGAGGAGGTGAGTAGGCCACACGACATACGAATTGACGCACCCACTAATATACGTCGTGCCGCATTGTTCGCGCAACCACAATAGGGAGTTCTCCTTCCCGGGTATGACATGCGTGATGAGCACCCTGGACTCCATCTCTTGAAGCGCACGTCCATGGACTATTCCACCCTCGACGATATTCGGGTCCCTCAACCCCCGCCCTATCCGCTGGCCATCAAATACGTCCAATATGAACACGCTCGGCCAACCAAGTGTTGACAATGGTCTGTTGAAGGGCGCCAAATAGAGAAGTGGATCATCGTAGTACGAACGTGTCGGTGATGAAGCAGCGAGGTCCACATCCTCGTCATCCTGCGCCTCGTCCTCCCGCACCTCCTCCTCCACCGCCTTCTCCTTCTCCTTCCCTTTCCCTTTCCCTTTACGGTCTCCACCCAACGTACGCTTCATGAATGCGTACATATCTTGGACAGTCGCCTCCAAACGGGATAGCTTCGCGTCGTGTGAATCCACCGTTCGAGCCAACCCGGTGTCGCTCGTCTCCAATCCGATGATCCTAGATTTGGCCACCCACGAGCTCACTCCCCTTGTCCTCCCCTTGCGATCAGAGCCAAGCACTTGGCTGAGTGCGTCTGTGGACAAAGATGCCTTGTCGGCATCAGACTGCGACTCATGCACTTCCTTAAGCTTTGCCTGAAACGACAAAAAGCACATGATTAGTAAAATAAGTAAACTAAAAAATTATAACGTAATTAACAATAATTAAACTGTCGGATTACTTACAATAGTGGCCGCGACGCTCGGGGACACCTCCTTGTCCTTCCCCTTCTTCGTCCGAAGAGCCACATAAGTATCGAGCCTATGTAGCTTACCCCCTGGCCCACTCCCTACCCCTGAAATAAAATGAAGTAAAATTAGTATCGGCCCGCAAAGTAAAATAATGAAGAATAATATATTTCTGTAGTTATAGATAAATTAAATCTTACATGCATCCTATGCTCCACCACAGCGTAAGAGGTCCGGACGGAGTATTGCACGTCCGTCTTTTTTGCCCGATTTTCCCTCCCCGATTGGCGAGATGCCAATTGTCGATTCTCGATCTCATTGTCAATGAACTTTTGCCATTGTGCCAATGAGATCGGCTCCTTGGGCGGGACGGATCCGCGCCATTTTATAATGGACTCTCGTGTTTTCCCAAAGTACCGTGTCCACATATTTTTCTTCCACGTCTTGCGTTGCTCCCTCAACTGCTCCAAGACGGAATCACGTAGCTTTGGATCCAAGTTGAATTGTTCCTGTCCAACAAATACAATGTTAATTGCGAATAAATATAAATATAAATATAAATATAAATATAAATATAAATATAAATATGAAATTGAAATTGAAATTGAAATATTCATATAAATATAAATATAAAAATATTACCTGTAGTGCCGCCCAAACAGCTAACTTAAGCTCATATGGCACCTCCTTCCAACTCATAAACCTTGGGTCGATGACCGTCTTTAGCAGCTCGAGGGATCTCGCTAATAGCTCCGACTTGTTCTCGACGGTAATCCCAAATTTTCCATATTTGGAGAGCCTAGGGGCGGAGGAGCCCTCGTCGCCCCCGCTACCACCGAACCCATACGACATCATCATAAACAGCATCATCATCTTCGCCTTAATATCTGAAGGAGACATTTCTGCTGTAAAAAAATGTTATTAGTACAGATAAAAAAAATGTTAATAGTACACATACACACACCCCTACCCCACCCGCCACGCACACACGCACACACACACACCCCACCCCCACCCCCACCCCCCACAAATTGTAACAAAATATTATCAGCTCCCCCACCACACCCCACCCCCACTACCCCCCTCCCCCACCACACACCACCATACACACACATATACACATACCCCACCCCCTCCCCCTCCTCCCTCCCCCCCGCCACGCACACACCTACGCACACACTCACACACACACACACCCCACCCCCTCCCCCCACCACACCACCCCCCCACTACCCCCGTCCCCCACCACACCTCACCCCCACTACCCCCCTCCCCCACCACACACCACCATACACACACATATACACATACCCCACCCCTCCCCCTCCCCCCTCCCCCCTCCCCCCTCCCCCCGCCACGCACACACGCACACACCTACGCACACACACACACACACACACACCCCACCCCCACCCACCCCACCCCCACCCCCACCCCCTCCCCCCACCACGACCGTGACAACTACATTTATTGTTTATCAATAAAATTATGACATGAGATAATAATAATTGGAGCATAAATTTCATTATCATAAAGGGATAAATCCAACCAAGTACAGAGATTCTACAAATTAAAGTGAGAATTAAATTTAAGACTTTCTAACAACATGCATATGTATGGATTCTAACTAATGATATTCCTAAAAACATACAATTGGCAACATTTTGTGAATTTACTAAACTTTATATAATATTATCAAATTCTGTTAAAAAATTATCTAGGGTTTTACCTAATTGAATTAATTTCATGAAAAAAATTATTATCAATTTAAATGAAAATATCAATTATTATTTACATTGAATTAATTTATCAAATTTCATACAATATTATCAATTTCATATAATATTACATTGAATTTCATATTTCATATAATATTATTTCATATAATATTATTATTTCATATAATATTATTTCATATTATTTCAAATTTCTTATAATATTATTTCATATAATATTACATTGAATTTCATATTTCATATAATATTACATTGAATTAATTTATCAACTTTCATATAATATTATTATCAATTATTATTATCAATTTCATATAATATTATTAAATTTTGTGAAAATATCAATTATTATCAATTTGAATTAATTTACATTTATATTTTTGGATATTATTTACATTTATATTTTTGGATATATACACACATACACACATATATATATATACACATACACACAAACATATATATAAATGGAAGAGAGAGAGAGAGAGGGAATAAAACCTGAAAGTAGAGAGAGAGAGAGAGAGAGCAACGTCGAGAGAGAGAGAGAGAGAGAGAGAGAGAGGGAACGACGGGAGGGAAAAAAGAAGGGGGAAAGGGTTTTTGCTGGAAATATTATCACGGTCGTGTCAAGGTCATTGACCGTGACAAGTAAATTTGTCATGGCCTTGTCACGGTCATTGACCGTGACATAAAACGCGTGTTTTTTGTCACGGTCAATAATCTTGACAAGGCTGGCTGGCTGAAAGGTGACAATTTGCCCATTTTGGTGTAGTGGCGAATGCAAATGACAGTCAATTTCACGTGTGCAGTAGTGTCCAAGGTCCAATTAAAGTGTATGAAAAATTATCCGACGTTTCGAATATGCTAGATGCCATTGACAATTTTGGGTTCAGTCATTTGTTTAGTGAAAGTTTTCCTAACTCAAGCAACCAAATAACCAGAGCGCTATTAAGTAGGTGATCGGAGATAACACATACATTTCACCTACCGTGTGTGGAGTTGGGGATTACCCCTTTTGATTTTGTGCATTTATTCGATAATATCTGATTATCATGCTACGCATTGTATTTATGTTTATTATTTATTTATCAAACTTGCAACATTTAATACTTCTTAAATTTTTCGATTTTAGGAATTACAATTGGAATCCATCCGATTTTGTCCCCTTTCCAACTTCTAGTCCTTATACTTTGGAGGAAATATTTAAACTATATTATCCCGAAATAGGCCACCCAGACCATAAAGGATGAAATATTTCATGCAAAATGCTAAAAGCGTACATGTTGTATTGGTGTCAATAAGCTACAGAGTATAGATTAGCGAGCGCAGAACAAATCGCTCGATCTTTTATTGTTTTTGTCATGAGCTCTATATTTTTTTCGATGGGTCATAATTCAGTGTTTCTAAATTGGGCAACTTATTTACAAAACCTAAATAACATGACTGAGAAGGATTGGGGTTCTGTCATTCTTGTACGAGTTTACTAAGCACTTGATGCATGCACTACAAATGCCAGAAAACAGTTAATTATTTCTAGAAAATTGTAGAGGTAAAGTCTTCACGAGTTGAACATTTCAATTTTGTCCATAAAATTTATATGTAGTTACTTAATGAATATAACAATTATTAATGAGTTGTTCTTCAAAATCGCAGTACTTCAACTACGAGTACGTCTGCACGATGTCTCCCATCTTGCATGATGAAGTAGTGGAAAGATGGTTGCGTATTTTACGATGGGTTACCATTCAACGTGGTGATCTAATGGGACAAATGTAGTTTAAAGTTCCATGCATGAGCAATTAGAAATGTGATCTCTCGAGTCAATTATATGGAAGCCTTTTATGGGATTACCAGAAAACTAGTTTGATGCATATTGATGTCTAAAAATGGAGTGATCCAATTTTATAATCACAGATAAATAAAAAGAGTACCCAAACACACAAGAGACAAAAGATTTTTAAAGTGGTTTAGCTGTTAAAGGCTTACGTCCACTATTGTTATTACTATTGGTGTTTACAAGAGCTCAATACAGTGTTCTTGAGATTTATTGAATTGTCCCCTTGAGCTAAGGGAGACTGTCTATTAATAGTGGTCTGAAACCCTAGAGACGGAATGCCTTTATATTTCCAGGCCTTTACATTTGCGTATAATAAATGAGACTCTTGGTATTCAGTGTAGGTCTCCCTTCCATCCGAGTAACTTTTGATATTCCTGATGGATCGCATTTCAGAGTTGGTTGACATTCCAGCCGACTAGGTTCCTCTGATGCCAACTAAGACAGCTAAATGGCCATATAGGATGACATGTGTCTATTGTTCATTGGTCCACATGGGGAGGTAATTATTACATATAACAAAATTACCCAATGCTCCATACTTGATGATTGATCGAAAGTATGGAGTATTTGTTCAAAATATTGCTCGACACGTGATCTGAGCATTGGTCGGCAGCCGACCTTCTGGACTTGTAAAAAAAAATTGTTGGCACTGTAGATAATGGCATTTTTGCAAATAATTCAAACTTTTTCAAACCGCCAAATGGCACCCTGGTCTTTTTACGATATGAGAAGCGTGCAGTCGATGGTAGTTCAATCGTTCGTTCAGTTAATCATTATGTCCCTACTATCAAGGCAACCTATAAATAGGCAGAAATTTTCCTCCTTTTCTTTTCACCTCAAATCTTCTTCACTTAGAGTTTTTTCTTCTGTTCTTGAGTTTTCTTTTTGCAACTTCTTTCTACCTGTCACCATTTTTCCATTTTTCTTATTGTCTTTAGATTCCTGTAAGCTTTTTTTTCCTCTGTCCTCTGTTTTCACCCTTTTCTCTGTTTCAACTATGGTTTACTTTGTGGATGAGGGTTCATTAGAGAAGTTTAGGGAAAACAGGAAAATTCCTGACTGGGTAAATATAGAGATAGCTTAAGGTCCTGTAAATATTTATTCTTTAGGAGAGGGTCATTGGATTACCATTATTTTCATTGATGAATGTGGTATCACATTTTCCCCAAACCCTCTGTATCTTTAATTTTGTCAATATCTTGATGTAGTTACTTGTAGGATAGCCCCAAACACATGGAGGGTGGTAAACGGAGGACATAGGTTGAATGATATTTATGGGATGCATATTGGGATCCCTGAGTTGATGTTTTATTACAAACGGGAAACAAATGGAGAGAGAACTTACTATTTGAAGACTATGCAAGCCAATAGGGCTTTAGTAGTTAATCTGTCATATTCCAATAAGGATTATTGGGATTATGGTGGTGTTGTCAATGGCAATGTGCCACCCTTCTTGTGGGGGTATCCTACAATGGACCCAAGTGCCCTCAAGAAGGGCGTGGCATAGATTATAACTTCCCTCTTAATTTTATTCCTTTTTATCATCTATTTGCAAACTTGCTGACTAACTTTCTTGCTTTGTATTCTTTCTAGAGGAGAGTGAGAAAAAGTGTCCCAAAGAGGGAGAGTCAACCTTACAGACCTCAAATTTTTGTGGGGTGTTAATCAAAGAGTTGGAGAAGAACACCCAAGAGCTGCTTTGGTACTATTGGAGTAAAAGAGCTCAATTACCTCTTCTTTTGCTCGGCTATCACTTGCACTGTCCTAGGTTGCCATCAACTTAGAAGAAGAATCTTCTTCGGCTGCAGAAATAGATGTAGTTGAATTCGTCCAAGAAGGAACTTCTTCTTCCTTTGAGTCTTTGGATATCAGTACCAACTTGACATCCCCTTCAACCGAGATGGTAAAGATAAAGATCCCCAACTTGCTAGACAAGTCCTCTCCTCTAACTACCAAGAAAACCAACCCTGTCAAAAAAAAATCTCAAGCCAGTTATAAAAGGCTGCTAGTTTTTAACACTAAAGAGGCCAGGATTGAAGATCCTCAATATAAGAGGTTGAAGAAAGGCTTGTCCGGCCAGCAAGAACCGACCAAAAAATCTTCTAAGTTGGCCAAAGCTGCTGAGGCGACCAAGAAATCTTCTGCCGATCAAGACAGAACACTACACCAAAATGGGCAAATTGTCACCTTTCAGCCGGCCAGCCTTGTCAAGGTCATTGACCGTGACAAAAAAACACGCGTTTTATGTCACGGTCATTGACCTTGACACAACCGTGACAACTAATTGTCACAGTCAATGACCTTGACACGACCGTGACAACTTTTCCAGCAAAAACCCTTTCCCCCTTCTTTTTCCCTCCCACCGTTCCCTCCCTCTCTCTCTCGACGATGATCTCTCTCTCTCTCTCTCTCTCTCTCTCATTTCAGGTTCAATTTCTCTCTCTCTCTCTCGACGCTGATCTCTCTATCTCTCTCTCTAATTTCAGGTCCAATTTCTCTCTCTCTCTCTCTCTTCCATTTATATATATATTTGTGTGTATATTTATGTGTGTATGTGTATATATATATGTGTGTATGTGTGTGGGGGGTGGGGCAGGGTGGGGGAGGGGGGGTGGAGGGGGGCAGGGGGTGGGGCGGGGTGGGGCAGGGTGGGGTAGGGGGTGGTGGAGGGGGCAGGGGGTGGGGTGCGGTGTGTGTGTGTGTGTGGTGTGTTTTGGGGGAGGGGGGGGAGGGGGTGGTGGAGGGGGCAGGGGGTGGGGTAGGGTGGGGTGTGTGTGTGTGTGTGGTGGTGTGTGGTGGGGGAGGGGGTGGTGGAGGGGGGCAGGGGGTGGGGTGGGGTGGGGTGGGGTGTGTGTGTGTGTGTGGTGGTGTGTGGTGGGGGAGGGGGGCAATGGTCTTCCAAGCGATTCTTCAATCCTTCAAGCGATTCTTCAATCCTTCAAGCAAAGTTTTATTTGTGATTTGTTTGACGATTGCATTGTGGATGCCTAGGTGCTGAATGTAATTTTTGAATTTTGGACCTGATGCGATACTCTTCAAACTCTTCGTTGTTAAACTGACTACCATGATCAGTGATAAAAGCATAGGGCATTCAATAACGACATATGATATGCTTCCATATGAGCTGAAACATTCTTTGATAGGGCAAATTGATCAAGGGTTCAACCTCCACCCAATTGGTGAAGTAATCCATTGCGACAGCTAAATACTTAAACCGTCCTTTGGTGGTCGACAATGGTCTGACCAATTATATTTCCCAAATAGCAAAGGGATAAGGAGAAGTAATAGTAGTTAGGGAAGCCCCTGGTCTTCAGTGAATGGAAGCAAACCATTGACACTTGTCACACCTCTTGGCGAATGAAACACAATCTACTTTCATGGTTGGCCAATAGTAGCCTTGCATGGCTATCCTTTCTACCAAATATCTTCCAGCTGAGTGGACACCACATGGACCTTTATGGACCTCTTTAATTAGACCATCTACTTCATTTGGATGGACATAATGAATCAAAGAGACTTTGTAACCCCTTCTACAGAATGCCTTTCTTTAGTACGTAGTTGGTTGCCTTATATCTCAATTTTCTTGCTTCCTTTTGGTCAGCTGGTAACAATCCTTTCTTAATGTAGTCTCTGATTGGGTCCGTCCAGGATGGTCCCAATTTGATAAAAATGATGCTTACTTCCATATCAATATTTCTACTATGAGAATCTCCATCGACATGGTTCTTCTGAGCTCCATTAGAGTTGTTGAGGCTAGCTGAGAAAGAGTATCTACTCGGGCATTGTCCACTCTTGGAATTTAAACCATATTGATTGCAGGAAATGAGGAGATAACTTCCTTAGTATTATTTTAGTATCTCACAATTGTTTTCCCTTTAACTCCATATTTCTCAAGTAACTGGTGAACAATAAGTTGAGCATCACTATGCGCTATCACCTACTCGGCACCTAGTGTTGAGGCTAGCTCTAAACCAGTAATCAATGCTTCATATTTGGATTCATTATCTAAGGCTTCAAATTGAAATCTGAATGCATACTCTACATCAAAATTATCTAGAGTGTTGAGAATGAGTTCGTCTCCACTACCAGTAGAGCACAAAAAGCTATCTACGAATAAATTTCAAATTGGGACGTCATTGTTGAAGTCTTCATCCACTAGTACTCCGTATTTGAAAACATTCTTGATCTGTTCATCTAGTCGCAGAGTTATTTCATGAGCGATCGATGATTCAAGTTTATCGGTGACCATCTCAGTTTTCTTTTGAGCTGAGCTCTCTTTAGGAGAAGTCTGCTCAGCAGGAAAACTTGGATTATTGGGTATTTCTGCATAAGTGAATTCTGCTATGAAATCCGCCACTACTTGCCCTTTCAATAAGGTTCTTGGCTCATACAAAATTTCACATTCTCCAAGTTCAATTGCCCAAGACATTAACCTTCATAAATTTTCAAGCTTGTGCAAATCTTATCATATAATTAAGTCAGTGTATACTACAATGGTATGGTCCTGAAAGTATGGTTTCATTCTTCTTGATGCATCAACGAGTTCTAATGTCAACTTTATAAGCGTGGGTACCTGATCTCCGCTTCTCGAAAATCTTTACTGGTGTAATGCACTGGCCTTTGAATACCTTACTCTAATCGAATCCAGGCTGAACTTACAGCAGAGTTTGAAAGACCAAAATATAAGTACAACTTTTAGCCCAAAACTGGTCAAGAGAGCAGCGGGGGAGATCCCAAGTACTTATTCAAGACCAAAAAAGTTTTTTCACATCCGTCGTTCCATTCAAATGTCTTTTTAAACACCTTGAAGAATGGAAGACATTTATCTATGGCTCGAGAAACAAAGCAATTTAGAGTTGCTACTCTTTCTGTTAACTTTTGCATATCCTTCTTGTTGGTTAGGGATTGAATTTATAGTAAAGCCTTTATTTTACCAGGGTTACCTTCAATTCCCCTTTGATTCATGTTGTACCCCAAGAACATACCTTTTTTTACTTCAAATATACACTTGGTCGGATTGAGCTTCATTTGATGTTTTTCCAGTAGGTCAAAGCTTTGGGCCAAATCACTTATGGTCGACAACAAACTTGCTGTTAGTGACCATATCATCTACGTATACTTCCATTTTATTGCCAATTTGATCCTTAAAAACTTTGTTTACCAACCTCTGATATATTGCTCCAACATTTTTTAGCCCAAGAGCATAACATTATAGCAATACGCTCCTCGGCTGGTGATGAAGGATGTTCTCTCCTTATCCCGTGGCTTCATCTTAATCTAGTTATAACCCGAATAAGCATCTATGAAGATGAGTAGCTTATAACCTGCTGTGCTATCTATCAATTGATCAATCATTAGGAAAGGAAAGTGATCTTTTAGGCATGCTTTGTTGAGGTCAGTGAAATCCACGCACATTCACCATTTGTTGTTCTTCTTCTTGACCATTACCTTATTGGCCAACCAAATCGGATATTTAACATCCTCTGTAAACTGTGTTTTTTTTATAGCTTTTCCACCCCTTCTTAGATTGCTATATTCTTTTCAGGACTGAAAATTCTGCGCTTTTGCTCGATTGGTCTGACATCTTGGAAAATGTTAAGTTCGTGGAAGATGAAGTTGGGATCAATCCCTAGCATATTCTCATGATTCTAGGTTAACACATTCTTCCTATGTCTAAGGAATATAAGTAATTCCTATTTGAGAGATGGTGCTAGTCTTAAGCCAATTTGGGTGGTCCTTTCTGGTTTCTCGTCGTCAAGCACAATAGTTTATGTCTCTTCCATGATCTATCCCTTCACTAAGTCCTCCTCTTCGTGGGGATCCAAAGTATCAATATGGAAAGTAGTTGTGCCCCTCTGTGTCCCCTGTTGGTCGGCTGAGGTATAATAGCATTCCTTGGCTTCCATTTGGTTACCATTAAGTACTTTGACTCCATAATTGGTAGGAAACTTCATACATTGATGCATAGTAGATTGCACTATTTCTAATTGCGTCATCCCTACCCTACCAAGGATTATGTTGTAGGGTGAAGGTACATTTTTTTCTAGTATAAAGAAGAAAATTATTTCCTTTATACTCGTTCGCCAAGTGTCTACCAACACATCTAGCTTGATTGTTCCTAGGGAATACACCTTTTCTCCTGAGAACCCTATAAGAGGTCTATAGTATGGTTCTAGCTTACTGTCTTTTAGCCCTAATCCTTGGAAATAGTTGTAGAACATTACATCTGCCGAACTCTTATTTTTGACCAAAATTCTGGCCACTCTACCATGGTGAACTCTGAAAGTGATGACTAACGGATTATCATGAGGATAAAGCACCCCACTCAGATCATTTTTGGAGAAGCCAGTCACTAATTTATCTTTGTTGACTTTTCTAGGCCGATCATCACTACTCTTGAACATATCAATCTACCTGATAATGGGACACGTTTTGGCCTCATTTAAGTTGGCCTTTCTTTCATTAAGTCCGTCTCCTCCACCGTTGCCTCCCTCGCGATGAAATGACAACCAAAGGAAATCATACCTACATCCATTTCTGGTTCATCAGGCTTCTTCGGTAGGTCATGATCATCCTAATAATCATTATTACGTGCCCTTTTTGTGTCGTCTTTTCCTCGGCCAGGTGATTAAAACCTCCTCCTGGTATCTCGATTTCCATTTCGATCAATAAATTTTTCTAGCTTTCCCCGTCAAATAAGAGTCTCAACTTCATTCTTTAGGGCTATAAAACTATCAATGGGTCTATGATCCCGATGAAAATGGCAGTATTTAGACTTGTCACTCCTGTTGGGAGGTATCCTCAGCTTCCCAGTCCAGTTTAGATCTTTGTTAGACTTGATTTCCTCCAGGATGGGGTGGACACCCTTAGTGGGTGGAGTATACTCATCGAACTTCTTGATCCTATCAGACTTCTTATCTTTTTTATCTTTCTTGAACGAATTATTCTTCTGACGTTCAGTCTGGCACTTCTTTTGCTGTCTTAGCTTCCTTGGCATTCATAATCTTTCCAGCCTTAGCCATCAACTCTATCATAGTTTTGGGTGGATTTTTTGTTAGGGCATAGTAAAGATCTTTGGCTTGTAACCCACTCATCAAGGAAGCAATGGGTGTCTTTTTTCATAATCCACCACTTATATCTTCTCATTATTGAAACGGGTGATATACTCCCGGGTACTCTCTCTAGGTTTTTGGCATACGATCAATAAATGAGTAACAATCTTGATCTTCTTGGCCCTAAAGTACAAGTTATCAATGAATAATTCGACTAATTTATGGAAACTGGAAATTTTACCTCTAGGAAGATTATTGTATAATATTTGAGTTGGACCTGTGATGGAACTGGAGAAAGCCCTGCACCTTATTTCTTCTGGAATAGAATAATTGTTAGTAATAACTTAATATTGCTCAATATGGAGGATTGAATCAATTTTCCCATCATATTTAGGAGTGACAACTGGTGACTTGAATTTAGAAGGTGTGGGGTAGTCCACAATAGCCTGGACAAAAGGTTAACCTTTAACAAAACTCCATTGTAAATGATTTTTTGTTTTAGCCATTTCCCCCAGTCGATCTTTCGATCACTGCATGGATCCTTTCTAGGAATGCTCTTCTAGTTTGGATTTAGCAGAAGCAGATTTTGTGGCATTGTTGTGCCTATGTGTTGAACTCTCTTCCTAAGAAGTCTACTCAGCATGCACATAGACCCTAATACTAGCTCTAGATCTTACAAATCATTACCTATGCTTTCGGCAACGTTCTTTCTCCGTGTGATGACCTCTAGTTACTTGAGGACCTAAACGGTTAAAGGCGGATTACCTACTTAGCCTCCCCAATACATTTGGCCTCTCTTTGGAAAAAGATCTATTGTCATAGTAATCTATTAATCGAAATGAAGATGTTGTCCCAGGACGGTATGACCTGTCATGAGAATATCGAAAAAGATAACTCCTTTCATTCCTAGCTGGTGGAGGTGGCATATCTCTCCTGGAATTGGAGGATTTATCTTACATTGTAGGAGGCAATTGTCTGACTGACTCTTACATGGTTTCCTGTCCTTTAGCAAAATTGTATAAGATCCTATGAAGGTCTATCTCACTAGGGAAACAGCCATATCTAAATTATTTCCTGCAGCTGCCAGGCTGATTTCCAGAATAGTAGTCATTTCTTCAAGCCAAAGAATGAGCAAATAAATGTATGAGGTAGAGAATGATGACAAGAAATCGTTCCCATAGGCGGCGCCGATTTGTTGATGTCTAAAAATGGAGTGATCTAATTTTATAATCACAGATAAATAATAAGAGCAATCTTTACCAAACACACAAGAGACAAAAGATTTTTAAAGTGGTTCGGATGTTAAAAGCCTACATCCATTGTTGGTATTACTATTGGTGTTTACAAGATCTCAGTATAGTGTTCTTGAGATTGATTGAATTGTCCCCTTGAGCTAAGAGATATTGTCTATTAATAATGGTCTGCAACCCTAGAGACGACATGCTCTATGTATAATAAATGAGACTTTTGGTATTTAGTGTTGGTTTCCCTTCCATCTGAGTAACTTTTTCTATTCCTAATGGTTCACATCTTAGAGTTGGTCAGCATTCCAGCTAACTAGGTTCCTCTGATGCCGATGAAGATAGCTAAATGGCCAAATAGGATGACAGGTGTCTATTATTCATTGGTCCACGTGGGGAGGTAATTTTTACATACAATAATGCCTCTAGAGTTTCTCATGATTTGGCTCAGAGATGGTACATGCTTTTCGATCCCGAGTTAGGTGGGATTTGGTATCTCGGAGACCACAATTACCGTCAAATGACAAGCCATATTGCTATTCCTGAAAACCCACCCTATCCTTTTGTATTCATTCCTATAAATATATATACAATAAATAGGTGGGATTTAGTATCTCGGAGACCACAATTACCGTCAAATGACAAGCCATATTGCTATTCCCGAAAGCCCACCCTATCCTTTTGCATTCATTCCTAGAAATATATATACAATAAATTAAAAATTGGCAACCTGCAACTGCTCATATCATAACGTCATCGCAGGAGGAATGGCTTACATACTGGAAAGTTATGGGCAAGGGTCTAATACTACCCACAGTATTTCGATGGCATAACTATGACGGGTTGGTTTTGCCTCGATTGTACCCTTTGATTTACGATAACCATCGCACCTAAAGATAAATGGGAGGCTACACATACTTACAACACATAGGGACAATCTTCTTCCTTAAATTTGATAATGTTATCATGGGATTTGAAGTTGCAGATTTAAGTGGGAATGACACAACAGTTATTCAACTAGATCCACTAAGTACGCCGAATAACTTACCACCGGGAGAATTTTACTCATGCTCACAATGGTGTGATATGTTTTTTTTTAGAGAGGACTACATTCAAAAAATGAAATCTAAAACATTAGAACAAGAGCTTATGTGGCAGAGGTGGTTATGAGATAAAGAAGAAGAGATTGCAAATCTGCGAGGCGCGGGACCGTGTTTAGCTCCGGGACATTACCCCATTCTGTAACGCACATCGCTACATATATGGAGATGAATATCCTATTACTTCTCAAAATATTATCCATCCACCTTCATAAGATCCCCGAGGATCGTCTACTCAACCATCTATTACCGACGACATTTTTTGAATTTCCAGCCCATTTCCTTATGAACAATATCTTGGTCAAGGTCCAATGTAAAGTCAAGTTTACAATGTAATAATTTGTTCTGATAATAAAATCTTTTTATTGAGTAATAATTTCTTCCTTTATTATTAATAAATTTTTGTTCCTTTATTATTGATAGTTAGTAATATAATAATTTGTTCCTTTATCAGTGATAATAAATTCAGGTACAAACACTCATACTCAAAGACAAAATTACTAGGATTATATGCTCAAACACTTAGATCGAACCTAGTAGAGGTACAACAAAATGGTTTCCCATTACGCACTAAACATTTTGGTAAGTAAGATCGTTGTGTGTCGAAATCAACATATTCTTTGTTGTAGTTTAATATATTTGGTTCGTACTTTTCCATGTCATTTTCATATATACATTCCGAGAAGTAGTCATAATCAGAATTGGTGTAATCGAAAATGTTGTTATCCAATGCTAACGCACAGTCGTTATAGATGTTAATTAATTGTTCCTGAATGTGACCCCAGATAGCAGCACGCGTTGTGCTTTGTGATAACATTATAAGCACCTCTCCATTTCCATATCTCTTCCTCCAACAAATCATGGGAAAATAACTCCTCTTCTTTGGGATTCGATATAGGCCAAAGTGCGAAAGTATAATTTTTCGACATGGGTAAGTGGTTGTAATGGCAAAGAAACTCCAGGTCACACCATTCATCATTTTTTTCTGTCAGTTTGGGTGTTCCCAAGGATACTTAACTCCGTCATCAGGTTTCGAATCAGGAGAGATTATGAATATATGACCAAAGTCATTAAGAAAATGTAGAGAAGCATCAATCGATTAAGTTTAGAAAATTACTTTCTTCCCATACCAATGGTTATTGGTAATATCCGTGTATGATCCATTATAAATGGATGAATTGTAGGGAATCGAAGCAACCTATGTAATTTAATAGATTGGATTTAGTTTTGAATATAAAGGTAGATAACAAATTATACAATACAAACTATTTATAGGTGATATGCATCATGTCGAACAGGTTTTTCTTTACCGTCCATAATCACCTGCCAGATGGGTCTTTGTCTACCTACCAAATCGGTGTTTATCTATCGTCCAAGTACAAGTGGTAACATCATCTTTAGTCTGTAAACTTGATGGGTGGGTATTTTTGACCATCCAATTATGAGTGGTCATATCAACTATGCAGCTTCAGCCTACAAACCTGCTGGGCGGGTATTTTTTATCGTCCAAGTACGAGTGGTCACATTATCTTTATTATTTATATTAATAAATGCTAGACGTCACTATGCAACTTTATCCTGCAAACTGCTGGGTGTTTTTTTTACCGTCCAAGTACCAGTGGTCACTTGCTAAGCAGGTATTTATGCGGTCTATAAATAAAAGGTTTTCGAATTCCTTTAATATAAAAACTATTAGTAATACTTGTTATTTTAGAGTTCACATAATGATTCACCCAACATGGTCAACTGCCGAGGATTATTATTTACTTATCAAAATAATAGAGAAGATACTATAACAAGGAGACCGAATTGGTTACCCCTAGCGGAATACGTACCATATGCGGGCATTGGATGAATAGCCCCAAATTATCTCCACGTTTTCGTCATCTACATGATTTTGAACATCGATGGATCGTGTTAAAGCATAAATTTGACCTTTACCAACTAGCGCTGACAACTGCCGAGTGTGGTTGGAATTTGTTATCCTTCACACTACTTGTGGGCAATAAGGAGGAGTGGGAAAGATTATGTGAGAAAGTCCCACAATATAGGGATATACGTGAAGAGCTTTCGTATTTATTTAATGAATTTAGGGAAGCTCTGTACCTCCGTCAAACTATTTAAATTTCATTCGAGTTTTACAACTCGTCCATTTATGATTCTATTTATAAGCATCCATTTTCAATTGAGCATCTATTTTCCATCTTAAAAAGTATTGGATAATATATTATGACACTAATAAGGAACAATAAAAACATTGAATACTTTATTATGACACTAATAAGGAACAACCTAAGCGGCTCATAATTTATTCCGAAACTAGTAAGGAAGAACAAAAACAATGAATAATTTATTCATAAATTATCCAACGAAAGGAATGGAATAGGTAAGAAGGTTCATTGCGTAATGCCCGACCACATGGATAACAATAGTAAAACCTTTCCCACACATCTTCCTCAGAAATTATCAACATGTAAGTTTCTTCACAACACCCACATCCAGCAAAACTTATAGCTTTCTTGTATAAGTCAAACTTCATTTTATGCGTGAACCAACGTATACGGATCTCATTTACGGTCCGTCCTCTACTAGCATTAGGTGGCGTCACCCAACGTCGCTCGACATTTGCAAAAGTGCTTGACGGTACTCAATAGTGGAGACTGAAAGGTAAATCGGAGTTGGTTATGAAGTTAAATAGTTGAAAGTCTTAATTTATTATCCATGGAAATGAATCCATTATGCAAAATCAGTAGATGAATGAGTTTCCATTCAAGTCATATTTTATATAGCGTCTGAGAACCTGGAAAGCGGGATATTTTTTACTGTCCAAAAATGGGTGGCCGTAATTTAGGCTGCGAACCTACCGAAGGGTCTTTATCTATAGTCCAAAAATGAGTGGCCACATCAGTCTGCGAGGCTATTATTTACCATCCAAGTACGAGTGGTCACAACATCTTTATTATTCAGACTAATAAATGTTAGGCATTATTATGCAGCTTCAGCCTACAAACCTGTTAGGCGGGTATTTATTTACCTTCCAAGTACCAATGGTCACATCATCTTCATTATTCAGACTAATAAATGCTAGGTGGGTTAGTGTTTAACGTCCAAAAATGAGTGGTCACATCAGTCTGCGAACCTGTCAGGTCGGTTATTGTTTACCGACCAAATATGACTGGTCATATCATCTTTATAATACAGAGTAATAAATGATATATGACACATGTACAGCTTCAGCTTCAATACTATAAATATACCACATCTCACTTAAAATTATTCCGAATATAACAACTACTGGTCCAGAGAAAAAATATTTCTAAAGTCCATAAAAATAATGTCTAACAACGATTTGGAGGAAATAATGTTAGCATAGATCGCCTAGGCTTATGATCTTGACTCGGATGATGTAAAAGATTATAAAGTGCAATCTATCAGTCGTCCCTACTGCATAATACTAGGGAAATTCATGAGCAATGAACAGTGCACCGCGACAGAGAGACGGCTCATTGTAATTTATAGAGAGACTATTTTTAGGATAACCTGACTTATCCTGAAGAAATGATCAGGCATCGCTTCAGGATGAACAAGGTGATATTCAATCGTATTATATAAGCCTTTATGAAAAAGATTCATATTTCATCCAAAAATCCGATTGTGCTGGTCGACTGGGATTAAGCTCGCACCAAAAGATTGTCTGTGCACTTCGAATGTTGGTGTACGATGCATGCGGGGATTTACAAGACGAATATTTGAAAGTTGTAGACAATGGAGATTGATACTTTAAAACATTTATGTATGGCTGTGGTGAAGGTGTTTAGCCCAGAGTATTGTTGCACGCCTACAACTAAAGATGTTGCCCTCATGCAGCCTGAGAATGAGCGACGTGGTTTCCTCGGGATGATTGGTAGCATTGAGTGCATGCACTGGGAATAGAATAACTATCCACACACATGGAAAGGACAATATCAAGGGCATTGCCATGCAACCACTATAATTTTAAAGTCGGGGCATCTTATGATACTTGGATATGGCATGCGTTTTTTGGAATGCCCAGTGCGTGTAATGATCTGAATGTTTTGGCCATATCTCACGTGTTTGAAGAACTTCTAGAAGGAAATCGAACCCTATGCACTTCGAAGTTTACGAAAACCCGTATGAAATGGGATACTACCTTGCAGATGGTAATTATTCATCCATTACAACTATTGTCAAAAGTTTCAAGAGACCAACCACTCAGAAACGAAGCGTGTTCACACAAGTGCAAGTAGGAGCTAAAAAGGATATTAAAAGGGCATTTGGCATCTTGTAACAACAATTCCATTTTATTAGATCCCTGATAAATTTTTGGGAATATAAAGACTTACGTGTAATTACGAAGGCTTGTGTCATATTACACAATATAATTTTCGAGGAGGAGTTGCGGGACGGGACTTAGTGTACTGACCTACCCTTACGTGAGCCACCGCCATGCTTAAGCAGGCAAAGCCTCGTTGGCTATTATCAGTACCAGGTGAGGGAGGCGAAGATGAGGAACAAAGATGCCCATAACCAGTTATGTGCCGACCTTAAAGAACATATTTGGAATCGTCATGCAGAATCATTAACTTGATTGCTATTACTATCATCTGTGCTGTTGAGTGCTTAGATCGTTATATTAGGTCTTTTGTTTATTATAATTAATGTAGACATATGTGTGTATTATAATTTATATGTGTGTTTTTCTTAAATGTACCACACAAAATATTCATAAGCACAAGGCAATTAAATTTTTATTAATAATAAATAGTAATTCATAACAATGGAAAATAAATTAATAAATAATAAAATTGCATAACATAAAAACCCATATAAATCTATCTATCTATTGTGAGAAGTTTCGATATGCTTGAGTCCGATGATGCAATATCTCATTCATTCACATCTCGTGAAAGGAAAGTTGTTAGGGCGATAAGTTACTAGTATCCATGTATACAATTCAATCTTCGTCGCTTTGGAGTTGAGCTGCGTACTCTTTGTTGCGAATTTTAATTAAATCATCAATCTTGTCATTTAGATTTCATCTGATTGCTTGAAATTCTGCATAATTTTTGTTGTAAATTGTGTGAAATTCCTTAGAGTTATTTCAAAGGGTTGTGTGTGCAGCCAGACTATTAGCAGCCGCACGTTTCTTCCCATTCTGTTTCGCCTCTTTACGTCTCATCAGTTTCTTTAGTGCATTATTGAAGTCCCATGTGTCAGTGTCGGTCGAATCAAGCGGGCTCTCATTTTATTCTTCATCTGTATATTGGGATCTGTGGTTGACATGACATACTTTGGCAAATCCTTGAGCACATTGTAGCAATGGTCTTATGCAAATTTATGACCCGCAGTGATGCGAAAGTCATCACTTGCTCGTTGGAGCTAAAAAAATATATTTTATAGCATCAGTGTTATAAAATAATGAAATCAAGTATAAATAATAAACTAAACGCTAAGAAGTGTAATTACCCAAGTAAACTCCGTCGTGCTATTATCTTTATCACCTCCATATACTCAGGTTAACTTTGTCGAATACAATAAACACTATTTGTTTATTATTCTAAACTTTTCCTGCAATGCATTTTCGGTGTGTTTGTAAATAACACCCTCGCTAGTGTTATATTCGTTACTATTTTTTCCTCATAATGTTGTACCGGATTGGTTTGTCCCGACAACACCATCTATAGAATATTTTACATACACCAAATATAGCAACACTTCAACATGTGGATTGAAATTTGGTAACCGACTACAATTGGTCAGAGTACTTTGGGAAGGAGAATCCATAGAATTAATTTAGAAGGATAAAAATTTATTTTGGAGTTAAATTATTGAGGGAGACTTTTGTATTTATCACAAAATATATAGTCGTTGTAAAAATAAAGATCCATTAGATTTGTGCCGTTAGGAGATATAATTATTTTTTTAATTCAGTAGCCTTGGACGGGTAAGTCATTACCGCCCACAGTCTGGGTGAGTAAGCATTTGCCCCTAGTTATGGGTCCCCTGCTTAGCCCCACCACTACACAATGTGTAGCAGGTGTCTAAATTTACCTTCTCCAAACATTTTCTCTTTTCAAAATGTACATCTTTTCCTAACCATTGTGAGGGAAAAGATGTAGATTTTCACATTTAGCCTCTCCATTGGAGATGACTTAATCGAGCCGAAATGGATCAATTTCGACCTAATTTCCTATCAAAATTATCGCATGAACACGACATCACCCGCTGTCAAACCCAAATATCGTGGCACGAACACGACATACCATATTAATTTCGCGCCAATTTCGTGATGGGTCGTGTCGTATCGTGTATTTTTGTTGGGCTGAAAATTGCCAGCCTTATATTATAAGTTTTATAAGTTTGTGGTAATTTTATTATTTTTGCAACTATTATGGCTGAGATATTACCTTTCATAGTTTTTAACATTAGGTTGGGCTATAAAGTAGAATTTCACTAAGTTAATATTTTTATTTTTTTGATAATTTGATAGTTATTTTTGTTATTTTGAATGGCATTTTGGTATTTTTGACACTAAAACAACTTCGATTAAAGGCATTTGCAACAAAGACGTCAATAGAATGTGCCTGATTTAATAAAGTGCGTGTGTTGCATGTGTTACTCAAAACATGACATTTGCGTGTTACATGTGTTGCACAAAACACGACACACATCTTCTCTTGGATGTTTTCAAGTGTGAAAATTATTAAAATTTTCTTTTTTCTAGACTTTGTTGCTTTTGAAAAATAGAATACTTTAAACATTTTTCGTTAGTGTCTTCTTAAGGCTTTCCGAATTTTGTCATGCTTTATTGTTGGAAATTATGAATGCAAATACAGAAATGGAACTCTTTATATATCTCAAAAATGTCAACTTCAATACAACAATGTAATTTCTGAATAGTCACTATAAAACTTCAAGGCGTGATGTCACTTTCCTAAATACAGTATTTGCCCCACACGAAGAATTTCGGTATACAAACGGGAATCAGCAAATCCGTACTCAAGATACAATGAAGCACTTGCACTGTCTGCAACTTGTATATTTGAAGACAGCCCTTGGATGTAGCAGCGAAGAACAGTCAATCAAGTTCTTATTCTGTTTATGTGCACAAAACAGAATAAGAGAATTTGTATCTCCTGAAAATTGTAAGAGAGTAATAGCAGGGTCTGGAAATCTGAAACTGGTTTTTGTAATCAATGTAATTCCGTTTTTAGGCAGCCTTTATTTATAGAAAATGAAAGGCTTTGTCTTCAAGAGTCATGACTGTTGAATTATGTCATTTCCGAACAGGTATGACTGTTAATTACCAACAGTCTTAAGTCCTTTCCGAACAGGTATAATAATACCGAATCGGTTTTGCACGGGTCAACCAAAAAGTGACCGCGCCCGAGCTACCGCGATCCGACCCGGACGAATCCCGGCAACCCGCTACCACTGCGGACACGCGGCATGCGAAGTGCAAAGTGCGCCACTAGCGCCTCTACAGCCCACTGCCCCGCACGCGCACGCGCGCGCGCGCGCGTGTGCGTACGGTGCTTCGCACCGTATTGAGGTCTCTTGAATAGCCTCTTAAATGCTAGATGAATTAACTCTTCATCTTCCATTTGTACTTATTAAGTGTACAAATTCTTAATATTTTTCCAATGTGGGACTCAAAGGTTGCCCACCCCTTTTATAGCTTAGTGGTGACACTTAGCTTTGTATATTTTCCAATGTGGGACACTATACCCTTTTATATTTGGGTTAGCTTCCCACCTCTTCCTCACACTTCCAATGTGGGACAAGCTCTTAAGGCTTTTACACCCAAAAAACTCTTACTCTCTTATTTTAAAAATCTCCAACATTCCTCCACCATTTTCAAAATAAGTTTTGTAAATCTTTGATTGTCTGTAAGACTGTGTATAAGCATTGGTGTCTCACGACTTGAACCAATACCCTGTGAAGGTTCGTCAAGGTTAACCATGAAAGTATAGTAGACTTGTCTTTGAACTATCAATCTATATTGATTATCCGGATTTGTCTTCACACACAAATCTTTTAGTCACTGATTATCCATATAAGCCGACACATGAATTAGGCCTTGTGTCTGTACCTTGATTTCGTGAGTGCTTTAGAGTCAAGCCCAATACTCATAGGAAGCGGCACCACTTCCACACTCATATAGGTAGATTATCATAGGTGTCCATGTAACTTAAAACACCATAAATCTATTAAGGTTAAACCCTTCCTCTTTCATTATTCATTACATGTTCTAAGCACTTATCCTTGGGATGTTAAATTTCATAGTGCTTACAATCACGTCGTATGATGTACTTTAATCATTGAACTTGAGACTTGAATATATCAAGTTTCAAGTTGAGTTTCCATCAAGAGTGATTATTATTAATGGGCTTTAGTACCATCCCTATTGATGTCTTAGACACCAGTCCTCTTGCAAGACCTTTTGTAAAAGGATCAGCTAAATTTTGACTTGATTTTACATAATCCACTGTGATTACACTATCTGTAATCATTTGTCTGACATAACTATGTCTCAGGCCAATATGTCTAGACTTTCCATTATACACTTTACTATAAGCTCTGGAAAGTGTAGACTCACTATCACAATGTATAGATATTGGAGGCATTGGTTTTAGCCAAACTGGAATTTCAATTAATGAATTCCTTATCCATTCTGCCTCTTTACTAGTTGCAGCTAATGCTACAAACTCAGCTGCCATAGTAGAGTCAGCTATACAAGTTTGTTTCTTTGATCCCCAAGAAAACAGCTCCTCCACCAAGTGTGAAAATCCATCCACTTGTTGAGGAATGATCCTCCCGCTCAGTTATCCAACTGGCATCAGAAAACCCTTCTAATACTGAAGGATATCCACTATAGAATATACCATAGTCCATAGTTCCTTTTAAATATTTTAATATTCTATTGACAGCATGCCAATGCAATAAACTTGGATTACTAGTATATCTACTTAATTTACCAACAGCATAAGCAATATCAGGTCGAGTACATGTCATGGCATACATTAAACTACCAATTACTCATGCATATTCCAATTGTGAAATAGCTCTACCATTATTAGGGATCATTTTTAGCTGTGGTTCAAAAGGTGTACTAACAGGTGTGCAATCAAACTGATTAAATTTCTTTAAAATTTCCTCAACATAATGAGACTGAGTGAGAATTATATTTTTATCTTTCCTTATTATTCTCATTCCTAATATGACATCAGCTACACCCATATCTTTCATATCAAATTTAGAAGACAAAAATTTCTTAGTATTATTAATGCTTTCTAAATCAGTACCAAGAATTAACATGTCATCTACATATAAACAAATGATCACACCTTTACCATTAGCAAATTTACTATAAACACACTTATCAGATTCATGAATTTTAAAACCATAAGAAATAATGACTTTATCAAATTTTTCATGCCATTGTTTAGGTGCTTGTTTTAGGCCATATAAGGACTTAATAAGTTTACATACTTTGTTTTCTTGTCCAGGCATAACAAACCCTTCAGGTTGTTCCATGTAAATTTCTTCTTCTAAGTCACCATTTAAAAAGGCAGTTTTCACATCCATTTGATGAATCTCAAAATTATATATAGATGCTAATGCAATTAAAATTCTAATAGTGGCGGTTCTAGCAACAGGTGCATAGGTATCAAAATAATCAATTCCTTCTTTTTGTGTAAAACCTTTAGTAACCAATCTAGCCTTGAATTTATCAATTGTTCCATCTATTTTCATTTTCTTTTTAAAAATCCATCTACACTTAATGGGTTTAGATCCTGGAGGTAAGTCTACTAATTTCCAAGTTTTATTTCCCAAAATTGAATCCATTTCATCATTTATAGCTTCTTTCCAAAATGCTGAATCTACAGACTTAATTGCCGCATTATAAGTTTGTGGGTCTGTTTCAACGCTAAGAGTCAAAGCATATTGATTACAAGATGTATCTCTAGTTCCTTCAACAAGATAGACTACAAAGTCGGGACCAAAGCTTTTTTCTTTCCTAGGTCTTTTACTTTTTCTAATCTCTTCTTGTTCTACTAGTGGAGTTTCAGGTAACTGGGAAGGAGTGCTTACTTCTTTTTCATTATTAATTCTAGGAATAGAAGAAAACCTTTGTTCATAAAAAATTGCATCTCTCGATTCAATTATTGTATTTACCTCAACAGAATCATTAGGTTCACTAACCAAAAATCTATAGGCTTTACTGTGTTGTGCATAACCTATGAAAATACATTCAACACCTTTGCTTCCTAATTTCTTTCTCTTAGTTTCAGGTAGTCTTACAATAGCTCTACAACCCCAAACTTTGAGATAACCTAAATTAGGTTTTCTATTCTTCCATAATTCGTAAGGAGTTTTCTTATTATCTTTAACAGGTATTCTATTCAGAATATGACATGCAGTTAAAAGTGCTTCTCCCCAAAAACCTTTACTTAAACCAGAATAAGAAAGCATAGCAATAACCATTTCAGTTAGTGTCCTATTTTTTCTTTCTGCTACTCCATTTTGTTGTGGTGTATAAGGTGCAGTAACTTCATGTATAATTCCCATATCTTCACAAAATTGAGGAAAGTGATATTCACCACCTCTATCAGATCTAAGACATTTTATTTTAGAATCACATTGATTTTCAACTTCATTTTTATATGTCTTAAATCTATTAAGCACATCATCCTTAGAGTTTAAAAGATATACGTAACAATATTTTGAAAAGTCATCAATAAATGTAGCAAAATATTTACTACATCCTCTAGTAGGCGTTCCATGCAAATCACAAACATCACTATGTACTAATTGCAACAAAGATGTAGTTTTTTCTATTTTAGGAAAAGGCAATCTTGTTATTTTTGTTTGCATGCATATTTTACACTTTTCATTCATATCATTCTCATATTTAGGAATTAAATTTAAATTAACCATGAAATGCATTTTCTTTGTATTAACATGTCCTAAACGACTATGCCATAATGAAAGACAATCAACGATATAAGCAGAAGAATCATTTTCATTGATATTGAGCTTAAACATGCCCTCATACAAATATCCTTTGCCTACAAAGGTACCATTCTTAGTCAGAATAAATTTGTCTGACTCAAATACAAGCTTAAAGCCAAATTTGTTAAGAAGACTTCCAGAAACTAAATTTTTCCTAACATCAGGAACATGAAAAACATTGGTGAGGCTAAGGATTTTCCCGGAAGTGAATTCGAGATCCACTGTCCCTTTGCCTTTAACCGCAGCTGTAGATGAATTTCCCATATAGAGAACATCTCCTTCCACTGTTTCATAGGCAGAGAACAAGTTCTTGTCCTTACAAACATGCCTAGTGGCACCAGAATCAACCCACCAAGAGTTGTCTTCTCCAAGCATATTAGCCTCGGATATCATAGCAGCAAATTTTTGCTTTGTGTCTGATGTCCCTCCTTTTTCCTTTAGTTTCTTGAACTCACGACAATCCTTCTTGAAGTGACCTGGTTTGTTGCAATGAAAACAATTTCCTTTCTTCTTTTTGTTTGCTTTAGAATTATTTGAAAAATTCTTCCGCTTGTTATTTTTTCCATGATTGCCATATTTTTGCTCCTTTCCTTCCTCCACCACATGGACCTTAGAAACAGAATTTTCTTGTTCCTCTTTACCATCTAGAATTCGAGACTCTTGTTCAATTCTTAAATGAGTCTCTAATTCTTCAAGTGAAAGATCCTCCTTTTTGTGTTTGAGTTCTTTCTTATAGTCTTTCCAAGAAGGAGGAAGTTTTTCAATTATGGCAGCAACAATTACATTATCATCCATATTTAATTTTTTCAGTTTGCAATGATTTATGATGCGTTGGATGTCATGAAATTGTTCTAGCACAGGCCTATTATCATGCATTTTAAAGCTTAGAAACTGACCGATAAGGAACTTCTTACTTGTAGCGTCTTCCGTTAGATATTTGGTCTCCAATGTTTCCCACAAAGTTTTTGCAGTCCCAACATTTTGGTACAAGTCGAACAAATTATCAGCAAGTGCATTGAGAATGTGACCACGACACAAGTAATCATCGGTCTCCCATTTTGTGCGTTGCCTAGTCTGTTCCACGGTTTCATCTTCATCTTCATTTGGTTTCGGTTGTGACAAGACATATACAATCTTCAATGTTGTTAGAAGAAAGTGAACCTTTTTCTGCCAACGCAGAAAATTACCACCATCAAAACGGTCCAACTTGACAAAGCTTTCTGTTATTTGTCGAAGTGACTTGGAAGAGTTCGCCATTTCCAAAATTACTGTATTTAGATTTTTGGAAATTATGAATGCAAATACAGAAATGAAACTCTTTATATATCTCAAAAATGTCAACTTCAATACAACAATGTAATTTCTGAATAGTCACTATAAAACTTCAAGGCGTGATGTCACTTTCCTAAATACAGTATTTGCCCCACACGAAGAATTTCGGTATACAAACGGGAATCAGCAAATCCGTACTCAAGATACAATGAAGCACTTGCACTGTCTGCAACTTGTATATTTGAAGACAGCCCTTGGATGTAGCAGCGAAGAACAGTCAATCAAGTTCTTATTCTGTTTATGTGCACAAAACAGAATAAGAGAATTTGTATCTCCTGAAAATTGTAAGAGAGTAATAGCAGGGTCTGGAAATCTGAAACTGGTTTTTGTAATCAATGTAATTCCGTTTTTAGGCAGCCTTTATTTATAGAAAATGAAAGGCTTTGTCTTCAAGAGTCATGACTGTTGAATTATGTCATTTCCGAACAGGTATGACTGTTAATTACCAACAGTCTTAAGTCCTTTCCGAACAGGTATAATAATACCGAATCGGTTTTGCACGGGTCAACCAAAAAGTGACCGCGCCCGAGCTACCGCGATCCGACCCGGACGAATCCCGGCAACCCGCTACCACTGCGGACACGCGGCATGCGAAGTGCAAAGTGCGCCACTAGCGCCTCTACAGCCCACTGCCCCGCACGCGCACGCGCGCGCGCGCGCGTGTGCGTACGGTGCTTCGCACCGTATTGAGGTCTCTTGAATAGCCTCTTAAATGCTAGATGAATTAACTCTTCATCTTCCATTTGTACTTATTAAGTGTACAAATTCTTAATATTTTTCCAATGTGGGACTCAAAGGTTGCCCACCCCTTTTATAGCTTAGTGGTGACACTTAGCTTTGTATATTTTCCAATGTGGGACACTATACCCTTTTATATTTGGGTTAGCTTCCCACCTCTTCCTCACACTTCCAATGTGGGACAAGCTCTTAAGGCTTTTACACCCAAAAAACTCTTACTCTCTTATTTTAAAAATCTCCAACATTCCTCCACCATTTTCAAAATAAGTTTTGTAAATCTTTGATTGTCTGTAAGACTGTGTATAAGCATTGGTGTCTCACGACTTGAACCAATACCCTGTGAAGGTTCGTCAAGGTTAACCATGAAAGTATAGTAGACTTGTCTTTGAACTATCAATCTATATTGATTATCCGGATTTGTCTTCACACACAAATCTTTTAGTCACTGATTATCCATATAAGCCGACACATGAATTAGGCCTTGTGTCTGTACCTTGATTTCGTGAGTGCTTTAGAGTCAAGCCCAATACTCATAGGAAGCGGCACCACTTCCACACTCATATAGGTAGATTATCATAGGTGTCCATGTAACTTAAAACACCATAAATCTATTAAGGTTAAACCCTTCCTCTTTCATTATTCATTACATGTTCTAAGCACTTATCCTTGGGATGTTAAATTTCATAGTGCTTACAATCACGTCGTATGATGTACTTTAATCATTGAACTTGAGACTTGAATATATCAAGTTTCAAGTTGAGTTTCCATCAAGAGTGATTATTATTAATGGGCTTTAGTACCATCCCTATTGATGTCTTAGACACCAGTCCTCTTGCAAGACCTTTTGTAAAAGGATCAGCTAAATTTTGACTTGATTTTACATAATCCACTGTGATTACACTATCTGTAATCATTTGTCTGACATAACTATGTCTCAGGCCAATATGTCTAGACTTTCCATTATACACTTTACTATAAGCTCTGGAAAGTGTAGACTCACTATCACAATGTATAGATATTGGAGGCATTGGTTTTAGCCAAACTGGAATTTCAATTAATGAATTCCTTATCCATTCTGCCTCTTTACTAGTTGCAGCTAATGCTACAAACTCAGCTGCCATAGTAGAGTCAGCTATACAAGTTTGTTTCTTTGATCCCCAAGAAAACAGCTCCTCCACCAAGTGTGAAAATCCATCCACTTGTTGAGGAATGATCCTCCCGCTCAGTTATCCAACTGGCATCAGAAAACCCTTCTAATACTGAAGGATATCCACTATAGAATATACCATAGTCCATAGTTCCTTTTAAATATTTTAATATTCTATTGACAGCATGCCAATGCAATAAACTTGGATTACTAGTATATCTACTTAATTTACCAACAGCATAAGCAATATCAGGTCGAGTACATGTCATGGCATACATTAAACTACCAATTACTCATGCATATTCCAATTGTGAAATAGCTCTACCATTATTAGGGATCATTTTTAGCTGTGGTTCAAAAGGTGTACTAACAGGTGTGCAATCAAACTGATTAAATTTCTTTAAAATTTCCTCAACATAATGAGACTGAGTGAGAATTATATTTTTATCTTTCCTTATTATTCTCATTCCTAATATGACATCAGCTACACCCATATCTTTCATATCAAATTTAGAAGACAAAAATTTCTTAGTATTATTAATGCTTTCTAAATCAGTACCAAGAATTAACATGTCATCTACATATAAACAAATGATCACACCTTTACCATTAGCAAATTTACTATAAACACACTTATCAGATTCATGAATTTTAAAACCATAAGAAATAATGACTTTATCAAATTTTTCATGCCATTGTTTAGGTGCTTGTTTTAGGCCATATAAGGACTTAATAAGTTTACATACTTTGTTTTCTTGTCCAGGCATAACAAACCCTTCAGGTTGTTCCATGTAAATTTCTTCTTCTAAGTCACCATTTAAAAAGGCAGTTTTCACATCCATTTGATGAATCTCAAAATTATATATAGATGCTAATGCAATTAAAATTCTAATAGTGGCGGTTCTAGCAACAGGTGCATAGGTATCAAAATAATCAATTCCTTCTTTTTGTGTAAAACCTTTAGTAACCAATCTAGCCTTGAATTTATCAATTGTTCCATCTATTTTCATTTTCTTTTTAAAAATCCATCTACACTTAATGGGTTTAGATCCTGGAGGTAAGTCTACTAATTTCCAAGTTTTATTTCCCAAAATTGAATCCATTTCATCATTTATAGCTTCTTTCCAAAATGCTGAATCTACAGACTTAATTGCCGCATTATAAGTTTGTGGGTCTGTTTCAACGCTAAGAGTCAAAGCATATTGATTACAAGATGTATCTCTAGTTCCTTCAACAAGATAGACTACAAAGTCGGGACCAAAGCTTTTTTCTTTCCTAGGTCTTTTACTTTTTCTAATCTCTTCTTGTTCTACTAGTGGAGTTTCAGGTAACTGGGAAGGAGTGCTTACTTCTTTTTCATTATTAATTCTAGGAATAGAAGAAAACCTTTGTTCATAAAAAATTGCATCTCTCGATTCAATTATTGTATTTACCTCAACAGAATCATTAGGTTCACTAACCAAAAATCTATAGGCTTTACTGTGTTGTGCATAACCTATGAAAATACATTCAACACCTTTGCTTCCTAATTTCTTTCTCTTAGTTTCAGGTAGTCTTACAATAGCTCTACAACCCCAAACTTTGAGATAACCTAAATTAGGTTTTCTATTCTTCCATAATTCGTAAGGAGTTTTCTTATTATCTTTAACAGGTATTCTATTCAGAATATGACATGCAGTTAAAAGTGCTTCTCCCCAAAAACCTTTACTTAAACCAGAATAAGAAAGCATAGCAATAACCATTTCAGTTAGTGTCCTATTTTTTCTTTCTGCTACTCCATTTTGTTGTGGTGTATAAGGTGCAGTAACTTCATGTATAATTCCCATATCTTCACAAAATTGAGGAAAGTGATATTCACCACCTCTATCAGATCTAAGACATTTTATTTTAGAATCACATTGATTTTCAACTTCATTTTTATATGTCTTAAATCTATTAAGCACATCATCCTTAGAGTTTAAAAGATATACGTAACAATATTTTGAAAAGTCATCAATAAATGTAGCAAAATATTTACTACATCCTCTAGTAGGCGTTCCATGCAAATCACAAACATCACTATGTACTAATTGCAACAAAGATGTAGTTTTTTCTATTTTAGGAAAAGGCAATCTTGTTATTTTTGTTTGCATGCATATTTTACACTTTTCATTCATATCATTCTCATATTTAGGAATTAAATTTAAATTAACCATGAAATGCATTTTCTTTGTATTAACATGTCCTAAACGACTATGCCATAATGAAAGACAATCAACGATATAAGCAGAAGAATCATTTTCATTGATATTGAGCTTAAACATGCCCTCATACAAATATCCTTTGCCTACAAAGGTACCATTCTTAGTCAGAATAAATTTGTCTGACTCAAATACAAGCTTAAAGCCAAATTTGTTAAGAAGACTTCCAGAAACTAAATTTTTCCTAACATCAGGAACATGAAAAACATTGGTGAGGCTAAGGATTTTCCCGGAAGTGAATTCGAGATCCACTGTCCCTTTGCCTTTAACCGCAGCTGTAGATGAATTTCCCATATAGAGAACATCTCCTTCCACTGTTTCATAGGCAGAGAACAAGTTCTTGTCCTTACAAACATGCCTAGTGGCACCAGAATCAACCCACCAAGAGTTGTCTTCTCCAAGCATATTAGCCTCGGATATCATAGCAGCAAATTTTTGCTTTGTGTCTGATGTCCCTCCTTTTTCCTTTAGTTTCTTGAACTCACGACAATCCTTCTTGAAGTGACCTGGTTTGTTGCAATGAAAACAATTTCCTTTCTTCTTTTTGTTTGCTTTAGAATTATTTGAAAAATTCTTCCGCTTGTTATTTTTTCCATGATTGCCATATTTTTGCTCCTTTCCTTCCTCCACCACATGGACCTTAGAAACAGAATTTTCTTGTTCCTCTTTACCATCTAGAATTCGAGACTCTTGTTCAATTCTTAAATGAGTCTCTAATTCTTCAAGTGAAAGATCCTCCTTTTTGTGTTTGAGTTCTTTCTTATAGTCTTTCCAAGAAGGAGGAAGTTTTTCAATTATGGCAGCACTGTGTGCGTGTGCGTACGGTGCTTCGCACCGTATTGAGGTCTCTTGAATAGCCTCTTAAATGCTAGATGAATTAACTCTTCATTTTCCATTTGTACTTATTAAGTGTACAAATTCTTAACATTTTTCCAATGTGAGACTCAAAGGTTGCCCACCCCTTTTATAGCTTAGTGGTGACACTTAGCTTTGTACATTTTCCAATGTAGGACACTATACCCTTTTATATTTGGGTTAGTTTCCCACCTCTTCCTCACACTTCCAATGTGGGACAAACTCTTAACGCTTTTAGACCCAAAAAACTCTTACTCTCTTATTTTAAAAATCTCCAACATTTATTGTACAAATATAAATGTTGTTTTTAAGTTGTAGACAATGAAAAGATGAGAGTAGGATAACTAGGTTTAATGTTTATTGTTAAATATATAAATGATCGAGACAGTACGGTGGTTATGATCATTATTGCGAAAGAGGCATGTGACTTGGTGTGGTGATGTAGATGTTGAAGATTGTGACTGTTATTGTCATAGAATGCTTGTGGGTGACAAAAAGCTAAAGGGTTTATATTTTTTACTTTCTTCTTTTTGCCTTTATTTATCAATCTACTGCCCAGGGAAGGAATGGCATGCATTGAACGGTACAAAAGTTGTTTTCACCCGATCATTTAATGTTACACAAATAGAAAAACGTGGTTCACTGAGATTTCATAATTTTGAGACCAAAGGTAAGTGTTTTCATCTGATTCCATTTAAAAAATATTGACTATTAGCTTACATTTTATTTTTTCCTCACCCTTTCTTTCACAACCACAACGATAGTAATACCAACTTGACAACCTAGACACCACATATATAGACCTACCACCACCATTGTTGTAATTTCACCACCACTTAATTTATTGAACAAATTCGATTCATTTAAATGTCTGCTTTTACACATGATTTAATGTTGCACACCCATATTATAGTGGTGTGTTTAGAATTTATCATTTATATCTTTGTGTTTCAAAACATATTTAGTATTTGCTTGTTGATTTTTGGTATAGGTTTGTTTTGCTGAGGAATTGTGTGGATACTAAACTCTAGCACTGTATTAGATTGACTTGTGATGATTTGTATCTTTATTTTTTTCCTTTTTCAGTCTGAAATCCATATCATTATTAGACATCCACTAACAGAAGATGATGTATTCACTGCAATGAAAGGCAGAGTGGGCAATGGAAGCAAACAGCCGCTTTGATTGACTTACTATTATGGGGTCAACCTCATACTTTTCATAGTGGAGGTCCGATTCTTTTGAAACACCATTCAGTTTACGGCCCAGGAGTGGCAGGTATCTTGACATTCCACAAGGCGTCAATCATTATGACTTATAAAAAAATATATATAATTTTTTTTGAGTTTAGTCTCATTTTAAAGTTTTATTAGACTTTCCTCCCATATATTTTTTAAATTATATTATTAAGTCTCACAATTATTCAAATCCTTTTTTAACTGCCTTGTAACAAAATAATATATGTTCATTTTTATCCAACCATTATTAAGGAGTCTTTTGAAACATCATACTTTGTATTATAAATAGGGGTGATACTTTTTGAATATATAAAACAAAGAAATTAAAATTTTCACTTTTTTTCTAAATTGTCCTTATCCATTTTATTTTACAACACGTTATACGCATGAAAATTTCTAAATTTACATCCACCGCTCGGAAATCATCTGACTACCGGTAACTTTTGTCTCTGTATCAGTGATTCATGGTTACTATATACATCTACATACACATACTCGTATATGTCTATCCGGATGGATGTCTTCATCACTAAGAGCTAATTTAGAATTTATGTTCTACGGCTAGACATCTATTATATATATTATAAAACGCTTAACATGGAGTTTATGTTGGGCTAATATGAGTGTATCCATGTGGCTTTGGCAATCTCACTCCGTTGTTTCTCTTTTTCATATTCACACTATTTTCCTCCGTTATCTTCTATTCTGCTCCCTTCTCAACTTCCGTAATGTCCATTCATTTCTCAACCCTCCTCTATCAGCTCCTCTTGCACATGTCGATTCAATCTCTTAGTGAGTATTTGATTCCCCTTTACCCGTACTTCTTTACCTCTCTCTTCAGGAGCCGAAACAACCCTGTCATTTATTGTAAATGCAAAGACTTAGGCTTATCAATCTCATTCTAACTCACTTTTTTATCATTCACAAAATCCCTCTTGATTAATCAACGATATATATCAATTTCCTTCATTCTTTCCTTTCCTTTTGAATCCCTTTAAAGCATAGAATTCCATAGCAATTTTAGGCAGACAAAGATATTTTTTCCAAAGATAGGTCAATAGATCCTTCTCACCATTTTCCTAATATTCTTAAATAATTAATCTCCATTTTAGTCATGATCCCATTTTTAATACAAATTTTGGTCTCTTGCTCCATCTATCTATTTTTCTCATACAGATCCATGAAGACATCTGTGTATACCCAGTCCAGGTCATAAATGTATACATTATCTAGGATATAAAAAATAAAAGTTATGTGAATATATGCTAATGTCTCACTTATTTTTTAACAATTATTTCTTATTTATTGAATTTATGTTTATTTTATAATTTTAATTAGTGTTTTACAAATTATCAACTGACCCTAGTGAGGTTTTCTCAATGGGTTGGAAAAAAAGGCTTGCCCGTCTATCTGTATGATTACATTTATGATAAATATTATATTGTTTTGCTGACCAGAACACGACTTTTATGTAGGAATTGCATATGTTATTTTTTTTATTGTGCAGACTCTCTGTTTGATAGAATGCCAAAACGAACTTTTCCTTCACATTTTGAGAATGGGTTTGTTTGATTTTTGTTCATTTGGATTTATTGTAGAAGGTACCAATTAGATACATCACAAAAATCCAATAATTTAAGGTTTTTCATTTCTAGAGGAATTCAATTAGATAATATGGATATCTTGACCACATTCTAGGCAATAGAATATGAACATTTACATATGATCAAGTATTGATGAGTAAGAATCCTCTGCATGACCTTACTAAAGTTGGGAATTTTATCTATGATTTATCATTGATATTAGAAACTCTAAAATATTGTACCATTAGTTGCATAACTTAAATTTGTTCTATTATTTTTCATATTGTTTTCATGTAGGTTTATGTGTAATGAGAGGATTTTAGTGGAGATTAAGGGTTATGGTTTAGACGAGATTGGTCAAAATGTCTCCCTCTATATAGTATTACTTGACATGTTATTGTTCATTAAACTAAGAGAACTGATTGTTTTGTCCAGTCTTTTGTAAAAGAATGTTACATTGATACAATTTTATTATTTTGTATGTAAATACATATTATTAATATTTTATGACTTCAAATTTGAAACGTATTATTTAATTTTTTGTTGCCAAGCATATTATCCCACTTCACCACTTTGCTCAAAAGAATGCACTTTTGTGCTTTTGTGATGGATAAATCTCTCTAGACCAAGTAAAATAGACACCAGAATGGTATTACTATTGTTATTTAGAAAATAACATATGTAAATTTAACTAATAAAGTTAAATTACCCGATCCAACCCCTAAATTGAAAAATTAAACTAATAACGCTAAATTACCTTTGAGTCATAGTTTTCAAAAGCATGGTCATTGGTTTATGTGTCTTTAATTGGTTATCCCTGTGTCGGTTCGTTCTTCCCCGTGTCGGTCCGTTCTTCTTTACATATCTTATTATTTTTGTGCCTATATAATTTCAGTATCTGTTTACAGCTAATAAAATCGATTGTTCTTTTATTTGATTTCCTTACATATGTTGTGGTAAGATGTAGAAAACAAAACTTTGCTTGGATTATTTTCTTAAGAAAAATTTCGGCCAGGTTGGTATTTTTGTCTTCTTATGATTTTGATACAAATGACGAGTATGTTATTTGCTTTTGATACAAAATTTTGGCCAGTTTAAGTTGAGTTTAATTTTGAATATCTATTTGGATTTTGTTCTATAGAATTCTATGGATTTGGAAAGGTGAAGATTCGTTTAGATTTATGGGGTTCATGTAGGGTTTATCATTTTGCTTGCTATGGATGGCAGTGTTGAGATTTTTTCCCATTGTTCATTTTTTTCCTTTTTTTTTCTTTATTACTTATTGGCAGTTTTGTTGAAAAATTCAACAGATTTTTTTGTTCTTATTTTACACACATTGCGCCTCACCCATTCATCACGCAGACTTACACCTACTATGAATGAAAGTCTAAAACAAAAGAAATTTATGTGATAGTTATTGTTCTATAACACATTATCTATTCAAAATTGCATTTAACTATCCTAAAATACATGAGTCCAATGAATATGCAACAAGATTTTTATATAATTTAAGATGCTAATTTTTGGGTGGCTCGAGCTATTTAATTAAATTCTAAAATATAATTAATTAAGAGCATTGAGAATTATAATATCTATTTATATATGCATATAAATAGCCATTTTTATATTTATGAATAATATGTCACCACCAAACCATAAATTTTTGTACAATCCATAATTTTTGTACAATTAATTAATATTTGCATATGTGATAATTATATATACCATCACTCACTTTTAAAGTTAAAATTTAGGGTAAAGTTCTCAATTGATATTATTATTATAATTTTTTTCCGGCTTAAAGTTTCTAATGACTATCTACATTTTGGGGCATGAAATTCCAAAATAATTATTTTAGTTTGGGACCTGAAGTTTTCGTACAACTATTTTTAATTAGGACATGAAATTCCCTATTATTATCTGGAACCTCAAGTTCCTTAGTCATGTTTAGACTCTAAAATTTTCATATTCATAATTAGAACCGAAAGTTTCCTATTTTTTTTATTAGGGTTTGAAGTTCTTAATTATCATTCAAAGTTGTAACCAGAAGTTCCTTTGTAATTAAATTGAATCTTTCAACTTATAATTACTATTTTAAATTTAGGACCCGAAGTTCCCATAACGAAGCCATATCCTACTGCCTTCGGGGATCCCTCGTGTATATTAGGCTAAGTTATAATACCCGTGCCTAATATCTTATTTTTTTCCCATGCAAATTGTAAGAATATGAAACTCTTGGATTCAGATCATTAGTATATGGGATTTATTGCTATATTTGATTATTTTTTGGGCCTTGATGGTAATTGTTGGAAGTTATTGGGTGAAATTGAAGATTTAAGAAATCTGAGCAGATCGAACGAACTTGAAGGTCGTTCGAGCGAGGTCCTTATCTTGTTCGAACGAGAATACCAGTTGTTCGAATCAGAAGTCCACTTCATTTGAAGTGGACATCTAACAATGATCGAATAAATCACCATTTTATTGGTCCACCACTTCGTTAGAAGGTCGTTCAAAAGGTCGATCGATCGAGAACCCAGTCTCGTTCGAACGAGGTTCCATTCTCATTCGAATGACATAGGAATAAATCGATCATTTCAATTTTCCCTTGTGAGTTGTCAAAATTTGAACCATTAGATCAATGAGGTGTCACCTCTTTGTGAACCATATAATAAAATCGGGATTTTAATGTTTGGAGAGAGTTTTTAAGGGTTTTTTTTTGGGGGGGGGGGGAGTATTTGGGGAATTTAACCCCTTAGGGTTTTGAAGAGTAAATAAGTGTGTGTTAGCTTATTTGGGCATTAAAGATCAGATTTGTCTTTTCTCTCTAAGCTCTTTAGAGCTCCCATGGATCCCAACCACCATCACAAGCCAAGAACCACCACATTTCCACCTTGTGCCACCATCTTTTATAACTATTCCTTCATATGTAAGTCTAATTCACCCACTTCCTCTATGATTGAGCTAAGCTACGAATTTATGAAAGTTGTTGTTGGGGGTTTTGAAGAAGAAGAAGAAGAAGTAGAACTTTATGGAGTTTTAAAAGGGGTTTTGCTTGGAGCTTTCATGGAGTATGCTTGTGGAACTAGGCAACATCTTTGAGGCCACCTTAGGAGGTGTGGGATTTCCATCACCATCTTCTTCATCCACCTTAAGTAATAACTAGATGCAAGGCAATTACAATGTGAATATGGTTTAAGGGTATCTTGGAGTGTCCGTAGGACTGATTGTGTGTGACGTCTTAAGGTATTCAATGGTTAAGGTGCTCCATATGTAAATGTTTGTGTACTAGAATCTTGGTGAGCACCGAGTGATCGTGATACGGGTATCGATAAATTTGTGCAGCGAACATACAATGGAAGAATCATATAGGTGAAAAAATCTTGTCGGGCTTTGAGGACTTTTGCGTGGAGTATGCTTTACGCCCTTAGAGAATGAATCGAATTCAGCCTCATGGATTATTAACGTTCCAGTGATAATGGTGTTGAAAGGCATCTGATGATCTCGGGATATTGGTCAAACTCAAAGGAGTTGAATCGTGTAGTCCTTAGTGAGGTCTTCTAATTTCATGTGAGTAGATGAGGTAACCTTATAAAGATAATTGAAGATTAGTATCGCAGTTAGAAATGACGCCTTTGTCATAAGATGGCTAATATAGGAAGTATAGTGCTCGACTCTGATGAGTAGTAGGAAATAAAATTGGGACTTAGATTGATGATGTAGTAATAAAGACTTGAAAATGTCACCCAAGGGGAATATCAAAGCATGATTAGAATGTTGGCATGTGTCGATAGCATAACTTAAGATAGCCCTAGAAAGGTATGGACTAGTTCTTGGCATGTCTTGCCAACCAATATGGATTAGAAGATGTAGATCTGTGGTACTTACTAACCTTAGAATGCCAATGATGATAGGCGTGGTCATCACTTAAGTTCAGTTTAGGTAGAACCTAGAGATAAGCTCGGTGATGAACTTGCGTAGGTAAAGGTTACTATAAGGTGAATGTTTCGCTTAACGGGGTTTTCCCTAAGGAGAGGTTGGAATACGATCATGGTGTCAAAATATCAGTAAAGACCTATGTCTATTGAATTGGTACGATATCGCTGGAAAATGGACAGAGTCGACATGGACAAAATCGTTGGCATTCGTCTACCGAAGCGGCTCACGTTCTCCAAGGATGTAAGGAGGAAACCTTATTCTTAAGGAGGGAAGTTCAGCATTTGACTTCCCAAAGGACAATAGGTTCGTATATTGATTTCTTCTGGTAAGTATGAATGGTTGTTATTCGATTCATCATGTTTAGGGATTCGAGCCAGGATGTGGCTAGGTTAGTACCTAGTGAGAACATTTGGGAGGAACTGTACTTAGGTTCTCTTTTCATAAACCATAGTCCAATGCGTAGGATTGGATTTTCTCGAAACAATTGTTTGCTCCTTTTGATTCTTGTGTGTCCCTTCCTATTCCAGTAATCAAGGCTTGGTATTCCCACGACTTTGGTAGCGCGGATTTGTACCATGTCATGGTACAAAGCGGTTTGAACTAATATAGTACGGGTGGACCTGACATGGTCAATGCATCTCGGTAACTAGGTGTGACCCTATTTGAGGTATCCTTGATATTGCATAAAGTTCAGTGTACGGGTGACTGTGCTTCGACCGCACGGTTTACTCATAGTATTTAATTTCCTTAGGATTAACGACCTTAGGATTGACCGACGTGGCAGTCAAGGGCTCTGGTTGTAATGAGTAAGATGGTGAATTGAGGACATCGTATAGTGTTAGAACTCGAGGAAACATAACACTAAGTGTTATTTACCACAGTAGGTGGGTTGGTTCAACGCCTAGACGAGTGTTCCCTAATAGTGCACTTAGGGTGACCCAAGTTTATGAAAGGACCTTTTGGGAGGGCATTGGTTGCATGCATAATTTGGAACTTAGTAGCATTTCTCCCCGATGTGAGTGACTAGAAATACGAGGTTAGTATCAAGCATAAGTGAAGTTATACGATCAGGATGATCCAAGAATTGATGGAGATTCATGATGTGTAGCCCTAAGATTTGAAATGATTCTTGATGATGAATCGAACGTTAAATGTGTTGGGGTGTACACTTGGGTGAGTATAGATCACTAAAGAGTGTTGCTCGGTAGAGGGGACGATATGCTTTGGATGTTAGCAAAGAAGCCTTAGGACTTTATTGAGTGTCGTCACCGAGTAAGTGGAGATTCTAGGAATGTTAGGTAACTTTGACGGCTAGCCTAATGGTGAGTGCTAGGACATATTGCATGCTGAAATTTTGTGTGATAACCCACGTAGAAGAGAGGATGATGTTGTCTTAACTATTAAGGACTTCAATGATTTAGTATTGGAGGATTCCCATGACTTAGAATAAGAATTGATAAACCTTAGGAATTAGAGGAATTAACGGATCAATAATTTCAGGGACAAAATTTCCTAAGGAGGGAAGAATGTAATACTCGTGCCCAATAATTTATTTTTTTTCCTGTGCAAACTATAATAATATGAAACTCTTGGATTCGGATCATTTGCGTATGGAATTTTATTGCTATATTTGATTATTCTTTGACCCTTGATGGTAATTATTTGAAGTTATTTAGTGAAATTGAAGATTTCATAAATCTAAATAGATCGAACGAACTTGAAGGTCATTCGAACAAGGTCCTTGTCTCGTTCGAACGAGAATACATGTGGTCTAAATGAGAAGCCCACTTCGTTTTAAGTGTACATCTAACGACGATCGAATGAACCACCACTATATTCGTGCACCACCTCATTAGAAGGTCATTTGAAAGATCTATCAAACGAGAACCTAGTCTCGTTCGAATGAGGTTCCATTCTCGTTCGAATGACCTGGGCAAAAATCGATCCGTTCAATTTTCCCTTGTGTGTTATCGTAATTTGGACCATTAGATCAATGACGTGTCACCCCCTCGTGAACCTAGATGATAAAATTTGGATTTTAATGTTTGGGGAGAGTTTTTAAGTATTTGTGCGGGGGGTATTTGGTGAATTTAACCCCTTGGGGTTTGAGAGAGTATATAAGTGTGTGTTAGCTTATTTGGGCATTAGAGATAAAATTTATCTTCTCTCTCTAAGATCTCTAGAGCTCCCATAAAGCCCAACCACCAACACAAGCCAAGAACCACCACCTCTCTACATTGTGCCACCATCTTTTACCAGTATTCCTCTATATTTAAGTGTGATACACCCACTTCCTCCAAGGTTGAGCTAAGCTATGAATTTATCGAAGTTGTTATTGGGGGTTTTAAAAAAGAAGACGTAGAACTTTATGGAGTTTCAAAGGGGGTTTTGCTTGGAGCTTTCATGCAGTATGCTTGTGGAGCTAGAAAACCTCCTTGAGTCCACCTTAGGAGGTGGGGGATTGCCATCACCTTCTTATTCATCCACCATTTTGGAGCTCCATGTGAGGCGGGGAAAATTCTACTCTTAGTTTAAGACTGTATTTTGCATATTAGTGGTCTTGTAGGTACAATTGTAAGAATATGATGTATTTATGATATAAGAATGATATTTCTTATGATTTGTGAAAATTGGTTTGCAAAGGGTTTCCATGGTTTTGAGAAAAATGATATATTTCTAGAAAACTTGGTATTAAACATATTTATGGAATAAAAATATTGGAAGAACACTCATTTTGATTGGAAATATTTTATGAATAAATGTTTCAAAATTTTCTTGTGAAAATTAGAATTTTATATAAATGGAAATTTTATTCAAGTTTTGAAGAAATAAAAATGTCTTTGTCCATACGAAGTATGTTTGTATAAACATTATTAAATTTTTAGAGTAAATCACATGTTAGACCCGTTTGATAGAATTTTTGGACTTAAAATCCATCTTTTTATGCATATAAACTTGTAGTATTTTAAGGTTAAACATATAATCAAGTTTAATGAGGGTTTTGTTGGGTTTAAATATGATACAAAAAAAATGGAAATTTCAGCCCTTAAAGTGTGTTAAAATGTGATTAATAAGGATACTAGTGTTTGGTTTTAAGACTATATATGTTAATGAAGGAAATGGTATTTTTCTTATAAAGTAGTCTTTAAATGTGCAGTGATTTTTTAGAGAAAGAAAGTGATGAAATAAATATGTTTTCAACTTGAGAAGAATGTTATTCCAAAATGTTAAATAAGTATTAATGTGTTAAAAATACTTAAGAAGTTAGTGTAGATAACTTAATGGTGTTTTAAAAAAAAACACTTGTGAAAATAGAGAAAAAGACAAATTTGGAAACAAATGGGTAAATGGTAATTTTACGCAAAGTGGAACATTTTTATGAAATAAAAATGTTAAAAAAGGCGTTACACAAATTACTCCTAAATGAACATGATTTTGGGATAAAATCGATGTTAGATTAAAAAGGAAAAGAAATGATGATTTTAAGTTTAACAAAAGTTGGGATGAAACCCTGAGTTTTGGCGTCGACCGGGAAAAAGGAAAAGTGGAATAGTGTGGACATTTGCAAAATATTAAAACACATTAATATGGACTCGAATGACATCGAGATAATTAAGGAGGGCCCAAAGCCCTAGAGTGAAGACCCAAAATTATTTTTCGAAGCATATGGTCACATAGTCGGCGGTGTGGAGTCCATTAAAGTATGCGGTTATTGAAAGATTTTAAGAGAAAGATAATAAAAATGGAACATATCAAGAAATGGGTTGCGTGGTGTGTGAAAAGACAACCTAACTTGAATGAATTAATAAATATCTCGGTAAAGGATAAAGTGGACAAGTAATATGAAAATTGATTAATGTCCATAAAGTAAAGGAATGGTAAAGTGAAGGGGTTAAATGGATAGTTAAGCAACCTAAAGAGGTTTAACCCATAATTGGCACGTGAGTGCATTTATGAAAGGTTTTCAAAGAAAATAAGTATTTTCTAATACAATATTCGCATGTATTGAAAGGTGATTTTTAATAATGAAAATACTAACGTGAATTGTTATGAATAAAAGGGTAATTTCAATAAAAGAAATTATTTTTCCTAAAGAAAGGGTATTTGTTTGAAGGATTTAGCCGGTTGTGTTAAATCAAGGAATAAACGTCAAGTTAAGTAAAGGGGAGTTCTTATAATAGATTAAGAAGAATTAATCAGGGTAAGTAGAGTTTTGGAATAAAAAATGATTTCATGCATGTAGGTGTATATATATGTCTCTCTCTCTCTCTCTCTCTATATATATATATATATATATATATATATATATAACCTTTTAGAGTCTCCTTTTGGCCATTCGATTCTATATTGCATCATTGTATTTTCTCTCTGGTAATTCGGCTCATTCCCTCATATTTTTTACAGCAGGTTATGCGTGGCTCCGTATTTTGAGAGAATTGTACATGTAAGTATTATATATATATATATATATATATATATATAACATTTTAGAGTCTCCTTTTTGCCATTCGATTCTATATTGCATCATTGTATTTTCTCTCTGGGCATTCGGCTCATACCCTCATATTTTTTACGGTAGGTTACGTGTGGCTCCATATTTTGAGAGCATTGTACATGTAAGTATTCTTTTATTTTGAGTTAGTAGATTTATATGATTGGATTTCATGGATGCTTTCCACTGGTCCCTTACGTAGCTTGATTTGAAATGGAAATCACATGCTAAACAAGTGAAACGTTAATTAAATAAAATTGTTTTAATTAAATAAAACTGTACTAGCAACATTATGTAGATTATTTCATTACATTTCATACCTCAAGATCGGGTCAGACTGGGTTGACCACGGGTGGCCCATAAATTCGAGCCGGGGAGTTACATAATTTATAGGTTGTCCCGCTCCTATGACCATCATATCATCTACTAAGGATAACCACTACATATCCCCACCAATCATATAGCCCCATGCCCAAATGCTATATTGAAGGATCTTCCCTTGTACATCTTCGCGAGATAAAGATATCCCATGTAGTATGGCCCCCATGGTAAAATAAATAAGGTAAACCCGTCTTTCGCATTAGGGTAACCACATAAACGCCATCGTCCACACCCTATAAAGATATCCCATCTAGTATAGCCCCCATGAGTACTCACACCCGTTATGTCGCACATAATACGCTAAAAAGGTAAACCTATTATACGTAAGGGTTTCAAGTTTGTCATTCAAATAACAACTTACTTACCTCTTAGTTCAGTAATTAGGTCCACATAATTAAAGGCCTTAGATCAGTATATTACTATAGTTTATGTCCCAAAGTCCATCCATCTTCCCTTTCTACTAAATAAGGGAAACTACCGAATTTGCCTTCGTCGTTCGCATGGTACCAAAATATAGTCGTTCGCACGGAACGTGTGCATGGACCATAATAGTGGCTTCTCGCATGGGTAAACAAATAAACCTTTTAGAATTCTATTTTCTTTAACCTACATCCCTTGTGACCATTCCTATATGCAGAATTACCATTTTTGGTCTATCCGTCATAGAACCTCCAATATACCTCAAACTATCATCCTAACTCTTTAAACTTCGAATATCTACCAACCTTATCAATTTTAGTTAATTTATATAGCAATCAAAGTTTATACACCAGATCTAAAGGCTTCGAAACCTAAAATTCAATTTCATTCTTTAATCCCCAATTTCCTAACCATTTCATGAAATATCAAAGGGCTTCTTTTCAATTATGTAAATCCAGCATTAATCAAACACTAATTTTTTTCCATATAAACAACTTCATATTGAATTTCATCAATTACTCTTGAAACATAGAGTTTAATCTAAATTTCCTAGTTTAACAATTTCCAAAATTATAGATTTATTACCTAACTCAAGTTATACTAAACTTAGATTTGGAATCCAATGAGTAAGGCTACAATAACACAAAATCAATTGTATTTTTATACAAGAACTTCCTTTGTCCAAAGATGTGAGATTCGAATCCACTTATCCTAATCCCTTATTCTCCAAGTCCATTTCCCCTAATTTCTTTTTCTCTAAGTAGTATTTTCTCTCTAGACTCTCCTTAGACTTAGGGTTTTCTCTCTAAAATGTTAAGAATGAACTAAGTTAACCCTAATCCCCCTTTATCTTGTTTCCCACAAAATTAGGTTTGGGCCCCTTATTAACCTTAACCCATTAAGCCCAAAATAATCTTTAATTAGTTTAAAGTCTAGTCCAAACCATATACTATACTATGGGACATAAAACCCAAATTTTTAAGTCTTAACAAAACATTTTATGTTCCAAGCATCATTCCAAAGTACCCAACTAATATTCCAAATCTTTTAACCGGTATGTGTTTAAGATTAATACTATTTAACTTATTTAATAAATAATTATTAATTCGTTACCGTGTATTAAATCCAATTTTAATTTTAAATAATATACACATAATCACAGCACATGAAAATATAAATAGTGACATCAGATGATACTGAAGGTACGTATAGTCATAAATTATAAATTATTGCATTTAATTAATGCATTAAAGTTATGGGGTATTACACCAGACCACTCAATTGGTCAAATATCAACAACTGAAGAAAAAGTTGATGCCAAATTTTGCGTTGCACCATAGGGTCCTGCACTTGACAAAAGACTGTTATACTCTGTGAAAGATAATAAATGAGCAAGTTTTAAATGGCACTCTTCAAATTCCTTTTATGGATTTCGACGAGAATCCATTGCTCACCCATCGGTATGCTTCTGCAAATATAATGATAACTCTTGACTTGGACGAGATGATGGAGTCCAAAAAGTGGGTGGAGAATGATAAAGCATGTAACGGATGGCTATTTAGGATTGCTAACACGAATTAAAAGTACGAATGGGATAAAGAGTTAGAAATCGAAGAAGGAAATGTCAGTGTGGTGCTCGCACTTAACGAGGAAGGAATATCTGAAGCAGAGTATGTCTGTAATGCTCAAACCTACAAAGTGGCAATTGATTTAGAATGTACACTCCTAAAAAGTCAAAAATTAAGTGTTTGCTTGATCAAATTGGAGTAGAACCTAGGCGATGTCCTTTCCTATGGATATTGCATCTCTAATCTTGTCCTTTCCTAGACGACATAATCTAGGCGACAAAAATTAAGTGTTTGCTTGTTATGGGTATTGCGTCTCTAATCTTGTCCTTTCCTTGACGATATAATCTAGGCGACGTCTGAAATGGAAGCAACTGTTATCAGAACGTCGATCAAGTGAATACACTTCATAGAAAAAGATAAGCGCAGTGAACACAACAATCCTAATAGTAGGACTTTATATCAAGAACTTTAACGGAAGAACGCATAAAACCCGCACAGATCCTAAATACTCTAGAACCTGATGCTCTGATACCATATGTAACACCCCGCTTAAAATAATAACGGGTGGTCAGCCCTATACTACATTAAATCAGGAGTTTCAGATGGCTCAGTCTCAGCACCAACTGTCGGTACTATATAATATAGGACTAACTACTCGATATCATATAAACGAGATGTTAAAATTAAATAAAATATGCAACAGACAACCAACCAACACTATAAAACTACTAATAAAGAAAAGAAAGATACATACAAGAACTAAAATAAATGAAATGCTGGAATAAAATGAAATAAATAACTACAACTGAATATACCACAAGGAAGTAAACCCGAATAAGCTGTCGGGTCACAGCCAATACAATAACTGAAATGAAATTATTATACATATCTATAAATATCCCTTGGGTATAAACCCGATATACAACATGAATCCTACCTAGATTTTTAGAAGTAGGACGTAACTACCATCTAAGTCCCGCAACAGTCCGCACCTGTCAAGGCTCCCGAGACTCTGGATAGGAGGTCATCCGGCATCGATGCGATATGACACCTATAGTAATATATATATATATATATATATATATATATATATATATATATATATATATATATACAGGCAGGAGAGAAAAGTAAACGGGTCAGAGCCCGAGTTGTGAAAAATATTTAGCAAGTGCGTTAACCATGCATAATAAATATCGGTGCACTAATTTCATAATTAAAGTGGAATCGCACTCTCGTGAAATCCCAACTCACCTCTCATCTAACGGCGCGCACCTATTCGCGTCCTGAAATTTTAGTTAAGTTACCCCACCTATAGGGACAACCTAACTTACCATAGTCATAGCCTATACCCCCAATACCTGCCTTCCTAGCATACCCCAGAATCCAACCCCTTTCTAATCATACTTGATTATTTTCACACATATATGCCATACTAGGCTTAATGGATTCCGGTTTATAATTTATTCAATTATAATTCTTAATACGTTAACCATATACATATTTAGGTTTAATCATATGATTTAATTACTAAGTAACATGCATACAATTTATTATTGACAAAACTTCTCTCCAATCTCAACACTGCACTACGTTTCGTCCATGGGGTGTCTCGCAAAGCGAAATCCAAACAAGGAACCACCCCGTTACACTACTCCTTGATAATGTCGATCCTAGAGATCCATTATGCCATACATACAATATTATATTGCTACAACTACTAAATTTAGATTACAATATAAAAACAACTTAAAATCTCCAATAACATCCAAGGGATGATGTAACCGAAATATTCCTTAACTACGATACATCAACCCCCATCAATATAGTACATCATAATGATCCAAGATGTCCTCCAAAACGATTCCATATCCTTTCATCTATAGGATATATAAATATATATATATATAGGCATTTTATTCTAACCATATATATGTACAATCATCCATTCCCATAGCCAAGTGTACATACCACATATGATGTACAATGGCCATCCACATAATATACTCGACTATATATATCGTCGATAAAACTGCATCATGCTATCATCTTCCAGGGCATTACTCACATACCATCATGGGGACCCCGGTCGGTCTCAATATCACCTACATCGGAGCCATACACACACACACACGACGTCCCGATAAGCGGCCATAGCTCCTAACCGGTCAATGAGACGAGACATACCCACCACGCCTCACCCCGAAAATATAAATCACATAATAACACACTAGACGACTATGACCTGGGGACTATCCACACCCTGCTCCTTGAGCCAGGATGCTCACCCTCTGCGCGAAAACTTCCCAATGATAGCATGAGCGGGGTATGCTTAACCACATAAGTATATATATCATTCACATGCACAATATATATACATCCATATGATCGCATCATATGATCAAACCCTAAACCATCATATACGATTTAGATATTCATACCATGTATATCCACAACATAAATACATCCATATATTCATATCTATATAGATATATATATATATATACGTATATTCACATATCCTTATATCTATATATATACAAACTAATTCTCGTTCATATGTATAAGATATCTAAACTCAGTTATAAGTATACATAATCCTCAATATACAAGTCGTCACCACAAACTCATATAATTTACCTCGATATTTGAATACAATCCCTCACTCGAAGCATATTCATCCATTTTTTCCTATGATGAATAGTCTCCCAAAATCATATGTATATATATACATATATATCCAACATTAGGGTTATCACCAAAAGTTTAGTGTAGGGAACCATCACTACACATCTCCTCTATATTCAAAAGTACATAATTATCTTTAGTACTAGTTGACCATTGGCATATACATGACTAATAATCTAAAAACCTCAAATTTATCCCAACCTCATTTCAAGTGTCGGAATACCAATGGTTACTTCCACTCAATTATGTATTAACTATCCTAACTAGAATTGTACTACCATTTATTCTAGTTAATAGTACAATCCAAATCATTCTCAATTTTGCATAGGGTTCAATTGTTCTTATGGACCCTTAATCCTATCGCATGACCAGTTATTCCTTAATTTAAACATTTCTAAGGATACGTAACCCCTCTCTCTCGTTAGTCCCCAATTATAACTTAATAGAATCCTATCACTATAAGGATTCAGCAAGAATATCGGCCTATAATTTCCCAACATACCCTCGCAACTCTCTCTGAGAGTTCTTAACCTCCCTTCCTATCTATATTCACTTTTGATCAATAATTAGGATTTCCAACCCCAATGAGGTTTCTCAATATCTCTATACACAACTCTAATGTATACATGTATACATACTTTCCCGAATTATCCCAAGAAGTCCACATAATCACAACGTGTGAGACACCCCTTATATATTAAATATATGTCTCCAAAACATATCTCTTACTTCATAAGAGAAGGCCCCAAATCAATAAACCCAACCGAAAAGGGTTTGAAATCATCCTAGGAAAACTCCTCAAAATGCCCTGTTTCTGAATCGATTCGACCCTATTCCGAATCGATTCGGCCTAGCGAATCGATTCAGCCTCCAAGGCGAATCGATTCGGGTCCAAAGACCTGGGCTTCTATCTCAGGACGAATCGATTTGGCTTGAGTCAGAATCGATTCGGTCACACGGACCTGGGACTCTGCAACATTCTGAATCGATTCGGAAGGAGGCCGAATCGATTCGGCCTGTTCAGCAGGCTAGGAAATGGCCATTTTTCAACAAAAACCTAATTGCCCAAAACTCCAAATAAATAATTTCTAAGTATAAATTGTAACCCAATCATGTTTCCAACATCAAAAGACATCCCATAATTTCATCTCATCAATTTGTACCCCTTAAACCCATGATTAAACATCAATTTCAAGATTAAACCCAAAAATCTAGGTTTTGATATTAATACCCAAAATCCATTTCTTTTACCCACAAATTATGAAATCAAATACACAAATGACTTATTTAGCAAGATTAAACACTTGCCTCAATTTTGTAGAGGTTGGATCGTCCTCGATGTCGCGGTTGGGCCGGAAATCTCCATTCCTTCCCCTCTCTCTTCCTTTTCTTCTTCTTTTCTCTCTTATCTTCTCTTTTCTTTCTCTTTCTCTCTTTCTCTAAATGAGAAGGCTTCTCTCGTAAGACTCTTAAACCTTAAAACATAAGTACCGATTTTAAACGTTAATACACACTTTAAATGACTCGTTTACTCCAATTCGAGTCAAACTGACTTAAAAATATTCCGGAGCTGAAATAAAACCCAATGACAGTCATTTTGACTATCTCGACCCTTCCGGGATCGATGATACCCTCAAAATCATCATCCGGAATACTTTGAAATGTCCTCTATTTTTTGGGACTTCTATTCTCAAATTTTAGAATTCTCCAATTTAATTAAATTTTATTTTCCCAAAAATTTAATTTCTCAGTCTCAAAAATCATGGGGTGTTACAATCTTCCCCCCTTACAAAAATTTCTCCCGCGAAAGTTAAGATATGTCTAGGACCTCAATTTCATCTAGTCCTTACATCAACCCTCAGGATCATTATACCGATCCTTTCTAGTTCTCACAGCGAACCATATAGATTTTAAAATAATCTACTACCCAGGGCACCCATACACCCCATACCTGTGCTTCCACTCGTAGAATTATAATCAGGCTCCATTAGCCTCAAATTGTAATATACTATCACCAATATAATTTATAACAACATATTAACTATATAAAAGTTTGAAAAATTACCAATGGTTGAACTCTCCTCAATTCCTAACACTAGCCACCTTCGTGCGGGGGAGGTCTCGCAAGCAAAATCCAAACAAGGAACCCTCCCAATACACTACTGTGTAGCTAGGTCGGGGATTGAGATTAGTTGAACCAGAGCTAAGGTTTTATAAAAGATTTTCATATTTTTAGATATTGCCCGAAGTCCTATGTAACAATATAATATAAATCAATTCCATATCTTTCGACACGCCAAACAAACACCTTTTGTTCAATACACAAGGCCGTAATAATTACAACACTCTAACCAATACCTAATCCTCAAACTAGCACCACTATGAGCTAAATTATCCGCTCAACATGAATCTACCAAACTCTGAATCTCTCAAGTATGAAATTCCTCTACATCACATCAACACCTTTCCACAAAATGAGTTCTTCCCTCATTGGAACACTACAATTACATTCCCTAACCTATCTATAAGACAATAACCTTATAGTCACTACTCAACAAACCTCGACATTCCGCACTTTCGAAACTTAATAGTACAACTTTCTACTATCTCTTTACAAGACGGTCTATTGTCTCAAAAGATGCCATACAAAGGCCGTACTTTCTCACTCCTTCTTCCAAGGAAATTCTATACACCCTAGGGAGTGGCTAACCGCTCAATTTACCTAACGCGCGACGTTGCCAATATCGCACAAAGCGTGACTTAAACCCAAAGAAAGGTATTCTACCTTATACTTCCATAATCCTATGGTTTCACCCCGTCCTTGAACCTCAACTCAGGGTCCTCTACTTCTTCCAGGGTAATCATTCTTAACCACTTTGAAGGACAAAGCGCTATTGTGACTACCGAAAACTCCCTCAGTCCTACTCAACGAACCTGAGTCTCTAATTTCTTACGCCCTTCTTAAATAAAGACGATACCCCTAACAATAGGACAATGCCACCTACCTTCCATCGGTAGAAGTCAGCATCACCAGGCTTCCTAACAAGGTTGCCGGGTTTCTCAGTCCAAACCTCCTAAGGACTACACTATACACCTCTCCTCAGACTTTCCTTACTAAGTCCAAGATTCGCCCTTCGAGTCAATCTCCCTTTCTTACTCAACCATTGATAGATCACCTTGAACCATTGCTAGAGATCCCCTCAATATCTCCACCGGAATCGGGGAACAAAAAATACCCCCGATCAAAGTGTATCCAAAATCTGTTATGGGTATTGCATCTCTAATCTTGTCCTTTCCTAGACGACATAATCTAGGCGACGTCTGAAATGGAAGCAACTGTTATCAGAACGTCGATCAAGTGAATACACTTCACAGAAAAAGATAAGCGCAGTGAACACAACAATCCTAATAGTAGGGCTTTATATCAAGAACTTTAACGGAAGAACGCAGAAAACCTGCACAGATCCTAAAGACTCTAGAACCTGATGCTATGATACCATATGTAACATCCCTCTTAAAATAATAACGGGTGGTTAGCCCTATACTACATTAAATTAGGAGTTTCAGATGGCTCAGTCTCAACACCAACTGTCGGTACTATATAATATAGGACTAACTACTCGATATCATATAAACGAGATGTTAAAATTAAATAAAATATGCAACAGACAACCAACCAACACTATAAAACTACTAATAAAGAAAAGAAAGATACATACAAGAACTAAAATAAATGAAATGCTGGAATAAAATGAAATAAATAACTACTACTGAATATACCACAAGGAAGTAAACCCGAATAAGCTGTCGGGTCACAACCAATATAATAACTGAAATGAAATAATTATACATATCTATAAATATCCCTTGGGTATAAACCCGATATACAACATGAATCCTACCTAGATTTTTAGAAGTAGGACGCGACTACCATCTAAGTCCCGCAACAGTCCGCACCTGTCACGGCTCCCGAGACTCTGGATAGGAGGTCATCCGGCATCCATGCGATAGGATACCTGTAGTAATATATATATATATATATATACAGACAGGAGAGAAAAGTAAACGGGTCAGAGCCCAAGTTGTGAAAAATATTTAGCAAGTGTGTTAACCATGCATAATAAATATCGGTGCACTTATTTCATAATTAAAGTGGAATCGCACTCCCGTGAAACCCCAACTCACCTCTCATCTAACGGCGCGCACCTATTCGCGTCCTGAAATTTTAGTTAAGTTACCCCACCTATAGGGACAACCTAACTTACCATAGGCATATCCTATACCCCCAATACCTGCCTTCCTAGCATACCCTAGAATCCAACCCCTTTCTAATCATACTTGATAATTTTCAAACATATATGCCGTACTAGGCTTAATGGATTCCGGTTTATAATTTATTCAATTATAATTCTTAATACGTTAACCATACACATATTTGGGTTTAATCATATGATTTAATTACTAAGTAACATGCATACAATTTATTATTGACAAAACTTCTCTCCAATCTCAACACTGCACTACGTTTCGTGCGTGGGGTGTCTCGCAAAGCGAAATCCAAACAAGGAACCATCCCGTTACACTACTCCTTGACAATGTCGATCCTAGAGATCCATTATGCCATACATACAATATTATATTGCTACAACTACTAAATTTAGATTACAATATAAAAACAACTTAAAATCTCCAATAACATCCTTGGGATGATGTAACCGAAATATTCCTTAACTACGATACAGCAACCCCCATTAATATAGTACATCATAATCATCCAAGATGTACTCCACAACGATTCCATATCCTTTCATCTATAGGATATATAAATATATATATATATATATATATATATATATATATAGGCATTTTATTCTAACCATATATATATACAATCATCCATTCCCATAGCCAAGTGCCATCCACATAATATACCCGGCTATATATATCGTCGATAAAACTGCATCATGCTATCATCTTCCAGGGCATTACTCACATACCATCCTGGGGACCCCGATCGGTCTCAATATCACCTACATCGGAACCATAGACACACACACGACGTCCCGGTAAGCGGCCGTAGCTCCTAACCGGTCAATGAGACGAGACATACCCACCACGCCTCACCCCGAAAATATAAATAACATAATAACACACTAGACGGCTATGACCTGGGGACTATCCACACCCTGCTCCTTGAGCCAGGATGCTCACCCTCTGCGCGAAAACTTCCCAATGATAGCATGAGCGGGGTATGCTTAACCACATAAGTATATATATCATTCACATGCACAATATATATACATCCATATGATCCCATCATATGATCAAACCCTAAACCATCATATACTGTTTAGATATTCATACCATGTATATCCACAACATAAATACATCCGTATATTCATATTCATATATATATATATATATATATATATATATATATATGTATATTCACATATCCTTATATCTATATATATACAAACTAATTCTCGTTCATATGCATAAGATATCTAAACTCGGCTATAAGTATAAATAATCCTCAATATACAAGCCGTCACCACAAACTCATATAATTTACCTCGATATGTGAATATAATCCCTCACTCGAAGCATATTCATCCATTTTTTCCTATGATGAATAGTCTCCCAAAATCATATGTATATATATACATATATATCCAACATTAGGGTTATCACCAAAAGTTTAGTGTAGGGAACCATCACTACACATCTCCTCTATATTCAAAAGTACATAATTATCTTTAGTACTAGTTGACCATTGGCATATACATGACTAATAATCTAAAAACCTCAAATTTATCCCAACCTCATTTCAAGTGTTGGAATCCCAATGGTTACTTCCACTCAATTATGTATTAACTATCCTAACTAGAATTGTACTACCACTTATTCTAGTTAATAGTATGATCCAAACCGTTCTCAATTTTGCCTAGGGTTCAATTGTTCTTATGGACCCTTAATCCTATCGCATGACCAGTTATTCCTTAATTTAAACATTTCTAAGGATACGTAACCCCTCTCTCTCGTTAGTCCCCAATTATAACGTAATAGAATCCTATCACTATAAGGATTCAACAAGAATATCGGCCTATAATTTCCCAACATACCCTCGCAACTCTCTCTAAGAGTTCTTAACCTCCCTTCCTATCTATATTCACTTTTGATCAATAATTAGGATTTCCAACCCCAATGAGGTTTCTCACTATCTCTATACACAATTGTAATGCATACATGTATACATACTTTCCCAAATTATCCCAAGAAGTCCCCATAATCACAACGTGTGAGAAACCCCTTATATATTAAATATATGTCTCCAAAACATATCTCTTACTTCATACGAGAAGGCCCCAAATCAATAAACCCAACCAAAAAGAGTTTGAAATCATCCTAGGAAAACTCCTTAAAATGCCCTGTTTTTGAATCAATTCGACCCTATTCCGAATCGATTCGTCCCAGCGAATCGATTCGGCCTCCAAGGCAAATCAATTCGGTTCCAAAGACCTGGGCTTCTGCCTCAAGACGAATCGATTCGGCTTGGGTCCGAATCGATTCGGTCACACAGACCTGGGACTCTGCAACATTCAGAATCGATTTAGAAGGAGGCCGAATCGATTTGGCATGTTCAGCAGGCTACGAAATGGCCATTTTTCAACAAAAACCTAATTTCCCAAAACTCCAAATAAACAATTTCTAAGTATAAATTGTAACCCAATCATGTTTCCAACATCAAAAGACATCCCATAATTTCATCTCATCAATTTGTACCCCTTAAACCCACGATTAAACATCAATTTCAAGATTAAACCCAAAAATCTAGGTTTTGATATTAATACCCAAAATTCATTTATTTTACCCACAAATTATGAAATCAAATACACAAATGACTTATTTAGCAAGATTAAACACTTGCCTCGATTTTGTAGAGGTTAGATCGTCCTCGATGTCGCGGTTGGGCCAGAAATCCCCATTCCTTCCTCTCTCTCTTCCTTTTCTTCTTCTTTTCTCTCTTCTCTTCTCTTTTCTTTCTCTTTCTTTAAATGAGAAGGCTTGTCCCGTAAGCCTCTTAAACCTTAAAACATAAGTCCCAATTTTAAACGTTAATACACACTTTAAATGACTCGTTTACTCCAATTCGAGTCAAACTGACTTAAAAATATTTCGGAGCTGAAATAAAACCCAATGACAGTCATTTTGACTATCTCGACCCTTCCGGGATTGATGGTACCCTCAAAATGATCATCCGGAATACTTTGAAATGTCCTCTATTTTTGGACTTCAATTCTCAAATTTTAGAATTCTCCAATTTAATTATATTTTATTTTCCCAAAAATTTAATTTCTCAATCTCAAAAATCATGGTGTGTTAAAGAAAAATTAACAACACCCCCCATTAAAAGGAAATGATGTTTACCAAGGTCCCAGATGTCCACTTTATGGCAATGGGATAGGTTGTTTTGAATTTCTTCAATTTAGCTCTATTTATGTTTGTTGAAATGTGCCATTGACACTCATTTTTTTGTTGAAGTTGATAGCAAAAGGAAACCTCCAAAAGAGAGTGACATAAACTTAAAAAACTTGACACTTATCTGGGGTTTGCACCAGTCCATCAACGGGGAGCACATGATGTTTTCTTCTTATTTGCTGAGATATAAGAATACCACTTCATCTTTCATTACCCGACCTCTCGTTCGTCCAGTGGTGATTGATCTTAATCAAGCACCGACTTCTCTAGCAATTATGGGATAATCTTCTTCTAATTTGGGTACATATATTGATGATTTGATGATGAAAAAGGGGAGGTTACCCGAGTTATTTACCAAGCCCGCTCGTGATGCTGAAGGAGAGAAGAAGAGCAAAAGCGACGTTCCATCTGATGGAACTAAGAAGAAGGATGTTATTCCTCCTACAAAAAATATCAGCAAGGAGCCCCCTGTTGCCCCTAAAGAGGCATCACCTTTGATTGAAGTTGTTGATCCAAAAGAGACAACACCTTTGATTAAAGATGCTCATTTGAGGAGGTTGAAGAGGGGTCGTGCTGAGAGGCCTGTAGATACTGTTGCCCAACCTTTTAGAGTTGGGATTTCTTCTCTGAGGGATAGTTTTCCAGCTATCCTTACCCCTATCTTGGCTAAGAAATTGATCAAGTCAGGGACTTTGCCCAACTGCCAAGCTGCTAAAACTTTAACTCCTCGGGATAAAGTGGTCGATGTGGCAGCTCATCTTCTTGCATTAGTAAGTGGTCATTATAATTATCCTTCTAATTTTTTATTACTGTATTCATGCTCTGATACGCGACTTTCTTCTTCTTATAGTTGTTGGTGTGTTACGACAATATCGTGGAGAAGGATTAAGCCATCAAATCTTCAACCCCATCCAGTGGTGTTGAGGGAGCCCTTGTTGGGTTGTTAAAGTCTTTAGGGGAATCCCGACTGAAATATGAAGAGGACAAGGTTGCTTGGGAGAAGAAAATTACATCAGTCGAGTCAGCCCTTCAACTTGCTGATATAGCTCGGATGCAGGCTGTGAAGGACTCCGAGGAAGCTAACGCCAAGATTAAAGAGGCTAAACGACGTAAGAAGGTCCTTAAAGAGAATTTGAAGTCTTTCGAAGAGCTTCTCAGGGAGAAAACCTCCTCGGAGAGAGTGAAGAGGAAAACAACTGTGAAGAATTCCTTTAGTTCAGGCTGGGACAAAGGATGGAACAAGGCCTTAACTTCTATCATTTCCCAGATGGAGTATGCAAGTGTGAAATACTTCAGAGATGGATGGGTAGCAGCCTTAAAGAGGTTGAACGTTGTCGAGGATTCTGAACTGTTTCAGGAACACACCCATGGACCTCCTCCTGCTGTTGAAGAAGAAGATCATGAAATTGCATCTGATGAATATTCTATGGTATCAATAGAACCAGTAACTGCTACTACCCTTCCTCAATCTTTCGAGCAAGTTGAACAGGAAATAACTTCTACCGAGCAACCTTTATTTCCATCCAAAAAAATAGCTCCTTCGTCCAAACCGGCTGAAGATGTTGTAGAAAATAAGGAGAAGGTGTAGAGTCGTTCGTCTCTTTAATTATGTTGTTCTTCTGTTTTTCCCTTTCATTGTAACCTCGGTTGTACTTTATCCTCCTATGATTAATAAAATGGAATTTGTTTGTTATTCTGAGTTTTGTTTTACTTTACTTGCTCGACATATAGTGGCACTATTGTTGATTAATTCCTATTTGTCTTGCTAGTTTATTGCCAAGATGGAACTCTTGTTAGCTTATGATACGGAGTTGATGAAGAAATGTAACGATTATCTCAAATATGGTCATACAGATTTTACTGAAGCTGAAATTATTAATATCCTTGGACCTGATGCCTCTGATCGAGCAATTGAGGCCTATCAATATTTAAAATGCCTGCTTGATCGGGCTGTAGCTAATAATACTGCTTACTATGAGATAATTGAAGATCTTAAAGGGACAATCTAGGAGCTTCATCTTCAACACAAGGAAACTACTGCACTTATGCATGAAGGGTATGAGAAGAAGTATCAACATTTAAATGCTGATCGGAGTTATGATAAGTTTCCTTCAGCCCATAAAAAGAGAGAGAGTGTTCTCAAACTTGAAATTGAGGAACATAGGAGTATTTCCAAGTTATTAGAGGAAGAGAATTTTGCCCTGTGAGAAGAAGTGAAACAACTTAAAATTGTTGCCCCTTCCTCTACGGGAGGTCTGGTCCCAATCAATGACGAGGGCTTTTCATTTTTGGAAACTGAAAATGCTGCTTTGAGAGAGGAATAGGAAACTTTGAAACAAACCAGACCTACGTCCTCCTCGCGGGGTAGAGCTAGAGATGGTCGAAGAAGTGTAGAAGAAACTAGGACTCAGCAAGCCTCAGCAAATGAGGCTACTCAGATGAAAGTAAAAAATCAAGCCTTATCTGAAATGTCCCAGAAAATTCAAACTCTTACCGACCAACTCTCCAACCAGAATTCTGCACTAGAAAGTAAAGCAAACTTGGTGAAAAAACTTCATGAGAAACTTGAGAGATTGACTTATCAATTTTATAATTAACCTAGAGAGTTTTGGATGGGGGATACAACAAAGCTCTATGCCATCTCGATGCTCGGCTGAAATAAGCAAACCATAAAGGATGCAAATAGGGATGGATGAACGCCTTGACTGTGATGAAGCTTGAAGAAGGTAATTCCTTATGGTATTGGTATGAGCCCGGAGTACTTTATCTGCCTAATCCTCCCTTTAAGTTGGATGTCATCTGGATTCCAGCCCGTGCCATTCCTAAGTGCTTGATTTTCAGGTATATTGGTGATTATCAGCTTTATGAAGAATTTGAGATATCCCGACCTCAACATCTACTTGATCGATCGAGTTCCAGCAACATTAGAATGCTACGAGATATGAATTTCATCAATTCTCCTTATGTTTTAGATGATCCTCCCGCTGGAATGGAACCTGTACCAAAATCTGAGGGAAAAAGGCCAATAGAATAGGAAATTTGTATTGAATGAAGAAAATTTCATCTTTTATAATTTTATTTCCTTGGAAATAATTATACTGAATGAAGAGAAATTTATCTTTGTGCAGTGTTCTTTCCTTAGAAATAATTTATAAGATGTTTGGCTTATCATATGAGTTTTTGATGAGTGTGCATCAAGGGGAAAATTGTCCTGTTATGTTTTAATTGCCTAGACAATGGAACTTTGCCCCATATGCGGCTTAGTTGTAGTGACTTGTCACCCATAAGTGCCTAAGAAATGGAATGATTTTCATCCCATGGTTCTGCTTAGTTGTAGTAATCTTATCTAGATTACCTTGGTGCCTAGACAGTGGATGCCCCATGAGGTCATCCATCTTCTTGCCTAGTTTTAGATACCCCTTGAGGTCACCCATAATCAAACATGCATTGCCTTGTATTATTATTATGCCAACATTGTTGGTTCAATTTATTGATGCCGACCAACCTTAGTTGGTGGTTACTGATATGTCGACCAACCTTAGTTAGTGGTTGTTGTTGCCGACTAACCTTAGTTGGTGGTTTAGTGTGTAGAACGAGTACTTTGAAAAAATTTGAACAAAAAGAAACATGGAGAAAATATCATATGTATTCATATTAAAAAATGTGGTACATATAAATCTGTATTATTGATAAAATTTACGCAGGTGTTCCGAATTCCACGCATTTTGGAATTCTTCACCGTATAAGGTTTCTATTATGTAGGTCCCAGGTCGAACAATCGCTGTAACACGATAAGGTCCACGCCAATTGGCCTCCAGCTTATTGTGCTTCTGAATCACCTTCTTGAGCACATAGTCTCCCTCCTTAAGATCACATTTCTTGACTCTTTTGTTGTAGAACATGGTAGTTCGTTGCTGGTAAGTTGCGTTCCTGATTGCCTCATCTTCTCGCAATTTCTTTAGCTTGTCCAAATCTATACGTCTCATCAAATAGCTGAGAGGAGAGTTGAAATTGAGCACCCTGTGAGTGGGTAGGCCTAGTTCAGCTGGTATGACTGCTTCACTTCCAAAGGCTATCATGTAAGGAGACTCCCTATTGATGTTCGGGGTGTTGTGCGATAAGCCCATAATATAGAATATAGCTCGTTAATCCAATTTCCTTTTACATCATCCAGCCATTTCTTCAACCCGTTCAGTAGAGTCATATTCATCACTTCAGTTTGCCCATTGCTCTGAGGATGGCCTAGTGCGAAATAGATCTTCTGGACGTTGGACTGGTGATAATATGCGGCGAACTCCTCATTATCAAATTGGGTACCATGGTCAGTAATGAAAGCATCCGGCAGACCATATCTGCAAACATTATTCTTCCAAATAAACTGATAAACTCTTTTATATGACATGTCAATGAGAGGTTTAGCTTCCACCCATTTAGTGAAATAATCAGCAACGACTACTAAATATTTGAATCTCCCTTTAGTAGTCGGTAGAGGCCCGACTAAGTCTATACCCCACATGGCAAATGGCCAAGGGGAAGTATTAAGTGTTAAAAATGTCTAGGGATTTCTTCGAATGGAAGAGTAACGTTGGCACTTATCGCATTTCTTTGCATAAGCTGTACAGTCAGCTCTCATCGTTGGCCAATAGTATCCCTGCGTCATTATCCTCTGCAGAAGAGTTCCCTGCTGCGTGAGCTCCACAAGAACCTTCGTGAATTTTTTCTATCAGATCTTTAACTTCTGAAGGGTGCACACATCTCTGTAGACCTGCTATGATGCCCCTTCTATATAAAACTCCATTGTTCAGTACATACCGAGTAACTTTAAACTTTAGTCTCGTGGCTGCAAGTTGGTCAGTTGGTACCACCCCTTCTTCGATATACGTCCTGATAGGGTCCATCCAGGATGGTCCCATATTCAAGGTGATGAATCTCACCATCAAATTTTCATCTATGCTCCGGTCTGCCAGAATCTCAATAGGAATCATTCTTTATAGCTCGGTGCAAGTGGCTGAGGCTAACCGAGCTAATGCAACAGCTCTCGCATTCTCTAATCTTGATATTCTGATCAACTGGACCGCTAAAAAAGTGGACACAATCTTCATAGCTTTGTCATGGTACCTTGACATCAAGTTTCCCTTCGCTACGTATAACTCGAGAATCTGATTTACAATTAACTGTGAATAACTAAACACGATAACTTGCTCTACATTCATTGTTTTGGCTAAACTGAGGCCCATAATCATAGCTTCATATTCAGCTTTATTATTGGAAGCTTTAAACTAGAAACGCAACGCATATTTTATATCCAATCCATCTGGGCTGTGAAGGATTATACCGGCTCCGCTGCCTGTGGCACACGAAGAGCCATCAACATACAAACTCCATATGGGGATACAATTATCAAACTCTTGGTCCGATAATGTTCCCTAATGGTATATTTGGTACTTCCTTGTATCATCTCCTAACACTAGGCTGTTATATGATGATTCTTGTTGCGTGGTGCTTGTCCCCTTCATTACATCTATTGATAGAAGTTGATCGGGGTTAATCTCTGATGATCCCTTAACATCCACAGGTTGTTCTGAATTATAACCTTGTTGGTCGGAAGCATCTGGGTAAGTGAACTCAGCAATGAAATCTGCTACCGCCTGTCCTTTTAGTGAGGACCTTGACTCATAAACAATATCATACTCTCTTAGTTCGACCACCCAATACATCAGTCTCCCCCACTTTTCTGGCTTATGCAAAGCCTGTTTGAGTGGCATATCAGTGTATACCACTATGGTATGGGCTTGTAAGTATAGTTTCATCCTCCTGCTTACCTCGATCAATGCAAATGCCATCTTTTGCAATCTTGGATATCTAATCTCTGCTCCTCGGAAAGCATTGCTTGTATAATACACCAATTTTTGCACTCCGTCATCTACTCTTATCAATGCCGAACTGACTACACTTTCTGAAACAGCCAAGTATAAATATAACTTTTCTCCCATCACCAGCCTGGACAGCAATGTGGGTGTCCCTAAATATCGTTTTATCTTTTGGAATGCATTCACACATTCATCATTCCATTCAAAAGTTTTTCTGAGTGTTTTGATGAACGGAAGACTTCGGTCCGTTGCTCGTGAGACAAACCTATTGAGAGCTGCGACACGCCCCATGAGGCTCTACACCTCCTTCTTTGTGGTTGGAGATCATAGTTCCAATAGAGCTTTAATCTTTTCTGGATTTGCCTCAATGCCTCGCTGATTGATAATATACTCGAGGAACATGCCTTCTTGTACGGCAAAAACACACTTAATCGAGTTCATCTTCATCTGATATTTATCCATCTGATCAAAAGTTTGTCTCAGATCAGCTATGTGGTTTGCATCTTTCTTGCTCTTCATTAGCATCTCATTGACATAAACCTCCATGTTGTTGCCGATTTTTTCTGCGAACACCTTATTCATCAATCGCTGGTACATTGCACCAGATTTTTTTTTAGATCAAATGGCATAAAATTGTAGCAATATGTACCCTTGGGGTGATAAAATAAGTACCCTCCCGGTCTTTTGGTTTCATCTTAATCTGGTTGTAGCCGGAATAAGCGTCCATGAAGCTTAGTAACTCATACCCTGAGGTCGCGTCTACCAGCTGGTCTATTCGGGGCAATGGGAAGTGATCTTTTGGGCAGGCTTTGGTGAGGTCGGTGAAATCTACGCACATCCTCTATTTACTATTCTTCTTTTTTACCATCACCACATTATCTAACCAATCAGGATATTTGACATCCTCAATAAAAGAGGCCTTATGCAGTTTCTCGACTTCCTTCTGAATAGCTTGGTTCTTCTCTGGGCTAAATACCCTTCTTTGTTATTTCACCGGCTTGACCTCCTTATTAACATTGAGTTTGTGGCACAAGAAGGATGGGTCTATCCCCAACATATCTTCATGACTCCATGCGAAAGATTGTTTTCGACACCTTAAAAATATCACTAACTCCTGCTTTATTGATGGATCCAGTGAAAAGCCTATTTGAGTTGTTCGTTCTGATCCTTCATCATCCAGTGAAAAGAAGATTTGAGTTGACATGTCCCTTCACGAGCTCTGACTCATCTCTTGGGTCTAATGTCTCATCTCTGCATCTTCAGATTCATCCACTTGGTAGGTGGTGGTCTTCTTCCTGTCTTCCTCTATCTCTTCCTGTTCAGCAGATGAATAATAGCATTCCCGGTCCACTTTTTGGTCACCCTTGATAATTCTAACTCCAAAATTAGTCGAAAACTTCAGGCATTGATGTACGATTGATAGCACTGCCTCAAACTTTTTCATGCCTACCCTCCCCATGATTATGTTGTAGGCTGATTGGATATTTTTATCCATTACGAAAAAGTGTACTTTTTTTGTTCTGCAAGTAGACCAGGTACCAACAAGTATATCCAACTTGATCGTCCCAAGTGGAAAGACTTTCTCGCCAGTGAACCTGAGGAGGGGCCTGTGATATGGCTCCAACTGGGCTAGCTTCAAATTTAAATTTTCAAAGCACGAGTAGAACATGATGTCTGCAGAGCTACCATTGTCTACCAACACTCTTGAGATAACCACATCCTTCATCCTCATCTTGATCACCAAAGGGTCATCGTGAGGATACAAGACACCTTCTAGGTTATTTTTAGAAAAATCGATGACCAGTTTATCCTTGTTCACCTTCCTCGGGCGATCCTCTTTCGCCAAATTTATTCGTTGTATATAGGAGCAAGCTTGGGCCTCATTGAGGTAAGCTTTCCTTTCAGAAGTATGATCCCCACCTCCTGCATCTCCACATGTAATCACATTACATTTGAATGAGCCAAAATGGATTGAAAATACCTCGCGTTCTGGTTGCCTTGGCTTTTTAGGGAGGTCGGGGTCATCCTCGGGATCATCTTCGTGGTCCCTCTTCTTGTCGTCTCTTATTGTCCGAGGAGATTTGGACCTTTGCCTTGCTTTATCGTTGGTCTTCCCATCATTCTGGCTATCAACAAAACTGCTCAATTTCCCTCATTGAATGAGTGCCTCGATTTCATTCTGGAGAGCTATCCACCGCTTAGTCGTGTGGCTGTGGTCTTTGTGGAACTCGCAATACTTGGACTTATCCCTCTTTTTAGGGGTTGTCCTCTATTTCTCCGGCCAATTCAGCTCTTCGCTGTTCTTTGTCTCCTCCAGAATATGGTTTATATCCACCTTTAAGGGAGTATAATCGCCATACTTGCTCAAGTTCTCTGTCATCTCTTCTCCTTTCGAGTTCTTATTACTCCCGTTATGCTTTTGATCTTTCTTCTCCGATATTCCCTCAGCTTTAGTGTCTGTTTTGGTCTCACCATTCTTCTTTGCAGCCATAGTTTCTTCGGCGTTCATAATTTTGGCTGCCTTAGCCATCAATTCTTCCATGGATTTTGGGTGATCCTTAGCCAAAGTATAATACAACTTTTTTGGTAAAAGACCACTCATCAGAGCTATGATTGATGTCTTCTCTTCATAGTCAATGACCTCAAGTTTCTCATTATTAAAATGAGTGATGTAGTCCCTGGTTCTCTCTCCTTATTTCTTCCTTACACTCAACAAATGTGCTACTCTCTTGACTGGTTTTACACCAAAATATAAATTTCCTATAAAGAGCTCTGCCAGTTGATGGAAAGTAGCAATCTTCCCCCGAAGAAGATTATTGTACTATATTTGAGATAATCTAGTAATAGTTCTTGAGAATGCCCTGCATCTCATCTCATAAGGAACTTCATAGATATCGGCAACATCCTAGTACTGCTCTATGTGGAGGACAAGATCAGTTTTTATGTCGTACTTTGTCGTAACTACCAAAGCTTTAAACTTTGATGGTGTGGGAAAATCCACAATTGCCTGTACGCAGGGTGATCCCTTGACAAAATTTCTTTGGAGAGGGTTCCTGGCCTTAGCCATTTCCCCTAGCCTATCTTCTAACCTTTGAATGGAGACCTTTTAGGCGTCATTTCCAGCCTCAGATCTATTTGCTGGAATAACAGATCGTACTGAATTCTCTTCTTGGGATCTCTCTGTACGCGTGACAGGGCATGATTAGGCAGAACCTTTCCTTAGATTATTTGGTCATTGAGGATTTCCCAGCGTAATTAGAGGAGGATTTCTATTCCTCCTGGGGCCCAAACGATCAAAGGGGTAGACTCCACTCAATCGCTCCAGGGAGCTTGTTCTTTCCGGAGTTAGAGTAATATTTTCTTGATAGTCTATGACTCTTATGGGAGATGTCCGCCCAGGTTAATAGGACGGGTCATTAGATCTTTCAGTGTGGCGCAATTCGGTGTGCCTGGACAAGGATACCTAAGGGAACAGAGTACATATGGATCTCGAAGACGGCAGATGAGTGTTTCTATGAACACTTCGCTGGCCCGACTGGGCAGTCATTGCATTTTGAACAGTTTGAATGAGTTTTTGCATGGTATCCTGTATAGCTGTTTGTCCCCTGGCTAAACTGGCCACTATTCCAATGAGTTCATTGGAAGTTGGAGGAATGGACGGATTAGGAGGAACTCCATCGTTGTTCCTATTTCTAGATTCTGGGAGCTCAGCCATGTTTGATGAATTTTTTAGTGAAAAACGCTACGTATAGTCATTTTCCACAGACGGCGCCAATCTGTTGATGTAAAAAACTATATTTGATCTAATTAATTTATCACAGATAAATAATAAATAAGACAATGGATTTTTAAAGTGGTTCAACCTTATGAAAATGGCCTATGTCCACTGTCTTGTATTGCTGGTTTTTTTTGCCTTGATCTTGATGATGATCGTAAATGATCAATTCTCAATCGCCTCTTATGGAGGAGGTTACAATGTATTTATATCCCAAGGGATGTTCATGTGAATAGATAATTCACTATTAATAGACATATACATCTGTACATAATGATAATGTTCATTGAATCCGATGTTCATTGAATCTGTTATCATCGTTTGATCTTCTTGACTAGATGCTCTGCACGTTAAGTAGCTCGGTACGCAGCTCTGGGTGCTGAGTAGCTCATCATCATAAGTTATTCGGTGAATATATGCTTTTGCCACGTAAGGCGACACGTGTTGTCATGTACTTGGTCCACGTCATCTGACTAATTTTTTTATCAACAGTTAGGTTTTAAGATTAAAGCAGAAATGGAGAAGTTTCTTATTGTTGGATTCATCGAGTCCATCTAACATCTTATTTGGATATCGAGCATTGTACTTGTTTCTAAGAAAGATAAAAAAGATAATTCGAATCTATGTTGATTTTATAGATTTAAACCGCACATGTCAAAAAGATGAATTTCCATTACCAAACATTAATAGCTTGGTAGATGCGACTGTTAGACATGAAATATACAGCTTCATGGATGTTGGTTACAATCTGATCAACATGGACCCTGCAGATGTAGAGAAGACAACTTTAAAGACTTATCTAGGCAATTTCCACTATATAGTTATCCCATTCGGCTTGAAGAATGTAGGGGCAATGTACCAGCGAACTATAATGGTAATATTTCATGATATATTAGAATTCTATGTGGATGACTTGGTGTTGAAATCCAAGAATGAGAGCAAGCATATACAAGACCTAAAAAGAGTTTTTGAATGTTATCATAAGTATAGGATGTGGATACACCCCTCTAAGTGTGTCTTTGGGGTTACTGTAGGCAAATTTCTCGGGTTTGTAGTCAACAGGCAAGGCGTGTAAATGGATGCTAACAAGAAAAAGGCTATTTTGATAATGCCACCATCAAGAAGTCAGAGGCAGTTCAAAAGATTCTTAGGCAAAGTGTTTCATTTAGGAATATTAATACAAGCTCTGGCAGAGATCACCCATATATCCTCACCACTCATGAAAGATAAGGTGAACTGGGTAGGCCATTGCTTTTATATCTAACTTCCACAGAGCGATCCATTGGAGCTTTGCTTGACCAAGAGAAGGAAGGAAAGGAACAACCTGTGTATTATTTATTTTGAGTGATATTAGGGACTAAGACTAGATATACGAGTGTAAAAAATAATTATTTAGCCTTAATCTTTGTGGATCAAAAGTTAAGACACTTTATGCTTGCATTTACTATTTATACCGTCACCAAGTATGATCCTACGAGAATTTTTTTGATAGGGCGAGCGACCATGTATTTCCTTATACTTTCTAAATATTATTTAAAGTGTCATGCGCCCAAGGCTATCAAGATTCAATTCATAGAGGATATTCTCAAGAGCTTCCCGAGTTAGAATTTTGAACCTCCGAGTGAGGAGCTACCGGGGAATAATTTCCAAGCCTGTTTGGTTGAGGAGATAAAAGAATTTAAGATGGAATTCGATGGTTCATGTGCACAAGGTACGAGGGGATCATGAGTCATACTATTTAACAACAATGAGAAAATCATTATTTCTTATAAGTTAGGCTTTAATTGCTCATATGATGAAGCAAAATATGAAGCCCTCATCTTTGGGCTATTAGAAGCTTTAAGTAGAAGGGTTCGAGTCGTGTGCATACGAGAGGATTCTAACCTCATATTCAAGGAAGTATGTGGATAGTTTATTATCAAGCATTCTAACCTTTCTCCCTACCAAGCAGTTATAAAGCACCTATTGAATGAATTTTTTACTACCAAAGTGGAGAGACATCCGAGTACGATGAATAGACATCACAATGCCCTCGTAACAATTGCTCAGAAGTTAAAGATGGATGAACGAAAAGCTATAATAACCGTTCGAAAAAGAATAGTATCCATAATGGTGAAATCTATATTCTCAAGCGAGGAGCCCAAGGATTGGATAACCTTCATTGTCAAGCATCTGGGAACACATGAAGGAAAAAAGAAGCTGACAGAGTTAGCGATATTTTAGATGCTTCAAGGCACTCTTTACTTCAAAGGTCCTAGGGGATATTTAGCAAGGTGCGTAGTAGAAGAAAAATATCACGAGAAGTTATAAAGAATTCACGAGACACATTATTGGGATACATATGTCCTACTTTATAGGTATTTACAATAAGCAAGTTACTACTGGCCTAGTACGAGCACAGAGGTTGCTCGATTGCCGGAAGATTGTTTGACATGCTAAACCTCGTTTGGCCATCCAGCAGAAGCCAATTTTGTTGATGACATGGTAGATTGGAGAAATCTTTACATATCTTACCTAAAAAATGGAGATGTTATCATCTAAAATTAGTTTTGTGGTTGGTCTTAGCAAATGGTAATCCAATCAGAGATAACAAAAAATAAACAAGCACTAAAATGCTAATATGGAAAGAGTTTCGTGGTTCATACCTCAAGGAAGATCCTACATCTACATATTATTTTTCTACACTATCGTTTCAAGTGACCAGAGGTCTAAGAGAAGTACAACTCCTTCAATCCATGTTTTCTTTGTGGTTTGATAGTTTAAAAATCTGAATATCCCTCTGTCGGTCGAGATTATAGTGAATGAATATGAGAGAATTTATGTATGTTAGGGAAAATAATATACTTTACACGTGTCCTGCACTTATAAGTTAGGAAGGATCACATTTTTAATGGATTACAATCAAGATGTGAAGTGGTTTTAAAATTAACACATGAAGGAATGTCTCTTCACATGTTTTCTGATGATGGTGCTAGTCACATGATACTTTTCAACTTTAATAGCGTCATCAGAGTTTTATTTTTCAGTTAGCCTTATTTTCCATAATCCCATCCGTTAAAATGGAATAAAGGTCGACCGTATTGCTACGGTCGGTCTTATTCTACGCTGCGTTGAGATAATATCTTGGTAAATCTTCTCGACTTAGGAACCTTGGCATATTGCGGGGGATCGATAGTTTAAACGGATTCGGCTGGCTATTGACAAGGGAAAGTGTGATACTTTGGTGGATTACCACCCAGGACGGGAGGACCGTCATAATAAAAAGTGAGAATAATAATAAAATGAGCTAATTAAATAAAATTTGCATCGTGGGACTTGGAAATTTAAAATCATATCGGTGTGCCTTTTTAAATGGGGATCTCTAATGGTAGTTAGTGATTTATATTTATCGCGTTTAATTATCTCGTTAAATTAAAATATTCTATTGTGATATTTATTGCGTATAATGCTACTGTCTGGAATCAAGGATCCTATTTGAGGGGAGTAGTGTGTATTAATGCTCGGGGCTCTGACCTCGTGCGTTGACTAACTTTTTCAGATAAGTTTTGGAGAAGCTGCATAGGATTATTGAAGTTTTCAGTTGCAGGTGCAGCTGGAGTTATTCATTTTTATTGCGTTGTTTACTTAGACTTTCCATTTCAGTCGTAATTAATTATGGGACTTCATTTGAGTTTTATTGGGCCATTCGGTTCCAAAGTTTTTTAAAGTATTTCAATTGGATTATTTAGATCTTTATTATTCATATTTTATTTAATCATTATTGGAGATTGGATTTATTCGGAGTTTTAGCATGTTATGGATATTTTATCCCTTAGTTGTTTATGATCATTTGAAATTGATTCAATTTTTATCTTATGGACTGATTTATTTATGTCTCATATCTGTCTCATGCTAAGAATGGTATTTATTTAGTTCACATCCGGCTTAGTTCGGCGGTGGTGGTTGGCCACCCCGTCTGTTGAATTGCGCTGGGTGTGACAGAGCCCATATCTCCGTATCATATTTTTTCATATAAAATGGAAGACCTTTACATAGGTTATCTCTATACGTGGCTCGGCCTTCACCCATTTTGTAAAATAATCTACTGCTACCACTATATAGTTGAATCCTTCTTTTATTTTTAGCAGTGGGCTGACCTGATCCATACCCAAAATGGAAGAAGGCCAAGGTGACATGATCGGCACAAGATTGGCTCCTGGTCTCTTATGATCCACTCCGAATCTCTAACATTTATCGCATTTGTTTGTGTATTCTTCACAATCCTTTTTCATTGTAGGTTGATAATATCATTGGATTTTTATTCTTTCTACAAGGGTCCGACCGAGAGCGTGGGCACCACATGACCCTTCGTCTATTTCTTTGACCGGGTTTAGTAGCTCCATAGGGTGAATACACCTCATCATTGAGATAATAAAACATTTTTTTTAGAACTTCATTTTCCATGACAAATCTGGCCACCTTGAAATGAAGTATTTTTGCTTCCTTCTGATCGGCTGACAGAGTACCTTCCTCCAAGTATCTTTTAACCGGTTCCATCCATTACTGCCCATGGTCAACTCCAGTAAATTGACTTATTCTACACCAATAATCCTCTGCAATAATATCTCCACGGGCATAATTCTCCTCAATTGGCTCTAGTGGATGATGCAAGATGTTCCAACAGGTCTACTCTGGTATTCTCAATTCTGGGGATTCTGATTATTTGCAACGCTCTTAGCTTTTGCAACAACAATTCGACCCTTGCCAGGTATTTTAATATGTTCTCCTCTCTTGCTTCATATTCTCCCAAAACCTGGTTCACCACTAACTGTGAATCACCATGGGCCATTATCTGTTCGTCTCCAAGTGATACATCCAACTCTAATCCAACAATTAAAGTCTTGTATTCTTCTTCATTATTGGATTCTTAAAATTTGAATTGGAGAGCATATTTTATATTAGCTCCTTCAAGTGCATTGACTGTTAGTCTAACTCCGCTACGATTTGAACAAGATCATTCATCCATAAATAACTTCCATACATGAAACTCTTTCTTAAAAGCCTCTTTGTACTAAAGAACCGTCTTTCAAAAGTTTTGTTAAAAACTCACCCCCAGCCTGTCTTATTTTTCCTGGACGAGGACTCATTTGGTCCTTGGGCAAGATCGACTGGAACTTTGGTAGCTTGCTTGACTGGTCCTTCCTCCTCATAGGTGAATTCTACAATAAAGTCAGTTATGCCTTGGCCTTTGATTACAGTCATTGGCTCATATATAATATCGCATTCACCTAACTCTACCGCTCATGCCATCAACTTGCTAGATTTCTCCGGTTTATAAATGGTTTACCGAAGTGGGAGATCAGTGGAGACCACCATATAGTGGGTTTGGAAATACTGTTTCATCTTTCTGTACACCACTATCAGAGCTGGAGCCAATTTATCCATTTTGGAGTATCATAGTTCGGCACTGGAAAAATCTTTGCTCATGTGGTACACTAGCTTTTTCACTCCTCCATCAATTCTAATGAGGGTTGAGTTAAATGCTGACTCTGACAGGGCCAAATATAAATATAGGTTTTCCCTTAGGATTGGTCTTGACAATAATGGGGTCATTCCTAGGTACATTTTCAGCTCAAGGAAGGTATTTTCGCACTACTCAGTCCATTGAAAAGTTCTCTTAATCATTATGAAGAAAGGGAGGTTTTTATTAGTTGTTATGGATACGAATTTTTTTAAGGTCACCACCTTACCTATAAAGCTTTGAATTTCCTTCTTATTATTGTGAGGCAACATATTGATCAATTACCAGATCTTGTTAGGGTTGGACTCTATGCCCCTTTGATTAAATATAAAACCCAAAAATTTTACATCCTTAACTCCGAACACACACTTGGCTAGATTTAACTTCATTCGATATTTCTCTATTTCGTTGAAGGTTTAGCCAAGGCCTTGGATGTGATCGTCTTCCTTCATAATTTTTATTATCATTTCATCTACATAAACTTCCATATTCTTCCCTATCTTCTTATCAAGCACCTTGCTCACCAGCCTTTGATATGTGGCACATATATTCTTCGGTCCGAAGGGCATAACATTATAACAAAAGGTACCTCGACTGGTGATGGAGGAGGTATTCTCTTTATCCTTCAGCTTCATTTTAATTTGGTTATAACCAGAATAAGAATCCATGAAGCTCAATAATTCATGTCCATTTATTGCATCCACAAGTTAATTAATTCTAGGCATAGGATGAAAATCTTTGGGACACGCCTTATTTAAGTATGTGAAGTCCACACACATCCGCCACTTGTTGTTCCTATTTGGTACCATCACCACATTTGTTAACCAATTGGGATACTTCACATCTTTAATAAAATCAACCTTCTTTAGCTTGGCCACTTCTTCTTGAATAACCATGTTCTTCTCCTTCGATAATACTCATCGCTTTTGCTTTACTAGATTTGTTTCCTTTGTTATGTTGAGATCGTGACTAATAATGAGTGGAAAATTACAGGCATATCTTAGTGGATCCAACCAAAATGTTCTTCCTAGTTCGTAGTAAGTTAGACAGTTGCTTCTTAAGGCCAGGATCTAGGGACGAGTTGATCTAAGTTGTCCTTTCAGGATGCAAATAGTCCATAATTACTGGCTCTATCTGCTTAATAGCTTCTCCTATTACCAACTTATCTTCATATCAGGGATTTATTGTCTCGATCTGATAATTTTAAGTTAACTTCTTTCTTTCCTCTTCATCATCCGACGTGTAGTAGCATTCACATGCTTTCACCCGGTTTCCCTTAACCACTCCCACGCTGAAATTGGGAGGAAACTATAGACATTAATGAATAGTTGAGGTAACAGTCTCAAATTTCTTCAGACCCACTATTCCAAAAATGATGTTATAGACCGATGATACATTCTTGTAAAGGATAAAGAGTCTCACCGTCTCTATTCTACAGGTTGGTCATATTCTAGTAACCACCTCTAGCTCGATTATGCCCGACGAGTATACCTTCTCGCCTAAAAATTCAATTAGTGGGCAATGAAAGGCATAATTTTCTTTCGGATAACTTCAGCTTTGTGAAGTAGTTATAGAATAGTTCTTACATCGATCTCCCATAGTCTACTAAAATTCTCTTCACATTCCTTTCATGGACTATCATGGTTGTCACTAGAGGATGAGGATACAACTATCCCGAGAGGTCATTTCCACTCGTCGATCTTTATTGACCTTATGAGTTCGAATGTCTATTGCAGTTCCCATATTGACCTCTCTTTTAGTGGCGTAAGCCTTTACTTCATTGAGGTATGCCTTTATCTCACTAGTATATCACCACCACCAGTATCACCTCCTGTTATGCAATTACATGCCAAAGAAATCATGCCCACTTTTTCTATTGGCTCCTTGGGACTTAAAGGGAGGTCTGAATCATCTTCATCAATGTTCTCCCAAGCTCTTTTCTTCTCCTTATTTTCTTCGCAAGTCTACCTTGACCTCCTTCTAACTTTCTAATCATCACGTGCTGGTGTTGGTCTATCATTTTTATCCACATATTTATTCACTTTCCCTCTTTTGACGAGGGCCTTAATTTTGTCCTTTAAGGCTGGCCAATCTTTGGTTTCATGTTCTTGATCTTTGTGGAACTTACAATACTTGTTCTTATCTCTTATTCCGACTGGGTTTTTAACTTTTTCGGCCACTTTAATTCACCATTTCCTCGGATCTCCGTTAAGGATATGGTGAACTCCCATGATCAGGGGAGTATACTTGTTGTAATTCTGATATGGCTTCTTATCATTTTTTTTGCTGACAGCCATCTTTGGTATTTTCCATCCTCCCTAAATTGTTACCTTCTTTTAATTTCTTATGGCTGGACTTTATTGCATCAATTTCTTCTTTGTAATTCATGATCTTTCCTACTTTGGCCAAGAGCTCATTCATATTGTTTAGAAGCTCCTTAGTTAATACCTAGTACAACTTCCCAATTAATAACCCACTCATAATTTTCGTGATGGAAATTATTTCCTCATAATCCATTATATATAACTTTTTAGTATTATATTTTGTAATATACTCTCTTATCATTTCATCCTCTCGTTGATGGATGCTTAACAAGTGAGCTACCCTCTTACAGTCTTTTGGTCCAAATCATAAATTATGAACAAAAGGATAGGCCAATTATTTAAAGTTGAAGATCTTCCCTCTGGGTAACCCATTGTACCAAGTCTGAGCAGGAACTGTGCAAGTTCTTGAAAAGGATCTGCAACGCATCTCATCACGTATCGAAAATATATCATAGGCTGCTGGTACTGCTTAACGTCCAAAATTGGATATAATTTCCCATCATATGTCGAAGCGATCATAGGTAGATTGAATTTTATAGGGGTGGGATAGCTAACCACATAGGTTGCGAATGGTGATCTTTATAAAAATCCTCTCTGGAGTGGGTTTTTGCTCTTGATAAGGTTGCCGAGATGATTCTCTATCCTTTGGATTGATCTCGAGATCGTGCAACATGAGATTTCAACTTATGTCAGGCAACACGAATGTGAGGAGTTGGTTGTGGATGTGAGGCATGTCAGGCAACACGAATATGAGGCATGTCAGGCAACGCAAATGTGGGTTTTTGGTCTTGATAAGGTTTTCTAGATGATACTTTATCCTTTGGATTGATCCCAGATCGTGCAACACAATTTAGGTATTAGGATTGTGAAAGCGCATGTCAAGCATGTCACTGTTAACTAAGTTACACATAACCACGAATGATGAGTAAGGATATTCTCAAACCTGGCTGATTCCCTAACATTTTAGCCATTCTCCCTCCTTGAATCTTGTATCCTAACCTCTTCTCATCTTGTACTTCCTTCAGGGTGCGAATGTGCTTGCGTCACTCTCCTGCCTAACCTATCAAGGATTGGTACCCTGCTAAGACTCTCAAAGGTACTTGTTTGTTCGGTCGTGTATGTCTGCTCATCATCATATCTAGTTGACCTTGTGGTTGAGGTTTTACCTGGTTAGTAGGAAAATCCTGCATATTTTGATTCACTTCTTCGAGAAGATCTGCTCATATCAGACCCCAAATTAATCTTCCTTGGATTTTCACCACAATTCTCTTGCCTTTTATCCCTGTATAGGCTAGGAGGAGGTTTTTCCCTGCACTTATCTGGGTTTCCCCCACAACTGGGGTTACCAGAACTGGTTCTGTATAAACTTGTCAATTTTATGAGGGTATCACACTTTCAGTGATTTGCCTCATATTTTCTTGCATAGCATCTTGGCCCTTAACCAAGTTATGCATAAATCTTGTTAGATCCCCTATTCCAATTGGGGTTTAGGGTGGTGTTTCTTTTTTTCCCTATTACTTTTAGGGTGTTCGTCCATTTTTCATAGGTTTTGTAGAAAAATAAAGTATAATGATTGGAAAACAGAGTATGATTAAAGACTTTCAAAAATGAAAGTGGATAGGCTATTTTAGAATAGAAAATAAGTATCTAAGTTCAGATTACATGGACTTGTACAATGGAATAGTAAATCTGGAGTTTAAAATAGGAAAAACAAACGAATCTATTGATTTGATCAGGGAGATAATCGTCAAAAAATTAGAGTGTATTTTAAAGATTTTTTGCAAATAGAAATTAGAAAACATGTGAGAAAAAACTTGACTTTGTTATTCCTATAGACGACGCCATTTTATTATCGTCTAAAATTAGTTTTAATGTTCGTCTTAGTAAATGGAGATCCAATCAGAGATAAAAAAAAAGTAATAAACAAGTAGTAAAATGTTGATATGGAATATGGAGATGAGGATAAGAGGAATCACACCAAGATCTACGTGGTTCGTCCCTTAAGGATGAGCCTACATTCACAGAGTATCTTTATACGCAATCGTTTCAAATGACAAGTTAATTCCCCTAATCATTCTTCTCTTTGTGATTTAATAGTTTAATAGTCTGACTATCCCTCTGTCGGTCTAGATACAAATAAGGAATCTTCTCTTTATTGTGAATGAATATGAAAGAATGTATTTCGGCGAAAAAGAATATACTTTATATGTGTCATGCCCTTATAGATTGGACAGAAGCACGTTTTTAATTGATTAGGCCAAGATGTGATGTGGTTTTAAGATTAACCCATGAAGTAATGTCCCTTCATATGTTTTTTAACGATGGTTCCTGTCACATGGAGCTTGTCAGCTTTAACAATGTCATCAGAGTTATGTTATGCCCGTTAGCCTTGTTGGCCATGATCCCATTCATTTAGATAGAATAGAGGTCGACTATATTTCTATGAGAGTTCTTTTGTGATGAGCTGAGGTAATCCCTCAATAAATATTCTCAGCTTAAAACAAGCTCTGACTCGTGTTGTTGAATGGCTTTACTTAGTTCTCTTGAGGTCATGAGATGCTCTACAAATATGGTATATCAAGAGAGTTACCCATTGAATGAGCAGATGAGATTTACCTAAAGAAAAAGGTTTCTCGATTTTACTTAGTCAAAGTATAATTGTAAAGGAAAAAGTAAAATGAGAAAGCTTTGAAATGTGTTGCTTAAGAAGAAGTGGCAACAGTGTTGAAAGATGCTCACGAGCCTTCACATATAGGTGGAGCAAAGTTGTATGGTCAGTTGATGAATCTGGGGTACTTTTAGCCCGTAATGAAAGTAGACTCCATATACTTTGTGAAGATGTGCAGAGCATGTCAAGTGAATGGGAACATGGCCCATGCCCCATCAGTGAGACAACAGAGTTTGGCTTCTCCTTATTTATTCCATACTTGGGCATTTAATCTAGTAGGAAAGATTATCCCATCCTCTCGTAGAAAATCATTTATCCTATTTACAATAGAATTATACACTAAATGGGCAGAAACAATCCCTATGAGAAGGATAATTGCGCAAGTAGTTACTTAGTTATTTCGTGAGTATATGATCTATAGGTTTGACATCCCCAAGATCATTGTCACAGACAACGGAAACAAATGTGTGTGCAAAGAAATGGGACTGCTCACAGATAAATATAAAACCATTCGCAATAGTTCCACTATTTTTTATCCAAAAAGGAATGGACAAGCAGAGGAAACTAATAAAACCCTGATCAACATTTTGAAGAGGATATTATAAGATCTCCCTAGGACATGGGATGGAAAATTATCAATGGTTTTATAGGCTTATAGAACTTCAAAGAAGAAACCAACGGGGCCACTCCTTTCTCCCTAGTTTGTAGAACAGAGGTAGTCTTACTTGTGGAATTGGCAGTACCTTCACCGAGAATCGGTAGTAACTTCCACGATAGTGGCTTTGAGTCATGATTTCAAATTTTATACTCAACATCTTTTAAGAGACTGCGAGAACCTGGTCACACTTAGATAATTCCATATTTGAGACCTAGTTCTTTGAGCATCAGCTCATCACCTGAGAGGCATGACTGCCTCAAAGTTCAAACCCAATTGGTAAGGGTCATTCATAGTTAGAAGAGTGGGAAAATTAGGTTACTGCCAGATTTCAGAACCTAAGAGTGAATGCATCGAGTCAATCAACTGCAAGTGGCTCAAGAAGTACTACGCTTGAGGTGTCCCAGTGTTTGTTTCATATTTTCCTTTATGAAATTAAAATTTTCTTGTGTGTGAAAGAAAACTTGTTATACGAGTTGCAGTTGAAAATATCAAGTATGATAGATTGAATATGATAGCTCGTGCTTGGTTATATCTAATTTTACTCCAAATTTCTATAATGACGATTATGGTACTTACTTATGCTCCATTATATCACCAATAAAATTTTATGTATTTTCTCAAAAAATCATATGAGGGGATACATTTCAAGTTCTTATCATATTTCTTTGGTCACGGAATGTAACGAGCAAACCAGTCCCAGGATTCCCATAGCATAAGGAAAAATATTTTTTTAGATAAAGGGAAAAGTGCATTGCTCACTAAATTCCTAAAGGATATATATTTTTCGATTAATTTTCACTTAAAATTTATTTTCTGAAAAAAATATGATGAGCAAGATACCTCATGATTTCCAAAGTATAAGGAAATACAGTTTACTAGTTTAACGAACTTTCCTTTACTCACAAAACTTTGAGGGGATACACTTTCGAGTCAATGTCCAAATAACTAAATTTGGCGAGCAAAGAATTACATATTTTCCAAAGTATAAGAAAATACAGTTTACTAGTTTAACAAATTTAACTTTACTCACAAAACTTTGAGGGGATACACTTTCAAGTTAATGTCCAAATAACAAAATTTGGCGAGAAAATCATTACTTAATTTCCAAAGTTACATACAGTTTCTCTATTTAACAAGTTTATCATTGATCCCAATATTTCGAGGGTATATGCATTCAAGTCAATGTCTTCATAGCAAAATATAGCGAGTAATGTAGTACACAATTTCTAAAATATGAGTTATCTATGCTCACAATATTTAAAGGGGATATACTCGCACATTTATAATTGCATCAATTCAAAAGAAAAATACAGTGATCAAAGTAACCCATAATATAAGGGTTAACATTCCATATTAGTAATGATACATCGCTCACAAAATCCTCTACAAGGTAACATATAGGCTTTTGCGAGAAGATGATTGCATAGTTTAAAGGATACACATTAAAATATTATTAATGTTCACTTGTGAAATATTTTATAAAATTATAATTTTTTGTGAGCGGATAGTCCCATAGTATAAGAGAAAAATAAAAAGTGAAGAGTAAGTGCACAAGTATTTCATAGACCAATAGAATTTGCTTGAGGGCATTGAAACAGAATGCAAAGTACATGCACAAGAGAGTTTATAAAAATTGGCAATCCATTGCACAAAAATGTCCTGCTCGAAAAAAAAGGTAGAGATATTACAAATGTAAAAAAATACGAGCAAAGAAATACAAGAATTTAATCACCTGTTATAAGGAAAATAAGTCTTTCCTCCAAATAAAAACTCTCCCAGGAAGCACCAACCTTTTTTTTCACACCTTCCTCGATTTTAGCAATGAGAGCTCCACATGCCTCCTCACCAGACATAATCTTGCTTAACTCAACTTCAAGGGATTTGATCTGCTCCCTCAAGGCATCCACTTGTTGATGGATTTTCTCTGCTTTATCATAATTATTCGAGCAAGTATTCATCAGTTTCCTCATAGTAGAATGAATAATGTTGTGAGTAGCAACATCCAATCAATACAACTTGAAGTGGTAGTAATTGTCCGAGTCTTTAATAGTAACAAGAAAATTACGAGCATATGCAGGAATAATTGTGCTCGGATGAGTAGTTGTAACCCGACAAAGTTGATTGGATAGGGCCTTCAAATTAGTAACAAAGATGACCTTAGTATTTTGAACAGACCGGCTAGTGAATGTCTCAGGGTGGTTCTTAAAGACCAAATCAAATACAACTTGATCTTATTCATGAAATTTGTGCACATGACTCACATACCATAAATTATTCATATAGAAGTCTGGAGAATCCATTTATATCAGGTTATAATATGTGTTCATTGAGTTTGCGGAAGATTCAGTGATAGGTTCCTCACCAGCCCTATCGTCATGGGCTCCGTCAGAATGAGTAACTTCAAAGTCTTACTTATCCTCATCATCTTCTTCACTTCCATCACTTTTTTCCTCCTAGAAAAAAATGATAAATGATAAATACGCCAAGTAAAAGGTGAAATAATCAATAGCTTGAAGAGAGATACTTAATTACATGCCAATGGGAGTGAACATACTACTCGAGAGATTGAGTTGGTCTCTCTCCTAAAAAAAGTTGAAGTATAATGTTAGATAAATAATTGATAATAACAAATAATGAGTATGATCAATGAAAAAATAAGTCTTACACTTTACTCGGAAGAAATATCTACATTGGGAATGGGAAACCAATCACCCTTCTGCTTGTTTTGAGGCTCCACAAACACAGGGGAACTCGTAGTTTCAATTTGAAAATTGTAAGTGTGTCCATCCCCGATCCTCGCGGCAGGATAGGATCCTTGGTACCGCGTGTCCCTCTCGGGAGCGCTTCGATCGGCATCGTTGATGAGGTGAAAAATGTAGAGAGATGGAGTCGCCAGTCTATTTTACTCAAAACAGGGAAAAGAAAAGGGAGTCGTCCCGAAGGAAAGTATCCAAAGATATACTGATTCATATGAAACCAAAATGATTCGAAAAGGGTTCGGAGGCTAAGTTACAAAATGGGAAGGTGTTAGGCACCCAATAGGAATCATCGACTTGTATCATGGAAGAGATAAAGCGAGTCATCCATAGGAATGTTCCTAAAAAATAATATTAGAAAATAGGATTTATGCGATTATACTAGCGTCGATCATTATAAGGGAATGATAACGCATGTGGAATAATACGCCACTAAGAACAAATATATGTATATGTAAATATATAGAATCTAAGAGAGTTAAGTTTAAAGAACGTGGAAAAAGTAAGAAAAAAGTAGGAAAAGGACTCGAGTCTCAGGTTTTACTCCGAGACGCCTACGTAGCCTATAGAGGCATCAAAGTTCACGTAGTTCGTATGCAAAATGATGGGTGTATTTTATCCCATGAATCCAACCATGAACTTCTCTTATTTGTGTGTGTGTGTGTGTGTAAGAAAGTGTTTTAGTTCTGACAAAAGTGTGAGAAGAGTGTGAGAATTACCGTTTGGAATTTATGAGCAAATCCTAATTTTTTCTTATTTTTTTGGGTTTTATTTATATGAAAATAAGAGATGTGCAATAATGCTAAATAAAAAAGTATATTAGAATATGTGAGATAAGAGAAAAAAAGTTCTAAGTAATAAAACAAGTTAATGCGAATTTAAGGGAATTTAAAGAGAGAGTTTATAAAGTTGGACCTTCTTGAAGATCTTGAGCTTGAAATTGGATGTTGGAGAGCAACCCTTGCACTTGGGTGATGATCGAGGGTACTTAATTCACCAAGTTTTATGAAGAAAGTGATGAAAGGTGAAGGTTGGAAAGGGATTTGGATGGGGAAATCACGCTGACTTCGAGAGGGGTTTTCTGAACTTGCTGAGAGTAATGGATATATGATTTTCCTCCTTTTGGAATGAGGTTAGGCCATCCTTTTTATAGGGCCAGAGCATTACCGATCGGCATAGCCCTGGTCCTGCCAATCGATAGGTGTGTTTAGGCACACTGCCGATAGGCAGGATTTGGAACCTGCCGTTTAGCAGTGTCTTTTAGGTTCCTTTGGAAAATCATTCGTAGAGGGCGAACTTTTGATCCAAATCGTGCATGGGGTGAACCATTGGAAAGGTATTTCAGAGACCTTCAAAAGTTCTTTGGACTGCTCCCAGGCCCGGGAGATAACTTTGGGTCAAATGTCGATCGGAAGCGTTTGTCGGTCCTTTGGATGAGGAAACTTCATACGCAAACGGATCATTCATCCGCATGGTACATTAGGAGATGTACTTAGACATTCCAAAGAGTTTGACCTAGTTCGGGGAGTTGACTTTGGTCAATCAGGGCCTGGAAGCGTTCGGTGATCTTTCGGAGTAAAACGGGTCGTTTGTCCGTTCCGTAAGTCAGAATTGCGCACGGGATGGACCGTTGGAAAGGAGATTTAGTTCCCTTCGAAGATTCATTCATTCTTGATCAAGCTGAAGAGTTGACTTTAGTCAAACAGAGCCTGGGAGCATCTGGTGACCTCCTGATCGAGTTTTGGGGGAAAACGGGTCGTTCGACGGCACTGCAAGTCTGAATTATACGCGGGATGGACCATTGGAAAGGGAATTCAGTGCCCTTTGAAGATTCATTCAGTCTCCTTCGAGCTAAAGAGTTTAACTTTTGGTCAAATGGAGCTTGGGAGTGCCCGATGGCCTTTAGGTCAGTACCCGGGGTATGACTTGGGTTTGCGATGATGAAGGGAGGTGCTAGGGACCTAAGGAGAGGTTAGGGGGTATTGGAATGGGGTGTATACATATCCCCTCAACCATTGAGTTTAGAAAAAATGAAAGACATCGAATAGACACCACATGATGCCTTTGAAAGAGGATGACGGGGGGTCAATTCTGAGGACCTAAGGATGAGGATGATCGATTCTATGGGTTGAAGCCAATTATGAGGGATTGAAGATGTGGGTGACCGATTCTATGGGTCGAAGCCGATTCGACGGGCTTAAATGGGCATACTGGGGATGGTCTTAAAGTAAGTGATGACCATAGATTTAGGTCAATTTCGAAGACCTACAGTAATGATGGGGGTGACCAATTCTGTGGGTCAAAGCCAATTCTGAGGGCTTAGGTTGTGTTGACTGATTCTGCGGGTCGAAGCTAATTCTGCGGGATTAAGTTGGGGATGATCAATTCTGCGGGTCAAAGCTAATTCTGCGGGCTTAAGTTGGGAATGACCAAATCTGCAGGTCGAAGCCAATTCTATGGGCTTAAGTTTGAGATGACCAATTATACGGGTTGAAGCCAATTCTGCGGGCTTAAGTTGAAATGACCAATTATGCGGGTCGAAGCCAATTCTGTGGGCTTCAGGATGAGATGACCAATTCTGCGGGTCGAAGCCAATTCTACGGGCTTAAAGTGAGATGACCAATTCTACGGGTCGAAGCCAAATGCTGCGGGCTTAAGTTTGAGATGACTAATTCTACGGATCGAAGCCAATTATGTGGGCTTAAGTTGAAATGACCAATTCTGCGGGTCAAAGCCAATTATGTGGGCTTAAGTTGAGATGACCAATTCTGCGTGTTGAAGCCAATTCTGAGGGCTTAAGTTGTGATGTTCTCAAGGAAATCTGTCGGGGAAATTACCTTGTGGTTTTGATTTTAGCTGGAAAGTCAATTGCTGGGGAAATACTCGTATCTTTTTGAGAGTTTACCATGTAATAGTCAGTTTGATGCTGTAAATTCCACTGGTGAAGTGATTAGGTGGTCCAGGGTTTGGATGTATTTCCCGAGGAAATTTGAGACCTTTGGGGAATAGGAGATGATCCTGAAGTTTGGGATGCCTTAGGGATCCTCCGGGGACGTTGCAGGGAGGAGATTCACTTGGATTTTTGGAGTTCCACTAGGGAAATAGGGGTTCTACTTGAGGGAGTGAAATTTTCTTGGTGAAAATGTTCTAAATCCTTTTCGGGATTTTTATGAATTTTATGAGGATTTTTTAGGGTTTTCTGGTATTTTTTTGGGAATTTCTGTACGAAAATTTAAGGGAGATGCCGGTCAGCATGGTGTAAAGGGTGCCATTCGACAGTGGCACGAACTTTTGGACTGCCTTGAGAAGGTAAAAGGTCAGTGTCGATCGATAAGTGGGGGTGCAATGCTTGGTGATGTGGGGAGGATAGTTTCTAGGGACTCCATTCGTTTGTCACTACTGAAGGATGTGTTGTTGGGCAGGGTGATTGATGTGGAGGCAGGATGCAGGTGAGGTAGATGGCCCAGTTATTTATTTTGCTGGTGTTGGGGGGATTTCTGGTGGTGTCGAGCGACGACGTTGTATACTTATGGTTTTTAACATATCTAAGGATGTTTTCGAACATCCCTCTCTATGATTGGGGGAGCCTGACTTTGGCGGCCCTTCATTTATCTTTGGATGATTTCAGCCGGTGCTGTCGGCAGACTTTCACTGGAGCCATGTATCTTCTTGAGGTATTCTTTAATTTTGTACATTTTACTTTCATGAATTCACATTTTCCTTATGCATCTCTTTTGATTGCGATTTTCTTATCTTTGGCAAACGTGGTTCTATGAGGTGATCGGGTGTAATACCCAGCTGATTGCTTTAAAGGACGAGATCGTTGGGGATTTTTTTTCGATTTCATCTATGGCGCAAGGCCAATCAGCAGTCTAGGAGGTCTCTCTCTTTGGATGCGGTGCGTTAGGTCTTGAATGGACTGACTAGTGATAGGGTAAGACTTATTTCTTCTTCAGTCTAAGACCTTTGTGTGCTCTGATTTTGTATTTGACTCACATCTGCTGGGGATTTTTCAGGTGACTTTTTACCCTTGGGGGACGACCGTTCAGGACACATGGTTGACAAGATTAAATGTGCAGATGAGGCGTTTGCTGGCTCATGAGTTTCTCCACTCTTAGTACTCAGGGAGAGGGTGGTCCGACAGATTGCTGAGGGGGAGGTGGTGGTGCCACCTGCGAGTCTCCTATGTCTATGAGGCGGAAGCAGCTGCTGCTGAAGGATGCGAGGATCGCGACGATAATTAGCGAATCCTACCTGTTTTACACTGATATTGCTATGTCGTATGATTATATGGACTTTGTGACGAGCTGGATGATGGCGCCCATCATATATGATGCACTACCCTTCCCTCCTGCAGGTTCGAGTCAGCCAGTGGGGTCCTCCCACGGCGGTGGTGGTCCTTCGACATCTGCTGCGACGTCGACTTTGGAGTTTCCCTTTGTGCAGCTTCATACTCCTCAGTATGGTGCCTATGCTGCATTGTCCTCATGTGATGGACCCGGAGGAGTTGTGTTTGACAGAGGAGGTTCTTTGTCCTGAGGTATATCTTTCTATTCTTCTCATTTTCCTTTCTTTTATTCTTTTTTGCTTGATACCGATTTTTCCTTTTCTTGCAGCACATCCGGGTGTCCACCACTTGGCTGAGGGATATTAGGGACTGGATATCTTCGGTGACTGCCCATATTCGGGACGTAGTTCCTGTTCCTTCTTACTTGGTACCGTCTGCATCATCCGGGGAGGAGTCTGGTTCAGGTAGCGGTGGTGTGTCATCTCACCGTTGGAGAAAGAGAGCGCATTACAGGGGTGGAAGTTCTTAGGGGAAAGGGCAAGTGAGAGAGAGAGAGAATGTGGGTTCGGGCTGAGTCCCGTTTGTTTTTTATTTTCCTGCAAAATAATGTAACATAGAAAAATATTTATGGAATGCAATGAAGTTTTATTTATTATCTTTTGTTAATGATGAATGAATTAATGCACATACACTTTTTACTTTACTACTGAGAATGTAAAAAGAAATATTTTTGGGATTTGAAGGAAAGTTAAAATGAGAATTTATATAAAGCTGGAAAGGGGAATTTTTGAAATTCTTTTGCGAATATCAATTTATTTTGAGTTTTTTAAATTTTGACAAAAGAGGAAAAAAGGAAAATTTCCAAAAGTAGGGGGTTGCCGATCGGTAAGAACCTTGTCCTGCCTATCGGCATGTATTCTTCTTTGGCTTGGAAGAAGTCTGTCTGACTTATGAGGAATTTTTTTCCATGTTGGTGATAAATCCCGGCGTTGCTGCGGCTCTGCCTGAGTTTTCCCGTTCTCCCCGGGAGTTGTTGGTCGGGCTTCTTTATGTTTTATTCTTGGCGGCCAGATCAGTTGTGGCTGGAGGTATGATTTCTCTTCCGGAAGTGTTGCGATTCGTGAATTTGCAGGAGATTGGTGATGTTGGATATGTCGGAGCTGTCGTTATGGGCTTGGTTTCAAAATTCATACTGGTGACCGGGGAGCTATTGGTGGACCCACAACTTGCAACTATTACTTCATGGATGTCCTACCATCGTAATCCTGCGGCGGTGATAATGGAGGAGACTTTGAATGGCTTAGATGCCTGGAGAGAAGGTCGTTCTGACTTTCTGAGGGGTAGCCATATGATGTTATTTATGTGGTTGTCTGAAAATTTTCGCCTGGTGACTCCTCCGGAATACCCTTTGTCAGATGTACCCAATTTCTTTTCGCGCCATTTCATCAGTATTGGCCCGGATATTGAGATCTTAGAGAACTGGTTCGTGGAGCATGGGGCTCTAAATTTGTACTGGTCAGTACCTTGGTAGGGACAGCTGCTGCCTATTCTGTAATTGGGAGAACACCCGTATATCCAGTTGGTTGGAGGCTTCTGCCCCAATTTGGCTGGGAACAGATCGTGCCAACTCGGACACTAGACTTCTTTTCAATAAAAGATTTGACAGAGCGTTTGTGCATATTTCTTGGCTCTTTATGGGAGAGTCGACGTCTGTCATCCCGTCCCTCTCAGTCTGTTGGGAGAGTTTGGCACATCCCTAGGGATTATATGAAGTGGTTGTGGAGGAGAGTAGTTAGCAAGATGTTGGTAGTGGAGACTGGATAAAGGTGTCTTGTTTTATCTAATACCATGGAGGGAGGTGTGGTTGTTTTTTCGAGGCTGGTTCAAGCTTATCGGTCCTTAGAGCGTCTACAACACTCCATTCAGGCAGGGGAAACTTAGGGACCTGGGGATGTAGTTGATGATGATGATGGAGCGGGCTCCTCTGGTAGCAGTGGGTAGGGATATTGGGAGGAGTTTATTTTGTACTGGGAAATAAATTTGGGAAAGGAGTCATCCATTCCTTTATGTAATTGCAGTGTAATTTCTTATTCGTGAAATAAATATGTTTTTTATCATCCAGCTGTGCCTTTTGATGAATTTTGAATTTTGAATTCTTTATACCGATCGCTAAGGCATACATAATCCTTTTGTTCAAATATATGTTAAAGTGAACTGTCATTCTCGGAGATAAGAAAAGAATAATTTTTGTGAAAAAGAAGGGGTCGTGCTCATGTAAGATGTATGAGCTGTCTACGTACCTCTCGGCGTTTTTGAAAATTTTCAATTTTTCTGGGAATGATTTATGTTTTTTTTACAGAGGATCAGGACCATGTAGTTCTGGGTAGAGGAAAATGAAAAGTTTTTTTTTAGAATAGAAGGGAGATGAGAAGAGTCGTAGCGCGCCGAGATTTCGCACTAGGGGTAAAATTTCTTAAGACGGTCCAGGTTGACTGGATGAGCCATCTCTTTTTCTTCTAAGTCGGTGAGCATGGCGTCACCGCCGGACAAGATCTTCTTGACAATATATGGGCTGCTCCAATTGGGCTTGAATTTCCTTCTGGGGTCCCAGATGGGCTCTAATATTTCTTTGAGGGCTAATTCCGCTTCTTGGACACCACGGTCCTTGACTCTCTTATTGAATGAACATGCTATTCGGCGATGGTACCCTTGAATGTAATACAGTGCCTTCAGTCTCCTTTCATCCAAGAGTGATAACTCGTCGAGAAGGCTTTTATGTCACTCCTCCTCATTGACCTTGCTTTCAAGCATGACACGTAACAAGGGTATTTCTAGCTCCATGGGTAGGACTGCTTCTATGCCATAGACTAGATAGTAAGGGGTAGCCCCAGTAGAGGTTTGTATTGAGGTTCGGTAGCCCCATAGGGCATATGGGATTTGATCGGCCCAATCTCGACAACTTTCGGTCATCTTGCTGATGATGGCTTTGAGGTTCTTGTTAGCGGCTTCGACTGCACCATGGGTTTGATGTCGGTAGGGAGAAGATTTATGTCTCTAAATCTCTTACTGGTTGACCACCTCTATGACTTCTGCCTATAAATGCAACCCGTTATCTAACACTAGCTCGTGTGGGACCCCATATCGGCAGATGATGTTTTTCTTGATGAATTTGGCCACTTTCTTGGCGTTCAGGACTACGTATGACTCGGCTTCGACCCATTTGGTGAAGTAATCAATGGCAACCAGGATGAACTTATGCCCGTTTGAGGCCTTGGGTGTAACCTTCCCTATGATATCGATGCCTCAGGTGGAGAACGACCAAGGAGAAGTCATGTTGTATAATTCTCGCGAAAGCAAGTGTTGAAGGTTGGAGAACTGTTAGCATTTGAGGCATTTTCAGACATAGGCGGTGCAATCCTGGATTATGGTGGTCCAGTAGTAGCCTTGTTGTATGATCTTCTTGGAAAGTATGTGACTGTTCATGTGGGGTACGCATTCCCCGCTGTGTATTCTTTGCATCACCTCTTCATTGTCATCCCCTGCGATGCAGTGTAGATGGGATCCATCAAAGTTTATTTTGAACAGTACTTTGTGACAGATGATGTATTGGGCGGCCAGCCTTTAGAGGGTTTCCCGTTCTTTCTTATTGGAACCCTAGGGATACTTACCATGCTTGAGGAGGTGCCAGATATTATAATACCATCAGTTGGCTAGTTCGGGATCTTCTTTGGTGATGAGCTCAATGTGGTAGCAGTGGGTTGGTTTATCTTGCTTTTGGACCAGGAAGGGGGCCATTGTTATTCCTTTGGGCGTGTCGACCATGGAAGATAGGGTAGAAAGGGCATCGGCTAGGTTATTTTTTGCTCGAGGTAGGTACTGGAAGGTGATATCTTGGAATTGGGAGGCTAGTTTTTCTAGGTGGGCATGGAAGGGTTGGAGTTCCTCGTCCTTGACTTTCCATTTTCTGAGCACCTGACCAATGACGAGGGCAGGATCATCTAGGCATTGGATACCTTTTTTAGGAGCAACTTTGAGGCCTACCGTACACACCTCGTATTCAGTCATATTGTTGGTGCAGGGGAAATCCAATTTGATAGTGATGGGAGTGTGGGAGTCATCTGGGGTGATCAGAAATATACCAATTCCATATCCCTTTTTTTGGAAGCGCTGTTAAAGAACATTTGCCATCGGAGGTCGTCTTGAGCGGTGTAGAGGATATTTTGATCTGGGAATTCGTAAATCCAGTCATCAGCTTCTTCCATAGGGTAATCAGTGAGGTAGTGAGAGATGGATCTTCCTTTCATGGCTTTCTATGTGACGTACATGATATCAAAATCGGCTAAGAGCATCGAACCATCGAGCCATTCGGTTGGATAAGGCGGGTTTCTCAAGCATGTACTTGATGGGGTTCATTCGGGATACAAGTTTAATGGGGAAGGGAGCATGTAGTGTCGCAACTTTTGGGTGACCCAAACAAGCGCGACGCATGCTTTTCCAAAGCGGTATAGTTGACTTCATACCTGGCCAATTTATGACTGGCGTAATAGATGGCTCTTTCTTTACGGGAAAGATAAAGGTATTGGGATAGGAAAGCCCCAGCTGCAGTGTCGGTTATGGTTAGGTATATGAGAAAGGGGAGACCAGGCTGTGGTGGCATGAGTATCGGAGGTAGAGTCAGGTATTGTTTGATTTGGTCGAAGGCTTCTTGGCAAGCCTCGTTCCAAATTTTGTTTAAATCCTTTCGGAGGAGTTTGAAAATCGATTCACAAATGGAGGTGAGTTGGCTGATGAACCGGCTTATGTATTACAATTTCCCAAGGAAACCTCGAACCTCTTTCTCCGTTCGGGGAAGTGTCATCTCAAGTATGGATTTTATCTTGGCAGGATCTGCTTCTATCCCTTTTTCACTGACCATGAATCCCAAGAGTTTTCCCTTTGTAATGCCGAAGACACATTTTTGTGGATACCATAACCTTCTCTAGTTTTGGATTTGATAATCATATCATCCACATAGACCTCGACTTCTTTATGAATCAGATCGTGCAGGATGGTTGTGGCAGCCCTCTGGTAAGCAGCCCCAACATTCTTGAGACCAAATGGCATAACAGTGTAGCAAAAGGTTCCCCATGGGGTGATGAACGCGATTTTTTCTTGATGATCTGGGTGCATTTTGATTTGGTTGTATTCGACAAAACCGTCGATGAATGACTTGAGAGCATGACTGGCCGTGTTGTCCACGATCATGTCGATATTGGGTAATGGGTAATCATCCTTTGGAGAGGCTTTCTTCAAGTCCAGGTAGTCTACACACATCCAAACATTCCCTCCTGATTTCAGCACAGGCACTATATTGGCTAGCCATATGGGATATACGATCACACGAATGAAACCCCCGTTCAGATGTTTGACCGCCTCTTCTTTGACTTTGAGCGACCATTCTGTACGGAGCTTTCTCAGCTTTTGTTTAACCGAATTGTAATCTGGAAGAGTGGGGATATCGTCCTGAGCAATTTTAGGATCAATGTTCGGCATATCATCATAGGACCATGCAAAGACATCTACGAATTCCTTTAATAATTCTTCGAGTTGTGCGCGCTCATGCTCGTCAAGGGTAGCCCCTATCCTAATCTCGTGCAGTTGGCTACTAGAACCGAGGTTAACAATAACAGTTTCTTCTTAATTAACTTGAACGCGGTTATGTTGTTTGTTATTAACCTTATTTAGATCAGTTAAGAATTGTTCATTTATAAAATCAACACCATCAAAATTTTGATTAGAATCTAAACAATTAATGTAAGGCACAACAAGATACTCAAAATCTTCATTTATTTTAATGATAGGAAAAACAACATTCAGAACCTCATCAAAGGAGGTCTCGATTACATTTAAGCAAGGATAGACAACAGAAGCAGAAATGGGGTAAACATTGGGGTTAGGTGGGATTTCAACAGGTAGAACCGGCGCAGCATGCCAGTTAAGGAGAGGTGTATCAACAGTTTTAATCATGTTGGATGGATTTAGTAATGTAGTGATTGAATAACCATGCAGAGTGTTAGCCACAGTGTTTGCAAGTTGAACGAGTCCTCGGAGTCACTTTCCTCAGTCTCTTCGGTATCTCAGATGAGGGGTTGTTCATGGTGTTGGGAACTTTCGGCCCATGGGTAGCTATCTTGGAAAAAGATCTTCATTTCGGGTTTTATCTTCTTGTCTGTATGGTCATACCATGGTTCCGAAAAGCCACAAAAGGGGAAATCCTCGCCCTCTTTGATGAATCATCCATTCAAGGAGTCACCTGGGATGGTTTGGATGTAGTCTAGTCTTCTCTTTGGTCGAGACTGGTGGATCATTCTGAGCTCTTGTTATAATGGTTGATACCCCAAACCACAAGGAGGGAAAGCTTTCTTTAGTTCAATAAGATCAAGTATCCCTTGTTGTCTTTGTCCTAGCCCCAGTCTAGGAATGAAGTGCATATTTTTGAATATCTGAATCACATTGACGTTTCCATGAGGGTCGTATTCTGGACAAAACCTTTCTTTGAAATTGTCTCCTGCCGAGAGTAGGAGTGGCTCAACTCAAAATCCTGATAGGAGCATATCATTTGACCCATGCTGTATCTCAAGGATTGGACTGCTAGTACTTACACCCTTGACATTATCGTTGTCGCCCAAAATGGTGATGACTCGTCCGTCGACGAAGAAATTCAATTTCTTATGGAGTGAGGAAGACACACCCTTGATACAGTGGATCCAAGGTCGTCCGAGTATCAAGTTGAAATAAGCTGGGATGTCAATAACTTGGAATTCAACGATAGGGTTTCTAGGGCCAGCCCCCATTACAAGTTTTATGGATCCCATCACCTCCCGACGGGTATTATCATAGGCACGTACAACAGCAAAAGTTGGAGCAAGGTCACTTTCTTTCAGTCCTAAGCATTTGAAGGTTCTTAATGGGCAGACATTCAAGGCGGATCCATCATCGACAAGAGAGAGTGGTACAATTTTCCCCATAACTTCGATGGAGATGTTGAGTGCTTGATTGTGGTTCGGTCCAATTTTGGGGATTTCTTCTTCGTAAAAGGATAGCATTCGGGTAGAGATCAGGGATCCGACTAGATTTATCGCTTCTTCTAGTGTAGTAGAAGGAGGAACTGTGGACCCAATGAGCAACTTGATCAAAGCATTTATGTGCAGCTGAGAAGACATGAAAAGCCCCCATAGAGTGATGTTATCTTGAGTTTTCTTCAGTTGATCGAGGATTTTGTTTTCCTCGAGGTTCATCTATGGCATAGGAAGATTGTCAACGCCCTTCCCCTTGCTATTTGCGGGTAGTGAGCTTAGGATCTGGTAATGCCTCCCTGATCTGTTCATGTGATTTATTGAACAAGGGAAGAACATGAACCCTATTTCTTCATCGATCTCGGGTTGTTATGCTACCTTGTTTATTTCTCCAAGGAGCTCCTCGAATGATATCATCCCACACATGTCGGCTACTGGGCCAGTTTTCTTGAAAACTTATTCTTCATTCGAATCTTCGAATTCTCTCCCCATCCGGTGGCAGCAACTATATCTTTCCATGTAAAGTCAATGCATTCCACAACTTCATTGGCTTCTGCATAGAGGTCTTCCCATTCTGTGGGGATATGTAAGGGTTAAGGGACCAGGCACCCTTGTAACTTCAGAGTATCAAGTAACTCGGTCATATTGCAAATATAATTGGTTTGCGTGAATGATTCTACCATGATCTGGACTACATCAGCCAGACTGACTTCATCGGTTGGTACCACCCATTTTTCTGACTCTTGAACCCATTTTCGTGCTTCCAAGAACAGCGTACTGGACCTTTGGTAATCAATGATCATCTGTGAGGGAAATTTCAACCTGAACTCTAGGAGTTGGTTTAACACTTCTGATAATTCCATACTTCCATTTTCAAGTTGTGTATGGGCAGCGATGCATGCTCTGGTAAGAAGTGACAGTGCCTGATCAGCGAGGCTAACAGGGTGTAGGAGGAAATATGGGCAAGTTTGGAGAGGTTTGGGAGAGTGTATAGGTGTGATTTGAGTTAAGGGATAAAATTTTGGGTTCATTTCTAGGAAAATATCATTGGTATGATTTGGGAGTGCGTTGTGAGTAGTGTTTGGCTTAGGATTGGCTAGTGGGGCAATGGTACCCCAGTCAATTAGACCTTGGATTATGTTTTAAAGGTGAAAGCATTGGTCGGTGGTATGACCAGCGGTTTGGTGAAGGGTGCAATTGGCATTTGCCTTGAAGTTTCTTGGAAGAGGATTTGGCAATGGACGGGGATCCAAGGGTTTGATGAGGTTTCGGCTTAACAGGGCTTAATGAACTTTGGAGAGGGGAGCATGGAGCTCGGTGTATTCTTTTTGGACATGGAAGGGGCGGCTTTCTGGTGCCCACGAAGTGGTTGGTTGTGAGAATGTGTTGATGGTTAAGACTTCAGCACTGGCAGGTTTGTCATATTTTCTGGGAGTGAACTGTCCGGACACTTTCTTTAGTTCAACCTCTGTTTTAGCAAGACCTTCCTCGATTTCTACTCCTGCTTCTCTGAGAGCTCGTAATTGGGGATAGTATTGTCCTCCCATGGTTGCTCAAACATGGGGTAAGAAATTCTTCTTCACTATGTTGACTTGTTCTTCCTCGGATGGCCGATTGGTTATAGTGGATGCCTTTTCCCTCCATAGGGCTATGAAGTTACTGACTGATTCCCCAGAGTTCTGTTTGAGAAGCTCTAAATCACGACGGGTGACCTCAAGCTCTTCGTTATATTTGTACTGCGACATAAATTCTCGGGCTACATCCTCCCAGCAACGGATTTTGGACTCCTCGAGAGATAAAAACCATCGGAGAGCACTATCCTTCAAAGTTTGCGGAAATAATTGGGCCATCACTTATTCAGAAGCCCCTAGGAGAGTCATAGCATGGTGCTAACAGTGAAGATGGACAATCAGGGGTCCACTTCCTTCGAATTTCTCAATATTCGGTATCTTGAACTTCTCGGGTAACCTTGCCTTAGGATAAGGAGACATGTGGGTGTAGTGCATGTAATTTTTAGAGATTCTGACTTGGTCGACCTTTTCAATCAGGATCTTGAGATCTTCTTTAACCTTGTTCAACTCTTCCTCTTTCGGATCAACGATCGCAGGCAAGTTAGGCCCAGGCTGGGAAAGGTTTGGCATCGGAAGCTGGGAAGGCGGCGGCCCATTAATAGGTGGGATATGGGGGCATGCTGATATTCTTCAAGAACCCAGATAGGCTCGGGTGGACCCATAGCGAGGGAATAGGGCCTCGGGCTCTTGAGGAACAGGAACCAGGTTTCGTTGCATCTCTCGGACCTCAGTCTGAAGGTTGTCAATCTTGGACACGAGATGAGCTAAAACTACCGTAAGATCTGGCTGTTCAACTGGTACTTGATCTGTGTTCTCCATGGAAAGTGGATGAATACCAGACTCGGAAGAGGTAGCAGGGGAACGAATGGAACTCCGGGGTGATTTGACTAAAGACCGAAGCCAATAATGAGCTAGGCCAAGGACGTACGATCGACCCGAGAAGGCGTAAAACGGGATTTATTTTTGAAAAGAAATAAGGAAAATGTTTTTAACATTTTTTTTAGATGGAAAGACAAAATCTTTTTGGATTTTTGGTAAAGAAAGGAGAAATGTTTTTGGATTTTTGATGAAAAGGGGAGAAATATTTTTTTGGATTTTTGATAAAGAAGGGAGAAATATTTTTTTGGATTTTTGATAAAGAATGGAGGAATATTTTGGAGACGGGTCTCAGCAAGATTATTATTATTGTTATTATTATTATTATTATGTTCTCAATTGTTTTAAATTATCTTAAATGCAAAATGAAATGCCGGACGAGACCCGAGCCTATAAAAGTTGGGTTTGTAACATATGCAAAGCTATAGCTGGACTTGTAATTAGGCTCACGGGTAGGTTCCCGTTTTAAAAATGCGCAAAAATTTGGGCGACAGGCCGATCCGGAATTTCGGCAGAGTTTCGGGTTGAAACCTGCAATCTACATGTGTGTACTAGGCTTGACACCTATATGCGGGTATGCAGCTTGGTTGGGTGAATCAGAAAGGGTTCCCCCCTTTGGCATGACTTCCACGATATACGTCTTGCTTTTGAGGGAAATCGGTACGTATGGACAAACCATTTGATATACCTGAGTGTACGTGAATTGCCTGACTATATACTTCGTGGGTACGGTACGTGTGAGAGCGAATTCGATATCCTCGGCATAGGTGAACGAGTTCCCTGCGATATACCTCCCATCATGACTTCGGTTAAGCGATACGATGCGGGGGAGCCATTCGATATACATCGAAGGTACTTGGCCAATGGAAGGTGAGAGTCATATCTCTTAGGCTAACTGCGCCCTGAAGGACCAGCGCCCATCCCAAAGTGACCCTCCAGTATTGGACAAAATTTGGTCAATCACAATGCTCTTTGGTGATATCGTGTGAATCATGCATGATTCTCTTATTAATATCTTATGAAAGTATCTTTCTTGATCATGCCCAACAGGGAGAAAAGTATGAGTACCAATGGTATACCAAGTATGGGTAATGGGTGCAATATAGGGATATATGTGATCCTAGGTGCAAGTGGTGTGAAGTGTACATGAAGCATTTTCTATAAGTGTCTGAATAGAAGCATAAGCATGAGGTACACATGAATAGTAGAAGGGGAACATGAAAAAAGAGGGAATATATAAACAAATATGACACCCTGTAAAGACAATTTGTCCATCATTATGTATATGATATGTCATACGCCGTTACAAGAATGATAGTTGAAAAGATCACATCGTCATCAACAAAATCCGAAGATCAAAAGAAAGGAAGAATTCAGAAATTCAGACAGCCGGACCGGTCCGCCTGATATTAAAACGAACCGATCCGCCTAGCCGGACCGATCCGCTGAGACCTGGACCGATCCGCCTTGCTCGTTTAAGACTAGTGAGCCCCGGACCGAATGCGAACCAAATCAGCCTCAAAATAAAAGAACCGGTCCGCCATCGGACCGATCCGCCTAAGGCCCGAACCGGTCCGCCCTGGATAACCACGAACAGATCGTGTGCAGATTTTTAGGGCAAATTAATTCTTATTTATACCACGATCGGGGAGTTAGTTTTCTTAAGACTTACACACGATTTTTTGAGTTCCATAACTCATAAGTCTTCATGGTATTTGAGTCCATTGATTCATACCCTTGATTCACACAAATTCTATACATTTGTGAGTCACTTTTGGTAACCCAAGAACACCATTGATGTTCAACCCTTTGTGAAGTGGACCGTTTCTTCCTCTTCATTTCATCCCTACTGGACAGGGATAGTTCCAGCCGCCAGCCCTACTGGAAAGGGTTTCTTCCAGCCGCGACTACAGAATCCGATACCCGAGGGTAATTCTTAGTCAACCTGTATTTCATTATAATCCGATTGTAAACCGTCTTTTACAAATTATAGTGATATACAAATGGTTTTGCCCCTGTGGGGGATTTTTCCTTAACTTTGTGTGTTGAATATCTTGTGCATGATTTCATTTTGTTTCAATCACACCTAGTTGCATGCTTAGGGTTAATTTGGGTTAAAAATGGCAGTTATTGTATTATTTCTTAATTGAACACAAGCGCCAACTCTTTCAAATTGGTATCAGAGCAGGTTACGCCATTCTATTGCGTATTCCTTACTTCTGCAAAAATTTTCTAAAGATATCAATTTTTTTGAAATAAATTGATTCTTGAAAAGAGCGTGTTCAAATGGAGAAATCATATTATAATATGCCTATTTTTTACGGGTTTAATTATGCCTACTGGAAAGCTTGTATGAAATCGATTTTAAAATCTATTGACGAGCGTGTTTGGTTGCTTTGCGAAAATGGTTGGACTCCTCCCACGGTCACTATTAATAACATCACCACTTTAAAACCCGTATCAGCCTGGACTGAAGATGGTTATAAATTGTCCAATTTTAATTCTAGTGGTCTGAGTGCTATTTCTGGAGCTGTCTCTCCTGATGAGTTTCGCTGAATTATGACATGCACCACGTCTAAAGAGGCTTGGGATGTTTTGCAACTTACCCATGAGGGTACGAACGCTGTTAAAGAGTCTAAATTACAAAATTTGGCCACCCAATTTGAGACTATCACCATGTCTGAGTCCGAATGCTTTGATGAATTTTTTGCACGCTTGTCAGACATTGTTAACACTAGTTTTAATTTGGGTGAGGTAATTGATAACACGCGTGTCGTTAAAAAGATTTTGAGATCTCTCCCAAAACGCTTTATTCCTAAAGTCACTGTTTTGAACTCTTTGGGAAATTTGAAATCACTTAAGTTGGAAGAACTTGTAGGAGATCTTCAAACCTATGAGATTGACATGTTTCCCAAAACCATTAAGGCTAAGGATAATGGGATTGCTTTAAAGACTCATTTTCACAAAAAGAAAGAAAAAGTTTTTGAATCCAAGTCTGAGTGTGATTTTTACTTAGATGACTTGGCCCTGTTTGCAAAAAAATTCAAAAGAATTCTCAAATTCAAGAAAAGTGGAAATTTCAACGATAAAAGGGATTTTGAGAAAAATACTTTTGAAAAGAAAAATGAGAAAGAATTCAAAGAAGATTTCAAAGAACCTCCTAAAAGGGACAGTGAGAAATGTTTTGAATGTGACGGTAAGGGTCATAGAGCGTTTGAGTGTGCCAATCGTCTGAATAGAGAGAAAGGGAAAGCTGTCCTAAATGCTACCCTTAGTGACGACAGTGAGGTCGAGTCGGTGAACTTGGGAGATGAGTCACCACATGAGCGTAACTTCACCGCGTTCATGGCTTGTCATGCGAGTACTCCTAGTGCATCTCACGACGATGAGGATGCTACTTCACAGGGACACCTCGACAGCGAGAGCGAAGAGAGTGAGGGGGAGGATGAGGAAAGTAAGAGCGAGAGTGATCTTCAACACGCCTACGCTGAGTTGTATTCTGAGTCATTTGAAACCAAGAAGCGTAATAATGCTTTAGCTCTTAGGATCACCGCCTTAGAGAGAGATTTAAGATTGTTTGGAGAAAGAGAGAGTTGTGATGAGAGTGGAAAAGAAAGAAAGAAAGATCTTGAGAAGATAAGATGTTTTGAGTGCGATGGGATAGGGCACAAGAAATTTGAGTGTCCCACTAGACTTAAGAGAGAGGACAAGAAAGTTGTTATGCCCACTTCTCTAAGTGATAGTGAGGGCAATAATGGTGATGATAGGTTGATCCAAAATGCCTTTAGAAAGTTGTTTATCGAGACCATGGAAACAAAAAGGTCTAATAGTATCCTAGGTCTTCGGATTGGTGAGTTGAAGGGAGAGAATGATGAGCTTAAAAGGGAAAAAGGTGACTTGACCAACATGGTGTCTAGTCTGACGACACGTGTGTCCCATCTTGAGGATGACCTCAAACAAGTACGGGAAGTTCAAGTCACATTAGAGAATTCTCCCGAGCCTATATCCACCATTGTGAGTGAGTCCCATGGGTGTCCGTCTAGGAATGTTCATCCCAAAATTGTTGATAAATTGCTTCCTAGACCGGTTTATGTTTGCTCCTACTGCAAGAAGCGAGGACATCTTAGGGAATTTTGTTCTAAGTTGGGTTTTGTGCCATATCATGCCACTTCACATATTCATGCACATGCACCCACTCATGATACTTTGCCTGCTCATTTTGATAGAGAGTTTGCACATATTCGCGAGCAAGTGAAGTTTTTGATCAAGACTACACATGATCTAGTGGAGTTGGTTCAAAAGATGCCACCATCTTTAGAAAACTCCACCGTTACTCCCGGTTGAGATCTAGTCTTGATTGCTAGCATAGGTTGTTTATCATGTCATTTTTTAAACCTATTGCTAGCATGTATCATTAGTTAGTTTTTTTCATTTAAAAAATAAAAAATAAAATAACAAAAAGATTTTCTTTTTAGAAAAATACAAAAAGATTTTTGTTTTGATAAAATTTTTGAAAAATTCAAAAAAGAGATTTGCCGTTTATGGATGAGCATTTAAGATAGCCAAGTCACATCTTCATTTCATATATATCCATGTGACTGTTTGGTAGAGATTTGAGACGCTACATCATTTCATCCATGTGCTTAACATTGATTGGAGTCCTTGAGATGTAATTAGTGATATTTCCTACATGCTTGACTCCTATATCCTTTATTGCACACATGCACGGCTATATTTGATTGTTGCGCTTGTCAATCTCATGTTGGCTTGAGTGTTTCCATCTCAATCCTGTCTATACAATGTATAAAATGCGATAAAACTTGACAAGATTGGATTGCATGTAACAACCGTTTTGGTGAGACTGTGTGATAATTTGCATAACAGGGAGGGGCTGCGAAAGTTGATTCTTATCCTTTGCGCAAAATCCACCGTTACAAAGGACCTAAAAAATGGAGGAATTTTAATATCCGAGGTCCTAAGAGGTTAAAAGAGCTCGAAATAATTTAAAGGCAATAAAAAGCAATTCATGCCAAATATGGGCCATTGTAGGTTTCACCATCAATTCTCCAAAGTTTGAGAATTTAGTATACCTCTCTTCAAAATATAAATCTGAGGGAATTTGGTTGGAGATTGAAAAACGGGTTTGCACTTCCTTGAAAGTCCTGAAAAAGCATGAAAATCATTTTGGACGTTATTGGTGTAGAAATCACTTTGAGCTTTGATTTGTAGATTTGATATAGTCAATGTCGTATATTTCCAATCTTTTACACCAAAGGAAGCATTTGAGTTCATTCGTTAGGAATATCCAATATTCATCGTGCACATATGTCATGTTTGTATGCTTTGATTTTCCTATCGAATTTTGATCACACCCATTCTTTTACGCTATCACCGACTTGGTTGTTTTATGTTCATTCATGGTGTGATTTTATGCCTTGTGTCACCCCGGTACTTGATTGCTTGATTTATTTCTCTCATTTGTCTATTTGGGGACATCATAAAAAGGGGGAGAATGAATTATCTGATTATGGGGGAGTTTTGAAATCCTAAGAATATCATCTTAAATGGATATATATGCTTATGTTTATCTCATTTCAAACTCGATACGTCACTTGGTATCTGCTTTGTCTCATGTGTGTAGGTACATCCTTGATAATCCCATGATGCACACCCTGATGAGAAAATCGGTGAGATTTCTGAAGATTCGAAGAACAAACGATGCAGCCTTAGTCATTTGTACCTCTTTCAGTTTTGGGTTCATGGAAGGGTAGATTTGTATAGGCATTGTTTCATACTTGATAATTCGGATTTTTTTATGTTTGTTCCGGCATAGACATAGGGGGAGATTTGTAAGGACAATTTGTCCATCATTATGTATATGATATGTCATACGCCGTTACAATAATGATAGTTGAAAAGATCACATCGTCATCAACAAAATCCGAAGATCAAAAGAAAGGAAGAATTCAGAAATTCAGACAGCCGGACCGGTCCGCCTGATATTAAAACGAACCGATCCGCCTAGCCGGACCGATCCGCTGAGACCCGGACCGATCCTCCTTGCTCGTTTAAGACCAGTGAGCCCCGGACCGAATGCGAACCGAATCAGCCTCAAAATAAAAGAACCGGTCCGCCATCGGACCGATCCGCCTAAGGCCCGGACCGGTCCGCCCTGGATAACCACGAACAGATCGTGTGCATATTTTTAGGGCAAATGAATTCTTATTTATACCACGATCGGGGAGTTAGTTTTCTTAAGACTTACACACGATTTTCTGAGTTCCATAACTCATAAGTCTTCATGGTATTTGAGTCCATTGATTCATACCCTTGATTCACACAAATTCTATACATTTATGAGTCACTTTTGGTAACCCAATAACACCATTGATGTTCAACCCTTTGTGAAGTGGACCGTTTTTTCCTCTTCATTGCATCCCTACTGGACAGGGATAGTTCCCGCCGCCAGCCCTACTGGAAAGGGTTTCTTCCAGCTGCGACTACAAAATCCGATACCCGAGGGTAATTCTTAGTCAACCTGTATTTCATTGTAATCCGATTGTAAACCGTCTTTTACAAATTATAGTGATATACAAATGGTTTTGCCCCTGTGGGGGATTTTTCCATAACTTTGTGTGTTGAATATCTTGTGCATGATTTCATTTTGTTTCAATCACACCTAGTTGCATGCTTAGGGTTAATTTGGGTTAAAAATGGCAGTTATTGTATTATTTCTTAATTGAACGCAAGCGCCAACTCTTTCACACCCATGTAAATAGAGTCTAGCCCTCAAAATAAATAGTCCCCAGCGGAGTCGCCACTATGGCTATCCCGTTCCTCGCGATGGGAGATGATCCTTGGTCCCTCGCGTCCCTCTCGGGAGCGCTTCAGTCGGCGTTGTTGATGAGGTGAAAAATGTAGATAGATGGAGTCGCGAGTCTATTTTACTCAAAAAAGACAAAAAAAAGGGAGTCGTCTCGAAGGACAGCATCCAAAGACAAACTGATACATACGAAATCAAAATGATTCAAAAAGGGTCCGGAGGCTAAGTTACGAAATGGAAAGGTGTTAAGCACCCATTCAGCCCTTATGGTCTCTCATGGGTTGTTGCTATTTTCCTTTATTTCCCCGTGATGTGTGTGCATGTGTATACGTAGCGGAGATAGGAATCATCGTCTTGTATCGTGGAAGAGATAAAGCGAGTTATCCATAAGAATGTTCCAAAAAAATAATATTAGAAAATAGAATTTATGCAATTATCCTAGCGTCGATCATTATAAGGGAATGATAACGCATGTGGAATAATACGCCACTAAGAACAAATATATGTATATGTAAATATATAGAATCTAAGAGAGTTAAGTTTAAAGAACGCGGAAAAAGTAGGGAAAAAGTAGGAAAAGGACTCGAGACTCGGGTTTTACCCCGAGACGCCTACGTAGACTATAGAGGAATCAAAGTCCACGTAGTTCGTATGCAAAATGAGGGGTGGGATTTAACCCATGAATCCAATCGGGAACTTCTCTTATTTGTGTGTATGTGTGTAAGAAAGTGTTTTAGTTGTGAGAAAAGTGTGAGAAGAGTGTGAGAATTCCCGTTTGGAATTTATAAGGAAATCCTCTTTTTTTCTTATTTTTTTGGGTTTTATTTATATGAAAATAAGAGATGTGAAATAATACTAAATAAAAAGTATATTAGGATTTGTGAGATAAGAGAATAAAAGTGCTATGTAATAAAACAAGTTAATGCGAATTTAAGGGAATTTAAAGAGAGAGTTGAGAAAGTTGGACCTTCTTGAAGATCTTGAGCTTGATCTTGGATGTTGGAGAGCAGCCCTTGCACTTGGGTGATGATGGAGGGTACTTAATTCACCAAGTTTGATGAATAAAGTGATAAAAGGTGAAGGTTGGAAAGGGATTTGGATGGGGAAATCACGCTGACTTCAAGAGGGGTTTTCTGAACTTGCTGAGAGTAATGGATCTTTGATTTTCCTCCTTTTGGAATGAGGTTAGGCCCTCCTTTTTATAGGTCCAGGGCATTGCCGATCGACATAGACCTGGTCCTTCCAATCGGAAGGTGTGTTTATGAACACTGCTGATTGGTATGGTTTGGAACCTGCCATTTCGTAGTGTCTTTCGGGTTCCTTTAGAAAATCGGTCGTAGAGCGCGAACAGTTGATCCGAATCATGCACGGGGTGAACCGCTGGAAAAGTATTTCAGATACCTTCAAAAGCACTAGGATACTTTTGGTCAAATGTGGCTCGAAAGCGTTCATCGGTCCTTTGGACGAGAAAACTTCGGACATAAACGAATTGTTCGTCCGCATGGTAAGTCAGAATCGCTCAAGGGGTGAACTGTTAGAAAGGTTAGGAGATGTACTTCGACATTCCAAATTGTTTGACCTGGTTTGGGGAGTTGACTTTGGTTAATCGAGACCTGGAAGCGTTCGGTGACCTTTCAGAGTAAAACGGATCGTTCGTCCATACCGTAAGTTAGAATTGTGCACGGGATGGACTGTTGGAAAGGGGATTTAGTGCCTTTCAAAGATTCATTCAATCTCGATCGAGCTGGTCAAATGGATCCTGGGAGCGTCCAATGACCTCCTGATCGAGTTTCGGGGGGAAACGGGTCGTTCATCCGCACCGTAAGTCAGACTTGTGCACGAGATGGACCGTTAGAAAGGGGATTCAGTGCCCTTAAAAGATTCATTCAATCTCGTTCGAGCTGAAGAGTTAGACTTTTGGTCAAATGGAGCCTGGGAGTGCCCGATAGCCTTTAGGTCAGTTCCTGGGGTATGACTTGGGTTTGCAATGGTGAAGGGAGGTGATAGGGACCTAAGGAGAGGTTAAAAGGGTATTAGAATGGGGTTTATACCGTAAGACAAATTGATAAGAGAAGGCAATTATTTGCACAAGTAAGAGTAAATAAATAAAAGGTATAAAAGTAAGTTTTCGAGGCTCCATGAACAAGGGAGTGCTTGCAAACTGAACCTGAAAACAGAAGGAACAAATTGAGAAGAGTATTCAAATGTTTTCACAGTATAAGAAAATACAACATAAGTTACAACCGTTTAGTACCTGAGGCACCATAAGCGTAGGAGAGCTCGAAATGTTCATGTCGCATCCGCGAATACAATGCTTTTAACGGTAAGTAAGGAGTAAAAGAAATAGGACAAATAAATTAAAGGCAACAAAAATTAAAAGATTTTCACTATGGGGATGCCTAGCATCTTATTACATAGATGATTTTGAAATAAACGGAAATATAAAATTATTCGTACATGCCATATATAACGTAAATCTTATAGAAAAACATTTAGAAATCATAAGAGCTGATAAGTTACGGTGTATATATTCCAGTTGGGACTACCATCCTTATCTGCTACCACCCATATATACGTAACCGAAAATATTTTTTGAGTTAAGATAGAATAAAAGACCAGATGTGTGGGAGGCATCTCATCTTCCTCAGGTTCCTCGTCCATCTAGAAGGAAAACAATTGGGCAAACACGCCAAGTAGATAATTTTATTTCTATTTAGCGTACGAGAGAAAATCTATTGTTAGAGAGTAACTGGATTTAATATTGTTATCATAAAAATGTGGAGACAAACGGAAATATCATAGAACTGTTAGGGGTATACTGGAGTCTAATGATATGTAAATGAATAATATGGTGGAGTGTAACCGGATAAGTTGTGTATCAAGTTACCAGGTTGAGGGTTCAAACTATAACAAGATAACCCATAAATTATCGATTATAGGGGCTTGAAATGCGTAGACATACCATTACAATATGGTCCAAAGTATATCATACACTTGAACAAGGAATCCCAAAATTATTGGAGAACAATAATAATAAGTATTGGCACACTTAGCTAGAGTGGCACTCATACATATGTAGAAAATATAAAAGTAGGCACTCAACATCAGAGTCCTACAGGCCAATTAGAAGAGTCGTGGTCTACCGGGGTCTAATCCCTAAATTATAAGGTATGCTACTAGGGGTTTCACTGATAATGGTCATAAATTATAGGGTAATATGCAATTATTAAAGTAGATTGCAAGGCTATACCACAAGTAAGGGTAAAAAGAGTTCAGTGGCTTTTACAGAAGTCGTAGGCTATAACGGTTTATCGAGTTTAAGGATAACTGAAATATCGAGAGAATTAATATACGGAATAAATAGGAACTACACAAATGAGTTCGTAATTGAAAAATGAGTACAAATTTATCATAGAGTGATATAACAATCGGTAATTTATAAAGACATAAGCTAAGTTTGTTTAATACTGAAATTAAAAGCACATACTTTGAATTTTTGAATTCCGAATTTGTGCATCTAATTCAGTGGGGTTGACTGGATAGTCTGAAATCATGGAGAGTAGAATTAGGTAATGATAATACAAATATATCACCCTACTGTGGCCCTTATCAACATAGGGCGCGACCCTACTGAACTCAGTGTGCTGCCCCTGTACTGGGCGCGGCACCTGCGGCACCTGCCTCATATAGGGTGAAACACTTTGTGCTTGCCTTATAGGCCGTATCCCTTTATACTACAGCAACTACGGACTTACATCACGTGATCAGGACACGTGACAACTCACATACCTCTTATAAATAGAGGACTACACCTCGAAATAAGGGGTCGATTCCACACACACACGGGGCAGGTCCTAAAGTGCCGATTCTCTCTACACAACTTCAGCATAGAGTTTGAGGACTGTTCATCCATATTGCAGCGACTTCTCCGGCACACAGGGATCATCAGTCATCATGTACTCTCATTTTATTCTCATACTTGTACGCGTCTTTAGGCTTGATTATATTGTACAAAACAATGAATATAATGAGAGTAGAGCACCACAGTGGACGTAGGCCCTATTTTAGAAGTTGAACCACTCTATATCTTGTGTTCATGTCTCCTGACTATCTTTACTTGTTCATTACATACCTTACTCTTGACTTGCTGGTACGAGAACGACAAGTGGACGATTTCTCGTATCATCAATCTGGCGCCGTTTGTGGGAACGAAGATATTTTAATCTTGTTTCTCTATAGTTCGAGTTCTTCAACACCTTATTTTATTCATGGGGATCCTTTGGATCATTGTCTCACGAGTATATTCAGGTCAATGAGCTCTATTTTATATTCACACCCTTAAACGGGTAATTGGTATATTCAGATATGTTCTGGTCTGTCTTTTATGACCCTGGATCTAACTTACATGCCCCTATGATATCATTTTATCTAAATAGTGCTGAAAAGCATGATGGGCTTTACCCCAAAAAGATGAATGGTTAGGGAAGAATTATGAAGAATTATGGCACGGGAGGGCTCCAGCTCAACCTTGGTGAATGTATTACAAAGGCCACGGCAGTGCACCTAGGTGCTAAACTGGCCGCGACACCTTTCAACAGTGCAGCAGTACAACGCTGCATCCCATTTCCTACTTAGTGTTTATGTGATTACTCACTTTTACTAGTTTTGTCCCAGATTATACATATACTTTGTATAGACTAACAAAAGAAGAAAATGGAAGGAGAGTCCAGCCAGAGCATAGAAATCAAAGATGTGATTGTGCAGTTGTACAATCACCTCAACCACCTCTACGACTGTCATGCCTCACTCCAAACCCATGTCAACTACCTTACGCAGAGGGTGTTAATGCTCGAGGCCACGACATCTCCTAATGGGGGTGTGGCACTTAAGATCATAGCTTCAGTAGCTTATCATTTCGCGGCAGTTCCAGAGGATCCAGCCACGGAAGCAGTCAGCAGGTGTCCAAAAAGGAGAGCTGAGAAGGCAGAAAATAAATCAGGGCCCTACACTCCGTTGGCCTTCCCAATTGAAGAGATCTTTGGGTTCATCAAATTAGAAAAGCTATTGAGGTGGCCGAAAAATCTGAGAGCTCCACCCCACAAGAGGAACAAAGCTACTTAGTGCAGATTCCATCAGGACCATGGCCATGATACTGAGCAATGTTATGCTCTCAAGGATGAAATTGAAAGGCTGATCGGGCAAGGGATGTTACGAAGGTTCCTCAAATATGTTTAAGGGATGCAGCCTTATCTCGTGTGTCGCATGCTTATATCTTATATTCCATCTGTCTCTACTTTACAGTGGCAAATCCTCCTATGCTGTTTTAAATTAAACTTTGTGTTATCCTTACAAAGTCATATATATGAATAGTTGTAAAATCAAGTTCACTTTTATAGTGTCATATTTTGATTCTCATTTCCATGAAATGTTATCTTATAAAGATCATTTTAGTCATCGTATCCCGATCTAAGACAACATGTTACATCGGGAATGATAATGTCTGAATGAGTCGCAATGCCCGAGAGGACGCCTGATCGTTCGAAAGTTTATGATAATGGGACGTAGCGAAGGCAAATATTGGAAGCAGTTATCCAAGTTGGACTGTAACATCACTCGCAAGGGCTCCTAATGCTCGCTCTTAGCTTTCGTAAGGCATCATTCATTACAAGGGCTTACGATGCCCGCTCTTGGCTTTCGGGATGTGCCATTAAGTCGAGAGACTTGCAATATCTAGGCAGGGATGGCTTTATATATGATAGCTGTGAGTGGCTTAATAATATAACCCAGCCTGGGGAGGCTTGATAATATCCTATGTGTTAGCTGTGGGTGGCTTAATAACATAACCCAGTCCGGGGAGGCTTGATAATATCCTATATGTTAGCTGTGGGTGGCTTAATAACATAACCCAGCCTGGGGAGGCTTGATAATATTCTATATGTTAGTTGTGGGTGGCTTAATAACATAACCCCGCCTGGGGAGGCTTGATAATATCTTATATGTTAGCTGTGGGTTGTTTAATAACATAACCCAGACTGGGGAGGCTTGATAATATCATATATGTTAGGTGTGGCTGGCTTAATAACATAACCCAGCCTGAGGAGGCTTGATAATATCCTATATGTTAGCCGTGGGTGGCTTAATAGCATAACCCAGCTTGGGGAGGCTTGATAATATCCTATATGTTAGCTGTGGGTGGCTTAATAACATAACCCAACCTGGGGAGTCTTGATAATATCCTATATGAAGATCAAGGACATACTTCATAAAAAGCAATAAAAGCGACCGTAAAGCAACCATGGGTCAAAAGTGAAGTAACCCCGTTAACACAACTGCAACCATTAAAAGCATCTTTCGAAAATCTTCAGACAGTTAAAGCGACTGAAGGGGATGAAAAGACAGCCTACTCTATATGTTCCATTTTTATTATGGGATGAAAATAAACAAAGCAACAAGATGGGTTTCAAACGTTTGAAGGTGCCGCGGCCTTATTCAAGAGGCAACACTTCCACGCTTTGGTGCAAGTGGAAAGGGCTGGTTCCAAAGGTTAACATACTGCGGCCATGACCCTTGCAAGGTGTCGCAGCCTCTAACAATTAATTGTAAAGATTCATGGGCATTATTATAGGCTTCCGGGGAAGTTCAATCTGAGCGGTCATTGAAGAAATATGTTATGATGCCGCGGACATATTTCTACAAGTTCATCAGTAAGGCAGTTGTATTTAAGCAATAAGAGGCATACAGAATATTCAATTGAGCATTGAAACTAGCAAAAAGAAGATGTAAAAGACACAAGAGAGTGAAGCCAATATGATTAATGTTTAAAAGGTGGTCGCAACCTTGATATTATCAGTTAAAGATTACATGCATATGGGCCGCAACCACTACAAAAGAAAAGTAACAGAAGGGACGCAGCCCTCTATCAATGATAAAAAATGGAACCAACTCAAGAAGCATCATCATCATGCTCATCAGCCTCCTCCCATTCCACGGCTGTTTCAGTATCTTCCTCCACGGCCATGACCTCTGCTTCCGCTCTCAGTCTATCTTTCTCTTTAGCCGTGGCTTTAAGCTCGAAAATGTAGTCTTGGTGTTCAGCATCACTCAGTTTCCAGTCCAGAACCTTCTCCTTGGCCTCAGGGTAGTTGTTTACAATCATGTGCCTTAGCTCCTGGTAGCCACGGAGATAAGCCCTATTATTGATGAGGAAGAAGTCCCTGGAGCCTTTGAATGACTCCACAGTGTGGTCAATGGCCAGCTGAAGGGCATCGCCATGATCTGCCTCCATCTTCTTTATAGCCGCAGCATGGTCTAGGGCTTCTTGACCAGACTTGGCCTACATATCTTCATACTTCTCCTGAAGAAGGGAGAGCTTGTTGCTTGAATATCCGTGACACATGCAACTTCATTAGTCTGGGCCTGGGAGGCTTTGAGGGACTCCGTGGCATATTTTAAGTTCTCTTCCTCTTCCTCCCTAGCCTTATTTGATGTTTCTAACTTCGTTTGGGCCTCCTGAAGAGCCGTGGCAGAAGACTGCTTCCCAGCCTCAAAAGATGCAGTCCGTGCAGCCTCCGAATTCACGGTATGCACACTCTTCTCGGCCTCCTTCAATTTGTACAGGGCCCCATACTTCCTTTTTTGGGCTACGATGACATCCGCAGCCTGAAATTGAAAAAGTTAGTTACAGTATATGGAACAAAAGAGAAAAATGAAGACAAAGCACTTACCCTCAAAAGACTATGGAGGCCGCAGTCCTCCAGATCATCGTGGTCTTCTCCACAAGCTTGTCAAGGTCCGCGGCATCAAGGGCCCTCTTCATTCTCCGCACAACCTTCGCAGTAGTGTCCCACGAGGACTCGAGGTCAAGTTTTCTCAATTGAGGCCGCGGACGACCATCGGGACCAGTAGTGCTGCGGCACTGAGGAGGTTCCAAGTTTGCATTAATTGCAACTATAGGTGGCGGAGGAGGAGAAGATGTGTTGAGGGGGGCATCATCTGACATCAAACCTGCTGTGGCCAGGTTTGCCCCTATGTCGTCATCAAATTCAGATGTTGGATGGGCGGCAACAACAGTTTTCTCAGCGATAGGAGTTGAGTTCATGGCTGGAGTGTCCAAATCATTTGACGGAGCTGCGATAGGAGCCTTATCTTTAGAACTTTTCCTCTTCCTGCTCCGCGCAGTATTGTTTATAATGACTGCATCGTCGTCCATCTCTGCTAGTTGGGCAGCCAACAGTTCTCGATCAACCTCCTCACCTAAAAAGGCAACAGCAAATATTGGGAATTGAATTGAGGGGAGCATAAGTGACCATGGATTAAAAATTATGACAGTCAGGGTATCACCTTCCACGTCCATAAGTTGAGGAATGGACTTGTTGGGAAAAAACCCTGCTTTGAATATAGTTGCTGATGTGACAAGTGTACTGAACTGTTTACGTTCAGCAGGAACTGTCGCGGCCTCAACAACTCTCTTCTCTTGCCGCTTGTTCAAATTCAAGTTATCAAGGACTGTAGAATAATAATCAAAAGGCTAGTGGAAGTTAATGTGAAAATATGAAGAAAGGACGCGGCTATAGTCTTAATACCTAATTTTCATGGAGACCCCCATTGCCGCGACATTCTATTTACCTTTCCCTCTCGCTCTCCTCGGGGTGAATCTCCCAGCCTTTGCCGGAGATGTAAAAATACCTCCCCTTCCAGTTCTTCACACTGGTCGGCCTCCCAGTGTAAAGGGTCTCGTCCCTACCGCGGACTGAGAAGTAAGTAGTACCCAGCGAACTTCACCGAGTTCTCCTTTGGGAGGTAGAAATGAAAGAACTCCGCGGGAGTGATGTCCTTTTTGAATAGATTCTCCCCAAGGACAACTGCAGCAAGAATGGCTCTCCAACCATTATGATCTAACTGGGCTGGGGCCTATTTCATTGTCTGAAAAAAGATGGGAATAAGAATAGGAAGCCGCAGTCCGTAAATAAAGGCATGAAGTGGGAAGCAAACTCCATCATTAGTCAGAGCCGTGCAAGGTCTTTGGTTCGCGGCAGGTGCCGAGAACATCAAATTTTCTGGAAATTTGAAGGCCTCAGCCACCTGATCAACCCGGTCTTGTGTCATGGCGCTGCGGATATCAAGTGCAGCTAAGGGTCTCTCAGCCCTCCCAGATATACCAACTGGGTTATCTCTAACTTCTGCGGCATCATCCCCTACACCCAAGGGAATATTACTTGAATTGGCTTCTTCTTCCATAGGCGCGGACTAAAAATCCTTACCAGACGCAGAGTCCGCGGAATCTGAGTCGAGTATCACGCAGTTGGGGTAATACCTTAGTTTACAAGGCCCTTTTGATTTTAGAGGGGTCACGGAAGTGAGTTCAGGAGGAGAGGTTCCAAAGTGCTTTACCCAAAAGCCTCTCAGAAACTCGTATGGGTTAAAGCTCATATGGCTGCAGCAGTACCTGAAAAGCAGAGTCCGCAGTTAGGCGCCGCAGCCAGTATGGTTTGGAAAATACTTTAAGAAGTCGTGGGAAGATTATGTATGAATATTAAATATTTCCTAAGGAATCCTCCTCTGACCCTGCTGGCCTCGGCAACAGACTCAAATGGATTTAGAGATCTATCACCACGGCCATTTCTAAAATTACTAAAGGTCAATTCAAGAAATTCTAATAGCAATTACAACTATTTAGCCCTAGAAAACCCCACCACCGCGGCGGATTAAGCAGATATGCATCAAAGTGCCGCAGGGGATAAATCTCAAAACTTAAAGAACCGCGGCCATCTCCCACGGTATGCCGCAGATAAGGACCAAAACAGCAAGGGAATAGATTACTGAAATTTTATCATGCCACGGCCTCTTTCTTAAACAGTTAAGTATCTAACGTCTAATCGATTTAAGATAGAATTCACAGAATACAAGGAGTTTGACTATGAATAGCAAGAACAACTATATGATATTCATGGCGTTTGGAAGATCAGGGGTTCAGTTCAGTATGTGAAGATTAATCCTAACAATTATTGATGTGCTCAGCGTTCATGTGTGTTCAATTCTAGGGATATAAGCAGATTTGTCAATTTCAACCCTAGTTTTCTATCAAGCAATGAAGAAACTCGTGTGTTCGTATGTTCAAAAAGGAGGTACGAGATACGAAAACAATTTACAAAGCTTGGTTGAAAAGTTACATGGAAATGAACAAGTCAGCGATGCTTAGCCTCACACCACCTTGGAACCACCACACACAGCCTCGAAGTGTCGCTGGGAAATGAACGAAGTTGGACACGCAGAGATTCGCTCTCGATTTGCTCTCAAAGTTTTGGAAACGCAATGAAGTCCACGACCCGAAATAATTTATATAATAGAGCGCGGAAGATGAATCGTCGCTTTGGAAGCACCGCGGCATCTAAGAAAACTAAACTAAGCCACAGAACCAATCAAATTATCTTGGCACTACGACTTGGGGGCTTATTGATAATACAAATATAGCACCCTGTCGTGGCCCTACTGAACTCTGTGTGCGGCCCCTGTACTGGTCACGACACTTAACCACTTGCCTTAATATACAGGCCGCGACCCTACCACGTACAGGGCGCGACACTTGCCTCATATAGGGTGCAGAACTTTGTGCTTGCCTTCTAGGCTGCATCACTTTCTACTACAGCAACTCCGGACTTACATCACGTGCTCAGGACACTTGACAACTCACATACCTCTTATAAATAAAGGACTACGCCTCGAAATAAGGGATCGATTCCACACACACCCGGGGCAGGTCCTAAAGTGCCGATTCTCTCTACACAACTTTAGCATAGAGTTTGAGGACTGTTCATCCATATTGCAGCGACTTCTCCGGCATACAGGTATCATCAGTAATCATGTACTCTCCTTTTATTCTCATACTTTTACGCCTCTTTAGGCATGATTATATTGTACAAAACAATGAATATAATGAGAGTAGAGCGCCACAATGGGCGTAGGCCTATTTTAGAGGCTTAACCACTCTATATCTTGTGTCCATGTCTCCTGACTAGCTTTACTTGTTCATTACATACCTTACTCTTGACTTGCTTGTACGAGAACGACAAGTGGATGATTTCTCGTATCATCAGGTAATATAGGCCTAAAAGAATGCTTATAAGATGTAGTAGGATACTAAATTGTAAGAAGTTTTGGTGTGAAAATAATTAAAAGGGTATAATATATAGTTTTAAAAAGTTTTTAGAATAAGTTTTTCTTTATTTCTATTTGGATTTGGATTTGGATTTAGTGACAAGAGACAAAATATCTTTATTTAAACTAAAGAATTTATGAAAAAGATTGTGTGGGGGTTGAAATACGTGGAAAGTTGGTTAGGAGGTTATGTCTAAACTTAAAACTTGAATTTAAACTTTAAAACTGGTTTTCTCAAGGAAAAGCTTTCTTGGGATCCAAACAGGGTGATGTAATATACAATTTTGTTCAGAATTAAAAAATAAAATTATTGGAAAAGTAATCAGATTTTTCTGATTGGTGACGCGCCCTCACGCGCTAAGTCAAATAATTCACGCACCTGGTTTGAAGTTCACTCGTGCGCATGTAACCTAGTCATCTTCAACCTTCGATCATTTGACTTCAGGGCTTTGAAATTTTGACCTTAAATTTTAGACATTATAGGAATCCATTTGGGGTGGTTCCTGAATGAAAATGGCATAACTTTTGAAGAAGAATCCAACCATATTAGTTTCACGGATTTTGGTGGGCTAAATTGAGCTATTGAGTTTCGATAAAAATGGCAAAAATTTGACTAAACATAAGTGACTGAAAGCTATTATTCTTATTTTGGCATCATAAGGGTTTTGTTCTATAATGACCTGACCTGAATTTATGGGTTACCCGTAGTCAACCCGGTCCGAACCGAGTCGTTGGGTGTGAGTTGCAATGAAACAACCTACATAATGTTGTTAGTCCAGTTTTATTTTAAATTAATGTTTCACTTGTTAGCATGCGATTCCAATTTCAAGATAAACTACGTGTGGGACCCATGGAGAGCACCCCGAGTCCAAGTAAACAGAGCTACTAACGCAAAATACATAAAGTATACTTACATGTACAACGCCCTCAAATATGAACCCGCACCCAACCTTCCGTAAACAAGCGAGGGTGTGAGCCTATGACCAGTGGGAAATATACAAGAAGTAAAGAAACGAAAGGCATAGAGGAATACTCACACGCTACAATCACATGCATGCGAAAATATTATATGTATCTACATGCATATAGATATACCTTTGAAAAAATACATATCCAAATGAATTAACCATTTTACTTCTAAAACTTTACTCATCTAGATTAATTTACCTTAATCTTGAAAAGACTTCCTTTTAGCATTTTTTAATTTTATTTACTACACCCGGTTCCACACTTAACACCACTACAATTGATTTATTCCAACCCATTCCTTTACCGGAATCATCTTTTTTTATTCATAAATTATACTTTAGTATTTTCATTGAAAAGTACCATTTCAACACACATATTCACCTTGTTAGAAAATACGTGTTTCTCATTTGGAAACCTTTATGGGTTTAACAACCTGAGTTACACAACCACCCATTTGTCCGCTTTACTTTACCCTTTTTACCTCAACTTATGGACATTTATAGATTTACGCATTTACTTGCCCATTTAACCCTTTACCGGAACATTTATTTCATTCATTCAAGTTAGGTTGTATTAACACGTTTTACCACACAACCCATTTTCTTGACATGTTCCTTATTCCTTTTTTATCTTTTCTTGGAATCTTCCTTTATCGCATACTTACACGGGCTCCACACCTATGCGCACCATATTCTCTGGCCAGTGGTTTAGGGCTTTTCACCAAAGGGCTCCGGGGACTTCTTGCTTTATCCCAGTATCATCCGAGTTCCTTTTATGTGTTTTAACATTTTATAAATGTTCACATTATTCCACTTCCTTACTTTACCCGGTCGAAGCCAAAACCTGGACTTAACAGTCTGTTTTTCCATTAACACTTGAAAAATTATTTCTTTTATTCTTTAAGTCCCTTACCAACACACACGTGACTTATACTAAAATCATTCACGCTTATATGACTTAAATTCATTTTCACACAATTTAGTGTAAAGACCTTCTTTAACATTTTTATTCCATAAAAATCTTCCACTTTAAGTAAATTACCAAATTACCCCTTCATTTGCCAAACTCGGCATTTAGTTGCTTAACAAGTGTTATTTCTCAAAATGGTTATTAAGTCTCGAACTTAACATTTAAAAAACTTTAGCCATATTTACACTTGTCAGTTTAACACCTTAAATGTATAAAATAACACCTTTACATATTAAGCACCCATTTTCACTCATTCTTTAAAGACCAAAAATTTCATTTGTCTTATTTCATGTTTCAATCCAACAAGACTCTCTTTAAACTTCTCCCCATATATATCTACAAAATACTACAAGTTTATATGCATGAGAAAGTGGACTTTAAAATTCTAAAATCAAATTAAACGGTTTAAACATACATTCCATTCTAGAAACTTGAAAATACTTATTTCATAGGTATTTTGACTAGACTAATGTCATTCCATATTTTATTCATAAAATATCCATTATTTCCTTTTGCTTGAAATACACTAAAATAACATTTTTCTTACATTTTTATTCCATAAAAATGTTTGTTATTTCTTTTTACTAGAATTATACCAAATTGACATTTTCTTACATTTTATTCCATAAAATGTTTATTATTTTCTTTTCACTTGAAATACACCGAAATGGCATTTATTACATTTTTATTTCATAAAAATGTTTATTATTTCTTTTTCACTAGAAACACACTAAAATAGCATTTTCTTACATTTTTATTTCATAAAATTTTTTATTATTTCTTTTTCCCTAGAAATACACCAAAACGACATTTCTTATATTTTTATTCCATAAAAATGTCTATTATTTTTTTTTTCCACTAGAAACACACTAAAATAGCATTTTCTTACATTTTTATTCCATAAAATGTTAATTATTTCTCTAACATCACAAGAACATATTTTATTGCACAAAATGTTGAATAATCATATTTTGAAATTTTCTATGTTTCAAGACCCATTTAATTCATCCTTTTGTAACTCATATTCATGATGGTTACTAATATTTAGTCTAATATATATAAATAAGATGTTGGACTTGTACTACACTTAAACTTATATCAGAGTTAGTTTCTCACACCTTAATGAGCTCTAACAATAGTGGAAATGGTGTAGAATGAGGAGGACCCCCACCTCGAACGGTGGCCTCAGGGGGGTTTCTAAAAGCCCTCTACAAGGTTTGCTCCATGAAAGCTTGAATGACCTTCTTCAAATCTTATCTCCAAATGCCCCATAAAATACCAAGAGCATCATCTTCATCTCTACTTCAAAATCACATTGGGTTTCTATGTTGAAGTGTAGTGTTGCACACCTCCAGAAAGCACAATCATAATAGTTAATAATGGTGCGATTTTGGTAACAGTTCATACAGAAGGTTTTTCTCCCATTAGATCTCCAAGTCTAGAGAGGGTGGGGGACTTAACATCAGATGGAATCTCCCTCACACTACATGATTTCCCCCGTTTATAATCTAAACAATTGAGATGGTTACCAAATAAGTAAACCATATCCTCACAAATTGATCCTAATCAAGCATTGGGTTTCCCCTGTCTCGGTAACTCATTTAATCTACGGTGGTTATATTGGCACGGCTCATGCCTCTATCTCTCTCTCCATCTGATATACAATCAACAAATTAAAATTTCCTTCACCACGAATTTTGTCCATATACTGACATTGGATATTTGAACCCACGAATAAAATCTCGACAGCAGGTAGCGGACTAACTTTTGTCAGTGGTCGTTCGAACGACAATAGTCATCGTTCGAATGACATAAGCTACTTGCTTGAACGACTTCGATGTCGTTTGAACGAACAGGTGGAGCTTTTCGGAGTTTCTCTTTTATTCCTCTATCTTCTCAAGCTTCTCATATTTTCCCCAAACGGTTTCTAATTTTGAGAAAAAGCCTACATAATTTTCATTACTTATAATCAATAGCTCCGTTTGTTATAGTCCATACAAGTGTAAGGTCTATATAAAATCCACATTCCAACTTTTCTTTGTTCAATACAATTTTTCATCCATAATCTCCTATAATTTATATTTGTTCCTCTTCGTATCAATCCCATACATAACTTAATAAGTTTATCGGGGCAGGGTATTACATGTTTTGTGTTGAAAATGAAGCAAAACAAGCCTAGTTTGAGGAATTTTGGTCGAGTAAAACTCGTGAATTTATTTTCTAAAAATTAGAGGCCCAAAAACTTCAAGCTTTTATTTGAGGTATCAAAATCTATTCTTGGTTCAATTAAACCTTACATCTAAGTTCCTGAGAACCTAAGCTCAACTTACCTCACCTTGAAATAGCTTCAAAGTCAATGAAGCGGAATCCACCATTAAATCTCAAGCTTTAATGGAGTTTTCTGATTTTTGAGCTATTTTAGAGCATACACACATTAATTAATACATGTAAATACATAATTCTATTCTATATACATGAAGAAACATAACCAAATTAAAGAAACAAACATTCATTCATAAAATAATATAAATGAAAAAACTCTCAAAATTTTACATTGGAAAATATCTCAGTTGGGATGCATTTTTACTCAAGTGAAGGAGAGTATTTATAGGGTTCGTGGAGAATATTTGATTGGTGGTTTTAGAGGTGAAGATTGGACTGAGTTTTCACAAGTTTCATCAAGGCTTATGTGGATGGAAAATGGGTACCCATGGTACTCCACATGGTACATGCCATGTTGGCAGTCCAACTGGTCCCATTTCAGTAGGGGAGTAAGTATAAATGAGTTTGGGTTTAGGTTTAGATCCTTGGATAGCTTTTGTATAAAATTAAGGGCTTTGAAGTTATTTTATAAAATTTTAGGGGCTTATGTGAAATTATTCAAACCAATATTCCTACAAAATATAAGTCATTTTGTCAAACTATGAGTGAAAGTTGGGTTTTAATTTGTATATAAAAGTGCAAGATAACTTAATTCTTTATTTAGGGGTATTTTGTTAATTTGGTAAAAACCTAGGATTTATTTAGAATTATTACCTTCTAGAAGGACTAAAAGTATATTTTGAGTAGGTTGTTACATTCTTTTCACCTAAAAAAAATCCATCCTCGAAATTATCGGAAAAAAGCACGGGTTATTGTTGTCTCATAATGTCTTTTATCTCCCGTGTTTCTTCTTCAGCTCCTTGGTGTCACCAAAGAACTTTGACTGGTGGGATGGTTTTACATCAAAGATCATTTTCTTATCGGTCGAGAATTTGAATAGGAATTTCCTCTAATTCGTGGTTGGATCCAATTATCATATCCTTCCAAGTAATGATGTGACTCGGGTCAGAGATATATTTTTGAAATTGCAAAACATGAAACACGTCATGGAGATTTGATAGTTTGGGAGGTAATTCTAGACGATATGCTATTGGTCCAATACGTTTGATGATTTTAAAGGGACCAACGTAGTGAGGTGCTAATTTTCATCTTTTTCCAAATCGAATGATCCCCTTTATTGGAGATACTCAAACGAACACTTAGTTATTCACTTGAAATTCTAAGGTTTTTCAGCGAGTATCGGCGTAACTCTTTTATCGACTCTGGGATGAATGTAATCTTTCTCAAATAAGGCGTATATTTTATATGGTTTCGATGATGATCTCGGGTTTAAGTGTGTGATTTTATCCTGATTCATTCCATCATAAGGGCGAACGGAAGGTTCAACTAAGAGGGATTCATAGGGAGTGATCTGAATGTTGGTCTGATAACTGTCATTATAGGAGAATTCGATCATGGCAAGATGATTATTCAATGAATCGGGAAAGTATAATGTGCAGGCTCATAACATATCTTCCAGAATTTGAACTACTCATTCAGATTGTCCGTTGGTTTGAAGATGAAAAGTTGTGCTTAGGTAGAGGTTAGTTCCTGAGGAGGTTTTTAAGGCTTGACAAAACATTCTAATAAATCTGGGGAATCGATCGGACACGATGGAAATAGGTACACCATGGAGGCTAACAATTTCCTTACTGTAAAGTTCACTTAGTCATTGAAAGGAATCAATGGATCTGGCTGGTAGAAAATGGGCGTATTTTATAAGACGAATGATGATAACCCATATCGTATTTTATCCTTGAGAAGTTTAGGGCAATCTTCTGACAAAGTCCATAGCTATATGATCCCATTTCAATTATGGGATAGGGAGTAATTGGAGTAAATCACCGGGGTGTTAATGTTCAGTCTTCACTTGTTGGCAAGTTAGACACTTTGCTACGAAGTGTACAATATCTTTCTTCATACCAGGCCACCAATAATGTTGCTTGAGGGTTTGATACATTTTAGTGCTTTCAGGGTGGGTCATAAATTTAGAATGGTTAGTTTCCTGCAGGATTTCTTCTCGTAATGAGGCTATGAGAGGAACTCATACTCAATTTTTGAATTTTAACCCACGCTCGGGGTCCAAAGTCCAATCTTTTTCGAGTAGGTTATTTCAAAGTTTTTTCTTCTTGGAATGAAAAAATTCATCCTGGTCTTGGAGGTCAATGATTTTTCTTATGCCGAATTAGGCGAGCAATAATTTTTCGTAGAACAACTTAGGTCTTGGAGGGGTTTCGTTGTAGATTGTAATCTCTAATGGTTTCTAAGAATACAAACATACTATAGAGGATTCCCTGGACTTTGCATCTTAAGGCATCATCGACTACATTACCTTTTTGGGATACTAGAGTAAGTTAAAGTTATAGTCCTCTAAGAATTACATCTATCGTCTTTACCGAAGGTTGATATCCTTTTGCGTGAAGATGTACTTAAGACTTTTATGATCAGAAAATACCTGAAATTCTTCTCCATACAGATTATATCTCCAAATTTTCAGGGCAAAGACCACTGTTGTTAATTCCAAGTTGTGTCCTGGATAGTTACGCTCTTGAATTTTCAATTGTCATGATCCGTAATCGATCACCTTCCCTTGTTGCATTAATACACAACTGAGTCCTTATAGAAAAACGTTGGTATAAACATCGTAGTGGCTATTACTGGAAAGAATGGTTAGGATGGGGGTGATGGTTAATTTTTACTTTAAGGTATAAAAGGCTTGTTTGTATTCGAAGGTCCATATAAATCGAACATCCTTTCTGGTCAACTTCATTAAAGATAGGGAAATTTAGGAAAATCCTTCCACAAAGCGTCGATAATATATGGTAAGTCCTAAAAAGCGACATAATTCTATGATGGTGGTAGGTTGAGGCCATTCAATTACTGCGGTGGTTTTGGTTGGGTCCACTAACTACTTCAGTGAGTATATGTCCAAACAACTTTACATCTTTCATGAGGAAATCTCATTTACTCTATTTTGCTTAAAGTTTTTGTTTACGAAGGGTCTCCAACACTATACATAGGTGCTCTTCGTATTTTGTCCTGATTTTGGAATAAATTAATATGTCATCTATAAAGACGATCAAAAACTAATCTAGGAAAGGGCGAAATATTCTATGCATTAGCTCCATAAAAGCGGGGGGGTCATTAGTTAATTCAAAAGACATAACTAAGAATTCAAAATGGCCATATCGTGTTCGAAAAGTAGTTTTGGGTATGTCTTCTTCCTTAACACAAAGTTGGTGATATCCATAACTTAAATCAATCTTTGAAAATATCTTTAACCCTTGCAAGTGGTCAAGTAAATCACCTATCTTGGGCAATGGATATTTATTCTTAATTATCACTTGATTCAATTTTCGATAATCGATATATAATCAAAAAGAACCATCTTTCTTTCACACGAATAAAATTGAAGCTCGCTAAGGTGATGTGGTGGAGTGTATAAATTATTTATTGAGTAGGTCGTCCAGTTGTGCTTCAAGTTATTGCAATTCTAAAGGAGCCATTCGATAAGGAGGTATTGAAATGGAGGAGGTATTTGACAACATATTGATTAAAAAAATCAATTTCTCGATGTAGGGGTATTCCGAGTAAATCTTCGGAAAACACATCTTTGTAAATGGTTAAGATGTTAGAAAGGGACGAGGTTTCTTTGTCACTTATCTGAAAAGGTAAAGGTTGGTGGGGATTTTGTCCTTGGAAATGAAATAAAGTTTCATGGGGTGGTTTGAATGTCACCGTCTTCGCATGATAGTCAATGTGAGCAAAGTTTGGAAATAAAATGTCCATTCCTATTATTAAATCGAACTCCGTTAAATCGAGGACTAATAAATCTATCGGTACTATCCTGATTCCAAAATGTAAAGTGTGACGTTTACCAATCCAATTAGTGATTGCCATCTTTCTTGTTGGCATTCCAATAGTAAAAGGGTGAACTAATGGCCTAGAGGATAATTATAGATGAGTCATACATAATTAACTAATGAAAAAATGTGTAGATACAGAATTAAATAATATATGTGCGGAAATATTATAAAATGGAAGATTACTTTAGATCACAACGTGGTAATTTGGATTTTTCGTTGGGAGAAAGGAGGAATTCCGACCTTGATTCCTATTAAGTGGTTCTTGCATTCTTTCACGAGAATTTTATTTCGGTGAACGGTTAAAGTTGTTGGTTGCATTCTTGACATGATATTTTATAAAGTTGGGGGAGGTAGAAGGATGAGTCATGTGTAGAATAGGTCATTAGGGTCTAAGATGTCCTACCTGGTTGCATTCATGGCAACGCATCAAAGCTCCACTGTGACTGTGCTGAATTCAACTGAATACTTGGCCATCCATGGGTTTATTATAGGGATGATCTCGTTGATTAGGTTGATTCCTAATAATATAGGGGTTTGGGGAAGAAGTAGAGATTTGTGTTTTGTTAGTAGAGGCGGGGTGATTTTCTATAAGGGAGGATATTTCAATCATTGTGTTAAACTCTCGGACTTATAGAGGAATGATGTAGGATTTGATGTTCTGTCGTAAGTGTCATCTAAAATGCTTGCACCTTTTGGGTTCGGTGTCGGCGTATTCATGATCATATCGGTATATTCGATGAACTTAGCCTTATACTGGGCTACATTCATTTGTTATTGTTGTAGGCTTAGGATATCTATGATCATTTGATCTCTTGCGGATTTAGAAAAGTACTTATTAACGAAGATTTTTTCAAACTGGTCCCAGGTTAGTTCATTCAAATTTTGGGAACGTAAAATAAACTGCCACCAGAAATCTACTTCTCCGTAGAATAGGTATGAAGCTAATATTACCCTCAGTTTCAGGCTAATGCCTACCCCATTAAGTACTTCAAGTGTTTGACGGATCCATCTTTCTTCTTTAACCGCACCGGGATTCCAAAATAATGATGGGGGGGTTTGTCTCAGGAATTCCTTAAGGCATTGATTCTCTGAGTTTTTTTTATAGATATTATTAATGAGGGGGTGGAGGCATATTTTGTTATTGTTGGGCTAGTATGGTTAATTATTGTAGACAACGTAAAATTCCTTCATTTGTGGCAGTTGGATTAGGCATTTGTCACTACACCAAAATGGTCAAATTATCACCTTTTAGTCGGCCACCCTTTTCATGGTCATTGATTGTGACAACAAACACGCGTTTTGTGTCACGGCCATTGACCGTGACAAGACCGTGACAAAGAATTGTCACGGTCAATGACCGTGACAAGTCCGTAACAAAGATGTTTGTCACGAACTAGTCACAGTCAATGACCGTGACAATTCTTTGAATAATTGTCACGGTTAAGAACCTTGACATGACCGTGATAATGTCTTCAGTAAAAAAAGCCCTAGTCTTTTTTTCCCACCGATTTTTGGTTTTCCCTCTCTCTCTCTCTCTCTAAGCAATTTCAGCTCTCTCTCTCTCTCTAAGGTATGTTTTTTTCCTCTCATTCTCTTTCATTTCTATATGTGTGTGTATGTGTGTATATATGTGTGTATATATATGTGTATATGTGTGTGTATGTGTGTGTATATATGTGTGTGGTGGGGGAGGGGGCCAGGGGGAGGTGGGGGTGGGGTGGGGTGGGTTGTGTGTGTACGTGTGTGTGTGTGTGCAGGTGTGTTGGGGGTGGGGTGAGGGGGGCAGGGGTGTGGTGGGGGGAGGGGGGCAGGGGGTGGGAGGGGGTGAGGGGGGTGGGGGAGGGGGCAGGGGGTGTGGTGGGGGTGGTGGGGGTGGGGGTGGGGGTGGTGGGGCAATCTAAACAATTGTATAGCTTTAATTGTAATTTTAATTGTATAGTTTTAGATGAAAGTAAATTAATAATTAGTGCCCATTTCATATGAAAGTAGGATTGGCGCTCATTGTAAATTAGTAAATTAATAATTGTATACTTTAATTGTTAGTTTAATTGATGAAATGAATTAATTGAGTAGATGAATTAGAAGGAGTATGGGATATATATTTGTTGTTGACATTGCTGTTGGATTATTTTGTTTAGTAAATGTTGGGATGGTTAGTTTTAAAAGTGGCCTGACCACTGGATTATTGTTCATATGGGAGTGGGATTTTTTAACTTTTTTTGAAAACTACTTTGTATATCGAACAATATATATATAGTATGTGCATGTGTGTGGCGGGGGGAGGGAGTGGGGTGGGGGTGGGGGGTGTGGTGGGTGTGTGTATGTGTATGTGTGTGGTGGGGAAATCTAAACAATTGTATAGCTTTAATTGTAATTTTAATTGTATAGTTTTAGATGAAAGTAAATTAATAATTAGTGCCCATTTCATATGAAAGTAGGATTGCCCCTTATTGTAAATTTGTAAATTAATAATTGTATACTTTAATTGTTAGTTTAATTGATAAAATGAATTAATTGAGTAGATGAATTAGAAGGAGTACGGGATACACATTTGTTGTTGGATTATTTTGTTTAGTAAATGTTGGGTTGGTTAGTTTTAAAAGTGGCCTGACCACTGGATTATTGTCCATATGGGGGTGGGATTTTTCAACTTTTTTTGAAAATTACTTTGTATATCGAACAATATATATATAGTATGTGCGTGTGTGTGTGGCGGGGGGAGGGGGCAGGGGGTGGGGTGGTGGGGGTGGGGGTGGGGTGGGTGGGTGTGTGTGTGTGGTGGGGAAATCTTAATAATTGTATAGCTTTAATTAATAAATTGTATAGCTTTAATTGTGATAGGGGTGTGTGTGTACGTGTGCGTGTGTGTGGTGGGGGGGCGGTGAATGGAAGTAAATTAATAATTAATGCTCTATTTTATTTGTAGTAATTGTACATATTTTCATGTCTTATTCTAATTTTTTTATCTATACTAATAACATTTTTTTACCGCAAATGTCTCCTTCAGATATTAAGGCGAGGATGATGATGTTGGTAATGATGATGTCGTCTGGGCTCGGTGGTAGCGGAGGCGACGAGGGCTCCTCGTCCCCTAGGCTCCCCAAATATGGCAAATTTGGGATTACCATCGAGAACAAGTCGGAGCTATTAGCGAGATCCCTCGAGATGCTAAAAACGGTCATCGGCCCGGGGTTTATGAGTTAGAAGGAGGTGTCATATGAGCTCAAGTTAGCTATTTGGGTGGCACTACATGTAATATATTTATATGAATATGAATATTTCAATTTCGATTTCAATTTCAATTTCATTTTATATTTATATTTATATTTATTCGCAACTAACATTGTATTTGTTGGACAGGAACAATTCAACTTGGATCCAAAGCTGCGGGATTCCATCTTGGAGCAGTTGAGGGAGAAACACAAGACGTGGAAGAAAAATATGCGGACACGGTACTTTGGGAAAATACGAGAGTGCATTATCCAATGGCATGAATCCGTCCCGCCGAAGGAGCCGATCTCATTGGCACAATGGAAAAAGTTCATTGACAATGAGATGGGGGAGCGACAATTGGCATGTAGCCAATAGGGGAGGGAAAATCGGGCAAAAATGACGAACGTGCACTACTCCGGTCGGACGTCTTACGCCGAGGTGGAGCATAGGATGAAGGTAAGATTTAATTTTTCTATAACTACAGAAATATATTATTCTGCATTATTTTACTTTTCGGGGCCGATACTAATTTTACTTTATTTTATTTCAGGGGGTAGGGAGTGGCCCTGGGGGTAAGGCACATAGGCTCGATACTTATGTGGCTCTTCGGACGAAGAAGGGGAAGGACAAGGAGGTGTCCCCGAGCATCGCGGCCACGATTGTAAGTAATTCGACAGTTTACTTTTTGTTAATTACGTTATAATTTTTTAGTTTACTTATTTTACTAATCATGTGCTTTTTTTCGTTTCAGGCAAAGCTTAAGGAAGTGCATGAGTCACAGTCTGATGCCGACAAGGCATCTTTGTCCACAGACGCACTCAACCAAGTGCTTGGCTCTGATCGCAAGGGGAGTACGAGGGGGGTGAGATCACGGGTGGCCAAATCTAGGATCATCGGATTGGAGACGAGCGACACCGGGTTGGCTCGAACGGTGGATTCACATGACGCGAAGCTGTCCCGTTTAGAAGCGACGGTCCAAGATATGTACTCATTCATGAAGCGTATGTTGGGCGGAGACCGTAAGGGGAAAGGGAAGGAGAAGGCGGTGGAGGAGGATGAGGCGCTGGATAACGAGGATGTGGACCTCGCTGCTTCATCACCGACACGTGCGTATTTCGATGATCCACTTCCCTATTTAGCACCCTTCAATAGACCGATGTTGACACTTGGTTGGCCGAGCGTGTTCATATTGGACGTATTTGATGGCCAACGGATAGGGCGGGGGTTGAGGGACCCGAATATCGTCCAGGGTGGAATAGTTCATGCACGTGAGCTTCAAGACATCGAGTCCAGGGTGCTCGTCACGCATATGATACCCGGGAAGGAGAACTCCCTATTGTGGTTGCGCGAACAATGCGGCACGATGTATATTAGTGGGTGTGTTAATTCGTATATCGTGTGGCCTACTCACCTCCTCACATTTACTCCAGACATGTAGTGACATTATTTTTAAGTTGGTACATTTGAATTATATTTGGATTATATCGTCATGTATATTATTTCTATTTTGAATATATATTTGCATTATCTTTAGTTTATTTGGATATATGATGTTGCTATAACAGGTATAAATATACTGCTAGGCAGTGGCAGTGGCCATACTGCCCAGCAGATTTTTTTAAAATTCTGCCCAGAATTGTCACGGTCATTGACCGTGACAAGTCCTTGACAAATAAGGTTGTCACGGACTTGTCACGGTCATTGACCGTGATAATATTTTTAAAAAGGGTCAAGGCTTTGTCACGATTATTAATCGTGACTAAACTTGTCACGATCATGGCATGTGACACGACCGTGACAATTCTAACGAACTTGTTACGGTCAATGACCGTGAGACGTCCGTGACAAAAAAAGTTATCTCGCCCCGAATTGTCATGGTCATTGACCTTGACAAGTTGAACTTGTCAAGGTCAATGACCGTGACAATTAGGCAGATTTGGTGTAGTGTGTGGAATGAATCGTTCCTCATAAGTTCCACTGGTATTTGCTCGAGTATTAACCACCATATACAAATAATGTATCAAGGGATACATTACAATTTGAGATATAGCGACATACTTGTTATCTTATATCACATTGGGTTAAATGGTATTACATAGGAAAAAAAGATACAAAGAATATTACCTAGCCGTTAAACATATTTCATGACAAACGAAACACTTAACTAATACAAAGGAACTATTAGTTTAAACTACTGCAGTCATTCGGGAATATGGGTTTCGTTAACTTGCACACGCACACCTGTATATTTTATTTATTTATAACCATATTCCAATGATAGTCTTTAAGACATTTGAGTAATCATTTGGTTAAACTCGGGATCTTGATCAGCTTCGGAGGGATCTGAATCATCTGGAGAAGTACTTGTATTTGTGGGGGTAAAGACAGTAGTGGCAGGAGAAAAATAACCTTAGTCAATTGGCGAGTCAGGGGGGTAATTGTAATTTCATTAGGTGGTACGACATCTCATGAGAGATGGATTTCTTGTTAAAGAGTGTCAGGGTCTTCAAAAAATATCTTGGCCTGTCAAGTTACTTGAGCCTCTCCCATAAGGTGATAATAAGCAGACTATGTTTGTGACAACCTGTATATGATTATGATAAACTATATTTAAATCATACTTATCCTATGTGATATGAATAATGTGTTATTAGTATATCTAATGTTAAGTGATTATGGTTAGTATAATTCTACTTTCATAAATCATGAATTGTCGAATTATTTACAAACACAAGATTTGGTTATTTTTGATAGAAATGTTCCTGTTTAGGACTAGTTTTGACCCTTGTAACATTACAATTGATTATCGACAGTTGAACAAGGTGACTATTCGAAATAAATATCCATTGCCTCGTATTGATGATTTGTTTGATCAATTACAGGGTGCTAAAGTGTTTTAAAAAATTGATTTGAGATCGGGTTATCATTAATTAAGGGTGAGAGATTGTGACATTCCTAAGACAGCTTTTCGTTCTCGCTATGGTCATTATGAATTTTTGGTAATGCCATTTGGGTTAACAAATGCTCCTGCGGTGTTTATGGATTTAATGAATCGAGTATTTCATCCTTTCATAGATTCGTTTGTGATTATCTTTATCGATGATTTTTTGATATACTCACCTAGCCAAGAGGAACATGAGAAGCATCTAAGAGTTGTATTGCAAGTTTTGCGAGATAGTCAATTATTTGCGAAGTTTAGGAAATGTGAGTTTTGGTTAAATCAGGTAGTGTTTCTGGGGCATGTTGTTTCGGGAGATGGAATTTATGTTGACCCTAAGAAGGTAGAGGCAACTGTGCAATGGGAAAGACCGAGGAATGTAACGGAGATAAGGAGTTTCCTAGGATTGGCTGGATATTATAGAAGATTTATAAAGGGACTTTCATCTATAGCCTTGTCGTTGACTAAATTGACCCGAAAGGAAGTGAAATTTGTGTGGAGTGCCGAATGTCAACACAGCTTTGAAAAGTTAAAAAACAAGCTAGTATCAGCTCCAGTTCACACTGTTCCATCAAGTGGAGAAGGTTTTGTGATTTATACTGACGCTTCACATCAGGGTCTGGGTTGTGTTTTCATGCAACATGGAAAGGTAATTTCTTATGCATCTAGACAGTTAAAGACGTATGAACGTAATTATCCTACACACGATTTAGAGCTTGCAACTATTGTTTTTGCCTTGAAATTATGGATACATCATTTATATGGAAAGACAATTGAAATTTTCACTCACCATCAAAGTTTGAAGTATTTATTTACACAGAGAGATTTGAATTTAAGACAAAGACGTTGGATGGATTTAATTAAAGATTGTGATTGTACCATTCACCATCATCCCGGGAGGGGTAATGTTGTTGCAGATGCTCTGAGTCAAAAGTCATTGGGGAAGTTGTCTTCTATTCAATGTGCACGGGTTGGAAATATTATAGAGTTAAGACTGATGGGAGTCGAGTTGAACTTATCTAAAACGGGGGCGTTATTTGCACACGTTACAGTGAGACCTTTACTGGCAGAACGCATACAAAATTTGCAAGTCAGTGATCCATTCCTTGAAAAGAAGAAATGGGAAATCCTGGATGGTAAAGAGAGTGACTTTGAAATTAAGAAGGATGAATCGTTGTGTTATAAAAATAGAATTTGTGTACCGAATGATCCATACTTAAAGAAGAATATATTGGAAGAGGCACATAGTTTTATTTACTCTATGCATCCGAGAGGTACCAAAATGTACAGAGATTTGAAAGAGTATTATTGGTGGAACAATATGAAACGTGAGATTGCAAAATTTGTAGCTAAATGTTTAGTATGTCAACAAGTGAAAGCGGAGCATCAGAAGCTGGCAGGATTATTGCAGTCATTGCCTATTCCGGAATGGAAGTGGGAGCATATAACGATGGATTTTGTTGTAGGATTGCCATGATCACCAAAGGGGCATGATTCTATTTGGGTGATTGCAGATCGATTGACAAAGTCAGCTCATTTTCTTCCAGTTAAGACGACCTACACGGTTGACAAATATGCACGTGTGTACGTTGATAAGATTATCCGTTTACATGGAGCACCAGTGTCAATAGTATCAGATAGAGATCCAACTTTCACTTTTAAGTTTTGGCCTTGTTTACATAATTCCCTGGGCACAAGTTTGAAGTTCAGTACTGCATTTCATCCATAAATCGATGGGCAATCAGAAAGAACAATTCAAATATTAGAAGACATGTTACGAGCCTGTGTATTTGACTTCAAAGGTAGTTGGGATGATCATTTGCCATTGATGGAATTTGCGTATAATAATAGTTATCAGTCCACCATTGGTATGGCTCTGTATGAAGCTTTATATGGGAGGATATGTAGAACGCCTTCGTGTTGGGATGAAGTAGGTGAAAGATAACTTTTGGGTCCTGAATTGATAGTTATGACAACTGAGAAGATCAAAATAATTCGGGAACGAATAAAGATAGCGCAAAGCAGGCAAAAATTTTATGCAGATAAGAGGAAGTATCCATTGGAATTTCAGAAGGGGGATTTTGTATTCCTACATATTTCACCGTGGAAACGCATTATGAGATTTGGAAAGAAGGGGAAACTAAGTCCAAGATACATTAGACCATATGAAGTGTTGGAAAGAATTGGGACCCTGGCATATAGATTGGCATTACCTCCAGAGTTATCTCATTTTCATGATGTGTTCCACGTATCGATGCTTCGTAAGTATTTGGCAGATCCATCTCATCAACTGAAAACCCAATCTATTGAGCTGAAAGAAGACTTGTCGTACATCGAGGAACCGGTGGAAATTCTTGATCGTAAGGAGCAAGTATTGAGGAATAAAGTTATTCCCTTAGTTAAAGTTATATGGATGAGCCATGGAATTAAATAAGAAACTTTGTAAATGGAAGATAGCATGAAGAAACAGTATCCCCATTTGTTTGGTAAGTGACATTCGTATTAAATTTCGGGGACGAAATTTTCTAAGGGGGGGAGGTTGTGACAACCCGTATATGATTATGATAAATTATATTTAAATCATACTTATCCTATGTGATATGAATAATGTGTATTTAGTATATCTAATGTTAAGTGATTATGGTTAGTATAATTCTACTTTCATAAATCATGAATTGTCGAATTATTTACAAACACAAAATTTGGTTATTTTCGATAGAAATGTTCCTGTTTAGGACTAGTTTTGACCCTGTAACATTACAATTGACTTGAGGTGAAAAATAAATAGTTGTATACATGTGAGTTAGGGTTGTAACACAATAAACGGTGCATAAAACGGATGTCCGAGTACGAAGTTAGGCCGAAATTACGAACAAGGGGCAAACTTATCAATTTCCTTAAGTGGTAAATTGTCTTTTATTAAACCAAATGTTTTAATTTGATTGGATGGATTGGGAGTCAGCCTTGGCCGACTTAAAACTCTCCCTTAACCTTATTTCTTCAGCAAATAAGTCCCTAGGTTCAGTTTTAGGTGTTATTAGCTTGAGGAAAGAGAGGTAGAAGTTAAGGAAGAAAGGGTTACAAGGAAAATCTAGGAAAACAATTCCAAGAAAATCCTTAAGGTGTTTCCAAGGTGATATTATGTGTTAATATTGTTTTAATCTTCTATTATACTTATTTCAAAGTATATAAATCATGAAGTATTGATCCAAATTCCATCCTCCTTCGTGATAATACGTATTGGTTCATATGTGAGATAAGTGGTGTTATAGGTCATATTGCTTTGTATTGAAACCCTTTGTATTCAAACTTGCATATCTATTTGTGTGCTTACTATAATTCAGAAATTCCAATTGGATATGAACATAGACTCATATATTCATATCATATCCGAAAATTAGAATTTAACTCCTTATGGTTAGGCTTTAGTGATGGTTGCAAGTTGGTATATAGTTACTATTTGTATATCTCATTTCGGTATGCCCTGAGTTTGGTCAAGATTTTGAGATAGCAAATGAAGTCCAAATATTATGAAACTTTAATTAAGTACTATTAAGTATGTCTACTGAAAGTTTGGTGAAAATAATGGAAATTTATGTTGTAGAAAAATTATGAAAATTCTTGGAAGTCGAAGGAACAATAGAGGAGTTTGTAGGGCCGATTTCTTATGTTGTAAAGAAATGGCCATAACTTGCCCTAGGAAGCTTAAAAAATTACACCGTCACTTGTAACGGAAAGTATATTCAGATATGTTTTCAGATTGATAATCTTGGACACCTTTATGTGTACTATTTATGAATATGGGATGGTTAAGTATGGAGGACAATAATTTAAGGCCATATTAGATACTCCGTGAAAGAATATTTTTATCTGCTCTTTCCAAAGAGTATTTTGAGTACATGTTTCATGTGTATATACATTGAGAATTATGCTTTAATAATTACTTGGTTTTAGTTGTAAATTTCTTATGAGGTATGTTCTACGATTGAATGTTCATAACTCTATCAACATATATACCATTGTTTCGACTTCCTTATGTTTCTTGGGATTCTACTTAAGTGGAATCATATTGTGGTTGTGTAGTGAGTGAAAGTACATAATTATATTAAGATAATACTTATGATAGAGATTCAGTACTGATTTAGTTGGATTAATAGGTGTAAGGTAAAATCAACCAAGTTCAGCTCCACCAGAGGGAAACGTGAATACATAGTTGACAACCCGATGTGAGTGTACTTACTGAGTTGATTTTGGATATGATGTATATGTATTATATGTTGAGATGATGTGGCTTATTTAAAAGTCAAGAGATGTTGAGATGTTATGGCTTATTTAAAAGCCAAGAGATATTGAGATGTTATGGCTTTATAAAAGTCAGGATATGTTGAGTTGCTATGCAATTCAGGAGATGTTAGGTTTTTAAAACCTATGGATATGATTATTGCCTACGGGCAGGAGATGTGGGGTTTATTAACTCCGGATGTGTATATGGCCTAATTTGGCACAGAGATGTATATATTAATATGTTGAGATGTTAATATAGTACTTTTACTATATAGAGATGTAGTACATTCACTGAGTTTTTAAACTCATGGTTTTATATGTTTACATTTTCAGGTTTTTCAGCTGCCACTGCCAGGTCTAGGAGGTTGAGTACATAGAAGTAGGGTCTTATTAGTTTGTTTTATACACTGCACTAGTTGTAATTAAGTTAAATGATATGTGAGTTCTGTTGAAATTATATCTCCTTAAAACGATTGTATTTTTTTTATATTCCGCATTTTAACCTTGAAGTTGTTTCAATATGTATTACCTAAATAATAAAAAAATTATAATTGTGGTTTGTAAACTATTTAGTTAATTATATCCTAATGGGGTTAGGGGGTGACAATGTTTGATCTCAAGAGTAACAATCGCCCAATCACGATCAATGCTTCGTAGGTGTTGACAAAGCTTCATGTAGCCGACCTCTTTAATTGCTAATTCAAACCTTTTGTGAGGCGACTCACGAATATCAAGATAGATATCATCCCAAATATTCATTATTGCAAAACAGTATGAGTAACAGAATGTGATGAAGGAAATATTCATAGTAATAATCTTATAAGTCGTAGGCGAAAGATTCTTGTATTTAGTCCCGTATAGGAATAAAACTCGGTGATGCTCTGATACCATGTTCTCGCATCCGCGAATTCTAAGTTTTTAATGGTAAGTAAGGAGTAAAAAAAATTAAAGGCAACAAAAATTAAAATATTTTTATCATGGGGATGCCTAGAATCTTATTACATAGCTTAGTCTGAAATAAACGGAAATACATAATTATTCGTACATGTCATATAAAAGGTAAATATTGTAGAAAAATATTTGGGAATCATAAGAGCTGATTAGTTGCGATGAAGATATTCCAGCAGGGACTACCATCTTTGTTTACTACCACCCATATGTATGTAATCGAAAAGATTTTTCGAGGTAAGATTGAATAAAAGTCCAAATATGGGGGAGGTATCTCATCTTCCTCAGGTTCATTGCCCATCTGGAAGGAAAATAATTAAGCAGAATTGCCAAGTAGATAATTTTATTTCTATACAAGGTACAGGAGGTAATGTATTGTTAGAGAGTAACTGAATTTAATATGGATATCATAAAAATCTGGAAACAAACTGAAATATCATAGAACTGTCAGGGGTATACTGAAGTGTAATGATATGTAAATGAATAATATGGTATAATATAATCGGATAAGTTATGTATCAAGTTACTAAGATAATAGTTCTGACTATAACAGATAACCCATAAATTATCGGTTATAGGGCCTTCAAATGCTAAGACATGCCATTACAATATTATCCAAAGCATATCATAAATTTGGACAGGCAATCCTAAAATTATTGGGGAACAATAATAATAGGGCTAAACACACTTAGCTAGAATGGCACTCATACGTATTTAGCAAATAAAAAGTAGGCACTCAACATCGAAATCCTACTGGCCAATTAGAACAACCATGATATACCAGGGTTTAATCCTTGAATTATAAGGTATGATACTAGGGATTTCACTGATAATGGTCACAAATTACAGGGTAATATACAATTATTATAGTAAAAAGAGTTTAGTGAATTTTACTGAAGTCGTAGACTGTAACGGTTTATCGGGTTTTGGGATAAATGAAATATCGAGAGAATCAATATACAGAATAAATAGAAACTACACAAATGAGTTCATAATTGAAACATGAGTTCAAATTTATCACATAGTGATATAACAATCAGTAATTTTGAAAGACATAAACTCAATTTGTTTAATACTGAAATTAAAATCACCTACTTTGAATTTTTAAATTGCGAGTTTATACATCTAATTCATTGGTGTTGACTGGATAGTCTGAAATCATGGAGAGTATAAGTAGGTCATATAGGCCTAAAAGAATTCTTATATGAGGCAGTAAGATAGTAAATTGTAAAAAGTTTCAGTGTAAAAATAATTAGAAAGGTATATTTAGATTTGGATTTAGTGACAAGAAACAAAATAGCTTTATTTGAACTAAAGAATTTATAGAAAAAGTTTTGGGGGGCTTTGAAATACTTGGAAAATTTGTCAGGGGATAATTTGTAAACTTAAGACTTAAATTTAAACTTGGGATCCAAATAGGGTGATGTAATATACAATTTTGTTGATAATTAAAAAATAAATTTTTGAAAAAAAAAATCAGATTTTTCTCATTGGAGACGCGCCCTCACGCCCTAAGTCAAATAATTCATGCACCTGGTTTAACCTTTACTCACATGCGTGTAAGCCACTCATCTTCAAACTTATACCGTTTGGCTTTAGGGTTTTGAAATTTTGACCTTAAATTTGAGATGCTATAGGAATCCATTTTAGGTGGTTCCTGAATGAAAATTGCATAACTTTTCAAGTGGAATCCAACCATATTAGTTTCAAGGGTTTTAGTGGGCTAAATTGAGCTATTGAGTTTTTGTAAAAATAAAAAATAAATGAATGAAAATAAGTGACTAAAAGCTATGATTCTTATTCCTGCATCATAAGGGTTTTGTTCTATGTTGATAATGTAGTAAAACAAGCCTAGTTTGCGGGATTTTGGTCGAGTAAAACTCGTGATTTGTTTTATGAAAATTCCAGGCTCGAAAACTTTAAGCTTTTATTTGAGTATCAAAATCTGTTCTTGGTTCAATTAAACCTTGCACCTAGGTTCCTGAGAACCTAAGCTCAACTTACCTCACTTTGAAATAGGTTCAAAGTAAATGAAGTAGAATCCACCATTGAAGGTTAAGCTTTAATGGAGTTTTCTGATTTTTGAGCTATTTTAGTGCATACACGTGTTAACTAATACATATAAATGCATAATTCTATTCTATATACATGCCGAAACATAACCAAATTGAAGAAACAAACATTCATGCTAAAATAATAGAAATGCAAAAAGTCGCAAAATTTTACATTGGAAAAGCTCTTAGCTGGGATAAGTTTTTACTGAGATGAAGGAGGGTATTTATAGGATTCGTGGAGAGGATTTGATTGGTGGTTTTAAAGGTGAAGAAGGGGATGAGTTTGCACAAGTTTCATCAAGGCTTATATGGATAGCAAATGGGTATCCATGGTACTTCACATGGCACATGCCATGTTGGCAGTCCAGCTAGTTCCATGTCAGCAGGGGAGTTACATAAATAAGTTTGGGCTTAAGTTTAGGTCCTTAGATAGCTTTTGTATAGAATTAAGGTCTTTTAAGTTATTTTGTAAAAGTTTGGGGGCTTCTGTGAAATTATTCTAGCCTCGTGGATTTGGTTATGATATTCCTACAAAATATAAGTCATTCGGTTTAACTTTGAGTGAAAGTTGGGTTTTAATTGGTATATAGAAGTGTAAGTTAAATTAATTCTTCCTTTAGTGGTATTTTGGTAATTTGGTAAAAACTAGGGTTTATTTGGAATTATTACCTTCTAAACGGACTAAATGTATATTTAGAGTATATTGTTACAGTTCACCTAAAAATAAGGAAACGGGATAAGCAAAGTGAGAAAATATTTACAAACTATGAGAAAATAAAAAATCTTATAAGGTGCAAGAGATTAGTACCCGCGGGTCCACGATATAGGAGAGATCAAAATATTCACTTGAAAACAAGGAAACGGGAATGAGCAAAGTGAGCCAATATTTGCAAAGTATGAGCAAATAAATTTTTAAAAGGTGCCACAGTTAAGTACCTAAGGCACCTTAAATATAGAAGTGCTCGTAGTGCTCACCTGAAAATAAGGAAACAGGATTGAGAAAACGAGCAAGTATTTTCACAGAATAACTAAATAAATATGAGGTATTCCAGTTTAATACATGAGGCTTCATAATCATGGGATCACTCGTAGTACTCACCTAAAAACAAACAGAATGAGCAACATCTCAACCATTTGCATGGTATAAGCAAAACAAGTACAAGGGCAAGATAGTATGAATACCTGAGTCTCCACCAGCATAGGAGCACTCAAATTTGGAAAACGTTTAACCTAGGTAATAAAGAAAAAGGTTAATCACATAAAGTAAACTTTACCCAGAATTAATAAAGGTGTAAGAAAAGAACACCAAGTACTTAAACTCCCTCAAAACATTAATGCTCGGGATGAGTGCATCCTTAATCTGAAATTAAAAATCAGAGACTGAGCAATAATGCACAAGTTTAAAGGGAATGAGAAAATAACTAATAATATGTACCCGAGTTTCCATAGGGGAAGAAGTGCTCGAGTCAATCATGGCAGTAGCCTGAGACTCAATAGGTTGCATGGCAGGAAGAGAGGGACCACTCGTGCTAACCTGACAACAAAAGATGGAAAATCTAAGTATGTCAAATTATAATTCAAGTAAATGAACATTGTAAATGAGCATTTTTGAATACCAAATATAATAAGCTGCTCTAAAAGAGTAATAGGTAATATGGTTCCACTCAATTCCACGCTAAAAATGGGCTGAGTTACAGAGCTTAGATATGAGGGACAAATATTCTACCACGAAATGGTAAGTTGGGGATAGTTGCCCCCATTGGCAAAAAAAATTAACCTAGATGGAAAAGGGATTCTTGTCAAAGAACCCTACAAAGATGAAGAAAAATAACTCACGAGTAATTTCATTTGCAAAACCATTAGTGAAAGGAAATGCTTGAAGGATGATGGATACCCTAGATAAACTAGTGGGAATACTGGTAGGGGCGGGCTAGATGAATTTCTTGCACTTTTAGAAGTAACAGGGCCACGAGCAAAATGAGAAGGTGTAATACACACCAACTCACCAAGACAAACAAGTGTATATGTTTAAAGAAATATGAACAATAAAAATATGATATATCTACTTATAAATACCTGAGATAAAGTTCTTGTCACATGACTGGTAATGCAAGAAGTTATTGAAGAAATTGCAGCGGTTGTGGGGAATTATAATTCAGAGCTTCAAAATAAATTGTGAAGTTAGATTGTGAGTAATCCCATTAATTCTCTCCTAGAAAGTTTACAAGTAATATATGAAAACATACCTCTCGGGCTAATCCCAATGAGGACACCACCATTGAGTTCCTCTCCCTTTGAAAAGGGTCACGAGGAGGATGAGTAGGTGAATGAGAAGATGAAGATATTGTGCTTACCCTTGGGTCCCCACACGTCCTCACATATAGAACCTGCTCAAAGAAGATAAAAATAATGTGTGTTGCAAAATCATCTAACATTGTAAACGAATATTGAACGATCGGAATGGGGAACTTGACCATAAGGCTACAACCAAGTCGTAGGGCTAGTTAAGTGAGGAAAAGAGATCATCGACTCGTCATGATCATTCATAAAATGCTCCAAGTCTAGTGGTTCATTGCTCGAAGCTAATGATAAGCATGAAGTATCAGTTGAGCGATCTCCATTGTTATTCTATAACTTAATGTCATTTGAAGATGAACTATGTTAATCATAGGAAGGTGTGATTCAATAGTCAATAAGTTCTTCTTTAAATGATAAAGGTGTTGATCAAGCACCCGCATATCCAATACTTTTATTTTTATAATGTAAGTGAGAAATAACAAAGGTATCTTCCACCGCTGGAGAAGTGGGTGGAATGGATGGTTAAGGGAAAGTTTCTTCAACAACTTCATATTCCTTCTCACTAACGGTCTGAAAGATTTCCTCACTACCAAAAGTATCAATGTCATAGCCTTGATCCGTGAGCACAACAACATCAGCAATCCTAGTTGCTCGAGTCTTTTTTCTAGTTACTCGATTCTTCTAGGAGACATGGATGAGGAAGACCCACTAATTGTACCTGGAATAAAGTTGGAAAAATCTGTGTCATGATGTTTTATTTTAGAGGTAGCTTTTGATTTCCCATTAGGCTTTCTTTGACAAGCTTTTACTCCATGATTCTTCGAGTAGATAGTCTCTTCCCAAATGGGTTTCACTAAGACTAGAGTAACCATAGTAAGAGGAGCCCTCGCAACCTGGTTGTAATGCAAAGCCTCCTTATGAGTACGCTTGGTCAAGTATTTATTAGAAAAAGGAATGACCTCAATAAACAACCCATGAGGCACATATTAGGTACATGACTTAATAAGTTGAATCTCGTGCTTCTAAAGAACGAACCACAAGCAACTGATGGTTGATAAGTAGTCACGAGAATATATAGAGAAGTTTCTAATGGAGGATGCTCTAAGAACAATGCCATCAGGAGCAAAATTTGAGTAAGACTCCCAATATGATTGCTCGATAGAAAGGTTGGTGGGTAAATCTAAAGAAAAAGTACCCTAGTCATACCCATACTATCTCATCATTCACTCAAAGTGATAATATTATACTCCCTGACCCACCTCAGTATAAAAAAATAAATATACATAGAAAAAAGAATGCTATAGAAAAAATGTGTGGGAAGCCACTCACTGACTCAATGATCTTGGAGGATTAAAAATTCCAAAGGTAAGATGAAATAAACTCCAAGAAAATATACCTCCCAATCCTCTCGAGTAAGGGTAGAGGAGAACTTGTCAATATTATCCAAAAATGGGCTAAGCGAGTGCTTAGGAGCTTTCCAGTGCCACCTAGAAATTCGAACAGTGCTGCCTGTAACGACTGAGGCTCTGGTGCCTAATTTAGGTACTACTCTAATAAAAATCCCATCAACAGAAAAGAATTGGCAAAGTTGAAAATGTCATAGCACCCATGTGATCTCCCCATATCAACATGTGCCAGATCTAGCCAAGTATACAAGGACACTAGGGTTAAAGCAGCGAGTGGAACACTTCTACAATGAGAAAGTCTCACGGCAAGACGAAACAACAACTTATAAGGGGAGTCATTGGGTCCTCCCTAAAGTAAAAACCTTCATAAAAAGGTAACAAAGAAAGCTGTCAAATGACTTTTGGAATTTATTTTTGGGCCATCTTATCTCCTTAGAACTTTAGTCTTAGTTATATCCTTAGACAAAGGATCGAAATATCTAAACTAATATCTTTGCCATTTGGCAAAAGAGTGCTTACTCGATCCAGTACGAGTAAGCCCAACGTGATTAATGCACGAGCCCAATGCTTTCTACAAATCCTCACACACTTCCCTTTCCCCATCATATTCATAACCATCAGTGAATACATGGTTCCCAAAAAATAGGCAAACCTATGAGTTCACATATATCCTCCAAAGTAATGGAGAACTCCCCACAGCTAGTGACAAAAATGTGAGTGTCTATGATCCAACAAGACACCAAGATGCTCAGGGCACTCGGGCTTTTAATAATGGTGCAACCTTTCAAATTCTTGAGGGTCCTCTCTAGACCAAGCCCCTCGATGATTACGAAATGATTTTCCTCATGTAGAACACAGTTAAACCAGAGTCCCCACTCCTCAGGGGCTCCATCGCAAACATTAAAATTAATGTTAGGAAATGGGAAATCACCCTTATCCACTCGGTTTTTCAAAATACTATCGAGCAAGATGACAGAAGAATCCTCAGATTCTTAGGACCCCAAAAGTGGTTGCTCGGTCACCATAGCAATGAACCCTGCCTCAAACCCCTCGAGGGTATTCATGAAATGGTCATCGTCACCGAAGAAAGGAGAATGACTATATGATGAAAAATCTATCTTGGAGCGTGCCTCTAGGTATTTCTTGTGGGACTCGAAAACAAACATGGAACCACTATCTCCTCCTTGAAGAACAACACCACAAGAGGTGAAATGGTGGAAGGGTAAGTAAGCATCAAGGTGGAAAGGGTATAAACCCCTGTAACCATGGAAGTGGCCACAATGATTTGAATGGGTATAGAACCCATAATCAACTATGTGGTGGTGGATGAGACAGAGAGGCAGCGATCGAAGAAGAAGAAGAAGCCATAAATATTGATTGATTAGTGAAGAAAATAGTAGAAGAATTTTTTTAAAGTAATGACGTGATAAGATCTCAGAAGTTTTCTCTCTCTAAAAGCTATTGAAAGTGATGGCAAAAGGTTTAAAAATAAATAATAGGGGTATTTATACTTTAGGAAAATAAAGAGGCATCGTCATCTCAAAAAGGTTGATGATTACCCAAATCGTGAATAGCCTATACCAATATGACATGTGGCCCCTTGAGGTACTAAGAAGCGTGTCTTGTACAAACAGGCATGTTAGAGCATTAAATGCGACACAAATCAAGTAATGACGACAAAAATAATTTCCGTGCACAACCCTCTTTATTAAAGTGACCGAGCGACTTCTGTATGAGGAGGTTAATGTAGAGGGATACATTAGCAACCCCACAAGTATTGAAGGGTTTTGTGAGAAGTTCCCAAACAAAGTGGGCACACGAACAAGCCCCAAGCCATAAAGAAAATAAAGAAAAATAAAAGGATAAGTGTTCGAGCGACCCTCAATGCTCCAAAAGTCACGCGAGCAGTACCAGCAAGGGCGTTGCACAAGTAACCCCAAGATAGCTCTAAATGTCACACAAGTAGTGCCCGTAAGGGGGATGCACGAAAAACCCCAAGATAGCTCCAAAAGTCACATTAATAGTACAATCAAGGGAACTACCTAAGAAATACCAAGACAACTCTAAAAGACACTTGAGTAATACCAATAAGGGAGCTATGCAAGCAACCTCAAAATTTACACGAGCAGTACCAATAAGGAGACAGTGCAAGAAACCTCAAGTTATATATTAGAATAAGAGTAAGTACACGAGTCTTTCATTCACTAACACTTAGTTTTGTTATCTTACACAGGTTTACTTAGCAATAAGCCTTATTCGAGTAAACGGGGCTCGAACAAATGGCTAGTTGGGACTTCTTGAGAGTTTTGGTTTGGAGGCTGAGAGGTAACTCTTATTGAGAAAGTTAAGGCTCAACCACTTTAATATCTTGAAAAAGAGATCACTCACACTCACTCATATTGCATAGTTCACCATTACAAAATAACGAGTAATCACTTGCCTGCTCGCTAGATAGTTTTAATAATGCAAATAGCAAGTGAGCCTCAAGGACACTTGTAAATTTTCAAACTTACTCATCAAGTAATTTTCAAAATACAAAAAATAGCACTTTTTGCATGGTGTCCGATAAGATCACCCTTGTCCACTATTACACTAGGTATCGCACCACAATAGACAAATCATGAGTGGCAGTATTAAGGATAAATGTTTTCATACATATTAGGTCAGAAAGGAATAATCTCAAGCGCCTCAAGTTCCACGTATGCCCTAAAAGATTAACTATAACTATAGCACTAGGTGATCATCTATAGACAATCAACTTTCTGGCATTGTTACTCTGCATAAATTCTCTCACCATGATATTCTCTCCCCTTTTTTACCCAGATATTGAGGTGATTACCTCTTTGCTATCAAAAAATTACTGAGGTTGTTCATTTATTTATTTTACTGTCAAAATTCGTATTCAATCATTAGTTATCCACTCTTGTAATAAGAAACGTCATTATTGTATCAAAAAGTTAGTTTTGGTATGTATTCTTGCTCTTGAAATTTTATTGTCTAAAAGACAGTTTCCATTGGAGTGGGTCATGCCTCAATATTTTATAGATTTTCATAGATCCTAGTACCACTACCCTCCTATAGTCATTTTACCCCGGACAGTACGTGTTGAAAGCACCAGTTGTATGCCGAGGGATTAACTATGGGTCCTCTCATATAGCTTGGGCTATGGTTCCATATGATTAGTGCGAAGGCATAGGGATTATCCCATGTTGATTATTTGAGATTATATTTGTGGGATAGCCTATAACTATATCTAGTACGTACGAGTGATCCCCGGAGGCGTAGGGATAGGCCTTCGTTATGTGCGGACTTAAGCGTAAACCACTTATTATGTATGTGGCTGGGACCATACTTATGTGGATGTTAGACATAGACACTATCTTTCCTTATATATTCATATACTTGGTTTGTATAGGCTGGCTTGATTATGTAACCTTTAATTATATTCGATTGGGAAGAATAATATTTAATCATGGGGTTCCCTTGGGTTTGGGATTAGACGCATGTGATAGTTATAGTTGTTTGGGTTGGGGTAACTTAAAATAACTAACATTAAGATAGGAAGATGCCTAGTTATATTGTAGCCCAAATTGAGTTATATTCTTACTCTTCGTAAACTTTATGTTAAATTTTTTGTTGAATTCTCTTTTCAGGACCTAGGCCATCAGTGCAGCCTCATCACTGATTATAATTTTCCTTTTCTTCAGTTGTTGTTGATATAGGATGTAGGTGTCGAGCCTGCGTGCTCACTCTTTTATTCCTATTTACTTTACTATCATGTCAGAGTTGTATTTATTTTTACTAGAGTCAATATTAGTATTACATTTGGTGTTTGATTTGTTATGAGACAGTTGTAGTTCTAATGATGGTTTAATTATTATTAGTTATTGGATTGGTATCAATGATTATATGGTTCACAAGTATTATGTTTCAGTTATTTACTTTATGGTGTCGAAGCCTTTTAAATTTCAAAATATATGGTATTCTCATCCTAGGTTTGAAGATATGGTATATTCTTCATGGGATGCAGATTGCACTCCTATGCCTATGGCGAACTTCTCTTTGAGATTAACAAGACTCAAAGTTGTATTGAAGACCTGGAATAAGGAATCATTCGAAGACATTTTTCAAAAAGTAAAAGATCTTGAAGATATGGTGATGCAAAAAAAATGGACTACGAATTGAACACTGGGGAAGAGGAAAGGCCTGCCCTTAATCACAATAAGGCTTTACTATTACAGGCCCTCTGAGAAGAAGAATTTTACTGGAAGCAAAAGTATTTTGTTAAATGGCTAGATGATAGTGACTCCAACTCTAAATTTTTCCACTCCAAAGTTAAAGCTAAGCACCAAAAGCTATCCATTCGTACAATTAAAGATTCAAATGATAATTGGTTGGAGGAAAGAGATGACATCAATTCTCATGTTATTTCCCATTTCTCGAACCTCCTTTTTGCTGATGATATCAAGAATAATGAAGAACTTCTCACTAATATACCTGCCCTTGTTTCTGCTGAGTCTAATGCTACTACTGAGGCTTTCCCCACTAAAAATGAAATCTACCAAATTGTCCTATCATTGAATGATGACTTTGCCCCACGTCCAAATGGATTTGGTGGAAAATTCTACTAGAGATGTTGGAATATCATTGAAGAGGACTTCATTAAAAGTATCAACAGCTTTTTTCCAAGTGGGGATCTCCCAAAAATTTGGACCAGCACCATTGTTGCCCCGATTCCCAAAGTGAAATAACCCAAGAAATGTGAAGAATTAGAATCAATTAGACTTCGCAACTTCAATTATAAGGGGATATCCAAGATTCTCTCCAACAGACTCAGCTTAATCCACTCTTAGTTGATTTCACACAGTCAAAGTGACTTATAGAGGCAATGTAATAGTTAAAATTGATATGGATAAGGCCTGTGATAGAGTTAATTGGTTATATATTATAAAAGTGATTCGCAGATTTAGCTTTAGTTAAATATGGATTGACTTTATATAGAGAATCATATCAAGTAATTGGTTATCTATAATTTTAAATGGTCAATTTCAAGTCTATTTCAACTCCTCTAGAGGCCTTCGACAAGGGGATCAAATTTCCCTTAGTCTTTTTATTCTCGCGACTGAATTTTTAAGTAGAGGATTAGAAAATCTTATGATCAATGGCTATGTTAATCCTTTCTATCGCCCGAGTATAGCACTTTGATCTCGCATGTTACATTTACATATAATGTTATTCTTTTCACTATAGGTGGTAAGAGAAGTCTTAAAAATCTAATGGAGTTTGTTCACAAGCATGCTACTAGATCTGGGCAAAAAATTAATTTCTAGAAAAATAGTTTCTCTATTAATTCTAAGTAGCCCCCGTGCAAAAGAAGTCTCATTATTGATGTAAATGGTTTGGTATTCAAAAATATTCCTCTCAAATACTTAAGTTGTCATCTTTTTAAGCGGATAAGTAAAATTTCCTACTTCTCTAATCTCATTGATTCCATTAGAATGAAAATTGTAGGGTGGCATTCAAATTTATTATCTAGTACGGGTAGAGCCATTCTTATGCAACATGTTTTATCCTCCATCCCATTCTATGTTTTAGATTCTTTAGAACCCCCTTTGTGACTAATAAAGATAATCCATACTACATTAAACAATTTTTTTTAGATTCTGTGAGGTTAATGGCTGGAAATATCACTGGCAGAACTGGTGATTTCTTTGCATGACAAAATGTGCTGGAGGGCTTGGATTTTCAGACAAGAATTTGATTGCTATTGTATCTAGCATGATAATATACTGGAAGTACTAAATCACCTTATACTTGACTCACTTGAGTCTACATTGTATAAGTGCTCATCTAGTTTGAAAATTGTGACAAAATTGAGTCCAGTCCTCTAGATTCCAAAGAACCTCAGATTCTTCTCATGATACCTCTCTTGATTGTTATTAAAGGTATATTCTTATCCCCACACACACACTAGTATTGCATACATATTATATCTTGCATCATTTACTTGTGTGTGAGTTAATACTCTATTAAAAAAGTTTTTAATAATTTTAGGACTTTTTAATTATTTTTTAAATAATTTTTAAGAAATTAAAAGTGGGTTTTAAAACATTTGGGGTCATTCTACAAATACTGTATATATCTTTTTTTGGCTGAATGTTGGATTGGGTAGGATCCGAATGCGCTTGAGACTTCAGAGTGTGTTTGTAATTATTTTCAAAACATGTGTTTTCTAGTTCATCTGAGCCTTACACATGTCATCGTCACAACGGCCTTATTTATGTTTGTTGATAGACTCATAACATGTACGCTATCTCAGCCCTTGGATCAATTCAATTAACGATCTGCATGCGTTATATCCCAATCCCTCTGAAACCCCTTTAGACTAATCAGCTTATGTTTAATGCACCGCTGATGTTAAACCGTTGGATGGAAGTCAAATGTACAAGACCAAATCTCAGCCATTGATTTGAGTTGTTATTCTCGAACCTTCCTTGCTCACTATATAAGGAGGCTTAGCCTCAACATTTGGAGACTTTTGCCAGTTCGTCTAACTGAGAGAAAAGAGAAGAGAGGGGGAGAGAGAAAAAAAGAGAAACCCAAGAGAGAAAGAAACCCTAACTCTTCCAAACAAACCCTAACCTTGTTTCAAACCCTAAATTCCCTTTCCAAAATCAGTTTACCCAAAATAAAACCTGAGTCTTTGAGAGTTATTTTGTAGATGGTTTGAAGGTAGTTCGTGGTTTGAACCCTCTGTGTTTCAGATCTTGTAGCCAACTTAGATGTTTTGGTTCGAACTCTATTTCTTTTTCATAGAAACAGTAGATCTTACTATTTTATGTCATATTTGACTTAGATCTGCATTATTTAGTTTCTCATCTTGAGAAATCGTATTTGTTGATTATTTTCTTTTATAAATATTTTTCACAACTCTAGAATCAACAAAAAAATTTATGTTTCTAGTTCTTATGAAACAAGACTTATAATTTAGTTGGAATCTCAATTGGTGGTTTACAATTTCAAAAACATTTTCAAAACCCTCTGAAATTGTTTAAGACCTTGGCAGTCTTCCTAGAAAGGTAACCTTGGATTCTGGGTTAATTTTAAAGATCAAGAAAGACTTTTATTTCTAAAGAAGAGACAAACTGAAAACCTTATCATTTAGATCTTTTATGTAATTTAATAGGACTTGTATATATAAATAAGTGTGCGTGTGTGCATGCATGTGTTAGTTCACTGTCACAAACACTTGTCACACTAAAAATAATAATTGTTAGATGTAAGATCTTGAAACTTTAAGAGTCGACGTAAAGATGGAACAAAGTGTTGAGAACTTAGCAAGCTGAGAAAGCCGCATCAACATCCGAACTGCAGAAAAGTTAGAATCAAACCAGTGGGTATATATTCTAAACTTGTATAGCTCTGTTTTGTTTGCATGTGTGTTAAATAGTTTGTAACGTGTATATTTTGTTTTAGTGGATTTTTGGTTTGTGACTTAGTAGTCACCGTGGATGTTTCCTCAGTTGGGTGAGGTTTTACCACTAAAAAAATTGTGTGTACTTAATCTTTATACATCTCCTCATCTCATTCTTGTGGTGTGCTGATTTTACTGTTTTAAAATATTTTAGTTTTGGTTTTCAAAACTTGTTACATAATCTTGAACATATCTCATAAATTTTTTATTCAACACATCTTGTGGTTAATCTGTTTGATTTAAAGAAAAGAGTTTTCCCAACAAACTGTTCGAAGTTACTTAGATAGTTTAATCTTGAATTAAACGACTTAAGTGACAGCTTTTCAATTGGTATCAGAGCTTGGGAATTTTTTCTTTGAAGATCTTGTGTTTCTAAAATTGTTTTCTCAAAATCAAACAATGAATGAGAAATTTGAAAGATTTGGTAACCTGACCAGACCCCCTCTCTTTGATGGAAACAACTTTCCTTACTAGAAAGTAAGGATGGTTGCTTTCATACAAGGAACCTTGGGAGATGATGTCTGGGAAATTATTGAAAATGGATATACTTATCCTATAAGACCAGCCACTGAAGGAAGCAATGAGAGGATTAAGAAAGTATTAAGTGAATTCACTCAAGAAGAGAAGAAAGCCTCTTTGAACAATAACAAATGCAAGAATGCCATTTTTATGGCCATAAATGAACATTAGTTCAAAAGGATCTCATCTTGTACCACTTCTAAGGAAGCTTGGGATACACTGGTTACTGCACATGAAGGTGACACTAGAGTTAAGGATGCTAAAGCACAGATGCTTATCCAGCAGTATAACTCTTTAATCATGTCAGACTCTGAATCATTTGATGACTTTTACATGAATTTAACTGACATTGTGACCAAATTACATTCTAATGGGATATCCTATGATAGAAATGAAATTGTCTCAAAAAATCTAAGGTCATTGCCATAGAAATTTGATAATAAAAGATATGTTATTGAGAAAATGAGTGATCAAAATCTCACTCCTGAATTACTCAGTAGTAAATTGAGAACTGTGGAAATGGAACTAGAATTCAAGAAACAATTAACCCAGTCCCATAGGAACCAGACTACTTCCAACCTAAGTTTTGCTTCTAAGCTGATAAAACGTGAGCTTAGTATTACCAATAATAATTCTGATGAGGAATGTGATATAGATAGTTTGGATAATCAGATTGCCTTGATGTCAAAGAAGTTTAAGAATATTGTGAAATTTAGAAATAAAATGGCAACCAGACAAGGCAAGCCAAATTATCCAACTCAGTCTAATTCTAAACCTCATGAGAAAGGTCAAGACAAACATCACAAGGACATTCATACGAGAACTAACAAATACATTAAGAATATTGAATGTTTTAGATGTGGGAAATTGGGTCATATAGAACAAGATTGTAGAGTTAACCTGAACACGAGCAATAAACATAGTAGGGCCAACATTCGCAAAGCATGGGATGATTCAAGTGACTCTGATAATGAGGAACCTGAGTCATCTAATTTTGTAATCCTTGCATGTCTTTCTTTGCTAAGATAAGCTATAATGATGATATGCCTGTGCCTAAGTATGAGGATGATGATAATAGCTCAAGTTATGTTGTTATGAATCATGTTGCTACTGGTTTAGATGCTTTAATTTCTGATAACATTGTTAGTTCTGCAGCGGGGTGTGTGAGTCAAAAGGAAAAAGATAATGACGATGTCAATGTGTGTGTGAGTTCAAGAATTGAATCCTTAGGGGTCACTTCACACACTTCACTTAGTGATTCAAACACTGAAGACCTCCCTGATGTTCACACACTTTATGCCAAAACTCTCAAGAAAAGCTCTAGACTAGAGAAGATAGTGAAAGACCTCACTAAAAAACTAGAAGACCTAAGTCTAAGGGTTAAACTTAATGCTGAAGAGTATACTACCCAATGTCTAACTCATAAAAATGAAGTCAATTTTTTTTATCAAAAATTGAAAATTTTGATTAAAACTAATGAAATTATGGAGAAAAAATATAAAGGGACATTATTAGAATTGGAACTGACGAAAGAAAAATCAGCAACTGTTTTCAAAAAATTTGCTAAGTTCGAAAATAATTCCAATTGTTTTGATGATTGTGTTGCTGATTCAAAAACCAATTCTGATGATCGAAATAGAATAGGATTTAGCCCAAATTCAAAGACACAAATTAAAAACTATGAATCAATCAAGTTTGTGTCAGGTGGTAAAAGACCTATGGAAACCTGTCTAGATTTTCAATCCCTAAATGATGAGTTTGATAAAAACAAATAACAAAAGTTGGATATTGGGGAATCAAGTCACTGTAAGTGTGATAGTCTACCTAAGGCTAAATATATCTGCCCTCCGATTAGGAAGATTGATTCTGTGTTTCAAACTGTACTCCCTAGGAATAAGGTTCAACATCAAAATCCCATGAAACTCATTTTTAGAGACTTTCCTAAGGAGACACACTCTTCAAGAAATTTGTATTGCTCTTACTGTGACATATACGGACATTCTTTCGAAGGATGCTACTCTAGACGCTTGATTAATCCTGTCTGTAATAATCCTTTATACCAAAACTTTAACTACTCTAGGAGAAGACTGTAACATGCCGACTAATTAAATACCGGGTAGCTACTCCTTTATTAAATTAATAAAAAATGCCAAGTTGGTTCAGTTAATAGCATCACTGTCGAAAACATTTTTAATGATTACTAACCACCTAGTATTTAAAAAGTAAGATGTCAAATTTTAAAATAAGTCTGATTAACATGCATTGAAAGAACAATGAAAGAGTAACATAACCATACACCATAGAGTCTCAATAAGGTAACCAACAAATAATAGTAAGTCCGGAGGAAAATCCTCACAACAATCCCACAACTGAAATAAATAAAACTGAATCCTGAATTAATTACATGCCAAAGATCTGAATAACTGAAATAAGAAATATCTCTAATAGAAATGGGCGACATGCCCTACAACTGATGAAACTGAATATGAAGTCAAGACAAAAGAAGCGTCTACTAGCAAGGCCCTGTAACTTCCACAACAGCTACAGCTCATCACCTGAATGGAAATCCTATGCATGGTGTGCTTGTGGCTGGGCACCTAAAAAAGTTTTACAAAAATAGATTTGAAAGCAAACGGGTCAAAGCCCGAAAGTGGAGAGTATTTTAAAAACAGCAAGTGCTTTAATAACATTAAAACAATGAATGCAAAATACATGTTAGGACGGGCTCTCACATGAAATACTCACCTCTCGACTAATTGTGCACTCCTCACGTACCATACCCATTCAAGTGATTCTCATATCTAACTAAACTGACATAAGTTCTAACCTTCCTGCTCAATTCACAATATGAATTCCCAATGTTATCACTTAAATAGATAGCTTTACTTAAACTCGGATTCTCAATTATTAGCATTACCATTTACTGGAGGTTATCCCCTTATTTATCTTCTCAAGGAATTACTATAAATTATTCTCATAATTAAACATAACAATTCTGTTCATTTAACCGTATATCATTCACATCATAAATATACAATACAAGTACCCCGAGGCTAAGCTGCGGTGCACACATACTCTGCTATCCATTCCGGTACATCACGTACATAAGGATTACAAATTCCGAATCTCTCAGGAATTGTTAGAATAAGCACAACACATAAAAATGGAGGCGAACATAATTCAACATATCCATGGTCACGTACATACCTACGCTCCATAGTCAGCTGACTTATTAACTCATAATTAAGTCATTCCCTTGAACTATGTCCTCTAGGTACCAATCTAAATCCGGGCACACAAGGATTAGATGACCCTAAGCGAACGTAAACCTCCCGTGATAGCAAGTATGGTAGGTATGTCATACACATAAAATCATATACATATACTAAGCATGCACACATATTAGTAATTACCATAATTTATTAGTGGTCTACTTCTCATTCTTATACCAATACATGTGTCCCCAGTTTATATATACACATCATCCATTATCCTCACGTCGTAATTAGTTATTCGCGTCCTAACCCACAATTACCATTTAGTTCAATTCATTCTTCTATATTTTACTCCCCAATATATCCCGAATATCCCAACTATATCAATTAGTCATCAAGGTAATGTTATCTCTACAATTAAACAAGGTTACGGGACACTAGAAATCAAATCAGGCCAAAAAGGCCAATCTGTCAACTCGTTAGAAGTCTCATTCAAACGAGGTCATTCGAACAAAGTGGGCATCTAACAAGGTCTCGTTTGAACGAAAGGCATCAAATGAACATCCCACTCGTTAGAAGTCAACCTCTCAACTCGTTAGAAGCTCGTTCGAACGAGCTCGTTCGAACGACCTGGGCAGGCCTTCTAACGAGGTGACAGTTTCGAGCCCAGAATTTTCCTATCTCGTTTTTCCCAATTTTCTTCACCTCTAATCTCATCTAAACATCATTCCAACAGTAGTTCAAGGTTTCTAATCATTCTTAAACATACTTAGGTCGTATATTAACATATATATGGGATCAAATCATCCTAAACCGCATCTAATCATCAAATGTCCCCAATTTTTCCCAAACCTTATGAACATGAACCCTAGAAATTTAAAGTCTTAAATTTGCATAAATAAATCCATTTTTGTAACATAAAAAGTAGTAATTCTTTTAGTTCAATCACCCAACAACAATTCTACATGCAAACCTATATCAAAATCTGAATTTATAACTCCAAATTACATGGGTTTTTACAAGTCTCCCAATACAATGCAATTATATCAATTTCTAAGCATGGAAGAAGCATTCGCTTGAAATTAACGTAATTAAACCACTTGCCTTCGATTATTCTCTGAATTTGGTGTAGAATGATGAAGGTTGCACTCTCTCTTTTCCTCCCAAGGTTGAAGGTTGAAGATGGAGGTTGTGTTTTCTCTTTGGAAACTCTCTCTAACCTCTCCTATAACTCCCGTAGCCCTTTAGTTGGTTAAGTGCTGGTAATGGCTTAGTGGGTCACTAAATATCCTAATATTTAACTCCCAAAATTCGTTGGTTAATTATCCTAAAATTTTAAAATTACTATACTACCCTTTTAAGTTGTCGGTATGGCCTAAAAATTCCCCGGGACCCAAACTAAACCCCCGGCTAGTGTTTTCTGACTATTTCGACCCTTCCGGACGTGTTGGCGCACTCAAAATGACCATACGGTTGATAAAAATAAAATACACTTTTTAATTAAAATAATTATATTCCTGACGCGATTGTCACACGCTACCTAACAAAATTTTCAAATTGCCGTATTTCAATCTCGCGACAATTTCAATAGTTTCAATATTCATATAACATTATATGTATACACATTATAATCAAATACCAACTCACATATCGTTAGTATTTTATCCGGATTAATTCTCAATTAATTCACATTTAATTTAATTAATCCCATAAATAAATATCGATAAAAATGCGGGGTATTACATACTTCCCCCCTAATAACAGAATTTCGTCCCGAAATTTGGAACTTAAAAGTACCTGGTAAAAACAACTCTGGATAGCGTTCGCGCATCTCATCCTCGCGCTCCCATGTGGACTCATCGGCATTATGATGCCGCCACTGAACACGTACTAACGGAACTATCCTTGACCGCAGTTTCCGCTCACTGCGGTCCAAAATAGCAATCGGCCCCTCCTCGTAGGAGCTATCGGGCTGGAGATCGATGTCCTCCAAAGAAATGTGAGAATGATCCAAATCATCTCTAAGATATTTCCTTAGCTAGGAAATATGAAACACATCATGAATCCTGTGTAAATGCTCTTGTAACCCAAGTCTATACGCAACAGACCCAATCCGCTCAATGATAGGAAATGGTCCCACGTATCTCGGTGCCAACTTCCCCTTCTTCCCAAATCGCATAATCCCCTTCATAGGAGATACTCTGAGTAAAACCTGGTCCCCCACTTGGAACTCCCTGAAGAATCTCTTCGCATCAGCGTAGCTCTTCTGCCGATCCTGAGCTACCCGAATGCGACTCCGTATCAATTCTATCCTCGTCGAAGTATCCTGAATCACTTCTGGCCCAAGTAGTTTGTTGTCCCCCACCTCCAACCAACATGCTGGGGAACGACAAGGTCTACCGTACAATGCCTCAAATGGGGCCATACCAATGGTGAACTGGTAGGAGTTGTTGTAAGCAAACTCCACCAGTGGAAGATACAGCTCCCATCCACCCTCGAAATCAATGATGCACATACGCAACATGTCCTCCAACATTTGATTTGTACGCTCGATTTGCCCATCGATCTGCGGATGATAAGCCGTACTCAATCGCAATTCCGTGCCCATGGCCTCCTGAAAACACTCCCAAAATCGTGAAATAAATATCTTGTCTCTGTCAGACACGATATTTAGGGGCACACCGTGAAGTCTCACTATTTCTGCTATAAAGATCTGGCATACTGTCCCGTAGTGTAGTCGGTCCTTACGGGTAGAAAATGAGCAACTTTGGTCAACCTGTTCACAATTACCCAAATGGTGTCGTGACCTCTCTGTGACGTAGGCAACCCCGTGATAAAGTCCATGGATATGCTCTCCCACATCCACATCGGGACCTCTAATGGTTGTAGAAGTCATGCCGGTCTCTGATGGTCCACTTTTACCAGCTGACAAGTGGCTCATTTAGAAACAAACACGGCAATATCCCTCTTCATCCCGCTCCATCAATACTGACATCTCATATCTTGGTACATTTTGTCCCCACCGGGATGTATCGCGAACCATGAGCCGTGCGACTCTGCCATCACCTCGTGTCGCAATTCCTACCCTTCCGGACTACCAGTCTCCCATTGAAGCGTAATCCCCCGTCTGAGCTAACGGTATAGGACTCGGCTCCCTCTGCTAATAATCAAACTATCTGATCCTGACAGAACGAGTCATCTGCTTGTGCCTTTACCACTCTCATGACAATCTGTGGTGTAACAGTCATCACCGACATGAATGATCGGGCCACTGTATCCTGGTGTCGCAACTCCTTCCACTTTGCCTTCCACACCCTTGCCACTTCATCTACTGGCCTACGACTCAACGCGTCTGCTACCACGTTAGCCTTCCCCGGGTGATATTGGATATCAAACTGATAGTCCTTCACAAACTCAAGCCACCTCCGTTGTCGCGTATTCAACTCCTTCTGCGTGAATAGGTACTGTAGGTACTTGTGGTCCGTGAACATTCGAAACTTCACCCCCAAAAGGCAATGTCTCCAAATCCGAAGGGCAAATACCACTGCCGCTAACTCCAAGTCATGGGTGGGGTAATTTTTCTCGTGAGTCTTAAGCTTACGGGAAGCATAAGCTATGGTCTGACTCTCCTGCTGCAATACACCTCCAAGTCCTTGTAAGGACGTATCGATGTAAACTAGATACTCAACTCCCGGTCTCGGCAATGCTAACATAGGTGCTGAGGTCAACTTTTCCTTCAACTCATCGAATGCCAACTGACAGGCATCACTCCAAATGAACGGCACACCTTTACGAGTCAGATGTGTCAAAGGACCTGATATCTTTGAGAAACCCCGAATGAACCTCCTATAGTATCCTGCTAGGCCCAAGAAACTACGGATCTCAGTCGGTGTCGTGGGCTGTCCCCACTCCCTTACCGCGGATACCTTCCCCGGATCAACAGATATCCCCTGGTCGGAAATAATATGCCCCAAAAACTGAACCTCCTTCAGCCAAAACCCGCACTTCTCATACTTTGCATACAGCTCGTTCTGACGTAGCGTCTGCAAAACCTGCCTCAAATGCTCGGCGTGCTCCTCCTCTGTCTGGGAGTAGACCAGAATGTCATCAATGAAGACAATGACAAACTGATATAGGAACTCTCTGAACACCCTATTCATCAAGTCCATAAACACGGCTGGAGCATTGGTCAAACCAAAAGGCATAACCCGAAACTCGTAGGAACCATATCTCGTTAAGAAAGAAGTCTTCGAGACGTCCTCTTCCCTGATACGCAACTGATGGTATCCCGATCGCAAATCAATCTTTGAGAAGAAAGAAGCTCCTCTCAACTGGTCGAATAAGTCATCGATTCGGGGCAACGGATACTTATTCCGTATCGTGACCTTATTCAACTCCCGGTAATCCACACACAACCTCAACGATCCATCCCTCTTCTTAACGAACAACACAGGGGCACCCCACGGCGAGGTACTCCTCCGGATAAATCCCTGACCCAACAACTGCTCAATCTGATCCCGTAACTCTCTCATCTCAGCTGGAGCCATACGGTAAGGTGCACAGGCAATAGGCCAAGTGCCCGGCGTCAAATCGATCACAAAATCTATCTCCCTACTCGGAGGTAGTCCAGGTATATCCTGAAATACATCAGCGAACTCACTAACAACGGGTATCGAATCAAGTGGTATCACCACTTCCTTAGAGGTCTCCTCCTCTATGTAGTACAAATGAGTGGAAGATCCTCCCTCAGGGTGAGGCATCGCCACTAAAAACATCTCTTGCTCGGGAATGGCAAAGATAATACTCCTACTAAAACAGTCAATCATGGCTCGATACGCAACTAGCCAATCCATACCAATAATGGCATCATACTCGGTCATCTCTAATACTAACATATCAGCGGGTAAAGTAAACCTCCCGATCTCTATACCCACACCTCTACAAATAAGGGAAATCACGGAACCCCTACTCAACGGTGAATCTACACAAATAACCGTACTCTCGGCGGTGTGTAACAACCCAATGGTGCGTGAAAATCTCATAGCAATGAAATAATGTGTGGCCCCTGTGTCAAACAAAATACGCCCCAGAGTCCCCTGAATAGAGAACATACCCTCAATGGACGGTGGATCCTGTGGGGCTGCGGCCTGCCGGAGCTGATATACTCTCCCATACTGAAGCTGCCCCTGCTGAACTGGGACCGCTGTCACGGGTGGTAGTGCTGCCATCTGTGGTGGTGCTGGGAGGGCGGCGGGAAACATAGGCCTCTGCGGCTCCTGTCGAGCACCCTGCTGCTGCTGCTGCGGGGCCCTGCCCCTATTAGGACAATCCTAACGTTTGTGACCAATCTCACCACAAATGAAAGACTTCCCCTGGAAGTTTCCCCCTCGCTTCCCCTGGTGACCACGGCCCTGGTGACCGTTACCATTTCTGCCCTGGCCTTGCTGGCCCTGCTGAAACTGCTGTTGACCATTCTGCCCCTGCTGGCCCTGATGGCCGTTCGGACCCTGATGGCCCTGCCTAAGACCTCCCTATCCACTTCTGAAATTCCCCGATCTGAATCTCTTATGATCCCCCTGCTGGGAACCCTAGTCACCCTGCCTCTGTCCCTGAGAAGATTGTGCCCCACTGGCACCATTTCCCCCAGTCCTGCCTTATGGCTGGACTCTCCTGATCTCTTGCTCTCAGACATGTGAAAGCGGTGATCCTGGAAGTGTAGTAATGCAGCATTAACCACGTCAAAATAAGTGGCCAACGAGAGATGCCCCAACAAGTGCTGACGGATCCTCCAAGTCAATCCATCTGTAAACTTCTGAATCTTTTTCTCTTCTGTCGGTATCTCATCCGGGACAATATTCAGTAAATTAGTGAATTCGGCCTCATACTCGGATACAGTCCTTCCCTCCTGTCTAAGTTTCATCAACTTCCTCCTCATTTCCGTGTGAACAGCTGACGGAAAATATTTGTGGTCGAACCGCACCCAAAACTCCTGTATAGTGAGAGTATCTCTCTCCTCCACGGTGGTAATAGACTCCCACCACTGCAATGCAGATCCCACTAGCTTGAAAGTAGCTAGTATCTGCCTCTGAACATCGGTGCACTCATACATCCTCAAGTGCCTCTGAATATCTTTCCTCCACTGACTAGATACCACAACATCGGAGCTACCTGCGAACTCCGGAGGGTGTGCTTTCTGAAAAGCATCACGAACACGTTCCCAAGCAGACGGGAATGCATGTGCCTGAACTGGCGCGTCTACTGGTGCCTGAGGTGTTGCCTGCTGTATAACGGCGAGAGCGGCATTTACCGCTTGGGCTACAATGGCTGCAACCTCGACGGCATTCATGGTGCCCTGTACTGGTGCTGGCTGTGACTCTGGCTGTGCATTCTTATAAACCCGTGGTGCACGTCGTGGAGGCATCTGAATTAAGAGTAAGGTCTATAAGTTCGCAGTTATAAACCCAAAATATCTGAAGAGCGAAGCATAAATAAAAGAATACAACAGTCCTAAAATATAGGGCTCTACATCAAAGAAAGCTCAGCGGAAACATAATAAGACGTACAGATCCTAAAGGACACTAGAACCTGATGCTCTGATACCACCTGTGACACCCCGACTAATTAAATACCGGGTAGCTACTCCTTTATTAAATTAATACAAAATGCCAAGTTGGTTCAGTTAATAGCATCACTGTCGAAAACATTTTTAATGATTACTAACCACCTAGTATTTAAAAAGTAAGATGTCAAATTTTAAAATAAGTCTGATTAACATGCATTGAAAGAACAATGAAAGAGTAACATAACCATACACCATAGAGTCTCAATAAGGTAACCAACAAATAATAGTAAGTCCGGAGGAAAACTCCTCACAACAATCCCACAACTGAATTAAATAAAACTGAATCCTGAATTAATTTCATGCCAAAGATCTGAATAACTGAAATAAGAAATGTCTCTAATAGAAATGGACGACATGCCCTACAAATGATGAAACTGAATATGAAGTCAAGACAAAATAAGCGTCTACTAACAAGGCCCTGTAACTTCCACAACAGCTACAGCTCGTCACCTGAATGGAAATCCTATGCATGGTGTCCTTGTGGCTGGGCACCTAAAAAGATTTTTACAAAAATAGATTTGAAAGGAAACGGGTCAGAGCCCGCAAGTGGAGAGTATTTTAAAAACAGCAAGTTCTTTAATAACATTAAAACAATGAATGCAAAATACATGTTAGGACGAGCTCTCACATGAAATACTCACCTCTCGACTAATTGTGCACTCCTAACATACCGTACCCATTCAAGTGATTCTCATATCTAACTAAACCGACATAAGTTCTAACCTTCCTGCTCAATTCACAATATGAATTCCCAATGTTATCACTTAAATAGATAGCTTTACTTAAACTCGGATTCTCAATTATTAGCATTACCATTTACTGGAGGTTATCCCCTTATTTATCTTCTCAAGGAGTTACTATAAATTATTCTCATAATTAAACATAACAATTCTGTTCATTTAACCGTATATCATTCACATCGTAAATATACAATACAAGCACCCCAAGGCTAAGCTGCGGTGCACACATACTCTGTTATCCATCCCGGTACATCACGTACATAAGGATTACAAATTCCGAATCTCTCAGGAATTGTTAGAATAAGCACAGCACACAAAAATGGAGGCGAACATAATTCAACATATCCATGGTCACGTACATACCTATGCTCCATAGTCAGCTAATTTATTAACTCACAATTAAGTCATTCCCTTGAACTATGTCCTCTAGGTACCAATCTAAATCCGGGCACACAAGGATTATATGGCCCTAAGCGAACGTAAACCTCCCGTGATAGCAAGTATGGTAGGTATGTCATACACATAAAATCATATACATATACTAAGCATGCACACATCTTAGTAATTACCATAATTTATTAGTGGTATACTTCTCATTCTTATACCAATACACATGTCCCCGGTTTATATATAAACATCATCCATTATCCTCACGTCGTAATTAGTTATTCGCGTCCTAACCCACAATTACCATTTGGTTCAATTCATTCTTCTATATTTTACTCCCCAATATATCCCGAATATCCCAAATATATCAATTAGTCATCAAGGTAATGTTATCTCTACAATTAAACAAGGTTACGGGACACTAGAAATCAAACCAGGCTAAAAAGGCCAATCTTTCAACTCGTTAGAAGTCTCGTTCGAACGAGGTCGTTCGAACGAGAGTTCGTTCAAACGAAGTGGGAATCTAACGAGGTCTCGTTCGAACGAAAGGCATCGAACGAACATCCCACTCGTTTGAAGTCAAACTGTCAACTCGTTAGAAGCTCGTTCGAACGAGCTCATTCGAACGACCTGGGCAGGCCTTCTAACGAGGTGACAGTTTCGAGCCCAGAATTTTCCTATCTCGTTTTTCCCAATTTTCTTCACCTCTAATCTCATCTAAACATCATTCAAACAGTAGTTCAAGGTTTCTAATCATTCTTAAACATACTTAGGTCATATATTAACATATATATGGGATCAAATCATCCTAAACCGCATCTAATCATCAAATGTCCCCAATTTTTCCCAACCCTTATGAACATGAACCCTAGAAATTTAAAGTCTTCAATTTGCATAAATAAATCCGTTTTTGTAACATAAAAATTATTAATTCTTTTAGTTCAATCACCCAACAACAATTCTACATGCAAACCTATATCAAAATCTGAATTTATAACTCCAAATTACATGGGTTTTTACAAGTCTCCCAATACAATGCAATTATATCAATTTCTAAGCATGGAAGAAGCATTCGCTTGAAATTAACGTAATTAAACCACTTGCCTTCGATTATTCTCTGAATTTGGTGTAGAATGATGAAGGTTGCACTCTCTCTTTTCCTCCCAAGGTTGAAGGTTGAAGATGGAGGTTGTGTTTTCTCTTTGGAAACTCTCTCTAACCTCTCCTATAACTCCCGTAGCCCTTTAGTTGGTTAAGTGCTGGTAAAGGCTTAGTGGGTCACTAAATATCCTAATATTTAACTCCCAAAATTCGTTGGTTAATTATCCTAAAATTTCAAAATTACTAAACTACCCTTTTAAGTTGCCGGTATGGCCTAAAAATGCCCCGGGACCCAAACTAAACCCCCGGCTAGTGTTTTCTGATTATTTCGACCCTTCCGGACGCGTTGGCGCACTCAAAATGACCATACGGTTGATAAAAATAAAATCCACTTTTTAATTAAAATAATTATATTCCTGACGCGATTGTCACATGCGTCCTAACAAAATTTCCAAATTGCCGTATTTCAATCTCGCGATAATTTCAATAGTTTCAATATTCATATAACATTATATGTATACACATTTTAATCAAATACCAACTCACACTCGTTAGTATTTTATCCGGATTAATTCTCAATTAATTCACATTTAATTTAATTAATCCCATAAATAAATATCGATAAAAATGCGGGGTATTACAAAGACGTAACAATTATGTTCTGCCAGACAACCAGACAAAAACTCTAACTATAGAAAGGGAAAGAGAAAGACCATAACTAAAAGATCATTTACAAGAAGAATTCCTAGTCACTTTTCTAAACCAAATGCTCATATCCATTACAAAACTCAAATGCATGCACAAAATATTTTTCAACAAAAATCTAATGCTCATAAGTTTTATCATATGAGAGCAAATATGCGCAAAATAAAAACAAGAGCTATTTGGGTTAAAAAAGATGAGTTATTGCCCCAGATGAAGTGTAACATTGTAATTACTGCTTTAGAAGCTGAACACACTCCTTCTGGTTGGTATTTAGACTCTGGGTGTTCAAAACATATGATTGTGGATGATACAAAACTTTTAAACAAAACCAGCTTTGCTGGAGGAAAAGTTAGTTTCGGTGATGGTGTATCATCTCAAATCAGTGGTAAAGGAACACGCCAAGAAGAAGGATTGCCTCTGCTTGAAAATGTTCTTCTAGTAAAAGGTCTTAAGGCTAATCTACTTAGTATCTTGCAATTTTATGACTCAAATCATACTGTCACCTTTTCAAAGAATAATTGCAAGATTTTAAATGAAAAAGGTGAGTACATTATTACTGGACTCAGGACTCCCGACAACTGCTATACTGTCCAGAATAGTACTGAAGTCTGTAACATTGATAGAATGGATGACAATGAGATATGACATAATAGGATGGGTCACATAAATTATGATAACCTTAGTAGATTATCTTCACAATAAATAGTTAGAGGAATTACAAAGATCAAACCTATCTCTAACATTGTCTGTGGATCATGTCAGGAAGGAAAAATTATTAAGGCACCTCATAAGAAAGTTAAAGATATCCTTACCTCTAAACCCTTGGAGCTCATCCATATGGACTTAATGGGTCCTTCTCGTACTGTTAGTCTATGTGGACACAGTTACATTCTAGTTATGGTAGATGACTTCACTAGGTTTAATTTGGTGGCCTTCTTAAAACAAAAGTCAGACACTTTTAGAACCTTTTTAAGAATCTTACTTTGTATTGAAAATGAGAAGGAAACTCAAGTAAATAGAATTCGTAGTGATAAAGGAGGAGAATTCATAGATACAGATGTTATAGAGTATTGTGACTATAATGGTTACAAACAAAATTTAGTGCTCCTAAGACTCCTCAACAAAATGGAATTGCTGAGTGAAAGGATCGAACCCTTCAAGAGATGGCACGAGTTATGATTCATGCCAAGAGTTTACCTAAATATTTTTGGGTAGAATTAATTCGTACTGCGTGTCACATTATTTATAGGGTCTATCTTAGGAAGAATTCTAAACAGACTCCTTACGAACTATGGTATGGGAAAAATCCTAATCTTAAATACCTTAGAACTTTTGGTAATACATGTTATGTCTGCAAAGATAGAGAACACTTATCCAAATTTGAGACTCGTGGAGATAAAGCTATCTTCCTATGATATTCTCCCGACAGTCGAGCATACTGTGTCTACAATCTTCGCACTAAGACTTTAATGGAATCCATAAACGTTATTGTAAGTGACACTACTTTTGAGATTAAGACTAGAGAACCAACTATTATGGAAAAATCTGAAATTGTTTTAGAAAATGACTCTCTAGAAGTAGATGATTCTTTACCAATTGAGGAACCTGAAGTACCTAACTGGGTTTCTAAAGATCATCCCATAGATAACGTTGTTGGTAACCTTTGTGAGCCTATACGTACAAGATCTCAATTAAGAAACTATGCTCGTTATGTATGTTTTGTTTCCCTTGTGGAACCAAAGAATGTAAATGAGGCATTGAATGACCCATAATGGATTTTTCCATGCAGGAATAACTTCTTCAATTTGTCATTCATGATGTTTGGTATCTTGTACCTAGGCTTGATCATAAAAATGTTATTGGCACACGTTGGCTATTTAAAAATAAAACTGATGAAAGTGGGATAATTATTAGAAACAAAGCCAAATCAGTGGCTCAAGGATATTCCCAAATTGAAGGAATAGATTTTAACGAGACATTTGCTCATGTTACTCGCTTAGAATATGTTCGTCTTCTCTTTGCCATAGCCTATTACTTGCACTTTATGCTTTACCAGATGGATGTAAAGTCTTCCTTTCTTAATGGAATCTTGACAGAAGAGACCTATGTTGAACAACCCAAAGGGTTTATTAACCCTCAGTATCCAAATCATGTTTATCGTCTTAAAAAGGCGTTGTATGGTCTGAAACAAGCGCCAAGACCTTGGTATGAGCGTCTTTCCAATTTTCTCTTAGATAAAGGTTTTAAGAGAGGCAGAAATGATCAAACTTTATTTGTCAAACATTTTGACAAAATTATTATTGTAACTCAAGTTTATGTTGACGATATCATCTTTGGATCAACTTCCCCTTTAGAAGTTAAATCATTTTCTGAAATTATGCATAAAGAATTTCAAATGTCTCTTATGGGGGAGTTGCAATTTTTCTTGGTTTTTCAAGTCAAACGGAATTTAGAAGGTTTATTTATTTCGCAATCGAAATACTCTTTAGAGATTGTTAAAAAAATCAGTCTTGAAAGTGCCAAAGATGCTAGAACTCCCATGAGTACTACAGTCAAATTATCTAAAGATGAGAGCAGAAAATCCATAGATCCTACTCTATATCGTAGTATGATAGGAAGCTTACTATACCTTACTACCTCGCGTCCTGATATTATGTACGCCATTTGCGTGTGTGCCCGTTATCAAACTAATCCTAAAGAGAGCCACTTAGTATGTGTAAAAAGAATCATTAAACACATAAAAGGCACTCTAAATTTAGGACTTTGGTACACCAATGATACTCCTAGTACTATAATAGGATACACTGATGCTGACTGGGCAGGGTTTATTGATGATAGTAAAAGCACTTCAGGAGCGTGTTACTATATCGGTAACAATTTGGTAGGATGGAGTAGTAAGAAACAAAACTGCACTTCATTATCTACAGTTGAATCTGAATACATAGTTGCTGGTGCTGTTGTGCCCAATTACTTTGGATTAAGAAAATGCTAAATGATTATGGCATTCAAGAAAACCAACTGCATGTCTATTGTGATAATCAAAGCGCGATCAATATCTCTAAAAATCATGTTCAACACTCACGAACAAAACATATAAAAATTAGACATCATTTTATACGTGAATTAGTTGAGACTAAGGAATTAGAAATTAATTATCTTCCAACTGATTAGCAGCTTGCCGATATATTTACCAAACCTTTGGATTACAATAGATTTCATTATTTACGAAAATCGAAAGAAATGGTTTGTGCTGAATGAACTCGTGTGACTTAAAGTTATTTTTCCCTTTGTCCATTAGAGACAAAATGGGGGAGAAATTTGAGTCTTATGAGTTCATTTTATGAGTTCATTTTTTCTTGTACATATCTCTAAAAAGCTTGATTTTAGTCTTATTTGCAGGAATCTGTACCGTTGTCTACAACAGATGTTATTAGGGTATTGCTTTGTAGTTAGTTGAGTTATGTAATTTTCTTTTTCTAGGATATGGGTAGGTAGAATTTTGTATAGGAATAGGTTTTTCTTAATTTTTTTCGTATCCCTACGAGTCCTAGATGACTCAAAGGAGATTTTGTCTCATATTTCCAAAGGGGGAGATTGAAGCACCTTATACTCTTGATTCACTTGAGTCTACATTGTATAAGTGCTCATCTAGTTTGGAAATTGTGAAAAAAATGAGTCCAATCCTCTAGATACCAAAGAACCTCAGATTCTTCTCATGATACCTCTCTTGATTGTTATTAAAGGTATATTCTTATCCCCACCCACACACTAGGATTGAATACATATTATATCTTGCATTATTTACTTGTGTGTGAGTTAATTCCCTATTAAATAAGTTTTTAATAATTTTGGGATTTTTTAAATAATTTTTAATTGATTTTTAAGAAATTAAAAGTGGGTTTTAAAACATTTGGGGCCATTCTACAAATACTGTATATATCTTTTTTTGGCTGAATGTTGGGATGGGTAGGATCCGAATGCGCTTGTGACTTCAGGGTGTGTTTGTAATTATTTTCAAAACACGCATTTTCTGGTTCATCTAAGCCTTACACTTGTCATCGTCACAACGGCCTGATTTGTGTTTGTTGATAGACTCATAACCTCTATGCTATCTCAGCCCTTGGATCAATTCAATCGACGATCTGCATGCGTTATATCCCAATCCCTGTGAAACCCCTTTAGACCAATCAGCTTACGTTTAATGAATCGCTGATGTTAAACCGTTGGATGGAAGTCAAATGGCCAAGGCCAAATCTCAGCCATTGATTTGAGTTGTTATTCTCGAACCTTCCTTGCTCACTATATAAGGAGGCTTAGCCTCAGCATTTGGAGACTTTTATCAGTTCGTCTAACTGAGAGAAAAGAGAAGAGGGAGTGAGAGAGAGAGAGAGAGAAAGAGAAACCTGAGAGAGAAAGAAACCATAACTCGTCAAAATAAACCCTTACCTTGTTTCAAACCCTAAATTCCCTTTCCAAAATTAGTTTACCCAAAATAAAACCTGAGTGTTTAAGAGTTGTTTTTTAGATGGTTTGAAGCTAGTTCGTGGTTTCAATCCTCTGTGTTTCAGATCTTTTAACCAACTTAGACGTTTTGGTTCGATCTCTATTTCTTTTTCATAGAAACATTATATCTTACTATTTTTTGTCATATTACACTAAAATCTGCATTATTTAGTTTCTCATCTTGAGAAATCGTATTTGTTGATTATTTTATTTTATAAATGTTTTTCATAACTCTAGAATCAACAAAAAAAATTATGTTTCTAGTTCTTATGAAACAAGAATTCTGATCTGGTTGGAATCACAATTAGTGGTTTACAATTTCAAAAACATTTTCAAAACCCTCCGAAATTGTTTAAGACCTTGGCAGTCTTCCTAGCAAAGTAACCATGGATTCTGGGTTAAATTTAAAGATCAAGAAAGTCTTTTATTTCTAAAGAAGAGAGAAACTCAAAACCTTATCATTTAGATCTATTCTGTAATTTGATAGGACTTGTATGTATAAATAAGTGTGCGTGTGTGCATGCATGTGTTAGTTCACTGTCACAAACACTTGTCACACTACAAAACAATAAGTGTTGGCTGTAAGATCTTGAAACGTCAAGAGTCGACGTAAAGCTGGAACAAAGTGTTGAGAACTTAGCAAGCTGAGAAAGCCACATCAACATCAGAACTGCAGAAAAGTTAGAATCAAACAAGTGGGTATATATTCTAAACTTGTATAGGTCTGTTTTTTTTTGCATGTGTGTTAAATAGTTTGTTACTTATATATTTTGTTTTAGTGGATTTTTGGTTTGTGACTTAGAAGTCACCGTGGATGTTTCCTCAGTTGGGTGAGGTTTTACCACGTCAAAATCTATGTGTACTTAATCTTTCTACATCTCCTCATGTCATTCTTGTGGTGTGCTGATTTTACTATTTTAAAACATTTTAGTTTTGGTTTTCAAAACTTGTTACATAATCTTGAACATATCTCGTACATTTTTTATTAAACACATCTTGTGGTTAATCTATTTGATTTAAAGAAAAGAGTTTCCCCAAAAAATAGTTCGAAGTTACTTAGATAGTTTAATCTTTAATTAAACGACTTAAGTGACAGCTTTTCAAGTATAAGTCAAGGAACACTCTGCGAGCTAATTTTATGAGTAACTAATTCTTTATTAGGGTGCATAGCTTCGAAAATAATTCAAAGTGTTAAAGAAATATGTCTAAGTAACATGGAGGTCAATGAGGATCAATGGACTTGGAAACCGTCTAATTTAGGTATGTTCTCCTTTAACTCAGCTCTAGCCTCCATTAGTCATCCAGAGTAATGGACTTTATTTGGGACGATAAAATACCCAAAACAATATCCATGAATATGTAGAGAATTAGTCATAAATGTTTGCCATTGGATGAGAATATCTAATCCAATGGGATCAAAGTGGCCTCTAGATGCAAGACTTTCCATAACCACTGTGAATCCTTTGCCCACCTGTTCTTATGGTGTGAGAAATCCTAACTGTTTTAGGAGGTTTTTTTTAAAATATCATGGTATTTCAATTAGGCTAAAGTGGTATTAATGTTATGCTTATGAGTTGGTGGTGTAAAGATGGGAAAAAGACTACTTAAAATTCCTGAGTAAGGTGATACCCATTATAGTCTGCTAAGAATTATGGAAGGCTAAGAATAAATCATACTATGAGAAATTAAATGCCCACCATAATTGGATCGTAAGCCAAAGTATCTCCATCATAATTGATATTATCTTGAGTGTAAAATTTGAAAACCAAGGTAACCCATTTGATTAGTGCTTAATTGACTTGTTTTAACTTCACTTTCAAAACCGGCAAGGCTCATTCAAAGTGATAAAATCGTTATTCCCTCATAAATTCTAGTATAAAATGAATATTTATGGAGCTTATTTTGGGAATCCTGGAAGCATTGGGTATGGTGGAATTGTGAGAGACCACTTGGGAAACATGGTGGTGGCCTTATCTCGTCCTCTTAGAATATCAAAAAATTATCAAGTTGAGCAAATTGGATTAAATATGGGGGTATAAGTTTGCATTAAATATAATATTAACCCCATCCAAATATCTTCTAATTCTTCCATAGTGGTTAATTTAATCAAGAACATTTTGGAAATAGTGTAAATGCCTCTGTGAAATTAAACTTAAACTTAATTCTTTTCAGTACTCTATTAATCATAGTTATAGGGAATCAAATATGGTTGCAGACGGTTTGGCTAAAGAAGTGTGAGGTTAAAGTATTTAAATATGGTTAGATGTGCTTGCAAGCTAGATAAAAGCGATACAAACTACATTTGATTTTTTTAAATTTGACCCCCTTGTTGTGTATGGGGATCCTTCTCAAATTTATGTAATGGGGCTAGAATAAAGCCCTAAGTTTAGTTCATTCCTTTCGACAGATGGCTCCTCAAAAGTTTTTTTTGCATTGAGCTTGTACATGCCACCTTAGAGAGGTTTTTTTCCCATATTCTATAAAATTCAGAGGTACCATCCTCTCTTTTTTTTTAAATAGTTATTTACTTTATGCATTTAGTTTTATTTTACCTTCATGCTTACAATGATATCCAATTTTTTTAGACTCCTTTATTATTTATTTTAGACCCGATCAATCTAGTTTAGATTTTATGGGATGCCACAGTTGGTATCAGAGGATTCCACATTCTAGTGTCCTAGGGATCTTAAGTGCATTCATTATTTTTTCGCATATCACTCTTTGATATTGTATAGCTCGTGATTGATATTATTGTACTCCATTTTCATACATGTACTTATACACTTCTGTTTACTATCTTTCACATGATGAACACACGATGATGGGAAGCCCAGCAGAGATCAACAACGAGTGCCAAGTCAGATGCAGTGGCACCTCAGCAGAAGTCGCAGCCCCCGCAGCAGCCTCAATAAGGGAAGGCGCCAATTATAGTGCCTATCGACCTGTATTCCATCATCTCACAGACAGTTTCTAAGTTCGTGGAAGCCCTGTTCAAGGATCATCCTTTACATGTGGTCATACCAGTACCTATCCCTCATACCACTTTTTCCTGGGAGCAATCCGGGAGTGCCTTTGTGAATGATCATCCATCGAAGTTTTTGGTATCCATTGACCCTGTCATTGTGCTACAGTGAAGGTGTAACATCGAGTGGCACCAATGTCTAGTAGAGGGCACTGGCATCTAGAATCAAATGTTTTCTAGCTTCAGGCTAGTGGGATATGCCCTACAATAGTGGGAGTTCATTACCACCGAGGAGGATCGATCACAGTTGACCATTTCATGGTTTTAGGTGAAGTTCAAGTGGAAGTATTTTCCTCCATCACTGCAGATGGCTTTAAGAAGAAAGTTTGATTGGTTGAAGTAGGATGATCGTATAGTTATTGAGTAGGAGAGAGAGTTTACTCGGTCTTTACACTTTGCCTTGGACATCGAGTGTTTGGAGGTGAAGAAGATGGATAGGTTTATTAAAGGATTTCCATGGAGGATTAAGCATGTGTTACATGGTAACTCGACTTTTATTACGTACACACAGTTAGTAAATGCCATTTTGCTTAACTACCAGGACCACTGAGATTTTTAAAGAGAGAAGGAACCAAAGAAAGAGAAGGTAGAAAACAACCAAGGGCCAAAGTTAATATAGACTAATGAGTTGTTTTAAGGGCAAGGAGGCTCAAAATCGCATTACAGGGGCCAAATATAGGGGAGAATCCCCTTAAGAGGTTTAGAGCATATGACCAGCATCTATAGTGCGGTCAGAGTCAGGGTCACCCAGGTTAGGGGTAGCATGGCCAGCAGTGGCTAGGCTAACAAGGGAAGGATCAGTAAGGTCGTCATAGGACAACCTAATTAGGGGACCATTTTATACATGTGAAAAGATGAGCCACTTATTTTGTAGATGCTTTAGGGGACACCAAGCTGGTAAAGGTCACCAATGGCAGGCTCTTCTAGCCCCACCACAGTATTAGGCACTACCACCACCGCCAGTGTACCCGACATTGCTTCCACCTAAGGATCAGGTGCAAGGACCCCCATAGTTTCATTACAAACATGTTTTTAATATTTATCATCCCAATCAGATAGCAGTGCCTTAGGCGATTGAGTCTACATTCTATATTTATGGTAGTTATGCATGAGTTTTTTTTTACATGGAGATGTCACACTTGTTCATTGTTACACATTTTCATCTATGTCGGGATTCTTAGATATAGCTACAGATGTACATTTGAATGTGGATACCCCATTAGGTAGGGGTGTTGCCTTACGTCAGGTTTATAGAGACATGACAATTAAGATTAGTCGATTGTGTTTTTCTACCGACTTACTACTTTTGGATGTGTCGACGTATGACATCATATTGGGTATGGATTAGTTATCTCAGTATTATGCACAGATCGACTGCATGGGAAGGCGATCATGTTTTCTATTCCCAGGAAGGAGATGTTATTAGTTGTTATACCTTGGCACGAGGGAGGGTCTATCACACATTTGTATTAGATGGGTGCGACTCCATCTAAGTAGGTCACCGTATCGTTAGATTTAATACTAATTTTCAAGGAGTTTATAGATGTATTTGATGACGTACCAGGGTTACCACTAGCTAGAGAGGTAGAATTTTGTATAGATTTGGTGTCGAGCACTAGGCCCATTATGTGGGCACCATATTGGATGGCTCCGCTGGAGATGCGAGAGCTGCATGAGTAGATTCAGCACTTATAGTCATAGAGGTTCATATGGAGGATCCTATCTCCGTGGGGAACTTTAGTTTTATTTATGAAGAAGAAGTACGGTTCGCTCTGATTGTGTGTCGATTATCGAGAGATTAACAAGGACAGAATATGGAACAAGTATATGTTGTCATGTATCGATGATCTGCTCAATCAGCTGAGGGACGCGTCATTATTTTCCAAAATTGATTTGTGCTTGAGTTTTCACCAGTTATGTATTCGGGAGGAGGGCATTTTAAATAAAACTTTTCTAAAGTGATATGGATCATATGAGTTCAGGGCCATTCCATTTGGGTTGACTAATGCGTCAATGGTGTTCATAGATTTGATGAATTGGGTATTTTGACCATTCCTGGTTCAGTTCGCCATTATGTTTATTGATGACATTTAGTGTATTCCCGATTGAATGAGGAGTATGTGGAGCATTTGTAGTTGGTTTTGCAGACACTATAGGAATATAAGTTATACGATAAGATTTATAATTGCGAATTTTATCTTTGAGAGGTGCAGTTCTTGGGCCACATTGTATCTGATGCTGGGATTTCAATGGATCCTAGTAATGTATTTGCAGTTTTAGATTAGGGAAAACCCATGATGACTATAGAGGTTATGATTTTTTTAGCTTTGGATGGGTATTACAGGAGGTTCATTCAGAGGTTCTTGAAGACTATTGGGCCATTGACTCACCTCACCTATGAGAGGGTGATGTTTATTTAAAGTTCAGACTACCTGAGGGAATTTGAGGATCTCAAGGAGAAACTCATCATCACGCCCATCCTTTCATTACCACAGGATGATGTAGGATATTTGGTATATAAGTATGCATCACTCAAGGGTCTAGGAGGCGTGTTGATGCGGGAGGGGAAGCCTATAGCATATTCTTCCCGCAAGATTAAGCCTTATGAGGGAAATTGCCCCTCTCATGATCAAGACTTGGCAAAGGTAGTATTTTCCCTTCGTATTTGGAGGCATTATTTGTTACGTGAGAAGTTCACATTATTTTTTATCATAAGATTATACAATACTTGCTCACTTAGATGGAGCTAAATATGAGACATAGGATATGGCTAGAGTTTGTGAAGGAATAACCCTTTTTTATTTAATACAATCTGAGATAAGCTAATATAGTGGACGATGCATTGAGTCGGAGAAAGACTGTTATGTTGACAGCATTAAAGGCAGAGCATGAGGATGATTTACTTGACATTTGTGCAGCGCAGTGGAATGCCACACGTGATATGGATTTATTGGACACCTTTTTGGGAGTTGTGATTATTACACCAGCCGTGTTGATAGTAGTGATACAGACATAGGCTTTAGACTCCTTCTATCAAGAAAAGGTGAAAGATCTTATATCGGGAGGGGTTCCTTTCATCTTGATCAGTTCAAATGGATAATTAACATTTCAGGGGAAGTTGGTTGTCATAGAGGGTCCTGAGTTGAGGAGGGCAATTTTAGCCATGGCACATGCCTCACGGTGCATCCTGGAGGGGATGAGATGTACCAGGACATGCATAGATCATATTGGTGGGCTAGGATGAAGAGAAAAATTATGGAGTTTCAGTTTAAGTGTTTTTTATCTAGTAAAGGTGGATCACTAGAGACCAATGGGGGAATTACAGCATTTCAATATTCCAAAGTGAAAATGGGAGAGCATCTATATGGATTTCATAGTGGGATTGCCTAGGTGCTAAATAGCTCATGATTCCATTTGGGTCATCATACATAGATTAACGAATATGGATTATTTCTTTCTAGCACGGACAGATTACACTGTCGAGTAGTGCTCTAAATTATTTATATCAGAGATTGTACGGCTTCATGGGGTTCCATGTGGCATTGTGTTCGATAGAGATAGTACGTTTGTATCTTGGTTCTGGAGGGGTTTTTAGGATGCCGTGGGGGTATAGCTAAATTTGAGTACAATATTTCACCCTCAGTCAGACGGTTAGACTGACCAAGTGAACCATATTATAGAGGATATGCTTCGAGCATGTGATTTGGATCTCAAAGGGAGTTGGGACTGTCACTTACCGCTCACGGAGTTTGGCTACAACAATATTCATTTGCAAACAATTGGTATGGCACCCTACAAGGAATTGTACGGGTGATCATTTCGTTTGTCAAGTTATTAATTAGAGTTAGGGGAACACAAGATGTTTGGGCCAAACATTATTTGTGATACGTCCAAGAAGGTGGCACTCATTCGAGAACGGATGAAAATGGTGTAGGATTGGCAGAAGAGTTACACCGATAAGAAAAAGCAAAAGATAGAGTTTTAGGTGGGGATCAGGTGCTTTGGAGGATCTCCTTAATGAATGGATTTGTCAGATTCGGATCCAAGGAGAAACTGGTTCCCCATTTCATAGGTCCCTTTTATGATACGGGTGATCCCGATGGTATATCGATTGTCCTTACCCAGCCATATTCATCGAGTAGATGATGTTTTCCACATGTCGATGTTGAGGAAGTTTTTGACGTATATGGACGCCTATCAGCATATCTATCTCGACAATATTGAGTTGCAGCTCTATGCGAGCTATGAGTAGCAACCACGGGGTATTCTTGATCGGAGATAGTAGACTCTGTGATTCAAGGTCATACTAATACCATAGTGAGGCTGATTCTACATGTAAGAGAGAGGAAGACATGTGGGCGAGATATATAGAGTTATTCTAGCCAGGTGTAAAATTCGAATTTTGAGGACAAATATCTTGTTTAAGGGGGAAGAATGTAATACCTCGTATTCTTGTGAATTAATTAAATTGCAAAATTATTATATTTGCCTGAAGTGACATGTGATGCCATTATTCATATTTTACATGTGTTATGTGTGTATATAATTCAAATTTAAAATAGGACTTGTTACATGATAATTCATTAATTAAATATTTATAAGTGATTGTGTATTATGGGCGACTATGGAATGGTCAGAGATTCGGTATCGAGATTTTTCTTGTTTGGATTATCCCCTCATTGTTGGTTACCATCGATCATGAAGTAGTTTTTTATAATGTCGTGTCATGTTTAACTAACAAACAATTTAATAATTTGATATTTGGACTCGTATCGGATAAAATATTAATGGGATTGGTATTATATTTTGGGTTGGTTTGGGGGACATTTAGAATGTTTGTTTATGATTTAAATTGATTGGTTTTAAGTCTTATGGGTTTGTATATGACTTAGGTTATGTTTTATGTCATTTTGAGGCGTATTTGGGCTCGTTGGGTTAAGACTCATATGGGACGTGAGCCTAATTTTGGGGTTAACATACTTAAAAGGTCATTAGGTTAAACCAATTTCATATTAACAGCTTTGGAGAGGAACCCTAAGGTTAGAGAGAAGAGGTATCTTGGAGGGAAGAGGAATTGGAGGATTAGAGCTTAGAATTCACCCTACTTTGAACTAAGGCAAGTTTACGTAATGTAGTAATCTAATTATTTTTGTGTTACTGTATATTTATTCATTGGAATCTAAACCTAATGTTGTTATAATGTGATTTTAGTAATCAATTAACTAAATTTGTAATTAACTTAATGAGATAATTTGAGTTAGTATCTGTGTTAATCACATATAATGATTTGAGTAGAAATCCTTATAAATCTAAAGTATAATTTGTTTAAAAATTTTAGAATTATGTTAGAGACCTTAATTCATGTAAAATCCCCTTGTTAATTTCATGAATTGTTATGAATCTAAGATTTTATGAGTAAAAGTATAAAACTAGGATTGTTAATTTTAATTATGAAAAAACCTTTTTAATTCGTGTTAGAATTATGTAAAACTGCTACATAAATGTTAAGATTATTGTTAGACAACTTATATATAAAGGAGATTTGGTATGGTGGTGATTAGAGGCATCAAATTAGGTTCTTGGTTCATCTCGTTCGAAAGAGATTAGGTCGTTTATTTGAATGAGTGTTAGACTCGTTTGAACGAGTTAGGTCTTTTTGTTCGAATGATTTTAGTATGTCGTTTGAATGACCGTAGGATATCGTTTGAATGAGATAAGGGAATTCGTTTGAATGAATTTGGGACTATTTTGATGATTAATTCCTAATTAAAAGGGACAAATTAATCACTTTTTTGGATTTAAGGCTTAATAATCTTTATACGTGTAGGATTGATGTATTTATGTGCAACATGCCATATGCTCGTGGGATACGCATTAGGGGATATCCTTATGGGGCACGTACGATGTGGATCACTCTAGTACCTCGGTTATAGATACAGGATTCACCTTAGTCATTTTACCTCAAACACTACGTGCTAGAAGTACCCGTTATATCCTGAGGGGATTAACGGGGGGATCCTCTCATATATCTTGGGGTATGGGAACATATGATTGGTGTGAAGGAGTAATGATTATCCCTTGTTAATGCTTTGAGGTTATAAGCGTGGTACAACCTATAACTATACTTATTATGCGCGAGTGATCCCCAAAGGATCGTTAAGTGAGGGCTCGTGCATATCCCATTTATTATGTACATGGATGGGACCATACTTATGTGGATATTAGACATAGAGACTATATTTCCTTATATATTCATATACTTTAGATGTATAGACTTGCTTTATTATGGAATGTTTAATTATATTCGGTTGAGAAGAATAATATTTAATCATAAGGTTTACTTGGGTTTGGGATTAGACGCATGTGATATGTAGCGAAGTTTGGGTTGGGTTGACTTAAAAATAACTAGAATACGAGAGGAAGATGCATAGTTATATTATAGTCCAAATTTGGTTATATTATTACTCTTTGTAAACAATTTCTTAACATTTTTGTTGAATTCTCTTTTGAGGACCTAGGTCACCGGTGCAGCCTCATCCCCGATTTTATCTTACACTTTATTCAATTATTGTTCATATAGGATGTAGGTTTCGAGCCTACGTGCTCACTCTTTTATTCCTATTAACTTTCATGTTGTGTCGGAGTTGTATTATTTCTATTAGAGTCGGTATTACTATTACATTTGTGTTGAATTTGTTATGAGACGGTTATAGTTCTGATGATGGTTCTATTACTATTAGTTAGATTGGCACCAGAGATTATGTGGCTCACAACTATTATGTTTCAGTTATTGACTTTATGCATTTATTTTTATTTTCCCATCATTCTTAGAATGATATTCAATTATTTTAGACTCTCGTATTATTTGTTTTAGACCTGGTCAATCTAGTTTAGATTTTATGGGGTGTCAAAAGACTACTCAAATCCTTGCATGGTTTGAAGAAAGCTCCTAGAGTTTGGTGTGAAACACTCATGACTTATATTCTTTGAGATGTTTTAGGAGAGGTGGAGTTGATAGGACTATTTGTGTATAGTGAAATGAATAATATTCTTATACCAAAAATTTATGTGGATGTCATTGTCTTTTGGGTTTACATGTCGTGATTTTACCAAAGCATTTTGGGATCAGATGAAAGAAGAATTTGAGATAAGTATGGTATGTGAGTTGATGTTTTTCTTAGGCTTACATATTAAACAAGAAATGGATAAGATTTTCACATCTCAAACTAAAATTGCATAAAACCTAGTGAGAAAATTTGGGATAAATGAACTAAACGCATCAAAACACCTATGGATGTTGAATCAAATCTCATAAAATATTCAAGGCGAAATGAAGTTGATAAAAAAAAACTCTATTGTAACATGATAGGAATATTGTTGTACCTTATGGATGTAATACCCCGAAGTTTCTTGAATTTAATTAACTGTTTATTTAATTAATAATTGCCTATTAATTACATATTTCTTATGACATGATATATTTCACTTAGTAAAGTAGTTATATATATTTCATATGTAGTAATGTTATATTATGCTTTTAAGTTCTACGTGAATACACATCCTTTAGAAATTGACTAACACACATTAGTTCACAAAGTTAAATACGTAAGTGACTTAGTATTATGAGAGGTTATTGAATGGTCAGGGGATAGGTGTCAGGGTTTCCTTATTTGGACTATTCCCTCAGTATTGGATCTTATCGATCAATAAGTAGGTTCCTATAATACCGACTCATGCTTAATTAATTAATAATTAAGATTTAAACTTAGGCTATATATACCAGTCAATTAATTAATTTAATGAGATAATTAACCTACAGAATGTGTGCTCTTTTGTATTTGGTTCTCGGTACATTTAGTACGGTTTGGGTTTAAAATAGTGGAATATTGGTCCATTGGGATAGTATACGGGTTGGGCCAAGTTTCAGGCCATTTGAAGCTTATTTGGGGACTTTTGGGTCAAAGTTATTTTAAGGCCTAAGCCTAATTTCGGATTTAATTATTTTAATAACCCAATTAGCTAAACTAACTCATATAATACAATTTGGGAAGAACCCTAGAAGTTAAGGATGAAGAGGAAAAACCTTATCCTGAAGATTTGGGGGATTTGGGGGATATATTTTGTAAACATCCTAAGGCAAGCTCATTTTGTATTAAGCATATAATTAGGTTTGTTTTATAGTAATATTATTATGTTGGATTCTTCTAATGAACCATATAATTTGAATTGTATTAATATTTAACCTAATTTCCTAACTAAGATTAATCATTTATAAATCATAATTTAGGTATTTAAGAACTATTGAAGCTTTGTGAAGGAATCCACTAATTTACCCATGAATCTATGTACCTTAAATTTAGAAACATTATATATGAATATTATTAGTTATAATCTGTAAAATCACTCAGTTTTATTTTTATTATTGATTAGACTTCATAGGTTATTTGGATAAACCAGGTGTAGAACATGAACTTAGGATTAACTTTATAAATTATGTAGCTAAACCCTTAAATGTGTTATTAATCACCTAAAACTCATATAAACATATTGATAGCTATTATATGATGTTTATTAATGAAGGATATGGATTATTATTGTTGTGTAGAGACGTTTAGGTTGATTTTTTTTTTTTTTTTAGTCCGCGATTAATGAGATAGAATGAACTTAAAAGTTACAGGGGGAGAAGCGATTCGACCTAGGGAATCAATTCAGTTTTGGGGGCAAATCGATTCGGCCTAGAAGTTAATCGATTTGGTTCGGTAGTTTGGCCTAAAGTTTTGTTTTAGGGGATTTTAAATGGATATTATAAATTGGTTTAAGTTAGAGACTTCTAGATAAATCAATATACTTAATAACCAATGGTTTAGAGATTTATTTTCTATGTTTAAGAACCCTAGGTTTTCAGGTCTTAACTTATATACTCAATTAACATTTAATGCATGCATTGATCGAGAATGAAAGAGACCGCTTTGATGAACTTAGCATAGACTTTATTATTGCATTGCTTGAATTATGTTTAATCACACTAAGGGTGTCTGTGTGTGTGTGTGTGCTCGTGGGTAAATTACTAAGAGGGATGGACTTTATGAGGCGCGTATGACATTGACCACGCTTGGTACCCAGGTTATTGAGATAGGATTTACCTAGGTCATATTTATCTCGATCCTACGTGTTGATGTACCCCTCCCCCGAGTTGGGACGACGGGACATGATCCAATCGTATAGTCTTGGGTATCAGGTTGTATGTTTGGTGTGATGGCGCAGTGAATTCCCTTCTATATTGTTTTGAGGCTATAGGGTTGGGACGTCCTATAGCTATACCTTGTAGTGTTATAAGTGATCCTAAAAAGCATTAGGGATAGGTCTTCGTACTTTTATTTTCAGGCTTGAGCATAGCTCATATGATATGGATGTGAGTGGGGCATACTCACTTGGATATCGAATTATTTGATTTCTTATTAATGTGCATTGTGAGTATACTAAAGATGAATAATTGTGATTATAACTTAGAAGCTAATAAAAGTAACGAGCATTTTAATAAAAGATGTAATTATGTAATATGGGCCTCATTCAGGTTCGGGGTTATAACCGCTTGCTTATTTAGGTTGTTTGGGTTGGGATATCTTAAAATAAACTAAGTATTGGAGAAAATATATTATTATTGTTATTATTGTGGCCCAAATGTAGTTATATTCTTATGCAATGTATATTTGATCGGTTTAATCCTGTTTATGAAACTATTTTTTATAGGTCCTAGGCCGCAGCCACCACCTCACACCTGATCATTTATACTTGGAGACTTATCTAACTTCCAGTTCCAGTTTCATCCTCAATTCCTAGGGTGTAAGTGTCGAGCTTCTAGCTCACTTTTATTTCAGCATTTTCTTTTCAGTTATTCAGACTTATTTTTATGTATTCAGTCTTGAGTCAGATTTTTTTATTGGGTATATTTTTATATTGGTGTCAGATTTATTTCTTTAGAGACTATATGTTACTTTATTTGAGTTATTTATATTCTTTTGATGAAGTTTATATTTAATTATATATTGAATGGTATTAGAGACGCGTCGCTTATTTGTTCTTTGTTTTATTTTAGCACTGTTAACATCTTTAGCATTTTACTTAATTCAATAATGGTTTTAATGTTACTAGTTGTCTTGATTGAATTTTACGGGGTGTCACAATGGTGAGTCCTCCTGATATATCATTTAATGTGGATAAATGTGAAAGACTTCAATCGAGGGCTAATGAATCACACTTGCAAGTGGTAAAATGAATAATTTGTTATGTCAATGGACCCACATGTTTGGGTTATGCTACTCATTTTATATGAATAATTATCATGATTAATTGGATTTAGATTCGGACATAGATGAAATTGATTTGAAAAGGGGGGGGAGCTTGAAGACAATCTCTGAATTAGAGAAAGCCTCCCCAGTTAATAGAAAAGACTCAAGGTAAGGAAGTAGCATGAAGGCAGTGAGACAGCTCAGCGAGGTAGCTCAGCGTGGCAGCTCAACGAGGCAGCTCAGTATGGAAGCTCAGCGAGGAAGCCCGGCGAGGAGATTATTCGAGAGAGCTCATCCTTTATATTATTTTTATTACTTATTTAAATTGTTCCCTTAAGTAATATTTATTATATTGTTGTAACGATTTTAGTATTCAGTGTGAGGTCAAACGGTACTCGCGAGAGACCAGGGCTGGCAGGGCCTGGGAGAACTTACATGATTTATCGAATGATCTCGCCATAGGAACTTTAGAGGGACATGGTTTGAAGGATTGAGAAGTGAGGCAGCGTTAGGGCTTGTCCTAACCATCTTAGATACACCTGGTAAAACACCAAGTGACCTTTTCACCGAGAAAGCTCATGTAGAGCAACCTTGAGTTCCATCGTATATTGAGCCTTGAGCCAAACAATCCCCTACCAGATGTCACATCTACTTTAGGTGATGTCACTAACTAGATAAACACCGTTCAATCTGAACTCGATTAAACCACTGTGGTATTGGGGCTGTCAGACGGTTTGGTGAGCCACCTTTGTGGTGACAGTCCTCTGATGCACAGTGGTTAGGCAAAAGGCGTGGCTTGGCATTTAATGTTTATGACGTAGGACATGTTGGCCCATGATGCATTTAATGTTTGTGACATAAAGTGTGATAGGGAGGTCTTTCACATTAATGAAGATTAAGACATCTCGGGAAGGGGTGTGGTGCTATTTATGGTCCTCAACCACTTTTGAGATGAGAGAGTTCTTTCTAGAGATTTATTACTAAAGATATAATATACCAGAGAGAAGTTATTGCAAACTAGATCTCTTACTCATCCACCCTTATGATTTATTGTGAAGCTTTTAATAGCTAAACCATAGGTCTTTCAGAGGTTGTTGGTGTGTTGGTTTCCTGCCAAGGTATATCTAGGGTGCTTACTTCTCTCTCCCTTTGACTGAGTTGCTTATGAGTTTCCTGTTATTATTATTTGACTTATACACAAAGACTTGTGAGTTCAAGCTGAGTGTTGATTATATACAATATCGTGTGTTCACTTGTATTTACTGAAGAGCTCTTGTGTTATAGTTTATCACCATACCTATAGGGTTTACACCTCAACTAGTATTACCTTACTCCCAGGATTCAAGGGGACTACCATCCTACAAAAAGTACACCAAATGGTTGTTTCTATTTTGGTACTTTTCTAGTATCTTGGTTATCAAAGAAGAAAAAACTCAATCTCATTATCCACGACCGACGTTAAACACATGTGCAGAGAGAAGTTATTATACTTAATTACTTTGAATGAGGCAAATGGTAAGAAATTATGGAATCGAATAAGAGTCTAAGGATCTTTTCCAGGATAATATGAGTGATATAAAAATTGCAAAAATCCAATTAAACATATGTTGAGTTGAGAATCATTCTATTAAGGATCACATAGAGCTAAAAGTGATTAACATTAATTACATCCATACCGAGAACCAACTTATGGACATATTTACAAAACCTTTAGATTCTTCTAGATTAAAATACCTTAGAGGAAGTCTTGTCTTTTATGAGATATTATTTTGAAATAAAGAAGGTGCATCTTGGTTGTATGATTTGCACATTTTTTTTCTTGCATGTTTATGCTTGTATATAGGGTATTTTTCACAATATATGTGACTATTATAAGAAAAAGGCAAAAAGATTTTTAAATGTGCTCTTTTTTATTTATGCTCAATCAAAGTGTGTAATGTTAATTGATATATCATGTAAAGTTAAGATATTTTTTGATAAATTGACTTTCATGAAGTTTTTGATATCATATGCAATCAATCATATTAATAATAACCAATAATTTCTTGTGAAATTTCTATGGTCCACTTATTTGAGAGTCAAATTTACATTTTTGATGGAGTTTAAAAGGGACCATTTATTTCAAGCAACGGTAAGGCCTACCATTGTAGATATTACACCCGATTTGAATTTAAGTATCATTAGAAAAGGTGCATTCCAAAGTGTAAACGAAATGTCAATCATTAGAAAAATCTTATGTTGAGAAAATATCGAAGTTCTTATAAAATCAAAGGCAATAAAAATGAGATATAACTATATCATCATTTAAAAAGAACTTGTTATTTTAGTTTGGCATAAAATAATTGAACAACATGAGCTAAATATTTTTTGAAAGTGGATGGCGAATTCCTCAAAAATTTTATAAAATGATTGTAAATTAAGATTTATAAGTGGTGTTATTTGACTAGGGTTACATTCTTCTTAAAATGTATAAGTGATTATCTTGTTATTCTTAGAAAAACTTGCTATTATCCTTCATGCCATGTTAAGATTGTGATTTTTTTGTTAATTTAGCATGTTTTGAGTGTACCACGTGACTGAAAATGGATAGTAAAATCAATTTGAAAGATTTTTTATGCTTATGTCATGCATAAAAGTTTATATTCCGTAATTTTATTGAGATTAATCAGTCTTTTGGTGTATAATATAATATTTTCCATTTATCTTTGGACATGTACCATTTTATCCATGGATTTGGCATGCACAAGTGAGTTTTTGGTTTATGAGCCTTGAATATCTGAGAAGTTTAATTTGTATGTGGGAAATCCCGTATAAGATGAGAGAAGGTGAAATATTGGTTGTATTATCAATTGAAGTAAGCTTGGTCTCTATGTCTCATATGCACGATTATAAATTAGCATAATGCGCGTGGTTTTATCTCACCCGCTCTTAGGAAAATCCCGTTCACATGACCAAAATGCCCCGTGCGCATACTTTTTCCCCTGGAATTTCCCATGTGCACAAATTTTATTCACTCGTACGCACGTTCCACAATTTAGGTTGATCCATTTGCACTAACCTAAACACTCATCGTGCATACAATTTTCATCATGTTCTTTAACATTTCTTACATGAAGACTCCTTGAATTTACTCATGTACACAATCCCTTCAAAAATTTATGAAGTATATTTTTTGTACTTTTATATTGTTATTAATCTATTTAATCTAGTACCAATAACATGTCATGGGGTACTTTTCCTTCCTTATGCTTAAGTAAATGTATTTACTTATCATGTAATATCATATGTTCTCCTTGATTTATTTACATCTCACTTTTTGGTGATTCATCCTTAATAAAAAAACTCGAAACTTTTAATGGGGAGATTTTGTTTTCTTTGAATGTATAAGGAGAAATATTAGTTATATGGGTGATATTTATTGATGTCAAAATGTATTCCAAAAATTGGAGAAAGTTGTTTTTGATGATGATTAAACTTAGGGGGTCAATGTTGATTTGAAAATGTCATTTAAGATAAAAAACGATATTGTTATCATTGAGGGAATGACATATTATTATACCATTAATATGGTATGATTCCTAAACCAGTCAGAAGAGGACACATGGACTCATTATTTACAAGAATGAGGTCGGCTCATGAAATAATGAGATCAACTCAGGTACTAGTAAGGTCGATCTTAGTATTCAAGACATCTCACTTAACTCCGGAATTTAACTTCCACATTAACTTTGTCAAAGAACTCCATCACAGTAAGCATAAGTCAGGCAATGGGATGATGTCAACAGCACACCCACATGCCTGGAAACAAACAAATATTCCCTCCCACAATGTGTGCCCGTGTTAATTTTATAATTATTCCTCCACTACCATGCAAAGTGGGTACTTGTTTAATCTATGACACACTCTAGTGGACTAGTTGGAAAAGTCCATAAATATATACACCAACGCCCATATTTAAGGAGGCAAGAGTAACCAGGAAATGACAACTAACTGATATTACATACTCTCATTCTGCTGAATCATTACTATCTACACTTGAACCTATGGACATAGACACCACCTTGAGCCAAACCATGTAAATCTGGATTCATTCCATTTCTCTCATCTCTATTTATAGTGATTCCTAGATAAGTATTCCATTTATTTACATATATTTAACTATTATCTTTTACACTTGTATGCTCTCACTAAGACCAAATTAGTATACCAGTTTTAAGCGATTACAGATTAGCGTCGTCTGCAGGAATGCAACAATTCGTTCGTTGCTTTCTAACGTTATTAATTTTTTAATACTTAAGGATACCCGTTTTCTAGTAGACCAATGAATCGCATTCCGAATCATCTGTGTTTTTATGGGTTAGAATTATTTTCAATAAATTATTACTAAATTTTGTTTAATCTTTAAATTTTCCATCAGATTTACTCTTTCGCGCTCTAAAAACCTCTTTTCCTACAATTTTTGTACTAGCAATTATTATACGTTGCTTCTGGATTATGGTACTCTTCTTTTCTAGAAATAATGAGAACACAACGAAAAATACAGAAAGTAGTCGAGCCGTTGAAGGAATTCCTCCCTCAATACCTGTGGATAACGGGGATCTATAAAGAATTTTAATGTTCCTGGCTAGAGGCTAAGAGACTATGCAGGAGAGCATGAAGCAACTGACATAAAGTTTTATGAGTGTGCAAAACAAACCTGAATCGATAACCCCAATAAGGGTGGGAATTCAGATAGGGTATGGGATATGGTACACCTATTCCCATACATGGATAGGAGGAGGTATTATAAGGTTGGAGCAATCAAAAATCCTACTATATTGGATTTGGACTCATGAGACGATGATAGTAGATCCAAGTACTCTAAATTTGAATGGGTTGATAGATCCTATCATCCAGGGGAAACCTCCACCATCAGATTAGGGGATATGATGATGAATAGATCTATTCCATAGAATGATAGAGTATTCTGGGAAGACTAAGCAGGAATTGTGCATTTGATCGATTAGGCCTAAGAGAAATAAGGGCAAATTAATATAGAGAACCTATAGAATTTAGATAGAGGCCAAGAAAGTCAGAGAATAGAAGGGTTGAATGCTCGAACAGGTCAAGGCTATGCATGAGATGGTCAAAAAAGGCCGAACAGACTTCCCGGGAAGAGAGCTCAACTGAGAGTCGAGGCCGAGTAGAGAAAACCATCACAGTAAAGGCCAATAAAGAAGAGCAACCCTGGAAAGGGTCTATTCAATGCATGGAAGACCGACTAGGTGAAATCATCAAAATAAAGAAACCTTTGTAGAATGGGCTTTTTTCAAGGATCACCATTCATAACTACGGTAGTGGGTTATCCGACCCCCACTAGATTTAAGCCATCAGTTATCAGTTCTGAGTGTGATGGGAAATTAGATCCAATATTACACGTGGCACAATATTAGGCTTGTAGACACTCCATTCTAGCACCCCCTAACCTCTCCTTAGGTCCCTAGCACCTCCCTTCATCACTACAAACATAAGTCATACCCCGGGTAGTAACCCAAAGGCCATCAGGCACTCCCAAGCTCCATTTGACCAAAAGTCAAACTCTTCAGCTTGATCAAGACTGAATGAATCTTCAAAGGGCAGTGAAACCCCTTTCCAATTGTCCACCCCGTGCACGATTCTGACTTACGATGAGGACGAACGACCCGTTCTCCCCCGAAAATTGATCAAGAGACCATCGGACGCTCCCAAGCTCCGTTGGACCAAAGTCAACTCTTTAGCTTTACCGAGACTGAATAAATATTCAAAGGACACTGAAACCCCTTTCCAACGGTCTGCCCCGTGCGCGATTCTGACTTATAGTACGAATGAACGATCCGTTTTACTCCGAAAGGTCACCGAACGCTTCCAGGCCCCTGGTTGACCAAAGTCAACCCCCCGAACTGAGTTAAACTATTTGGAATGTCGAAGTACATCTCCTAACCTTTCCAACGGTCTGCCCCATGCACGATTCTGACTTACCATGAGGACGAACGATCTGTTTGCGTATGACACCCGTCCAAAGGATCGGCGAACTCTTCTGAGCCACATTTGACCCAAAGTCAACTCCCAGACCCGGGATCAGTCCAAAGACTTTTGAAGATCTCTAAAGTACCTGTCTAATGGTTCACCCCGTGTGCGATTAGGATCAATGGTTTGCGCTCTACAACCGATTTTTCGAAGGAACCTGAAAGAGACTGCTAAACGGCAGGTTCCAAACCCTGCCTATTGGGAGTGTGCCTAAACACACCTGCCGATTGGCAGGACCAGGACCATGTCGATCGGTAATGCCCTGGGCCTATAAAAAGGAGGGCCTAACCTCAATGCAAAAAGGACACAATACCTGAAATCCATCACTCTCAAGGAGCTCAGAAAAGCTCTCTCTAAGTCAGGGTGATTTCCACATCCAAGTCCCTTTCCAATTTTCACCTTTCATCATCTTTTTCATCAAACTTGGTGAATTAACTACCCTCCCTCATCACTCAAGTGCAAGGGATGCTCTCCAACATCCAAGATCAAGCTCAAGATCTTCAAGAAGGTCCAACTTTCTCAACTCTCTTTAAATTCTCCTAAATTCGCATTAATTTGTTTTATTACTTAGCCCTATTATTCTCTCATCTCACATATCCTAATATAATTTTTATTTAGTATTATTGCACATCTCTTATTTTCATATAAATAAAACCCAAAAAATAAGAAAAATAGGGTTTTCTCATAAATTCAAAACGGTAATTCTCACACTTTTCTCACAACTAAAACAATTTTTTTTACACACACACACATATAAGAAAAGTCCCCAGTTGTATTGATGGGATAAATCCCACCCCTCGTTTTGCATACGAACTACGTGGACTTTGATGCGTCTATAGGCTACGTAGGCGTCTCGGGGTAAAACCCAAAACTCGAGTCATTTTCCTACATTTTTTCTACATTCTTTAAACTTAACTCTCTTAGACTCTCTATATATATTTGTTCTTGATGGCATATTATTCCATATGCGTTATTGTTCCATTATAATGATCAACGCTAGGATAATCGCGTATATCCTATTTTCTAATATTACTTCTAAGAACATTCGTACGGATGACTCGATTTATCTCTTCCATGATATAAGTCGATGATTCCTATCTCCACTACATATACACATGCACACATATCACGAGGAAGTAAAGGAAAATAGCAATAACCCATGAGAGGTCGTAAGGGCGAAATGGATTCCTAATACCTTCCCATTTCGTAACTTAGCCTCCGGACCCTTTTCGAATCAATTTGATTTTGTATGTATCAGTATGTCTTTGGATGTTGTCCTTCAGGATGGCTCCCTTTTTCTTTTGTCTGTTTTGAGTAAAATAGACAGGCGACTACATCTCTCTACATTTTCACCTCATCACCGACGCTGGCCAAAGCGCTCCCGAGAGGGATGCGCGGGACCAAGATCCTCTCGACGTTGAAGATTCCCCTCTTCTTCGTCCCTCTCGCTGCGAGGATCGGGGTATGGTCACAGTGGCGACTCTGCTGGGGATTTTCCATTTTGTGGGCTAGACTCTATTTACATGGGTGCTTTATTTTCTTATATATCCCCCTTTTTGCATGTTCCCCTTTTACTATTCATGTGTACCTCATGCTTATGCTTCTATTCACACACTTATAGAAGATTATTCAGGTACACTTAGCACCACGTGCACCTAGGATCACATATGTCCACATGTTGCACGCATCACCCATCCATACTTGGTATACCGTTGGTACTTATTCTTTGTTCCCTATTTAGCATGATCAAGAAAGATACTCTCATCATAAGATAATAATAATAGAATCATGCATAATTCACACGACATCACCAAAGAGCATTGGTATTTAGCAAATTTTAACCAGTAACTGGAGGATCACTTCGTGATGGGCGCTGGTCCGGCAGGGCGCAATTAGCCTAAGCGATGTGACTCTCACTTTCCATTGGCCAAGTACCTTCGATGTATATCGAACGGTTCCCCCGCATCGTACCGCTTGACCGAAGTCATGATGGGAGGTATATCACAGGGAACTCATTCACGTACGCCGAGTATATCAAATTCTCTCTCACACGTACCGTCCCCATGGGAATATAGTGAGGCAATTCACGTACACTCAGGTATATCAAATGGCTTGTCCACACGTACCAATTTCCCTCAAAAGCAAGACGTATATCGTGGAAGCCACCCCAAAGGGGGGAACCCTTTCCGATTCACCCAACTAACTGCATACCCGCATATAGGTGTCAAGCCAAGGACACACATGGTAGATTGTCGGTTCTGACCCGAAACTCTGCCGAAATTCCGAGTCGACTTGTCGCCCAAAATTTTTGCGCATTTTTAAAACGGGACCCTGCCCGTGAGCCTGGTTACAAGTCCAGCCATAGCTTTACATATGTTACAAACCCAACTTTTCCAGGCTCGGGTCCCGTCCGGCATTTCATTTGGCATTTAATAGAATTTAATACAAGTGAGAACATAATAATAATAATAATAATAATAATAATAATAATAATAATAATAATAATAATAATAATAATAATAATAATAATAATAATAATAATAATAATGTTGAGACCCGTCTCCCAAAACATTTCTCCTTTCTTTATCAAAAATCCAAAAACATTCATCTTTTCTTTATCAAAAATACAAAAACATTTCTCCCTTATTTATCAAAAAGCCAAAAATATTTTTTCTCTCAATCACAAAAAAAAATATCAAAAATATTTTCATCCTTTTTTTATCAAAAATAAATCCCATTTTACGCCTTCTCAGGTCAATCGCACGCCTTTTACTTGGCTCCTTATTGGCCTCGGTCTTTAGTCAAATCACCTCGGAGATTTTTTCATTCCCTACTACCTCTTCCGAGTTCGGTATCCATCCACCTTCCAAAGAGAACACAAATCAAGTACCAGTTGCGCAGCCAGATCTGACAGCAATCTTAGCTCAGCTCGTGTCCAAGATTGACAACCTTTGGACCGAGGTCCGAGAGATGCAACGAAACCAGGCTCCTGTTCCCCAAGAGCCCGAGGCCCTATTCCCTTGTCCTATGGGTCCACCTTAACCTATCTCGGTTCCCGAAGAGTATCAGCACGCTCCGCGTGCCCCTCCTACTAATGGGTCGTCGCCTACCCAGCTTCCTATGCCAAACCTAGCCCAGCCTGGGGCTAACTTGCCCATGATCATTTATCCAAAAGAGGAAGAGCTGAACAAGGTCAAAGAATATCTCAAGATGCTAACTAAGAAGTTCGACCAAGTCAGAATCTCTAGAAATTACATGGACTGCACCCACATGTCACCTTATCCTAAGGCGAGGTTACCCGAGAAGTTCAAGATGCCCAATATCGAGAAATTCGGAGGAAGTGGACACTAGATTGTTCATCTTCGTATTTATCCACCATTTCATGACCCTCCTATGGGCTTATGAAAAAGTGATGGCCCAATTGTTTCAGCAAACTTTGAAGGATAGCGCCCTCCAATGGTTTTTGTCTCTCGAGGAGTCCAGAATCCGTAGCAGGGAGGATGTAGCCCGAGAATTCATGTCGCAGTAAAAATAGAACGAAGAGCTTGAGGTCACCCGCCGTGATTTAGAGCTGCTCAAACAGAACTCTAGGAAATTAGTCAGTAAATTCATAGCTCGATGGAGGGAAAAGGCAGCCACTATGACCAATCGGTCATCCGAGGAAGAACAAGTCAACATAGTGAAGAAGAACTTCTTGCCCCATGTCTGAGCAACAATGGGAGGACAATATTATCCCCACTTCTGAGCTCTCAGAGAGGCAGGAGTAAACATCGAGGAAGGTCTTGCTAAAATAGAAATTGAACCAAAGAAAGTGACCAGACAGTTCAGCCCCATAAAATATGACAGACCTGCCAGTGCTGCAGTCTCAACCATCACAACATCTCTCAACCAACCACTTCATGGGCACCAAAAATCTGCCCTATCCCAGTTCGAAAGGAATACACCGAGCTCCAAAAAGTCAGCCTAGATGACGTTGTCCAGATCATGGAAGAATTATTCAAGCAAACCAACGATATTTGCAGTATGATCGAGTTACTTGATACTCTGAATCTACAAGGAAGCCTGGTCCCTTCACCCTTACATATCCCCATAGAATGGGAAGACCTTATGAAGAAGACATTGAAGTTGCGGAATGCATTGTCTTTACATGGAAAGACAGAATTGTTCCCCCCGGATGGGGGGAAGAATTCGAAGATTCAAATGAAGAATAAGCTCTCGAGAAAACTGGCCTGGTAGGCGACATATGTGGGATGATATCATTTAAGGAGATCCTCGAATAAATAAACAATGTGTCAGAACAACCCGAGATCGACGAAGAAACAGGGTTCATGTTCTTCCCTATTTCAGTAAATCATATGACCATATCAGGGAGGCATTACCAGATCTCAAGATCACTACCAGCCAATGACAAGGGGAATGGTGTTGAAAACCTTCCTATGCCAGAAATGACCCTCGAGGAAAGCAAGATCCTCGATCAACTGAAGAAAACTCAAGTTAATATCACTCTATGGGGGCTTTTCATGTCTTCCCAGCTACACAGAAATTCTTTGATCAAATTGCTCACTAGACCCACAATTCCTCCTAACACCACACCAGAAAAAGCGGTAAATTTAGTCGGATCCTTGACCTCTACCCGAATGATATCCTTTTTTGAAGAAGAAATCCTCGGAATTGGGCCAAACCACAATCATGCACTCAGCATCTCCGTCGAAGTTATGGTGAAGATCATACCACTCTCACTTGTCGATAATGGATCCACCTTGAATGTCTTCCCATTAAGAACCTTAAAATGCTTAGGACTGAAGGAAAGTGACCTCGCTCCAACCTCCACTACGGTATGTGCCTACAATAATACTCGTCGAGAAGTGATGGAATCCATAAAACTTGTAATAGGGGCTGGTCCTATAAACCCTGTCATTGAATTCCAAGTTATTGACATCCCAGCTTATTTTAACCTATTGCTCGGATGACCTTGGCTCCACAGTATCAAGTGTGTGTCTTACTTACTCCATCAGAAATTGAAGTTATTTATCGACGAACGAGTCATAACCATTTAGGGCAACAACGATAATACCGAGGGTGCAAGCACCAGCAATTCAATCCTTGAGATACAACACATGTCAAATGATATGCTCTTATCAGGATTCTGAGTTGAGCCACTTCTACTCCCGGCAGTGGATGATTTCAAAGAAAGGGGTTGTCCGAAATACGATCCTCATGGCAACGTCAATGTGATTCAGATGTTCATAAACATGCATTGCATGCCTGGACTGGGGCTAGGGCAAAGACAACAAGGGATACTTGAGCCCATTGTGCTGAAAAATGCTTTCCCTCCTTGTGATTTGGAGTATCAACCATCAGAACAAGAGCTCAGAATGATCCTCCAGTCTCGACCAAAGAGAAGACTAGACTGTATCCAGATTATCCCAAGTGACTCCTTGAATGGACGATTCATCAAAGAGGGCGAGTAATTCCCCTTTTATGTCTTTATGAAACCATGGTATGACCATACATACAAGAAGATGAAGCCTGGAATGGAGATATTTTTCCAAGACAGCTACCCATGGGCCAAAAGTTCCCAACACCATGTACAACCGCCCATCAGAGATATCAAAGATTATGAGGGAAGTGACTCCAAGGATTCCTTCAACTTACCGACACTGGGGCTGACACTCTGCATGGTTCATTCAAGCACTACATCACCGGATCCATCCCACCTAATTAGAGCTGCTGATACACCTCTCCTCAACTGGCATGCTGCGTCGGTTCTACCTGTTGAAATCCCACCTAACCCCAATGTTTACCCCATTTCTTCTTTTGTTGTCTATCCTTGCTCAAATGTAATCGAGACCTCTTTTGATGAGGTTCCCAATGTTATTTTTCATATCAATGAAATAAACGAATATTTTGAGTATCTTGTTGTGCCTTACATTAACTATTTGGATTCCAATCAAATTTTTGATGATAATGATTTTGCAAATGAACAATTCTTAACTGATCTAAATAAGGTTAATAAGAAACAACATAATCGTGTTTAAGTTAATGAAGAAGATACTATCATTGTTAACCCCGGGTCTAGTAGCCAACTGCACGAGATTAGGATAGGGGCTACCCTCGATGAGCTTGAGCACGCACAACTCGAAGAATTACTGAAATAATTCATGGATGTCTTTGCATGGTTCTATGACGATATGCTCGGCATTGATCTTGAAATAGCTCAACATGAGATCCCCACTCTTCCAGATTACAAGACGATTAAGCAAAAACTAAGAAAGGTCTACACCGAATGGTCGTTCAAAGTCAAAGAAGAGGTGGTCAAACAGCTGAACTTGGGTTTTATTTGTGTGATCAAATATCCCACATGGATAGCCAACATAGTGCATGTGCTGAAATCAAAAGGGAAAGTTCGGATGTGTGTAGACTACCGAGACTTGAACAAAGCCTCTACAATGGATGATTACCCATTACCCAATATCGATATGATCATGGACAACACAACAAGTCATGCTCTTAAGTCATTTGTAGACAGGTTTGTGGGGTACAACCAAATCAAAATGCACCCAGATCATCAAGAAAAGATCGCGTTCATCACACCGTGGGGAACCTTTTGCTACACTGTTATGCCATTTAGTCTCAAGAATGCTTGGGCTACCTACCAGAGGGTTTCTACAACCGTCCTGGACGGTGTGATTCATAAAGAAGTCGAGGTCCATGTGGATGATATGATTATCAAATCCAAAACTAGAGAAGGTCATGTTCCCACCCTCCGAAAGTTCTTCAAACGATTGCGACAATATCAGATGAGGCTCAATCCACAGAAATGTGTCTTCGGCGTTACAAAGGGAAAACTCTTGGGATTCATGGTCAGTGAGAAAGGGATAGAAGCAGATCCTGCCAAGATAAAAGCCATACTTGAGATGCCACCTCCCCGAACGGAAAAAAAAAATTCATGGTTTCCTTGGGAAATTGTAATACATCAGTCAGTTCATCAGCCAACTAACCTCTATCTGCGAACCTATTTTTAAACTCCTCCGAAAGGATTCAATCAAGGTTTGGAATGAGGCCTGCTAAGAATCTTTTGACCAAATCAAACAATATCTGACCCAACCTCTGATACTCATGCCACCACAGCCTGGTCTCCCCTTGCTTCTATACTGAACCATAACTAACACTGCAGCTAGGGATTTACTAGCCCAATACCTTGAGGATTCCCGCAAACAAAGAGACATCAATTACGCCAGACGCAAATTGGTCGGGTACAAAGTCAACTACACTGCTTTGGAAAAAGCATGCGTCGCGCTTGTTTGGGTCACCCAAAAGTTGCGACTCTACATGATCGCCTTCCCCCATTAAACTTATATCCCGAATGGACCCCATTAAGTACCTGCTTGAGAAACTCGCCTTATCTAACCGAATAGATCGATGGTTGATGCTCCTAGCCGAGTTTGATATCGAGTATGTCACACAGAATGCTATGAAAGGAAGAGACATCTCTGACTACCTCGCTAACTACCCCACAGAAGAAGCTGATGACTGGATCTCCAAATTCCCAGATGAAAACATCCTCTATACTGCTTAAGACGATCTCCGGTGGCAAATGTTCTTTGACGGTGTGGCCAGCAAAAAGGGATATGGCATTGGGATACTTCTGATCACCCCAGATGACTCCCACACTCCCATCGTTATCAAATTATCTTTCCCCTGCACCAAAAACATGACTGAATACGAGGCGTGTACGATAGGCTTCAAAGTTTCTCTCAAGAAAGGTATTCAATGCCTAAATGTCTACGGGGATTCTGCCCTCATTATTGGTCAAGTGCTTAGAAAATGGAAAGTCAGGGACGAGAAACTCTAACCCTTTCATGCCCACTTAGAAGAACTAGCCTCCCAATTCCAAGACGTCACCTTCCATTACCTACCTCGAGCAAAAAAATAACCTAGACGATTCCCTTTCTACCTTAGCCTCCATGGTCGACATGCCCGAAGGAATAACAATGCCCCCCTTCCTAGTTCAAAAGCAAGATAAACCATCTCATTGCTACCACATTAAGCTCATCACCATAGAAGATCCCGAGTTAGGCAATTGCTAGTACTATGATATCTGGCACCTCCTCAAGCATGGTAAGTATCCCAAGGGTTCCAACAAGAAGGACCGGGCATCCTTTTAAAGACTGGCCGCCCAATAAATCATCTGTCACAAACTACTGTTTAAAAGAAACTTCGATGGAACTCATCTACACTGCATCGCAGGGGCTGACGTTGAAGAGGTAATGCAAAAAATCCACAACGGGGAATGTGGGACCCACATGAACGGTCACATGTTTGCCTAGAAGATCATCTGACAAGGCTACTACTGGACCACCATGATCCAGGATTGCATCACCTATGTTCGTAGATGCCTCAAATGCCAACAGTTTTTCAACCTTCAACACTTGCCTCCGCTTAAATTGTACAACATGACTTCTCCTTGGTCGTTCTCCACTTGGGGCATCGACATCATAGGGAAAGTTACACCCAAGGCTTCCAACGGGCATGAGTTTATTCTAGTTGCCATTGATTACTTCACCAGATGAGTCATACGTAGTTTTGAACGCCAAGAAAGTGGCTAAATTCATCAAGAAAAACATCATCTATCGATATGGAGTCCCGCACGAGCTAGTGTCAGATAACGAGTTATATTTCGAGGCAAAAGTCACGGAAGTGGTCAACGAGTATGGGATTCAGAGACATAAATATTCTCCCTACCGACCTCAAAGCAATGGTGCAGTCGAAGCCGCCAATAAGAACCTCAAAGCCATCATAAGTAAGATGATCGAAGGCTGTCGAGATTTGCCCGATCGAATCTCATATGCCCTATGGGACTATCGAACCTCAATTCGAACCTCTACTGGGGATACCTCTTACTCTATAGTCTACGGCATGGAAGCCATCCTACCCGTGGAGCTAGAAATCCCTTCACTTCATGTCATGCTCGAAAGCCAAGTCAGTGAGAAGGACTGGCATCAAAGCCGCCTCGATGAGCTATCACTCTTGGACTAGAGGAGACTGAAATCACTATATCACATACAAGGGTACCATCACCGTATAGCGCGTTCATTTAATAAGATAACCGAAGACCGCAGTGTCCGAGAAGGATATTTAGCCCTCAAAGAAATAGTAGAGCCCATCTGGGACCCCAAAGGAAAATTCAAGCCCAATTGGAGCGGCCCATACATTATGAAGAAGATCTTGTCCGGCGGTGCCGCCATGATCACCGACTTAGATGGAGAAGAGATGGCTCATCCAGTCAACCTGGACCGTCTCAAGAAGTTCTACCCCCAGTCCAAAATCTCAGCGTGATACGACTCTTCTCACCCCACCTTCTATTCTAAAAAAAAAATTCTTTTATTCCCTCTACCCAGAACTACGTGGGCCTGTTCCTCTGCAAGAACCATTTTCAGAAAAATTAAAAAATTTCAAAAACCCCAGAGGTACGTAGGCAGCTCATACATCTTACATGAGCACGACCCTTTCTTTTTCACAAAAAACTATTATTTTCTCATCTCCGAGAATGACAGTTCATTCTAACATATATTTAAACAAAAGGATTATGCATGCCTTAGCGATCGGTATAGATAATTCAAAATACAAAATTCATCAAAAAGGCACAGTTAGATGATCAAAAACTAGTTTATTTCACTAATAAGAGATTACAGTGAAATTACATAAGAAAAGGAACGGATGACTCCCTTCCCCTACCTTCCTAAAAAGCCAAATAAAATTCCCAAATTTATTCCCCATTACAAAACAAGCTCTCCAAGTGTCCTACCCACAGCTACTAGAAGAGACCTCTCCATCATCGCCATCAACATCCTGGGGCCCCCAAGCTTCCCCTGTCTGAATGGAGTGATGCAGATGCTCCATAGATCGATAAGCTCGAACCAGCCTCAGAAAAACTACAGCACCTCCCTCCATGATATCAGATAAAATAAGCCACCTTTGTTCAGTCTCCACTGCCAACATCATGTTGACCACTCTTCTCTACCATCACTTCATATAATCCCCAAGGATGTGCTAAAATCTCGCAACAGACTAAGAGGGACGGGACGACGGACGCCGAATCTCTTTCAAAGAGTCAAGCCGCATGCGCAGACGCTCTGTCAGATCTTATACCGAAAATAAATCTAGTGTCTGAGGTGGCACGACCTGCTCCCAGCCAAATTGGCACAGAATCCGCCAAGAGAAATAGAAAGAGGTATGTCTAAGACCAACCAATCGGACATACGGGTATTCCCCCAGCTCTAGAATAGGCATCAGCTGTCCCCACCAAGGCACTGACCAGTACAGATTTAGAGCCCCATGCTCCACAAACCAATTCTCCCAACTCTCGATATCCAGACCAACACTAATGAAATGGCGCAAAAAGAAGTTGGGTACAGCAGACAAAGGATATTTCGGAGGAGTCACCAGGCGAAATCTTTCAAACAACCACATGAATAACATCACAGGGCTACCCCTCAGAAAGTCAGAACGACCTTCTCGCCAGGAATCTAGTCCATTCAGAGTCTCCATCAGTATCAACGCCACAGGATTATGACGGTAGAACATCCATGAAGTAATAGCTGCAACTTGTTGGTCCACCAGTAGTTCCCCAGTTACCAGCAGCAATTTCGAAACCAGGCCCAGAACGACGGATCCGGCATATCCAGCATCACCAACCTCCTGTAAATGCACAGACCGCAGCACCGCCGGAAGAGAAATCATTCCTCCAGTAACCAAGGATCTACCCGCCGAGGGTGAGACATGGAGAAGTCCAACCAACAGCTCCCGAGGAGATCGAGAAAATTAAGGCATAGCAGCTGCCACACTAGGATTTACTCCCAACATGGTAGAAAATTCCTCATAAGTCGGACAGACTTCTTCCAAGCCAAAGCGGAATATATGGACTTCAGGCTACCAATATTGTACCGTCTCCATCAGCATGTTCCGCTCTATGGGCCGATTACGCCATAAAGAGACTCGACGCATGTTGAAAGCATCGTAATCGACGTTATAGGAGCACATCGCCTCCAAAGTATCGAGGTAGTTGGCAAACTCAACACTACCGGGGAGATCCATCTCATAGAATAAGAAAGTCAGGATGTGAAAGTGTGATGAAAACACTCCACCCTTACCCCTTTTTATACTTGAAAGCCCTCACAAAAACATAACCCCTGCAGAAATCGGAGGGAACCCCTCCCCATGAGGTACCAAAGGCTGAAGAGGGTACTAATCAAAGCTTTGAATTGATGGGACTGTACTGGAAGGACAAGGTGCTTGCAGATCGACAACCCCCTATTTTTAGAATTTTTCCTTTTTCCTCTTTTGTAAAAATCAGAAAACTCAATAAAAATGAATTAATATTCTCAAACAGAATTTCAATTTCCCTTTTCATCTTTATATAATTTCTCATTATGAATAAAACTTTCTTTCAAACCTCCAAAAATATTTTACTGTCTCAGCAGGAAAGTAAAAAAGCGTATGTGCGTGTATTCATTCATTCATTATTAACAGAAGATAATAAAAAAAACTCCATTGCATTGCATAGATATGTTTTTGTGTTACATCATTTTTACAAAAAAATAAAGAAAAACAAAAACAACGGGACTCAGCCCGAATCCACATTTTATCTCTCTCACACTTACCCTTTCCCCTCTCTCCTAAGAGCGTCCACCCCTGCGATGCGCTCTCTTTCGCCTGCAGTGAGATGACGCACCACCACTACCTGAACCAGACTCCTCCCCGGATGAGGCAGACGGCACCAAGCAAGAAGGAACAGGAACCGCATCCCAAATGTGGGCGGTCGCCGAAGATATCTATTCCCTAATATCCCTCAGCCAAGTGGTGGACACCCGAACTCGCTGCAAGAAAAGGCAAAATTAGTATCAAGCCCAACTCCTCCGGGTCCATCACATGAGGACGATTCAACATAAGCACCATCCCTCCATCAGACCGTCGGATGTTATTTGAAGGGGTAAGCAATTGCACAAAGGGGAACTCCGAAGTCGCCGTCATCGCAGATGTCGACGAACCTCCACCGCTGTGGGAGGACCCCACTGGCCGACTTGAACCCGCAGGAGGGAAAGGCAGTGCATCATATATGTTGGGCGCCATCAGCCAACTCGTCACGAAGTCCATATAATCATACGACACAGCCATATCGGTGTACATCAGATAGGACTCGCCAATCATCGTCGCGATCCTCACATCCTCTGGCAACAGCCGCTCCCCCATCATAGACATAGGGGGCCTCACAGGCAGCACCACCACCTCCTACTCAGCAATCTATCGAACCAACCTCTCCCTAAGATACCAAGAGTGGCCAAACTCACGCGCCAGCAAATGCCTCATCTGCGCATTCACTCCAGTCAACCCCGTGTCCTGAACGGTCGTCCCCCAAGGGTAAAAAGTCACCTGAAAAATCCCCAACAAGATATAAGGAAATATGGAATCAGAGCACACAAAGGTCTTAGACCGGAGAAAGGAAAAGTCTTACCCTATCACTGGTCAGACCATTCAAGACCTGTTGCATCGCCTCCAGAGAGAGACCTCCTCAACTGTCGATTTGCCTTTCGCCACTGATACAACCGGCAAAAGTCCCCAACGGCCTCATCCTTCAAAGCGATCAGCTGAGTATTACACCCAATCACCTCATAGAACCACGTCTGCCAAAGACAAAAATCCGCAATCAAAAAGAGACATATAAGGAAAATTCGAATGCATGAAAGGAAAATTCACAGATTACGTGGCTCCAGTAAAAGACTGCCGACAGCACTGGCTGAATGCATCCAGAGAAAAATAAAGGGTCGCCAAAGTCAAGCTCCCCCAATCATAAAGAGGGATGGTTTGAAAACATCCTCAAGTATGGTAAGAACCATAAGTGGACAACATCGCCGCTCGACGCCACCAAAAATCCCCCCAGCACCAGCAAAATGAACAACCGGGCCATCTGCCTCACCTACAGCCTCTCCTCCACATCAATCACCCTGCCCAGCAAAACATCCCTCAGCAGGGACAGCCAGATAGAATCCCTAGCTAATATCCTCCCCACATCACCAAGCGTCTCCCGCACCGCCTCCGGCCTCACCCGTAAAGAGCGATCCACCTCTATCTGCTCTCCATCGCAATCCAGCCCCAGCAGCTGCTGTTCATCTAAGGGAGTCACACTCATCTCCCTGAAACCAAAATGGAAGGTGTGGGTAGTGTCCCACCACCTCTCCCCAGAGTTCATAAGACCGCCGTCGAACGAGGAATCTCATCCAGCACAGACGCCAGCCTCCCAAAGCCTGCTGACGATACTACCCAACGCACCACAGGTGGAAGGTGCTCCCAGACATCCTTAAGCCCCGTTGTCCTGCGAGCACGCATAGTCGACAAAGAAACATCAGACTGCTAAAATAAAAACCTTGTCAAAATCCAAGAAAAAAGTAAAACCATAAAAAAGGAATGCAAAAAGTCATTTTACTTACATAACCGCCAGGGTTCACCACCCTTGAAGAGCGAGGATGCTACGGCTCCCGCAGAAAAGTCCGTTCATCCATAACTAGCTCGAATGCATTAAAAGAGTTCTCACTCCCCAAAGCAAGAGGCACCCTAGCCCTCCACTCCACATTCGCCCAGTCATAATTATCCAACCACTCCCTGTGTACCGCAGTGCTCACAAAAGCGGCCATTTTTAGATTGAGGAATGCTAGAATGATTCGCAAAAGAAAATTGCAAAGAGAGAGAAAGCAAGAAGCTGTGAAAAATGAGGGGAACCCGCCCCTTTTTATAGGATGCCAAGGATCATGCCGATCTGCACTGAACCCCCACATACCGATCGACACTGACCTTTTACCTTCTAAAGGCGGTCCAAAGGTCCATGCCAATGCCGAATGGAACCCTCCACACCATTCTACGGGGCCATTGGCACTCCCATGCTACGTTGGACCAAAGTCAACTCTTTAGCTTAACTGAGACTAAATGAATCTTAAAAGGGCACTAAAACCCCTTTCCAACGGTCCACCCCGTGCATAATTTTGACTTATAGTACGGACGAACGATTCGTTTTACTCCGAAAGGTCACCGAACATTTCCAGGCCATGATTGACCAAAGCTAACTCTCCAAACTGAGTCAAAATCTTTGGAATGTCGAAGTACATCTCCTAACCTTTCCAAAGATCTACCTCGTGCGCGATTTTGACTTACCATGCGGACGAACGATCCGTTTACATCCGACAATTCCCCTTCCAAAGGACCGATAAACGCTTCTGAGACACATTTGACCGAAAGTCATCTCTCAAACCTGGGATCAGTCCAAAAGACTTTCAAAAGTATTTGAAGTACCTTTCCAACGATTTTCCATGTGCACGATTCGGATCAACGATTTGTGCTCTACGATCGATTTTCTGAAGGAACCTGAAAGAGACTATCAAACGACATGCTCCAAACCCTGCCTATCGGTAGTGTGCCTAAACACACCTACCGATTGGCAGGACCAGGCTTATGCTGATCGGCAATTCCCTAGGCCTATAAAAAAGGAGGGTCTGACCTCATTGCAAAAAGGACACAAGATTTGAAATCCATCACTCTCAGCGAGCTCAAAAAACCTCTCTCGAAGTTAGCGTGATTTCCACATCCAAATACCTTTTCAACCTTCACCTTTCATCATCTTTTTCATCAAACTTGGTGAATTAACTACCCTCCCTCATCACTCAAGTTCAAGGGCTGCTTTTCAAAATCCAAGATCAAGCTCAAGATCTTCAAGAAGGTCCAACTTTCTCAACTCTCTCTTTAAATTCTCCTAAATTTGCATTAATTTGTTTTATTACTTAGCACTTGTATTCTCTCATCTCACATATCCTAATATAATTTTTATTTAGTATTATTGCACATCTCTTATTATCATATAAATAAAACCCAAAAAACAAGAAAACGAGGGTTTGCTCATAGACTCCAAACGGGAATTCTCACACTTTTCTCATAACTAAAACACTTTTTTTACACACACATACATATAAGAGAAGTCCCCGGTTGGATTTATGGGATAAATCCCACCCCTCATTTTGCATACGAACTACGTGGACTTCGATGCATCTATAGGCTACATAGGCGTCTCGGGGTAAAACCCGAGACTCGAGTCCTTTTCCTACCTTTTTCCTATTTTTTCTATATTCTTTAAACTTAACTCTCTTAGACTCTCTATATATATTTGTTCTTGATGGCCTATTATTCCGTATGCGTTATCGTTCCATTATAATGTTCAACGCTAGGATAATCACGTATATCCTATTTTCTATTATTACTTTTAAGAACATTCCTACGGATGACTCGCTTTATCTCTTCCATGATACAAGGTGATGATTCCTATCTCCACTATATATACACATTCACACATATCACGGGGAAATAAAGGAAAATATCAATAACCCATGAGAGACCGTAAGGGAGGAATGGGTGACTAACACCTTCCCATTTCGTAACTTAGCCTCCGGACCCTTTTCGAATCAATTTGGTTTCGTATGTATCAGTATGTCTTTGGATGCTGTCCTTTGGAATGGCTCCCTTTTTCTTTTGTTTGTTTTGAGTAAAATAGACTGGAGACTCCATCTCTTTACATTTTCACCTCATCACCGACGCCGGCTGAAGCGCTCCCGAGAGGGATGTGTGGGACCAAGATCCTCTCGACATTGAATACGCCCCTCTTCTTAGTCCCTCCCACTGCGAGGATCGGGGGATGGCCACAAGGTTGCTTTAGATATTTATTCATCCTTGGATGAGAAGCATTGTAGGACTTTCTCTAGCCCTATCACTGGGTCAACTCAAGTATGGTATAATGGCTTGCCAAGGGGGAAGATCTCAACTTTTTAGCAGTTGGCTGACCTCTTTGTCAGTAATTTTTATTTCAGTACAAATTCACAAAAAGAGTGGCTCACCTGCTAAGCATCCATCAAAAGGCGAATGAAACGATAAGGGGTTTTATCATGTGATTCAACACAAAAAGGCTTTAAGTGACTAATTATGATGAAAAAAATTATCATCACCGCTATCATGAGCGGTCTATTACCTAGAAAATTATATTGGGCGCTAGTTAAAGAGGCGTCGTGCATGATGGCCAAGCTCCTTGCTAAGGTGGGAAAAATTATGAACGTCTAAGAGGTAATGGCAACAAAAGAATCCATTCAGGCCATATTTGAGGCTAGTAAAAAATCTAATAATAAGGAAGAGTCTAAGAAAATAAAGCTGAGAAGATTCGATGAATACACCCCGCTCACCATAGGTATGCACCACATCCTTGCCAAAATCCAGAGAAGTAGGGAACTAAAATGACTGAGCAATTTGAAGGTTGCACCAAATTTGAGAGATAATTATAAGTACTATGAGTTTCACAAAGACCACGACCACAACAACAAAAATTTCTTAGTCCTGAAAAATGAGATAGAAGCCTTGATCAAACGTGGAAAATTAACGAAGTATGTGGATATAAGAGGTAATCTAAATGAGGGATAATCTTAAACCCAATCGATGATAGAAATACCCTTATAAAAGGTGAACGAGAAGAAACATGGCCGAGATGAGGAACCAAATGACAAAAATATCCATATTTGCCCAAAAATCCTAAGGAACCAATAAATGACGTCACCGTAATTTTTTAAAGTTTTCACTTTATAGATGGAGGGGATGTTGGTGGCGAAGATGGATCCACCAAGTGGAAAGCCTATTTCAATGAGGTTTCTTCATCCTTGACCAGAATGTCTACTCCGCCTACAACATCATCTTTGACAGGGGTGGATTGAAAAAATTCGAGGTCGTACCTTTAACTGTTCACCAATGCCTAAAGTTTCCAATAAACTATGGGGTTGGTGTGGTAAAGGGAAACCAATTGGAAGTTTGTGAATGATATTACACCTCGACCAAAAAAGAGGAATAGAAGAAATTGATCATCAGTTATCAGATTGAGATAAATCCTAGAGATAATTATGAGTTGGTCATAGGTGAGGTCATTGAGAAAATTAAACCCATAATTCTATACGACAAACATTTTGAGAGGACACCACAGATCAGCTCGCCACCAGTCCTAACCTTTAAGAAAGAGTTAATAGACTTTTTGAGACAAAGAAATAGTGTATTCACCTGATGTCATGAGGACATGTTGGGTATAGATCTAGCATTTCTTTCCCACGAGCTCAGAATCATAAAAGATTTTAAGCCCATCAGATAGAAGCGTCGAGTGTTCAGGCCATAGAAGAACTTAACCATTGAAGAAAAGGTTCACATATTAGTAAAGACGGACTTCATTGAGGATGTTAGATACCCAAAGTGGATCTCAAACGTGGTTATGGTAAAAAAGATAAATAACAACTGGCGCATGAGTGTCGACTTTACCGACCTTAATAAGGCTTGCCCCAAGGATCATTATCCTCTGCCATGAATTAATCAGCTGGTCGATGCCACTATTGGGCATAAGTTACTCATCCTCATAGATGTTTATTCAGGGTATAATGAGAAATGTCGTGTGATACTGATTTAATCAAATTCTCACAAATTTGATTGAATCAGTATCACACAAAATTTCTCAAATTGGTATCTGAACAAATTTAAACGATCACCACTTTCTTAAATTAGTATCAGAGCGGGTTTCTCTAAGTTATCGAGTGATCCATATTTTCCTCAAAATTGTGTGATATTGATTTTTTTGAAAAATTTGTTTCGTGAAAAATCGCAATTTCCTAATGGAGCACTTATATAATCGAATGCCCATTTTTTACGGGTCTAATTATGCCTATTGGAAAGCACGTATGAAATCACAGTTAAAGGCCATTGATGAGTGTGTTTGGGAAGTTTGTGAAAGGGGCTAGACTCCTCCCACTGTCTCCATAAATAATATCACTAATTTAAAACCCATGATAGACTGGGCTGAGGACGAATTTAAATGGACCACTTTTAATTCACATGGGCTGAGTGCAATTTCTGGTGCCGTCACTCGGCAGGAGTTCCGATGTATTATGACGTGAACCCCGTCGAAAGAAGTGTGGGATATTTTACAACTTACCCATGAAGGCACATATGCAGTCAAAGAGTCTAACATTCAAAATTTAACTACCCAATTTGAAACAATCACCATGCTTGAGACTGAGTGTTTTGATGAGTTTTATGCACGCTTGTCTGATATTGTAACCATTAGTTTCAATCTTGGTGAGCACATTCCTAATGCAGGGGTACTTAAAAAGATTTTGAGATCGTTTCCTAAACTTTTTATCCCTAAAGTGACTGTTTTCAATTCCTTAGGTAATTTGAGCAATTTAAAATTGGAAGAGCTCGTAGAAGACCTCCAGACATATCAGATTGACATGTTCACTGACACTGGCAAGCGTAAGGATAAAGGGATAGCACTTAGAGCCCGATCTAGGAAGGTAGAAGAGGTGTCCAAGAGAGAGAAGAAAAAGAAAGTGAAAGTTTATGAGTCCGACTCTGAGGGTAAGGTTAATTCTGATATGGCCATGCTTGCAAAAAAATTCAAAAAATTTCTCAAGTTCTCAAAACAAAATTCTTCCAATAAAATACCTTTTGAGAAAAATAAAAATAAAGATAAGGCCAAAGAGCGCGGTGAGAAAGAGAGTGACAAAGAGTGAGAGAGGAAGAGGGGATATGTTTTGAGTGCAACAGTAGAGGGCAAAAGGCGTTTGAGTGTCCCACTAGGCTAAAGAAAAAGGGCAAGAAAATTGTCATGCCAACCACTCTTAGTGATAGTGAGGAAGAGGTAAAGGATTTCGGGGATGAAGCTTCACATGGGAAGTTTATTGCCTTTTTAACTAGTCACGTGAGCACACCTAGTTTATCCCACGATGATGAGGATACTTGTGCACGTGAGACCCCCGAGGAGGATGATAGTTTGACTATTTTGAGTGAGGGTGATAAGGAGTGTGAATTGGAGATTAAAGTGAGCTCCAAATTGCATTTAGGGATTTGTATGCCGAGACTTTAAAGACTAAGAAGTTGAATAAGGAGTCAGGTCTTAGCGTAAGATATTTTGAGAGAGAGATTAGGAGTTTGAGGAGAAACCAAGTCAACTCGATAAGGTGAACGTTTATTTGAGTAAATAGTTGATTTCTCTAAATTGGGAAAAGAGTAATTTGACCAACACAGTGTCTAGTCTGACGACACGTGTATCCTAACTCGAGACTGATCTCAAACGTTCTCAGGAGGTCAAAGTTCCTTTATAGAACTCCTCTAAGAAGGTTTGAAAGATGGTTCTTAATCCCATTTTAGGTGATGTTGAGAGACTAGGTATAGGTCATGATGGTGCGTCCACTTCCCATATTGCACCTGAGGTAGAAATAAATCCATATGGCTCTCAACCTAACCCACCTAAGCGTCCCGTTACCGAGAGGAGAGTGCATCCTAGACATTTTGAGAGAGGTGGTCCTAGGCCCGTGTATGTTTGTTCCCATTGCAAAAAGAGAGGACAACTTAGGGAGTTTTGTTTTAAGTTGGGTAATGAGTCATGTTTTGCTACTACACGTGTTGCCACTACACGTGCACCCACGCATCATAATTTGGATGCTCTGGATGATTACATGAGAGAGTTTTCTCATATTAGGGAGCAAGAAAAGTTTTTAGTCAAGACATCACATGACTTGATGGATTTTTTTTCATAAGATGTCACCACCTTTAGAAAACTCCACCGCACCTAAGGGTTGAGGTTTAGACTTGTTTGCTAGCATATGATGATTTTCATGATGATTTTTTATGCCTATTGTTAGTGTGTATCATTTTTGTATTTATATTTTCCATTTTAGATATATTTTTCAAAAAACCAATTAGATTTTTGTTTTTGAAAATTTTTGGAAAAATACAAAAAGATTTTCATTTTTTTAGAAAAAATTGAAAAAGCCAAAAAGGAATTTATTTTGATAAAAAAAAATTAAAAAGACAAAAAGAGTTTTGTATTTTGTTTACAGTGTTTATGGATGGACATTTAGATGACCGAGTCACGATTTCATTCCATATCCATGTGATTATTTAATAGAGTTTTGATATGCGTCATCATTTCATTTATGTGCTTTACAATGTTTGGAGTCATTGAGATGTGATTTGTTGTTACTACCTACATGTTTGACTCATAAGTTACTATAATGCACACTTGCACGTATTTGTTTGACTATTGTTCTTATCTATCACATGTTGGTCGATGTGTTTTCATCTCAATTCTGTCTTTAAAATGAACCAAATGCGATAAAACTTGACAATGAAAGTAGTGCATGTAAAAATCGTTGGAGTGAGTTTGTGTGATTTATTTTAAAAAAGTGAAAGGGAAACGAAAGGTACTCATTTATCCTTTGGGATTAAGCCACCGTTTAATCGGACCTAGAAAATGCATGGCACAAAAACAGAAGCCAATGTCCAAAGAGGTTGAAAAGAGCGCGAAAAAATTTAAAGGCAATAAAAAGGAAAATATGCCAAAAGTGGGCCAATTTATTTTGTTTCATCACCTCAAAATAAAAATAAAAAGCATTATTATTAATGAGGGAGTTTGGATGGAATATAAAATGGGTTTGCACGTCCTTGAAAAGTCATGAAAAACGCTACATAGTTTTAGACGTTATTGGTGTGAAAATCATGTTTTACTTTGATTTGTCAATTTGATTAAGACGACGTCATCTAAATTCACATTTTCGACACCTAAGGGCGATTTTGAGATTTATTCATTAGGAGTACACATATTCATCGTGCACATATGTTATGCGTAATTGCATTGATTTGCCTACCAAATTGTTCACACCCATTCATTCTATTTTCATTATTTGGTTGTGTCAGTGTAAATTCATGGTGTGATTTTGTAAATTATTTTTGTATGAAAAAATTGAAAAATCAAAAATTATTTGTGGAAGCTTTTGGGTTATTCCTTTGCATAAGCGTAGTTTGATCCATGTTTTCTATGCATGTCGTGACACTCCATGTTTATTTTGTTTATTCTTTTCCTTATCTATTTAGGACAAATAAAAAAGGGGAGAACGGATTATGGGGGAGTTTTATGTGACACCCCGACTAATTAAATACCGGGTAGCTACTCCTTTATTCAAATTAATTCAAAATTTCAAGTTGGTTCAGTTCATAACATCACTGTTAAAAAATGTTTTAACAATTACTAGCCACCTAATATTTAAAAAGTGAGTTGTCAATTTTAATTAAATCTAATTAACATACAATAAGTAATCAATTATGAAATAATGATAACACAACCACATTACAGTCACATTACAACGATAAAGGAATAAATGAAGCTGAAAGAACACTCCTCGAAAATATTTCGAAATACTGAATACAAAGTCTGAATCATAAATTAATTACATCCCAAAATCTGAAATAAAACTGAGTAAGTAAGATGTCTCTAAAAGAAATGGGGTGACATGCCCTACAGATGAGTAAATCTGAAATAGAGTCAAGATAGAAAGTGGAGGCGTCTACTATCGAGGTCCTGTAACTTCCACAACAGCTACAGCACGTCACCGAAATGGAAGTCCTACGCTTGGTGTCCTTGTGGCTGGGCACCTAAAAGGTTTTTACAAGAAAATAGATTTGAAAGCAAACGGGTCAGAGAGCCCGATTGTGAAAACAGTTTAAAATACAGCAAGTGTTTAATACCATTAAACAGTGAATATAAAATACATGATAGTGCGTGAACTCACATGAGTTCCTCACCTCTCAACTAATTGTGTACTCCTATCGTACCCGTACCCATTCTAGTTATTCCCATATCTAACTAGTCCAATACACAATCTAACATTACTATACGATTTCCAATTCAATTCCCGGCATCTTAATTTAAACAGAGAGTTTTAGTTTTCTTCTTAGTTCTCAAAATTAGTAATACTAATCACTAGGGATTTTCCATTTTTAACTCTACAAAACTGTTGTTATTATTCACACTTACATTTACACATGATAGTTCATTTCAATTAATAGTATATTTTTCTCATCATAAATATACAATACTGGAACCCTGAGACTAAGCTGTGGTGCACACATACTCTGCTATCGAATCCTGGTACATCACGTACATAAGGATCACGTATTCTGAATCTCCCAGGAATCGTTTCGACAAGTAACAAGCACACATAATGGAGGCGAACATAGTTCACATCACATGGGTCACTCACATACCTACGCTCCCATGATCAGCAGGCTTATTAACTTCTCAATAAGTCCTTCTCTGACCTATATCCTAGAGGTGCCAAACTAAATCCCCCCGTAGGCACACAAAGATTTGATGGCCCTGATCGAACGCCGACCTCCCGTGATAGCAAGTATGGTAGGTATGTTATACACAGAAAATCACATATACTAAGCATTCACACATCTTAGATATATCTCATAATGTTAGTGGAAGTATGTCTTACATTCTTATACCGTCATTGGATGTTGCACGTTTATAAATCCCCGAATAATATACATTATAAGTTGTCAACCTTTCTCACTTCGAAATTTTAGATACTTATTTCCTAACCCATAAATGTCATCCGATTTTTTACATAATTCTAAGTTTTACTCCCCAACGTACCCAACTCTCACAACTATACCCACTGGTCAATAAGGGAAGGTTATCACTCAGTTAAATAAGTCTACTGAAGGTTGGAAATAAAATCAGTCCTAAAAAGGCCATTATGTCAACTCGTTAGAAATCTCGTTCGAACGAGGGTCATTGAAAGAACTCATTGGAAGGGGTACTATCATCTCATTAGAAGCTCATTCAAACGAGGTCCTTCGAACGACCTGGGCAGGTCTTCTAACGAGGTGGCAGAATATGCCCAAAAATTTCCAAACTCATTTTTCTTCATTTTTCTCTTCTCTAAATTCATCCTAAGGTCATCCCAATAACATTTTAATGTTATTAAACTACTCTAAGTCCTCTTAGGTCGCTTCTTAACATATTTTTGGGGTCAATTCCTCCTAATCAACATGCAATTAATAGAAATCCCCAAATTTTAAAACCCTATGAACATGAACCCAGAATTTTATTGTACCTAATTACCCATCCTAAATCCGTTTTTAAGTCATCAAAGTTAAGTTTTTGGATACGAAATTCGTCTATAGTCATTCTACATGCAATCCCTAACCCAACTTCAGAGTTTCTATAACAATTTCATTAGGTTTTCCTCAAAACTTTCAAGGCAAAAACAGTTCTACACTAAACATGGAGGAAATATTCAATGAACTTAATAATATCAAATCACTTGCCTTATATTTGTTCTTCAGATGTGTTGCCGGTGTTTCAAGGTTGATTCTTCCCTCTTTATGGTCACATTCTCTTCCAAAAATGATGGTGGTGGGTGTTTTTGATTTGGAACCCTATGATAACTTCTCTCTAACTCCCGTAGCCCACTTCTAATGCTTTTTGGCTGGTAATGGCCTTAGTGGCCTCTTTAAAAATATAAAAATAAACTCTAAAATTCGTGGATTTTAATTCCTCAATAATTAAAATTACCAAATTACCCTTCTAGGTTGCTCGTTTGGCCTAAAAGTGCCCCGGGACCCAAACTAAACCCCCGGCTAGTGTTTTCTGACTATTTCAACCCTTCCGAACGCGTCGGCACACTCAAAATTATTATTCAGTTGATAAAAATATAATACTTTTTAATTTAAATAAATTCATTCCTAACGCGACTGACACACGCGTTCCAATTAAATTTCTCAAATTGTCGTATTTCTGCCTCACGATAATTTTTAATATTTTCAATACTCATATATTACCATATATACTCAGAAACATTCCATTTTTACATCATAATCAAATACCAACTTACATCTCGCTAGTATTTATATCCGGATTAATTTCTAATTAATTTTCATTTAATTCAATTAATCCCTTAAATAAAAATTAATAAAATTACGGGGTATTACATACTTCCCCCTAATAACAGAATTTCATCCCGAAATTTGGAACTAATGAATACCTGGTAAAAATAGCTCTGGATAACGTTCACGCATCTCATCCTCTCTCTCCCATGTGGACTCCTCAGCATTATGATGCCGCCACTGCACGTGTACTAATGGTACTATCTTCGACCTCAGTTTCCTCTCGATGTGGTCCAGAATAGCAATCGGCCCCTCCTCGTAGGAACTATCGGGCTGAAGATCGATGTCCTCTAAAGCAATGTGATTATGGGACAAATCGTCTCTAAGATATTTCCTTAGCGAGGAAATATGGAACACATCATGAATCCTATGCAAGTGCTCCGGTAACCTAAGTCTATACGCAAGTGGCCTAATCCTCTCGATGATAGGAAATGGCCTCACGTATCTTGGTGCCAGTTTTCCCTTCTTCCCAAAATGCATGATCCCCTTCATAGGAGATACTCTAAGTAACACCTGGTCCCCCACCTTGAATTCTCTGAAGAACCTTTTGGCATCAGCATAGCTCTTCTGTCGGTCCTGAGCTACCCGAATACGGCTCCGTATCATCTCTATTCTTGCCGAAGTGTCCTGAATCACTTTCGGCCCAAGGAGTTTGTTACCCCCCACCCCTAACCAACATGTTGGGGAATGACAAGGCCTACCATACAACGCCTCGAATGGAGCCATGCCAATGGTGAACTGGTAGGAGTTATTATAAGCAAACTCCACCAGTGGGAGGTACTGCTCCCAACCACCTCCAAAGTCTAGGATGCACATACGTAACATGTCCTCCAGCATCTGATTTGTCCGCTCTGTTTGTCCATCAGTCTGCGGGTGATATGTCGTACTCAGCTGCAACTCCGTACCCATGGCATCCTGGAAACTCTCCCAAAATCGTGAAATAAATATCTTGTCTCGGTCAGACACGATATTTAGAGGCACCCCGTGAAGTCTCACTATCTCCGCAATGAAAATCTGGGCATACTGTCTCGTAGTGTAATATATCCTCACGGGTAGAAAATGAGTAACTTTGGTCAATCTATCCATAATTACCCATATGGAGTCATGGCCCCTCTGTGACATAGGTAACCCCGTGATAAAGTCCATGGATATTCTCTCCCATATCCACATTGGGACCTCTAACGGATGTAAAAGTCCTGTCGATTTCTGGTGGTCCACTTTTACTAGCTGACAAGTGGCGCATTTCAAAACGAACGCGGCGATATCTCTCTTCATCCCACTCCACCAGTACTGTCGTCTCATGTCTCGGTACATCTTATCCCCACCAGGGTGTACCGCGAACCGTGAGCCGTGCGACTCTGTCATTACATCGTGTCACAAATCTTCCCCTTTCGGAACGACCAGTCTCCCATTGAACCGTAATCCCCCGTCTGAACTAACGGTATAGGACTCGGCTCCCTCTGCTAGTAATCGAACTTTCTGCTCCTAATAGAACGAGTCATTTTCCTGGGCCTTTATCACTCTCGTAACAATATGAGGTGTAACAGTCATCACAAACATGAATGATCGGGCCACTGCATCCTGGTATCCCAACTCCTTCCACTTATCTTTCCACACCTCGGCCACCTCATCTACTGGCCTACGGCTTAACGCGTCTGCTATCACGTTAGCCTTCCCTGGGTGATATTGGATATAAAACTGATAATCCTTCACAAACTCAAACCACCGACGTTGACGCATATTCAGTTCCTTCTGCGTGAAGAGGTATTGTAAAGACTTTTGGTCTGTGAACAATCGAAATTTCTCCCCCAGGAGGTAATGTCTCCAAATTCGAAGAGAGAATACGACTATCGCTAACTCCAAGTCGTGGGTGGGGTAATTCTTCTCGTGAGGCTTAAGCTTACGGGAAGCATAAGCTATGGTCTGACTCTCCTGTTGCAGCACACCTCCAAGTCCTTGTAAGGATGCATCGGTGTAGACTAGATACTCAACTCCCGGTCTGGGCAATGCTAACACAAGCGCTGAGGTCAACTTGTCCTTCAACTCATCGAATGCCAACTGATAAGCATCACTCCAGATGAATGGCACACCTTTGCGCGTCAGATGTGTCAAAGGACCCGTTATCTTTGAGAAACCCCGAATAAACCTCCTGTAGTATCCTGCTAACCCCAAGAAACTACGAATCTCAATCGGTGTTGTGGGTTGTCCCCACTCCCTCACCGCTGATACTTTCCCTGGATCATCAGATATCCTCCGGTCTGAAATGATATGCCCCAAAAACTGTACCTCCTTCAGCCAAAACCCACACTTCTCGTACTTCGCATAAAGTTCATTCAGATGCAACGTTTACAAAACCTATCTCAAGTGCTCGGCGTGCTCCTCTTTTGTCTGGGAGTAAACCAGAATGTCTTCAATAAAGACAATGACAAACTGGTCTAGGAACTCTCTGAATACCCTATTCATCAAGTCCATAAACACGGCTGGGGCATTGGTCAAGCCAAAAGGCATAACCCGAAACTCGTAGGAACCATATCTCGTCAAGAAAGCAGTCTTCGAGACGTCCTATTCCCTGATACGCAATTGATGGTATCCCGATCGTAAGTCAATCTTTGAAAAGAAGGAAGCTCCTCTCAGCTGTTCGAATAAGTCATCGATTCGGGGAAACGGATACTTATTCCGTATCGTGACTTTATTCAACTCCCGGTAATCTACACACAACCTCAACGATTCATCCCTCTTCTTTACAAATAACATAGGGGCACCCCACGGTGAAGTACTCCTTCGGATAAACTCCTGACCCAACAATTGCTCTATCTGATCCCTTAGACCTCTCATCTCCGCTGGAGCCATATGGTACGGCGCGCGGGCAATTGGCCGAGTGCCCGACGTTAAATCGATAACAAAATCTATCTCCCTACGAGGATGTAATCCAGGTATATCCTGAAATACATCAGCAAACTCCCTAACAACTGGAATCGAATCGAGTGGTAATACCACTTCCTTAGAGGTCTCCTCCTCTATATAGTATAAGTGAGCGGATAATCCTCCCTCAGGGAGAGGCATCGCCACTAAAAACATCTCCTACCCGGGAATGGAAAAAATAATACTCCTACTGAAACAATCAATCATGGCTCGGTACGCAACTAGCCAATCCATACCAACAATCGCATTGTACTCAGTCGTCTCTAATACTAACATATCCGCAGGTAAAATAAATCTCCCGATCTCTATACCCACACCTCTACAAATAAGAGAAATCACGAAACCCCTACTCAACGGTGAATCTACCCAAGTAATCGTGCTCTATGTCGTGTCTAACAATCCCAGAGTGCGTGCAAATCTCGTGGCAATGAAACAGTGTGTGGCCCCCGTATCAAATAAAATACGCCCCATAGTCCCCTAAATAGAGAACATACCCTCAATAGCAGGTGGATCCTATGGGACTGCGGCATGCTGGAGTTGATAAACTCACCCGTACTGAAGCTGTCCCTACTGGACTGGGACTGCTGGGATAGGTGGCAAAGCTGGCATCTGTGGTGGTGCTGGGAGGGTGGAGGGAAACATAGGTCTCTGGGGATCATGTCGAGCACCCTACTGCTGCTGCTGTGGGGCCCTGCCCCTCTCAGGACACTCCTGGCACTTGTGGCTAATTTTTCCACAAGTGAAACACTTCCCCGAAAAGTTCCTCCTTTCTGACCCTGCTGCCCATGGCCCTGGTGGCCGTTGCCATTCCTCCCCTGGCGGTGCTGGCCCTGATGAAACTGTTGTTGTTGACCATGCTGGCCGTGGTGACCCTGTTGGTCCTGACGAAAACCTCCCTGAGAATTTCTGAAACCCCCAGATCTGAACCTATTAAAATCCCCCTGCTCGGAACCCTGATCTCCCTGCCTATGCTGACCCTGAGCAGATTGTGCCCCGCTGGCACCATTCCCCCCTGTCCTGCCCTGATGGTTGTACTCTCCTGATTGCTTACCCTCTGATAAGTGAAAGCGGTGGTCCTGGCAGTGAAGTAGTGCTACGTTAACCACATCAGAATAAGTGGCCAACGAGAGATTACCCAACAAGTTCTGACGAATCCTCCAAGTCAACCCATCCATGAACTTCTGAATCTTTTTCTCCTCGGTTAGAATTTTGTCGGGAACGATGTTCAAGAGATTAGTGAATTCAGCCTCATACTCGGCCACAGTCTTCCCCTCCTGCTTCAGGTTCATTAACTTCCTCCTCATTTCAGTGTGAACAGCTGATGGAAAATATTTTCGGTCGAACCGCACCCAAAATTCCTGAATAGAAAGGATGTCTCTCTCCTATGTGGTGGTAATGGACTCCCACCACTGCAACGCTAATCCTACTAGCTTAAAAGTAGCCAGTATCTATTTATGTACATCCGTGCATTCGTACATCCTCAAATGGCTTTGAATGTCCTTCTTTCACTGACTGAACACAACTACGTCAGAGCTACCTGCAAACTCCGGAGGGTGTGCTTTCTGAAAAGCATCATGAACACGTTCCCAAGCAGACGGGAATGCATGAGCCTGAACTGGTGCTACTACCGGCGCCTGAGGCGGTGCCTGCTGTACAACTGCTAGGACGGCATTTACCACTTTGGCTATAATAGCGGCAACCTCTGTGGCATTCATGGAGCCCTGAACTGGTGAAGGCTGTGGCTCGGGCTGAGCATCCCTGGGAACTCACTGTGCACGTCGTAGAGGCATCTGAAATGAGAGTAAAGTCTTATAAGTTCGCTGTTATTATCTCAAAATAGCTGAAGAGCGAAACATACAGAAAAGAGTACAACAATCCTAAAATATAGGGCTCTACATCAAAGAAAGCTCAGCAAAAACATAACAAGCCGTACAGATCCTAAGGACACTAGAACCTGATGCTCTGATACCACCTGTAACACCCCGACTAATTAAATACTGGGTAGCTACTCCTTTATTCAAATTAATTCAAAATGTCAAGTTGGTTCAGTTCATAGCATCACTGTCGAAAAATGTTTTAACAATTACTAGCCACTTAATATTTAAAAAGTGAGTTTTCAATTTTAATTAAATCCAATTAACATACAATAAGTAATCAATTATGAAATAATGATAACACAACCACATTACAGTCACATTACAACGATAACGGAATAAATGAATCTGAAAGAACACTCCTCGAAAATATTCTGAAATACTGAATACAAAGTCTGAATCATAAATTAATTACATCCCAAAATCTGAAATAAAACTGAGTAAGTAAGATGTCTCTAAAAGAAATGGGGCGACATGCCCTACAGATGAGTAAATCTGAAATAGAGTCAAGATAGAATGTGGAGGTGTCTACTGTCGAGGTCCTGTAACTTCCACAGCAGCTACAGCACGTCACCGGAATGGAACTCCTATGCTTGGTGTACTTGTGGCTGGGCACCTAAAAGGTTTTTACAAGAAAATAGATTTGAAAGCAAACGGGTCAGAGCCCGATTGTGAAAATAGTTTAAAATACAGCAAGTGTTTAATACCATTAAACAGTGAATATAAAATACATGATAGTGCCTGCACTCACATGAGTTCTTCACCTCTCAACTAATTGTGCACTCCTATCGTACCCGTACCCGTTCTAGTTATTCCCATATCTAACTAGTCCAATACACAATCAAACCTTACTATACGATTTCAGATTCAATTCCCGACATCTTAATTTAAACAGAGAGTTTTACTTTTCTTCTTAGTTCTCAAAATTAGTAATACTAATCACTAGGGATTTTCCATTTTTAACCCTACAAAAATGTTGCTATTATTCACACTTACATTTACGCATGACAGTTCATTTCAATTAATAGTATATTTTTCTTATCTTAAATATACAATACTAGCACCCCGAGACTAAGCTGCGGTGCACACATACTCTGCTATCGAATCCCGGTACATCACGTACATAAGGATCACGTATTCCAAATCTCTCAGGAATCGTTTCGACAAGTAACAAGCACACATAATGGAGGTGAACATAGTTCACATCACATGGGTCACTCACATACCTACGCTCCCATGATCAGCAGACTTATTAACTTCTCAATAAGTCCTTCTCTGACCTATGTCCTAGAGGTACCAAACTAAATCCCCCGATAGGCACACAAAGATTTGATGGCCCTGATCGAACGCCGACCTCCCGTGATAGCAAGTATGGTAGGTATGTTATACACAGAAAATCACATATACTAAGCATTCACACATATTAGATATATCTCATAATGTTAGTGGAAGTATGTCTTACATTCTTATACCGTCATTGGATGTTGCACGTTTACAAATCCCCGAATAATATACATTATAAGTTGTCAGCCTTTCTCACTTCGAAATTTTAGATACTTATTTCCTAACCCATAAATCTCATCCGATTTTCTACATAATTCTAAGTTTTACTCCCCAACGTACCCAACTCTCACAACTATACCCAATGGTCAACAAGGGAAGGTTATCACTCAGTTAAATAAGTCTACTGAAGGTTGGAAATAAAATCAGGCCTAAAAAGGCCATTCTGTCAACTCGTTAGAAATCTCGTTCGAACGAGGTTGTTTGAACGTTCGAACGAAGTCTTCGAACGAACTCGTTAGAAGGGGTACTATCATCTCGTTAGAAGCTCGTTCGAACGACCTGGGCAGGTCTTCTAATGAGGTGGCAGAATACGCCCAGAAAATTCCAAACTCGTTTTTCTTCATTTTTCTCTTCTCTAAATTCATCCTAAGGTCATCCCAATATCATTTTAATGTTCTTAAACTATTATAAGTCCTCTTAGGTCGCTTCTTAACATATTTTTGGGGTCAAATCCTCCTAATCAACATGCAATTAACAGAAATCCCCAAATTTTACCCCAAACCCTGTGAACATGAACCCGGAATTTTATTGTACCTAATTACCCATCCTAAATCCGTTTTTAAATCATCAAAGTTATGTTTTTGGATACCAAATTCATCCATAGTCATTCTACATGCAATCCCTAACCCAACTTTAGAGGTTCTATAACAATTTCATTAGGTTTTTCTCAAAACTTTCAAGGCAAAAACAGTTCTACACTAAACGTGGAGGAAATATTCAATGAACTTAATAATATCAAATCACTTGCCTTAGATTTGTTCTTCAGATGTGTTTTCGGTGTTTCAAGGTTGATTCTTCCCTCTTTATGGTCACAATCTCTTCCAAAAATGATGGTGGTGGGTGTTTTTGATTTGGAACCCTGTGATAACTTCTCTCTAACTCCCATAGCCCACTTCTAATGTTTTTTGGCTGGTAATGGCCTTAGTGGCCTCTTTAAAAATATAAAAATAAACTCTAAAATTCGTGGATTTTAATTCCTCAATAATTAAAATTACCAAAATACCCTTCTAGGTTGTCGCTTTGGCCTAAAAGTGCCCCGGGATCCAAACTAAACCCCCGGCTAGTGTTTTCTGACTATTTCGTCCCTTACGGACGCGTCGGCGCAGTCAAAATGATTATTTGGTTGATAAAAATATAATTTACTTTTTAATTTAAATAAATTCATTCTTGGCGTGAATGACACACGCGTTCCAATTAAATTTCCCAAATTGTCGTATTTCTGCCTCGCGATAATTTTTAATATTTTCAATACTCATATATTACCATATATACTCAGAAATATTCTATTTTTACATCATAATCTAATACCAACTCACATCTCGCTAGTATTTATATCCGGATTAATTTCCAATTAATTTTCATTTAATTCAATTAATCCCTTAAATAAAAATTAATAAAATTACGGGGTATTACATTTTACATTATGGTGGAGATTTGAGATTCGATATTTGTTTTGATGTTATGTTTATCTCATTTGAAACTCTATACGTTACGAAGGTATTTTCTTTATCTCGTGTGTGTAGGTACAAAATTGAAGATCATTATTTTGCACACCCTGATGAGAAAAGCGTAAATATTTGAAGATTTGAAGTTGAAGATTTTGAAAAAAGTTTAATGATGCAAGCCTTAACATCTTTAGTAACTTATCAGTTTTGGGTTCATGGGAGGGTATTAGATTGTATAGACATTTTGATTTGATAATTCGGATGTTTTTACTTTGTACCGGCATAGACATAGGGGGAGATTTGTAAGGACATTATTTTATTGTCCAGGTTACATTATTGTATGTCGTATACTGCTACAACCGTCAAAGACTTATTCAAGTTCAATCATGCGTTAAGACGGATCCGAATATTAAAGTTCTTCAACATAGACTCCTCCATGAGATTAATTTTGGTAAGATTGTGTTTAAGTACCTTAATGGTTCATTATAAGTGTTGGAATAATTTTTCTAAAATATTTTTAAACACTTGAGGCGTTATTTTTCCTCAAAGATTTTTTTCTAAGTGTTGAGGCAGAGTTTTTGACGAAATAAAAATTTTATTTTTTATGTTGGTCATTCGAGCGACAGAGGTTTGTCGTTCAAATGACATTGGCATGTCGCGCAAAGTCTCGTTCGAGAAATATCGTTGTTTCTTTCGAGCGACGCCCTGACTTAAGTTTTTTATATAAAGCATGTTAAGGGTTTATATAAAGTATTCTGACTAAACCCAATGCATGAGCGTAGTGTGTTTATTCTTTGCCTTCTTCATTTAAGGGTTTATTCTTTGCCATAGGCTTTAGTGAATTGTTTTGGAACCCAAGATTCAACTTTGGTGAAGTTATTTCTTTGTGGAGTGTTATCTCTACGGCTGACTACGATTGCATGTCGATTGGGAGTTTTCGTGGGTGTTCCTAGCTAAATAGGAACTGTATGTTCTTGTGGGTTGTTGTGGTTGTTCCTTTGCTGACTTTAGACTGCGTGTCTATATGAGTATTTGTGCGATATTCATTACGAATTTCATTGTGTATGTAAGTTACGATTTATCATTCATAGTGAAATAAAAGGTTTTACTCGAAAGGTTTTTTTTTCTGAAATCTGTGTGTCAGCAATTATATTTGTGCTGGTTTGATTTCACCCACGTAGATGCATGTTTTAGGGCTGAATTAAATTGGTTTAAATATTGACTCCAATTAAATAAGTTTAAATTGGAAATTTGCGAAATAGTTTAAATCGATAGCACATCGCATTCAGAAATTGGTATCAGAGCTTATTTAAGCGATCATCACATTTTCATATAATCAGATCAAGATGAAGCTGGAAGATAGGAATAAAACCTCATCCATAACTAGTCGAGGTATATACTGCTACAACGTGATGCCCTTCGGGCTAAATATCACTAGAGCTACTTATCATAAGCAACTGAATAAAGTCTTTGAGGAGAAGATTGGCAAAATTATGGAGGTATATGTAGATGACATGCTAACAATGAGTAAGAAGGCAACCAATCATATCAATAAACTCGGTAGGATGTTTGACCACGTGGAGAAGTATCAAATAAATATAAATCTAGTAAAGTGTGTCTTCAGAGTTAATAAAGGAAAGCTCCTCGGCTTCATAGTCAATAAGAAGGGCATAGAGGGAAACCTAGACAAAATTCAAGCATTGATTAACATGCAGACACTTGCGAGTAAAAGATAAATTCAAAGATTGATAGGATGTGTAGCTCTATTGAATCGATTTGTATCAAAATCCACCGACAAATGTCCTACATTCTTAAAAGTACTTAGAAAAACCTTTGAGTGGACCGAGGAATGTGACAAGGCTTTTTTGGAACTAAAAAAGTACCTAGGGAGCACCTCTGTTATTAAGGCCAACCCTGGGTGAGAATCTTTACTTATATTTAGCGGTATCAGAATCTGTAATCAGATCGGCATTGGTCGGACATGAAGAGGGAATATAAAATACCATATACTATATTAGTAAGGCATACCGTGGAACTAAAATTGGGTCCTTTAGGTCGGAGAAATATGTTAGCAATTTGATTAAATATTCTCAAAGAATGAAGACCGACTTTAAACTCATAGAATTGTGGTATATATAGACCTTCCTCTACGATAAGCCATTCACAAGCCCAAGAAATCTGGAAGATTGATAGCTTGAGGGGTGGAACTAGGAGACTATGACATCACATATGATCCTAGAATGGTAATTAAAGGTAAGGTCATAGCAATATTTACTTACAAGGATACAAGAGTTAAGAAGACTTTTTCAAAAGAGATCTTAGTGGTAAAAATATCACAGTAGACTTATACAAAAGATAGTCAACAGTCAAAGTAGTTAATAAGACTTCTACGGATGAGATATTAACAGTAAAATCATACGAGAAAAAGTCTATGGAAAAATCAACTGATTAGATTAGAGACAGACCATAGTCATCGACTCGATAAGATGTAAAAACTCGAGAGACGGATCAGATAAAAAATATGTCCAAGAATAGATGTTTAGTCGAAGGAAATTTCGAAGAAGAACCTCTTGTGTGGCTGTTCTTTGTAAATGGTTCATTATGTGCCAACTGCAGTGGAGCAGGTTTAATCATCAATACGCTTGATGGTGTAGACGTCAAGTATACCCTCAGGCTCAACTTTGAGGCTTTCAAAAATAAGGCAGAATATGAATCACTCATAGTTGGCCTGGGTTTGGCAACATCACTTGGTCCCATCATTTATCCATGCACAGTGACTCTCAACTAGTTATAAATAAAATTCTTAAAGTTTTTGAGTCTAGATAAGAATCGGTGGTGAAATGTCTGGCCAAAGTAAAAGCATTACTGTTGAGGTTCTTGATTGTACAGGTGGTTAGAGTATCGAGGGATGAAAATGCTCGAGCAGACGCGCTTGCTCATCTGGCATCAACAACAAGAGTCAAACTTAAGAGAATAGTCCCAGGGTAAATCTTGTCGCAGTGCATATCTAAATAAGAATGAGTCCTTGCCTTGGAATTAAATGCAGGACCATATTGGATGGATCCCATTCGCACATAGTTGGATATTGGTACCATACTAATAAATTCATAGGAAATAAGGAGGCTCCGCTACAAAGAAGCAAGGTATGTTCTTAATGGATATTTTCTACTCAGGAGAGGATTCATTATATCACTACTTAGATTCATTCATTCCACTGAGGTTAATGATATGATAAAGGAAGTACATTAGGGATCATGCGGATCCCATTAGGCAAATCGATCATTAAAAAAGTGGGTCGCCGCCCAAGGATATTACTGACCCACTATGAAGGATGACTGTGCTACTTACGCAACAAAGTAGGATAAATGCCAAAGGTAGGTCGTGATACATAAGAGGACTAAAATTGCGTTAAACACCGATTACTTCTCCTTTCCCTTTCGCAATGTGGGGATTGATATGGTCGACCCACTTTCAAAGACAAGAGGTAGATTTAAATACCTGGTTATAGTGGTTGATTATTTCACCAAGTTGGTAGAAGATGAGCCACTAGTCGAAATGCCACACGAGAAGGTTTTTCACTTCATTTGGAATAACATAATCTGCAGATATGGGATGCCCTACACATTCATCGTCGACCATAACCTGCAATTTGATAATAAAAAATTTAAAGACTATTATATTCGTTCATGGATCAAGAAGTTGTACTCTGCACTAGCTCACCCTCAGTGCAATGGGCAGACAAAGATCACAAAAAAATGCTATTGGATGGAATGAAAATAATATGGGATGAAGCAAAGGGAAATGGGATCAACAAATTTCACATCATACTTTGGGAATACAGAACGATGCCAAGAACTGTGACGGGCCAAAATCCCTTCTTATTAGCATTCGGTACGGATTAAGGTCGGCTTACCAAGCCACAGGGTACTAAAATTTGACTCTCCCAAGATCAACCTAATGAAAAGAATTGATCTGGACCTGGTAGAGGAATTTATGGAACACACAACACTTCGATTCGCAGCCTATCAACATAAGACTACTCGATTTTATAATAAAGGGAAAAGTCCAGCACTTTAAAGGAAGGAGATTACGTTATCCAAAAAGAGAATAAGATCGAACCAAACTATCATGGCCCGTAGAGAATATTTTTATTCATGCTACCTAAAACTAACATAATCAAGGCCTTAGAAGGTGAACAGTTTAAGAACTCATGGAATAAAGAGCATCTGAGGAAATACTATCATTAGTAATTATAACCTAGAATAGAAGAAAATCAATCATGTAAATAGATTGTAGTTGTCTCCTTGGCACAATAAATGTAAACATCCATTTTTATATTAATGAGAATCGGACTCCTTCTCTACATACGATGCCATTTTAAGTTTTCTTCACTGTTCATTGTCTAGCTCATTGGTGAAAGAGATGTGCAAGAAGCTCAAGACGAAGACATCTAAAAAAGTAAACAGATTAAAATAACTACTTAAGTAATACTTCATGAATGATCTCATCTTAAACAGGTCATGGTCAAGAAATTTAGCTAAAACTGATAAATCCATTGGAGTCACATAGATGACTAACACAAGGATAGATCCTAGTACATTTGGTCGACTCTGAAAACCAATGCTTACATATGGTAAAGACAATAAGATCCATTCATACGACCAGTAAGATGGCACAAGCAATGGTAGATCCTAAATCAATTCAACTCAGGTTCATCCAAAACTGGTAGCCAGTAAGGCATATCATGTCGACAAGATTTGACCACATGATCGTAAGAGTAAACTATTAGTAGAAATATCTTAACATTAAAGATCTAGTAAGTTGATATGGTAGGTGGATAAGATCCCAACATGACACCATAAGACTAGAACTAATCGGGAGGTCAACAAGATTCGACCACATTTACTTGTCAGATATATTTTTGCACAAACACTTAACTACAAGTGGTGGCTAAAAACTGAGCTGAACAAAATAACTAGAGGAAATTCAAAACACATGCATGAATGAAGACGAGAAATTAAATCACATTTATGTCAAAGTTAATCAAGCACAGATGTAAATTTTCATTAAAAAATATTTAATGGAGATAACAAAAAAGCTTCATATGGATATAAATTAGGATATCCTAAGACACATGAGAATTCTTAGTTCCTGGGATAACTTGAGGAGTTTGGTCAGTCTATGGATTGACTTGTGAACAGTGGAAGCAGATGCATCAGCCATAACAGTGTCTTGAAAACCTTCTGGAGCTATAGTAATAGTAGTCTTTACAATAATGGTCTTATCGTCTTCATCAATATCATCATCTTCTGTAGCAGACTCATCTACTTCCATCTAATACTTAACTGCTAAGGTTATGGATTTCTCATCGTCGCCTTACCATTTTCCCCTAACATCTGCAATCTCGGGGTAATGTTTCATCACACTCTTTTTGAGTTTCTCATAGCCATCAAGAAAGAAGTTTACGATCACCATGTTATAATCGATAGACATTTTAAACTTGGAAACACCAGTCTCCTTAGCCTTACTCCAAGCTTCATTAGTTTTAACGAGCTCCTGATTGACCCTGGTTACCTCATGATTGGACGTATTAAGTCTTTCTTAGATTTAGTGAGCTCGTCGTTGGACTTTTTAAGTGCCTCCTCAAAACTCCAAAATTTAATGGCATCATTCCCACCTTGGTCCTTTCAACTCTTGGATCTCCTCTTCTGCCTTATTGAGAGCTAGTTTCTGAGAGACCACCTCATTATCTCTATCTTGAAGCTCATAATAGGTTTTCTGTTACTCATCGATACTATTTTAGTTCCTCCTTCAGTTAAGTATCCTGTAGAACGAGTTATGTAATAGTTTCTCCCTATTCCTCATAGGCATAATGGTTTGTCACAACTGTTTCTCTCATAATAGTGGCAACTCTTACACCCTGAAAGAAAAGACAAAGGGTTCAAAAAGTAACAAAGTATTTGGTAGAGTGAGATGAGCACAAATTTAGCAAACTTACCACCGATAAACAATGTTGAACTAATCTCCACAGAGCATCAGGGTCATAGACCCGTAGAAATTAAAAGTCTTCATTGTGCCAGTGGTAACCAAGCAAGTTCTTGGCATTATTCATATAATGGAGGATGGATTATGGGTCATTCTTAAAGTCTTCAGACATGACGGGATGGTCAGGATCAAACTCAAAATCCTCCAATTCGTTATAATGCAAGGACAACCCTAGTCTAAAAATAAGTCAACAAGAAGGGCACCCACCGATTTTCACCCTCTCCACAATAGACCAAGTTGGCCTCGCCTCACTCACCCTTGTGACTTTAGGATCACCTTGGGTAGTAAGGACCTCGAGGGGCATTTTTATCACCAATAACAGGAGGATCAAAAGACATGGGATCCTTCCCTTTGAACTTATCTTTGGCATCAGCATCAGCTTCGACTTTCCTCCTAACATTAATCTCAACATGCTTTTTCTCCTCAGCCTCGTCCATCTTTTGAGAGTCGGACTTTTTCTTAGCTTTAGCATCAACATCGACTTTCCTTTTTCCCTTCTTCTCAAGTTTTTTATGACGAGCAAGCTCCATAGTAGTAAGGTAAACTGCCTGAGGTGCCATCCCGCAAGAAGGTTCGATAACAAAACCTGAGGTAGTGGGAGTAAAATATAGGCATGGATTCAATAGATTAGTCATATTATAGTGCATAAATGGAAGATGACCAAATACAGGAAAATCTTCTCACATGCTTAAATATCAGCCACACACCTCTGGTTGGCTTCAATGGGGGAATCAATGGCTTTTGATAAGGAGTGACACCAGGAGGAGTGTGGTACCCAAGGCTTATGAACTTGGTTACAGAGAAAAGATCCTCAAATTTTGGAGGGTCGGGCATGCAAAAGCTTTCAACTATGTCCCGTAATACAGAGGGCGGTATGGGATATTTCTTTATTAAAAAGATGGAGCAAAGTTATTAGCATATTATAAATCAAAGGGAAATCAGAAATAAACTGAAGAAAAAAGTTTACCAATTTTATTTGTCCCACACCATTCGCGAGGAACACTACAAGATCGACCTTTCTCAAGAGTTCAAAACTCCCATTCACCCTTTAAAAATGCAAACTGAGTTTTCCAACTATGGTTGCTCAATTAAATAACCTTTACCATTCTCATATAGGACTTCCTAAGAGCAAAGTAATAGTACCCAGGAGCCTTGGAATTATCCCATATGCCATTAATGAACCTAAAAATGTCCCCCGTGATATCAAAATTGATTTGCGACTGTCAGAATACCATTACCCCAAGAATTATTCGATAGGCATTGGGGGGAAGTTGGGTAGGAGAAACCCCATAATCCTTTACAGATCTTATAATAGGGTGTAAGGGAAGACAAACCCCAACTTGAAGTTCCCACAATGGGAAGAAAATCTTATCTGTATTTGGACGAGCATAAACCCTATCATCAGAGTCAGGTAGCCTTGTCATGATAGTGATGGGGATGTCGTACTGATCTCTCAGGTCACCTAACTCATCCACAAGGACATTACAGGCATGATATTTGGCTATATTGTTTGCAGTTTCATAGGAGTCAGTAAAACTTCTAGAAAATCTCTCCTTGACAGAAGTTACATCAACAAGGGAGATGGAAGGTGATTCGTATCGAATATTGCATATTTTTGCCCTTTATCTTTATGCATTCTAGCACTTTTACGGTCCTTAATGACTATATTTATGCTCATTAACCAGACAATCTCGTATTTGGATATATACATGCTTTGCAGGGATTAATTGTGCTTTTGGAGGTATTGGAACGCTAAAAGTAAGGATCCACTGCATTTCGAAGACGTTTTGTCGTCGGACGCTACTTCAAGGGCATTTTATTCAATTCACATTTCATCTCTAGCTCATGTGAATTCCACGGATTCTTAGTTCATCGAGTATCATCGTGTGGCCGCAAACGACGAGTCGTTTGGAGTTCGGACGATGAAGTTATGGCCATTTTCATAATGGACTTTTCCTCCCCTCTTTATGGACCAAATAGCTGCCAAAAATAGAGTACCGATCGACCGCGATTAAAGGCCCAGTCGACCGCGGTTAAAGGCCCGGTCGACCGAGGTTTTGGATTTTTCCGTGGAAAGGAAATAATAGGCTTTAACTTGAAGGCGCAGTCGACCGCGCCCCTGCGACCGGTCAACCGCAGTCACCAGATATTTGTTGCTTTTCTCCTTTTCTTTTCTTTTTCCTTTATTTCTTTTCCAACTTACTATATAAACCAATTTTGGTTTCTATATAGGTTAGGGTTTGGGGGTTTGAGAGCTCATTGTTCTTCCTCACTTGGTTTGACACCCATTTGGGTTTGTAAGTTGACTATTCATCTTCCCTACCAATTAATATAGTTTGTATTTCCTTAATTTCTTGCTTTCTAATTTAGTGTACTTGCTTTCATTTACTTGCTTTGTAGTGTAGTTTTATTGCGTTTATATACCGCATTTTTAGTATGCTTTCTAGCTAATTTAGTCTAGGTTGTGTCGGATTGAACTCATTTTGGGTTGACATGTTGCTTTGCTTTGGTGATGGAGTTTATGGATCTATTTCGTGTGCGTTCTCCTAGTTATTAGGACTAGGAGATTTGACGGGGTATATCATGTATGCTCCGTGCTTACGACCTTGCATGCGTAATTTTTGGGGTATTTGTTGACACCAAAAATGTTATTAGGATTTTATGCGAATTTAGGGGTGTGACAACCTTTGATTTAATTAACTGTCGAAACTAGACGCATTCGTAATAACTCGTCAACCCATGTAACCATTTTATACTAATTAACTCGGGTGAGGGATATTCGACGCAACCTATAGTTTTTACCGCTTTTGTTAGTCTAGTTTAAATACTCGCCTAGATTAATATTTCCCTTTGTGCATCTTTTCCTTTTTGTATATAATCATCTTTTACACTTTTATTCTAGAAGTACTAAACCAAGTAATATTCTAGCAACTCATCTATGTGGCTTTTCGATAATTGAACTTGGCCGCTATACTCACCCGTCGAGTGTAGTCATAAGTTTAGGTTTTGTATAGAGCAGGTGAGCCGAATTCAAAACGGCCGGCGCGCAGGTGACGCTCGCACCGCGGTAAAACCCTGCCAATCAAATGGCGTCGTTGTCGAGGATGAGTTTGTTTTAGAATTTATTTGATTTAGTATTTCGTAGTATTTTCTTTCTATTTGTATTTTTTGGCTAACCTTTTTGCAGGACTTCTACATTTAAGCACCAAGAAACGCTTGAATTTATCGCGCGCGCATCTACTTTGTGGAATTCGCCACTTCGAGCCATTTTTGGGGTAAGCATGTCTTATTCCAATTCTTTCGATAATCATTATTATAATTATCAAAATTCTCGTAATCCTATGACTTTCGGTCAATACTTAGAGTCCCAAAAAATTTCAAATTCACAAATGACTTTGGGCGAGTATAACGAAAGTCAAAACTTGGGTTATTGGAATTTTGATGATGATGATAATGATTTGGGGCCTCTAATTCCTTATAATAGGAATTTTGAAACGAATTTCAATAGTTTTCAAAATTCTTATAATAATGAGTTTAAGTTTAAGTCCGATGGTGATTTTCAAAGTTCGCATTTTCAAGTATCCGCTCCTCGACCTATGACTTTCAGTGAGGGCTAGCGTATGCTTGAGAATGAGAAACTTGAAAATCGTTATCAGGAAGAAAATCGTTGTTGGGAACATGAGTTGAATTTATTATTTGAATCCGACGACGATTTATCTTCCGAGACTTTTGAAGTCGAGGAATATTTTTAACCAAATGAGGACTTTGCGCCTACTTTAGAACAAATCATCATCGACTTTCCCATTGCGGAATAGATATTAAAAGCGAGGATGAAATGGAAGTAATATGAATTTAAAATTAAATGATTTCTTCTTTGGCCCCAAAGAAGAAAATTTCATTTAAAATGATCTTATTTCCTTCGAAACTCAATCTTCAAGCGATGAAGACTCATCTCTTGAGTTTGAATTTCTTTCCTCCACATTTTCATTCTTTGTTATCACACCGTCACAAGTACCCGAAGAATCGGTTTCAAACTTTAATGTGTTAAACCTTTTCGCCGATGAGGAGTACTTGCTCGAGTCTCCTTTCATGAACGCATCTTTGCCTTCATTTGCGCCACCTCCCATTCCAATTTCAAAATCCTTGGGAGGATATTCGTCTTTTCTCGGTCCCCACATGTTTTTATCACCCGTTCAATCCAAATTCCCCATCGTCCCTCCAAAACTTTTAATTGGCAATGGTTCATTTCTTCCGCCTTACACATGCCTTCCTTTGTTCAAACGAAATTCATATTTTTCAGAAGGCATGCTTGAGAGTGAGGGTACACCGGTTATCCTCCAAAGTCAAATCGTTTTCATGGTGGACCCTCGGCTATTTAGACTTCTAGTGTACAGTTAGTGTGAAGCCTAAATAGTAGGTTGTATATATCTAGCTTTTTATTCTTTCTTTCTTTTTATCTTTTCATTCCTTTTTAATTTAGTCTTGTAATTAGTTACCTTTTTGTTATTTGTTTTTGCTATGCTCAGTACTAAATTGTTTTGTAGATTCTTTGGACTTGTTTTTATGGGAATCGCTCCAATTTTGGGTAATATCGCTCTTTTCCACTCTTTAACTTGGTTCTTAATTCACATTGAGGACAATGTCAGGTTTTAAGTTAGGGGTGTGGGATATTCTATCCATTTCTTTATTTAGTCCATGTCATATTAGTTACTTAGTATGCTTTTCTTAGAAAAATTAAAAATTTCAAAAAGATTTTCTTTCTTTTTTCTCCCTTTTTGGGCATTTTGCCTTTGTTTTCGATGATAAATTTCAATAATTTCCCGATCCAATAGACAACTCAAAGATGCATGTTCTCGATTTTAGAAGTTATTAGACTTTAGTCCTCGATCATTGATATTATGAATAACTTCATGAATTAAACTTTAATCCCATGAGCACTTGCACTTTTCTTGCGTTATTGATTTGGTTTAAGATTTTTGCAACTCAGTAATCTTTTGTTGCATTGTATATACTTACACCGAGTAAGCTTTGTACCTTTCGTCGTTTGTGAGTGTTATACACTATTATTTCCTCTTTGAAAACGTTACAGTCATTGGTAATCTCTCTATTCTTTCATTTAATCGTTCATTATTTGAGTTCATATATGTAATGTGTTACTAGAGCATAATTTTCAAAGTTTATTTTGAACCGAGAATTGCGTAAACTTTGGGAAATGATCATAGGCCCTCTTTGTTATATCACCCACATTATCCTTGACCTCACCTTTTATATATTCCCTAGTCAACCCATTTGAGCCTTAATATAGCCTTTCATTTCATTACCCAAAATCCCATAACCAACTCCACATTGGAGTATTAAACCATACATATTACCTTCCTTACTTTTGTTTGGAATGTTGCTTGGGATTGAATGTTGTTGTTGTGTTGCGGTTTCAATTTAGGTATGTGAGAGTGAGAAAAGTAAAGAAAATAAACAAGAGAAAAAATGATGGAAAAAAAAGTGAAAAAGAGAAAGAAAGAAAACAAAACAAAAGAAAACATGAGAAAAAGAAGAAAAGAAAAGAAAGCGAAATTTGTATGTGTTATGTATAGTGTTTAATAAACTTTGATTGCTCTCCAAATGATATATCCAATGCTTATTTGGAACTTGTTTTCCAACTTTTGATATTGCCCGCATCTTCCCATTATCCCGAGTTTTCATTTCCGAACACTTTGAACCCGTACATACCTATCCTTCGTTGCATACCCTAGCCAAACCTACATTATAACCCCTATTCAAGTCCTATGTGATCTTAGGGTGAATTTAATTTAAAATTCATAATAGTTTTGATAATCTGTGAAAATTCATTTTGCCTCCTTTAATGAGCGGTATCTTTCATTGAGATTACAAGTTTTTATTTTCTATATAGCGTTCTTCATTTGTGACATGTGTGCGACCTAGTTTTCATTTACATTTACTGTTTATGCCCGCCTGTCCCGCGTGTTACCTTCCTGTTTTGAGTGAATTCACTTTATGAGTGTAATGCCCGTGAGGATTGAATATATGTGTGCTTTAATGTTTATCCAATTTGTATAAGTTTTTGCCAAATCACACTTTGCATGTGCTCGCTCCCCTCCCACATTTTAGGGTTTCAATTCTATGAGGTGCATTCTATAATGTTAATGTTTCGGACTTTTGTTTGAATTCGTTCATTTGTGCTAATAATGTGTATGAAATCTTTTTCGTTGTTGTTGGGCTTGTCACATGTTGGGTTGGACATATTTTGAGAAAACCATATGATGTTTGTGGGTTTCGTCCCTAAAAACCCTCACGAGACGACACTCATCCACTAAGGTAAATGAAATCGTGTTCCCTACGAAAGTGGCATTTATATTTCGATGCATATATACCTCTTGTACTACCCTCTGTGGACTGGTTTTGTTTGTTTCATTACTAGGGACTAGCAATGTCTAAGTTATGGGGAGTGATTCGTATCGAATATTGCATATTTTTGCCCTTTATCTTTATGCATTCTAGCACTTTTACGGTCCTTAATGCCTATATTTATGCTCATTAACCAGACAACCTCGTATTTCGATATATACATGCTTTGTAGGGGTTAATTATGCTTTTGTAGTATTGGAACGCTAAAAGTGAGGATTCGTTGCATTTCGGAAAAGTTCTGTCACCAGACACTACTTCAAGGGCATTTTAGTCAATTCACATTTCATCTCCAGCTCATGGGAATTCCAAGGATGCGTATTTCATCGAGTTAGCATCGCGTGGCCGCAAACAATGCTTCGTTTGGAGTTCGGACGATGAAGTTATGGCCATTTTCGTAATGGACTTTTCCTCCCCTCTTTACGGACCAAATAGTTGCCAAAAACAGAGTACCGGTCGACCGCGGTTTTGGATTTTTCTATGTAAAGGAGATAGTGGGCTTTAACTTGAAGGCGCGATTGATCGTGCCCCTACGACCGGTCGACCACGATCACCAGATATTTGTTGCGTTTCTCCTTTTCTTTTCTTTTTCCTTTATTTCTTTTCCAACTTACTATATAAACCAATTTTGGTTTCTATTTTCAGTGATAGATAGAGATAATTAGAATTTAGATAGTTTAGGTTAGGGTTTGGGGGTTTGAGAGCTCATTGTTCTTCCTCACTTGGTTTGACACCCATTTGGGTTTGTAAGTTGACTATTCATCTTCCCTACCAATTAATATAGTTTGTATTTCCTTAATTTCTTGCTTTCTAATTTAGTGTAATTGCTTTCATTTACTTGCTTTGTAGTGTAGTTTTATTTCGTTTATATACCGCATTTTTAGTATGCTTTCTAGCTAATTTAGTCTAGGTTGTGTCGGATTGAACTCATTTTGGGTTGACATGTTGCCTTGCTTTGGTGATGGAGTTTACGGATCTATTTCGTGTGCGTTCTCCTAGTTATTAGGACTAGGAGATTTGACGGGGTATATCATGTATGCTCCGTGCTTACGACCTTGCATGCGTAATTTTTGGGGTATTTGTTGACACCAAAAATGTTATTAGGATTTTATGCGAATTTAGGGGTGTGACAACCTTTGATTTAATTAACTGTCGAAACGAGACGCATTCGTAATAACTCATCGACCCATGTAACCATTTTATACTAATTAACTCGGGTGAGGGATATTCAGCGCAACCTATAGTTTTTACCGCTTTTGTTAGTCTAGTTTAAATACTCGCCTAGATTAATATTTCCCTTTTGGGCATCTTTTCCTTTTTGTGTATAATCATCTTTTACACTTTTATTCTAGAAGTACTGAACCAAGTAATATTCTAGTAACTCATCTCTATGGATTTTCGATACACGGACTTGGCCGCTATACTCACCCGTCGAGTGTAGTCATACGTTTAGGTTTTTGTATAGAAAAGGTGAGTCGAATTCAAAACGGTCGGCGCGCAGGTGACACTCGTGCCGCGGCAAAACTCTGCCTATCAGAAGGCACATGCCTATCAGATATGACTATTTCAGTCGAAGCCTCCAAGTTAATAGTTAGTATGTCTAAAATCGTGTTTGTAAAATTCCTACCACCAAGTTGGTGCTTAGCCTCGTCAGCCTCACGAACTCAAGACTGTGATACTCCACGTCAAGAGAACTACACTAACACAGGCTTTTACTAATAATATTTTACTGTTACAAAAATAATTAGTAATGGTAATTTTCCGTTACAAAAAAAGGCGTGGGGAAAAAATTAGTAACATATATTTACTACTAAAAATTTTGAATTTCTAACGGTATTTTACTGTTACAAATAATGAATTTACCAACAGTATTTTAGTGTTACTAATAATGGATTCACCAAAGGTATTTTTCCATTACTAATAATTGATTTACCAACGGTATTTTATCGTTACTAAATCAGAATTAGTAACGGACTTTTCTGTTACTATTGCTACTTTATTAAACAAATTTGGTAACGTTTTTGTCTGATTTATAATGGTAAAGGTCTTAGTGATATTAATACTTATTTTAATAAAAATACTTATTTTTCAGGCCATTTTTGCAAACTTAGCAATCAACATAAAGAAACAAAAGGACTTCACATTATTAGACGAACATCATTTTTTCTAAGAAGTAAGCGATTCCAAGCCATTTTGTAAGTATTTTTGTGTTTGTAATTCAAAAAATATAATTGAAGAATAAATTCTAACTACATTTAAGAGAGCAAAACATTGAATCTAAGGCATCACCAACTATTATCTACATGTTGAATCAAAATAATATAACGAGTGTAAAAACATAAAGAAATATTCAACGCTATTGAATTTTGTAAAAATGAGAAAACTTAACAATAAAATACCATAGATACAATGGCATATGTGTTATATGCAATACGAGCATTAAAACTCGGTCAGGTACTTACTACATACCCGAAGAACTTATCCATCCTTTCATCACGAATCAAGGAAGCATAGATTGTTCATAGACCATTTCTTCTAACAATGACGGGTACCCTGTTCGTGCGCCAATCTTTTTCAATACTAACTTTTATACAATTATCTAAAAGATTCATCTGAGTTCCAACAACAATTTGATTTTTTACCACCATTTAAGTGTTTCCTATATAAAAACACAGGAAATAGTTCAATGTTAGAACCATAGAAATGGAGTGATTAGCTTTCAAGAAAACTATAATCAAAGTATACAAAAGCATATGATGCCCAAGATAAAGCATATAGAAAGAGTGTTATGGAAACAAAATTTACACTATTTTCGTACAGTTTAGATTTCCCAGTCCAGTTTAAATTGTAGTTCACCAAATCTACCAAGGCCATCATCAATATCATTGATCGTCAAACAGCTCATCTTCCCCACCGTAAGTCGAGAAAAAATCTAATAAATAAACCTAAATACAAACAAAGAAAGTAATAGCAACTTGACAAAAAAATACAATGGGAGACACGATGGATTGCAATTATTATTAAAGACATGCAACTTTTTTATCAATATCAAAACAGATAACATGAGGCAGACAAAAGTCCATTCTTAAAAAAGAAAGGAAAATTTAAAGATGCACATGTTGTAAGTAATTATTTTGGAAGACCACCACAATTTAGAATGTTATGAGTCTGTTATTTTCTAATATTTACATTAACTTGAAAAGTCTTTTTTTCTTTGATTACCCAAGCTTCTGTAAGCAATTAGAATTTGACCTCGTAATATGCAATGTAAGTTTATTTATCTTACCAGTTTATGTAAGTGTGTTTAGCTGATAAACCCGTTAATGACTTGTATATCTTGAGGTAATAATAAAATTCACTAATTATTTGTCAAATTCGTAGTTGATTAACATATCCCACGTCCACGGTAATATAGAACTCCTATTGGATTTCAAGCGATGGACTATTGGATTCTTTGACTGATCAGATTTTTTAAGCCCGAAAACTGCCCCGTTGGTGTTCTTATAGAAAAATATAATGACTTTTCGGGAAAGTGTAAACCAAAGTAATCCTAATAAGGGGGAAAAATTTACCTCATAGAACCAACTGTCGTATTTTCTAGCGCCAGCGTTCTTCTCAACAGCATCCCATGTCGAACAATAACAAGGGGAATATGCTTCAGATAAACAATACTTGGGCACCATTTTACCATTTTGTCGTCCTCAATATATAATCAAGAAGAAATTGTTCAAATTTCTCTGCTAAATCGTGGCACTTTTTTATAACTAAGCATCTGATGATAGTTTCATCACAAATGGCAAAGAATTTATGGGCCATGCGTCTGATACACTTAATATGCCCCTTAGTTATCTTCACAATAAAATGCTATTTCCAACCTAAAAATAAGAACTAGAAATAAGAATATGAACATCAATAAGATAATAAAAAGATAAGATTCAATCATTTATTAGTTAGGACATTATTTTTGGGGCTTGGGACATTACCTTTCCCCCCTCCTTTATTCGAGCTTGGGACCGATAATGCTTAAATAAATATTAGCATTGGCGGAGTTAAAATGGATTTTACAATAAAACATTATCCCAAATATAAATAGCTCAAACAAATTTCACAATAAAAATATAGTTCAAATTAAGTAAAAATCAAAAGCATTGTTAAATTACATCCAAATCAAAAGCATAAACTAAGTCCAAAATAAAAGCATCGTCCAAAGCCATAAACTAAACATATTTAAGCCAAAAATCTATCCAAATCAAATCCCCCCCCCCCCAACACTAATTCAACAAAAGTGTATTGGCCACCTCGAGGAACATCGAACAATCTAGCAAATGGCTTCATCACTTCCTTCACATAGATTTTTCTCTCTTCGACTCCAACTCACTTACCATGACATATATCCTTTATTGCATCTATCGCGACATACCCCATTTCCAATTTTTCATTGTACTTATCAAGCAAGATGACTTTAGGATTGTTGGTAGGAGAAGGTGTGATCATACATTAAGGATGCGGAGATGGTACAAAAATAGTATCTAAATTTTGAAAAATATTCCTACGCGGTTGACTTGTATTGGATACATGCTCACTTATTGGTGTGATTGGTGGACCATTTTCCTTTTGAGAATTGAAAACCTTAACCAAACTTTGTATAACACCGTATGATAAAATGGATCACACTATAGTAATTTAATATCTATTATATCAAGATAGGTTTTTTAATAAATGAAACTATATAACATACATTTATACCAGAATTTGTGTATTATTTTCCTTAAATCTTTTATAAAAGAGGAGATGATATCTTTCCTCAATGCATCTGTACCATCATTTTCCTTCTTTTATTGTTTAAGTTTGAACTTTGCCACCCCAAATGCATCAACTGTTTCTTCAAAACAATGGGACAGGTTGCAAAAACTCCTCATTTTTTCTCCTTCCCAAAAACCTCTATCAACATAGCGTTCTCTTGGCATTGTCTCTTTCTACTACCCTCTTTACTCTAACTCTGTCATTTTTTCACCGCATACTTTAATGTATCCTATCATATGATAGTTATAAAACAAAATGAGAAAATTTCATTAATAAACACAATGAATAATACTAAAAATACAGTTGTTTTCATGTAAATAAGCACATAACGAAGCTTAGCAATGTTTCGGACATTCTCATTTTTGTCCTTGTGTCCCGCAAGCCATGTATCTAATCGCGTTAATTCTTATTATGGGTTCACTTTAACCTACAATTTAAATATCACATGTTATACACAAAAGTAGTGCTAATAATATACCATTTCATATTCCAAATAAGCATAGGTGTGATTCCTAAGTGTATGGGGATATTCTAAATTGGTTCGATTCTTAAAATTTTGAATATTTTGTGTTTTCTTTATTTCTTTAGTTTCATTCTCACAAAACAATCTCCATACGTCAAGATAACACCTTCTGATAGGACTCTGGGATGGCATTCGATAGGCAAAAAACATCTCATAAATTTTTTGTGCGTCATAAACTTGTGTGTAAACCTCTTCTCCATCAACGGGCGATCCACCTCTGGTTCAACATCGAACTCAAATTGTCGTTGCAATTAATAAAAAAATAAACAGTTAACATAATGGCACAATTCTCCGATGTCCTTAGCTAATCAGGATATAAGATCTAACAAGATCGCCGACACGAGTACTTTATCTCCCACTCCATGAACCCACTACACTACCATCCACTAGAACGGTGACTATTATTTTACCATTTTGGGTCATAAATGTCAATTGTTTAGCCTTTATTTCTATTTATGCTTGTTTCTTTTTACTTTAACTTGAAGATAGTTGCTCCAAACCTCCATAGACTAATATTTTTTACGGAGAAGATGATGTTTCTTGTGGAATTGGTGACGTTTTTGCAGAGCATTTCCTAATGATGGTTGCTTTGAACCTCCAACTTCACTTGAAGCCATAATTCCTAATATAGTGCTGCCAAAACAAAAAACAACCGTCAACAATGTAAATAACAGTCATCAATATAACATATAACATGAATAACTACCTATAGAAATAAATAATATGTATTTAATTATCATATTACTACATCATTAACATATTGATAGATATACATATAGAAATCACAAGATCATATCATGAATGTGAACTAAAATTCAAAGGAATCTAAAAAACTACTTGAGTTCTTAATACCACCAACAAATTCATATATGAACAATGGGGCAAAACACATTCATAAAATGTAGTCACATTGCCAAAAGAAAATAGCTTTCAATGGTTACAATATCCAAAATAAAATATTTAAATAACTAAATGGAGTCGCATTGCTTGAGCAAACTTTCCATATGTGGTTGGTCATAAAAAATATATTGGAAGAGTGTTGGTATCTCTAAGTCATCCACTTGACTAGTCAATATCTTTGGTGAATGTATTACCACCCACCAGTTGGGATTTTTAAGATCTTTAGAATAGAATACTTGACTAGCCTAGGGTACAAGAATGGCAGGCTCACCATATTCATTATCAACGCTCTTAAACTTATCAAAATTTATCGTCAATAAGTTGGAATTGGAACAAAGCTTACAACCATTAGTCTTATCCTCCAACGTCACCCAATCATAATAAAATACCACCTCCTTAAATAAGGTGTACTCCAACTCAATTATTTGTGTCCAATTATTTGTGAGATTCTTATCACTTTTTCTAGCTTGAAATTGTGCCTATGCATTTAAGCAAACACCGATATCTCGTGTGACAATAGTATCGTCATGATACTTAGGAGAGAATACGAAACCATTAACGTGATACTTTTTATATGTTTTAGCCTTGAATTTTGGCCCTTGAACAAATCGCCATAATGTTTCATTTGTCTTCATTTCTCCTGATTTCAGATTCTGTTCGATGGAAACAAATCATAATTACAAAGGGAACATAATTGAATGATTAAAAAAGGGGCTTTTTAAAAAAAAACATAACATAATCGTGTATTTTGACTCAGGGGTAATGTCAGGGGGTAATGTCGATATATGCTACTATCTCAAGGGGTTATGTAAAAAAAATCCCTAAAAAATATTGACATTTATAAAATCACCTTCTCGAATAACTAATGGATAAAACAAGTTTGTTTCTCCATTTTTGTCATTCCAATCTCCTTACTTTTAGTATGAGACATGTATTTTAATGATGCTTCATACTTATTGCAATATGTAGTTTGATATAAGTAATTATAACTCAAGATGTTATTTAATTTTTAACTGATAGCAAATAAAAGAACTCAAACCTATAGTAACCTGAATCCCATCGACATTAAGTCCAAATAATACCCATCGATGTATTTGTTGAAACTGTAATCATCCCAACATTGCAGTCTTATCATCAGGTAAAGGCCTTTCATCAGATAACTAACCATGTTCCTCTAAAAAGGCTTCACGTGAATATTTTTGATTTCCATCTAATGGATTTGGCATGTACTCCATGCAATATCTAACAGTTCAGCAACAACATAGGCCTCCATAATGGAACCTTCGACATACCGCTTATTGTTGGAAATAGCTTTAAAATCTTTCATCGTCTTATTTGTATAAGGTAGTAAAAATTAATAACATGCAATATTAACTTTAATGGTGCAAAGTTTATTATATTAAAAGATAAAAAAAAATCACCTTTCAAACGGATACATCCAATGATTGTTGGTGGTTCACAAACAAAGGTTTCATATTTTAGATACGTAGTGAGGTGAATGTTAATATCAAAAAACATAGGTGGAAAATATTATTCCAACACGCACAATGCTTCAACAATCATGCATTTGGCTCTTTTGACATCTTGCCGAATCAGGATCTTAGAGCACAACATGTTAAAGAACCAACTTAATTATTGGATTGCTCTTCTCAAATCTCGATGTTTCGAATAGGCGTGTTGGAGAAACACGGGTAGTTAATGTTCCAGTATGACATGATAGCTATGCGACTTAAATGAGTGAAAAGACGGGGGACTAAAACTAACTATATTTCTAAAGTTAGATGAAAAATTGGTTAGATACTTTAAGTCCTTCAAAATTTGACAGAATTGTCTTTTTTCTTCTTTATCCAACATAAATGGTGTTGTTGGTTTTATATTTTTCCCGTACATACATGAACTTGATTCCATTGACCATTGTGTATGACCATGTCCTTCATATCTAATCGCCCCTTTTTAGTATCTTTTGTTTTATTAGCATTAAGAATTGTGTTTATTAAACGCTCTGCAATATCCTTCTCAACCTTAATGATATTACCAGTATTCCAAGTGAAAGAAAATGGATTTTATATACCAATCTTCTTTAACTTCAACGTTGTCACTCTCATTCACATTATTAGACTTTCGCTTCTTATCAAGAACTTTTGACACTTTGTCAGGTGCATACTTGATGTTGCTTAACTTCTCCACAAGTGCATATTCATTTAGCTGAATCGTAGATGTCCAAGTTCTTGTGTTCTAAGTTCCAAACCTCTACCACTCCTAAATGGATGATGATTGTTAAGAAACATACGACACTTTGTGTAAACTACCTTTATGATGTGTTCTAGCTGAATGGATAGAGTGTCATCACTACAAATAGGACATGCTTTGTAACTATATGTTATTGTTGATGTAAAAAACTAGATTTGATCTAATTATTTTAATCACGAATAAAAATAGATAAATGAATGTAAGACAATAGATTTTTAAAGTGGTTCAGCCTTATGAGAATGGCCTACGTACACTATTTTTGTATTGCTGATTATTTGCCTAGAATTCTTGATAAGTGAGTTTACCAAGAAATCCAGAGTCCCCTTCTAATGAGGAAGTTACAATGTATTTATAGCCTTGAGGTTGTACATGTGAAAGGACAATGCGTTGTTATCTAGTAGACATATACATATGTACTATAATAACGAGCATTTTATGCGCAATCATCTTTATAATTCTCCTGATTTGGATGCTCTGTGCGTTGAGTTGTTCGGACTGCCTGAGTTGCTCGATACGCTTAAGTTTCTCGGAGCCTTAAGATCCTCGGGGCACCTAAGCTGCTCGGTATGATTGAGTTGCCTAGGGCGCTTGAGTAGCTCAGTGATAGTATGTTGTTCGTTGAAAGTGTTTGTAATTGTCATGTAGGTTGACACGTGTATTCAAGTGAATGGTCCACGTCAGCAGACTAAATTTGATATCAATAGAAGCCCCCAATATTTCACACTTTGAGGTTGAAGAAAAGTGTGGAATATTCTGCTCGAAAACTTCTCAGATTATTGGTTTTTTATGGTTTTTCGGAAAATTTTCGTTGTATATAACTCCTTTTTGAACGCATAGTATCAGGCTTTATAAATATTTTGAATTTTCATGACCACTTCGATATTTGTGCCCTTTTATTCTTTTAACCGCCGAAAATGCAAACGTCTTCCCTTGTAATTATTGTCTTTCTCTATTCCCGAGATAAATTATTTAAGCGCGGCAGAAATCCTATTGTCTTTCACTTTTCAAATATGTATCTTTGAACTCTTCATTTCCTCTCTATCTTGTGCCTTCGTTCTTTCCATTGTTCATTGTCAACTGATCTCTCTTTTTCTGTAATATTTTCTTCCCTTTATTTTATTTACTTTGTTCATAATGGTTTATCTTGTTGAGTTCCTGGACAAATTTCGGTCTGAATTTTCAATCCCTTCGTGGGTTATTTTGGAAGAACTTTCTGAACCTTCTGATTATTTTTCTTTGGCTGAGCGACATTGGTTCCCAAGTCTTTTTGTGGCCGAATGTGGCTTTTCTTTCCCTCCAAATCCCCTGTGTTTGGAGTTCTGCCAATATTTTGATGTTGTAGCTGCAAGAATAGCTACAAATACATGGAGGATAGTTAATGGCGTACATATGTTGAATCAACTTCATGGAACTCGATTAGGGATTCCAGCGATTTTGTACTGCTATAGATGGGTTGTCAGTGATACCACATTCTATTTATAAACTAGGGTTTTGAATAGAGCTTTAGTTGTCAATCTTCCTGATGTCAATAGGGATTATTTTGATCATGGGGTTGTTATGAAAAATTGGCAACACCCTCCATTAAATGGAGATGATGTATATCAAGGTCCAAGGTGTCCACCTTATGGCAATGGAATAGGTTGTTTTTATTTTTTGAAATCTTATTTTCTTTGTGTTCGATAAAATGCATCACTGACATTTGTTTTTGTTTGTTACAGTTGACAGTAAAAGAAAACCTCCAAAAGAGGCTGATGTTAATTTAAAGCATTTAAAACTTATCTGGGATTTGCATCAATTTGTTGCTGAGGAGCATATTAGATCTGCTTCTTACTTGTTATAATACAAAAGCTATACTTCATCTTTCACTGCTCGTCCTCGTCCAGTGGTAGTTAATCTTGACCAAGTACCAGCCTCTGAGACTAGTGTGGAAGGTTCTTCCTCTAGTCGAGTATTCCCATTAGTGATCTGATGAAGAAGAGAAGAGCTCCTGCCTTTTTTGACAAATCTGCCTCTGCCACTGTGGAGGCAAAGAAAAGTAAACAAGATGTCCCAGAAGAAGGGACAAAAACCATAGATGTTCCCCCTCCTGCTGCTGCCAAGAAGGCTGGCGAGAAGCCCCTTATGGCTTCGAGCAAGACTGTTGTTGTTTCTCCTTCGAGTGATGTTATTTTCATCTCACTAATAAAGACAACCTCCTTAACTGAAAATGCTCCAGCTCCTCTGAGGAGATTAAAGAGAAGCTCTTCTGAGAGACCTGCTGAACCTATCTCTCAACCTTTAAATATTGAAGGTAGTGTTCCAACTTTTGTTCCTCTGAGCTCTGCTGTGGGCTTAGTAAAATCCAGGACTATCCTGAAGTCCAAGGCATTAAAGATACTCTTTCTCGTGAGAGAATCACTACCCTGGCTGCTCAACACATTGCCTCAGTAAGTATTATTGGCCTGAGTCTTTTACTTTCTATTATTATGTTCATGTATTGACTTAAAGTTATTTCTTTTTTTAGCTGGTGACGTGTTTCAACAGCATTTTGAAGAAGGATGAAGCTATTAGGGCTTCAAACTCCTCGAGTGGAGTAGAGGAAGCTTTTGTTGGGCTGACCCAATCTTTGAAATATTCTCGTCAAAAGTATAAGGAAGATAAAATTGCTTGGGAGAAGCAATTCAAGTCCAATGAGCTAGACAGAAATCAAGTTGTGAATGCCTCCAAGGAATTGGAGAAGAAATTGAAGGAATTTGAACAGAGCAATAAGGATTTTGAACAAAGCAACAAGGAGTTTGAGGCTAAGCTCAAGTCTGCTGAAGAGGAAGTTGTTAAACTTCAAGATGTCAAGCGACAGAAAACGAAGGTGGAAGAGAAGTTGAAAGCTGTCGAGGAGCTCCTTAGGGAAAGGACCTCCTCGGAGAAGGCAAAAAGGAAAAATGCAGTTAAAAAAACATTCAGTGCTGGTTGGGACAAAGGTTGGAACAAGAGCCTAGCTGCCATGTCTTCTCAAATGGAGTATGCCAATGTCAAATATTTTAGGGATGGATGGGTAGCAGCCTTGCAGGAGATGAAGGTCGCTGAGAATTTTGAGTTATTCCAGCACCACACTCATGGCCCTCATCCCTCTCCTGGAGAAGAAGAAGAGGATGAAACTGCTTCAGATTAATCTTCTATGATGACTGGAGATCAGGTCCCTGTTGTTCCTGTTGTTCAACCTCCCGAGCAACTCCAACTAACCAGCACTTCTGCCGAGAAGCTACCCTTGTCCTCCGAGAAACCAGTCCCTTCCTCTAAACCTTCTAAGGAAGTCATAGGAAATAGTTAGAAGGTGTAAGTTATTTGGGATTTTTTGTTGCTTTCTTGAAGGTAACCTTGGACTATGTATCTCCTCTTATGATGAATAAAAATTAGAACTTTGGTTGTTCGTCTTGACTTTCTCTTTTACTTGCTCTATCTGCATCATTATTGATTCTTTTTATTTCTTCTCTTTGTTAGTTTATAGCCAGGATGGAGCTCTTATCAGCTCATGACACAGAATTAATGAAGAACTGCAATGACTATTTTAAAGCTGGTCATGCAAATCTTAATGAGGCTCAAATCATTGATATCCTTGGTTCAGATGCTTCTGAACGAGCAGTTAAAGCTTATCAATACTTAAAGTGCTTGCTTGATCATGTTGTTGCCAATAATGTAGCCTATGAATATCTCCAAGGAACGATTGAGGAACTTCAGCAGCAGTACAAAGAGTCCTCCACACTTTTGCATCAAGGATAGGAGAAGAAATATCAGCAATTGAGTGCTGACAAAGGGTATAATAAATTCATCTCTGCTCATGAGAAGAAAGAGAGTGTTCTGAAGGTTGAAGTTGAAGAGCACAGGCATATCGCTAAGTTGTTGGAGCAGGAGGACATTACTTTGAAAGAAGAGATAAAACAACTCAAATCTGGTGCATCTTCTTCGGGAGCCTTGGTCCCTGTTAATGATGAAGGTTTTTCTTTCTTGGAGGTAGAAAATGCCAACTTATGAGATGAGTTGGAAACTTTGAAAAGAGTTGGACCCTCCACATCTACTCGTGGACGAGCAAGGGCTGGTCAGGTATTTATTGAAGAAGAGAGAACTCAATCGGCCTTGGAGAATCAGGCAGCTCAATTGATGGCGAAAAATCAAACTTTGGCAGAAATGTCCAAGAAGATTGTGAATTTTATTGACCAACTCTCTTCCCAAAGTTCTGCTTTGGAAAAAAAGGAAATTCTGGTGAAGAGTCTCCACGAGTAACTGGAGAGGTTAACTTATTAGTTCCATAAATAACCCAGAGAGTTTTGGATGGCTGGGTATAATGAAGCCCTTTACCATCTTGATGCTCAGATCCAGCAGTCAAATAACGAGGGGTACAAGCAGGGGTGGTTGAATGCACTGTGTGTGCTAAAATTGCAGCACGGCCACTACTTATGGGATTATTATGACCCTAGAGTGCTCGATTTGCCCGTTCCTCCTTTTAAGCTTGACATTAGTTGGATTCCTGCTCGGGCAATTCCTCAGTGCTTGATCTCCAAGTATCTCGGTGATTATAGTTTTCATGCAAACTTTGAGATATCTCGCCCAGAACACGTGCTTGATCGGCCCTCCATGATGAATGTTCGAATGCTGCAAGATCTAAATTTTATAAATTCCCCTTATGCATTAGATGATCCTCCTGCTGGGGTAGAACCTGTTTCAAAGGCAGAAGGGAAAAAACCAATAGAATAGGGTTTTTTATGTAATGAAGTATATTTTTCACATCATATGTAATTCTACATGATTTGAATGAAAAAAAATTTAGTCTTTTGCCATTTTATTTTCTTCTAAATAATTTGTAGAATGTCCTTGCTTGTTGGTTGGTAAATATACATGTATATAGTATACTTATCCCATTTTTTGTTTGATTACAGTAACTTATCATTCTTTGGGCCTAAGAAATGGAATGATTTGCATCCCATGTTTCTGCTTAGTTGTAGTAATCTCGTACGGATTACCTTGTTACCTAGACAGTGGATGCCCCGAGAGGTCATCCAGCTTCTTACCTAGTTTAGTACCAACCAACCGGAGTTGATTGTAATTGATTTTCCGACCAACCGGAGTTGGTGGTAATTGATTTGTCGACCAACCGGGGTTGGTGGTAATTAGTTCCCGACCAACCTAAGTTGGTGGTAATTGATTTGTCGACCAATCGGAATTGGTGATAATTGATTCCCGACCAACCGGAGTTGGTGGTAATTGATTTCCGACCAACCAGAGTTGGTGGTAATTGATTCCCGACCAACCGGAGTTGGTGGTAATTGATTTATCGACCAACTGGAGTTGGTGGTAATTGCTCTGAATTTGATGTGTAGTGTGTAGCACTAATATTTCGAAAAATTTCAACAAAGAAAGAAACTAGGTGAAATATCACTTTATTCATACTGAAGAAACTGCATTACATAGGAATTTCAACTACTGATATTACTTGCGCAGATGCTCTGCATTCCATGCATTCTTAAATTCTTCTCCTTCCAAGGTTTCAATCCTGTATGTCCATGGACGAACAACTTCTGTTACTCTGTAGGGTCCATGCCAGCTGGCTTCCAGTTTGTTATGCTTTTGGATCACTTTCTTCAGCACATAATCACCTTCCTTCAAATCACACTTCTTCACTCTTTGTTATAAAATAAAGTTATTCGTTGTTGATATGTTGCATTCCTGATTGCTCATTCTTCCCTAACTTCTTCGAGCATATCCAGGTCTAATCTTCTCATCAAATCACTGACAAGAGAATTGAAATTAAGCACCCTATGCATAGGTAGACCCAATTCAGCAGGTATGACAGCCTCACTCCTAAATGCCAGCATGTATGAGGATTCTCCCGTTACTGTTTGTGGTGTGGTGCGATAAGCCCACAACATAGAGTGTAGCTCGTTAATCCAACTTTCCTTTGCATTATCCAGTCATTTTTTCAAACCATTCAGTAACGTTCTGTTTGTCACTTCAGTTTGCCCATTACTCTGGGGATGGCCTGATGCAGAGTGGATCTTCAATATATTAGATTGATGACAATATGCAGTAAACTCCTCGTTGTCAAACTGGGTTCCATGGTCAGTAATGAATGCATGGGGAAGACCATATCTACAAATGATATTCTTCCAAATAAACTGATAGACCTTGTCATATGTCACATCAATAAGAGGCTCGGCTTCCACCCATTTAGTAAAATAATTTACAGCAACCACGAGGTATTTAAATCTTCCCCTGGTCGTTGGAAGTGGCACGACCAAGTCTATCCCCCACATGGCAAATGGCCAAGGAGACGTTATGGGTGTTAATAATGCTTGGGGAGTTCTTAGAGTGGAAGAAAAGCGTTGGCATTTATCGCACTTCTTAGCATAAGCTGGGCATATAACTCTCATCGTTGGCCAGTAATACCCCTGGGTTGTTATTCTTTGCAAAAGCGTCCGACCTGCTACATGGGCTCCACAAAACCCTTCATGAACCTCTTCGATCAAATCCTTCACTTAGAAGGGATGGACACATCTTTGTAGCCCTGCTATAACTCCTCGTCTATATAAAATGCCATTGGTCAATACATAATGAGCATCTTTAAACTTTAGTTTCTTGGCTGCGAGTTTATCAGTTGGGAAGCCCCCTCTTCAATATAGGCCCTGATAGGGTCCATCCAAGATGGTCCCAAGTCGAGGGTAATGAAGTTCATCATCAGATCTTTATCTATGCTCCGACCAACCAGGATTTCTATTGGAATCGTTCTTCGTAGCTCGGTGCATATGGCTGATGCTAATCGAGCTAGGGCGTCTGCTCTTGCATTTTCCAATTTTGGTATTCTAATCAACTGAACTGCAGTAAAATGTGATACAACCTCTATTTCTTTTGCATGATACCTGATCATTAATTCTCCTTTTACCGCATACACCCCCAACATTTGATTTACGATTAACTGCGAATCACTGAATACAACGACTTGCTCTGCCTTCATGGTTTTGGCTAGACTTAGACCCACGATCATTGCTTCATATTCGGCCTCATTATTAGAAGCCTTAAATTGAAAGCGCAGAGCATACCCCTCATCAATCTCATCCGAACTGTTAAAGCAATCCCTACTCCACTCCCTGTAGTGTACGAAGAGCCATCCACATACAAATTCCATATAGGTACTTCATCATCAAATTTTTTATCAGACAGAGTTCCTCGGTGGAATATTTGGAGCTAGTTTTCTTCCTCCTCCGGCACTTCTCGCTGCTCGTTGATCATCTTTTCTTGCTCATCTACCGACGTGAGTTGGTCGGGCTAAAATTTGATGATCCTGTAACATATATAGGTTGGTTTGTATTCAACTCCTGTTCTTCGGAGGCATCTTCTTGAGTAAGCTCTACGATAAAATCCTCTACTGCTTGCCCTTTGAGCAATGATCTAGGCTCATGAATTATATCATATTCACCAAGTTCTACTTCCCAGTACATGAATCTTCTTGATTTCTTTGATTTATGCAGAGCTTGTCTTAATGGCATATCAGTGTACACCACTATAGTATGGTGTTGGAAGTATAGCCTCATCCTTCTGCTTGCTTCAATCGGTGTTAGTGCTAACTTCTCCAACCTTGGATATCTGATTTATGCTCCTCAGAAAGCCTTGCTGCTGTAATAGACTGGTTTTTGTACTCCGTCCTCCACCCTTATCAACGTCGAGCTCACTGCATTTTCTAAAATTGCCAGGTACAAGTATAGTTTTTCTCTCACCACTGGTCTAGATAACAATGGAGGCGTCCCTAGATATCTCTTCATTTCTTGAAAGGCTTCCTCGTACTCATCATTTCACTCAAAAGTTTTTAAAGTGTTTTGAATAATGGGAGGCATCTGTCCGTTGCTCGTGACACAAATCTATTAAGCGCTGCAACTCGCCCTGTGAGACTTTGCACTTCCTTCTTCGTGGTTGGAGATCGTAGCTCCAATAGAGCCTTGATCTTTTCAGGGTTCACCTCAATTCCTCGTTAGTTAACAATATATTCGAGAAACATGCCTTGTCGTACTCCGAATATGCATTTGGTGGGATTCAGCTTCATTTGATATTTTTCTAGTTGATCAAAGGTCTGACCTAGGTCAACTAGATGATCAGCATCTTTCTTGCTCTTCGTCAGCATATCGTCAACATAAACTTCCATGTTATGACTGATTTGCTCTGCAAACACCTTATTCATCAGCCGCTGATATGTCGCACCTGCATTTTTAAGTTCAAAAGGCATAACATTATAGCAATAAGTTCCCCTTGGGGTGATAAAAGAGGTACTCTCCCTGTCCTTCGGCTTCATTTTAATCTGGTTGTAACCAGAATAAGCATCCATGAAACTCAACAATTCATGCCCCGAGATAGCATCCACTAGTTGATCGATTCGGGGTAAAGGAAAATTATCCTTTGGGCATGCGTTATTAAGATCAGTGAAGTCTACACACATCCTCCACTTGTTATTTTTCTTCTTTACCATCACCACATTTGCTAGCCAATCAGGATATTTGACATCCTCAATAAAAAAGGCTTTTGTAGCTTCTCTACTTCTTCCTGTATGGCTTGATTCTTCTCAGGACTGAACACTCTTCTTCGCTGCTTCACTGGCTTGATTTCCTTGTTCACGTTGTGCTCGTGACATAGGAAACTCGGGTCTATCCCTGGCATGTCTTCATGACTCCATGCAAAAGTCTGCTTTTTGCGCCTTAGAAATGCTATCAATTACTATTTTATCGATACATCTAGTGACGCACCAATTTGAGTTGTTTGTTCTAGATGCTCGTCGTCCAAAATGATATTTTTGGTAGCCTCCATAACCTGGCCCTTCACAAGCTGAGACTCATCTCTAGGGTCTAACGTTTTAGTCTCTGCATCTTCTATTTCATCCACTTGATAAGTAATAGTCTTCTTTCTGGATTCTTCGCGTTCCTCCTGTTCGGTAAATGAATAGTAGCATTCCCGAGCTACTTTCTGGTCGCCTTTCACCACTCCTACTCTAAAGTTGGTGGGTAATTTTAAACATTGATGTACAGTAGATAGTACTGCTTCGAACTTCTTCATACCTACCCTTTCCATGATGATATTGTAAGCTGATTGGATAGTTTTATCCATTACAAAAAAGCATACTATTTCTGTTCGACAAGCAGGCCATGTACCGATAAGCATATCCAACTTGATCATACCAAGTGCAAAAACCTTCTCGCCAGTAAATCCAAGGAGGGGACTATGATATGGCTCCAACTGGGCTAGCTTCAGATTCAAACTGTCAAAGCATGGATAGAACATGATATCTGTCGAGCTGCCATTATCCACCAGTACTCGTGAAATCACCACTTCCTTCATTCTCATCTTGATCACCAATGGGTCATCATGAGGATATAGTACACCTGCCAGGTCATTCTTAAAAAAACCAATGACCAGTTTGTCTTTATTCACCTTCATCGGGCGATCATCTTCTGCCAAGTTTATTCGCTGAATGTATGAGCAAGCTTAAGCCTCATTAAGGTAAGATTTTATCTCCGCAGTCAGATATCCTCCTCCTGCATCTCCACCTGTAATAACATTACATTTAAATGATCCAAAATGGATTGAAAATACCTCACGTTCTGACTGCCTTAGTCTTTTGGGGAGATCGGGGTCATCTTGGTCATTTTTTGGATCTTCTCCGTGACTTCTCTTCTTGTCTTCTTTTGCTCGACGAGGAAACCTAGACCTTTGCCTTCCTCGGTCTTTGGTCTTTCCACCATTTTGGTGATCAACATACTTAGCGAGTTTTCCTCATCTGATGAGTGCTTCAATTTCATTCTGGAGAGCTATACAACTTTTGGTCGTATGACCATGGTCTTTGTGGAATTCGTAATATTTGGACTTGTCTCTTCTGTCAGGATCTGCTTTAATTTTTGCTGGCTAAGCTAGCTCCTCGCTGCTCTTGATCTCCTCCAGAATATGGTTTATATCTACCTTCAAAGGAGTATAATTTCCAAATTTCTTCATCTGCTCCAGTGCTTGCTTTCCTTTCGACTGCCTGTTGCCACCATTGTTCTTCTGATCCTTCTTTTCAGTTTTACCATCTTCAACATTGGTCTCCTTAGTGTCTGCATTCTTCTTCACAGCCATAGCTTCCTCGGCATTCATGATTTTGGCTGCTTTTGCCATCAATTCAGCCATGGTCCTAGGCGGGTCTTTCGCTAGAGTGTAGTACAACTTATCGTGCAATAATCCACTCATCAGAGCAGTAATTGTTATTTTCTCCTCGTAATCAATTACTTCAAGCTTCTCGTTATTTAAACGAGTAATATAGTCCCTGGTGCTTTCACCTGTCTTTTGTCTAACACTCAGCAAGTGTGCTACTCGTTTGACTGGTTTCACTCTAAAACAGAAGTTCCCAATAAAGAGCTATGCCAGTTGAAAGAAAGTCATAATTTTCCCCCGAGGAAGGTTGTTGTACCATATCTGAGTTGATCCGGTAAGAGTTCCTGAAAATGCCCTGAATCTCATCTCATTTGGAACTGCATAGATATCGGCAGCAGCTTGGTATTGTTCTATATGAAGGACAGGGTTAGTTTTTCCCTCATATTTAGGCGTCACTATAAGAGCTTTGAATTTTGATGGTGTAGGAAAATCCACAATTGCCTGTACAAATGGTGTCCCTTGGACAAAAGTTCTTTGTAGAGGATTCTTGGCCTTAGCCATTTCCCCTAATCTGTCCTCCAACCTCTGAATAGAGCCCTTATGTGCATCGTTTCCCTCCTCGGGTCTATTTGTTCGAGCAACTGATCGTATTCAGTTTCTTCTTGGGATCGAGCTGCTGGTCGTGATTGGGCAGAACCTTCCCTTAGATTGGATGGTCGTGGGAGAGTTCCTCGATGCAATCCTAGGAGGACTTCTATTCCTCCTAGGGCCCAGACGATCAAAAGGAGATACTCTACTCAACCTTTCTAGAGCACTAGTCCTTTCTGGGTATAGAGTGACATTTCGTTGAGAATCCGAAGCTCGTACCGAGGAAGTTCGACCAGGTTGATAAGAAGGATCATTAGATCTCTCAGTACGATATGAATCGACACGTCTACATCTAGATTCCTCTGGGAATAGAGTTTGCCTAGATCTTGAAGAAGGCAAATGGGTATTTCTCGGAACGCTTCGTTGTCCTGATTGGGCCGGCACTCCACCTTGAGCAGTTTTATAAGTTGACACATGGTCATTTGCCCTTGGGCTAAATTAGCCATTATAGCAGCTAAATCTAGAATATTTGGGGGAGTAGCTGGATTTGGAGGGATCCCAACATTTCGATTACTGGATTCCGGATGATTAGCCATTGATGATGAATTGTTTTGGTGAAAAACGCTAATTACAGTCGTTTTCCCACAGACGGCGCCAATCTGTTGATGTAAAAAACTAGATTTGATCTAATTATTTTAATCACAGATAAAAATAGATAAATGAATGTAAGACAATAGATTTTTAAAGTGGTTCAGCCTTATGAGAGTGGCCTACGTCCACTATTTTTGTATTGCTGACTGTTTGTCTAGAATTCTTGATAAGTGAGTTTACCAAGAAATCCAGAGTCCCCTTCTAATGTGGAAGTTACAATGTATTTATAGCCTTGAAGTTATACATGTGAAAGGATAATGCGCTGTTATCTAGTAGACATATACATCTGTACGATAATAATGAGAATTTAATGCGCAGTGGTCTTTTTTATTCTCCTGATTTGGATGCTCTGTACGTTGAGTTGCTCGGACCGCCTGAGTTTGCTCAGTACGCTTAAGTTGCTCGGAGCCTTAAGCTCCTCGGGGCCTTAAGCTCCTCGAGGCGCCTAAGCTACTCGGTATGATTGAGCTGCTCGGGGCGCTTGAGTAGCTCAGTGACAGTATGTTGTTCGTTGAAAGTATTTGTAATTGTCACGTAGGTTGACACGTGTCTTCAAGTGAATGGTCCACGTTAGCAGACTAAATTTGGTATCAACAGTTATAAACCCAAATAAGTTCCCATATAATGGAAAATATTGAATCCCCCACTTCAACATAACTCTCAACGTAAAAGCCTGCATTTTGTGTATGTCAAAAGTTGTAACTCCTTCCCATAATTGCATTAACTCATCTACTAATCGTTGAAAAACATTGTGGTCTTCTTCAGTGAAATTAGGTCATCTAATTTTTAGCATTGTCCATTGGGATGAATCACTAGGATGTCATTGATAATCCCATAAAAAAATTTCTCGATGGTGCAATGTGATCTCATGCGCTATCTAAGGTATAGTATACAATCTCACTAACCTTGTAACTAAAGGGAAATATCTCAACACTTTAATCGGTTCTTTGCATAATCTTTTCCCTTTCCTCGTGGTTACTGCATATCTTGGTTCTCCATATTGAGGACATTCCTCCAAATATTCATTCTCTTTTTAATACAAAATACAGTCGTTAAAGCAAATATGAATGTAATTCATTTTATCCCTAGGTATCTCATCATTCTCTTCATATGAGAATACTTTTCTGGTAATGTGTTTTCTTTTAGAAGGAACCTCTTTATGACTGATAAGAGAGCAATAACGTTATTTCTCGATCAACCGAACTGTTTCTTCAAATTATGCAATTCCATAATTGCAAAGAGTAGTCTCAGGTCTATTACATGAAGGGTACAGCTTCTCGGTTGCTAATCTATTATACTCATTATACCTCTCATTATCGATATATAATTTTTTAGAAAATCCTTCCTGGTTAGGTTCTACACAATGTTGTTCGTACACTTTGTAACATATGTCAACTAAGTTTCAAGGCCTTTTATTCTCAATGTTCTCATCTTCGACATGTCCTTCATATTCAACATATTCTACAACGGGATTTGGAGAGTTCGAGGATCATGTCTCGCCATGTAAGACCCACGTAGTATATGTCATGTCTATACCATGACTAATCAAATATATCATGATATCTAATGCACTAAAAGGCTTCTTATTTAGACACTTAACATATTAACAAGGAAATGTTGATAACCGATGACCGTTGTTTGCAATTGCAAAATCAAGAAAAGTTGTAACTCAATTTATATACACCTTTCTTACTTTGTTCCTCTCATTCCTCCACTCTTTGTCCAATGTTTGTGACATTCTGCACTACCAAGAAATTTAAGGTTCCACACAAGTTCTTTGATAATATACAAGAATATAATTATTAACACACACATAGATAAAATCACAACTAGAACAAAAATGTTGTACACTAGAAGCTCTAAAACAAAAATAACCATATATTGGTAATAAATTACCCATTTATTGAGTACTTCCAGGAAAGAAAATTTTATAGCATCAATAAGTATACATTCATTCCAGGTGAATTCCCAAATGACAATGCTATACTACACGAGTCAACAATTCCAAATGACACTATAATAGAATTTACATGGGTTCAGACTAAACTAGAGCCGATAAACATAAGTTGCTTTATTTCTTCTAATAAAACACTGAATAGGAGTATAGCGTGGGCCCTGCTATACAAATGTCAAAAGAGGCAAAAATAACATAAATAAGATTATCCTCGTACAAAATTACTTGACCAATGATGTGTACATAATCTACTAAATAATTTAATTTCATATATCAAATCATGTATTACAAAATGCATTAACTATTCATTAAAAGTAATTTACGAATTAATAGCACATCAATTCATATCCAAATTGGCGAGTTTCCCCAAATAGCAATTACCCACTACCTCATCGATGTATAAATGAAGCACGCTCCTAAATCAATATTGCTACTACTACAAGGGATGCACGTTCATGTCTTGTGTTTACAAACACATTATTACAATGTACGAAGGTCTACCATTTACATCAGATCTTATTGATACCAACCAGTAAAATCTCAAACAAGTAGGAAAGAAAAAATTAAATTATTGAATCTACATCATAAATGAACATAAAAGTATGAAGACATAACAGATTACCAAATACACCCATAGAAATTACCAAATATACAAAAATCGATGACAAAATACACCTTACAAACAAACTTATTCAACCAAAGAACCAAAACTCATGCATATATATAAGTAATATGGAGTCGCCATTTTTGTATGCATAAGTAACACCAATATGTAGGTGCCATTTTTAAATGCATATATATAACCAAAACTCACATTCATATATATAACCAAAACTCATATGCAGTCGCCATTTTAGTTGTTTTTTTCTAACCAACAAGAACCCTAATTTATTGAGGTTATGACTTTAGGGCGTGACTGATAAATCCCTAGTTTGATTTGGGTCCATTATCCATCTTACCAAATAAATAATGATAACTAAATAAGAGACCAAAATTACCTACTTTAACGAAATGGGGAAGGTGAGCCTCACTTTTTTCAATAATGGTCAGACCAAAATTACCATTATTAGTAACGAAATGGGGAAGGTGAGCCTCGCTTAGATGGGGAGATTTAAGATTAAAATAGAACATCGGTCTTTGTTATTCAATGGAAGAGAGACTTATATGATTTCGTTTGGTTTGGGTGTGTGATAATCGGGGGGTTTCTTCTGGTTAAGGGCAAATTTACCCTTTTTTAAATAAATTGTTTTTAAAAAATTAAACTAATATTAATAACACTTAGATGAGATTACTAACAGTAATTTATAGTGAAAATAGTAATGGTATAACACTATTAATAATAATAAAAAAATAGTTTGTTACTAATAGTGAATTTTGGTGTAGTGGAGGCTATTGAGCAGACCTAATAGAAGATTAGGCATAGAGGGTATACTGAGGATGAGAAGGACTATCCTCTCGCTGGACTACACTTAGAGGAACGGGAAATATCTCTGCCAGAACCCAAGGAAAACCTTATCTAACCTCTTAACATGCTCCAACCACCTATTGACCCTAGAGTGTTCACTCATAAAGGTTAAATCGGATTTAGGGACTTGATCAGTGCTCTCTCAGGATGAAAAGTAAAGGCTTTGGGGCTGTTTGGTTTCAGAGAAAAGGAATTGGAGAAAAATGAAACCCTAGAACACCTAAAAGCCCTAAAATTTGAAAACCCTAGGCCAACTAACTTAATGGACACCTAAGACATTTAAATTCCAATAAAGGGTTAAATCCAGCAATGACCGTCAACAACAATAATAAATCGCAGCTAGAATTGAAGAAATTGTAAAAAGCCCAAGAAAAAACCCTAAGAAGTTATAAAAGGGAAAATGACATACATGAAACCTTAAAAGTGTTTAAGACGACTAAGACAGTGCTTAATCTCTATCAATATATGGAAGGAAATTGAAAAGGTTCGCTGGAAAATAGTTTCCAAGCAACGAACCAAAAAATCAATCGTGCAAAGGAAATGAGTTGGAAAAGTTTAAAGTCATTAGAAATTCGTATTTTATACCATTTTAGGCAGTAATCATACCCCTATTGAAGTATTGCATGATGTCGCGCTTAGGAAAAGGGACTGGCGCTCGGCAGACTAACACACACACCCCAAGCATGAACATCATAATTGCACCAGATGCCATATCCAGCGCTCGACACATGTCAAGTTCGAATACCATGGAATATTTTTACAAGTCTATCTTCTCGGAGCGCGTCGAGAAGATCCAAAAATGACTAGTCAATGAAGCCGACAACATTCCTCATTTAACACTTTACTCACTCAATCTGCTCAATGCATACAGAGAAGAAGCAACACTTCAGAGAAACAATTATAAACCTTAATCATGAGTTGAGTTTTAGGGGTTTTATTATACCACTAATATGGTATGATTCCTAAACAAGTTAGAATATGACATTTAGAGTCATTATCTACCACAATGAGGTCGGCTCATATAGCAATGAGATCGGCTCCATGACTATCAGGGTCGGACTTAGTATTTAAGATATTGAACTTAACTCTGTCAATTAACAAACAGATAAACTCAGTCTAATAGCTCTGTCACTACAGGCATAACTCAGGTAATGGGATGATGTCAGCGGCACACCCACGTGCTGAAAACAAATAAATCTTACCTCCCACCATGTGTGCCCATGGTAAAGTTAGTATGGGAACAGTCCATAAAAAATACATCAATGCCCTATTTAAGGAGGCGGGAGTCAACAAGGAAATGATAACTAACTAAGATTTCATACTATCATTCTACTGAATCAATACTATCTACACTTGCACCACTGGATGTAGGAACCACCTTGGTCTGAACCACATAAATATGAATTCATTCTCTTTCCCGCGTATCTATCTATATAGAGTTCAAGATAAGTATTCGATTGATTTATATCTTTTTATCTATTATTGTCTATACTTGTATGCTCTCGCTAAGACCAAATCAGTATACCAAGAGAGAACAATGACTTTTCTTTACAGGCTCATTTATGATTATTTAGATGCTTTAGAGGTGTTGTTATCAATTTGATTATGTTGTTCTTAAGAAGGGGGATCAAGCCTGCACAATTGGTTCTAAGTGCTTAAATTTTATGAAATATCATTAGTTTTCGCCTCAACCAATCCCAAAGCTTCATGATCATCTTATTGGTATTTTCAGTTTATCTTAAATGATCAAACACAAGGCTTAGGGGACGTGTGTGGTTAATTACGACTTGATGTATTTGGGGTTATGGTTTTGCAACGGAATAGCCCAAGGCGAGATTAGAAATATAATCTTCTATATATAATAAAGATTGTCTAATCATATGTCAAAATTTTCAGTCTTACATCAATTAGGTATATAATCCAATTTCATGTATAGATGGGGTTATAGATCTTTACGTTCTGTGATACATACGCATTAAAAATCGCATCATCAACATTAAAAAATTTGGTGTATCCCTTTTTTCATTTGATTGAGTTTAATCAAAGGTATCCATATGTGCAAATTTTTTATAACATATTCTAGAGAATATATTTTATTTTAAACTTGTATGGAGATAATTTTGACATGGATCAAAATTGTTGCTTTACGTTGTATTTTTAGCAATTTTGTGTAAAAGCGTGTGCACAATGCCAAGTTGAAACCAGGCGCAAAAATTTTGATATTTCCTGCTTAAATCTCTGTCATTACACTTGACTTCCTCGTATCCAATAAGATCTGCAGCATTCTCATGGTGAAGCTATTTTAAAACTAAATCATTTTTTGTTCCAATTTGGGTAAAAAGTTCATTTCACTCAAATTCTAGAGATCATATTTGGGAGATTTTTCATACTTTTGTTATAAACGCTTCATCGCTCTATAATTAGGTCTAAACCCTATATCTACGTGATCTATAGAATTCTTTTAGAGAAATTTTATGACATACAAACTCATATTTTTACCTTTGCTTTAAATTCAATTAATTCAAAATTGTTTATGTTTGATGTGGATTGAAAATCATATTACTTAATCGATTTGATTATTAGAGGATCGTCTCAATTTGAATGCGATGCTTGGAAGATAGAAAGATCTTATCAGTCGTGATGGAGCTTCACAATTCAATTCTCACTATGAAGGGGGATAGTTTGGGTGTTCAATGATCTGGACCTATAAAGGGCCTTGGTTACAAAGTTGACCACTTACACCCTATAAAACATGTTTCTCAAGTCTTATGAGAGATAACATTCATCCTGAGGTTTTGTCCACATAAATCTTCATCTCGTGAGATCATTTGTTCAAACACGCTATCCACACACTACTTCACTTTAGATGTGATATGTTTGCATGTTTTAATTGTTGAATTGTTAGTACTAGATCACTAAATTGTAATTTGTGTCAATTTAAATGCTTATGATCATAATTATCCCCATAATTGAATCATATCACTTAATCATATTATTTTTTGGTTAATTGTTATTTGAATCATTTGAAATTGATTTTAAACAGTTAATTTCAAATTAAAAAAGACTCAATTGGATCATGTTTTTAAGAGAAATTGTAAAATTGGGTTAATTTGTGAAAAAATGGTGTATTTTCCTATCCACCCACTAGTAGTTAACACACTTAGTTTATTCCGCATTCTCGAGATGTTACTGCAGATGCCAAACATAAGGACTCCCGACTTAATTCTTAGGTCTTGTTTGAGACGCCGTATAAGAGGGTCATATTCGATAAAATTATCTTATCCAATGTTTGGTGTAATTTAGGATGGGATATGAGATGGGACAATTTATCTCAATTGAGTTTTTTATCCCATAAGGACTAGGATAAAAACAATCCCACCACCAAGGTGGTATAAAATTATCCGGTGTCAAGATTATTGGAAATTACTACCCTGGCCTTTTTAAGTTAAAAATCACTTCACTTGTACTCTCTCAAATATTATATAGCAGTCGTTGGTCCCTTTCATTCACACGACTATCCATTCACATTTTTCATCAGAGTAGGTAGCCTCTTCATCCTTTCTTGTTTTTTTCTATTTTTTATGTTTGTTGCTTTATCATGGACTACTATTTTGGTTTAAATCGATGTAAATATTATGTTAACCCACCTGCTAGACAATTTGAAAGTTGTGTTGTTAACCCATCGCTAATATTTTGTTACAAATATTTTTTATGTGTTGTTCACCCACCCGCTAGACAAGGTGAAAGCTATGTACAATTCAGTTTGTTTATTTTTGTATGTTTTCGACAGTTATTTTTGGTAAAATCGATGTTACCCAGTTATGGATTCAAGCGATTTTCTAGTGGCTAGTTTGTTTTGAATTTAAAGAGAAGATAGTAAACAACCAATTTTACTATCTCATTGTTTTCGGCGGTTGGTTTGTGTGCGCACGATTTTTATATGCATGTGAGTGATTGCTAATGATTGATTATGTACAAATTATAAATTCAAATATATATATATATATGTGTGTGTGTGTGTGTGTGTGTGTGTGTGTGTGTGTGTGTGTGTCCATCTCATTATTATCATCTCATAATATTATTTTTTTAACTTTCCACGTAGAATTAAATACTATATTATTGAGTTAAAATATGTGCTAATAATACATTTTTTTATTTTTTTTATTATTAAATACAAAATAAGGCTATTTTTTGAAAAAATGAAGACAAAATAATCATATTCGGAGCATTTGAAACACCTTATTGTATTATTACATCCAATCCCATCTTCTTATTAGGAACTATTCCAAATGTAGTATTGGAATAAGTCTTATTCGGCCATCCTTATTTTATCCAATCTGGCTCTTATTCTATCATATTCGTCCCCCTTATATGAAGCATTGAATTGAGGCTTCGTGTTAATTACCTTAAATCCTTATTTTTATACCTTCTTTTTTTTCTGATACACCGCAAGTCTTCTTCCCATTTTGAATGAATGAAGCAAAACTATCAATCTCTCTTACGTTGTGCGAACATTGATACGATGCCAAGTATTATATGTATTTTCTTATTTCTTTGTGATTGGTTGCTTGAATGTTATTTTTGACTTTCTACTTTATTTATAGTATTCTACCCTGGTAAATTTCTCAGTATTATCCTTGGTCGAAAAACTATATGGTGATGACTTGAGTCCCATTTCAAGGGAAGATGTATTTGACCAGCCTAGATTTGCCTTTATAACAATTCACCAATCCTTTAAGCGACTTTAGAAAATGTCGATCAAATACATAACCTTATCTCTATAAGACCGAGCTCAGTGGTATATTAGGTGATGTTTCTTGATTGATACTGCGGACTTATATTTTCGGCAAGTGGAAAAATTTAGGGTTGCATTGAGTGAAGCCAAACAGATCAATAGAGGCCTTAATGAGAAGTACAACTAACTAAGGTGGAAATTTCGTAAAGGTCCATGCTAAATGTGTAAGGAAAGTTGTGATTAGGTAATGTTTGATTCCACTATTTTTATTGAAGATGTTAAGGAATAAGCTCATAAACATAGGTAGTTGAAGGCCTTTTGTATTTTGAATGTGTTTGAAGATTATGAGTTTTAGTACTAATATTCCTGAAATAGTTCATTTTACTAGTTTTCATTTTTGATCATCAAGACTCTTAGGCACCGCAGATGTTGTGCCTATGCACTTGATGTGGGATGATATGGAAGAATACGGTATCGACGCTGATAATTTTCCTGGGTGCTAACCATAATTGGGCCCTTCTCATTGAGCAAAGTTGTACTTTTTCCTTCAGACTTCATCTTATAACGAAAAATTATAATTGTCATTAATTATGAATATTAAAAAGAACTTTTTGGTATTTATGTACTATGCATGGACATTTCAGTACCCTTATGTGTTTGTTTAGGTCTTGTGTTTGCCTTTTAACTGGTGTCATCACACACACATCCTTAAGCCTAGCAATAATTTAGTGAAAATGCACATGTTTGTCAAGCTTCCTCCCATCTAAGGATTTCATCCAACCAAACTTGACATTTTTATATGTGCCGAGGGATACATCGCGGGTATTTTCTTACCTTTAGGAGAACCCTAAGGTTTTTGTTAATCTAACAAAGCGTGTCATGATTCAATAATTGGTTTTTTTAGAGAAAAACGCATCATTAAAATAACTATGCATGGAGGTGAGCAATTGTTTACCACTTGAGAACAATTAAAAAAAATTAAGTGAACGTAAATTCTTAGTAATTAAGTTGGATAGGATAAACTAGGTATATTGTAGACACTGGAGAACAACTGAATAAAAAAATACAACTGCTTAAAGATGGTTACATTCCATGATCGGGAGATCTCAATTCCCTCTATTATTTACAAGTGGTAAGTTCCACTAAGGTTGGCCTTTGTGACCTTAAATGGGTCAACCCGATGGGTCTAGATTTCCAATATTATGTTTCTTTGTGCAACCAACTACTGTATTAGGATAAAGTTTCCATAAACTCTATTAACTTGACATTACGATTGTATTTTCTGGAGAGATGTTTTTGGTACGATGAAAGTCTAATAAGTGTTTGCTCCCTCTTTTCTTTCGTGAGGTCCAACTCTGTTTTCATTATTTAGTAGTTCATGCCTTGATCCACTCAATAGGTCTTCATGGTAATAACACCTACTTCTAAAGGGATCATTTTGCATATCCCGTATGCTTGGTAAAAGGGACTTTCTAAAGTAGACCTCCTTGCAGTCATCCTATACGCCCAAAGGACGCATGGGAGTTAATCTACCCAAGCATCCTTGGTATTTTCCAACCATTTACAAAAACTACCTAGAACCGTTTAGTTTGAAGCCTTAACTTTTCCATAGCTACATGGATATGCTACCTAGATGCAGTAGTGTTAAAGTTGTCATAAAATATCTGAAATAATCGGTTATCGAAATAAGTTTCGTCCGTTATGATGATCCTTGGAATCCCAAAATATAGTGATAATGTTTTTTCAAACTAAACTTATCATATATATATATATATCTTTGATGTTATCTAGTGATTCATCTTCTATCATGTGGAAAAATAGTTGGTGTCGATTAAGAGGTATTTCTTATTTCTCAGTTTTGCATATAGTGGTCCAACGATATCTGGGGCCATCCGGGTCAAATTCCTTTGGCGCGGGTTGTACCCGTGATCGACACAGAGGAGAAGGGAATAAGGTACCCCTCCCTCTATACCCCTTTTTGCCATGTGTGTAGGGGTGATTCGAGGATATGGAGATCCTCTTCCATCACTTGTGCTTGCGTCTTCATGGGTTGTCTCGGATATAAAATTGCTCATCGTCAAATGGGGGTAACACGAAGGGATGGAGTCGTCAGTCTATTTTGTTTAAAACAGGCAAAAAAATGTATCCACCTCGAGAGAACGGCATCAAGTTCATTCGAATGCATACAAAACTAAGTGATTCGAAGGTGCATGAACTAACTTACAGAATAGGAAGGTGTTAGGCACCTGCTCCTCCCTTTCGGTCTCTCATGAACAATGTTGATCTTCTCCTTTTTTCTCTAAATCGTGATGTATTTGTACATACATGTAATATAAATAATGGGAGAAGGGAATCATCCAACTCACATCATGGAATTGACGGAGAGGACTCGTCCGTAGGAATGTACCCGAAAATAACATAACATATATGATGTAAGTGTTTGTCGAATCAGAAATCGCTATGAAAGAGTGAATGATCATGTTGAACAAGACACGAATATTTAGGAGTTAAAGACTCACAAAAACATATATAAAAGAATATAAAAGGCAAAAAAAGAGGAAAGGGCGGACTCAAATCCCGGGATGTGCCCAAGACGCCTACGTAGCTCAAGGGGCATCAAAATCCACGAGTTCGAAAATAACATAGGGTGGAGTTCAACTTATAAAGTTAAATTTAAGACACATATTTGAGTGTTTTTGGCAAAAAGGTGTTCAAGTGTGAAAATGAGGAAGTCTTACTTTTAAAATTTACAAGTTAACCCTCCTTTTGTCTTTTTTGAGTTTTTATGAAAACAAGTTTCGCGAAATACTAATAATAAAATGTGGGTATTATTTTATGTAAAAAAGGAAACAAAACTAAAAGATTTCACAAAATGAGAATAAAGTGTATAATAACATGAAATGAATAAACTAGAAAGAGATGAGGGTAGACCTCCTATTAGACTTTTGTTGCTGAATTTGGAAGGTGTGTATGATGATTTTTGTAGTGGTACAAGAGTGATATAATAGGATGAGGTAGGTAACTAAATATAGTAGGAAAGTGAGGTGCCAAAATTTTGGTAAATAGGCTTTTTTGGTAATAAGAATGCTTTAATTTTGAGGGAATGTTTGTTGACTGTTGAAAGGGAACTCGCCTAGGGGTGAGATCATGGGCTCTTTATATAGTGACTTTTTACAGTTAAGGGGGTGCCCATAGGCATGGCTCCTTGCCTGCCTATAGACATAGTGACTACTTTGTTGGTTAAGGAAAGTACACCCTACCGATATGCAGTGGGTCTGGGGTGCCTATAGGCAATCCATAACAGCCTCTTTTAGAAAAACGGGCATAAAATGAAAATTATAAGTTCAAATCGCACACGAATGGGACCATTGGAAATGGAATTCAGTGCCCTTCAAGAATCCATTAATCCTCCCCCGATTTATGTGGTTGATCAAAGTCAAACGGGGCTCGAAAGTTCCTGATGGTCTCTAAAAATGGGATTTTTGGAGTAAAACGGGTCATTCGTGTGAACCGTGAGGCTGATTCCTATAGGCATGGATCGTTCGAAAGGGAATTTAGTTCCCTTCAAGATTTCATTGAGATTCACTTAATTTGGAGGGTTGATTGAAGTTGAACGGGGCTCGAAAGGGCCTAGTGGCCTTTCATAGTAAAATGGATCATTCGTGCAAACTGTGAGGCCGATTCGTGCATCACATAGACCCTTGGAAAGATAATTCGGATACCTTAAAGGTTTCATTAAGCTTCACTCAGTTCAGATATATAACCAGAGTCAAATGAGGCTTGGAAGCGCCCGATGGGCTCCAGATCAGTACTCAAAGTAAAAGGGATCGTTCGTGTGAAATGTGAATCCTATTTGTGAACGGGATGGACCATTGGAAAGGGGATTCAAAGACCTTAAAGGTATCATTAATCTTAGCTCGAGTAGGAGAGATGAACAGAGTCAAATGGGGCCCAAGAGTGCCCAATGGCCTCTAAATCAGTACCCCGAGTAGAACCTAGGGTTTACAGAGGGAGGAGGAGTGTTAGGGAGCTAAGGAGGTGCTTAGGGTAGGTACTAGGATGTGGTGTTTATAGATCACCTCGATGACGCGAGCTTGGAACAAGGTAAGGTCGTCAAAAGATAGACACCCCATCAATATTGAGGAAGAGAATTGAGGTCAATTCTGCGCACTTGAGCAATGGAGGTGACGGAATTAGAAGGTCGATGTCAATTTTGTAGAGCTAAGGAGGGTTAAGGTCGATGTGCTGACCTAATGATTGAGATGACCAATATAATGGGTCGAGATCAACTCTAAGGATCCAAAGATGTGGTAACCGATTCAGCAGGTCGAGGTCAATTCTGCGAACCTAAAGATGTAACGGTTGATTCAGCGAGTTGAGGTCAATTTTGCAGATCTAAAGAGTAAGATGACTAATTTTTTGGGTCGAGGCCAATTCTACTGACCTAAATAGTGAGGTGAATTTTGTAAGTCAAGAGTGAGATGACTAATTCAACGGGATGAGGTCAATTTTGCGGAACTAAAGATTATGATGACCAATTCAGCGAGACAAGGTCGATTCTGCGGACTTAAAGAGTGAGATAACTCATTCAGCGGGTCGAGGTTAATTCTGCAAACCTAATGTTATAGTTTATGGGGAGTTTTCTGTCAGGGGAAGCATAGAGTATTGGTGTAGGCGCAACTTGGATTTTTAATTTCACTGGAGAGTATGTTGATGATGAGAGTGAGTGCTGAGGATCCTGCTGGGGATTTTTGAGAGTTTGTAATTATTATTTTTCTCTAAAAGGGTTTTTCCTCAAAAAATAATGTTCTTGACTAGAACGGGGATTTTCTGTGAATTTTTATGAATTTTTGAATTTTCCACACATTTTTAGACAAAATTTTGAAGGGACTATCGATACGCAGGTCTGGGGAGGTGCCTATCGGCATAAAGCACAAACTCCTGGGCTTCTCGGGGAAGGGAAAAGGACATTACTGATAGGCAGGACCAGGGGACTATCCATCAGTATACCTCTTAGTCTTTTATAAGAAGGGGCGACCCTCTTCATTTTTTCACACCTTCAAGTGATTGGATCTATTGCTTTCTCTCTCTAAACATCATTTTTGAGTCCATTTCCTCAAAAGAGCTCAAATGGCAGGTACTTCTGGTACTAATAATAATGAATGGGTGTACATTGATGACCAGTCAGGTTTGGAATAGTGGGTTGCGATGCCACTAACTTTGGGCAATGAGAATACGTATGACTCTTTTGAGTTAGTGGCAGATGAGATAATTTTACTGCGTGAGCCTGCACATCATCAGTCGATAAGAGTGAAGAACCCTAATGGCCATCTAAGTATTTTTCTTTTGGTTTCCACCCTTCTTTTTCTCCTTATTTTTGGGATAATAAATGTTTTATTTATTTCTTATAGGTTAACATAGCTTTTCCGAGCATTCGGTACTGAGGGACGACTGGGATGAAGGACATTTAGGATCGTCTACCAAGGTGGTACAATGGATGGTGGTGTCCATTGGGTTTGGTACATTGGCGGACGCATTAAATAAAATGTCACGTTTTCGATGGTGTAATGTGCACTTGGAAAGAGATGGTGAGATATGGCCCACATATTCCACCTGAGGATTAGGGAGATGGCAGTTACTCCTTTGGATGTCCAATAATTGATAGGGTTGGACTGTATTAGTTATCAGATCATGGTGGACCGTACTATGCGGGTCATGGAGGTGGTAGTGCAGGCTGCCTTGGGGGATATCAAAAGAATCGTGTCGAGGGATTCTATTTGTATACTGTTGCTGAAGGAAACTCTGTTGTCTAGGCATATTTATGATACAGACGGGAAACGGGTGATACAGGCAGCCCACTTATTCATTTTGCTTATGCTGGGAGGGCTTATGTTGGCGACTTCGTCCATCTTTATTTTTTTACCATATCTCGGATGTCCATCTGTATAACCAAGGAAGCTTCACTCTAGTGTCCCTTTATGCTTTTTCGGATGCCTTTAGTTGGTGATGTCGACAGATATTCACAGGGCCCACATATCTTTTGGAGGTAATCTTTGAGTTCAATTTCCTCTTTATTTTCTTGCAGTCTTTTGCTTTCTTTTTTCTGATTCTTGGTGCTGGCTTTTGCAGACGTAGTTTTACGAGGTGATAGGGCACAACATAGGGTTGGTGCCCTTAAAGGAGAGCGATCCAGGAGAATTCTATAGGATGTATAGGTAAAGTAAGTCAAATAAGTGTTCGAATCGGTCCTTTTACCTGAAGGATGTGCGGGAGGGGATGAACGCCCAGACGATTAACCAGGTTAGGTTTTTTATCCTTGTCTTTTTTTATGTTTTTGGGAGTTTTTGCTTTTGGGTCGATTACTAACTTTATTTTGGGGAAACAAGTGACTTTCTACCCCTGAAGTCTTCCTTCGAGGGCCGTAAGGGCTACGAGTGTGCAGGCACAGATAAGGTGGTTGTTGGTACATAAGTTCGGGTACGTTCGATACCTCAGGGAAAAAGTTATGTGTCAGATCATGGAGGGAGAGGTGTAAGTCCATCCATCAGTGCCCCAGAGTGCATGAGGCGGGTAAGGGAGACGATAAATAAGTCCAGGGCGATGGCGTTGGAAGGCGAACCATATACGCTCTATATCTATATGACGGCGGACTACGACTATCTGGATTTTATGACCAGCTGGTTGATGTCTTTGTGCATATATAATGTGGAGAATATGCCTCCACCTACGACTGTCTCGACATCGGCTAACAGTTCTGGAGGAGGGACGACTGCAACGGCGGAAGCGGTCCCGCTTCTTCAGATTTTTACTCCCTCTCATCATTTTCGATTGAGTAGCGGGGAAGTGGTGTCAATGCCCTAACATTGTCATGCGACAATAGACGGGTTGGTGGGTCTTTTCGAGGATGCTCTCCGGAGTTTGGTATAATCCTTTCTTTCCTCTTTATATATTATGTTCCTTGCCTTATTTTACTCTTTACTGACTTGCTCGAATTTTGTGTTTTTGTTCTTTTTTTCTGGCAGACTGTTCGTATGTCGACCACCTGGCTAAAGGACATTAAGGATTGAATGGCATAAGTGTCAGCCTACGTGATACATCCAGCGCTAGCTTGGTTCCTCTAACCATATCTGATGAGAATTTTGGCTCTAAGAGTGGAAGGTCTATGTGACACCCCGACTAATTAAATACCGGGTAGCTACTCCTTTATTAAATTAATTCAAAATGCCAAGTTGGCTCAGTTAATAGCATCACTGTCGAAAACATTTTAATATTACTAACCACCTAGTATTTAAAAAGCAAGTTGCCAAATTTTAATTTAAGTCTGATTAACATGCAACAAATGTAATGAAGAAATAAATAACACCATTCACCATACTGAAGAAAAATGAATAACCATCACAATAGAGTAAATAGAGTCTGGAGGACAACTCCTCACTACAATCCCATAACTGAAATAAATAAACTGAAACAATACATGCTAAAGTCTGAAAACTGAAATGTAAAAGATGTCTCTAAGGAAATGGGAAACATGCCCTACAACTGATAGATGGTGACTCTGGAATCCAAAAGATAGAAGCGTCTACATGCAAATCCCTGTAGCTTCCACAAGCAGCTACAGCTCGTCACCTGAATGAGTATCCTATGCTTGGTGTCCTTGTGGCTGGGCACCTAAAAATGGTTTTACAAGAAAAAGATTTGAAAAGCAAACGGGTCAGAGCCCGAATGTGGAGTTATATTTTAAAAACCTGCAAGTGCTTTAAAAACATTTAAAACATTAAATGCAAAGTACATGTTAGGACGTGCACTCACATGATATTCTCACCTCTCGTCTAACTGTGCACTCCTAACGCAAGTACCCATCTACAATGATATAACCACTAGCTAAGTGACATCATAACTAGCTAGACTGTAATAGTTCCTACCCTTATTACCCGGTTCTATTAACATATAATGCTCGTAATTAAATAGGGATTTAATGTAAACTCAGTTACTAAATATGCCATATATATAAGTATCAGTTAACTCCTTATATAACTCGAAACAATACCGTAATATGTTCACAATATTAACAGGAGGATTTCCATTAATTAAATGTATATTATTCACATCATAAATATACGATACAAGCACCCCGTAATCTAAGCTATGGTGCACACATACTCTGCTATCCATCCCGGTACATCACGTACATAAGGATCACACATTCCGAATCTCTCAGGAATAGTTCAGATAACACAAATCACAAATAGTGGAGGCGAACACAGTCACCATCACGTGGGTCACGCACATACCTACGCTCCCACGGTCAGCGGACTTATTAATATCACAATAAGTCTTTCTATGACCTATGTTCATCAAGGTACCAGTCTATATCCCCCCCGTAGGCACACAAGGATTAGAGGGTCCTAAGCGAACGCAACCTCCCGTGATAGCAAGTATGGTAGGTATGTCATACACACAATCCATATACCAATACTAAGTAAACACACATCTTAGTAATACCGTATTTTAATCGTAGTACATATTGCACTCTCGTACTAACTATAATTATCACAATTCATACTATTCCGGTTTATAATTATACGCGCCATAATTCATCCTCATGTCGTAGTAGGCACTCGCGTCTCACCCAAACGGTTCATTCTAATTTAACTCTCTTGTATATAATTTCCTTCTCATATATACCCAAATGTCCCAAACCTATCACTACGTCATCAAGGAAGGTTAACTAGATCTTCGAACAAGTTTTCGGGACTCCAAAATTCAAAACAGTCCAAAATAGCCCAAACTGTCAGCTCGTTTGAAGTCTCGTTCGAACGAGTGTTCGAACGAGTTTGGGCTGTCAGCTCGTTAGAAGTCTCGTTCGAACGAGGTTGTTCTAACGAGATCCCAGTTCGTTCGAACGAACTGTTCCTTCTAACGATATCTCGTTCGAACGAGATATCGAACGAAATTCCTACTCGTTAGCAACGACTGGTCAACTCGTTAGAAGCTCGTTCGAACGAGTTCGTTCGAACGACCTGGGGACTGCTTCTAACGAGCTACCAGATTCGGCCCAGATTTTCCCCAATTCGTTTTTTCACCATTTTTATCACTTCTAATCTCTTCCAAAGTTCATCCCAATAACGTTTTAGGGTCTCTAATTCGTCCTAAACATATTTACATCATCTCCTAACATGTTTTCAAGGATTGAATCATCATAACATCAACTAGATTTACAAATCTCTACACTTTTCCCAATTTCTCTAGAACATGAACCCTAGGTTTATATCATCATCAAATCCCAGAATTTATTTCGTTTTAATTCCTTCAAATCACAATTATTATAAGGGAAATCATCTACCTATCATACTACATGCAATTCTCTTCACAATTTCTCAAGTTCTATGATCTAAACTACATGGGTTTTCATATTTATCAAGAACAAACCATAAATCCGAATTTTCTAACATGGAAAGAACATTTGCTGAAATTAAACATAATTAAACCACTTGCCTTGATTTGATTTCTGACTTTGGTGTAGGTTTGGTGGATATTCTGCAGAGTTTCCTCTCTCTCTAAGCTCCTTCTCCAATGGTGGCTTAAGGTAGCTAGGGTTTGATTTGGGGAAGATTGTAAACCTAATGACAACCTACGTAGCCTTCTAGGTTAATATGGGTTGGTTAATGGGCTTAATGGGTTTAATTCACATCAGATTTACATCTCTAATTTTCGTCACTTTTAATTCCTAAAAATGTATAATTACCAAAATACCCTTTAAGTTACTGGTATGGCCTAAAAATACCCCGGGACCCAAACTATACCCCCGGCTAGTGTTTTTTGACTATCTCGACCCTTCCGGACGCGTTGGCGCACTCAAAATGACCATACGAATTATAGATTTTAAATTCACTTTTATTATCAAAATATTACCCCGTGACGCGGCGGTCCCACGCGTCTCGACAAAATTTCCAAATTACCGTATATAAATCTCATGACAAATTTTATAATACCACATACATATATAATCATATATGCACATAATCAAATACCAATTCGCATCTCATTAGTATCTATAACCCGGATTAATTTCCAATTAATACGCATTTAATTAATTAATCCCAAAAATAAATATAGCCGAAAATACGGGGTATTACAGTCTACCGCTCATCGCAGGGTAAAGCGTGTATGCCGCGGAGGTTGAGGGTTGGTTTCTGAGGGATTTTTTAGGGATTTGGGTTGCGTCCCAATGTAACTTTATTTTTCTTTCTTCTTATTTTCGTAATTTTAAGGAAATGTAATGATTCCGAAAAGATATATACAAGAAATGCATTTTCTTTTCGGTGTTATCTTAATTTAATGACTTACTCTATATTCACCTTAATTTTATTCTAAGGTTTTTCATTATTTGCAAATATAAAAATAAAATGAAAAAAGCGACTCGAAGAAAAAGAAAAATGTTTATTTTTGGAAATTATGTATAAAAAGGGGAAAATAATAATTCTTCAAATAGGAACAACCCGGAGATTTGGATTTTTTCAAAGCAAATGTTTATTTTGGAAATTGATTTGTGTAAAGGAGGATATAATGAATTTCCTAGAAAAAAGTGGTTTCCCAATCGTCATACCCCTTGGCCTGCCTATCGGCATATGTGTCAAGTCCAAATCATTCCCTTGGCTTTGATTTCACTTTCTACATACTTTAGGTACTTTGGGATCAGGGGAACCGGTGGTGTTTTGAATGGCTTGTTTTCCTATGTAATTTTTAGTATAAAAGGGGGCTTTGGAGATGTTTATATCATCACATTTTACTTTCTCTCCTTTGTAGATTTATTCTTCTCTTTTCTGCAAATATCTCTTCCATTGTCTAAGGTCTTTTCTGCCTACCTCGATGGTTTATAGGCAATGTGCCTTTACAATGTCGATTATGAAACCTTTAGTTTGTGCCAGGTCTCTTTGTGGTGTAACCGTCCCATAGACTGGAACCTTATGAAAGCTGCAGTATAATTTTGGTATCGTAAAGACCATGTCTTCCGATTGGACTTAGACGAGTTGTGTCCCACTTACGAGGAGTTATTTACGATGTTGGGCGTCAGCCCTAGTATAGCGACAGCTATGCTGAATTTATCTCGTTCTCCTCAAGTGTCTTTGGCGGAGTTGTTTCACATCTCTTCCTCAACTGCTCTACCACTGGTTCATGAAGAAAATATCGTCCTCCCAGTAGTCATGAATTTGGTGTGCCAGATGAATTTTATCGACAATGGTTTTGCCGAAGGCGTGGCCCTAGGTTTGACTCCCGGGCTTTTATTGATGATAGACTATCTGATGGATAATCCTCAGGCGGCCACGCTAGCGGTGTGGTTGTCTTATCACTGTAGTCTTGCGACGTTGGTATTAGAGGAGAATTTAAACAGTCCGGATTTCTGGGGGTAGCCTTATCATGTTGTTTATGTGGCTTTCCTTACATCTGGCAGGACCTCCTGAGTATTCTCTATCGGGTGTTCCCAATTTTTTTACTTGATCGTTCTTCAGTTTTGGTCCTTCGATAGAGAACTGGGTAAACTAGATTGTGGAGCACGGGGTTCGATTCATTCGCTGGTTTATACCATAGTGGGGGGAATTGTAACCCATTCCGTAGTTAGGGAAATACCGATATGTGCTGTTAGTTAGTCTTCACTAGACTTCCTTCTATTTACCTTGGCGGCTTCTGCGCCAAGTGGGGTGGAGAAGATTGTGCCACCCTGCATAACCTATTTCTTTTTAGTGGGGGACTTGACCGAGTCCTTGAGGATGATACTATGGCCTCTATGGCAGCATTGTCTGTCGTTAACCCGTCAATCATAATCTATGGGATAGTCTAGGTTTATATTCGGGGATTAATTGAAATGGTTATTCAAACGGGTGGTTAAAAAGATTTAGGTGGAGGATACTGGAAAAAGATGGCTTATCATGTTTGATAACATGGAGGAAGGTGCTGTGATTTCGTTAAATCTTATTAAAGAATAATGTCGCACAGAGTGCATCCGGAGCAACAATTAGGAATAGGACACCTGGGAGCCTCAAAGAGAAGGTAATGATGATGAGGTAGGCCCATCTGGTAGCTGAGGACAGGTCTTGAGAAGCTGGTTTTGTGTTTTTGTTTTATGGGAATTTGTGTTTGGGTGGGTGTTTGGTATGTTTTTGGATTTTTTTTTAATCTTGTTTAATGGTAGGGACTAGTATGTTGTATGATGTTTAGGAAAGGGAGTGGTTTCTTTGACTCCCATCGCTGATATTTCGCGTAACAACCATATTCCTAATAATAAAAGAAAATTGATTTTGACATATTTTATTGTGTATTTTTTATGAATTTCGTATTTGAACTGTCTATACTGATCAATAAGGCATACTTAATTCTTTTGTTCGTTTAAATGATGAGATGGACTGCCGTTCTCGAGGGAAAAAAAGAATATCATTTTGTGAGAGAGAAAGAATCGTGCCCATGTGTGTTTTATTGGCTGCCTATGTACCACTGTGGGTTTTAAAAATGTCTAAACTTTATTTTTAAAAGAGTGTTTTAAAATTAGAATAGAAGGGAGATGAGAAGAGTTTTAGAGTACCGAGAGTTCGGATTGAGGATTGAATTTCTTGAGATGATCCAGGTTGACTAGATGTGCCGTCTCTTTTTCGTCAAGATTTGTGAGCATAGCAGCACCACCTGACAGGATTTTCTTCATAATGTAGGGGACACTCCAATTAGGTTGGAAATTCCCCTAGGATCCCAGATGAGTTCAATGATTTCTTTGAAGCCAAGAACTCTTTCTAGGACATCACGATCACTGATTTTCTTATTGAATGATCTCGCAATCCGACGATGGTACCCTTGTATATGGAATAGAGATTTTAATCTCTTTTTATCTAAGAGTGAGAGCTCAACGTAGTGGCCCTGATGCCAGTCTTCCTCACTGACTTTGTTTTCGAGCGTGCCATGTATAGAAAGGAATTCTAGTTCAATTAGGGGAGCCCCCTCCATGTCGTATACCAAAAAATAGGGGGTAGACCCTGTGGGTGTCCTGATAGAGGTACGGTATCCCCAGAGGGCATATGGGATCTAGTCGACCCAGTCTCTATAGCTTTTAGTCGTCTTGTATATGATGGTTTTGAGGATCTTGTTGGAGACTTACACAGTGTTGTTGGTTTGGGGTTGGTAAGGTGAAGGCTTGTGCCTCTGAATTCCATACTTGTTAACTAATTATGTGACCTCATCCTCGAAGTGCAGTCCATTATATACTACCAATTCATGGGTAACTCCATAACGGCAAATAATATTCTTTCTAATGAACTTGGATGCTTTCTTCGCATTCATTATCGCGTATGACTCGGCTTCAACCCATTTCGTGAAGTAGTTAATGGCAACGAGGATGAATTCGTGCCCATTCAAAGCTTTGGGAGTGGCCTTCCCTATAATATCTATGCCCCAAGTAGAAAAGGGCCAGGGAGAGGTCATATTGTACACCTCTCGAGGAGGTAATTGCTGAAGTTTGGCAAACTATTGGCATTTAAGGCATCTCTCAACATAGGCAGTGCAATCTTGGATCGTGATGGTCTAATAGTAACCATGACGGATAATTTTCTTAGCAAGAATGTGATCATTCATGTGGGGTTTGCATTCCCTCTTGTGGATTTTCTGCATCATTTCTTTAATTATATCCCCTGCTATGCAATGCAAATATATTTCATCAAAGTTTCTCTTGAAAAGTGCTTTATCGCATATGATATACTGGGCAACCAGTTTGCAAAGGGTTGCACGATCTTTCTTGTCTGCTTCTTGGGGATACCTACCATATTTGAGAAGGCACCAAATATCATAGTATCATAATCCTATCGTGTCAGAATCTTCTTCTCTGATGAGTTCGATGTGGTAATAACGAGTCGGCACAACTAATTTTTGAACCAGGAAAGGGGCCATTATTATTCCCTTAGGCATGTCGACCATGGAGGCCAAGGTTGCTAGTGTGTTGGCTAGGCTAGTCTTCGAGTGAGGAAGGTAATGGAAGGTGACATCTTTAAATTGGGAAGTGAGATCTTCTATGTGAGAATGGATGTTTAGGCACATATTCTTCACATTTATCCCCTTAATTTCAGTATTTTTATGATCCCGTGCAGTGTAAATATCTTGGATTTGTCTCTTATTTATGATACTAACCTTTTTTGGCAAGTATTTCTTGTTTTGTGTATTTCTCATGTGTTTTACAGGTATTTCACGCAAGTTAGTGCGAAGGAGAACGCAAAACAGTGAAAGAAACCTATAAATGGAGAGTTGAAGGGCATTTTCGTAATTTTGCAGCTTTAGTCCGGAGGTGGGGCCAACTAGAAAATTCAAGAGCTCTAAATTACAAGAATACTGGAAAAAACGGCACCTCAATCCGAGCTACAGTGAAGAAGTTACGAGGTTTTGAAGTTGCGAGATAATGAAGAGTCATTTTCAGAAATGAAGAGTCATTTTCAGAACTGAAGAGACAACTCTTGAAATTTCTTGTTTAATTTGTTTTTTTTAGTTGTAAAACGTGGAGAGGCATGGGAAGAGTCTCATTTAGGTATATTAAAAGGTCAAAACGTGGAGAGGCATGGGAAAAGTCCTTTTTGAGATCTATAAAAGACCAATCCCTATGTCATTCCAAAAGAGAGAAGCTAGAGAGAGAAGCTAGAGAGAGAGGCTAGGGTTAGAAATTTTAGAGAGAGTTTTTAGATCAGATTTTTAGATCAAATTTCCATTTCCTTCAAGATTTGCATGAACCCTAGTTGTATTCTGAATCTCAATTCCGTTTTTGTGCTGAATTCAAGTAATATCATTCTATTCTCTTTTGTTTAATTTCTGCAAATTTCTTACAATGTTCTGCAATTTCATAGTTTCATATGTGAATTTATTTTTCAACCAAATCATGAGTAGCTAATTTCTCAAGGGTTGGGGTACATGAACTCAATCCTAATACAAATTATTCGTATGGAAAATTAGAAAATAAATGAAAATGTTGGTTGAATCGTGAATGAAAATCATATATGCATTGTCATATCTTTTAATCTCTCTTGCCCTAGGTACTTGGGATGTTTAAGAATGCTTTGTATGTATAATTTGTCGTTCACCGCCTTATATTGATCTTTGATTTCATATGATGCGGTCTTGAATCTCATATATGTAATGCTTAGTAATGATAGTAATCCGGTTGAAGCTCTTTCCTTTTTCCTTAAAGGATAAAGCTAAAACTTGGTTATGGTCCCTGCCCCCAAATTCTGTTTTATCCTGGAGAGATATGCAAAACAAGTTTATCTCAAAAAAATTTCCACAACACAAAACCAATTCTGTTAAAGCCCAAATTCAAGCTTTTCGTCAAAATGAGAATGAGGCTTTTGATAAATGTTGGGAGAGATATCAAGAGTTAGTTAGTGCTTGCCCACATCATGGATTTGAAAAGCATCATCTCATTTCATTTTTCCATCAAGGGCTTACTGTAGCATCTAAACAACTTGTTCAGACAATGTGTGAAAGACCGTTTTGGGATTTAGATTCTAGCGATGCTGAAACTCATCTGAGATACGTAGCGGAGACTACCCAATCATGGGATGTTTCTGACCCCAATAGTCAAAATCGAAATCGACAAGTGTCCAACTTGCCTGCTGCGTCCGGTATTTATCACTTGGACAATGACACTTGGTTAGATCATAAATTTGACCAATTGAAGATGAATTTCAGAGACATGCTTGAAGTGAAATTAAGAGAAGGAGCTGGACCCGTGCAAACAGGAAAGGAGAAAGTGTGTGCCATTTGTGCTGCTGGTCATTCTACCGAAGGATGTCCTACCATCCCTGCTTACAAGGCAATGTACACTGAGCAAGTAGAGGCGATAGGAGGGTTTCGTGAAAATTTTAATGCACCTCAAGGGAATGCATATAATCAATCTTGGAGGAATCATCCTGGTTTCAACTATGGACAACCACAAGGGGGGATGGTGCCTCATTCACATGTGACTTTGCCACAAACCCCTCCTCAATTTCAGCATATGGCTCCTCCAATTCAACCTCCTTTGCAGACACCACCTCCTGGTCCGTATGTCACTCCACCGAGGCGATCTCTTGAAGACAACATAAATCACCTCATTCAATCCCAAAAGGAGAGCTCTGCTAAGTATGATCGAATGTTCGCTGACATGCATAATAGCATCTCTAGGTTGCAATCTGCAGTGAATACTCAGGAGAAAGGTAAATTCCTAGCTCAAGGCCAAAGACCCCCTCCCCTAGGACAAACCAATATTGGCACTACATCCCACGACCATCGAGAGCAATGTAGCGCTATTATCACTCTCCGTAGTGGGAGAGTAGTTGATTTGTCACCTCCCTCACGCAATGCATCTAATGATAAAGAGGTTTCGCTCGGCACAATAGAGGCCGAAGATGCCCCTTTAATTAAGAGTGAGGAGGAGGAAAACACTAGTGGACCCAAGGCCATCACCCCCACCGCTGCCCCATACCCTCAACGGTTGGTCTCTCACTCCAAAACGACCTCCCGTGATGAAGTTCTGGAAGTCCTTAAGCATGTAAAAGTCAATTTACCTTTTCTCGAGACTATACAGAAAATTCCCGCATATGCTAAGTTTATTAAAGACTTACTCACGGTGAAACGCAAGCTAAAGGTAAACCAAAATGTCACTTTGGCCCAAAATGTCAGCGCAGTCTTGTCGAGTGAGTTTCCATTAAAATATAAAGATCCGGGTGCACCCACTATTTCTTGTATCATGGGGAAGAACCGAATTGAGAGAGCTCTAATAGATCTAGGGGCGAGTGTTAACATTATGCCCTATTCCATCTATAAGAAACTGGAACTGGGGGCCCTTAAGCCCACAAAAATGACTCTCCAGCTCGCGGATCATTCTGTGAAGTTTCCTCGGGGAATTGTTGAGGATGTGATTGTTCAAATCGACACTTTCTACTTTCCGGTGGATTTTGTCATTTGGGACGAAGACCCCTCCGTTCTCCCAAGTAATCATGTTCCCGTTATCCTTGGCCGCCCATTTTTAGCTACTGCTAATGCTCTTATCAATACCCGAAGTGGGCGTATGCAATTAACTTTCGGGAACATGACCCTCGACACAAATATCTTTAATAATTCCAAGAGAGAGGATGATGAAGAAGAACCGCGGGGGTTGGATTTTTTGGGGGAAGCATACGAGCAAGAAAGAACTTACAAGGGAGAGCCATTAGGGGACGGTTGTGTTGAGCCCAGTGAATGGAGTGGTTGCAACATCGAGAGCCAGGTAGGGGAGGTATGTTTAGTTAATGCATTCGAGAGCACGAGTGAGCCCATGAACAAGAGTGCAAGAGGAGATTTAGAGTGTGTCAGGAGAGGCTCTATCAACCCACCCACATCACCCTATAATTCGGCGAGTGAGCACGAAAGGCAGGTTGAGGACATCAAGCAAGAGCGTGAGCTAGAGGAGTTGAGCTTAGCAGAGTTTGAGAGGGAGTTTGGACAGGTGGATGCAAGCCTAAATGCTGCAGTCCAATCTTTCTGGGCCTCATTTCGTCAGTTAGACGAAAGCGAGTGGGGTAATCGAATTGATGCATTTCTCCTTCCCAAACCTCCACCCATACCATTTGAGTCTTCGGAGCTACTTGCAGATACGACTCCAATCTTGTCCGACTTAGAACCCAACCCACGTGCTACGCAACAAGAGGATCCTTTTCCACGTGATCCTAATACATCTCCCGATCTTTCCTTTATCTATGGGAATGAGCCCAATTTGTTTCGGCTATTCACTTATGATGGTAAGATGGGAGAGACAAGGAGAGCATCGTACCCCGTGCAAGGGGTCGGGTGATTTGTAGAGCGATATGAGAGGTCGTCGCACCCCCGACGCGTATGGGGTGATTTTTGTTGAATTTTTGAGTCATGTATAAGTGTTATATAGTATCTTGTTGCATTTAGAGTAATTAGTTCAAGTATTGTTATTTTTTTGGTATGCTTGGTTCTAACATGTTTTGTAGATTCAATGGACTCGCACTCATCGGGGATCGCTCCATTTGGGTAATATCTTTATTTTCCTCTCTTTATGTTGTGTTCTTGATTTGCATTGAGGACAATGCAACATTTAAGTTAGGGGGTGTGGGATATTCTTCCCATTTATTGTTTAGATTCATTGATTCGATCACATGTTCTTTCCAAGTGTGTTTAGAAAAATAAAAAAAAAAAAAAAAAAGGCAAAAATATTTTTGTTCAAAATAAATAAAAATTGGAATTTAAATTTTTCAAAAATATCACCTTTATTCTATTTATAGTCTCAAATTGTAAAATTCATAATGCACTAAGCCAAAATTGACCGAAGATGGAAATTGAAAGAAAATTGACGACTTTACGAATAAGTGTGGAGATTGATCAAACCCGGTGAGATTTCGAGCCTTTCAATTTTTTTTATGAGTTTTTAAATCAATCCGAGTTTATGATTAACTCAAAGTTCTTTTCTGCGTTTTAATAAGTCGTTGATGATCTCAATCCTTTGTTTTGATCGGTTATGGAAATGTGTAAAATGTTGTCTCGAAATTCGTGCTAAATATATCTCTAAACTTAATTAATCTCGATATGCATATGGTAATGTGATTAGCAATTTGGACAATGAAGTAGGCCCTCGTTTGTTACCCAAAAATATTAGCCATAAAAAGATGTGAAAAATTATCCCTTTGCAACCCACTTTGAGCCAAATAAAATATTTTCCTTTCGTTTGATAACCCGAAAAACCCAAATAGCCCGGAATTGTGAAAATTGAGAAAATTCATCAAATAAAGTCCAAATTGTGCTATAAAAAGGGGCAAGAAGAAAAAATAGATATGCTCAACAAAAATAGCAAGAAAAGAAAAAAAAAAGAAAAAGAAAAGAAAAAAGAGAAAAATGAGCAAATGCCCGAAAAAGCACAAATGGACGTCATAAAGATATTTTCCAATTCCGAACATTCCATCCATTCCCATTTTTACCCTTTACACCTTTTAACCCAAAAAGTCCTAACTGAGTCCAAATGGCGAAATTAATTACTGCAAGGAGAGCTAAGACATGAAAAGATAATAAGAGAGAATAAATGGTGTGAACTAGAGGTGATGTTCCCATTTCCTAATAACTGTAATCCGATGATGAGATCTTTTCACCATAAATTTCCTTCTTTTCAATTTTGTATGCATGAATTTGTGTCCATTATATTTACTCTTTATATCATGCATACCGAAAGAAAATAGCCACAATCCGAGTGATTCGTTTGTCAGTGCATCCGTAAGAATTTGAATCAAAACGAATTTTTGAAAAGTAACGTAATGCTCAATCGGTGGAAGTTTGAGGTTTAATTTTTGGCTTTGCACACACACACTATGATTTGAGACATTTGAATATGAATTTATGGTGATTATTTTTCGAAAAGTTTAAATTGTACAATTTTTAAGTATTTTGATATTTATTTGAGTCAATAAAGAATTTTGTGGGTGTATTCACTGCAAACCCTCACGAGACAAAACTCGTCCTACTAGGGTAACCTAGGGGTTTAAAGGCTTGTTGCATACGCTAAATGCAATCGCGTGCCTGCGAAAGTGGAATTTTATTTTAATAAAGGAATTTTCAAGAGTAGAATTTTGGCTAATTTCATTTACATTGCTCGGGACGCGCAAAATTCTAAGTTAGGGGGTGTGTTTAGGCACATATTCTTCACATTTATCCCCTTAATTTCAGTATTTTTATGATCCCGTGCAGTGTAAATATCTTGGATTTGTCTCTTATTTATGCTACTAACCTTTTTTGGCAAGTATTTCTTGTTTTGTGTATTTCTCATGTGTTTTACAGGTATTTCACGCAAGTTAGTGCGAAGGAGAACACAAAACAGTGAAAGAAACCTAGAAATGGAGAGTTGAAGGGCATTTTTGTAATTTTGCAGCCTTAGTCCGGAGGTGGGGCCAACTAGAAAATTCAAGAGCTCTAAATTACAAGAATACTGGAAAAAACGGCACCTCAATCCGAGCTACAGTGAAGAAGTTACGAGGTTTTGAAGTTGCGAGATAATGAAGAGTCATTTTCAGAAATGAAGAGTCATTTTCATAACTGAAGAGACAACTCTTGAAATTTCTTGTTTAATTTGTTTTTTTTAGTTGTAAAACGTGGAGAGGCATGGGAAGAGTCTCATTTAGGTATATTAAAAGGTCAAAACGTGGAGAGGCATGGGATTAGTCCTTTTTGAGATCTATAAAAGACCAATCCCTATGTCATTCCAAAAGAGAGAAGCTAGAGAGAGAAGCTAGAGAGAGAGGCTAGGGTTAGAAATTTTAGAGAGAGTTTTTAGATCAGATTTTTAGATCAAATTTCCATTTCCTTCAAGATTTGCATGAACCCTAGTTGTATTCTGAATCTCAATTCCGTTTTTGTGCTGAATTCAAGTAATATCATTCTATTCTCTTTTGTTTAATTTCTGCAAATTTCTTACAATGTTCTGCAATTTCATAGTTTCATATGTGAATTTATTTTTCAACCAAATCATGAGTAGCTAATTTCTCAAGGGTTGGGGTACATGAACTCAATCCTAATACAAATTATTCGTATGGAAAATTAGAAAATAAATGAAAATGTTGGTTGAATCGTGAATGAAAATCATATATGCATTGTCATATCTTTTAATCTCTCTTGCCCTAGGTACTTGGGATGTTTAAGAATGCTTTGTATGTATAATTTGTCGTTCACCGCCTTATATTGATCTTTGATTTCATATAATGCGGTCTTGAATCTCATATATGTAATGCTTAGTGATGATAAGGACTGGATTTAATCAAGAATTTTGATTTATAATTTTAATATTCTAAAGGATAATTTGTTAAGGATTGAGGGATTGTACCCTACCCTAATTTTCTCTAAATTGTTAAACCCAAATTTTGCTATTAATTTCCAATTGTTTTTCATAAGTAAATTTTTAGAAATTTTCCCAAAAAAATCAATCATCTTTTTATTTCTTTCAAGAAATCATTTCAAGGTTTGGTAATTTTTCTTGTTATTGTTTGGCAATTTTGATCCCTGTGGAGACGATCCCTACTTACCGGGTTATTACTTGAGCGACAAGGCTTGCACTTGAGCCTAGATAAATACGCACTTTTGAGACAAATATTAAGTGACGTCAATGGAAGTGTAGGAACTTCTCGTCTTTAACTTTTTATTTCCTAAGGACTTGTCCAATAATGAGGGCAGAGTCCCCATAGACGTCCAGGCACTTGATTCCTTTCTCGAGGGCGATCTTGAGCCCTACAATGCATGCCTCGTATTCTATCATATTGTTGGTGTAAATGAAGTCTAACTTAATGATAATCGGGTTATGAGAGTCATCAAGAGCAATTAGGATTATCCTAACACCTTACCTTTTTCTTATTAGCGGCTCCTTCGAAGAACATCTGCCACCAGAGGTCCTCCTGAGAGGTGCAGAGGATGTCTTCGTCTAGAAATTCGGAGACCCAGACTTTGGTTCCTTCTAGGGAATAATTGATAAGATAATTGGAGATGGATCTCCACTTATATCTTTCTGCATGACGTATACTATGTTAAACTCGGCTAATAATATCAGCCAGTGGGCCATTCAGTCTGATGAGGAATTCAAGCATGTAGTACCATAGTTTCTGTGTGAACCACACTAGGACGACATATGCTTTCTCCAAGACAGTGTAGTTAACTTCGTACTCAGCTAGATGTTGACTAGCATAGTATATTGATCCCTCCTTACGGATGTTTTCAATGTATTGGGCTAGAAAAGCCCCCGCTACAGTATAAGAGATAATTAATTACAGGAGGAGGGGGAGAACTAGCTTCGGAGGTGTGTGCACCGGAGGTCGAGTTAGGTATCATTTGATTTGGTCAAAGTCTTCTTAGCACGCTTCGTTCCAAACTTTGGTTGAGTCCTTTCAGATAAGTTTGAAATGGTTTTTCTGATAGAGATCAGTTGTTGATGAACCAACTGAAATATTATTGCTTACCTAGGAATCCTCGTACTTTTTTATCCATCCACGATGGCGTCATCTCGAGTATGGATTTTAGTTTGGCGGGGTATACTTCAATCCCTTTCTCACTAACCATGAATCCAAGGAGTTTTCCTTTAGTGACGTCGAAGACATATTTCTATGGGTTGAGCCGCATCTAGTACTATAGCAGTCGCTCGAAGAATTTTCCCAGGGCAGGGATATGACCCTCTCAAGTCTTGGACTTGATGATCAAGTCATCAACATAGACCTCAACTTCCTTGTGGATGAGGTCATGCGGGGTGGTTGTAACGACCCTTTGGTAGTAGCTCCAATATTTTTTAGTTCAAACGGCATGACTATGTAGCATAAAGTTCCTTATGGGGTGATGAAGGTAGTATTATCCTGGTGGTCAGGGTGCATTTTGATATGGTTTTACATGGAGAATCTGTTGACATATGACTTGAGGGCATGGTTGACTGTATTTTCTACGATCATATCGATATTTGACAGAGGGAAATCATCTTTCGAGGATGCCTTGTTCAGATGTTGATAATCGCCACACGTGCTCACTTATCCTCCCTATTTCGGCACGGGGATGATATTTGCAAGCCATGTATGATATTTGATTATGCGAATGAATCCCACGTTCAGTTTTTTGACTACCTTTTTTTATCTTAAGGGACCATTCTGTTCAGAGTTTCCTCCATTTCAATTTGGCGGGTTTATTTTATGGGAATGTGGGAATCTCGTGTTGAGCTATATATGGATCAATATCGTCCATGTTGTCGTAAAACCATACAAAGATGTCCATGAACTCTTTCAGAAGCTCTTCAAATTGCACCCGTTCATGCTCATTGAGGGTGGACCCTATGCTAATCTTGCGCATATGGCTACTAGAATCGAGATTAATAACAACAGTCTCATCATCATTAGTTTGAACGTGGTTATGTTATTTATTATTTTCCTTATTGAGATAAATTAAGAATTGTTCATTTACTAAATCATCATAATCAAAAGTTTGATTAAATCAATAAAATTAATGTAAGGCCCAACAAGATACTCAAAATCTTTATTTATTTCATTCTCAGGAAATGCAACATTGAGAACCTCATCAAAAGAGGCCTCGTTTACATTGATATTTAAAATAAGAGAAATAGCAGTAAGTTCGAGGATTTCTTGAATGGGGTGGATAGTAGTGTTAAGCTAGGCTTGAGCGGGCTTGACCAAAATGTCATGCTAGTTAAGGAAAGGTGCTTCAGCATTTGCGATCTTTGTAGATGGGTCTAATGGTGAAGTTTCTTGGCGAATCATGTAAAGACTCAGCCCCAATGTCTGCAGGTTGAAGGACTCCTCGGTGTCTCTTCCCTCAAGGTTTTCAGTGTTTTCCATGGTCGCATCAGTCAGAGATTCCACCTCGTGTTTTCATTCCTTGCCCCAGGTGTTGTCGTCATGGAAAAACATCTCGAGCCCCGATTTCATCTTTTTATCAGCGGGGTCATACCATGGTCTAGAGAATCCACAAAAGTGGAATTATTTACCTTCTTTGATAAACCTTCCGTTCAAAGAGTCCCCCGATATGGGCTTTTCTTCCTCGAGGCTTCTTTTTTGGCATGGTGGGTGAAGTGTGTTGACTTCGTCAGGTGAGGGTTGGCAGCCAAGGCCACATGGGGGGGAAAGACTTCTTTTATAACTATTGGCACAAGAATCCCTTGTTGGCATCGTCCAAGCCTCATTCTGTTCCTGAAGTGCATATTATTGAAAATCTAGATTACGCTGGCATTTCCATGAAGGCTGTGTTTTGGCCAAACACAATCTCTGAAATTATCTCCCACTGGGATAGGGACTGGATCAATTTTGAAACCAAAGAGGAACATATCATTGGTCCCATATTGAAATTGGTTTGCCGGTATTAGCATCGTCTGAAGTGTTATCTTCCCCAAGAATGTAAATGACCAGACCTTTAGCGAAGAATTTTCATTTCTGATGGAGAGAGGAAAATACTCCTCAGATGTTGTGGAGCCATAAGCAGCCAAGGAGTAAAAGGAAACAAGTTGGTATATTGATGATTTAGAATTATGTCAAAGGGTTTGATTGGGCCAGCCCCTAGTGTAAGTATTATATAACCCATTAATTCCGAACGGGTGTTGTCATAGACATGCACGACGACGGATGTAGGAGTGAGATCACTGACTTTTAATACCAGGAAGTTGAAAGTTTTGAGTGGGCAGATGTTGAGAGTGGATCCATTGTCTACAAGTTCTAATGTGACTTTCATCCCCAAAACATCGATGAAAATGTTGAGAGCATAATTATTGTTAAGGCCAAATTTTGAGATTTTTTATTCGAATAAGGAAAGGAGTATGGTAGAGGTTAGGTATTCAACCATATTTCTTGCTTTTGGGGGAGTGGTAGAGAGAGAAACTGCTCTTCTTGTGAGGATCTTTATCATAGCATTTCGGTAGAGTTGGGAGGACATGAATGAAGAGTCCCCACAAGGTGATGTTGGCTTGGGCTTTCTTGAGCTCGTCGAGAACTTCACTTTCTTCAGCGGTCATCTCTGGCATTGAAAGATCCTCGACAATTCCTTTTTCCTTTATCTATTCTAGCTGATTGGGGAATTGAATCTATATAATATCGCCCAGATCGGGTCATGTGGTTAATAGAGGCGGGAAAGAACAAAAATCTTGTGACTTCATCTACTTCGAGCTGAATAAACACTTGTTGACTTACCCTAATAATTCTTTGAAAGAGATCATTCTACACAAAGCTGTAATTGAACAGACTTCTCCACGGTTTGGTTCATTATCGAAGTTATTCAAGTTATCACCGCATTCGTTACCGATGATATCCTCCTACCAAGACTAGTAATTTCACTCAACAACCTCCACAACTTTATTATACAGGTCTTCCCACTCAATGCGAAAGTGTATGAATGAAAGGACCAAACGCCTCTAGAGTTACAAGGTTGTGAGCAATTTGGAGACGTTGCATAGCTCCCCTTTATGGTGAAACATATCTGGCATAGTCTGCACGACATCACCCAAGATGATTTCTTCTACGGATACCACCCATTCGTCTGATTCTCGAACCCACTTTCGGGATTCCATTAATAGGCCAATGAACCTTTCATAGTTGATGGACATTTTTATGGGCAGTTTCAGTCCAAACCTTCGAAGTTGATATAAACTGCAGGTAGTTCCGTACCTCCCTTCTATGATTGGGTGCGGACGATAATACAGGCTCATGTGAGGAGTGACAAAGCTTGATCAATTAAGATCAAGGGATGTAGGAGAAAGGATGGGCAAACTTTGAGGGTTTTGGGTGATATTTTGGATGTGATAGGTATTTTGACAGGCAACATTTGGGTAGAAGGGTCAAAATCAGGGTTGTTAGTCCCGATACTACACTGAGCTAAGATGTCCATCAAATTTGGTTGGACATTCAGTCCTTGGTATGCGTTCTCCATAAATTACTTATGGATGTAGATCTCAAATTTGGTGGAATCAGCGAAGGAAGCGATAGATTATCGGGGTGGTTTGATGCAAGACCGAATCCAATAGGGAGCTAAGCCAAAATCTGTGTATGCAATCAACCTGAGAGGGAAAATGATTTTGGTTTATTTTTGGAGGTAAAAGGGAGTATTTTTGTTATTTTCTTTTAGGGGGGGGGGGGAAAGTTTTTGGCATTTCGTTTTTGAAAAAGGAAAATCCTCAGCATTATTATTATTATTATTATTATTATTATTATTAGGTTCTACTTGTTTTATGTCTGCCTAAATGCAAGGGAAATGTCGGGCAGGACCCGAGCCTGGGGAAAATGTATGGTATAAGATATAAGACATTGGTGTGACCAGGCGTATGTGGAATATGTGTTGACATTCCTCTTAAGGAATCTTTGCAACGTTCTTCCTGCACGTTGCCCAGTAGGATAAAGATCTTGTTTCATCCTTATGTTTGTGGACCAAGTTTCTTGAGGACTTAGCATCCTGTTGACTTGGACTTTGTATATCATCAATCAAGTTTGTGGCTTTTTTTAGCAACTTATTGCTTGTGTCAAGCTACTCTCTCGTAGTCTTGTGTTCTACCGAGCATCATTCAAGGAAAGATTTTAACCGAGCAACAATTTGAAGTTTTTATGGCAATAACTTCTAACTTTTGTCAATTTAGCTATAGTAGTGCATAGCACTAGTACTTCTAAAAAAAGTCAACAACAAAAATTGAATGAACTGATGATTTTATTAATACTGAAAGTTGATTTCAAACTGATTACAACATCATTGGTAATATTTTTTGAGATGCTTTGTATGCCATGGTTTTTGAATTCTTTGCCTTCCAAGGTTTCAATTAGATAAGTTTTAGGTCAGATGACTGCTGAAATAAGGTATGTCCCATGCCAATTAGCTTCAAGCTTGTTATTTTTCTACAGTACTTTCTTCAGTACATAATCTCTTTCCTTCAAGTTGGTTGGTTTCAACCTTTTATTGTAAAAATAGGTTTTTCTCTATTAGTAGGCTGAATTTCTCAAGGAAGCATCTTCTCTTACCTCTTCCAGCATATCTAGATTCAACCTTCTCATTAGGTCACTTACAAGAGAGTTAAAATTTAAAACTCTATGGGATGGTAAGCCCAACTCGGAAGGTATGAAGACTTCAGTTCCAAAAGCTAACATATATGGGTATTCTCCAGTTGTTGTTCTCAGGGTTGTTTGGTAGGGCCACAAAACAGAATGTAGCTCATTTATCCAGTTTCCCTTCGCATCATCAAGCCTTTTTTTCAACCCTTTAAGCAAAGTTCGGTTCGTAACTTCGGTTTGGCCATTACTTTGAGGATGTCCTGGAGCCGAATGAAATTTTTAAATATAGGACTGGCATAGTAAGTTGCGAATTCATCATTATCAAATTGTGTTCCATGGTCGGTAATGAAAGCATAGGGCAACCCATACCTGCAGATGATGCTTTTCCATATGAATTGATACACCTTTTCATAAGGCATATCTGTCAAGGGCTCTGCCTCAACCCATTTTGTAAAGTAATCCATTGTGACGATCAAGTACTTGAATCTTCCTCTGGTGGTCGGTGTGGTCCGACCAAGTCTATGCCCCACATGGCAAATGGACATGGTGAAGTGATTGGAGTGAGATCAGCATGTGGAGTTTTTCGAATGCTAGAGAATCTTTGGCATTTATCACACTTCTTGGCAAAAGTTGTACAATCTGTTCGCATTGTTGGCCGATAATATCCTTGCGCACTTATTCTCTGCAGAAGTGTTCTCCTTGCTATATGAGCTCCACATGATCCTTCATAAACCTCCTGAATTAGGTCTTGGACCTCTGATGGATGCACACAGCGTTGCAAATTGACTGTTAGTCCACTTCTGTACAAAACACCTTTGTCTAACACATACCGAGTTGCTTTATGCTTTAGCTTCTTGGCTTCTACTATATCTGCTGATAGAGATCCCTCTTCAATGTATGCTCTGATAGGGTCCATCCATGATGGTCTCATATCTATGGCAATAAAATTGATCATCATATCTTCATCTATGCTCCTATTGACCAAAATCTCAATAGGGATAGTTCGTTGGAGTTCAATGCTAGTAGTTGAGGCTAGCCAAGCAAGGGCATCAGCTTGGGCGTTCTCTAACCTTGGGATTTTATGCATCCGAACAGCTAGTAATTTTATAATTACTTCCATCGCCTTGGATAGATACCTAGATGTTAATTCTCCTTTAGCTCCATATAAACCCAGTATTTGGTTCACCACCAGCTGAGAGTCATTGTGTGCTACAACTTGCTCGGCACTCAATGATTGGGCTAAACTTAAGCCCACAATAAGGGCTTCATACTCTGCTTCATTGTTTGAAGCCTGGAATTAAAAATGCAAGGCATACTCAATATCAATACCATTATGAGTATTAAGTATTAAACCTGCTCCACTGTTGGTTGCACAAGATGACCCATCAATATATAAATTCCACATCGGGGCGTTGTTATCAAGCACTTGGTCTGTTAAACTCCCATAGTGGAATACTTTTCCTCTTACTTCTTCATATTTCCTAATCATTTCCTGTGTTCGAGAAGAGGAATTTGGTAGGTCGGCAATGTTTCTTTTATTGAAAGTTCCTCGGGAGCTTTCTTGTTAACATCACTTCTTCCTGATTCTTGTTCAGCATGTTCACTCTATTGCTCGGGGACCTCAAAATAAGTGAACTCATTTATGAAATCTCCCACTACTTGGCCTTTTAAAGAAGACCTTGGTTCATATATGATATCATACTCCCCCAATTTCACAGCCCAATACATTAATCTACTAGATTTCTCTAGTTTATACAAAGCCTGCCTTAGAGGAATATCAGTGTAAACTACGATTGTATGGGCTTGGAAATAAGGTTTCATGCATATGGATGCTTCAATCAATGCCAATGGCAATTTCTTCAAATGAGGGTACCCGATTTCTGCTCCTCAAAAAGCCTTACTGGTATAGTAGACGAGTTTTTGAACTCTATTTTCTTCTCGAATCAATGTATAACTCACAATTGACTCAGAAACAGCTAAGTTAGGTACAATTTTTCACCTGTGATTAGTTGGGAGAGCAATGGAGATGACCCTAAATAATTTTTCAACTCCACAAAATCTTTTTCACATTCTTCATTCCATTCAAAGCTTTTTCAGAGTACCATGAAGAACGGCAAGCAACTATCTGTAGCTTGGGACACGAGCCAGTTTAGTGATGCTACTCGTCCAGTCAACCATTGCGCATCTTTCTTGCAGGTTGGGGATTGCATTTAAATTAATGCCTTGATCTTATCTAGATTTGCTTTAATTCCCCTTTAATTTACTATATACCCGAGGAACATTCCTTTTTGCACTCCAAAAACACACTTGGTCGGATTCAAAAGTATTTGGTGTTTCTCAAGCTGATCAAAAGTCTGATTGAGGTCGGTAATGTGATCAGACGCCTTTTTGCTCTTTGTAAGAAAATCATCCACGTAGACTTTCATATTCTTTCCCATTTGCTCTTCGAAAACCTTATTGAACAGCCTTTGATATGTAGCACCTGCATTTTTTAAACCAAAAGTCATAACATTATAACAGTATGTTCCTCGGGGAGTGATGAAATAAGTGTTTTCCCTGTCTTCAGGCTTAATTTTTATCTGGTTATAACTAGAGTAAGCATCCATAAAGCTGAGTAACTCGTGTCCTGATATAGCATTCACGAGCTGACCTATTCGGGGCAAAGGAAAGTGGTCATTTGGTCATGCTTTATTTAGATCTGTGAAATCTACACACATTCTCCACTTGTTGTTCTTCTTTTTTACCATAACTACATTGGCTAACCAATCTGGATATTTCACGTCATTAATAGAAGTTGCTTTCTGAAGCTTTTTGACTTCTTCATGTATGGCTTGGTTCTTCTTGGAACTAAACACTCTTCGTCTTTGCTTTACTGGTTTAATTTCTTTGTTTACATTGAGCTCATGGCAAAGAAAATTGGGATCTATCCCAGGCATATCTTTATGACTCCAGGAAAATACATGTTTTCTCTGTCTAAAATCTTTATGACTCCAGGCAAATACATGCTTTCTCTGTCTAAGGAAACTTACCAGAGCTTTTGAAAAGCAGGATCCAGCGTTGTCCCTATCTGAGTGGTGAGTTTGTTGTCGTCTAACATAATGCTCTTAGTTGCTTCCACAATCTGCCCCTTTACCAGTTTTATTTCCTCCCTTGGGTCTAAGGTTTCACCCTCAGATTCTTCATCAGGTTCAGAGGCATCCACTTAGTAAATAGTGATTTTCTTCTTTATTTCTTCCAAATCTTCTTGCTCGGTAGAAGAGTAGTAGCACTCCCGAGCTACTTTCTGATCACCTTTCAAAATTCCCACACCAAAGTTAGTACGGAATTTTAAACACTGATGGACAGTGGAAGGTGCTGCCTTAAACTTCTTTAGCCCTACTCTTCCCATGATTATATTGTAAGCTGAATGAATATTTTTATCCATTATAACGAAATGAATCTTCTATGTTCGGCTGGCTGGCCATGTGCCAATCATCACCTCTATCTTAATGGTTCCCAAAGGTAAGACTTTATCGCCTGCAAAGCCTATTAGTGGTCGATGATAAGGCTCTAATTGGATGAGTTTAAAATCCAAGTTGTTGAAACAAGGATAAAACATGATATCCGCCGAGCAACCATTATCTACTAGTACCCTAGACACAATGATTTCTTCCTTTCTGACTTGGATTACTAGTGGATTTTCGTGAGGGTATAATACCCCTGAGAGATCATTTTTAGAGAAACCAATTACCCATTTGTCTTTTTTAACCTTCCTTGGTCGATCTTCCTCGATAAGGTTGATCCTCTGTATATATGAGCAAGTTTGTGCCTCATTGAGGTAAGCTTTTTATTATACTATATGATATCCTCCTCCTGCATCTCCACCTATAATCATGTGGAAATCAAAAGAACCGAAATTGATACAAAATACCTCGCGTTCCGGTTGCCTGGGCTTTTTGGGGAGATTGGGATCATCATCATGGTCATCTTCATGAGTTCTTTTCTTCTCCTCTCTAGGCTTGCAAGGAGATTTTAATCTATGTCGAACTCTTTCCTTATTCTGCCGATCAACATACTCACTCAACTTTACTCGTAGGATGATAGTTCCAATATCATTTTGAAGAGCTATGAAACGCTCCGTCGTGTGACCATGATCCTTGTGGAATTCACAATACTACGTCTTATCCCTTTTGATCGGAGAACTTCTCAACTTATCAGGCTAATGCACATCTTTATTATGTTTAATTTCTTCCAAAATTGCCATGGTTAATGGAGTATAACTATTGTACTTCTTGAGTCTCTCCAAAACTCCTTTTTATTTTGATTCCCTATGTTCTTTGGGGTCTTTATGATCTTTCTTATCATTTTTGCTATCAATTTTTATGCCCCAGCTACCCTTGGCTGCCATTGCTTCCTCGACATTCATGATCTTTGCTGCTTTAGCCATCAATTCTGTCATTGTCTTCGGAGGGTCTTTGGCAAGAGTGTAATACAGTTTCGAACAGTTCACTCATAAGGGCAGTTATTGCAGTCTTTTCTAATTTCTCGCTATTAAAATGAGTGATGTAATCTCTGGTGCTCTCTCCTTCTTTCTGTCTCACACTAAGAAATTGTGCCACCTTTTTCATAGGTTTTGCTCCAAAGAAAAAGTTGCTAATGAATAGCTCGGCCAGTTGGCTGAAGCTAGAAATTTATCCCCGAGGTAGACTATTATACCAAATTTTGGCAGATCCAGTAATAGTTCCAGAAAATGCTCTACACCATATTTCGTCAGGGACGGCATAAATGTCAGCAGCCACTTGATATCGTTTTATGTGAAGAACTGGGTCAGTCTTTCCATCATATTTAGGTGTTACTACTGGAGCCTTAAACTTCGTTGGAGTTGGGAAATTTATAATTGCCTCCACAAACGGAGACCCTTTTACAAAACTTCTTTGCAGTGGATTTTTGGCCTTCGCCATCTCTCCTAATATGTCTTCCAATCTTTGTGTGGAACCTTTCCATGCATCATTGGTAACACCAGATCTATGAGTTGCAACCTTGTTATTTGCTGAGCTTTCTTCCTGAAGTTGTTCGGTCCGAGCAACAGTTCTTCAGGCATTTGATCTAGATTGGGCTGTGCCTTCCCTTTGATCAGATGGTCGTCGGGTGTTACCTGATATTTCCCTAGAAATATTTTATTTCTCCTGGGTCCCAAACGATCGAATGGAGAAGCACAACTTAATCTCTCTAAGTAACTTGGCCTTTCCAGATAATAAGATTGCGTGTGGAAATATTTTGATGTCCTAAGCAATGAATTTGACCTTGAATGGTAGGAGACATCCCTTATTGTCATTAATTTCCTGTGCCAACCACCTCATGGTGGGGGGTGGCATATTTCCCTGAGGAGATAGAGAAGGTGCCCCTGCTTGAAGAGTTTGTGCAAGTTACCTGATAGTATCTTGCATAGCTTATTGGCTTCTTGCAAGACTGGCCAGAATTCCAGTTAAATCATTTGCAAATGGAGGAGCGGAAGGGACAGGCAGAATGCCTTCATTCCTAAGACTTAACTCAGTAATATCATCCGTTTAGATGTTTGAATGAGTGAGATCGATTAGAAATATCGTTCACACAGACGACACCAATTTGTTGATGCAAAAAACTATACTAGGCTAATTAATTGATCACAGATAAATATGAGTAAAAGAGACAAAATATTTTTAAAGTGGTTCGGCTTAAAGAAAGAGTCTACGTCCACTGTGGTGTATTACTTTTGGCTTTGTTCAATTTCCTCTTCTTTCGTCCCCTTGGATGAAGTGTTTACAATGTATTTATAGCTCCCAGGGGGTGTACAAGTGTTGGAATATCAAATGATGGAATGTCTTTATATCATAGATATTTACATTTGTGCAATCATTTATGTATACAACTGTTGGTGTTTTACTGTCATTGTTGGTTGATCTTCCTGGTGTTGGTCGGGCTTCAAAGACAGGTTGGTCATCATCCCTCAGTGGGTCGGAATTTCATCGTCCTTGCTGACCATGATTAGTCTTCTACTACATTGCACGTGTTAGTATCCGATTGGTCCACGTAACAGGATAATTTCTAGTATCAAAATCAATATTCCTTTAAAGTCACTCATGGCAACTTGCCTAACTATATAACCCCGATTATCAAACATTGGATGTGAGAAAATCATCATATCATAGGAGGTGGAAATCTATTCATACTGATCTCATAATATGTATGACTTGGTGAACAATTCATTTTGTATCTCTAGATTTCCTTACAAAAATCTTATAACGTGGCTATTCAAGACAACACTGAGAAAATACACACATGAATTTATATACTGTCAACACTATGTTCAATTTAAATTCAGTCCATTTAATTATTATCAAAAGGTATATAAAACTGAGTATGAAATAAATGGATACCAGAGTTACCATTTAAAACTAGAGAATCGGATAATAAAGAACATATTATGACAAGCAATTAACTTTGAATTCAATTTAAAGTTGGTTCCCTCTACCATTTTAAAAGAATTCATCACCATACCAATTACCGTTTGAATAATATTCCTATTTGGAGAACCTACTATCCATAATCATATTAACAGGCCAATTCCTTTAATTTTACCATCTAGACAAAGACTATGCCAAATAAAATTAATAGCTGATCTTGGTCCCACATAATAATAAAATCCGTCTTTGAAGGACCTACTATAATTTTGTGTCTAAGTGTATACCATTTATTAATTTTAGAGTATCCCATATCACATATACTCCTCCTTTGGGGGACGCCCATACGAATATGAGCCCAAAATTACCCGTAAAAAAATTTGTGCTAGTTATCACAATAATTAATATCCCTCTTCGGAGGACCTACTTGTTATTGAAAACTTACAGACTGTTGGTGGAGATCGTAGAATTTATTTGTGACCAAGTTCCTCTTTCACTTAGTAATTTAAAACTTTTGTGAGGGTTGTCAAAAAGACAAGTTTTATTTTAATATTTTAAAAATACAGGGTAATCGACGCGTGTCAAAATTTTCAATTGCCTAAATTTTCGCGCGTCCAAAATACGTGTAATAAAAATAAATTCAAAATTCCCTTATATTCATCAAATAAATTCGGGAATTTAGTTTATATTTTCTAATTACACATAGTAAAAACCCATAATTTAAAAAAATTAAATAAAACATATAATCGTGTAGATTGTTCAATTTTAAAATGTCCAATTAAAATAATTTGATTTTCCAATTTATTTATTCAAATTAAAATAATCTATCCAAAAATAATAAAATAAGTTCAAATTAAAATAAGTAAAAATATCTTAAATTAAATTATCCCATGTAAACTTTGACTCCAAGAATCCTTCCTATGTAAGGAACCATACCAAGTAGAAATTCTAGGCTGAGTCGAAGTTTACCCTTACTGTGCCTCTACTATCAAAATACTCCAGCAGGTTGCTTGTGCCAAAATAACACATAACCGCATCATCACGCCATGCCAACAGGGCTCCTAGTATGCATATGAAGTGTGTCGTAATACCTCCGTATGATGTCGTAATCACTAATTGACATTACCATGGTCTGTTACCACACAATAAGAGTCCACCAACTGTCCAAAATATTGTTCAACAAATCTCGTTCGTCCTAAAAATTATCTTCGGTGTTCGACTCTTTAATCGATGTAGATTCCGACGAGCCCCAAAAATTAAACGTAAAAATTACAACCGGATCAAATGATCTAAAATTTAAAAAAAAAAATTACAACCCAATAGAAAACAGAAAAATAACTATGCATAAACCAAAGTAGGATCCAATTACAAAAAATTAATAAACATGAATAGGACCATAATAAAGGGACGAAACTTATGAATCTCTGCAAAAAAAAAGTTAGATCCTAAACCTAACATTCATTCAAGATTCATTAAAGATTAAAACTAAATCGATTAAACCATTTTTGATGAAAAACAAGGATTTCCCAATTATCAAGTAAATTAAAATCCTACACTGATACCAATTCTCGAAGGAATTTAAAAAAATACTGGATCGTTTGATTTATATGATAATTGGGTTTTAATAAAAAATAATTATGGTGGATCTATAGGGGAGATTCAAGATCTTATACCTTTGCGATTCCTCTTGTCTTGAACCATAGAGATTTGATCCCTTTCGTGTTACACCGATATGTGTTATAAATCCAACGGTGTGGCAGTTATGAAATCAAAATAAAAAAAATTTAAATCTTAATAACATCCAAATGAGATATTTCCCAAGTTTTTATGTCTTTCTATTTCTTGAACTCGTAGAAAATATTCCAGCCCCATCTGAATAACGATTCTCAAGTTATGGCTTCGATAAGTAGATATTGGGTCGTGCCGGGAATTTATTTAAGCAACTGAATTGTATGTTATTGAATTGATTTCATCTCTAAACCTTCATATCCATGAATCCTAAAGTATTATATAAGGGTGTATGTGTGTTGACGCCAAAAATTATTCACCTATGTGGACTAATCAGAAGTGAGCACGTGTCCTCCTGCATGGCCAAAGTCCAAGTCAGTAGATAGTAACTCTTCCGACCAATATGAAGACTGCCAACCAACACAAGGAATGCCGACCAACACAAAGAAGGCCGACCAACAAGACCAATGAAGCGTCATCATACCAAGGGTCATACTACACGTGGTTTATACAACCAATCGTCACATTCATTATATAAGGATGTAAATGCTTAATTATATATTGGCATTCCAACCCTTGACCTCCGGATCACTATAAATACGTTGTATCCCTTTAATCAAAGGCTCAGTCGAACGGATTCTGGGATATTCTTATCTAGAAGAGTACCTAGCTTTCGGTAACCTCTGAAATCAATAAAACAGCAGTGGGCGTAGGCTTTCTTACATAGCTGAACCACTTTGAAAACTCTCTCTCTTTATTTACTATTACATATTTTATCAGTGATTATAAAATTTGATCAAGTCTAATTTTTTACATCAACAGATTAGTGTCGTCTGTGGGAATGTGTTTCTGAGTGTCGTTCTCACTCTTATATACCTTTGGTCAAGACAAGATGAATGACCATGAGTCCAGTGCCATAATTGAACGCAACTCGCCTGTTCCATCTGTTCAACCTAGGGCGGCATACTTAACTACAATCCTTGCTAGTATTACCAAAGGATAAGAAGTCATGCAGCAAACGGTGAGGCAATTAGCTCAGTCACTACAAATGGCTCCCTCGACCAGAAGAAAAATATCGCCTCCACCTACAAGATCCATGAGACACGGCTATTCTAGATCTCCACGAGACACCTCTTATCGTCCAGGAGCAAGTTCGTCACTTAGGTCCACAGAACCCTACGATATCCATTTTTTTCCTGAAACTCCAAGTTTCTTGGAAAGGTTAAGCAGAGCTTCACCCTTTGACCGTTTGGGACCCCGAGCAAATGGAAACCCTCCGAGGGCGTTATCCAGGAACACTCAACATCGATCCGACCAACATGAGGACACGGTTAGATCAAGATCAAGCGTCCAACGATCTACACGTGCCGAGAAGACCTCTCAGGAGGAGAATTCAGCGCAGACACATGGTCAGAATAGCTGAGATGCTTCTAAAAGATCTAATGCAAGTAATTCTTCATGGAAAGGATCATTCCAATGGTTGGAAGTTCAGCTAGGGGAAATGGCAAAGATAAAAAATCTTTTATAACGGAGCTTTGTTAAAGGATCTCCTTTTATTCAGGCAACTGTGGATTTTCCTACTCCATCTAAATTTAAATCTCTTATGGTTGCTCCCAAATATGACGGTAAACTGATCCAGTTCTTTATATCGAGTAATATCAAGTTGCAAATGATATTTATTTAGTTCCCGATGAAATGAGGTGCAGAGCATTTTAAGTACCATTACGGGTTCAACCCAAATATGGTATAATAACCATCCCCGAGGACAAATTGCCAACTTCAATCAGCTTGCCAAGATATTCATTAGCAACTTTTATTTCAGAGCTAAGCCAGTGAAAATAGTAGCTCATCTTTTGAGTGTAAGGCAACGAGTAGGGGAAAGTACCGGGGAGTACGTTACATGTTTTAACAATGAGAAATCTGAGGTGATTGATTATGAGGAGAAAACAACCATCACTGCTCTTATAAGTGGCTTGCTTCCCGAGAAATTATATTATAATTTGGCAAAAAGATCCTCCTAAAACTATGGCTAAACTCATGGTGAAAGCAGGAAAAATAATGAACGCCGAAGAAGCGATGGCCGAAAAATAGAGTTCGACCATAAAGCCTGATACGAAGCCTGAGAAGAAGGAGCAAAAAGAGCAGAAGTAGAAGAAAGAGGAAAAACTTAAAAAATAAGGAACATATACTCCATTGAGTGTTAGTATTCACCATATCCTAGAGGAAATCAAGCACAATAACGATTTGCAATGGCCTGAGAAATTGAGGGCACTCCCTAATAAGAGGGATAGATCCAAATATTGTGAATTCCATAAGGATTATGGTCATACAACGGATAACTACGTCGCTTTGCAAAACAAGATAGAATGCCTCATCCGTCGAGGAAAACTCAATAAATTTATTGATCGGCGTGATAGCAGAGAACCTAGAAGAAGGTCAAATTCTCCATGCAAGTCTAGAGATGACGGGAAGAGAAATTATGAAGATAATCCAGGCCTGCCAAAGAAGCCCAAACAAATAGAACATGAGGTAACTATGATCAGTTTTGGTTCATTTAATTATCATGTGGTTACATGTGGTGATACAGGAGGATGTGATTACACTGTCGATAGAATATATTATTTAAATGAAGCCCAGGCTTTCTCTTTTATCCAGAGAATTAATCTGAACGAAGATGATCGGCCAAGGAAGGTCAGCAAAGATAAACTGGTGATCGCCTTCTCTAAAAATGATCTCTCTAGGGTACTTTATCCCCATGATGACCTATTTGTTGTCAAATTCATAATCCAGGATATTATCATAGCCAAAATTTTGATTGACAATGGTAGTTCAGCCGATATTATGTTTTATCCTTGCTTTCAGAGTTTAGACTTGAAGCTCAGCCAGCTGGAACCCTATCACAGGCCATTAATAGACTTTTCTAGTGAAAAAGTTTACCGTTTGGGGATAATCAAGCAAGAAGTATTGTTCGGCACCTTGCCAGTAAGTCGTATAGAGAAAATACGCTTCTTCGTTATGGATTAGAATGTTCAATCTACCTATAATGTGATCCTCAACAGGGCAGGGTTGAAGAAGTTTGAAGTCATACCGTCAACAGTCCATTAATGCTTGAAGTTTCCAACTCATTTTAAGGTAGCCATTTTGAAAGGTAACCAAAACGTGGCCAGAGAGGGTTACTACTCCTCAGCTGATTAAGAGGACCTGGTTGAATTAAAGAAGAAGACTATAACTTACCAAGTGGATACTATTGAGCCTAACGGTGAATCTGAAATTGAAACTTTAGATCAATGAGATGAAATAAAGTTGGTCAAGGGACAGATTGTGGAAGCAACTGAAAGCATCATTCTAGACGACGATAAGCCAGAAAGAACTACGCAAATTGGCTCGATACTGGATCCTGTCCTAAAATAAGAATTGATTATGTTCCTGCAACGAAGAAATGTATTTGCTTGGAGCTATGAGGATATGCCTGGGATAGATACTCATTTCCTCTGTCATGAGCTTAACATCAATAAGGATGCCAAACCGATTAAGCAGAGACGTAGGGTTTATAGTCTCGAAAAAAATTAAGATATTCAGGAAGAGGTGGAGAAGCTTCAAAAAGCCCGATTTCTTGAAGATGTGAAATACCCAGCCGGGTTGGGCAATGTTGTAATGGTCAAGAAAAAGAATGATAAATGGAGGATATGTGTGGATTTCACTGACTTAAATAAAGCTTACCCAAAGGATTATTTTTCCTTGCCTAGAATTGATCAGTTGGTGGATGCTACATCAGGCCATGAGCTTTTAAGCTTCATGGATGCCTATTCTGGGTATAATCAGATAAAGATGAAACCTGAATACAGGGAAAGTACAACATTCATAACTAACGGAGGAATTATTACTACAATGTAATGTCCTTTGGGCTAAAAAATGTAGGTGCAACGTATCAAAGGTTGGTGAACAATGTCTTCGAATAACATATGGGCAAGAATATGGAGGTTTGTATGGATGATATGTTGACGAAGAGTAAAAAAGCTTCAAATCATGTCGTCGACCTCAGTCAGACTTTTGATCAGTTGAAAAAGCATAAAATGAAACTGAATTTGACCAAGTGTGTGTTTGGAGTACAAGAAGGGATGTTCCTTGGCTTCATAGTTAATCAAAGGAGAATTGAGGCTAATCCGGTAAAGATAAAAGCTTTAATTGAATGCAGTCATCAACCTGTATGAAAGATGTATAGAATCTCACTGGAAGAGTGGCAGCCTTAAACAGATTTGTTTCTCGAGCAATAGATAGGTGCTTATCATTTTTTAAAGTGTCAAGAAGAACTTTTGAGGGGAATTCATAATATGAAGAAATATTCCAAGAGTTGATTAAGTACTTGGGATCACCACCATTGCTCTCCCGACTAGTCTTGGGAGAAAAATTGTACTTATATTTAGTTGTTTCTTAGTCAGCAATGAGCTCAACCTTGGTCAGACAGGACAATAGAATCCAAAAACCAGTCTACTATACTAGCAAAGTGTTCAGAGGAGCTGAAATCAGGTTCCCACGTTTAGAAATATTAGCCCTAACACTTATTGAGGCTTCTAGACATATAAAACCCTATTTCCAAGCGCACACCATAGTTGTGTATACTGATTTGCCTCTCCGACAAGCATTCCACAAGCCTGAGAAGTTAGGAAGATTGATGTATTGGGCGATAGAATTGGGAGAGTATGACATTGTCTAAGAACCAAAATCTTCATTCAAAGGTCAAGCTTTGGCATATTTTATTGTTGAATTTACTTATCTAGAGGTTCCCGTCCAACAAAACTTGCCTGGCGAGTAAACTTCGAAAGAAGAGAGCTCAACTCAAAAGTAAGTTGAAATTGTTGTCAATCAACTTGAGTCATCAAGAATTCAGGAAATGACCCAAACATATGCAGAGGAGAGTAAGAAGATATTCCACCATAGATTATTGACAACAAAAAGTTTCAATGGTGATGTTCCGTAATGGAATTTATATGTGGATGAATCTTCATGTGCTACTGGTAGTGGGACAGGTATAATACTTAATACTCCTGATGATATTGATATTGAGTTTGCTCTCAGGTTTCAGTTCAAAGCATCAAATAATGAGATGGAATACGAAACCTTAATAGTTGGGTTAAATTTAGCTAATTCATTAGGCGCCGAGCAAGTAGCGGCGCGTAGTGATTCACAGTTGGCCATTAACCAAGTGCTGAATTTGTATGGAGTCAAAGGAGAATTGATGACCAAGTACCATGCTAAGGCCATGGAGGTTATAACCAAGTTTCCTGTCGTCCAGATAAATAGGATCCCAAGAATAGCAAACGCCAGAGCTAATGCACTTGCTCGACTAATGTCAACAACAAGAATTGATCTCAGAAGAACAATCCCTATAGAAATCTTAGCTAATCAGAGTATTGATGAAGACAAGATGGTTAGTTTCATTGCTCTAGATCTGGAACCTTCCTATATGTATCCTATAAAATCTTATATTAAAGATGGAACCCTACCACCTGATCCTAAAGAGTCCAAAAATCTCTGATATAAAGTAGCGAGATACGTGTTAGACAAAGGAGTTTATACATAAGGGGATTAACGATCTTCGTGCAGCGTTGTGTTCATCCCATGGAGGTGAAAGACCGGATCAAAGAAGTGCATGAAGGTTCTTATGGGGCTTATTCCGATGGTCGATCATTTCTTCAACGAATCAACACTCAGGAATACTATTGGCCGACTATGAGGGCAGATTATACAGCCTTTGCAAGAAAGTGTGTTAAGTACCAGAGATTCTTTGCCATTCATAAAGAACCTAATACGACTTTAACACCAATAACTTCACCTTAGTCGTTCGTTATATGGGGAATTGACTTGGTCGGCCCACTGCTGACCACCAAAGGAAGGTTCAAATATTTAGTTATTGCTGTTGATTATTTCACCAAATGGGTGGAGGCAAAGCCATTGGTTGATATGCCTTATGAGAAAGTGTATCAGGTCATCTAAAAGAACATAATCTATCAATACGGTTTACCATATGCTTTCATTACAGATCATGGCACCCAGTTCCATAATGAAGAGTTTGAAGCATATTGTGTTCAATCTAAAATCAACAAACTACATTCTACACTAGCTCATCCTCAAAGTAATGGTCAAATATAAGTGATAAATAGAATTCCACTCTAATGGGCTGAAGAGAGGCTTGATGATGCTAAGGGAAACTAGATTAATGAGCTACACTCTGTTCTTTGGGCCTAAAGAACAACACCGAGAACAGCAACTAGAGAGACACCATACATGCTTGCGTTTGGGACTGAAGCCATGGTATCATCCGAGCTCAGCCAACCAACCCACAGGGTACTGAATTTTGATTCCCCAGTTAGTGAGTTGATGAGGCAATTAGATCTCGACATGTTGGAGGAAGTACGAAAAAATGCTCCTCTGAGAAATCTTACTTACCAACACATAACTGCTCACTTTTATACCAAAAAGGTCAAGCCGACTAACCTGAAAGAGGGCGATTATATTCTTAAGAAAGTTATCCATAATAATAACAAGCTCGATGCCAACTGGCACGGCCCATATCGCATATCAGCTATCATCCGACCAGAGACCTATCGGATAGAGACTTTGGATGGTGAAGAATTTAAAAATTCTTGGAATGCCGAACATCTCCGAAAGTATTATCAGTAATTCAAAGATTTCTATTATTGTATTTCGTTTGCTTTTATTTAAATATCAATAAAATGTTGATTCCAATATCTTCAATTTTTTTGATTTTTTTCGGAGTACGGCGATATACATCCCCCAGAACAAAGATAACTTTTGATCTTCAGCTCCGACCAAGTCAAAACAGAATTACAATCCTCAGCACTTGGTCGGTTATTAACAATAATTTACTTCATGTATGACTTTGTAAAAATAAAATCACAAACAAGAGGTTGATTAATTCATGTATGATTTTGTATAAACAAGTCAAGAACAAGAAGTGTAAAACTTCGTATAAAACTAAAAAAGTTATAAACAAGTTTTGCCGACTAAGTTAAATGCAGGAAGACATGTAAAAATTCCTAGATACTGGAATATAAACATACATTACTCATACACTTGCTCACCACTGATAACTAATGTTAAATTTGGATTAATATATTTAAGTGCATTAGTAGAATCAATAGCATTACCATTGGTAACTAATATTAAATTTGGATTAATATATCTAAGTGTATTAGTAGAACCAATGGCATTACAATCACAAGTTAACTGATTGATTAAAAGAATAATAAGTTAACAAAAACAAACATATTTCATTTATATAAACTGTGACAAAATACATGAAAATCATTCAGCTCGACGCTTCCCTTCAGCTTTGAAAGTCGGTTGCACTATCTCCATCCCAGCAGGGGGATCATCTAATGTATAGGGAGAATTGATAAAGTTGAAGTCTTCCAACATTCTTCTGTTGCTGCTGCTCGGGACGTTAAACAGATGTAAAGGACGAACTATTTCATGAACATCATGGAGATCATAATCCCCCAAGTATTTAGTGATTTAACGCTGAGAGATGGCATCAGGAGGGATCCATGATTTATCCAACTTGAACGGAGGCTTGTTACAATCTAGTAGACCAGGTTCAATCCAATAGCACGATTTATTATCCCGATCATTATTCAACAAACTTAGACAATTGGTCCATCCCCACCTGTATCCTTCATCATGACTTTGAGCAAAATGATCATCAACTTGGCCAAGAGCCTCATTGTAGCCTTCCATCCAGACTTCTTGAAGTTTCTTGTGAAACTGAAAAGTCAATCTCTCAATATGATGTTGAAGTCTCTTTATTACATCATCTTTCACTTTTAATTTGGAATACTGGTCAGCAAGAGACTTGTCTTTGGCTGTCAGCTGTGAAGAAAAAGTAATAACTGCCTGACGTTTAGCTTTCAACTAAGTAGCTTGATCGTCTAAGGTCTTCTTAGTCCTAGCCTCCTCAACAGTTGGTCGACTTGTTCTTGATCATCTAAAGGATTATCTAGGGTTAAATTTCTTTAGAGTCTCGAGTTCCTACATTAGCTTAACATTCTCCTTTTTAAAAAAGGAAGCCCCTTCATTAACATCAGTAGCAAAATATTACTTTAAAGTATTAAGCTCATTCTGGAGTCTGTTGTTCTCTTCTTCCAAGAGCTTAGTAATTTATCAGGCTTCATCTACTTCTCTGTTCAACAAAAAATATTTTTTCTGCAGGTAGAAGCATACTTTTATAGTTTCTCCTCACAACCCCAACCTTCACTCAATGCCTTATACTTGGTTTCATAGTCAACATGCAACAGGGCTTTAGCTTCATTATGATTTGCCTGCAAATCTTCAATCATCTCATAGTATGCAACATTATTCGCCACAACCCGATCAAAAAGAAACTTGAGATAAGTGTATGTATCCCTTGCCTGATCAGAAGCGTCTGCACCGAGCAAGTCTGTTAATTCTTCATCAGTCAAATCCAAGTCACCAGCTCTGAATAGATTGTTGCAGCGTTTGTGTAAATCGGAATCAGTGGAGATAATTTCTTCCATATTGTCCATAAAATAGAAAGATAACGTAACACTTGATCAACAATAAAAGAAGAACAAAGCAACAACCGAGCAATAACAAGCGACATGTTAATTAAAGAAATAGTTCTTTCATTAATAAAAGGCAACGTTACAAAAGAGTACATCAGAACAGCAAAAAAAAGACAAAAAAAGGGAAAAATACAAAGACTGGAAGCCAAATAAGTCTACACCTTCTTTTTATCCTTCTCAGCTTCAGAGTTTATACTTTAATTGGCAGAAGGGGCAACTGAGTCAACAGGAGCAGTATCTTGGTTGGTTGAGGGTACACTGGGCTTAATGGCTAAAGAGGATTCCCTTGAGCCTACATCAATATCAAGATTGGGGGGAGCCTAGATTGTGCCTCAAAAATATCTCTGAGTCCTCAGTAGTGCTAACTTCTATCAGAGATGCCGACCAGACGTCCTTGAAGAACTTCTTCTTAGCATACGCTATCTGGGAAGAAGTGGCGAGATGGATTTATCCGAGATCTTGTTGAAGGATTATTCTCTATTTTTCTTCCTTTTAGCCTTCTCAGCAGAAAGGTCAGTGGAAAGTTTGGCTACTTATCTTTAGTAGCCTTTGCCCTGCGCTCAGCTTGAGCAATGGTTGAGTTAGCTACAGATAAAGAATTATCAGCTTTCGATCGTGCTTTTTCGACAGTCTTTATCCTCTCCTCCTAAGCCTTTTTCTCTGTCTCCAAAGCTTATTGGAAATCTATAACAAATTTCCTAAGACCTTTAAAGGCCTCCTCTACTTATCCTGAAGAAGAACATAGCTAATCATCATTCTCCAGCATTTGATTATAATAAACCAAGAAATATAAGAAAATCCAAGTCAGTACAAGTCAAAGAAGACATGAACAGTATCCGACCAACTTCAAATACAAAAATTTACCAAGGCCAAGATTTGAGTAGATTTTGCTGATAATTGTGACCAGGACATTGATGCAACAATAACTCGATGGTCTGGGAGGGTGTCAGACTTGATCAACTTCCTAGCCAAGCTAGGACTAAAGGCTACAGAGGAGCCATCAATAGATGGGACCATATCGGCCAATCCCTGTTAGTCGGTATCAACAGTTTTTTTAACCTGCTTATCAGTAGAAACTTTCCTCGATCTTTTGAGAGGTTGGCTGGGGGCTTCTTACTAGCCTCAACCTTTTTCTTCTAGGCAGCAGTATCAACTGATTTCTTGGCACCAACTGCGGAGTCATCCTCCAAAAGGAAAGACTATGTAAACCATGGCTTAGAAATTTCCAAATCAATTATATAAACCATGGATTATAAATAAAGAAATGAAGAAAAATAGAGAGAAAGAAAGAGTTATTACAGAATATTAAGGATTCAGCAAGAACTATCAAAAGGAAAGACGAACGATGGCGACCAATCTCGTAAAAATCTTATAAAATAGTTGCTACAATTCGAAGATTTGGGGTAAGGCAAAGTCCGGAAAATCCTATCACCTTTTTATAGTTTGTCGAAAACAACAAACATAATGATTAAATGTACCAACGATTGACATTCCGACGGCGTCGTGATGCAGAAGGTGAAAAATATCCATTTACCCATCGATGGTTCGCTAAAATTCAAAGTATTTGTAAAAATTCCATTTTCAAACAGTGCCAGTAAATTTTACAAGTGTGGGAGGTCGGATGCCAACCAAGCATCATGAAAATGCTCTGAGCTACTTTTAGAATCAAATGCTCCATAATTTCATGCAAGCATCAAGTATGGAACATTGGGGACTTCTATTGACGAAAAAAATTATCCACCAACGTGGACTAATCAAAAGTGAACATGTGTCCTCCTACATGGCCAAAATCCTAGTCAGCAGATAGTAACTCTACCGACCAACATGAAAAATGCCAACCAAGACAAAGAATATCGACCAATACAAAGAAGCTTGACCAACAAGACTAATGAAGCGTCATCATACCAAGGGTCATACTACACGTGGTTTATACAACTAATCGTCACATTCACTATATAAGGATGTAAATAATTAATTGTATAAAAGCATTCCATCCCTTGACATTCCGACCCTTGACCTACGGGTCACTATAAATATGTTATATCCCTTTCATCAAGGGCACGATCGAACGAATTCTGAGATATTCTTATCAATAAGAGTATATAGCTTTCTGTAACCTCTAAAATTAATAAAATAACAGTGGACGTAGGCTTTCTTACATAACTGAACCACTTTAAAAACTCTCTCTTTATTTACAATTACATATTTTATCTGTGATTATAAAATTAGATCAAGTCTAGTTTTTTATATCAACAATGTGTATTCAAAATATTTTCTTGAATATTGAATCAACCTTCTCGACTCGTTCTTGATTCAATTCCAGATTTAATATGTGTTGTCATATTTGCTTCGTGAATCACTATTTTGTAAAGATGCATGAAGCATATAGAACAAATGATCTCCAAATGATTTGAATTTTTTTTTGCCTCTTCCTCAATGTATCATGAATTCGTGGTTCCAATTTCATAATTTTTAACTCTCCAATTATTCTAAATCGATTTTACAAGATAAAAGCTTCGAAAGAGACCTTGAAATCTTCCATGATATTCCTTTAAGACAATATATGCCATTGGTGTGTGGGCACAAAGGAGCATGACCCTATCACTTATTTTTAGGATTTTTCATATCTATAATGATCCACACTTATTAGAATACAAGGGGTTGCTTATATAGTCTAGCACGGTGACCTCAAGGATAAATAGGAGACTAGCTTCCTACGGAATTAGGAATCCTAATTAAACTCTATAATTAATTCCATAATTCTATAAATTATTATTTATTCCACTAAAGAATAATAATTTCACTCGATTCCACTATCTCAAAATTATAATTTTGATATCCTCATTATTAAATGCTTAATAATCTCCCCACGTTAAGATTACAGATACCCGTCGATTAAATTAAATTACTGACAATTATATTTAATTGACCTCTTATAAATTCTTTAAGATCGTCTGCTTAACTTATTTAATATGTCAGATAATTAAATCTACCGGACGGATTTGACATAATCAAAACTTGTAAGCTACGTCAATAGGGTATCATCAATCTTTATACTGAGATATGGATTCCTTTCATTATACACTAATCATCATTACCCAATCTACCAATATTATTGATCCATAAATTAATCTCACCAGTAGGTCAAAGTAATGAACAATTGATTCACGTGTCCCTCAATTATGTCCGGATTATGAGCTTAAGCACTCATAATAACCATGAGATGTACGTGATCTTATATAGTGAGTATAAAGACAATTATCTCAAATTGGTACCGTTCAATACACATAGTGTACTAGCACAATAAGTTGAAACTATATCATATCTTGTAATTAGGATAAACTTACTAAAATATTGTGCTACAACCCTACCGATGGTGTGTCCATATCCATCTAAAATTGTGAACCATACTTATAGTCTATAAGAACTAATGATATGATCTTCCATGTGTAAGACGAACTCCACACCAAATCATCTATTATGTAGAACAAAAGACACATACGCATAAATATATAAATAATATGATGCAAACATTACTTGTGAAGATTCTCTTCATTCCTCATTTTTTTTAATTGTAGCTTGATTACTAATTGCCAAGTTGTTTGGTCTTGATGGTGCTACGGTTTAGTATGAGCTTATATAGTTATGCATTTATAATTTTACTGCTATATTTGATTGTGGTTTCGGCCTTTGTAGTCTGCTATGAAGTTTTAGATTAAAACTTCGCAGCGTGTGGGGTATTAGTATCCACCCAAGTCTTGAGGCTTGACCTGCCACCATTGCTGGTTGCAGAGGCTCGCTTGCCGTCTTCTTCTCCGTGGTGTTCCATTCTCACCGTAGTCTTCTAGTTTTTGCTTGAAATCTTCAAATCTAGTGAGATATTGAAAGCCCCTTAAGGCTTATGGGATTAATTTAGAAGCACGCTAAGGCTTACGAGGTACGTTTAAAAGCATCCAAAGGCATATGACTATATTTAGGAGGACCCCAAGGCTTATGGGGAATGTTTAGTATCCCCAAAGTCTTATGGGGTATTTTTTAGATCCCTCCCAAGGCTTATGGGGTATGTTTAGAAATACCCCAAGGCTTAGTTCCACTCCTGTCTTGGTGACGCATTCTTGGAGGCTCACAGAAGACAGACTAACATGACGTAATTTTCTTTTGGATCTTCGTGGGGACTAAGTCTGAGCATATTGACCGAAGTCTATTTTTTACGACTTAGGTTTTACTATTGGAGATGAATCTGTCTTCGTCTCATAGCTCCTTGGTTTATGGGCACCACTGCATCCGCAACCTTTTATGGGCATGTGCCGTCTATAGTCGCAGTCTTCTCTTGTGACTTGGTGACCCACAACTTTTGTAGTTGTCTTGAGGTGCACTACTGTTGGTAGGGTTTCTTTAAATATTTTGAGCAAAAATGCAAAGGAGTTAAGTCAAACTATTAGCTTTTTAATAATATTAATTTGAGGGGGTACACGATTTGTTTTTCTGCCCTATATATGGCCTTGTAATAATTACAAAAGTACAAAATTAACAAAAATCTCCCTCAAGTATAGATATGGAAGCAACCTCCGTAGTTCTTAGCTATCAACTGCGGTCGATCCATCTTCTCAGCTAAGTGCTCTGTTGAAGGTCGTGGCTTGAGTGAACCTTCTCAGCATCCCCTGTCTAACCAGCCTCTCAACTTCGTTCCTCGGGCTATGACATTCATTGGTTGTGTAGTCGTAGCCATTGTGGAATTCACACCACTTGCTTTTCTCTCTCGTACTAATAGGAGTTTTTAGCTTTTCTGGCCATTTGATTGGGTTGTCTTCCTTAATTTGATGTAAAATGGCCTCCAAATCACAGTTGAAAAGAGTGAATTCTTCATACGATTTCTTTGGATAAGCCTCATGATTTATTTTCTTCACTCGTGCCATTTTTTACACTAATTTCCCACTGGAGGCCTCGACCTCTTTCTTCTTCTCCTTTGGCTCCTTGGCCTTCATTGTGCTAGCGAAGGCCGCAGACTCTAATAACAGGATTCTTTCACCAAGGAGATTTATTTGGCCTTGGAGTGTGGCCTGCGCTTCATAGAGATGATTGATGCATGCCATCAAGTGTGCTATGTTCTCAGTTTGTTGGTGTCTTGATCTTGAACTACTTTTCATGTCGTCTTCTCTCTAAATTGTTAGTTATTTAGAAAAATCTTTATTTATCTGAGATAAACTAAACAAAATGAGAAATCCAAGAGTCATAGATAAAGCATAACCATATATTATGCAGACAGTAACAGTGGGATGAGGCATGTCCAATTAAGGTCGCGGCCTTTAAGTCAATAGTGTTGAGGTCATGGTTATTTTCCATCCTAAGGTACTTTCCACCGTGATCAACATGATCTCCCATAATTTTCTCATGGTACGATTACATTTTGTAGACAACTTGATAAATACATTCCCTTATACATAATGATAATCCAAAAACTGGAAAAGGTTGGTAAAACATCACAACCTATCCCGGGTGGTTTTAACAGCTCTTAAGATTAAGGCCTTCTTGGGTATTGTCCTCGAAATCATCGATTTTAATTCACACGACCTATCTTTATGCAGATTGACCTAACCTAAAAATTATAAAAAAAATGTTATGGGGGTTTCCATGCATTTTTAGCATCTTCAGTGTCAATGGAATGCAATTCTTCATTTGAAAATGCTAAATATACAAAAATAGAGGTTCTAGTCTAAGGTACGATAATGAGGCCACAAACGTGCCATAATAAAGGACAAGACCGCGAACTGAAACGTCTCAAAAGAGTAGAATTACAGATTACAACCTAAATTTTGCCTAAATATTATTTTTCACCCCCAAAAATAGACTAAAAATCTTTGGGTGTTAATCCTAGGCATACTAAACCCTTATATGCAAGTAAACATAATTTCAGCAACATCTACCTAGTATATAAGCCATAATATGGTTTGATTACCATAAAATGCAAATAAAATAAGATATGCGCTCATAATTAGTTACTAGTCCTTACAGGGTTGTGGCTATTTCAACAACTTAGGTAGATTTGGAAATGGAATCATCACTAGGAGTATATATCTACCCAGAATACCTAAAAAGAAGCTTGGGAAAATAGATCTGAAAAGAAGAAGAAACCCTAACTAGGGTTTATAGGAAAATTTCGGACTAGCCACCAAAATTTCACCCATAAGATATAGATTCGAATATCCATATGGATAAAATAAGGCATATTTGACCGGACTTGTGAGAAACTATGTAGGACACCTCATTTTCCACAGACGATGCCAAACTGTTATCGTTTAAAAATTGTTGAATTAGTTAAAACCATGCCATCTAAGCTATACTAAATAGTTAAAATTATAAAAGAGAATAAAAGAGAGATAATGAGAGATAAACACAATGTTTAGAGTGGTCCAGCCATTAAAACAAGCCTACCTCCTCTTTGGAGCCTTATTCTCATGGGATCTATGCTATATGTATATGATTGGAGACACTAAGCGAACAAGAGGAGATAAATAAGTTAGATACGTAAACATATATGTACTGAGTAGTTGAGGTTGTGGCCTTATAGTGTAATCTGCTATGAGGTCGTGACTATGTGACCTGGGGTTGCCGGAGTAGCTGATCAGAGTCAAATCTCAAGTGTAGTGAGATATTGGAGATAATTGGGAGAATTTCACTGCCCAGTAGTTAATTACCAAATTTGAAGTGAGCACCTCTATGTATAGGAGTCATATTAGGGCCTCATATACTCGACCCACGTGACTTATTAATAAAGATGCTAAGAAGGAATATTTTTAGAAGGTAAACAGTTGGGAGTCCCTAGCTGATGTGTAAGGGTTCGCCACCTATTATGTTCATATTATACTGAAGTGTGATATCTGCAACCTTTGATGTACCAGGCCATGGACTTGTGAGGTTTTAGGCTCTGGACTTGTGAGTTAAGAAAAAAGTTGAGTAGTATAGTATGTGGCCTGGTAAGATACCAGGTCGTGTCCTTGTGTCAGGTTGATGCCTTTTACTAGTTCTTGAGTATATCATGTGTTTGTATGAATTTTCATGCCATGTGTCTCTTAATCATTGGATGATAGATTTTGGTCACAACCACCACTATTATAGGGTGTCCTTCAAATTAGTTTTCATCTTTCTTAAAGCAATCACTAGTGAGTATACTAACTTTTCTAATGGGACGTAAGTTTGATCGACATCACCATCGTGAGATGATAGAATATCATTTCTCCCTTAACTTTCTCACAAACCAACAACAAGATAAAAATATGATTTGGCATAACTAGATATTGATATAGACTTTATCCTTACTTAGGGATCGTGAGGATGGACAGATCTCCTAAGTAGATCTTGATTTCTTCTAAAATTACCATACATTTTCATTCCACGTCATCTTATTCATTTCTTTTCTGATTACTTCAATGAATGGTCGATATCACTTAAAGGATTTTGACATGAACCGATCGAGGTCTACGAACATCCTTGTTAGTAACTAGACTTCTCACACCGTTCTTAACTACTAAATTATTCTTAAGGCCTAAATTTAGTTAGGGTTAGATTCAATTATTCTTTTACTGACAATATATTTAAGGAATTTGTTGAACCATGATCCAAAATAACATTTGACGACATTGAGTTTTATTCAATAATGGGTCACGATCTCAAGTATTTATAGGTAGTAAAGTGATCATCTTTTTTTTACCCTTTACCAGTATGTTCTCTATATACACCCAATGGTATTGCCCAACTACTCCTTGAACATTTGGGTTACTAGTCTCTGGTAAGTTGTTCCTTAATATTTTTGGCCTAAAAGTATTATCGTGTAATAGTATAGACTAAATATGATGGTTAAAGAGTTTTTTTTCTTAATCTAAGGGAGAAGAAAACTATCCTTGGAGCAAGCCTTCTTTATATTAGTGAAGTCAAAGCAAACTCTCCACTTCCCATTATTTTTCTTCATTGCTATTGGATTAGATAACCACTTTAAAAATTGAACTTATTTCATGGACCTTGCCTCGAGAAGGTTCCTTAATTATTCGTCAATTGCTTTGAACTTCTCAAGTGCTATTTGATAATATTGGGTGACTAGGGGATGAGTCGGATCAATATGAAACTTGTGACACGTGACATAAAGGTTTATGTCTGGAATATCATAGGATTGCCATGAAAAACATCTGGATTATTCCTTAAAAAATATACTAGCTCTTGCTTTTCCGCAGTTGTTAACAAACTTCCAATGATGAACTTCTTCTCAGGCTGGTCGGTGTCAAAGTTTACCTCTTACAAAGGTTTCGTGGCCCAATCAATTGAGGCGGCCCGAGTTTCCTCCATTCCAGGTCATACATGATTTAGTAACCACTTAACAGGGATATTCCCCTATATAGATGTTTCTTTTATCTTCTCTTTCTTTTTTTTTCTTTTTTTGCCTAACTGGTGTGATAAATAATGGCCAAGCATAAGTTTTGTTTCCCTTAATATCCATCACTCCATGATCGGTAATGCATTTGAGTTTATGTTGATAAGTAAAGGGAACAACCTTTATTGCATGTATCCAACCTCTTCCTAAGATGATATTTTAGGGAGAATTAATGTCTACCACAAAAAATCAAACAGTCTGGAGCGTTTTCATGCTCGAGCAGATAAGATCACCCTCCACTCCACAGGGGCATAATCATCTTTCTCGTGAATCTGACCAACAATATGATAGCTTCACTAAGGCCTTCCATGCGTAGGTTAAACTTATTAAATAAGTCGACGAAAAGCTTATCGACATCTTAGTTCTTTATGCAGAGCATGATAAACTATAAATCATGATGAGCAATCCTTATTCCCACTAAATATTCTTCGGTGAATATAATGTGCTTCATATTATCTTGACGTACTCACATTTTACGTTTAAAATGATATATTTGGAAAGTTTATATTGTTGCAATCACCTTATTTATGTTAATCCGTACTATATTCCCCTTTATCTGATCAGGAACAGATTCTCCATGAATAATGATAAACATTTGCCCTTCTTTCACATCGTCCAATATACTATCTAGTCTTTGGTCGATTGTAACCTTGTCCGTGCTCTGCTTTCTTTTGAGATAATCTTCCACATATTCAACTTGTACCAACTGCTCTAAATGGAGCTTGAAAACCTTGTAATTCTCATATTTTTTGCCACGATCCTTGTAATATGAGCACCTAAGGGAAGTGTTACACTTTTTTGGGTCACCGGCCATCTTCCTCAACCACTTGAAATACCATTCATGTTTTACTTTGGGGGAGGATCTTGTAGATCGACTCTTTGTAAACAATATTGGTACCCTTATAAGGCTCAACTCAGTGTGTATTGTCCCTTATTTTCTGAGTGTCACTCTACCTCATTTCACACTTTTTGAGCAATTTCTTTTGCTCCATTACTATTCACTCTTGGTCGACAACTATTGTGTAACACCCCATATTTTTAATGAATTTTAAATATAGGATTAATTAAATGAAATATGGGAAATTAATTTATAATTAATCTGGATTAAAATAAATATTAACTAACGAGACGAGGGTTAGTATTTATTGATGTGAATTATATTCATTGTTACATGGGTAATAAAGTAATATGTGACTGTGAATTTATTAAAATTGTCGCGAGTGAAAAAACGATAATTACAGTAATTAAGTGAGGACGCGCGTGTCAGTCATGTCGGAACTCAACGGGATGCACGTGTTAGTCGTGTCGGGACTCAATTTAATGGAATAAAAAGTAATTTATTTTTAAGTTGTAACACCCTGTATTTTTTATGATTTAATAATTATGTGATTAATTATTATTGTTAGAATAATTATGTGATTAATTATTATTGTAGGATTAATTAAATTATAATGCGAGAAATTAATTATTAATTAATTCGGGTTAAAATAATTATTAACTAGCATGACAAGGGTTAATACTTATTGTTGAGAATCATTGAATATTACTGTGTGAATACGTAATATGGAATTACGCAAATTTGATAAATTGTTGAAAGTGAGAAATACAATAGTTTGGTATATTAAGTCGGGATGCGCGTGTGAGTCATGTTGGGACTAATTAAATGGACTAAAAAGGTAAATTATTTTTAAGTAACTCGTATGATCATTTCGAGTGCGCCGTTGAGTTCGGGAGGGTCGAGATAGTCAGAAAACTCTACCCGGGTATTTTATTTAGACTCCGGGATATTTTAGGCCAAACCAGCACCTCGGAAGGGTAGTTTTGAAATTTGGATTTTGGGGAAAATTAAATGGACGAAAATTAGAGTTTTATTTATCAGTTACTTGGGAGAAATTAGGGCTCACATTCACATAACTCAAGAGAGAGTCACAGAGAGTGAGGGAGAGCAAATCCCAAGGGGCCAAAGCTTTTAGGCAATTCTTGCACCATCGTATAGATCGGAAGACGAGGAAAGCATCTATACCAACATCACCAACGGATCAGACCATCATATTCGAGGCAAGTGTTTATTACTTGCATGATTTAGTAATAATTATGTTCATGATTAGAGTAGGTGATAACCCATTAATTTATGAGATTTAATTTTGATGAAAACTTGATGATTTTATTCATATTGGGTCTGAGATTATAAGAGATTAAATTCCTTCATGTAGATAGGATGTCATCCATGAATTTATGATAATTTTCATGAACAAATCTGAGATATAGTAGTTCTTGAATTGAAATTGGAAGAACTAGGGTTTTAATGGTTTAATTTGGGGATTTAGTATTTAATTGATGTATTGTGAAGAATTAATGATTCTAGGTTGTTAGAAATCATCTAAATATGTTAGATCATAAATTGGGTTTGTTGTTTGAGTGTTTGGGAATGAACAGTAGAGATTTTAGAGGTGTTAACGGTGGAAAAATGTTGAATTCTGGGAAAAGGGGACGAACCAGTGCATGTCGCCCGAAGTCGCGCGAAGAGTCATTCGAGCGAGACCTATATGTCGCGCGAAGTCATTCGAACGACACATGGCAATCGTTCGAGCGATAATCCTTTCTGGTTCGAGCGACGTAGTGAATTTTGGAAATTTTCTTGGAGTCCAGTTTTGAGTTTACCGGTTTATTAGAGTGAGAGAAACTGCCAGATAGTAAATTTAAATAGGACAGAATTTTGGGAAAGTATGTGAGAATTAATACTTTAATGATTCGGTATAGAGAATGTACGTTGGAGATTACGAGAGAGATAGTAATCTAAATATTTATACTATACGTAGTGATGAGAATAAAATACGTATGAGAAGTATATAATTAGGTTGGGAAAATGCCTACGAATTCTAATAGGATGGGTGTATGCCTATTATGTGACATTATTGTTAAGTGCACTAATGGGTGATAACCCGGGGATGCAAGAATCTTATTTCTAGGTGCACTAATGAGTGATAACTCGGGGGTGCAGGAATTTTATTGTTAAGTGTACTAATGGGTGATAACCCTGGGGTATAAGGATATTATTATTAAGCGTACTAATTGGTGATAACCCGATTGTTAAGTGTACTAAGGGGTGATAACCCGGGAGTACAAGAATCTTATGTGCTAATGGGTGTTAGCTCGGGGGTGCAGGATTTGTATATATATGTATAGGGATGATGTGACTATATGTGTATATATATATATATATATATATATATATATATATATATATATATATATATATATATATATATATATATGAACTTGTGAATATTTCTACCGTATGAAACTAATAGATATGGAAATAATAATAAATGCTTTGCGCCAAGTGGTCTTAACCTAAGGGTGCAAGATTAATATATATATATATATATATATATATATATATAGGGATGATGTGACTATATATATATGAATATACTTGGGAACATTCTACTTTGTGAAATTAGTAGATATAGTATAAATGAGAAATAAAATAATCTTAGTGGGTAAAAGATTAACCATTCGAACGGTGAATAATTGAACTTTTAGTTATATGAGATAAACTATTTCTTTAACGTATTGTATAGGCAATACGGGTATACTACTGGAGAACGTAGATGGTGATATTATGATTTCGAACTAGTTAGGTCGGGTAGCATAGCTAGTGTGGGTTAGATGTACGTTAGGCGTGCATAATAAATGAGAGGTGAGAATCTCATGTGAGAGTGCGATATCTAACATGCACATAATACTTGTTTCATTGTAGTTTTAAATATTTGCTAAATATTTTTAAAACATCGGGCTCTAACCCGTTTCTTGCAATTCTTGTCTCTTTTGCTATATATATGTATTATATCAGGTGCTCAGCCACAGGGATACCAGAACTAGGGTTTGGATTGTTTTACGTGCTATAGCTGTTGTGGAAGATATACGTCCTTGCATTAGACACATTCATCATTTTCATTCGGTTTTATCTAGACATCTCAGTTGGGGCATGTGTTGCCCATTACTAGTTTTTATCAGAGTTATTATTCAGTTTACTTTACAGTTCTTTTAGTTGGATGGAATTTTACTATGAGTTTGTGAATTGGAGTTTTGAACTGGGAGGTTTTACCCAGTCTTATTTATTTCAGTATTTGATTCATGTTAAGTATTTAGTATATTCTTGTGTATGATGAATGGTTTATATTCTAATAATTAAAATGAGAAATGGTTTTATTTGGTTATATTTAAAAAGGAAAAAGTTTTGACACCTAGCTTAATTCTATATGAGGTGATTAATATGTTTATAAGTTTTTCGAGAGTGACGCTAAGAATGAACCAACTGAACATTCTGTTTTAAATTGGTAAAGGACTGATCACCCTATATTTAATTGGGCAGGGTGTCACAGATGGTATCAGAGCATCAGGTTCTAGAGTCTTTTAGGATCTGTGCGGCTTATTACGTTTCAGCGTATCGTTCTTTGATGTATAGCCTTATGATAGGAATTTTGTGTTCCCTTACGTATGCGACTTACGTTCTCCTGCTATGGATTATAATGAATGTGACTCATTATACAAAAATTTTGTGTGATTCGAACACCGAACATTTCGGGACAACCAGCGAGGGCCGTAAGAAGGACTGCAAGAGAAGAAACCCGACAGGAGGCATAGAGTAATCTGAGAATGGTGATTGTGACAAATGTCGCCATAAGTATTACTAAAACAAGTGATAATGAAATCATCACTCGGGAACAGTGGGTTCCCAGGGCACAGTTGTATATAACGGTGGAGTGATTTCAGGACCACCTAATATAGTCGATAAGGGGGAACCAGAGGGACTCTTTTGAAAACCATCAGTGAAGGTGCGGAGAAGAAAGAGAGAGAAAGTGTAAAAGGCCAATGGAAGTAGAAAATCCGAAGGAAATTGTGTAGAGTGAAGAGTAACGACACTCAGAATTAAATTTGAAATTAAATTGGTAGCTCTTGGGAGCGACATAAAGTAATTAGAGTCAATCACCACGTATAGAAAGTGTGTTTGAAATTTAAAGAGAAATTTGGGTAGGAGTTGACCGTGAGGCCTTCCATTCGATGTTGTAATGGAGATGCAAGTGAAAATTTGAAACTTAGCACAGTGGGTAGGCCAGAGACCAATCGTGTGAAAAAGGTTGAATTACATTAGAACTTCATACCAGGAAAGGGGACATATAATTATAAAAGGGCTTATAGTTAAAGAAGGACCGTGTGTAGAATACAAGCATGGATGAGAAATCCAGTTAGTATGACTAATGTTGATGTCGTCAAGGTTATACAGTTGTAAGTTATTGCAGCATTTCCAGAAGAAGTGAGCCGGGAGGGTTAGATAATCCGGCTGAAAGGCAGAACTGAACTTAACAGTGTTAGTGAGACACCACATGAGAGTATACCCAATAGGGAACTCAGTTAGATAATTTTGAGTGATCAACTTCCTACGAAGTGACGATGGAGTCAATCAGGGCTGTAAAAACCAACAATAGTTTCAAAAGGCTAGCGTAGCCTAAGGGACAACGGGAGAACAATTGGGACCTATGCCTGCTCGGTCTGAGAGAAGAACATTTCAAAATGGTCAGTAGAACTAGTGATGAGGAAATAACTCGTGAAGTTTCCCAATGAGAAGAGAGTAGAACTAAAAGTGTTGAATGTGTCCATAATTAAGAAGTGAGACTGATGAGATTGGAAATGGTAAACCATGCCAGTTAGGCATAATAAACTAGAGGAGTGAGCCTTCCAGCGAAGGAATTTGGGTCAAGAGAATTAGGCCCAGGAAATTTACAAACTGAGAGTGATGGGTTCATGATGGACCAGTAGAGTCCTCGTTAACAGTAGCACATGGTATGCTAGGGTCGATGGGGCCCGGGATGTAAATGGGAGGTCAGTAAAGCCATAATTGAGGCCTAGAGATTTTGGGCTAACTTTTCAATAATGGGCATGAAATCCACATGATGGTATAAATTGTCCACAATGAGAGGGGACAACTATTGGATGAAATCCTAGATGTATAACGATTGCAGATGTTCATGGGTCATGTTAATAGCCACATGCTAGGACCATATGATTAGGCGAGACTGATGAGGTTTTGTTTCATCCTTGTGAGTAAAGGATAAATTCTAGTGACATGGGTGTGTCACAACTTATATGTAAATTGGAAACCGTAAAACTCCCGTGTGGATCGAGTTTAGTGGGAACGTTAGTTATAACAGTCTTGTTATAAACGTATTTCTCGTTAATAGCGGGGCATTTTGATGTCGCCCATGAGTGAACCGGGTGGGCCCTAAGAGTATATTTTGTTGTTATAATTTACTAACTGCATTGAGATAGCATTAGTAGAGTATATTATGGTAATGTGTAGTGATTAATTACCGTATGTTTGAACGATAGTAAATTGAGTGATATGACTGTCGTGCCGGGTACTCCGGGGGGAGTAATATTTGTTTTGTGCGGCGTCACCTGAAATAGGGTTAGGCCCAGATATATGTATGCATAAAACTTTCATGGTATTATAGACCTCAGTGAGTATGTTGTCTAGTTATATGTGATTCTGGTGCGTAGGAATTTATTTAACTGATAAGACTTAGTAAACATTGTATTCTTTGTCGAACAACGAGATATAGCTCGTTAGATATATGTAGCGATGATTACTTGGGGTAGTGAGAGCGCCATACTTCATGTTATTATTAGGGACATGAGAGTGGACGAGAAAACTTTTATGTACACATACGAAGATTATGGGAAGGTACATAGTATGGACTGAGGACCTTACGAACCTCAACAACCGACCAGGTTAGATTGTAGTGTATCGAGGGAATTCTTTATTTGGATTTTTCTTTGCAAGACATCCCACGAATGAAACTAGCGAACGTCGGGAGTTGGAGAGAAGTTTGGCCGATAGTACATGAGTTCGTACGTGGGTTATTGTACCTATACAGGAATATATTTGAGAGTTGATAATTCCATTATGACTTAAGGCCAGTAGAGTCGCCTAGTCTTAGTATCATTCTGAATAGAGCAATGATACCGCTGAAGGAGTGATTAAGTTAGGACTAGTGGGGTGGTTGAGTGCACCCCTACTATATCAGCACGCCGAGTGCGAGAGGATTGATTTAAGAGAAATACATGCCATTCGTGCAATAATGCGCTAGACATAGGGTGTATGGGCGCCCTAGGTGATTTAATCAAGCAGTGGATTATGATTGTTATATGAATTCGATAACATTTAGTCGGGTAAGCCGAAGCTTATTCTGTAAGAATTGTCAGAGACTAACGTTTCACGATAAACTGAAATTTTCGAGCGAAAAAAAAAAGACTCGTGTCACGCGGTGCCACAAAGTCACAAGTACCACGGTTAGAAGTACATTCGAGAAGAGTAAAAAAAATGTATCAGGTTACAAATAACAGTGGTGATGGGTTATAATGTAGAGTAATATTTCAAAGTTCGTCTTGCAGTGGGTCACCTGACTATTGAAAAAAAAGGGTGGGCAATCCGAAACTAGTAGGGGTTTCTTCCACTAGTGAATGGGAGAGTATTCACACGGATCTTCTCATGTAGCTAAGATGGTGAGACCATAGGCACCTAGATGCGATTGAGTATGACCTACCATTCGTAGAAGGATGGGCAGGACAAGCGGTCTAATCCGATGCTGGAGAGCAAATTTTATGTGCACCCTTAAATCTTCGGGGAGGATGAGAGTAGTACCTTCCACTAGTGGAGTTGTGTTCAATAACTCCTATGAGTTCACGTTTGGGCAGAGTGCCAGTAGAGGTATGGCACGGTAAACTTGGTTGTTATCCTACTTGATAGTTAGAGGTGGGGGACCAGCTGGCAGCTATAATTGCAAATATCGAAAAGGGGTTGATATTATCGTATACATTGTGTGCGAAATATATATTGCACAACCAACGTAATCGTATGAACGACACGAGACGAGGTCGTATGTATCTGAAAAGATGATAAATCTACTAATGTGCAAATAGTAGAAGGCTAGATAGTGAATATCTAAAATAAAGTTTAAGTAATGGAACTTAATCGGTAAGGCCTGGGCAAGAGCCTATATGACATGGTAACCTGGAGTTTAAAACAAACACATGTGAAGTGTTCATTATTAAGGGTATTTGATAGCGTACTATATGGGTGGTACGGAGTAGCTTACTTGGGAGCGCAGGGATGCGATGCGCAATATTTATACAACGTTTTGTTGTCTGTACCTGGTATACTTTTTCCGAATTTCGGGACAAAATTCCGTTGTAAGGGGGGGAGTATGTAACACCCAGTATTTTTTATGAATTAATAATTATGTGGTTAGTTATTATTGTTAGAATAATTATGTGATTAATTATTATTGTAGGATTAATTAAATTATAATATGAAAAATTAATTGTTAATTAATTCGGGTTAAAATAATTATTAACTAGTGTGAAAAGGGTTAATACGTATCGTTGAGAATCATTGAATATAACTGTGTGAATACGCAATATGGAATTATGCAAATTTGATAAATTATCGAAAGTGAGAAATACAACAGTTTGGTATATTAAGTCGGGACGCGCATGTGAGTCGTGTCGGGACTAATTAAATTGAATAAAAAGGTAAATTATTTTTAAGTAACTCGTATGATCATTTCGAGTGCGCCGTTGAGTCCAGGAGGGTCGAGATAGTCAGAAAACTCTACCCGGGTATTTTATTTGGACTCCAGGATATTTTAGGGCAAACCGGAACCCCGCAAGGGTAGTTTTGAAATTTGGATTTTGGGGGAAATTAAATGGACAAAAATGAGAGTTTTATTATCAGTTACGTGGTAGAAATTGGGTCTCACATTCACATAACTCAAGAGAGAGTCACAGAGAGTGAGGGAGAGCAAATCCCAAGGAGCCAAAGTTTTTAGGCATCATCTTCCACCAATGTGACCACCATCGTATAAATCGGAAGACGAGGAACACATCTATACCAACATCACCAACAAATCATACCATCATATTCGAGGCAAGTGTTTATTACTTGCTTGATTTAGTAATAATTATGTTCATGATTAGAGTAGGTGATAACCCATTAATTTATGAGATTTAATTTTGATGAAAACTTGATGATTTGATTCATATTGGATCTGAGATTATAAGAGATTAAATTCTTTTATGTAGATAGGATGTCATCCACGAATTTATGATAATTTCCATGAATAAATTAGGGATATAGTAGTTCTTGAATTGAAATTGGAAGAACTACGATTTTAATAGTTTAATTTGGGGATTTAGTATTTAATTGATGTATTGTGAAGAATTAATGATTCTAGATTGTTAGAAATCATCTAAATATATTAGAACATCAATTGGGTTTACTGTTTGGGTGCTTGGGAATGAATACTAGAGATTTTAGAGGTGCTAAGGGTGGAAAAACGGTGAATTCTGGGCAAAGGGGACAAACCAGTGCGTGTCGCGCGAAGAGTCGTTCGAGCGAGACCTATATGTCGCGCAAAGTCGTTCGAACGACACGTGGTAATCCTTTCTGGTTCTAGCGGCATAGTGAATTTTGGAAATTTTTTGGGACAGTTTTGAGTTTACCGGTATATTGGAGTGAGAGAAACTGCCAGATAGTAAATTTAAATAGAACAAAATTTCGGGACAGTATGTGAGAATTAATACTTTAATGATTCGCTCTAGAGAATGTACCTTGGAGCTTACGAGAGAGATAGTAATCTAAATATTTATACTATACGTAGTGATGAGAATAAATTACGTATGAGAAGTATATAATTAGGTTGGGAAAATACTTATGAATTCTAATAGGATGGGTGTATGCCTGTTATGTGATATTATTGTTAAGTGCACTAATGGGTGATAATTTGGGGGCGCAAGAATCTTATTGCTAGGCGCACTAATGAGTGATAACTCGGGGGTGCAGGAATTCTATTGTTAAGTGTACTAATGGGTGGTAACCCGGGGGTACAAGGATATTATTGTTAAGGGTACTAATCTGTGATAACCCGATTGTTAAGTGTACTAAGGGGTGATAACCCGGGGGTACAAGAATTTATTGTTAAGTGTGTTAATGGGTGTTAGCCCGGGGGTGCAGGAGTATTATGGTTAGGCGTGCTAATGGGTCTTAACCCGGGGGTGCAGGATTTGTATATATATGTATAGGGATGATGTGACTATATATATACATATATATATATATACATATATATGTGTATATATATATATATATATATATATATATATATATATATATATATATATATATGTATATATATATATATATATATATATGTATATATATATATATATATATGTATGTATGTATAATAATGCTCTTGTGCGGACTAATCCACATTTTAAGAATGCGGACCGAACATATGTCACCTAACGGTGCGCCTAGACTTTATCGCCTCAATTATAGGCACTCTCTCTCTTTTCTGGTCTCACCGTCAGGTGACACATGTCCGATCCGCATTTTCAAAATGCGGACTAGTCCGCACAAGAGCAGGATTGTATATATATATATATAGGGATGATGTGACTATATATATATATATATATGAATATACTTGGGAACATTCTACTTTGTGAAATTAGTAGATATAGTATAAGTGAGAAATAAAATAATCTCAGTGGGTAAAAGATTAACCATTCGAATGGTGAATATTGGAACTTTTAGTTATGTGAGATAAACTATTTCTTTAACGTATTGTATGGGCGATACGGGTATACTACTGGAGAACGTAGATGGTGATATTATGATTTTGAACTAGTTAGGCCGGGTAGCATAGCTAGTGTGGGTTAGAAGTACATTAGGCGTGCACAATAGATAAGAGGTGAGAATCTCATGTGAGAGTGCGATATCTAACATGCACATAATACTTGCTTCATTGCAATTTTAAATACTTGCTAAATATTTTTAAAACATCGGGCTCTGACCCGTTTCTTATAATTCTTCTCTCTTTTGCTATATATATGTATTATATCAGGTGCTCAGCCACAGGGATACCAGAACTAGAGATTTGGATTGCTTTACGTGCTACAAATGTTGTGGAAGCTATAGGTCCTTGCATTAGACATATCCATCATTTCCATTCAGTTTTATCTATACATCTCAGTTGGGGCATGTGTCTCCCATTCCTAGTTTTTATCAGAGTTATTATTCAGTTTACTTTACAGTTCTTTTAGTTGGATGGAATTTTACTATGAGTCTGTGAATTGGAGTTTTGAACTGGGAGGTTTTACCCAGTCTTATTTATTTCAGTATTTGATTCATGTTCAGTATTTAGTATATTATTGTGTATGATGAATGGTTTATGTTTTAATAATTAAATTGAGAAATAGTTTTATTTGGTTATATTTAAAAAGGAAAAAGTTTTGACCCCTAGCTTAATTCTATATTAAGCGATTAATATGTTTATAAGTTTTTCGAGAGTGATGAAAAGAATGAACCAACTGAACATTCTGCTTTAAATTGGTAAATGACTGATCACCCTATATTTAATTGGTCGGGGTGTCACATAAGTCATCCAAATGGTCATTTCGAGTGCGCCAGAGTATCGGGAAGGGTCAAGATAGTAAAAAAAGTCTACCCGGGGGTTTAGTTTGGGTCCCAGTGTAGTTTTAGGCCAAACCGACACCACGAGAGGGCATTTTGGCCATTTGCATTTATGGGGGAATAACACCTACGAATTTCTAAGTGCAATATATCTGATTAGAGAAGGGGGTTAGGGCTAGTTACATGAGAAACAAAGAGAAGCCACGGATAGACCATAGGAGGAAGAGGAGAGGAGTTCCAAGACTAGAACTAGCTTCTTGCACCACTACCACCGACGAATTGTAGATCGAGGGGAGGAGAACACCAATATACCCACCATCTTCAACGAATCAGACCTACCAAAAGAGGCAAGTGTTTAATCTTGCAAACTTATAGCATATAGTATATCCATGTTAGTGTAGGTTGAATTAACTATGAAATTCATTTGATTTAAATGAACTTTTGAAGACATATGTCATTATGTTGGGTGAAATTGATAAAGAATAGGATCCTCCATGTAGGTAGTATGAAACCCACGAAATTATGTTGAATCTTGATGAAGATGATTGAAGTGTAGAACAATTTCTTGAATTTGAAGAAGTCTATGAAATTGGGTAAATTAAGTCATCGTTTTAGAAACTCTTTTGAGCCGTTTTGGTGCCGAAAATGGCTATTCTGTCCTTGTTGCCTTGTAGAAAATCTCGTTTTTTGCATTTTGTTCTCTGATCCGTTTTTTTCAAAATGACTCCGAAATTTATCAAAACTGCGTTTTAAAAATCTGGGCAGATTTGTGAGGAAAATTATAAGAAATGTTATTTTTAGTTGTTACTCCGTTGGAGGTTGCCTAAATTGATTGATTGTGATTGTTGTTCTATAATAAGGACATTAGACCTAAGGTGGAGATTATGTTTACGTAAAGTGAGACGAATAAATATTGGGATAATTGAGAAAATTGTTCTGTTTGAGTTAAAACCTTGTGACGTAGTTAATTAGAGGGAAGGGGAATAGCCCACGATGATTATTATGGTAAATTAATAGTGGGAGAATTGGTTTAATTACGTTAAAAGATTCTTGGGTAGTGAATCATCCTTGGGGAAAATACGACGGGGAGAATATTTGTAAGTTAATAAATATAACGGTAGTATTAGTGAGAAAAAATAATACTACGTATGAATTATATTATCCGGGTTGTGTGTATACCTACATTTTTATAGGTTGTGTGAATACGCATTGCTTGATTTATTATGTGTATGACATACCTATGCTGATTGCTATCACGGGAGGTTTACGCATCAGGACAGTTATATCCTGATGAGCCTTCAGGGGGATTTTGACTTGTACCTCAGAACATGGAACCTAGGTACGGGTTATCTATGATAATGATAGTGATGACGGTCATATAGGTGCGTAGGTATGTGCGTAACCCATAGGCACGATAATTATTAGGGTAAATTAATAGTGGGAGAATTGGGTTAATTACTTTAAAAGATTCCTGGGTAATGTATCATCCTTGGGGAAAATACGACGGGGAGAATATTTATAAGTTAATAAATATGTCGGTAGTATTAATGAGAAAAAAAATAATACTACGTATGAATTATAATATTCGGGTTGTGTGTATACATACATTTTTATAGGTTGTGTGAATACTATTGCTTGATTTATTATGTGTATAACATATCTATGTTGCTTGCTATCATGGGAGGTTTACGCTTTGGGACTGTCATATCCTGATGAGCCTTCAGGGGGATTTTTGACTTGTACCTCAGGACATGGAACCTAGGTACAGGCTATCTATGATAATGATAGTGATGACGGCCATATGGGTGCGTAGGTATGTGCGTAACCCATAGGCTTGAAACGATGTTCACCTTCAATATATGTGATTTGAATTTATGGTTTGTGAGAGATACCGAACTGATAGTCCTTTATACAGTGCGTGATGTACCAGGACATGATAACAGAGTATGCATGCACCATAGCTGAGTCTAGGGGTGTCGTATTAGTGTGTGTGTGTGTATATATATATAAATATATATATATATATATATATATATATATATATATATGTATATGCTTGTTATATTATCTATTGTGTGAAATTTGTAGATAAGAAAGATAATGAAATCTTAAATAACTTAAGTATGTGAACACTTAACCTTATTGCGAACACTCTTACTCGGGATGGTAAATGCGAAAATATTTAATAATATATATTATGTGGGAAATACGGGACATTACTACGAGTGATAGTTTAGAAGGTTTATGACTACGATCTAGTTAGGTATGATAACGATAACTAGAATGGCCTAGAGGTACGTTAGGCGCGCACAATAGTTGAGAGGTGAGAATCTCAAGTGAGAGCTCAAAAAGCTAAAATGTATATAATATCTGCTTTATCGCATTTTAAATATTTGCTAAAATGTTTTAAAATATTTTAGACTCGGGCTCTGACCCGCCTCTTGCAAATATATTTTCTCTTGTGCAACTATTTTAGGTGTCCAGCCACAGGGACGCCATGCTTAGACCGTCGAACCATTTGACGCACTGCAGCTAGTGTGGGAGTTGCAGATCCTGATATTTAGACGCCTTCATCCTTATCATTTCAGTTTCATGCTTAGTCATTTCTGTTAAGGCATGTGTCACCCATTTATGACACCCCGCCTAATTAAATACTGGGTGATCAGGCCTTCATTAAATTAAAATAAGATTTCTATGTGGTTCATTCTTAGCATCGCTGTCAAAAACTTTTTAAAACATTTACTAACCACCTAGTATTCAAAAAAGTCGGTGCCAAATTTTATCTGTTTATTAAACAAAATAATATGCGGGAACAAATACAATAACTAACCATCCACGTAATAAATGAATAAGCTGAACAATCATCTGATAAGCAACAAATATAAAATAATACCGAATAAACCATCGGTTCCCAAATCCAAATAAAAGTTCAATATAAATAAAATTCAAATACATAGTCTGACTGACATAAAGAAATAACTGAGGGCCAACACGCCCGAATGAAATACTGAACAACACCTTGCACTAGGAATGAAGTAATTGAAGCGTCTAATTTCAAATCCTGCAGGCATCCACATGTGATGCATCTACGCATCCCTGGAACAGATCATCCTGCTTGGCATCCCTGTGGATGGACACCTAAAAGGTTTTGGAAAAATATTTTCGCAAGTACGGGTCAGAGCCTAAATAAAAATCATTTGAAAATATTTAGCAAGCATTTAAATATCAATTTAAATGAACAGTTATTAGATACACATGTTAGGCTGCGGACACTCCCTTTAGTTTCATCACCTCTCATCTATAGTGCACACCTAACGTCCCACCTAGTCAAGCTACCCAATCTAACTAGGTCTCAAGCATCTAATAAGCCTCAAATCAGTCTAGCTCATCTGTACCGCCCATACAGTACGTTACCGAATACCCTGAACTACCATTTAATCATAGTTAAGATTCTCCTTAACTTACTCGTACCGCCCATACAATAAGCTACCGAACACCCTTAATAACTAATATCCCTCCTCTGTTATTATTAAACCCACGTTACCATTTCACATATTTTATGGTTCAAGCCTTACCATTTAAGTTTATCTACTTAAACTTTATTTTAGATATTCACCATCCATCTTCCTACTATTTACACCTTAGTAGATTCATCATTAATTAAATTTACACTATCTAATCTCCTACTATTTACTCTTCAATAGATTAATCGTTCTTTAGATACATGATATATTGTCTCACTATTATCCCACATAAGTAGATAAATCTTTATTTAGATACACATCATCTAACCTCACTACTGTCACGCATAAGTAGGAGAAAACATCCAAGCACACACACACACACATATATATATATATAGCATCCACCGGTCTGGCCACCGTGATGCACATTCGCGTACTCTGCTATCAGTCCAAGTACCTCTCATACTATATCAAGGACAAATGGTTCGACATGTCTCCTCGAACCCAAAATACAAATCACACATATTGGAGGCGAACATAGTCCCCAGCCGAATGGGTCACGCACATACCTATGCTCCCATTCAACCGTCGAAACTATCATACTCTCAGATAGTACGTATCCAAGGTCCTAAGTTCTGGGTACAAGTCTAAAATTCCCCCAATGGGCTCATCAGGATAAGACCGTCCACGACGCGAAACCTCCCCCGATAGCAAGCAACATAGGTATGCCATACACATAATAATACATATTAGGCATACACAAAACCTATCCATATGTATATTCAATATAGGTGTTGATGTAAAAAACTAGATTTGATCTAATTAATTAATCACAGATAAATATGAAGTAAGTAATAAGACAAAGGATTTTTAAAGTGGTTCAGCCTTATGAAAATGGCCTACGTCCACTGTTTTGTATTGCCGGATGTTTGCCTTAATCTCGATCATAACTGCCAATGATCGATTACCCCGTTATGGAGGGTGTTACAATGTATTTATAGCCTTGGGCTATCAGTAAGAATAGACGATATGCCATTATTTAATAGACGTATACATCTGTACAATAAGAATGTTCATTAATCCGATGTTCATTGAATGTGTAATTGTCGTTTGATCTTTCTGGCCAGATGCTCTGCACGTTGAGTAGCTCGGCATGCTAAGCAGATCGGGGTGATGAGTAACTCGGTGCTACAAGTTGTTCGGTGAGTATAGGCATTTGCCACGTAAGATGGCACATTATTCATATAATTGGTCAACGTCAGCTGACTAATTTTCGTATCAAATATAGGTGCACACACAACCTATAGTAATAAAACCGTATAGGTATACACTCAACCTATAAAAATCAATCCAAGTAAGTATACACTCAACCTATGATTATCACTCGTACGTAGTATTTTTCTCTCGAATGCTCATTGTACAATTTTATTTGATATATACTCTGTATTGTATATTCCCGAGTATTATTCTCTACCCGAAGGGCCTATTATTACCCCCTAAGTTAATTCAATAGTTAATCCACAATTGTTCTACTGGTCTACCTCATAATTTCCCTTATCCTCTCCATTATCCGTTCTCATTCTTCCGAATTATTACATTAATAATTAAGCCCAACTAGCCTTAGCCTTAACTCTTGCATACATGACTAAGTCTCAAAACTATCAAGGCCTATTGTCATACAATATATCCCTCGTTATATTCTAAATATGTTCAAAAAATGCCCCCGATAGTTATCCGCAAGTTCCGGGCTTAAAAAGGGAAAATTGTCAAAATCTGATAAACCGAATCGAGTCGTAAATTTTCTGGCAGGTTAAACACCATGTGGTAAAATGTTGATTACTCCCTCTACAGAACTTCGACCGACCCGATTCAAAGCTCATTAGAATTTTTAAGACATAGATCTTTCCAGACATGTACGAATATCACTATAATTCTAAGGACAATTGAAATGGCATACATTTAAGGTTACGTCAAAAATTCTCGCAGATTACTATGCTAGCAGATCAAACACCCTATAGTGAAACATCGATTGCTCCCTCTAAAGAACTCCGATTGACCCGATTCAAATCTCATTAGAAAGCCAATACATAGATCTTTCCAGGAATGTACGGATCTCACTCTAACTCTAAGTACAATTGAAATGGCATACGTTTAAAGTTACATACAAAATTATGGCAGATTGACATCTTGTGTTCATAAATTAAACTCCACGTCATTCAAGATTCATGTTCTTCAACTAAGAACGCATCAAGATTCAATATTAATCATCAAATATATTCAAATATCATTTTATCTTCACATAGGAAAAATTTTCGATGAAAAGTTTACATAAATAACTTCAAAGATTTAATCCAAGAATCAAATTCTCCTTTAATAAACATAAAACCCTAGTTTTCTCATGTTCATCATCTTTATTAATCAAGAACGCATATTTTTCTCTTATTAACCAATCCAAACCCAATGATTTCATATTATCATCATTAAGGAACATCTCTACGTACATTCCTAATTTAGTTTATGAATGAAACCCTCCCAAATTCATATAAAACTTTCAAAAGCATGAAATCAAACCCTAATCTACATGGGTACCATAACATGCTGAATATAAATTACCATTTAAATAATTGCCTCTCAATAGCAGATCTGAAATTCGTTGATAAGATGGTGTGGTGGTTCTCCCTTCGCTGTGATCTCGATTCCGTTGCGTTCGGGGCGAAAAACTATGTAGGAACCTTTGAATTTCTTCTCCTCTTCCTCTCCTCTTGCCTCTCTTCTATTATGATTGTGCTAACCCTGGTTCCTTTCTCAAATATCAGATATACGACTTAACATTTTCGGAGTTCTCTAAACCACAAACTCCCGAATGACCGGAAAGCCCTTAAACAGTGTCAGGTTGGCCTAAAATCTTTTCGGGACCCAAACTATACCCCCGAGTACACTTTTTTGACTATTTCAACCCTTTTGGAATCATCCATGACCTTAAAATCACCATCCAAGTTACTGTTAAAATCATCTTATTTTCACCTTAAATTACGACACGCGTGAAATTAACTTAAACTGAATTAATTAAATTTAAATCAATCGAATTGAATAATTTCTCCAAATTATTCCTAAATCACCAATATAATTAATTTCCATATTCTCCAAAATATGGGGTGTTACACCATTCTCAGTTTCTATTTATGTCAGAGAGATATTATACTCATTTTATTTTAGTATTCAATTTTCAGTTGAATTTAGTATTATTACGATTGGATGGTTTTAGAGTTATTTAATTGGGACGTTTATTCCAGTTTCATTTAGTTAGATGGTGTATTATTCATTATTTATTTATCATTGATAATGGTGAATGTTGTGAATGATTGAAATTGTCATATAATAATAAAACGATCAAAAGTTTTTGACACTAGCTTAATTAATTTATTAGGTGATTAATGAAGTAAATATTTTCGACAGTGATGCTAAGAATGAACCAACTAGGTATTTTAATTTAATTTAATAAATGACTGGTCACCCGGTATTTTATTGAGCGGGGTGTCACATATTATTATCGCTTACGACAACAACGTCCATCACGTTAACATACTTCTCTATCCTATACATGAGATCATTGATTGTGGCAGGCTCATTTTTTGTTAATGACTGGTATAGTAATGAATCACCGGGTAATACGACATTGAAGGGGCACAATGCCGACTTGTTCGAAACAACCTTCCACCTCATTATATACTTTACAATTTTGTCGACCACATTCTTGTAGTGTCTCATGAGCTTCTTTTTAAGCATGATAAGATTGCATATTTTCTTGGGGGTATGATATGCTAGTGACGAGTCTCACCGCAAAGGACTTGACAAGTTGCTCAAAATTTTCTACTGACCTAGCAAGGATCTTCTCAAAACACTTTTGAACCTTGTTCCCAAGGTTAGAGGGGAAGATACGACACATCAATGCCTCATTGTTATTCGAGAGAGTCATAACTTAATGATATTGGAGAATATGGTCAATGGGAACACTTTTTCCATTGTATATCTTGAACCGTGGTGCTGAAAACTTATTGGGAGGTTCTACCTCCTCCAACGCCCAATTAAATGGAGATTTCATCTTGTTTACCAAAGCTCAACGCCCCGATTCTTTCGTTTTACGAGGCCCGACTCGTGGAACTCGCCCATCCACATTCTTATGGATAAAACTATACATATAATCCCTTTTATGCCTTCTTTCACGCACAAGGGATTTGTTATACTTTTTTTCTTTTCTTTTCGCGTGGTTGCGTGCTCCTCCCTCGATTGCGAGTCTTGCTCACTTGAGAACTAAGAGTACTAGCAACCTCTTGATGCATGCGTTTTCTCTATGGAGTTCTCACTCCATTCTCTCAAGTCGACACAGAAAACTAATCGTAATTGATGATCTTATTGCCTGATGACTAAATCATTATACATAGATTTGTTGGAGGTAACTCTAAACACATCATCAATTCATCACGGTTAGTTTTTGTGATTCTAGATTTAACTTACTAAATGGATAAGATCATTTTTCTAATGAGATACAATTTTAACCTTAAAAGTCACATAACCAAAACTAACAATAATGAATTGACGATTTGTTAGTGCTTGCTCCAACAAATCTATAGTTTGATAATGGTACATAATAAGATAAGAATCGTGAGTCAAAATGATAGCGAATGCCACTCACATGAAGCAATAACAATAATAATAGAAATATTCACGGGAGGGGAGGCCGTGGTGTATATGTGACCCAACTCACACCTTCTCTCTTCCAAGCCACGTGGTCATTGGATCCATTTACTCCAAAAACCACCCGTCCTCCAGGCAGCAAACATATTATAGGAGTTCCCGCCTGCTACGAAATAAATTGTACGAATCCCATCATCACATTTTCTACTTTGCTACTTTCATCATTCCCACACTAGTTCAATCCTGAGAATTAAACAGTCCAGTCCAGGGCGTAAATTAATTAATTACTAGAAAAAATACATCAAATTTGAAAAAAATGAAAGCCAAAGGTAGAGGAGGAGGGTTACCTGCTGTTTTTCTTTTATGTTCCTTCTTCTTCGTCGCCGGTTTTTTTGGTTCAATGCTGTTTTCTCAGCAGGTATTGTGAGTTTGTATCCGTATTTATGTATTTCATATGTTTTTTTGTTTGTTTTGAAATATTGATATGCGAGTATTGGGCAGGATTTATCTAGTGCAAGACCAAGGGTAGTGGGGGAGACAGACTTTGATCCATTGCCACGTGGACAGACCGGAGAAGATTCTGTAACGGAGATCCCCTTTCAGGTGCGTCGTTACCTCCTAAAGTAAATACATTATGTATTCGATAATAAACATATCCGGAGTAGTGTATTTTTCATATTTGGATTAAGATTTAGATATAAAATCAGAAAACACGCCTTGCGAATCCACCCCATTCTAACACAATTGTACCTAGAGCTGGCACGCGTTTTTAGCCATTAAGGGATATGTTTGCTACTTCTAGGTGATTATTTAATTTAACATTTATAGAGATTGTTTTGTTCGGAGTAAAGTATTTATCTCCTTGTACAAATATATTTTAACCGACTTGCTTGGGGCTTCATTATGTTCAGTATACTTGTTTAAATTTTCACAATTGTAGAGTGTGCAATGAACATAAATTTATTTCAAATATGTGAAAAAACTGTTTCACCCTTTTACTCACCACGGTTAAAAGTATTGACCCTAAACCAAACGAACACTAGCGGGATTTTTACTCATGTTGTGTCAATTATGAATCCCCCACATTGTTTTTTTCCAATAACAAGTAAAATGCCAAACTTGACTACCAAAACGAAACTGAACTTATGGCCTTTTACCCCAAAGCTAACTGGATCTGTGGCTAAGTTAGTATACAGTTGGGTGTCTTTCGGTCTTTAATTCAAGCCAGTTGAGTAGGAACTCATACATAATCCAGCTTGAACCCACTTGCAACAAATTAAACTCTCACTTGGACACAAACTCAATGAAATGAGATAAAAAAAATCTCACCTGGACTCGAACAACTGAAAGCACTAACCAGACCAAGTACACCATACGGGAACTCTACTATGGAGTAGGAAAAGTCCTCGTTAAACTCCAACTCCCAAGATATGGTGGAAAACAACCTATATGCCTAGAACTTGGTACAATATACAACGTGGTGCTCAGCGCAATTTCGACAGAACATAATCCATAGTTCACAAAAGGTTCTCATTTCGCACATCATCTTTGCCAAATGATAATGCATTTATGAAATGGAGACAAGAAGTGATTTTTGTAGGAAAAATCATTTGATTCAAAACATGTGTTCGTTAAAACAATAGACGAACAAGCTTCACCTTTTATTGTAACTTCGAAAACTTGGGTGTAAAAGCAATCACTAGGCCCAATACAGAGCCTATAACCACTTACTAACATTAAGAATTTTGGGATAAACCTCGTTCTATTTACAAGAGTGCCTTTGGCCACGTGACGTGGATGTGCTCCAAAAACACACAAAGGGATCACTGAGGCCACCGCCGTATTTTCCCTAAAGGGACGCACCACACAAACCCTTTGTCAACAAGATGCTCATGGATGTTTTCGCTTTACTAGGTGCTGACCTAACTTTCATTTCTTCAAACATAAGAGTATGTAGAATATCTCATCTTAGAAAGCATGAATACTTCATATGTTTTGCTCCAATCACCCCACACCAAATCAAAACAAGAAATCTTGAATATATATATAGATTAAAGATTTAAGCCTCTCAATTGAGCCAAGCGAGCCCGAATCCCGCCCGTTTGGCCTGTTAATTTTATAGACCTTGAGCTTGCGGAGCTTGAGCCAAACTATCAAACACGAATTGTAATTTGGGTTGCGCTTGAGCCACATGTGGCTAAGCCCAAATTGGGCCCGAACCCGAATAAGAATGTACATATGTGTGTGTGTGTATATATATATATATATATATACATATATATTTGTATACAATATATTCTTTGATACATTCTAATAATCCTTTCAACTTAAAAATTTCTTGATATTGATTATTGTAATGACACCACCATATTACGAGTATTGGGAATAATAAAAATTAATCACTTTGTGTTCAAGTTGTAGAACAATGCTTTAATCTCCATTGGCTTTCCGAATATATATACAAAATTTCTGTCCTTTAGGTGTTGTTTATATATTATATGTTGTAAATCATTCACGAGACTACAAATTATGAAGAGACTAAAGAATGTTTGAGTCGAATAAGAGCTTGAAGCCCGCTATCAAGTTTGAGCCTAGGTTCTCCAAACCCAAGCCGACTAACAACCTCGACTCACCCAAGCCGACTAACAGGCCTAGCAAGATTGATGAGAATGCAAACAAGCCACAATATAAAGACGAACACAAGTCATATAATGTTGTTCGACTTGCCTACATACATAACAATTTTACTTTTTAAAAAATTATGTTACAATGGTAGAATCTTACAAGTGATATACACTCTCAATTTCAAACCCAATTACACCCAAAGTTCACTTTGAAATAAAGTTTAATAAACCATAATTTAAACCTCTCCTAGTGTCTTATTCTATATGTACCCAAGGCAACAAATGAGCAAACACCTAAAACTCTCCGTATTAAAACCTAGTTGCGAATATCATCAAACGTCTGATAGCAAAAACTTTACCAATCCGTCTGATGGAAACCGTTTAGACGTCTTCTCCTTAAGGCTGTTTGGGAGCCAATATTGTCACAAATCTCCACATACCACCCTTACGTCATAACACCGAGACTCCCTACTTACCAATCCTCAAACGATCCATAATTGGCCTTCATTCTACTAGTTACACGCCCCCGAATCAAACACGGCCCTCAACACCCATTGAATCACCAACGACCAATGCATTTGTGCAATTATCCCTAATCAAAACCATCCATAAGCTGTGGAAAGGGGACCTCAAGCCACTCCTTCCCATAATAGGCATTTTCCTCACCTCTATCTGCTGTCGAAAAACTTGTAATTGATGTCTCCGATCAGGTACATTCCTCGAGTGTTCGATAACTTGTACACGTCGCTTTTCCATTACCTGCGAAGTGTATTTCAGACGATAGGGTTAATGAATATCAAGTTTTTCTGCAACTTTGAGGCACAAGTCACACACCCCAATGTGTGCTTCACCCCATCAAACATTTTGATCTTCATTATTTCCACCCTCCACATTTTTTTCGGGTTAGGCGAAAACAAGAAACCTTTCTTCTTATCTTGGAATATCTCATAATATCTATCTTGAAACATGATTTGAAGGACCCGAATCCAATATCCATTCATTTTGAGAAAGATAATTACCTTTGGAAAGTGCAAGAGCCTTTTTAAAATCTTTTTTTCCCTGCATATGTCATCGCTGCACAATCAGAGCCACCTCCATACTTTTACAAATGAATATTTTACTTTGGATGACCAAACTCCTTGCATTTGTAACATTGTCGACATTTTTTACCACCCCTTGATTTAAACCTACTCCCTTACTAAATCTCATATATATATATATATATATATATATATATAGATAGAGAGAGAGAGAGCAATGGCGGGGGCCTCGTGCCCTGGGTTTGCCCTTTTTTTTTACCTTACTAAATCTCCGAATGTTATTCCTTATTTGATTCCCACATGATCATAGATCGCCAAGCTTGAATTCTCCTACGAAGATTTTCTCTTCTCGTTGCAAATATAGATCTCCACCTCATGTATCTTCACTGTATCTTTACCATTTAAGATGGTGATGACTATGTTCTCACGTGAATTCAAAAGAGAGGTATAAAGCTGTAAGAGGGTAGTTTAAGTAAGATGGAGGCGTAACCCCTTTTGAGTATGGTAATGACAAAATTAATCCGCTCACACTATTGATTAACCACAAGACATATAAACACAGTTTGGAGAATATAGAAACCCAGTTTAAACTCACAAATCTCTCGTGTATGTCTCAGAACACAGTGATGAACTTAGAAATAACTTAGCTAGAGGAAGAGAGAAGTAAGCACCCTAGATACACCTTGGTAGGCAGGTAGAAAACACACCAAAAACCCTCAAGAATCTCTGTCAAGTATTAAAAGCTTCGTAATAAAAAATAATAGTGAGTGGGTGAAACTCTCTGGTTTTGTAATAACTCTCCAACTTTCAGAAGAGAACTCCCTTCGAGGTGGTTGGGGCTCTTAAATAGCCCTTACACCACCCCCGATGCAACTCAGTCATCAATGCCTGTGAAAGACATCCCTCATACTTTATGTCTCCAACTTAAATACCTGATGCACTAGCTGCCTCCACGTCATAGACATTAAGTGTCAAGATATGCCTTTTGCCTAACCACTGTGTGTCAGGGGCTGTTGCCGCAGAGGTGGCTTACCAACTATCTGACATCCCCAAATACCACGGTGGTTTACTCGAGTGCAGATCTGATATTGCCTAGCTCGCTAGTGACATCACCTACAGTAGATGGGACATAAAGTAGATGGCTCTTTGGTTCACAGCTAAACTCCCGATGGAACTCGAAGCTACTCCGCTCGAGGTTCCACGGTGAGGGTTCTTCGGTGTTTTACCAGGTGTATCTAAGATGGTCAGGACAAGCCCCGACGGTGCCCCACTTCTTAATCCTCCAAATCAAGTCCCTCTAAGGTTCCCACGGAGAGGTCGTTCGATAGAGCATGAAAGCTCTCCCAGGCCTTGCCAAGCCTGGTCTCTCGCGAGTACCGTTCGACCTCACACAAATTCACTATTTCTCGTTGCATCATTACAATCGTTATAACTCATAACCAATATAAACAATTATACAATTATGACTAAATAACCCAGAAAGCTAAAGTATGAGCTGCCTCGCCTGAGTTGCCACGCTAAGCTGCCTCGCCTGAGTTGCCACGCTTTCTTAATCCCAAACACTGTTGCTAATAGATGAATTATCCATAATTTCAGGATTACCTTCAAGCCCCCTCTATATTTCCCCCTTCGTGGAGGGATTTGTTGTGGGAATAAGAAATGTCTGCACGAAAACTTCTCAATCCGATGAACCTCTTTTTGTGAGAAAAAAAATTCTGGCCTGTTTTCCTTCATTTAGTGCCTGAGCGCTAGAGCCTTTAGGAAAAAGTGAAAATTCTCCCCGATGTACCTGACCCGAAGCGCTGAAGTTCGTTGAAGCTTGGGTTGAGGGACATCGCCACTTTTTCCTTATGCGGAGCTTCACCCGTTGTAGCTTGAGGATCTGAAATTCTTTCGGAAGCCCTGCCAATATTCTCAAACGCTCGTGTTAGCTCTGAGGGAGTAAAATTCTCCCATCTCAGGCCGTTCTGGAGGATAGCTGTGGGCCGTGTGTTTTCGTTGGGATTGCCCTGATGTCCGTGACTTTGCAAAATTCTCTCTTGTAACGTTTCATCATGTTCGAAAAAGCGGAAATTCTCCCCGATATAGCCGAGTTACAATCTAAACAACGTTTAAACTTGTGCCGAGGGGACATCGTAGCTTTTTGGAACCGTTGTGACATCTTCTTCGTTAGGAGTTTATGGGATATGCCTGACAAAAACTTCTGGCGCCAAAACTCAAACTCGCTCAAGAAGGCAACGCTTTCTGTTCCCTATGCGTCACTTCATTAATGACGTGGCGCCGTCTTTTCAACTGCCAAAGTACTTCCCGAAATGCCACGTGTTCATTTGAAATGATTGTAGGCGCACGTGCGGTGGTTGGAAACTTTAAAAGCCAAACTCAGAAATTCCAAACGGCTATATCCAAACACTTAAACCCTTCTTTTCTCTTACTTTGCCTTCGTCTTCTTCAAGCTTCCATTTGCTTTAGAGAGAGAAAGACTGTGAGAACTCCATTGTTGCTGAGCCCTTACCTACCTTCCTCCCCTCTGATCTTCTACACCACCATCTGTGGTTGTGCTCCTCCATTCTCGTTCTCAAACCTCTTTTTCTCGAAGCTTTCCTGTTACTTTACCAATATCTGCCATGGCGTCCTCAAGCAACCCCACTGTATCTGCCACCGGTGCTCCGCCTGTTACCTCTACCACTGCCGCCACCCTGGATGCTGCCCGCCAGGAACAACTGAGGATTTACCGTCAATCGCTTATTTTTGGACGAGGTGATGATTTTGCTGGTGCATGTAAGATCGTCCATTTTTCTTCTAAGTTTGACCCTCTATTGTTGGGTGATGAAGACGAAGATTCTACTGAGTGGGGCTTTCTTCCTCTTGAGGGGACTCAGATTTCGTTTGGAGCGAGGGGACTTCCCGTGGTCCCACATTGATTTCGAAGCACCCGGGGGTTCTCCTGCTCAGTTTGCTGCGTGGAACTCCCACATGCAGAGCTCCTATGCTGAAACGCTCACCAAGATTGGGCTGCAACGGGCTAAGTGGTTTGGTGAGTTCACTCTCTCCAAGAATAATGCTGCCCTTCCTATTCTGGTGTCTCGCTGGAACGTTACTACTCATACATTCATCGCTGCGTGGGGCGAGTTCACTGTAACATTGGAAGGCGTGTGTGAGCTCCTGGGCCTTGAAGCAACAGGCCACGAGCCTTATACTGATGAGGCTCTAGATGCCCAGGAGAGTGCTGATCGTTTGGAGCTGGACTGAATATATCGAAGCTGCACCGGTTCATCGAACAAGGCCACTTTCTCCCCACTTATCAATTATTTCTTCAAGGATTCTGCTGAGGGTAGTTCTTCTGGAGGTGCTCCTAGTCAAGGTACATCGCTGGAACTTCCCGCCTATATCCTTGTCGTTCTTTCCCGTTTCCTTCTACCGGGGAAACCCAACGATCAGCCCCGAAGGGACCTTATCAATATATCCCTTCATTTGGCCTGGGATACCAAGCTTCCTTTGGCTGCAATCGCCTTGGGATCTCTCTATACATGGCTCGATAGGACTCTCTTCGACATGGAATGATCTCTTGGTCGTTATAACTTGGCAAATTTTGCCAACTGTGTCCTTCTGACGAGCTTCCTCTATGTTCGTTTCCCTGCCGTAGCGGCCAAGATCAACCACCCTCCTTCTGGGGAAACAATTCTGCCCTCACGCTCCTATCTTTATCATAGGAGACTGAGTCGAAAGGAGTTGATCTCTGTGATTGACCGTTTTGAGAACTTTGTGATGAGGCCCTACAAAGAGGACATCTTCTTTCATAACTGTGACTTTTTTCAGCATGAAGCCAGGGTAGTGGAGATAGGCATAGATATTGAAGATTCCTCGCTGGCCGTGGTCATTCTGTTTTCACCTGGGTATCTGCCATCCTACACCGAATGGGGATATACTAACGAGCACTACAATCCCAACCGATACAGCCGTCAATTTGGTTTTGATCAGGGGGCTCCTCTCCCAGTTTTTCAATCATCAAACCCCAAGGTTTCTTTTAGCGAGGCATGCTCCCTGTTTTCTTCTACTGCTACGTGGGGAATAAGTTCTGCAATGGCTGGGTGAGTCATCATTCCCAGCAACAAAAGACAAGGGAACGTGACCCCTCTGTTTGCTACACGGTACTGGTCGAAACAACTGGCTGATATTGCAGAGTTCATCGAGGGAGATCCGGTGTATCCTCCAATTCTTTCCTTTTCTGCGTTGGAGCTGGGGTTAAAGGGCAACTCCGTTCTTGGGATTGAGTTCCCTCCGAGTAAAACCCCCAAGGTACATCCCACCGAGCTTCCTCCCCTTTGTTCCATGATCCCTACTGCCACGCCCAAACCCAAAACCGTTGCAACCCCTAAAGAAACTGCCCCTTCAACCGAAGCTGCTACTGGTGAAGGGCCTTCTCAACCGCCTGCCAAGAAAGCAAAAAAGTCCAAAAGCGGGATGTCCTCAACATCGAGACCAAAATCTAAGTCCCAGACTCCCGTGGCACCCTATAGCCTCTGTTCCCCCCCCCCCCCCCCCCCACCCATGTCCGCAGAAGTGGCCGAGAGGTTAAGGAGGGAAGCTCAGGCTGAGTTAGATCGAATAAACGCTGAGTTTCAACGGCGCGCTGTCGTCGTTCCTCCTTCGGTTGCCTTTCCCACGGTCGTGGTTGATCCTACCAAGCCAACGGCAAAGAGGAGACAAAGTTCAGGGGTTCTTCGAGGTACTAGTACTGGTGTATCGGGGAGAAGGAAGAAGACTCTGGGTATCAAGTCCCAGAGGAAACAGACTCTCAATGTGCACCTCTCTCCTGCCCCAACTGTTGCTGCCTCCCTTCCTTTTTCGCCAATGGATATGTCCCCTCGTTCTCCTTTCGGATATGAGGTATGTATACTTGTTTTATTCTCATTTCCCCTTTGCTTAAGGCAAGCTGCATTTGCTTATTTTTTCTTGATAACTTTGGTGCAGGGGGTTGAAGAGGAAAGGCCCAATCCCCTAGTCCTCCCGTGAGCCCTTTCGTGGGGGGACGTTTCGGTGTTTCTCGAACCGATCTGACTCCTCCCCGTTCCCCCATGACCGGGCTTACCTATTCCCGGCGTTCGGCCTCATAACGTGCGAGGGATGTTACCATGGGCGGTGATGCTGTTGAATCTGTGGGTGTCTCTTCGCAACCAGAGACAACTCTCCCAATCCCTTCGGATTTATCTCCTCCACCCGAGCTCCTTTTGCCCATCGTTCTTGCTGAAGAAAGTGACCCCGAGGTAAGATTTCCTCTATAATTTGTTTGGTCTGACGTCCTTTCACTCTCACCCCATTATTTATTTATCGTGCTGAACCTTGAGATTTTGGGTGCCCTAGGTTGAAGTGTCCTCGTTGTTAGCTAACATTCTTCTTCCCACGGTGCTGACGAGACCTTTGACCACAATTCCCCTTTTCAGTGCCATAACTGAGGTAAGTAACATTTAGAGGTATTTCTCCCTTTTTCTAGTACTTATTCCTCCTTTTTAACACTGAGCTTCCTGTTGCAGCTTTCTCCCAATCTTGTTCCACCTTCTCTTGATGGTCTGCATGCGTATAGGGCCAAGGTTGGTGCATCTGCCCCTCATGGTGGTATTTATGCGCCCGCCCATGTTGGGTCCTCGTTTGGGAGTCTATCATCTTCTCCCAGTGAACCACCTGTGCTGGCTTTGGTGCCCTAAGTTGGTGGGGGAGCTTTGCCCACCGTTGAGGCTTATGCAACCAGAGGCCCCGTTGGGGCTTCTGATGTAATAAGCCTACCTCCAACAGTTTCTGCCCCCACGGCCGCCATAGTGATTCCCGTTCTAGCTCCTACCACGATTGAGTTATTTTGCTAATTCTCTGCATTTTTATTAAAGAATTTTCGCCAACTCCACCTATATGGTGACTTAACAACGAAAACGCTTGTTAAGGTTTTTTCATAGACGCCACCTTATAACGGTGACTTAACAACGAAAACGCTTGTTAAGATTTTTCATAAACTCCACCTTATAACGGTGACTTAACAACGAAAACACTTGTTAAGATTTTTCTTCTAACACCCTCTGCCACTTCTCAGGTTGCACGGGAGAATTCTCCACCCGTTCTTTCGCTTATTGGCTCACCCCATCGGGAACCTGTCGGCTCGGTAGATTTTGGCCATGATGACCAAGTTTCCACGACCTGTGCTGTAGCAGAGAGTGAATCTGGGTGCGAGCTTCCTCTGCCCGACTTGACTCCTCATGCTTTCTGCCTGATGGTGCTTCAACGTTCTCCCCAAATGCCTGCCCACCACCGTTTAGTGATTGAGTAATTGCGAACCATCATCCTGAAACCTTCACGGTGGATTGCCTACGTTCAAACATCTCTGTTATGAATTATAGGCTTCAAGGCATGGCTACCGTTGTTGCTGATATTGCCAGTACTCCCACTGCAAATGTTACCAGGCCCCTCCTTAACCAATTTCTAGGCTAATTGAGGGAGCTGGGTCGTGATGGCTTTCGGTTTGACTGACTTATAACGCACTTGAAGACTTTGAAGAGCCAGCAACTGGTCGGCCAGAGGGAACTGCTGCGAAAACATCAGGAGGATCAACGGGCTGAGGAAGTTAGGTTGGCCGAATTAGCACCTCTTCTCGAAGCCGTGGATAAGGAGGTAGAGGATGCCGAAGAAGCTTTGCGTCTGGTCAAGCTGAAACGAGAAAAACTCCTCATCGAACGTACACAAGTGCAAACGAGGTTGGAGGTTTCCATCAACGCCCAACAGTCTTGCACCACAGCTTCTTTGGGCCTTCCTGGAGATTTTTTCTCTTCTTCAGATCTATGGTTCCTTTTAGGCTAATAAACTTTTGTATATATCTTCCTTTTGCCTCTTTCTATGTAATTCTTGGGGAGTAACTCCCAATTTTGTAATGCTCCATCGTATATGAATGAATGAAAAATATATGTTTTCCAATTCATTTATGTGTTACGACTGTTTTTGTATGTTATAAATTTCTACATTTCTACAACTCTTTCACTCTGTTCAAGTCATAACTAAAACTTGTATATTCATAACAACAGCTATTTACAACAACGGTTCAAACTTAATTGTCTATACATGATAAACTTTCAGCCATTTATTGTTAATCTTGAATGGCTTATCTTCCTCCATCCTAGAAATTAAGCAATAATCTGAGTCATGAGCTTCTTTTATAACAAAAGGTCCCTCCCAATTGGCTGCAAACTTTGGTAAAGGAAACCCCCTGATGTGCTTTATCGCTGCTTTCAAAACGAGGTCTCCTTCCACGAACTTCCTGGGTCTTACCAAGTTATCATATGCCCCGGAGAGCTGTTTCGTATACATTTGAAAGTGTTGCATCGCATTATCTCTGTGTTCGTCTAATGCTTCCAACTGCACGTGTCGATTCTGAGGGAGCATGCTGCTTCGCAAGGCATATCGAGCAGAGGGAACTTCTAACTCCACTGGAAGGATTGCCTCCGCCCCATAAACAAGCGAGAACGGAGTGTACCCTGTGGGTTTCCTCTTGGTTGTTCGATAGGGCCATAACACAACTGGTATCTTGTCGTCCCACGATCCTGGGAAGTCCTCCATCACCTTAGCCAGAATATTAACCAATGTTTTGTTAGTCGCTTCGGCTTGACCGTTTCCCTTTGGGTATGCCACCGTTGAAGTATGATGAATAATAGAGTACTTGTCTGTGAGCATTGTTACTTCTGAATTGACGAAGGGCGTCTCGTTATCTGAGAGAATAACCTTTGGGATCCCAAAACGGCAAATGATGTATTCTCTGATGAAGTTGCTCACCACCCCAGCTGTTGCCCTTCTGAGTGGTATCGCTTCGGCCCACTTTGTAAAGCACTCTGTTGCTACTAGTATCCATATCTTCCCCCTCGAAGAAGGATGTATTGCTCCCACCAGGTCAAACGCCCAAGTGTGAAAAGGGTAAGGCGTTGCCAGAGAGTGTAAGTCTACCGATGGGGCATGGATCATATTTCCATGAAGTTGGCAAGCTTTGCATTTTCGAACGAACTCAGCAGAGTCTTTCTCCATTGTTGGCCAATAATACCCCAACGTCATCAGCTGATCATATAACTTGGCCCCTCCTATGTGAGCTGGATCGTGCGCCTGTTTGAGGACCTCAGCTGCTTCTTCCTTCGTGATGCAACGCAATGGCCTGCTGAAGTATCCCCTTCGATAGAGCTGCCCCTCCTGGATATAGAACCTTGGGCCCTTCGCTTTAGTCCCATTGCATCAATTTTTTCTGTTGGGACTACTCCATCTTGAATGAAGTCGATATAGGGATGCCTCTAGTCCGTTTGAGCTTCAACGAAATGACATTCAGCCGCTTCGAAAAACAGCTGACACTTATCGCACCTCCGTTGTAGCTCTGCCGCGTCCTGCTTCATTCTAGGCCAGAAATATCCCTCTCTTTGGATTCTCCTATAAAGAGGTACCTCAGTTGTTTCGCAGTGCTCCTCATGTGTTTTCTTCAACCTTTGCTTTACTTCTTCTGGGCCAATACATCTTGACAACCATCCCCCTGCATTTCTGAAGTAGAGATTTCCCTGGTTTGTAAAATATTGGGCCAACTCTCTTAGCCCCATTGCTCCTTTGCCAGACTCCAGTTGCTTCCTAATCTCTCCCCTCCAGTCCGCGTCCTCCTCCATCGGTAGGATTGATTGTACCACCGAAGGAGCTGTTCTTCGTTGGATCATGACGATAGTTGTATCGTTCCTCATGACCATTTTCTAGGCAATCGTTGCATACGCATCTGGATGGCGGTTCATCGTTCTGGGATGCCTCTTGATCTTGGTCCGATGGAACTGGCTGAGGAGCCTCTGAATGATCGTTCTGTATGGTGCCAGGCTCATATGCTTCAATGCATATTCTCCGTTTACTTGCTGAATCACCAAGTTCGAATCACCCTTAATGCAGAGTGAACGGATTTCCCTTCGAAGAGCCTCCCCCCCAGCACTAACGCCTCGTACTCTGCTTCGTTATTGGAACAAGGGAAATCTAACTTGTAGGAAAGGCAAATCTCCTCCATTCCTTTTGAAAGAATAACCCCTGCTCCTCCCTTCTTTTCCGCTGAAGATCCATCGAACTGCATCGTCCATTCCTCATCAGTTGCATCCAGATAATTGGCTTGTAAGTCATCTCTTGGAATGTCTTCTTTAGGTGGTTAGAACGTTCCTGATGGAAAAATTGCCAATAGATCGGCATACGCCTGGCTCTTGATCGCGCGAGGGACCACACACTTCAAGTCATATTCGGAGAGAATGAGGAACCACCTAGCTGCCTTGCCAATCAATATAGTTTTTGCCAACAAATACTTAATAGGATCGCATCTAGTTACAATATGAATTGTAATAGACAGCATATAATGCCTAAGTTTTTGTGCTACAAAGACTAAGGCTAAACAATGCCTTTCTAGGCTGCTATATCTAATATCTGGCCCATGTATGATTCTACTGAGGTAATAAACTGGTCATTCTTGCCCATCAATTTCTTGTGCCAGCAAAGCTCCAACAGACCTCGTGGTAGATGTGAGATATAACTGTAATGGTATTCCCGCCCGCGGGGGAACCATGGTCTGTGGTGAAAGTAGCAGCTTCTTCAGCCCAGCGAAAGACTCCTGGTGAACTTCCTCCCACCTGAACTTCGTGTTTTTTCGCAACAGCTGCATCAACGGGTGTGTCACTTCGGCCAATCCAGGCACGAATCTTCTAAGGTAGGAGACTTTACCGAGGAAACTCTTCAACTCCTTCGCCGTTCTTGGGCATGGCATCTCCAAGATCACCCGCTGCCTATCCTGGTCCATCTGTACCCCTTGTCGATCCACTACGAAGCCTAGGAATTTCCCACTTGTTACTCCGAAAACACACTTTAGTGGATTCATCCTCAATTTATACTTCCTGCATCGAGAGAACACCTTTCACAAATCGCTCAGATGAGACTCCTCCTTCGATTTGATGACTAAAATATCCACATAGAATTCTACAAATTTGTGGAAGAAGTCATGAAAAATGGCCATCATTCTTCTCTGATAAGTAGCCCCAGCGTTCTTGAGTCCGAACGGCATTACTCTGTACATGAAGTTGCCCAATGGGATTCTAAATGCCGTTTTCTCTGCATCCGTGGGGTCCATCTTAATCTGGTTGTACTCCACATACCCATCCATGAAGCTATACATCTCATGACCAGCCGTGGCATCTATCAAGCTGTCGATGGAGGGTAGAGGGAATTCGTCCTTGGGGCAAGCCCTATTCAAATCTCTGAAGTCCACACAGATCCTTATTTGGTTCTTGTCTTTCTTTCCCACCAGCACAATGCTAGATAGCCAAAGTGGATGCTGTATCGCTTTGACGAACCCTGCTGCTAATAACCGTTGGACCTCTTCCTTGATCTTCAAGTCTAGCTCCGGCTTGTACGTTCTCGTCGCTTCACCGGAATGGCCGAAGGCATCACGTTTAACTTGTGGCAACTAACTTCTTCGTCCAGTCCCTCCATCTCTGTGTACTTTTATGCGAAAATGTCTATGAATTCCCGAATTAACTCAACCAAGGCTCCTCGCTTCTCTTTGTTGAGGTCTTTCGCGATAAAGATAGGCCGAGGATCCTCCCCTTCTCGGGCCAGGTTCAACTGCTCCAACTCTTGCGCTTGCGGCCTTGGTTTATCCGTCATGTAATCAGGTTCTTCGGCCACATCTTCCACGAATTCTTGTATGTTGGAGTTGTCTATCACCATACATTGCCCTTGTTGATCTACCAAAAAGCATTCATATATTGGGTCAGCCTCATCATCGGTCCCTTCGGCCGCCCGTTCACACCATCACAACCGATAGACCACCTTTCCTTCTTCGGTGATGACCTTTTTGCACTGTCTGCTGGCCGTTACGACTGCCTTCCTTTTCTTTTCCCTGGAAGCCTCAGTAATCCTTCCTCCTGAAAATCGACTCAACACGCTCTGGCACTGGGCCTCGTGCTGCATTGGGTCCACTCTAGGTCTCATCCGGTCTTTGAGCTGCTTCGAAATATTTTGGGGCCGAGGGACCTCCCGAGGGGCCTCCTTAGCCATCTCCCTTTCGCCACCGGCACCTTTATTTTGCTCGTTCAAAGGCCCCATTCTTTCTCTAATCGAGGGAACCCATGCTCCCTCCATTCGTTTTGTCAGGACCCGGACATCTTCCTCCAGCTCTGCATAAAACGCTGCATCTACCAAATGAGCTTCTTCAACAGCGAAGGGCCTTCTCGTAGCTCTAATAGTCACCTCCGTTCCTTTGATATTTGCCTTGTCGCATTGGTGATATGTGGAGGGAACTAGCCCTTGGTTGTGCATCCACACTCTTCCTATTAATAGATGATAGGAAGTTGCACTTTCTATTACATGGAACTTGATGTGGGAGCTCAGGTTTCCCATCACGATCCCAACATTTACGTATCCGATGGACTTGGAAGATTGGTTGTCATCTCCCGAAATTACCAAAGGCATGAGGACCAACCTTTCTTCTAGAATATTTGCTGCATGGAAGGAGTTGATCGGCATAATATTAATGGAAGCACCCCCATTTATAAGAGTCCTTGCAAAGCTTACCCTGTTGACGCCGGTGGTTACATACGGAGGCCTATTACGAGGGAACCTTACAACCCTGTCTCCATCGCTGAAGGTTACTTCTGACAGAAACCTTTTTACCAACCTAGCCATGGGTCCCCTCCATCTCAGCGAGGGGACTGCGTTCCTCTTCACAATGTCTAAGATCGCCTGCGTTATTTCTAGTATGCTCTCCTTCGGTATCCCTACTTGCTCGAAAAACCAAGTGAACTTTGGGGATTTTGAAACTGCACTGTATTCTATGACCAGGTTTGTTTCCTCGTCTTCAACGCTGTATACGTCCTCCGCGTCTTTAACGCTTGCTTCATCGTAGGCTAAAACTACGTTAGCCATCCCCGTAGTGCAACTTTCCAGAGCTTCTTCAAACTCCCTCCGCTTCATGGTTAACCCTCCCTTTTCTCTTTCTGCCTCCTCATCATAGGCCATCACTAGATTGGTCCCGTGCGCTGGAAGTGGGTTGTTGTTAACGTTCTGCGGGGGGATTTGCAACGTTCCTGCCTTCATGTACTTGTCAATGATTCTTCTTAGTGTGAAGCAGCGCTTTGTTGGATGCTGAATCTTCCGATGAATCTGACAATATTTAGGATCCGCCCTCGTTGCAGCATCGGGTTCTTCCACCGGAACGCCCTTTGGTTCATAGACCGTTCCGCCTTGGACCATTGCGTTATAACAACTCACAACCTTTTCTATCGTGCAAGGCAACGGTGTTGGGTCTTCTCTGTCTCTTCCAAACTTCCTCTTGTTGTCTTTCTTCGGTGCCTTGCCCCCATCTGCTCCTTCGGTGTACCCCACCCGTGGGGGCTGAGGCCTTCCTCCCCCAGGTTGCATCGGCTGCTTAAACATCATGGGCACCACTACCGGGTTTGGTCGTACAACCAATGAGATATTCCTTGCAGCCTTTAGGAACGCTGAAAAAGTTCCCTCGCGCGTCTCATTGATGAGATGACAAATGTACTCAGGAAGCAGCCCTTCTGCACAGATCTGTAATAGTTTAGACTCTTTGGCCTCCTCTCTTACATCGAGGGATCTTTCCCTGAACCTTCGAACGTAGGCCACGACGTCTTCCCCGGGTCGTTGCTTCTCTCTCCCCAACTGGGTCAGAGTAAACTCATCCTCCGCTAGAAAAAACTTCTGGACGAACAACACATGCATCTCCTCCCACGTGGAAACACTCTTGGGAGTCAAGTGCGAATACCAGGTGTATGCTTTATCGGTTAGGGATTTGGAAAACTCTCTCAACCTGAGCTTCTTATTGTTGCAGTGCGCCCCCAAGTGCTCCACGAAATGTTTAATATGCTCCTTCGGGTTTCCACCCTTTCCTGTGGATTTTTCAAAGATAGAAGTAATATAATCCTTTGGATAAGGCTCATCGTTGTATTCTTGAGGGTAAGGCGTCCGAAAGTCGTCATAGACCGAAGTTACCTCGCTCACAGATTGCGAGGAAGCCTGCATGAACTTCAACATCTCCTTTTGCATCTCCTTTCTCATTTCCTCCATGGGTGACGGGGCAACGACCAATGGGGTCACAGGCTGAATGCTCGTTACAGCTGGAGCCATCGTTGCAGCTGGCGTCGTTGATACACATGATATTCCCACCGCTGGATTCACAACGGAGGGTATACTTGCTGGGACTGCGCCCGTTGTGTCCGCACCTGGTGGGGCCGTTGGGACTGCTCCCGGCGTTACGAAGGAATTGGCTTCAAGTCCTCCCAGCACCGTTGAAGCTACCGGAGTTTGCAAAAACTCAAAAAACTTACTCATAAGGAGTGCTTCCTGAGTGGGTCCCAACCCTGCATTCGTGGAAGCTTGTGTCACCCCTGGAACGCCTGTCATCGCCTGGACCGGAGGTACCTCTATTCAAGGAGCCCCATCCCTTAGAGCCTCCAGTTCTCTCGCAACTTGTTCTTCATTATGTTGGATGTCGTCAAAGTTGAGCCTTCGATTAACATTATCCTGCGCCATGCTCCTTGTTTAGAAGAATGCCTCCCCAGCAGAGTCGCCAAATGTAAGAGGGTAGTTTAAGTAAGATGGAGACGTAACCCCTTTTGAGTATGGTAATGACAGAATTAATCCGCTCACACTATTGATTAACCACAAGACATATAAACACAGTTTGGAGAATATAGAAACCCAGTTTAAACTCACAATTCTCTCGTGTATGTCTCAGAACACAGTGATGAACTTAGAAATAACTTAGCTAGAGGAAGAGAGAAGTAAGCACCCTAAATACACCTTGGTAGGCAGGTAGAAAACACACCAAAACCCCTCAAGAATCTCTGTCAAGCATTAAAAGCTTCGTAATAAAAAATAATAGTGAGTGGGTGAAACTCTCTGGTTTTGTAATAACTCTCCAACTTTCAGAAGAGAACTCCCTTCTCTTGGAGGTGGTTGGGGCTCTTAAATAGCCCTTACACCACCGCCGATGCAACTAAGTCATCAATGCTTGTGAAAGACATCCTTCATACTTTATGTCTCCAACATTAAATACCTGATGCACTAGCTGCCTCCACGCCATAGACATTAAATGCCAAGATATGCCTTTTGCCTAACCAGTGCCGAGCGGGCGATCCCTGTCTTGTTTATCCAGCTAGCTTTTCTCCGTGGTACTCAAATTCTATTTGTGAGAGCTCCTTCGGCTCGGCGACTTTTTTTTTTAAGGGGACCTCCGAAAAAAGCATTTTCAATCAAAATGCCTATCTATAAAGCGCTGAGTTGAAGAGGGAACAAGTCCCACAGAGAGATGATATACAAGGGTGCTAAGAAGGTATTATTATGGTATGGCATAAGAAGGTATTCCTCAGGCAAAGAGGAGAAAAGGCTAAGAAGCAGGATAATTGGATACAGCTCCTACAAATCTGCAATAGAAGCCAGCAGTTCAAAGAGAATAGAGGTTTTTAATCAAGCACCAAGGAAAGCTACAGACTACAGGGAAGACAACCCCCCCTTTACCCTTTAGGCTGTCAGGGGTTGTTGCCGCAGAGGTTGCTTACCAACTATCTGACATCCCCAAATACCACGATGGTTTACTCGAGTGTAGATTTGATATTGCCTAGCTGGCTAGTGATATCACCTACAGTAGATGGGACATAAAGTAGAGGGCTCTTTGGTTCACAGCTAAACTCCCGATGGAACTCGAAGCTGCTCCGCTCGAGGTTCCATGGTGAGGATTCTTCGGTGTTTTACTAGGTGTATCTAAGATGGTCAGGACAAGCCCCGACGGTGCCCCACTTCTCAATCCTCCAAACCAAGTCCCTCTAAGGTTACCACGGAGAGGTCGTTCGATAAAGCATGAAAGCTTTCCTAGGCCCTGCCAAGCCTGGTCTCTCGCGAGTACCGTTCGACCTCACACAAATTTACTAATTCTCGTTGCATCATTACAATCGTTATAGCTCATAGCCAATATAAACAATTATACAATTATGACTAAATAACCCAGAAAGCTAAAGTATGAGTTGCCACGCCAAGCTGCCACGCTTGAGTTGCCACGCTAAGCTGCCTCGCCTGAGTTGCCACGCTTTCTTAATCCCAAACACTGTTGCTAATGGGTGAATTATCCATAATTTTAGGATTACCTTTAAGCCCCCTCTACAAAAGCAACAAAGCTCTATCTTCTTCCTCAATCTTCACATCAACCTTCTTGAGTTAATACACAATCTCAAGAAATACACCTACGTGATTCAGGAGGTTCTGTCACTCCTCCATCTTCAACCGGTAAAGCTCTCGTTTGAGATTATAATTTGTTGTGAGATTCTTAGCTATAGATAGGGCTTTTCTAGTTTTTCCCACAACTTGGGCATTGTGTCTTCATTGATTGACTATAAAGAATCTGATTGTGCTCAAGAACCTTGACTCTATATCCTCTCAGTTATCATCAGTCTTCCTAGTACTCTCTTTTAATGAGTTTGCTAGCCCTTGTTGAACGAGGAGATACTTCACTCTATCTTGCCAGAAAGTGAAGCTACCACTTTCATAAAAAAGATCCACCTTTAATTGTGAAACTATATTTTTGTACATGATTGAATGCAAATAACAAATCCGAGACTTTCAAACACTAATGGTTTAACACCTAAATCGATCTTAATGTGCGGGCTCTGATACCAATTTGTTGCGCTCCAATGACATTACACTCAACCCAAACAAGAAATATATATATATATGTATGTATGTATAGGGAGAGGTTCGGAAGTGAACATAAAAGATGAACATATTAATGAACCTTAACATAAAACACCTAACACCAATCAATTTTAATTCCTATGTTGTAATTAGTCCGCGCCAGCGGTAACGGGCACGCCTGTGACACGCGCCAGCAGCAACGGACGCGCGTGTCACACGGGTGTATTATAAACACGTGCGTTGTCGTTGGTGCGGACCAATTATAACAAAGGAATTACAATTGATTGGGTGTTAGGTATTTTTTTTGTTAAGGTTCATTAAAATGTTCATCTTTTATGTTCGCTTCTTAACCTCTCCCGTTTTGTGTGTATATATATATATATATATATATACTAGGGTATGCCGGCACGAAGATAATTTTGCCCCCAATATTCGTACTTGTGCTTACGACACGACACCCCAAACAATTAGTTGTTACAAATTACTTGATTATTAATCGTAGGGCGCTGAAACATTAGCATCCCAAACAATCGAAACAACCGACAGTACCACAAACGATACAAACAACCAATTATATCCCTCGAATAAGCAGTTGCCACTAAATATAACAATATGTTTTTTTTTTTTTGCACATTACCTCAAATATGAATAAAGGAAAAATATACTATCAAACACATAAGAATTGGATTCCCGCGCATTGTTCTCTTTTAAAGGAATCAATGAAAAGGACAAATTCGATTATATATTCTCAGCATTCAAGTACATCTAATGATTTGTTGCCAAACTTCAAGATTTCCCATCTTCTACCTACTTAAAACGCCCAACATGAAAAGCTACTATATACATAGATTTGAAGCATAACATTTACTTCGTTATTACTGCTTGTGGACTCTAACTCCCCATGACATATTATTCCCTATTGAATCTTTGCTAGTGCTTCTTCTCTTTAGCTCCGACAATTGATACTCCCACCAATCCATCCAATCTTCAAATTTCTCGATGGTTCTTTGTTTTTTAGCCGAGAAAGCAAATTGAGACCATTAGACAAATCCATATCATACAAAGCTCCATTATGCTCATTTGACAAAGTCTCATAAGCCTCTTGTACTCTAATGAACCTCCTCGTGTACTCTATTTGGTCATGCCCTGACGTGGTGGTACTTGAGTGCTAATTTCTTGAATGACATAGCTGCACAAATCCGAAAAGAAAAAGAGTTTGGATCAATATTTTACAAATAGAGCATAAAGAAAATATAATATATATATGGAGAAACAAAGTCGACAGCTTGTTGGCAAAGCTTGTTCGTGTATGTGTATGTGCGTGTGTGGTGAAACAACTTTTTATTTGCAATAGTAATTATAGAAACTGAATATTCAAAAACAAATAAAATGTGATTTTACACTTCAAGGTGTGGACACTTAGAAGTTTGTCGAACAACTTAATGCATCTTCCTCACTTGTCTTCTGAAAAAATGAAATTCAAAATCTGATTTTTGAAAACCATATGATTATCATATTACAAAAGGGACTAATATCCCAAATCCCAAATTAAAATCAGTAAAAATGGTAACAAAATGCTGATTATATTAGATAAACCCATATGTGTGAAAAACACTAAATTAATCTTCAAAAAACAAATCAAGATGAGGCAGTCTTGTGTAGGTGCACTGCATTTTCCCATATAAACTTTTAGTTGAAGATTTTTATTCTCTAAACTTCAGTTCTGCCTTGGTGCAAATGGTTGTATAGAAACCTGAAAGGAATGAAAAATAAATATGAACTCAAATCTATGATATGCACATTAAGAGTTCTTAACTTGAAACATCATGATGTTCTGGTATACATCATTTTACTCACTCAAAAATAATTTTAAAAAAAACCAATGTGAGTATTCCAAGAAAGGAAATCAGTGAAAAACTTGATTTATGCCTAACAAAATGTAATTTTAATAAAGTGATGCGCTAAAGCTCAAGATCATCAATCAATAAACTTTCCATTAAGGTATGTCTGCAAAATTCATAATGTTAAGTCATTGCATTAAATAATATTAGTGTGAATATATTTCTTTGAAATTGTTGAGAAACAACTATAAAAGAAAAAAGCAAAAATAATGAATTACGAAATTTTAAGCAGAGAGCTATCTAATATGTTGTTGTGTCTAATTATACTCGGGGAAAATTGATGTCCTGCTCTGCTGGTGATGGATTCTCCGAGAGCTCTAGTCTTTTAACAGAAATTTCAGTCTACAAATGTCCTAGAAAACAATAATTCTTATAAGAAACGGGGTAGGTAGCAACACAAACCCCACAAAAGAAAATATAAAGAGAGTGGCTTGAATTGGGAAATGGGTTTGGTGTCCAGCTTGTGGGAGAGAGAGGGAGTAGACAGTGGTTTCCATAATAACGGTTTAAACCCTGGGATAAAGGGGCCATGTGTTCAATTGGCTCTTATTATGATAAAGGACTGTAGGTATTATGGAAACCTAATACTTTCTGCCATTCAGTTGGTCTCTTATTATGTGTAGGTATTATGGACTCATTACTTTCTGCCATTCAATTATCTACTTCATGGCCAGTATCATATACGTATAACTGTAGGTATTGAGGTCTGGTAGTTGTAGTTGGTAAAAGACTCTCAATCTTACTATGATATATAGCCCCTTCTGTGCGAAACATATTTACACCCCTTGATCCTGACATTAAATTTTAATCGACGTGAATACCCATTGACGTGAAAGAGAACACTATGTTTAAAAATAAATTCATAACTTTAATATGTTTAAAAAAAAGTCATCAGCTATATTTTGGAAAGAAATGTGTCCATCACTGAATTTGTTCCTTGTTACCTCTCAAATCATTCGAGAAATCGACTAACTGCCAAAAAAGGAACTGCTAAGACTAAGAAGTCAGCTCCTGCAGAATCGGTCAAAGTAAGTACCAAGTCACTGATGTAGACTCCTAAGAATAAGAGGAAATATCCTTAATAATAATCACCCACAAAGACCATTGATCTAACTTCCTCCCCACGCGATTGCGATCATGAATGAAATGCTCATTGACAGCAATATAGAATCCGAAGCTTCTTATGTCCAAACCCCTGTTGTTAATAACAGATCTAATTGCTCTCCCGGTCATAAGTCAGAGAATCCAATCCAGGCTACTATATGCAACTCTACTTCTTGATCCAATCCAAACTACTCTATGCATCTCAATACATTGGGAAAATATTTCAAAATTGTTAAAACCCCTGTTAGTTACATAACAACATGTATCCAATTTGTCCATAATTTCAGACTACATTCTTTCACACGGCACTTTCCCAAAATTGTCAAAACCCTTAATAGTGCCCCTATTTAAAGTACATAAACCGTAATGCTTAAAAACAACTGTACACATACAATACAAATCAAAATCTGAATAAGTTTCAACTTAAAAATTCAATAACTTGCAACCTAACTAAGAAAAATAATGAGATATACCTGAGAGTTTGAGAAACTGTATAATAAGATGTACCATTTTGTAAAACGGGGAGCCTAGTTCAGGGATCTTATTTGCAAAATCAGTAGTTCAAGTGGTATTTGCAACTGGTACAATAGTTCAAGCAATGTCAGTGCTGATGTTGGAGACCTGGCAGCAAGTGTGTCCACCTCGGCTGAACCTCTATTACCGGGACAAAAGAACATAAAGTCATTAAAACACGGCTAATCAAATCAAATGTGAAAACACAATGCAAAATTAGTAATTATTTACAGCTTCAACTTCATAACTTGGATCAAATGGAATTACAGTCGAGTACGAAAACATTGTAATGCCAACATATATATAATGTTTGCAAGCCCTGCTCAGAGCCTATCCTTAAGCCAAAAAATATAAATACCACCAGTGGCGGAGGGACTTTGTATGCTGGGGGGGGGGGGGGGGCAAGTGCCCCAGCAAGAAATAAAAAAAAAAAATTTGTTAACTATTTTGGAACAAAAAATAATTATAACAAAAATAGGGGTCTAAACTGAAATATATACATTACTTATAACCTAAAACTTAAAAACCCATTCCATTTCACCTCTAAAACAGAACGCAGCATACCTCTCTTTCTCTTTCTCTTTGGAACGCAGCCACTGCCTCCGCTCCTCTCCGATGACTCCGCCACTGCCTCTGTCTTCGGTGACTCCGTCACTGCTCTGCCTCCTTCTTCCTCATCCTCTCCGGTCCGCCACTACCTCTCTCTCCATTGCTATGTAAGTTTCCTCCTCCATTGTTGTAACTTGTAAGATGTAATCATGTAACAACAAAACAATGTTGTTGTTTATATTTTTGCCCCAAACAAATTATCCCAATCTCTCCTTATTTGTTATGTAGATTAGATTTTAGTTCATTATTTGAGTTCATTAATTTTGCCCCCATAAAAATAAATTGCAAGTTTAAACTTGTTTTCATTGTTTAGATTATTATTTAATTTTTATTTGTTATCATTTGTTTGTTTTTAGGAATTTAATTTTTATTTAAACTTGCAATTTGTTATTTTTTATAATTTAATATTTGGTGAGCTAAAATAATTTTATATTTAAACTTGCAATTTCAGTTATGGAAAAGTATTTTAAAAGAACTCGTGAAAATGTGGTGCCTCCAACGGAAAAAATCGATGTTCAAAATCGTGTATTTTGACAACTTTCTACTTTTGTATGAAAATTTCGAAATATGTTTATCACTTTTTTAGTAATGAATTCTTATTGTATTAGATGTTTTTTTTTAGTTTTAATTGTAAAAATGTACAAATAAGCCAATTTTTTTTTTCGGGGGCTACCGCCCCCGAACCCCCAACAATAGGTTGTGCCCCACCATGGTTACATTCCTAGCTCCACCTCTGAATACCACTTTCTTTTATTAGTGCTCTACATCAAAGACACAGAATAAGTATATTATAAGAAATATAATTGATCCAAAAAACATACTTAAATCAATGCAAAACTTGTTGATAGTATCAAACATGAGGCATGCCGATTCAATGTGGTTCAACAATGTATGTAACAAATGACAGTTTCTAATAAGAATTTAGATAAAGGAGCATTGTCATTGTTAAGCGTTGAGACTCATAAACAATACGTCTGTCCAAAAGCATGCTTAAAGAATGCAAACAACTTTATAGTGAATCAGTGACAAACTGAAGCTATTTTTCCAGTTCTCATTGTTGGAGTGCTCATAAAAAATTATTTTCAAATTCGAAGAAGGCATATACATATGTATGTACATTGTGGGTTGGAAGAGAATTACTAAAACATGCATAAATCGAATAGAAGTGGGTGTAAATACACAAACGAATTGAAGTTTGAAGATACATAACTTATAGTTCATATCCCCAACACAAAACATTTATGAAACATATAATAACGCACAAAAGGATAATCCAAAACCTATTTCCTAAACATAGGAACTCATTCCAACTAAGGCAAATACATGAAGCAAATTAAAAAGAAAAAAAGGAAATGCACATTTAATACTAATCTAAGGCAAGTTGTAAAAAAAGGAGTAAAAGCTCACTTTAGCGTTTTATCAAACATCCAACATTCAGCAAAAAAAAAAAGTATTATGAAAATGAATAAATATACTATAGTAAACTGAACACAAATGAATGTTTCACACTATCAAAATAGCACCAGATTACATTATAGTTTTTTCTGCATAGATTGAACAACCTACAATGAAATAAGAGACTAAACATAACATAAAATCTAGATACAAATTCTGAATCCCAAATAGTACACCTAATTATTGTAGTAGTGTATAACATCCATTTGAAACCTATAACCTAGATCTGCAAAACTAAACAAAGAAAACAAATCAAAATCGGGAGTAGAAAAATAAAATCGCATTTAAAACCAAAAATAGGGAGTAAAAAAGCACTAATAGAATAAAAAGAAGCATTTGAAATCAAGTTGGTGGAATGCTCTTAACATTTACGATAGGAGTGGCAAAATTTATGACTTTTAAATTGTAGAGAACTGATTAGAGAGACAATGAACATAAAAATCAAGTTGCCATTTCAATAATAACTCATTCCAATGAACATAATGTAATTGTTAATGAATATAAAAAATTGACATCAACGGTAGTTTTGGGAAACACAAATTACATGATTTGAAATTCAAGTACCATGAATGGTTTACATCTCAATATACATACACATACGATATTGAGAAAAATAATAATTCAACAATGATGAGATAAATCAACGATACAGAGAAATATAAACTAAAGTCATAATTGGGGAGAAAATAACAACATTACAACTACGGATATTAGACATCAATTCTTAGTGTTTTCTCCATGGATTGATACCAACTAATGGTCAGGTCACGGGTGTAACAATAAAGACACTACAAAATAATGTTTTCAATCAAATGACATTACAGAATAACTCACATTATGTGGGGGCGTAAAGAAAAGTAAAAATAAGGAATGGAGTTTCCAAGCAATCCATATATATTAACATGACATAATACCTAAATATTAAATCACTAAAAGATTATAGATTGAGTACATCCTTAATCAATCAAATCCATGTCTTTTTACAAACTAATATATGAGTCCTGATTCACTAAAGCTCATTATAGATTCTAATCAATCTCATAAAATAGTTATAGTAAAAAGCACTTTGCTAACACATATTTGTAACGGGGACATAGACTAGCACAATGAGAGAAGCTCAAACCTCCACAACCTATAAAAATATACATGTGCCAATGACACACTTTTTATTATACCCCTAATGTACATATCTTTACTGCACTTCTCGCATCTACTGTGACCCCATGTCATATATCACCTCAACAAACCCGAAAAGACAACCACAAGAATAACCAAATCAGTAACAAATACACATCATCACATAATGATTCATACGACGTAATTAGTATTACCTTTGCAATCCAACAACCTTTTAAATTAGTAACAACCATACTTCCATAAAAAAAAGAGTAAAATATTAGTTCCCACAAAAAAAACCCCTAATTTCTTGCAAGACTTCGTATCCCCATCAGGAATAATATTTCAAAATAAAAACTTAAAAAAATATCACATCTCCAATCAAGCTTAACAGTAACCTAAGCATCAATGTAGAGGGCCTTAAATAATGAAAATTGCAAATTGACAGCATCAACAATAGTTTTGAGAGCTTATATAGGATACACATAGAAACATCCAACTATCATATTCATATTGTTGTCAATCACCATCAAACTATGATGAAAACCTTCATAGTTTCCAATGAAAAAATGAAACAACAAAGTTAATGATTGTACATAAACCAAACAATGAAATGAAAAAAAAATCAAGCTAACAATTACATAAACTTTAAACCACTATTTTAATTATAAATCCTCACCACCATTAGCTTCTTATGAAATAATCCATATGTCTCCCCCAAAAGCAACCTATGCGGATTAAAAATCTGACTTGGATATTATGTCAAACAAATATGAAAATGTAAAAGTTTAGATTCAGTCAACTTACTAAGCTTTGAGACATGTATTTATAAGATTTTTGACGGAGACCTTCACCCGCATTAGCTTCATATCTCATATTCATTCAAATCTGTAAAAAACTAAAATAAAATCTCATGTTCCATAGAGTAACAACATATACACGATAAACATGAAAAAAATTGAACCAAACCCCCAAATTATTAATGTATCTATACCCACAAAAAGAAGAGAGACCTAACCTTGGAACCCAAATTCGACATTTCAAAAATCCCCAAAAGTACTAAAATCTGCGAGGAAGTTTAAAACAAAATATATGGTTCAAAGTCTTTAATTTCAAACCAAAATGACAGTGGCATTTCATCAAGCACATGGTGTAAAGCTCGACTAAAAACATGGTGTATGGATTTTGGATCAGAAACTAAACCCAAAATAAAAAACTAAGCCTAAAATCGAAAACTAAACCTAAAATCGAAACCAATCAAAACATAGGGTTGATTTTTGAAACTTACATAAGAGGAATGGCGGCGTGAAGAGAGGATCGACGACGTGGAGGCAGGTGCTGCGGCGGCTGAAGTAATGGGGAGAGGGTTGATGTTTGAGGTAGGGTTTTTTTGGGGTTGCTGATGAGAGAACGAGAGGATGTGAGGTTTGTGTGGGGTAAAGAGAGAGTGTGGACAAATTGATGAACTGGTTTTGACGAAAATACCCCCAATTTTGAATTAAAGTGTAAGCTTGGGAAGTAACAAAAGAGGGGGAACCAAAAATTTGAGGGGCAAAAAGGATATTGCATGAAAAATTCATCTTATGACATCATAAGATGTCTCTTACGACATACATAATTTTTACTCATTATATAGATATATGACGTAAACTACACGCCAATGGCCAAAAAACAAAATAAGCACCAATTTTAGAGAGAAACTAATAATTTCTTATATTCAAAATGGAAGTTATCGCCAAATGAGGAGTACATGGGTATTTATAGGTAGGATATTACTTGCTAGCTAAGTAATTACCTAAATAACTAAAAAGGACAATCATTAATAAAAATATACCTAATTTGTCCCAAACATACTTGGAGACCAATTAAATACATAAAAGGAAATAGAAGAACTAAAATAAAAGGAAAACTAATATCAAATATTAAAATGACAAATAAGCCTTAATATGAACCTATTCCCATCATTCTCCCCGACTTAAAAAAAAGTTCGTCCTCGAACTTGAAGGGTATGCGGCAACGCAATTAGGCCTCCTTCCATGAATTCTTCAATTTGAAATGGGAGGCGCCCTCGTACGCACTTGCGTATCAACTTGCAAAAAACCCAAGAAATATAGGCAAGAAATACAAGGGTTTAGGCTCGGAAGTCTAGAAATGTGGGTCGGAATTTTGATTTTTTTAAAGGTTTCGGGGGTTCGGGTTTGTTCCAAAATTTCGGGTAGTTCTAAGTTTTGCCTAAAGAGGTGGGAAATTAGTCTGTTCTTGCCGGGAAGGTCAGCAATTCCCGAGGAGGCGAGTAGGTCGGAAACTGCTCCTGGGCGGCTACCTCCGAAGACAGGACGGTTGGGATTTTGTTCGGAGGTGGGACGATCTTGATTTTCGAGCGGGCAACCGAGGGGGTGGGTAATTCCGCCTGACCCGAGGAGGTCGGAATTTTCGCCCAGGGCTGGCGTTGTCCATCGTCTTGTGTCGATTTTTCGATGATGGCCTCCTTTCTGGGCCTATGTGGGGTGGATTCCGGTGGTTCATTCGTAGTGGTGGGTTGTCGAATTTTGAAGGAGAGGAGGTGAAAGAGGGTTTCAAATTGTTGTTGTTTTTGTGCCATTTTTCCATTTTTCGGGTGGTCATTTCTTCCATTTTGTCCATTTTTCGCATTAATTCTTGATTGCTTTCCTTTAATTCTTGAATCTTCTCTTATTGTTCTCTAGATTTCTTCGGAGCTATTGATAATGTAGTGTACGATTTGTTGATAATCTACACACCGATACACTGATACACCAATACACTGATACACCAATACACTAATGTTGAAGCGACACCCGCTCTGATACCAATTTGACGTAAACTTCACGTCAATGGCCAAAAAACAAAACAAACACCAATTCTAGAGAGAGCAACTAAGAATTTCTTATATTCAAAATGGTAGCTATCTCCAAATGAGGAGTACATTAGTATTTATAGGTGGGATATTACTTGCTAGCCAAGTAATTACTTAAATGACTAAAAAGGACGATCATTAACAAAAATATACCTAATTAGTCCCAAACATCCTTGGAGACCAATTAAAAGACATAAAAGGAAATAAAAGAACTAAAATAAAAGGAAAACTAATATCAAATATTAAAATGACAAATAAGTCCTAATATGAACCCACTCCCATTATATATATATATATATAAGCTTCTATCAGGTCCTTAAATGAGGACCATAATAAGACAAAAGCTAATGCTCTTTAGTGAAATTCTATTTTAAGACTAAATATATCATAGATTTATATTTTAGTCCGCGAAAATTTAAGAAAGCAGTGAGAACTGAAATTTGGTATCAGAGCCAAGACGCTCCTTTCAGACCTAAATTCGTAAAAGACTTTAATGCCCTTGGGATTTATCCCACGCATTTACAAAGATATTTTTGGAACCCATCTAGGATACCAACCCATCCCTGTAACTGATCTAGGCACAGAGGTTGCGTAACCTCACACATAGACGTTTGTTCACGCATTGAACACAACCTACCAAACACGCAGACAACAGACAAGTTACTGCTAGTGCTATCAATAGCATACTAGACCAAAATAAGTGTATTCTCCTTATTTTAAGACAATTATCCACAAATTTCAAATCTCTAGATACAGAGATAAAAAATATCTCGAAAGAAATACAAGAAATGTACAGCCAAATCTCTATAAACCTTGTACAAGTATTACAAGATATAAACACTAAGACTAATCACATAGAAGTACTTAACAAGAAAATCTTAGAACTTAAAACTCTCACAAAAACTTAAGAAAGTGAGTTAGTTAAACTCATTAAAGAACAAGCTAAACTTATTCCAAGATTAGACAATTATCTTCCTAATGGAAATAGTTAGGTCAGACTGGAAAGAGATTCCTGAAAACCTCTCCATTCAGACCTCTCCATTCAGACTTTGACAGATTTTTACCAAAGAATTCTAAAAAAGATAAGTGATGAAATATTTTACTGCTAGATAAATGAAAATGAGATTGCGAATGCTGCTAAAGCATCATGACTTATACTTGAAAAATTAAATTTAATCTCAACATCTATAGGAGCCATACAAGACTACAATAATAGCTTTGTTAAGGATTTACAATTAGATTTAAAAGCTAAGTCAGAAGGGTTAACCACAGACCTCGTTAAATTTCAACAAACTTTAGCCAATTACCTAGACAATATGGAAAACCATAACCTATCAAGAATGGATAGTATAGTTAATGAAGACTTAATATAGCTCAAGCAGAAACAAGCATTAAGAAATCATGAAGGGAATTAAGTTTATATATAATAAACCTTCCCAAGTAGATCTAGACTTTCCCTTTATTCTAACACATCTAGATAAAATAGAAAAAACCGTAAAAATTATAGAAGCAAGAATAACACAAGAATCTGTGCAAAAAGAAGAAAAAATGATGAAGTAAAAGACTATATTACAAAGATTGCTAATTCTCTTGCTAAGCATAATGAAGATATTGATGAAAATGCAAGAAGAGAAAATATGCTCTTTAAAAAGGACATTCAGACTCCTTTGAAAGAATTGAAAAACGACTTGAACAAAAACAAATAATCTCTAGTAAATTTAGAGAATCTCCTTATATTGATAATGAGGAAGGAAAACCATAGCTAGAAGAATTATAAACGATGGGTTAGATAAGACTAGCAAGATAGCTAGTGCTATTCCAAATATTGGACATAATAATTTTATGATCCAAAGACTTAAAATACTCATCCTCCAATGTTAGAACATGGTGGAAAGAAAGAAACTTCACCAACCTTCTTCAATGAAAAGAATGGGGTAAAATTGACTAGAAAATTGTAGAAGATTCCATATATAATGGACAACTTCCAGCAATTAGATATATAAACTTGTTTAAAGAAGGAACCACTCCTAAGACTCCTAATTATAACATGACTTATCATTGTAAAAATCATGTATTAGGCAAGTCCTATACTGAGCTTCAAGTTTTTGACTCAGAATGGCTAAGATCAAGGAGAACTGATAGAAAATTCCAGTTCCTAACCTTTGGACTCTTTCAAGCAAGAATCCAAGGTTTACATAGACCTCAAAATAATATCAACACATTATATATTATGTTGCTTAATAGATAAAAGATTAAAAGATTTTGAGAAAAGCCTCATTGGGGATAGCCCAATTAGAAATGTCAGACAATATAGGATACTTTAATATCATTCCGGCATTTACGGTAACCGTAGACATAGCCATACAATCCTATATGCAAGTGGCTATGAAGACTATATTATCCCAAATGCTAATATCAATATAAAATTCCAAAGCTATGTGAAATTTTCGGATTCCCCTATGAAGAAATGCAACCGGGAATTCCTAGTAAACTTAATGAAGAAATATTGGTTAGAACCAATATTTCAGACTATAAAATACTTACAATATTACAAATACTGGACCAATGAAAGAAAAAGCCAAGACTCTTTGGCGATTGCCAGAATTTCAAGAAACTAAGACTATATAAAATAAAACGTTGTTTATTAATCAAGACGATATAACTGGAAACGTTATTATCCAGTTTGGTCCTCTTAAGACTACTAGCAAAAGTCTCCATACAGAAGAAATTAGATTTAGAAATATGGGAGAAGCTATACTTAGTGATCCCTTAAAAGGAGAATGTCGTAGTAAAGCTAGCTCTAGCCTATTAAGACAAGCTCCAACAATTAGATCTAGAAGATCATTCGATAAAAAAGAATTAGTTAAAGAGAAAGCTAGAATCCAGAACTTTGGGCACGAACCCTCAGAATTAGACATGGATACTTTTAAAGAACATCTTAAAAGAAGTCATTCTGTTAGATTCCAAGACAAAGATAGATTTAATATGATATCCGAAGACCATATATTAAAACTAAAAGAATCTAAGATTGCCAAAGAACTTATTAGAAACCTTAGGTTAATGGAAGAAGGAGAAGAAAAATTTATGCCAGCTACACTTGTAGGTCCTACTAAACAGGAAATTGGAAGCAGTAGTAGGCTGAATGATGCTCCTAGACTCACTTTAGTAAACCAATAGTAATAAATATTCCTATTTATTCAAATACTCTAGTAAAGACTAAACCTGATTATATAAAAGATTTTCCAACTAATGACAACAGTTTTACTCCAGTTAAGACCATGGTAAGTCAAGCCATAAACCTAGTTGGAATATACCTTAATTTAGATAGTGTTCAAGATAGAAATAAAGCCTTAGATGATGTGACACCCCGACTAATTAAATACCGGGTAGCTACTCCTTTATAAAATTAATTCAAAATGCCAAGTTGGCTCAGTTAATAGCATCACTGTCGAAAACATTTTATTATTTCTAACCACCTAGTATTTAAAAAGCAAGTTGCCAAATTTTAATTTAAGTCTGATTAACATGCAACAAGTGTAATGAAGAAATAAATAACACCATTCACCATACTGAAGTAAAATGAATAACCATCACAATAGAGTAAATAAAGTCTGGAGGAAAACTCCTCACTACAATCCCATAACTGAAATGAATAACCGAAACTGAAATAAAACATGCTAAAGTCTGAAAACTGAAATGTAAAAGATGTCTCTAAAGAAATGGGCAACATGCCCTACAACTGATAGATAGTGACTCTGGAATCCAAAGAGATAGAAGCGTCTACATGCAAATCCCTGTAGCTTCCACAAGCAGCTACAGCTCGTCACCTGAATGAGTACCTATGCTTGGTGTCCTTGTGGCTGGGCACCTAAAAATGGTTTTACAAAGAAAAAGATTTGAAAAGCAAACGGGTCTGAGCCCGAATGTGGAGTTATATTTTAAAAACCCGCAAGTGCTTTAAAAACATTTAAAACATTAAATGCAAAGTACATGTTAGGACGTACACTCGCATGATATTCTCACCTCTCGTCTAACTGTGCACTCCTAACGTAAGTACCCATCTATATCTATCCATACAACTAGCTAAGTGACTACATAACTAGCTAGACTGCCAAAGGTTCTACTCATATTACTCAGTTCCATTTAACATAACAACGCTCGTAATTAAATAGGGGTTTAACGTGAACTCAGTTACTAAATATACCATTGATATAACTATCAGTTAACTCATTATATAACTCGAAATAATACTGTAATATTTTTACAACATTAACATGAGGATTCCCATTAATTTAATGTATATTATTCACATCATAAATATACGATACAAGCACCCCGCAATCTAAGCTATGGTGCACACATACTCTGCTATCCATCCCGGTACATCACGTACATAAGGATCACACATTCCGAATCTCTCAGGAATAGTTCAGATAACACAAATCACAAATAGTGGAGGCGAACACAGTCACCATCACGTGGGTCACGCACATACCTACGCTCCCACGGTCAGCGGACTTATTAATATCACAATAAGTCTTTCTATGACCTATGTTCATCAAGGTACCAATCTATATCCCCCCCGTAGGCACACAAGGATTAGAGGGTCCTAAGCGAACGCAAACCTCCCGTGATAGCAAGTATGGTAGGTATGTCATACACACAATCCATATACCAATACTAAGTAAACACACATCTTAGTAATACCATATTTTAATCGTAGTACATATTGCACTCTCGTACTAACTATAATTACCACAATTCGTACTATTCTGGTTTGTAATTATACGCGCCATAATTCATCCTCACATCGTAGTAGACACTCACGTCTCAACCCAAATGGTTCATTGAATATAACTCTAGTGTATAATACTCCTCTCAATAACCCAAAAGTCCCAAATCTATCCTCACATCAATAAAGGAAGGTCTTCTATATCCTCGAACAAGTTTACGGGACTCTAAAAATCAAAACAGTCCAAAAAGGATCAAACTGTCAACTCGTTAGAAGTCTCGTTCGAACGAGACTTCGAACGAGTTTGGACTGTCAGGTCGTTAGAAGTCTCGTTCGAACGAGGCTGTTCGAACGAGATCCCAGTTCGTTCGAACGAACTGACCCTTCTAACGATATCTCGTTCGAACGAGATATCGAACGAGATATCGAACGAAAATCCCTACTCGTTAATAACGACTGATCAACTCGTTAGAAGCTCGTTCGAACGAGTTCGTTCGAACGACCTGGGGGCTGCTTCTAACGAGCTACCAGTTTCGGCCCAGATTTTTCCCCAATTCGTTTTTCACCATTTTTACTCCTCAAACCTCTTCTAAAATTCGTTCCTACATTATATTGAGTTCTCTAATCATCCTCAAACATGCCAAGGTGCTATACTAACATCATTAAAGGGGTTTAATACCTTCTAAACATCATTAAATCACAAGGTTTCTACATAAATTCCCAATTTTCTTCAAGAACATAAACCCTAGATTCTTCTCATCAAAATTTCCCAGATTTTAATCCGTTTATACATCACATAGATATGAAATCTCTGAATTAAATCTTCAAGCAATGTTTCTACATGCAAACCTATCCCAAAATTTAAACAACAATCTTCCAATTTCATGGGTTTTCTTTTAACTCTTATATAAGATTGATTAACAATGTTTCTAACATGGAAAAAGCATTCACTGCATAAGGAATGTAATTTAAATCACTTGCCTTGGTTTGATTCCGGATTTGATGTTGATTTGATGAAGAATTTCTGCAGAATTTCTTCTCTCCAATCTCTTCTCCAATGGTGGCTTAAGGTGGCTAGGGTTTTGATTTGGGGAAACTTAGAAAACCTAAATGACAACCTACGTAGCCTTCTAGGCTAATATGGGTTGGTTAATGGGCTTAATGGGTTTAATCCACATCAGATTTACATCTCTAATTTTCGTCACTTTTAATTCCTAAAAATGTAAAATTACCAAAATACCCTTTAAGTTACCGGTATGGCCTAAAAATACCCCGGGACCCAAACTATACCCCCGGCCAGTGTTTTCTGACTATCTCGACCCTTCCGGACGCGCTGGCGCACTCAAAACGACCATACGGATTATAGATTTTAAATTCACTTTTTATCATCAAAATATAATACCGTGACGCGGCGGTCCCACGCGTCTCAACAAAATTTCTAAAATGCCGTATATAAATCCCACGACAAATTTTATAATACCAAATACATATATAATCATATATGCACATAATCAAATACCAATTCGCATCACATTAGTATTTTTATCCCGGATTAATTTCCAATTAATACGCATTTAATTAATTAATCCTCAAAATAAATATAGTCAAAAGTACGGGGTATTACAGATGAATGCCGTAATCAAATGAATATGTGTTTTGCATCTAATGGTCAATGGGATGTAAGTTCATGTAAATAATATGCTGAGCAATCCATTAGAGGAATTGCTAAAAATTATTTAGACAGTCTAAGACAAGCTACATATGCAGAATCCATAGCGAAAGTTGAAAAAATGAAAGAACATCAAGAAGAAAGATCAATTGAAGAATATATTCAATTATTTACAACAACATCATTGGAGCTAGACATTTAGCTCACATTAATGAACGAGACTTAGCAAAAACTAAGGTAGGTCGTCTTAGTATTTGCAAATTAGATAAGATCAATGAATATAGGAATAATTACGAACAAATATATTACCAAATTAAAGAATTTGGTGAGACCTTAAAAGATGAATATTTAAGAAAAATACCAGCTATTGGACAAATCCTAATTAATGAATACAGGAATTGGCAAAGAGTTGTTGGAATTAAGAATAACTCCCTTGGTGAAAGAATTAATTTTGCCAAAGACTATATTATATTTGAAAGACGAGATATAACTCAAGGAAAGTTAATTGAAGAAACTTTCAAACAGATTCCTCTAATTAAAGACGAAAGAGACATTGCTCCAATCCAATGGGGACGTGGTAATGAGTATACAAAAAGGAAATTCAAAAAGGGTAAACCGGATTGGAAACAAAGGGCTTGGCCTTTAGGTTTTCCAAAGAAATATAAATTCAGACCATCTACAACCTTTAGAGAAAGGAATTTTATAGCCAAGAAAAATAGATTTAACTAAAGACGGTATTTTAAGAAGAATGCCAACAAACTTAAGAAAGTTCCTAATTACAGGAAAGAAAAAGAAGTAGCTCAATCTAGGACTTCTACCAAAGAATGTTGGAATTGCGGTAAAGGACACTTTGCTAAATATTGTCCTAACAAGAAAGATAAAGAAAGTATTAAGATTATTAATACAATATTAAATTTTGCAGATCAAGAAAATATAAATATATTATATGCTATAGAAATATCAGACATAGAATATGATGATAATACCAATATCTATAGTGCATATACAGATAGTGATTCACAAAACACTAATAGTGATATTGATAGTGATGAGTATGAAGACTCCCAAGATACTGTAGACTTATATGTGATGCAAACTGATCAAGAAGATGATTATATAGATTTTGAAGAAGCTTGGTATAAATGTATATTAAGCATTTTTTTAAAGAAAAGATGGACTATTAGTAATCCTGAGTTACTAACATATGTACCAGATGTTACTACGATGAAGAACATTATTGCACATTCGAAATGAATGGTAGTAAGAAAGACTTTAGTTGTGTAGAATGTTTTGAGATCATACAAACAAAACTATTTATGGTTTGTGTTATTTGTTAATTATACTTCCATGAAGGTTGTTGGAGAATTAGATTTCGACCAAACTATACTACCCAATATGATGCTTAAATAGATCAAGATATTAAACTATATTATCAAGACATTGATAAAAATATAGCCAAGAGATTACAAGAAAATGAAGACCTAAAAGGAAAGGGAATTTCCTATGATCAAGAAGAAAGGTACTCAGAAAGCAGTACAGAAGAACACTAATAGATATCATAAATAAACCTCAAAAAGGAATATCTATTCTAGAAAAGAATAATGTAGGAATTTCTACTAAACTTAATGCTTGTTTTGTAGAATTATTTATACAACACAAATATTATACTAAAAGACTTTCAGCTTTAATGGATACAGGATGCTCACAGAGTATTTGTAAGGCTAATGCCTTCCCTGAAGAATATTTTTAAGACACAAAGCATGAGATTTATGGTAAGGTAGGAAATGGAGTATCATTTACCTTATATATTCAGACTATTCCTATTTTCTTTAAAATTGGAAATCAGACAAACAAAACTGTAAATCATCAGTTTTGGATTCTGGATCCTCGACCTAGTTTCACAGGAAACATTATTTTAGGCTAAGACTTTATTAGTAAATATCATCCTTATACCCAGTATAATGATAAGATATTACTTAGCAATAAAGAGGAGTTTAATATTATCTCCCCTCTAATTGATCACAAGGCTGCTTTCGACCTTATGCAGGTCAAGCCCAATTATAGACTGATTAATAATTTTTGGGATTCGCAAATTTCCAACTTTAAACTTATTTAATTAGAGTCAATCTTCAATGCAGTCACAAATCAAGGGACAAACAAATTTCAGGAAAAAACCTCATTCGAGTAAAACCTTTTATTTCACTATCTAACGTAAATCGCAACTTACAATTACATAATGAAATCTGCAATGAATTTTCCGTAGAAAATCCACATAGGCCGTAGCCTAGCACCAGTAAAGATTCCCTCAAGAACCTCAAGAACCGCAGCTCATCCTTCAGCAGTGAATACCCACGAGTATCCCCAATGACCACAGTCGTCAGTAAATAGTTCCCGCAAGAACTATCAATCCAGCAGTAGAGATATGCTTCTCTACAAGAGAAACTTCGACAAGAAGTGTTTGGGTTCCAAAATGATTCACCTAAGTATATGGGATGATTTTGTGAATCAAAAATAAAGTTTTGTGCCCTAAAAGTGAAGACTAAAATTCTGCAGATTTGCAGTTTTTGTTTGACAAAAGTCTTAATGAAAAAGTCTTTCAAAACAGGTATTTATAGCAAACCAAAATTCTTGAGGCGGTGGAGGTAGTTCGAACGACTTCTTGATGTCGTTTGAACGACATTAGATTTCGTTAGAAGCGACCTAAGAAACGACATGATAAAATGATTAGGACGCGCTCTCAAAACGATTTGCAATTGGAACAAACATAAACAGGTCTAGTAACACCCTCTCAAAACGATTAGGACGTGCTCTCCAATGTGGAAATGGATGCCTAGCTGGGTTAGGTCGAGAGCCATATGGATCTATCACAAACTCGGGAACCGGCTCGGGTGCAACATGGGAAGTAGACGCACCGTCATAACCAATTCCTAATCTCTCAACAATATCCAAAGCAGGGCCGAGGAGCATCTTTCCAACCTTCTTAGATGTATCCTCTATCGTAACCTTGACCTCCCAGGCACGTTCGAGATCTCTCTAGAGTTGGGGCACATGGGATTCAAGTTCACTCTTTTCCCGACCTAAGACCTAAGACGATCAACTGCTCATTTAAAGAAACCTTCACCTTCTCGAGTTGACTCGCTGATGCATCACATCCCCTCAAAACTTCTATCTCTCTCTCCAAATCTAACACCTTAAGACCTAACTCTTTATTCAACTTCTTCATCTTTAAGATCTCGGCGTATAAATCTGTAAACGCTTTTTGGAGATCGCTTTCACCTTCACTCTCAATCGAAACATTCAAATCATCATCGGGGCTCTCACGTATACAAGTGTCCTCATCGTCGTGAGACAAACCAGATGTGATCACGTGACTAGCCAAAAAGGCAACACACATACCATGTGATGATTCATCCCCGGAATCATTCACCTCGACGTCATTATCGCTAAGAGTGGTCGACATGACAATTTTCTTGCCCTTTCTCTTTAGAATAGTGGGACATTCAAATGTTTTGTGCCCTTTGCCCTCGCACTCAAAACATCTCGCCTCTTCCTCTTTCTCACCGCTCTCTTTGGATACCCCTTTCTTTTTATTTTTCTCAAAAATCCTTTTATTGGAAGAATTTTCTTTGGAAAATTTAGGAAACTTTTTAAATCTTTTAGCAAACAAGGCCACATCATCAAAATCAAATTCTCCATCTGACTCGGACTCACAAATCTCTCTTCTTCTTCTTCTTCTTCTTCTTCTTAAACGCTTCCTCACCTTTTCTAGAATGGGCCATAAGTGCAATCCCTATATCCTTAGGTTTAACGGTTCTGGGAAACATGTCGATCTCATAAGTTTGAATGTCTCCTACGAGTTCTTCTAATCTAAGTGTGCCTAATATCCCCCAAGAATTTAAAACAGGACCTTAGGAATAAAACGGGATGGGATTGATGTCAATTTTTTTTAACAACTCTCGTCTTGTCGATTTTCTCACCCAAATTGAAACTCGTATTGACTATGTTTGACAACCTACCATAAAATTCGTCAAAACACTCGGACTCTGACATGGTAATAGTCTCAAACTGGGTGGTCAAATTTTGTAACTTAGGTGTCTTAACCGCGTTGGTACCCTCATGTGTCAATTGGAGGATATCCCATGCCTCTTTAGACGTGATGCACGTCATAATACGGCGGAACTCGTCAGGGGTGACGGCTCAAAAAAGGCCACGGGAGTTATAGGTACTCCATTTATAAGCACGCTCAGTCCAATCAAACACAGGTTTGGGATTGGTGACATTTTCAACGGTGACAGTGGGAGGAGTCCACCCTCTTTCACAAACGAGCCAAACACGTTCATCAAATAGCCTTTCAACAAAATCTCATGCGGGCTTTCCAATAGGCATAATTTGTGCCATCAAAGACGGGCATCCAATTATATAAGTTATCCGTCAGGAAAAAATTGCGAAATTTTTCAAAATCAAATTTAAAAAAAAAGATTGACATCACAAAAATTTTGCACACAGTAATTTGGTGAAACCCGCTTTGGTACCAATTTGAGAACGTGAGTAGTCAAAAGGTATCAGACGGAAAAACTTTTTAAAAACTTAGGATCACTCGATAATTGGGAGTAACCTGCTCTGATACAATTTGAGAATGCATGATATCAATACTTTTTGGGATTCACAAATTTCTAATTTTAAATTTATTTACTTAAAGTCAATCTTCAATCTGAATTTGTTAAACCCTAATCATGCATCTATGTGGATAAATCAAACATGCAGTCACAAATCAAGGGACAAACAAATTTCAGGAAAAAAACCCTTTCAGGTAAAACCTTTTATTTCACTATCTAACGTAAATCGCAACTTACAATTACATAATGAAATCTGCAATGAATTTCCAATAAAAAATCCACGTAGACCTCAACCTAGTACTAACAAAGATTTCTTAAAGAATCTCGAGAATCGCAGCTCCTCCTTCAGCAGTGAATATCCACTAGTATCCCAATGACCGTAGTCGTCAGCTAGGGGTGGAAGCGGTACGGATTTTTACCGTACCGTACCGTTTTGGTCCGAAAAAAAATGGTTTTGGTTTCATATATTAAAATACCAGAAACCAGTCTTACCGAAACCGAAACTACCGCAAAAAAGTCGATTGGTTTTGGTTTTAATATTTAAAAACCGATTTACCGAAATTATCGTACCGAATTTACTGAAACCAGGAAAAACCGTACCGAAATTACCATACCGTACCGAATTTACCGAAATCGGAAAAAATCGTACCGAAATTACCGTACCGTACCAAATTTACCAAAACCAGAAAAAAGTTGGTTTTGGGTTTGGTTTTAATATTTAAAAAAGTTGGTTGGTTTTGTTTTTGTTTTTTTGGGACTTTTAGTGTTGTTTACCGAAACCAGAAAAAATCGAAACCAGAAACCAGAAAAAACCAGAATTTACCGAAACCAGAAAAAACCAGAAGAAACCAGAATTTACCGAAACCAGAAAAAAACCGAAATTACCGAAAAAACCGAAATACCAGCCGGTTTGGTTTTGGTATTGATTTTGGTGTACCGGGTGGTAAACTGGTACGGTTTGGTTTTACCATCTAGAGTTTGGTTTTGGTATTGGTATCTACGATTTACCGACCAAACCGTACCGCTTACACCCCTATCGTCAGCAAATAGCTCCTGCAAGAACTATCAATCCAGCAGTAGAGATATCCTTCTCTACAAGAGAAACTTCGACGTGTTTGGGTTCCAAAATGATTCACCTAAGTATATGGGATGATTTTGTGAATCAAAAACAAAGTTTTGTGCCCTAAAAGTGAAAGACTAAAATTCTGCAGATTTCGTTTGGCAAAAGTCTTAATGAAAAAGTCTTCCAAAACAGGTATTTATAGCAAACCAAAATTCTTGAGGCGGCGGGGGTCGTTCGAACGACTTCTTGATGTCGTTTCAACGACATTACATGTCGTTAGAAGCGACCTAAGAAACGACCTGATAAAATGCAAAATAGTACATGGTCGTTTGAAGCACAAAAGGAACGACCTATCAAACGGGATGTGATGTTGTTCGAAGGAGTCGTTTGAACGACAGAAGCGAAAAATTAATATTTTAAAAAGCTCGTCCCACGGGTCTTTCAAAAATTATTTTGACTTAGAAAAATGCCTCATTTTGATAAAAACAGTTTCGAAAAATATCCCAATACTATCGTAAACCAAATTCTAAACTTAAACACAATCCTTACTAAAATCAATCTCGTAGATGTTCGTCATAGAAGAACCTTGCTATTCGGATTCGTCGTCTTGCACAAATGATCGTGAGCTTCTCTCGACGATTGTAGAGGTATACGACACACGTAATGTTAAATCAGGATTACGGAAAATGTCCTTACATAGACCAATAACCCATCAGAGTTCCTCAGCCGAGCATAGTGGACCTAGACAGACAAACCAACAAAAAGCCCAAGAAATAACTAAACCCTTATAAAAAAAATATAGGTGTCCGGACCAAAATTGTTATAAGCAAATAACACTTATACAACAAGAAATTCTAGATCAATCCCAACAAGCCTTATTAATGTCCCAAACTATATCCAAACAAAAGAAAATGGATGTGGAAGTAGAAAAAGAAAAGATTAGGCAATTAACAGAGCCTACTTTAGGAGAAAACCCCATTGCTAAGTGGGACAAAGACCAAAGTTATTGTGAAATTATTCCTATCAATCCAGATGCCACTATTAATGGTGGAACTTACAAGAAAGGATATTCACAAGATGATAGAGAAGAATTTGAAAAAAACATAGATGAAATGATTAAACCAGGCATTGTTAGAGAAAGCAAAAGTAGATATAGTAGCCTTGCCTTCTACGTTCAAAATGAGTCTGAACGAAAGAGAGGAAAAAGACGTATGGTCATAGACTATAGACATCTTAATAAGAATTGTGAATTCGATTCTTATAAAATACCAGACAAGAATAAACTAATCAATCTGACTGAAGATAGAATTATATTTAGTAAATTTGATTGCAAGCCAGGCTTCTAAGATGCACCCAAATAGTATTGCTTAAACAGCCTTTAATGTTCCCTAAGGAAAGTATGAATGGTTAGTTATGCCATTTGGATACTTGAATGCCCCTCAAGTATTTCAAAGACGAATGGATAATATTTTTAGACCCTACTCAGAATTTTATCTTGTTTACATAGATTATATTCTTGTAGCTAACAAGACTGAAGATAAACATGTAGACCATCTTAAGAAGATTATTTTAGAATTAGATAAACATGGAATTGTTCTTTTTGAAAAGAAAATGCATTTATTCCACACCGAAATAAACTGTGGGAATGCATATTAATAAAGGAAAATTATCTTTAGCTAAACACATAACTAAGAATTTTCTTGAATTTTCAAACCAACTTAGAGATAGAAAATAATTACAATCATTTTTAGTATTGCTTAATTGTGCTGCAGACTTTATTAAGAATTTTGCTTCAAAAAGACAAAGCTTAACATCCAAATTAAAAGGAACAAATAAGACTAATCCTTTTAAATGGACTAAAGACGATTTTGAAGTTATAAAACAGATCAAAGAAGCAGTCAAGAATATTCCTATACTTGAACTGCCTAATGCTGAAGATCAGTTTATAGTAGAAACAGATAATTCAGACGAGCAATGGGGAGCAATGTACTTTGTCATTGATTATCAGACTAAAAAGAAGAAACTTTGTGTGACACCCCGCCTAATTAAATTCCGAGTGATCAGTCCTTTATTAAATTATAACCAAGGTGAACGGTTGGTTCATTCTTAGCATCACTGTTGCAAAAATAACTTTTCAAATTAAACACCCTAAATAATTAAGTTAAGTGATAAGATCACTTCTTTAAGACATAAATTTCAAATTTTAATTTAAAACCTTTCATAATCCATAGTTTAAGAATCACACAACAACTATACTGGAAAAATATAATCCAAGCAATTTAAGCATCCAACTATTTAATTCCAACTTTAAAACTTCAAAGGAAAACATCCTGACAGTAATAAACCCAAAGTATAAATACTGGAAATAAACAAACCACAATCTCTGATAAAACCAACTGAATAATGGAAAAGGGTGAGACATGCCCAACTAGATAAAATAAAACTAGAAGTGGAATCAAGAATGAGATCGTCTAATCAAGAGGCCTGCAACTCCCACCTAAGCTGCAGCACGTTCCTTCCAAAGGATCCTATGCAAGACACCCCTGTGGCTGGGCACCTGTAATATATTCATATATACACAAGAGAAGAGAAAATAGGAAACGGGTCAGAGCCCGATTGTAAAACAGTTTAAAATTCAGTTTAGCAAGTATTTAAAATGCTTACCGGCTAATGCAACAATCATATTAGTGTGCGGCACTCTCTTGAGAAATTCTCACCTCTCTTCTAATGTGCACACCTACCACACTATTTATCCCAACAGTTTAGCTTATCTCAAGTTACTCACAAGGTCTCATGCCGACAATTTCTAGTTGTTAAGAGATTTAATTTTAAAAGCAAAGTTCTCACATAACCTCATTTTCTTATAAAGTTTCTTAGTTTTGCTTCACACGTTTTTCAAACACTTATACCCAAGTTGAAATAATTATCCATTACTTACTTACCTTTAGTCACAGTAGATAGTTTCCAAATTACAAGTTTATATATATATATATATATATATATATATATATATATATATATATATATATATTAATCACTCATATCATATATATATATATATATATATACAATCGGCACCCCACATAAATTTATTGTGCTGGCATACTCTGCTATCAAGTCCCCGTATCACTCGTACTAAGGGAAATACTAGTTCGGAATCACTCTCGAACTGTATTAACACAAAACACATACAAATTAAGGCCAAGCATAGTTCCAAGTCACTAAGAGGTCAGCAAATACCCTCACGTCTCTTAGGACCGTCTGATTATCGATCCGATAGGCTGTACCAAGGATTCCTATGTTCTAGGGTACAAGTCAATATCCCCCATAAAGGTCCCATCGAGATAAGACTGTCCCAGCGCGGTAACCTCAGTGATAGCAAGTAGCGCGGGCATGATTTTTACACGTATATAGTATATACACAAACACAGTCATATATGTGTACTACTATTCCCATTTCAAATTTAGGTACACCCACGACCCTTACTTATGATATTCATTCTTATTGCACATTACTAAATTATCCCGAATAATGGTTCGTCCCTTTTTCTTATTTATGGGATTATTCCAACTTAGTACGTGACACTCGTAAATTCCTATTTCCCCAAGTGTAATTTCAGTAGGTACTCATGTATTTTACAATGTAACTTTCTTATGAGTCTCACCCTTTAAACACACGTTCCCATTTTCTCAAGTGTAAAACACCTTTGTTAAATATTAATCTCGTCTTACATTAAGGGTTCCCTTTTTATAAAGTGCTACTGGTCTTCTTTATCTCCCAAAATATTCTAACAATAATGTCCAAGAATTTCTAGTCATTTAAGTTGGAACCGACTATTTAAAAAGGGGAATTTGAGTTTTCCAGGAGGGGTCGATCGATCGATGGCAGATGCTCGATCGATCGATGCGTCGATCGATTGATGGCAGATGCTCGATCGATCGATGCGTCGATCGATCGATGCTCCTGGGTCGATCGATCGATCAAGCAGGTATGACGAAACTATAAAATTTCCAGTTACGGGTTTCTTCTTCCAAAATCATCCAAATCAATATATTTGTCTTCCAATCTCCCAATAATTTATACTACAAGTGTTATATCCTCAAATAAGTGGTATTCTACGTAAGGCATGCGAATATTTATCATGCATAACGAATTAAGAGGGGTAAAATCCATAAAAATATCAAGAACCCTAATATTTTCTTTGTTTAGTTTCTTCCCAATCTTTTACCAGATTTTATACTCCTAACCTAATGCAAATTTGTGGTTCAATCTCTACATGTGAATTTGATTTCCAGAATACGTCTTATACCTATACATCATGCAATTTTGAGTCTCCAAACTAGGTTTTTCTTTCACAAAAACTAGTCCTAATCAACCCTAGACTAATATATTGAAGCATTAACTGAAATAGAGTAAGATAGATACTTGCCTGGGATTTCTTGATTCAGATTTGTGGAAAAGATTGGCGTGGTTGTGATCTTCGTTGCGCGATCTAACGTTTGGCGGTGCAAACGGTGGAGTTCTTGGCCTAGATTTCCTTGGAAAGCTCTTCCTCGTCCTCTCCAATGGCCGTCTATGGTTTATGGTTCTTCTAACCCTAGAAGATGACTCCTACCATCTGATATAACCTTAGAAAAATCGTGGGTTTCCATGCCCAAAAATATAAAATGCCTAAAACGGCTTCCTGGGATGTAAATTAGCCCTAGAAATGCCCTGAGACCCAAATTAAACCCCCGGGTACATTATTTTGACTATCTCTACCCTTCCGGGCACATTGACGCACTCAAAATGGCCATACGGGTGACTTATAATTTATTCACTTTTAATAGTTCAAATTAAATCCCGACACGACACAGGCTCGTCCCGATAAATTTCCAAAATTATCAAATTAGATTCTCGTGATAATTTTACTAAATTTAATTACACCACTTACTTTACCCATAAAGTAACTCACAACAAAATTCCAATAATTACTAACTCTTATCACGCTAGTAAGTATTTAAATGATTTTCCGGATTAATATTAGATTAATATCTCTAATTAAATTTAATAAATCCCCAAAATTAAAAGTCATAAAAATACGGGGTATTACACTTTGTAGATACAGTTCTGGAACTTTTACTCATCCAGAAACAAGATGTACTGCCCATGAAAAAGAAGTTTTAGCTATAGTTCGCGCTATAGAAAAATATATGTTTTTTCTTAGACCTAAGCATTTTATTGTTTATACTGATTCATTTTATGCAGTAAAATTCAGAGACTTAGACTTATCAAAATCAAGAACCAATTGATTAATTAGATGGCAACAATTACTTGGTGGATATGACTTTTCTGTTATTCGTATTAAAGGAGGTAAAAACACCATTCCAGATATTATATCTAGAGAATCCATGTTTGCTAATACCAATATCTTTTCTTGTTTTATGATGCAAATAGATTTAGACACCATGAGTTCCTCTGGAACAAGTAGAATGAACAAAGAAGACTTTGCAGACTATCTTAGACGCGTAAAACCAAATACTAGTAAAACGCAAAAACAAACTCAGACTCGTATACATGACAATCAAGAAAAACCAATTTTGAAAAACTTTGATGATATTCTTGTTCCTCTTGGAAAATCAAGAAATGAAATTGTTGTCTAGAATAGACTTATCGGTAAAATGTATTTTTCCTAATATATATCAGACCAAAGATATCCAGACTTAATAAGATATAGACGAGAATTTTCAGATGATGAAAATACTGTTCTAGATGCCATGTAATGGAATGTAAAGAATAGACTATAGGTAGAATTCAAGCAGAATTTAGTGGTTGTTGCTAGATTCATGAGAACCCAAAGACTTGCAATTACTCAACTCAGTGGTACTGCTATTCCTAGACTTCAGACTCGGACATATGTTCAAACTGTTGGAGAAACCTCCAAAGCTAGACCTATTGATAATTTCATTTATCAGCAAAAGACTTTTAAGACTAAGATTGTTATACCATTTGGTAATCATAATCTTCCAATTTCAGAAGACTATCAGAAAGAGGGTGATAGCATTATTGATCATTTCAATATGTTATTATTTGAGATTAATGGAGATGCCTTGATAATTAATGCCTTTTTCAAACAAGTTCCAAAAATTTATCTTTTTGGAGAAGCAGAAGTGACACATATAACTCTTGCAGACTATGGGTTCATTGGACTCATCCATATGTAGAAGTCTCTATTACTCTTGGAAAATAGTCCATGAGTATGCCAAGAAAATAGAAGAATTTTTTCCATATTTTTGCTAGAATTTATCAGATTCCTCCAAGTTCTTGCAGGGGAAAGAGAGTTGAAGGTTTTAGACTTGTTAGATTTTCCTCCTTTGCATTTGCAGACTTTGAAATCCTTTATGAAGATGAAACTAAAGACTTATCTGTTGACGAGTCCAAATTTTAGATTGCCCAAGTCATGGAAACAATCGAGATTATGGCGCTGTTGAGAAGCCAAGAAAGATGGTATACTGTATACCATAAGGCAGACTTAATAATCCAAGCTGATGAGCCATTTAACGGAAGGCTCAAGAAAGAATCCAAAGAAGTGGTAGAGGTAGCTTTGCCAGCCAACATTAAAGTGGCGGGTCTAATTGATGAATAATTCTATAACAATAATGCTCCACTAGAGAATAAAGACAAATCAGAAAAAGAAGAAGACGACATGGACAGGACAAAGACGGGTCCCATGACAAAAGAAAATGATTCCTCTTTAATTGAGGAATTATTGAAAACGGAAGACGCGTGATATAAAAGACGAAATTATCAAAAGATGCAAATACTGCTTTTTGAAAAAGCAAAAGTTTAGATTCAGACATTTCAAAAGACGCGAAGGCTGTTTTATGAAAAGATAGACTTTAATAATTGAGTTTTCTTTCAGTAGTTAGCCTTTTGCAGCCGGTTATCAGTCATTTGTAGTTCCCTTATGTTATAAAAGGGAGTGTCAGTCATTGAGCTAGAGGCAGAGGAAAGTAAGGAGGCAAAATAAGAAGTGAGAGAGATAATAATTTGTAGAAATGAGATTATTCTAATGAGTTAGTAAACCTCTCATAGTTAGGGAAGATGTGAGAATTGTATGTACTTGCTTTATGCAATAAAAGTATTTTCTTTTCCAAAATCTCTTCTGTTACGCTGTTATTATATTCCAAACATCTCCAACTTTCTATTCGTAGAGGACTATTGTGTGGAACCTCTAGTGTAGCACATAGGTGTTACGCTGTTGAACCGCTGTCAGGTGCCGATTTGCTGTGAGCCGTTAGCCAGGTGGGCGTTAGGCGTGGTAGCGTACAGGCAGGAAACGTGTCCAACGCCAACCGAGGATTGAGGTGCGACATATAAAAAGAGAGTTGCAGGAGGTACAAACTGGAGAACAATAATAACAATCTGAAGAGACAAAGGGAAGAAGATAAAGTAATTGCAGAACATAAGAAAGATATAAACTCAGGCCAAACCCCTAGCTATTTCAAATATTATTGTTAAATTTAAAAGCAGTTGTATGAGCCTTCAAATTACTACAGACCCCTCAGAAAGACTACTTATAGAAACTGCTTTAATATACGGAGGAGGTACCTATAAATACATAGACCAGGCTATTGAGTCGTTAACACGCGAAGTGCTTAGAATAGAAATAATTGTATAAAAGATCTATGATCTCTTCAAGCAAGATTTAAGAACTGAAGAGCTTTCAGAACTAGAAAAATATCAAGAATATATTGGGGATACTTAGAGATACTATAGATGTATTAAGATATATTAGAAGAAAAAGATTAGCCGAAACAAGAACTATCTTAATTAGATCAGGAGGAGTTCATCCACTTTATAAATACGTAGAAACAACTTCACTTAGAACTTATCGAAGATTTTTGTCATCCTACGGTGACAGTGAATTAGACGAATTCATAGAAGACAACCTAATGTATATTATTAACTATATAAAGAGACTAGACGGATAAAACCTCAATATCGCATAAGGTGTTTAAAACTAGATTATTTTCCTTCAAAACCACTTGAAATTTCTAGACATCCTAAGAAAAATATTTGGATAGATAATCCTCACTATTCAGAAATAAAGTATAATAGTGATGGAGAAAGCTTCAGAGATAGCCCCTACGCTTAGGCTTCCAGATTAATTATAATATAAAATAAGCTTAATAGATTTTAGAATCTGTTGGGGTAGAAATTTCTATTTCAGAAACTTTAGAAAAAGACAATAGTATATAAAAGACAAAGTGGTCCCTAGATTTTTTGGAAGGTTGCTAATCCTCATTTTAAGACCGCAAACTGAGTCCGCAGGAGAGCCTGCCTCTCTCTCTCTCTCTATATATATATATATATATATATAGGGATATGCGCAAGATTGATGGAAATGTAAACAAGCCATTAAATAAAGATGAACACGAGATTTAACGTGGTTCGGAAATTACCTTGCCTACATCCACCGAAAAGAGAACAGTTCCACTATACGAAAAATTATGTTACAATGGAAGAATCTTACAAGAGATGTACACATCTAAATACCAAACTCCAAATACACCCAAATCTCATCTTAAAAAACCCCCATCACTATATATATATATATATATAAAATTCTCGCACTATCTTGCCTCTCTTTTGGATTAAATAGCTCTCTCAATATCAATAAAAGGCCCAGATGAAATCAAAACCAGCAAACCATCAGATGTTTGTTGCTCCTCAAGGCTGTTTTAGAGCCAAAATTGCCACATCACACATGTCTCATAACAAGTCGTTTATACTTATCAGGTATACCGTATATGGGATGCGTCTAATGCTGTTGCTACATAAACATGTGTCCTGGAATTATTCAATTTCTCAAACATCTATGATATATATGGAATGGGGCCTAATACATAGGAACACATCTAAATACTTATGGAATACAATGGGGGCACTTTGCCAGTTTTTCAAAGTGCTGTCCTTTTCCTATTCTTAAGAAAATGTATGTTAAAATTGTTGGGGGGATATTTCAGGTGGTGACAAAATGATGGTTCTGTGGCATCCACTTGTGAGCAGGCCTCAGGACTTCTTGTGTTCACTTGGCCACCTTCAAAGTTTAGACTTTTTCAGCATGTTCCAGTGATCCAAGAACCTTGGTTATTTCAACAATAATCGTGTGACCATTCCATGTCCAAGAAAATGTATGTGTATTTGTTGGGTGTGTGTGTCGTTGTTGGTGTGGGGGGGATTTTGTTGATAAATTTATTAAATTAGCATTGTTCAATACATATAAATTCTAATAATTTGCATGGTATTGTCTTCTCAAGCCATATCTCGTATCCTAGTTTTTGGGATGTATTGCATTCTCCTGTACGTGTATCCGTGCTTCTTAGGTCATCATGGATATAAAGGTGTACCTAACATAATCAATTATCATATGATACTACAGTTGTACTTTCTCTAGCAATCTCCCTACTCTAAGGTGTGGTTAACCTCGGGGATCTTTAATACCAGCACCTACCACAGAGTTCTGATAAGATATCTTTAAGCACATTTAAATCTCTCTCTCTCTCTCTCTCTCTCTCTCTAGAGCTTTGCTTCGGCTTTCCTCCTCGCTACTCTACCAGGCATTCCATCTTTCACATTTATCACCTCTCCACACTTAACCAATTGTGCCTATAATAATGATCTGAATACTTTCCACCTTCAAGCTCATTCATAGATTTAGCTAACATTGGATTGAGTCATCTTTTATTCTTTATTTATATTAATGATCTTTATATTAATAAAAAAATGTCAAAGATGGCAAACTCATCACGACGAAAAGAAACTCAATAGAGCCATAAATCATCCCCCCGAGAAAAATGAAGAAAAAAGAAAAAAAAAAGTATACCCCAAATTATTTTAACACCAGTCTACATAAAATCACCAATAATATTCCAATACAATCTCACATATAATCTTCCACACTATGTATTTATAGCTAACCTTGCGTTCAAGAATCCTCAATTCTCTAACCAATTTGGGCGAGACCTATGGTTGAATCAACTTACTTTTCCTCATCACAAGGCAAGTCGATCTTGTGCATAAGAGACAAGGAAGCTTCCTTCTCCTCCCCACTAAATGAGACTCCCCAAAAATTAGTTATTTCATTGTAAGAGTCCAAATCCTCTGAATGGTTTCACCACATCTTTTTCCCTATATCCTCATCCTTATGATATGTTGACGGCCTTATACCCTTAGGATCATTTGAAGCCGAAGAATGGGCATCTCTTTCCTCCTTTTTTGTATCGTAGTAGTCTCTGCTGCTGGTACCCTTCGCTAGTCAGGTCACTCACAAAGGGGAAAGACACTGAGGAGTCCTGACAAGTAGCATCATTCTTCATCGTCTCTGTCAAAACTTCCTTAACATATTCATTATTTTGTCTTAAATTTCTTGTGTGCAGGTTTTAAGTTGGAAACCACGTGCATTGTACTTTCCTGGTTTTGCAACGGTAGAACAATGTGAAAATGTAATTAAGATGGCAAAGGTACATCTTGCACCGTCCAGCTTGGCTTTGCGTAAGGGAGAAACAACAGAGAACACCAAGGGAATTAGAACAAGGTACATTCATTTCATATGGAGGCATGCAGTAGCGTAACTACATTCATGTACACTTGTATCAAAAGTGTATCCGTGTCTCTTCATATGTAAACAAGAAATCTTTTTATACGTGACATATAAGTTTTTTTTTCCTTTCTTTGATTCATTGTCTACATGAAACTATTTAAACGTATTGTTAACTCGTATTTTTTCTAAATTAGTTCTGGAATGTTTATGAGTGCATCTGAAGACAAAACTGGGACCTTGGATCGCATTGAGGAAAAAATTGCAAGGGCTACAATGATTCCCAGGACTCATGGAGAGGTATATATCATTATGAAGTTATCGCACCCCTCCCTCTCCAGATAATAAATAAATAATGATTTCAACGTTTCAATAAGTGTGCAAGGACTATTTTAGTTGGGTCATTTGACAAAAAGTCCCTTGACATTTTTATTTAGCAATTAGTTGAAGCCCCCCCCCCCCCCCCCCCCAAACACACACACACACACAAAAAAAAAAAAACCCACCATATCAAACACTCCTTTTTCTCTAAACCTAAACCCAAATATATAAATAGATAAATAAACCTAATCGCTTTCCCTAAATTAGAAAAAACAAAAAAAAAACTTGCAAAATTAGATGAGGCACTTTTTAGAACATTAGAAAAAATAAGGTGGACAAAAGAAAAATATACTTATCTCATAGTGACTAAACATTAATTATCCCCTTTTAGTTTCCATTATCACTGAATATGCAGATATTGTATGGTTTAATTCTCCTCTCAACCTTAATGATGCAAGATTTTCTGCAGTCTTGTAAGGTCCTAACCCAGGCCATCAATTCGGGCCATCCCGCACCAGCTTCCAAGTGTTAGGGGTGATTTAGTTACTCTGCACCGCTAGAAGTTGCACCTTGATTTATACTTGGACACTTTAGTGCTATCTTTCCTTTAATATCTAAAGTAACTTACTGCTAATCAGAGTTGACATAAGTTACTGCAAGTGGAAGCTTATAGGTTTCTCAAATTACTACCTGTTACAGACTAAGTAGCTCAATACTGTAATGAAACTCATATACAGGTATTGATAACGAGTGGCGAAGTAATAATCTGAGCACTATTGCAATTCTAACCTTGTTCTTCCTCTCCTCGTACAACTCTTTCCAGTATATTTTAAGCCCTAAAATCCTTGAATTTAACATCTTTTAAATGCAGTGCAAACCTCGAAGCTTGATAGTTTAATTAAGTGACATTTATTAATCTAACCCCGACTCGCTGACAGTCTAAGTAATTAATCACCAATAACCCATCGAACTGGTTATGAACACTCATGCACACCGATCTTCCCCTTAAATACATATAACGCGACTCATTTCCGGGCCATAACCCTTTAATTAGAATTACCCTTACAAAACTCTTACCAAAGTCATAACCTCTATTTTTTTTTCATAACCTATAAATTAATGCAACTTTTATGGCTTAATTGATTGCTATAAGTAACCTTGATCCCTTCCTGGAGTGTGCCAACTCCAACTATCATAAGATATGAACCATGTCTTCAAAGTAGATTTGATCATAAGTACGCCAAATCCTAATCGTTACCTTCTAATTGATGTACACTTTCATTAGTTATCCCTGGAGATTCCACTACATTACACAGTTCTTATCATACACGGAGCTTCGAGCTCCATCGACTTAAACGCAACGTAAGACTAAAGGCACTTACCCACACACATTAAAGACATAGGGTCTTTCTCCTCAATTCATTATTATTATTATTATTATTATTGTTGTTGTTGTTGTTGTTGTTGTTGCTGCTATTATTATTATTATTATTATTATTATTATTATTATTATTATTATTATTATTATTATTATTATTATTATTATTATTATTATTATTATTATTATTATTATTATTATTATTATTATTATTATTATTATTATTATTATTATTATTATTATTATTATTATTATTATTATTATTATTATTATTATTATTATTATTATTATTATTATTATTATTATTATTATTATTATTATTATTATTATTATTATTATTATTATTATTATTATTATTATTATTATTATTATTATTATTATTATTATTATTATTATTATTATTATTATTATTATTATTATTATTATTATTATTATTATTATTATTATTATTATTATTATTATTATTATTATTATTATTATTATTATTATTATTAATCAATATCTAAGTTGAAAGGGGTGAGAATGATGGGAGATGGCTTTTATTTAAGCACTCACAATGCTTAGAGAGGAAGACTGCTAAATAAAACAAATGATCAAAAGATAACATATAAATATTCTAATAACTATAAAACTCCTAAATCTTCTCATACGAAGTATCACTAGAGATTAGCAATTAAAGAAAAAGATGATCCCTTCCCCCTCTTCACAGTGTCCTCAATCAACTTGTCTTTTATTAACATACCTTGGAGCACGGAGCTCCACTTATTTACTCTTTTTATTTCATCGGAGTGTACTAATCTCATCCAATATCATGGGCTTTCACCCACCAATATTGCTTCCTGTGCAGGCTCTTGGATCGTTTACCCGCAGGGCTCCATGCCCTCCTGGTAACTCCTTTATTTTTCCTTTTTAACCCTTAGATCCCTTTGATAACACTGTAAACTTCACGATCCCGGTGTTTCCAATGTAAACTTCACCTTTACACCTTTCCGACAATGCTAAACATGACATTATACCAAGACGTGTGCTTGGACACTTGTTCCTTATAAGTTTACTGATATAACTCTTGCCGATGAGTCTACATAAGACACTTCACCTTGTTAACAAAAAAATGCACCCCTTTGCCCAACACCTAGAGCTACCACTTTATGTCCAACACCTTCGTTTATTCTTGAAAGAATTTCCGTTTAGACTTTAAATAGGGTTCACCAACCCTAAAGTGCCCTAAGTGGGTAAAAACTGCAAAACAAAAAGTTCTGGGCCTGCACCGTGATTTCCAGAACAATAGAACAAAAACTGTAATTTTCTCACAATTGATGCATAGTTCGAACGAGCTATGGGCTCGTTAGAAAGAATTCCCAAAGTGTCAAACTTTCAGGTTTTTATGTTTTAACCAGTTAATTTTCCCAAACGTTTCCCAATATTTGTATTTTGACCCCTGACATTTCCAAATCTTCAAACACTTCTCTCAATATATTACACTACCTAACCTAATTCAAGTCTTGAAATCGTAACTTTTAGAAAACATATATTAAGATGATCACATAACACTTATTATACCTTATTTAACAAAGTAAATTATTAACTCGCATCAAATCACGGCTTTTACTATATATTACATAAATCACCTCGATAAGCTTGTATAGCATGAAGCACCCATATGTTTGTAAAACCCTAACATGCATTCTGTCATCATTCTGCAACTAAGATTCACAAAACATATATATATATATAAACATGTACATAATAGCGTAGAGGCTAGCCTTTTATCTAAACAGTACTAACAAAATGTGGAATTGATGGAAGAGGAACAAGGTTTTACCTTCCTAGAATCTCTCGAGTCACCGAAAACGGTTTCAATGAGACCTCCACTGGATGGTGGGAGCATCAAGAACCCTGTAAAAAACTTTCTTTAAAATCTGATTTATTCTTTCCTTTCTCACTCATCAAACACTTAAGAAAGAACCCTCAAATCTTAGGTTTTTCTCTCCCTCTAATTCTTTTTCTCGAAGTGACTAAATGATGGAAATGAAAGGTGGTTGGAAATCTGCTGTGTGCTCCTGATATAAAGGGGAAGGGACTGAAAGTGGGCTGAAAAGGTTTTCTTCGTGCTGAGCCTGGCTGTTCGAACGAGCCAGAAAGCGTTCGGATGAGACATGCCTGATCTAACCAGGCATCGACAGGTGTCCAGGAGCTGTTATTGTCCACGTAAAGCCTTGTTTCCCTCTATTTGCCCAGTAGAAAAGGAAGATTTGAAATTGGAGCCAATTCTATTTTAGGAAAAATTTTCCTCCAAATTAAAGGTAAATTCTTCCTAAATTTAATCCAAGTGCGACTTTAATTCAAATTACTTTAAATCCACCTCAAATATAATTCACATGAAGTTTCAAATCCAAATTTGGATTAAATTAATTCTAATTAATTTTCCACATTTGAGCAAATGAAATTCAATTTATTTTCAACCAGTTCTGTTGTTAATTTTCCAACACTAGGTGTAATTCCAGTTACACATTCGTAATTAGATTTCTCCCTAAATGGTTTCCCAAACTTATTCCAAAAACTCAATTGTAGTATTCTAATTCCAAATACCACCTTAATAATTAAATTAATCGTTAGCTAATTAAATCCCAATTAATTACCAACTAAATTCCAATTCCTACGATTTTGACACCAAGTCACATTATGCTAATAAGATTTAACCTTCGAATGATTTAGGAGTCTCACGATTTTATAACAAGTACCCAATAAAATATTAGAAATTCGCAAACCTGAAAGCGATCAATTAACAACAACAACAACAACAACATGAAATAAAATGAATCTCTCTCTCTAGAATAGCATTCTAAAAAACATAGAATGTCTACAAATGAGGGTTTAAGGTCCTTTTTATAGGGGGAGGTTAGCTTGCTAGCCAAGCTCACCCTAAAAGTTAAAAGACTAAAAAGCGCAACAAAATAAAAGACAAAAGCACAAAAGACTTCAAATACTATGCCCCTGCATCATTCTCCTCCCCTTCAGAAGTCGCCATGTACTTTGTATATTGGCGATAGAAATCCGGGTCAACACTAGATAATGAAGCGCTTCATGATTAGACTTAATGACAAACACCTTATGAAGGAGGTAGGCCTGCCAAAGCTTAATCGCCTTGGCGACGGCGTAAAACTCAAGGTCATAGGTGGAGTAATTCGATGCTGCCCCTATTAACTTCTGGCTAAAGAAGGCGACTGACTTATCATTCTGAGGACCGCTCCTATGCCCATCTTGTAAGCATCGCAAGATAGCTCAAATAACTGAGTGAAATCGGGAAGTGCTAGGAGGGGGGACGAAAGTCATCAAATCCTGGATGCGACGGAAGGCTTGGTCTGCCTCCTTCGCCCACCTAAACTTTATGCTTAATGAGACAGACGTCAGATTTGTGACAGGAGCCATAATTGTGTTTAATCCTGCGATAAAACGTCGGTAGAAGCCTGCGAGGCCGTGGAAACTGCGGACCTGGGATGCTGAGGTAGCCGTAGGCCAATTAACAATCGCTTGAACCTTAATGTTATCGACACAGATGCCTTCGCCCCACACAATATAACTCAGAAACGAAACTGAAGGAACCATGAAGGCGCACTTCTTTAAGGTGAGATAAAAACGCTCAGAAAGTAGGACGACAAGGACCTGGGCGACGTGGTCTAAATGCTCCTCGTCTGACCTGCTGTAGATGAGGATGTCGTCAAAATACACTAAACTTATCCATGAACGAACGTAGAATTTGAGTCATAACGCGCATGAAGGTGGACGGAGCATTAGACAATTCGAAGGGCATCACTGTCCACTCATACAATCCATTTTTCGTCTTGAAGGCGGTTCTCTACTCGTCCCCGAGTCTCATCCTGATCTGATGATAACCACTCTTCAAGTCCATTTTAGATAAGACTTGATCCCCATGAAACTGATCCAACATATCCTCACATCGGGGAATGGGGAAACGATACTTAACGGTAATCTTGTTGATGGCACGACTGTCCGTACACATGCGCCAACTCCTATTCTTCTTTAGGGCAGACAATGCGGGGGACGGCACACGGGGACATGCTCTCTTAAATAAGGCCTCGATCACATAAGTCGAAAACCTGTTGCTGCAGCCCCTCATGCTCCATAGGGTACATGCGGTGGTGAGGTAAATTGGGAAGGGAAGCTCCCAACACAAAGTCAATGGCATCCTGAATGTCACGGAGTAGGGGCAACTTATCTGGCAGTGTGCAGACGTCAGAATAAGAATCCAAAAGATACTGAATTATTGGGGACCGTATGTCTCTGAAGTACTGATGGGGCTAATGAGTGCATAACAAAGACCGACATCCGAGGCATCCGTAGCCAGGTCCTCATGAGAGATTATGAGAGTGGAAGGACGAGCGGGACGAATCTCGCGCATCGACTGTAACTGAAACTGTTATCCATGATGTTGAAATGTGTAGGTGTTTGCACGTCCATTGTGCATATGCTTGAGTGAGTGATCGTACTGCCAGGGACGATCAAGGAACAAGTGACACACCTTCATCTCAACGATTGTGCATTGGACCTCATCGACATAAGCACCGATGGAAAAAGTAACGTGACATTGATTACTGGGGGCAAGAGACTCGCTGCTACTGAGCCACCTAATGCGGCGGCATGGCCTAGAAATGGGCTCTGTGTGAAGAGCTAGCTTGTTAACCATCTCCTGAGCGATCATATTATCACTCGCTTCACCATCAACAATAACAATGCAGAGGCACCCCTTATCCGTGCAACATGTACAAAAAAAATACTTGTGCGGAGCTAACTAGTAATCCTCGAAAAATCCCAACTGTGGGTCAAGGGATGCAAAACGTGGCGCGACAACAACAAATAAAATGGGCATTCGGTAACAGGAGATGGAAGGAATGGGTAAAATACCCAAGGAAGGACAACCATCGTATATAGAGTCGAGTGGAATGGAATTGGGCGGTGATGAAGCTAGGGTTTTGTGTTTTTGGAGTTCTTTGGGTTGGCTTAAAGTGGGCTGAAATTTTTAAGGTGTAGAGGAATTTTTGATGGTGGGTGTAATATGGGAAATTGGGGTTTGTATTTCAAAATTGGAAGAAACCCTAGGTAAGGCTTAGATTATAGGGGGTTAAGGGGTGTGCGGGTGGTCGAACGAATGGGGCACAATCCGGGGGTTTTCGGTGGTCCATGGATGTTCCGGACAAAGAGAGGAAGTCTGAAAAATGAGGGAGGCTCACCGGGAAGGAGACCTTCCTGGTTCAGTTCCGTTTTGACGCCACACTGGGGCAGAAGGGTTTGACCCGGGATTGCGATCCGATCGGAAGTTGATGGTGATGGATCGGTGGAGATGGGAAGGCCGAATATGGTTGGGGGCGGAAAAGGGTTTGCCGGGAAAGAGTTGACAGCAAATCCTTTTTCGATTCTGTTTCCAGATCGGGGTTAGGGCATGTCCTGGGAGGTTGGGTCTGTTCGTGGAGGTTGGAGGTGGGGGTAGCCTGACCGAACAATGCCTCTGGTGGGGTTAGCCTGACCGGACAATGCCTCTGGTGGGGTCGATGGCGGGTGTAAGGTCTTAGAGCCACTGTTGGGGAGTTCTTCAGTTGGAGGGCCATTTTTTTGAGGCCTCACATCATATTCCGGTGGACCCAACCCGTTTCCCAATCATCTACATCTATACTTGGATTTCCAAGAGCGATCCTCGCTCTGATATCAATTTGATGTGTAATTAGTTGAGCGGAGCGGTTTGGGGTTTGGGTATTGTTGTATAGGAGCGGTTTGGGGTCCGTCGTCCTTTCTGACGGTAGTTGACGTTCCGATAGGTGGTATGAGAAAGAGGGGCATGTTGAGAGACTAGGAGGGGCAGCGGGTGGGGTGATGCAAGTGGACTTGTGGCGGGCCTCGTAGTTTAGCAAACGGGATCGGAGTTTGAAAAATCAAGGAGAGCATCAAAGCTCTCAATGGCAGTGACAAGAATCTCGAACTCAGGGCTCAGACTGTTTAGAACAGAGTTAACAAGATTTGTGTTGGAGACAGGTGTGGCAAGAGAATCAACAATGGACTTGGCTTCCCGGAGGTAGTCCGCAATGGAACGGGTGCCGCGAGTGAGAGAGGCATTTGCAATTGACTTCTACGAGAATTGAGTTTAAATAATGGCCCAAAGTTCGACAGGTTGAGCATTCAATCACAGTGGCCAATAGAGAGTCGGAAAGAGTAACGGAGATGATATTGCCAAGAGTTTTGTCAGCAAGGAGCGAGGCAGTGCATTCTGGTTCAGTGGTGGGGTGATGCAAGTGGACTAGACTGTTTAGAACAGAGTTAACAGGATTTGTGTTGGAGACAGGTTCATCAATAGTGGCAAGAGAATCAACAATGGACTTGGCTTCCCGGAGGTAGTCCGTAATGGAACGGGTGCCGCGAGTGAGAGAGGCATTTGCAATTGACTTCTACGAGAATTGAGTCTTAATAATGGCCCAAAGTTCGACAGGTTGAGCATTCAATCACAGTGGCCAATAGAGATTCGGAAAGAGTAACGGAGATGATATTGACAAGAGTTTTGTCAGCAAGGAGCGAGGCGGTGCATTCTGGTTCAGTGGTGGGGTGAGGATAAGAGCCATTAACAAAATGAAAATAATCTTGTCCATAGAAAAAGGCTTCAATTTGGTGGGACTATAGGAAATTGTCATCACTTAGTTTGACTGGGACAAGATGGGTAAGGTTAGGAATTTGGATACGAGTAGGAGGGTTTTGGGCGGAGGAGATATTTGTAGTATTGGCTGACATTATTAGGGCTGAAATTACGAAAGATTTTTTTTTTCCAGATCTGAGATAACGGGTCATCTTGTGAATAGTTTTGCAATAAATAATAACCCAGTAAACAATAGCAGAGTGAACAGTACCGGGGATGAATAGTACCGCGAAGATTAGTATCGCGGAGAAGAGAAGAAGAGAGAGGAGGTGGTGCAGTGTGGTGGTTGCGTTGTGGCAGAGGGAGGAGCTGTGATCAGGAATGGAGAAGAAGGAAGGAAGAGGCTGCTGCCTAGGACAGAGAGGATTGTGGGTTAGGTTTATACCATGAAAGGATTGGTAAACAGAATTTTCTTGTCTTTCTTCTCCAATTGGAGATCTATATATATAGCTCTTACAATGTGTATACAGGGAACATGCAAGCATGATTTATGCCTAAGATTATGCTTAATATAGTTAAATATTTATACTAATGATTCTCATAAAGTATGACATATTTTAAGGAACATTTTATATGGAGCTTTAACAGACCGTACTCTACAACTTAAGTTCATAAAAATAAATTGTAAATGGCTCTCTAAACATGTTTGAAGAATTACTGAATTGCAATTTATTTGGGGGAGAAATGAAAAACATATTAATTATTTACTCTTTTTCATTCGTTTTAGATATTTATGTATTGGCTTTAGTTGTGCACTCCATGAAGAATTGAATTACCTTGCCATGTTAAGTAAAGGTTGAAATTTTTTCCAAGTTACTTTTCGGTTTCTTTCTTATGCCTAGCAATAGTTATTTGTGAAAATAAGAAAAGGAAAAATGGCATATGTCATGCATGTATAAACATGTGATAGTGGAGAATTTGGTGTTTATACAGCTCCACTTAGCCTATGCCCATGACTTGCGGTCCACTGCCCAAGTTTTATACAGTTAATCCTTAAACTCGTATCACATAGCCCAATTATATATGGCCATCATTCCTTGAACCCTTACACACCCTTTGCATGCCCACCTCACATAATCTTCTTCTATTTGAGGGAACCTTGTTACTAGGGGTGGCCGTGGGCCGGGCCTGGGCAGGCCCGGTCGGGCTCGGGCCGGGCTTGAAAAATTAAGTGCTATCCCAAGCCCGCTCGGGCCCAGATCGGGCCTTATTATGTAATCCCAAGCCCGCCCAGATTTGAAAGCTCTTTACCCAGGCCCGCCCAATCGGGCCTTGTTATGTTAATTAAAAGATTTTTTTAAAAATTAAAATACCTATTTTTTTATTTAAAGACCAATTTTTTTAATTAAAAATCTATTTTAAACTCCATGTATTACAAAGTCCATATATAAAGTTTTCCACTCTACATGAAAAGACTTGGTATACGTTTTTATATTTATAAAATTCCCCCCCCCCCCACATATATATATATATATATATATATATATATATATATATATATATTTCGGGCCTCGGGCCGGGCCGGGCCTCATCGGGCTTAAGAACTCATGCCCAAGCCCGCCCGAAAAAAAATCGGGCCTATAAAATTTTGCCAGGCCCGCTCTGCGGGCCTATTCACCTTACCCAAGCCCTATTTTTTTATTGGGCGGGTTGGGCGGGCTTGGCGGGCCTCGGGCCTATGGCCACCCCTACTTGTTACCAAGCCTACAAGATTGCGGGGCCCACCTTTGTTACTACTATGATGATCCAACCGCCCCTTTGCAAGGCCATTTATATAAACCCATTCAAACACCTGCTTCGTATACTATGATCTCTACGTGGCATTTCATCCAAGTTTTGAATAAAAACCTACTCCAAGTCAACACCCATAACTCGGTATCCGTAAGAGGGTAGTTCGATTTGGGTTTCTTTAATGAAAAGCATAGGCATAATTCATATTAATGAATGATGAATAATCACAATAAATATAAGAACAATACAAGTAAAAAAGTAAGATTCCTTGTTGTACAAGATCCACCCCACCCCACCCCACCCCACCCTGGATAAGACGGAGGGATAGAGAATAAGCACTTCAAATACTTGAGATGGCATGATGGAATACTCAGTGTGTGTATGATTGGTGCTCAATGAATGCTCAAACACTAACATTAAGAATCTAAAGATGCTTTAAAGGGCAAAAGTTTATTTTCTCGAGTTCTTAAGAAAAAAAACGTATGAAAAACAAAGGATTTTTATGTGAACGCAGCGGAACATACACACGTTAATTACACATGCAAATAAAGTCATGAAATAAGAAATCTCCATAAATTCTCTCTTTAAACTCTCTCTAACATAATGATAATAATCCAAACTAACCAACTAGGATTCCTTTTATAAGCACAAGGACTCAAAAGACGAAAATACCCTAAATACTTAAGTGACAAAATAGAATGACATAGAAATAACTAAAATAAATGGGCCGCTCCTGCATCACTCTCCCCTCTTACGAAGCAGGGCTATATCCTCTTGGAAATAGTCATAGAAGTCGCGATCGACATGTCGTAACTTGGCTTTAGGAATCCATGACTCATCACTCTCAGGGCGGCACAACCAGCGGATCAAATAACGGACAAGGGGCCTGTAGGCTTCATGGTCGTCTTGGAATCTAAAATATCCTCAACACGATCAACATGGGAGTGAACTGGCTATGTCGGGTCCACAGGAAGTGGAATCGGGGGAACATGGATCGATCATATTAAATGTGGGATATGTCTTGAAACTCTCGGGTAGGGCTAGCGCATATGCGTTATCGCCAAAACGACGAAGAACATAAAAAAGGACCAAAGCGGCGCATCTGTAACTTGTTGACTCTCCCCACTCGTCGCTCACGCCGAAGATAGATATACCATAACAAGATCCCCTGGCTGAAAAATAAGAGGTCGGCAATGAGAATCCGCCTGCTCCTTGTAGGAAGTTGTAGAAAGCATACATACGTTGTAATCGCATCCGCACATTGTCATGAATGGATAGCATCTTAGCCGCAAAGTCAGCGGCGACAGGCTAGCTGTCATAGGAGGTGGAGTCTCGGCAAGGTCAACGGGCAATCATAAAATCTGGAAAGGGGAGAGACGCGTATAACGATTGACGGAATTGTTGAAAGCAAATTCTGCCTGAGCAAGAACCACCTCCCAAGTCTTAGGTGCCACACCGACTGCCCGCCGGTCTGTGTGTAAAGCTGTGGTAAATTAAAGCGTGGAGCGCAACAATTTTCAAAGAGTCTGCCAAAAGTGGTCCATAAAACGAACATCCCTATTAAACGTGATAATCCATGGTACTCCATGCAAACGGACAATCTCGTGAAGTGTGGCAACTTCTGAAGCATCCGAAGTCCGCGAGCAGGGAATAAAATGTGCCATCTTGAAGAATCTGTCAACTACCACAAATACCCAATCACACCACAACAATATCCATAGAATCATCGAGCCACGACTAATTTGGGATGGGCAAAGGTGTCTACAACCCTAGATTAGGATGCTGACCCTTTGCAGTTTGACAACGCTGAACATGGATGTTAATCTCCTACCGCATGGTGGGCCAATAGAAACACTCATACAGTGTAGCTAAGGTATAAGCAACACCCGAATGGCCAACAAGGCCCCCACCATGGAGTTCTACCATGATCTTCTCCAGTATGGAAGAATCAGGGAGGGATGAATATTGCAGTGCCACGCTATAAATATTCGTCCTGCAGCAAGTAATCACCCTGAACGCCATGCTGACTGGCACATGCCTCTAGAATAGACTCAAAAAGGGGGTTTGTCGCATACAAATCTTGAATCTCACGAATCTCAGAAAAATAAAAAATCGACCCATGAATGGTGACTAGCTATGAGACCTCCGACTCGGGGCATCTGCAACTAGGTTCTCTTTACCTGGCTTATACTGTAGGTGGAAGGTGAACTGTTGTACGAAGCTAGTCCACCTGTTGTGTTGATCGCTGACCTTCTTGTGGGAGTTCATAAAAAGGAGGGCCTCGTGATCCGATTTGATGACAAACTCCCGATGAATCAAATAGGGTTGTCAATATTGACAGTCCAAATCATTAGCAAAATAGTTTCTAACGGAACGAACAACTTTCTTACTAAAGTAAGCAACGGGGCGACCATTCTGATTGAGAACTGCACTAATTCCGGACTTGTTGGCATCGCAAGTTAACTCAAACAACTGGTTAAAGTCTCGCAGGGCTAAAATGGGAGCTGACGTCATCTTGGACTTGATGAGTTGGAATAATGCCTCAGCCTCATCAGTCCAAGCAAACTCAGTCACGGACGCGCGCATCAGCGCGACAATAGGAGCCATAATAGAACTGAACCCCTTAATGAACTGTTGATAAAAATTGTCTAACCTGTGAAAACTGCGAACCTTGGAAACAGTGGTTAGCCTAGGCCACTCTCGGATAGCCTAAACCTTCTGGCTATCAGCACGTACTCCTTCCCCGAGACTATATACCCCTAAAAGGAAACCTCTGGCACCATAAAAGAACATTTCTTTAGCTGGAGATAAAAACTCTCGCGCCGAAGAACGTCTAGTGCTTGTCTAACATGGTCTCTGTACTCCTCACTGGATCGAATGTAGACTAGAATATTATCAAAATACACCATCATAAATTTTCCCCAAAAGGGACAGAGGATCTGTATCATAACACGTATGAGTATGACCGTGGACAGGTCATTGGACGCTCGAAGGGTATGACAGTTCACTCATACAATCCTTCATCTTTAAGGCAATCTTCCACTCATCCCCCGGCCTCATACGAATCTGATTGTACCCACACTTCAAATCGAGCTTGGAAAACACTATGACCCTATGAAGTTGATCAATCATATCTTCCAATCTCGGGATTGGAAAACGGTACTTGATTGTGATTTTATTCACATCCCAGTTGTCTGCACACATTCGTCAACCACCATCCTTCTTCTGTGTTAACAAAGCAGGTACATCACAAGGGGACATACTCTCTCGTACGAGGCCATGCTCGGATAACTCGGACACTTGCTGTAGCTCAGCGTGCTTGGCAGATGACATCCTGTAATGGGGGAGGTTGGGTAACTGGGCGCCTAGAATAAAATCAAATGCATGTTGTATATCCCTCAACGGTGGAAGGGAACAACGTCAAGATATCACGAAGTGCTTGTGGAACACTGATCGGCGCGGCGCCCAAGCGGCTAACAAGGGCATATTGCAATCCTTGCTCGAGGGCATCCGCAAGGAGTACAGGCTTCATGGTCAGGGACATAAGTGGGTCGGGGCGTCTGGCGTGCGGAATGGGGTTAAGGACCACTTCACGACCCTCGTGTATAAATGAATAAGTGTCAGCACAACCATTATGCATGCTAGCATGATCAAATTGCCACGGCCGGCCTAACAGAAGGTGGCACACGTTTATATCAACTACCGTATACACGACTTCTTCTGAAAATGGACCAATAGTAAATGGTACTCGGCATTGGCCGGTATGGCGCACTTCATCTATGGATCCCATCCAACCAGTCTTACACGAGCTCTGGAGCGACTCCACAGGAAGACCCAAGTGCTCCACCATCTCTCGAGAGACCAAATTAACACTAGAGCCACCATCGATTATGATTTTACACAACCTCCACTTCGTAACACATTGCGCATAAAACAAGTTATGTCGCTGTGACGGGTGTGTCTGAGCCACGGTTGAATTGGACACGAGGTCAAATGGGAGGATGAGGGCCGGTGTCCGGTGGGTTGTGGTGGGGTTCGGGGTTGTGGTGTGGCTGGCTATGGGCGTTTTGGGGGTGGGAGCAGAGTGTTTGCTGTTTTTTTGAGTAAACGGAGTTGGGTTTGATTGTGAGTTATCAACCTGCGGTAAATGGAGGCACGGGCACTAGTAGGGATAACCGGGTCAGTGGGTTCTGGGCCTAATGAGTGACCTGTGAGTGGGCCTTTCGTAGCCATCTTGGTTAGGGTTTCTTTAGGTCAGGTCTCAGATTGAAGGGCTAGGGTCGGGATTGAGGGTTCGACAAATAGGGTTTCACCCGCGTGGGTTTTGGGTGCGGGAGTGGGGCTGGTCGGCAAGGGTTTATGGGGACGGGGTTTGCTGGTGTGGGCCTCGACCGGAATGACCACAGATCTGGTCGGTAAGGGTTTGGTGGCCGTCAGCCCCACGTGGCTGGGCATACTCCGCCTCTCCTTTCGTCTACTGTCTGCAGCGGAACCCCCATGATGGTGGGGTTCCTTTCTTGTTTCGACACCTCCCACCGGTGTAGCTTCCCAATCCAAGTCCCAATCACTAGCCATTAGGGTTTCCAGAAAAAAACCTGCCTCTAATACCACTTTGATGTGAATGCAACGGAATATACACACGTTAATTACACACACACATATAAAGAAAGTCATGAAATAAGAGATCTCCATAAATTCTATCTCTAAACTCTCTCTAACATAATGATTAGAATCCAAACTAACCAACTAGGAGTCCTTTTATAGGCACAAGGACTCAAAGGACAAAAATACTCTAAATACTAAAGTGAAAAAATTAAATGACATTAAAATAACTAAAATAAATGGGGCGCTCCTCTGTCAGTTTTACTATCTCCTCTAATATAAAGTCTCACTCGCAAAGCCCCTACTAGTATCTTTCCCAAATCATGTCAATACCACATTATGAAGACTCAAAAGAAGGTCTCTCTTTAGGAAATATTAGAGTAAGTGAAGGGTATTTTAGTCTTTTAATGCCTTCCTAGTTGGAGTTTCAAATAGTTGACGATGTAGAGATCTCATTATTTTTTGACTTGTTAATAAAATTTCAGAATTGTGTTGTCTCTTTTCTCAATTGGTGGTGTTTACATCAAATTGGTATTAGAGCTTGGCAGTCATCTTGTGTGTTTGTGTTTCCCTCTTGCATCTCCATTTATGACTCCCAAGAAGAGAATTCAGAACAGCGAATCTTAAAATCGTTTGACAACCCAAGAAGAAATCATGTTTCAAATGATGGCTTAACAAACTCAAATGATGGACCAAAAAGTCATCTTGTCAAAATTGGATGACCCCTCCCATTCAAACCCTAGCCTCAATTTTGAAGCCCGAATGATCAAGAATTACCCAATAAATCAATCCTTTCGATGTTCAAACCATCCAAACCATGTTTTCAAAAAAAAAAAAAAAAAAAAAAAAACATCCAAACCCCTCAAAATTAACAGACAAGGAATTCGTCGCCCTAGGGCTATGATAACGAAACAGAAAAAGAGAGGACAAATAAGCTGAAAGAGCAAGGAGGGTCCATTGACTTGCCTCCCTGCAAATTCGTCTCCGGAAGAATTTCCATTTCTCTGCAAAACTCCGGAGGTGGCGAATCAAGTTGGCAATGGTTACGGAGAGTTTGACCTAGGGTTTCACAACCTAGGTTGTTGTTTGACCTAGGAGGCCAAAGGTGAAGAGAGAGGGATGAAGGATCGAAGTCCATCGGTGGTCGGAGGCCCTAATTCCCGTGAGAGAGACAACAATGGGAATCGCATCTTCTGATTTTTGTCTAAATTCCAGCAAGCCCTAATCTGAAGAGCTGCAATAAAATAGAAGTTCTCTTATGGACTGGTTTTGGTAATTACATTTAAAGCAGCGAAGGTTTGAACCCAATAGTACTTGGGGTTGAGACCTTCCACCTCAGGCCCGTTTATGATATGTTTTCCCATTTATCCCCAACTTAATCTTCAAATTAATATGTTCAGCTTGTTCATACAGACTCTCCTATTATGTCCTTTAAGTTCATTGACGAACTTTTTCGAAGGAGGGGAGAATGATGTAGAATAGGAGCTTATAGCTTTGTTTTCTAAATGTTAGTAGTTTTAAGTGTAATAAAAAAAGGTTTAAGTCCTCTTTAGGAAATATTAAAGGAAATCAAGGGTATTTTAGTCTTTTAATTCTTTTCTAGTTGGAGTAGGATTATTTAAATATAAATAGGTGATGATGTAATAGAGATCTCTTGATAAAATTTCAGATTTTAGATGTGTCTTTTCTCTCTTCTTTGGATCCAATTGGTGGTGTTTGCATCAGGTTCATTAATGGCAAAAGGGGTAGCTCAACAACATTTACTCTTTCTCTCTCTCTCTCTCTCTCTCTCTCTCTAGCTAATTCTCTTGTAATATCTGACCTCCATTTGTAACGCAAGCCTTTGGGCACCTGTAACTATCAACATGTATCAGAACTTGGACCAGAATAAACATGCATAAGAACTCGACATCGACCTGTATAAGAACATACACGTGGGAAGATAATAGGCGTCCATATATGATATATAAAAGAAAAAGTTCCTTTTCTAATTTTCACAAATGATAGGCAGTTATGCGACATTTGAAAATCAATGTGGGTGTGGTCTTCTGAACATGTATACATATAATGTAAGGGTCATCTGAACATCACAAATATTATTCATGCTACAACATAATTGTCACTTGCAAACATGCCTACTGGAAGTGGACAGTAACATCGTCCATTAAACTCTCACAACTACCATAAACCCTAACAAGAAACATCCTGCCACCTGCTCTTAGGTTTTGCCACAGTTCTCACCCTATTCACTACCCGAACCACTGTTTACAAATTCCAAATCCCTCTATTCAAATGTACTTATCCAATTGTGATTTTAGTACGGGTGACACACTTACTTGAATACAAGTCAAGCTTGATCGTCTTCAGTTTCTAAGTACCTAAATTTCGTTTAAAACAAGAGAATCTATGTTAATGGGTACTGTTAACTGTATCATATGGTGAGGACATAAAAAGTGATTGTTTTGGTGACTGGAAAGAGAATGACTTGCATAAAGATATGTTACACCGAGTCGATGTTGCATAGGGTTCCGTTGTTGAGAACTGAGAAAAGGGTCACTGCTTTTTGTAGTACTGAATAGTTCCTGTTTGCTTGTAAGTCTTTTTTTTCCTATTTAGCCATTACAATATCAAGAAAATGTTCATTGGATGGCTTCATTGACGTAGTTATATATTATTTCCATTTTGTCACTGGCAAACTGACTGCAATGATCATGTCTATCATTTTCATAGAATTAGTTAACCTTATATTTCATTGTAATTATAATATGAGGATGCAACCATGTTTCAGGCGTTCAATGTCTTGCGCTACGAGATCAGCCAGAGGTATAATTCACATTATGACGCATTCAATCCTGCTGAATATGGCCCACAAAAAAGCCAGAGGGTACATAATACCAACCAAACCCGCAATTAATTATGTAGCCATTGTTTGTTTTCTCTTTTCTGATTGTGGAACTATGTTTTTTGATTAAACTGATGCAAACATGCAAGCATTCATCATCTACAAGGAAAACTTTTAGTAGGAATCATATTTTCACAGTCCAAAAGTGTGTTTCTATGCCATCTCATGTTCCATTGCTTATATTTTTTTTTTCTCTTTTTGAGATGCTCTAGTCAATGTTGAACGTGAAGGAAAGTTATAGAGTTTTCTTTTTTCACACCTTAAATGTCATATCTTGGCGAAGGCGCCACCAAGGCATGACAACCCACACTTAGGAACATGATTGTCTAGCCAACCAAGGTAGTGTGTAACACATGTTGTACATGTTTGTGCCTCTCCAGACACACTAATATGGTTTTGGATGGGATTCTCTAATGATACATACAAACAATCATTTGCAGAATTTTGAGATCAATACACTATTTGCACGTAGGATTGCACAGCGTCGGTTGACCGTACAATTTTAATTAGCCATAAATATTGTTGAATATCACTTTATGATGCTTAATAGGAAAAAAGATGTCGAAAGGTATCCATCTGAAACAGTATCCAAACATGAATTTGTAGATTTTCGTCGGGGAATTCTATAGCTATTATTTTCGAGGCAACTTTCTGTAATCAGTTGCACTCTAGTGGTGGATTTTGGAAATAAAATTCGGTATATTTTAGGAACTTCTGTTGACAGACATTACCTGGTGAATACAAAAGTTGGCGTGCCAAATGCCAATATGCTTCTTTCGATTGTCATGCGAGCAGTACTAAATGTTCCAGCGACGTTAACATTTATGGTCTCAAACCTCGATTTAATATTGCCTTGAATGACTATTGTTACGTCAACATCATAACATGTTGAACTTCAAAATTTTCTGATGGACCCTGTTTATTTCCCTTATTTTTTCTTTGTCGAAATCAAAAGTTACATTATTACTAATAATAGCTAAAATAGTAAATATTAAATTGGGGATGCCACTTTTGGAGACCCAAAGCACAATTTCACCATATTCTTTCTGCAAGAATATTCCTTTAGGGATCACTTGTGTATACCTAGTTATGAACATCTACATGTGTTGATAGAAGGTTCCTAGAATCCGTTTCATTTTCCTAAATCTGTATAATCGGTCTAGTGACTTTTAACCTTGAACTTGATCAAAAATTTCTCACAGATTGCTTCATTCTTGTTGTATTTATCTGATGTTGAAGAAGGTGGGGAAACCATGTTCCCATTTGAGGTAAGATCAGTACCTTTGTTTCCCTTATTTTGTTGATTTCATCAATTTGTGCGTGAGATATAGATAGTTACCATATCACTTTGATATGCAGAATGGAGTGAATATGGATGAAAGCTATGATTTCCGCAAGTGTGTTGGTTTGAAAGTAAGGCCACACCAAGGGGATGGACTTCTATTCTATTCATTGTTCCCAAATGGTACAATTGATCCAGTGAGTCCTTTTCGCTTGTAATCTTCGTTTTGAGCAACAGTGAAAAAGGCTATAGTTTTCTTCTTTTGTAATTATTGCATTCAATATCAAATATCAATGGACAATAGCCAAGGAGAACCGGCAAATTAAGAATACTGGATTCATTAAGTTTCTCTTGCTAGTATGCAGTGATTAAGATTAAGCAAAATATAGTAAAAAAAGTTGAGTAAAGAGTGGTGGGTTCTAAAAATACGAGCCCCTAATTATATGAACCATGCCCAAGCTCTAAATGTTGGAAATAGAGATTTGCTGAAGCCTACGAGATTGATCTCAGGTCAGACTAAAATGGGTAATATAATTGCAAGAAACCCCCTGAATTGTCATCTGTTGCACTCTAGTTGCAAATACCTTTCTGGACTATTAGTTTTACGTTGAAATTTCCTCAACTATTCTCTATTATCACAATTTCTTCCCCTTATCATTCAGAACAGAACAAGTCATTTGTACCAAACACAAGGGTGGAGCCAGGATTCGTTTAAGGGGTGGACTGATATTTTTAACTTACTTTTGGATTAGGCACCTCCCCCATCTCGCCTTCTGTTAGGCGTCGGTAGAGTGTTTTAAAGCGGTCAAAATGAATGTACGTCAAATTGATATCGATAATATTATCAATGGTAAATTTTTATACACTGGAATTATAAACACACTTGATGCTTGTGTATTATATATTTAGGATTTTTTAATTGTAATATATATAATTATTAGATAAATAATTTGTATTCTATTTTTTTTAATATATTATGGTTTCTTTGTGAAATTAGAAATATATATAATTATTCGGTAATAATATAATTTTGTTCCAAAGTATATCAAATGTTTTTAAATACTGCATAATAAATTTCTTTATTGTTTTATAACTCTTACAAATAAATAGATATTTATTATTTATATTGCTAATTTTAAAAGTGCGGTACCAAGTTGATTGAGAGACAATTTTTCGTTTCTTAGTTTTGTGAGTAGCATATAGAGAATGAACACCACAATGGCATTATAGTTTATAGAGAGTCCCAAATAGATGGCATAAAAAAATAAGAAACAAGATATAAGAAAGAAACCTTACTTTAACCATATACTAACTCCGTCTGGCCTGTAATTGGGTGGCCTACGCTAATAGTATGGGGTGCATAACTGATACAACGAGTTGATGTTCAAATTTGCCCTGGGCTACAGCCCTGGTCTGGCCAGGGCTGAATCCGCCCTTGACCAAACACGAGAATATTTGGAACTTTTTTCATTATTGAGGGAGTTATTTGCAACACGGGGGTATTTGAAAACAGAACAATAGTTTGAAGAAGGAAGAGGGAGGGGGTGGTGGAAAGATTTCTTTCAGTGACCACTCCGTATGAAAGGTCATACTTGTAGCAGTTGTTTACTAAAATAGTGGTGGTTGAATTGTTACGTATCATTTGCATATTAGCTAGATCAAACCCAATACCAGTTAATTCGCAACCAATAAACAAGCAATGAAGGTAGACAGTTCAATCACATCACATGTAGGTAGACCAGTGGTGCCCGTTAGGGTGTGGGTGTTGATTTTCATCAGTACTGGCTTTTATCTTAGATAAATTTTTTTATAACTTCTATTTGGTACTATATTGCAGACATCACTTCATGGGAGTTGTCCAGTAATTAGAGGGCAGAAATGGGTGGCCACAAAGTGGATCAGGGATCAAGAACAGGATGATTAAGCATATGTATATTTATTTAATGTATCATTATAAAATTTTGTGACCTGAGCATTTGGCATTTGGCATCTGCATTTTTCTTTTGCTACAATTGGAGTTTCAAAGTTTTCTAGTGTATATTCATGCAACATCAGCCAATTCTCCTAAATTATTTTTAAAAAAAATTCACAAGTGGGTCTCTTCCTTTACTTAATTACTTAATGATTTTAAAAACACATAAGAATCAGATGCGATGGGTGTCAAATCTTGAAATCCTTAAATTAGAGTGCTTGAGCAGAATTTGTAAGTTCGAAAAAGTAGTGTCTAAAGTCTGTAAAGGTAATTGTTTGATAGAACCTGAAGTAGAATTGCTACAAAAACGTGAATAGATCACTATCAGAAATAGAATTACAAAAACGTGAATAGATCACTATCAGAAATAGAATTACAAAAGGGTATTCGAAGACTTGTAGTCAAGAAACAATGAAGCATCACCGACTCCATATTGCAATTTTGAAATCAAACTGATGATACAAACTAAGAACTTTGTAAATGGTAGCCAATTTGAAATTCTGCAGAATTTCAATAACAAAAAGGGAGGAATGGAGGTGTGTTTGTTAGAAGATTGTAGGGAGAAATAAAAGAGATCGCCTGTTTTTATAGGCACATGGTTGTTAGTAAGAGTCATGGTTTTTGACTGAAATACATATGTCATAAGACACGTTTGTTGACTCAGAATGACGATTCATTAACACCGCACATTTAAGCATTTAGTTGTGCACGTGCTAAGTCCATTGAACGCAGCGAAAGCATCCCCACATGCGTAATGCGAGAAGCCGCGGTGTTTCGCACCCCCTTAGGACATATCACCCATTGCACCACCCAAATGGTAGTGGTCCATGGTAGGAGTATGCATCTCACATAAATAAGCAATACCTTATACAACACATCCGTTTATTAACTCCGCAAACTTTTGGTATCTTTTCTATGTGGGACAAAGTTCCCACATAATCTTTCATAGCCCTCACAAACCCACCAACTTCCACACACTAGAGTTTTTACATAAACAATTCCCCAATAAATAATACAATTTTATTTTGCAAAATATCCAACATTCCCCCACCATTTTCAAAATAAAATGGAAAAGGGGAAGCAAATGGATGCCATGTTGAGAGAATGCATAAATGGATGTATCTTATGATTTGGACCTTTATTTAGTGAATATTCATCAAAGTTGATCGGAAAGCATAACATAACGCATCTTTAAACTAGCAATCCATGAAGACCAATTGAATTCATATCACACATCGACCGCAAGTTCCTTGTATGTATCAGACGTACACGACAAAACTTTTAATGGCTTTGTTTCAGTATTTTGATTTCATAAGTGAAGACAATCCCTTTGTTGCATGAAAAACGTCATCACTTCCATACTTATATACGTAGGTATGCGAGAGTGTCTTTGTAATTGTAACACTTCAACCGAAAGTTGTTGTAAGCCTATTAACAACAAATACTCAACCTCCCCCTTTACACATTAAAGATTCCAAACACTTCCTTGGGATGGTGATAATTAATTAAGTGCTTGTCGTCACCACTTATAGTGTACTTTACTCATTGAACTTGAGGCTTAAAAATCACGTGTCAAGTTGAGTTTCCACCAAGAGTGATACAGAGTTGGGCTTGAATCCCATCCATATTGATGTTTTTAACACCACATCTTTTTGAATGGCATTTTGTAAGAGGATCCACAAAATTTTGGTTAGATCTCACATAATCCACGGTCATTACACCGTACTTACACTTTGCCATAAGCACGTGCCAATGTTGATTCACTATCACCATGTAAAGATATAGGAGTTGTTGACTTAAATCAAATAGTAGTTTATAATAATAAATTCCTTTACCACCCCACCTATTTATCCCCTCCGACTAAAGCCATACATTTGATGACATAATAGAATCAATCATACATGTTTATTTCTTGGATCCCCATGAAACAACTCCTCACCAAGAGTAAAAATCCATCCACTAGTGGATGATTGATTCTTTTTGTTGGTAATCTAACTGAGATCAAAATATCATTATAAGACCGGAGGATAACCATCATAAAGTAATTTATAAACTAAGGTACCTTAGACACCATAAGATTCTACTAACAACATGTCGATGAATATGACTAGGATAACTAGTATATCTACTTAGTTTTTCGACAACATACGCAACATCGGGTCTAGTGCATGTCATGGCATCCATTAAATTATCGATTACTTGAACATATTTAAGTTGTTATATGCTTTTTCCACTATTTGACATTAATTACAATTGCGACTCAAAAGGTGTACTAATAGGAAAACAATCAAAATGATTAAACTTTTGAGGATCCTTTTAATATAGTGAGATTGAGATAAAATCAAGTTTTTGTTCCTTTTTAATGATTCGATTCCCAAAAATAACATCAGCTACTCCAAGATCCTTCATATCAAATTTAGATGATAAAAAGATTTGTTACTATTTATGCTATCTAAATCAACTCTGATATTAACTTGTTATCAACATATAAGCAAACAATCACACCTTTACCATTTTTAAACTTGCTATAAAAATTAGGGGTGCATACGGTTCGGGTCAGTTCGGTTTCATTACTAAACCAGAGCCATAACCGAGGTGGTTCAGTTCCAGGATTTTGGAACCGAAACCGAAATCGATTTTTTTTGGAACCGAACCAAACCGAACCGTTGGTTCTTGGGTTGGTTCGGATCGGTTCTCGGTTCTTGTAGAAGGGTGTTATAAACAAAAAAAAGCAAAATAAAATAAATATGTTTTTTTATTAAATAACATCCGAGAGGTACCCGCGAGGCCACCCAGAAGTCCAAAAGCCACCGCAAGTGTCAGCGCCGCAGCGAGTCCCTACGCCATCGCAAGGGTCAGCGCTACCTCAGGCGTCCGCGCCACTTCGGGCGTCAGCGCCACTTCAAGCGTCGGCGCCCCGACAAGGGTTGGCGTCGCCTCACATGTCAGCGCCGGTTCAAGCATCAGCGCTACCTGAGCCATTTCGAGCGTCGGCGCCACTTCGAGCGTCGGCGCCGCAACAAGGGTCGGCGCCGCCTTACCTGTCAGCGCCGGTTCAAGCATCAACGCTACCTCAGGCGTCAGCGCCACTTCAAGCATCGGTGCCGTTTCGAGCATCGGCGCCGGGACAAGGGTCGGCGCAGCCTCACATGTCAGCGCCAATTCAAGCCTCAGCGCTACCTCAGGCGTCGGCGCCACTCCGAGCGTCGGCACCGCAACAAGGGTCGGCGCCATTTCGAGCATCGGCGCCGGGACAAGGGTCGGCGCAGCCTCACGCGTCAGCGCCACTTCAAGCGTCGGCGCCACTTCGAGCGTCGGCGCCACTTCGAGCGTCGGCGCCACAACAAGGGTCGGCGCCATTTCGAGCTTCGGCGCCGGGACAAGGGTCGGCGCAGCCTCACGCGTCCGCGCCACTTCAAGCGTCGGCGCCACTTCGAGCGTCGGCGCCACTTCGAGCGTCGGCGCCGCAACAAGGGTTGGCGCAGCCTCACCTGTCAGCGCCGGTTCAAGCATCAGCGCTACCTCAAGCGTCAGCGCCACTTCGAGCATCGACGCCATTTCGAGCATCGGCGCCGGGACAAGGGTCGGCACCGCCTCACATGTCAGCGCTGATTCAAGGCTCAGCGCTACCTCAGGCGTCAGCGCCACTTAGAGCGTCGGCGCCACTTCGAGCGTCGGCGCCGCAACAAGGATCGACGCCGGGACAAGGGTCGGCGCCGCCTCACGCGTCAATGCCACTTCGAGCTTCGGCGCCGCAACAAGGGTCGGCGCCGTTTCGAGCATCGGCGCCGGGACAAGGGTCGGTACCGCCTCACGCGTCAGCGCCACTTCGAGCATCGGCTCCACTCCGAGCAACGGCGCCAGGACAAGGGTCGGCGCCGCTTCAAGCGTCAGCGCCACTGCAGGGGTCACTGCAGAAATGATTATTCGAGAAGTGCTGCTACAGGAGTTTTCATCATGAAACAGCGGGCTCTAAATGAACAACAGCACTAACACTTTACTTTCTTGCACAGGTTGCCTAGTCGAGCAAGCAGGGCTCGAACAGGCGCGTCGGGACCTCCTGGGAGTTTTGGCTTGGCGGCTGAGGGACAAGGTATGTTGAGCAAGCTCAACCACTTAGCACTATAGGATTGAGAGAATACTAGTAGGAAGACCCAGAAGCCACTCGAGGCTACGCACACTGCACACTTAGTCATAAATGAAGCGAGTGGCCAAAGAGTTGGCTACTCACAAGAAATAAACTCTTTACAAGAAAAATGACTTTTCCAGAGGAGGGGGTCCTCGAGGTCCCTCTCAAGAAAAATAACACTTTTTAGAGGGAGTGAGGCCTTAAGGTCTCCTCTCTCAAAGATTTGCAAAATTGCACCACAAGTTACCGTTTCAAAAGATAACTACCAAATCTGCTATTTTGTCTCCATTAGGGGACATATGTGCTTTTTGAGTTTTGGTCGGCGCCAGGTGGCGCCTGCAGAGGGGACAGGCAGCTGCCTGCAGGTAGGGACAAATGGTACACTTCAGACATTGTTCCCCACCAACTCTCTCAATTTTGGCGCCCAAAATCGCCAGCTCACCCCTTACGCCCATGTATAAATAGACCCCTGGGCAAGATCAAAAGGATAGAGAAGAAAAATTGCACTGTTACTCTGCTAAAATATCACCAGACCTACCTAGTATTCTCTTCCTGCTCATTCTCTTAGTGTTGAGTGCCTTGTTCCTTCACTCCCCACTGACAGCCATCACTCTCAGGTGTTTCCCTTGAGAAAATTGCTATTTTTGCTGTGAAAGTTCATCTTCTTGCAGGGAGTGAGTCGAAGCTTGAGTTCCATTGTTACCAGAAGGAGAAGTTTTCTGCAGAAGTTGCACCAGGAGACCTTGAAGACTTTCAGACAGTGTCCATTGGAGTGGGTCACGCCTCACCCTTTCCAGTTATTCATAGACCCCAGTCTCACTACCCTCCTACATTTGGCGACTCTGCTGGGGAGGTATTCTCATTTCCATGGACAAAGAAGGTTTCAATGTCTCCAAGCAGTTGGTTTTTGAGGACATTCCATCTGGTAATGGAGCTCACAGTGACCAGACTACTCAGGAAGAAGTGGTGGTGATCGGAGCCAAGGCGCCAGCGCCTCAGGGAGGCCAGACCAGTTCGCCGGCAGTGGCTCCAATGGCAGGTATGAACCTTATGGCAATGTTTTTTGACTTTTTAAAGCAAAACAACGTGGATCTATCAAACTTGGGTCAAGGTTGTGTGACATCTGCTGCTGCCCCTTCTGGAGGGGTAGCCACTCCTATTACGATTCCGGCAGAGATGATTCCGTCTCGGAAGGCGGCGCCGGAGCATGTCCTGGCGCCAATAGGTTCTCCAGTTCCTAAAACCACATGTTTGGAGGAATCACCCTCCAAGGCTGTTACTATGGAAGAAGTGAGGAAGCTCCTCTCCTCCTCTCAAAGAGAGGGTTCCTACCTATACGAGGAGTTACAAGACCCCTATCCACAGGAAGTAAGTGAGAAGCCATACCCTGAGGGGTATATTCCACCAAAATTTATCAAGTTTGGCGGTAGGGGGGAGAACCCTCGAGAACACGTGAAGAGGTTCGTCGAGTACCTGGGAGTACACGCTGGCGACAAGAGCCTGAGATTGAGAGAGTTCTCTAAAACTCTCACTGGGAAAGCCTATACATGGTATTCCCACTTGGCGCCTAACAGCGTCCCTAGTTGGGAAGAGATGCACAGGCAGTTTCTCCAGAAGTTTTTTGTAGCGGAGGATGAATTTACACTGAGGCACCTGGCGCAAGAGGTCCAGAAGCCAGGAGAGGAATTGATGCACTACATCAAGCGATTTCGCGAGAGGGCCTTAGATGTTCACGAGGACGTGGCGGAGGCCAGGTTGCTACAAATATGTGTGGAAGGACTCTCGGAAGAGTACAAGCTTCATTTGATCAACGAAACTAGAGATGGGACTTTCAGAGAATTCACCAGGGCTGCCAGCAACATCGCTATGATAATCAAACCGAGAACCCCGGGTTGGAGGACACAAGTTCCACCGACTCCTGGGAGGTTTCAAGTTACGAGGAGGCAGGCGGTTAACTATGTGGACGGGAGTAACAAAGGGAAGAAGGGAGGTCCCGGGGCCAGGACTGACAGTCCCGGCAACAAGAGAAAGTTCGGGGAGGATGTCCCGCCGCCACTACCGTGTAGCGTAGCGGAGGCCATGGATTGTTACCGCACCCTGGTGCGAGAAGGCGTAACAGGACCCCCCAACCTAAAAGTAGAGATCCCCACTGCAGCTGACAAGGCCAACCCGAAGTACTGCGAATTGCACCAACGAGTGCAGCACTCTACCAAGGATTGTTACTACTTGAGAAGGATCATTGGTGAGCAGATGGCCAGAGGTACCTTGAAGATACCCCCCGTAAACGTTAACGAGAACCCCCTCCCTATGCATCATTTTGGAACTGCCAACATGGTAGTTGCCTATGACGAAGAAGCTGCGAGAAGTCTTGCGAAACGGGAGGACGGCGAGCAGTTATGCGAGGAGTTAGAAAATCTGTCACTAAGCAGACTTCAGCTGGAAAGAAAGCAAGAGGAGTGGTTCTTCACTCCGGAGTCTGAAAGCGGGAGCGGGGAAGCTGAGGAAGTCGGTCTCTCAGAAGGCGAGGTAGACGTCATCCTCGCTCTAGACGAGGGAGGGACCTCTGAAGCGGAGTATGTTTGCAGTGCCCAGACGTACGAGGTAGACTTAGATTCTGAATGTGAGGCCATAGCAAGGAGCCCCAAGTTCAAGTGGTTTTTCGACCAAATAGGGGTGAAGTACGACACGAGGGTGTCCATCACGAGGAAAGTCTTGGAGGCGGTGCAGCAGCATGGAGACCCTTCGCTAAATTGGCAGGGGCCAATGGGAAGGATGATTAAGAAGTATACCTCTGAAGTGGTGTTTTCAGAAGCGGATAGGGCAGTGCCTTACTTCCACAATCGCCCGTTATACGTCACAGCCATAATTAATGGAGTCTTGTTTCCTAGGGCGTTGATGGATGGAGGAGCATCCATTAACATTATACCCATCAGTACGTTATATGAAACGGGAATTGACCAGGAGAAGGTGGTCCCGGTACCGCTAGTAATCTCCGGATTCGACAACGCCGGAATGCAGTCAATCGGATATGTTAATGTGGGAATTAAGTTGGGAAATTTCACCTCCCACATCAAATTTCATGTTATTAACGCTGACACCAGCTACCAATTACTCATTGGAAGGGTGTGGATGCACACTCATGGCGTAGTGCCTTCCACCTACCATCAGTGCGCGAAGGCAAATATTAGAGGTGCAGAGATAGTGATCAAGGCCACGCAGAGACCCTTCGCAGTTGAGGAGGCCCACCTGGTAGATGCCGCCTTTTACACCGAGTTGGACGAGGAAAGAAAGGTCTCTACGAGAAAGCTAGCAGGAAGCGAGATAGCTGAGGGAAGGGTCCCGCAGAAAAAATCCGTTCATGATCGTCTAGGGGAAAGAATAATTCCCCACATAGAAAAAGGCAAGAGGAAGGTAGAGGAGGTAGCTAGGCCTCCTCGAACTTGCAAGAAAGTGGTTTTGCCCAATGGAAAAGTCATCTACCGTTTATAACGGTCTGCGCGGGCGATGTTCTGGGACGAGAGCATCGACCCGGCGCCCGAGTGTTTTATTGTTGATGAATCCCATATTGTTGAGCATGTGGAAGAACCAGAAGAGGCGCCGGAGTGCATGCAAGACGGACCCAGAGAGCAGCTGCAGGAGTTAGAGGAAATCAAGTTGGGGTCGGAAGAGGGCGAGAGTAGACCCATCCTAATTTCCAAGTGCCTGGAACCGAAGCAGAGGGAAGAGCTCATTGAGCTACTTAAGGAGTTCACTGATGTATTTGCTTGGAAGTACACGGAGATGCCGGGAATAGACGCAGAAGTGAGCTCTCATAGATTGAACATCCTTCCCAACGCCCTTCCGGTAAGGCAAGCCACACGCACATATAAAGCAGACCTTGATTTAAAAATAAAGGCTGAGGTGGAGAAATTGTTAGCGGCAGGGTTCATCAAGCCTATTCAGCACCCCATATGGCTGTCCAGCATAGTGCCAGTGGCAAAGAAAGACAAAACCCAAATCAGAATCTGTGTAGACTTTCGCGACTTGAATAGGGCGTGTCCTAAGGATGAATTCCCACTACCCAGCATAGACAGCTTAGTGGATTCCACCGCGGGACATGAGATGTATAACTTCATGGACGGGTATGTTGGATATAACCAGATTAAGATGGACCCCGCCGACGCAGAGAAGACTGCCTTCCGCACGCCGTTAGGGAAATTTCACTATACAGTCATGCCCTTCGGATTGAAGAACGCTGGGGCCACATACCAGCGGACCATGATGGCAATCTTTCACGACTTATTTCATGACATACTAGAATTCTATGTGGATGATTTGGTGGTGAAGTCTAGGAAAGAAAGCAAGCACATTCAAGATCTCAGGAGAGTATTCGAGAGGTGTCGTCGGTATAAGATGAGAATGAACCCCTCAAAGTGTGCCTTTGGGGTTACTGCAGGGAAATTCTTAGGTTTTGTGGTAAATAGACAAGGGGTGCAAGTGGATGCAGAGAAGATGAAAGCCATTGTGATGATGCCACCGCCCAAGAGTCAGAGACAACTTAAGAGCTTCCTGGGAAAGGTATCTTACCTGCGGAGGTTTATACCTGCGTTGGCAGAAGTAACTCATCCGTTCGCGCCTCTACTAAAAGACAAAGCCAAGTGGGTTTGGGGAGAGAGGCAAGAGAGTGCGTTCAAAAAGATTAAAGAAATCCTAGCCTCTCCGTCCACAATGATTCCCCCGGAAGTCGGAGCGCCACTGCTGCTCTACCTCACTTCTACAGAGAGGTCGATAGGGGCCCTCTTGGCGCAAGAGAAGGAAGGAATGGAAAGGCCGGTTTACTACCTATCAAGAGTAATATCCGGGACAGAATCGAGATACACCAGCGTTGAGAGGCACTGCCTGGCGCTGGTATTTGTAGCCCAGAAGTTGAGACACTACCTTTTAGCCTTCACCATTCACATAATCACTGAGTGTGATCCCATCAAGTACCTCCTCGCGCGGACTATACTCGTGGGACGAGCAGCAAGGTGGTTTTTGATTTTGTCAGAGTATGATCTAAAGTGCGTAGTGCCTAAAGCCATCAAGAGCCAGGCGGTAGCAGATCTGCTGGCCCACTTCCCGAGTGGGGTTTTCGAACCACCTAGTGAAGAGCTACCCGAAGAAAGTTTCCAAGCATGCATGGCGGAGGAGGTGAAGAAGTGGTTTATGGAATTTGATGGTTCTAGTGCACAAGGAACATGTGGGGCTGGCGTCATACTGTCAGATGGGAAGGAGAAGATTACCCTCTCTTTCAAGTTAGATTTTAAATGCTCAAATAATGAAGCTGAGTACGAAGCCCTCATTCTAGGGATGTTGGAAGCGCTCAGAAGAGGGATCAAGGTACTGTGTATACGAGGAGACTCCAATCTGGTAGTAAGGCAGGTCAATGGAGAGTTTTCCCTTAAACATGCCAACTTAGCGCCGTACAGACACATCATCCAACGACTGCTGAGACAATTCTTGGAAGTAACTGTGGAGAGGCAAGCGCGAACGATGAACAGGCACCCTGACGCGCTCGCCACCATAGCACAAAAGTTGGACATGGAGGAGTCAGAAGCAACCATCACCGTTAGGCGGAGAACAGTGCCTACTACCGTAAAGTCCCTATTCCCAAGTGACGAGCCGAAAGACTGGAGGCGTTTGGTGGAGAGGCAACTGGAAACCAGAGAAGGGGCAATGAAAATTTTGGAGTTAGCCAACTATCATGTGCTGCAGGGAACTCTCTATTTCAAGAGTCCCGGAGGGTTTCTGGCACGGTGCGTAGGGGAGCAGGAAGCCAAAGAGAGGTTAATAGAAATGCACCAGAGACACTGTGGAGATACAGATATCCCCCTTTACAGAAGACTGCAGCGAAGCGGGTATTTTTGGCCCTCCATGAGCGTAGAAGCGGCCCGCTTGCAGCAAAGTTGTCTAAAGTGCCAAGCTAATTTTGATCAGCCGACGGAAGCTAACTTCGTGGAAGCCTTCGAAGATTGGAGACAGCCGTACCTAGCATATCTGAAGAATGGGGAGCTGCCCGCCGAGAGAGCGGATGAAATCTACCTTAGAAAAAGGGTAGCACGTTTCTACTTGGTCAAAGGAGAGCTGTATAGGAAAGGGTATAATGAGAAGGCGTTAAGGTGCGTAGCCAAAGAGGAAGTGGAAAAGGTGCTGAAAGAAGCTCATGAGCCCTCCCACATGGGAGGCGCCAAGCTGTATGATCAGCTGATGACGTTGGGATACTACTGGCCGACCATGGAGGCTGACTCCATTGGATACGTGAAAAAGTGTAGAGCATGCCAGGTGCACGGAAACATGGTGCACGCTCCCTCCGTCAGCCTACAAAGCTTGGCAACCCCCTATCCCTTCCACACATGGGCGTTCGACCTGGTGGGTAAGATCGCCCCAGCATCTCATGGCAAGACCTTTATCATTGTGGCTACAGAATTGTATACCAAATGGGCGGAGGCCATCCCTTTAAGGAGGGTCACTGCCCAAGTGGTAACCCAGTTTATAAAAGAGTATATCATATGTAGGTTTGGTATACCCAAAATGATCCTAACGGATAATGGGAAGCAATTTGTATGCAAAGAAATGGCCCTCCTCACGGACAAGTATAAGATTGTGCATAGTAGCTTAACCATATCCTACCCCAAGGGCAATGGCCAAGCGGAAGCTACTAATAAGACCCTGATAAATATTCTGAAAAAGATGCTAGAAGACATGCCGGGGGCATGGGATGAGAAGCTGCCTATGGTGTTATGGGCCTATCGTACTTCGAAGAGAAAGCCAACAGGTTTCACTCCCTTCTCTCTAGTGTATGGGACCGAAGCTGTCCTACCAGTGGAACTGGCGGTACCTTCGGCCAGAATTTCTCTTAGCAATGGGCTCATTCCAGACCCTAGGCATGTGCAGCTGGAGGCACTAGATGAGCACAGGGACAAGGCGAGAGAGAACTTCAAAGTCTACACTCAGCAACTGTCCAGGGCCTATGAAAATTTGGTTAAGCCTAGGGAATTCCAGGTGGGAGATCTAGTCCTACGAGCATCAACCCACCATCTCCGTAGCATGTCGGCGTCCAAATTCAAACCTAACTGGGAAGGCCCTTTTGTTGTCAGAGGAGTGGGGAAGTCGGGCTACTGCCAGATATCAGAACCTGAGAGTGATTGCCTCCAGTCCATCAACTGCAAGTGGCTGAAGAGGTACTATGCTTAGTGGCAACTAACAAGTTTTGTTTGTATTTTGCATGTCGGCAACGGATGTCAAGGATTGCTCCTACACCAGAAAAGTTTTTTTGTTTTTTTGAAGCAATCCTACACTGTAAACGATAGACAAAAGTAAAAGAAATGAAATAGCAACGTTTTTTGTCATTTTGACGTTTACTTTGCTTACTCATTTATACATACATATACGCTCCCTATTAAGTTAGAAGAGAGTAAAAAAAAAGAGGTCGGGAACTTTGCTCACTACACTTGGGAGGTAAGTCCATCCTAAGAGAAAGTATACTGAGCAAAGTCCCCCCAGACATAAATTAATACAGTTTTATAATAAAATCAGGCTTCCGGAAAGGGGTGGGGGTCACCCTCCTCCCCAACCCAGCCTCTATGACTATAAGCAGTAATATGTAGGAATGCCCCCACAGACAGGAGGGGCAACCCAAGAAAGTCACATGCCAACACCTCACAGTTACAAGAGGTGTATTTTCAAAAAAAAAAAAAAATGTGTACAAAATGATAATACATAACTTTTCATATCAATGCAAATACCCCGCAGCATATGGGGTAGCCACCAGTAGACTAAAGGCTCACAGAAATTAGAGCAAGTCATGTAAAACAAACACCCACAGCATAAAGGGAGAACAAAAGAAAAAGAAAGTGCAGAAGAAACAAAGTGTCTCATACATGAATGATAAGATAAGTGATGTACATATAGAATTCTGAGCACTACAAAACAAGAGGTAGCCTATTGGCTAGAAACCACAAAAAATAAATCATCGCGCGCAATGGCGCCAGCATATGACGGACCAGCCTCCCGCAGAAACTCTTCCTCCAACCTGATAGATTTAGCATCATCCTCCTCATCGCCAGACTCAAGTCTGGCAAGCTTCACCTGTAGTAGGGCGATCTGATTCCGGATCCTCGTAGCCTCAGCGTGTCGTTGCTCAACCCTGGACTGCCGGGACGTGTGAAACCTCACTATCTTCCGGAAAGGAACACTCAGGAAGGGGCGAACCCCTGCGTCAAGCCAATCCAAACGAAAATGATAGAACTGCTGTAAGTCGCGGAGAGCATCCAAGAATAGCAAGATAGAAGAGCTAGTCAGCTTAGCAGGGGAGGTAGCCAAGAACTCATGAACATGGCTGGAAAGAGCCCTCAGGTTGAAGGCCGTAAGACTGTCAACCTGGAGTATACTCTGAGAAGTAAACGTCTCGGGATGGTGCTCCAAGATGAGATCCAAGAGCTGACGCTCGTGTACCCTGAAGCGGCCTGGTAGCTCCTCACGCCATAGCCTACTAGAAATAGTCGCAGCGTCCTCTGTTTCATCATCGCCCTCGGAGTGGCGAGACCCCGCCTCAGAGGGAAGAAAAGAAGACTCCCCACCAGAATCAGCATCACCGACTAAAGGAGTGAACTCAGAACTGTGATCTCCCTCCGCACTTGCCCCACTACCAGTCTCCACAGTCATCGGAGTATCCCCATACACCTGGAAACAATGAGACAAGGGTGTTATAGGAATGCTTGCACAGTATATGCAAGAAGAAAAGAAAAGGGGAATAGTAAAAAGAGGGGGTACGCCAGTCTAGTACCTCTCTCACAGCTGCCCCACTACCAGTCTCCACAGTCATCGGAGTATCCTCATACACCTGGAAACAATGAGACAAGGGTGTTATAGGAATGCTTGCACAGTATACGCAAGAAGAAAAGAAAAGGGGAATAGTAAAAAGAGGGGGTACGCCAGTCTAGTACCTCTCTCACAGCTGCCCCGCTGCCAGACTCCACAGTCACCGGAGTATCCTCATACACCTGGAAACAATGAGACAAGGGTGTTATAGGAATGCTTGCACAGTATACGCAAGAAGAAAAGAAAAGGGGAATAGTAAAAAGAGGGGGTACGCCAGTCTAGTACCTCTCTCACAGCTGCCCCGCTGCCAGACTCCACAGTCACCGGAGTATCCTCACACACCTGGAAACAATGAGACAAGGGTGTTATAGGAATGCTTGCACAGTATACGCAAGAAGAAAAGAAAAGGGGAATAGTAAAAAGAGGGGGTACGCCAGTCTAGTACCTCTCTCACAACTGCCCCGCTGCCAGACTCCACAGTCACCGGAGTATCCTCATACACCTGGAAACAATGAGACAAGGGTGTTATAGGAATGCTTGCACATTATACGCAAGAAGAAAAGAAAAGGGGAATAGTAAAAAGAGGGGGTACGCCAGTCTAGCACCTCTCTCACAGCTGCCCCGCTGCCAGACTCCACAGTCACCGGAGTATCCTCACACACCTGGAAACAATGAGACAAGGGTGTTATAGGAATGCTTGCACAGTATACGCAAGAAGAAAATAAAAGGGAAATAGTAAAAAGAGGGGGTATGCCAGTCTAATACCTCTCTCACAGCTGCCCCGCTGCCAGACTCCACAGTCACTGGAGTATCCTCACACACCTGGAAACAATGAGACAAGGGTATTATAGGAATGCTTGCACAGTATACGCAAGAAGAAAAGAAAAAGGGAATAGTAAAAAGAGGGGGTATGCCAGTCTTATACACGGTACCTGAACAATGCCCTCCGCAACGGTCATAGAAGGAGGAGCAGGGGCCCCCGTAGGGGCAACAACACTGATTGATGCTCCAGAAGAGGTTTCCTCGGTAACCAATACTTCCGAAGAAGCTACCTCAACCTCAGGCACCGTAGGGATAGCTACCTGAAGAGGCGCAACGACAGGACAAACCAGCCCTTGTATAGGGGCTGCTGAAACGTTAGTGGCAGGAGCCGCACTCGAAACAGCGCCAAGGGATAACTGCAACAAAGTAAAAGAGGGCTACGATAAGCACAGATTGGACAGATAAGAAAATAGAACTAAGAAAATAAAAGAATACCTGAACCCCATCTAAGGGGGAAGCGCGGAAAAAGACGGTCTGCGCAGCAGGGGCTGTACTGATGGCCTGCAAAGAATGAAAATGCGTTGTTTACTGCATGTTCGAGGAAAAGGAGATCCCATTGCTTCAACAGAAAGGACTGACCTGAAGTGTGGGCTCACTGGTGGAGGCCACGGTAAATATTGGGCCACGAGAAATCGCCTGAACCAAAGATCTACCATCCATAGATACGCGGACCCTAGGGATAGAAATTCTCCCCGAAGAGGACAAACCCGGGGCGATAACGCCAGCTAAGGGAGGAGCCCCTTCCTGAGAAGAAAATCCAAGAGCCATTAAGACTCCTGCTGAGAGGAGACAAATATTCAAAAAAAAAAATAAGTACTACCTCAGATGAAGAGGCCTCCAGGGGCTTAGCTGCAGAAGTACCCGCCGCCGAGACAAGATAGGACGATGTGGCAACGCCCGAAGACACAGCTCTCTACGCATGATAAATGGGTAAATAAAAAAAAAAGAGAAGAAGGAATACAAAAGGAAATGACGCAATGAAAGTTTTGAAAATAACGAGGCATACCTGAGGAGAAGGGGAAGCCACAGGAGTGGTCCGAGTGACGGTAAAATGCACGGACGAAAGCTGCGAGGAAGCGACAGTATACGCAACCAAAAGGCAGTTAGGAGATGAATAAATTACAACAGATGTTAAATGAATTGAGGAAACAACAAACCTCTCTAAACAATCCCCGGGAGGAAATGAGCATGGAGTTCCTCTCCCGCTGAAAGGGCGTCGGTCGTAGTGGGGGAAGAGGAGAACCACCTGCCTCGATGGAAGTGGCCTGCACAAATATAACAGAATGATTTAAATGAAAATATATACATATATATGATGAAGGGAAGAAAGAAAATCGTATGCAAAAAATATATATAGACAAGTGAAGGGAGAACGCTTACAGTAACGGGGCGCGTAGTCTGGCTATAAGGGAGATGGGTGGGGCTGACCCCCCCAGGAGAACGGGAGGCCTCATCATCGCTAGAAGACTCTCTGGAGACTGATAACAAAGTATAAGTGTCAGTAGTGCTTTCGCTATGGAAACCCAGGCCGCCCATATCACCCGAAGAAGAACTATGGTCGTCATAGGAAGGGGTGCTTCCATAATCAACTAGTTCCTCTTCCAATGAAGGGGAGGGAGATGAAAGAACTCCGCGAGAACTGGTTCCACTAAGTAAAGGAGGCTGTGATATAGTACCTTCTGCAATAGGAATGGACGCGACCCGCGTCTCCTGAGAAGTAAGGCTCGGTGAGGAGTAACCTTGGTCCACCGTAGAGGAAGCAGCTATGCCAGCGCTACTTCCTTTCTTTTTCTTCGCAGCCCGGGTCCTCACAGGAGAAGAAGGAGGAGAAGCAGTAGTAGCAGGAACAAAATTGGAAACATCGGTGTCAGGATGCTTCCTTTTGCTAGTAGTAGAGGTGCCCGCCTTCCCTTTGCTTTTTGGTTGGCTTTTAGACTTCACAGGGGGAAGCTCAGTCGACGGAGGCGGAAGTGACTCGTCAAAGAGAGGTTTCACTAAAATAGGGATGGCCTGCTCCAAGGGTGGCGTAGAGGTGGTACTGAGAAACCAAGGCTCTTTCTGCGTTCGCCTGACCAAAAACTGAGCTCTGGTATATTTAATGGGGTTAGTCTCATGAGGAGGGCCAACTACACATTCTTGAATAAGACGAACCTGCTGCTGCCAAAGAAGGAACCAGGATGAAGTGAATGAAGGCTGATAATCACTGGTAGGCACATAGAGACCACCCAAACCACTGACCCTGCGGAATAACCCCTGAAGAGTAAAGCTCGCGCAAGCCTCGGAGAATGCCTCAGAATGACTGCTGTAGGTAGGAAGAGGAGGAGTGTGGACACCCTGATCATAACCAAACTGTCGTCTTGCCCTCTCGGAATGGTAAAATTCAGCACGGGGACCTAACTCGGTCCAAGAAGGAAGGTGACATGGTAAGAGCATCGTCATCACATTAATATGGGGACACGTGGAAACTGACCCCACTGCAGAAGGACAATAGAAGGTTCCGCCATCACCAGGGAAAGAAAGCCAGCTGAAAGTACCCCCTGGGCGCTTGGTATAAGGCCGAAACTGAAATTCCTCGATATCATCAATCAACATTCCCAAAGACTGCTTGGGAGTTTTCTTATGCCACCGAAGAAGCCTCGCAGCTTCGCTATGACAAGCGTGAGCTCCTGAAGTAAAGTGGGGGAAATGCTCAAACAAAAAGGCCATCAAGAAAGGGCCGTTGACATGATTAGCAACATCATACCGACCGCAGGACCTCTCTACATCTATGTGTGCTCGGTCTATCCAGGTGTAAAGAGAACCCAAGGTCAGGGCAGCTATGGGTACTGGTCTACCGCGAGACAATCGCACAGCCAACCTAAAAAGAAGTTCGCGGGGACAGTCTTCAGGCTTACCTGGAAGAAGGAACCGAGTCAGGAACGTAACAAGGAAAGCGGCTAAATGTGCAGGAGAGTGAAGCTTAGGACCATCCTGGGATCTGGGCGCTGCACGAGAAGTCTCCCCCTTTGGCAACTGCTCAAAGTCTCTGAACCAATATCTTTGCCATTTGGCAAAGGAATGCTTGGAATGACCCGTTACATTTATGGCCACATATCTCGAGCACTCCCCGAGAGATGACCGTAACTCCCCCACCAACTCCTGCTCTAGGGAGTCCTCGCAGTCATCAGTGAAGACCTGTTGCCCAAAGAAAGGAAGGGCGTACAACTCGCATATATCCTCGAGAGTAACAGTAAATTCCCCCCAGCCCGTGACAAAGGTGTGAGACTCCATACTCCACCGGGACAATAAGAGATTGAGCGAAGTACCGTGTTTAAAGAGGGTGCAGGACTTCAGACTGCTGACGGCGGTGAAGAGCCCCACCTCCCTGAGAATAGCCACGTAATCAGGAACGCTCAGAACGTAGTCAACCCAGCTGGCCCACTCCTCTGTAGGTCCTCCGGGGGTTTTAACCTCAACGTTGGAATAGGGAAAGTCGCCTCGGTCAACTCGGATTCGGAGAATTGAATCCGGAGAAATAGTAGGAAGATCAGCAGACTCAGTTAACCCCACATGAGACCGATCGAGAACAACACCCGAAATTTTTTCCCCAAAGTCGGAAAGTGAAGTCATGAAACTGTCAGCAGGACCAAAAAAGGGAGCACGGCGATAAATACCGAAGTCCCGCCCTTGACGAATGTGCATATAATCCTTCCATGCCTGAGAGGAAGTAGGCGTAGCTGATGAACCACCCAGAGCCAGTGGCTCAAGAAAAGAACTCACCCCAGTGGAGATTCCGAGCGAAGGACCCCCGGGGTCCCTTGTCGCAAAAAAAGAAGTAGAGGCAGAAACCCCATCATAATCATAGGAAGAGCCCCTGGTCAGTGGCATGCTCTCCGTAACACTAATATTCGTCGAGACACCCTGGGTCACGGAACCCCTGAAGTGACGAAAGGTCGAGACACCCCCTTCCACAAACGAGAGACCTGTGGATGCGAGACCAAGTATTGAAGTATCATAAGTGGAAGTACCCATTTCAGAAACAGTCAAAGGCGTCGGGACACCCGAGGGCGAAGTGATGGCGTCCGCACTAATACTTGTCGAGACCCCACGCTTCTCGCGCATAATGAAATCGGGCGCGAGACCCTTAGCTGTCAAAATATCCTCGGTCAGAACCTCATGCTCCTCGCGCACAACAAAAACAGGCGCGAGACCCTTAGCTACCAAAAAATTTTCAGCCGAGACCTCGCGCTCCTCATGAACATTACAAACAGGCGCGAGCCTCTCAGATGACAAAAGGTCTCCGCGCGAGACCCCTCGTGCCGTGGAAGACTGCCTCTCGAGACCCCCCACAGGTGGCGACGGGAAGGGCGAGGAACCCGTGAGGGTTCTCGGCCCAAAATCTGCAGAAACAGGTACCGCGGGCTGCGCGGCAGCACTAGTGAAGCTTGACGCGAGACCCTTGGCGGTCGGAGCAGCCCCAGGCGAGACCCCACGCTCCTCGTGCACAATAAAAATGGGGCGAGAGACCCACGGACGAGAAGACCATTCTCCCCGGGCCCTCGTTGACGACGCCGCGCGAGATATCCTTATGCACATATAATGGATGAACCTCTCGAACCAAGACTTCGGAGCCCAAATCAGCAGGCGAGAGACCCGAGGACGAGAGAATCGTCCGCCCCGGGTTCTCGCCGATAACGCTGCTCGAGATGTCCCCTCCTGAAGAACCCAAATCAATACCCGCGTACGCCAAGATCAAGGGCGAGGAACCCACGAGGGTCCTCGACCCAAAATATGAAGAGGCGGGTTCCGAGGACAGCACATCGACGCCGCTCGTCGGGCGGAAGGAGGGACCGCCGGCGGTGGGTATTTCAGCCCTGGAATCGTTAGAAACGGTTGACAAAGAGGGTATAGAGTTTGGGATGTTGGGGGTTTTAGAGTTGCTTACATTGGGAGATACATTCTTTAGTGGGGAATCCATGGATGAGAGGGTATGATATTTGGGAAGGTTAGAGAAAAAAGGAGATGGGTGGCTATGGGGTTTTAAAAGAATCCCTCTCTCACTTTCTCTCACTACAAACCCAAAGATGCCTATGTCTTGGTTGAAGAAGATGAAAGACCCCAAGATAAGGGGCTTATGTTTTTTTCACCAAAATGGAAAAACGTGCAGGAGGGCAAAAAGTTGATGATCTTTTTTTCCCAAATGATGAGATGACAGTTCCCACACTGACGCGTGGGTTCTCAAAAAAAAATTAAATACCTCGGATAAAGGGCCACAGAATTTAATGATCCTAGGATCCCTCAGAAAATATATATATATATATATATATATAAATATATATATAATTGTTGAAACCAGATTTATAGCGTACAAAGTTTTTTTAGTCTACCCAACCAAAAAATCTTTGCACGAGGGGCTAATGTAGAAGGGTGTTATAAACAAAAAAAAGCAAAATAAAATAAATATGTTTTTTTATTAAATAACATCCGAGAGGTACCCGCGAGGCCACCCAGAAGTCCAAAAGACACCGCAAGTGTCAGCGCCGCAGCGAGTCCCTACGCCACCGCAAGGGTCAGCGCTACCTCAGGCGTCCACGCCACTTCGGGCTTCAGCGCCACTTCAAGCGTCGGCGCCCCGACAAGGGTTGGCGCCGCCTCACATGTCAGCGCCGGTTCAAGCATCAGCGCTACCTGAGCCATTTCGAGCGTCGGCGCCGCAACAAGGGTCGGCGCCGCCTTACCTGTCAGCGCCGGTTCAAGCATCAGCGCTACCTCAGGCGTCAGCGCCACTTCAAGCATCGGCGCCGTTTCGAGCATCGGCGCCGGGACAAGGGTCGGCGCAGCCTCACATGTCAGCGCCAATTCAAGCCTCAACGCTACCTCAGGCGTCGGCGCCACTTCGAGCGTCGGCGCCACTCCGAGCGTCGGCACCGCAACAAGGGTCGGCGCCATTTCGAGCATCGGCGCCGGGACAAGGGTCGGCGCAGCCTCACGCGTCAGCGCCACTTCAAGCGTCGGCGCCACTTCGAGCATCGGCGCCATTTCGAGCGTCGACGCCACAACAAGGGTCGGCGCCATTTCGAGCTTCGGCGCCGGGACAAGGGTCGGCGCAGCCTCACGCGTCCGCGCCACTTCAAGCGTCGGCGCCACTTCGAGCGTCGGTGCCACTTCGAGCGTCGGCGCCGCAACAAGGGTTGGCACAGCCTCACCTGTCAGCGCCGGTTCAAGCATCAGCGCTACCTCAAGCGTCAGCGCCACTTCGAGCATCGGCGCCATTTCGAGCATCGGCGCCGGGACAAGGGTCGGCGCCGCCTCACATGTCAGCGCTGATTCAAGGCTCAGCGCTACCTCAGGCGTCAGCGCCACTTAGAGCGTCGGCGCCACTTCGAGCGTCGGCGCCGCAACAAGGATCGGCGCCGTTTCGAGCATCGGCGCCGGGACAAGGGTCGGCGCCGCCTCACGCGTCAATGCCACTTCGAGCTTCGGCGCCGCAACAAGGGTCGGCGCCGTTTCGAGCATCGGTGCCGGGACAAGGGTCGGTACCGCCTCACGCGTCAGCGCCACTTCGAGCATCGGCGCCACTCCGAGCAACGGCGCCAGGACAAGGGTCGGCGCCGCTTCAAGCGTCAGCGCCACTGCAGGGGTCACTGCAGAAATGATTATTCGAGAAGTGCTGCTACAGGAGTTTTCATCATGAAACAGCGGGCTCTAAATGAACAACAACACTAACACTTTACTTTCTTGCACAGGTTGCCTAGTCGAGCAAGCAGGGCTTGAACAGGCGCGTCGGGACCTCCTGGGAGTTTTGGCTTGGCGGCTGAGGGACAAGGTATGTTGAGCAAGCTCAACCACTTAGCACTATAGGATTGAGAGAATACTAGTAGGAAGACCCAGAAGCCACTCGAGGCTACGCACACTGCACACTTAGTCATAAATGAAGCGAGTGGCCAAAGAGTTGGCTACTCACAAGAAATAAACTCTTTACAAGAAAAATGACTTTTCCAGAGGAGGGGGTCCTCGAGGTCCCTCTCAAGAAAAATAACACTTTTTAGAGGGAGTGAGGCCTTAAGGTCTCCTCTCTCAAAGATTTGCAAAATTGCACCACAAGTTACCGTTTCAAAAGATAACTACCAAATCTGCTATTTTGTCTCCATTAGGGGACATATGTGCTTTTTGAGTTTTGGTCGGCGCCAGGTGGCGCCTGCAGAGGGGACAGGCAGCTGCCTGCAGGTAGGGACAAATGGTACACTTCAGACATTGTTCCCCACCAACTCTCTCAATTTTGGCGCCCAAAATCGCCAGCTCACCCCTTACGCCCATGTATAAATAGACCCCTGGGCAAGATCAAAAGGATAGAGAAGAAAAATTGCACTGTTACTCTGCTAAAATATCACCAGACCTACCTAGTATTCTCTTCCTGCTCATTCTCTTAGTGTTGAGTGCCTTGTTCCTTCACTCCCCACTGACAGCCATCACTCTCAGGTGTTTCCCTTGAGAAAATTGCTATTTTTGCTGTGAAAGTTCATCTTCTTGCAGGGAGTGAGTCGAAGCTTGAGTTCCATTGTTACCAGAAGGAGAAGTTTTCTGCAGAAGTTGCACCAGGAGACCTTGAAGACTTTCAGACAGTGTCCATTGGAGTGGGTCACGCCTCACCCTTTCCAGTTATTCATAGACCCCAGTCTCACTACCCTCCTACATTTGGCGACTCTGCTGGGGAGGTATTCTCATTTCCATGGACAAAGAAGGTTTCAATGTCTCCAAGCAGTTGGTTTTTGAGGACATTCCATCTGGTAATGGAGCTCACAGTGACCAGACTACTCAGGAAGAAGTGGTGGTGATCGGAGCCAAGGCGCCAGCGCCTCAGGGAGGCCAGACCAGTTCGCCGGCAGTGGCTCCAATGGCAGGTATGAACCTTATGGCAATGTTTTTTGACTTTTTAAAGCAAAACAACGTGGATCTATCAAACTTGGGTCAAGGTTGTGTGACACCTGCTGCTGCCCCTTCTGGAGGGGTAGCCACTCCTATTACGATTCCGGCAGAGATGATTCCGTCTCGGAAGGCGGCGCCGGAGCATGTCCTGGCGCCAATAGGTTCTCCAGTTCCTAAAACCACATGTTTGGAGGAATCACCCTCCAAGGCTGTTACTATGGAAGAAGTGAGGAAGCTCCTCTCCTCCTCTCAAAGAGAGGGTTCCTACCTATACGAGGAGTTACAAGACCCCTATCCACAGGAAGTAAGTGAGAATCCATACCCTGAGGGGTATATTCCACCAAAATTTATCAAGTTTGGCGGTAGGGGGGAGAACCCTCGAGAACACGTGAAGAGGTTCGTCGAGTACCTGGGAGTACACGCTGGCGACAAGAGCCTGAGATTGAGAGAGTTCTCTAAAACTCTCACTGGGAAAGCCTATACATGGTATTCCCACTTGGCGCCTAACAGCGTCCCTAGTTGGGAAGAGATGCACAGGCAGTTTCTCCAGAAGTTTTTTGTAGCGGAGGATGAATTTACACTGAGGCACCTGGCGCAAGAGGTCCAGAAGCCAGGAGAGGAATTGATGCACTACATCAAGCGATTTCGCGAGAGGGCCTTAGATGTTCACGAGGACGTGGCGGAGGCCAGGTTGCTACAAATATGTGTGGAAGGACTCTCGGAAGAGTACAAGCTTCATTTGATCAACGAAACTAGAGATGGGACTTTCAGAGAATTCACCAGGGCTGCCAGCAACATCGCTATGATAATCAAACCGAGAACCCCGGGTTGGAGGACACAAGTTCCACCGACTCCTGGGAGGTTTCAAGTTACGAGGAGGCAGGCGGTTAACTATGTGGACGGGAGTAACAAAGGGAAGAAGGGAGGTCCCGGGGCCAGGACTGACAGTCCCGGCAACAAGAGAAAGTTCGGGGAGGATGTCCCGCCGCCACTACCGTGTAGCGTAGCGGAGGCCATGGATTGTTACCGCACCCTGGTGCGAGAAGGCGTAACAGGACCCCCCAACCTAAAAGTAGAGATCCCCACTGCAGCTGACAAGGCCAACCCGAAGTACTGCGAATTGCACCAACGAGTGCAGCACTCTACCAAGGATTGTTACTACTTGAGAAGGATCATTGGTGAGCAGATGGCCAGAGGTACCTTGAAGATACCCCCCGTAAACGTTAACGAGAACCCCCTCCCTACGCATCATTTTGGAACTGCCAACATGGTAGTTGCCTATGACGAAGAAGCTGCAAGAAGTCTTGCGAAACGGGAGGACGGCGAGCAGTTATGCGAGGAGTTAGAAAATCTGTCACTAAGCAGACTTCAGCTGGAAAGAAAGCAAGAGGAGTGGTTCTTCACTCCGGAGTATGAAAGCGGGAGCGGGGAAGCTGAGGAAGTCGGTCTCTCAGAAGGCGAGGTAGACGTCATCCTCGCTCTAGACGAGGGAGGGACCTCTGAAGCGGAGTATGTTTGCAGTGCCCAGACGTACGAGGTAGACTTAGATTCTGAATGTGAGGCCATAGCAAGGAGCCCCAAGTTCAAGTGGTTTTTCGACCAAATAGGGGTGAAGTACGACACGAGGGTGTCCATCACGAGGAAAGTCTTGGAGGCGGTGCAGCAGCATGGAGACCCTTCGCTAAATTGGCAGGGGCCAATGGGAAGGATGATTAAGAAGTATACCTCTGAAGTGGTGTTTTCAGAAGCGGATAGGGCAGTGCCTTACTTCCACAATCGCCCGTTATACGTCACAGCCATAATTAATGGAGTCTTGTTTCCTAGGGCGTTGATGGATGGAGGAGCATCCATTAACATTATACCCATCAGTACGTTATATGAAACGGGAATTGACCAGGAGAAGGTGGTCCCGGTACCGCTAGTAATCTCCGGATTCGACAACGCCGGAATGCAGTCAATCGGATATGTTAATGTGGGAATTAAGTTGGGAAATTTCACCTCCCACATCAAATTTCATGTTATTAACGCTGACACCAGCTACCAATTACTCATTGGAAGGGTGTGGATGCACACTCATGGCGTAGTGCCTTCCACCTACCATCAGTGCGCGAAGGCAAATATTAGAGGTGCAGAGATAGTGATCAAGGCCACGCAGAGACCCTTCGCAGTTGAGGAGGCCCACCTGGTAGATGCCGCCTTTTACACCGAGTTGGACGAGGAAAGAAAGGTCTCTACGAGAAAGCTAGCAGGAAGCGAGATAGCTGAGGGAAGGGTCCCGCAGAAAAAATCCGTTCATGATCGTCTAGGGGAAAGAATAATTCCCCACATAGAAAAAGGCAAGAGGAAGGTAGAGGAGGTAGCTAGGCCTCCTCGAACTTGCAAGAAAGTGGTTTTGCCCAATGGAAAAGTCATCTACCGTTTATAACGGTCTGCGCGGGCGATGTTCTGGGACGAGAGCATCGACCCGGCGCCCGAGTGTTTTATTGTTGATGAATCCCATATTGTTGAGCATGTGGAAGAACCAGAAGAGGCGCCGGAGTGCATGCAAGACGGACCCAGAGAGCAGCTGCAGGAGTTAGAGGAAATCAAGTTGGGGTCGGAAGAGGGCGAGAGTAGACCCATCCTAATTTCCAAGTGCCTGGAACCGAAGCAGAGGGAAGAGCTCATTGAGCTACTTAAGGAGTTCACTGATGTATTTGCTTGGAAGTACACGGAGATGCCGGGAATAGACGCAGAAGTGAGCTCTCATAGATTGAACATCCTTCCCAACGCCCTTCCGGTAAGGCAAGCCACACGCACATATAAAGCAGACCTTGATTTAAAAATAAAGGCTGAGGTGAAGAAATTGTTAGCGGCAGGGTTCATCAAGCCTATTCAGCACCCCATATGGCTGTCCAGCATAGTGCCAGTGGCAAAGAAAGACAAAACCCAAATCAGAATCTGTGTAGACTTTCGCGACTTGAATAGGGCGTGTCCTAAGGATGAATTCCCACTACCCAGCATAGACAGCTTAGTGGATTCCACCGCGGGACATGAGATGTATAGCTTCATGGACGGGTATGTTGGATATAACCAGATTAAGATGGACCCCGCCGACGCAGAGAAGACTGCCTTCCGCACGCCGTTAGGGAACTTTCACTATACAGTCATGCCCTTCGGATTGAAGAACGCTGGGGCCACATACCAGCGGACCATGATGGCAATCTTTCACGACTTATTTCATGACATACTAGAATTCTATGTGGATGATTTGGTGGTGAAGTCTAGGAAAGAAAGCAAGCACATTCAAGATCTCAGGAGAGTATTCGAGAGGTGTCGTCGGTATAAGATGAGAATGAACCCCTCAAAGTGTGCCTTTGGGGTTACTGCAGGGAAATTCTTAGGTTTTGTGGTAAATAGACAAGGGGTGCAAGTGGATGCAGAGAAGATGAAAGCCATTGTGATGATGCCACCGCCCAAGAGTCAGAGACAACTTAAGAGCTTCCTGGGAAAGGTATCTTACCTGCGGAGGTTTATACCTGCGTTGGCAGAAGTAACTCATCCGTTCGCGCCTCTACTAAAAGACAAAGCCAAGTGGGTTTGGGGAGAGAGGCAAGAGAGTGCGTTCAAAAAGATTAAAGAAATCCTAGCCTCTCCGTCCACAATGATTCCCCCGGAAGCCGGAGCGCCACTGCTGCTCTACCTCACTTCTACAGAGAGGTCGATAGGGGCCCTCTTGGCGCAAGAGAAGGAAGGAATGGAAAGGCCGGTTTACTACCTATCAAGAGTAATATCCGGGACAGAATCGAGATACACCAGCGTTGAGAGGCACTGCCTGGCGCTGGTATTTGTAGCCCAGAAGTTGAGACACTACCTTTTAGCCTTCACCATTCACATAATCACTGAGTGTGATCCCATCAAGTACCTCCTCGCGCGGACTATACTCGTGGGACGAGCAGCAAGGTGGTTTTTGATTTTGTCAGAGTATGATCTAAAGTGCGTAGTGCCTAAAGCCATCAAGAGCCAGGCGGTAGCAGATCTGCTGGCCCACTTCCCGAGTGGGGTTTTCGAACCACCTAGTGAAGAGCTACCCGAAGAAAGTTTCCAAGCATGCATGGCGGAGGAGGTGAAGAAGTGGTTTATGGAATTTGATGGTTCTAGTGCACAAGGAACAGGTGGGGCTGGCGTCATACTGTCAGATGGGAAGGAGAAGATTACCCTCTCTTTCAAGTTAGATTTTAAATGCTCAAATAATGAAGCTGAGTACGAAGCCCTCATTCTAGGGATGTTGGAAGCGCTCAGAAGAGGGATCAAGGTACTGTGTATACGAGGAGACTCCAATCTGGTAGTAAGGCAGGTCAATGGAGAGTTTTCCCTTAAACATGCCAACTTAGCGCCATACAGACACATCATCCAACGACTGCTGAGACAATTCTTGGAAGTAACTGTGGAGAGGCAAGCGCGAACGATGAACAGGCACCCTGACGCGCTCACCACCATAGCACAAAAGTTGGACATGGAGGAGTCAGAAGCAACCATCACCGTTAGGCGGAGAACAGTGCCTACTACCTTAAAGTCCCTATTCCCAAGTGACGAGCCGAAAGACTGGAGGCGTTTGGTGGAGAGGCAACTGGAAACCAGAGAAGGGGCAATGAAAATTTTGGAGTTAGCCAACTATCATGTGCTGCAGGGAACTCTCTATTTCAAGAGTCCCGGAGGGTTTCTGGCACGGTGCGTAGGGGAGCAGGAAGCCAAAGAGAGGTTAATAGAAATGCACCAGAGGCACTGTGGAGATACAGATATCCCCCTTTACAGAAGACTGCAGCGAAGCGGGTATTTTTGGCCCTCCATGAGCGTAGAAGCGGCCCGCTTGCAGCAAAGTTGTCTAAAGTGCCAAGCTAATTTTGATCAGCCGACGGAAGCTAACTTCGTGGAAGCCTTCGAAGATTGGAGACAGCCGTACCTAGCATATCTGAAGAATGGGGAGCTGCCCGCCGAGAGAGCGGATGAAATCTACCTTAGAAAAAGGGTAGCACGTTTCTACTTGGTCAAAGGAGAGCTGTATAGGAAAGGGTATAATGAGAAGGCGTTAAGGTGCGTAGCCAAAGAGGAAGTGGAAAAGGTGCTGAAAGAAGCTCATGAGCCCTCCCACATGGGAGGCGCCAAGCTGTATGATCAGCTGATGACGTTGGGATACTACTGGCCGACCATGGAGGCTGACTCCATTGGATACGTGAAAAAGTGTAGAGCATGCCAGGTGCACGGAAACATGGTGCACGCTCCCTCCGTCAGCCTACAAAGCTTGGCAACCCCCTATCCCTTCCACACATGGGCGTTCGACCTGGTGGGTAAGATCGCCCCAGCATCTCATGGCAAGACCTTTATCATTGTGGCTACAGAATTGTATACCAAATGGGCGGAGGCCATCCCTTTAAGGAGGGTCACTGCCCAAGTGGTAACCCAGTTTATAAAAGAGTATATCATATGTAGGTTTGGTATACCCAAAATGATCCTAACGGATAATGGGAAGCAATTTGTATGCAAAGAAATGGCCCTCCTCACGGACAAGTATAAGATTGTGCATAGTAGCTTAACCATATCCTACCCCAAGGGCAATGGCCAAGCGGAAGCTACTAATAAGACCCTGATAAATATTCTGAAAAAGATGCTAGAAGACATGCCGGGGGCATGGGATGAGAAGCTGCCTATGGTGTTATGGGCCTATCGTACTTCGAAGAGAAAGCCAACAGGTTTCACTCCCTTCTCTCTAGTGTATGGGACCGAAGCTGTCCTACCAGTGGAACTGGCGGTACCTTCGGCCAGAATTTCTCTTAGCAATGGGCTCATTCCAGACCCTAGGCATGTGCAGCTGGAGGCACTAGATGAGCACAGGGACAAGGCGAGAGAGAACTTCAAAGTCTACACTCAGCAACTGTCCAGGGCCTATGAAAATTTGGTTAAGCCTAGGGAATTCCAGGTGGGAGATCTAGTCCTACGAGCATCAACCCACCATCTCCGTAGCATGTCGGCGTCCAAATTCAAACCTAACTGGGAAGGCCCTTTTGTTGTCAGAGGAGTGGGGAAGTCGGGCTACTGCCAGATATCAGAACCTGAGAGTGATTGCCTCCAGTCCATCAACTGCAAGTGGCTGAAGAGGTACTATGCTTAGTGGCAACTAACAAGTTTTGTTTGTATTTTGCATGTCGGCAACGGATGTCAAGGATTGCTCCTACACCAGAAAAGTTTTTTTGTTTTTTTGAAGCAATCCTACACTGTAAACGATAGACAAAAGTAAAAGAAATGAAATAGCAACGTTTTTTGTCATTTTGACGTTTACTTTGCTTACTCATTTATACATACATATACGCTCCCTATTAAGTTAGAAGAGAGTAAAAAAAAAGAGGTCGGGAACTTTGCTCACTACACTTGGGAGGTAAGTCCATCCTAAGAGAAAGTATACTGAGCAAAGTCCCCCCAGACATAAATTAATACAGTTTTATAATAAAATCAGGCTTCCGGAAAGGGGTGGGGGTCACCCTCCTCCCCAACCCAGCCTCTATGACTATAAGCAGTAATATGTAGGAATGCCCCCACAGACAGGAGGGGCAACCCAAGAAAGTCACATGCCAACACCTCACAGTTACAAGAGGTGTATTTTCAAAAAAAAAAAAAAATGTGTACAAAATGATAATACATAACTTTTCATATCAATGCAAATACCCCGCAGCATATGGGGTAGCCACCAGTAGACTAAAGGCTCACAGAAATTAGAGCAAGTCATGTAAAACAAACACCCACAGCATAAAGGGAGAACAAAAGAAAAAGAAAGTGCAGAAGAAACAAAGTGTCTCATACATGAATGATAAGATAAGTGATGTACATATAGAATTCTGAGCACTACAAAACAAGAGGTAGCCTATTGGCTAGAAACCACAAAAAATAAATCATCGCGCGCAATGGCGCCAGCATATGACGGACCAGCCTCCCGCAGAAACTCTTCCTCCAACCTGATAGATTTAGCATCATCCTCCTCATCGCCAGACTCAAGTCTGGCAAGCTTCACCTGTAGTAGGGAGATCTGATTCCGGATCCTCGTAGCCTCAGCGTGTCGTTGCTCAACCCTGGACTGCCGGGACGTGTGAAACCTCACTATCTTCCGGAAAGGAACACTCAGGAAGGGGCGAACCCCTGCGTCAAGCCAATCCAAACGAAAATGATAGAACTGCTGTAAGTCGCGGAGAGCATCCAAGAATAGCAAGATAGAAGAGCTAGTCAGCTTAGCAGGGGAGGTAGCCAAGAACTCATGAACATGGCTGGAAAGAGCCCTCAGGTTGAAGGCCGTAAGACTGTCAACCTGGAGTATACTCTGAGAAGTAAACGTCTCGGGATGGTGCTCCAAGATGAGATCCAAGAGCTGACGCTCGTGTACCCTGAAGCGGCCTGGTAGCTCCTCACGCCATAGCCTACTAGAAATAGTCGCAGCGTCCTCTGTTTCATCATCGCCCTCGGAGTGGCGAGACCCCGCCTCAGAGGGAAGAAAAGAAGACTCCCCACCAGAATCAGCATCACCGACTAAAGGAGTGAACTCAGAACTGTGATCTCCCTCCGCACTTGCCCCACTACCAGTCTCCACAGTCATCGGAGTATCCCCATACACCTGGAAACAATGAGACAAGGGTGTTATAGGAATGCTTGCACAGTATATGCAAGAAGAAAAGAAAAGGGGAATAGTAAAAAGAGGGGGTACGCCAGTCTAGTACCTCTCTCACAGCTGCCCCACTACCAGTCTCCACAGTCATCGGAGTATCCTCATACACCTGGAAACAATGAGACAAGGGTGTTATAGGAATGCTTGCACAGTATACGCAAGAAGAAAAGAAAAGGGGAATAGTAAAAAGAGGGGGTACGCCAGTCTAGTACCTCTCTCACAGCTGCCCCGCTGCCAGACTCCACAGTCACCGGAGTATCCTCATACACCTGGAAACAATGAGACAAGGGTGTTATAGGAATGCTTGCACAGTATACGCAAGAAGAAAAGAAAAGGGGAATAGTAAAAAGAGGGGGTACGCCAGTCTAGTACCTCTCTCACAGCTGCCCCGCTGCCAGACTCCACAGTCACCGGAGTATCCTCACACACCTGGAAACAATGAGACAAGGGTGTTATTGGAATGCTTGCACAGTATACGCAAGAAGAAAAGAAAAGGGGAATAGTAAAAAGAGGGGGTACGCCAGTCTAGTACCTCTCTCACAACTGCCCCGCTGCCAGACTCCACAGTCATCGGAGTATCCTCATACACCTGGAAACAATGAGACAAGGGTGTTATAGGAATGCTTGCACATTATACGCAAGAAGAAAAGAAAAGGGGAATAGTAAAAAGAGGGGGTACGCCAGTCTAGCACCTCTCTCACAGCTGCCCCGCTGCCAGACTCCACAGTCACCGGAGTATCCTCACACACCTGGAAACAATGAGACAAGGGTGTTATAGGAATGCTTGCACAGTATACGCAAGAAGAAAATAAAAGGGAAATAGTAAAAAGAGGGGGTATGCCAGTCTAATACCTCTCTCACAGCTGCCCCGCTGCCAGACTCCACAGTCACTGGAGTATCCTCACACACCTGGAAACAATGAGACAAGGGTATTATAGGAATGCTTGCACAGTATACGCAAGAAGAAAAGAAAAAGGGAATAGTAAAAAGAGGGGGTATGCCAGTCTTATACACGGTACCTGAACAATGCCCTCCGCAACGGTCATAGAAGGAGGAGCAGGGGCCCCCGTAGGGGCAACAACACTGATTGATGCTCCAGAAGAGGTTTCCTCGGTAACCAATACTTCCGAAGAAGCTACCTCAACCTCAGGCACCGTAGGGATAGCTACCTGAAGAGGCGCAACGACAGGACAAACCAGCCCTTGTATAGGGGCTGCTGAAACGTTAGTGGCAGGAGCCGCACTCGAAACAGCGCCAAGGGATAACTGCAACAAAGTAAAAGAGGGCTACGATAAGCACAGACTGGACAGATAAGAAAATAGAACTAAGAAAATAAAAGAATACCTGAACCCCATCTAAGGGGGAAGCGCGGAAAAAGACGGTCTGCGCAGCAGGGGCTGTACTGATGGCCTGCAAAGAATGAAAATGCGTTGTTTACTGCATGTTCGAGGAAAAGGAGATCCCATTGCTTCAACAGAAAGGACTGACCTGAAGTGTGGGCTCACTGGTGGAGGCCACGGTAAATATTGGGCCACGAGAAATCGCCTGAACCAAAGATCTACCATCCATAGATACGCGGACCCTAGGGATAGAAATTCTCCCCGAAGAGGACAAACCCGGGGCGATAACGCCAGCTAAGGGAGGAGCCCCTTCCTGAGAAGAAAATCCAAGAGCCATTAAGACTCCTGCTGAGAGGAGACAAATATTCAAAAAAAAAATAAGTACTACCTCAGATGAAGAGGCCTCCAGGGGCTTAGCTGCAGAAGTACCCGCCGCCGAGACAAGATAGGACGATGTGGCAACGCCCGAAGACACAGCTCTCTACGCATGATAAATGGGTAAATAAAAAAAAAGAGAAGAAGGAATACAAAAGGAAATGACGCAATGAAAGTTTTGAAAATAACGAGGCATACCTGAGGAGAAGGGGAAGCCACAGGAGTGGTCCGAGTGACGGTAAAATGCACGGACGAAAGCTGTGAGGAAGCGACAGTATACGCAACCAAAAGGCAGTTAGGAGATGAATAAATTACAACAGATGTTAAATGAATTGAGGAAACAACAAACCTCTCTAAACAATCCCCGGGAGGAAATGAGCATGGAGTTCCTCTCCCGCTGAAAGGGCGTCGGTCGTAGTGGGGGAAGAGGAGAACCACCTGCCTCGATGGAAGTGGCCTGCACAAATATAACAGAATGATTTAAATGAAAATATATACATATATATGATGAAGGGAAGAAAGAAAATCGTATGCAAAAAATATATATAGACAAGTGAAGGGAGAACGCTTACAGTAACGGGGCGCGTAGTCTGGCTATAAGGGAGATGGGTGGGGCTGACCCCCCCAGGAGAACGGGAGGCCTCATCATCGCTAGAAGACTCTCTGGAGACTGATAACAAAGTATAAGTGTCAGTAGTGCTTTCGCTATGGAAACCCAGGCCGCCCATATCACCCGAAGAAGAACTATGGTCGTCATAGGAAGGGGTGCTTCCATAATCAACTAGTTCCTCTTCCAATGAAGGGGAGGGAGATGAAAGAACTCCGCGAGAACTGGTTCCACTAAGTAAAGGAGGCTGTGATATAGTACCTTCTGCAATAGGAATGGACGCGACCCGCGTCTCCTGAGAAGTAAGGCTCGGTGAGGAGTAACCTTGGTCCACCGTAGAGGAAGCAGCTATGCCAGCGCTACTTCCTTTCTTTTTCTTCGCAGCCCGGGTCCTCACAGGAGAAGAAGGAGGAGAAGCAGTAGTAGCAGGAACAAAATTGGAAACATCGGTGTCAGGATGCTTCCTTTTGCTAGTAGTAGAGGTGCCCGCCTTCCCTTTGCTTTTTGGTTGGCTTTTAGACTTCACAGGGGGAAGCTCAGTCGACGGAGGCGGAAGTGACTCGTCAAAGAGAGGTTTCACTAAAATAGGGATGGCCTGCTCCAAGGGTGGCGTAGAGGTGGTACTGAGAAACCAAGGCTCTTTCTGCGTTCGCCTGACCAAAAACTGAGCTCTGGTATATTTAATGGGGTTAGTCTCATGAGGAGGGCCAACTACACATTCTTGAATAAGACGAACCTGCTGCTGCCAAAGAAGGAACCAGGATGAAGTGAATGAAGGCTGATAATCACTGGTAGGCACATAGAGACCACCCAAACCACTGACCCTGCGGAATAACACCTGAAGAGTAAAGCTCGCGCAAGCCTCGGAGAATGCCTCAGAATGACTGCTGTAGGTAGGAAGAGGAGGAGTGTGGACACCCTGATCATAACCAAACTGTCGTCTTGCCCTCTCGGAATGGTAAAATTCAGCACGGGGACCTAACTCGGTCCAAGAAGGAAGGTGACATGGTAAGAGCATCGTCATCACATTAATATGGGGACACGTGGAAACTGACCCCACTGCGGAAGGACAATAGAAGGTTCCGCCATCACCAGGGAAAGAAAGCCAGCTGAAAGTACCCCCTGGGCGCTTGGTATAAGGCCGAAACTGAAATTCCTCGATATCATCAATCAACATTCCCAAAGACTGCTTGGGAGTTTTCTTATGCCACCGAAGAAGCCTCGCAGCTTCGCTATGACAAGCGTGAGCCCCTGAAGTAAAGTGGGGGAAATGCTCAAACAAAAAGGCCATCAAGAAAGGGCCGTTGACATGATTAGCAACATCATACCGACCGCAGGACCTCTCTACATCTATGTGTGCTCGGTCTATCCAGGTGTAAAGAGAACCCAAGGTCAGGGCAGCTATGGGTACTGGTCTACCGCGAGACAATCGCACAGCCAACCTAAAAAGAAGTTCGCGGGGACAGTCTTCAGGCTTACCTGGAAGAAGGAACAGAGTCAGGAACGTAACAAGGAAAGCGGCTAAATGTGCAGGAGAGTGAAGCTTAGGACCATCCTGGGATCTGGGCGCTGCACGAGAAGTCTCCCCCTTTGGCAACTGCTCAAAGTCTCTGAACCAATATCTTTGCCATTTGGCAAAGGAATGCTTGGAATGACCCGTTACATTTATGGCCACATATCTCGAGCACTCCCCGAGAGATGACCGTAACTCCCCCACCAACTCCTGCTCTAGGGAGTCCTCGCAGTCATCAGTGAAGACCTGTTTCCCAAAGAAAGGAAGGGCGTACAACTCGCATATATCCTCGAGAGTAACAGTAAATTCCCCCCAGCCCGTGACAAAGGTGTGAGACTCCATACTCCACCGGGACAATAAGATATTGAGCGAAGTACCGTGTTTAAAGAGGGTGCAGGACTTCAGACTGCTGACGGCGGTGAAGAGCCCCACCTCCCTGAGAATAGCCACGTAATCAGGAACGCTCAGAACGTAGTCAACCCAGCTGGCCCACTCCTCTGTAGGTCCTCCGGGGGTTTTAACCTCAACGTTGGAATAGGGAAAGTCGCCTCGGTCAACTCGGATTCGGAGAATTGAATCCGGAGAAATAGTAGGAAGATCAGCAGACTCAGTTAACCCCACATGAGACCGATCGAGAACAACACCCGAAATTTTTTCCCCAAAGTCGGAAAGTGAAGTCATGAAACTGTCAGCAGGACCAAAAAAGGGAGCACGGCGATAAATACCGAAGTCCCGCCCTTGACGAATGTGCATATAATCCTTCCATGCCTGAGAGGAAGTAGGCGTAGCTGATGAACCACCCAGAGCCAGTGGCTCAAGAAAAGAACTCACCCCAGTGGAGATTCCGAGCGAAGGACCCCCGGGGTCCCTTGTCGCAAAAAAAGAAGTAGAGGCAGAAACCCCATCATAATCATAGGAAGAGCCCCTGGTCAGTGGCATGCTCTCCGTAACACTAATATTCGTCGAGACACCCTGGGTCACGGAACCCCTGAAGTGACGAAAGGTCGAGACACCCCCTTCCACAAACGAGAGACCTGTGGATGCGAGACCAAGTATTGAAGTATCATAAGTGGAAGTACCCATTTCAGAAACAGTCAAAGGCGTCGGGACACCCGAGGGCGAAGTGATGGCGTCCGCACTAATACTTGTCGAGACCCCACGCTTCTCGCGCATAATGAAATCGGGCGCGAGACCCTTAGCTGTCAAAATATCCTCGGTCAGAACTTCATGCTCCTCGCGCACAACAAAAACAGGCGCGAGACCCTTAGCTACCAAAAAATTTTCAGCCGAGACCTCGCGCTCCTCATGAACATTACAAACAGGCGCGAGCCTCTCAGATGACAAAAGGTCTCCGCGCGAGACCCCTCGTGCCGTGGAAGACTGCCTCTCGAGACCCCCCACAGGTGGCGACGGGAAGGGCGAGGAACCCGTGAGGGTTCTCGGCCCAAAATCTGCAGAAACAGGTACCGCGGGCTGCGCGGCAGCACTAGTGAAGCTTGACGCGAGACCCTTGGCGGTCGGAGCAGCCCCAGGCGAGACCCCACGCTCCTCGTGCACAATAAAAATGGGGCGAGAGACCCACGGACGAGAAGACCATTCTCCCCGGGCCCTCGTTGACGACGCCGCGCGAGATATCCTTATGCACATATAATGGATGAACCTCTCGAACCAAGACTTCGGAGCCCAAATCAGCAGGCGAGAGACCCGAGGACGAGAGAATCGTCCGCCCCGGGTTCTCGCCGATAACGCTGCTCGAGATGTCCCCTCCTGAAGAACCCAAATCAATACCCGCGTACGCCAAGATCAAGGGCGAGGAACCCACGAGGGTCCTCGACCCAAAATATGAAGAGGCGGGTTCCGAGGACAGCACATCGACGCCGCTCGTCGGGCGGAAGGAGGGACCGCCGGCGGTGGGTATTTCAGCCCTGGAATCGTTAGAAACGGTTGACAAAGAGGGTATAGAGTTTGGGATGTTGGGGGTTTTAGAGTTGCTTACATTGGGAGATACATTCTTTAGTGGGGAATCCATGGATGAGAGGGTATGATATTTGGGAAGGTTAGAGAAAAAAGGAGATGGGTGGCTATGGGGTTTTAAAAGAATCCCTCTTTCACTTTCTCTCACTACAAACCCAAAGATGCCTATGTCTTGGTTGAAGAAGATGAAAGACCCCAAGATAAGGGGCTTATGTTTTTTTCACCAAAATGGAAAAACGTGCAGGAGGGCAAAAAGTTGATGATCTTTTTTTCCCAAATGATGAGATGACAGTTCCCACACTGACGCGTGGGTTCTCAAAAAAAAATTAAATACCTCGGATAAAGGGCCACAGAATTTAATGATCCTAGGATCCCTCAGAAAATATATATATATATATATATAAATATATATATAATTGTTGAAACCAGATTTATAGCGTACAAAGTTTTTTTAGTCTACCCAACCAAAAAATCTTTGCACGAGGGGCTAATGTAGAAGGGTGTTATAAACAAAAAAAAGCAAAATAAAATAAATATGTTTTTTTATTAAATAACATCCGAGAGGTACCCGCGAGGCCACCCAGAAGTCCAAAAGACACCGCAAGTGTCAGCGCCGCAGCGAGTCCCTACGCCACCGCAAGGGTCAGCGCTACCTCAGGCGTCCACGCCACTTCGGGCTTCAGCGCCACTTCAAGCGTCGGCGCCCCGACAAGGGTTGGCGCTGCCTCACATGTCAGCGCCGGTTCAAGCATCAGCGCTACCTGAGCCATTTCGAGCGTCGGCGCCGCAACAAGGGTCGGCGCCGCCTTACCTGTCAGCGCCGGTTCAAGCATCAGCGCTACCTCAGGCGTCAGCGCCACTTCAAGCATCGGCGCCGTTTCGAGCATCGGCGCCGGGATAAGGGTCGGCGCAGCCTCACATGTCAGCGCCAATTCAAGCCTCAGCGCTACCTCAGTCGTCGGCGCCACTCCGAGCGTCGGCACCGCAACAAGGGTCGGCGCCATTTCGAGCATCGGCGCCGGGACAAGGGTCGGCGCAGCCTCACGCGTCAGCGCCACTTCAAGCGTCGGCGCCACTTCGAGCATCGGCGCCATTTCGAGCGTCGACGCCACAACAAGGGTCGGCGCCATTTCGAGCTTCGGCGCCGGGACAAGGGTCGGCGCAGCCTCACGCGTCCGCGCCACTTCAAGCGTCGGCGCCACTTCGAGCGTCGGCGCCACTTCGAGCGTCGGCGCCGCAACAAGGGTTGGCGCAGCCTCACCTGTCAGCGCCGGTTCAAGCATCAGCGCTACCTCAAGCGTCAGCGCCACTTCGAGCATCGGCGCCATTTCGAGCATCGGCGCCGGGACAAGGGTCGGCGCCGCCTCACATGTCAGCGCTGATTCAAGGCTCAGCGCTACCTCAGGCGTCAGCGCCACTTAGAGCGTCGGCGCCACTTCGAGCGTCGGCGCCGCAACAAGGATCGGCGCCGTTTCGAGCATCGGCGCCGGGACAAGGGTCGGCGCCGCCTCACGCGTCAATGCCACTTCGAGCTTCGGCGCCGCAACAAGGGTCGGCGCCGTTTCGAGCATCGGTGCCGGGACAAGGGTCGGTACCGCCTCACACGTCAGCGCCACTTCGAGCATCGGCGCCACTCCGAGCAACGGCGCCAGGACAAGGGTCGGCGCCGCTTCAAGCGTCAGCGCCACTGCAGGGGTCACTGCAGAAATGATTATTCGAGAAGTGCTGCTACAGGAGTTTTCATCATGAAACAGCGGGCTCTAAATGAACAATAACACTAACACTTTACTTTCTTGCACAGGTTGCCTAGTCGAGCAAGCAGGGCTCGAACAGGCGCGTCGGGACCTCCTGGGAGTTTTGGCTTGGCGGCTGAGGGACAAGGTATGTTGAGCAAGCTCAACCACTTAGCACTATAGGATTGAGAGAATACTAGTAGGAAGACCCAGAAGCCACTCGAGGCTACGCACACTGCACACTTAGTCATAAATGAAGCGAGTGGCCAAAGAGTTGGCTACTCACAAGAAATAAACTCTTTACAAGAAAAATGACTTTTCCAGAGGAGGGGGTCCTCGAGGTCCCTCTCAAGAAAAATAACACTTTTTAGAGGGAGTGAGGCCTTAAGGTATCCTCTCTCAAAGATTTGCAAAATTGCACCACAAGTTACCGTTTCAAAAGATAACTACCAAATCTGCTATTTTGTCTCCATTAGGGGACATATGTGCTTTTTGAGTTTTGGTCGGCGCCAGGTGGCGCCTGCAGAGGGGACAGGCAGCTGCCTGCAGGTAGGGACAAATGGTACACTTCAGACATTGTTCCCCACCAACTCTCTCAATTTTGGCGCCCAAAATCGCCAGCTCACCCCTTACGCCCATGTATAAATAGACCCCTGGGCAAGGTCAAAAGGATAGAGAAGAAAAATTGCACTGTTACTCTGCTAAAATATCACCAGCCCTACCTAGTATTCTCTTCGTGCTCATTCTCTTAGTGTTGAGTGCCTTGTTCCTTCACTCCCCACTGACAGCCATCACTCTCAGGTGTTTCCCTTGAGAAAATTGCTATTTTTGCTGTGAAAGTTCATCTTCTTGCAGGGAGTGAGTCGAAGCTTGAGTTCCATTGTTACCAGAAGGAGAAGTTTTCTGCAGAAGTTGCACCAGGAGACCTTGAAGACTTGCAGACAGTGTCCATTGGAGTGGGTCACGCCTCACCCTTTCCAGTTATTCATAGACCCCAGTCTCACTACCCTCCTACAGTTCTATTCACTTTTTAAAACAAAATATTTAATTAACTTTCAAAAATAATTTTTAAACGTAAAAATAACATTTGTTCTTCCATGATGTTCTATCATATTATTCAAATATAGTTTTCAAATGGATCTCTATTCTTCTATCATATTTTAATATTTAATCATTCATTTTCAACATTAGCAACAGGTGGTGCATGGGATATAACAGTAGGTGTTGCATTTGTTTGGTTAGTTGAAGGAGGTGCATTATTAGATGGATTTGTATTATCACCCATACTTGACACCTGAAAAAAATAATGAGTTTAGATTAACAAATAAAATATAGTAACTCTGAAAAGAATAATGAGTTTAGTGTTACAGAAATATGGCAGAAAAAAAGTATTGGACAAAAAAATGAAAATAGCAAACTCAGTCTAATTTAGAGTAACAAATAAACTAACTCAGTGTAGTTTTGGATGAAAAAACCCCAAAATGAAAATGAAAAAAAGGAACTCTGTCTAATTTTTGTTAACTCAGCGGGTGTGGTTTTGAATACAAATACCAAGTGGTTTTGAATACTAATAGTGGTTAATAACTCAGATAAGTGGCCAAAAGTGGCCATCTAACTAACTCAGTATGGGTTTGTAATACCCCGTATTTTTATGCTATATTAATTTGGAAATTTATTAAATTTAATGTGAATTAATTATTTAATAAAAATCCAGAAATTAATTATGTTATAATTATTAACGTGATGAGAGTTAGTAATTATGGGAAAATTTGTTGAATATTACTAATGAGCAAAGTAATATATAATAGTGGCCATATTAAATGTCACGAGTGAATAAAATGATAATTTTAGAAATTTGAGTCGGGAGGCGCCCGTGTCGCGTCGGGACTAAATATTGATAAATAAAAGTAAATATTTTATAAGTTGTTCGTATTGTCGTTTTGAGTGCGCCAATGCGTCCGGAAGGGTATAGTCAGAAAAGTATACCCGGGAGTTTGATTTGGGTCTCGGGGCGTTTTTAGGCCTAATTAGTACCCCGGGAGGGCATTTTAGTCATTTTGTATTTTTGGGTAATTAAACCCACGAAAATTAAAGGGGTTATATCAGATGTTTAGGTTATCTCCTAGGGTTAGATAACTCAAAACACTAGAACGGCCATTGGAGAGGAGAGGAGAGAGCTCTCAAGGCATTCCAAGGCTCAAAACTCACCCGTTTGCACCGCCGCCACCGCCAACGTGTAGATCGCGAGACGGGAAACGCAACCACACCAAATTCAACACCAAATCAGATTTCTGAAAATCCGAGGCAAGTGTTTATCTTGCTTATTTCGTTGATGCATCATCCTTATTAGTTTAGGAGTTATTAGGATGAGATTTATGGAAGAAAAACCCAATTTGAGATGGGAAATTTTCATGTAGTGATGATTTATATGATATTCTGGAAACCCTTTGTCATGTAAAGGATTAAGAGTTTGATTAAGAAAAGAGTTCTAATCAGATACAAACACTAAAAACAAAAATTTATTTCGGACAATCAGACCGTTGGAATTGAATGAAATTTTACAGAGAATTAGCTGAAGGCGAGAGGAAGCTACAGAAAAAAATTCAGCTCGATCGGACCGTTCAATATTTTTTAATATTTTTTTTGCTAGACAGTTTTATGTTTTGAGGACTCTTAGAGATAATAAAAAAAAATTCAATTAAAACTCCATTTTAATTCCGATTTCGAAACCGTTTGAAATTCTCATCTTTGAAAATAAAATTCAAAATCCTTTAATGTAAGGCGAAATCTATATTTTTGGGATATTTTGCATAAGGGATAATGTAAGTATATATTAAAGGGGAGAGACACATAAGAGAGAGTTACGTTGGAACATAAATAGATATCGACTGAATTGTACATTTGGAAGAATAGAGTCCATGAGGGTTACGTAGTAAGTTGGAAAAACCCTTCGAATTAAAGTTAGAAACGAACCATTATACTTGATAAATAATAATGGGAAAATAAGGATAAATGTTGTGAATGTGGGTTATTGGATAAACCTAAATTGATATAATAAAAGTGGTATATTTATATGATTGTGTATGCATATATTATATACTTGTGAAAATCATGCCCGCGCTACTTGCTATCCCTGAGGTTTTCGCGCTCGGACGATTTTATCTCGTGTGCCTTATGGGGGATATTGACTCGTACCCTAGAAGATAGAAATCCTAGGTACAGGCTATCGAATCGGTAGTCACGGTCCTAAGAGACGTGAGAGTATGTACTGACCTCTTGGACTTGGAAACTATGCTTTGCCTCAATATTGTTTGTGTATGTATTTGTACAGTTCGAGAGTGATTCCGAACTTGTATTCCCTTTAGTACGATTGATACGGGGATTGGATAGCAGAGTATGCCCGCACCATAAAATTTTATGTGGGGTGCTGTTAGAATATATATATTATACGAGTATTTAATATATATATGAACTTCTGAAATATGAGAAACTGCCTACTGTGTTATGGTAAGTAAGACATGTATAATGACTCAAATTGGAAATACTTGTTTTGAAAAGTATAATATGATATTGAAAAACTTTATGAATCAATAAAGTTAAAATGAGCGTTTTGTACTAAATGAAATTATCCTTTTAAACCATGATGTTGTTAAATATTAAATCTTGAGAGTCACTTAAGATAAGTTAAATCCTTGGGGAAAGATAGTGTGATATATGATGAGATAAATCATTGGGAAGGTTAGTACGATAGGAGTGCACATTAGAAGAGAGGCGAGAATTTCTCAAGAGAGTGTCGCACTAATATGTTGTTGCATTGGCCTGTATCAATTTAAATACTTGCTAAACGAATTTTTAAATCATATACACTATCGGGCTCTGACCCGTTTCTATTCCTCTTTCTCTCTCGTATATATATGTATATATTACAGGTGCCCAGCCACAGGGGCGTCTTGTTTAGGATCCCTTGGAAGGAACGCGCTGCAGCTTAGGTGGGAGTTGCAGGCCACTTGCTTAGACGATTTCATTTACTTGATTCCACTTCTATCATTCTCCTTATTGAGCATGTGTCGCCCTTTCCACTATTTATCTGTTTTATTGGGACATTTGTATTTCAGTTATTTCTAGTACTGTTACTTTGGGATTTATTCAGCATGTATGTTTTACTTTAAGTTTTATATGCTGGGGTTTAGTTGTTGAATGTTTAAATTAATTGGATTATATGTTCCAGGATTATTGTGGTGTGATTCTTTAAATATTGAATTGTTGTAGATAATTAAATCTTTATTTTCAAAATAAAATTTGAAAAGTAATGTTAAAAAAAATGGTTTTGACACTTAGTTTAATTAAATAGGGTGTTAAATTTGGAAAAGTTATTGTTACCACAGTGATGCTAAGAATGAACCAACTGTACACCTTGATTTTAATTTAATAAGGGAGTGATCGCCCGGTATTTAATTAGGCGGGGTGTCACAGGTGGTATCAGAGCATCAGGTTTTAGTGTCCATAGGATCTGTACGGCTTATTTTCGCTTTCAGCTTAACGTTTTTGCTATAGAGCCTTATTTTTAGGATTGTTGTATTCCCGCTTTTACGTTTACGTCTCTAGCCATTTGGGATTTGATAATGACTGGAGACTAATAAACTTCTTCACGTTTCAGATGCCTACGAGATGTGCACCGAAGGATAGGCGTGCCCAGGCCGAGCAACCAGCAGCTCCGGCACAAGGCACTATGAATGCTAATGAAGTAGCCGCCATTGTTGCTCAGGCGGTGAATGCCGCGCTAGCGGTAGTTCAGCAGGCTCCACCCCAGATTCAGGCAGTGGCGCCAGTACCAACACATCTTCCATCTGTATGGGAGAGGGTTAGGGATGCTTTTCAGAAGGCGCATCCCCCTGAGTTCTCTGGTAGCTCAGATATCGTCACAGTCAGCCAATGGAATAAAGACATCCAGCGGCATCTTCGTATGTATGAGTGCACCGACGTGCAAAGGCAGTTATTGGCTTCCTTTAAGCTGGTGGGGGCGGCTTTGCAGTGGTGGGAGTCCACTACCACCTTGGAGGAGAGGGACACAGTCCCTATTCAGTCGTTTTGGGAGCGGTTTGACCGCAAGTACTTTCCACCCGCCGTGCAGACTGAGATGAGGCGGAAATTACTGAATTTGAAACAGGAGAACTCTACCGTTGCTGAGTATGAGGAGGAGTTCACGAGACTTCTCACCATAGTGCCAGATGAGGCACTTACTGATAGTAAGAAGATAATGTTGTTTGTGGACGGGTTAGCTTGGAGGATCCGTCAGCATCTTATAGGGAATCTATCTCTGAGTACTTTCACTGATATACTCAATGCTGCGTTACTACATTGCCAGGATCACCGCTTCCATCTGCAGGGAAGCAGGAGAGTCCAGCCAGCAGGGCAGGACCGGGGGTAGTAGTGCTAGTGGGGCACCATCTCATGGACAGACTCGTCAACACGAACAGAGTTCCCATCAGGGGGACTCTACTAAGCGATTCCGTCCAGGTGATTCCAGGAAGGGATTTGGGGGTTATAGGCAGGGCCAGCCTAATCAACAAGGCCAACAGGGCCAGTGGCGGGGAGGTAACGGCCAGCAGGGCCGTGGTCAGCAGGGTCAGAGGGGAGGTAACTTCAGAGGCCGGTGTTTTGTATGCGGCAAGCATGGTCATAAGCGTCAGGATTGCCCAGAGGGTAATAGGGCCCCACAGCAGCAGGGTGCTCGTAATGAGCCACAGATACCACTTTTTCCAGCTGCCCTCCCAGCTCCAGCCCAGGTGCCAGCCCTACCAACCATTCCAGCAGCTCTAGTGCAGCAGGGGCAGTTACAGTACGGACGTGTCTATAACGTCCACCAGGCAGCAGCTCCACAGGCACCACCCGCGATTGAGGGTATGTTTCCTATCCATGGTACTATGGGTCGGGTTTTGTTTGATACTGGGGTGACACATTATTTTATAGCTACGCATTTTGCGAAGGCCTTAGGATTGTTAGCCATAGCAGAGAGCACAGTGACGTGTGTAGACTCACCACTGGGGAGTGGGTCGCTTATCTTCTTCATATGCCGGGGAGTGGGGGTAGAGATTTGTAGTTTGGTATTACCTGCAGACATGTTAGTCTTAGATATGCATGAGCATGATATTATTATCGGTATGGATTGGCTCGCAGCTTATAGAGCCATGATTGATTGCTTCGATGGGAGCATTATTTTTCCCATTCCGGGGCAAGAGATATTTGTAGTGGCGATGCCTCTCCCAGAGGGAGGTTCGACCGCTCATTTGTATTATATAGAGGAGGATGCCTTTAAGGAGGTTGTGATTCCTTTAGACTCGATCCCAGTCGTTCGTGAGTATTCCGATGTATTCCAGGAGATACTAAGCCTACCCCCCAGTCGAGAGATAGACTTTGTCATAGATTTATTGCCATATACGAGACCTATAGCACGTGCTCCATACCGTATGGCTCCGGCGGAGATGCGAGAGTTACGAGATCAGATAGAGCAGCTGTTAGGTCAGGGCTTCATTCACAGGAGTACCTCACCTTGGGGCGCTCCAGTCTTGTTTGTGAAGAAGAGAGATGGTTCACTGAGGTTATGTGTGGACTACCGGGAGTTGAACAAGGTCACGATACGAAATAAGTATCCGTTGCCTTGAATCGATGATCTTGTGACACCCCGACTAATTAAATACCGGGTAGCTACTCCTTTATTAAATTAATCCAAAATGCTAAGTTGGTTCAGTTAATAGCATCACTGTCGAAAACATTTTTATGATTACTAACCACCTAGTATTTAAAAAGTAAGTGCCAAATTTTAATTAAAGTCTGATTAACATGCAACAAGTGTAATGAAGAATAACTAATACCATTCACCATACTGAAATAAATAGAATAACCATCACATACGGTAAATAAAGTCTGGAGGAAAAACTCCTCACTACAATCCCACAACTGATAAGTAAACTAAATACTAAAACAATACATGACAAAGTCTGAAAACGGTAATGGAAATGTAACTCTAATAGAAATGGGCAACATGCCCTACAACTGATAGATGATGAATCTGGAATCCAAGTGAATAGAGGTGTCTACAAGCAAATCCCTGTAGCTTCCACAAACAGCTACAGCTCGTCACCTGAATGAATATCCTATGCATGGTGTCCTTGTGGCTGGGCACCTAAAATGGTTTTACAAAGAAAAATAGATTTGAAAAGCAAACGGGTCAGAGCCCGAATGTGGACTTATATTTTAAAAACCTGCAAGTGCTTTAAAAACATTTAAAACATTAAATGCAAAGTACATGTTAGGACGTGCACTCACATGATATTCTCACCTCTCGTCTAACTGTGCACTCCTAACGTAAGTACCCATCTAGAGTGATACAAACTACTAGCTAAGTGACCACATATCTAGCTAGACTATCATAGGTCCTACCCTTATTACTCGGTTCTATTAGCATTATAACGCTCGTAATTAAGTAGGGTTTTAACGTAAACTTAGATGCTCAATAGGCAATATATATAACTATCAGTTAACTCGTTATATTTCTCGAAACAATACCGTAATTATTCCACAACATTAACATGAAGGTTCTCATTAATTAAGTGTATATTATTCACATCATAATATACAATATAAGCACCCCGAGAACTAATCTGCGGTGCACACATACTCTGCTATCCATCCCGGTACATCACGTACATAAGGATTACATGTTCCGAATCTCTCAGGAATAGTTCACAGATAACAACATCACAAAGAATGGAGGCGAACACAGTCACATCACATAGGTCACGCACATACCTACGCTCCTACGATCAGCGGACTTATTAATATCCCAATAAGTCTTTCTATGACCTATGTTCATCAAGGTAACCAGTCTACATCTGGGCAACACAAGGATTAGAGGGACCTAAGCGAACGCAAACCTCCCGTGATAGCAAGTATGGTAGGTATGCCATACACATAATTCATATACCAATACTAAGTAAACACACGTCTTAGTAATCCCGTAGTTTAATCGTAGTACATATCGCATTCTCGTACCAACTTATAATATCTACAACTTATATTATTCCGGTTTGTAATCATACGCGCCATAATTCATTCTCACGTCGTAGTAGGCACTCACGTCACAACCCAAACCCTCCATTTAATATAACTCTCGTATATAATTTCCTTCTCATAAATACCCAAAAGTCCCAATTCTATCATTACATCATCATTGGAATGTTATCTATATCCTCGGACAAGTTTACGGGACTCTAAAAATCAAAACAGTCCAAAAAGGACCAAACTGTCAACTCGTTAGAAGTCTCGTTCGAACGAGACTGTTCGAACGAGATTCCTCTGTCAACTCGTTAGAAGTCTCGTTCGAACGAGGCTGTTCGAACGAGATCCAGTTCGTTCGAACGAACTGTACCTTCTAACGAGATCTCGTTTGAACGAAGTTATCGAACGAGAATCCCTTTCGTTAGAACGACTGGTCCATTCGTTAGAAGCTCGTTCGAACGAGTTCGTTCGAACGACCTGGGCAGGGGCTTCTAACGACCTACCAGATTCGTCCCAGATTTCTCTAAGTTTCGTTTTTCACCATTTTTACTCCTCAAATCTCTTCTAAAATTCGTTCCACCAATGTATTAAGTTCTCTAATCATCCTCAAACATGCTAAGGTCATATACTAACATCTTTTAAGGGTTTAATACACCCTAAACATCATTAAATCACAAGTTTCTACATTTTTCCCCAATTTTCTTCAAGAACATAAACCCTAGATTTTTCTCATCATAATTTCCCAGATTTTAATCCGTTGTTACATCACATAAATATGAAATCTCTGGATTCAATATTTAAACAATGTTTCTACATGCAAACCTATCCCAAAATTAAGCTAATAACTTCCAATTTCATGGGTTTTCCTTTAACTCTTAATTAAAATAGATTATCAAGATTTCTAACATGGAAGAAGCATTCACTGTATAAAGAATGTAATTTAAATCACTTGCCTTGATTTGATTTCTGATTTTGATGTTGGTTTGGTGAAGATTTCTGCAGAATTTCTTCTCTCCAAGCTTCTTCTCCAATGGTGGCTTAAGGTGGCTAGGATTTGATTTGGGGAACTTAGAAAACTCTTCTAATAACCTACGTAGCCTTCTAGGTTAATATGGGTTGGTTAGGGGCTTAGTGGGTCAAATCCACATCAGATGTAATTAACCAATTTTCGTCACTTTTAATTTCCCAAAATACGAAATTACCAAAATACCCTTTATGATGCCGGTATGGCCTAAAAATACCCCGGGACCCAAACTACACCCCCGGCTAGTGTTTTCTGACTATCTCGACCCTTCCGGACGCGTTGGCACACTCAAAACGACCATACGGTTTATAGATTTTAAATTCACTTTTATAATCAAAATAATATACCATGACGCGGCGGTCACACGCGTCTCAACAAAATTTCTAAAATGCCGTATATAAATCTCACGACAACTTTCATAATTCCAAATCCATATATAATCATATATGCACATAATCAAATACCAACTCGCATCTCGTTAGTATTTATAACCCGGATTAATTTCCAAATAATTCACATTTAAATAATTAATCCCAAAAATAAATATAGCCAAAAGTACGGGGTATTACATACTCCCCCCCCTAATAACTGAATTTCGTCCCGAAATTCGAAACTAGAAATTACTTGCTAAAAATAACTCTGGATAGCGATCGCGCATCTCATCCTCACGCTCCCATGTGGACTCCTCGACATTGTGATGTCGCCACTGAACACGCACTAACAGAACTATCTTTGACCGCAGTTTCCTCTCGCTTCGGTCCAAAATAGCAATTGGCCCCTCCTCGTAGGTGCTATCCGGCTGGAGATCGATGTCCTCCACAACAATGTGAGAATGAGTCAAATTATCTCTAAGGTATTTCCTCAGCGAGGAATTATGGAACACATCGTGAATTCGATGCAAATGTTCCGGTAACCCGAGTCTATACGCAACTGGTCCGATCCGCTCAATAATAGGAAACGGCCCCACATACCTCGGTTCCAACTTCCCCTTCTTCCCGAATCGCATAATCCCCTTCATCGGAGATACCCTGAGCAAAACCTGGTCCCCCACTTGGAACTCCCTGAAAAATCTCTTCGCATCAGCATAACTCTTCTGCCTGTCTTGAGCTACTCGAATGCGATTTCGAATCAACTCAATCCTTGCCGAAGTATCCTGAATCACTTCCGGTCCAAGTAGTTTGTTGTCCCCCACCTCTAACCAACATGCTGGGGAACGACAAGGTCTACCGTACAATGCCTCAAACGGAGCCATGCCAATAGTAAACTGATAGGAGTTGTTGTAAGCAAACTCCACCAGTGGAAGATACTGATCCCATCCACCCCCAAAGTCAATAATGCACATGCGTAGCATGTCCTCCAACATCTGATTTATGCGCTCAGTCTTCCCATCAGTCTGCGGATGATAAGCCGTACTCAACCGCAATTCCGTGCCCATGGCCTCCTGGAAACTCTCCCAAAACCTCAAAACAAATATCTTGTCTCTGTCGGACACGATATTTAGGGGCACACCGTGAAGTCTCACAATCTCTGAAATGAAGAGCTGGGCATACTGTCCCGTAGTGTAGTCAGTCCTTACGGGTAAAAAGTGAGCGACCTTGGACAACCTGTCCACAATTACCCAAACGTAATTGTGACCCCTCTGCGACGTAGGTAACCCCGTGATAAAGTCCATGGATATGCTCTCCCACATCCACACCGGGACCTCCAATGGTTGTAGCAATCCTGCCGGTCTCTGATGATCCACTTTTACAAGCTGACAAGTGGCGCATTTCGAAACAAACTCAGCGATATCTCTCTTCATACCGCTCCATCAATACTAGCGTCTCATGTCTTGGTACATTTTGTCCCCTCCGGGATGTACCGCGAACCGTGAGCCGTGCGACTCTGCCATCACATCGTGTCGCAATTCATCCCCTTCCGGAACTACCAATCTCCCATTGAAGCGTAATCCCCCGTCTGAGGTAACGGTATAGGACTCGGCTCCCTGTGCTAGTAATCGAACTATCTGCTCCTGACAGAACGAGTCATTAGCCTGTGCCCGTACTACCTTCGTGATAATCTGCGGTGTAACGGTCATTACAGACATGAAAGATCGGGCCACTGCATCCTGGTGTCCCAATTCCTTCCACTTAGCCTTCCACACCTCTGCCACCTCATCTGCTGGTCTACGGCTCAACGCGTCTGCTACCACGTTAGCCTTACCTGGGTGATACTAGATGTCGAACTGGTAGTCCTTCACAAACTCAAGCCACCTACGCTGCCGCATATTCAATTCCTTCTGCGTGAACAGATACTGTAGGAACTTGTGGTCCGTGAATAGTTGGAACTTCTCCCCCAAAAGGTAGTGCCTCCAAATCCGTAGGGAAAATACCACTGCCGCCAACTCCAAATCATGCGTGGGGTAATTCTTCTCATGAGGCTTAAGCTTACGGGAAGCATAAGATATGGCCTGTCTCTCCTGCTGCAATACACCTCCCAGTCCTTGCAAAGACGCATCGGTGTAAACCAAATACTCAACTCCCAGTCTCGGCAATGCTAACACAGGTGCTGAGGTCAATTTGTCCTTCAATTCATCGAATGCCAACTGACAGGCATCACTCCAGATGTAGGGCACACCCTTACGAGTCAGATGTGTCAAAGGACCTGCTATCTTCGAAAATCCCCGAATGAACCTCCTGTAGTATCCTGCTAGGCCCAAGAAACTACGAATTTTAGTCGGTGTCGTGGGCTGTCCCCACTCCCTCACCGCCGATACTTTCCCCGGATCAACAGATATTCCCCGGTCGGAAATGATATGTCCCAAAAACTGAACCTCCTTCAGCCAAAACCCGCACTTCTCATATTTTGCATACAACTCGTTCTGACGAAGTGTCTGCAAAACCTGCCTCAAATGCTCGACGTGCTCCTCCTCTGTCTGGGAGTAAACTAGAATATCATCGATGAAGACAATGACAAACTGATCTAGTAAATCCCTGAACACTCTGTTCATCAAGTCCATAAACACAGCTGGAGCGTTGGTCAAACCGAAAGGCATAACCCGAAACTCGTAAGAACCATATCTCGACAAGAACGCAGTCTTCGAGACATCCTCCTCCCTGATACGCAACTGATGGTATCCCGATCTCAAATCAATCTTCGATAAGAAAGAAGCTCCTCTCAACTGGTCGAATAAGTCATCGATTCGAGGCAACGGATACTTATTCCATATCGTGACCTTATTCAACTCTCGGTAGTCCACACACAATCTCAGTGAACCGTCCCTCTTCTTAACAAACAAAACTGGAGCGCCCCAAGGTGAGGTACTCCTGCGAATAAAGCCTTGACCTAACAGCTGCTCTATCTGATCCCGTAACTCTCGCATCTCAGCTGGAGCCATACGGTACGGTGCACGTGCTATAGGTCTCGTACCCGGTAGCAAATCTATAACAAAGTCTATCTCTCGACTGGGTGGTAAGCCTGGTATCTCCTAAAACACATCTGAATACTCCCTGACTATTGGGATAGAATCTAAAGGAATCACTACCTCCTTAGAGGTATCCTCCTATAGGTAATACAAATGAGCGGTCGATCCTCCCTCTGGGTGAGTCATCGCCACTACGAACATCTCTTGCCTCGGAATGGCAAAAATAATGCTCCCGCTGAAGCAATCAATCATGGCCCTATAAGCTACAAGCCAATCCATACCGATGATCACATCGTGAACATGCATATCTAATACCAACATATCTGCAGGTAATACCAGACTACCTATCCCTACTCCCACTCCCCGGCATATAAAGAAAATAAGTGACCCACTCCCCAATGGTGAGTCGACACACGTCACTGTGCTCTCTGCCGTAGCTAACAATCCTAAAGCTTTCGCGAAGTGTGTAGCTATAAAACAATGTGTAGCACCTGTATCAAATAACACCCGACCCATAGTGCCATGGATAGGAAACATACCCTCAATCGCGGGCGGTGCCTGTGGAACTGCAGCCTGGTGGACGTTGTAGACACGTCCATACTGTAGCTGCCCCTGCTGAACTGGGACTACTGGAATGGCTGGAAATGCTGCCATCTGTGGCGATGCGGGAAGAGCGGCGGGAAACATAGGCCTCTGTGGCTCCTGGCGAGCACCCTGCTGCTGCTGCTGTAGGGCCCTGCCCTTATCAGGACAATCCTGTCGCTTATGGCCAGTCTTGCCACAAACGAAACACTTCCCTGGGAAGTTCCCTCCTCTCTGCCCCTGCTGTCCCCGACCCTGGTGGCCGTTACCGTTCCTCCCTTGGCCCTGCTGGCCCTGGTGAAACTGCTGCCCATTCTGCCCCTGTTGGCCCTGATGGCCGTTTGGACCCTGATGGCCCTGACAGAAATCTCCTTGTCCCTGTCTGTAGTTCCCTGACCGGAACCTCTTATTATCCCCCTGCTGGGAGCCCTGCTCATTCTGCCTCTGCCCCTGACCAGATTGTGCCCCGCTGGCACCATGTCCTCCAGTCCTGCCCTGATGGCTAGACTCCCCCGACCTCTTGCCCTCGGCCATATGAAAACGGTGGTCCTGGCAGTGTAACAATGCAGCGTTAACCACATCAGAATAAGTGGCCAACGATAGGTTCCCTAGTAGATGCTGACGAATCCTCCAAGTCAACCCGTCCATGAACTTCTCAATCTTCTTCTTCTCTGTTGGTATCTCATCTGGAACGATGTTCAACAGATTCGTGAACTCGGACTCATACTCGGCCACAGTCTTACCTTCCTGCTTCAGACTCATCAATTTCCTCCTCATTTCCGTGTGAACAGCCGACGGAAAGTACTTGCGGTCAAACCGCACCCAGAAGTCCTGAATAGTGAGAGTATCCCTCTCTTCCATGGTGGTAATAGACTCCCACCACTGCAGTGCAGATCCGACTAGCTTGAAAGTAGCTAGCACCTGCTTCTGGATGTCCGTGCACTCATACATCCTTAAGTGCCTCTGCATATCCTTCCTCCATTGTCTTGAGACTACCACATCTGAGCTGCCTGTAAACTCTGGCGGATGCGCTTTCTGAAAAGCGTCACGTACACGTTCCCAAGCAGACGGGAATGCATTTGCCTGTACTGGCGCGGAAACCGGCGCCTGAGGTGGTGCCTGCTGAACAACGGCAATTGCGGCATTTACCGCTTGGGCTACTATAGCTGCAACCTCAGCGGCGTTCATCATGCCCTGAACTGGAGCGGGCTGGGGTTCGGGCGTTGCATCCCTGGGAACTCGTCGTGCACGTCGTGGAGGCATCTGAAATAAGAACAAAGTTTATAAGTTCGCTGTTTATAAACTTAAGATAGCTGAAGAACGAAGCATACACAAAAAGAGTACAACAGTCCTAAAATATAGGGCTCTATATCAAAGAAACTTAGCGGAAACATAACAAGCTGTCAGATCCTAAAGGACACTAGAACCTGATGCTCTGATACCACCTGTGACACCCCGACTAATTAAATACCGGGTAGCTACTCCTTTATTAAATTAATTCAAAATGCCAAGTTGGTCCAGTTAATAGCATCACTGTCGAAAACATTTTTATGATTACTAACCACCTAGTATTTAAAAAGTAAGTGCCAAATTTTAATTAAAGTCTGATTAACATGCAACAAGTGTAATGAAGAATAACTAATACCATTCACCATACTGAAATAAATAGAATAACCATCACATACGGTAAATAAAGTCTGGAGGAAAAACTCCTCACTATAATCCCACAACTGATAAGTAAACTAAATACTAAAACAATACATGACAAAGTCTGAAAACGGTAATGGAAATGTAACTCTAATAGAAATGGGCAACATGCCCTACAACTGATAGATGATGAATCTGGAATCCAAGTGAATAGAGGCGTCTACAAGCAAATCCCTGTAGCTTCCACAAACATCTACAGCTCGTCACCTGAATGAATATCCTATGCATGGTGTCCTTGTGGCTGGGCACCTAAAATGGTTTTACAAAGAAAAATAGATTTGAAAAGCAAACGGGTCAGAGCCCGAATGTGGAGTTATATTTTAAAAATCTGCAAGTGCTTTAAAAACATTTAAAACATTAAATGCAAAGTACATGTTAGGACGTGCACTCACATGATATTCTCACCTCTTGTCTAACTGTGCACTCCTAACGTAAACTACTAGCTAAGTGACCACATATCTAGCTAGACTATCATAGGTCCTACCCTCATTACTCGGTTCTATTAGCATTATAACGCTCGTAATTAAGTAGGGTTTTAACGTAAACTTAGATTCTCAATATGCAATATATATGACTATCAGTTAACTCGTTATATTTCTCGAAACAATACCGTAATTATTCCACAACATTAACATGAAGGTTCTCATTAATTAAGTGTATATGATTCACATCATAATATACAATATAAGCACCCTGAGAACTAAGCTGCGGTGCACACATACTCTGCTATCCATCCCGGTACATCACGTACATAAGGATTACATGTTCCGAATCTCTCAGGAATAGTTCACAGATAACAACATCACAAAGAATGGAGGCGAACACAGTCACATCACATAGGTCACGCACATACCTACGCTCCTACGATCAACGGACTTATTAATATCCCAATAAGTCTTTCTATGACCTATGTTCATCAAGGTAACTAGTCTAAATCCGGGCAACACAAGGATTAGAGGGCCCTAAGCGAACGCAAACCTCCCGTGATAGCAAGTATGGTAGGTATGTCATACACATAATTCATATACCAATACTAAGTAAACACACGTCTTAGTAATCCCGTAGTTTAATCGTAGTACATATCGCATTCTCGTACCAACATATAATATCTACAACTTATATTATTCCGGTTTGTAATCATACGCGCCATAATTCATTCTCACGTCGTAGTAGACACTCACGTCACAACCCAAACCGTCCATTTAATATAACTCTCGTATATAATTTCCTTCTCATAAATACCCAAAAGTCCCAATTCTATCATTACATCATCATCGGAATGTTATCTATATCCTCGGACAAGTTTACGGGACTCCAAAAATCAAAACAGTCCAAAAAGGACCAAACTGTCAACTCGTTAGAAGTCTCGTTCGAACGAGACTGTTCGAACGAGATTCCTCTGTCAACTCGTTAGAAGTCTCGTTCGAACGAGGCTGTTCGAACGAGATCCAGTTCGTTCGAACGAACTGTACCTTCTAACGAGATCTCGTTCGAACGAAGTTATCGAATGAGAATCCCTTTCGTTAGAACGACTGGTCCATTCGTTAGAAGCTCGTTCGAACGAGTTCGTTCGAACGACCTGGGCAGGGGCTTCTAACGACCTACCAGATTCGTCCCAGATTTCTCTAAGTTTCGTTTTTCACCATTTTTACTCCTAAAATCTATTCTAAAATTCGTTCCAACAATGTATTAAGTTCTCTAATCATCCTCAAACATGCTAAGGTCATATACTAACATCTTTTAAGGGTTTAATACACCCTAAACATCATTAAATCACAAGTTTCTACATTTTCCCCCAATTTTCTTCAAGAACATAAACCCTAGATTTTTCTCATCATAATTTCCCAGATTTTAATCCGTTGTTACATCACATAAATATGAAATCTCTAGATTCAATCTTTAAACAATGTTTCTAGATGCAAACCTATCCCAAAATTAAGCTAATAACTTCCAATTTCATGGGTTTTCCTTTAACTCTTAATTAAAATAGATTATCAAGATTTCTAACATGGAAGAAGCATTCACTGTATAAAGAATGTAATTTAAATCACTTGCCTTGATTTGATTTCTGATTTTGATGTTGGTTTGGTGAAGATTTCTGCAGAATTTCTTCTCTCCAAGCTTCTTCTCCAATGGTGGCTTAAGGTGGCTAGGGTTTGATTTGGGGAACTTAGAAAACTCTTCTAATAACCTACGTAGCCTTCTAGGTTAATATGGGTTGGTTAGGGGCTTAGTGGGTCAAATACACATCAGATGTAATTAACCAATTTTCGTCACTTTTAATTTCCCAAAATACGAAATTACCAAAATACCCTTTATGATGCCGGTATGGCCTAAAAATACCCCGGGACCCAAACTACACCCCCGGCTAGTGTTTTCTGACTATCTCGACCCTTCCGGACGCGTTGGCGCACTCAAAATGACCATACAGTTTATAGATTTTAAATTCACTTTTATAATCAAAATAATATACCATGACGCAGCGGTCACACGCGTCTCAACAAAATTTCTAAAATGCCGTATATAAATCTCACGACAACTTTCATAATTCCAAATCCATATATAATCATATATGCACATAATCAAATACCAACTCGCATCTCGTTAGTATTTATAACCCGGATTAATTTCCAAATAATTCACATTTAAATAATTAATCCCAAAAATAAATATAGCCAAAAGTACGGGGTATTACAGATCTGTTCAACCAGCTGAGGGGAGCAACTTTCTTTTCGAAGATAGATATGAGGTCGGGGTACCATCAGCTACGTATTAAAGAGCAGGACATTTTAAAGACTGCCTTCTTGACGAGATATGGGTCGTACGAGTTCAGAGTGATGCCATTTGGTCTCACAAATTCTCCAGCCGTATTCATGGACTTAATGAACCGAGTATTCAGAGAGTTCTTGGATCAGTTTGTCATCGTCTTCATAGATGACATTTTGATATATTCACACTCCGAGGAGTAACATGCCGTGCACTTGAGGCAGGTTCTTCAGACTTTACGAGAGCATCAGTTGTATGCTAAGTACGAGAAGTGTGGATTCTGGTTGCAAGAGGTACAGTTCTTGGGGCATGTTGTTTCTGAACAGGGGATAGCCATTGACCCGAGTAAAGTGTCAGCGGTGAGGGAGTGGGGACATCCCACTACACCGATGGAAGTTCGTAGTTTCTTGGGGTTAGCCGGATACTACAGGAGATTCATTCGGGGATTCTCCAAAATAGAGGGTTCATTGACGAACCTGACTCGCAAAGGGGTACCATATGTTTGGGATGAAGCTTGTCAATTGGCTTTTAACGAGCTGAAAGACAAGCTTACTTCAGCACCAGTCCTTGCTTTACCGAAGTCGGGTGTGGAGTACCTAGTTTACACCGATGCCTCTTTACGGGGACTTGGGGTTGTACTTCAGCAGGAAGAGAAAGCTATAGCTTTTGCCTCCCGCAAGCTTAGGCCGCATGACAAGAATTACCCCACCCACGACCTGGAGTTAGCAGCGGTCGTTTTTGCACTGCGGATATGGAGACACTATTTATTGGGGAAGTTTCGTTTGTTCACAAACCACAAGTCACTACAGTACCTGTTCACTCAGCAAGAGCTGAATATGCGTCAGCGCAGATGGTTAGAATTTGTGAAGGACTATCAGTTCGACATACAGTATCATCCGGGGAAAGCCAATGTAGTTGCTGATGCGTTGAGCCGTAGACCAATAAATGAGGTAGCGGACGTCTGGAAAGCGAAGTGGAAGGAGTTGGGTCACTAGGACGCAGTAGCCCGTTCCTTAATATCTGTTATGACCGTCACACCCGAGATTGTTACGAGGGTAATACAGGCCCAAACTACAGACCCGTTTTGCGGGGAGCAGATTGTACGACTTTTAGCCGAGGGTGCTGAGTCCTATTCTGTTAGTTTTGATGGGGGTTTGAAGTTTAATGGGAGGTTAGTGGTTCCGGAAGGGGCAGAATTGCGTCATGCAGTGATGACCCAATCTCACGGGTCCCTATTTGCGGTACATCCTAGAGGAGATAAGATGTACCAGGATATGAGGAGGCAATAATGGTGGAGTGGGATGAAGAAGGACATTTCTGAGTTCGTGTCCAAGTGTTCTACCTGCCAGCTGGTGAAGGTGGACCATCAGAAACCGTCAGGATTACTTCAGCCATTGGAAGTACACGCGTGGAAGTGGGAGAGTATTTCCATGGATTTTATTACAGGGTTGCCTACATCACAGCGGGGCCACGACTCTATCTTGGTGATTGTAGACCGTTTGACCAAGATGGCTCATTTTCTGCTGGTGCGGACAGATTATACCACAGGTCAGTATGCTCAGTTTTTCATTGCTGAGATTGTCAGATTACATGGGGTGCCCTTGAATATTGTGTCAGATAGAGACAAGATGTTTGTATCACGTTTTTGGGAAAGCTTTCAGAAGGCTATGGGTACTGAGTTGAAGTTGAGTTCAGCTTATCACCCACAGACAGATGGACAGACATAGCGTACTAATCAGATGTTAGAGGATATGCTACGCATGTGTGTTCTTGATTTTGGAGGAGGTTGGGAGCCACATCTTCCACTGGTAGAGTTTGCTTATAATAACTCTTATCAGTTTACGATTGGTATGGCTCCATTTGAGGCTTTGTATGGCCGGCCTTGTCGTTCTCCAACTTGTTGGCTCGAGGTGGGGGATAACAAGTTGCTAGGACCAGAGGTGATTCAGGAAACCTCCGAGAGGATTGAGATGATTAGGAGTCGCATTCGAGTAGCCCAAGACAGGCAAAAGAGCTATGCCGATGCGAAGCGGTTCTTCCGGGAGTTTAATGTGGGGGACCAAGTGTTACTGAGTGTATCTCCTATGAAGGGAGTGATGAGGTTCGGGAAGAAAGGGAAATTGGCCCCGAGGTACGTGAGAACATTTCCCATTATCGAGAGGATTGGTCCGGTAGCATACAGATTGGGACTACCAGAGCATTTACATCGCATTCACGATGTATTCCACATCTCGTCGTTGAGACGGTATCTTCGGGATGATATGGCCCATACTCACATCGCGATAGATGAGATAGACTTACAGCCTGACAACTCTTACTAGGAGAGACCGGTGGCTATCCTAGACTATAGTGAGAGGAGATTGAGGTCGAAGATAGTTCCACTTGTACGGGTCCAGTGGGAGCATCATAATGTGGAGGAATCCACTTGGGAGCGCGAGGCCGATATGCGCGAGAGATATCCAGATTTGTTCTTACCAGGTATGCCCTATTTTCCGAATTTCGGGACGAAATTCCGTTATTAGGGGGGAAGTATGTAATACCCCGTATTTTTATGCTATATTAATTTGGGGATTTATTAAATTTAATGTGAATTAATTATTTAATAAAAATCCGGAAATTAATTATGTTATAATTATTAACGTGATGAGAGTTAGTAATTATGGGAAAATTTATTGAATATTACTAATGAGCAAAGTAATATATAATAGTGGCCATATTAAATGTCATGAGTGAATAAAATGACAATTTTAGAAATTTGAGTCGGGACGCGCCCGTGTCGCGTCGGGACTAAATATTGATAAATAAAAGTAAATATTTTATAAGTTGTTCGTATGGTCGTTTTGAGTGCGCCAATGCGTCCGGAAGGGTCGAGATAGTCAGAAAAGTATACCCGGGAGTTTGATTTGGGTCTCGGGGCATTTTTAAATCTAATTAGTACCCCGGGAGGGCATTTTAGTCATTTTGTATTTTTGGGTAATTAAACCCACGAAAATTAAAGGGGTTATATCAGATGTTTAGGTTATCTCCTAGGGTTAGATAACTCAAAACACTAGAATGGCCATTGGAGAGGAGAGGAGAGAGCTCTCAAGGCATTCCAAGGCTCAAAACTCACCCGTTTGCACCGCCGCCACCGCCAACGCGTAGATCGCGAGACGGGAAACGCAACCACACCAAATTCAACACCAAATTAGATTTCTGAAAATCCGAGGCAAGTGTTTATCTTTCTTATTTCGTTGATGCATCATCCATATTAGTTTAGGAGTTATTAGGATGAGATTTATGGAAGAAAAACCCAATTTGAGATGGGAAATTTTCATGTAGTGATGATTTATATGATATTTTGGAAACCCTTTGTCATGTAAAGGATTAAGAGTTTGATTAAGAAAAGAGTTCTAATCAGATACAAACACTAAAAGAAAAATTTATTCCGGACGATCGGACCGTTGGAATTGGATGAAATTTTACAGAGAATTAGCGGAAGGCGAGAGGAAGCTACATAAAAAAATTCAGCTCGATCGGACCATTCAATATTTTTTAATATTTTTTTTTTGCTAGACAATTTTATGTTTTGAGGACTCTTAGAGATAATAAAAAAAAAATTCAATTAAAACTCCATTTTAATTTCGATTTCGAAACCGTTTGAAATTCTCATCTTTGAAAATAAAATTCAAAATCCTTTAATGTAAGGCGAAATCTATATTTTTGGGATATTTTGCATAAGGGATAATGTAAGTATATATTAAAGGGGAGAGACACGTAAGAGAGAGTTACGTTGGAACATAAATGGATATCTACTGAATTGTACATTTGGAAGAATAGAGTCCATGAGGGTTACGTAGTAAGTTGGAAAAACCCTTTGAATTAAAGTTAGAAACGAACCATTATACTTGATAAATAATAATGGTTAATAAGGATAAATGTTGTGAATGTGGGTTATTGGATAAACCTAAACTGATATAATAAAAGTGGTATATTTATATGATTGTGTATGCATATATTATATACTTGTGAAAATCATGCCCGCGCTACTTGCTATCCCTGAGGTTTCCGTGCTCGGACGATCTTATCTCGTGTGCCTTATGGGGGATATTGACTCGTACCCTAGAAGATAGAAATCCTAGGTACAGGCTATCGAATCGGTAGCCACGGTCCTAAGTGACGTGAGGGCATGTACTGACCTCTTGGACTTGGAAACTATGCTTTGCCTCAATATTGTTTGTGTATGTATTTATACAGTTCGAGAGTGATTTCGAACTTGTATTCCCTTTAGTACGATTGATACGGGGATTGGATAGCAGAGTATGCCGGCACCATAAAATTTTATGTGGGGTGCTGTTAAAATATATATATATATATATATATATATATATATATATATATATATATTATACGAGTATTTAATATATATATGAACTTCTGAAATATGAGAAACTGCCTACTGTGTTATGGTAAGTAAGACATGTATAATGACTCAAATTGGAAATACTTGTTTTGAAAAGTATAATATGATATTGAAAAACTTTATGAATCAATAAAGTTAAAATGAGCGTTTTGTACTAAATGAAGTTATCCTTTTAAACCATGATGTTGTTAAATCTTAAATCTTGAGAGTCACCTAAGATAAGTTAAATCCTTGGGGAAAGATAGTGTGATATATGATGAGATAAATCATTGGAAAGGTTAGTACGATATGAGTGCACATTAGAAGAGAGGCGAGAATTTCTCAAGAGAGTGTCGCACTAATATGTTGTTGCACTGGCCTGTATCAATTTAAATACTTGCTAAACGAATTTTTAAATCATATACACTATCGGGCTCTGACCCGTTTCTATTCCTCTTTCTCTCTTGTATATATATGTATATATTACAGGTGCCTAGCCACAGGGGCGTCATGTTTAGGATCCCTTGGAAGGAACGTGCTGCAGCTTAGGTGGGAGTTGCAGACCACTTGCTTAGACGATTTCATTTACTTGATTCCACTTCTATCATTCTCCTTATTGGGCATGTGTCGCCCTTTCCACTGTTTATCTGTTTTATTGGGATATTTGTATTTCAGTTATTTCTAGTACTGTTACTTTGGGGTTTATTCAGCATGTATGTTTTACTTTAAGTTTTAAATGCTGGGGTTTAGTTGTTGAATGTTTAAATTAATTGGATTATATGTTCCAGGATTATTGTGGTGTGATTCTTTAAATATTGAATTGTTGTAGATAATTAAATCTTTATTTTCAAAATAAAATTTGGAAAGTAATGTTAAAAAAAACTGTTTTGACACTTAGCTTAATTAAATAGGGTGTTAAATTTGGAAAAGTTATTGTTACGACAGTGATGCTAAGAATGAACCAACTGTTTACCTTAATTTTAATTTAATAAAGGAGTGATCGCCCGGTATTTAATTAGGCGGGGTGTCACAGGGTTTTGAATCAAAACTTTTGATAATTCAGATCAGTGGCCGAAAATGATACCTTTGTGTAATTTTGATAACTTAGCAGGTGTTGTGCTAACGCTGAGAGAGGAGCGGCTGAGAGGAGATGTTCGAGCGGAGAGATAGAGAGAGGGAGATAAGATGAACGATTGATAAATTGGGTTTTTAAGAATGTGTCACGCACGTTCTGTTGCGTATATATGGCTAGGGTTTTTAAGAATGATGGAAAGGAACGACCCATATATTATATATTAAATATATATGGATTTATATAATCGGTTCGGTTGGGATTGGATTGGATTTTTTTCCTTGGAACCGAGAACCGAACTGAAGTATCGATTTTTTTTTTGGGGGGGGGGGGGGGAATCGAAACCAAACCATTGAGCAAAAAATCCGATCCGAACCGAACCAATACATTCGGTTTTCTTCGTTTTATCGAAATTTCGGTTTCACTGTGCACCCCTAATAAAAACATTTATCTGATTCATGATTTTCAAAACCATTTGAATCAATAACTTGATCAAAATTTTCACGTCAGTGTTTAAGTGCTTGTTTTATGACATATAAAGATTTAATGACTTTACAGACTTTGGTTTCTTGGCCTTTCATAATAAAACCTTTTCCTTATTCCATATACATTTATTCTATTAAACCACTAATTACAAAAGTTATTTTTAATGTCCATTTAGTGAATTTGAAGATTATACATTGAAACTAGAGCAATTACTACTCTGATGGTGGCGACCCTAGAAACAGGGGCATAAGCATTAAAATAGTCTATACTTTCAAAATAGTCTATACATTCCTTTTGTGTGAACCCTTTAGTCACTAATACCGCTTTGAATTTATCAATTGTTCCATATTATTTTATTTTCATTTGGAAAATTCATTTTTACATTTGATTGGTTTTGATCCTGGGTGATTCAAATAGTTTTCATGTTTTATTACACATGCTACAATCCATTTCATCATCTATCGCTTTTTCCCCAAAAGTAGAGCCTTGAGATTTAATTCTTTAAAGGTTTGAGGATTGGATCCTAAAGTAAAAAAAATTGTAATTGGATCATAAGATTATTTCCTAGTATCTTCAACTATATAGACTATAAAATCGGGTCCATAATATATTTTAGTTCTATACCTTTTACTCCTTCTAGGTTCAACAGTTTCCATTTTGGTACTAACATTTTTGGTAACATTAGATCCATTATCATTTATAGTCTCTCCATTGCGATCTTAAATCTTATGGATTGTGTTAAACCTAATTTTATAGAATTGAACATTGATTGATTTTAGTATCGTATCAATATCAATTGACTCATTTGACACTATTACAAGAAACCTATAAGCCTTACTATGTTGGGAATATCCAAGAAAAATAAATTCAACACTTTATTACCCGACTTCTTTATTTTTGGTTCGGTCAACCTCAAGATAGCCCCATAACCTCAAATTTAGAAATAGCTTAAATTAAATACTCCTGTCTTGAACAATTAATAAGGTGATTTTTTAGATTTATTAGTGGGCACTTTATTTAAGATGTGACATGCCATTAAAAGTTTCTCCTCTAAAGCCCTTACCCAAGAAAAATAAGATAACATAGCATTTTTCATTTCAGTTGAGGTTCGATTTTTCCTTTTCGCTAAGACAATTTATTGGTGTGTGTAATGGGAGGTTACTGCATGAATCATTCCTACAAGTTCACATATTTGAGGAAAGTGATATTCACCTCCTTGGTCGGATCTAAGACATATAATCTTGGTTCGACATAATTTTTCAATTTCATGTTGGCAAATCTTTAATTTTTCCAGCACACCATCTTTAGAACTTAAAATATATACAAAACAAAATTTGATATAATCAATAAAAGTTGCAAAATAATTATTTTTGCCTTTACACTAGACCAAAATTGGCCTCTTGTCACGGTAAAAAGCCTTGATATGTTAACCTTGTCACGGTGAAAAATCGTGACACAGCCCGGGGTGACAACAAATTTTTCATGAACATGTTGCGGTCAAAGTCTATGACACGTTTAACCTTATCACGGACGTGTCATAGTAAAATATCTTGACAAGTCGATGACATGGCATGGGGTGACAACATGATTGTCACGAATATGTTCGCCCAAAGTTCGTGACAAGTTATCTTTGTCACGGACGTGTCACGATAAAAATTCGTGACAAGGATAACTTGTCACGGAATTTGAACGTGACATGACCTTGACAACTGTACTTATCATGGACACATCACGATCAAAGTTTGTGACAAGTTTTCATGCCACGGCCTTGACACAGTCAAAGTTTGTGACAAATCTGGACAACAGTATAAAAAAACTTCTGGGCAGTATGGCCACTGCCACTGCCTAACTATATATTATCACCTGTAACAGCAGATATATGACATATTTTCTCAATAAATAGTAGCAACCAACATTCAAAAACCTTAATAATCAAACACTAAACATAAATAAGAAACTAGGCCGTTCAATATTCAATCATTATCAAACACTAAACAACATTCCATATTCGTGATAATCAAACACTAATTACATAATAATCAAATTATTACATATTGTTGATTCATTATCAACTTGAAGGAGAAAGCTAGGCCATACTACATAAGAATTGACACAACCCTCAATAGTTCGTACGCTACACTGTTCGTTCAACCACACGGCTTCATTATCTTTTTCCACCAACACATTCGTGACGAACCCGAGCCTCGTGTGGTTGTAATGGACGATTATGCTACAAGGAACCTGGGCGTGCATTCAGGTCCCTCAACCCCGGGCTATTCTATTGTCTCCCTGTAAGTCTACTAAATACACTTTATCCCAACCAATTGTAAATGACCTAGTTAGGACGGGGGAGTATAGGAGGGGGTGGTGAATATGTCATATGGAGACGAGGGGGTATAGGTGAGGGTGAGGGTGAAAAAGACGGAGCAGTGGTCCCCTCATCCACCACTTTCTCCTTTCCCTTACTTGAGCTGGACCCATCTCGGTTTTGAAGAGCATGCTTGACAAACGAAATATTTTATTCAATGTTTTCTTCAGGTTCTCAAATTTCTCGGTGTTGTTGGTCTTCAACTCATCCACCTTGTGTTCCAGGCCAGTGTTACTGGACGCAATCCCGGTGAACCTCGACTTTCCCATCTTGATAGCTCACCCCCGAGTACAACCCTCGTGATCCCGCTCGGACACTTGGCTAAGTGCGTTCGTACTCAGAGATGCCTTGTCGGCATCACTCTGCGAGCTATGGACTTCTTTGATTTTTTTATGAAATAACAAAAAAGTACATGATTCGATGAATTAATAAAAAAGTATGTGATCATAAATTTTTATTTTAATAACATAATTAAAAATATAACTTACAATAGTCGTAGTCATGGTCGGATTCACCTCCTTATCCTTACCTTTCTTCGTTCGAATTGCCACATAGGCATCGAGCCTATGTGGCTTACCCCCAGGACTACTCCCCGTCTCCTGAAATAAAATATTTCAAAATGAGTGAATTAGTATATAATTATACCTAAATAGAATAAAATAAAACTAAAATGAAATAGAATTCAAAACTTACCATCTTATGCTCCACTTCGGCGTAAGACGTATGCCCGAAGTAGTGCACGTCGACCTCCTTAGCCCGATTTACCCTCCTCGATTCATGAGAGGACAATTGCGTATCCAATATCTCATTATCGACAAATTATTGCTAGCTTGTCAATGAGATTGGCTCCTTCTCGGGTACCGTGTCCCTACGTCATAAGACGGACTCCCGATCCCAGCCAAAATACCGTGCATGCATATTTTTTTTCCATGTTTTGCATTGATCTCTTAGTTTCTCCAATATGGAGTCCCAAGCTTGTGGGGGCAAGTCGAATTGTTCTTATAAAAAAAATACAAAACAAAAAGAAAGTGAGTTATTAGTATTTAAATTATAAAATAAAATATAAATAATATTCAGTCAAGCAAGTACCTATAATGCCCCCCAAATGGCCATTTTAAGCTCATAGGGCCACCTTCCTCTAGTCAGTGTACCTGGGACCAAAATCGTCTTTAGCCATTCCAAGGCCCTAGCCTGTAAGGTCATCTTATTCTCCACTAAGATCCCCAACTTGCCCCACTTTGGGGGCCTAGTGCTAGACGAGTCTCCCTCGCCCCCCTTTCCTGACGCCGACACCCTGATGAAGACATTTCTAGCAAAAAATGTTATTAGTAGAAACATATATATTTGAGAAAATAATTTAGAAATATATATAGTGAATTAGTTTGACATATTTACTAAACCAAATTAATGACATTAGAAGAATACAAATCCATATCATAAACCAGACTAAGAACTATTTCAAATAATTGGAATAGTTATAATCTAAGAATTATTTCATATTCTGGTTATGTCACGGACTTTGAAATAATGCTTAAATTGATTAAAATTCAAATTAACATATTCACTAACCAACCAACCGAGATTGATTCAAATCCCAAAAAACTAATCAAATCCAAATGAATAAAGCATTAAACTGTCATTCGACAATAACAAAGCACTAGAAGAATACAAATTAACGACATTAGAAGAATACAAATCCATATCATAAACCAAACTAAGAATTATTTCAAATAATTGGAATAATTATAATTTAAGAATTATTTCATATTCGGGTTATGTCACAGAGTTCGAAATAATGCTTAAACTGATTTAATTTAAATTAACATATTCACTAACCAACCAACCAATATTGTTACAAATCCCTAATAACTAATCAAATCCAAATGGATAAAGCATTAAATTATCATCCGATAATAACAAATCAGTAGAAGAATACAAATTAAAAACATTTGAAGAATACAAATCCTTATCATAAACCAAACTAAGAATTGTTTCAAATAATTGGAATACTTATTATAAATATAATATTATTTCAAATTCGGGTTATCATATAAAAAGGATTGATATTCGATAGGAGCAGCCAAGTCATCCATGCTTTTGGTTAGACGCTTTGGAGCATGTAGGACGATTGACCACGGATCGTTATTGATATACTTCGAGTAAAATAATTGCTTGACCTTTTGAAAAGCATAAACAAATATCTCATCGCTCATATGCTCGTTTCTCTTCAACTTGGACAAATTAACCATGATCAAATTGGTACCATGATCAACTTTACAATCATTTTTATCCTCAAATTTTACCCAATCACAATAAAACACAACCTCTTTGAAGCTTATATAGTCCAATTCAAATATATTTCGAATGATACCGTAGTAAGTCATTTCAGCTTCAACGAGGTTTTTATCTTTTGCGCTCGCTCAAAAATAAGTAAGAGCCCTATATGAAATGCTCGAGTTTTGTATATTTGTATTTTACTCGTACACCCTTGCACCAAATACATAACCATTCAATCGATGCTTTTTATACTCATTTTCCTTTCTTGTCTCATTTTCATCCCCAGTTGGGATCTTCTTATGCTTGACATTCTTCAATTTAGGATTCCTATCAGCATATTAGGTTCACAATTAGAAGATTTACTCTCAATTTCTGAACCCTAAAGTTTTTACAGAGGCAGCTTGTGTTCAAACTTGCCCGATAAAAAATGGAAACCTTTCTCAAATCTAAAACTATGTTGGGAGGTTAAAAACCTCCTATATGAATGGTACATATTTTTTTCGCTAGTGCTCAGATGCAGAGACTCAATCTTCTCTCTGTAAATAGTACACCCCAAATAACCATGTACTACACAACCAAATAATGTCCCATAAGTTAGAAAACCATGAATTGCCCAAATCAATATAGCTTTCAGCGTAAACTATTCTTTTTTAAAAGAGTCAAATGCTTCAACACCCTCTTCCCATAACTTATTTAATTCTTCTACCGAAGGAGATAAGTAGACATTAATGTCTTCACTTGGTGCCTTTGGCCCAGGTATCGACAATGACAGTATTAAAAATTCAAGTCTTATATACTGTGAATAAGGAAGGTTGAGTGGTGCTAGGATCACTGGTCATACACGCTGGTTGGTGCTTAGATTTTCAAATAGATTGACACCATCTGTTGATATTGCCAAATGAATGTTATGCTATTCTTGAGCAAAATTGGGATACTAATAATTTATTCTCTTCTAAGATGTAGAATCAATAGGATGACGCATGAGATTATCCCCTAATTCTTACCTAGCATAACAAGTCATTGCCTATGCTATCCATGGTACTGTGAAAAATCGCTTCAATCTAGGCCCAACGAGAAAATATTTTAATAATTTTTGAGGCAATTTTGAGCTTGTGCCTTCCTTGGCAGTAGATTACACATATCTAGGTTCCTCTCATACCGAACACTGAACGAGATTTTCATACTCCTTTCGTATAGTATACAGTCTATGGCTATCCCGGTCGGTGCCTGGGGGGAGAGAGAGAGTGATACGTCTCCCCTCAGGAAGGATGCACCGTGGTCTTGCAACCCTCTTGGGAAGGTTGCTTCGATCGTCGTCGGTGTGGGGATAAATGTGAAGAGATAGAGTCACCAACCTATTTTGCCCAAAACAGGTAAAAGAATATGTTTCCACTTCGAGAGAGCTGCATCAAGGACAAACTGATGCATACGAAACCAATAGTTCGAAGGTTCAGGGCTAAGTTACGAAATGGAAAAGTGTTAGGCACCCATCCATCCCTTTCGGTCTCTCATAGGCTAGTGTTATTATCTTTCGTTATATCCCCGTGAAGTGTGTGTGCGTGTTTATATAATGGAGATCGAAATCATTCAACTCATACCATGGATAAGGTAGAGCGAGGTCATCCATAGGAATATTCCAAAAATAACATATGTAGAAAGTATGATTTGTGCGCTCATCACGATATTGATCGTTATTAGGAAATGATAATATGTGTTGGATGAAATGCTATATATATATATATATATATATATATATATATATATATATATATATATATATGAAAATGGGAGATTTTAGAAAATTACGGAATTTGAGAAATTGAGAAAATTTGAAAAATTGGATTCGAGTCTTGGATTTTAATCCGAGACGCCTACGTAGCTTATAAAGGCATCAAAGTCTACATAGTTCGAATGTAGCATACCGTGGGTTTTATCCCATAGATTCGAACGGAATTTTATTATATGTGTAGAAAATGTATTTTTTAGGTTTTGGAAAAAGTGTGATGGATAATTCCATTCAAAATCTACGGGTGTAACCTTTTTTTATTTGTTTTTTGGATTTTTATAGAAAATAAAGTATGTGCAATATAGTAATAAAAGTGTAGATATTATTGTGTATGAACTAAATTAATAACTAGATTATGAATCTAATATTTATTATGTAAAAATAAGGAATTTAAAGAGAGATGGAAGGAATTGGACCTTCTTTGAAGCTTGATCTTTGATCTTGGATGAACTACTTTGAGTGTTGATAAGAGATAAGGATATTTATCAAATTTAATGTGAAAAGGATGGGAATGTAAGCTTGAATGGGACTTCACATGAGGAACTTCACTGATTTTGAGGGAATGTTGCTGAGATCACTGATGCTGATAGATCTGTTGTGTGTTTTGGGAATGAGGTCATGGATCCTATTTATAGGGTTAGGGGAGTGATGATCGACCTACCCATGGGGGTGATTATCAACATGTGACTCCAGGCACAGTGCCGATACCTGCCAATTGGCAGTCCCGTGCAGATATTCCTAGAAAACGGTCGTAGAACACAAACCGTTGATCCAAATTATGCACGGGGCATGCCATTAAAAAGGTATTTCAGATACCTTCAAGGGTCCTTTGGATTCATCCCAGGTCTGGGAGTTGACTTTGGGTCAAATGTGGCTCGGAAGCACACGTCGGTCCTTTGGACGGGAGATCGTCGGATGCAAACATATCGTTCGTCCGCATGGTAAGTCAGAATCGCACACGAGGTAGATCGTTCGAAAGGTTAGGAGATGTAATTTGACATTACAAAGAGTTTTTCTCGATTTGGAAGGTTGACCTTGGTGAACCGGGGTCAGAAGTTCCCATGGACCTCTCGGAGTAAAACAGATCGTTCATCCGTACCGTGGGTCAGAATCGTGCACGAGGTAGACCATTAGAAAAGGTATTCAGTGACCTTTGGGGATTCAATCCATCTCATTTAAGGTGAAGAGTTGACTTTGGTCAAATGGAGATTAAGAATGCCTGGTGGCTTCCAGATTAATTTTTGAGAGAAAATTAATCGTTCATCCGAACGGTTATGCTTTTTCATGCATGGGGTGGACCATTATAAAGGGGTTTCAGTTCCATTTAAAGATTCAAAGAGCTTTCGCTCTGATGGTGAATTTAATTGGGGTCAATTCGGGGCCTGGGAGTTCCCGGTGGCTTGCGAATCAATCTTCGATAGCAAAATGGTCCATTCGTCTGAACCGTTTTGCCAATTTGTGCATGGGGCGGACCGTTGGAAGGGTATTCATGGACCTTCAAAGATTTAAAGATATTTCACTCTGACGATAGAGTTAACCGGGGTCAAATGCGGCCCGAGGGCGCTCGGTGGGTTCTAGATCGGTACTCGAAGTGCGACCTAGGATTTATAGTGAGATGGGAATTCTAGGGACCTAAGGGGAGACCTAGGTGGTCCTATAATGTGGTGTCTATAGATCCCCTTGATGGGTGAGCTTGGAACAAGTGCCAACTGTCGAATAGACACCACATGATAAAGGTTGGTTTTGTGGACCTAAGGAATGAGGATGACCGATTCAAAGGGTCGAGGTCGATGCTGAGGACCTAAGGTGAAGTTGGGGTGGCCAATTATGAGGACCTAGATGAGGTTATGAGTAAGGAGGTGACCAATTCTATGGGTCAGGGCTAGTTATGAGGATCTAAATTATAGCGATCAACTCTTGGGGTCAAAGCCAATTCAAAGGGCTTAAATAGAAGCGACCAATTATGAGGGTCGAAGACAATTCTGAGGGATTAAGTGGAGATGAACAATTCTGAGGGATTAAGATAGGAGTAAACAATTCTGCTAGCTGAAGCCAATTTTGAGGGCTTAATATATGGGTGACCAATTCTGCGGGTCAAAGCCAATTCTGAGGGCTTAAGTAGAAGCGACCAATTTTGAGGGTCGAAGCCAATTCCTTGGGCTTATTTAAGGGTGACAAATTCTGTGGGTTGAAACCAATTCTGAGGGATTAGGCTAGAAGCGACCAATTCTGAGGGTCGAAGCCAATTCTGCGGGCTTAGGTAGAAGTGACATGACCAATTCTGAGGGTTGAAACCAATTTTGTGGGCTTATTTAGGGGTGACCAATTCTGAGGGTCGAAGCCAATCCTATGGGCTTTTTTGGGGTGACCAATTCTGCGGGTTGAAGCCAATTTTTCGGGCTTATTTAGGGGTGACCAATTCTGCGAGTAGATGTTGATTATGAGGTCCTAGGATAGAAGTGACCAATTCTGAGGGTCGAAGCCAATTTTGCAGGCTTATTTAGGGGTGACCAATTTTGCGGGTCGAAGCCAATTCTGAGGGCTTAAAATATAAGCGACCAATTCTGAGGGTCGAAGCCAATTCTGTGGGCTTATTTGGGGTGACCAATTCTATAGGTCGAAGATAATTCTGAGGGCTTAAGGTAGAAGCGACTAATTTTGAGGGTCGAAGCCAATTCCGAGGGCTTATTTTTCCTTTGGGAAGTTTGGGGGCTCCATTGGGGATGTGTAGTCTTTATTTGAGGGTTTGGGGAAGCATTTGATTTTAGGTTCCACTGGGGAAGAGGTAATGACCCAAGGATTTTGAGCTGGGGAATTTTTAGAATTTTGGAGTGTCATTTGGAGGAGTTGCTGAGGAGAATTATTTTCTGGAATTCTGCTGGGGATGTAAAAAAATGATTTTCTTGGTGAAAAGGTTCCAAAATTTATCTGGTGGTTTTAGAAAAATTTCGGTGATTTTTTTGGTATTTTTTGGACTTTTTATACAAAATGTTAAGGGGGTCCCAACTGACATAGATGGAGAGGTGCCAAACGACACTGACGCGGTCTTTTGGGGTGCCTCGAACAGGTGGAGGGATAGTGTTGATCGGTGGTGGCAGGTAGATGTCGATCGACCTGCCCCTTAGTCTCCTATAAAAAGGGGGCGGGTTATCCTCATTTTTCATAGCTTTTCGACTTGCATTCTTCTGTAATTACCTTATGCAAATTGTTCCGGCATCCCAAAGTTAAGAGATGGCCGAGTTTTCAAGTAGCGCTACTCACATGGCATGGCTTAATGCTGGCGATTAGGCAAGGTTAGAGTGGAGGGCTAGGGTGCCCTTTGCACTGGGCAGTGATAACTCATTTGATGCATTTGAGATGGTGGTGGATGATCGTATTCTTCTATGTGAGCCCTCACGTCATCGTTCTTCAAGGGTAGTGAGCCATGGTGGCTATGTAAGTATTGAATGACCTTTGGTATTCTTTTCCTTTTTTCTTGACGAGATTGCTTTATTTTTTGAATTTGACAATGGCTTTCTTTGTTTCTTCGACAGTCAGACATTTCCAGGTCGACTATACTTTCCCGAAGGATGATGTGGCTTAAGGATTTTTGGGAGCACCTTCCATCTGTGGTGCGCTGGATGGTTTCATCAGTCGACTTTGGGAGATTTGTGTCTACTCTGGATGAGATGCCTCGTTCTACGACCGTTCTGTGTGCTCTAGGGGAGAAGTGGTGGGACACTACCCACACCTTCAAATTTGGATTTAGGGAGATGACGGTGACTCCTATTCATGTGCAGCAGTTGCTGGGGTTGGACTATGATGGTGTTCATATTGAGGTAGACAGGGCGCTGAGGGTGACGCCGGAGGCAGTGACGGCGACGCTAGGTGATGTGGAGAGGTTGGTTTCAGGGGGCTCTCTCCGTTTGTCTCTGTTGAGGGAGCTATAGTTGAGGAGGATGATTGATGAGAGTTACGGGTAACAGGTGCGTCAGATGGCCCACTTGTTTATTCTTCTTATGCTAGGAGGTTTTCTGGTGGCGACGAGTGGTGACGTCGAGCACTTGTGGTTTTTTCCATTTTTGAGGGTGTTCTGGGACACCTGCCTTTATGATTGGGGGAGCCTGAACTTGGCGACCCTTTATTATTCTGTTGATGCATTCATCCGGTGCTGTCGGTAGCCTTTTACTTGAGCCACGTATCTTCTGGAGGTATTCTTTATTTTTTGGCATTTTTCCTTTATACATTCGCATTTTCCTTTATGCGATTTTTCTTGATTTCTTAAATGCTGGCCTTTGCCATTTGCAGACGTGGTTTTATGAGGTGATTGGGTTAAACATCCAGTTGATATTTTTGAAGTATGAGTCTATTGGGGACTTCTGTCGGATGTACCGGTGGCGGAGGTCCAATCGACAGTCGAAGAAGTCACTCTCTTTGAGGCGGTGCTTTAGGTCTTGAATGGCCTGACGAGCGAGCGGGTAAGCCTTCTTTCTTCTCGTGACTTTCCTTTCCTTTGATGGTTTGATATTGATCTTTTTCTCTTGCCGGGGATTTGCAGGTAACTTTTTATCCTTGGGGGATGGCCATTCATCACATTGGGGTGACTGGGGGACATGCGCAGATGCGAGGTCTGCTGGCACATGAGTTTGGATACTCTTGGTACCTCGAGGGGAGGTTAGTCTGACAGATTATGGAGGAAGAGGTTTAGGTGCCACCGAAGAATCACCCTATGTTCATGAGGCGAGTGCGGGAGATGTCAGAGGATGCCCGGGTGGCGGCGATGATAGGAGAGCCGTACTCAGTGTATACTGACACCATCGTGATGTACGACTACATGGATTTTATGCTGAGCTAATTGATGCCTTTTAGTATATACGATGTGATGCCTCTTCCTCACTCATTTTCTAGTTGGCAGGCGGAGTCCTACTACAGTGCGAGAGGTGTGACGACGTCGGTGGTGGCGATGATTTCGGAGGCTCCCTTTTTACAGCTATTCTCGCCTGGTTACAACATCCGACGAGATGATGAGGGGTAGATGCGTTTCCATCATCGTCCCACTGCGATGAACCCGGAGGTGTTGGGCTTGACAAAGGATGTCCTTCGACCTGAGGTACACTTTGGGTTTCTTTGTCTTCTGATTTCCTAATTCCTTTCTTTTCCTTTCAGGCTTAACCGATTTGATTTTGTTTGTTTTCTGTTGCAGCACATCCGGCACTCCACCACTTGGTTGAGGGATATTAGGGAGTGGATATCTTTGGTGATTTCCCATATCCACGTGGTGGTTCTGGTTCCTTCTTTCTTGGTGCCATTTGCCTCGTCTGAGGAAGGGTTAAGTTCCGGAAGTGGTGTCACATCATCTCACCGCAGCGGGAAGAGGGTGCACTGTAGGGATGGAGGCTCTTAGAGAGAGAGATAAAGAGAGAGATAAAGTAGGTGAGAGAAAAAATGTGGGTGCAGGATGGGTTCCTTTGTTTTGTTTTTTTGTTTTTCCTGTAAAGTGTCAATCTAACACTGAAAAATATATGCAAATAAAGATGAAGTTTTTATTAATTCCTGCTTCAGTGATTAATGCACATGTTCTTTTTACTTTGTTGCTGAGACCGTAAAAAGAATTTGAAAACTGATTTGAGAAGGATTTTATTTTAAAATGGGATAAGTAAAAGTATGAGGAAGTTCAAAATTCACTTAAGATAAAAATTATTTTTATTGAGTTTTTTGATTTTTACAAATGAGGAAAAAGGGAATTTTCTAAAAATAGGGGTTCCTGATCGGCATGACCCCTGTCCTGCCAATCTCCACATCAGTCCAGTCCAATCCACTTAAGGATTTGATTGGACTTTCTTCAATTGCTTGGTACTTGGTGCGACAAGTTTTGCTCCGATTTATGCAGGGTTTCTTATCTTTGCTTGAGAGTTTTCAAGTATAAATAGGGGTGTGAATGGGGCTTTTCTCTTTACACTTTCATTTCCTTTCTTTCTCACATTCTTACTTGTTTATCATCTCTTTATTTTGTAAGATGTCTCTCCCCGGTAGCATTGAGTTCGCCAACTACCTCGAAGCCTTGGAAGCAATGTGTTCTTACAATGTTGATTATGGTGCCTTCCACATACGGCGAGTCTCTTTATGGCATAACCATCCCATTGAGTGGAATATGCTGATGGCGGTAGTTGAGTTCTGGTACCCCGAGGATCATGTCTTTCGCTTCGGGTTGGATGAAATTTGTCCTTCCTACGAGGAATTTTCAGCTATGCTGGGGATAAATCCCAGCGTTGCTACAGCTTGGCCTGAGTTTTCTCGCTCTCCTAGGGATTTGTTGGTTGGGCTTCTCTATGTCTTGCCTTCGACAGCCCAGTCATTAGTTAAGGGAGGAATGATTTCTCTTTCGACAGTGCTGTGATCTGTACATTCGTAGGATGTGGGTAATGTCGGCTACGCTAGGGCTGTTATTCTGGGCCTGGTTTCGAAAGTGTTGTTCATGACTGGGGAAACTCTAGTGGACCCCCAACTTGTGGCTATTATTTCTTGGATGTCATATCATCTCAATCCTGCGACGGTGATACTGGCAGAGACTTTGAATGGTTTGGATGCCCGACGAGAAGGTCTTTCCAATTTTCTGAGGGGTAGCCTTGTGATGATCATGTGGCTGCCGGAGAGGTTCTGTATGGCGGTCCAACGTGAGTATCATTTGTCGGTGGTGCCAAACTTCTTCTCACGCTATTTCATTGGCATAGGCCTTGACATTGAGAGTTGGGCGAACTGGTTTGTAGAGCATGGGGCTCGGGGCTTGCACTGGTCAATGCCTTAGTGGGGGGAGCCACTACCCATTCTGGAACTCGGGGCGTACCAATATGTCCGGCTAGTAAGCCTCAGGCAGACCTCTTTCTACTTTCCCTGGTGACCGTTGCGCTAATTTGGTTCGGAAGAAATTGTGCCACCGCGGACACTGAAGTTCTTTCCCGTGGAGGATTGGATGGAGCGTATGCGCATGCAGCTTGGATCTCTATGGGACAATTGTCGTCTGTCGACCTGTCCTTTCCAATCTGTGGGTAGAGTCTGGCACATTTTCGGGGACTACATGAAGTTGTTGTGGAAGAAGGTAGTGGTCAAGATGCTGGCTATGGAGACTGGGAAAAGGTGGTTTTCCATATCTGATACCATGGAGGGAGGCGTTGTGGTTTTCCCGAAGCTATTTTGAGATTATCGCTCTATGGAGCGTATGCGATACTCCATTCAAGCAGGGGAGGTTTGGGGACCCCAGGATGCAGGTGATGATGGGGCTGGTTCCTCTAGCAACTGTGGGTAGGGTTTGTGAAATTTTGTAATGGGTGTGGTTTTTTATTTTTATGGGAATAATGGGAGGGTTATTTTCAGGAGTAGCGGGGCTTATTTTTTCTTCCTGGTGTTTTTAGGAAGGTAGGAGTAGGCTTGACAAGGGAAGTCGGTTAGCTCCCTATACTGATGTAATCATACCGAAATTTCAAACAATAAAATAAATAAGTTTTTTATTATCTAGTTATGCCTCTTGATGAGTTTTGCATTTGGAATTATCTATACCGATCGCTAAGGCATACATAATCCTTTTGCTCAGATATATGTTAAAATGAATTGTCGTTCTCGGGGATAAGAAAAAAATAGCATTTTCTGAAAAAGAAGGGGGTCATGCTCATGTAAAGCAGATGAGCTCCGTACGTAACTCAGAGGGTTTTGAAAATTTTTTAAAATTTATTTTTTGCAAGCAAAAAGGTTTTTATAGGATCAGGACCCACGCAGTTCTGATAGGGGAGATAAAGAGTTTTTTTAATTATTTTTTTTAGAATAGAAGGGAGATGTGAAAATTCGCAGCACATCGAGATTACGAACTAAGGGTAAAATTTCTTAATACGGTCCAGGTTGACTGGATGCATCATTTCTTCTCTATTAAGGTTGGTGAGCACAGCGGTGCCTCCCGACATGATCTTTTTTACAATGTATGGGCCGCTCTAATTGGGCTTGAACTTCCCTCTGGGGTCCCAGATGGGCTCTACTATTTCTTTGAGGGATAAGTCCCCTTCTTGGACATTGCGATCCTTGAATTTCTTCTTGAATGATCACGCTATGCGGCGATGGCACCCTTGTATGTGATATAGAGCTTTTAATATTCTTTTGTCCAAGAGGGACAACTTGTCAAGACTACTTTGGTGCCAATATTTCTCGCTGACCTTGATTTTAAGAATGACGTGCAGCGAAGAGACTTCCAGCTCCACGGGTAGGACCACTTCCATGCCATATACTAGAGAGTAAGGGGTAGTCCCAGTAGAGGTTTGAACTAAAGTGAGATAGGCCCAGAGGGCGTAAGGGATCCTATCGGCCCAATCTCGATAACTTTTGGTCATCTTACTGATAATGGATTTGAGGTTCTTATTGGCTTCGACTGCTCTATTGATCTGAGGTAGGTATGGAGAGGATTTTTGTCTTTAAATTCCATACTCATCGATCATTTCTGTAACTTCTGCCTCGAAGTGTAGCCAATTATCTGACACCAACTCGTGCGGGACCCGATATTGACAGATGATGTTTTTTTTATGAACTTGGCCACCTTCTTGGCATTCAGAACTACGTATGACTTGACTTCGACCCATTTGGTGAAGTAGTCAATGGCGACTAGGATGAACTCATGGTCGTTGGATGCTTTCAGTGTAACTTTCACTATGATGTCAATGCCCCATGTGTAGAACGGTTAGGGAGAAGTCATGTTGAACAATTCCCATGAGGGCAAGTGCTGTAGGTTGGAAAATTATTGGCATTTGAGGCACCTTCGAACATAGGCTTTGCAATCTTAAACCATGGTAGTCTAGTAGTAACCCTGTAAGATGATATTTTTGGCGAGCATATAGCCGTTCATATGGGGTTTGTATTCCCCGCTGTGGATTTTTTGCGTCATCTCTTCAATGTCAGCCCCTGTGATGTAGTGCAAATGGGTTCCATCCAAGTTTCTCTTAAACAGTTCTTTATCACAGATAATGTACCGGGTAGCCAGTCTGTGGAGAGTTTCTCGATCTTTCTTGTCAGATCCTTGGAGATACCTACCATGTTTGAGGAGGTGCCAAATATCATAGTACCAGCAGTCGCCTATCTCGAGATCTTCATCCATGCCAAGCTCAATGTAGTAGCAGTGGGTGGGTTTCTCTTATTTTTGGATAAGGAAAGGGGCCATGGTTATTCCTTAGGGAATGTCAATTATGGAGGCTAAGGTAGCAAAGGAGTCGGCTAGGTTATTCTTTTCTCGGGGTAGGTAGTGGAAGGTGATTTATTGGAATTGGGAACCTAGCTCTTCTAGGTGGGCATGGAAGGGTAAGAGTTTCTCATCGCTGAATTTCCATTTTCTAGGTACTTGACTGATGATGAGGGCTGAATCCCTGTAGACATTGAGTTATAAAATTCCTTTCTTAAGGATAACTTTGAGGCCTACCATGCACGCCTCATATTCAGTCATGTTGTTGGTGAAAGGAAAGTCCAGCTTGATGGCAATGGGAGTGTGAGAGTCATCAAGGGCAATTAGGAGGATCCCAATGCCATACCCATTTTTATTGGCAGCATCGTCAAAGAACATTTTCCATCGAAGGTCTTCTTGGGAGGTACAAAGGATATTCTCATCAGGGAACTCAGAGATCCAGACATCAACCTCTTACATAGGGTAGTCAGTAAGGTAGTCGGAGATGGCTCTTCCTTTTATGGCCTTTTACGGGACATAGGTGATATCAAATTTAGCTAGGAGCATTAACCAATGGGAAATTCGGTTGGACATGGAAAGTTTCTCAAGCAAGTAATTGATGGGATATATTCGAGATACAAGCTTAATGGGAAAGGAGAGCATATAGTGTCGTAACTTTTAGGTAACCCAGACAAGAGGGACACATGCTTTTTCCAAGGTAGTGTAGTTAACTTCGTAACTGGCCAACTTTCGACTGGAATAGTAGATGGCTCTCTCTTTGCAGATTTTTTTGAGATATTAGGCTAGCAAAGCCCTAGCTGTAGTATCGGTTACGATCAGGTACAAGAGTAAGGGAAGATCAGGCTGCAGCGGCATGAGCACCGAAGGTTTGGTTAGGTATTACTTGATTTGGTCAAAGGCTTCTTGGCAAGCTTCATTCTGATTTTGGTTATATCTTTTCGGAGGAGTTTGAAGATGGGTTCACAGATAAAAGTCAATTGGCTGATGAATCGAATGATGTACTATAATTTCCCAAGGAACCCCTCGACTTCCTTCTCCGTTCAAGGCAATGGTATCTTAAGTATGACTTTTAGCTTGGCAGGATTTGCTTCTATCCCTTTATCACTAACCATGAATCCCAAATTTTTTCCCTTAGTGACGCCGAAGACACATTTCTGTGGGTTGAGCCGCATCTGGTATTGTCACAGTCATTCGAAGAACTTCCGGAGAGTAAGAACATGACCTTCCCTAGTCTTGGATTTGATAATCACGTCGTCTGCGTAGACCTCAACTTTCTTATGTATCAGATCCTACAGAATAGTTGTGACAGCCCTTTAGTAGGTAGACCCTGCGTTTTTTAGACCAAATGGCATGACAGTGTAGGAAAAGGTTCCCCAAGGGGTGATGAATGAGGTTTTCTCTTGGTTATCTGGGTGCATATTGATTTGATTATATCTGAAAAACCCATCAACGAATGACTTGATACGTGACTGGATGTATTGTCCATAATCTTATTAATGTTGGGTAGCGGGTAATCACCCTTCAGAGAGGCCTTATTCAAGTCTCGGTAGTCGACACACATGCGAACCTTCCCTCCTGATTTCAGCATGAGTACGATATTGGCTATCCATGTGGGATATTCGATCACACAAATGAGGCCCACGTTCAGTTGCTTAACTACCTCTTCTTTACATTCGGTGTGAAGATTTCGCAGTTTTTATTTACCGATTTTCATTCCAGGAGAGTTGGAATCTTATGCTGGGCTATCTCAGGGTCAATGTCGGGCATATCATCATAGGACCATGCGAAGACATCCACGAATTCCTTTTGTAGTTCTTCGAGTTGCGTGCGCTCATGCTTATTAAGGGTGGACCCTATCCCAATCTCACGCATTTGGCTACTATAATCGAGATTAATAACAACAGTTTCATCTTTATCAACTTGAATGCGGTTATGTTGTTTGTTATTAACCTTATTTAGATTGGTTAAGAATTGTTCATTTACAAAATCATCATCATCAAGAGTTTGATTAGAATCAAGACAATTAATGTAAGGCACAACAAGATACTCAAAATCTTTGTTTATTTAATTAATAGGAAAAACAATATTGAGAACCTCATTATAGGAGGTCTCGATTAAATCAGAGTGATGTGAAACAACTAAAAGGTAAATAGGATAAACATCAGGGTTAGGTTGAACATTAGCAGGTGGCACATGTGTAGCATGCCAGTTGAGAAAAGGTGTATCAACATCTTTGACGAGGCAAGATGGATTAGACAATATATCCCCTGAGTGGATCATGCAGAGTATGAGCCCCAGTATTTGTAAATTGAAAGAGTCCTCAGATTCACTACCCTCAGAATCCCTGATATCAACTATGGTTTCTTCAGTGAGTGGTTGTACATGGTGCTGGGAACTCTCGGCCCACGGGTAGTTGTCTTGAAAGAATATCTCCATTCCTGGTTTCATACTCTTATCTATATGTTCATACCAAGGTTTAGGGAAGCCACAAAAGGGGAAATCTTCATCTTCTCTGATGAATATTTCATTTAGGGAATCTCCCAGGATAATTTTAGCACTTTAACCTCCTCTTCAGTCGAGTCTGATGGATTAATCTGAGTTCTTCTTTTGATGGAAGATAGCCCAAGCCATAGGGAGGAAAGGCCTCCTTCAATATAATACTTTTAATTATCCCTTACTGTCTTCGTCCTAGCCCCAGTCCGGACATGAAGTGCATGTTCAAGTCGGAATACTGACAGAAACATATCATTCACCTCGTGTTGTATTTCAAGTACTAGATTACTGGTGCTTGCATTATAGGTGTTATCATTATTTCCCAAGATGGTGATAACTTTCCCATTGGAAAATAACTTCAATTTTTGATGAAGGGAAGAGGACACCCCTTTGATGCTATGGATCCACAGTCGTACGAGGAGCATATTGAAATAGGCTGGGATGTCGATGACTTATAATTCAATAATAGGATTTATAGGGCCAACCCTATTACAAGCTTTATAGATCCCATTACTTCTCGATGGGTGTTTTAATAGGCACGTTTGGCAGCAGAGGTTGGAGCAAGGTAACTCACTTTCAATCCTAGATAATTGAGGGTTCTTAACAGGCAAACATTCAGAGCTGATTCGTTGTTATTGAGAAAGGGGGACAGTTTCCCCATAACTTCAACAGAGATATTAAGAGAATGATTGTGGTTGGGACCAGTCTTGGGGATTCCTCTTCAAAAAAGGAGAGCTTTCGAGTAAAGGTCAAGGATCTGACTAGGTTCACCGCTTCTTCTGGTGTGGTTGAGGGAGGAATTGTGGGTCCTATGTGTAGCTTGATTAGGGAATTTTGGTGCAGTTGGGAAAACATAAAAAGCACCCATAAAGTGGTGCTTGCCTGGGTTTTCTTCAGTTGATAGAGGACCTTACTTTCTTCATAGGTCATTTTTGGCACAAGGAGATTCTACCCTTTCCTTTATTGTTCGCCGACAGTTGTAGACTTGGGATGTGGTAATGTCTTACTGACCTAGTCACGTGGTTCACGGGGAAAAATAAAAATCTTATTTCTTTATCGATATCGGGTTGTTCAACAACATTATTAATTTCTCCTAGCATCTCCTTGAATGATATCATCCCGCATACGTTGGCTATCAAACTAGTCTTTTCTTAATCTTGCCCTTCATCTGAATCTTTGAAATTGTCCCTCCATACGGTGGCAACGATATTATCTTTCCATGCAAGGTCAATGCATTCCACAACTTCCACGTCTTCTTCATATAATTCCTCCCATTCGACAGGGAAATGTATAACTGAAGGGACCAGGCCCCCTTGTAATTTCAAAGCATCGAGTATCTCGGATATACTACAAATATTACTAGTCTGTTGAAGAAAGTTTGTCATGATCTAGACCATGTCATCTAGAATGACTTCGTCGATTAGAACCACCAAATTATCTGACTCTCGGGCCTATTTTTGAGCTTCTATGAATAACCCACTGAATCTCTGATAGTCGATGGTCATCTGGGAGGGAAGTTTCAGGCCGAACTCTAAGAGTTGGTTCAACATTTCTGACAGTTCCATATTTTTACCTCCAAAACGGGTGCAGACAATGATGCATGCTCGGGTGATAAGGGATAAGGCTTGATCAACGAAGGTGGTAGGGTGTAATAGGAAATATGGGCATGTTTGGAGAGGTTTAGGAGAGTATACAAGTATGACTGGTGATTTACTTGGCAATTTGGGTAGATGGATTGACTTTTGAGTCTTCTTCATGGAAGATGGCATTTTCATGATTCGGGAGTCGATTATGGGTAGTATTTCGTTTGGGATTAGATGGTGTGGCAATGACACCCCGATCAATTAGGCCTTGGATCACATTTCAGAGATGGAAAAATTGGTCGGTGGTATGGCCAGTAGTTTGGTGAAAGTCACAATGGGCACCAGGTTTAAAGTTTTTCAGAAGTGGGTTTGGTAATGGATGGGGGTCCAAGGTTTTGATCAAATTTTGGCTCAAGAGGTCCTGGTAGACTTTGGAGAGAGGAGCGTGAAGCTCGGTGTATTCCTTTCGGACTCGGTTTGGGCAACTTTTTGGTTCCCATGAAGCGACAAGCTGAGAGATGTCGATGGTAGAAATCGTGGTACTAACAGGTTTTTTAAACTTTCTACGAGTAAACTGTCGATAGGTTTTCCTCTGTTCGACTTCTATCTTGTCAAGACTTTATTTGATTTCCATTCCTGCTTCTCATAGGTTCGAAAGTGAGGTTAATAACGTCCTCCCATTATTGCTCGGACATGGGGTAGGAAGTTCTTCTTTATGATACTAACATGTTCTTATTCGGAAGGCCGATTGATCATGGTAGCTGCTTTTTCTCTCCACCTTTCTATGAAGGTGATGACTGATTCCCCTGGGTTCTGCTTAAGTGTCTCTTAGTGAGGGCGGGTAACTTTTATCTCTTTGTTGTACTTGTATTGTGACATGAACTCTCGAGCATCATCTTTGTAACTACAGATCCTGGATTTATCAAAGGATAAGAACCAATGGAGAAAGCTATCTTTCAAAGTCTGTTGGAACACGTGGGCTATTATTTCTTCAGAAGCCCCTAGGAGAATCATGGTTCGGTGTTAACTATGGAGATGAATGATCGGGGGTCCACTGCCTCCGAAGTTCTCCATGTTGGGCATTTTGAATTTTTTCGGTAACCTGACTTTAGGATAGGGAGACATGTGGGTGTAGTTCATGTAGTTCCTAAAGAGTCTGACTTGATGGAACTTATTAGTCAACATCTTGAGGTCTTCCTTGACCTTTTTTAATTCTTCCTCTTTTGAGTCAATAATCACGGGTAAGTTAGCCCCTGGCTGAGCAAGGTTTGGCTTAGGCAGATGGGTTGGCGGCGGCCCATTAGCAGAAAGAGCACGGGGAGCGTGCTTGTATTCCTCAGGAACCCAAATAGGCTCAGATGCAGGCAGACACATAGCGTGGGGGAGAAGGACCTCGGGCTCTTCAGAGATAGGGGCCTAGTTTCTTTGCATCTTATAATGAACCTCAGTTTGAAGGTTGTCAATTTTGGCAGTGAGTTGAGATAAAACTGTCAGCAAATCCAGCTGTGCATTCGACACTTGATTCGTGTTCTCTAGAAAGGCGAGTGAATCTCAGACTCGGAAGAAGTAAGGGGACTGACGGAACTTCGGGGCGGTTCAACTGAAGATCGAAGCCAATAAGGAGCTTGACCAATGGTATGCAATCGACCTGATAAGGAGAAACATTGGGATTTATTTTCAAAAAAGAAAAGAAATGGAATTTATTATTTTTAGAAAAGGAGGAAAATAATTTTTTGCAAAACATAAGGAAAAAATATTTTTCTTGTTTTTTTGGAGGAAAAGAAAATGTTTTTTTTTGGTATGTTAGATAAAAGAGGAAAAAAAGTTTTTAGATACTTTTGGAAAGATAGAGGAAAAAACGAGAGACGGGTTTCAACATGATTAATAAGTTTATTAGGTTCTCACTTGTATTATGTTTGCCTAGATGCAAAAAACAAATGTCGGACGGGACTCGAGCCTAGAAAAATTGGGTTTACCATATGTAGAAACTAGGGCTGGATTTGTTACTAGGCTCATAGGAAGGGTCCCGTTTTAAAAATTGCGCAAAAATTTGAATGGCACGTCGACCCAAAATTTCTGCAGAGTTTCGAGTCGAAACCGACAATCTAATATGTGTGTCCTAAGCTTGACACCTATATGCGGGTATGCAGTTGCTGGGTTAATTAGAAGATTTTCCCCCCTTTGGCATGACTTCCACGATATACATCTTGATTTTGAGGGTAATCAGTACGTGTAGACAAGGCATTTGATATACCTGAGTGTACATGAATTGCCTCACTATATACGTCCTGGGGACGGTATGTGTGGGGGCAAATTCGATATACTTGACGTATGTGAACGGGTTCCTTGCGATATACCTCCCAACATGACTTCGACCAAGTGGTACGATGCGAAGGAACCGTTCGATATACGTCGAAGGTACTTGGCCAATGGAAGGTGAGAGTCATATCTCTTAAGCTAATCGCGACCTGCCGAATTAGCGCCCATCACGAAGTGATTCCCCAATTACGGGACAAAATTTGGTCAGTAACAATGACCTTTGGAGATGTTGTGTGTATCATGCATGATTTTTTTATTAGTATATTATGGAGGGAGTATCTTTAATGATTATGACCAATCGAGAATGAGGTATAAGTACAAACAGTAGAGGTTGGATAATAAGTCAGAGTGGGTGGTCTGTGCAATATGCGGATATACGTGATCCTAGGTTCACGTGGGGTGAAGTGTACATGGAGAATTTCTACAAGTGTGTGAGCAGTGGCATAAGCATGAGGTACATATGTACAGGGAATAATAAGGGAAACATAAAAATAGGGGAATATACAAGAGATAAAACACCCATGCAAACAAAGCCTAGCCCTCTTAAAAATTGTCCCCAGCGGAGTCACCATTGTAGCCATCCCGGTTGGTGCCTGGGGGATGTAAGGATATAATTTTCCAATTGATTCCCTATATTGTTTTGACTTAATTCCGTGAACAAAACTTGTTTGTAATATGTAATAGGGAGATTTTTTATTTGTGTCACGATCCCACTTGGTCTATTATGTATTGAAGAAAATTGAAGATGTTGCGGCAAAGCTTTAAAGAATTTATCATCCCGAAGTTTAATTGGTACAAGTTTAATCATCTTCAAAGTTAATTGTATTCCGAGATCACTCAGGTATGAATGAGTATAATTAATGGTGCTCGGAATTGTTTTTATAAAAGATAAGGATGTATTTTTGTAAAGAAAAATATTTTTAAAAGTATTTTAAAGGTTAACACTACGTTTTATTCTGATATAATCGAAATAGAGTTTGAATAATTTGGATCTCTTTTAAAAGAGACGTTTTAATCAGAAAGTCAAAAAAGTCTAACTTTCGCTCTGTTGTTCAAATGACATAAGCTCTCGTTCGAACGAGATGCCTATGTCGCGCGAATGATGTGGCATTGTCATTCGAACGACACATTTTTCGAGGAGGCATTTAAATCTTATTTAAAGCGTGGTTTCATCAGAGTTTCGTAAGTGTGCATTCTGGAAAACCAGTATACCATCCAGTACGAATTTGGCATATGTTTTCTAAGGTTTAAAAGATTAAACACATCCTTAGAGTTTGCAAAGATCCGAGGTACCATTCTTATATGCTTACGTGATCTTGATGCACCAAGTTTGTTTGTTCTACCATTGAACATCAGGGTTTTGCGGTGAAGAAAAGAGAAGGACTTCTTGTTCGACATCGTAGACTAATCAAAGCCAATCTGTGGACACCGAGACATTCGTGGAGCCGAGTGTTGTGGAAAGGTATCGTGGAAGACAAAATTTCTGCATGGGCACTATTAAAGAACGGTAGAAGATCAGAAGGAGCGTCAAGACCCGTGGGGATCGATTCATTGAGAAAGGATAATCTGTCTTTGTAAAACCATTGTTCATAGTGATTGTCTGGCTTGGGTCGTTCGAGGTTGTTTTCCCTTTTGGGTTTTTTCCTCGTACATCCGGCGTTGTGAGTATTCTTTACTTTATTTAATCAGTAGATGCATGTTTAGGATTAATCCAGATAAAATTGGTTTAAAGTAAGAATTGGTTTTTCAAAACTTGGTTTGGTGCATAATTAAAAGTTGGATAATTTTTGGTGAAAAATTTGGTTTTGCTTAAAACACACATATTGGGCACTTTCAAATTGGTATCAGAGCTAGAAAACATAATTTATTTGTTTTGTGATCCCGTGTGTTTTCAAAGATGAATTTTGGATATAATGAATTTTCTTGAACTCTGTTTTTTATGGCACTAATTACACTTATTGAAAGATGAGAATGTGATGTGCATTAAAATCTATTGATGAGCGTGTATAGATAGCAGTTGAGAAAGGTTGGACACCCCCTGTCACTATTGTAGGTGGGGTCACTAGTTTAAATCCTGTTGAGTCATGGATCGAAACTGAACAAAGACTTGCACAATATAATTCTAAGGGTCTGCACGTTATTGATTCACATGTCACACAGGATGAATATAATAGAATTATGACTTCTGAAACATCAAAAGAGGATTGGGATATTTTGGCACTCACTCATGAGGGCACTAGCACTAGGGGTGGCCGTGGGCCGGGCCTGGGCAGGCCCGGTCGGGCTCGGGCCGGGCTTGAAAAATTAAGTGTTATCCCAAGCCCGCTCGGGCCTAGATCCGGCCTTATTATGTAATCCCAAGCCCACCCAGATTTGAAAGCTCTTTACCCAGGCCCGCTCGATCGGGCCCTATTATGTTAATTAAAAGATTTTTTTAAAAAATTAAAATACCTATTTTTTTATTTAAAGACTAATTTTTTTAATTAAAAATCTGTTTTAAACTCCATATATTACAAAGTCCATATATAAAGTTTCTCACTTTACATGAAAAGACTTGGTATACGTTTTTATATTTATAAAAGTCCCCCCCCCACATATACACATATATATATATATATATATATATATATATATATATATATATATATATATATATATATATATATATATATATATATATATATATATATATTTCGGGCCTCGGGCCGGGCCGGGCCTCATCGGGCTTAAGAACTCATGCCCAAGTCCGCCCGAAAAAAAACCGGGCCTATAAAATTTTGCCAAGCCCGCTTTGCGGGCCAATTTACCTTACCCAAGCCCTATTTTTTTATTGGGCGGGTTGGACGGGCTTGGCGGGCCTCGGGCCTATGGCCACCCCTTACTAGCACGGTTAAGGCGTCAAAACTTCAAAATCTCACTACACAGTTTGAGACCATTAGGATGTTAGAGAGTGATACTTTTGATGAGTTTTATGCTAGGTTGTCCAATATTGTCAACTCGTCGTTTAACCTAGGTGAAAAAATTCCCGACAACCGTGTCATTAAGAAAATAATTAGGTCATTGCCTAGTAGGTTTGATGCGAAAGTGACCATTTTAAACTCCTTGGGTAGGTTAGAGTCGACGAAACTAGAAGAGATTGTAGGTGACTTACAAATCTATGAAATCGACATGATTACCTCCAAGCAACTGCCTATGAAAGAAAAGGGTATTGCTTTGAAAACCCGAAAGGAGGAAATTAAAGTTTCGAATTCCGATTCCGATTTCAATTTTGAGGATGTTTCTTTGTTCGCAAATAAATTTAAAAAATTTATTAAGTTTCAAAAGCAATCGAAAGATGCCAAGAAATTTGAAAAATTCAAGAACAACAAAGTAGATCCCACCTCTAAGGATTAGTTTGAGAATCCTAAGAGAGATGAGTCGGATAAGTGTTTTGGGTGTGAGGGTTATGATCACAAAGTTAAGGAGTGTCCCACTAGACTTAAGAAAGAGGGCAAGTAACCCATTGTCTATAATGCCACCTTAAGTGATAGTGATCCGAAAGAGGGAGAGAGTTCCCCCTTTGATCGTAACTTTGTTGTGTTTATGGCATGACACTTTCGGGGAGGTTTTGAGTGAATCCCATGTTAGCGAGGGTGAAGAGAGTGACGAGGAGGAGGTAGATGTGAAAGAATTGCAAAATGTGTTTAATGAGTTGTATGCCAAAACAGTGAAGGTAAAAAAGGCTAACTCTAAATTGCAAGCTAAGTTGAATAAGCATGCCATTGAAAATAATGACAGTTTGATTGAGGATCTTAGGGCACGAGAGAAGAAGTTTAGGGAGAAACTAGAGTTTTTGGAGAAAGAGAGAGATAATCTCCGTGGTTTGATGGAGTCCTTGAAAAAGGAGATTTCAGAGTTTGAGGAGTCTAGGCGTTTGCTCAAGTCTAGGATTCACGAGTTGGAGGAGAGATTGAGAGACTAGTCTAGAGTCAAGTTTGATTTGGAGGCTAGGTTGGAAAAGTTAGATAAGATCCTAGGCACCGTCCAAATTAAGGGAGATAGGGGAGGTATAGGTTTTGGTGAGAGGGTTGTTCCCATTCCCCCCGAACATGTGAGAAACACTATGAAGGTTAGAAAAGGTCCACATATAGGTAATCTTTTTCACCACCTCTACACTTTCACGTTTTTTGGTAGGAAAGGTCACCTTAGGCGTTATTGTTAAGACCTTAGACAAGCTCCTAGGAAGTTTAGGAATAAAGTTGCCCCGGTTCCCCAAAACCCCATGCGTCGTTTTACACCTACTTGGGTTAGGAAATCGAATTTAGTGGCTTTAGGAATTAAACTTCATGATTCTCATTTGGATGCACTTGATTCTTCCCATGCTAAATCTAAAGGATGATAGTGTTGCCTTGTTTGTCATATGCTAGTTTGCTTCATGCTATATTCATTGCTAGTATTATGACATGTGTATCATTTTGAATTATAGTTTTCATTTGTTTGAGTCCTATTGAAAAATACAAAAAGATTTTGTTTTTTCAAAAATTTTTGAAAAACCAAAAATATTTTGCTTTTATTTGAGTCAAAATATGAAAAACCAAAAAGATTTTAGGTTTTTGTTTTTGAGCTTACATGTTTGATGTGGCATATTGGTGTGCTTGGACCCCCCCCCCCCCATTATCTCATATCCATGTGGCTAGGACATTTGATAATTATTATCGATATTTAGAATGATCTTAACCATTGTTTATATGGGGTTGTTTAGAAGTTGATATGCATTTTGATTCGACTTTGTATATCTGCCAACATTGCACACATGCACGACTTTATATGGATGTTTGACTTCTCTTGCATATTTGAATTTGGTGAGGCATTCTTATCTCAATCTTGTCATCTATGCATAAGTAGACATAAGGAGAAGTGTGCATGTAAGAATCGTTTACTATGAGGATTTGAATTGAAAAAATGATGAGTGGTTCACAGAAAAGGGCTGCGAGAGTTCAAAATTAACTCGTCGTGAAAGTCACCGTTTAAAAGAGCCCAAAAGAAAATGCAATATGCTAAGAAAAGGGTAAAATTATTTTAGTTCATTCCAAAGAAAATATGATATTATTGAGGGAGTTTGGATGGATTAAAAAATTTAACGGATTTGCACAACTAATCCTAATATTGAAACATTGAAATTTGACACTATTGTTTGTAGAATCATCAAAATTCTGGATTTGTGTGCATATAGTATGTTTAGTTCATTAAGCTCACACTTTTATTGTCATGTGGCTATGATAAAGTTTGATTATTTATCTCTATCAATTAGAGCTTCTTGATCGTTTCGATGTGTTGGAATTGTGACCCATTTGTTGTAGTTTCACGCCCATTCATTCCATAGCCATGTTTGAGCACATCGATACTATGTTTGCATGTAACTCACATTATTAGTTTTTATGAGTTCTTGCGTTTTGTGTTAAAAGCATACTATTTTAACACTGTTTTGCTGCTGTCAGTCTCTTCTTGGAATTTTTTTGTGGAAATTTTTTCACTGGGAAATATTATATTATATTTCTGGGAATCTGGGAAATTTTGACAAGTCGCGAGAAGTAGTTCAAACGATATCTCTATGTCACGCGAATAACATTTGTCCTTCGTTCGAGTGACGTCCTCAACTCGTTTGAGCGACGTCCCTGGCTCATTCGAAAGACAGGCTGAATTCTTGCTTCGGATTCGTTTGCTGTCCACTGGTTTCATTTGGTATATTTTTGGTATTGCTGGAAGTGTTTTGGGACTGATTAGTTTATATGCAAGATTTATTGGTTCTAAATTGGATTTTTGCATATAGTCCGTTTATCACACCTGATTAGATTGCTATATTCTTTGTGTGATTCCTTGGTTTAATAGCTACTGATTTGTCATTTCTTGATCATATTTAGTTGGTTGTTTCATGATTATCTAGCGATTTCACATTGATTCAAATTGGTTTCTATTCTCATGCTAGATACTTGGATTGGTTTATATTTTCACCGGATTGTCTATTCGAGACAAAAAGGGGGAGATATTTATGTGATGTAGGGGGAGATTTGAGCATGTTTTGGTTTACATATGTTTACAAATTGGTATCTCAAATTGGTATTACACATTGGTATCATTTTGCTGTTCAAATTATTTAACAAATGATTTTTCAGAGATTATTCATATTGGTATCTATTATTGTTTGGTATCATTTGGATAAATATATTGGTTTCATTTGTTTCTACATACTTCACTTTGGCATTTGTTTGTCTGTTTCATGTGTGTAGATACGCTTCAGCGATTCGAGATTTCAAGTCTACATCACATTCAGACAGTTTATGCTTGCCGGTGCTACATATACTAGTCCGTGTCCTCTATTTTTGATTTTGGATTTATGGGATGGGATTTAGGCATCATAAGGCTTGACGGCCCGACTTAGGCATTTCACTAGTTTAGTTTTGTCCCGGAATAGTCAAAGGGGGAGATTTGTAAGGACATAAATTTCCAATTGAGTCCCTGTATTATTTTGACTTAATTCCGTGAACAAAACTTGTTTGTAATATGTCATAGGGAGATTTTTTATTTGTGTCACAATGGTCTATGGCGTATTGAAGAAAATTGAAGACGTTGCGGCAAAGCTTCAAAGAATTTATCATGCCGAAGTTTAATTGGTGCAAGTTTTATCGTCTTCTAAGTTAATTGCATTCTGAGATCACTCAGGTATGAATGCTTATAATTAATGGTGCTCGGAATTGTTTTTATAAAAGATAAGGATGTATTTTTATAAAGAAAAATATTTTAAAATGTTTTTAAAGGTGTTTTAAAGGTTTACACTATGTTTTATTCTGATATACTCGAAATAAAGTTTGACTAATTTGGATCTCTTTTAAAAGAGACGTTTTAATCAAAAAGTAAAAAAAATGTCAAACTTTCGCTCTATCGTTCAAATGACATAAGCTCTCGTTCGAATGAGATGCCTATGTCGCACGAACGATGTTGCACTGTCGTTCGAATGACACATTTTACGAGGCGGCATTTAAATCTTATTTAAAGCGTGGTTTCATCAGAGTTTCCTAAGTGTGCATTATGGAAAAATAGTATACCATCCAGTACGAGTTTGGCACATGTTTGCTAAGGTTTAAAAGATTAAACACATCCTTAGAGTTTGCAAAGATCCGAGTTACCATTCTTATATGCTTACGTGATCTTGCTGCACCTAGTTTTTTTGTTCTACTATTGAACATTAGGGTTTTGCGGTGAAGAAAAGAGAAGGACTTCTTGTTCGACATCGTAGACGAATCAAAGCCAATCGGTGGACACCGAGACATTCGTGGAGTCAATTGTTGTGGATAGGTATCGTGGAAGACGGGATTTCTGCATGGGCAATATTAAAGAACGGTAGAAGATCAGAAGGAGCATCAAGACCCATGGGGATCGATTCATTGAGTAAGGTTAATCTGTCTTTGTAAAACCATTGTTCATAGTGATTGTTTGGCTTGGGTCGTCCGAGGTTGTTTTCCCATTTTTTGTTTTTTCCTCGTACATCCGGCGTTATGAGTATTCTTTACTTTATTTTACTTTCTTTAATCAGTAGATGCATGTTTAGGATTAATTAAGATAAAATTGGTTTAAAGTAAGAATTGGTTTTTCAAAACTTGGTTTGGTGTATAATTAAAAGTTGGATAATTTTTGGTGAAAAATTTGGTTTTGTTTAAAACACACATATTGGGAACTTTCAAGGGGGAGAGAGAGAGAGAGTGATACGGCTCCCCTCAGAAAGGTTGCGCCGCGGTTTCTCACCCCTCTTGGGAAGGTTGCTTCGACCATCGTTGGTGTGGGGGTAAATATGAAGAGATAGAGTCGTAAACCTATTTTTCACAAAACAAGAAAGATAATATGTTTCCACTTTAAGAGAGAGGCATCAAGGACAAACTGATGCATATGAAACGAATAGTTCGAAGGTTCGGGGGCTAAGTTACGAAATGGGAAGGTGTTAGACACCCATCCCGCCCTTTTGATCTATCATGGTCTAGTGTAATTATCTTCCTTTATATCCCCGTGAAGTGTGTGTGCATGTTTATATAATGGAGATCGAAATCATTCGACTCATACCATGGACAAGGTAGAGTGAGGTCATCCATAGGAATATTCCCAAAATAACATATGTAGAAAGTACGATTTGTGCGTTCATCACGATATTGATCGCTATTAGGAAACGATAATATGTGTTGGATGAAACGCAAACAAGCATGATATATATATATATATATATGAAAACGGGAGATTTTAGAAAATTAAGGAATTTGAGAAATTGAGAAAATTTGGAAAATTAGACTCGAGTCTTGGATTTTAATCCGAGACGCCTACGTAGCATATAAAGGCATCAAAGTCCACGTAGTTTGAATGTAGCATAGGGTGGGGTTTATCCCATAGATCCGAATGAAATTTTATTATATGTGTATGTGTAGAAAATGTATTTTTTAGGTTTTGGAAAAGTGTGATGGATAATTTCGTTCAGAATCTTTGGGTATAACCCTCTTTTATATATTTTTTCAATTTTTATAGAAAATAAAGTATGTGCAAAATTCTAATAAAAGTGTAGATATTAATGTGTATGAACTAAATTAAGAACTAGATTATGAATCTAATATTTATTATGCAAAAACAAAGAATTTAAAGAGAGAGGGAAGCAATTGGACCTTCTTTGAAGCTTGATATTTGATATTGGATGAACTACCTTGAGTGTTAATGAGAGAGAAGGATATTTACCAAATTATATGTGAAAAGGATGGGAATGTAAGATTGAATGGGATTTCACATGAGGAACTTCGCTGATTTCGAAGGAATGTTGCTGAGATCACTGATGCTGATGGATCTATTGTGTGTTTTGGGAATAAGGTCATGGCCCCTATATTGGCCTATCACTGGGGGTGCCTATCAGCATGTGACCCCAGGCACAGTGCCGATAAGCAGGGTTCAGGACCTGCCAATTAGCAGTCCTATGTAGATTTTCCTAAAAACGATCGTAGAAGATAATCTATTGATCTGAATTATACACGGGGCATACCGTTAGAAAGGTATTTCATATACCTTCAAGATTCCTTTGGACTGCTCCTGGATTGGGAAATTGACTTTGGGTCAAATGTGGCTCGAAAGTGCACATCGTGCCTTTTGATGGGAGATTGTCGGACGCAAATGAATCGTTCATCCGCATGGTAAGTTAAAATCATGCACGAGCCAGACCGTTGGAAAGGTTCGGAGATTCTAAATATTTTTGCTCGGTTTAGAAGGTTCACCTTGGTCAATCGAGGCTCGGAAGTGCCCGAGGACCTCTCGGAGTAAAACAAATCATTCGTCTATATTGTAGGTCAGAATCGCGCACGGGGTGGACCGTTAGAAAGGGTATTCAGTTCCCTTTGGGGACTCATTCACTCTCATTCACGATGATGAGTTGACTTTGGTCAAACGGAGCCCAAGAGTGCCCGGTGGCTTCTGGATCAATTTTCGGTGGGAAAACTAATCGTTCGTCTGAACGGTTATGCTGTTTCATGCATGGGGTGGGCCATTGGAAAATGTTTTCAGTGCCCTTCGAAGATTCAAAGAGCTTTCGCTCTAACGGTGAAGTTAATTGGGGTCAATTCGGGGCTCGGGAGTGCCCGATGGCCTCCGAATCGATCTTCGATAGTAAAATGGTCTATTCATCTAAAATGTTATGCCAATTTGCACAAGGGGTTGACCATTGGAAAGGGTGTTCATGGACCTTCAAAGAGTCAAAGAGATTTTGCTTTGACGATAGAGTTGACCGGGGTTAAACGGGGCTCGGGGCCGCCCAGTGGGCTCTAGATCGGTACTCGGAGTGCGACCTAAGGTTTATAGTGAGATGGGGAGGTGCTAGGGACCTAAGGGGAGACCTATGGGGTCCTAGAATGTGGTGTCTATACAGTCATACACATAAGCATGGATTTATTTATACTTCATTCCCTAATCTTTATAACTATTCTTCATATTTGGATAGCTATTTGGAAGTGTATTCTTTTTGGGTTGCAAGACCCTCACCCAATTTATAATTCCTGTCACGTTATTTCCAGATAAACCATATTCGATCTAAAAACTATGCAAACCAACCATTGCATACAAAGTTGTTTGATCTTTGTCAAAGTCAGGGTACAATGGTTCGGCTGCCTTAAATTTCAAACTTTAATAGTCATCATCAAGGTTTATCGCAATATCTTCATGAGTACCTAGACCTTGTACATCGTCAGTGACGTCATTTTCTTCAACATCATGGGCTCCATACACATCATCAACTAAATCCTCTAGCATATTATGATCTACATTGTCCTCCATGCCTTGTACATCTATCCCACTTGATGATTGTTATGAGGGTTGCTCGGGGACAAAGGGAACATGCAATTCCCAAAGAAAAACTCACAACCGATAACTATCTTGCATACCCCATCTTAGAAGATGTAATTAAACTTTTTTCCACTCAATCACCTTACTATTCCTACACCTAACACACGAATGAAAGAACTCTTCATTATTATGACATCTCTTTACGAATTTCAAAAATTCATTAGCGCCTTTATGAAACTCATCTCCTAGTCTATTTGTCTCACCCATACACTCTTTGTATAAATGATATCCTTTATATCTACTACAAACAATCACCTATTAAGGGTAAGAAGCATATATTTATGGATTAGTATAAATAAATGTGTGAAAAATTTAAGAGCCCTATTATGGGTAACAAATACAACATATTTATATTTAAAAGAGAGAGAACAAATCGATCTGGTTGCCTGAATCGATAGGGTTATATTTTACAGAGAGAGAACAAACTGATTTGGTTGCCTGAATCGATAGGTTTATATTTGAGAGAAAGAGAACAAATCGATATGGTTGCCTAAATCGATAGGGTTATATATGAGAGAGAGAACAAATCGATTTGGTCGCCTGAATCGATAGGGTTATATTTTATTTTTTTTGTCACGGTCATGTCAGGGTCAAAGATCGTGATAACAAATAATTGTTGTCACGATCTTTAATCGTGACACGACCGTGACAAACATGTTTCATCTTTCAGTAATTTTGGACCGATAGTTCATGGGTTAGTATGAACAAAAGCGTGAAAAATTCAAGAATATTATTATGGGTAACAAATATAACATATATATATTTTAGAGAGAGAGAACAAATTGATTTTATCGCCTGAATCGATAGGGTTATATTTTAAAGAGAGAAAAAATGATATGGTCCCCTGAATTGATAGGGTTATATGTTAGAGAGAGAGAACAAATTGATATGGTTGATAGGGTTATATTTTAGACAGAGAGAACCAAGTGATTTGTTCACTTGAATCGATAAGGTTATATTTGTGTGTGAGAGAGAGAGAGAACAAATCGATCTGATCGCCTAAATTAATAGGGTTATATTTTAAAGAGAGAGAACAAATCGATGTGGTCACCTAAATCGTTAGGGTTATATTTTAGAGAGAAAACAAATCGAATATTTGAGAGAGAGAGAGAACAAATTGATTTGGTCACCTGAAATGATAGGGTTATTTTTTAGAGATAGAAAACAAATCGATCTAATTGCCTAAAATAGATAGAGTTATATTTTAGAGATAGAAAAAATCGATCTGGTCTTTGAATTGATAGGGTTCTATTTTCTTTTGTTATCACGGTTCGCGTCAAGTCAAAGACCGTGACAACAAACAACCTTTGTCATGATCTTTGGCCGTGACACGATCGTGGCAAACACATTTCATCTTTCAGTAATTGTAGAACAATGGCTCATGTACTTGGGTTAAGGTGGACACACAATTTATTTTATAAAATTTATTTTTCAGTAAATGTTTCACTTCAAAAATGACACAAAGAAATACATTTCATCTTTTAGTAATTCTAGAACTCATTTTGATCTCATTTATTAAATGTGAAATTGTGTTGGTTTTCTAGATTTATTTTTCTTACAAATATGACACCACTCCCCATGATTTTAGAGACAAAACTGCCATCACGATTCCAAGCCTGGGTTCCTCAATTAAATTTAGTTACATTATCAATCCTGTATTAATTTAGTAGGGGGTGTGCAAAATAGTTTCGACAAATATTTTCATACTAAAGGAATGGCAACCTCCAAAACATGAATTAATACCTATCAAAATTAATTCGGATTGCATGCTCCTTAATACTCTAAACTAAACATGAATATGTCGGGATTTGAACCAAATCAAAATAGTTTTGATATTAATTCAAATAAAGTTAGGTATAATTGTAAGAGTAATTATGAGATAAAAATTCCTTCACAAGCCATACTGGAGTAAAGATTAAATATATCAAATTATTAACACTAAAATCTCTTATTATTTTACTAGACAAAATGAAGTGATATTATAACAAGATCGAATTATTATAATTCATATCCAACCCATTTACTAATTCGATTATCAGTTATCAAAATGGAAATAATCAAATTCATATAAAATCAAATAAATCGAATAAACGAAGTTCTTCCAATAACAGTGAAGATTCTTCGAATGAACTACAGCGGCTGCAACTAGAGACCAAACCCACACCACAATTGAGATTGATTGTAATTTTAGTATAATTTTAGAAATACATGCTATCAGGAAAGCTTGAAGACATAATGTACAATAAATTCGTAGAACTATTTAAGCATTTGATGAAAAGTAAGGACTATAGATAACCCGTTTTGTTTGGACGAGCGAAAATCTGATCAACAAGAGAAGAACAAAGGCCAGTGCAAGCGAAGTATACAACCCAGAAATGCTAAGAAAGTGATCATCAAGAGAAATATCTAGAATCGAAAGCCATTATAGCAAGTTGGAAAGATAGCAAGTTGGGGTTTCAAATCTTATCCTCCTTAGTTTTTTAATTTCATTTTTACTTTCTAATAAGAAACATAAGAAATTACATTGATGATAAAAAAGGAGATTATAACCTATGGCTGTCCATATAATAAGGATACAAATCAGCCAAAAAAAATATGGCCACAAAAAGAAGTGGAACAAAGAAAGCAATATCGTATGAAAACATTCCAGCTCAAAGACAAGGAAAAATGGAATGTCTTGAAAACTTAGTAGGATGATGACCCATGAGTTTGCTAAAAAGTTAATCTTTTCCTATATAAGTTCTCTATTTCCATCTTTTTTCGTATTAACATTCTAGCGTTTCTCCCATTCCAATTATAAAAAACAACCATAATTATAATAATTATGTATTATAATTATTCTAGCATTTATCATCTCTGAAGGTTTTTTTAATTATTATAATTATTCGATAATTATAATAATTTGTACAATTTTTTTCAACTTTACGTTTGCATTTTTTCCTTTTTACCTATATACTATTTTTTTGCGGATCATCCATGAGTTGAGTTGAGTTTCATTTAAGAATTAGGATTGAGTTTTCTTTTACTTACATACTATTTTGTTTAAGAATCAGTAGCAATAATCAACTAGAACCTATTGGGGCTGGAATCATATCTGATTGGGTATTGAAACCTTGAAACCGATTTAGAACAAATCGCCCCTAAACCTCAAAATCTTGAAATCATTAGCCCCTTGAAATATATTTGAACCTTGAACCTCCCATTGAAATCGATTGGAATAAATAGAATTGAGAACAACAGTAATCATCTGAATCGATTAGAATAACAATAATCTATTATTGCTATAGGTTGAATCGCCTGAATTGATTGGAACAACAGTTCGAGAACAAATCAATTGGAGATAAATCATGTGAATCGTTGACAAGATTGTGACAACACCATTGTTAAGGTCTTTGACCCTGACACGACCGTGACAAGGTGTTGTCATGGTCATGTCAGGGTCAAAGACCTTGACAACATCTCCAAGTTCTTTTTGCTAAGGTTTTTGATTGTGACAACCCTTTGTGGGTGAAAAGTGACAAAAACTCTTTTTTTGGTGTAGTGCTAGTAGGTATTCTATAAAAAGCACAAATACCAATATGAACAAGTTCTAATAATGTGGTTGTTTTGTTTACGGTAGGGAAAGGTTTTTTAATATGTTTAATAAGAGTGGCATTTCATTAATGTCGCCAATAATTTACTCAAATATTAATCCGTGAACCCAAAACTGATCCAAAATATATATTAAATCGCAAAAATACTCACCTAACCCCGAGTCCACCGATAAAAGTCCATGACTTACGTGCTAAATTTTCCCTCAAAGCGCACATTTCACCCAACAAACGAGACCAGGTCCGAGAAAAGGCACATATCACCTGATAATGGTGGTCATTTGCACTGAGTGAGAGCACACATTATGCAAGTCACCATTGTCTGGTGGTCAATGGTAGGACAATGAACTTCACATACAACAAGTAATCCCTTATATAACACATACTGTGTCCATCTCGGTTGGCACGACGTTCATTTTGGGGGGGGGGGGGGGGGGGGGAAGGAGGAGGATCCCTCGAGGAAGAATTGCGTCATGATCTCGTACCCTTCTCTTCGAAAAGTGCTTTGGTTGTCGTCGGTGTGGGGTGAATGTAAAGAGATAGAGTCGCCAACCTATTTTGCTCAAAACAGGCAAAAGAACATGTTGACACTTCAAGAGAGAGGCATCAAGGACAAACTGATGCATATGAATCCAATAGATCGAAGGTCCGGGGGTTAAGTTACGGAATGGGAAGGTGTTAGGCACCCATCCTTCCCTTTCGATCTCTCATAGGCAAATGTTAATAATTTCCTTTATCCCCGTGAAGTTTGTGTATGTTTTTATATAATGGAGATTGGAATCGTTCGACCCATACCATGTAAAAGATAGGGTGAGGTCGTCAACTCGGGGCCCGGGAGCGCCCGATGGCCTCTTATCTGTTTTCGATAGTGAAGTTGTCCGTTCGTCCAAATCGTTATGTAGATTCGCACATGGGGTGGACCATTGGGAAGGGTATTCAAATCCCTTCAAAGATTCAAATAGCTTTCGCTCTGACAAAAGATTTGATCTGAGTCAAATGGGCCCGGGGGCTCCCGATGGCCTCTAAATCGACTCGGAGTGCAACCTAGGTTTGTGGTGGAAAGGGGGAGTGATAGGGGTCTAAAGATAGACTTAGGGGGTCCTATAATGTGGTGTGTATAGATCCCCTCTATGGGTGAGCTTGGAATAAGTGATGGCCATCTAATAGACACCACAAGATGGAGGGAGGTCAGCTCTGCAGACCTAAGGGATGTGGATGACCGATTAAGAAGGTCGGGGTTAATTCTGATCAAAAAGAGGTGAAAACCAAGGTTGAGGTCAATTCTGACCTAAAATAGGTGACGATCCAAGACCAAGGTCCATTTTGACATAACTGAGGTGACTATCCATGACCGAGGTCAATTCTGACCTAGAAGAGATGACGGCCAAGGACCAAGGTCATTAAGACCTAACTGAGGTGACGATCCAAGACTGAGGTCACTTATAACCTAAGAGGGGTGACGACTGAGGACCGAGGTCAATTCTGACCTAACTAAGGTGACAATCCAAGATCGAGGTTAATTCTGACCTAAAAGAGGTGACGATCGCGATCTGAGGTTAATTATGACCTAACTGAGGTGACAATTCAAGAACGAGGTCAATTTTAACCTAGAAGAGGTGATGACCAAGGATCGAGGTCAATTCTAACCTAACTAAGGTAACGATCTAAGATCGAGGTCAATTCTGACCTAAGAGAGGTGACGACCGAGGACCGAAGTCAATTCTAACCTAACTGAGGTGACGATCTAAGATTGAGGTAAATTTTAACCTAACTGAGGTGATGACAGAGGACCGAGGTCAATTTTAACCTAAATAAGGTGACAATCCAAAACCGAGGTCAATTCTGACCTAAGAGAGGTGAGGACCGAGGACCGTGGTCAATTATGTCCTAACTAAGGTGAAGATCCAAGACTGAGGTTAATTCTTACCTAAAAGAGGTGACGATCGAGTACCGAGGTGAATTCTAACCTAACTGAGGTGACGATCCAAGACCGAGGTCAATTTTGACCTAGAAGAGGTGAGGATTGAGGATCGAAGTCAATTCTAACCTAACTGAGGTGACGATCCAAGACCGAGGTCAATTTTGACTTAGAAGAGGTGATGACCGAGGACTGAGGTCAATTTTAACCTAACTGAGGTGACGATCCAAGACCGAGGTCAATTCTGACCTAGAAGAGGTGACGACTGAGGATCGAGGTTAATTTTGACCTAACTGAGGTGACGATCTAAGACCTAGGTCAATTCTGACCTAGAAGAGGTGACGACTAAGGACCAAGGTCAATTTTAACCCAACTAAGGTGACGATCCAAGATCGAGGTCAATTATAACCTAAGAGAGGTGATGACTGAGGATCGAGATCAATTCTGACCTAACTGAGGTGACGATCCAAGATCGAGGTCAATTCTGACCTAAGAGAGCTGATGACCAAGGATTAAGGTCAATCTTGACCTAACTAAGGTGAAGACCCAAGACCGAGGCCAATTCTGACCTAGAAGAGGTGCAATTTACTTCAGGAATTTTGAGGACTCCATTGGGGATGAGGATTGGATTTTAGGTTTAGTTGGGAAATAGTGAATGATCCGAGGATTTTTATAGTAGGGGGAAAATTTGGAGTGTCCTTTGGAGATGTTGTTGGGGAAAATGATTCATTAGAATTTCGCTAGGGGTGTAAAAAGTATTTTCCTTGGTGAACAAGGTGATAGAATGGATTTGGCAATTTTGGGAATTTTTCAGGATTTTTTGGTATTTTTCAGAGTTTTTATATGAAATTTTAAAGGGTATGTCGACTGGCAAAGATGGAGGTGTGCCAATTGGCATTGGCATGGACTTTTGTGGTGCCTCGACCAGGTGAAAGACTCAGTGCCGATCGTTTGGTGGAGGGGGTTGCCAATCGGCATAACCCTTAGCCTCCTATAAAAAGGGGGCGGGTTCTCCTCATTTTTCACAGCTTTATGACTTCTTTTCTTCTGCTATAAACTTCTGTAAATCGTCCTAACATCCGAAATAAATGACTTCTCAAGCTGTGCGACCCATATAGAATGGCTTAATACCGATGATTGGATAGGGTTAGATTAGAGGGCTTGGGTGCCCCTTGTATTGGGCAACGAGAACTCTTTTGACTCATTTGAGCCTATGGTGGATGATCTGACTAGTTTACATGAGCCTTCGCATCATCGCTCTTCGAGGGTGGTGAACCTGGTGGTTATGTAAGTATTGCATGACTCTTGATACTCCTTTCTTCTTTTCTTGACGAGATTGCTTTTTTCTTGAATCTGACAAGGATTTCCTTCATTTTTTAACAATCTGACGTCTCCATGTCTACTATTCGTGCCCGCGGTATGACAGGGCTTAAGGATGTTTGGGAGAACCTTCCTGTTGTGGTGCACTAGATGGTGTCCTCTGCGGGTTTTGGGAGGCTAGCATCGACTTTAGATAAGATGCCCCGTTCCATCGTTGTTCTATGTGCTTTGGGAGAGAGGTGGTGGGACACTACCCACACCTTCCATTTTAGATTTAGGGAGATGATGGTGACTCCCATTGATATTTAGTAGTTACTGGGGTTGGACTTCGAGGGTGCCCAGATTGAGGTGGACAGCATGTTGAGGGTGACGCCGGAGGCGGTGACGACGACTCTGGGTGACGTGGAGAGGGTGGTTTCTGGAATCCCCTTCGCTTGTATTCTTTGAGGGAGGTTTTGGTGAGGAGGAGGGTCAATGAGAATGATAGGAAACAGGTGCGTCATATTTCCTACTTATTTATCTTGCTGGTGTTGGGAGGTTTTCTGGTGGCGACGAGTGGCAACGTCATCCACTTATGGTTTCTGCAATTTCTGAGGGTGTTTTCGAACATCCGTTTTTGTGATTGGGGAAGCCTGACTTTGGCGACCCTTTAATATTCTTTGGATGCATTCAACCGGTGCTGCTGACCGACTTTTACTGGGGCCACGTATCTTCTGGAGGTATTCTTTATTTTGCACATTTTCCTTTATGCATTCGCATTTTCCATTGATGCATTTCTTTTTGATTTCTTGAATGCTGATCCTTGTCCTTTGCAGACGTGGTTCTATGAGGTGATTGGGTTGAACACCCAATTGATTTCTTTGAAGGATAATTCGGTGGGGGACTTCTGTCGGATGTTCCAGTGGCGGAGGTCCAACCGAAAGTTGAAGATGAACCTTTCTCTGGAGGCAGTGCGTCATGTCTTGAATGGCCTGACGAGTAAGCGGGTAAGACTTCTTTTGTTTTTTGAGACTGTTCCTTTCTTTTGATGATCTTCTATTGATAGTGATACTTCTCTTTTACTGGGGATTTACAGGTGACCTTTTATCCCTAAGGGACAGTCATTCAGCACACCCGTGTGATGGGTGGACATGCGCAAATGTGGCGCCTGCTAGTACATGAGTTTAGCTACTCCTGGTATCTTGGGGAGAGGGTAGTCCGACAAATTATGGAGGACGATATTGCGGTGCAACCGACACGACCCCCAATGTTCATGAGGTGCATACGGGAGATGTGTGATGATGCCCAGGTGGCTGCGATGATGGGAGATCCATACTCTCTATACACTGACATAGAGGTGATGTACGACTATCTGGACTTCATCTCGAGTTGTCTGATGCCTCCTAGAATATATGATGTGATGCCTCTCCCTAGGGCGGGATCGAGCCCGCAGGTGAGGTCCTCTCATAGCGTAGGTGGTTCGACTACGTGACGGCAGTGACGACGTCAGGGCCTTCTTTTGTGCGGCGGCACTCTCCTAGTTGCAACCTTCGACGAGCTGATGGGGGATCAGTACTTCTACAACATCGCCCTCATGTGATGGAACAGGAGGAGTTGGGCCTAACGGAGGAGGTCTTTTGGCCTGCGATATGACTTTTTTTATTTCCTTGATTTCTTTCTTTTTCCTCATGCTTGACTGATTTGATCTTTTCCATTCTTCCTCGCAGTATATCAGTGTTTCGACCACCTGACTGAAGGACATCAGGGATTGGATATCTTCGATGACTGCTCATATTCGTGAGGCGATTTCAGTGCCTTCTTGCTTGGTTCCTTCTGCCTTGTCCGGGGAAGGGTCTGTCTTTGGAAGTGGGAGCACATCATTTCGCCGTAGGGGGAAGAGGGCGCGCTGTAGGGATGGGGGATCTGAGAGAGAGAGAGAGAATAGAAAGAAGAGATAGATAGATAGATAGATAGATAGAGAGAGAGAGAGAGAGAGAGAGAGAGAGAGAGAGAGAGAGAGAATTAGGTTTGGGCCGAGTCCCGTTATTTTTGTTCTTTTTCTTCCCTATAAAATGTTAATGTAATATAGCAAAATATATGCCAATGAAGAATGAAGTTTTTTTGTTGATTTTATTTGATTTAGTGATTAATGCACATGCTCTTTTTACTTTGCTGCTGAGACCCTAAAAAGAATTTTGAAAATTGATTTGAGAAGGATTTTATTTAAAATGAGAATCAGTAAAAGCATGAGTATAAAGAAAATTTGGAATTTCCTTAAGATAATTTTTTTTTTTTTTTTTATTTTGACAAAAAAGGAAAAAGGGAATTTTCCCAAAATAGGGGGTTGCCGATCGGTACGAACCTTATCCTGCCTATCAGCATATTAGTCCAGTCCAATCAATCCAAGGATTTGATTGCACTTTCTTCAATTACTTGGTACTTGGTGAGGCAAGTTTTACTCCGATTTCTGTAGGGTTCCTTGTCATTGCTTGAGAGTTCCAAGTATAAAAGGTGGTGTGGATGGGGCTTTCCTCCTCACAATTTTCACTTTATTTCTTTTATATATTCTTACTTTCTTATTATCTCTTTGTAAGATGGTCTCGTTGGTACCATTGAGTTCGCCAACTACCTCGAAGCCTTGGAAGCAATGTGTTCTTATAATGTTGATTATGATGCCTTTGACATGCGGTGAGTCTTTTTGTGGCGCAATCGGCCCATTGAGTGGAACATGCTGATGGCGGCTGTCGAGTTTTGGTATCCCGAGGATCATATCTTCCGCTTTGGATTAGATATATTTGTCCTACCTACGAGGAATTTTCTACCATGCTGGGGATAAATCCTAGTGTTTCTGCGGCTCTGCCTGAGTTTTCTCGTTCTCCTAGGGAATTGTTGGTTGGACTTCTTTATATTTCACCTTCGGCTGCTAGGCCATTGGTTACGGGGGAGTGATTTCCCTTCCGACGATTTTGCAGTCTGTGCGTTCGCAGGTAGTGGGTGATGCTGGCTATGTTGGGGCCGTTATTCTGGGTCTGGTTTCAAAAGTGTTATTGGTGACTGGGGAGACGTTGGTGGACCTCCAGCTGGATGCTATTATTTCTTAGATGTCATACCGTTGTAATCCTGTGATGGTGATACTGGCAGAGACCTTGAATGGCCTGGATGCCTGGCAGGAGGGTCGTTCTGACTTTCAGAGGGGTAACCCAGTAATGTTATTTATGTGGCTTCCAGAGAGGTTTCATATGGAGGTCCCACCAGAGTATCCCTTACCGATGGTTCCAAACTTCTTCTCGCGCTATTTCATTAGCCTAGGCCTAGACATCGAGAGTTGGGGGAACTGGTTTGTAGAGTATGGGGATCGTGGCTTACGCTGGTATGTGCCTTGGTGGGGGGAGATGCTTCCCATTTTGGAACTCGAGGAGTACCAATATGTCTGGTTAGTAGGCCTCAGGCAGACCTATTTTTATTTTCCCTAGCGACTGCTGCGCCAATATGGCTGGGAGCAAATTGTGCCACCGCGAACAACGAATTTCTTTCCTGTGGAGTACCTGATAGAGCATATGCGCATGTGGCTAGGTTCTTTGTGGGAGAATCTTTGTCCGTCGATCCATCCTTTTCAGTCTAATGGGCGAGTCTGGCATATCTCCGAGGACTACATGAAGTGGTTGTGGAAGAAGGTCGTGGTCAGGATACTGGCTGTGGAGACTTATCAAAGATGGTTTTCCATATCTGACACCATGGAGGGGGGCATTGTGGTCTTCCCCAAGCTAGTCCGGGATTATCGCTCCATGGAGCATTTGCGATACTCCATTCAGGCAGGGGAGGTTTGGGGAGCCCAGGATGCAGGTGATGATGTTACTGGTTCCTCTGGCAGCTGCGGGTAGGGTTTTAGGAAGCTTTTTATAATAGGTGTGGTTTTGTGTTTTGTGGGAATAACTGTGTGTGTGTGGGGGGGGGGGGGGGGGGGTGATTTTCAAGAGTAATGGGGAATATGGTTTTTTTAGTAGGTGTAGTATTGGCAAGGGAAGTCCTTTGACTCCTTAAGCCGATGTAATAGTACGAAAATTTTAGATAATGAAATAAATAAGTTTTTGATCATCTAGTTGTGCCTCTTGATGACTTTTCACATTTTGAACTATCTATACCAATCTATAAGGCATACATAATCTTTTTGTTCATGTATATGTTAAAATGAAATGTCGTTCTCGGGGATAAAAAAAGAATAGTGTTTTGTGAAAATAAGGGGGGTCGCACTCATGTGAAGCGAATGATCTGCCTACATACCTATAAGGGTTTTGAAAAATTTTGAAATTCATTTTTTTGAAAATGTTTTTAGAGAATCAGGCCCACGTAGTTCTGGGTAGGGAGAAAAGAAAAGATTTTTTTATTTTTTAAATTTTTTTTAGAATAGAAGGGATATAAGAAGAGTCGTAGCGTGCCGATTTCGGACTAGGGGTAGAATTTCTTGAGACGGTCCAGGTTGATTGGACGCGCGATTTTTTCTCCATTGAGGTCGATGAGAACAGTGACGCCGCCCAACATGATCTTCTTCACTATGTATGGGACGCTCCAATTGGGCTTGAATTTCCCTCTGGGGTCCCAGATGGGGTCTACTATTTCTTTGAGGGCTAAGTACCTTTATCGGACACCGCACTCCTTAACTCTCTTATTTAATGATCGCACTATGTGGAGATGGTACCCCTGTATGTGATATAGAGCCTTCAACTTCCTTTCGTTTGGGAGGGTCAGCTCATCAAGACGGCTTTGGTGCCACTCTTCCTCGTTGACTTTGCTTTCAAGCATAATGCACAGCGAGGATATTTTAGCTCCACGAGTAGGACTGGTTCATTGCCATAGACTAGAGAGTAAGGGGTAGCCTCAAAGAGGTTCGAACTGAGGTGCGTTAGCCCCAGAGGGCGTAAGGGATCCTGTCGTCCCAATCACGATAACTCTCGGTCATCTTGCTGATGATGTCTTTGAGATTCTTATTGGCTTCTTTGACTGATCCATTGGTTTGAGGTCAGTATGGAGAGGATTTATGTCTTGGAATCCCATATTCGTTGACCACTTTCATAACTTTCGACTCAAAATGTAACCTATTGTCTAATACTAGCTCGTGTGGGACTCCATATCGACATATGATGTTTTTCTTAATGAATTTGGCCACTTTCTTAGCATTCAGAACTGAATATGACTCGGCTTTAACCCATTTGGTGAAGTAGTTAATAGTGACTATGATAAAATCATGCCCATTGGATTCCTTCGATGTAACTTTCCCTATGATATCGATGCCCCATGTGAAAAACGTCCAGGGATGAGTCATGTTGTACAACTCTCGTGGAGGCAGATGTTGTAGGTTGGAGAACTGTTGGCATTTGAGACATCTTTCAACATAGGCTGTACAGTCCTGAACCATGGTAGTCCAGTAGTACCCCCATCAAATGATCTTTTTGGCGAGCATATGACCGTTCATGTGGGGTCTGCATTCCCCGCTGTGGATTTTCTGTATCCTTTCTTCAATGTCAGCCCCTACGATGAAGTGTAAATGGGTTCCATCAAAGTTTCTCTTAAATAGTGCTTTATCATAGATAATGTACTAGGCGGCCAATATGCGGAGAGTTGCTCGGTCTTTATTGTTAGATCCTTGGGGGTACCTACCATGTTTGAGCAGGCGCCAAATATCATAGTACGAGTAATTGGCTATTTCGGATTCTTTTTTCGTGCTAATGTGGTAGCAGTGGGTTGGTTTTGTCTTATTTTTGGACAAGGAAAGGGGCCATGGTTATTCTTTCAGGCATGTTAATCATGGAGGCTAAGGTGACAAGGCCGTCAACTAGGTTATTATTTGCTTGGCCCAGATAGTGGAAGGTGATTTCTTGGAATTTGGAAGCTACTTCTTCAAGGTGGGCTTGGAAGGGTAAGAGTTTCTCGTCCTTGACTTTTCATTTCATGAGTACTGGAACAATGATGAGGGATGAATCCCCGTAGACATCGTGGTATCAAATTCTTTTCTTGAGCAAAACTTTAAGGCACTCCGTGCATGCCTCATATTCAGTCATGTTGTTAGTGCAGGGGAAGTCCAATTTGATGGCAATGGGAGTGTGGGAGTCAATAGGGGAAATTAGGAGGATTCCAATGCCATATCCTTTTTTGTTGGCAGCACCGTCAAAGAACATTTGCCATTAAAGATCTTTTTGGGAGGCGTAAAGGATATTCTCATCTGGGAATTTAGAAATCCAGACATCTGCTTCTTCTATAGGGTAATTAGAGATAGCTCTTCCTTTCATGGATTTTGTGTGATATAGGTGATATCAAATTCGGCTAGAAGCGTCAACCAACAGACCATTCAGATGAATGGGGTGGGCTTCTCTTGTAGGTACTTGATGGGACGGGATACGAGTATGATGGGGAAGGCGAGCATATAGTGCTGTAACTTTTGGGTAACCCGAGTGACACATGATTTTTCTAAGGCGGTGTATTTAACTTCATAATCGGCCAAATTTTGACTGGCATAATAGATGACTTTCTCCTTGTGGGTTTCTTCAAGTCATTGGGCTAACAACGCCCCTACTTTTGTATCGGTCACGATTACGTATAAGAGTAAGGGAAGACCAGGTTGTGGCGGCATGAGCACCGAAAGTCGGGTTAGGTATTGCTTAATTTGATTGAAGGATTCTTGGCAAGCTTCGTTCCAGACCTTGATCGAATCCTTTTGGAGGATTTTGAAGATGGGTCACAGATAGAAGTCAATTGGCTGATGAATCGACTAATGTACTGTAATTTCCCAAGGAATCCTCGGACTTCTTTCTCCGTTCGGGGAGGTGGCATCTCAAGTATGGCTTTCAGCTTAGTAGGATTTTCCTCTATCCCTTTTTCACTGACCATAAATCCTAAAGGTTTCCCTTTGGTAACGCCGAAGATACATTTTTGTGGGTTAAGCCGCATTTGGTACTGTCGCAGTCGTTCAAAGAATTTTCGAAGAGCGAGAACATGACCTTTTTTAGTCTTGGACTTGGTAATCATGTAATCTACATAGACCTTGACTTCCTTGTGTATCAAATCATGCATGATGGTTGTGGTGGCCCTTTAGTAGGTAACCCCTGCATTTTTTAGACAAAATGGCATGACAGTGTAGCAAAAGGTTCCCCAATGGGTGATGAATGCAGTTTTCTCTTTATGATTCGGGGGCATCTTGATCTGGTTATATTTGATAAATCTGTCAATGAATGACTTAAGAGCGTGGATGGCTGTGTTTTCCACAGTCATATCGATGTTGGGTAGCTGGTAATCATCCTTCAGAGAGGCCTTGTTCAAGTCTCGATAGTCGACACACATGTGGACCTTTCCTCTTGATTTTAGCATGAGTACGATATTAGCTAGCCATGTAGGATATTCGATTACACGAATGAATCCCACATTAAGTTGCTTGACTACTTCTTCTTTTACTTTGAGTGACCATTCGGTGCGGAGCTTTCACAACTTCTATTTGACTGGTTTACATTTCGAGAGAGTTGGAATATTAGTAACAATAGTTTCATATTCATTAACTTGAACGCCGTTATGTTCTTTGTTATTAACCTTAATTAGATCAGTTAAGAATTGTTCATTTGAAAAGTCATCATCATCAAGAGTTTTATTAGAATCAAGATAGTTAATGTAAGGCACATCAAGATACTTAAAATCTTCATTTATTTCATTGATAGGAAAAATAGCATTGAAAATCTCATCAAAGGAGGTATCGATTACATCAGAGTGATAGGAAACAACTAAAGGGGAAAGGGGATAAACATCAAGGTTAGATTGAATATCAGCAGGTGGCACAGGTGCAACTTGCTAGTTGAGAATAAGTATATTAGCATCTTTGATAAGATAGGATGGATCGAATGATGTAGTCCCTGAGTGGATCATGCGGAGTGCCATCCCCAGTATCTGCAAGTTGAAAGAGTCCTTGGCGTCACTGCCCTGAGAATCCCTGATATTAGCTATGGTCTCTCCAGTGAACGGTTGTACACAGTGCTGGAAACTTTTGACCCCTGAGTAGCTGTCTTGAAAAAAAATCTCCATACCTGGTTTCATCCTTTTGTCTACAAGGTCAAACCAAGCTTCAGGGAAGCCGCAGAAGGGGAAATATTTACCCCTTCTGATGAATCTTCCATTTAGGGAATCTTTCAAGATAGTTTTGGCGCTATCTAACTTTCACTTCAGTTGAGGCTGACGAATCAATATGAGTTCTTCTTCTGATGGTTGATAGCCCAAGCCACAGGGAGGAAAGGCCTCCTTCAACATGATAGTTTCAGTTATCCTTTGTTGTCTTTGCCCTAACTCCAGTTCGGGCATGAATGCATGTTTTTGAACATTTGGATTACATTGACATTTTCGTGGGGATCATATTCTGGACAAACCCTGTCTTTGAAGTCATCCCCTGCTGGGAGTAGGTGTGTTTTGACTTAGAAGCCTGATAGCAGCATATTGTTCACCCCGTGTTGTATCTCGAGTATCGAATTACTGGTGTTTTCATTCTTGGTGTTGTCACTGTCTTATAATATGATGATAACTTATCCATTGTCAAAGAATTTTAATTTTTAATGAAGGGAAGAAGACACCCCTTTGACACTGTGGAGCCACGGTCGTCCGAGTAACAGATTAAACAGGCTGGGATGTCAATGATTGGGAATTCGATAACAGTATTTATAGGGCCAACCCCTATTGCAAGCTTGATTGATCCCATTACTTCTCGATGGGTGTTATCATATGCACGTACGACAGTAGAGGTTGGAGTAAGGTCGCTCACTTTCAATCCCAAACAGTTGAGGGTTCTTAACGGGCAAACATTGAGAGCTGATTCGTTGTCGATGAGAGAGAGGGGGATAGTTTTTCCCATGACTTTGACAGAGATATTGAGAGCTTAATTGTGTTCGGTACCAATCTTAGATATTTCCTTTTTCAGAAAAGGAGAGCATTCGAGTAGAGGTCAGGGATCCAACTAGGTTCACTGCTTCTTCTAGTGTGGTTGAGGGAGGAACTGTGGGTCATGTGAGTAGCTTGATTAGGGCATTTTGGTGCATTTGGGAAGACATGAAAAGTTCTTATAGGGTGATGTTAGCTTGGGTCTTCTTCAAAAAGTTAATTGTTTATGGTAGCTTCTTTTTCTCTCCATCTTGCTATGAAGTTGCTGACTGAATTATGTTTAAGTAGCTCTAATTCATAGCGGGTAACCTCCATCTCCTCATTATACTTGTATTGTGACATGAACTCATGGGAAACGTCTTACCAACTACGTCATCTGGATTCTTCAAGAGATAGGAACCAATGGAAGGTGCTATCTTTCAGATTCTGCTGGAAAATCTGAGCCATTATTTCTTCGGAAGCCCCTAGGAGAGTCATGGCTCAGTGATAGCTACGGAGATGAACATTGGGGGTCCACTACCTCCAAACTTCTCGATATGGGCATATTGAATTTTTCTAGTAACCTGGCTTTAGGATAGGGAGACATGTGGGTGTAGTCCATATAATTCCCAGAGATTCTGACTTGGTCGAATTTCTTGGTTATCATCTTGAGGTCTTCCTTGACATTATTCAGTTCTTCTTCTTTCGTATCAATAGTTAGAGATAAATTAGCCCTGGTCTGATCAAGGTTTGGCATAGGAAGCTGGGCTGGTGGCGGACCATTAGTTGGAGCAGCACATGGAGAATGATGATATTCTTCAGGAACCCAAATAGGCTCGGGTGCAGGCGGACCCATGGCATGAGGGAAATGACCTCAGGATCTTTGGGGAAAGGGACTTGATTTCTTTCCATCTCGTGAACCTCGGTTGGAAGGTTTTCCAGTTTGGAAGTGAGCTGAGCCAGAACCATCAACAAATCCGGCTGTAAGTTCGGCACTTGATTTGTGTTCTCCATAGAAGTTGTGTGAGTCTTGGACTCGAAGGAAGTAAGGGGACTGACAGAACTTCGAGGCGATTCCACTGAAGACCAAAGCCAATAGGCAGCGAGGCCAAGGGTATGTGATCGACCTGAGAAGGAGAAAAATTGGAATTTACTTTCGAAAAAAAGGGAAATTTGTTATTTTTGGAAAAGGAGGAAGATATGTTTGACTTTTTTTGAAAAAGATGAGAACAAAAATGTTTTTTTTTTATGTTTTGAGGGAAAATGAGGAAGAATATTTTTCGTATTTTTGATAAAAGAGGGAGAAATGTTTTTGGCACTTTTTGGAAAAAGAGAGAGTAAAAGACTAGAGACGGGTCTCAGTATGATTATTATGTTTATTAAGTTCTCAGTTGTATTAAGTTCACCTAAATACAAAATGAAATGCTTGACGGGACCTGAGCCTGGAAAAATTAGGGTTGCAACATATGTAAAGCTACGGTTGGACTTGTAACCAGGCTCTCGGGTGGGGCCCCATTTTAAAAATTTCACGAAAATTAGGCGGCTGGATGACCGAGAATTTTGGCAGAGTTTTGGGTCAAAACTAATAATCTTACATGTGTGTGCTGGGCTTGATACCTATATGCGAGTTTGCAGTTTCGTTGGGTGAATTGGAAAGGGTTACCCCTTTGGCGTGACTTCCATGATATATGTCTTGCTTTTGAGGGCAATCGGTATGTGTGGTCAAGCAATTTGATATACCCGAGTGTACGTGAATTGACTCATTATATACCTTGTGTGGATGGTACGTGTGAGAGAAAATTTGATATACTCGACGTACGTGAACGAGTTCCCAGCGATACACCTCCCGTCATGACTTCGATCAAGTGGTACGATACGGGGGAACCGTTCGATATACGTCAAAGGTACTTAGCCAGTGTAAGTTGAGAGTGATATCGCTTAAGTTAACTGAGACCTGTCGGACCAGCGCCCATCAAGAAGTGACTCTCCTGTTAGGGGACAAAATTTGGTCAATAACAATGCTCTTTGGTGATGTCGTGTGAATCATGAATGATTCATTTATTAGTATCTTATGGAGAGAGTATCATTTTCTTGATCATGCCAAATAGGGAGAAAAGTAAAAGTACCGATAGTAAAGCTATACCAAGCCTAGATAAGTGCTGTGTGCAATATGTGGATATACGTGATCCTAGGTGCACGTAGTGTGAAGTGTACATGGAGAGTCTTCTATAAGTGTGTGAATAGTAGAATAAGCATGAGGTACATATAACTAATAAAGGGGAACATGTAAATAGGGGAATACACAAGAAAATAAAACACCCATGTAAATAGAGTCCAGCCCTCTTAAAAATAGTCCCCAGCGGAGTTGCCACTGTGGCCATCTCGATTGGCGTGGCATTCGTTCTGAGTGGGAGGCGGAGGATCCCTCGAGGAAGAACTACGATGTGGTCTCGCACCCTTCTCTTCGAAAAGTGTTTCGGCAGTTGTCGGTGTGGGGTGAATGTAAAGAGATAGATTTGCCAACCTATTTTGCTCAAAACAGGCAAAAGAACATGTTTCCACTTCAAGAGAGCAGAATCAAGGACAAACTGATGCAACAAAAGTAATAGACCGAAGGTCCGGGGGCTAAGTTACAGAAATGGGAAGGTGTTAGGAGCCCATCCCGCCCTTTCGATTTCTCATGGGAAAATGTTAATATTTTCCTTTATTCCCATGAAGTGTGTGTATGTGTTTATATAATGTAGATTGGAATCGTTTGACCAATACCATGGAAAAGATAGGGTGAGGTCATCCACAGGAATATTCCCAAAATAATAATAAATGTAGAAGATAGGATATCAGCATTCATTGCGATATTGATTGTTATTGGGAAACGATAATATATATGGGATGAGACGCGAACAAGCATGTTATATGTATATGTATGAGGGATTTTGAGAAATTTGGAAAATTAGAAAATTGGACTCGAGTCTTGGATTTCAATCCGAAGCGCCTATATAGCCTAATAAAGGCATCAAAGTTCATATAGTTCGAATGTAGAAAAGGGGTGGGGTTTATCCCATAGATTCGTTGGACCGTTGTAAAGGTTAGGATATGTACTCGACATTACAAAGAGTTTTGCTCAGTTCGAAAAGTTGGCCTTGGTCATTCGAGGCCCGAAAGCACCCGGTGACCTCTCGGAGTAAAACGGATCGTTCGTCCATACCGTAGGTCAGAATCTCACTTGGGGCAGGTCATTAGAAATGGTATTCATTTCCTTCATATATTCATTTAGTCTTGTTCGAATTGGAGAGCTGACTTTGGTCAAACGGAGTCCGAGAGCTCCCGATGGCCTTCAGATCGATTTTTAGGGGAAAACTGATCCTTCGTTCGAACGATTATGCTGTTTCGTGCATGGGACGGATTGTTGGAAAGGGTTTTCAGTGCCGTTCTAAGATTCAAAGAGATTTAGCTCTGATGGTGAAGTTGACTGGGGTCAACTCAGGGCCCGGGAGTGCCCGATGGCCTCTGAATCAGTTATCGGTAGTGAAATGGTCCGTTCGTCCGAACCGTTATACCAATTTGCGCATGGGACAAACCATTAAAAAGGGAATTAGGATCCCTTGAAAGATTCAAAGAGATTTCACTCTGATGAAAGAGTTAACTAGATTCAAATGGGGCGTGGGAGCACCCGATGGCCACTATATCGGTACTCGGAGTGCGACCTAGGTTTGTGGTGGAAATGAGGAGTGCTAGGTGTCTAAGGAGAGACTTAGTGGGTCCTAGAATGTGGTGTCTACACATGCCTTTATTAATTCCACTAACATTTGTTATATTTCCTATGTGGGACAAAGTTCCCATGCACAACCTTTCACATTCCTCAGAAACTTCCAAACATTCTTACACTAAGGTTTTTACATAAAAAAATTACCCAATAAATAATACAATTTCATTTTGCAAAATATCTAAGAACGTATTAATTATGTGCCTTTCAACTTTGAAACCATAGTATTCTTCTAAACTTTGTGCGTAATTTTTACTTAGTAAATATAAATAGTTTGATCTTTATCAAACTCAGAAATGGAAAATGTAAGAGGATGTTTGTGAAATGATGAATCGATTCAAGAAAGATTACATGATGGCCTATTCAAAAATCATTTTCAAATAAATAACATAATTTTGTTATACTATATTTTTCAAAGCAACATAAAGTTGTATGTTTCTTGGCAAAAAATAGTATTTCCTTGATCATAGTTTCAACCATGCCCCATACCCAAGGCAGGCTTGGCTATGCTCTTCAATTCTAAAATAAGTACTTTATTATCTTATGACTAAAAATTTGTACATCAATTTTTTAAATCAAAACAAATATGGGTGTTACTAATGCATAACATATTGAGGATCATCAAAGTCCAACTAAAGTCCATAACCAAAAATCATCATAAAAAGTATCGGAATTAAAACCTTTGGCGCAATGGAGGATAAGCTTTCATCCCTAAACATACAAGAGTTTTAAGGTATTCCAGTTGTTTTCATGAATCTGATGGAACCTGAGATTCGAGATTCGAAATATTATTTGTTAACTCCATTTGTTTAATCCCTATTTGACATGTCGCAAATTCCATATTAAAGGTGATGGGTCTTAAATATACAATTTGCGAGGATTTAACAATTAATAATCATTCGAAGCATATGGAATAACATAAAGAGTGAAATTGATTACAAATAACTCAAACCATATAATTTTGACTATAACTAAAATTCATAATGTCCACAAGTCTCCATATATAATTGGAGTAAAAGAAACTGATACAACCACCATACATAACAATAATACTTTGAATTCAAAACTAATCAACTAAAATATAATCAAAGTCCTTTAAGTAAAAAAATGCAATGGAATGAATTCTACAAACCCTATCTACCACTACACCAAAATAGCTGACTTGTTATGGTCTTTGACCGTGATAAGTCCATCTTGTCAAGGTCTTTGATCGTGACAAGTCTGGGGGTGACAACTTCTTTATCACAGATTATCACGATTAAAGACCGTGATAAGTTCATTAGACTTGTCATGGTCTTTAACCTTGAGAAGTTTTGTCACGATCAAAGACCGTGACAAACCCGTGACAAAATTGTCATGATAAAAAATCATGACAAGTGTCTTTGTCACAGACTTCTAACAGTTTTTTACCGTGATAATTATGGGCATAATTTAAAAAAAACTGTTGGGCAGTATGGCCAGTGCCACTGCCCAACACTATATTTGTACCTATTACAGCAAATTTGTACCTGTCCAAACAACATATATCGAAATAAAATAGAAATAATATACCAAATCATGGCACATATAAACCATATCCAAATAAAATAGAAATGCAAATATCCATATCCAAACCAACATGTACCAAAATAAAAAAATACAAATACAATCCAATATCCAAATATCCAGATAAAAAGATAGAAATAATGTCATGAAGAAGGAGCAGGTCGGAGGAGGAAGGAAGGCCACACGACATATGAATTGAGACACCCTACAATATGATGAACACCGCCTTATTCGCGCAACCACAAAGGTGAGTTCTCCTTTCCCTCCACCGCATGCGTGATGCGCACTCTTGCCTCAATGTCTTCAGGGGGACATCCATGAACCAACATACCTGAGAGGAATCTCGGATCCCTCAACCTACTCTCTATTATCTCCCCATAATATATGTCAAGTAGAAATATGCTCAACTAACCGATTGTTGACATAAGCCACTTGGCGGGAGTCACGATGGGAAATGGCTCATCATATAGCGCCGACTCCATGCGTATTGGCGATGAAGCAGTGGTGTCCTCGTCCTCGTCCTCATCCTCGTCTACCTCTACTTCCTTCTCCTTTCCCTTTACCTTCCCCTTTCCCTTTCCCAACTGACGCTTCATAAAGGCATACATATCTAGGATCGTCGCCTCTAACCTTTATAGCTTATCATCATGGGTGTCCACCTTATGTGCCAACCTGCTATTGCTCGTCTCCATTTCGACGATCCTAGACTTCCCCACCGTGAGCCCATCCCTAGTCTCCTACCCTTGCGATCCGGCCCGAGCACTTGGCTGAGTGCGTCTGTAGCCAAAGATGCTTTACCTTCATCAGACTGAGACTCATGCACTTCCTTAATCTTTGCCTGAAAAGACAAAATGTACACGATTAGTTAATTAAGTAAATAATAAAATTATAACATAATTAAAAAAATTAAACATTTATAGCTTATAATGGTGGTTGCGACACTCGGGGACACCTCCTTGTCCTTGCCCTTTTTCGTTCAAATTTCCACATAGGCATCGAGCCTATATGGCATACCTATAGGGACACTCCCCGTGTCCTGAAATAAAATAATACAGAATTAGTAAGTAACGCAAAGTAATGCTAAATTAGAATAACTAAAATTAAAAAAAAATAAAAACTTACCATCCTGTGCTCCACCTCAGCGTAAGACGTCCGTCAGGAGTAGTTCACATCCAACTTTTTCGCCTGGTTGTCCCTCTCCGATTGGCGTGCCGCTTATTTGTCTCATTGTCAATAAACTTTTGCCACTGTGCCAATGAGATAGGCTCCTTCAGGGGGACGGTGTCACATAGTCTCAGAATGGAGGTCTTCCCAAAGTACCATGCCCGCAAATTCTTCTTCCACATCTTATATTGATCCCTCAATTGCTCCAACGTGGAGTCGCAGAGATTTGCGAGCATGCCTAATTGTTCCTGTCAAACAAATACAAACCAAAAGGAAAGTAAGTGTTAGTTGTTTATAAATATAAATATAAATATAAATATAAATATAAATATAAATATAAATATAAATATAAATATAAATATAAATATAAATATAAATATAAATATAAATATAAATATAAATATAAATACACTACCTACCGTGCCCCCCAGATGTTCAATTTGAGGTCAATAGGCACGATCCTCCAACCAGTGTACCTCTGGCCAATAATTGCCTTCATCAACTCTAGCTCTCAAGCCAATAATGTTGTCTTATTCTTGATGACGGACCCCAATTTGCCCCATTTTGGGGGCCTACTGGCCGAGGGGCCCTCATCGCCTCCGCTACTGCGCCCAGATGAAGTCATTTTCTGCAAAAAATGTTATTATTAGTAAAAAAATGTATATGGACTTTGAATTAATGCTCAAATCCGATAATAACAATACATACCAATACCAATATCAATTTCAATTTCAATTTATACCAATACCAATTTATACCAATACTAATTTCTATTTACACACACGCACACTGCCCCCCCGGGTCATGGACTTTGAATTAATGCTTAAACTGATTAAAATTCTAATTAACATATTCACTTGGTTATTACAAGCATTAAAATGATAAATTACAAATGAATAAAAAGCATTAAATTGTCGTCCGATAATAATGCAACACTAGAATAATAGAGCCACTGGTCATTACAAATAATTTGAATACTTATCACAAATCAAAACATTGTTTCGAATTCGGGTTATCATAAAAAATGGATTGATATTCGATAGGTGCAGCCAAGTCATCTACACTACTGTTGAGACGCTTTGGCGCATGTAGGACGATTGACCATGGCTTGTTGTTGATATACTCGAGTAAAACACTTGCTTAACCTTTTGAAAATCACAAACAAACGACTCATCACTCACGTGTTCGTTGCTCTTCAACTTGGACAAGTCAACCATGATCAAATTGGTGCCAGGATCAACTTTACAAGAATTTTTATCCTCAACTCTTACCCAATCACAGTAAAATAAAACCTCTTTGAAGTTTACATAGTCCAATTCAAATATATTTCGAATTGCACCATAGTAAGTCATTTCAGCTTCAATAATGTTTTTATCTTTCGCGCTCGCTCGAAAGAAAGTAAAAGCCTTCTATGAAATGCCCAAGTTCTGTACATTTGTATTTTCCTTGTACACCCTTGCACCAAATACGTAACCGTTCAATCGATTCTTTTTGTACTCTTGTGCCATGAACAAAGGTCCAGTGGCTAGACGAGTAATCCTTGATGTCACATCACCCGTCTTTAAGAGCTGAGAATATAGATAAATTAATTAGGTTAGTTGTAAAGCTTTCTTATAACATGGCAATTAATAACAACCATTTTCATTATAATTACCTCCTGTGACAACCACAACCAAAATTCACTATCTGATTGTGCCATTGTTTTTCGTCTTTTATTGTTCTCACAGGCTTCATATTTTCTGCATGGATTGTGACAAACGTATTGCAAAATTAATCATGTAAAAATTAAAATAACGTAAAAGTTAAAATAATTTAAACTTACTTTTTCCATTCTTCGACATCTTTATGTGTGTCAAATAGATAATGAGCAACTTGTTCATGTTGTAAAATCGTTAATTTCACTCGTTTGCCCATCACATGACCACCCTCATCGACGAACTCATCATTGTCATCCACGCTTAAATAATAGAGGAACCAATTTCATGATAGCTCTCCGTAAATCCTTGTGCTTGGAGAAACAATGTTGAAACAGTAGATGAGCCAATTGCATAATCACATGTCAATCGTGGGACTTACACTTATGTAAATCACAGGTAGCAGAATTCACAATCATTTGCAAGTTGGAGGAAAAATTAGATAAAACTTTCAAATTATATATTATGTCTAAAAGCACCTTCGTTTCCTCACTTGTCAAAGTAAACGCACCGGGGCTATTATTGTCCTTCCCTACTATCTCCTTTCAACCATAGTTGTGGCTTATGTTTCAACGTTTTAAGGTCTTTTCGTACATTTTCTCCATCCCTCGAATGAATCCCCCCAAGTCATGTGCCCACAATATGTTCTGCGATGTTCTTCTTTGCGTGCATCACATCCAATACATGGCGCACCGAGTTATTCTTCCAATAAGGCAAGTCAAATAAAATTGACCTCTAAGACCATGCCTTTCTTGTCTCAGTTTCATTCCCAGTTGGGGTCTTCTTATGCTTGACGTTCTTAAACTTAGGATTCTTACCTGGCATATTAGGGTCACAATCAGAAGATTTACTTTCAATTTCTGAGCCTGAAAATATTCTTGGCCGTAGCCTATGTTCAACCCCGCCCGGTAAAAAATTGGAACCTTTATCAAATCTAAAACTATGTGTGTGTGGGGGGGGGGGGGGGGGGTTATAAACCACCTATGGAAATGGTATACATTTTTTGAGATAGAGGGGATACGAAAAGATTCAATCTCCTCTCCACAAATAAGACACCCCAAATAACCATGTACTACACAACCGAATAATGTCCTATAAGTTACAAAATCATGAATTGCCCATATCAACATAGCTTTCAGCGTAAACTCTTCTTTTTTAAAAGAGCCAAATTCTTGCATGCCCTCTTCCCACAACTCATTTAATTCTTCTATCAATGGATCTAGGTAGACATTGATGTACTCACTTGGTGCCTTTGGCCCAGGGATCAACAAAGACTATATAAAAAATTCAGGTCTCATACACTGTGAAGGAGGGAGGTTGAGTGGGGCTAGGATCATTGGCCATACGCTTTGATTGGACTTAGATTTCCAAATGGATTGAAACCATCTGTTGATATTGCCAAATGAATGTTACGATGTTCTCGAGAATAATTGGGATACTCAAAATTCATCCTTGTCCAAGATGTGGAATCAATAGGATGGCGCATGAGATTTTCCTCTGCTTCTGGCCTAGCATGCCAAGTCATTGCCTACACTATCCATGGTACTGTGAAAAGATGCTTTAATCTAGGCCCAACGGGAAAATATTTCAACACTTTTTGAGGCACTTTTGGGCTTGTGCCTTCCTTTCTAGTAGATTGGACATATCTAGGTTCATCGCATATCGGACACCGATCAAGATTTTCATACTCATTTCGGTATAGTATGCAGTCATACACACAATCATGAATTGATTTATATTTCATTCCCGAACCTTTCAAACTATTTTTCATAGTAGGATAGCTATTTGGAAGCGTATTCTGCTTGGGAAGCAAGCCATTCACCCATTTTAAAATTCCTGTCACGCTACAGCCAAACAAATCATATTGGGTCTTTAAACTAACCATGGAATATAAAGTTGTTTGATCTTTCTCATAGCCAAAGTATAACGGTTGTCTCACCTTAAATTTTAAACTTTGGTAGTCATCGTCAAGTTTTATCCCGATATCTTCATGAGCACCTGAACCTTGTACGTTGTCAGTGACCTCATTCTCGTTCACTTCATGAACTCCATACGCGTCATAAAGTAAATCCTCTAACATATTATGATCTACATTGTCATCCTCCCTTTGTACATCTATACTACTTGTTGAAGGTGGTTGTGAAGGTTGCTCGGGGATAAAAGGAACTTTTGGTTTCCCGTGAAAAACCCAAATTCGATAACTATCTAGCATACCCCATCTTAACAAATGTAGTTCAACTATTTTCAACTCAAACACCTTACCATTATTACACCTCGCATAAGGGCATGAAAACTCTTCATCATTATGACATATCTTTGCGTATTTCATAAATTCATTATCATCTCTGTAAAACACATCTCCTAATCTATTTGTCTCACCCATCCACTCTTTGTATTTAAGATATCCCATCACAGCGACTATAAACAATCACTTATTATGGGTAAGAAGCGTATATTCGTAGATTAGCATAAACAAAAGTGTGAATATTTAGTTCCCATTAGTATAAATAATCACCTATTGAATGCGTACGCATAAGAACTAGAAGGCCAGTTTCTATGCGTAAATTAATTCGTGCATTCAAATTCAAATTCAAATTCAATTTTAATTTGATATTGAAATTGAAATTGAAATTAAAATTCAATTTATAATATTAATTCTTATTTCCTCCATCTCCTATAAAGGGTGAGTGGTCTTATCCCATTCGAGACCGCATATTTCTATGATATACTTAACAACTCATGCATATTGTTCCAATTTGAGGAAAATTTGGCAGCATATCTCCATAGTTCTCCAAGTACACGATATAGATTCGCAAGTGTGACTGTTATTTCAATTTATTAATTGAAATAACACTTAACATCGCATCATCTAATATGTACCCAGAGAACATTAAGATACGACTGCAGAACTTCTCCCAAAAGCAACAAATTTAATCCACTAAGAATATTATTATACAGAAACTATGTAGTCCTAAACTGTCCAAACGGGCTAATTCGAGAGATCTCATTACATGGGTAATGTCACTCGAACGGGTCTAAGGGCTATTGAATGCGTATGAATAAGAACTACAAGGCTAGTATCTATGCGCACTATATGTCATTTAAAGTATGTTTCATTTAATTATGTCTTATCAAAATTCGAGAGATTTCATTTAATTATGTAATTTAAAGTATGTTTCATTTAATTTAAAGTACGCATAAGAACTAAAACTTATACCAATTTATACCAATACCAATATCAATACCAATTCAAATTCATTTCAATTTATACCAATTTATGCCAATATCAATACCAATTAGAATTCAATTTCAATTTAGAGAAACAGGTTCTATAAAATTACAATGTATACAAATTAAAATGGTTATTAATGTTTAGAGCATTTCATATGTTTCAGTCGATTTCATAAGGAGCTAAGGGGATAGTAACACTATTTGGGAAAATTATAAAGTCCATAAACAACATTGATATTATTTTCGAAATCATACACGCACATGTGACATTCCATATATTGATCCCCAAATTGAAAACAACACACTAAAATCTCTTACACCAAAATCAAACACAAATTGATTCTCTCACCTCCTCAAAAATTCCCCAAACCCATCACTCCCCCCAGCCCCCCAGCCCCACCCCACCCCACCCCCACATACCTATACACACACCCCCCTTACCCCCACCCCCACTGCCACCCATCACTCCCCCCTCTGACCCCCATTCCCCCACCCGCCCCACCACTGCCATCCCCACTTTCCCACCCCGCCCCCACCCCCCACACACATGCACACACACACACACATGCACACACACACACACACACAGTTCTACACACACACATATATATATACACATATACATATATACACACACACATATACAAAGGAAATAGAGAGAGAGAGAAAAAAACTCACCTGAAAACGTAGAGAGAGAGAGAGAGAGAGAGAGAAAGGAGGAAATGAAAACGGTGGAAAAAAAGAGGCGGTAGATTTTTTTTACTGAGAAAGTTGTCACAGACTTGTCAATGTCTTTGATCGTGACAAACCATTATCATGAACTTGTCACGGTCATTGATTGTGACAAAAAACGCGTATTTGTTTGTCACGATCAATGACCATGATAAGGCTGGCCTGCCCAAAGGTGACAATTTAGCCTTTTTGGTGTAGTGTACTAGTTGTAATCATTGCTAAGAAATTAACCTTTTTTATGAAAATCCTCTGGTCCCCGCAACCGAACTTATAAATGTTAGTCAATGAAATGCAGTTCAAGCCAATTCTAATTTACAAGAAATTCTCAAGGTACACCTAAATTATGATAATGATAGGTTATACATAGAACATCCTATTCTCAAAATGTATTAAAAAAGATATCCAAATAATACACCAAAATAATTGACTTGTCACAGTTAAGGATCATGACACCCTAAGGAGCGACAAAAAGTATTGTCATGGTCCTTGATCGTAACAAGTCCTTGTTATCATGGTCCTTTTTAGCCTCCATATTTGGTCAAACTGAGGGGTGAAATAGATCTTGTTATGTCCTATGACCATAAAGGACCACAAAAATACCCTTTACATTGTCACGGCCCTGGACCGTGACAAAACCTTAAAAAATTACCAAAGGTTTATCAAGTCCCTTGACAGTGAAATAATTGGAACAAAAAAAAAATGTTGGGCAACCACTATTGCCCAGTATAAAACCTTCTTCAAATTACCAAAAAAACCTTACTTTTGGTCCTTCAAAATAACAACATCCACAACATTGCAATGAGCAATTAAATTAATCAAACCAAATGAGGAATTAAACTAATAAAACTTAATACAATAACTCAAAATTAATCAAACCAATTAATTTACACCAAGACATAAGTTTAATAACAATGTATCACATAATTCACGAGTCCATCAAATAAAAGAGCTCAAAATGGCTCCAAAAGAAAAAATAAGTCAAACGACATACCAACCCACCATGTCATCGATATATCGAATAACACCTTGATCGTTTAGCCACAAGACCCTAAAATAAGCTAATCGCCTTAACATGTTTTAGTTATTAAATAAAACTCTTTTAACTCTTATTAAATCTGTTTTAAAAAACTAATTGAAATTGTAATACACACACGCACACAAATAAAAACCAGATTTGTGATGATGTTGCCCAAATAATAATAAAATAAAATGTGATGAGGAAAAGCAGAATGAAATACAGTATTTGTTCTCGAGGAAACCAACAAGTGGAAAACCCCGTGTCCTTTATTACTAGGATAACTCACACACCCAACTCTACTAATACCAATGTTTAATTACAGATCACAACAATACAATTGTAAATGAAACAATTATGTCAATACAATAAGTACACCAAGAAAAGAACTAATCAACCCCACAATTTAATTTACTAAACAACCAAGGCAGTGACAACTTGAAACACACACACCTCCACACACAATACTAGTGAACCAGTGAAGATGTGCAGAACAGGAATAAAAATAATATTGAGTATTCTTGGTTAATCAAGACATAAAAGGATTGAAAACAACTAAGTCATTGGACACATGCAAGGACCTCTTTAGCAAGTTTAAAACCAATAGTAGAGATTACACCAAATTAAAATTAGTTAAGTGTAGGACACCACATACAACATTGGAAACAATATTTCTAGAAAATGTGTTCTACACAACTGATATAAAACACACACCTTAACCAATGTAAGATATAATAGATTTAAACAAGTATAAGAGCAACCCTTATGGGTAGTTCAAATTTAGCCTGAACTAGTCTAAAAATTTACCCAAAAAGTAACGAAATTTGTTGTGGGTTAACAAATGGACAGGGCAAATATAGAATAGTAGGGAAAAAAGGAGCAAAACGACGTCGTTTTGGGCTATAGAATGGGAGCCTTGGGCGGAACATGATGTTCCGCTTAAGGTTCTTAAAATTCTAAGTTTTCACCCCAAATGATTTAACTTAATACGTTTCCCCCCCAAATTTATTACCTCAATTGTCCCACCTATATTCCAACCACAAAATTAAATTCAACAAACCTATATTTAAATCATCCCACCGTAAATATTTTTTTATCAGTGTTCCTATTTATTAAAAAAAAATAACCATTGAATAAATAGCTGTTGAAAAATTTGGGGGCTGTTTGAAAATTTTGGGGGTCAAAATGGAAATAGAGGAAATATGTTAAAGCTTGCGCGGAACATGATGTTCCGCTTAAGCTTTTTTTTTTTTCTTCTTCCTTGCGCGGAACAAGATGTTCCGTTTTGGGTGTGGGTTCCACAAAAAACTAACTAGTGCAATTGCATCTTTGTTATTTTTTGCCCTATCAATGTTTATATATACACTTCTGCCTTACCCATAACATCCATATATACCGCATATATACCGATTTAGCATACCCATAAGGGTTGCTCTAAGGATATCCAACCAGATCTAAAATATTTTAAAATAAAATTTGTATGAGAAAATACACAACCAAATTATAGACTTAATTTTAATAATAACAAAAATGTTTCCAATATCCTTAACACAAATATGAACCGCACACATAAAAAATAGACCGAAGTCTAATAGCAGGAGTTTGGAACCTCATACAACCAACAAAACAATATATATATATATATATATAAACCAACAAACCAGTATATGTCTACTGATCTAAACACTAGCAAACCAACAAAAGTTTTTGGTTTTACACTAAAGGAAATGAGTTCTTTTTAACTAATCTAAAGCATGCCAACAGGTAAAAGTATAGGTATATAAAACTGTAAAGAACTATATATATAAGTATATATTATCTGTACAAAATGGATCTCTGACGGGTGTGTTTTAGCGGGTCTAAGAACGGGTGTTCCAAGCCAGCTAAAATTCATATATTATATAACCTATCATAACACTCTCTTTTTTTCCTCGTTGACTTGACCTTTCCACATCATAATACTCTTTCTCTCTCTCCTCAAAGATAGTTGCTTCTATTCTTCACCAGCTCATCTTTTTGAATGTGTTCTTTATTATAACGAAAACATTTAGTTTTTGTATAGTTTTTGGAAATGAAAAAAATGCATAACGTATAATTAAAAAAAATTAATTACCAAAAAGTGTTTGAATTATTTTTGAATATCCTTCATATATTTTTTAATACATATTTAGTGTAATTCTTTATTTTATTCTAAAAAATCTCTCAAACACCCAATGAAACCAATTAAAAAATTACAACAAAACAAGATACGAAATCGTATTTTTTTAAACTAATTAAAAAATTACACAATGTGATTATGAATTTTTCATTTTTTAACAAACATGATCACGACCCAAATAATATGCGACATGACATGGAGTCGTATTTTTTTCATACCTCAGTCGCGGACCATTTTTTACTATTTTAAAAAGAACTTTTTTTTCTAAACTTGTTTTGTTTAATATTAAAGAGGATCAAATACCAAAAAAATCCCTCAAATATTTTTTAATATATATTTAGTCCAAATATTTTTATTTTGTTTCAAAAAGTTCCTCAAACACCAATTTAACTAATATTCTCTTATTTTTAAAGATCCGCGGTAGCGACATACATTGAGTGTTTTGGAACACATTAAGTGTTCCAAAAAAATATTTTCGTTATTTATTATAAAAAAAACATGATGTTCCTATAAAAAAAATAAAGCAATTTTCAATGAATAAAAACTCGGAAGGGCCTCTATATATACTGTTGATGGGGACCATTTTTTTAAAATAGTTGTAAAATAATAAAAGAAGTTTTTATGATCCCTTGAAATGTTTAAATAACACACAAAAATATTCAATACAAAAATAATTTTTTTGCTATTTAAAAAAAATGATCCACGTAAGGGGTACATATAGAGGGTCCGACAATCTATACATACCGCTAACGTGGACCTATATTTTTTAGATAGTAACAAAAATATTTTACTACTTTTTTTCACTATTTAAAAAAAAATGGTTCGCATCAATGGTATGTATAAGTGGTTCGACCACCTATATACTGTCGGCGCGAACCATTTTTCCTAAAATAATAGAAAGATTATTTTTTAGTTGAATTTTTTGTGTTTTATTTAAAAAAAATGGTCCGCGTCAGCGTTATGTAAAGGTTGTCAGACCATCTATACATACCGCTGACGTGAATCATTTTTTTAAGATAGTAAGAAAGTTCTTTTTAAAATAGTAAAAAATGGTCCGCGACTGAGATATGAAAAAAATACGACTCCATGTCACGTCGCATTTTATTTGGGTCGTGATCATGTTTGTTAAAAAATGAAAAATTCATAATCACATTGTGTAATTTTTTAATTGGTTTAAAAAATACGATCTCGTATCTTGTTTTGTTGTAATTTTTTAATTGGTTTCATTGGGTGTTTGAAAGACTTTTTAGAATAAAATAAAGAATTATATTAAATGTGTATTAAAAAATATTTAAAGAATATTAAAAAATATTTAAAACACTTTTTGGTAATTAATTTTTTTTAATTATACATTATGCATTTTTTTTCATTTTCAAAAACTATACCAAAATTAAATATTTTCGTTATAATAAAGAACACATTCAAAAAAATGCGCTGGTGAAGAATTGAAGCACCTATCTTTGAGGAGAGAGAGAAAGAGTATTATAATGTGGAAAGATCGAGTCAACGAGGAAGGAAAGAGAGTACTATGATGGGTTATATAATATATGAAATTTAGGTGGCTTAGAACATTCGTTCTTAGACCCGCTAAAACACACCCGTCAGAGATCCATTCTGATTATCTGTATACATATATATATAAGTATGAATATAGATATGTCTGGAGAGATTGAGTGAGATCTTACAATAGAGAAAAATAGATAACGGTTTTAGACTCCTCAAACGATCCAAACTATGTACACAACCAAATCAGCAAACCCTCTTCAAAAATCAAACCAAAGTTTGAAGATAACAAAGCACATAGGTACTCGGCCATATACCAACAAAACCCAGCAGACCCTTCTTACCTCTAAACTAGATATAAAAAACACACGAACTTCTCAACAGAATGGATGAAAGTATGATGATATAAAGAGGTCAATATAAAATAACTCAAAGTAAAGGAAGTTGTTAAAGAGTGTAAAAAAATGGCAGAATTTTGGTTGTTTTTGTAATCTCAAAACCCTTAGGGCCTGTTTGGTTGTCCCAAAATTATAAATTAGTCCATTTAAAATTAACTCATTCATGAAGTGCCTTATTATTAATGTTTGGTTACAAGAATGAACAAATTCAAAAATGAACCAATTCATGTTGATTCACAAAAACTTAAATTAGTTCATTTTACCAAAAGCTTGAAATTGCAAAATTTATAATTAGAACATGAATCTTAAATGCATCATTCCCATAGAGTACTTCTCACCATACTACTCTCTCTCTCTCTCTCTCTCTCTACACACACACACACGCATCAAAAGTAAATAACTCCATTTTATTTTTCAAACACACCACAAATTAGATTTAAACCATTTAAAATTAATACATCGATAATCTATTCATTTCAAATTGATCAATTTATAAAATTAAATAATTTACGTAACCAAACGGGCCCTTGATTAAATTGACACCCCTCATTCTCTATTTATATAAAGAGAGAGAACTTTCGAAAATATTCTCGGTAAAAATGAAATACCAAGAAACAATCATGGTATAAACTAGGGCTGTGTTTCGGCCGGATCGGATCGGAAAATGACCTTTCGGAAAAAATTCCAATTTTTTCGGAAGTAAAATAATTGTTCCAATTTCCTATCCAATTTTTTCGGAAAATCAAAAAAGTTTCCGAATTCGGAAAAATCGGAAAAAATTCGGAAAAATTCGGAAATTCAAAACATATAATAAAAATTCAGAAATTTTGGAATTCCAAAATTTCAAAAAAATTAATATAGGATTTTCGATTACTCGAAATTCTCATTTTAAAGAAATCGGAAAAAAGATTTAACCCAACATGTAAATATGTAAGGATTTAATCATTTTTTCATTTGTGTAGACTCTACAATTAACCCAAAATGTAAATAGGTATAGAAACATGTATAGAAACACGTATAAAACAGGTATAGAAACAACAAGTGTAAATCAACAATTAATATTTGATCTCAGTATAAATCAGCAATTAATATTTGATCTCAATATAATACAGCTATAAAACAGGTATAGAAACATGTAATTAAACGGTCGTTACACAATATATAATCTTACAGATCCTATAAACATGTATAATCTTATAGAAACAAAAAACCATGTATAAACAGATCATATAACAATCCTATAGAAACAAAAAACATGTATAATCTTACAGATCCTATAAACCGCTCGTTACACAATATAAAGTTTATCCCATAACGAGGATATGAAAGCTTACTGATCAAAAATTTATATTATAAACAGATCAGATCCTATAACAATCCTATCGTTACATATCCCATCCTATAACAATATAAACAGATCAGATCGTTACAGATCCGAACGTTACAGATAAGGGAAACAGATAAAAGGGCTTACTGATCCTTCGTTCGACTTGGATATGAAGAGATGCATTCTAATCGTTACAGATCCGTAGCTGAGAAGCGTAGAAACCAGAGAGAGAGGTGAGTAGATGGACGAGAGTTGAAAGAGAGAGAGGGGACTCGATGGTATGCGCCGTATTGAGAGAGAGAGAGAGAGAGAGAGAGAGAGAGAGAGGAAAGATATGTCTAACCCTAAAACTAACAACATATATATATGGGTAAGGTAAAAAATAAGGGAAATGTAAATGTAAACATTCTTATTATTAGACCATGGAAATCCAAGGTAAAAAATATATATAAAATATTTGGAATATTAATCGGAAAAAATATTCGGAAAATTAATCGGAAATTATATCGGAAAATTGGATCGGCTAAAATATCGGAAAATCGGATCGGAAAAATCGGAAAATCGGAATTTAAAACATAGTTCCAATTTCCTATCCAATTTAATTCGGAAAAATCGGAAATCGGAAAATCAGAAATCGGAAACCTTATATATGTTCCAAAATCGGAAAATATCGGATCGGACATCGGAAAAATCGGAATGTTCGGGAAAAAAGCACAGCCCTAGTATAAACGCATATAGCCAGGGGCGATCAACTATATAAAAGGAATTACAGCTAGAGGGCTACATGCATAAAAACTTGAGACAATAGAGGGGCAAGAGAGTAGGCTCAACATCATTAATCGATAGAGCTCAGAATTCTCCACGTGTGATCAAGCCTCGTGGAGGACACCCAGCAAACCCATTGGACAAAAATGGCTTCGCTCGGATTGATCAAAGAAACACAAAAAGATCAATCTTAGCCGTTAAAATAAAAAAAATAGCCTTTGATTTTAGATTAAACATTTTAATTATACAAAATTAATTTATTTTAATAAAGAAATGTTTAAACAAATAAAATTTAAATAAATGTACATAAAAGTTATAAACGACATTTATCAAAATACTGAAAATAAAGTTTTATATTTAACAAAGTTTTGGTAAATAAATAAGTATACCAACTTTTAATCAAAAAAGAAATATATTTAAAGAAATATATAAACGGTATAAAATGATATTAAATAGTAAAGAATAATGAAAAAATGAAACATGTTGTATGTAGAGAAAACTAACACACAGTCTCAAAATTGAGACAAAAAAAATAGGGATAGTTTCAATCTCCTGTAATACCCCGCACTTTTATGGATAATTAAATTTCATAAGTAAGTGTAATTAGGAAATTTGAGGAATGATCGTGAATAATAATTTTTGGAGTTTACGAGGGTTAGATGATTTTCGATGTGTGTTATATTTACTTTTGGGATTAAGTGCATGAGTCGGAGAATTTTAATTATATGTCGCAGTTGGGGAAAGCGACCAATGATAATATTTTAATTGAAAAATCCGTATTAAGTTGTGTGGGGTTTAATTAGTGAATTATGGTTAAGTGACTTGGATGGAGATTTCGAGTGCGCGATTGGTTTTAGAATGGCCGAGATAGTCAGAATAAAGTATCCGGGGGTATTATTTGGGTTCCGAGAATTTTTGGGCCAGTAGGGACTCGTAATTGAGTAAACGAGTCATTTTTGGGTTAATAAGGGACAAGCCCTTATTTCTCCCTTATAAAGGCATGAGAGAGTGAGAAAGAAAGAAAGAAAAAGAGAGAAATAAAGGAAGAGGAGAAAAGAGATTGCGGCCAAACTCCGTGAGATTAGACTCTAGGTCGCCGAATTTTATCCACGAGGCAAGTGTTTACTTGATTTATTTAATTTAGTGTATACATCTCATATTATAGTTGGTAAACTATATAATTTTGGGTTAGAACCCTTAAAATAAATTGGGTAGTTTGAGTATGAGTTTACAAAATGGTGTATTGTAACTTCTTAGTGAATTCTAGTGTTAAAACTACGTTAATGGAGTGTGGAAATGAATTGAAATGGGAGAAATGAGAAAACTAGGGTTTAAATGGTTTTTGGATTCAAATCTAAGAAAATTGGTTTAATCCTCCTAATAATTGGTGTGTTAGTTAGAAATCTACGATTAGATGAATATAGTGTTGTTGGTGGAGATTTGAGACCATAAAAATGGAGTTTGGGGTTATTTGTTGGCAAATTGGAGAAATGAATTTTGCAAGAACATGTGTGATCGGGCCAATAAATGCCTCATCTGCGCGTTCACCCCAGTCATCCCCGTATCCTGAATGGTTGTCCCCCGAGGATGAAAGGTCACCTGAAAATCCCCAAGCAGGAATGAGTCAATACAAGATTAGAATGTGAAAAAACCAAGACTAAAAAGGAAAAGACCTTACCCAACCACTGGTCTGGTCATTCAAGGCCCGACGCACCGCCTCCAGGGAGAAAGATCCCTTCGACTGCCGATTGGCCTTACGACATCGATACAATCGACAGAAATCCACAATAGTGTCGTCCTTCAAAGTAATCAGCGAGGTATTTCACCCAATCACCTAATAGAACCACGCCTGAATTCACAAGCAAAAAAGAGACGCATAAGGAAAATGCGAATGCATGAAAGGAAAATGCGAATGCATGAGATGAAAATGCGCAAAGTAAAGAATACCTTCAAGGAGATACGTGGCTCCAGTAAAAGTCTGCCGGCAGCACCAGATGAATGCATCCAAAGAAGAGTAAAGGGTCACCAAGGTCAAACTCCCCCAATCATAGAAAGGGATTTTCGAAAACATCCTCAAGTACGGAAGAAACCACAAATGGACGACATCGCCGCTCGACGCCACCATGCAACATCCCAGCACCAACAAGATGAACAATCGGTCCATCTGCCTCACTTGCAGCCCGTCTTCTACATCAATCTCCCTGCTCAACAGAACCTCCTTAAGCAAGGACAGCCGGATGGAATCCCCAGAAAATTCCTAAAAATCCTCAGAAGGATTTAGAACGTTTTCATCAAGAAAATTTCACACTCCTTCAAGCGGAACCTCAAATCTAATTCTTATCCCCAGCGGATTCCTCAAAAGCTAAGTGAAAATTCCTCCCGGCAAAGCTCCGAAAAATCCCTAAGGATCACTTGATCCCTTCCCCAACGGAATTCTCTTACAGCACCCAAAATAGGTTGTCCCCCCCTACGAGGTCTCCTAAAAAGCTTCCCCAGCTATCAGCTCCCCATCTCAGATCAGAATCACAAAGCTCTTTCCCCAGCAAAACCGAAATCTAATCCTCAATAACTTTTGGGTCAGAATTGACCCCGATCTTGGATCGTCACCTAAGTTAGGTCAGAATTGAGCTCGGTCCTCGGTCGTCACCATTTTTGGGTCAGAATTGACCCCGGTCTTTGATCATCACCTGTGTTAGGTCAGAATTGACCTCGATCCTCGATCTTCACCACTCTTGGGTCAGAATTGGCCCCGATCTTGGATCGTCACCTGAGTTAGGTCAGAATTGACCTCGGTCCTCGGTCGTCACCACTCTTGGGTCAAAATTGACCCCGGTCTTGGATCGTCACTCGAGTTAGGTCAGAATTGACCTCGGTCCTCGGTCGTCACCACATTTGGGTTAAAATTGGCCCCGGTCTTGGATCATCACCTGAGTTAGGTCAGAATTGACCTTGGTCCTCGGTCGTCACCACTCTTGGGTCAGAATTGGCCCCGATCTTGGATCATCACCTGAGTTAGGTCAGAATTGACCTCGGTCCTCGATCGTCACCACTCTTGGGTCAGAATTGACCCCGGTCTTGGATCGTCACCTAAGTTAGGTCAGAATTGACCTCGATCCTCGGTCATCACCACTCTTGGGTCAGAATTGAACCCGGTCTTGGATCGTCACCTGAGTTAAGTTAGAATTGACCTAGGTCCTCGATCATCACCACTTTTGGGTCAGAATTGACCTCGGTCTTGGATCGTCACCTAAGTTAGGTCAAAATTGACCTCGGTCCTCGATCGTCACCACTTTTGGGTCAGAATTTACCCCGGTCTTGGATCGTCACCTGAGTTAGGTTAGAATTGACCTCAGTCCTCCGTTGTCACCACTCTTGGGTCAGAATTGGCCCCGGTCTTGGATCGTCACCTGAGTTAGGTCAGAATTGACCTCGGTCCTTGGTCGTCACCACTCTTAGGTCAGAATTGGCCCCGGTCTTAGTCACCTAAGTTAGGTCAGAATTGACCTCAGTCCTCGATTGTCACCACTCTCCACTCTCGGGTCAGAAGTGGCCCCGGTCTTGGATCATCACCTAAGGTAGGTCAGAATTGACCTCGATCCTCGATCTTCACCACTCTTTAGGTCAGAATTGACCTCGCTAGACCTTTACCCTAAGTTTGTAGATTCGACTTTGATCCATAGAATTGATCATCCCCAGCACACTCCTTAGGTCCTCAGAATCGACCTCAACCCTCTGAATCGATCATACTCCCTCAAAAGCATCATGTGGTGTCTATTCGACGGTCATCATTTATTCCAAACTCACCCGTCGAGGGGCTCTGTGGACACCCCATTCTATTACCCCCCTAACTCACCTTAGGTCCCTAGTGCCTCCACTCATTATCACAAACCCAGGTCATGTCCCGAGCACTGACTTGAAAGCCATCGGGTACTCCCCGGCTCAGTTTGACCCAAAATTCAAACTCATCATCTCGACCGAGGCTGAATGAATCTTCGAAGGGCACTGAATACCCTTTCTAACGGTCCACCCCGTGCGTGATTCTGACTTACCATGCGGACGAACGGTCCGTTTGCGTCCAAAACCTGACCTAGAGGCCACCGGGAGCTCTCGGGCTCTGTTTGATCTAAGTCAACTCTTCAACTCAATCGAGGCTGAATGAATCTTCAAAGGACCCTGAATACCCTTTCCAGCGGTCCACCCCGTGTGCGATTCCGACTTTCCATACGGACGAACGATCCGTTTGACTCCGAGCACTTCTCGGGCTCGATTGACCAAAGTCAACTCTCCAAACCGGGTCAGACTCTTTGGAATGTTTAAGTACATCTCCTAACCTTTCCAAAGGTATGCCCCGTGTGCGGTTCGAATTTACCATGCAGACGAACGATCCGTTTGCGTCCGAATGATTTCCCGTCCAATGGACTGACAAACACTTCCGAGCCAGATTTGACCCAAAGTCAACTCCCAAACCCGGGCGCGGTCCAATGGACTTTCTAAGGTCTCTGAACTACCTTTCCAACGGTATGGCCCGTGTGCGATTCTGACCAACGGTTTGCCCTCGGCGGCTGATTTTCTGAAAAAGCCTGAAACACACTGCCAAACGGCAGGTTCCAGAACCTGCCTATCGGCACCTGCCTTCCGATAGGTACGAAGGGCTCTAAGATGATCGACACTCACTTGGGACTATAAAAGGAGGCCTTCACCTCATTTGTAGGAGGAGCCCAGATCTGATAAAAATCTCTCTGAACGAATCCTAGAAACCTCTCTTGAAGGCAACGTGATTTCAACTTCCAAATCCCCTTTTTACTTCCATTTTTCATCATCCCTTTCATCAAACTTGGTGAATTATCCACTCTCCATCATCATCCAAAGTTTAAGGGCTGCTCCCCAACATTCAAGATCAAGTTCAAGATCTTCAAGAAGGTCCAACTTTCTCAAACTCTCTCTTTAAATTCTCTTGAATTCTCAATAACTTGTTTTCTTACTTAGCACTTTTATCATCCCATTTCACACATCCTAATATGCTTTTTACTTAGTATTATTTCACATCTTTTATTTTCATAAAACCCAAAAAACAAAAAAAAGAGGGTTTGCTCATAAATTCCAAGTAGGGATTCTCATAATTTTCCCACACTTTTCTCACAACTAAAACACTTTTTTCTACACACACACACACACACACACACTTAAAAATAAGAGATTCCCCATTTGGATTTATGGGATAAACCCCACCCCTCATTTTGTATGCGAACTACGTGCTCTTTGATGCCTTTATAGGCTACGTAGGCGTCTTGGGGTAAAACCCGAGACTCGAGTCCTCTTTCTCACTTTTTCTCTCATTTTCTATCGTCTCTAAATCCATTTTTCTTATCTTATACATATACTTGTTCTTAGTGACGCATTACCCCATATGCGTTATCGTCCCCTTATAACGATCAATGTAGGGGTAATCGCGTAAGTCTCATTTTTCTAATATTACTCTTATATCTTCCTACGGATGACTCGTTTTATCTTTTCCATGATACAAGTCGAGGATTCCTACCTCCAGTCTATATATATACACATGCACACATATTACGGGGGGAAACATAAAGGAAAATAGAAAATATTCATGAGAGACCGAAAGGGCGGAATGGGTGCCTAACACCTTCCCATTTCGTAACTAAGCCTCCGAACCCTTCTCGAATCATCTTGGTTTCGTATGCACCAGTATGTCTTTGGATGCCACTCTTCGGGGTGGCTTCCCCTTTTTCTTTTGTCTATTTTGAGTAAAATAGACTAGAGACTCTGAATCTCTCTACATTTTTCACACCCCAAACGACGCCGATCGAAGCGCTCCCGAGAGGGACGCGCGGGACCCGAAGGATCCTTTCCTCCATGCGCCGGCCCCCGAGGTATCGGGAATGGCCACAATATGTACATAGTTAAATTTTTTTTTATATTTTTCAGATCCATTCAGTATACAAGTGGTTGTGGTGATCAGTTTGTGCGTTAGAGGTAGAAAGATGAAGTGATCAGCGTCAAGGTTAGTGCTCCCTCTCCCCCCCCCCCCCCCTCTATCTCCCCCTACATACATGTGGAATTTTTTTTTTATGAGTAGTGAGTTTATTTGTTCATATATTTTTTTGTTAGTTTTAGAAGTATTTGATGTTTGATATAATGTCTTTTATCTGATTTTATTTCTTCATATACTTACAAATGTTGTAATTTATTATCTATATAAGTAAAACTGAAAATCTCATATCTTATGATTTTTTGCTTCTATATTTGAATGATCAGTAAAAATTGCATACTATAGCAAGCTAGCTATAATTTCTCATTAACAAGCCTTTAGAATGGCCAAAAACCAAATGAAACACACTATGCAATGTTATATGTAGCTAGATAGATGTCTATGTGATGTAATATTCACTGGTATCATGATTTTATTTTAGGGAGTGGCAGAAATTGGGTATTTTACATAACAAAAAAAATATGGATTAGGTGTAAGCATCAATTCATGTATTTGGGTCATGTTTTAGAACGACATGAAATGATGAGAGTTTTGAAAAACACAATACGGTACAAATTCGAGTTTTTTATCTAACACAAATACGGCTCGTATAAAACATGACACGACTAACACAATTGCTTAAATTTTACACTATACTAAATAAAAATTGACATGATAACACGATTAAAAAAACACCAAATACAATAAAACGCCTAACATGACTTATAATTTTGACAAGAACATGACATGATTTCGTGTAAAAAAGATTCAAAACTAACACAACATATCGTGTCATTTTATAAGTGTTACCCCAAATGAATCATTAGGGGACTTATCAATTTCATTTATTTGTTTACTTCTATTGAGTGTTTATTTTTTTCATTCAGTATGTAAGGGAATTGATATGTTGATGGATTCATTTTTATAGAGAATAGCTTTAAAAGAGATCGATTAACTCCATTAAAATTTTTACTTTCTCATCTTATGTACATTTACATGTTATCATTGATGTACGTTTTGGTTAAAACTATTATTAATTTTATGTGTTAGCTATTATTTTTTAGTGTGTAACACTTCTTCTTTGGGCAGATGGAAGACATGAAATAATTTCACATTTTATCTTTTTAAAATTTCTAAACATAAATTTAACAAGTATTTATATTTTTATTAAATAGGTATATATTAAATGTTTAATATATTTTATTAATTTTAGATCTTGGTAGTACCCTATTCTTTGTTAGTTTTTCGATAATAGGTTATTTAATCAGATTGGATCTTTTTCTATTATTATTTTTCTCTTTTTGATTGCCAATACCATTTTATGTTGTGCGAAAGTGTGTCAACAAATGGTATTGACCGTGACCCCAAATAATAATATGGCACACACACAATAAAAGCATAATGAGTGAAAAGACATGCACAGTAAGACACAATATTTAAGTGGTTTACCAATTTGATTACGTTTACATATAACTCGGATCCCTTAATAAATAGGTAACAAAAGAGGACTCTAAAAAATACACTCCAAATAAAAAATACAGTGTGTATTTTTCTATATAGATGTATACTAAAACAAGCTCTCTACACTCAACTTTGTTGTTAGTATTTGGTGTGTTTCATTCTACTAAATTTTATCCCTTAAATGGGGCCATGGATGATCCAATATAGAGCAAATTGTGGAGGATAAATGGCCAGCAAAAAGAGAGCCACTGAAAGTGATCTCTAAGAAAGAAAAAAGAAAAAGTTATTGCTTTTGCTTTACAGCTTTTCCAACAATCTGCACCCTGACAAAAAATATTTACAGGTCACCTCGTCAAACTTTTGTCAACTAAAATCAGACAATTCCATCTTGACAAAATATGCAATGCTTCACCCAAGCACGTAATCATATTTTATCCAAAATGATCCAATATCCTCCAAATGCTCTTGTAAGAGCCATACACTCGAAGGTGTTTAAGTACGAAGTATATTGATAAAGTTCATTCGATGCTCAAACGTGATCCTAGTTACAACCTTTATCAGAATATCCGCATGATTATCTATGGTTCCAATCTTCTTGAGGAGAATAGTCCTTTCATCCAAAAATTCCCGAATAAAGTGAAAACGAACGTCGATGTGTTTTGTCCATGAATAGTGAACCTAATTCTTTTCTTAGTGGATGGCACTCTGACTATCGCAAAAGATAGTCACATGATCCTGAATAATTTCCAAGTCTACAGTCAATCCATAAAGCCAAATGGCCTCCTTAACGGCCTCTGTCGTTTCCATATACTATGTTTTTGTATTAGACAAAACAACTGTAGATTGTAGAATAGACCTCTAACACACCAGTCCTCCAATATGTATAAACACACAACCTGCGGTTAATCGACGTTTATCCAAATCACCGATATAAATTGAATCCACATATCTAAACACATGCTGACGAGCACGTGAATCCTTCTCAAACTTCAAACCAACATCTACAGTACCATGGATTTATCATAAGATCCATTTTATAACTTGCTAATGCATTTTTATTAGATCATGCTTGTATGTGCTCACTATACTAACAACTTATGAAATTTAAAGCCTCATACACATTGCGTACATCAAATTTCCACTATATTAGCATTGGTAACATGAGCAATCTCTGAATATTCCTCATCTGTCTGTGGAGATTCCATGGCAGTTAGCTTGAAGTGTGGGGCTAACAAAGTACTTACAGGTTTATATTTAGAATCCATACCAAAATGTTGTAATACCTTCTTCAAATAATGTTTTTGTGACAAATAAACAATTCCTCTGGAACGATCTCTGCTAATCTCCATGCCAAATATTTTCCTTACCTATCCTAGATCCTTCATCTCAAATTCACGAGTTAACTAAATTTTTAGTTTTTCGATCTCCACCTTTCTCTTAGAAGAACTTAACATATCATCAACAGATAAGAGCAAATAAATAAAGGATCCATTTAAAAGTTTTCAAAAATACACAAAATGATCATAGTGGAACCTTATGTACTATTGCTCAACATAAACCGATCAAATTTCTTGTACCACTGCCTTGGACTTTGTTTCAACCCATGTAGCAATTTTCTTAATTTGCAAGCCCAATTCTCTTTACCAGTAACCTTATACCCTTCTGGATGAGTCATATAAATTTCTTCCTCTAAATCTCCATGTAAGAATGCAATTTTTTTATTAAGTTGTACTAACTCGAGATCAAACTGTGTAACCAATGTTAGCAAAGTACGAATGGAAGAGTGCTTCACAATCGGAGAAAATACCTCCTTATAATCGATACCTTCCTTCTATGCATAACATTGTGCCACAAATATGGTATTGAATCTTACATTATCTTTCTCTAAGGAGCCTTTGTTCTTAACGTATACCCACTTGCACCCAGTGTCTTTCTTCTCTTTTAGAAGTTGGACTAACTCCCAACTCTAGTTAGTATGAAGAGTCTGCATCTCCTCGTCCATCGCCTTCTTTTAATTTACACTTTTTGAGCTTCTTTTGGATTATTCAACCATCGGTATTGCATATGCCACCATATCAGTGGTAAGCCATCCAAACTTTCCTTTTTATCATTCTAGTCTACTAGCTGCAATAGAATTTGGTTGTCGAGAAGACTCATGAGTAGGTGCCTCCACCTTATTTGTACTTGTCTTAACATCTTTTGAATCTGTGACAAGTCTGGATGGAACAATTGGGACTTCTCCCTAGTAGAACTCTTTATCATTGAATATTCATCAAATGTAACATCCCTACTATTTATAATCTTTTTCATCGCAGGGAACCAAAGTCTATACCCCTCCACTCCATCACTAAAACCCAATAATATGGATTTATTGGCTCTAGGATCCAAATTTCTTTCTCGAATATGAAAATATACCGGGAAGCCAAAAATATGTAAAGAGTTATAATTTGTAGTAGGTTTTCTCGGCCATAACTTCATGGGTGTATTATCCTCATTTGCAGCTACAGGTAACCTATAAATGAGGCGACAGACATATGTAGCAACTTCAACCCAAAATGCCTTGCCCAAACCAACATTAGATGACATGCATTGCACCTTTTCTAGTAAAGTGTGATTTATACGTTCGGCCATCACATTTTATTACAGCGTGTCTATAATTGTGAAGTGTCACACGATCCCCTCATCCTAGCATACTTGCAATAATGGATCTGACTTGTATTCACTACATTTGTCCATAGACTTTTAATTTTTCTGCAAGCCTGGGTCTTTATCATCTTCTTCCACTTCAAGAAATTTTAAAGACTTCATCCTTATGTCGCATGGTATACACCCAAACTTTTCTGGAGAAGTCATACACAAGGGACATAAAATAATGCTTACCTCCCAAATATGAAACTTTGGTTGGTCCCCAAACATCCATGTGAACATAATCAAGTGTCGCCTTCGTACGATGTACTTCTGCGCTAAACTTAACTCTTATTTGCTTGCTCTGGACATAATGTTCATAAAATACAAGCTTGGAGGTCTTGACACCTTCGATAGATCATGCTTTACTAATAATTGTAATGCTTTCTCTCATACATATACTAAGCGCACATGCTCTAATCTGGTAGCATCAGATAGAGCCTCCTCTGGACTTTCTTAGACAGCTAATGCACTGTAACTGTATTTTAAAGGAGAAAATATAAGTTTCTCCCCTTTGTACCCTTTATCATAACTAGGGCTTCATATTTAGTCCATCACCTTTTAACGTGATCTCATAATCCTTAGCTGCTAAAGCACCAAGTGAGATAAGATTTTTCTTCTAGTCTGATACATACCAAACATCTTCTAGCACTCTGATTATTCCACTATGAAACTTCAATCCTATTTTTCCTATCTTTTTGTTTGACATGTATGATCATTACCCACTAAAACAACTCCACCTTCTAGCTTCTTAAATCAAGAAAATCACTCGCTATTGGGACACATATTATAGGAACAACTTGAATCCAAAATCCTTTCCTCGGGACTGGATCCAAATGGTGAAATAAACAAAGCAAATTTATAATCTTCATTATCGTTGGCCGCAATGTTTGCAGTGGATTTCTTCATGTCCTTCTTTCACTCAGGACAATCTTTCTTCCAATGCCCTTTCTGATGAGAAAATGAACATTCATCTTTGGCAGGCAATATTCTACTTGAAGTTGATGCTCCACCTCTCGACTTAGATCGGGATCTTCTTCGGATACCATAATTTCTTTCATTTATTATACCACGAACTGTTATCCCTTTAGATGTTGAGTCTCTATATAACTCCTTATCTGTCTTGCGAACCTCATTATTCAATAAGGTATTTGATACGCCAACATACCATTTTGTATAATAGTGTGATAATGAAATGTTCATACGAATCGGGTAGAGAATTTATCACTAATAGTGCTTTATCCTAATTGGTAATTTTAACATCCAAATTTTACAAATCAACAATAATTTTGTTAAAATTTTTCAAATGCTCAAACATAGAAATATGTTATGCGTACTGGAACTAAAAGAGTTGCTTTCTTTAATAAATTTGATTTTCAACGCTCTTCATCATGTACTTTTCCTCCAGTTGTTTCCATAATTTCTTTGTCGAGGTCTCGTGCATATAATGATATATTTTATCCTTGTCGAGATAGAGACGAATATGACCTCAAGCCTTGCATTTAATTTTATTATAGTCACCCTCATTCATGTCTTCTGGCATACCTTCAAGATAAATTTCTAGATCTTGTTGGACTGAGACATCCGTAACTTCACATGTCACATGCTGAAGTTTCTTTGGCCATCGAATTTTTTTATGTCAAATTTTATGGTTGCCCTTTTTCAAACGATCACAGTAAAAAAAACTAAATACGAAAAAAATACCAAATTTAGAAATTTTTTTGGGCTATGAATAGTAACCATATGAATAGTACTATACGTACGGTTATTTCTCCACCCAAAAAATATCCAAATGCCCGATCGGAGGACCTTGTCTTTGATAGTAATTTGTTATGCGAAAGCGTGTCAACAAATGATATTGACTTTGACCCCAAATAATAATATGAAACAAACATAATAAAAGTATAATGAGTAGAAAGATACATACACAGGAAGACACAATATTTAAGTGGTTCCCCAATTTGGCTACGTCCACTAATAACTCAGATCAATTAACAAATAGATTATAAAAGAGGACTCTCACAAATACACTCCAAATGGAAAAAACAATGCATATTTTTCTATACATATGTATACTTAAATAAGCTCTTTACATTAAACTCTGTTATTGGTGTTTGGCGTGTTTCATTCTACTGAATTCCATCCCTTATACAGGGCCATAGAGGAGACAAGATGGAGCAAATTTTGGAGGATAAATGGCCAGCAAAAAAAGAGCCATAAAAAATGAGCTCAGAGAAAGGGCAAAGCAAAATTTGCTTTTCCGTTTTTGTAACATTTTATGCTTTCAATTTCAACTTGGAAAGATCCAATTTAGCATAACACTATAGAGATGCAATTATGCTTCCTGTTATTAGATTCAAATTTAATCTTTATTAATTTTTTTATTATCTCATTTCACTTAAAAAATATTGGTATTGCCTTTAATTTTTATTTGATCTTTATTTAGTTCAATAAAAATCATTTTTTATAAGAAAATATATATTTTTTTAGGTTATGTTAGATCTGACAATTATTCCTTAGAATCAAACTCTTTTCCTGAACAATTTTTATATATCTAGGGTACTTTTGTGAAACTGTTTTGGAGGCCAACTATATAATTATTTATGTTGAATTTCTTTTTTCATTTATGTGTTTGATTTCTCCTTTAGGATAGTTTACATTTTGAGATGTTCGTTAATCTTATTGTATACGTTTTTAGCCACTTTAGTTTAACACAATACCAGTTTAAAATGAACAAATTGTTTCTTTGTAATAATCATTTTTAATGCAGTTGATAAATCGTTTAAGTACTTGGGAGCACTACATATATAAGAATTAGTACAAACGGAGCTATAAGTCGCCCGCGCATCGCGCCGGGGTTGAAAACTAGTATATTTGGTAATTTTTCTTACTTGGTCCTTTAGTATTAATATCTTTCTAATTGTTGTGTTATACATCCCCATAATCAAAGCCTTGGGGTTCACTTTAAGAAATTCCAAATAACCCCACCAAGCCAAACACAAATCTAATAACCCAAAATGCACCTCTTACTATCACTGGCACTACAAGAAAAAAAATCATTTATGTCAGTTTAGGTCCCTTAAGGTTTCCAGGCTCTATAGTCTTTTCATTAAAAGCTCAAGCATATGGCACCGGAGTTACCACGTCCTCCTCCACCATCTAGTGTTGAAGGACCTAGTTCCAGTCAGGCAACACCCCAGTCCGAGATGGCTGAGGTGGCAACAACCTTGAAGTCCTTGGCTGCAACTCAACAAGTGACGGAGGAGAAATTTTCCCAGCTCAGCTAAAACATAATGGGACCACATGGGGTCTCACCGGAGATGATTACGTCGGCAACTACTCAGCCACATCATGAGGCCAGGGAACCACCCCAAGCACCATGAAAGGACCAGCCTACTCCTCAACGAAGGAGGGATGTTACTGACCCTAGGCATTTACGCCTAGGGAGGCAAGGAAAACCTTTCCCTGAGGATAGGAATGATGACATTGAGGCAGAGGATGCCCCAACAGACTATTGGGAGCCGTATGAGGTTTCAAACAACACTGTACATCATATACAACAGGGCAGAGGTTAGTGTGAAAGACGAGATGGTGATGTACAACAAAGAGGGTATACTTTTGATCGCTTAAGTAGAGGGTCGGCCTTTGAGAGGCTCGACCCAATTAATAATCTAAGGCAAAGGCTATCCAGGTCAAGAAGCATAGCTAGTTAACAAAGGGAAGATGGTGATCATCGGCCTCAACATGGCCGACCCCCACATGGTCGAGAATGTGGTCAGGGGCAGGTCAACAACCAACGTTGCGCAACAGCTGGGGAACCCTCAGTTCACCATTTGGAAGTGGGTGAGGACAACCTCAGCCAAGCTGACGTTGCCAAACCATGGAATGACTCTATTAAGAGGTTGGAAGAAAAGATAGGGAACCTCATAAAAAACCGAAACCCATTACAAAGGGGGTACATAGAGGGCTCACCATTTGTTGTAAAGATTATTAATTTCCCAACCCCTGCCAAATTTAAACCTCCGATGGTGTCTCCCAAGTACGATGGTAGTACTAACCCAGTCCATCATATTGAAATATATCAATTTGCAGCAGACATTTATTCTATCTCTGATGAGATGAGGTGCCGAGCTTTCTCAAGCACTTCGACTGGGGCTGCACATATCTGGTTCGCGTCTCTTCCTAAAAATTTAGTTGAAAATTTCAAAGGTTTGGCCGAACGATTTATTCATAAATTATGTTTTGGGGTACGACCTCAGAAGAAGACGACTCACTTGTTTTATGTAAAGCAAGGAAAGAACGAAAGTCTCAGAGACTACTGATTCGTATCGAATCCTGCACATTATTACCCTCAAACTTAGACATTTTAGCCCCCTCGGGTTTCGTAATTGCTATAATTATGCTCGATAACCGAACAACCTCCATTTTATATGCTAACATGTTATTTGAGGTATTATTGAGCTTTTATAGGTGTTACGGTGCTTTGTATGAAGTTTGAGCGCGTTCTGGTTAAGTTCCATCGTGATTCACACATTTGGGGGGCATTTCGGTAATTTTATACTTTGGGATTTTTACCCGAAGTCTTCACGAAAGTTGTAGCCCTCGAGCCAAGTTTTACGTGACCATGAACGGTGCACGAATCAGAGTCCGAACGAAGGAAACAAGGACCTTTAATCGAAAAGAATTATAAGAGATTCATTGACAATTTAATTAATTACATCCATGTCCCTTTTCTTCTTTAATAACAAATCCTGTAATTCCCTTTATGTCCTAAAACATTTTTTTTTTTGCAGAATGGTTATGGCCATTTGGGGATTGGCTTGATTTTTTCTCGGGTTTTGGGTTCGTTCAAAATCTGGGACTTTGGTCCAAAATTGGAGCTCAATCTTTGACCATGTACGGAAATGGGCCTTGGACATCTACTTTTTGGAGGTTTTTGTCCACCATTAATGGAGGTGGTGAGTTTTTCACCATTGTTGGAGATTTTGGCTTGTGAGTCTTTGGCCATTGTTGGTATCCAAGCAGCACACACACGTTTATTGCAGCCATGGGTCTAGAGTTTCTTGTATATTAGTCTTGGACTTAAGCACCCGAAATGGGTTTTGCACAAAAGTGAAGCTTGGCCATTTTTGGCCATTAATGGCCACAAGCAGCTCTAGGCTTGTGCGAAGTTGGAATTGTAGCTCCGGTAGACTGGGGACGGTCGATCGATTTTTCAAGTTTTTTCGTGGTTCCTTTCTAGTGGGCTGCCTTCCTTTTGGCGTGGTCGACCGGTGATATGCAATTTGGTTCGACCTTTGTTTCCAGCTAACCCAATTCTATTTTTATTTTTATTTTTCCTTTTTCTTTTCTCTCTTAATTAAGAGACTTATCCTTTTTTTTTTATTTCTTTTTCTTTTTCTTTTTATTCCTTAATGTAACTTAGTATAAAAGGGGGCCTTTGTTTATTTTTGAGAGAGATCTCTTAATATGTATCACTCTTAGTTTAGTTAGGGTTTAGAGAAACTTTGGGGATATTTTGTGAGACTACCCATCTCCTCATTTTGCTTTGGGTATTTGCCCATTAATGTAAGTTTCCCTTTATTCAATCTTTGTTCTTGCTTTGTTCATGCTTTATATTTATTTTCCTGCCTAGTTAATTATTGTTATGTATTTATTTCTTGTTTTAGTTATTAATTAGCTTAGTTTAATTAATTCTTGTTTTATTTAATAATTAGTTATTTAATTAGTTTAATCATGTGTGTTGAGTAGTTAAATAGGGTTTGGGTCGTGTGTCCGCCATTGATGGGCGTGGAGCTCCGACAATTAGTTTTTGTGTAAAATTGCATTTAATTAAAAGCTCGCGTATTAAAATGGGATTATTATTCGTTTAACTTTCTTTGTCACGCAATGTTAGTTTTTAAAGCGATAATCCAATTTTAAGACGCGTGTCACCATTTTTTATTAAATATTTAATCTCACATCGTTGGCTTAAATTCCTTCATGTGTGTTGTTTATGATTAATTAAAAATGCTCGATTAAATATTTTCGAACTGAAATTCTAATTCCACGTGTTTAGCCCATGGCGGGTACGTGATCCCGACCCTCGTTTTATTAATTATTGTTTAGACTTAACTTCTTATTTTTTCCTTTTATTTACAACCACCCATCACCTTTTACGTTTTTATTCTTGAATTAATAAATCGATTAAAATATGTCGAACACTCCCTGTGCATTTGATACTCGACTTACCGCTATACTTGTATCGCAAGTGCAGTCGTAATTTAGGTTTTTGTATTAATGCGGTGAAATGAATACAACGATTAGCGCTTTGACGCGACGCTACTTTTCACGCATGATCAAAATGGCGCCGTTGCCGGGGAGTGTTTTGTTATAGATTGTAATTGTCTTATTATTTCGTAGTATTTTTCTTTTGTATTTGTATTTTTTGTTTAAACCTTTTTTGCAGTACTTCTACAATTGAGCCGAGTCGACAAGAAGCTTATGACAACCATCAACAAGGTCGTCTTTTATAAGGTCAACCCCTCATATACCAACCTCGGCTGGCCATCAACCGAGGTCAGCAGAGTCTCATGGGCTCATGTAACTGCCAACATCATCATCTGCCCTAGTCGACGTTACAGCTACCTCATACCTAGCCTCGACCAGCTCTCCTGGCTGAGGTCATCATGGATATTGACAAGACAAAGCACCACTGTCGGACATCACCAACCTCGTACTCATCCAGGCAGAGGTTACATCAATCAAGGACACAGGGCTAAGCATTTACAAGCACATGTAAGCTTTGGAACACGTGGACAAATCAGTTATAACCGAATCATTCCCCCCCATATGAGGGAATATTGAGGTCATCATTATCTATATAAGATCATCCAGGTGTCATTCGCATACTGGTTCGATCCTACTGCACATGCTCATTGCATGCTTGGGGGGTACATTAGAGGTCATCCTCTTATTTGTAAAGGGGTCCTCAATTACAAACCCTAGTTTAACTCTGGTGCATTTACAATAAAGAGAGAAAGTGGAGTGATTGTATTGCTAAGGCCATTAGAGCCCTCTTCTGATAGTGACACTTACACTCACTTGCACAATGGACGTAAGCAATAGACGAACAACTTATATTGGTGTGTTTCTCCTCTTCTCCTCATCTCCTTCTACATATCTGTGTTATTATTTGCTGCCATTGTTATGCATGTTTGAGCTCTACTACCTCTTTATCTGGTGGTGTTGTTTACAGCATCATCAACAGTGACTATCACTCACTCACAACACACGTAACACTAATACCAATATTGAGATAAAGAATTCAGCAATCCATTGTAGAGAAAATAGTTAGGCCAATAGAAAACTAGTATACCCGGGCCAAAACTAAACAACCCCACAATACTAAATCTAACTAAACAATCCGGTAGTGAAAGAGTGAGACACACGCAGAACTACACACTCAAACCTGAGACCGCATACAGATGTGCAAAACAGATTTAATAAGAAAGTTTGTTTTAATCAAAACAATAAAATAATCTTGTTTAGAAAAAGAGACTAAACACACACCCGATTAAGTTTATTTTAATTAACAAGAAAAAATTACCAATCAGTGACTAAGTGAAAGGTAAGACAATATTGAATTAATCGATACTAAAAGAATGCTTAAATATTAAGTCACAAGACATAAGCATGGTCTTCCTTAATATTTAATATTCAAGTAAAGATTAATTCTAAAACAATTTAGTTGGCGCAAATACCCACAAATAAAATAGGAAATAAAATTCCAATAATTGTGTCGCGTTACTAAAAATAAATAATTTAACTTAACACCAAATAGAATTTGAATCAATTTAAGGAGGTGTTATGTTAAGAATATTAAGTCCAAGTAAAATGAGCAAAAGATAAATATGTGTAGCACTTAGCTCATACAAATTAGGACTTACTAAAAGTAAGCAAACTAGTTGCTAAAAGTGAGACAAGTCCAAAAGCAAATTTTAGTAGCACAAAAATTAATCACAAAGTTTAAATTCCAAATTTTAGTTCAAGCCAATACTTTGACTAGGTTTGGAAAAAAAACTCATACATACACAAACACCACCTAAGTGTAAAAGAATACAACAAAAAGTATTCAACTTAGGCAATAAAAAGTACAGGAGTCAATTGATACAATCCAAGTCAAATTGAGTACGAGATAAAGAGTGTAGCACCCAACTCAATAAAATAGGATGGGTTTCACTAAAATGAAATTTAAATAAATAAAGATTATTACGATTAAAGTCTACACACTAATTAAATCCAACTAAATAAAGTGAACACACAAAAGTTCAACTTCGAGGGTGTAACTAAGTAGAGTAAAAAATCATATTTTAAATAAACAAATACAAATGTGTGACACAAAAAAAGCTTAAGTTATTAAGTTTCAAAAGTCCAAGACCAATACAAAAAGTTTGCACACACAAACTGAGTTGGGTGTAAAATAAAGTCCAATAACAAACACCCAATACCCAAACAAATTCAGACTTTGTCCAAAAATAGTCCAAACAAAATTTGTCCAAATAAAGTTTTAGTCCAAAGTATTTGTCAACAAAATTTTTAGACAATATATAAATTGCAAAAACTTAAATCAGTTTAATCCAAAAAAAAATTTGTCCAAAAATTCCAATCCAAAGATAATTTTTAGTCCAAATGAAAATACCTCAACACAAGCAATTAATAAAATGGTACACAATTATTTGGGACTAAAATAACAACCCTTAAAAATGTCCAAACCAACAAAGTAATGTTTTTCAAAAGAAAAAGTTGTTCCGCAAAAAAAAATCCAAACAAACAAACAATATATATATATACTAGGATGTACTCATGCCGATGGCACGGTGAAAATATTTAAAGAATTATTAATCCTTAAATTTATTATTTTTAATTATTGCAGTAATTGAGAATTTTAAATATGAAAGAAAAATCAGCACATTGATTCGAAATTGATATTTCTAAAGACGTATTTATGTTGTGATTTACTTATATGAACATCTCATGTTAATTTCAAAATTTTGAAAAGTGTTAGTGGTGTAAGAGAGTGGGTATTTTAAATAGATTAACATGATAACATAAAAAAAATTGAAAGTTACTATTTCTCAAATTTATTTGTGTTAACTATTAAATAGATACTCATAAATTTAGACATGACATAATGACACGACTTGAAAGCCGCCAATCTGATCCAATGGTCCTAATAAACAACCCGTGTATCACAATTATGGTACAATAATTGTAAACAATTTAACAACTAATCATCAAGATTGAACTCAATTCATGGCACACCAATACAACGTAATTCCGTAAATGATTTTTTTAAACCCGTAAAACATAAAGGTTGCACCCCGAGACATTCACTGCAACATAATGGTTGAGTAACTAAAGGTGTCAAAGTAGCCTAGAACCTATACAATAGCCGTGCCAAAAGATGTCAAGGTAAAACCCCATTTTATTTTAATGTGAAAAAATTAATATGAACATATTTACAAAATATTAAATAAATTTTCTATAACTAAAAATATATCTTTGTTTCAATTACTTATCTTTCTTTTTAACTACATGCCATTTTAGTTACCAAGTTATCAAACATAAACTTCAGCTATAGGCCATTTCCATTACCATGTCTACCACAAATTAGATATCTACAAACCAATGGTTGTGTCATTGGGACTGTCATTGGGACTCCCACCTCATTAAGAGTGTCTATAGTTTTAAAAAAAGGATAGTTAAGTGGAGCTTTGCAGGGCTACATGTTAGGTCCACGCAAAACAAAATCTGTTTTGAGAATCCTTATGCGTGGCTCGGGAAACCATCACTTTTCGTGTTCTTTTTTAAGCCATCACTTTCAGTTTTCTTCTTCATCAATAAAACTCCATAAAAAAGCTCATTTAGACTCTGAAAATAAATATAATCTAATAAAAAAAGTATTGCGCCTAATTAAAAAAACATTGTTCGAGTGAATCAATGATACTTAAAACTACATTAAAATTCAGAAACTACAAATATTTGCACTTTATTACTTTCAAACTCCACAAATATGATTTAAGAATATGAAAAAAAATATTTACTTTTTTTAAATACCAATATTAGGAATATAAAATACTAATATTCTGGAATACAAAAACATAATATTTAAAATTAATTAAAAAAAGATGTAATATTGGTAATATAGAATACTAATAGTCTGAAAAACTACAAAAACGTAATATTTTTAAAAAGTAATATTCTAAAAAATTAGTGTAAAGAAATATTCTGAAACCACTGCAAATCATTTAAAAATACACCATACAAAATGCTAGACTTGTACATTTTACTTAATGTGGTATAGAACCGGGTGTATGAACCGGGTTAGTGCCGATTAATGAGTTGTCACTCTTTCATTGTTTTTTTTTAGAAAATATGGTATAGTTTAATAGGGTTATTTGAATTTTTTTAATTAAAAAAAACTATTTTATTAGAAAAGAAATTTTTTCTAATAAAAAACATGTAAACGTATAATGTGTCTAAATGTATCAACATTCATTAAAAGCAACACTATTCAGAATTTCCAACATACATTGAACAATTATCACTTTGTCAAGATACTATAAGCTAAGCTAGCTTTGGTCCTGCAACTATAACCACATGGTTTTAAAAAAAATCAAAAAGTAAATAAAGTAAAAAATAAAAATTAAGAAATCTGAAAGTTCAAATAATTGGGAGTGAGGGAATTCAAATTTGAACTCTAATTGGGGGTAAGGAAAATTTGCATCCTATTACCAACATACCCTTCAAAACAAACAAAAAACAATAAAAAGTAAAAAAGGTATCTCAAGTAGTTTAAGTTGTGAAATGCATAAAAGCCCTTAAAATACAACAAAGAGAGTTTTAGAGAAAGAGAAGGCAAATCTGAGAGTTCTAAAATATAAAGTGATCGAGCGCGAAAAGTAGCGCGTGTCAAACGCTGATCGTTGTTTTCGTTTCGCCAACTCAATACAAAAAACCTAAATTATGACTACACTTGCGGGGAAAATCTAGCGGTAAGTCGGGTATCGAAAGATCCACTGAGACGAGATGCTAGAATTTATATGATTTAATATTCTAAAATAAAAGTGTTAAAGATAAATTACAAACTAAAAAGGGAAAAGATGCATAAAAGGGAAAGGATTAATCTAGGCAAGTGTATTGAAACTAGACTAACAAAGCGAGTAAAAACTATAGGTTGCGTCGAATATCCCTCACCCAAGTTAATTTGTATAAAATGGATACATGGGTCGACGAGTTATTAGGAATGCGTCTCGTTTCGACAATTAATTGAATCAAGGATTGTCACGCCCCTAAATCCGCATAAAAGCCTAATATGATTTTGGCGTCAACAAATATCCCAGAAATTGCGCACACAAGGTCGTAAGCACGGGACATACATGATATGCCCCGTCAAATCTCCTAGGCACAATAACTAGGACAATGCACCCGAAATAAACCCATAAACACCATCACCAAAGCCAAGCAACGCGTCAAATCGAGTGAGTTCAATTCAAACACGACCTAATTTAAATTACCTAGAAAGCATGTTAAAAACGCGATAAATGGAAAGCGGGAAATAAACACGACAAATCTATACTACAAAGCAAGTAAACTAATTAACAAAGCAGGTAAATTACACTAGAAAGCAAGAAAAATAAGTAAATACAACTATATTAATGGAAATGGAAGATGGTAGCACAAATTACAAGCCCAAATCGGTGTCAATCCAAGAAGAAATGAAGAAATGAGCTCCCAAACCTCCAAAACCCTAACCTATCTAACCTAAAACAAATTATATATGTTATTTACAACAAAATTGGTATTTATACTAAAAGGAATTAAATTAGAAAAGAAAAAAAGAAAGAAAAGAAAATGGAAAAATATCTCCTACAACAGGGGATCGCTCGATCGAAGCCCTGGGCTCGATCGATCGATCATGAGCAAAATATCCCATGTCGAGAAGGATCGATCGATCGATCGATCAAGCAGGTATCAGCTAAGCAGCCTACTGTATTCCCTTTTCTTCTTCTTTTCCTCCTCTTTTGGTTTCATTATTTTTCCTTCGGCTGAAAACTTCTGAAACTTCTTCGTTCTAAATCGAAATTGCGCACCATTTACGACCACACGAAGCTAGCGAGGAGGTATAAAACTTCCGTGAAGATGTTGGGCCAGGTTCCCAAGGTGTGAATGTAACACCCCGCTCAAAATAATAACGGGTGGCCAGCCCTATACTATATTTAATCAGGAGTTTCAGATGGTCCAGTCTCAACATCAACTGCCGGTACTATATAATATAGGACTAACTACCCGATATCATATAAGCGAGATGTTAAAATAATTTAAAACATACAACATACCACGACACAACACTATAACACTACGATTAAAGGAAAGAAAAATGCAGGAAAGAACTATGATAACGAGATGCTATAATAAAATGATATAAATAACTACAACAGAATGTGATACAAAAAGTAGACCCGAATAAGCTGTCGGGTCACAGCAAATACAATAACTGGAATGGAATAAGTATAAACATGTATATAAATATCCCTTGGGTACAAATCCGATATACAACATGAATCCTACCTAGAATTTTTCAAGGGAGGAAGCGACTACATTCTACATCCCGCAATAGTCCGCACCTATCGCGACTCCTAAGACTCTGAATAGAAAGTCATCTGGCATCCATGCGGTAGGACACCTGTAGTAATATATATATATATATATATATATATATATATATATATATATATATATACATGCAGGAGAGAAAAGTAAACGGGTCAGAGCCTGAGTTGTGAAAATATTTAGCAACTGTGTTAACCGTGCATAATAAATATCGGTACACTTATTTCATAATTAAAGTGGAATCGCACTCTCGTGGAACCCCAACTCACCTCTCATCTAAAGGCGCGCACCTATTCGCGTCCTCAAATTTTAGTTAAATTACCCCCATTTATTAGGACAACCTAACCTATCATAGGCCTAGCCTATACTCACGAGATCTACCTTCTTATCATAACCCAAGAATCCACCCCTTTTTCTAAACACAGTTAAGTATTTATTTTCAATCACAAGTGCCTTATTAGGCTTAGTGGATTCCGGTTTATACTTTAACCAATTATAATTTAATAAGTTACCCAATATGCATTTGGGTTGAGACATGTGATTAAATTTCTAATTAATAAGCATGCAAAATTTTTATTGACACAACTTCCCTCCAATTTCAACGCCGCGCTGCGTTTTGTGCGTGGGGTGTCTCGCAAAGCAAAATCCAAACAAGAAACCACCCCGTTAGACTACTCCATGTCAACGTCGATCCTGGAGATCCATTACGCCACACATAAATATCGACATAACTTCTCTCTATTCTCAACAATGTACTACATTTCGTGCATGGGGTGTCTCGCAAAGCGAAATCCAAACAAGGAACCACCCCGTTACATTACTCTTTGACAATGTCGATGATAGAGATCCATAATACCGTACATACCATAATTGGCAGAACTTTTCTCCAATCTCAACACTGCACTGCGTTTCATGTGTGGGGTGTCTCGCAAAGCGAAATCCAAATAAGGAACCACCCCGTTACACTACTCCTGGACAATGTCGATCATAGAGATCCATAATGCCGTGTATACAATATTATACTACTACTACAACTAACATCACCAATAATATCCTTGGGATGATGTAACCGAAATATTCCTTAAATGCGATACATCAACCCCCATCAATCTAGTACACCATAATCATCCAAGATGTACTCCATAAAAGTCCAGATCCTTTCATCTATAGGATATATATAAATATACATATATAGGTATTTTATTCTAACCATATATATATATATATATATATATATATATATATATATATATATATATATATATCATCATCCATCCAATAGCCAAGTGTACATATTGCGTATGATGTACAAGGCCATGCACATAATATACCCGGCTATATATATATCGCCGATAAACTGCATCAATGCTATCATCTTCCCAGTGCCCGACTCACTTAGCAATACTGGGGCCACCATGGTGGGACTAAACGACACCCATCTCGTGGTAAACTCACGCACATGACGTCCCGGGAAGCGATCATATCTCCAAACCGGCAATGAGACGAAACATACCCACCACGTCTCATCCAAAAAATATAAAAATGTAAATCACATAATAACACACGGGACGACTATGACCTGGGGAATATCCACACCCTGCTTTTCTAGCCAGGATGCTCACCCTCTATGCGCGCAACTTCCCAATGATAGTATGAGCGGGGTATGCTTAACCAAATAAGTATATATATCATTCACATGCATAATATATATACATCCATATGATCCAATCATATAATTTAACATTAAACCATCATATACGGTTTAAGTATCCATACCACATATGTCCACAACAAAATATGTCCATATTTTCATATTTATACAGATATATATACAAATATATATTCACATATCCATATATACAACTAATTCTCGTTCATAAGTATGAGATATATAAACTTCGGCTATAAGTATACATAATCCATGATGTACATGCCGTCACCACAATTTCCTTTAAATTCTTACCTCGATATGTGAATACAATCTCTCACTTGAAACATATTCAATCATTTTTCCTATGATGAATAGTCTCCCAAACATCACATGTATATATATACTTATATATACTACATTAAGGTTATCACCCAAAATTTTGTGTAGGAAACCATTACTACACATACCATCAATATCGAGAGCAAATCAATACCTCAATACAAATTTTGACCAAAGGTATACACCTAACCAAAAGTCTACAAACCTCAACTTATTCCACTTTGTCTCAAGTGTTGGAATCCCATGTGATTATTTCCACCAAATTATGTGTAAACTATCCTAACTAGAATTATACTACCATCTATTCTAGTTGATAGTACGATCCCCAAGCCATTCCCAATTTTACCTATGGTTCAATTTATTTCATGAACCCTTACCCCTATCGGGTTACCTATTGTTCCTTAATTTAAACATTTCTAATGATATGAGACCCCTCACTCCCTAAGAGTTATCAACCTCACATCATATTTATACCTTTTTATCTCTAATTGGTATTCCCAACCTCTATGAGGTTTCCCCACAATCACCATATGCAACTCCAATACATACACGAATACATTTCTCCCAAATTACCCCAAGGAGTCCTCAAAATCCTACTATGTGGGAAACCCCTTATATGTCTCCAAGAACATATCTATTACATCTTAAGATAAGACCCCCAAATCAATAGACCCAACCAAAAAGGGTTTGAATTCACTAAATAGAAAATTCCTCAAAATGCTCTGTTTTCGAATCGATTCGGCCTCTTTGAATCGATTCGGCCCATCCGAATCGATTCGGTCCAAGGGACTTGAGATTCTGCAACCCTCCGAATTGATTCTCTAGGGGCGAATCGATTCATTCCTAAAGACTTGAGGCTTCTGCAACCTGGCGAATCGATTCGGCCAGTTCAGAAAGCCACGAAAATGGTTGTTTTTCTATAGCCCAAAATTCCCCAAAATTCGATTTATACTACTTCCAACCCTTAATCTTCAATCCCAACATAATTTCCAACATCAAACCACATCCTAAATTTAACCTCATCATTTTATATCCCTTAAACCCAATTAAAATCTTCAATTTCAAGATTTGAGCCAAAATTTAGGTTTTGATGTTTATACCCCAAAACCATTTCTTTAACCCACAAACTATGAAATAAAATACACAAATGACTTATTTAGCAAGATTAAACACTTGCCTCAGATTTGTAGAGGTTTAATCGTCCTCGATGTCGCGTTTGGGCCGGAAATCCCCAAGCTTTCTTCCTCTCTCACTCTCTTTTTCTTCTTCTTTTTCTTTCTCTTCTATTTCTCTCTTCTCTCAATTGAGAAGGCTTAATCCGTAAGCCTTTAATTCCTTCAAACAATAAACCCAGTTTTAAATGTTAAAACACACTTTAAATGACTCGTTTACACCAATTCGAGTCAAACTAACTTAAAAATATTCCGGAGCCGAAATAAAACCCAATGACAGCCATTTTGACTATCTCGACCCTTCCGGGATCGATGGTACCCTTAAAATCATCATCCGGAATACTTTGAAATATCCTTTATTTTTGGACCTCAATTCCATATTTTAGAATTCTCCAATTTAATTCAATTTTATTTTCCCAAAAAATTAATTTCTCAGTCTCCAAAGTCAAGGGTTGTTACAGTGAAAAGACTAAAATGCCCTTGAACGTGCGATGGTGTACGAAAATCGAGCGGAACGCGCTCGAACTTCACACTTAGCATCAAATTACCTATAAAAGCTCAATTAACCCCTGTGTAATACCCCATAATTTTGTTGATTTTTTTAATGGATTAATTAAATTAAATGAGAATTATTGGAAATTAATCCGAATTTAAATACTAGCGAGACGTGAGTTGGTATTTAATTATGATGATAATGTTAAATATTACTGAGTATATATGGTAATATATGAGTATTGAAAGTATTAAAATTGTCAAGATATATAAACACGACAATTTGGGAAATTAAGTTGGGACGCACGTGTCAGTTGCGACAGAAATGAATTTAATTTGGTTAAAAAAAGTAAATTATATTTTTATCAACGGTATGGTCATTTTGAGTGCGCCAACGTGTCCGGAAGGTTCGAGATAGTCAGAAAATACTAGCCGAGGGTTTAGTTTGAGTCCCGGGGCATTTTTAGGCCAAACCGATAACCCGGAAGGGTATTTTGGTAATTTTAAAAATTAAGGAATTAAGACCCACGAATTTTAGAGTTTAATTATATATTTTTAGAATAGCCATTAAGGCCATTATCATCTAAAAACAAGAGAGTGGGCTACGGGAGTTAGAGAGAAGTTAGAGAGAAGTTCCAAATAGGGTTCCAAACCAAAACCACCACCCACCACCACCGTTTTGAACGGAATTATGAGCAAAAAGAAGAGAGGACCAGCCCTTGAACACCAGCAACAACTCTAAACATCAAAACTCAAGGCAAGTGATTTGGTTTCATTAGTTCAATGAATATTTCCTCCATGCTTAGTGTAGAAATTATGATTGCCTTGAAAGATTTGATGAAAAACCCAATGAATATGATGTAAAACCCTAAACTTTGGTTAGGAATTAGATGTAGATCTGTTCTGGACGAATTCAGCACCCCAAATATAACTTTTGATGATTTAAAAATGAATTAAAGAAGAGATTTATCAATGTTCTTGAAGAAAATAGGAAACTAGGGTTTTTATTGAAGTTTTGATCCATATAATGACAATGATTGATGATTAAAAGGTTTTGGAACGTTAACAATGATGTATTCTGGTTGTATGATGAGCCTATAACGTTAGATTAGATTTTCATACCCTGTAATGAAGTTTTGGGATAAGTTTTGGATTAAAAAATGAAGCAGGCCGTAGCCTATCTAGTGCGTTCGATCGATCGATACTCCCAGGTCGATCGATCGACCACCATCGATCGATCGATACTCCCTGGTCGATCGATCGACCTTCCCTGAATCAGTTATATTTTTCCTTTGTTGGATTTCAACGATTTCGATCCTAGAGAATTATTGGTGGGGACTTTGTGAATACTCTTAGATTCAAGAAAGACCAGTAGACATATTTGTGAGACTTGAATTATAATTAGAAGACAAAGTGGGAACTGTATTAAACTTAATAAGACTCGACGAGTGTGATACTAATTGAGATTGAGAATTGATGAGTAAGTTTTAGATAGTTGGATATTATAAGGTTAATGGCAGAAATGAGGACCTTAAGAATAGTGGATTAAATGTGGGAATAATAGGAGATTTGGTAACCTTTGTGGGTTAGACTTTAGGTACTTGAAACTACGACGTGAGATGTGTCGACGGTCTATATTATGTATTATTTGGATACTTAAAGATATATAAATTGGAATAATGTTATAGGAATGTAGAATATACCTTATTTAATATTTTAAGATATCTAAGTGGTGTGATTGCTTTGTATATGGACTTATGTGTATAACATACCTACCATACTTGCTATCACAGGAGGTTGTCTTTCGAATTGGGCCATCTAATTTTTTTTGTGCCTACGAGGGGATTTAGATTGGTACCTTAAGGACATAGGGCTATGAATGACTTATTTGTGAGTTAATAAGTCAGCTGACCATGGGAGCGTAGGTATGTGCGTAACCTATGAGTATGTGAACTATGTTCGCCTCCATTATGTGTGATTGTTGCTTATTGAAACGGTGCTTAAAAGATTCAGAATACATTGTCCTTATGTACGCGATGTACAGGGATTCGATAGCAGAGTATGTGTGCACCGCAGCTTAGCCTAGGGGTGCCCTTATTGTATATTTATGATGAGATTAATATACTGGTAATTGAAATAGACTTTTTATTAAAGTGTAAATGTTAATACTTGGGACATTTTTAGTAGAGTTTAAGATGGGAAATTCATATAATAATTATATTAGGTAAATCTGAGAAATAAAAAGGAAGACTCACAGTTTATATTTAAATGTCGGATATCGACCCTTATATCATATCGTAAAGACAGGTGGTGAAATAGACTAGTAGTTAGTGACACAACTAGGACGGGTTACTGATACGATAGGAGTGCATAATTAGTTAAGAGCCGAGGAAATCATGCGAGTGCACGTAACTAACATGTATTTTATATTCATTGTTTAATTTTATTAAACACTTTCTATATTTTAAACTGTTTTCACCTAGGGCTCTGACCCGTTTGCTTTCAAATCAATTTTCTTGTAAAAACCTTTTAGGTGCCCAGCCACATGGAAGCCAAGCTTAGGAGTTTCATTCTAGTGACGTGTTGTAGCTTCTGTGGAAGTTACAAGACCTTGATAGTAGACGCCTCCACTTTCTACATTGACTCCATTTCAAATTTCTTCAGTGGTTAGGGCATGTCGCCCCACTTCTTTTAGAGACAGTTTTATCATACTCAGTTTATTTCAGTGTTTGAGTTAATTAATTAATTATTCAGACTTTGTATTTGGTTTTATTCAGTAATTGGATTATTCTGAGGAGTGTTCCTCCAGACTCATTTTATTCCTTTATTATTCTATTGTGACTGTGATGTGATTGTGTTACCTTTAGCTCATAATTTAATTGGCTGTATGTTAATCTAAGTAAATTAAAAATTGACATCTCACTTTTTAAAATATTAGGTGTTTAAATAAATGTTTTCGACAGTGATGCTATGAACTGAACTAACTTGACATTTTGAATTAATTTGAATAAAGGAGTAGCTACCCGGTATTTAATTAGTCGGGGTGTCACACCCTGCAAAACATGTTAACGTAGAAATCCGAGGTTTTCTGTTTAACGAGCATAAATATAGGGAATAAGATACCCGAGGGGGATAAAATGCATAGGTTCGGAGGATGAAATACAAAATATTTGTGTATCATCATAAATTTATTACAAAATCTGAGCGTCTTAAAAAAAATCTTCGAGCCACCCCCTTAACTTTATTATACATACTACCCATTTCGTGTGATTATATCAACATACCATTGCAGATATGAGATGAGTTTTCAATTTAAGAAAATAAAAAAGCAATTACCTTGTATTATTGACATAATAAAAAAATAAAGCTCACCCACTTTTATTTATGTCCCCTAACTCAACACAATCCTTTCACCACCTCACACACCCAAACCAACAAAACACTTCTACAATTTACCGAATCGCAAACTAAATTTTGTAACTGTTGACTTCATGTTTCTTTTTATTCTAAACACTTGGTGGGTCCTTGGTGTAATCTTGGTGAAGACAACCTGCACCTTAATCAAGTGAGTCCAAGTTCATTAAACTTAAGGCTTTAGATGTCAACAATAAAAAATTACAAAATAAAGCTTTAGATATCATCAAACATTACCCGTTGTTTCTAGATGACGATCAGAGAGACAGTCGGTAAATTTGTGGTTCCGGCCAACAACAAAATTTTGAGGACCTTGAGATTCCCCCGACTCCGGCAATAATCCGACCCAACTCAGATTCAAACTCCGATCCATCTCACCATCAACCTACTTACCAGATACGGAATCGCACCGACCCAACTTACAGAGACGGAATCACACCGACCAAACTTACCAAGTAACAAACAAAAGAAAAAAAACTATTCACTTCTAATCGCACCGACCCAACTTACCAGAGACAAAATTCAGTGCAACTCATGTTGGTTGATTTACGCCTGACCCAACTCGCACTTACCCACCTCGGGTACTCTTTCAGGTACAAAATCGAGGCCCTATTGAGGCCGTCTCTCTTGCTTCTATATTTAGGTAGAAAAGAGGCTTCTGCTGAATGTACATGAAGCTTTGATGGTGACATAACTATGGTGGTTCGATGTAAACTAATGCCAAATCTAGACGAGTATTGTCAAACGGAAAGAGATGGGGCATAACTCTGTCAAACGGAGTTAACAAAAATCACCACAGTTCAATGTTTCTTTTGGAAAATTGGACTTAAAAGTTGGAATTAAAAAGCTGTCCAAATTTTTTGGGACAAAATTATGAGCAACTTTGAGCTCAAATTTAGGTGGGACCCACACTACGATAATTGCGGGACCATATACGAACGCGTTCTCCTCCGCAAGAAGATTAACGTAGTATATTCACATGTCCAATTTCATTAAGTTATGAATGATAAATATGTCCCAAAGTGACTCACAAAGTAATGAAAGTTAATGAATTGGGTATGTTTTAACTCTTGTCCCACATTGGAAGAGTAGTGGAAAGTTGATGAGTTAATAACACCCCAAGTATGGACTAAGGTTTGGATGACTTTGGGGTATTCCAACTCTTTGAAGGGGAGATAGCCTACACTATGCATGTGTTGAGCTTGTCCCAAAAGCCCACACGCGCGCGCCGTGCATCCGTTGGTACGTTCTAAATTAACTTTCTGGGCTTTAATTGTTAATTAATTAAGAAATTAATTAATTATTTTGACAGTTAAATTCGGTTTTGACTGTTCCTAACAGTCAAAACATTTGCTATAAATTAAACCTTTTCCCTACAGTTTTAGACTACTGAAAAATTTCCCTCCCATAATTCTGACCAATGCATCCATATTATTTTCTTCTTCCAGAAATTTTTTCCCCTCATCCTGTACTGCATATTACTGTTCTGGTTGAGTAGAAACACAAAAATCGTGTTCTTCGAAATTAATTATTGTTGTGCTACATAATTAATTGGAAAATCCATTCTAACTTAGGAGACAATATTCATCAACCTCAGAGCACATTGGAGGGAAAAAATTATCTTAAGAACACTGTGAAAATTCACAGGGCTCAGATTCTTTTCTACTTCTATTATTATTCCTACAAATTCAAGTAAGATTTTTATTTTTTGTAATTTCATTTTATTTCTGTAATTAGTTTATTAATTCGTAATTCTGAACTTTTGTATTTCTTAAATAGTAGACACAACAATCTTAAGACAATTTATTTGTTCTACTCTTTTGTATAGTGTACAATTTTTTTTTTTAATTACAAAATTTTATTTGTTAAAATAAATCTGTTTTTACAGAAATTTGAATTAAAATATTATTTTATTACATAATTTAATAAAACACAGAAATTAATTTCGACAATGGTTATATCTTTTGTGTTAGAAAATAAAAATTTTATTTATAATTTTTTTGTTAAATCTGTTTATATAAAACTTTTAATCTTAAAATTATAATTCTGTTTTGTACGGATTTTTTTTAATATTAAAAATAGCGTGACACAGATTTTTCTTGTTTAACTTAGACTAATATAAACTACTATTTAATAATTTAGTCTAATTCTGTGACATAGGATTCTAAACTTTCTGTAAATATTTTGCTTTATTCTATATTATATAATTCCGATATTATTTAGAATTCTTTTGGAATTCATTTATTGCTAATTATATTTGGAGGAAATTGATGTACAAAATTTCGTATTCTGTTTTGATTAATTCATTTATATATGAATATTATCATTGATAAAAATTCTGTTTTTGTAACAGAAATGGAATCGCATAGTACGAACACTATTCCTGCTAATGTGACTGTCACTAACACAAATGTGACTGCACCTGTATATATGCCACACAGAGAGAAATCGAAAAAGTTCAATGGGGCTGACTTCAAACGTTGGCAAGGACAAATGTATTTCTATCTCACTACCTGCCAACTGGGTAGGTTTGTAAATGAAGATTGTACCTCTATTCAAGAGGGAGATGACTCGGAAAAGGTTGTTGCTATTGATGCTTAGAAGCACTCGGACTACCTATGTCGGAATTACATTCTGGCCTACTTGGACAAAACATTGTATCATGTCTATTGCACGATCAAGACATCCAAGGAATTATGGAATTCTTTGAAAAAGAAGTAAAAAACAAAAGATGTTGGGATGACGAAATTTATCGTCGGGCATTTTCTGGACTTCAAAATGGTTGACTCTAAACCAGTGATCTTGCAGGCGCAAGAACTCCAAGTGATCCTCCACGACATTCATGCTGAAGGAATGTCCCTTAGTGAAACTTTACAAGTTGCTACAATTGTTGAAAAATTGCCACCATATTGGAATTTATTAAAAAAGTATCTCAAGCACAAGCGAAAGGAGATGAATGTGGAGGAGTTGGTGATCAGGCTGAGAATTGAAGAAGATAACCGTGAGTCTGAAAAAAAAGTGGGAAGAATCCAATGGAAACGAAATTCCATATTGTTGAAGGTCTTAAGAAGAACAAGCGAAAGCATGATGGGGGAGGCACTTCCAAACATAATAAGAAGAAGTTCAAAGGCAAATGATACAACTGTGGTAAACCTGGACACCGCTCAAGCGAGTATCATAAGCCTAAGAATCAAAACCAGAATAATCCTCAAGTAAATGTAACTGAGGGTGAAAACATCGCCAATGACTTGGCGGATATGAATCTTTCTGTCGTGGTCTCTGAATGTAACTTGGTTGGAAATACCAAGGAATGGTGGGTGAACACTGGATCCACACGACACATTTGTGCAAACAAATGGATATTTTCCACCTATAAGCCTTTGGAAAATGAGGAGAACCTCTTTATGGGTAACTCTTCCACTTCTAAGGTGATGGGACGAGGAAAGATTACTCTGAAAATGACTTCTGGAAAGGAACTTACTCTCAATGATGTTCTTTACGTGCCTGATATCCGAAAGAATCTGATTTCTGGATCTCTCCTAACTAAAAATGGGTTCAAGCTTGTGTTTGTGCCTGATCGCTTTGTGCTGTCAAAGAATGACATGTATGTAGGAAAGGGATACCTAAATGAGGAGCTCTTTAAAATCACTGTTCTTACTGTAACCCCAAAAATATCTGTTTTAATGAATGAAATTGCTAGTTCTTCTTACTTGATTGAGTCATCTAATATTTGGCATGCTAGATTAGGACATGTTAATTTTGATACATTCCGTAGATTAATTAACTTGAATTTTTTTCCAAAATTTAATATTGATAAAAATCATAAATGTGAAATTTGTGTGAAATCTAAATTAGCTAGATTACCTTTCCATTCTATTGAAAGGATAACTGAACCTTTAGATTTAATTCACAATGATATTTATGATTTAAAATTTGTTCAAACTAAAGGTGGGAAAAAGTAATTTATTACTTTTATTGACGATTGCACAAAATATTGCTTTGTATATTGATTATATAGTAAAGATGAGGGTATTAATGCATTTAAACAACATAAGAATGAAGTTGAGAATCAATTAAGAAAAACGATAAAGGCTATTAGGAGTGATAGAGGAGGTGAATATGAATATCCTTTTGAGGAATTTTATTCTGAAAATGGAATTATTTATTAAACAACCGCTCCTTGTTATCCTCAATCGAATGGTGTTGCTGAACGCAAAAACTGTACTTTGAAAGAGATGACGAACTCAATGTTATTAAGTTCAGGAGCTCCACAAAAGTTGTGGGGGGAAGCCTTACTTTCTGCAAATTACATTCTCAATAAAGTACCTCAAAAGAAGACTCACAAGACACCTTATGAATTATGGAAAGGTTGAAGACCTTCCTATAAATATTTACGAGTATGAGGGTGCTTAGCTAAAGTGATGGTTCCTAAACCTAAAAAGGTAAGAATAGGGCCATAAACTGTGGATTGTGCATTCATTGGTTATGCTACTAATAGAAATTCATATCGATTTCTAGTTTATAAATCTGAGATTTCGGATATTCATATAAATACGGTTATTGAATCGAGGGACGCTTCAGTTTTTGAAAATGAATTCCCGTATAACATGACCCGAGAATCTGGTCCTTCTAAAAGGACAAATCAAGCTAATACAAGTGGTACTCATAAACCTATTGAACCAATAGAGGATGAACCAATACATAGTAAAAGAGCAAGAACCTCGACTTCTTTCAGTCAGGATTTTTTAACATATTTGCTAGAAAATGAACCTCAATCGTACAAAGAAGCCATATCCTTACCCAATGCTTCTAATTGGAAAGAAGCAACTAATAGTGAAATTGAATCTATATGACAAAATCACACATGGGAACTAGTGTATCTTCCACCAGGTTCAAAACCATTAGGTTATAACTGGATCTTCAAAAAGAAGTTAAAGGCCGATGGATTAATTGATAAATATAAAGCTAGACTTGTAGCTAAAGGCTATAGGCAAAAGGAAGGGTTGGATTACTTCGACACATATTCAACAGTAACAAGAATAACGTCCATTCGTATGTTAATAGCAATAGCTGATATTAATGGACTTGAAATACATCAAATGGATGTAAAAACCGCATTCTTAAACGGTGAACTAGATGAGGAAATTTATATGGAGCAACCTGAAGGGTTCAAAGCTCTCGGACAAGAAGGAAAAGTATTTGAGCTTGTTAAATCACTTTATGGATTAAAACAAGCACCTAAGCAATGTCATACAAAATTTGATAATGCAATGTTATCAAATGGTTTCAAAATTAATGAATGCGATAAATGTGTTTACTTTAAATATATTCAAAATCGATATGTCATTGTATGCCTCTATGTTGATGATATGCTTATCATGGGTAGTAACTTGGAAATTGTCAAAACTACAAAACAAATATTGAGTAGTCGATTTGACATAAAAGATTTGGGAATCGCCGATGTTATATTAGGAATTAAAATTTCTAAAACATCGGATGGACTTATATTATCTCAATCTCATTACATAGAGAAAGTACTTGAAAAATTCAAGAAGTGTGATATTAGTCCTACCAATACACCTGTAGATGTAAATTTACATCTAACAAAAAATAATGGTGAAAGGATATCTCAACTAGAGTAGTCTTGTATTATCGGCAGTTTAATGTATATCATGAACTGTACGCGACTGAATATAGCATACTCAATAAGTAAGCTAAGTCGATTTACGAGTAATCCAGGAAGAGATCACTAGAAAGCAATATTGAGAGTTTTGGGTTATTTGAAATATACTCAAAACTGTGGACTGCACTACTCAAAATATCCAGTTGGTCTTGAAGGACATTGCGATGCAAATTGGATATCCGATACAAAAAACTCTAAGTCTACGAGTGGGTATGTGTTTACCCTTGGAGGTGCAACCGTATCATGGAAATCCTCAAAACAAACATGCATTGCTAGATCGACAATGAAATCCGAATTCATTGCACTAAACAAAGCTGGAGATGAAGCTCAATGGCTTCAAAATTTCTTAGAGGATGATCCAAATTGGTCAAAACCTGTTCCCGCAATATGTATACATTAAGATAGTCAATCGGCGATTGGAAGGGCACAAAATCACATGTATAATGGAAATTCACGACATATTCGTCGTCGATAAAATACCGTTAGACAACTTCTCTTAAACGAAATTATCTCAATTGACTATGTAAAGTCAAAAGATAATATAGCGGATCGAGTAACGAAAGGTTTAAACCGAGAGCAAGTTGAAAAATCATCGAGAGGAATGGGGATAATGCCTATAAATAAATAAGAATCAATATAGTAGCAACCCAACCTAGCTGACTGGAGATACCAAGATCTAGGTTAAATGGGTAAACCAAACTACATTGTAATCAGTAAGCACTGGAGGATATTTAATCCTATCAATTTCAAAGATGAGACAGTGCACATCTGTCGCGAAATTAGGATAAGTTATGCTTTTAATGACATCCATATCTTAGTATGTCTAATTGGGGTATTGGAGGATACTTTTTATGGAAGTCACCTACGTGAGTAAGAAGGTGGCAAGTTCTATGAGAATAATGAAAGGCATATTCTCTAAAATACTCATGGAACTAAGTGGTGTTCATGGACAAAATGAATACAAACATGAGAACCAACTGTGTTGAAGAATTGTTGTGTGAATACTGTTGTCTAGGTTTACAAAAATGGTTGATGGTTCAAGGACGTGAAATCTACTGATTAACCAAGTAAATCCGATAGTATATCACTAAGGAAATTTCAAGGCCACCAGGCTACTTCTCCCGATGCAATAAGTCTTCAGTTTTACTCAACCTGTGTATGGATCTGCATTAGCATCTGTTATGTTTTATTTATAGCGATATATCATTCATGTGGGGGATTGTTGGAAAATTGGACTTAAAGTTGGAATTAAAAAGCTGTCCAGATTTTTTGAGACATAATTATGAGCAACATTGAGCTCAAATTTAGGTAGGACCCACACTACGATAATTATGGAACCATATACAAATGCGTTCTCCTCCACAAGGAGATTAACGTAGTATATTCACATGTCCAATTTTATTAAGTTATGAATGATAAATATGTCCCCAAAGTGACTCACAAAGTAATGAAAGTTAATGAATTGGGTATGTTTTAACTCTTCTCCCACATTGGAAGAGTAGTGGAAAGTTGATGAGTTAATTACCCCCAAAGTATGGACTAAGGCTTGGATGCCTTTGGAGTATCCCAACTCTTTGAAGGGGAGATGGCCTACACTATGCATGTGCTGGGCTTGGCCCAAAAGGCCACACGCGCGCACCCGTGCGCCGTTTGTCCGTCCGACCGGCTCGGTTCGGTTCGGGCTTGGGCTTATAATCTGTTAAATATTTTGGTCCGTTTTAAATTAACTTTCTGGGCTTTAATTGTTATTAATTATGAAATTAATTAATAATTAATTAATAGTTTGTCAGTTAATTGCCAAGGGTCAACAGTTAACAAAATTAACTATTTTGACAGTTAAATTCGGTTTTAACTGTTCCCAACAGTAAAAACATTTGGTATAAATTAAACCCTTCCTCTATAGTTTTAGACTACTGGAAAATTTCCCTCCCATAATTCCGAAAAATGCATCCACATTATTTTCTTCTTCGAAAAAAATATTTTCCCTCATCCTATACTGCATATTACTGTTCTGGTTGAGTAAAAACACATAAATTATGTCCGTTGAAATTAATTATTGTCATGCTACATAAATAATTGGAAAATTCGTTCTATCTTGGGAGACAATATTCATCAACCTCAGAGCACATTGGAGGGAATAAATTGTCTTAAGGATGCTGTGAAAATTCACAGGGCTCGGATTCTTTTCTACTCTATTATTATTCCTGCAAATTCAAGTAAGATTTTTATTTTCTGTAATTTCGTTTTATTTCTATAATTAATTTATTAATTCGTAATTCTGTACTTTTGTATTTCTTAAACAGTAGACATAACAGTTTTTAGGTGTTGTGTTATGGTTTTTTGGATGTTGGGTCGGTTGGGGAAAGGTCTTCTGCTGGCTTGGTGAGTTTTTGAAAGTGGAGGAAGAGTTTTTGAATAGTAAAGAGAGAGAAAGTAAAGTAGATTCTTCCTTTTCTTTTATCAGGAGTTTATCGACTCTAGTGATGCATATAGCCTTGCCTAGTGATAGCTTTTCTTGGTTGTTGCAGAGAGTAGGCCTAATAGATTTTGTATTCTTATTGAGCCTTGTGCTTAATCGCATATGTATTGTGTCTTCTCAACCATTAGATTTCTCCCTTATGCACCATCTTATACCTTTACATACATTACATCTCAACTGTCAGTTGATAAACACCAAACTCATCAACTTTCAATCTTAGCCATCAATTGGGGAGGACAAAAAGTCTCTCCTCCTTTATTATATATATAACTGTATATATATATATATATATACAAAAGTACATAATTACGAATTAATAAACTAATTACAGAAATAAAAAGAAATTACAGAAAATAAAAATCTAACTTGAATTTGCAGGAATAATAATAGAAGTAGAAAAGAATTCGAGCCCTGTGAATTTTCACAGTGTTCTTAAGACAATTTATTCCCTCCAATGTGCTCTGAGGTTGATGAATATTGTCTCCCAAGATAGAACGGATTTTTCAATTAATTATGTAGCACGACAATAATTAATGTATATATATATATATATATATATATATATATATATATATATATAATAACACATAATCAAAACAATAAAATAATCTTGTTTAGAAAAAGAGACTAAACACACACCCGGTTAAGTCTATTTTAATTAACAAGAAAAAATTAACAATCAGTGACTAAGTGAAAGGTAAGACAATATTGAATTAATCGATACTAAAAAGAATGCTTAAATATTAAGTCACGAGACACGAAAATGGTCCTCCTTAATATTTAATATTCAAGTAAAGATTAATTCTAAAATAATTTAGTTGGCGCAAATGCCCACAAATAAAATAGAAAATAAAATTCCGACAATTGTATCGCGCAACTAAAAATAAAAAATTTAACTTAACACCAAATAGAATATGAATCAATTTAAAAATGTGTTATGTTAAGAATATTAAGTCCAAGTAAAATGAGCAAAAGATAAATATGTGTAGCACTTAGCTCATACAAATTAGGACTTAATAAAAGTAAGCAAACTAGTTGCTAAAAGTGAGACAAGACCAAAAGCAAATTTTAGTAGCACAAAAATCAATCATAAAGTTTAAATTCCAAAATTTAGTTCAAGCCAATACTTTGACTAGGTTTGGATAAAAAACTCACACACACACACACAAACACCACCTAAGTGTAAAAGAATACAACAAAAAGTATTCAACTTAGGCAATAAAAAGTGTAGGAGTCAATCGATACAATCCAAGTCAAATTGAGTACGAGATAAAGAGTGTAGCACTCGACTCAATAAAATAGGATGGGTTTCATTAAAATAAAATTTAAATAAATAAAGATTATTATGATTAAAATCTACACACTAATTAAATCCAACTAAATAAAGTGAACACACAAAAGTTCAACTTCTAGGGTGTAATTAAGTAGAGTAAAAAAATAATATTTTAAATAAACAAATACAAATGCGTGACACAAAAAAACTTAAGTTATTAAGTTTCAAAAGTCCAAGACCAATACAAAAAGTGTGCACACACAAACTGATCTGGGTATAAAATAAAGTCTAATAATAAACACCCAACACCCAAACAAATTCAGACTTAGTCCAAACGAAATTTGTCCAAATAAAGTTTCAGTCCAAAGTATTTGTCAACAAATTTTTTAGACAATATATAAATTGCCAAAACTTCAATCAGTTTAATCCAAAAAAAAATTAGTCTAAAAATTCCAATCCAAATATAATTTTTAGTCCAAGTAAAAATACCTCAACACAAGTAATTAATAAAATGGTACACAATTATATGGGAATAAAATAACAACCCTTAAAAATGTCCAAACCAACAAAGTAATATTTTTCAAAATAAAAGTTCTGCAAAAAAAATTTCCGAACAAACAATATATATATACTAGTGGATGCCCGTGCCCGAGGGCACGGCGATAAATTTGCCCCCGTGTTAAAAAAAAATTGAGAAAAAAAAATTAAAAATAAAAATAGTTAAAAAAAATTAGAGAAAAAATAAAAAAAATTTGAGAAAAAATAAATAAAAATATAAATTAAAAAAAGAAAAAAATATTTAAAAAATTAATAAAAAATAGTTTAAAAAAATGGGAAAAATATTTAATAAAAAAATATAAATTTACACGTATTTAAAAAAATACATGTATTTATAATAGTATAATAGTATTTATAATAGTATATATATAAAACACAAAAAAAAGAAAAAAAAATAACTTTTAGCATGACATTTCATGTATGGGCATGAAAGAGAAAAATGTCATGCATAAAAAAAGTGAAGATATTTTGGCAAAATTTTCAAAAACCATGCTCCTTTATTATATATATATATATATATATATATATATATATATAGCAGGTTATATACATAGCAAATTCATAAATATGTATGTATATATGTATAAATAACAATATATATGTATATATGTATATAACTGTATAACAATATATATTGTTATTTATACATATATACATATATACATATATATAGCATATATATGTATATATATATATATGCGCTATATATGTCTAAATAACAATATATATGTATATAACTGTATATTGTTATGGTTATATGGTTATATGCGCTATATATGTCTAAATAACAATATATATGTATATAACTGTATATTGTTATGGTTATATACATATATACATATATATATATATATATATATATATATATATATATATATTATGTATATATATATATATATGTATGTATATATATATATATATGTATGTATATATATATATATATATATATATATAACTGTATAATGTTATGGTTATATACATATATACATATATATATTGTACATATATAACATACTGTATATTGTTATGGTTATATATATTGTACATATATAACATACTGTATATTGTTATGGTTATATACATATATACATATATATATTATACATATATAACATACATATATGTATATATGTATGTTATATATAAACAAAAACAACTTAGTACCTCCGCAACGCCTCATAGCTCCAAAGGCCAAATAAAGATCCAAAAAAATGGCCATGAAAAATTCGACGGAGTCAGTCTCACCACCAAAGAAAATATGAAGCCACCTCAAACCGAGGAACGAACTCAGCAACGACGAAATCAAAGGCTACCACCGAAGCACTAGACAGTGCCTAAAAATGAAACCACACCGAAGCAAAAAAAAAACGCAACCAAAAAAATTCCCCACCGAAAGTGATCCACATCGGAAACATGACAGACAATACAAGAAAAAATATCATTTATGTCAGTTTAAAAATGAACGTTATATTAGACAAATGTAAATTGACTTAAATAATATTCATTTATGTCAATTTTACTTTGAAAGTAAATTTTTATTTCAATTTAAATAAAATTGACATAAAAAATAAATCATTTATCTCATATTTATATATAGATGACACAAATACATATTAGTTATTTTCCCCTTTGGAGTAAAAATTGAGATAAATGAAAAAAAGGCGGGGCTTTTTTTTTTCATTCCCCGCTCCAAAAATTTGGAGCCTCAAAATTCCCTGCTCTCTCTCTCTCTCGTACATCTATCGCGTTCCTCTCTCTCTGGGTTGCACGCCGACTCCCCCCCCCTCTCTCTCTGGCTTGCTCGCGCAACTCTCTCTCTCTCTCTGGCTCGCTCGTACGACTCTTCCTCATATGTCACAGCACCTCCGGCTCTCTCACGTCTCATCACCTCCGGCGCCGACCAGATTCAATCAATCAGGTACAAAAAGCCCTAATATGGATTTGCAAGGGTTTTTGTATATGTGTTGTGTATATGCAATTTGTTCTTGATACGTGTGTATGCGATTTCTTGATTTGTGTGTATGATTTGTGTATATGCGATTTGTTCTTGAGTTTTGTATATGTGTTTGTAATATTTTTGTTTGCAAACCTGATTGATTACTCTTCCTTTTTATTGTGTCTTTTATCAGACTTTGCAGCTGGGACGCCTTCTCTCTTCTCCTGTTTTCTACCCCAGCCCAGTCATTTGGGTACGTTGCTTTACCAATTGTTTTTACATTAGTAAATAGTTATGTCTGTGCCAAGCATTGTTCAAGCCTTTATTTGTTTAGATTTGTTACAACTATTAGCAATAATACTCTTTAAAGAATTGTGTCTATTATAAATTCAGTTTATATATTGTCATTTAAAAAAAAAATACACATTAAAGAAATAGTTGAGTGTCATTAGTTTCAAGTGTAATTTTATTTGCTTTTCAGTTTATATGTTCAATGTTTAATAATTTTGGTTAATGACTTGTTGCAAAAAATAGTAGGGTCATTCGAAGAAAAGTTCCTCGACAATTTTATAATTAATATGTAACAACCCGCCCTTTTGGAGACCATCAAATTCCCTAATTAGAAACAAATTAGCAATTTGGAGACAATTAAATTCCATAATTAAGTATAATTTGGAATTTGGGGAATTTCTCGAAATAGTAATTTTTGAGAGATTAGAGGATTTAATGATTTTCGATGGGTTTTAAAATACTTTTGGGACTAAATAGGTCTAGATATTTTAATTATATGTCGCCGTGGAGTAAAGCGACAAAAGAGGTAAGATTTGGATGAGAAAACTTGCAGTTACTTTTATTGGTTAGAATAGTGATTTGCGATCAAGTACCTCGGATGGAAATTTTGACTGCGCCGTGAGTCTCGGAATATCCGAGATAGTCGAAAAAGAGTGTCCGATTGTCGAAATTGAGTTCCGGGTAATTTTGGAGTTAAACGGGCTCGTAATTGAGTAAACGAGTCGTTTTGGGGGGTATTAAGGGATTAAACCCTTTTCTCTCTCTATATAGATAGGGAGAGAGGGAGAAGAAGAGAAAGAAAATAAGAGAGAGAAAGAGAGAAGAGAGAGAAGAGAGAGAGGAGAGAAAAAGAAGAAAAATGGGGAGATTCCGACCAGCCTCCGCGGGATTCGGCTCGAGGACGTCGGATTTTATCCACGAGGCAAGTGTTTACTTGCTTTATTTATTTTTAAGCATAAATATCTCATATCATTGTTGTTATAACAAACCCTAATGATTTTGGGTTGGGTATTCGTGGATAAAACGGGTTTTCGGGAGATAAAACGAATAAATCCCTAAAATATGAAAATTGAAGAAATTTAGAAATTAATTGATTAATTGGTGGTTTAGGGTTCTAGGATGTTTAGAACCCTTTATATATGTGTAGTTGTATTTGATTGAGGTTGTAGGCCGTTGGTTGAGGCGACAAAAGCTTGAGAGAAGCTTTAATGGCCGAAACAGCTTCTCGGAGAAGAAGCTGCCCGACATGATCGATCGATCGATCATGGGGACTCGAGGAAAATAGATAAGTCGAGAATTTAAAATGTTGGGGTTCTTAAGATAGGGTGGGGACCCCTAAATGATAAATTGGACTAGGTGTAGTCTTTGGGTTCATGGAAATAAAATCCATAACCCATTAAATTTAAGGTTGCTCGGGAGAGATAAATTCCTAGGATATTTCGGTGGGCATTTAGGCCTATATAATTATGCGTATAGGAAGCATAATTATAATCGATTGTGGAGTTAGTGTATCCTACGAGATAATTAGGATAATTTGGGAATATAGAAGTATATATATTTTTCACTTAGAGTGGAATGGTATCATTGGAGATATCCAATAAATCCTTAGATGGGATTGAGATATATAGTGATTATCAAAGTAAGAAATACTTTGGGGTTTAGTATCATGCCTATATGAATGCATGATTATGATTCCTGGAGGGAATCTTTGGGATTATTGGTCATCGCTAGACGCTATAGGCCGTTATGGCCGTTTATATATTCTAGGAGGAATATATGGTATAAGTATATATATATGATATGATGGAAATGATTTTGAAAATATAAAAATGAATATTTTCAAAATGGAAAGAGAAATGTTTTTTTTCATAATTGATAAAATATGGATTACACACCTCCCTAAATCGCTATCATAAGGGAAGTTGCGCGCGTTGTGGTGAAGCCCCCTGGCTATTGAGCAGGGTGGATATAGTCCATAGGCCATATGGGCGATTATATATGTTTACTGCGCTGGTTAGGGGATTCTAGGTGTGGTCCTGACTTTCTTGCAGGCATATGGCCGTTTCCCGACGTTGTTAGGTTCCCAGGTTGTCTTGTTTGATAGGCCCTGGAAGATGATAGCCATTTAGGGGCGCGTCCAGTGGGGAAACCCGGAGGGGTGGTCTTAGATTTATTAAAGCAATTCATGATAATGGATTGGCTTTAATTACATTTCCTGAGTATAAAAAGGGAAATGGGTTATTGGTTTGGCTTCGGTAACACTCCCGGATGGAAGAAGGGATGTGGAATCATATGATATGATCAAAGCATTTTCATGATAATGAAAATGGCTTTGGGTACATTTCTTGAGTAGAAAAAGGGAAATGGGATAATTTAAAAAGGAAAAGCATTTTTATGTTAATAAAATTGGCTTTTAAAAAAAAAGAAAAGAGATATATGTTTTGGTAAAGCAATTCATGCTAATGAATTGGCTTTAAATACATTTCCTGGGTATGAGAAGGGAAATGGAAGGTTTTGTTATGAGTATAGAATACACCTCAGTCCGGGAGGTAGATCCGGATGTGTATTATAAGATATAATTCATATTATGTAAACCTCAGTCCGGGAGATATTATCCGGACATATATTATAGATGTATATATATGTATTTATACATTCGTGCGTGCTACGGGACTAATGGATCTCTACCATTAGCCCTGCCAAGTAGTAGTGTATCGGGGGGGTTCCTTGTTTGGATTTCGCTTTGCGAGACACCCCAGGCACGAACTTAGTGCAGTGTTGAGAATGGAGGGAAGTTTAGCCCTTAGCACTTGGACTATATAGGGTAGATAGTAGTTGGGTGATTACACTAGTTAGGCTGGGTAGCTTGACTAGGATGTGTTGTTAGGGTGCGTTAGGTGTGCACTATTAGAGGAGAGGTGAGGGGTATCTCATGGGAGTGCGATACCAATTTAAATATGAGATAAAACTATTTTTCTAAAAATAAAGCATTTATGCACTTGCAAAATATTTTCAAAATTCGGGCTCTGACCCGTTTATCTGCTTTTCCTCTCTTGTTGTATATATATATATATATATATATATATATATATATATATATATATATATATATATATATATATATATATATATATATAGGTGTCCAGACACAGGGACGTCTGGATGAGACTTTCTTCGAGTCTGACGTCTGCTGCAGCAGCTGTGGATGCTTGCGGGTTCTTGGTAGACGCTTCTTTCCTTGTACTCTAGATAGTAGGTATTGTATAAACTTTCGAGCCAATGGCTCAATTGCATTTAGTTATTCTTTTAGCATCATTCGATATGGTTGTATAATTTGAACCTAGTGTTCGATTATTTTAATTTATTTCATTTTCATTTCAGTTCATTTACGCATTAATTTGTGGATGTTTTATTTTAATCGTTAAAAAGAGTAGTTAAGTAAAAGTTTTTAATGCTCGCCTAATAGGATATTAGTAATTAAATGGATTTTCGACAATGATGCTAAGAATGATCCATATGTGACTCCTGTTTTAATATGATATAGGAGTGATCGCCCGGTATCCCATTAGGCGGGTTGTTACAGATGGTATTAGAGCATCAGGTTCTAGTGTCCTTAGGAATCTGTGCAGATGTACTATGCTTTCAGCGTTGCTCTCGATTTGATATAGAGCCCCAGGATTAGGATTATTGATTTCTCTTGTGAGACTTCGTTCTACTGCCATAACACCATAGTGTAAGATTATAGAAATCCTTTGCATGCTCGTTTTAGGATCGTGTGCCGATCGAAGAAGGAAGGCCTCGGGGAGGACTGCAGGAGGCGGAGCTTAGCTGGGGCAATTGGTAGAAGTCGGGGGATTAGGACCTCCATAGAGGTCACTCCCCTTATGACGATTGTTAAGGATGGTTGCAACGACTAATAAAGTATAGTAGCTCTGAGCATCTAAGTACTACTATGGTAGAAAGTGGTATTTAAAGTTGAATTTCCTGGTGAAGTAAGGATTCGAAAGGGGTCTTATGGATAGTCTTAACCGTGAGTCCCCATGATTCAGCAAGATTGAAAAGGATGCTGTTTTGGGAATTATTCGCATAAGGATCGGCCGGAGGCCGACAGTGAATAAAGAGTATTATGGAGAAGTGAACCTTCTACCGAGGTGAGATAGGTACAATGAATAATGAGTCCTTTTGTGACACCCCGCCTAATTAAATACCGGGCGATCATTCCTTTATTAAATTAAAATCAAGGTGAACAGTTGGTTCATTCTTAGCATCACTGGCGTAAAAATACTTTTCCAATTTAAACACCCTAAATAATTAAGCTAAGTGTCAAAACCATTTAAAACCTTATTCTCATTTTATTAAATACGGTTATAAAACTTTAAACCATTAACATCTAAAGAGTAACGCAATAAGTAGAGTAATAAAATGAACATTTAAGAGTTTACCCAACAATAATAAATCCCAACATTAAAATACTAAGGAAAACATCCTGACATTTACAATCCCGAAATAAAGACACTGAAATAGAAAAGAATTACAATCTCTGGCAATACCAACTAAATAATGGAAAAGGGCGACACATGCCCCTGTTGGATAAAGCTGAACTAGAAGTAGAGTCAACAATGAGGTCGTCTAAGCAATGGCCTGCAACTCCCACAAAAGCTACAGTGCGTTCCATCCAAAGAATTCTAAGCAAGACACCCCTGTGGCTGGGGACCTGTAATACATATATATATAGACACAAGAGAGAAGAAGTAACAGCAAACAGGTCAGAGCCCGAATGTCGAACCGTTTTAAAAATAGTTTAACAAGTATTTAAATCGATTACAGGCCAATGCAACAACATATTAGTGAGACACTCTCTTGATAAATTCTCACCTCTCTTCTAATTTTCACACCTATCACACTAACCTTCCCAATGGTCTATCTCGTAATATACCACACTATCTTTCCCCAATGATTTAACTTATCTTAGGTTATTCGCAGGATTTACGTCTGAACAACACAAGTATTTAAAACGTAAGATTTCATTTTGTAACCAAAGTTCTCCTTTTTACTTTATTAATCAATAAAGTTTTCCAGTGTCATATTATACTTTCTCAACACAAGTATTTATAATTTGAGTCATCAACCATGTCCTACATATCAATTCACAGTAGGCAGTTCCAGTTTTCATAATTTCATATATATATATATATATATATATATATATATATATATATATATATATTAACTACTCGTATAATATATATATCATAACAGCACCCCACATAAAAACTATGGTGCGGGCATACTCTACTATCCAACCCCATATCACTCATATTAAGGGGAATACAAATTCGGACTCACTCTCGAATTGTATTAACACATACACAACAATATTGAGGCGAAGCATAGATTCCAAGTCTCTAAGAGGATGGCACATACCCGCGTCTCTTAGGACCGTCTGAACCATCATTCCGATAGCCTGTACCAAGGATATCTATCTCCTAGGGTATGAATCAATATCCCCCCGAAGGCAACACAGGATAAGATCGTCCCAGCGCGGTAACCTCAGGGATAGCAAGTAGCGTGGGTATAGTTTTCACAAGTATATAATATATGCATACACAATCATATAAATATACCACTTTTATTATATAAATTTAGGTTTATCTCATAACCCATATTCACAACATTTATCCTTATTTTCCCATTATTAGTTATCGCGTATAATGGTTTGTTCCTCACTTTAATTCGAAGGGTTTTTCCAACTTACTACGTAACCCTCATGGACTCTATTCTCCCAAATGTCCAATTCAGTAGGTATCCATTTGTGTTCCAACGTAACTCTCTCTTACGTGTCTCTCCCCTTTAATATATACTTACATTGTCCCTTATGCAAAATATCCCAAAAATACAATTCTCGTCTCATATTAAAAGTCCCAAAATTATTCATATGTCCTACTGGTCTTTCCTATCTCCCAAAGCACTTTATTAAGGATGTCCAAGAATTATTTCACATTAAATCGAATTTCAACTAATTAAGAAAGGAAAACATGAGTCTGCTAGGAAGGGTCGATCGATCGAGGTCTGGGGCTCGATCGATCGAACCTTCGATCGATCGAAGCTCTGGGCTCGATCGATCGATCAAACAGGTATTTCGATTTTTGCAGTTTTGCATTTACGGGTTTTTTCACAAAACTTCATCCAAATCCTAACTTTCCATACCCAAACGTCCAGAAAATTATACTACTAACATTATATCATCATACCAGATATTTCCAACGTAAAGCATGTAGATTTCTATCACTAAACATGGATTAACAAGCCAAAATTCATTTAAAACTCAAGAACCCTAGAAATCTCTTAATCTTTGTTCTAATATGTTTTTCCCAGAATTTCCTTCTTATACAACATCAAAATTTTGTGGTTTACTCCTCTACATGACAAAGGGTTTCCAGAATATCATTTAAGTAATCACTTCATGCAATTTCCTATCTTCAAATTAGGTTTTTCTTCCATAAATCTCACCCTAATCATCCCTACACTAATATAAGTGATGCATCAACGAAAATAAGCAAGATAAACACTTGCTTGGGATTTTCATAAGTCTGGCTTGGTGCCGAAATTGGTGTGGTTGCGTTCCCCGTCTCGCGATCTACGCATTGGTGGTGGAGGCGGTGCAAACGGATGGATTTTGGGCCTTGGATTGCTTTGGAAGCTCTCTCCTTCCCTCTCTTTCCCTTTTAATTTTCGTGGGTTTAATTACCCAAAAATACAAAATGACTAAAATGCCCTCCCGGGGTACTAATTTAGCCTAAAATAGCCCCGAGACTCAAACTAAACCCCCGGGTACACTTTACTGACTATCTCGACCCTTTTGAACGCGTTGGCGTACTCAAAACGACCATACGAACAACTATAAAATATTCACTTTTATTAATCAACATTTAGTCCCGACACGACATAGGCGCGTCTCGACTTAAATTTCCATAATTGTCATTTTATTCACACGTGACAATATTATAAAAATGAATCTCATATATTACTATACTCATCCAGTAATATTCAACAAATATCAAATTTCCAATAATTACTAACTCTCATCATGCTAGTAAATATTTAAAACAACATTCCGGATTAAAATTAAATTAATTTATCTCAATTAAATTTAATTAATCCCATAATTTAAAAGCTATAAAAATACGGGGTATTACATACTTCCCCCCTAATAACGGAATTTCGTCCCGAAATTCGAAAAATAAGGCCTATCAGGTAGCACAATTCTGGATATCCTTTTCCGTACACAAACTAACTACACATTACGGCTCAATCACTATAGCCCTTTCTTCACAGCAACATTGATTTACATTCTCATTGGAGACACTTCACATTGTGCTCCCAACCGACAACATTCGCATAGGTCACGCCTATACGTTATAAATTTCATTATCTCACTATCATTAGGAGGCCGCACCTCACTACATGACAAATACTCGGATTTATTCATATACAAAACTCCCATTCTGAGAAAATATTACGAACATTTGATCACTTTTGCTCGCCTAAAACAGTCGTAGAATTCTACCACATTTATCGGATGTTCTCTCGATCGATCCAAAAATTCTGATTATATACTCTCCTCTAAACATACGGAAGGAGAATAGTCGAGGTTCTTCCATAACAAAACTTTAATAAGTACCTCGTACACGATAAACAGGTACGAGTGCTTCTACAGAACATTCTTAGAATCATCGTACCAAGATTCCAAAATCTCCTTCACGTGGCTCCACTAATCTTTAATCACCATGCGCTTATTCCCTGGCTAAGGATGATACATCCTACTCGAAACGAAATCTTATCTCCGCTGGTTCCTGAAATCCCATATCAAAGGTGGGATTTACCAATCTCATCCTGATTCAAAAATTTATACTGCGCCGGACCATGCACTGGCGCGATCCTTCCTTTCAAAGGAAGTCTGGGGCATACTAGTTAATATTGTAAGCCAGCCCAAAGGAATCAATCACTTCCTTCTCAGCGGCTTAATTCACATGTTCGGGATGAACCCTTGATCTTATTTTGACGTTGGCAACCCATCCAAGAACTGTACCGACCTCTTCCAGTTTCAGGAATTGTCGATAAACACAAAATTCTTTGGTTGATTCTCCTTTTCAACCAAACCTTACCTATGGTCGGTGCATGTAGAGACTACTCACTACGTCCCGCTAAACATCGATTCTTCCTTGAAATGTTTCACATTAAGTGACACGTAATACTCCCCTTCCTTCCTTGGAGTATGCCGAAAGTTCTGACCCGTGCTCTTCTCTCCACGAAGCGCACTTCTGGTTCTCTTATACTATACTAACATCATCACCCTTTATATGTGTGAGTAGCTCTCACACTTGCCTACTAACAACTCCGCTCCGAGTGTTCTTCATAATCTTTTAATTCTGCTCCATTCAAGGAATACTCTTCTTAAATGACTTCCCACAGTCTTCCAATTCAAATTTGGGTGTGCTATTCTAATTACACCCTATGTATGGATTATCGCCCCTCATGTGACGTTTAATCCACTATATCACTTCCACTTCGTTCTGTTAGCCCCACAAACACATTTTCCACACGTCCATTGCCACGCCCCTTCATCTTGGACGAGTTTTAACATCAATTAACCAGGATGTCTACACACCCTATAAACCGGGCATACTAGCGTAAGCATCACATACGCTCCATACTAATAAACAAATTCTTTTTTTCCCTGGTGCTTGCAGCGTGATTACAACACTTTAATCACCTTAAAAATCAAAATTTTAAATCTTCCTTATCATCGTTCCACCCCTCAACTCGTGGGGTAACTTTCAATGCTTTCTTACCACAAGATCCAACTTCCAATAGCTTTAAGACAAAATTCAACTTCCAACTTACATACATAATTACTGGATCCCATTTCGACCAGGGTACCGAACTCATGGAATAGTGACCAAATGTCTCCCTATTTCCGACCTTACACTAAGTTTCATGCGTGGGATGTCTCGCAAAGAGAAATCCAAACAAGGAACCCTCCCGATACACTACTGCCTAGTATTGTCGGTTATCGAGATCCGTTAGGTCCTCCGTTCATAGCATATACCCCTTTATTCCGTCCCTTGACAGAAAAGTTACAATTTCTCCCGTAAATGTGCTTAACAAAGAACGTTTCACTAATTGCACTATTGTTCAGTATAGGTTGGTGGTAATAGCATTCCATAAATCTAGAATACATACTATCGGAATTCTCAAAATTCCTTTCCCTAATAATAGGGGTATAAATATTGACTCCCACTTCTCTAAAGGATAAATATAACAATGCACTCTTCCCATCACTAAGTCCGGAGTGCTAAACATAATACTGAGTCAAATCCTTTCGCTCAACGGTAAATCCCGATACATACGGAATTATACTGACAAAGTCTATACACACTTTGGCATCGAATATCTCGAGCCCACTATCTCCTCCGAAGTCTCTAGGATAGATAATATAAGTGCGAGTCCAACCTTCTCACAGGTAAAAACCTCGCCAAAATAAACATAAAACATGTTGCGCTAATGCAACCACTCCGATAGTCTTGCAATAAATGCCCACTATCGTACTAACCATTTCTACAATGTTTTAACAAAGATAATATCATACTCGTGTATCGCATCACTACAACGAGTAACCTCAATAAAGTACAAAACACTGTTAATATACTCATTCATCCTCTGCGGATAGCACTAAAGAAAAATCCCGCTACACTAGGGAATAAACATTCACATTTTAATAACGTTTAAAATGATATGCATTAAGCTCGTCTCACATGCTAATCTAGAAAGGAACAAAATATAGTGACTCGCTCGTGTCACATAAACACGCCTCATCCTCTGAGGATACAACTTACACTTCTACCTTGTTAATCGTCTTGACTGTGCAAATGGTTTCCGAAGGTAACACGTCTACTCAAACCAAACAAAATTACTTTAATAGTTGCCTTTTACTAGGCACCGTATTCTTGTCCTTATACTCACTTTGGAACATATTAGCGCAAGAGATCTCACTCCGCAAAAAATACCTCAACACATAATCCACTTACCACCTGTGTTACTAACCAGGTTAGGATTGTCCTTCTCTCGGACTTTAGTAAACTCGATTACTGTTAACCATCCAGGTCGTTCCCTTAACTTTTTAGGCCATAAAGATCCTGTTACTATCTATAATAGTACTTACTGAATTTACCATCACTTGGTAAGAATTCCATTATCCGAATCATTTAAATGGGTCCCCTGATGTATATCCACATCCCTTTTGTGGTGCTACATTACCACCATTGTATTCAGTCTTATTCTCGACTAAATTCCTCGATTCCTTTAAACTTCCCACACAAGGAGCATTATCATCTTTATTGACAAAATACAACATTGTCAACCTCTGAATCAGTCATCCATCAGAATTTCCTCCTCGAGTATTATCAATTATTACAAGTTAGTCTCCCACTTGGAGTCGTTTCCTCCACTCGTATCTACATCTTTCGATACAAAATTCGTTAATGATTTGGATTCATATCCGCAATTGGACTTCCGTCATGCCCTTTTGCGATGAGTTCAGAACCATGTTTGTTTCTCACCCTGAACAGTTGAGGAAGGAACATACGGTCAACACTGTACCTAAGGTTCTCCTATAGGCATAGCATTCCACTTCAAAAATTGATGGTTGACTCCAACCATTATAACTTCGTCCCGAAAGCCAAGAAAATTTTCTCTAAATTTTCACTTTCAGTTCGCCACACTTCGTCCTATATTTAAGCCTTTGGATACTTTACCTCCTTTGGTAAACACATAAAATTTTCGCATTTCTAGAATTTCCCACTGACAGTCTCTACACGTTTTTGTAATACGTTGGGTAAGTTTACCCTCGCACCTCATTAGACTATAACAGCATTTGGAAGTCACTGCTGCGCCTTAGTCGCCTTTTTAGTCTTGGCTTCTAGTGCCATAATGGAGGTGACCTCAACTACGATCATCATCCTCGAATATATTTTATAACCTCAACTGAGCCCTGCCTCCTGATGTACGCTTAACGGTCCTCTTCTGACATTCGTCATAGCTCGGCACACGCACACATTCGAACGAAATTAGAATTCACTAGTGTATGTACATTATAGCAGGAGAACGAAATCTCGTCAAAGGAATCGACAATCCTAAACATAGGGCTCTATAACAAATAAAGCAACGCTGAAATCATAATAAGCCGTACAGATCCTAAAGCACACTAGAACCTGATGCTCTGATACCACCTGTGACACCCCGCCTAATTAAATACCGGGCGATCACTACTTTATTAAATTAAAATCAAGGTGAACAGTTGGTTCATTCTTAGCATCACTGACGTAAAAATACTTGTCCAATTTAAACACCCTAAATAATTAAGCTAAGTGTCAAAACCATTTAAAACCTTATTCTCATTTTATTAAATCCGGTTATAAAACTTTAAACCATTAACATCTAAAGAGCCACGCAATAAGTAGAAGAATAAAATGAACATTTAAGAGTTTACCCAACAATAATAAATCCCAACATTAAAATACTAAGGAAAACATCCTGACATTTACAATCCCGAAATAAAGATACTGAAATATAAAAGAATTACAATCTCTGGCAATACCAACTAAATAATGGAAAAGGGCGACACATGCCCCTGTTGGATAAAGCTAAACTAGAAGTAGAGTCAACAATGAGGTCGTCTAAGCAATGGCCTGCAACTCCCACAAAAGCTACAGCGCGTTCCATTCAAAGAATCCTAAGAAAGACACCCCTGTGACTGGGCACCTGTAATACATATATATATAGACACAAGAGAGAAGAAGTAACAGCAAATAGGTCAGAGCCCGAATGTAGAACCGTTTTAAAAATAGTTTAACAAGTATTTAAATTGATTACAGACCAATGCAACAACATATTAGTGCGACACTCTCTTGAGAAATTCTCACCTCTCTTCTAATGTGCACACCTATCGCACTAACCTTCCCAATGGTCTATCTCGTCATATACCACACTATCTTTCCCCAATGATTTAACTTATCTTAGGTTATTCGCAGGATTTACGTCTGAACAACACAAGTATTTAAAACGTAAGATTTCATTTTGTAACCAAAGTTCTCCTTTTTACTTTATTAATCAATAAAGTTTTCCAGTGTCATATTATACTTTCTCAACACAAGTATTTATAATTTGAGTCATCAACCATGTCCTACATATCAATTCACAGTAGGCAGTTCCAGTTTTCAGAATTTCATATATATATATATTAACTACTCGTATAATATATATATCATAACAGCACCCCACATAAAAACTATAGTGCGGGCATACTCTACTATCCAACCCCATATCACTCATATTAAGGGGAATACAAATTCGGACTCACTCTCAAATTGTATTAACACATACACAACAATATTGAGGCGAAGCATAGATTCCAAGTCTCTAAGAGGATGGCACATACCCACGTCTCTTAGGACCGTCTGAACCATCATTCCGATAGCATGTACCAAGGATATCTATCTCCTAGGGTACGACTCAATATCCCCTCGAAGGCAACACAGGATAAGATCGTCCTAGCGCGGTAACCTCAGGGATAACAAGTAGCGTGGGTATGTTTTTCACAAGTATATAATATATGCATACACAATCATATAAATATACCACTTTTATTATATAAATTTAGGTTTATCTCATAACCCATATTCACAACATTTATCCTTATTTTCCCATTATTAGTTATCGCGTATAATGGTTTGTTCCTCACTTTAATTCGAAGGGTTTTTCCAACTTACTACGTAACCCTCATGGACTCTATTCTCCCAAATGTCCAATTCAGTAGGTATCCATTTGTGTTCCAACATAACTCTCTCTTACGTGTCTCTCCCCTTTAATATATACTTACATTCTCCCTTATGCAAAATATCCCAAAAATACAATTCTTGTCTCATATTAAAAGTCCCAAAATTATTCATATGTCTTACTGGTCTTCCCTATCTCCCAAAGCACTTTATTAAGGATGTCCAAGAATTATTTCACATTAAATCGAATTTTAACTAATTAAGAAAGGAAAACATGAGTCTGCCAGGAGGGGTCAATCGATCGAGGTCTGGGGCTCGATCGATCGAACCTTCGATCGATCGAAGCTCTAGGCTCGATCGATCGATCAAACAGGTATTTTGATTTCTGCAATTTTGCAGTTACGGGTTTTCTCACAAAACTTCATCCAAATCCTAAATTTCCATACCCAAACGTCCAGAAAATTATACTACTAACATTATATAATCATACCAGGTATTTCCAACGTAAAGCATGTAGATTTATATCACTAAACATGGATTAACAAGCCAAAATTCATTTAAAACTCAAGAACCCTAGAAATCTCTTAATCTTGGTTCTAATCTGTTTTCCCAGAATTTCCTTCTTATACAACATCAAAATTTCATGGTTTACTCCTCTACATGACAAAGGGGTTCCAAAATATCATTTAAGTAATCACTTCATGCAATTTCCTATCTTCAAATTTGGTTTTTCTTCCATAAATCTCACCCTAATCATCCCTACACTAATATGAGTGATGCATCAATAAAAATAAGCAAGATAAACACTTGCCTGGGATTTTCAGAAGTCTGTCTTGGTTCCAAAATTTGTGTGGTTGCATTTCCCGTCTCGCGATCTATGCGTTGGTGGTGGAGGCGGTGCAAACGGATGGATTTTGGGCCTTGGATTGCTTTGGAAGCTCTCTCCTTCCCTCTCCTATGGACGTCACTTGTCTTTGGTTTTTCTAACCCTAGAAGACAACCTAGATATCTTATATAACCCTTTTAATTTTCGTGGGTTTAATTACCCAAAAATACAAAATGACTAAAATGCCCTCCCGGGGTACTAATTTAGCCTAAAATAGCCCCGAGACTCAAACTAAACCCCCGGGTACACTTTTCTGACTATCTCGACCCTTCCGAACGTGTTGTCGCACTCAAAATGACCATACGAACAACTTATAAAATATTCACTTTTATTAATCAACATTTAGTCCCGACACGACACAGGCGCGTCCCGACTTAAATTTCCATAATTGTCATTTTATTCACACGTGACAATGTTATAAAAATGAATCTCATATATTACTATACTCATCCAGTAATATTCAACAAATATCAAATTTTCAATAATTACTAACTCTCGTCACGCTAGTAAATATTTAAAACAACATTCCGGATTAAAATTAAATTAATTTATCTCAATTAAATTTAATTAATCCCATAATTTAAAAGCTATAAAAATACAGGGTATTACACCTTTCCAGGAAGGATAGTCTCACTAGAGAAGTGTTGCTAACACTTACAAAGAATGTGGGTGTGTTCAGGTGCCCCTGAGTGGACATCCACATGGGGAGATTTTTTGAAACTAATAATGTACTTTCCTTTTAACAAAGAGGTTAAGAGGATTAGTAAGGTGATTGTAAGGAGAGATGTTATAGAGTCAGATGATGCTGATAAATTTATCATGGTCAGGAAGTCCAGTGATGAAGATAGTAAGGTGAAGTGCGGAGCCACAACAGTTAGTCCTTTCCCGATAGGAATAAAGGACAAGGTTTGGGTGCCCAGATGGGGCCAAGAGTTAAGAAATTCTAGTAAGAGGTGTGGCTAGATGAAGTTGTGGTGTTAGTTGGCTTTAGACCAGTGTGGGTAATTTGAGCTTTGTTTCGGTCTGGATAACATAATAATGTAGGCCTATGTGTTTTTCCGCAGTAGCGGAATTTTATTTTCTTTCACTCGTCATAGAGGCGGGTGTTTATATTTTGTATATATACGTATAATGTATTTGGTTGATCGGAGCGATAGCAGGCTAATGATGACAAGACTATCGCGTTCGGAGTTCCTAGAGGGAACAAATTGTGGTTACGGTGTCTCACCTGGATACAGGTTGAGTACACCTTTGTTATTATGGATTGATGGAACTTCGATGAGTAGAGGTTTCATTATTGTGGTTTGTATATGTAGCAACCTTATAGATAAATATAAGGCCCACGGGATTCTTGTTGTGCTGTATGATTAAGCTCAGTACTGGTTTGCGCGAGGACTTCGAATTTGTGCGAGCGCTGGGTGGTGTGACTCTTAGTTAGAGATAGGAGTTTAGACCAACTTTTGTTGATAAGGGATATGATTATTCCGGTTGCATGTCTGAAATAACGGGACTCCGTGACCGACGAAGTCAAGTGTTAATGTGTGGAGGGGTTCCTTATTTGGATTTCTCTTTGCGAGACGCTCCACACATGACTCTTAACGGCGTCGTCCGTGGAGAGCTGTTATAGGATGCAAGGATGTGGGTTAGTCTTATAGTGTGGATGGACCACTATAGACTATTATCCCTGTGATGATGGTATGTTTATGGAAATATTGTGCTATGGAAAAGCACTAAAGTGGTCCTCTCACCACAAGTAGTTGGGTGGAGTATGACTTAGAGAAATTGATTTGAGTATGATAGCCAGGCCTTAATGAGAAGGCAAATTTGGTTGAAATCTGTGATCGGTGTTATGTAAGTAGTGTTCCTACAGAGAGTAGGCACTTCGATTAGTTAGGTTTCCTTCCATATGGGTGGAAGGATAGATAGTAGGAATGCGTTTGTAGGATAACAGGCAAGATTTAGGACGTTCCGCTGGTGTGCCTTAGGTCGCTATATCTTGACGACCGACAACGCGAGGGAGTAGTGTAACGGGAGGGTTCCTTATTTGGATTTCGCCTTGGCGAGACGTCCCACGCACGAAACCAAGAAAATGTCGGGAGTTGAAAGAGGCCTTGGGCACTATGGATATATTTAGGATACTTGTTTCGTTTAGGTAGGGTAATGCATAGATCGTAGCATCTGTAGGATGTAGGTTCGATAGAGTTAGTGGCGCCGAGGTTAGGAGAATTGAATTTTGTGGGTCGGGAGGAGCCATAGATGAGTATTAAATAGAGGAAAGGAGATCCTTATTGGGAGAGAGTGTTACGTGTCAGACATTCGCTACGGATGTGTAGATGTGCACGAGTTAGAAAGGTGTATGGGCACCTTGGTAAGATGGTTTTATATACCGCCTGAAATAGAATGGGCGTAGTATACAAGGTTAAAATTCATACCGATAGGCATTATAGATGATGAGTGTTAAGTGACGTATTAGAGTCACTTTATGATTGCGGTAGCCGCATAGTACATGGTTGGGAACCGATGGGTTAGTATCGTTTCCCTTGAGGTTTTAGGATTTGTAGTGATCCTAGTTATATGGTGTAGGATGGATCTAAATTTCGAGGACGAAATTCCGTTGTAAGGAGGGGAGTATGTAACAACCTTCCCTTTTGGAGACCATCAAATTCCCTAATTAGAAATAAATTAACAATTTGGAGACAATTAAATTCCATAATTAAGTATAATTTGGAATTTGGGGAATTTCTCGAAATAGTAATTTTTGAGAGTTTCGAGGATTTAATGATTTTCTATGGGTGTTAAAATACTTTTGGGACTAAATAGGTCGAGATATTTTAATTATATGTCGCCATGGAGTAAAGCGACAAAAGAGGTAAGATTTGGATGAGAAAACTCGCATTTACTTTTATGGGTTAGAATAGTGATTTGTGATCAAGTACCTCGGATGGAAATTTCAACTGAGCCGTGAGTCTCGGAATGTCCGAGATAGTCGGAAAAGAGTGTATGATTGTCGAAATTGAGTTCCGGGTAATTTTGGAGTTAAACGGGCTCGTAATTGAGTAAACGAGTCATTTTGGGGGGTATTAAGGGATTAAACCCTTTTCTCTCTATATAAAGATGGAGAGAGGGAGAAGAAGAGAAAGAAAAGAAGAGAGAAAGAGAGAAGAGAGAGAGGAGGAGAGAAAAAGAATCAAAAGGGAGGAGATTCCGGCCAGCCTCCGTGGGATTCGGTTAGAGGACATCGGATTTTATCCAAGACGCAAGTGTTTAATTTCTTTATTAATTTTTAAGCATAAATATCTCATATCATTGTTGGTATAACAAACCCTAATGTTTTTGGGTTGGGTATTCGTGGATAAAACGGGTTTTCGGGAGATAAAACGAATGAACCCCTAAAATATGAAAATTGGAGAAATTTAGAAATTAACTGAAATTAATTGGTGGTTTAGGGTTCTAGGATGTTTATAACCTTTTATATATGTGTAGTTGTACTTGATTGAGGCTGTAGTCCGTTGGTTGATGCGAAAAAATCTTGGGAGAAGCTTTAATGGACGGAACAGCTTCTCGGAGAAGAAGCTGCCCGACATGATCGATCGATCGATCATGGGGACTCGATCGATCGAGCCATCGATCGATCGACAGCCAAGGGTCGATCGATCGACCCCTTCTAATAAGGGAAAATTTTTCTTAGGGTGAATTGGATAGGATATATTCCAATTCACATTTCTTTGAGGTAAATTAAGGGATATAATAAGAAATCCTTTAGGAGTATATAACTCTTTAATTAAGAAAAATTAGGAGGGCAAGGTGGGGGTTATTAATGTATAACCCTTAATTTATATTCTCGAGGAAAATAGATAAGTCGAGAATTTAAAATGTTGGGGTTCTTAAGATAGGGTGGGGACCCCTAAATGATAAATTGGACTAGGTGTAGTCTTTGGGTTCATGGAAATAAAATCCATAACCCATTAAATTTAAGGTTGCTCGGGAGAGATAAATTCCTAGGATATTTCGGTGGGCATTTAGGCCTATATAATTATGCGTATAGGAAGCATAATTATAATCGATTGTGGAGTTAGCGTATCCTACGAGATAATTATGATAATTTGGGAATATAGAAGTATATATATATTTCACTTAGAGTGGAATGGTATCATTGGAGATATCCAATAAATCCTTAGATGGGATTGAGATATATAGTGATTATCAAAGTAAGAAATACTTTGGGGTTTAGTATCATGCCTATATGAATGCATGATTATGATTCCTGGAGGGAATCTTTGGGATTATTGGTCATCGCTAGACGCTATAGGCCGTTATGGCCGTTTATATATTCTAGGAGGAATATATGGTATAAGTATATATATATGATATGATGGAAATGATTTTGAAAATATAAAAATGAATATTTTCAAAATGGAAAGAGAAATGTTTTTTTTCATAATTGATAAAATATGGATTACACACCTCCCTAAATCGCTATCATAAGGGAAGTTGCGCGCGTTGTGGTGAAGCCCCCTGGCTATTGAGCATGGTGGATATAGTCCCTAGGCCATATGGGCGATTATATATGTTTACTGCGCTGGTTAGGGGATTCTGGGTGTGGTCCTGACTTTCCTGCAGGCATATGGCCGCTTCATGACGTTGTTAGGTTCCCAAGTTTTCTTGTTTGATAGGCCCTGAAAGATGATAGCCATTTAGGGGCGCGTCCAGTGGGGAAACCCAGAGGGGCGGTCTTAGATTTATTAAAGCAATTCATGATAATGGATTGGGTTTAATTACATTTCCTGAGTATAAAAAGGGAAATGGGTTAATGGTTTGGCTTCGTTAACACTCCCGGATGGAAGAAAGGATGTGGAAGCATATGATATGATCAAAGCATTTTCATGATAATGAAAATGGCTTTGGGTACATTTCCTGAGTATAAGAAGGGAAATGGGATAATTTAAAAAGGAAAAACATTTTTATGTTAATAAAATTGGCTTTTAAAAAAAAAAGAGATATATGTTTTGGTAAAGCAATTCATGCTAATGAGTTGGCTTTAAATACATTTCCTGGGTATGAGAAGGGAAATGGAAGGGTTTGATATGAGTATAGAATACACCTCAGTCCAGGAGGTAGATCCGGATGTGTATTATAAAATATAATTGATATTATGTAAACCTCAGTCCGGGAGATATTATCCGGACGTATATTGTAGATGTATATATATATGTATTTATACTTTTGTGCGTGCTACGGGCCTAATGGATCTCTAACATGAACCCTTCCAAGTAGTAGTGTATCGGGGGGGGGGGGGTTCCTTGTTTGGATTTCGCTTTGCGAGACACCCCAGGCACGAACTTAGTGCAGTGTTGAGAATGGAGGGAAGGTTAGCCCTTAGCACTTGGACTATCTAGGGTAGATAGTAGCTGGGTGATTAGACTAGTTAGGCGGGATAGCTTGACTAGGATGTGTTGTTAGGGTGCATTAGGTGTGCACTATTAGAGGAGAGGTGAGGGGTATCTCATGGAAGTGCGATACCAATTTAAATATGAGATAAAACTATTTTTCTAAAAATAAAGCATTTATGCACTTGCAAAATATTTTCAAAATTCGGGGTCTGACCCGTTTATCTACTTTTCCTCTCTTGTTGTATATTATATATATATATATATATATATATATATATATATATATATATATATATATATATATATATATATATATATATATATATATATATATATATATATATATATATAGGTGTCCAGACCCAGGGACGCCTGGATGAGACTTTCTTCGAGTCAGACGTCTGCTGCAGTAGTTGTGGATGCTTGCGGGTTCTTGGTAGACGCTTCTTTCCTTATACTCTAGATAGGAGGTATTTTATAAACTTTCGAGCCAATGGCTCAATTGCATTTAGTTATTCTTTAATCATCATTCGATATGGTTGTATAATTTGAACCGATTGTTCGGTTATTTTAATTTATTTCATTTTCATTTCAGTTCATTTACGCATTGATTTGTGGATGTTTTATTTTAATCGTTAAAAAGAGTAGTTAAGTAAAAGTTTTTAACGCTCGCCTAATAGGATATTAGTAATTAAATGGATTTTCGATAGTGATGCTAAGAATGATCCATATGTGACTCCTGTTTTAATATGATATAGGAGTGATCGCCCGGTATCCCATTAAGCGGGTTGTTACATAATATGTAGTCCAAACTTTTTAATTTTGTTCCAAAAGATACCTCGGCGCATAAAACAGTTACAAACTTTTTTTTTATCTTGTCCTAAACTTTAAGAAATAATTATCAAAAAAGTAAACAGGGGAGTTTTTGCAAAATTAAAAAATAAGGTTGACTAAATGTAAAATATACTTAGCTCCTAGAGACTAAACATTAATTGTCCCGGTTGACTTAAAATCGTTAAGTTAAATGTAAAATATCTTGTTTTTGACGTAATGTAAAATGTTATTCTTAATGTATAGTATTTAGAGGTTTAAAAATGTAGGGTCAGTTCATTTAGTGCTTAGTACTTGAATTTTTGTTAAGATTTTTAGTTCCTAATATGTAATTGTGCAGTATCGCTTTTATGTCCTTCAATATTCGAGTTTCTTTTGAGTCAGACCTGTCATATTCGGGTTTCTTTCGAGTCGGACTCGTTAATTTTAACATGTTAAATGATGTTTTGCCTGAGTTGTGAAAAAAAATTCAGTCTTACAGTTCCGGCCATCCTGAATTAAAATCCTAGATCCGTCATTGTGTGTGTATCAACCTTGATGTTCAGTGTTCTAGATTGCAATTAATTTCAGTGTGTGATGTTTTAGATTGCAATTAATTTCAATGTGTATGTGTGTGTTTGTGTATCAGGGTGGAATTATGAGTTGATTTTTTTTTGGATTACCTTGAAATGATTAAATAACATTTGATTATTAGTTAGTACTTGGTTAAATTTCCCTCATTTTATTCTCATTTGAAACGGGGTTATTGCATGTTTGTGGTAATATATTATCAAATCATGTGGTGTTCTTTATGAAATTCCTGTTTTTTAAAATATGATTAATAAAGTGTTTGTTAATAAAATCATTATATGGATTCTTGAATATTTTTATACACTCAATGACTATTGTGTTTTTTTATCTAGTGTTTTTGTGATTAGACATTTGGACCGGTGATTTCATTTTTTTAAACATTTTTAGCAAAGATGAGATAAATGATATACAATTTATGTTAGATTATATAAAAGTGTGATGTATATTTCTCCTACTCTTTATTGTTTAACAAAGTGTGATATCAATCCAACTACATCCCATATTGCATTATAATTGATCATTCATTAAGAATTGTTGTAAATTAATTGATTCATTAATGTGTTTCCATGATTAAAAGAGACATTTGATTTCGGGCAGATGAAACTTATTCGAAAAGTTTACAACGATTTTAGTACCATATGATGGTCAGAGCATTTTCTTTAGCTCCAACTTTATGTTAGTGTTTGCTTGTCTCAATGATTTCAGTATCATAGGGTGCGTTACGATATGTTAGTTTGCTTTTGAAGTTTCATTGTCTTGTTTTAGTATGTATATCATATACTCGCTAATGCCTCACTTGTGTGCTTTTATTAATTTTTAGCATTGCATGTCCCATGCTTATACTATGTGCTTTCATTAATTGCTTCATTATATTATAGGTATATAATCTCTATTGGTTGTTACTGTTATGTATAATATGTATAACAATTGTTGTTATACATATTATATGTAACATCATATTATATATAACATTATAGTATAATATGTATAATAATTTTGTGAATTGAAGTTCTTCAATATTTAAAATTGGTTTTGTTTGTATAGTGTTTGGGTGGTGTGTTAGTGTTCTTGAGTTGGTTAGTTATGGTTGATTGAGTCTTATTACTATTAGGTGTTGGTGTCTTTGGTAGTTGTTGTGATAGTTTTAGAGGGATATTATACTTTCTACGATATTTTCTAATGGTGTGAATGTATTATGTTGTATAATATTGCATTATTTTTAACAATTACATTTCTTTTATTGCTTATATCTCACTCGTGGTGGTTTACATACTTAGGCCAGAATGGATGGGTTTTGGATGAGCAAGGACAGATTATCAAAAGAATACATAAAAGGTGTTGATAATTTTCTTAGGGTTTCTCAAAACGCCTCCTTGGATGAGAACTTCATATGATGCCCTTGTAATCAATGTGAGAATAGATTAAAAATGGGTGTTAAAGAAATCAGACAACATTTGTATAGTTCGGGTATCGAACCGAATTATACTGTATGGAAATGGCACGGAGAGGAGGAACATCGTGAAATACTGCCGGATGTTAATACAGGCGATCCTATCTGTGACGATCTTAATATGTATACCATGGAGGATGTTGAAGACTTGATTGACATGGTGGAGGATATAAAAGAAGACTTCATAGGAAATGCAAAAAAATTTCAGAAGTTGCTTTTAGATGCAGAGAAGCCATTGTATGAAAGATGTAAAAAGTATACAAAGTTATTCACTATCATCAAGATATTCAATCTTAAAGCGAAGAGTGGGATGTCCGATAAATGCTTTTCAAATATGCTGTCAATCATTGTCGACATGCTTTTGGATGATAATGTATTGCCTTCATCCAATAATGAGGCAAAATGTTGCTTATCGATATTCGGAATGGACTTTCAGAAGATACACACATGCCCTAATAACTGTATACTCTATAAAAAAGAGTATGAAGAAGCTGTTGAATGCCCCACTTGTGGAACATCCAGTTTCAAACAGAAGAATAATTTGAAAGAACAAAAAAGGGAAGAGGGGAAACAAGGTGTTCCTGTGAAAGTGTTATGGTACTTTTCACCCATTCCGAGATTCAAAAGGTGGTTTCAATAAAGAGACAGCTAAGTCTCTGACATGGCATGCAGATGATAGAATTGTTGATGGCTTTTTGCGTCACCCAACAGACTCACCAAAATGGAAATTAGTTGATGAAAAGTGGCCCGATTTTGCAGCAGAACCAAGAAATCTTCGATTAACACTATCATCGGACGAAATTAATCCTCATAGTTCCCTTAGGAGTAGGTACAGTTGTTGGCCGGTCATGTTGAACACATATAACTTTAAACCGGAATTGTGTATGAAAAGAAAGTTTACAATATTGACTGTGTTGATATCGGGCCCAAAACAACTGGGAAATAATATAGATGTTTATTTGGTTCCGTTAATAGAAGATCTGAATACCTTGTGGCGTGAAGGAGTTAAAGCCTAGGACGCCTTTCGACAAGAATCTTTTACTTTGAGGGCAATTCTATTGTGGACAATTAATGATTTTCCAGCCTATGGATATTTATAGGAAGTGTTGTTCAAGGCTATAATGCTTGTCCAATATGTAGTGAAAAAACGTATTCCATCAGATTACAACACTGTGGCACGTGCGTTTATATGGGACATAGGAGATACCTTCCACAAAACCATCCATTTCGAAGCCAAAAAAATGCTTTTAATGGTGAGCAAGAGTTCCAAGCCTCCCCTAAACCTTTAAGCGGCGAACAAATATTGATAAAAGTTGGGAGGCTTAAGGTTGCATGGGGAAAGAAGGCAAAAAAGGTAAGGGCGGTTAATTTGAAGAAATCATTAAAGCGTAATAGACCGAGGAGGGTAGCTAATGGGGTTGAAAAAGGTGGTCCTAGTAACAATAGGGTTGAAATTTTTTGGAAGAAGAAATTGATATTTTTTGAACTTCCTTATTGGAAGGATTTTCCTATTCGACATAACTTAGATGTCATGCACATTGAAAAGAATGTCTGTAATAGTATCATTGGAACCTTGCTTAATATTCCAAGGAAAACAAAAGACGGGGTGAAGTGTCGCCTCGACCTTGAAAAAATGGGCTTAAGAAATGAGTTAGCACCGCAGGTTAATGAAAAATGGACATACCTACCGCCAGTATGTTATACGTTATCGAGAGAGGAAAGAAAAATGTTCTGCCAAACTTTGCATGACCTTAAGGTCCCGAATGGGTACTCTTCTAATTTTAGAAGCCATGTATCTATGGAAGATTTGAAATTGTATGGCTTGAAGTCTCATGATTGCCATATTCTAATGCAACAACTTCTTCTAATTGCAATTCGATCGGTGTTGCCAAAACATGTGAGATATGCGATCATGAGAGTATATTTTTTGTTCAATGCCCTTTGTGCCAAGGTAGTGGACTTGCAAAAACTAAATGAAATTCAAAATGAAATTATGATCGCATTGTGTTTGCTGGAAAAATACTTTCCACCATCCTTCTTTGACATTATGGTGCATTTAATGATGCATCTTGTGAGGGAGGTCGAACTTTGCGGTCTTGTTTTCTTTCGATGGATGTACCCAATTGAAAAGTTAGGTCAGTTTACTTTACTATCATGTATTAATATAAGTAAATAAGTGTATCGATTTAGTTTTCTTTTTATTGTGTTAGGTACATGAAAGTATTAAAGGGTTATGTGAGAAATCGTAATCGCCCAGAAGGTTGTATTGCTCAATGTTACATAGCAGAAGAAGCTATTGAGTTTTGTTCTGAGTTCTTATTGGAATTATATTCAATTGGAATTCTGGCGAGGAAGGATGATGATAAACTTATAGGAGGTTCGGATGTCGTTGAAGTTGATCGCATGTCCTTGGAGCAGGCACATCTTCATGTGTTACATAACACGAATGATGTTCAACCTTATATAGAGTATAACTTCCCTAACTTCCAATTAATATGAAGTTAGTTCCTCACATACTTATCTCTATATATATTAATAACTAATGTTGCGTTACTCATTAATACCATGTTAGGGAGCATGAACAGTACTTGAAAGAAACCTATCCTCTAAAAGGGAAAAATAAGAAGTGGCTTGAAGAGGAGAACAACCGCACGTTTATCCATTGGTTAAGTAAAAGGGTATGATTTAGGGACATGTTGACTTAACCACCACTTTAATTTTCATTAAATTTTACCCAGTTTTTAGTTTTCTTTTAAACAATGCCACTGTTTTTTATTTATTAGTTGCAAATCTTAGTGAAAAACAATTTCAAAGTCTAATACCAACTACTGGAAAATAGTGGTAGAGTGTAAAGTAAAACTAAATAGTTGGTGAGGTCTAATATTAAAAACTAAAGTGGGAATAAAGACGAAATATCCCCTTACTTTAATATGTTAATTTGAATTTTGTTTTGTAAGTAACTAAAATTCTTATATTAATAGGTTGCTCTCGAAGAAGAACTCCCAAACAACAATATCTCAGATGACTTAAAATCGATTGCTCGTGGACCTCGTCGAGACGTCATTAAAGTTCACAGATATATCATTAACGGTGTTTGTTACCTAACAAAGGATCGCGATGATGCACGAGTAACCCAAAACAGTGGAGTGAGCCTAGTTTCTAAGACGTTGCAGATAGCTAGTGCAGAGGACAACAATCCTGTTCGTACCAATATGATTTTCTACGGTGTCATAAGGGAGATATGGATACTTGACTATTTTTCAATTCAGATTCCTTTATTCAAGTGTGATTGGGTTGACAACAAAAATGGAATTAACATAGACGAGCTTGGTTTTACATCTGTCGATCTTGATAGAGTTGGTCATAAATCCGATTCTTTCATCTTAGCCTCTCAAGCGAAACAAGTTTTCTATGTTCCGGACCAAATGAATCCTAAATATTCAATTGTATTGTCAACTCCTTAAAGGGACTACTATGATAAAGATGATGAAGATGACCTCAATGATGGATGTCTCGGGGATGATATTTTCACTATAGTTTTGCCAACTATTGAATCCTTTGACGTGGTTGAGGAATCTTCCGAAACTTATATGCGTGAAGATTGTGAGGGGACATGGATAGATAATACACCAACATAATTGTGTTAGACGATGTTATGATGCTTAATGTTTGAGTTGTTCTTTATTATTAGTTATAGTTGCTTAAAATGTTAGCTTGTTTGGTGACGTTGTCCAACTTTTTAGTTTTTTGTGTGGAACCTACAATAGTTGATTATTGGAAATTGAATGTATGGAATATGGGCTATGTGACATTTGTTCTAGACTATTGATTATTATTTTCTGCTTAATATTTTGACAATTGTGCTCTTGTACATTTTAATTAACATAGGATAAAATGGTGAATTTTAATTTGTGGTACATTTCAATAATTGTATTGTTTGAGTATTTACGACTTGTATTGATGACATCTATATTATTGCTCTTTTTTGTGTTTCAACAGTTCAGCTTTAACTTGAAATGGAAGACATTGATCTCGAACCTGTGGAGGAACCTTCACAATATAGTAGTAAAGGTAGAGGTGCGGCGAAGCTAAAGCAATTGACTAAAATAAAGAGCAGTGAAGAATGGATAAGAGTTTTATATAATGATCTTGGGCAACCAATAAGTACTAGAAAAAAAGAATTATCAAGTTATGGGGGTTTGATGGTGAAGTGCTTTGTGCCAATAACTTATCCAAGTTGGCCTAAAGTGCCAATCAAATTGAAGAGTGATTTGTGGGAGGCAATACAGGTATATATATATTTTATATATATAGCTGTTATATATATTTGTGGGGATCATGATGATAATTCACGGATCCAACCCTCATTCATTCCTACAGGAACAAAACAGTCATGGACTGATTTTTAATACACTGTGGTCAGTCTAAAATTTCAAAAAAGAAACAAACAAAAACAAAATATAAGCATGCATCTTGAATAAAATGCATCTCGGAAACATACATATTTTGATGAAAGAGTGGTCATAAAGGAGAAATTTACCAGATATGTACAAACCATAAAATAGATTTCATTTTACGAACAAATACATATATAGATATTATGGTTTCCTATCAAAAGTTGATTGTATGATCAGGTGAAGAAACCAATTCAGTTAGGTTAGACAGTTTGAAAAGTACGCCAGATTAACGAAGAAAAAGAGAAACATTTTAAATTCATTTTTGGCATTGTAGGTATATTTGCATTGTCCATTGGTAACATACACCCCTTAACAGCTCCACCAAAATTGTCTTCACCCCCCCCCTCCCCCGGTAACAAACAAGACAACGAGTGATTTCTAACCAAGCTATCCTCGAACTTCGCAACTTGTTTATCCCACAAAATCATAACTCCCCTCCCCTGATGAACCACATAAGTCAAATGTACACCACTAACGTGTCCCCCCCCCCCCCCACCCGCCCACACACACACACAAAAAAAAAAAAATTGGGTCACCACCTTACTCGTACTACTAATCTTGGTCTCTTGCAAACACAAGACATATGATCTCCATAAAGAAATCTCACTCCTAACAATAGTATGATTGTCAAGGTTATTTAACTCCATGACATTCCACAAAATAATTGTAAAACCCCGTACTTCAATTACTAATAGTGGCAGTAAAGAAAACCATATTGAAGTTATCCAAAAGTCTCCATTAAATTATGAAGAAGATGAAAAAGAAACATAAGACTATGAAATCCCAAAAGACCAAGCATATGATAAAGTTCAACATACGGAATACTCATCAGAAGAAACTGTAAAAGTAGATCAATATCACTTTCTCCAAAAGGTTCAGATCTCCCCAAGTATGATACAAATTTAGCAGGTCGAAAAGGCTACCATTCAGATAAAGAGGATATAAATTATGCAGTGCTTATGATTGAAGAATTATAAAACTTTGCTTCTTGGATTGATCTCGAAAAGAACAAGTACAAAGACAAAAAGGCTGAAAATTAAAAACTCTCCAAAGACGATATTACAGATGCAGAACCAACTAATGCTCCCAAAGTAGGTAAGATTTCTAAAAAAATTCCATATGATCCTTTATTTAGAAGATTCACAAGATCTTTAGGAAAAAATAAAACTCAAAATCAACTTAATTTTCCTAAATGATAAATTTCATAGGCTGGAATGTTAGAGCTGTGGCAAATAATGCTACCAATAGAAGAATAAAAAGATTAATTAGAAATATCAACTTCCTTCTATTTCCCTAATAGAACCAAAAGTTAATTTTGACACATTAATAAAGTAATAGCTAAGATGACAATTCACTAATAGTTTAAGAAATCTACCCAACAAGATTTGCTTCTTATGGAAATCTGATTTGAAAGTTAAATTGATTCATGACTCAGAGAAAATGATGCTTCTTATGGAAAGATTTAGAACATCTTACAAGTGATTCTACTAACCAATCTTGGCTAGTAATTGGAGACTTTATTATTGTCTCAAATGATGAAGAAAAACTGGGAGGCAATCCTTTAGAATTTCATGCTATGAAAGATTTTAAAAAGATGATCTCTAATTGTGCATTAATTCAATTAGGTTGTTCTGGATCCAGGTTTACCTAGACAAAAAATAAGATAAATGACACTATCTTCAGTAGACTTGATAGAGGTTTAGCTAACCAAAATTGGCTTATGCAATTTCCCCAGTCTAATATCACTCACCTTCACAGATTATGCTCTCATCATAGCCCCTTATTAATTACTATAAAAAGAACCATAGATCATTATACTAAACCTTTAAATTTTTTATCAATGTAGTGTATAAATTCTATTGTTCAAGATATCATTGAAGATTATTGGTCTATCAATATTCAAGATCCTCCTATGACTAAATTTACATTAAAGCTTAAACACTGAAAATCAAAATAGAGAATTTGGAACAGAGAAACCTTCAAAAATATTTTTCAATCAGTTAAAGATCTAGAAGATTTAGTGCTTATTAGGGAAATTTAATTTGATCTAAATCCAAATGAAAATACTAGAGGTGAAATGTATAAAACTATGGATAATTTTCATAAGCTATGGACTGCAGTGGGAGGAGTCTAGTGAAGAAATCCGCAATATATTTCAAGCACATTTTCAGAAGTTATGGACTGCAGATTTTATAACTATGGATAATTTTTTTCTTGAAGTGATTAACAAAGAAATTTCTGATGACATGAACAAAATTCTCTCTGAATATACTTCTGAAAATGAGATTTTCTCTTCAATTAAAGATATGGATCCTTCTAGTGCTCCTGGTCCAAATGGCTTTGGAATGGAATTCTATATTAAGTTTTGGGGTATTATTAAACATGATCTTATTAATGAAATACATTCTTTTTTTGCTGGAGCTGAGATACATAAAGGTTGGACATCTACTTCTATTGCTCTTATCCTTAAAATAAATTAACCCATCCTCATGTAATCATTTTAGGACTATAATTCTAATTTCTCTAACAAAATTGTGGATATGTAATTCTCATAGTTTACTCTATGTTGTTAGGTTTGATAACATTTGTAGAGTTGTCCTTTTGATAGCATATGTTTTTCTATAAGATTCGATAACTCATGTGTTGGACAAAAAACATGATAATGTTACTGGAAAATACCTATAATCATGGTAATTTACTGATCTTTCATTCCTATAGGTGTATTTTTTAAACTTCTTGCATTCCTATAGGTGTATGTTGTGGATGTGTACAAAGCATTCTCCATTCACATTTGTAATTTAGAATTAGATTTCATTAGGCTCAATTGCTACTAAAATAATGGTTCGGATTGTAGTTGTTGTGACAACCCGCTCAAAATAATAACCGTTGGCCAGCCCTATACTACATTAATCAGGTATCTCAGATGGCACAATCTCAACATTAACTAACAATACTAATAATATAAGGCTAACTACCCAAAACTATAAAAAGCGAATTGTCAAAAATTTTAAAACTTTTTATTTAACAACAACAAAACCAATAATGCAACATAACCAACAATATACATCTAACTATGATGAGTGATATGTGCAAACTCCAATATAAACAAGAGTACAATACAATTTACAACAAAATCTCAACAATGAAATACTTGAATATGCTGTCGGGTCACAAACAATACAATACTGAGAAATGAAATAAGAAAGTGTTAATCTACAACACTTGAGCATACTAACTCCATATACAACTGAATCCTAATCTAGATATACAAGGATAGGAATCGACTAAAGAATAATGCCGCAACAGTCCGCTATTGCCACAGCTCCACGAATCCTGGGATGCCTTTGAAGTAGTATAATATATACATGGAAGGAGAAAATATAAACGGGTCAAAGCCCGAGTTGAAAACATTTTATAGCAAGTGTATTAAAATGCATACTAATTATAAATGCATTATTACATGATTTAATGGAATCGTCCTCTCCATAAAAATCTATCTCACCTCTCAACTAGATCACGGACCTAACGTATGCACGTGGTCTCCAAACGAATTCCCAAATGTAAATTATGCAATAAAATCTAAGTAGATCCCAAAATAAATATTAGATTATGCTATCTAACTTATCTCGAAATCTACACTTATCTACATTCCCATTTAAAACATTTCTTTACATTTAATGCATCATAGTTCTCATTATATTTGTTCATTTATTGAACATATAAGGTTGCATAATCAACCACATCATCACAATACATCAACATTCTCATTTACTAGAATTTCATATATTCTAGTGACGCCCTTATTTGGCATGAATACAATATATATATAATTATATATGAGTTATTAGCATCAAGAGTTAAGGACTAAACTCCTCCCGATTCTCAACACGGCACTGCATTTCGTGCGTGGAACATCTCGCCGAAGCGAAATCCAAACAAAGAACCCCCCCGTTACACTACTCCTAACCGTATCGATCCTCGAGGTTAATTATGCCCTCAATGCATGATGAATGTAACCCAATTTTATTATTCAGTTTTAAATAATTAATTAATATTCCATATTCTCAACTGTACACGGCATTTCATGCGTGGGACGTCTCGCCGAAGCGAAATCCAAACAAGGAACCCCCCGTTACACTACTCCTGGCACTGTCAATCATCGAGATAGGTGATATATATATATATATATATATATATATATATATATATATATATATATATAATTATGAGCATTAAGTACTAACTTCTCACCAATTTCCGACATTACACTGCGGTTCGTGCGTGGGACGTCTCGCCTAGGCAAAATCTAAATAAGGAACCCCCCGATACACTAGTCCTGGTAATGTTAGTCCTTGAGGTCCATTATGCCCTTGATACCCAAGTACAAGCACAATCAACAATAGCCATCCAACCCTCGAGGATGTAGGCTCACATGCTATCATCTTCCAGCAGCCCATAAACGTAGCAAACTGGGGCCACCTGGTGGGGTTCAACGACACTTGGCTCGGGTTCGTAGGGTTTGAATCCGCCTTGAGATCGCGTGGTTGCCAAAAAATCTCCACTTTCTCTCTCCTTTATCCTTCCTTTTCTTCTTCTTTCTATCTCTCTTTCTATTTCTCTTTCTCTCTATGGAGAATAAATCTCCCGTAGGCTTTATAAGCCCTAATTCCCAAGATACACATTTTTAAATGATAATACACACTTTAAATGACCTGGTAACTTTAATTCAAGTCAAACGGTCCTAATTTATTTCGGAACCTAAATAGACCCCAAGTACAGTCATTTCGACTTTCTCGACCCTTCCGGACACAATTACACCCTCAGAATCGCCATTCGATACACTTTCTAAAGACTCTAAATTTTGACCTCAATTGCCAATTTAATTAATCTCCAATAAAATATTATTTATTTCTCCCAAAATAAATAAATCAGCGTCTCCAAGACCTCGGGTTGTTACAAACTTCCCCACTTACAAAAATTTCGTCCTCGAAATTTTAGCTAAGCCTAATTCTCCAAAGCTCAACTAGTTCTACTACACCCATCCTTACTAATCCTATCTCCAATTCTCTAACTTCCCATGACGAATTAATTTAATTTATTTTATTTTAAGTTTATTATTAGTTATATAAAACCAACTTCCACAACTAGGGTGGTGCCCATACACCCTTTATATTCGAGCTATCGCTCGTACTAATCATGACGAGGCCTCATTTGCCTCCAAAATCCCACATTTCCATAAATATAATACTAACATTTTAATAATGTAAATTTTTTTGAATGGTCCAAGAAATAACTCCTCTCAATTCCTGACATTCGCCAATTTCGTGCGGGGGACGTCTCGCAAAAGCGAAATCCAAACAAGGAACCCTCCCAATACACTACTATGAGGCAACGTCGGGGATTGAGAGTGTGTTAAATCCGGACTAGAGTTTGAAAATGTTTTGGGGGAAAAATCATTTTGATATGGCCCAAGGCCTAGAAAAAGTTTTATTTTGAAAACAGTTTATAAAAATATTTTGGTTTATGTATTACAGTATTTACATAAAGTGCCTTATGTCCCACACAAGGTCTTATCAATCATCATATATATAACATGTAGCTCACAAAAATTAGCATAATTATGAGCTAAAATTTTCCTGCGTCCCAACAATCCACAAACTTTAAAACTCTTTTCAGTAATGATATCTCAAATCATATTAACATATTGCCATTTATAAGGCTCATCCATGACTGGAATATAGCAATTATACAAGTCTAACATGACTATATATAAAAAAAAAGTAGCTTTAGCATTACTACTTATCACCCATAACCATTCTTACATTCACCATAAGGATTATAACTCTTTTTGAGCACCTTGCAAAATTATCTAATCTCGCAAAAGATAATAACATAAGAGCCTAACTTTCTCAAAATTCCCCTTTAGACGTACATAATAGGGCTATAGCACTACCCTTTCACAAATATCTCCCATACGATATTACCGAAACTTCATATTTTAATATTCTTATTCGTAAAGGAAAATAACTTACATCATTCATCTTTAGTTCGATTGCCCTTCCTCATCAATGGACTCCCAAACATAGTCCCCCGGTCTAAAATGACCTTGAATCTGTTGTAGGGGTTGCACTTCCAAAACTTCATCAAAACGTGGTCCTTTACCTCTTTTAGGACAATCTCTCTTTTTTTGACCTATTTCTTTACAAAAGAAACACTTACACACAAATTCTTTCTGCCCACTCGCATTATTGGCACTCTCCTTACCAAACTTACTTGATGAACTCGAATCTCCAAAGTTCTTTCCCTTTTGTGAACGAAGACGATATTCATGCCACTTTAGTAGTTCCGCATTCACTACCTCGACGAAAGTCTCTAACCTGGTACTCTCTAACAAATGTTGCCGGATTTTCCAATCTAATCCTCGAATAAACTTCGATATACATTTCTCTTCCGTATTTACCTCATCAGGTACTAATTTCGCCCATCTAGAAAAATCTTCCTCATATTCTTCCGCCGTTCTATTACCTTGAAAAATCTTCACATTCTGAGTCGGGGAAGGAAAATACCTTCGATCAAAAAGCTCCCAAAATTCTATTATAGGTAAAGTATCTCTCTGTTCAAATGTGGTGACTGACTCCCACCATTGAAGAGATGCACAGGATAACTTAAAGGTGGCTAAAAATTGCTTCTGTACCTCACTACACTCAACCATACGGAGGTGCCTCTGTATACTATTCTTCCATTGACTTGTAGCCATTGCATAACCTCTCCCTGCAAACTCGGGAGGATACCCCTTACTAAAATCTTCCTTCACTCTCTCCTATAAAGACAATCCTAAATGGGGTTGGGCTGATTGAACTGCAAATTGTTGCGCCATCGTGGAAATGGCAGCAACTACTGCTTGTGCCACAATATTGGCAACATCATCTGTAGACATGTTCCTTTGAGGCGTTTGGGGTTGCACATCCCCTTTATTTTCCCTGACTGAACGACCTCCCTTCGGTGGCATCTGAAACAAGAACAGTTGTATCAGAATGCCTTTCATCACAGAAGAAATATGGACGTGTGAATACAACAGTCCTAATAATAAGGCTCTACATTAAGAACGCTTACGGAAGATCGTAGTAACCCGCACACAGATCCTAAAAACACTAGAACCTGATGCTCTGATACCATCTGTGATAACCCTCTCAAAATAATAACGGGTGGCCAGCCCTATACTACATTAATCAGGTATCTCAGATGACACAGTCTCAACATCAACTGACAATACTAATAATATAAGGCTAACTACTCGAAACTATAAAAAGCGAATTGTCAAAAATTTTAAAACTTTTTATTTAACAACAACAACAAAACCAATCATGCAACATAAACAACAATATACATCTAACTATGATGAGTGATATGTTCAAACTCCTATATAAACAAGAGTGCAATACAATATACAACAAAATCTCAACAATGAAATACCCGAATATGCTGTCGGGTCACAGACAATACAATATTTTGAGAAATGAAATAAGAAAGTGTTAATCTACAACACTTGAGCATACTAACTCCATATACAACTAAATCCTAATCTAGATATACAAGGATAGGAATCGACTAAAGCAAAATGCCACAACAGTCCGCTATTGCCACACCTCCACGAATCCTGAATGGATGAACATCAAAGGCATCCTTGTGGAGGAACACCTGAAGTAGTACAATATATACATGGAGGGAGAAAATATAAACGGGTCAAAGCCCGAGTTGAAAACATTTTATAACAAGTGTATTAAAATGCATAATAATTATAAATGCATTATTACATGATTTAATGGAATCGTCCTCTCCATAAAAATCCATCTCACCTCTCAACTAGAGCGCGCACCTAACGTATGCACGTGGTCTCCAAACGAATGCCCAAATGTAAATTAGGCAATAAAATCTAACTAGATCCCAAAATAAATATTAGATTATGCTATCTAACTTATCTCGAAATCTACACTTATCTACATTCCCATTTAAACATTTCTTTACATTTAATGTATCATAGTTCTCATTATATTTGTTCATTTATTGAACATATAAGGTTGCATAATCAACCACATCATCACAATACATCAACATTCTCATTTACTAGAATTTCATATATTCTAGTGATGCCCTTATTTGGCATGAATACAATATATATAATTATATATGAGTTATTAACATCAAGAGTTAAGGACTAAACTCCTCCCAATTCTCAACACGGCACTGCGTTTCGTGCATGGAACGTCTCGCCGAAGCGAAATCCAAACAAGGAACCCCCCCATTACACTACTCCTAATTGTATTGATCCTCGAGGTTCATTATGCCTTCAATGCATGATGCATTTAACCCAACTTTATTATTCATTTTTAACTACTTAATTAATATTCCCAATTCTCAACAGTACACGGCGTTTCATGCGTGGGACGTCTCGCCGAAGCGAAATCCAAACTAGGAACCCCCCCGTTACACTACTCCTGGCACTGGCAATCGTCGGGATGGGTGATATATATATATATATATATATATATATATATATATATATATATATATATAATTATGAGCATTAAGGACTAACTTCTCCCCAATTTCCAACATTACACTGCGGTTCGTGCGTGGGACGTCTTGCCGAGGCGAAATCCAAATAAGGAACCCCCACGGTACACTAGTCCTGGAAATGTTAGTCCTTGAGGTCCATTATGCCCTTGATACCCACGTATAAGTACAATCAACAATAACCATCCAACCGATCTATAACTCGAGGACGCAGGCTCACATGCTATCATCTTCCAGCAGCCCATAAATGTAGCAAACTGGGGCCACCTGGTGGGGTTCAACGACACCCACCTCGTGATCAACTCACGCACACAACGTCTCGGGAAGCAGTCATAGCTCCTAACCGGCAAGTGAGAACATCACATACCCCCAACTTCTCATCCCCAAAAGAATGCATATATATCGCATAATAATCACAATGGACGACTATGACCTGGGGAATATCCACACCCTGCTCTTTGAGACATGATGCTCACCCTCAACACATGCAACTTCCCAATGATAGCAAGGAGGGGGTATGCTTCACTATATATATATATATATATATATATATACCATCATATAAGGTATACAAACCTCATAACATCATATAAAGATATACCGTCATATTAGGTATACCTGCCACATCATTTACATTTTCAATATACGCTCTTCGGCGCAATACAATTAATATCATTGTTTAGTATATCACTCTCTTTTGATACACTAACCGTCAAATCTCACACATTAACCCCACTTAGAATACATTATACTATTTCTCACTTGAAGCTCACAAGTCGCTTCTAATAATGAATTGATTCTAAATTCAATTAATGTTAAGGATATTCTTTTATCCTAATGCTCTTCAATTAGCGATTCTCATTGTGTGAGACATCTCCCAAATCAAACATGAATAAGTATATTTATATATCCGTATGCACGTCAATTGGCATTTATAATTCTCCATCCACAATAGGGTTCAATTCATTTTATGAACCTTTAAAATTATCCCATTTGGGACTGGATCCTACGATCCATTATCTCTAAGTTATTCTCATTCTTTAAATATGAAATCATTATTATCTCCAAATAATATCCCCAATAAAAGTGGGCTTCCCCACTTAGAATATACCAAAATTTCTAATTGGTATTCCTCAAATTTAGTCAATATGACTCCAAAATTTCTTATAAGGGAAACTCTCTAAAAGTCTCCAAAACATACTCCAAATATCTCTAATAGAGGTTCCCAATCGATAACCTCGAACAAAACGGAATGAAATTCTCCTTAGAAAAGCATCCCTCAAAAAGCCATGCTTCCGAATCGATTCAGGAAAATTCCGAATCGATTCGGCCTAGTGAATCGATTCGGCCAGGAAGGCGAATCGATTCGGGTCATCAGACCTAGGACTCTGTCTCAGGTCGAATCGATTCAGATGGGGTTAAAATCGATTCGGTCACTCAGACCTGGGCACCTGCATATTTCCGAATCGATTCGGTAGGAGGCCGAATCGATTCGGCCCTTCAGAACTCTCGAAAATGGTTACTTTTTAAGTAAGCCAAAATCCCAAAATTTGTTTTAATCATTTTCTCTTCAACCCAGTCATATATATATCATCAATATTCATCCTAGAATACATATAAACTAATTTCTATCTTCAAATCAAAGATCTACATATTAAATCTAAGATTATACCCAAAAGTTAGGTTTTGATAAACTAAACCTAAAACCCAAAAATTCAATCCATAAATCATGCAATAAATGGTACACAACAATTATTTAGCAAGTTTAATCACTTGCCTCGGGTTCGTAGGGTCTGAATCCGCCTTGAGATCGCATGGTTGCTGGAAAATCTCCACGTTCTCTCTCTTTTCTCCTTCCTTTTCTTCTTCTTCTTCTTTCTATCTCTCTTTCTATTTCTCTTTCTCTCTATGGAGAATAAATCTCCTGTAGGCTTTATAAGACCTAATTCCCAAGATACACATCTTTAAATGATAATACACACTTTAAATGACCCGATAACTTTAATTCGAGTCAAACGGTTCTAATTTATTTTGGAACCTAAATAGACCCCAAGTACAGTCATTTCGACTTTCTCGACCCTTCCGGACACAACTACACCCTCAGAATCGCCATTCGGTACACTTTCAAACGACTCCAAATTTTGACCTCAATTGCCAATTTAATTAATCTCCAATAAAATATTATTTATTTCTCCCAAAATAAATAAATCCTCGTCTCCAAGACCTCGGGTTGTTACAGTTGTACATTAATTTCATATTGTAGGCAAATCACATTTTCAGTCTTTAAGGTCACCAGTGTTTAATGCTTAGTGTTTAATGTTTAGTGTCAATGCATTTACGTTATGAATATTGATATTGGACATATATTTTTTGCTCCACATTACTCCATTTGTTATGATGTTCAAATTGGTATATTGTTTAAGTCAGTGGTTCTGTGATGATTTCTTCAACTTCACATCATATTCATTTATTCTGATATTTATTTTTCATACAATATGACATTTACAATATTTTTGTTATAAAATCTTTTTTTTGCAGTACTGTTTGCACTCTCTGATTCCTCCCTTTATTCTATTCTGAAACTGTTCTCTTACTTTTCTTATGTATATGTTGTATTCTTGGTACCATTGGGTCACGATGAGCAGAAGAAAAATGAACAGATAAATGGTCTATACTATTTTATTTACTTCATTCATGTTTGTTTTCATTCTTATTAGGTGTGCCCGTGCTGATTATATAGACCATTTATATGTTCTGACCATTTTTGTTAACCATCTATATTGACCATTTCTCTTTTCTATTTTATATTAACCAACTGTTGACCATTACGACAGTGGAGCACTTCCAAGACTCATCAAAACTCATATATTAGGTACTTGGAATCGGAGAAGGTACAATACTTTTGACTTGCTTAGAAGACAAATTCGATCGAACTTGGATTCCATATCATCGATGATTTAATTATCCCTAAAAATGATGATCCCATATCATCAATCATCGCAATTACGTACCCGAGCCTTCTTACCAACATGTTAAATGAGGATTATTTGAGATCGAGGGTAATTTTTTATTTTTATATAAATCAAGCGGATAGTTGATGTAGAAAGAAGCAAATAGTTGTTATTGGCAAAGAATCTCAAGACAAATTATTGTAGAAAGATATGCATATCATTTGGAATTAGAACTTTCATATTAAAAGTAAAAATCCCAAATTTAATACATATTGGATATTTAAACCTAGAATTTGAATTTCTATTCATAAGAGCTGCTAATTATATCATGATGACGAATTTGGTTGATTTTTATTAGCAAATTGTATAATGAGTTAACTGATAGTAGATGGCTTTTTGTTCTTTGATAATTTTTTCACTCGAAATTGATTAAGTTGAGCTATGGTCTATATGATTTATCTGTTGTTTAAACCCCATTTGATGTTCTATCAATGCGAACGTTTTCTTATATTATAATGATGTAGAATGTGATTTGTATATGATAGATGAATTTTGATTGATTTTTTATGTTATATTCCCAAATACGACATTCATTTGAAGACATCTTTACACTGATTTTAAGACATGTATTCAACATCTTTCTTTTTCAGATCAAATTTGATATTGATCCGAATAGCAAGAGCATGGTTTTATCCTCTATGGGCTGCAGTTGGAGAGCGTTCAAAACAAACCTCACGAGACTTTGGATTAAACCATTGAGACACCAACTCAAGCTTCTCAAACATCCTCCTCCAAAATACGAGAAATTCATTAGTCCAGATGTGTGGACCGAATTTTTTTGCAGCAAGCTAACCAAAGGATATGAGGTATAATTGAAAAAACACTAGAAGATTTGTGTGGTACTTTTTGTTATTCTTTTATAATTTTTTGCTTTGGTTTATAAGATTGTAAGTGAGGCACAAAAGGAAAAGCGATTCAAGGTCACATACCATCATTGTATGAGAAAGAAGGGTTACGTCGGTCTTGCTGAAGATTTGGTATGTTTTAGTTTGAATATTTTCATTAGATTTGTGATGGTTTGAACTTGAATATTGAATTATTCTTTAATAATATGATTTTTTATTTTACAATTGATACCAGAAAAAGAAGATGGGTTCGGAATATGAAGATGACAGAGCTTTAATATGGTTGAAAGGTTATGAAAAGAAAGAGGGTGAACATGGAGATGATTCATTAAAAGAGGTGGCAGATAAAATGGTTAGTTTTTATAAATTACGACACGAGTTCCTTTATTTGGTGTTTTTTAGTGTATGATTTGTAATTTTGATAATATTTAGATGACATTCTGAATGATTGAATCTACTTCATTGTAGGTTGGATTGAAAAGACAAGTTAAAGATGGTAGTTTAATCACCGAAGGAAGTAATTATGTTCTTACTATGACATTGGGTACTCCCGAACACTCGGGCCGTGTTCGGGGGTTGGGATTCGTAGTTGTTCCCACAAGGTACTTCAATCTTCCAAAGCGTGGTTCCAAGAGACATATTACTGAGTTAGAATATGAATTAAGAGAAGCGAAAAAAAGATATGGAAGCCTAGTTGAAGTTAAGAAATGAGCCGGTCGCCGCAACCCCAACAGTCGTACCCCGAGCTGAGAAAGTTTCTTCATATATGCGTGAAAGTGAAAATATAAAGCGTTCAAGTTCGGGTGGAAAAATTGCAACACAATCACTTTCTTCAAAGGTATAATGACACAAAGATAATTATACAAACACATACCATTAAGGTTTTTTTATTTTTGTTGTAATTGTAATTGCAATTTGTTTTTGTGTTTCTTTGGCATAGTTCAAAGATAGTGGTGTAACACATAGTGAAAAGTTATTACCTCAATCAGTAGCTGCTGTGAAAAGTAAGAAACCGTATTCGATAGCTAGTGATAAAAGTACGAAACAAGCGTCTTCTTCAAAGGTAATGGGATCACATTTCTCGATGGTGATAACTTTGTAGTTTTACTTGGTTGGATTAGTAGGGTATTGAATTTTATGTAGTTTTACTAGGTTGGGACCAATAAATTGCTCAATTTTAATACATTGCTAAATTTTTATGTGATTATTTTTCGTAATTTAGGTTAGAGAATGTAGGTTGGCTATTGACAATAAAACTAAGATCGTTGCCGAGGGGATCGTATTCGATAGGAATGGACCGAACGAGAAAATTCATAATATAGTGTTGGGAGAAAACAATGTTTGGGTTTCCATTTCTAAAGTTATTTCTTCTAGTGCCATCCTCCCGATACCTGTCCCAAGTGAAATGTATTTTGTGAAAGAGGCTATTGGGTCATATGTTGCTTGGCCCAAAGAGTTAGTGTTGTTGGGATTTGAGGTAAACCATTGGTTCTTATGTTTATCTATAATTTTATGTTTGTGCTATGAATGACATAGCTTTCTGACATTTCACATGATTCAATGTAGAATGAAATGGAGGTTGGGAAAAAATCAGGCCATGAGAAAGAGAATGATATCTTCAGTGAAAGTAGATGTGATATAGTAAACAAGAATATTGATTGCAATCTAATAACCACCTTCAGCCATAATTTATTTATAATGAAGACGAATCAAATAACGATTCCACTAGAAAAAGAGATATTTGGAGAAGATAAGGGTCAATGATATGTTTTTAAGAATGATTTGTTAGACTTTTGTGCATTGAAGCCTTTAGATGTAACGTGCATTGTTGCATACATGAGGTATAACTTGATTTAATCTTGTTATTTAAAATGCGTAGTGACTAATTTAGTTACTTATTTTTACAGGTTCTTGTATGATAAGTTTCAGTGCTCCCGAGAAGAGTTTCAATTCTTTAATCTTGAGTCTTTCAATGGTACACAAAAATTTAGTTTAACTCGACTTATTGGAAAAGGTTTGGGAATGCAAAAAACTCTCAGATTTGTTTCATTCCTTACAACCTCGAAGATATGTAAGTAGTTAGATTAATTTTTTCCACATGAATAAACAAATCTTTATTATATTTTGTACTATATAATTATGACAAAATTCTTTTTACAGGTTCCATTGGGTATTGATTGTCATTGATTTGTCCACAAGAACTATTTATTGGTTGGATTCATTGAATATGGTATCGAGTGACAAAGATAAGATGTATATCACTACGTGAGTATAATATAATTTTTAATTTTGTTTGACATGAATTATGAGTACATTATTATTGCGATCTCTTACTACACGTCTTTGAATTTTCTTTACATTTAGTGGGATTAACACATTGAACATCGATGGGAAAAGGCATAACACATCATGGAGTTGTATTAAGGTAAATTTATCATATAGTTGTTGTTATAGAACATGTATAGCTAACATACAGTTTTCCATTGAAGATATAGAAGTCCTTGCACTAACTTTCAAATATCCCATCATTGGGGAAGTTATCACATGGTAGACCCCCTCTAAAAGTGATCCGAAAAATCTTTCTCTCTTTATCCCTAAAGGCTTCTTAGTCTATAGTTGTTCTTAATGGGAAACACATTCTTATAGGACTAAATTATGCAGATATATGTAATCATATATGCAGATATATGCATATATGCTGCATATATGTAATCATATGTGCATATATATATGCATACGAATCAAGAATTGGTGGACTCGCTTCCCCAATGATGAAGAGCAATGAGAAGGAGATGGTGCCTGCTCATTCGCTTCCATCCGGTTCAGGGAGAACATAACTCATTGTCAACGGAATGGATGGGTAGTTCGGGTGTGGAGAGGCGTAATCGAGAGATCGATATGAAGAGCTTTCATGCATTAATACATATGTAATAGCGATTGGAATCCGGGGTTTTTTAGTAGGTTAGTGATTTTTTTTTTCCTCTGCTTCTTATATATGTCCCCCCTTATTCATTCTTGTATAGTAAGGGGGATCAACAAGGGACTTAGCGACCAAACCAGCTCCTGCTACAGTCTATGTCTCCACCACACCTCTTCCCTAATCTTCTCCGGTTCCCGGTATAGGAACATTCTTTGATGGAATACTTGGACTTGTATGGGAAAAGGTGAGAGGGAGATCATGAAACAAGGCATAATATCTTTTGAACTTGCCCACGCTCATCCAAACAAGCCTAAAAAAGCGATCGGAAAGCGAAGCCCTTCCTTCCAATCCAAGTCGGCGAAGCCGCCCCTATATTTAACCACCGCTCACCCCGATCACAGTTATGACGTCATTCCTTGGGGCAACCACTGGAATATTACCGAACGATCTAAAGAGGGTCATAGCTTATTCAACTTGCAGATAATTAGGCTATATGATCTTTGCTTGCGGCATCTCTAACTATTCGGTTAGCGTCTTTCACTTAATGAATCACGCATTTTTCAAAGTATTACTATTCCTGAGTGCTGGTTCGGTGATTCATGCCATGTCGGATGAGCCTCTTTGTGTTGGCCATGGAAGCATTTTCTAGAGTAATGAATAGCATGGTATCCGAAGGAAAATGGAAGTTCCATTGGAAGTGCGACAAGGAAAAGATATCCACTTGTGCTTTGGAAGTGCAAGCATATATGCATATGGATATATGTGGGGTGGGGTGGGGTGGGGTAGGGGGAGATACACATCAATCCCATCCACCCAATCCCCTTCATACCCCCCATTCACAAAATAATTATACACCCCACCCCCACTCTCATTAAACCAAAAGGAAATCAACGTTAAATTGGAATAAAAATGAACAAAACATCTGAACTTTTAGCTAAACTCTGATAATCCAACTGATATTTGTATCTCAAATCCAAAAGAATAAGAAAATAACACATAAAATTTCATACACACACGCACACCTAGGTATTAGAAATAGCAACTCACCTTAGGACCTTTAGAGACTTAAAGTAACTAAAAGAACGCCTGAGTAATGTTGAAGATGCGGATGAAGGTTTCGTTTAACATCGGCATTAGCGAAATTATCATTATTAACAGAGGCAGAACGCAAGTTCGTCAATTCCCCTGGATCGATATCTTTGTGGTTCTCGTACAGATTTAAGGTAATCAGTACGTCCAACACAGTGTCACCGAGAAACTCAAGCCTCTGATAAAGATTCAGTAAGGAAAGTGTGTGAGATATAAGAGGAAAACTTGTTTATAAAATAGTATGCAGTACGCTATATAAAATAGCATTCAGTACGCTATATGACTTGTTTATAAAATAGTATGCAACACATGTACAATACCAGTTTCGTGAAAAAGCACATACATGACCAAACCATTTTAATCTAGAATGGCAACCATTTTAATCAAACGTACAGGACCATTTTAGTGCAACACATACAAAACATACAACACCAGTTTCATTTCTACGCATTCATTAAAAATCAACTAAATTATAGTAACTTTTTATATAATGCACATTAAAGATACAAATGCACTTTTTATATAACTTTTTATAAAAAAATTCTAAATAATGCACATTAAAGATACAAATGCACTCGTGAATATATAAGACTATTTTCAGGCTATATAACCGGCATATGCAGCGTTAACCCAAGAAGATAAAGCTCCTTCCATATTAACAAACCATTTTAATAGAATGGCAACCATTTTAATCAAACGTACAGGACCATTTTAGTGCAACACATGAAAAGCATACAACACCAGTTTCGTTTCTACGCATTCATTAAAAATCAACTAAATTACAGTAACTTTTTATATAATGCACATTAAAGATACAAATGAACATTTTGTATAACTTTTTATAAAAAAATTCTAAATAATTCACATTAAAGATACAAATGCACTCGTGAATATATAAGACTATTTTCAGGCTATATAACCGGCATTTCCAGCAGTTAACCCAAGAAGATAAAGCTCCTTCCATATTATATCAGATTATTTTCATCATGAATCAACTGAATTAATCTTCGGACATTATTTTCTCACAGAAACTTAACAGATATGCCATTGTATACATGTTTTTGTGTGTGTTTGTGTGCGCGTGTGTGCGTGTGTGAGTGGGGACAGGGGGAGGGGACGGGGCAGTGTTGCATATATATGCAGTTGCATCTGCGTATATATGCAACTGCTGCATATATATGTATGCAGTGCATATATATGCAACTGCTGCATATATATGAAACATATGCATATATATGCAGATGTCGCTTACAATCAACTTGGGACTCGCCATTGACTGAAATTTGATGAAGGTTTTCCTGCGTATAGAACGCAAGTTCGCGTGCCAGGTCATCATTCACGTCCACCTCTTGCTCTCAGTCAATGTTAACAGAAAGGTTGTGTATCCAATCCACATTCTCAGGCCAAATGATATCGCCCAGTTTATCAAGTAGACCATCCTTGTTGTATATGGCGTTCTTCGAAGGTTTAGTTAACTTCACATCGTGATTCAAACTAATGCAATTAAAACTAATTGAGTCAAACTAACATAATTCGATAAACAACACATCAAACATAAGAAATCATAAATCTTGGTTAATATGAAAATAAAATGTATAAGCTTAACAAAATAGGAAATTTCCATCTCAATAGATAACAAAATAGACAATTTACTGGTTATAAAATCTTACACTTAACATTGGTAACATGAACACTAAAACCGATTCAAATGGAACAGGGACAATGGTAATATGAACACTAAAACCGATTCAAATGGAAAAGGGACAATGATTCAAGGTGTTCAAAACTGAATACATTGTTTATTAAGTGAATATAATTAATTCAAACGCTAATATATTGTTTATTAATTAATTCGTATGCACCTTAAGCACTAATAAACATAAATGTCTAATAACATAACAATCCATAGATCATTCTTTTTTTCAATTTAACAGCAGAAACTATGAGCAGATCATCATTTCTAAAATTTCAATCTTTACCCATAGCTGGATTCCAGATAAAGAAAACTATAGGACCAAGCCCTTTACCAGACACTATAGAGTGTACTCCATAAATTGTGTAGACGTTGCTCCCATTGTCATGCCTTAATGCAAAAAGAATATTCTGGTGAATAGATGAGTAGAGGACCACCGAATCAGAACCTTCCGAAAATAAGTATCATCAACCATTTGAATAAACATAAGAATAATTCACAAAAGCATTGAATAATGAAAAGTTATCAAAAACTCATGTCGTTAGTGAAATTGTCTAGTTTAGATCTTTCACAACCATTCCGAAAGTAGACTCTCATTGATGAACATGGATGACTTGATCCTTGCCATGAGGAACTACCATGAAGCGAGACATAAGTGAGGGAAGGAAAATACGATCGATACACATGATTGGAGGAGAGGGAAAACAAATTACTGCCCTACTCTCACACCTACTGTCAACACATTACTCCCATAACTCCTCTCAGACCTGCTCTGATCACCTCACCCGCTCACAATCCAAACCCAAACCGAAATCAAATGTGATTTAGTAATTGAAATCAGCACCCCAAACCGAAATCAAATGTGATTTAGTAAAATCGGCACCCAAAAAAAAACATAGCAGAGGTGTGTGTGTATGTTTGTGTGTGTGTGTTTGCATATGTGACTGCGTTTGTGTGTGCGTGTGTGTTTGTGTGTGTGTGTTTATGTGTGTTTGTGTGTGCATGTGTGTGAGTGGGGAAAGGGGGACGGGGAGGGATCTTAACTGGTGGCGGGAGGGGGAGAGTATTCTTTGGGGAAGGGAGAAACCGAAGAGAGAAACAAAAGAGAGAGTGAGGTAAGAGAGTGTGAGAGAATGTTTGGGTAGAAAAGTAGGGGAAAACCAACACACCGCGTGATTTTACCCAAAAGCCCCAATTTTTGAATTGAAGGGTAAGGTTGTTAAGTACAAAAGAGGGGGGGGGGGGAACCAAATAGTTGAGGGTAGGATTGTAAAAATAAAGTACATGTGATCTCAACCATTAAAACATGTAAGGACGTGGCACTCATCCGGACCATTAAAAATGTGTACATTTCAAAAACCAAGCTAATGAGATGACTTTCCTACTGACTGAATCGCTTGAATTATTTGAAGGAAAGGAGTCTTCTAGCCTTAGCCACTGGAGAGGATCGTTTTGACTGCGAGGGAGGCATCAAAAGCATTAGTCGGGTAGTTGCTGCGGGAGAAAGGAGGTTACCTGGGACTGGAAGTGAAGCAATTGGCCAGGTATTTATGGGCTAGCTTCCATACCTATCGGTCTCGAGGTCGGAACCCCAACAATTGGTTTCTCTCTCCTTCGATTTATGCTAGCGAAGAAAAAAGGGAGAAGATTATTAGCTGAGAGAAATGAGCGATGATCATGAAGTGAAAAGCACGCGGTAACCAAATCGAATGAGAAGCTACAGTTTCGATTAGCTGATCGAAACCTAGCGCATCATGTTCTCGAGTCGCTAGGTGTTTATTCTCCAGGAAGCAAGCCAACTCTACTGTTATATATATATATATATATATATATATATATATATATATATATATAACTGTCAATGCTTCAATCGGTAATCAGCTTAATTTTTAGACTCTCAACAACTCACATGTCTTTAATGATACAATATCCAAGAGTTTTTTTTTTTGTAAGGAATAGACAAATGTTCAATTTTGCTATCATAGAGAATGAGGTACTTGGCATATGGCCATGTGAATTTGGAATTTTGAAATTTAGTTTTTGAGTATGATTTTCAGCTAGATGGATGAGGTTCACTTGATAGTTTTGTTGTTGGAGTATTTTATATTTTTTGAATAGGGTGGATAGTCCTGTAAAGAGAGGAAATTCTGCCCAAAATTATTATAGTTTTTACAATTATTTGTGTTGTATAAAAAATATTTTAGACTTGTACTATTTTATTATTTGTTCAGTAATAATGTTTTGTGTTAACTAGTGCCCAATGCAAGGAAATGATACTCTTTATTGCGGATATTTTGTGTTGAGGTTCATGAAGTACTCCATGGAGGATCCTTCCATACCTTTTGAAATAAAGGTATGTTACCAATGTTCTCTTTTTGTCCTATTATATAAAATATTATTTAGTTATTAACTATTATATAGCGTAATAATAAATTCAATTCTATCTTCAATTTTTTAGATGAGAAGATTGTCTGATAAAGTGACATACACATTGAATGAACTAAATGAAGTTCAAATGGAGTTCATTGAGTTCATTACGGATTAAGTATATTAGGTATTTCCGAGTAATTGTATTTTGTTATGTTGTAATGACAATGTGTTGAGATGATTGTGTTTTGATGAAAACTATGTTGATTATATTTGATTGGAGGGTTACTCATTCTGGGTTGGATAGCGTCGAGAACAAATTGGATCGAATATTACGTTCGACAACGTCCTACCTTGAGTATTATTTTGGATTGTGGTTCTTATGATGTAATTCGCAATGCTAGTTTTTGGATATTGTGATGTATCGTCACTATTTTTAGGATATTATCACGTAAATAACTAGAAGTTAGCTAGTTTTTGGATATGATGTAACTTCACATCAATTTGATTCTAAATATCTTGATGTATATCAAGTTAGTGATATTTATGACCTTGGTTATTATCTATTTACAATGGTTGATTTGACTTCAAATAATAGTTGTTTATTGATGGATTAATGATTTTTTTTTAATTTTTATATTAACATTTATGTCAGTTTTGAAAAAACTCTCAGAAAAGTATTAAAACTGACATAAATGTGATTTTATTTATGTCAGTTTTTTACGAAAATGTGATTAAAAACATGTTGAATGTCATAGTTTTTATGTGTGTTCTTAAAAATTGAGATAAATGTGATCTTATTTATGTCAGTTTTACGAACATTTATTTCAGGACTTTATATGTCAGTTTTGAAAATTTCTAAAACTGACATAAATGGTCATTTATGTCAATTTTTGACTGACATAAATGACAATTTTTCTTGTAGTGACAAACCAAAACTGTCACCGAAAAAAGCTGCAGGAACCAATAAAGGTCGCCGAAAAATGCCTTCCCTACTGAAAAAAAACTACAGACAAAGCCACAGTAACAAAGAAAACACCGGATCACCAAAACTCCTCTCAAAAGATTATATAAATGTAAAGAGAGAAAAGAGAAAACCAAATGAAAAAATGGTTGGAACCTAAAACCAAATTTGGCAGCTTATTCCTTGAGAGAGAGAGAGGCAAAGACAAAATATCAAATGATAAAGGCTCTCCCTCAAAACAAAAAAAAACGGATAGATTGAAAAGGAGGAGTGTTGAGCCACACAAAAAGTACACATTAAGCCAAACAATGTCTTGAAACCATAAATGGTTTTGACACAAAATCATCAACACCCAAAACCATGTGGACAAGAAATTAAAAGATGTCTGATTAATATTGTGTTAAATCAGATAATTAAACAACACACATATTTAATTAAATGTGGTAATTTAACACAAAAAAATAAATACAAAAAAAAAATACAACTAAAAATAAACAAAGAGTAAACAAATGATAATAAAAAATTATGTAACTAAAAAATATATTCTGAACATAAATTTTATTTTATATATAAGTCAATGAGACAAAAGACTTTCAATATAAAATAAAATTTAAATTAAAAAAAACTCACTCATGAGAAATAAAATAAATAGTAGTATGATACCCAAAGAATTATACACTATATAAAAAATTATTTTTATCAAAAAATAATTTATATAATAAATCAATATAAGAATATATGATTTAAGATATAAAAAAATAGATTTTAATAAAAATAAAAAAATGCAGGAGCATATAAATAAAAATGCTTGTCTCAAAATTGAGCCAACAAAAAGAGACAGAGATTTTCATTAGTATGTTAATTTGAATTTTGGTCATATTGTTATTTATGGTTAGGTTACTATATCATTGATTGTTGCGTAAGTTTATGAGGGTGATGTGGACTTATGGAGCATAACACATGGAAGAGGGCTCCCAATGCGTATTTTGGTATTCAATTTTCAAGGTATGTATCATTTTTTTCATATTGATTAACATTATTTATTTAAATTATTTTATGAACTACTTTGAATTATGATTGCATTGAATTGGGTGATAATATTATGAGGACTTATGGAGCATGCATATGGAAAAGGCGACCCAATTGCAAATATATGGACATATTTTTAAGATATGTACCATTTTCAGTATTTTAATTAGCCTTGTTATAATTAGAAAATATTAAAATATATTAAAAAAGGCCTAAACACCTTTTCACGCCTTTTTACAACTAAGGCCCACTTAGGCTTTTAAGGCTTAAGGCTTGGCCTCCACGCCTTGGTCATGCCTCACATTTTTTAGAACCTTGTCGGGAGGTCAAGGTCGTTTTAGAGGATGAATATAAAAAGGTTGTAAAGATGTTCCTCGGTCATGCATTAGGTTTTAATGAGAGTCAAGTGATACGTTGCGATGGTGCATCAACTTCCAATATTGCACCCGAACCGATTTTCGAGTTTGTGATGGATGTTTCTGGGCCTCAACCTAACCCACCAAGTAGAGCTTGTACTAAGTGCTTTAACCAAGGTAGACCCAATCAAGTCTAAATTTGTTTCCATTGAAAATAAATAGGTCACCATAGGGAATTTGTTTTAAGCTAGGGAGAGTTATGTAATAACCCGTACTTTTATGGATAATTTAAATTTCATAAACGGGTGTAATTTAGAAATTTGGGAAATTTATGAGAAAAATAATTTTTGGAGTTATGCGGGCTAGATGATTTTTTATGTATGCTACATTCACTTTTGCGATTAAGTAAATGAGTTGGACTATTTCAATTACATGTCTTTGTTGGATAACGCGACAAAGGATAATATTTTGATTGGAAAACCCGCATTGAGATGTATTGGGTTTAATTAGTGGATTGAGGTTAAGTAACTCGGATGGAGATTTTGAGTGTGCAGTTGGTTTCAGAATGGTTGAGATAGTCAGAATAGAGTATCCGGGAGTAGTTCCGGAAATTTTTGGACAAATAGGGACTCGCTATTGAGTAAACGAGTCATTTTTGGGTTTAATAGGGGTAAGGCCCTTTTTATTCTCTTATAAATCATGAGAGAGTGGGAGAAAGGGAAGAAAGAGGAGAGGAAAGGAAGAGAGAGAATAGGAAGAAAAGGGAGATTCTGGTCAAACTCCGTGGGATTTGACTCGAGGTCGTCGGATTTTATCCACGAGGCAAGTGTTTACTTAATTATTTCTTGAAAGAATAAATCTCATATTGTAGTTGGTAGTGAATAACTATAAATATTTTCGGGATGGGCTTTTGTGAATTAAATTGGGTTTTTTGGAAGTTTAACAGATAAACCTCGGATAATATACAATTTGGGAAACTGAGGAATTTATTGAAATCGATTGTTGGTTATGGATTTTAGGATGTTTAAAACCCTTTTAGGTGTGTATATGTCATTGATTGAGGTTGGAGGATGTTAGGGGAGGAGATAAAAGCTTGGGAGAAGCTTTAATGGCCAAAACAGCTTCTCGAAGAAGAAGTTGTCCGGATCGATCGATGGATCGATGGCCAAGGGTTGATCGATCGACCCTTCAGGATTTTTGACAATTTTAGCTAGTGTTATTTAAATGGGATGAATTCCATATATAATTATTCTAGCTTGTTTAATTGAAGAAATAAAGAGTCATTTAAGGAATTAATGTCTAGCCATTGGAGAGAATTTATGGGGGTTAGGAGGGTGCTATAATCGTGTGGCACTAAAAATATAAATTCTGAGGAAAATAAATAATTGAGGAATTAGACGATTGGGGTTCCCAAAAAGAGAGTGGGGGCATCTAAATTATTTTTGGAGTAAGATGTATATCTTGGGTTCAGTGAGTAAAATCTAGGACTTATTTATTTAAGGGTGTTCGGGATGAGTAACACCCGAGAGAGTATTTTAGTGGGCGATCATCTATAGGAAATTATGCGCGTAGAAAATGAAATTTTATTCTGACTAAGGTAGAAAATCCTACGAGGCGACTAGGATGAATTTGGGATATAGGCTTAGGATGATTGAGCGGTTATCCAATACATCTATTGACGACCGTTAGTATAGGTAATGCGATACCTATGAGACTCAAATAAGTTGGGAATATACTTATTTACTTAGTATGAATTGGTATAGTTGGAGAGTTTATATAAATCCTTAAACGTGATTACGGTGCAAGTTATATATCAAGTGAGAGAATACTTTTGGGTTTAGTATTTTAAAGTGATGTAGAATATATATATATATATATATATATATATATATATATATACAATGTGATTACAGTATATATATGTGATATTATGAATAAATATATATATATTTGTGTGTGAATAATTTATATTTATGTGAAGCATACCCCCTCTAATTCTATCATGGGAAGTTGCGCGATGTGGATGAGGCCCCTAGCTTGAGGTGCAGGGAGCGTATAGTCCCCAGGTCATAGTGTCCATTTTATATTGTGTGATTTTTATTAGGGGTGAGATGTGGTGGGTATGTTTCGTCTCATTTCTAGGAAGGAACTATGATCGCTTCCCATACGTTGCGATTTGGCTTTTACCAAAGCAGTGTGAGATTTCGACCGTTGGTACCCAGGATGTTATGTGAGTGATTCCCTGGTAGATGATAGCATTGAGACTGTATACTCGAGTTATAGCTCGTTGGGATGGTTATTATACTTGTGTGATAGTATATTACCTGTGTATGAGAACAAGATATTATATATCTCTAACTAGAGTAAAGAGAGAAAATGAATAAAGATTAATTTTCAATTCGGGAGATTTTATCCAGACTTAAATCGTGATATATATATATATGAAAATGAGTATGATAATGTATATAATTATATTAGTATGTATATATACATTGTGTACTGAGGGTCTAATGGATCTTGACGATCGACACTGCCAAGTAGTAGTGTATCGGGGGGGTTCCTTATTTGCATTCGGTTTCGCGAGACACCCACGCACGAACATAGAGCAGTGTTGAGACTGGGGAGAAGTTGAGCCCTTAGTACTCGGGTTTATAGGGGTTTTCAGAGATTTGGTGGAACGAGTTTAGTTAGGCGGGATAACTTAACTAGGTTGTCTTTAGGGATACGTTAGGTGTGCACTATTATAAGTGAGGTGAGGGGTATCTCATGAGAGTGCGATACCAATTTAAATATGAGGTAAAACATATTTTTAAAAATATAGCACTTATGCACTTGCAAAATATTTTCACAACTCGGGATCTGACCCGTTTATCTATTTTTTCCTCTCTTTTGCTATATATATATACATAGGTGTTTAGACACAGGGACGCATGGATGACACTTCCTTCGAGTCAGATGTCTGCTGCAGCAGCTGTGGATGCATGCATGTTTACTATAGACGCTTCTATCCTTATAATTTAGATAGGAGGTACTTTATAAACATTCGGGCTAATAACCCAACTACATTTATTTATTCTCTTATCGCCTTTTATTACGGAATTCAATTGGGTTGTATTATTGTTAAACCGAGTGTTCGATTATTTTTTATTTCATTTTTAGTCTTATATATAAACTGTGTGGATGTTTTATTTGAATGGTTGTTTAAAAAGATTAGTTAAATAAAATTTTGATGCCATCCTAATAGGTTATTAGTAATTAAATTAGTTTTCGATAGTGATGCTAAGAATGAACCATATGAGACTCCTATTTTAATTTAGTAGATGATTGATCGCCCGGTATTTTATTAGGCGGGGTGTCACAGATGGTATAAGAGAATCAGGTTCTGTGTCCTTAGAAATCTGTGCGGATGAACTACGCTTTCAGCGTTGCTCTCGATTAGATACAGAGCCTTAGGATGAGGATTAGGATTGTTGATTACTCTTGTGAGATTTTGTTCTCCTACCATTTCATAAGATTATAGTAATCTTTTGTGCGCTCGTTCGAGATTCGTGTGCTGATCGATGAAGGACGACCACAGAAGGCCATTGCAAGGGTAGCAGAAGGCGGGACTTATTTGGAGCAGTTAGTTAAAGTCGGAGACTAGGACCGCAGTAGAGGTCACTCTCCTTGTGGAATTTGTCAAGGATGGTTGCAGAGACTACTAAAGAATAGTAGTTATGAGTATCCAAGTATCGTTGTAGTAGAGAGTGGTGCTAAACTTGAATTACCCAGTGAAATAAATTGGGAAAAAGGTTCGAAAGGTCTTCGATAAGGACCATACCGTGAAGTTAAGTTATATGGAGTAGGTGTAACATGATTCAGCAAAAGTATAAGGCTCGGAAGCTTTATCTTAGAGCAGTTTATGGAAAATAGCCATATATGAAAATTTGAGGAAAAAATTAACACTCGTGGGAGCAATATTGGAATGGTGGGAACGGTGGTCACCATATTCGGGGGAGCATGATGTTTTGCTCGTATAAGAATATCACATATGGTTTTAACCGCAAATTCCTTTGGTTGATTAGGAATGAAGAGAATGAAATTTTGGATTATTCACATAAGGTCGTCCAGAGGCCAACATTGAATAAAGAGTGATATGGAGAAGTGAACCTAGTACCAAAGTAAGGTTGGTACAGTGAAGATAGAGTCCTTCACTGGAATGATAGGCTCACTGGATAAGTGTTGCTAACACTTTTGGATAATTTGTATCTGTGGAACCCCATTGGTGGGCATCCACCCGGGGAATTCATTATAATAGGGTTTTTGAATCCGGTAACAGAGTTTCCTTTTAACGAAGAAGTTAAGGAAACTATGAAGGCAATTATTAGGATCAAGTTTATAGAGTCCTTGATACTGATAACCTTAACCTGGTCAGGGTGGCCAGAGGTGGGGAAAGTTGCAACGAGGAATGTAGTACCACGTGCTTTGACCTTGCCTGGTAGGAGTTAAAGGACAAGAATAGGATGCCGAGGTGGGGTATCGATTAAAGTAGTTTTGTTTTCGGTTAGGGCAAGTATATCATATCCAGGAACCATTTGGAGTTTCACCTCGGAGGAAGGAGGTATATTCTGTGTGACGAGATTGAGTCATAGTATTTTATTAACCCTAGATTCGTGTGTGATTCGAGATTAGTATTGATAACATTATATAATATATGTTTATGTTTTTTTTTCGCGATAGCGGGGATTTATTTTCCGTCATTCGCTGTGAAAAGTGGGTGTTACTATTTTGAGTTTATATCAGGTTTGTATTGCTCGTTTTGTATGTGTTATAAGAGTATGGTGTTATTTTGAGTATAATATGTTCTTCGTTGATCGGAGCGATAGCAATCTAATGATTACAAGACTATCGTGTCCGCAGTTCCAGGGTGGAACAGGTTGTTGTTGCGATATCTCACCTAGATACAGGTTGAGTTCGCCTTTATTATATGTATAGATGGAACTTCGATGAACATATGTTTCATTATCATGATTCGAGTGCATGGCGAACTTATAGATATGATTTAAGGTATGTAGGGTTTATGGTTGAGCTGTGAGTTTAAGCTCATTATGGTTTGTGCTAAGGACTTTGTGCTAGTACGAGTGCTTGGTGGTGTGGATCCTAGAAAGAAATAAGAGTTCAGACCACATTTTGTTGAAAGAGGGGATAGGGTTATCCCGGCTGCACATTAAAGCTAACGGACCTCCACGACCGAAAAAGTTAAGTAGTAGTGTATTGGAGGGGTTCCTTGTTTGGATTTCGCTTATGAGATGCTCCACGCATGAACCTTAATGACGTCAGAAGTGGAGAGATGTTATGGAATGAAAGGATGTTAGTTCTGATGATAAGTCACATATTGTGGAGAAAAAACTATAGACCGAGAGCCGTGTGATGATTACATGTTTATGTAGATATAAGTGTTATGGAAAAAGCATTGAAATGGTTCTCTCACTGCAAGTATCTGGTGAGGCAGGAGTTAGAGAAATTGATTTGAGGCTTATAGCCAGGTCTTGGAAAAAAAAGGCAAATTCAGAGGTATTGTGTTTTAGGTGTGATGTTTGTAATATATTAGGAGAGAGTAGGCGCCTTGATTAGTTAGACTTTCCATTTCACCAAGGTGGAAGGATAGAGTGGTAAAGGTACGCTAGTAGGTTAGCGAGGTAGGATTTAGGATGCCCCACTAGTGTGCCTTAGGCTGTTATATCTCGATGACCGACGATGCGAGAAAGTAGTGTAACGGGAGGGTTCCTTGTCTGGATTTCGCTTTGCGAGATGTCCCACGCATGAAACTGAGAAAATGTCAAAAGTTGAGAAGGCCTGGGTCACTAGGGATATAGTTAGAATAGTACTATTTTACGTATGTAGGAAACGCATCAATCTTAGAATTATTGGAAAGTAAAACTAGTAGAGCTAGTGGCGTCGATATAGGAAGATTGTTTGGAGTTAACCACAAGCAGATTGGTTGGTTAACCTTGAGAAGGACTGGATTTCCAAGTATAGGAAGAATTGAATTTTGCGGGTTAGGAAAACCCATGTGTGAGTATTACGCCGAGGAAATAAGGCCCATTTTTTAGAGCGATTGTACGTGTCGGACGTTTACAATGGTTATGCATATAGGCACGAGCCATAAAAGGTGCATCGGCACCTTAGTAAGTTTATTTTATATATCGCCCGAAATTAAAGGGGGCGTAGTATATAAAACGGAAAATTATGCCGAGAGGCAGTCATAAATGGATTTGGAGTGTGTTGAATAAAATGTCATAAGAGGTATGCGATAGTCCAATTGTATAGGGAAATAAGAGGTAGCAAGACCAAGATAAGCGATGAGACTACTGGGAATAGTCAAGCATTAGAGTAATTTCCTTTTTAAGGGAAATTAGATATCCTTATGTAGACGAGCGGATGTTTAGAATCGTGATTCTCTAATGAGATTTAGACGTTAGAACGACAGCTATAGGCTCATTTTCTCTATATGTGGTACTAGAAACGATGGTTGCAATGTGACGTTATTAGAGTCACCTTATGACGAGGTAGTATTATAGCACATAGGGATTTAGTTAAGCTTATGGTTAAGCTAGTGCTTTAGAATATAAGCCTTAAGATAGGTGGGTACTAAGAAAGAGTGTATGGTAGAGTGCTATTGGATTAGTACCATTCCATTTTTATGCATTAGGATGTGGAGTGATTCGCGATCCTAGGTTAATATCGGTTGTATCTGAATTTTGAGGGTGAAATTCCGTTGTAAGGGGGGGAGTATGTACTACCTCGTACTTTTATGGATAATTTAAATTTCATAAATGGGTGTAATTTGGAATTTTGGGAAATTTCTGAGAAAAATAATTTTTGGAGTTATGCGGGCTAGATGATTTCCGATGTATGCTACATTCACTTTTGGGATTAAGTAAATGAGTTGGACTATTTCAATTACATGTCGTTGTTGGGTAAAGAGATAAAAGATAATATTTTAATTGGAAAACCCGCATTGAGATGTATTGGGTTTAATTAGTGGATTGTGGTTAAGTACCTCGGATGGATATTTCGAGTGTGCGATTGGTTTCGGAATGTCCGAGATAGTCAGAATAGAGTATTTGGAAGTAGTGTTTGGATTCTGATTTTTTTGGACAAATAGGGACTCGCTATTGAGTAAACGAGTCATTTTAAGGTTTAATAGGGATAAACCCCTTTTCTTATCTTATAAATCATGAGAGAGTGGGAGAAAGGGAAGAAAGAGAAGAGGAGAGGAAGAGAGAGAAGAGGAAGAAAATGGAGATTCCGGCCAAACTCCGTGGGATTCGACTCGAGGTCGTTAGATTTTATCCACGAGGCAATTGTTTACTTGCTTATTTCTTTAAAGCATAAATCTCATATTATAGTTGGTAGTGAATAACCATAAAGATTTCCGGGATGGGTTTTTGTGAATTAAATTGGATTTTTCAGAAGCTTAACGGATAAACCTCGGATAATATACAATTTGGAAAACTGTGGAATTTATTGAAATCGATTGATGGTTATGGGTTTTAGGATGTTTAAAACCCTTTTTAGGTGTGTATATGTCATTGATTGAGGTTGGAGGATGTTAGGGAAGGATATAAAAGCTTGGTAAAAGCTTTAATGGCCGAAATAGCTTCTCGGAGAAGAAGCTGTATGGATCAATCGATCAATCGATGGCCAAGGGTCGATCGATCGACCCTTTAGGATTTTTGACAATTTTGGCTAGTGTTGTTTAAATGGGATCAATTCCATATATAATTATTCTATCTTGTTTAATTGAATAAATAAAGAGTCATTTATGGAATTAATGGCTAGCCATTGGAGATAATTTATGGCGGTTAGGAGGGTGCTATAATCGGGTGGCACTAAAAATATAAATTTCGAGGAAAATAAATAATTGAGGAATTAGACGATTGGGGTTAGGAAAAAGAGAGTTGGGGCTTCTAAATTATTTTTGGAGTAAGATGTATATCTTGGGTTCAGTGAGTAAAATCTAGGACTTATTTATTTAGGGGTGTTCGAGATGAGTATTTTAGTGGGAGATTATTTATAGGAAATTGTGCGCGTAGAAAATGAAATTTTATGCTGAATAAGTGAGAAAATCCTACGAGGCGACTAGGATGAATTTGGGATATAGGCTTAGGATGATTGAGCGGTTATCCGATCCGTCTATTGATGACTGTTAGTATAAGTAATGCGATACCTATGAGACTCAAATAAGTTGGGAATATACTTATTTACTTAGTATGAATTGGTATAGTTGGAGAATTTATATAAATCCTTAAACATGATTACGGTGCAAGTTATTTATCAAGTGAGAGAATACTTTTGGGTTTTTGTATTTTAAAGTGATGTAGAATATATATATACACAATGTGATTACAATATATATATGTGATATTATGAATAAATATATATATATTTGTGTGTGAATAATATATATTTATGTGAAGCATACCCCCTCTAATGCTATCATGGGAAGTTGCGCGATGTGGGTGAGGCCCCTGGCTTGAGGAGCTAGGAGCGTATAGTCCCCAGGTCATAGAGTGCATTTTATATTGTGTGATTTTTATTAGGGGTGAGACGTGGTGGGTATGTTTCCTCTCATTTTCGGGGATGAACTATGATCGCTTCCCTTACGTTGTGATTTGGCTTTTACCAAGGCGGTGTGAGATTTCTACCGTTGGTACCCAGGATGGTATGTGAGTGATTCCCTGGTAGATAATAGCATTGAGACTGCATCCTCGAGTTATAGGTCATTGGGATGGTTATTATACTTGTGTGTATAGTATATTACATGTGTATGAGAACATGATATTATATATCTCTAACTAGAGTAAGGAGATAAAATTAATAAAATTAATTCTCATTCCAGGAGATTTTATCCGGACTTAAATCGTGGTATTTATATGAAAGTGAGAATGATAATGTATATAATTTTATGATTATGTATATATACGTTGTGTACTGAGGGTCTAATGGATCTCGATGATCGACACTGCCAAGTAGTAGTGTATCAGGGGGTTCCTTATTTGGATTTTTCTTCACGAGACACCCCACGCACAAACATTGAGCAGTGTTGAGACTGGGGAGAAGTTGAGCCCTTAGTACTCGAGTTTATAGGGGTTTTCAGAGATTTGGTGGAACGAGTTTAGTTAGGCGGGATAGCTTAACTAGGTTGTCTTTAGGGATACGTTAGGTGTGCACTATTGCAAGAGAGGTGAGGGGTATCTCATGAGAGTGCGACACCAATTTAAATATTAGGTAAAATATATTTTTAAAAATATAGCATTTATGCACTTGCAAAATATTTTCACAACTCGGGCTCTGACCCGTTTATTTATTTTTTCCTCTCTTTTGCTATATATATACATAGGTGTCCAGACACAGGGACGCATGGATGACGATTCCTTTGAGTCAGACGTCTGCTGCAGCAGTTGTGGATGCATGCAGGTTTACTATAGACGCTTCTATCCTTGTAATTTAGATAGGAGGTACTTTATAAACATTCGGGCTAATAACACAACTACATTTATTTATTCTCTTATCGCCTTTTATTGCGGAATTCGATTGGGTTGTATTAATTTTAAACCGAGTGTTCGGTTATTTTTTATTTCATTTTCAGTCTTATATATAAACTGTGTGGATGTTTTATTTGAATGGTTGTTTAAAAAGATTAGGTAAATAAAATTTTGACGCCTGCCTAATAGGTTATTAGTAATTGAATTTGTTTTTTACAGTGATTCTAAGAATGAACTATATGAGACTCATGTTTAATTTGGTACATGATTGATCGCCCGATATTTTATTAGGCAGGGTGTCACAAGTTTCTCACACATGTGTTCCCCCACACGATCCCACACACCTTCCTACACATGCTCCCACCCATCATCATAGAGATGTTTCTAGTCTTCGAGATCAAGTGGAGTTTTTAGTCAACACTTGTTAATGTTTTATAGAGGAATTTCAGAGGATGTCTACTCTTTGTGAGAACACTTCCCGAACTAATGATTGAGGTCAAGAATAGAATATATTGATTATCATATTGTTATCTTTTGTTCTATGACTAGATTGTATTTCAATGTTTATATTTTTAAAAATACAAAAATATTTTCTTTTATTTTAGAAAAAGTTTTATAAATTTGCAAAGTGATATTATTCTTGATAAAAAATTTGAAAAAAATTTGAAAACATTTTTATACTTTGTTTTACACCATATATGGATGTGTATTTGAGATGGTAGAATCATAATTATATTCCATCCATTTATGCAACTTATTTATGGTGTTATGAGATGTGACTTTGTTTGTTTAGTGTGTTTAATAATGCGTGGTTAGTATTTTATTCTTCTTTGATAATTACTTTCTTCATGCTAAACTCTTCATAGCCTTTATTGTACACATGCACACACTTTTTAAATATTTCACTTGCTTGTCAGATGTCGAATACGGTGTTCTCTTCTCAATAGTGTTTAACAACGAACCAAATGTACTAGGCGCAAATTGTTCTTGTAAAAATCATTAGCCGAATTTCTTTTCCCAAAAAAAATGATTTCACTTAAATCAATGGAAAGGGGATACGAAAGAAGAAATCTTCTTTACATTATAGGCCACCATTATCAAGAGCCTAATAGATTATTTCGGTACACAAAAACAGAAGTTCGAAGGCCAAGTTTTTTTATTGATGCTTCACTATCATAAGTATTATGATTCCTTAAAAAATTTGAGAGTGTATGCTTAAAATGTGAGGTTTTGAGGGTGTTATAAGTTGAAGATCAATAGATTTGCACAATAAACTTCTTTGAAAACATTAAATAGTTTGGATTTATTGATTTCAGAATTATTAAAATTCATGGAATTTTGAATAAGTTGAGTCAATTTCACTTTTGTTCATCATTCTTTCACCTAAGATTGAAATTGAGTTATTTCTTTAGGAGTATCTCATTAACTTCGTGCACATTTGATTCATATGACTATGTTGATTTTTCCATGGTTTAACTCCACATAATTTCATTCGATTTCTATGATTAAGATATTTGCATGCTAATTTATGGTGCGATTATGTGTATTTGTACTTATATATACTTTTAAACATATGCAATCTCTATAGATTTGTATATTTATATACTCAAAATTTTGAAAAGTTTTCAAAAATAGTTGGTTGCTTCTTTGGAATTTCATCGTATGAGGTAAATTTTTCATATTTGTGATGATATTTCATATTTGGATTCGTGTGATGCTAACATTTTAGGTTTAGATTTTAATCCTTTGTCTATTACGGACAAAAAGGGGGAGAACACATTGAGGAGAAATTTTCATGCTCTCTTTAAACTCCAATGTGGCACGGTATTTCTCACGCTTCATTTATGTTCTCTTCCAACTTGATAATTTCATGGACTAAGCGATGAAGATTTTCAATTGACGACAATGCCACAAGTACTTTTTCCCTTTTCAGGCTTGGGAGGGCATTAGTTGTAATTATATTAGGGCTTATTTATTTTGGGCTATTTGTTTTCGGTCTGGGTTTTGTACCAGAATAGTCAAAGGGGGATATTTGTAAGAGCAATATTTATAAATACTCTTCATTTATTTTAGGTTTTCTTATCCTGTTACACCCCACCGAACCATCATGAATATTATCAAGACTTGAAGTGAAGAAGAGGTAATGACCATACACAACAATCAAAGATCGGGGTTGGTAATTTTTGACACGGTAACCCGTTTACGGCAATAACCCGAAATGACCCGAACATGACACAATTAGCTTGTATATATTTAAGAATGCCCAAGACTTATAATCAAATCAAAATCAATGTGACTCGAAAATGACACGACTAACCCGAATTGCCACTATAAGGTTTATGAGGTTGTTTTTGTGAACTCTTTTTATTCACTCGTATTTTTTTAAAGAGTTTGTAAACTTAATATATTTTTCCAAAATGATTTTAATGTTGTTCTGAAAATTTTGTTAAGTCGTTAGAAAGACATTAGGATGTCATTCCAATGAGTTCCTATACCTCGTTAGAACGCTTTGAACTTCATTTGAATGAGATCAATTGTCCCATCTTTTTGAAGGCTCTGTATTCTCGTTGGATCAGTTGTTTGAAGTGCGTTCGAATTAGAAATGGTACACCCTTCGAATGAGTACGCAAAAAAATATTTTTTACCAGATTTCAAATAAAGTCTTTCATACTTGTCTCTCATAGATACTTCTCCCTATAAATAGAGATGCGAGGCTATATTTTTATTAAATCCTTTTAGAGTTTTTTTTTGTGATCACACTCTTTTATTTTTTCAATCCAAACCCCTTGGATGATTTGAGATCAATTTTCCAAACAACGAAGAATGCATTAATTATTCAAAACCTTGTGGAGTTAATTCTCTACTGCTGACCTTATGGAGTTTATTCTCTATGGCTAAAGAAGAAAGGAATATTGATTCCATAGGCTGATCGCTAGATATCGAGTCAAGAAAAGCTTGATGTGGTATAATGCTGGATTTAATTCTTTTGTTATGGATAACTTGAAGACATTGTTGCATCGATTAGTGAATCTTTAAGTTTTTACAAGTCTGTAATTGTCTGTCTTGTTAAAAATAGTGCTGAATATAGGCTTTTCCCGAAATGGATTTTTTTTTCTCATCTTCTACTTGTTTTGGTTTTGTAATACCCTTGCCAAATATTTTATTATTTTTCCCGTGTAAATAGTAGTAATATGGAAACCTTTAGGATTGGATCATTATAATTGGGTTCATATCTGCATTTGATTATTTTTGGAGTCTTAAATATAATTATAAAAAGTTTTGGGTAAAATTTGAGAAAGTTTGAAAATTGTGGTTCGAATGAGTTAAGGGTCGTTCGAACAAAAGTGTTGTTTCATTCGAAGGAAGATAAATCATTCAAACGAGAATCCAAGGTCGTTCGAAGTGGGGATCGAACGAGAATTGAACGAGACTCAACTGCATACCTGAATAGACTCATTAGAAGGTTGTTCGAACGAGCACAACAAATTTTTTTAAATCGGGCTACCCTTATGTGTTGTTACATTTTGGGCCATTGGATTGACGAGGTGTCGAGCTCTAGTGAGCCCAAATTGGGCAAAAATGGGATTTCAATGTTTAGGGTTCTTTTTATAAGGGTTTTATGGGTTATTTGGGTTTATTTGAGTTTGAAGAAGAGAGCGAGAGTGGGGGGTGGGTCTCCCCTACCATTTTCAACATTTCCCCATATTTTTCCACCACAAACCTCCATGCCACCACCATAGCTCCCCCTTATACCACCTTAGTTTACATGTATCCTTCCATATTTGAGTCATACATGTCCATTTCTACCAATTTTAAGTAGAGCTACGAAAATATGGAGTTGTTGATAAGGATTTTTAGAAAATATGAAGAGGGAAGATTAATGGAGTTGAAGAGGGTTTTGCTTGGAGCTTTCATGGAGAATGCTTGTGGAGTTAGGCAACCTCCTTGAGGCCACCGTAGGAGGTGGGAGGTTGTCATATTCTTAGACATTCCATTCTATCATTGTTGGAGCTTCAGTTGAGGTGGAAAAGCTCTACTCTTAGTATCAAGACTCTATTTGCATATTAGTAGTCTTGTTGTTAGATCATAAGAATAGGTTTCATTTAGGTAAAATGATAGATTTCAAGTAAACTCGGTATTGAAAAATTTTATGAATTTTTTTTGGAAGAGTGCTATTTTGGTTATAGTGAAATTTGAATAAATATTTTAAAGTCTCCTTGAAATAAAGATTGGGATTTTATGAAAATAGTGTATTTCTAGAGGTTTGATGCTAAACGTTTTATGAAATAAAATGTTTTGAAAATGATCTTTATCTTCCTAGAATATTTTGGTGAAATAATGTTTTAAAGGTTCTTGCAAAATGAAGATTTATAAAAGTTAGACATTTACTGAGTTTTGAAGAAATAAAAAAATGTCCTTTATGTCTTGAAAAGTATATTTTTCAAATATTACAAATTTCTAGAATGAAATGTATGTTAACCCATTTAATAGGATTTTTGGAGTTAAAATTCATCCTCTCATGCATATAAACTTGTAATATTTTGATGATCAACATATAACAAAGTGTACTAAAGGTTTTATTGGGTTTAAATATGAAATAAAGAAATAGAAATTCTAGTCTTTAATGTTTGTGATAAAGGTGTTGGAAGTGTGATACGTGTAAGGTTGTAAGACTAAATGTACTAATAAAGAAAAAATGACATTTTCTTATAAATTAGTCCTCAAATGTAATTGGGATTATTTAATAAAGAAAGTGAAAAATGTCTAACTTAAAACATAGTTAGAAAAGGTGTTGAATAAGTGTTAATGGGTTAAAGCATTGAGAAGTTTGTGTTTATAACTTAATAATATTTTTGGCAGATTAACACTTATGAAATTGAAAGAAAAGGACGAGTTTGGAAACAAAACGGATAAGACGGTAATTTTACGTAAAGTGTAAAAATGTTGAAAAAGGTGTACACAAAATGGTCCTAAATAAATATGATTTTGGAATAAAAATAATTCTAAGTGTAAAGGATATGAAATGATGATTTTCAAAGTGTAACACAAGTTGGGGTGAAACCTCAGGTTTTGGCTTCGGCTTGGTAAAAAAGAAAGTGGAATAATATGGACATTTGAAAAATGTTAAAATACATTAATAAGAACTCGTATGACACCGAGATAATTGAGGAAGGCCCGAAACCCTAGGGTGAAAGATCCAAAATCACTGATAAAAGCATATGGTAGCATAGGTGATGGTGTGGAGCTTGTTAAAGTATGTGATTTATTGGAAGATTTCGAGAAAAAAGATAAAGGAATATTGATAAACGTGTGTGTTCGCGTTCAAATGATCAAGTTATATATAAAACCCTTTTAACACAAACAAACCCTAAACATGCAGCAGTATGTGATTGAATAAATTGATAATCTATGTAAGAACATTCAAACACATGCAATTAAGGAAAAATCCCCCACAGGGGCAAAACCATTTATTTTCACTATAATTGTAAGAAAACGGCTTACAATCGGATTACAATGAAAATACAAATTGACTAAGAATTACCCTCAGGTATCAGATTTTGTAGTCGCGACTGGAATTATCCCTTTCCAGTAGGGCTGCAATGGAGAAGAAGAACGGTCTCCTCCACAAGGGTTGAACTGCAAAAAACTGCGTTCCTGGGTTACCAAAAGGATTCACAAATGTATGGAATTTGTGTGAATCAAAAACCTAGAGTATTGGGACTCAATAGGTGAAGACTTAGGGCTTTCTCTACTCTGAAAATCGTGTGTAGAAGTCTTGGAAAAACCACTTCCCGTAGTGGGATTAAATAGGAGAACTTGAGCCCTAAATTTCAGAACATGATCTGAACACGATCTGTTTGAAATTATCCTCGTCGGATCGGTCCGATCTCTTTAGGCGGATCGGCCCGGTGATATCGGATCAGTTCCTTTTTTTTGAAGGCGGATCAATCCGGTTGGCATCGGATCGGTTCGGCTTTTTAGCTTCATCGGTTCGCTATGGATCCGGGGTACACTGGCCTCACCTCAGCAGGCGGATCGGTCCGGTCTCTTTAGGCGGATCGGTCCGGAGGAACTAGATCGGTTCTTTTATCTGGGCCGAATCGGTCCGGTCTGTTCCCTGATTCCTTTTCTGCCTTTGATATTCGGATTCCGTTGATGAGCGTATGATTCTTGAATTTTCTCAACGGTGTAACGGCATACGACATATAAAATGCTCATGGACAAAAATGTCCTTACAAATCTCCCCCTATGTCTATGCCGGTACATACATAAAAACAAACATCCAAATTATCAATCATAAAATATTGCCTATACAAATCTACCCTTCCATGAACCCAAAACTGAAAGAGTACAAGCGAATAAGACTGCATCGTTTGATCTTCAAATCTTCAGGAATCTCAACGCTTTTCTCATCAGGGTGTGCAATACAATGATAATCCATGTAGTACCTACACACATGAGAAAAAGCAAAAATACCACGTGACATATCGAGTTTGAAGTGAGATAAACATATATACCAATTTATGAACAAACTTAATCTATGAACAAACTCAAACTTTCAAAACTCCCCCATAATTCATTCTAATAAGCAAGAGCGGGGTGTCACACGGATAATATCACACCATGAATGAACACAAAGTAACCAAGACAATGATAGCGTAAATGAAGTGGTGTGATCAAATTCGATAGGAAAATCAATGCATACAAACATGACATATGTGCACGATGAATATTGGATATTCCTAGCGAATGAACTCAAATGCCTCCTTTGGTGTAAAAGAATGACAATATAAGATATTGACTCAATCAAATCAACAAATCAAAGCTCAAAGTGATTTTCACACCAATAACTTCCAAAATGATTTTATGCTTTTTCAGGACTTTCAAGGAAGTGCAAACCCGTTTAAAAATTCTCCAACCAAACTCCCTCAGATATAATTTTGAATAGAGGCATTCTAAATTCTCAAACTTTGGAGAATTGATGGTGAAACCTAAGTGGCCCATATTTGGCATGAAGTGCTTTTTATTGCCTGTAAATTTTTTCGGGCTCTTTTAACCTCTTTGGACCTCGGATATTAAAATTCCTCCATTTTTAGGTCCTTTTTAACGGTGGCTTTTGCGTAAAGGATAAATGATTACCTTTCGCAGCCCCTCCCCGCTATACAAAAACACACAGTCTCACCAAAATGGTTTTTACGTGCATTCTAATCTTGTCAAGTTTTATCGCATATTGAACATTGTATAGACAGGATTGAGATGAAAACACGCAAGCCAACATGAGATAGATAAGTGCAATAATCAAATATAGTCGTGGATGTGTTTAATAAAGGATATAGGAGTCAAACATGTAGGAAGATATCACTAATTACATCTCAAAGGCTCCAATCAATGTAAAGCACATGGATGAAATGATGTAGCCTCTCAAATCTCTATCAAACATTCACATGGATATATGGAATGAAGTTGTGACTTGGCTAACTTAAAGGCTCATCCATAAAAGGTGCAAAAACTAAAAAATCTTTTTGTGCTTTTCTTAAAATTTTTCTTAAAGGAAAATCTTTTTGTATTTTTCAAAAGAAATATAAAAAGCAAAAAGAATAAAACAAAGTTGTACAACAAAGAAATGGTACATATAAAACAGACTAGCAATAGGAAGCATATGATATGAACATAAAGAAGCATCCTATTCTAGACATAGACCAACCCCTCAGTCAACTGTGCAAATCCCTAAAGATTTCCTAAGACTCTTAAATCTAAGGGCATCTAAAGGTTTCGTGAAAATATCGGCTAACTGACGGTCGGTAGGAACAAAACTCAGGGATACGACTTTCTCTTCAACTAACTGACGTATAAAGTGCTCACGTATCCTGATGTGTTTTGTGCACGAATGCTGAACTGGATTGCGAGATATGTGTATCGCGCTCATGTTATCACAGGAAATGGTCATGGTGTCCTGTGATATCCCATAATCCTCCAGCATTTGCTTCATCCACAAGAGTTGTGTGCAACAACTCCCGGCGGTTATGTACTCAGCCTCCGCAGTGGACAAAGAGATGGAATTTTGCTTCTTGCTCAGCCAGGAGACAAGAGCAGAACCAAAATAGAAACACCCACCAGAAGTGCTCCTACATCCATCTACATCCCCAGCCCAATCGGCATCCGAATAGGCGGACAGACGGTCATCGGTATCAAAGGAATACCAAATCCCGTATGAGAGAGTCCCACTTACGTATTTAATAATACGTTTTAGAGTAAGTAAATGTGACTCTTTTGGGGATGCCTGATATCGCGCACAGACTCCAACACTAAAGGCGATGTCGGGACGACTGGCAGTCAAGTAGAGGAGACTACCTATCATACTCCGATATAAGGTTTACTCTACGTCCTTGCCTGAAGTGTCCATACTAAGCTTGGTAGTGGTACTCATAGGTGTACGTGCATGCTTAACGGAGTCTAAACCAAATTTCTTCACTAGGTCTCTAGCATACTTGGATTGGGAGATGAACATACCATCCTCTAGCTGACGAACCTGGAGACCAAGGAAGAATGTAAGCTCACCAACCATGCTCATTTCAAACTCACTTTTCATCTCCTCCTCAAAGTGGTGAGCATGCTGGGAGCATGTGGATCCAAAGACTATGTCGTCCACATAGACCTGGGCAACCAAAATAGCACAGTCATCTCTCCTGACGAACAACGTCATGTCTACTCCCCCTCTCTTAAAGCCTCGAGCTAAGATATAGGAAGTAAGCCTCTCGTACCAAGCACGGGGTGCTTGCTTCAAACCATACAAGGCTTTCCTCAGATAGTAGACGTGCTCAGGGTGCTGAGGGTCTTCAAATCCTTTTGGTTGTTCCACATAAACCTCCTCCTGTAGAATGCCATTCAGAAAGGCACTCTTGACATCCATCTGATACACCTTGAAGCGCAGATGACATGCTATGGCGAGCAGAAGACGTACGGACTCAAGCCTCACAACAGGAACAAATGTCTCCCCAAAGTCTACACCCTCTATCTGTGTGTATCCTTGAGCAACCAACCTAGCCTTATTATGGATTATGGTACCATTTTCATCCATTTTGTTCTTAAAAATCTACCGGGTACCTATTACATTAATCTCACTAGGTCGGGGGACAAGTTCCCAGACATCATTCTTTTTAAACTGAAGCAGCTCATCCTGCATAGCAGATATCCAATGTTCATCCTTGAGTGCTTCTTTATGGTTCTTGGGCTCGACTTTGGACGTGTAGCAAAGATGGCTAACAACGTTCTCTATCTGAGCACGAGTCTTGACCCCTAGAGTGGGATCGCCAATAATGGAAGATGGGTCATGACTCTTGCGAACCCAAGCAGGTGTGTCCCCTAATACAGGAGTAGGGTCCACAGAGTATGAGAGAGGAACAGGTAAATCACTGTCAGAACAGTTCTCATCCTCACACTGAAGGTTAGGATCAATAACCGTCGGAGGTTCATCATCTTGCACGGTAACGTTTATTGATTCCATAACCCTAGAGCTCTTCAGGTTAAAAACCCGGTATACTCTGCTATTCGATGAATATCCTAGAAATATTCCCTCGTTGCTCCGGGAGTCAAACTTTCCTAATTGCTCTCTATCCCGTAGGATGTAGCATTTACTCCCAAAAATACGGAAATATGCCAGGTTGGGCTTCTTTCCAGTCCACAACTCATAAGGAGTGTGAAGTGTGTGTGGACGCATATACACCCAATTCACCGTGTAACATGCAGTAGACACTGCCTCTGCCCAAAATCTCCTAGAAACTTTACGACCTAGAAGCATAGATCTAGCCATCTCTTGGATCGTTTTATTTTTTCTCTCAACAATCCCATTTTGCTGAGGAGTTCTCACAGCAGAAAACTCATGTTTGATCCCGAGGCTATCACAGTAAAGGTCTACCTTTGCTTCTGTGAATTCCGTGCCGTTGTCACTACGTATTCTGTTAATAGTAACACCGTGTTGATTTTACAGGACACGGCACTTGGTCGTTAAAAATTCTACAGCATTGGATTTTTCTCTCAGAAAACCTACAATGGAGTACCGGGAGAAATCATCTACCATCACGAGGATGTACCTCTTACCACCTAGACTCTCAGTACGAGTGGGACCCATAAGATCCATGTGAATCAACTCAAGAACAAGAGAGGTGGTAATGGAATGTAACTTCCTATGGGGACTACGAATTTGTTTTCCCAACTGACAGGGTCCACAAACGGTCGAAGTTGACTTTCCAAGAGATGGTAAGCCACGTACTAGGTCATTTTTAGCTAAGCGGTTGAGATCTCTAAAGTTCACATGACCTAGACGTTGATGCCACTGATCCATAGGAGTGATCGTGGCGCTGTTGCAGACAAGTGAGGACGTGGGCTCAGTCCCATAGCAATTATCCTCGGTCCTCATCCCTTGCATCAAAAGTTTACCGGCTTGATTATAGACTTTACACGCGTCCCAGTCAAACTTTACTGCAAAGTCAGTGTCGCACAGCTGGATAATGCTGAGAAGGTTTGCTTTCAAACCTTTGACGTACAAAACATTTTCTAGCTTAGGAAACCCAGGTAACTCGACAGTACCACGTCCTATAATGCTAGACTTGCTCCCATCTCCAAAGGTGACTCTGCCATCCTGATAGTCCTCAAGAGTCGTAAAAAATAAGGCATCACCTGTCATGTGTCTGGAGCACCCACTATCAAAATACCACTGTGAGGTATTATGTGCTTTGAGAGCAACATGAACAACAAATGCCTTTTTATCTTTCTTAGGCACCCAAGCAGAGATGACCTTTTGTTTGCCTTTGTTGTTGTTGATTTTAGCTGGAATGTGAGAAGCATTCACTAACGGCGAAGACATCCGTCGGAATTCTTTCATCAAACTCTGAGTCGTGGCAGCTAAGAACTCAACTCGCTCTCTCAGACTAGAAAATTTATCAGTATGACGTGGTGGAGCAGTAGTACGTCGTGTTCGACCCATACTATAGCAAGATTCCCTAAGGTGGCCTTTTCTTTTGCAATAAGTACAAAAGAGCACAGTCAAAGGCGGACCTTGGTTTGCTTTTCTTGGTGGAACTCTCCTTCGAGGTTTTTTACGGTGATATAAGGAGTTGTAGTAAACTTAGGAACTGGTCCAGGTGCAATTTGGGACGTGGAGGCACCATCATAACCAATTCCTTGACGATCACCAAAACCTAAAGCGGGGCCGAGGAGCATCTTTCACATCTTCCCAGATTTGTCCTCGATTTGTACCTTGACTTCCCGTGCTTTCTCAAGATCATGAGTCAGCTGGGCAACAAGGGCTTCAAGTTTCTTCCGAGTCTCCACGGAGGAATGGAGCTGACTCGTAAGACTAGCCACTTGCTTAATCAAGTCCCCTCTCTCTTTCTCTAAAACACTCTCTCTCTCTCTAAACAAATTCTCATTCTCAACACATGTAGAATCTCTCTCTCTCAGGGCGGTGCAGGTGGAGAACTCTCTTTCTTTCGCTTTCTTTAAATCTTCCTCTAAGCAGGTGATCTTAAGAACTAATGCTTTATTACGCTTTTTAGTTTTAAAAGACTCAGAATATAACTCAGTGTAGGCGCGTTGTATATCACTCTCTCTCTCACTTGTGTTATCCTCCCCCTCACTCACATCGCTCTCACTGTCGAGGTGTCCCTGTGAAGCATCATCCTCAACGTCGTGAGGAGAACTAGGAGTGCTCACTTGGCTGGCCATGAATGCGGTGAAGTTACACTCATGCGGTGACTCATCTCCAGAATCCACCGTCTCGACCTCACTTTAGTCACTAAGGGTAGCATTAAGAACAGCTTTCCCTTTCTCTCTATTCAGACGATTGGCACACTCAAAAGCTCTATGACCCCTACCATCACACTCAACACATATCTCACTTTCTTTCAGAGGAGGATTTTTGAAAACTTTTTCATTTTTCTTTTCAAACTTATTTTTCTCAAATTTCTTTTTATCTTTAAAATTGCCATATTTCTTAAATTTGAGAATCCTCTTGAAATTTTTTGCGAAAAGAGCCAAATCATCTAAATCAAAATCGCACTCAGAATCTGACGTGTCAGTCTCTCTCTTTCTAGATGACTTTACCCTCTTTCTAGCTGACCCCTCACTCCTTCTTTCTTGGGCTTTAAGAGCAATTCCCTTATATTTAGATTTAGCATTTTTAGGGAACATATCAATTTCATAAGTTTGCAAATCTCCTACAAGTTCTTCCAATTTTAGCGTATTTAAATTACCGATAGAATTTAGCACAGTGACTTTAGGGATAAAACGCTTAGGCAAAGAACGAAGAATATTTTTAAAAACTCTAGCATTCGGAATATGTTCACCAAGATTAAAACTAGTATTCACAATGTCAGAAAGTCTAGCATAAAATTCATCAAAGCATTCAGAATCATGCGCGGTGATAGTTTCAAATTGAGTTGTCAAGTTTTGCAACTTAGACTCTTTCACAACATTAGTTCCTTCATGGGTGAGTTGTAAAACATCCCATGCCTCTTTTGACGTGGTACACGTCATTATGCGTTTGAACTCATCAGGTGTGACAGACCCAGAAATAGCATTTAGACCCTTAGAATTAAAAGATGACCATTTAATTTCTTCATTAGTCCAAGAAATGTCACGTTTCAAGTTGGTCACATTATCAACAGTCACGGTGGGAGGAGTCCACCCTCGTTCAACCAAAATCCAGACATGTTCATCAATGGCTTTTAAATCCGACCTCATACGGGCTTTCCAATAAGCATAATTTGTCCCGTCAAAAACAGACATTTTATAATATGACTTCTCCATTTGAACACACACTTTTTCAAAAATCAATTTTTTCAGAAAATTGATATCTTAGAAAAATTTTGTGGAAAAAGGAATACGCGATAGGTTAGCGTAACCTGCTTTGATACCAATTTGATAAACGTGTGTGCTCGCGTTCAAATGATCAAGTTATATATAAAACCCTTTTAACACAAACAAACCCTAAACATGCAGCAGTATGTGATTGAATAAATTGATAATCTATGCAAGAACATTCAAACACATGCAATTAAGGAAAAATCCCCCACAGGGGCAAAACCATTTATTTTCACTATAATTTGTAAGAAAACGGCTTACAATCGGATTACAATGAAAATACAAGTTGACTAAGAATTACCCTCAGGTATCAGATTTTGTAGTCGCGGCTGGAATTATCCCTTTCTAGTAGGGCTACAATGGAGAAGAATAACGGTCTCCTCCACAAGGGTTGAACTGCAAAAACCTGCGTTCCTGGGTTACCAAAAGGATTCACAAATGTATGGAATTTGTGTGAATCAAAAACCTAGAGTATTGGAACTCAATAGGTGAAGACTTAGGGCTTTCTCTACTCTGAAAATCGTGTGTAGAAGTCTTGGAAAAACCACTTCCCGTAGTGGGATTAAATAGGAGAACTTGAGCCCTAAATTTCGGAACATGATCTGAACACGATTTGTTTGAAATTATCCTCGTCGGATCGGTTCGGTCTCTTTAGGCGGATCGGTCCGGTGATATCAGATCGGTTCCTTTTTTTGAAGGCGGATCAATCCGGTTGGCATCGGATCGGTTCGGCTTTTTAGCTTCATCGATTCGCTATGGATCCGGGGTACACTGGCCTCACCTCAGCAGGCGGATCGGTCCGGTCTCTTTAGGCGGATCGGTCCGGAGGAACCGGATCGGTTCTTTTATCTGGGCCGGATCGGTCCGGTCTGTTCCCTGATTCCTTTTCTGCCTTTGATATTCGGATTTCGTTGATGAGCGTATGATTCTTGAATTTTCTCAACGGTGTAACGGCGTACGACATATAAAATGCTCATGGACAAAAATGTCCTTACAAATATGGAACATGTCAAGAAATGGGTTCTGTAGGGAAAACATGCATAGACAACCTAACATGGGTGAATTAATAAATTTTTCGGTAAAGGATTAAGTGGACAAGTAATGTTAAAATTGACCAATGTCCATTAAGTAAATTAAAGGTAATGTGTATTGGTTAAATGGGTAAGTCAAGCAACCTAAGAATGTTTAACCTATAATTAACAAAATAGTGTGTTTGTGAAAGGTTTTCAAAAGAAAAATAAGTATTTTCTAACACTGTGTTGCTTGTGTTGATAGGACGATTTTTAATGAAGATACTAATGTGAATTGGTGTACATGGAAGGTGCAATTTCAGAAAAGAAATGGTTTTCAGTAAGCAAAGTGTGTTTATTTTAAGTATTTAACCATGTGTGTTATATCAATGAATAAATGTCAAGATAAGTAAAAGAGCTTTTTTTATAAGATTAAGGTGAATTAATCGGGACAAGTAACGTTTTTGGAATAAAATGGTTTCATATATATATATATATATATATATATATATATATATATATATATATATATATATATATATATATATATATATATATAGTTTCATGTATACATAGACATAACGTAATAGAGTCTCCTTTATGCCATTTGATTCTATACTGTATTATTGTATATTACCCACTGGGCATTCGGCTCATTCCCTATATATTTCATGTATACATAGACATAACGTAATAGAGTCTCCTTTATGCCATTTGATTCTATACTGTATTATTGTATATTACCCACTGGGCATTCGGCTCATTCCCTCGTCTTTATTATGGTAGGTTGGGTGTAGTTTCATAATTTGAGGGCGTTATATTGGTAAGTGTTCCTTTTTATTTTACGTTAGTAGCTCTATATGCTTGGATTTTGGGGATGGCTCCAATGGATCCTTCACATAACTTGATTTGAAATGGAAATTGCATTCTAAACAAGTGAAGTGTTAATTAAATAAAACTGGACTAGCAACATTATGTAGGTTCATTCCACTTCACACCTAATGCTCATGTCGGATCGGGTAGACCACAGGTAATCCATAAATTCAGGTCGGGGCATTACAAATGGTATCAGAGCTCTAGGTTCAAGATTCCTTTAAGGAGTGACATGGTGAGGTAAATATTGGATCTTCGATGTCGGTGTTGATTTGGGACGATCACGCTAGATTGGTGACAGTTTCAGTTCGTATTGTCGACGGTAAAGTCAAGGAGGTGTGCACAACGAATGATTTATTGTCATGTGGCATATGACCAAGTTAGTTGTTATTAATCGCTTCCGTACATCTGATTTAGATATGTTAGTAATTTACGAGTGTTCGTGCGAGCTAATAGTGGAGACACCACATTTTTTTAGTGTGAGGTGCTTGTGTGTCAACCATTGATGATATGAGAGGTATATCAAGACATTAATAGAGCTTAATGATGTCTGCTGAATCAGAGACATGGATTGTGTAAAGTCAACTGTGGAGATTAGGTGACTAGTACGTCAGGTCGAAGAAGTATTGTATTGCAATGAGGATACATTATGTTCTGGGTGAGGTAATTTCTAATAGATAGTAACAATGATGTGATTAGGCGAACTTGATCCTTGGGGTAATGTCACGTCGTAGGCAATTGATGATTTATTGGACATGATGAATCGTGTTGGTCAACACTTGGGGACGTGTACTCAATCTGAGTCGGTAAGATAATACTGTTGTTATTGAGGATAAGTATCTTAGTGGTTGTTAATTAAAAGTCGGACCTTACAAGGTATGATGATGAGAATTATGGGCAAATTGCGGTAAGTGTGTTACCTATGTAACAGTTAGGAAGGTTAGGAGTGAACTCTATATAGTCTTTTATGTAAGGGTTTTGGAAGTTATGATGTAACTTTGAGGAATAGGATCCCTAGCGATGTCGGTGCGGCACACTTAGAAGTTTATAGGTCGTAGGTGACATCCTGTATCATGCAGAATCCTTGTTGGTGATAGTTTTTGATTTGGTACCTAGCTTATGGCCACAACCTTTGTATAGAGAATGAGATTATTATCAAAGTGTCAGGGCCATTTTAGTAACATAATTAACATTTAGATTTGAGGTAATCCTAGTATGAGTGTAGTGTAAGGGCATCTTGGAGTGTCCGTAGGATAAATTGTCTGTGGCGTCATTGGGAATAGACATCAAATTATTGTGACGTCTTAAGGTGTTCTGTGGCCAAGATGATCCAAGTGTAGAAGCTCATAGACTAGTGTCTTTGCAAGCACCTAGTAATCGTAATGTGGATATTAAGAAGATGGTAGAGCGTACCTACGATTAGAAATTCATGGGTGATAAAATCTTATCGGGTTTTGATCATTTTTATGTGGAGTATGTTTGGTATACTTAGGAAACCAGTTACGTCTGGTATGGAGAAGTACTACTGTCCTAGTATTGATCGTAGTAGGGGTCAGGTAATGAACTCAGGTCGTGGTCAAGGTCTAAGGGAGTCGAATAGTTTATGTGCTCGATGCTATCATCCAAATTGGCATAGATGGGTGATGTAGCCTTTTGTGGTACTTACCACCCTTAGGATGCCGACGACGACCAATGTGGCGGTCATATAAGATTAGTTTGGGCACAACCCTAAGATAAGCTCGGTGATGACCTCATGTAGGTAAGGGTTACTATAAGGTGAATGTTTCACTTAATGGGGTTTTTCTTAAGGAGACATTGTGATGCGATCATGGCATGACAACGATCTAGGTGTTTGAGATTGGTCACGATGTCATTAGATATGTGGACAAGGTCAACTTTGACAAAGGCATTAGGAATTCTCCAGCCGAGGTGGTTCATGCATGCCAAGGATGTGAAGGGGAGAGCCTTGATCCTAAGGAGGGAAGTTTGACATTTGAATTTCCAAGAATAACAGGTTCCTGCATTGTTTTCATCTTATGAGGATGAATGGTTGTGATTCGATTCATCACAGTTGGTGACCTGAGCCAAGGTGTGTGTCTAGATTGGTACCAATGAGAATGTCTGGGATAAGTTGTAAGACTTCAAGTATGTAGCGCAGGTTCACTTTTCATAGACCATAGTTCGTTTTGTACGGATATAATTTCTTGGAATGGTTGTTTATTACTTCTGACTTTTGTGTGTCCTTTTGGTTTCAGTAATTAAGGATCTTTGTTCCCATTAATGGGGTATCTTGGATTAGTACCATTTTATGGTACAACACAGTTGAGCCAAGTACAGGGTGGAAGGACTTGTCATGGTTAATGAATCTCGATAACTGGGTACGCCCATATATGAGGTATTCTTGCTATTATACAAAGTTCAGTGTATGGGTGGCTGCACTTTTGGCGACACAGTTTTCTCATAGTAATTTCTTTCCTTAGGATTAACGACCTTACAACTAGCTAACATGGCAGTAAGTGGCTCATGTTGTAAAGAGAGGGATGATGACTTGAGGACATTTTATAGTGTTAAAACTTGAGGAAACTTAGCACACAATGTTACTTCGCCATGTTGAGTGGATTGGGTGCGGTACTAAAGTAAGCACTCTAAGTGAGATGCCTAAAGTAATATCATGGTCATCAGAGTGACTGAGAAGAAGTTGTTGGCCGAGTGCGTGATGATGATTTGGTTGGTGTGTTGCTCTATAGAGTGAGTGACTTAAGATCTGAGGTTATGTGGTCATGATGACTCGAGGATATACGAAAATTTGGAATATGTAGTTCTCAGATTTGAGATGGTCCTTGATGACGAATTGGATGATATGTTGTATTACAATTCACTCTTAGGTGAGTATCGATCACTAGATAAGGTTGCCCAGTAAAGGCGCCGATATGCTTTGGGTATTAGCAAAGTTAGTCCCAGGACTTGTTTATGCGTGATCATCAAGTGAGTGAAGACTCAAGATGGTTATGTAACATTAATGGTTAGCGTATAGATGAGCGTTAGAGCATGTCGCATGCAAGGCTTTTGGTGACAACCCCGTGTAAGGGCGTGTGATGTGATCTTAGCTATTGGGGACTTCGATGAGTTGTCTTAGAGAATTTCTATGACTTAGAATGACAGTTGGTAAATCCCATGAACTTAAGGAATATCCGAATCGATAATTTTTGGGACAAAATTTCCTAAGGAGGGAAGAATGTAATACTCGTGTGTGACACCCCGCCTAATTAAATACCGGGTGATCAGTCCTTTATTAAATTATAATCAAGGTGAACGGTTGGTTCATTCTTAGCATCACTGTCGAAAAAATAATTTTTTTCCAATTAAACACCCCAAATAATTAAGCTAAGTGATAAACCATTTTTAAGACATCAATTTCCAAGTTTCATTTAAAAACCAACATTTAAACTTTACATAATTCATAGTTTAAGAATCACCCAACAACTATACTGGAACATATAATCCAAACAATTTAAACATCCAACTAATTAATTACAACTTTAAAACTTAAGGAAAACATCCTGACAGTAATAAATCTCAAAGTAAAAAATACTGGAAATAAACGAATCACAATCTCCGATAAAACAACTGAATAATGGAAAAGGGCGACACATGCCCAACTAGATAAAATAATGCTAGAAGTGGAATCAATAATCAGGTCGTCTAAGCAAGAGGTCTGCAACTCCCACCTAAGCTGCAGCACGTTCCTTCCATAGGATACTATGCAAGATGCACCTGTGGCTGGGCACCTGTAATATATACAGATATATACAAGAGAGAAGAGAAAATAGGAAACGGGTCAGAGCCCGATTTTAAAATAGTTTAAAATTAGTTTAGCAAGTATTTAAAATGCTTACCGGCTAATGCAATCAACATATTAGTGACGCGCTCCCTTGAGAAATCCTCACCTCTCTTCTAATGTGCACACCTATTGCACTAATACTCCCAACAGTTTAACTTATCTTATCTTAAGTTACTCATAAGATTTCATGCCGACAATTTAAATTGTTAAGGAAGTTAATTTTATTGAACAGTAAAGTTCTCACATAAGCCTCATTTGATTATAAAGTTTCTTAGTAACGCATCATACTTTTCCAACACTTGTTCCCAAGTTGAAATAATTATTCAATTCTTACTTACCATAGTCACATTAGGTAGTTCCCAAATTCCAGGTTTAAATACATATATTAAATACTCATATAATTTATATATTCTAACGGCACCCCTCATAAAATTAATGGTGCGGGCATACTCTGCTATCCAGTCCCCGTATCACTCGTACTAAGGGAAATACAAGTTCGGAATCACTCCCGAACTGTATTAACATAAAACACATACAAAATTGAGGCGAAACATAGTTCCAAGTCACTAAGAGGTCAGCACATACCCTCACGTCTCTTAGCACCGTCTAACTATCGATCCGATAGTATGTACCAAGGATTCCTATGTTCTAAGGTACAAGTCAATATCCCCCATAAAGGTCCCATCGAGATAAGACTATCCCAGTGCGGTAACCTCGGGGATAGCAAGTAGCGCGGGCATGATTTTCACACGTATATAGTATATGCATCAACACAGTCACATATGTATACTACTATTACCATATCAAATTTAGGTATACTCTCACAACCCATAATTATGATATTTATCCTTATTGCGCATTACTAGGTTATCACGTATAAGAGTTTGTCTCTTATTATTATTTATGGGATTATTCCACCTTACTACTTAACACTCTTAAATTCCTATCTCCCCAAGTGTAATTTCAGTAGGTACTTATTTATTTTACAACGTAACTTCCTTACGATTCTCACCCTTTAACACATGTTCTCATTGTTCCTTAAGTATAAAACACCCCTATGATATGTAAATCTCGTCTCACATTAAAGGTTCCATAATTTAAATAAAATCCTACTACCTCCTTTACATCCCAAAATATTTTAATAGAAATGTCCAAAGATTACAATTCACTTAAATTGAAATTAATTATTTAAAAAGGAAAATATAAGTCTGCCAGTAGGGGTCGATCAATCTATGGAAGGGGTTCGATCGATAGAGGCATCGATCGATCGATGCTCTTGGGTCGATCGATCGATCAAGCAGGTATGGCAAATTTGCAGAATTTCTATTTATGGGTTTCTTTTTCCAAAATCATTCGAACCAATATTTTTGATTCCTAAACTCCCAAAAATTCATACTACAAGTTTTATATCCTCAAATAAGTGATATTCTACGTCAGGCATGCGAATTTTCATCATGAATAACGAATTAAATGGGGCCTAATTCATGAAAACATCAAGAACCCTAATATTTTCTTTGTTTTATTTCTTCCCATTATTTTACCATTTTTCATACTCTTAATTTACTGTAATTTTGTGGTTCAAACTCTACATATGAATTGGGTTTCCAGAATACATCTATTACTCATACACCATGCGAATTCAAATCTCCAAATCAGGTTTTTCTTTCACAAAAACTAGTCCTAATCAATCCTAGGCTAATATTATTGGAGTATTAACTGAAGTAGAGCAGGATAGATACTTGACTGAGAATTCTTGGTTCAGATTTGTGGAGAGATTGGTGTGGTTATGATCCTCGTTGCGCGATCTAACGTTTGGCGGCGACGGCGATGCAAATGGTGGAGTTCTTGGCCTAGAACTCCTTGGAAAGCCTCTCCTCTTCCTCTCCAATGGCCATATTTGGTTTAAGGTGATTCTAACCCTAGACGATGACTCTTACTATCTGGTATACCCTTAGAATTTTCGTGGGTTTTCATTCCCAAAAATGTAAAATGTCCAAAACGCCCTCCGGGATGTTAATTAGGCCTAAAAATGCCCCGAGACTCAAACTAAACCCCCGGGTACATTATTTTGACTATCTCGACCCTTCCGGACATATTGACGCACTCAAAATGACCATTAGGGTGACTTATAATTTATTCACTTTTAATAGTCCGAATTTAATCCTGACACGACACAAGCGCATCCCAATAAATTTTTAAAATTACCAAATTAGATTTTCGTGATAATTTTACTAATCATAATTATACCACTTACTTTACCCATAAAGTAACTTACAACAAAATAATTACTAACTCTCATCACGCTAGTAAGTATTTAAATGATTTTCCGAATTAATATTAAATTAATATCTCTAATTGAATTTAATAAATCCCCAAAATTAAAAGTCATAAAAATACGGGGTATTACATACTTCTCCCCTAATAACGGAATTTCATCCCAAAATTTGAAAAAATAAGGTGTACCTGGTAAGAATAACTCTGGGTACTTCTCACGCATGTCCGCATCATGCTCCCAAGTGGATTCCTCCACATTATGATGCTCCCACTAGTTTACAAGTGGAACTACTTTCGACCTCAATCGCCTTTCGCTATGGTCTAGGATAGCCACATGCCTCTCCTCGTAAGAGCTGTCGGGTTGTAAGTCAATCTCCTCAATCGCGATATGGGTGTGGGCCATATCATCCCGAAGGTATCGTCTCAACGACGAGATGTGGAATACATCGTGAATGCGATGTAAGTGCTCAGGCAGTCCCAATCTGTATGCTACCGGCCCAACCCTCTCGATAATGGGAAATGGTCCCACGTACCTCGGGGCCAATTTCCCTTTCTTCCCGAACGTCATCACTCCTTTCATAGGGGATAAACGTAGTAATACTTGGTCCCCCACATTAAATTCTTGGAAGAACCGATTTGCATCGGCGTAGATTTTCTGCCTATCCTGGGCTACCCGAATGCGACTCCTGATAGTCTCAATCCTAGCGGCGATTTCTAGAATCACCTCTGGTCCGAGCAAATTGTTATCCCCCACCTCTAGCCAACAAATTGGGGAACAACAAGGCCTGCCATACAATGCCTCAAATGGATCCATGCCAATCGTGAACTGATAAGAGTTATTATAAGCGAACTCTACCAGTGGAAGATGTGGCTCCCAACCCCCTCCAAAATCAAGGACACACGTGCGTAGCATATCCTCCAACATCTGATTGGTACGCTCTGTTTGTCCATCTGTCTGTGGGTGATAAGATGAACTCACCCTCAACTCTGTACCCATGGCCTCCTGAAAGCTTTCCCAGAAACGTAACACGAAAATCTTATCTCTATCTGACACAATATTCAGGGGCACCCCATGTAATTTGATAATCTCTACAATGAATAACAGAGCATACTGACCCGTGGTATAGTCTATCCGCACTGGCAAAAAATGATCCACCTTGGTCAAACGGTCCACAATCACCCAGATGGAGTCGTGGCCCCGCTGTGATGTAGGCAACCCAGTAATAAAATCCATGGAAATACTCTCCCACTTCCACGCGGGTATTTCCAGTGGCTAAAGTAACCCCTACGGTTTTTGGTGGTCCACCTTTACCAGCTGGCAAGTAGAACACTTGGACACGAACTCAACAATGTCCTTTTTCATCCCACTCCACTAGTATTGTCGCCTCATATCCTGGTACATCTTATCTCCCCCGAGATGCACCGCAAATCGGGACCCGTGAGACTGGGTCATCACTTCATGACGTAAGTCCGATCCTTCGGGAACCACCAATCTCCCATTAAGCCTTAAACCCCCATCAAAACTAACAGAATAGGATTCAACACCCTCGGATAAAAGTCGTACATCTGTTCCTGGCAAAATGGGTCTGCTATCTGTGCCTGTATTACCCTCGTAACAATCTCGGGTGTCAATGTCATGACAGATATGAAGGAACGGGCTACCGCATCTTGCTGACCCAACTCTTTCCACTTCTCTTTCCAGATGTCCGCTACATCATCTATCGATCTACATCTCAACGCATCAGTAACTACGTTAGCCTTCCTCGGATGGTATTGTAAGTCGAACTGATAGTCTTTCACAAACTCTAACCACCTGCGCTGACGCATATTCAACTCTCGCTGAGTGAATAGGTACTGCAGTGATTTGTGGTCTGTGAACAAGAGAAATTTCTCCCCTAATAAATAGTGTCTCCATATTCTCAATGCAAAGACGACCGCTGCTAACTCTAGGTCGTGTGTGGGGTAATTCCTCTCGTGCGGCTTAAGCTGGAGGGAGGCAAAAGCTATAGCCTTTTCCTCCTACCGAAGTACTCCCCCGAGTCCAGGTAAAGAGGCATCGGTGTAAACCAGATACTCCACGCCCAGCTTAGGTAAAGAAAGGACCGGTGCTTAAGTAAGCTTGTCTTTCAGCTCGTCAAAAGCTAATTGACAAGCAGCGTCCCAAACATATGGTACCTCCTTGCGAGTCAGGTTCGTCAATGGACCCGCTATCTTGGAGAACCCTCGAATGAATATCCTGTAGCATCCGGCTAACCCTAAGAAACTACGCACTTTCGTCGGTGTCGTGGGTTGTCCCCACTCTCTCACCGCTGACACTTTACTCGGGTCAACCGTTATCCCCCATTCAGAAACAACATGTCCCAAGAACTGCACTTCCCATAACTAGAACTCGCACTTCTCGTACTTAGCATACAACTGATGCTCTAGTAGAGTCTGAAGAACCCGCCTCAAGTGCTCAGCATGCTCTTACTCAGTGTGTGAATATATCAAGATGTCATCTATGAAGACGATGACAAACTGATCCAAGAACTCTCTGAACACTCGGTTCATCAAGTCCATGAATACGGATCGAGTATTTGTGAGTCCAAATGGCATCACTCTGAACTCATAGGACCCATATCTCATCAAGAAAGCAGTCTTTGAAACATCATTCTCCCTAATACGTAGCTGATGGTACCCTTACCCCAGATCTATCTTCGAAAAGAAAGTTGCTCCCCTCAGTTGGTCGAACAGATCATCGATTCGAGGTAATAAATATTTGTTCCATAGCGTGACCTTATTCAGTTCCCGGTAGTCCACACATAGCCTCAATGAACCATCTCTATTCTTCACAAAGAACACTGGAGTGCCCCAAGGTGAGGTTTTCCTACGAATGAAGCCCTGACCTAATAACTTCTCTATCTGATCTTGTAAATCTCGCATCTCTGCCGGAGCCATACGGTATGGAGCGCGTGCTATCGGTAGAGTATTCGGTAATAAATCTATGACAAAATCTATCTCTCGACTGGGGGGTAGGCCTGGTATCTCCTGAAATACATCAGAATACTTACGAACAACTGGGATCGAATCTAAGGGAATCACGACCTCCTTAGAGGTATCCTCCTCTATGTAATAAAAATGAGCGGTAGAGCCTCCCTCTGGGCGAGGCATCGCCACTACAAACATCTTTTACCCTGGAATGGCAAAGACAATACTCCCATCGAAACAATCTATCATGGCCCTGTATGCTGCGAGCCAATCCATACCAATAATAACGTCGTGCTCATGCATATCTAAGAGTAACATGTCTTCTGGTAAAATCAAGCTACCAATCTCTACTCCCACGCCTCGGCATATAAAGAAAATTAGCGATCCGTTCCCCAGTGGTGAGCCTACACATGTCACAGTGCTCTCTGTCGTGGCTAATAACCATAAGGCCTTTGCAAAATGGGTAGCTATAAAATAGTGTGTCTCCCCAGTATCAAATAAAACCCGACCCATAGTACCATGGATAGGAAATGTACCCTCAATCGTGGGTGGTGCCTGTGGATCTACTGCCTGGTGGACGTTATACACACGTCCGTACTTTAATTTCCCCTGCTGCACTGGAGCTACTGGAATGGATAGTAGGGCTGGTACCTGAGCTAGTGCTGGGAGGGCGGCCGAAAAAAGTGGCCTCTGTGGCTCATTACGGGAACCCTACTGCTGTGGGGCCCTATCACCCTCTGGATAATCCTGGCGCCTGTGGCCATTTTCACCACACCCAAAGCATTGGCCCCTGAAATTTCGTCCCCTCTGTCCCTGCTGATTACGACCCTACTGGTCATTACCACCCCGCCATTGGCCCTGCTGAAAATGCAGTTGGCCCTGCTGCTGAACCTGCGGCTGATGATATTGGTCCTGCTGCTGACCCTGTGACTGAAGATATTGGCCCTACTAGCCCTGTTGACCCTACCTAAATCCCCCAAATTCCTGCCTGGAATCACCTGTTCGGAACCACTTGGCAGGGTCCCCCTGATGGGAACTCTGTTCATGCTGACGAATCTGCCCATGAGATGTCGGTGCTCCACTAGTACCACTACCCCCTGTCCTGCCCTGCTGGCTGGACTCTCTTGCTCGCTTGCTTCCCTGCAGATGGAAGCGATGATCCTAATAGTGTAGTAAGACAACATTGAGTACGTCCGTGTAGGTACTCAGTGACATATTACCAATGAGATGCTGACGGATCCTCCAAGCCAACCCGTCTACAAACAATAGTATCTTCTTCCCCTCAGTGGGTGCCTCATCTGTCACTATAGTGAGAAGTCTTGTGAACCCCTCTTCATACTCAACAACAGTCAAATTCTCCTGCTTCAGACTCAGTAACTTCCTCCTCATCTCAGTCTTCACGGCGGATGGGAAGTATTTGCTGTCAAATCGCACACAAAATGACTGAATAGTAATAGTATCCCTCTCCTCCAAGGTGGTAGTGGATTCCCACCAATGCAAAGCGGCCCCCACCAGCTTAAAGGAAGCCAACAACTGTTTTTGCACGTCCGTGCACTCGTACATGCGCAGATGCCTCTGGATATCTTTCTTCCATTGGCTTGCTATAATGATATCAGAACTTCCCGCAAACTCTGGGGGATGAGCCTTCTGGAAGGAATCCCTAACTCGCTCCCATGCAGATGGAAGCTGTGCTGGTACTGGCGCCACTGCCTGAACTTGGGGTGGATCTTGCTTCACTACCTCCAGTGCGGCATTTAAAGCCTGAGCAACAATAGTGGCTACCTCATTTGTGTTCATCGTTCCCTGAGCCGGAGCTACTGGCTGCTCGGATCGAGCACGCCAATCCTTAGGTGCGCATCTCGGAGGCATCTGAAACGTAAAGAAATTTATTAGTCTACGGTTATTATCAAATCTCAAAAATCTAAAGAGGTAATCGTAAAAGCAAGAATACAACAATCCTAAAATAGGGCTCTATATCAAGAACGCTAAGCTAAAAGCGAAATAAGTCGTACAGATCCTAAGGACACTAGAACCTGATGCTCTGATACCACCTGTGACACCCCGCCTAATTAAATACCGAGTGATCAGTCCTTTATTAAATTATAATCAAGGTGAACAGTTGGTTCATTCTTAGCATCACTGTCGAAAAAATAATTTTTTTCCAATTAAACACCCTAAATAATTAAGCTAAGTGACAAAACCATTTTTAAGACATCAATTTCCAAGTTTCATTTAAAAACCAACATTTAAACTTTACATAATTCATAGTTTAAGAATCACCCAACAAATATACTGGAACATATAATCCAAACAATTTAAACATCCAACTAATTAATTACAACTTTAAAACTTAAGGAAAACATCCTGACAGTAAAAAATCCCAAAGTAAAAAATACTGGAAATAAACGAATCACAATCTCCGATAAAACAACTGAATAATGGAAAAGGGCGACACATGCCCAACTAGATAAAATAATGCTAGAAGTGGAATCAATAATGAGGTCGTCTGAGCAAGAGGCCTGCAACTCCCACCTAAGCTGCAGCGCGTTCCTTCAAAAGGATCCTATGCAAGACGCCCCTGTGGCTGGGCACCTGTAATATATACAGATATATACAAGAGAGAAGAGAAAAAAGGAAACGGGTCAGAGCCCGATTTTAAAACAGTTTAAAATTAGTTTAGGAAGTATTTAAAATGCTTACCGGCTAATGCAACCAACATATTAGTGCGGCGCTCCCTTGAGAAATTCTCACCTCTCTTCTAATGTGCACACCTATTGCACTAATACTCCCAACAGTTTAACTTATCTTATCTTAAGTTACTCATAAGATTTCAAGCCGACAATTTCAATTGTTAAGGAAGTTAATTTTATTGAACAGTAAAGTTCTCACATAAGCCTCATTTGATTATAAAGTTTCTCTGTAACACATCATACTTTTCAAACACTTGTTCCCAAGTTGAAATAATTATTCAATTCTTACTTACCATAGTCACAGTAGGTAGATCCCAAATTCCAGGTTTAAATAATTATATTAAATACTCATATAATATATATTCTAACGGCACCCCACATAAAATTTATGGTGCGGGCATACTCTGCTATCCAGTCCCCGTATCACTCGTACTAAGGGAAATACAAGTTCGAAATCACTCTCGAACTGTATTAACATAAAACACAAACAAAATTGAGGCGAAGTATAGTTCCAAGTCACTAAGAGGTCCGCACATACCCTCACGTCTTTTAGGACCATCTGACTATCGATCCGATAGCCTGTACCAAGGATTCCTATGTTCTAGGGTACAAGTCAATATCCCCCATAAAGGTTCTGTCGAGATAAGACTGTCCCAGCGCGATAACCTCAGGGATAGCAAGTAGCACGGGCATGATTTTCACACGTATATAGTATATGCATCAACACAGTCACATATATATACTACTATTCCCATATCAAATTTAGGTATACTCTCACAACCCATAATTATGATATTTATCCTTATTGCGCATTACTAGGTTATCACGTATAACGGTTTGTCTCTTATTCTTATTTATGGGATTATTCCAACTTACTACGTAACACTCTTAAATTCCTATCTCCCCAAGTGTAATTTCAGTAGGTACTTATTTATTTTACAACGTAACTTCCGTGCTAGTCTCACCCTTTAACACATGTTCTCATTGTTCCTTAAGTATAAAACACCCCTATGAAATGTAAATCTCGTCTCACATTAAAGGTTCCATAATTTAAATAAAATCCTACTGCCTCCTTTACATCCTAAAATGTTTTAATAGAAATGTCCAAAGATTAATATTCACTTAAATTGAAATTAATTATTTAAAAAGGAAAATATAAGTCTGCCAGGAGGGGTCGATCGATCTATGGCAGGGGTCCGATCGACGAGGCATCGATCGATCGATGCTCTTGGGTCAATCGATCGATCAAGCAGGTATGGCAAATCTGCAGAATTTCCAGTTACGAGTTTCTTCTTCCAAAATCATTCAAACCAATATTTTTGATTCCCAAACTCCCAACAATTCATACTACGAGTTTTATATCCTCAAATAAGTGATATTCTACATCAGGCATGCGGATTTTCATTATGAATAACGAATTAAATGGGGCCTAATTCATGAAAACATCAAGAACCCTAATATTTTCTTTGTTTAGTTTCTTCCCATTATTTTACCAGATTTCATACTCTTAATTTACTGTAATTTCGTGGTTCAATCTCTACATATGAATTGGGTTTCCAGAATACATCTATTACTCATACACCATGCGAATTCAAATCTCCAAAGCAGGTTTTTCTTTCACAAAAACTAGTCCTAATCAATCCTAGGCTAATATTATTGGAGCATCAACTGAAGTAGAGCAAGATAGATACTTGCCTGAGAATTCTTGGTTCATATTTGTGGAGAGATTGGTGTGGTTGTGATCCTCGTTGCGCGATCTAACGTTTGGCGGCGACGGCGGTGCAAACGGTAGAGTTCTTGGCCTAGAACTCCTTGGAAAGACTCTTCTCTTCCTCTCCAATGGCCGTCTTTGGCTTATGGTGATTCTAACCCTAGAAGATGACCCTTACTATCTGATATACCCTTAGAATTTTTGTGGGTTTTCATGCCTAAAAATGTAAAATGTCCAAAATGCCCTCCCGGGATGTTAATTAGGCCTAAAAACGCCCCGTGACCCAAACTAAACCCCAGGGTACATTATTTTGACTATCTCGACCCTTCTGGACATATTGATGCACTCAAAATGACCATACGGGTGACTTATAATTTATTCACTTTTAATAGTCCGAATTATTCCCGACACGACACAAGCGCGTCCCGATAAATTTTTAAAATTACCAAATTAAATTCTCGTGATAATTTTACTAATCATAATTACACCACTTACTTTACCCATAAAGTAAATTACAACAAAATAATTACTAACTCTCACCACGCTAGTAAGTATTTAAATGATTTTCTGGATTAATATTAAATTAATATCTCTAATTGAATTTAATAAATCCCCAAAATTAAAACTCATAAAAATACGGGTATTACACCGTGCCTAATATTTTATTATTTTTTTCCATGTAAATTGTAGTAATATGGATGGAAACCCTTGGGATTGGATCATTATAACTCGTTTTATATCTGCACTTAATTTTTTTGGGAGTCTTGATGATAATTGTGAGAAGTTTTTGGGTAAAATTTGAGAAAATTAGAAAATTATGGTTTGAACAAGGTAAGGGTCGTTCGAACCTAAGTGTTATTTCATTCAAATGAAGATAGGTCCTTCAAACAACAACCCAAGGTCGTTCAAAGTGGGGATATAACAAGACCTAACTGCATACCTGAACAGATTCGTTAGAATGTAATTCGAAGGCTAGTTTGAATAAGAGGCCATTCTCGTTCGAACGAGAGGCCATTCTCAATCGAATAAGTGCAATTTTTTTTAAATAGGGATACCCTTGTGTGCTGTGACATTTTGGGTCGCTTGATTCATGAGGTGTCAACCTCTGATGAGCTCAGATTGGGAAAAAATGGGATGTCAAGGTTTGAGGGTGTTTTTGTAAGGGTTTTAGGGGTTATTTAGGTTTGTTTGAGTTCGAAGAAGAGAGAGAGAGAGATAGAGAGAGAGAGAGAGAGAGAGAGAGAGTGAGGGTGGGTCTCCCCCACCAATTTTGGCATTTCTTCCCCTATCTTCACCACAAACCACCATGCTACCACCATCCCTCCACCTTAGTTTACATGTATCCTTCCATATTTGACCCATACATGCCTATTTCTACCATTGTTGCTCAGAGATAATGTGGCCATCCCGATCAAGATCGCATGCCTATGCGGGGATCGAAAGGTCTCGTACCCTCTTTTTCTTACTTAGCAACGCTTCGGCCGTCATCAATGTGGGGTTAATGTAAAGAGATGGAGTCGCCAACCTATTTTGTACAAAACAGGCCAAAGAACATGTTATCGCCATACGAAACTAATGTTTCGAAGGTTTAGGGGCTAAGTTACAGAATGGGAAGGTGTTAGGAACCCATCCCGCCCTTTCGGTCTCTTATGGGCTTGTTTTATTGTTTTCCTTTATTTTCCCATGAAGTGTGTGTGCATGTATATATAATAGAGATCGGAATCGTTCAATTCATACCATGGGAAAGATAGAGTGAATTCATCTATAGGAATATTTCCAAAATAATATAAATACAAAATATGATTTATGCGTTTATCGCGATATTGATCATTATTGTGAAACGATAATATGTATTGCTTTAAATGCTAATAGCCATAATATGTATATTAATGCAAGAATATGATAAAAATGAGGAATTTAGGAAAATTGGAAAATTAGACTCGAGTCTCGGGTTTTAATTCGAAATGCCTATGTAGCTTATAAAGGCATCAAATTCCATGTAGTTCGGATGCGGCATGGGGGTGGGGTTTTTCCCATAGATCCGAACGGGATTTCATTATATATATGTGTGTAGAAAAATATATTTTAGTTTTGAAAAAGTGTGATGGATAATCCCGTTCGGAATTTATGGTTGTAACCCTCTTTTTTTTTTATAGAAAATAAAGTATGTGCAATAAACTAATAAAAAATGCATATATTAATGTGTATGAACTAAAGCAAGAACTAAATTATGGATCCAATGAAATTTATGCTAAACAAAGAGTTTAAAGAGAAAGGGAAGGAATTGGACCTTCTTTGAAGCTTGATCTTTGATCTAGTATGAAGTCCCTTGAATGTGAGATGAACGTGGGACGAGAGACAATGTGATTTGTCAAATTGGGTATGAAAAGGATGGGAATGGAAACTTCACATGGAGGAACTTCGCTGATTTCAAGAGAATGTTGCTTAAATCACTGAGCTGATGGATCTCTGGTCTTGGTATCCCTGGTAGTGAGGTCATGCCCACCTTTTATAGGGTCACGGGGTTGCCGATCGGCACTGCCCTAGTCTAGCCCATTGGCAGGTGACCCTAGACACACTGCGGATAGGCAGGGAATTAGACCTGCCAATTGGCAGTCTCGTGCAGATTTTCTTAGAAAAATGGTCATAAAACATAATCCGTTGATCCGAATTGAACATGGGTCTTACCTTTAGAAGGTAATTCAGAGACCTTTAAGAGTCCTTTGGACCTCTCCATGGTCTGGGAGTTGACGTTAGGTCTAATATGGCTCGGAAGCGCATGTTGGTCCTTTTGATGAGAGATCGCCAGATGAAAATGGATCGTGCATCCACATAGTAAGTCAAAGTTGCGCACGGAGTGGATCGTTGGAAAGGTTAGGATATGTAATTAGACATTACAAAGTTTTTTTCTCAGTTCGAAAAGTTTACCTTGGTCAATCGGAGCCCGAAAGCACCTGGTGACCTAATCATTCATCCCAATGGTTTTATCGTTTGGCGCACGGGGCAGACCATTGGAAAGTGGTTTCAGTACCCTTTGAAGATTAAAAGAGTCTTTACTCTGACAATGAAGTTTATTGGGATCAAATCATGTCCCGAGGGCGCTCGATGGCCTCTATATCGATATTCGGAGTGTGACCTAAGGTTTGTAGTGAAATGGGGGGGTTCTAGGAACCTGAGGAGAAACTTAGGGAGGTCCTATAATGTGGTGTCTATAGATCCCCTCCATGGTTGTGCTTGGAACAAGTGAAAGCCATCGAATAGACACCACATGATGTTTTTGAAAAGAGGTCGATTCTATGGGCCTAAGGGATCAGGATGACCGGTTTAGAGGGTGGAGTTGAATTTTAAGGACCTATAGGGAAAGTTGGGGATGGCCAATTCTGAGGACCTAAAGGAGGTGATGACTAAGGTCAAAGGAAGGGGGCAACTAATTCTGCAATCCGAGGTCAATTTTGAGGACCTAAGTTGTAGCGACCAATTCTGCTAGTCGAAGACAATTCTGTGGACTTTAAGATAGGGGTGACCAATTATGAGGGTCGAAGCCAATTATATAGGCTTAAGATTGAGATGACCAATTCTGTGGGTAAAAGCCAATTTCACGGTCTTAAATAGAAGCAACCAATTCTGAGGGCTTAAGATAGGGGTGACCAACTCTGCGGGTCGAAGCTAATTCTACGGGATTAAGTAGAGATGACCAATTCTAAGGGCTTAAGATAGGGTTGACCAATTCTGTAGGTCAAAGCCAATTCTGCGGGTCAAAGCCAATTCTGAGGGCTTAAGATAGGGGTGGCCAATTCTGCGAGTTTAAGTAGAGGCAACCAATTCTTAGGGTCGAGGCCAATTCTGCAGGCTAAAGATATAAGTGACCAATTATGAGGGTCAAAGACAATTATGCAAGCTTTAGATAGAGATCAATTCTGTGGGTCAAAGCTAATTCTATGGGCCTAAGTTAGAGTTAACCAATTTTGAGGGTCGAAGCTAATTCTATGGGCTCAAGTAGAAGCGACCAATTCTGCGAATCGAAGCCAATTATGAGGGCTTAAGTAGAAGTGACCAATTCTGTGGGTCGAAGCTAATTTTGAGGGCTTAATTTAGGGGAAACCAATTCTGCAGGTCGAAGCCAATTCTGAGGGCTTTAAGTAGAAGTGACCTACGGGTCGAAGCTAATTCTGAGGTCTTAAGGTTGCAACTTCTTTTGGGGAATTTTGGGGAATCTACTAGGGATATGTATCTTGTGATTTCGCTGGGGATGATTTTAGATTTCACTGGGGAAGAGGGAATGATCCTAGGGTTGGATTTTTCTTAGCTGGAGAATTTCTTGGTTTTTGTGGTGTCCTTTGGGGACATTGTTGGTGAGACATGAAATTGATTTCAGAAATTCTGCTTGGGTGATAAGAACTCTACCGAGGAACTGAATGTGGTAAAAATGTTTTTTCTTGGTGAAAATTTATTTAGTAATTTTGGGAATTTTTTGAGGATTTTTCAAGATTTTTTAGCATTTTTTGGGAGTTGTTGAATTAAATTTTAAAGAGGATACCGAATGGCATGGTTGGAAGGGTTCCAAATGACAGTGGCATGGTATTTTTGGGTAACTCGAGCAGGTGGAGGGATAGTGCCGATCAGCGGGTGGCAGGGAGATGCCGATCGACATGCCCTTTAGCCTCCTATAAAAAGGGGGCGGGGTATCCTTATTTTTCACATATTTTGGACTTGCCTTTTTTTGCAATTACCTTCTGCAAATCATTTTAGCATTCCAAAGTCAAAATATGGTTGAGTTCTCAACTAGTGCAACACAAATGGCATGTCTCGATGCTAACGATTGGGCATGCATGGAATAGAGGTCTAGGGTTCCCCTTGCTTTGGGCAACAAAAATTCTTTTGACTCATTCAATCAAGTGGCAGATGATCGGACTCTCTTGTGCGAGCCTTCGCATCATATCTGTTCTAGGGTGGTGAACCCTAGTGGTTATCTAAGTATTGGTGACCTTTGGTATTCTCTTCCTTTTTTTTGGCGATATTTCCTTATTTCTTGAATTTTGACAAGTTTTTTTTCTTTTGACAGTCTGATGTTTCTATGTCTACTATGCGTGCCCAAGGGACGATGGGGCTTAGGGACGTTTGGAAGAACCTTCCGTATGTGGGGCATTGGATGGTGTCATCAGCTGGTTTTGGGATACTGGCATCTGCTTTGGATGAGATGCCTCGTTCTATGACCGTTACCTGTGCTCTGGGGGAGAGGTGGTGGGAAACCACCCACACCTTTCATTTTGGCTTTGGGGAGATGATGGTGAATCCCATAGATGTGCAGTATCTGCTGGGGATGGATTGCGAGGGGGTGCAGATTGATGTGGATAAGACTCTGAGGGTGACGCTAACATTGGGTGATGCGGAGAGGGTGGTCTATGGGTAATTTCTTTGTTTGTCTCTTTTGAGAGAGTTATTGTTGCGAAGGAGGATTGAAGAGAGTAATGGGCGACAGATAGCCCGTTTGTTTATTGTGCTAGTGTTGGTTTTTTTTGGTGGCGATGAGTGGCGACGTCGCCCAGTTGTGTTTTTTTCCATTTTTGAGGATGTTTTCGAACATCCGTCTTTATGACTGGGGGAGCCTGACCTTGAAGAGCCTTTATTATTCTCTTGATGTATTCATCTGGTGTTTTTGTTAAAATGTTACCGGGCCATATATCTTTTTGAGGTATTCTTTATTTTTCGCATTTTCCTTTAAGCATTCCATTTTCCTTCATGTGTTTTATTCTTGGTTCCTTAATTGCTGGCCTTTTACAGACGTGGTTCTATGAGGTTATCGGGGTTAATACCAAATTTATAGCTTTGAAGGATGAGTCTGATGGGGACATCTATCGGATGTATCGGTGGCGGAAGTCAATTCGACAGTCGAAGAAATTTCTCTTTCTGGAGGCGGTGCGTTAGGTCTTGAATGGCCTGGCGAGTGAGCAGGTAAGTCATTTTTTTCTTTTGATATTGTCTTTACTTTGATGATATTTTCCTAATATTGATCTTTTGTTGTTGCTAGGGAATCGGCAGGCGACCTTCTATCCCTAGGGGATGGCTATCCAGCACATGAGGTTGACTGTGGGACATGCGTAGATGCGGAGTTTATTGGGGCATGAGTTTGTTCACTCTTGATAACTCAAGAAGAGAGTAATGCAAAATATTGTGTTGAATGAGGTTGCAGTGCCACCGGTGAAGCCCTCGGTATTCATGAGGCGAGTGCGGGAGATATCGGACGATGACCAGGTAGCGGTGATGATGGGTGAGCCTTGCTCATCATATACTGACACGGCGGTGATGTATGACTATATGGACTTTGTATCGATATGGTTGATGCCACCCAGCATATATAACGTGATACTTCTTTCCCGTGCGGGTTCGAGTCGACTGGTGGGATCTTCCCACAGCTCAGGCGGTGCATCGACATCAGCGGTAGCGGTGACTTTGGAGGTTCTTTTTATGCGGGTGGATACTCCTATTTACAATATTCGGTGGGCTGATTGAGGGTCGGTACGTATGCTGCATCGTCCTAATGCAATGGATCCGAAGGAGTTGGGATTGACAGAGGAGGTCCTTCGACCCGAGGTGTACTTTTCATCTCTTTGTGTTTTTGATTTCTTGATTTCTTTCTTTGCATCAAACCGACTGATTTTCCCTTTTCTTTCTTTTACAGCACATCCGGGTCTCCACCACTTGGCTGAAGGATATTAAGGATTGGATATCTTTGGCAACTTCCCTCATTCGGGATACGATTCTGGTTCCTTCATATTTGGGGTCGTCTGCCTCTTCTGAGTATGGGTCAGGCTCGGGGAGTGGTGGCACATCGTCTCATCGCAGAGGTAAGAGATCACGTCATAGGGAAGGAGGTTCCTAGAGAGAGAGAAGGACAATAAATAGAGAAGATGTGAGTGGGTGAGAGAGATAGAGAGATAAGGTAAGTGGGTTTAGGCTGAATCTCGTTCTATTTTTTTATATTTCCTGCAAAACTGATGTAACACAACAAATATCTATGCAAATGAAATGACGTTTTTTTATTAATTTCTCTTTTTAGTGACTAATGCACATGTTCTTTTTACTTTGTTGCTGAGACCGTCAAAAGAATTAAAAATGATTGGAGAAAGATTTCATTTTAAAATGGGATAAGTAAAAACATAAGGATAAGGAAATTCGGAATCCCTTAAATTAAAAATTATTTTTATTGAGTTTTTTCATTTTGACAAAAAAGATAAAAAGGACATTTCATAAAAATAAGGGGTTGTTGATTAGCATGAACCTTGTCCTGCCTATCTGCATATTAGTCCGGTCTAATCAACCCGATGCTTTGATTGCACATTCTTCACTTTCTTAGTACTTAGTGGGGTTAGTTTTCCTTCAATTTTTGAAGGGTCTTTAATCTCTGTTTGAGAGTTTTCAAGTATAAATAGTGGTGTGGATGGAGATTTTTCTTCACACTTCCACATTCCTTCTCCTTTTCTTACTTTCTTCTTATTTTTTGAAATGGGTCTCCCTGGTAGTGTCGAGTTTGCAAACTACCTCAAAACCTTGGAAGCAATGTGCTCCTACTACATTGACTACGACACTTTCAACATGCAGCGAGTATCTTTGTGGCATAACTGACCTATAGAGAGAAATGTGATGATGGCGGTAGTTGGGTTCTGGTACCTTGAGGACTATGTCTTTCGCTTCGGATTAGACAAAATTTATCCAACCTATGAAGAGTTTTCTGCCATGTTGGGGATAAATCCTAGCGTTATAGCGGCTATGCCTGAGTTTTCTCATTCCCCTAGGGAGCTGTTGGCGGGACTTTCAACATTTAACCTTCGGTAGCCAGGTTGTTGGTCATGGGAGGAATGATTCCTCTTCATGCGGTGCTACATTCTGTACATTTGTAGGATATTGGTGATGCTGACTATGTTGGGGCCTTCATTCTGGGTCTGGTTTCAAAACTATTATTGGTGACTAGGTGAGTACTAGTGGAGCCCCAACTTGCAACTATTGTTTCCTGGATGTTGTACTGTCGTAATCCTATGACGGTGATACTGGTGAAGACTTTGAATGGTTTGATGCCTGGCAGGAAGGTCGTTCCTACTTTTTGAGGGGTAGCCCTGTAATGTTATTCATGTGGCTGTTAGAGAGGTTCCGTATGGAGGTCCCACATGAGTATCATTAGTCGACGGTGCTAAACTTCTTCTCACGCTATTTTATTAGTGTAGGCCTGGACATCAAAAGCTGAGAAAACTGCTTCATGGAGCATGGGGCTCGAGGCTTGCGCTGGTCAGTGCCTTGATGGGGGGAGCTATTGCCCATTACGGAACTCAAAAAATACCAGTACATTCGGTTGGTAGGCCTCCAGCAGACCTCTTTCTACTTTCCTTGGTGGGTTTTTTGCCAATTTGGTTGGGAACAGATTGTGCCACCATAGACACTAGACTTTTTTCATATGGAGGATCTGATAGAGTGTATGCGCATGCGACTTGGCTCTTTATGGGAGAATCATCAATCGTCGACCCGACCATCCTAGTATATTGGGAGAGTCTAACATATCTCAGAGTACTACATGAAGTGGCTGTGGAGACTAGGCAAAGGTGTCTTATTGTATCTGAAACCAGAGAGGGAGGCATTGTGGTTTTCCCTAGGTTGGTCCAGGCTTACCACTCTATGGAGTGTTTGCGGTACTCGATTCGGGCAGGGGAAGTTTGAGGACCCCAAGATATGGGTGATGATGGGGTTGATTCTTGTGGCAGTTGCGGGTATGATGTGTGAATATTTTGTAAGGGGGGTTTGAGAATAATTTGAAGGTTATTTTAAGTGTAGTGGGGCTTGTTTAAATTTGGTTTTAGGAAGGTAGTGATAGGTTGGCAAGGGAATTCGTTTGACTCCATGTGCCATTGTAATCGTACCTAAATTTCGAATAATGAAATAAAGGAATTATCTAGTTGAGCCTCTTAATGAGTTTTTCATAATTCGTTTGTTCAGGTATACTCATCGACCACCTCTGTAACTTCTACCTTAAAGTGTGACCCATTGTCTGATACCATCTTGCACGGGACTACATATTGACAAATGATGTTTTTTCGAATGAATGTGGCCACCTTCTTGGCATTCAGCACTGCATATAAATTAGCTTCGACCAATTTAGTGAAGTAGTCAATGGAAACAAGGATGAATTTATGTCTGTTGGACGCTTTGGGTGTAACCTTCCCTATGATGTCAATGCCCTATGTGGAGAACGGCCAAGGAGGAGTCATGTTGTATGATTCTCGTGGAGGTAAGTGTTATAGGTTGAAAAACTACTAGCATTTGAGGCATCTTTGAACGTAAGTTGTGCAATCCTGAACTATGGTAGTCTAGTAGAAACCCTATCGGATGATCTTCTTGGCGAGCATATGGACGTTCATGTGGGGTTTGCATTCTCCATTGTGGATTTTCTACATCATACCTTTAATGTCAGCCCCTATGATGTAGTGCAAATGGGTTCCAAAAGTTTCTCTTGAACAGTTCTTTTATCATAAACAATGTACTACAAAGGGGTGCTTGATCTTTCTGGTTAGAACCTTAGGGATATTTACAATGCTTGTGGAGGGTCCAAATATCCTAGTACCAGAAGTTCGCTATCTCGGGGCTTTCCTTTGTGTTAAGATCAATGCGGTAGAAGTGGGTTGGTTTATCTTGCTTTTAGATAAAGAAAGGTGTCATGGTTATTCCTTTGGGCATGTCAATCATAGAGGCTAAGGTAGTAAGGGCATTGTCTAGGTTGTTCTTTGCTCGAGACAGATAGTGGAAGGTGATTTCGTAGAATTGGGAAGCTAGCTCTCCTAGGTGGTAATAGAAGGGTAAGAGTTTCTCATTCTTGACTTTCCATTTTCTAAGTACTTGATCAATGATGAGGGTTGAATCCCCATAGACATCGAGGTATTGAATTCCTTTATTGAGGGAAACTTTGAGGCTTACCATGCACAGCTCGTATTCAATCATGTTGTTGGTGTAAGGAAAATCTAGTTTGATGGCAATAGGATTGTGAGAGTTATCAGGGGCAATGAGGAGTATCCTAATGCCATACCCATTTTAGTTGGCAGTGCCATCAAAGAACATTTTCTATCGAAGGTCTTCTTAGTAGATAGAAATGATATTCTCATTTAGGAACTCAAAAATCCAGACATCAACATCTTCCATAGGGTAGTCAGCAAGGTAATCAAAGATGGATCTTCCTTTCACGACTTTCTACATGACATAGATAATATGAAATTCGACTAGAAGCATCAATCAACGGTATATTCAACTGGACAAGGCGGGATTCTCGAGTAGGTACTTGATGGTATCCATTAGGGATACAAGTTTGATGGTAAAGGCGAGCATGTAGTGCCCTAACTTTTAGGTGACCCAAACAAGAGCGACAAATGCTTTCTCCAAGGCTGTGTAGTTAACTTTGTACCCGACCAACTTGCGACTAGTGTAATAAATGGTTCTCTCTTTGCGAGTTTCTTTAAGGTATTGGGCCAGCAAAGCCCCATCTGCGGTTTCTATCATGGTTAGGTATATGATTAGGGGAAGACCAAGCTGTGGTGGCATGAGTACCGAAGGTCGGGTTAGGTTTTTCTTTATGTGGAGAAAGGCTTCTTTGAAAGCTTCGTTCCAAACCTTGGTCGAATCCTTTCGGAGGAGTTTGGTGATGGGTTCACAGATGCAAGTCAACTGGTTGATAAATTGACTGATATACTATAATTTCTTGAAGAATCCTCAAATTTCCTTCTCCGTTCGGGGTGGCGGCATTTCAAGTATGGCTTCAATCTTGGCAGGATCTACTTCTATTCCTTTCTTATTAAACATGAATCCCAAGAGTTCTCCTTTGGTAATGCCGAAGACACATTTTTGTGGGTTAAGTCGCATCTGATATTATCGCAGTCGTTCGAAGAACTTTCGAAGAGCAGGAACATGACGTTACCTAGTCTTAGGCCTCATAATCAAATCATCCACATAGACCCCGACTTCCTTGTGTATCAGATCGTGCAAGATGGTTGTGGCAGCCCACTGGTAGGTAGCCCCTATATTATTTAGACCAAATGGCATGATGGGGTAGCAAAAGGTTCTCCAAGGGGTGATAAATGAGATTTTCTCTTGATAATCTGAGTGCATATTGATCTGATTATATCCAGAAAACCCATTAACGAAGGACTTGAGAGCGTGATTGTCCGTGTTATCCACAATCATGTCGATATTGGGTATCGAATAATCATCCCTTAGAGATGCCTTGTTCAAATCTTGATAGTCGACGCACATGCGAACCTTCCCTCCTGATTTCGGCACGAGCACGATATTAGCTAGCCAAGTGGGATATTTAATCACACGAATAAAACCCACGTTCAATTGTTTGACCACTTCTTATTTAACTTTGAGTGACCATTCGGTGCGTATTTTTCGCAGTTTCTATTTGATTGGTTTGCATTTCGGGAGAGTGGGAATCTCATGTTAATCTATCTCAGGGTCAATGATGGGCATTTCATTGTAGGACCATGCGAAGTCAACCATAAATTCCTTTAATAATTCCTCATGTTTCACGCGCTCATGCTCGTTAAGGCTAGCCCCTATCCTAATCTCGCGAAGTTGGCTACTAGAATCGAGATTAATAATAACAGTTTCATCTTTATTAACTTAAATGCGACTATATTGTTTGCTATTAACCTTATTTAGACCAGTTAAGAATTATTCATTTTAAAAATCATCATCATCAAGAGTTTGATTAGAATCAAGACAATTAATATAAGGCATAACAAGATACTCAAAATCTTCGTTTATTTCATTGATAGGAAAAACAACATTGAGAACCTCATCAAAGGAGGTCTGAATTACATCAGAGTAATGAGGAACAACTAAAGAAGAAGAAAGGGTAAACACATCAGGGTTAGGTTAAATATCATCCGGTGGTACAGGTGTAGCATGTTGGTTAAGGAGAGGTGCATTAACAGATTTGATCAGGCGGGATGGATTCGACGATGTAGCCCTTGAGTGGATCATGCAGAGTGTTAGCCTCAATTCTGCAAATTGAATGAATCCTCGGAGTTACTTCCTTCGGTATCATCTATGGTCTCTTTAATTTGTGGTTTCAAAAGATGTTGGGAACTCTCGGCCCATGAATGGTTGTCTTAGAAAATGATCTCCTTTCTTGGTTTCATCTTCTTATCCACATGATCATACCATGGTTCAGGAAAGCTGCAGAAGGGGAAATCTTCATATTTTTTTATGAATCCTCCATTTAAGGAATATCTAAAGACAGTCTTGGCATTTTCTATACTTCTCTTCAGTCGACGTTGACGAAGCATTCTGAGTTTTTCGACTAATGGTTGATAGCCTATGCCACAAGGAGAAAAATATTTCTTTAACACAATGGGTTCAATTATCCCTTGCTATCTTTGTCCCAACCCCAAACTAGGCATGAAGTGCATGTTCTTGAACATCTGGATTTCAATGACGTTGCCATGGGGGTTGTACTTTGGGTAAGACCTATCTTTAAAATTGTCCCTGCTGGGAGTAGAAGTGGTTCAACATGAAAACATGACAAAAACATATCACTCACCCCGTGTTGTATCTTAAGTACTTGATTACTGGTTCTTGCATTCTCGACATTGTCATCATCGCCCAAGATGGTGATGACCTGCCCACTGGTGAAGAACTTTTATTTTTGATGAAGGGAAGAAGACACCCCCTTGATGATATGGAGCCACAATCGTTCGAGCAGCAGATTGAAACAGGTTGGGATATCAATGACCTGAAATTCAACAACCAGATTTATAGGGCCAAACCCTATTGCATGCTTTATAGATCCCATAACTTCTCGATAGGTATTATCATAGGCACGTAGTGCAGAAAAGGTTAGGGAAAGGTCACTTAATTTCATCCCCAAATAATTAAGGGTCCTTAACGGGTAGATATTCAAAGTGGATCCATTATCGACAAGTGAAAGCGCGACAGTCTTTCCCTTGACTTCAACAGAGATGTTGAGAGCATAATTATGGTTTGGACCAATCTTGGGGATTTTTTCTTCTGAGAAAGAGAGCATTCTAGTAGTGGTTAGAGATTCGATCATATTCACTGCTTCTTCTGGCATGGTAGAAGGAGGAACTGTGGGTCCTGTGAGTAGCTTGATCAAGGCATTTCAGTGCAGTTGGGAAGACATATAGAGTCCCCATAAAGTGATATTGGCTTGGGTTTTCTTCAACTGATCGAGGATCTTGTTTTCCTCGAAGGTTATTTCTAGCATAGGAAGATTCTCGACACCCTTTCCTTCGTCTCTTATTAATGGTTGCAAGCTTGGGAATTGGTAATGCCTCACTAACCTGGTCATGTGGTTCACAAAAGAGGGGAAAAATAGAAACCCTGTTTCCTCATCGATCTCGGATCATTTAGCCACTTTGTTGATCTCTTCTAGTAGGCCCTCAAATGATATCATCCCATATATGCTGACAATTGGACTAGTCTTTTCTGGACTCTGCTCTTCATCTGAATTATCGAATTTGTCCCCCCATCTGGTAGCAACGACATTATCTTTCCATGAAAAGTCCATACACTCCACAACTTCAATGTCTTCTTCAAATAAACCCTCCCATTCAGGGGGGAGATGTAAAAGAGAAGGTACTAGACGCCCTTGTAGTTTCAAAGCATTGAGTAGCTCAAATATACTAAAAATATCACTTGTCTGTCAGAATGAATCCGCCATAATCTGGACCATATCATCTAAACGGACTTCATCGCTCAGTGCCAACCAATTATCTGACTCTCGGGCCCATTTTCAAGCTTTTAAGAACAACATAATGAATTTTTCTAAGAACAACATAACGAATTTTTGACAATCAACAGTCATCTGGTATGGAAATTTCAACCCAAACTCTAGGAGTTGGTTCAATACTTTTGATAATTCCATATCTTTACCTCCAGAACGGGTGCGAACAGTGATGTATGCTCTGATAAGGAGTGATAGGGCCTGATCGGTGAATCTGGTAGGGTGTAGGAGAGAATATGGGCATGCTTGGAGAGGTTTAGGAGATTATATGGCTATGATTGGTGATTTTCTTAGTATAATCTTAGTAGATGGGTCAAATTCTGGGTCTTCTTTTAGGAAGATGGCATTTGTATGATTCAGGAGTTGATTATAGGTAGTGTTTGGTTTGGGATTGTCTGGTGGGGCAATGACACCCCAGTCAATCAGGCCTTAGATCACATTTCGGAGGAGGAAACACTAGTCGATGGTATAGCTAGCATTTTGGTGAAAGTCACAATAGGATTTCGGTTTGAAATTTTTAAGAAGTGGGTTTGGTAATGGATGAGGGTATAAGGGATTAATAATATTACAGATCAAGAGGGCCTGGTATATTTTGGAGAGGAAGCGTGAATCTCGATGTATCCTTTCAGGTTGGGGTAGGGCGACTTCTGGTGCCAATAAAGTAGCACGCTTAGAGATGTTACTGATGGATGAAATTGTGGTACTGACAGGCTTTTCATACTTTCTAGGTGCGAATTGTCTAGATACTTTCTTTGGTTCAACTTCTGTCTTGGCAAGACCTTCTTAGATATCCACTCTTGCTTCTCGAAGGGCTAAAAAATGAGGGTAATACTGTCCTCCCATCGTCGCTTGAACATGGGGTAAGAAGTTCTTCTCCACAATACTGACTTGATCATCTTCGAATGGTCGGTTGGTCATGGTAGCTTCTTTCTCTCTCCACCTTGCTATGAAGTTACTGACTGACTCACCAGAATTCTTCTTGAGTAACTATAAATCATTGCTAGTAACCTGTAATTCTTCATTGTACTTATACTGTGACATGAACTCACGAGCAACATCTTCCCAACTATGAATTCTAGACTCCTTGAGAGATAAGAACCAATGGAGATCACTATCTTTCAAGGTATGTTGGAATATTTGGGCCATTATCTCCTCGGAGGCCCCTAAGAGAGTCATGGCTCGATGATAGCCGCGGAGATGAACAATCAAGGGTTCGCTACCCTCGAATTTCTTGATGTTGGGCATCTTAAACTTTTTTGGTAATCGGGCTTTAGGGTAGGGAGACATGTGGGCGTAGTCCATGTAGTTTCCAGAGAGTTTGACTTGGTCGAATTACTTCATCAACATCTTAAGGTCTTCCTTGACTTTGTTCAACTCTTCCTCTTTTAGATCAATGGTCATGGGTAAGTTTGCCCCTGGTTGGGCAAGATTCGACATAGCTGGTCTAGTGGCTACCCATTAGCAGGAGGAATATACGGAGCGTGCTGGTTTTCCTCAAGAACCCAAATAGGCTCGGGTGCAGGTGGAACCATATCATGAGGTAAGAGGACCTCAGGCTCTTTGGGAATAGGGGCCCGATTTCATTGCATCTCATGAACCTTGGTTTGAAGGATGTCAATCTTGGCAGTAAGTTGGTCTAGGATCGTCATCAAATCTGGGTGCAAAATTGGTACGTGGTCTATGTTCTCTATGGAAATAGGATAAATTCCATACTCGAAGGAAATGAGGGGACTAACGGAGCTTTGGGGTTGTTCAATTGAAGATCGAAGCCAATAGGCACCCATGCAAAGGGTATGCGATCGACCTGAGGAGGAGAAAAAATATGATTTACTTTTGGAAAAGAGAAAAGAAGGAAAAATATTTTTGACATTTTTGGAAAAGATAAAGACAAAATGTTTTTTTTTTCGAGTAAAAGGAAGGAAAAATATTTTTGGGAATTTTGATAAAAGAGGGGAAAATGTTTTGACACTTTTTGGAAAAAAAAAAGAAGGAAAAGAAATGAGAGACGGGTCTCAGCATGATTATTATTATGTTTATTATGTTCTCACTTGTATTAGGTTCACCTAAATGCAAAAAGGTAGTCGGACGGGACCCAAGCCTGGAAAAAATGGGTTTGAAAAATATGTAAAAACTATGGTTGGAGTTGTTACCGAGCTCATGGGTGGGGTCCCATATTAAAAATTACGTAAACATTTGGACGACATGCCGACCCGTCATTTCGCAGAGTTTCGGGTTGAAACTGACAAACTAAATATGAGTGCCCTAGGTTTGAGGCCTATATGCGGGTATGCACTTGTTGGGTAAATTGAAAGGTATTTTCCACTTTGACACGACTTCCATGATATACGCCTTGCTTTTGAGGTTAGTTGGTACGTGTGGACAAGCCATTTGATATACCTAAGTGTACGTGAATTGCCTCACTATATACCTCGTGGGGACAGTACGTGTGAGAGAGAATTCGATATACTTGACATATGTGAATGAGTTCCCTGCGATATACCTGTCGTCATGGCTTCGGTCAAGCGGTATGATGCGGGGGGAACCGTTTGATATACGTTGAAGGTACTTGGTCAATGGAAGGTGAGACTCATATTGCGTAGGCTAACTACACCCTGCCGGACAAGCGCCCATCATGAAGTGATCCCCCTAGTTGCGGGACAAAATTTGGTCAATAGCAATTCTATTTGGTGATGTAGTGTGCAATATGCATGATTCTTGATCAGTATCTTATGGAGAGAGTATCTTTATTGATGAGCGTCATGCCAAGCAGTGGATAATGTATAAGTATGTAAATCTATACTAAGAATGGATATGTGAAAGTGAGTGGTGTGTGTGGTTGCGAACCTAAGCATGGATCAACTGAAAGTTGTGTGTGATAAGTGTGAGTGAACATGTATATATACTAGTGTGATTTGTGGAGGTGTGTGTTAATTACACCTATGCATGGATTTCTAAGTGGTGTGTGCAATAAGAGATCCTTGGTGCACGTGGTGTGAAGTGTACATGGAGAATTTCTACAAGTGTGTGAGTTTTAGTGATACAAGCATGAGATATATATGTGCAAGAAATAATGGAGGAGAGAAAGGGTACATACAGATAGGTGCATATGCACACAAGAAAACAATACACCCATGCAAACAAAGTCTATCCCTCTTATGATAAATTCCCCATCAGAGTTTCCACTTTGGCCATCCCGATTGAGATTGCGCGCCTAGGCGGGGATCAAAAGGTCTCGCACCCCCTTTTTTTTACTTAGGAACGCTTCGGTCATCGTCGATGTGGGGTTAATGTAAAGAGATGGAGTCGCCAGCCTATTTTTCACAAAATAGGAAAAAGAACATATTGTCGCCTCAAGAGAGTGGCATCGAAGACAAACTGATGCACACGAAACCAATAGTTCGAAGGTTTGGGGGTTAAGTTACGAAATGGGAAGGTGTTAGGCACCCATCCCACCCTTTCAGTCTCTCATGGGCTTGTGTTATTGTTTTTTTTATTTCTTCGGGAAGTGTGTGTGCATGTATATATAATGGAGATTGGAATCGTTCAACTCATACCATGAGAAATATAGAGTGAATTCATCCATAGGAATGTTCCCAAAATAATATATATAGAAAATATGATTTATACGTTTATCGCGATATTGATCGTTATTGTAAAACGATAATATGTATTGGATGAAATGTTGATAGACATAATATGTATATTAATGCAAGAATATGATAGAAATGAGGAATTTAGGAAAATTGGAAAACTGGACTCTAGTCTCAGATTTTAATCCGAAATGCCTACGTAGCCTATAAAGGCATCAAAGTCCGCATAGTTCGGATGCGGCATGGGATGGGGTTTATCCCATTGATCTGAACGTGATTTTATTATATGTGTGTGTGTGTAGAACAATATGTTTTAGTTTTCAAAAAGTGTGATGGGTAATCTCGTTCTGAATTTATGGGTATTACCCTCTTTTTGTTTGTTTTGGGTTTTTTATATAAAATAAATTACGTGCAATATATTACTAAAAAATGTAGCTATTAATGTGTATGAACTAAAGTAAGAACTAAATTATGGATCTAATGAAATTTATGCAAAACAACGAGTTTAAAGATAAAAGGGAAGGAATTGGACCTTATTTGAAGCTTAATCTTTTATCTTGGATAAACTCCCTTGAATGTGAGATGAACATAGGATGAGAGAGAATGTGATTTGCCAAATTGGGTATGAAAAGGATGGGAATGGAAACTTGAATGGAACTTCACATGGAGGAACTTTGTTGATTTCGAGAGAATGTTGTAGAGATCACTGATGCTGATGGATCTCTGGTCTTGGTCTCCTTGGTAGTGAGGTAATGGCCTCCTTTTATAGGGTCAAGGGGTTGTCGATCGGTATTGCCCTAGTCCTTCTCATCGGAAGGTGACCCTATACACACTTCCGATAGGCGGGGAATTGGACCTGTCAATTGGCAGTCTCGTGTAGATTTTTCTAGAAACACGGCCGTAGAACATAATTTGTTGATCCAAATCACACACGGGGCATATCATTAGGAAGGTACGTCAGATAACTTCAAGAGTCCTTTAGACTGCTCCCACGTTTGGGAGTTGACTTTGGGTCAAATGTGGCTCGGAAGAGCACGTTGTTCCTTTGGACGGGAGATTGCCAGACGAAAACGAATCTTTCGTCCGCATGGTAATTCAGGATTGTGCATGGGGAAGACCGTTGGAAAGGTTAGGAGATGTACTTTGGCATTACAAATAGTTTTTCTCGATTCATAAAGTTGACCTTGGTTAACCGGGGCCCGAAAGCACCCGATGACCTCTTGGAGTAATGGATCATTCGTCCGCACCGTAAGTCAAAATCGTGCATAGGGTGGATTATTGGAAAGGGTATCCAGTTCCCTTCAAAGATTCATTCAATATCATTTGAGCTGAAGAGTTTATTTTAGTCAAACGGAGCCTGGGAGGACCCGCTGGACTTCGAATCAATTTTCGAGGGAAAACTGATCGTTCGTCCAGACGGTTATGCCATTTCACGCATGGGCTAAATAGTTGGAAAGGGGTTTTAGTGCCCTTTGAAGATTTAAAGAGACTTTGCTCTAACAATGAAGTTGATTGGGGTCAAATCGCTGGGAGCACATGATGGCCTTTAGATCGGTACTCGGAGTGCGAACTAAGGTTTGTAATGAAATGGGGAGGTGCTAGGGACCTGAGGAGAAACTTAGGGAGGTCCTATAATGTGGTTTCTATAGCTATAAATTTATGGTGGTGTTGACACTACACCAAAACTGGCGAATGGTCACGATCAAAATCCCTGACCAAACCTGTGGGTCACGGACTTGGGCCGTGACCATTTCGGGCGTGACCATTTTCGTGGGTCGTAGGCACAAGTCCGTAACCAAAAAATGGTCACGGCCGAGAGGGGTCACGGCAGATGGTCGCGGACTTGGGTTTTTACCCATGCCGTGATAGGTCTCGGCCCTCACCCGTGACCCACAACCGTGATAAATTCCCATGATAAAAAAAAATTGGTCGTGGCCAAAGTCCGCGACCCACGACCGTGACAAAAAAAATAAAAAAAATTGGTCGTGGCCCTCATCCATGACAAATTGGTCGCAGACAAAGTCCGCGACCCACAACCGTGACAAAAAAATAAAAATAAAAGGTCGCGGCCCAAGTCCGTGACCCACAACCGTGATGAAAAAAAGGAAACAAATTGTCGCGATCTTTGGTCGCGACCATTTTTATGCGCGACGAAAAAAATAAAAATGTATTTTTTTGGTCCAATCCTAAAATTGGGGGTCCTGTGAGTTCACCGTCGGTTGCTACGTGTAACGTTGGACGCGTACGAGGTGTTACAAATATTTATTTTTGGCAAAACAATAAAAAAAATCACAAATTACGAATCGAGAACGTTGTTAATAAACAAATATATATACAAACTTAAAAATATTACACGTCTTAATAATTCATAGACCAAAAAAAATTAGGCAGAGTTTCCTCTATTTTCTTGACATTCCAAACCCTATAAATGTAAAACCTGCTTATTATAAAGCCCGCACGGCCATAAAATTCAACAATCAAATTATAAAAGCCCGCACGGCCATAAAACTAAACAATAAAAGCCCGCACGGTTGTAACACATCAAAAACAAAATCCTGAATGTCCACACTTTAGTAAATGTAACTCAACAACTTCCAATGACTTATATTTTTCGTTAATACAATGAGTGCACGAACAAGGATCTTCTCACTTTTAAGATTTTTGGAAGCGTATTTAACAAATTCATAAACACCCTTTACATGATTATTTGATATCCCGTTAGTCTCTCCCATACACTCTTTGTATTGTGAGAAATCCATGTAATAATCTTCAAATTTCAGTCCTGTGGTAATAGATTAAAAAATATTAGTATAACTGAAACAAAAAGAATATTCTTACGACTAAAACAAAAAAAATATCATTACAAATGAAACAAAACCAATATTCTTACAACTGAAACAAAAAAATATCATTCCAACTGAAGCAAAACCAATATTCTTACAACTAAAACAAAAAAAATTATTACAACTGAAACGGAAGAAAATATTATTAAATCTTGGCCAACAGATAAACTGGCCAAGTAGTAAATTATTTTGCATAATTCCTCAATTCCATCCCATCCCCGCAATTAACGTACACAGGTACATCTCCGCAGCTGTTGTATATTTCATCGATCATTATTTTAGCCTCACCCTTCTCCAAAGGTCGGTTATGTACTAGAGTTCCAGGAACCGTGGAGATGAGTATGCACATGCCAACAAACCTCTAATTGCTCATGTCCTTGATATAGTACTCTTCGCTATAGTCACTATGAGTTGTTGATGATGATCCGAGCCCCGTGATTGGCGGAGGTGCAGGGGAGTGGAATGTTGGAGGATGAGGCATTCGAGAGGGGAATGTTGGAGGGGAAGGATGTGTGAAACCTTGAGTAGGAATAGGGTAAGGGTAACCTTGAGGAGGCATTGGGGCCTTATAACTTTCAAAAAAGTTCATAAGTTTCCCAATTTTATTTGTCAATAATCCCAGGGTATTTTTAATCTCATGGACATCCCCATCGATTTTCAGCTGGCGCTCTTTTTGGGATCAGATACAATTCTTGACCGAATAAAGCTCGTCCACAAGAGGTGCAATGTGTTGAAGTTTTGTTTTTGGCATATGTGAGCCAACACCTCTCGTCCTCCCCCATTTATCCTTTCCAAAGGTCTGTGTCAGGGCATCATTATAAAGGTTAACGTCATCAGTAGGGCTCGAATCGGATTGACTGTTGATGTCCTCTATTGATTCCAGTGTCTTAGCCAAGTGCGGCGGGAATTTATTATCTTTGTCCCGTCGAGCATGAAGGAATAAGTTGGACCGATTTTGGTTTTTACCGGCATCTGTACCATCCTTTGTCCTACTCTCCCATTCATTCTTCAAATCCTCATATGATTTGGATCCCAGCCTATGGATATCAGTTTTTTGTGCCCTATTTTTTTTGTTTTGATCCCTCTAGACCAACTTTTTCTCCTTCGCCTCATTCTCCAAAAACTTATTCCACTGCTCCAATGGCATTTCAATATTGGGAGGAACTCTCTCTTTCAAAGCCAAAATATCTGAGCTCGCTGCCTCTTTCGGGAAATGTTTCTTTCGAAGGTTTCTCCTATATGTCCTCAATCCTTCAGAAACCCGAGATAGAACCTTATTCTTGGAATGGTCAAGAAATGAGAAATGCTTGCAAAGTTGGTCATGTATGTCATCTTTGACAGCTTGATCAACAAGGTTCCAATTGTCTGGTCCACCGACTCCCACGTTCATTTTTCCCAGCGACAAACACCGGGCTTTAAAGTTTAGCACGAAATTCTTATCACCCATTGGGTTATTCCCGAGAAGGGAGAACCCAATAGGATTCTTTTCATTTGAGCGGGAGGCATCCGGAGTGCTGTATGGGGGCGTTAAAGCAACGGGAGTGATGGATTGGGGCGTAGGAGTACTTGAAGTTGGACTTGGTGAGGAGTGAACCATTGGTGGAGTTGTGAATTTCTCAGCCATTGGTGTTAAGAATTCGGGTTCTGCACGAGATGGTGAACCTCGTTGTGGTGTCACCTAGGCACTTGGTACCCTTGGGTTGTTTCCTCTCGACATTATCTACAAAAATGAAAAACTATAAGTGACTAAATGATTATAATAATATGAAATTATGACTAATTAATAAACCTTATGATTATATATATATATATATATATAGATATATACCTTTTCAGAGTAAGACTTTAGAATAAGTTCAATGTGCCTGATCTCCATCCATTCGGTATTAGTTTTTAAGAACCTATGAATTTTTGCACGTGACCAACTAGGAGGAAGGGTATCTATGATTTATCCATGACATGAACTCAGAATCCTCTATTTCTCAACTCCTTGGCAAGATTCAATTTTACATGCATGTGGCGCGAGACATCACAATCTATGTCAATGCTCTCTGTAAGCAGCTGTATCCATAACGGGTGGATTTTTTTCCGCCTTCTCCAACAACGTAACCAAGGTCAGGGCTATGCCCGGATTATGTGTGTGAAATATATTTTGTATAACGTCATCCCGAGTTTTCTGGTAGAGAAAATAGAATGCGATCGAACAAGTAATCTTGCCCGGGATCAAATCCACGATTTACAAGGTAGTTAAATTGTTCAATTTTTTTATTTCCATACCTATAAATAGGAGTACCCTATATATGACGCATGCTAATAAAAGAGTTATGTGTGCGGTCTAATTGCAACCTCTCCCACTCTTGTTGACAGTAATTATCACCGTGCCTCATTTTTCCCGAGAAAAGTATGCGAGGGCGTGAATGCGAGTCCTACTATTAAGGATTGGGTTTGAAAGTTATGAGAGTTTAAAAGTATATGTGAAATCCCAACAACAACCCGCCGTAATTGCTTATAACATGTTTTGTTAGGATTTATTATGAGAGATTTTAACAGAAATACACACTGTACTTACACACATATTGAAGTACTTACACACATATTGTAGTGCTAAAAATCAAGACATGCATATACCCCCCAATATAATATGATGACACGCATATAACCCCTAATAAAATCACGACAAGGTAGATGTAAATTTTTTTACTCATTAAAAATCAATTTAATTATATTTTGTCAAAAAAAATACACACACATACAATCTAGGTTTATTGGCATAATCTATACAAACACACACATACAATCTAGGGTTTATTAACATAATATATACATCCACACACATACTATTTAGGGTTTACTAAACCCTAATATTTTTTTTGACATAAATCTATACATACACACACATACAATCTATACATACACACACATACAATATAGGTTTTATTAATAAAAAACAATTTATTTGTTCATAGTTACACACAAAAACATACATATACACATAAATATATACATACACACAGATATAAACATAAATCTATACATACACACACATACAAACATAAATCAACACATAAATTAGGGCTTTAGACAGAAATAACGAAATCCAAATGAATCAATCCATACCAGGGTAGATTTATGTTTGCGAATCCAACTGAAATCTAAACGAAATCGCACGTGAATCGCTTAGCAGCGGGTAATTTTTGTTTTTAATACCTAAACCTCGTCACAACCAAGAGCCGTGACCCCATGCGCGTGACCAATAAAATGTAGATGAGGTAGTCCTGGCTTCTTCGACCTGGTCACGGCCTAGAACCGTGACCCACCATGTGCGCGAACAACAAATTGCAGATGAGGTATTCTGGCTTCTTCGAACTGGTCATGGCCTAGAGCCGTGACCCACCATGCTGGAGACTTTTCCATCCACACTTAGTGCTTGAATGAGGTATGGTCCCGACCCATAGCCGTGACCCACACCAAGAAATGGTCACGACCCGTAGCCGTGACCCACGATCAGTGATGCGCGACCCTTTTCATCAACCCTAGTGCTTAAATGAGGTATGGTCACTGCCCTTAACCGTGACCCACACCAAGAAATGGTCACGGTCCTAAGCCGTGACCCCAAATGTGTGTACTCTATTCTTCGTCATGCCATGGGTCACAGACTTGGGTCGTGACCCACCCGCGACCAAGCTTGGAGGGAATTTTGGTGCGTGTTTGGTGTCAAGATGGTCACGACCTGGTCACGGCCCAAGTCTGCGACTACTGTGGTCATGGACTTGGTTCGTGACCACTTCCCGAGCATTAATAATTTAGTGTGGTAATAAATATGGTCACGCCAAATATTGAGTGGGTCACGGCTCAAATTCGTGACTAGCTGGTCGCGGACTTGGGACGTGACCCACTAGGCGTGACCATTCGCAGGATTTGGTGTAGTGTGATGGGGATTTTTAGAGAAGATGAAGAGGGAAGATTAACGGAGTTGAAGAAGGTTTTACTTGGAGCTTTTATAGAGAATGCTTGTGAAGCTATCCAACCTCCTTGAGGTCACCTTAGGAGGTTGGAGGTTTCCATATTCTTAGATATTATATCCTTCCATTTTGGAGTTTCATTTGAGGCGAAAAAACTCTACTCTTAATACTAAGACTCTATTTGCATATTAGTAGTCTTATTGTTAGATTATAAGAGGAGGATGCATTTAAGTAAAATGATTGATTTAAAGAAAACTTGATATCAAGCATTTTTATGATATAAATATGTTGGAAGAATGCTATTTTATTGAGAGTGAAAATTGAATAGATATTTCAAAGTCTCCTTGAAATGAAGATTGGGATTTTTATAAAAATGGTGTATTTTTAGAGGTTTGATGCTAAACATTTTATGAAATAAAATGTTTTGAAAATGATCATTATCTTATTAGAATATTTTGGTGAAATAATATTCTAAAGTTTCTTGCAAAATGAAGATTTATTAAAGTTGGACATTTGTTGAGTTTTGAAGAATTAAAAAAAATGTCCTTTATGTCTTGAAAAGTATATTTTGTAAGTATTATGAATTTCTAGAATGAAATGTACCCATTTATTAGGATTGTTGGAGTTAAAATCCACCATCTCATGCATATAAACTTGTAGTATTTTGATGATGAACATATAATCAAGTGTAATGAAGGTTTTATTGGGTTTAAGCATGAAACAAAGAAATATAAATTCTATTCTTTAAAGTGTCTGATAAAGATGTTGGAAGTGTGATAAGTGTAAGGTTATAAGACTATATGAATTAATAAATGAAAAATGGTATTTTCTTATAAAGTAGTCTTCAAATGTAATTGGGCTTCTTTGATAAAGAAAGTGAAGAAATGTATAACTTGGAAAACGATTAGAAAAAGGTGTTAAATAAGTGTTAATGGTTTAAAGCATTGAGAAGTTGGTGTGCATAACTTCATAATTTTTTTGAGAGATTAACTCTAACGAATTGGAAGAAAATGACAGGTTTGAAAAGGGTAAAGTGGTAATTTTACGCAAAGTGAAATATTTTTATGAAATAAAAATGTTGAAAAGGTGTTACAAAAAATGGTCCAAAATGAATATGATTTTGGAATAAAATCAATTCTAAGTGTAAAGGATATGAAATGATGATTTTAAAAGTGTAACATAAGTTGGGTTGAAACCTCGGGTTTTGGCTTCGACTGGGTAAAAGGGAAAATGGAATAATGTGAACATTTGTAAAATATTAAAATACATTAATAAGAACTCGGATGACACCAGGGTAATTAAGGAGGGCTCGGAGCCCTGGGGTGAGAGATCCAAAATCACAGACCAGAGCATATGGTAGCATAGTCGATGGTGTAGAGCCCGTTAAAGTATGCGGTTATTGAAAGATTATGAGAAAAAGATAAAGGAATATGGAATAAGTCAAGAAATGGATTATGTGGTGAAAACGTGAACCTAACTTGAGAGAAGTAATAAGTATTCATGTAAAGGATTAAGTGGATAAGTAATGTAAAAGTTGAGCAATGTCCATAAAGTAAAGTAAAGGTAATGTGTGTTGGTTAAATGGGTAAGTCAAGCAACCTAAGAAGGTTTAACCCGTAATTAACACAAGAGTGTGTTTGTGAAAGGTTTTCAAAATAAAAACAAGTATTTTCTAACACAGTGTTACATGTATTGAAAGGACAATTTTCAATGAAGATACTAACGTGAATTGCTGTAAATGGAAGGTGTAATTTTCATAAAGAAATTGTTTTTTGTTAAACAAAGTGTGTTTGTTTCAAATTTTTACCCGGGGATGTTAAATCAATGAATAGATGCCAAATTAAGTAAAAGGGAATTCGTTTACAAGATTATGGTGAATTAACCGGGACAAGTAACGTTTTTGGAATAAAAATGGTTTCATGCATATATATATATATATATATATATATATATATATATATGTGTGTGTGTGTGTGTGGAGGGGGGGGGGGTAGTAGGATGTATGCATAGACATAACGTATTAGAGTCTTCTTTCTATCATCCGATTCTATGCTGCATTATTATATATTTCCCATTGGTTATTCGACTCACTCCCTTGTCTTTGTTATGCCATGTTGGGTGCGATTTTGTAATTTGAGGGAGTTATATATGTAAATATTCCCTTTTATTTTACGTTTGTATTTTTGTATGCTTGGATTTTGTGGATCTCCCATGGGTCCTTCAAGTAGCTTGATTTCAAATGGAATCGCATGCTAAACAAGTGAAATGTTAATTAAATAAAACTGGACCAACAACATTATGTAGGTTGTTTCATTTCACTTCATACCTAACGCTCGTGTCAGACTGGGTTGACCACGGGTAACCCATAAATACAGGTCGAGGCGTTACAGGTTTGGTGTTGGTTTGTTTGGCTTCATTTAGATTCAAATATCTTGCATGATTACGTAATTTAATAAAGATAAAATTCGGTCTAAATAAAATTTAATTTTTTGTGTACTTGCCCTATTTTATGACTTATTTATATAATTGGGACCTCTGTTTTCAGGGTTATATAGGAATATAGAAGGCAAAGTTGTTACTAATTTTTCTTTCAATATGAAGGACTACCTATTTTTCGCTATTTTTGCGAATGTCTAGGGAACGGGGAGAAAGAATGTGAGGAGAGGCTTCAAGTGGATGAAGATTTCTAGATGCTATTATGGTATGGTTCCTGGATCTTATCTTTTATGGGAAGGAAAAATAGTTGAAAATCGAAAGAGGATAGTAGAGAGGGTGAGAACAGGGGAAAACAACCATTGCCGGAAAGAGAAATTAGAGGAATCTTCGACATGCATTGGGGAAAAGGAAAACTAATTGGTGGGGAAATTGCTGTTCAAAATTCAAAAAGACCTAAGTCTTCGGGATTTGTTGCGGTTATATAGAGAAGGCGAATGTGGGGCTAATGGGTGAAATTGATATGAATATATGGAAGATACAATTGAGATAGACTAAGGTGCACGACAGAAAGCTTTCTATATGAAAAATGAGATATCCAATGTAAGAAAAATTTCCCGAGTCTTACTTTATTAAACATTATAAAACTCAACCTGTATCCAAAACAAAAAGTTCTTCAAAAAATCCCAACCAACCTTAGTCACAATACAAGCCCGACAATGAAACTTTTGGAAAAGGAAGTTACCACTACAAAATTATTTTCGACAACACAAACCCTACCTTTGACCCTCTACCAAACTTGAGTACAACACTCCACTAGGGGTGTAAAGGGATATTCAACACTCCGGTATCTGAATCAGAATTTTGCGTATATTTTTCCCAAAAATGGATATGGATTCATATATATATAGTGTGTTAAAATATTCAAAAAAATGAATACGAACACGAATATGGATAGTATGTGTAAGCGATACGAATAATCCGTATTTGAGGCGGAGTATCCATATTTGCAAATATCCATTTTATCGAATATTCGTATTCGTATTATATTTAATAATAATAATATATTATTAATATTAGTTATATGTAATCTAAAATATAAATATATATAATATAACAATGTTAATCATCACTTTTCACTCATTTAAAAAATAAAAAATAATACTTTATAAAATATCAAAAGATAATTGATGGATTGAAAAGAAAAAAGAAAACAATACAAAAGAGAAATAAGCAGACAAAACAAGCTCGAACAAAACATTTGGCTTAAAACTTTTCTCTTTCATTTTACCTGTTTTCTCATTCTCCCTCGTTTTCAGTGCGCACCCTCTTCTCCAAAACCCTCTCTCTACTGGTAACTTGGTAAGCTCCTCCCCCCTCTCCTTATCCCACCCTCACCACATAGGCACCTATAACAACACAGACACACAGAAACACACAGACATGTGCACACATCAATACAACAACACACACGCACACGTACATAACAACGCACACAGACGTACACAACACACACACACAATAATACACACACATACACACATAATAATATACACACACAACAACCGTTAGGGAAAAATTATTGATTCTAATTTCTAAGTTGTTGATTATAAAATGGTGGATCAATTTGTTGATTGTAAATTGTTGATTCTAAACAATTAGGGTTTGATGTTTTTTTTCACAGGAGTACTGATATTAAATGTTAAAAGAGGCAAGTCTATTGCAATGGATAAGCAATGAAAATGGATACGGATATTATCCGAAGGAATTCGAGAGGATGTGGATAAGGATAGTTGTTTTTACTACCCGAGTGGATATGGATTCGAATACGGATAATACATCTGGATAGCGGATACGAATATGGATAACATGGTATCCGCTCTGTATCCGTCCATTTACCACCCCTACGCTCCATAATTTGACATCAATTCACCCCATACTTTAAAAACTATAGCCCAAAATGTTACCCCACCTAAAGACACTTCCATTCCCAAAAAGGCCCTACCCATAAATGTCAACCAACCAATAATCATAGAAACATTCATAAACTATTGTGCAAAACATCGCCTAACCAAAATTTGATCCAATCATGTCAAAGTGGTCCTCCTACCAACCATTATTCAGACCTTTCTTTTCAATCATTTTATTTCCATAAAAACCACCAAAAAGAATATCAAATCGGAAGCCACCTTAACTAAACCCACGTGCGAACCTATAAAAAGGAGCATAAAGGAGTTAGAATGAGACATAGCTAATACACCAGTATCAAGAAGCACTAGGGTAAACACAAAGAGAAAGGGGTGGAAGAAGGGGAGAAAGGGCAAAAAAAACTAGGAAATAACAAGATTGAAGACATCAATATTCTGGATTGAAGCTCAGCCCCGTTGAGCCCAATGATAATCACAAGATGGAACGGTCCAGGTTTGGGGAACGCCACGAAGATTCATTCACGTTGTGACATACCATGCAGAGAAAAGTCCCATTGGTTATTTTTATTTGAGATAAAGCTAAAAAATAATGAGATAGAATGGTTAAAATTAAGACTTAATTTGAATTTGGATTTAATACAGACAATAAAGATAGAGATGGAGTCTTTGTCTTTTTCGGAATGAAAAGGATGATGTGACAATCAAATCGTACTCTATAAATCACATTGATGCTCTGGTGAGAATGAGTTAAGATGATCCTTATTTAATATTAACTGGATTGATATACCCAATACCGATCCACAACCATGGAATGCTAGCAATGAGGCTGCTACCTAGGACTCAGACTGGCGACGACCCCGTAGACCACAACCCATATTAGAGCCACGATCGCGTCCTTAACAGGCCGTGGCCACGGACCTCTTCAGCACTGTAGACCCTGTCGCAGACTTAACCAAATCTTCCAATTGTCCTCCTTCTAGAAAAATTCCATATTTATACCACTTATGCCCGTGTCACGTGCCCCGAGCATGTGACGTTACCTTTTGATTCCTATAACTAGAAGTTCTCACCTCACTATTTGGGGGATGTTTTGGTAGCGAAGCCCTGTTCGAACCTCTACACACACTCTCCCTTTATAATCTCCCAGTCCACCTGGGCCACTATAGTGAACAACCCTTGACTTTTTCTTTAGGATGCCTCCCACCATGTACAAAACTACATTCATCATGTCTTCAAGTCTCTTTAGATCTCGTACGCCTTTAACGGTAAACCAATCTTAGATTTATGATTGTACATAATGAAAGTAAGGCACCAAAGTGGGTGTAAACTCATTTTATAGCCGAACCACTTCATATCCTCTGTTATTTCCCTCTATTTACTTACTTTACGCTTTTTATACTTCATATGATGATCGTTAATGATCTAAGTATGATTTCTCGCATCATCATTTGGCGTCATCTGTGGGAAATGAGGTATTTTTCTATGGCCTTAGATTTATTTCTCCTATCGAATGATGTTACTCTACCTAGTTTGTGTCAAAGCCCTTATAAGGGTAGGTAACTAGGGATGTACCCTTATTCATCTACCTCTGATTTGGGCATTTTATGCCATTTTACTTCTAGTACTTTAGGTTATTTGTTGCCAAACCTTTGCTATTTTTCACTTTAGGACTTTCATGTCATTGATTAGATCCTAGAGGAAATTTTTGGTCATGATTTTGTGGGTAAAACTTAGTTGTTGGGTCCATTTCAGTAAAAGCCCATCACTGCTTCTTGTTAGATATGGATTGGCATGCTAACTGCCAAAAGGCCGCATTCCCTATGTAGTGGCCTTACCAATTTTTTGTGTTTTGGTATATTATTGTATTTAATTATTAAAATTAGAGTATTTGGGACCAAAGATGCTGTCGAATTCTTGTAAACCCCCATCGTGGGCCTAATGGCTTCTAGGTCGGGTCGTATCTGTAAAAGTCTAGGTCGAGTTGTGAAGAACACTGATGATTCAACGGACGAGGTCTAGATAGAATATTTCCCTACGGACTAGGAAACTATCCAAGAACTGTTACGATACCTTGTTTTGCTAAATTTTTAGTTACTTTAATGCCTAGAGCAAAGAGTTCGACAAGAGCTCATTTATCGAAATGCATGCATGCTCGAATTGGCACTGGGTGGATCTCCTTATGGAGGACGTAACTGTAGCGTCATGTGCTTTACAGGCCGTGGCCATATCCTTTTCTTCCTTTAAAGGTTGCAGCTTCCTGCTTTTATTATAAAGGGGTGCAGTCAGTTATTAGAAGCCTACATGCCTATGTTCATGCTTGGTTTTTTCTCTACATACAATAGTCTTCTCACTGTGATTTAGTTCATCTTAGAGTATAGTTCTAAAGACTAACCAATAAAAGCCATGGAAGGGATCTCAAGATCAGACCTTAAGTAGGATAAAGATGTGGCCTAATTGTGGAGCTAAATCAACCATTTATATGATAACCAAGCCTCTTTCCAAGGATAAATTAACCTCTTAGGACAAAGGATTTTGATTCTAGAGTTCGCAGCTTTCACTTCCTTGCAAAAGGCCGCAGCTGGAGAAGTTGAGGCTACAAACATGATATTAAAGAGGAAGAAGAAAGAGCCAGAGGCAGAAAATACCTATGAGAATTTCACACCGCTAAGTTCCAGTCCAGAAAAAATCCTTGAGGGTATCAGGGAGGAAAAACTACTCAAGTGACCGAAGAAGCTCAAATCCCCGCCACACAACAGACACAAGGGAAAATGGTGCTAATTTCACCAGGATCACGGGCACACCACCAATCGGTGCTTTGCTTTGAAGAATGAGATTAAAAGGCTCATCTAGCAAGGGATGCTCCAGCAGTTCCTAGGGGATGCAACCCTTAATTGAGACAGCTACATTCCTTACATTGCCTTAGAATTTTTGTTTCTATTTTTAATGCAAGAAAAAACTCCAAGTCTAGCTTTATATATGTCTTGCATTTCGTCAACAAATCATATATATATATATGTGTGTGTGTGTGTGTGTGTGTGTGTGTGTGTGTGTGTGATTTTTATCGCATTTGAATTCTTATTCTTCCCATCTAAAATCTTTCAAAAGATCTTTATGTTAACAGATTTTAGAGAAAAGCTAATGGGCAATTATCCCAAAGTTTAAAGCATATAGGAGGGGGAGTCTATGGAAGAAAAGAGAGTGACGACCTTAACTGACATTTAACACCCCTCATATTTCAAAGGCATTCAAAGAACGGGATGCTCATATTAGCCTTGGTGGATCCTAATACCCACTCAAAGGCTTTTGAAGACACGAGATGTTTCTATTTAGCCTTAATGTCTCTTAGTACTCATTATAAGTCGTGGGTGGCTCAGAAATGCACCTAGCTTTGGGAGGCTTGATAATACCTACATAGCCGTGGGTGGCATGATAATGAACCCAGTCTAGGAGGATTGAAAATACCCATGTATAGTCGTGGGTGACTTGATAACGAACCCAGCCTGTGGAGGCTTGAAAATACCCCAAAGAGAGAAAAGACCCACTCCATTAAAGGAGTTGCAGACAGACAAGGAAAGTGAGACAAGGACATTGATGTTCGCTATAACGAAAACAGTTCCTAAGGGACCACAATAATCTAATATCACTGTAGAAAGAAATTCTACAAGTGACTCTCTGTGTTCTAAAGTCTGCAGACGGGTACGCCCAACTATCTTAACAACTATTGCGACATGAATCTAAAGAAAAGAGGCAGAGGAATTAATATAAAGCGTATGGCCGTAGCCTTAGGGCCATAACCTAGTTTTTCTTCTAAGTCTATATTATCGTAGCCTACCTTAAAAGGCTATGGAATCCCTATTAAAATGTGCCTAAAGCTATTCGCGTGCATTCGTGGCAAACAACAAAAGGTCCTATATTGTTCAAGAGTATGGAAGATAAAGCAATGGACATTCAGATATAAATCAGCAAGAAAGTTAAATGTTTATGGCATAGAAAAATAAGCATTGCAATAACATAAAAAGCATGGTTGGGAGATAAGTAATCTCATTCCAAAAAAATACTGCAATATTTAAAGCCGCGGAGGGCCCGTGAAGATCTACAAAATTACAAGGTAGGGATCAAAATTAAAAATGTTCAAGATGTTCAAGACTGCTGAATTACAAGGCAAGTACAAGATTAAAATACACATCACAATCTGCATCATCAACCGCAGTCTCTATCTCCTCTTTCTCTTCAGTTGTGTCCTTCTCAAGACGTTTCTTTGCTAACTCTTCCCCAGCCTTTAGGTCGAACACACACTCCATATGCTCAAGGTCACTGAGCCTCCAAGCAAATATTGTATCCTTAGCCTTTGGGAAGTTATTTGTAACCCTTTACCTTAGTTCCTTGTAGCCGAGGAGGTAGGCCTTATTATTAATCAGGTATAAACCCTTTGAAGTACTGAAGGAGTAAACATCATCTTTAATGACTTTCTCTATGGCCCCGGCATGATCTTCATCCTTCGTCTTATTGGGCTCAGTATGTTTCTCTTGAAGTGTCTTGAAGGTTGCGGCATGATTGGGGAATATCTATTGGTTCTTTTCCTCAACCGCATTTATCTTCTCCTGAAGGGTCTCAGCCTGCCTAGTTGCCTCAAAAGTTTTATCCTCAGAAACTTTTAAGCTCATTCTCGCCCTGAGCTTTGGTTGCGGCCTCCACCCTATGGTTCGACTCCATTTTGTAGTCCTAGAGGGTTACCTTCTAAGACTTTTGGCCAACTTTAAAATATAAAGTCTTTTCACTCTCTAATTGAGATTGGTGACTGGACTCCGCAGCCCCGTACAGTTTAAAAAGCCTTTCATACTTGGCCCTTTGGGCCATGGAAACATCTGTTGTCTGAAAGTATAAAATTAGTGTTAGTATGAGAATAAGAAATTATCTGTGAAAAGGAAAGAATTGAAAATACTACTTAGCCTTAGAAGACTATAAAGAGAATATCCCTCCAAGTCCTCTTCATCCTTATCCACAAGAAGATGGAGGTCTGCAATGTCCTCGATCCTCCTCATCTTTCAGACTACAGTGCCATTCGTATCCCATGGGGATTTTGGGTTAAGCTTCCTTAAATAAGGCTACAAATGACCTTTAGCATCCCTTTATTCCCTAATCTTATGGTTGAGCGGGTTGGCATTAACTACCATGATGGTCCGCGAAGGGGACGCGGTGATAAAAATATTGATAGGGTTGGAACCTTCATAGAAGTCCCCCCAGAAAAATTTAGACTGGTTGCGGCAAGCTCTGACCCAATGTTATCATATATATTTTGGGCATCTGCGGTGACACCGTCAGTGTGTGGCGTAGAAGCCGCGACATCATCAATAGGATATGTCTCCTTCTCAGTTGGAGGGTTAGCCCCGTCAAGTTGAGGGGTAGTAGGCTCTTTAGCTGCCCCTTTCCTCTTCCTCCCCTTTTTCTTTGGGGATTTGTTTAGGCCTTGAATGACCTCTTTCATCTCATCAAGTTGAGAGGCCAGGAGATCCCTGTTAATCTCCTCTGTAGCACCATATGAAAGAAAGGAATGTTAATATTTCAAGATTAAAGTCAAGGCCATAGAAGTAATAAAGAAAACGGAAACTACCTTTCGAAGACTTCATCGAAGATTGGTGTAAGGGGTAATATCTAAAGGTAAATAGTGACCGTAGAGTCATAATATCCATAAATTTTTTCTTGGCATCCCTAAGGAAAATCGCAGCCACAATCCTCTCCTTCTGTCTTCTAAAGGGTGTGAGACCTGTATGAACTATATCAAAGAGTCAGTTAGGATCGCATATGTTATTACAGAATAAGTAAAGGCTACAACAGGTGAACTAAAATAAGTAAAGAATTAAGGCTGTGGCAACAAAATACCTTTTGTGGGTGGGCAGGTTAGTATTAACTGCCATATTGGTCCGCGAAGGGGGTACGGTGTTAGAAATATTGATAGGGCTGGAACCTCCATGAAAGTCCCCCTAGAAAAAGTCTGACTGGACATGGTAAGCTCAGACCCAATGTCATCGTCAATATTTTGGGCATCTTCGATAACACCCTCAGTCTATCGCACAACAGCCACGACATCATGAACATGAGATGCCCCTACTCGTTGGAGGGTTAGCCACCTCAACTTGAGGGGAAATAGGATCTTTAGTTGCCCTTTTCCTCTTCCTCCCCTTCTTCTTTGGGGCTTGGTTTAGGCCTTGAATGACCTCTTCCATCTCATCAAGATGAAATTCCAGGAACTCCCTATCAATCTCCTCTGCGGCACCACCTAAAAGAATGGAATGTCAATATTCTAAAATTAAAGGCAAGGCCGCAAAAATAATAAAGAAAAGGGAAACTACCTTCCACCGCCTTCATCGGAGCTTAGCGTGCGGGGTAATATTTGGATTCAAATAGTGAGCATAGAATCATAATATTAGGGAAATGTTTGTTGGCATCCTCAAGAAAGACCGTAGCCTCAGTCCTTTCCATTTGTCTTCTAGAGGGTGTGAGCCCTATACGAACTGTATCAGAGAGTCAGTTAAGACCGCAGGCATTATTATGGAAAATTTAAAAGCTATATAAGGTGAACTAAAATAAGTAAAGAACTAAGGTTACAATAACAAAATAGCTTCTGTGGGTGGGAGGCCCCATTTTTGTGGCAACCTAATTTCCCCTCCTCTTTCTCTCATTCTTTTAGGGGTGGATCTACCAACTGTCCCCATAAATAAAGAAAAAAATTCCCTTCCCATTTTTAACACTGGAAGGCCTACCTATCATCAGATATATGACCCCCCCTCCACAGACCCATGTAGAAGTAATCTACGTTTTTAACTGTGTTCTCATTCGGCCTATAAAAATCAAAGAACTTTGTGATCGTGATATCTTTCTGGAACTCCCCTCTCTAGATAACCAGAGTGGATAGGATATCCTTCCAGCGAATGGCTTCAACCTGAGCTAGGAACAAGTTTAACATGGTTAATTTTTTCCTAACAGGCACCGAACAGGTAGCTGCAACCCTAATAAAAATGCGTGAAGGGGGAAGCAGACCCCATTGTTTGGGATTGTGGAGCATGACCTTTGCTCTGCAATAGGAAGTGCGAAAATGATTCCCTCTGGGAACTCACAAGCCTTAGCCAAGGAAGTAAGCCACTCCTCATTCATAATACAAGGGTGGTGAAGTGTTGCGAGCTCCCTTTTTAACTCCTAGCTGCGTTCAGAGGTCTCAGCTCCAGCATTTCTTGCCTCACTAGCCACGATGGTCATGTGTGTAGCTGCTGCGATGCCCAAGTTTATGGGGGGTGATTGTTTAAAAAGCTATTTTCCTCCATGTTAAGATCATCTGCAGCCTCCCACAGTTGAAAGAATCCATGAAGTTAGAAGCTATTTTAACATAAGTTGGGCAGTCCCAAAGTTTATAAGGCACACTAGTCTTCAAAGGTTTTATATGAAGTACTTCGAGAGGATGGGCACCAAAGTATCTCTTCCATAAATCCTCCAGATAATCCAAAGTATTCCAATTCATAAGCCCGCGATAAAAACTTGAAAAAGAAGAAGGGCTCCACGTTATATTACCGCAACCATTACGATTAGAATAAAGTGGCCTTTATAAAGGCGGTGGAAGATTTTGAAAAATTATAAGGAAAACAAATGTTAGCTTAAAACTCAGAAAGAAGCTAAAGCCAAGACCTACTCAAAACTTACTATCAGGCCACGACATATCGGTTCAATTGCACTAATATGCCATAACTAGGTGGAATTAAGATCAATGTATAATTCATTTTATGTAAAAAGTCCAGTCTTCTATCAGGAAGCAACCACGGCTAAAAGGATTCTATGCTAAAAGGATCCTGGGGGAAGTTAAAGTCTAAAATTGCAAACAGATAGTTAAACACATTGATAAATAACTAAATAGTTAGAATTCCTAACTTTTAAGGATATAAAGCCCAAAACCCTAGGGTTTTGGCTAAGAATACCAAGAACATGTTCTTGGCTGAAAAAATAAAATCCAAAATGGGGCTTAGGCAAAGATTTTACCCAAGAAAAATCCTTATAAACAGAATCCTACCATTCCTAACCTAAAGTTGCATGCCCATCACCCCAAAATTACCAAATTTACCCAGAAAAACCCTAATTTCTACAAATGACAACCGTAAATATCCAAATAGTTACAAGTCCAATCATTATTGGAGCAAAAAGGAAGATAAAATCAGAGTCAAAACTTACATGAACATGGGTTTTACAAAATTGTATTAAAACAAAAAATGGAAGTTTCAAATCTAAATAGAAATTCAAGCAAAGATTGAGGATAAAAAAGATAGAGAAATTACGTGTAAACTAACAAGAATCCGCCTTGTACCACCATTGAATGACCTCGTGCCTCCGTAAAGCACCACCGAAAATAGGAAATTAATTGGACGGAAATCGCCTCTCGATTTACTCTTAAGTGTGCTAAAAAGTTAATGAGGGAACGAAAAGATGGCATTTATATAAGAGGGCACTAGAAGATGAAATGTCACAACTTACAAGTTGCAGCCTCCTTTCGCGTCCCCAATCATAAGAACAACTATCTACAGTGACACTGCAACACTAGGCATATGAAACAGTCGTAACACCAACTCGTAACCGCTTGGCACTGAGGTTTAGGGGCCTACTAATTTTCCAAATACTGGACCAGGGTCGAGGAATGTCCGTAATGAGGCCTTTGCATGAGACTCAGACAGACTACGACCCCAAAGACCACAACATATATTATAGCCACATTCGTGTCCTTAACAGGCTTTGGCCACTGACTTCTTCAGTACTGTAGGCCCTACCGCAGACTTAGCCAAATTTTCAAACTATCCTACTTTTAGAAGAATTCCCTATTTACACCACTGATGCCCATGTCATGTGCCCCAAGCATGTGATGTCACCTTTTAACACCTATATGTAGAAGTGCTCACCCAATTATTTGGGGGATCTTTTGGCAGTGAAGCCCTACTCCAATCTCTATACACTCTCTCTCTCTCTAGGATCTCCGAGTCCACCTGGACCACTATAGTGTGAAACCCTCTACAGACTTTCTCTTCAGGTTGCCTCTCACCATGTACAGAACTACATTCCTCAATAATTCAACTCTCTTTCCCTCTCGTACACCTTTAATGGTAAACCAATCTTAGATTAATGATGGTATATAATGAGAGTAAGGCACCAAAGTGGATGTAGGATCGTTTTACAGCTGAACCACTCTATATCCTGTGTTATTTCCCTTTATTTACTTACTTCTGACTTTTTATTTTTAATATGATGGTTGGAATGATCTAAGTATGATTTTTTGCATCATCATGGATCTTTTTCTAAATATAAAGTAAATAGAAGGAAAGATGATCGAAAAATTATGAAAGACTTGAGTAACCAATACTCTCTATCTTGAGTTTGTTACGTGAATTATAATGATATACTCTACAATAATGAAAAGATGGGAGGCTTGTGTGTGCCCAAATGGTAACTCAAAGAATTTAAAGAGATAGTGGATCATCCACGGGATATACCTTTAGTTGGAGCAAAGGAAAGGTTGGGGAAATGCTTGATTGGTATATGGATAATTTTCTTGGATGAATTTATTTTGTAATGCACAGGTCAAACATATTGAACATGAAGGTTCAGATCACCAATCGATATCTCTGAATTGCAAGACATATAATAATAGATGTTGGGAAAATCAAAGTCGAAGATTCTTTAGGTTTGAAGAGTGGTAGACTAATGTGAAAACATCATCCATTTAGAATGGGATATTAAGTTAAGTTTACAGTGCATTTATATAGTTCGAGCATGTGGCGTTGGTTTAGGATAGTGTTCTAAGTATAAACATGGTTCTCCTTATTGACAAATAAATGAAACTAGAGATAAGATTTTAGTCTTAAGGCTATCGGTAAATGGGAGAGAATGAAATGCAAATATTAAAGATTTAGAGAAGGAAATCAAATAGATACTATAATCATAGGAGATTTTAAACAAAGAGCAAAAACAGAGTGGCTTAAGGAAGGGGATAAAAATACAATTTTTTTTTCATGCAAAGGAAAATCGGAGAAAGAAGGCAAACACTACTATAAAGCTTACTAATGACGAGGGGGAGTTCTTGAAGGATGTGGGTGAGATTTCAAGTATGTAATAGGTTATTTCCAAAATTTGTTTTCTTTTAGAGAGCAACATATGCCGTCCCTAATGGAAGCCTTGGAAGGAATCGGTTGTCGTGTTTCCAGACAAATGAACAACATGCTCTTACAAGAGTTCAAAGTTATTGAGGTACCATTTTCTTTAAAGAATAGGTCTCCTTATATATCCTCGTGTCTCGATTCTTTTTAAAAATATTGGCATAGTGTGGGATCTTCTGCTATAAACTATGTACCAGATGCACTAAATGGCACCAAGCACCTCTCTTTAATTAACCGTACTTTTATATCTTTGATTCCTAAGATTAAAAATCCTAAAAAAATGCCTCAATTTGGTCCCACTAGCCTGTGTAATGGTATGTATAAAATTATCTCAAAATTTTTGGCTAATAGGATTAAAAATGTTTTAGGATTTTTAAACTCTGAGAATAAAAGTTCTTATATCCCAGGAAGACTTATTACAAATGTTATCTCTGCCTTTAAATTAAATCACATCCTTTTCGAAAAAATCATAAGGGAAGGGGCAGTTTTTCTTTGAAGTTAAAGATAAGCAACGCTTATAATCGAGTGGAATGGGATTTCTTGGAGAAAGTGGTGGAAAAACTATTTTTTTATAGATAGATTAAATTGATTATGAATTGTGTTATGTCGATGTCATTCTCTTTATTAATTAATGTGGTTCCAAAGGGCCAGTTCTTACCCTAAAGGGGAATCCGACAAGGTGATACACTCTTTCCTTATTTATTCTTGATTTATGGCAAGGGTTTTTCCTCCCTATTAGAGAGAGCTCAAAGAAAGGGTACTACATCCGGTTTGGGGACTAGTATACTTGTTTCTGCTGTGGCTCATTTATTATTTTGCCGATGATAGTATTATATTTGATAGGGTAACTAGAGAGGAAGTTCATAAACTTAAGAGAATCTTTGTATTTCCGAACAAGCCTTGGGGCAAATGATAAATTATAAAAAGGGTGAGATAGTTTTAGTAAAAATACCCCAAAATGAGTTAGAATGGAGTTGTCCCTAATTTTAGAGTTGAGAGAGGTGAATAGTCATGATAAATATTTTGGTCTTTGGTCGGTAATAAGGAAATATAAAAAAGAGATATTTGCTCATCTTAGAGAGATAGCGTGGAAAAAGGTAAAAGGTTGGAAATATAGTTTGTTTTCTAAGGCATGGAAAAATATCCTCATTAAAATGGTGGCTCATTCTTAAAATCCAAAAAATCATTTGTCAGGATTTACAATCTATGATGATTTAGTTTTAGTTGACTGGTGGAAAAAGGATAAAGGAGTAGCATGTCCGAGTTGGGATGCATTGTGTTTCCCTAAATTTCAAGGGTAGATTGGACTTAAGGATTTAAGAGTTTTCAACCTTACTTTTATTAGCAAACCTAGGATGGAGAATCATGACTAATCCTAGTTCCCTCATTGGTAAGATACTAAAATATAAATATTTCCCTTCGTCCTTGTTTTAGGATTTGGTGAGAGGAAATAATTCTTTTTATATGTGGCAGAGGATTTAGGAATCAAGGAAAATTTTAGAGCATGGTGTAAAATGAAGAATAGGAAATGGGGAGTGGGTGGGGTGTGGAAGGATAAATGGATGCCAAGGCCTTATAAGTTTTAGCCTTTCTCCCCTCCTTCATTGTTTACTAATAATATCACTATTAAAGATCTCATTGACATGCTCACGGGTCAATAGAATACCTCTCCAATGTCTTCAATGTGAAATTAATATGAAATTAATGATATATTAAATTATCCCTCCATCGAATAATCAAGCGGAAGACAAGGAACTTTGACACTATGAAAAAAGTGGGCAATCCACAACTCGTGATAAGATTCAAGATTATTATTTGGTTACAAAGAAAGTGAAAAGAGAAATTTGAAAGATGAGAAGAGAGGGAAAAATGAATCTGAGATTTCTGCAGTTTTTCCTTAATTGGAAAATGAGATACATTGAGTTTATATACACGATCAATCACTTGGGCAGCTAACAACTTATGATGACCTGACATAACTAATTGCATAATAACTTAACAACCTGACTATGACCTATCCATTTGATTGATATGTCATAACAACAAACTAACTGATTTTGACATGGCATATACTCTAACATCCCCCCTCAAGCTCAAGGGCGTGGAACAATATTGAGCTTGGAACGAAGATAGGAGTGTTGATCAATTCTTAATCGTTTGATCAAAACATCAGCAATTTGTTCTTCACTATAAACATGAAGAATCTATAACTCCCTTCTTTGAATATGCTCCCTTACAAAGTGTAGATCCAACTCAATATGCTTGGTACAAGAGTGATACTTAGGATTGCTAGCTAAAGCTTCTGCACTCTTATTATCACAATGAATAAGGGGAACATATATCATAGAAACCTTTAGCTCATTTAGCAGGTACGTAATCCATAAGACTTCAGAAGTAACTAAGGCAAGAGAATAATATTCAGCTTCAGCTGTGCTCATAGAAATAATAGGTCATTTGTTATATGACTAAGACACAAGATTATCACCAAAGTAACACAATAGCCACCAATTGATTTGCGATCATCCAAATCTGACCCCCAATCAGCATCACAATAAGCTCTAATAGAGGATACCCCAGAGTGATAAAATTGAAGTAAAAAATCATAGGTACATTAAAGATATCTCAATACACGCTTGCAAGGCCATCCAATGAAGCATAGTAGGAACACTAAAAAACTGACTCAACTTATTAACTGAGTATGCTATATCTGGCCTAGTAAGAAGCACATATTGAAGATAACCAACAATACTTTTATAAAGAGTTTAATTTAAAAAAGGAACACCTTTATTTTTAATAAGTTTTTTGGTATAACTCATAGGAGTAGAACAACCTTTATTAGATAAAATGTTGGCCTTCTTCAAAATATCCCCAATATACTTGGTTTGAGAAATATACAGGCCATTAACAGATGGTGTAACCTCAATACTAAGAAAGTAATTAAACTCTCTTAAGTCTTTCAATGCATACTCTGTTCCAAGTGTAGAAATCAACTTCTCAATCAAAGAAGTATTTGAACCCGTAATCAAGATATCATCCACATAGATAAGAATGATCAATACATGGTCTCCTTTATGTTTCTAGAAAAGAGAAGTATCTAACTTTGCTAACTTGAATCCCCATGAAACCAAAGAACTTTTAAGCTGATCATACTAAGCTCGAGGAGCTTATTTAAGGCCATAGAGGGCCTTCTGAAGCTTACACTCATAATAATGGAAAAATTGATCAATGAATCCTTCAGGTTGCTGCATAAACACATCTTCAGATAATACTCCATTCAAGAATGCATTATTAACATCAAGTTGACGTATAGGTCACCTGTGCATGACTTCCATACTTAGAATCACTTGAACAGTACATGGCTTGACAACTGGGCTAAATGTCTCAAAATAATGAACTTCATAGGTTTGATGGAACCCTTTAGTAACCAACCTAGCCTTGTACATGGAAATGGTACCATCAGGATTATACTTGATACAAAACACCCACTTATTACCAATAACTTTAGAAGCTTCGTGTGGTGGAACTAGATTCCATGTGCCATTTTTCATCAAAGCAGTCATTTCATCATTCATAACAACCTTCCATTTTAGATCAGTTAAGGCTTTCTTTACGGAGGTAGGTTTTACGGTTGAAGCTATGGAAAGATAAGTTTTAGGCTTTATGACACCAGATTTTAGGTAAGTTTTAGGTCTTATGACACCAGATTTGAGTCTGGTTGTCATAGAGTGAGAGCCAAAAGATTGGTCATGGGAAGGTATGATGTTGGGATCATTTGATAAGGATGAACCAGAGGAGAAAGAGGATGAATTTTTAGTATGGGGAGTGGATGAGGTAGGAAAAATAGGATCAGTAACAGGAGAAGGAGAAGAGAAATTATTACTTACAGGTGCATATGTTAAACTTAAAGTTGGTGATGCCATGCCTTCCCTTGAAGTAGCTAAAGATAGTGATGAAGGAGAATCTAAAGCACTAATTTTGAGTGTTTTGGAAGGATTCGAAACATGAATGAATGAAGAAAATGATTGAGAATCAGTAGGAAATTAATCTAATTTAGAGGAAAAGATAAGTGAATAAGGAAATTCCTTCTCATTAAATGTAACATGTCTAGCAATGTACACACGACCAGAAGCATGTAAGCACTTGTATCCTTTATGAACTGGAGAATAACCAATAAACACACATTTTTTAGTGTGAAAATCAAGCTTATGTTTAGGATAAGGCCTTAGAAAAGGGAGGCAAGAACAACCAAAAGTTTTGAGTAAAGTATATTCCGGTAATGTATTGTAGAGTTTCTGAAGTGGTGAAATGTTATTGAGGGTTGGGGTTGGTAATCTGTTTAAAAGGTAACAAGAAGTATGAAAGGCCTCCAACCAATAAGACAAGGGAATTTTAGCTTGATCTAATAGAGTAAGCCCCATTTCAATAATATGCCTATGCTTCCTCTCTACTACCCCATTTTGATGATTAGTATGAGGACAGCTATATCTGAACATAATTCCTTCCTCACTTAGAAATTTTGTGAAACTTCTAAATTCTCCCCCAAAGTTAGATTGAACACACTTAATCTTGCAATTTAATTATTTCTCTATGACGTGTTTCCAAGTTTTGAAAGTAGAAAGGGCATTGGATTTGAGAGCTAAGGAAAACACCCAAGTGTACCTTGTATAATCACCAACAAAACTGATGTAATACTTAGAACCATCATTGCTCACTAAAGGTGATGGTCCCCATAAATCTGTGTGAACTAACTCTAATGGAGCTTTTGATTTTATGTGATTAGTAAGAAAGTGACTCATTTTACCATATTGACATGCATCACAAAACTCAGGAGAAGATAAAGAATTAGAAGCAAAAGAAGAAGAAGAAGAAGATTTCATTACTGTCTGCAAAACATGCTTATTTGGATGTCCTAATCTTTGATTAAGGATATTAGAAGTAATTCCAACATTTTCACAAGGATTTACAACAAAAGATAAACTAGATGTATTATTATAAGAGGAAAGCGTAGAAAGAGTAATTAAAGATGTTTCAAAAAGGTGAGAAATAAAGTTTTCTTTGGTGAGCAATAGGTAGAGACCATTTTTAGCCACTTCTTGAGCAAGACGGATCCCCTTTTCTTTGTCCTTCACAAAACACATATGAGAAACAAATTCAATAAGAATAAGGTTATCTTTTAGTAACTTAGATATGCTGATGAGATTTTTGGTTATTTGAGGTACAAGCAAGATGTTATTTAGATGCAATTTATAACCACAAGATGAGTTAAAAAAATGCACTGCCAATATGAGTAATTTTTAAACCTGCTCCATTTCCCATAAGTAGAGACTCATGACCTTCATATTTCTTCATCAACTGAAGATTATTCATGTCATTTGTGATGTGGTGAGTTGCTTCACTGTCAGGAAACCAAGATTTATTAGCATCTCCGTCTACCATCATATTTAACCTGTCACCAATTGTAGGAGGGTACTTTAGATTATATATGGAGGCGTAACCCCTATTGAGTATGGTAATGACAAGTTAATTGGCCAAAGCTTTGGATTAATGATGGAACACATAAACATGGACCCAATGAATATAGACTCAGCTTAAACTCACGAAACTCTCGTGTCTAACTCAGGAAATAGTAATGAACTTTTAGAAGTAACCTAGCTGGAGGGAGAGAGAAGTAAGCACCCTAGATACACCTTGGTAGGCAGGTAAAACCACACCAGATACCCTCAGGAATCTCTGTCAAATATTGAAAGCTTTATAATAAATGATAATGGTGAGTGAGTAAACTCTCTGGTTTGTAATAACTCTCTCTGGTATGTATTCTCTCTCGCAATAACTTCTGAACTCTCCAAAAGTCCTCTCCTTCCTCAAAGGTGGTTGGGGTCCTTAAATAGCCCCCCACACCACCCACGAGGCAACTCAGTCATTAAAACTATGAAAGACATCCCTCATACTTTATGTCACAACACTAAATACCTGATGCACTAGCTGTCTCCACGTCATAAACATTAAATGCCAAGACATGCCTTTTGCCTAACCACCGTGTGTCAGGGGACTGTTGTCGCAGAGGTGGCTTACCAACTGCCTGACAACCCCAAATACCACGGTGGTTTACTCAAGTGTATGTCTGGCATTGCTTAGATGGATAGTGAAATCACCCACAGTAGATGTGACATTAAGTAGAGGGTTGTTTGGTCCATAACTCAATGCCCGATGGAACTCCAAGCTGCTCCGCTTGAGGTTCCACGGTCAGGGTCCTTCGGTGTTTTACCAAGTGTATCTAAGATGGTCAGGACAAGCGCCAACGGTGCCTTACTTCTCAATCCTCCAAACCAAGTCCCTCTAAAGTTCCCACGGTGAGGTCATTCGATAGAGCATGACAGCTCTCCCAGGCCCTGCCAAGCCTGGTCTCTCGCAAGTACCGTTTGACTTCACACTAAAACTCTTTATTATTCTCGTTACATCATTACAACGGTTATAGCTTATAGTAAATGTAACAAAAGATACAATATGACTAACACAACAAGCTGAAGTATGAGTTGCCACGCTTGAGTTGCCACGCTAAGCTGCCACGCTAAGTTGCCACGCTAAGGTGCCTCTATTGCGTTAATCCTCAAACACTGTTGCTAATTAGGGAATTATACCTAATCTCAGGATTACCTTCAAGCCCCCTCTACATTTGCCCCCTCGTGTATGGATTGGTTGTGGGAACAAGAAATGACTGCACGAAAACTTCTCGATCTGATGAACCTTACCGAAGCCCCCCGGTAAATTTTTGAAATTCCGGTTTGGACACGTGAGATCTTCTTCATATTTTCTGTGCCCATTTTTCTTTTCTAACACTTGCCTTTGTGCCACAGTTCTCTCCTGATCTTGCACCAACTCATGCAGTCAAGGCCCAGGTTGGTGCTTGTACCCAACACAGTGGTGTGTTTACACCCCATCGTGTTGGGCCTTTGTTTGGGAGCCCAGTGTTTTCGTCCGATGAACCCAGTATGCTGGCCCTGGTGCCCTATGCAGGTGATAGCGTTTTGCGAAGCGTGGGGGCTTCTGCGTCCAGGGACCCCGTTATGGCTTCTGGGGTAATAATCTCGCCCCCAACGGTTACTGTCCCTACGGCTGCCCCCATGCTCCCGTTCTTGCCCCCGTATTGACTGAGGTATTTTTTGTTAGCTTTTGTTAAGATTTTCCATAATCTCTATCTTATGATTTTTTTTAAGATATTTCTCAAACTTCACCTTATAACGGTGACTTAACAACGAAAACACTTGTTAAGATTTTTCATAAACTCCACCTTATAACAGTGACTTAACAACGAAAACACTTGTTAAGATTTTTCATAAACTCCACCTTATAACGGTGACTTAACAACGAAAACGCTTGTTAAGATTTTTAATAAACTCCACCTTATAACGGTGACTTAACAACGAAAACACTTGTTTAAGATTTGTCATAAACTCCACCTTATAACGGTGACTTAACAACGAAAATGCTTGTTAAGATTTTTCATAAACTCCACCTTATAACGGTGACTTAACAACGAAAGCACTTGTTTAAGATTTGTCATAAACTCCACCTTATAACGGTGACTTAACAACGAAAACACTTGTTAAGATTTTTCATAAACTCCACCTTATAACGGTGACTTAACAACGAAAAACGCTTGTTAAGATTTTTCATAAACTCCAACTTATAATGGTGACTTAACAACGAAAACGCTTGTTAAGATTTTTCATAAACTCCACCTTATAACGGTGACTTAACAACAAAAACGCTTGTTAAGATTTTTCATAAACTCCACCTTATAACGGTGACTTAACAACGAAAACACTTGTTAAGATTTGTCATAAACTCCACCTTATAACGGTGACTTAACAACGAAAACGCTTGTTAAGATTTTTCATAAACTCCACCTTATAACGGTGACTTAACAACAAAAACACTTGTTAAGATTTGTCATAAACTCCACCTTATAACGGTGACTTAACAACGAAAAACGCTTGTTAAGATTTTTCATAAACTCCACCTTATAACGGTGACTTAACAACGAAAACACTTGTTAATATTTGTCATAAACTCCACCTTATAACGGTGACTTAACAACGAAAACGCTTGTTGAGATTTTTCATAAACTCCACCTTATAACTGTGACTTAACAACGAAAACGCTTGTTAAGATTTTTCATAAACTCCACCTTATAACGGTGACTTAACAACGAAAACGCTTGTTAAGATTTTTCATAAACTCCACCTTATAACGGTGACTTAACAACGAAAAACGCTTGTTAAGATTTTTCATAAACTCCACTTTATAATATTTTTTTTTATAAGTTCATCATGCCCGCTATCTCTTATCAGGTGACTCGGGAAAATTCTCCCCCAGTTCTTTCGCCTATGGCCTCCTCCACCGTACAAGGTAACGGTGGCGGGTCTTCCCTGTCTCTTCCGAACTTCCTTTTATTGTCCTTCCTTGGCAACTTGCCCCCATCTTCCCTCTCGATATATCCCACCCGTGGGGCCTGAGACCTTCCTCCCATGGGTTGTATCGGCTGCCTGAACATCATGGAGGCCACCCCTGATATAGGTCGTACCACTAAAGAGATGTTTCTTGCGAATTTTAAGAATGCTGAAAAGGTTCCCTTGCGTGTCTCATTGATTAGGTGGCAGATATACTCAGGAAGTAATCCTTCAGCACAAATATGCAGTAACCTGGCCTCCTTGGCTTCTTCCTTTACATCGAGGGACCTTTCCCTAAACCTTCGAATATAGGCCACTACCTCTTCTCCTGGTCTCTGCTTCTCCCTGCCAAGTTGGGTTAGTGTGAACTCATCTTCTGCCAGGAAGAACTTCCGTACAAACAAAACATGCATCTCCTCCCACATGGGAAAACTATTGGGAGGCAGATGAGAGTACCAAGTGTTAGACCTGGCAAAATGAGGCACGACACGATAACACGACACGACACGAAATTATAAGTTAATGGGTTTAGTCTTATCGGGTTTGGGTCATTAACAGGTCAACACGGTAGAACCGTTATCATAACGGGTCGTGTTTGGGTTTGTACTCTTACACGATTAAACCCGTTTATACCCATTATCACCCGTTAGTGGTACCGGGTTTTATTGGGTCGTGTGACCCGAACCAATATTACACGGGTACTAACGGGTATTAACGGGTACTAACGGGTATTAACGGGTGCTAACGGGTACTAACGGGTATTAACGGGTACTAACGGGTAATAACGGGTCACCCAACCCGTTACTCGTTTAGACCCGTTAATATTAACGGGTGTTAACGGTTCGGGTCGTGTACCCGTTAATATTAACGGGTCGTGTTTGGGTATTATAATTTGACCCGTTAGTCTTAACGAGTCGTGTACGGGTTAAGGGTGTTTTCACCCGTTAACACGACCCGTTGACAGCTCTACCAAGTGTATGCCTTGTCAGTTAGGGATTTGGAGAATTCCCTCAATCTAAGCATTTTGTCATTGCAGTGTGCTCCTAAATGTTCAACGAAACGCTTAATGTGCTCCTTCGGGTTCCCGCCCTTTCCTGAGTATTTTTCGAAGGTAGGGGGGATATAGTCCTTCGGGTAAGGCTCGTCGTTGTATCCCTGAGGGTAAGGTGTTCGGAAGTCATCGTAGACTCACGCCACCTCACCCACAGCCTACGAAGAAGCCTGCATGAACTTCAACATTTCTTTCTGCATCTCTTTTCTCATCTCTTCTATCGGCGAGGCTATTGGGGTCGCCAGCAATGGGGCCAAGGGCTGAGCGCTCGTTGCAACTGAAACGAACGTTACAGGTGATGCCGTTGAGACTTCTGAGGTGCCCACTGCTGGGTTCACTCCAGAAGATACACCCACTGGGATCGTTCCTGCAATTCCTGCCCCTAGTGGGACCGTTGGGGCTACTCCTGGTGTTACGAAAGCGTTAGCCTCTAACCCTCCCAACATAGTTGAAGCCACCGGAGTTTGCAAGAACTCGTGAAACTTGCTCACGAGGAGGGCAATCTGAGCGGGTCCCAACCCCGTGATCGCGGGAGGTTGGGTCGTTCCTGGGATGCCTAACGTTGTTAGTGCCAGAGGTACCTCTACTCGAGGAGCCCCATCTCTTAGGGCCTCTTGCCCTCGCGCAGCCTGTTCTTCATTATGCTGAATGTCATCGAAATTGAGTCTTCGAGTAGCATTATCTTGCTCCATACTCCTTATCTAGAATAATGCCTCCCCAGCAGAGTCGCCAAATGTAGGAGGGTACTTTAGATTATATATGGAGGCGTAACCCCTATTGAGTATGGTAATGAGAAGTTAATTGGCCAAAGCTTTGGATTAATGATGGAACACATAAACATGAACCCAATGAAGATAGACTCAGCTTAAACTCACGAAACTCTCGTGTCTAACTCAGGAAATAGTAATGAACTTTTAGAAGTAACCTAGCTGGAGGGAGAGAGAAGTAAGCACCCTAGATACACCTTGGTAGGCAGGTAAAACCACACCAGATACCCTCAGGAATCTCTGTCGAATATTGAAAGCTTTATAATAAATGACAATGGTGAGTGAGTAAACTCTCTGGTTTGCAATAACTCTCTCTGGTATGTATTCTCTCTCGCAATAACTTCTGAACTCTCCAAAAGTCCTCTCCTTCCTCAAAGGTGGTTGGGGTCCTTAAATAGCCCCCCACACCACCCCCGAGGCAACTCAGTCATTAAAACTATGAAAGACATCCCTCATACTTTATGTCACAACACTAAATACCTGATGCACTAGCTGTCTCCACGTCATAAACATTAAATGCCAAGACATGCCTTTTGCCTAACCACCGTGTGTCAGGGGACTGTTGTCGCAGAGGTGGCTTACCAACTGCCTGACAGCCCCAAATACCACGGTGGTTTACTCAAGTGCATGTCTGACATTGTTTAGATGGCTAGTGACATCACCCACAGTAGATGTGACATTAAGTAGAGTGTTGTTTGGTCCATAACTCAATGCCCGATGGAACTCTAAGCTGCTTCGCTTGAGGTTCCACGGTCAGGGTCCTTCGGTGTTTTACCAGGTGTATAATCTAAGATGGTCAGGATAAGCCCTAACGGTGCCTTACTTCTCAATCCTCTAAACCAAGTCCCTCTAAAGTTCCCACGGTAAGGTCATTCGATAGAGCATGACAGCTCTCCCAGGCCCTACCAAGCTTGGTCTCTCGCAAGTACCGTTTGACTTCACACTAAAACTCTTTATTATTCTCGTTACATCATTACAACCATTATAGCTTACAGTAAATGTAACCAAAGATACAATATGACTAACACAACAAGCTGAAGTATGAGTTGCCACGCTTGAGTTGCCAAGCTAAGCTGCCTCTATTGTGTTAATCCTCAAACACTGTTGCTAATTAGGGAATTATCCCTAATCTCAGGATTACCTTCAAGCCCCCATTTCCCATAAGTAGAGACTCATGACCTTCATATTTCTCCATCAACTAAAGATTATTCATGTCATTTGTGATGTGTTGAGTTGCTTCACTGTCAAGAAACCAAGATTTATTAGCATCTCCGTCTACCATCATATTTAACCTATCACCAATAGTTGAATTACACCCATTGATTGATCCTTCAAAACAAGTCATATTCTGCCCCTGTGCCATAAAAGCTGAACTATTCACATTTTGGCCTTGTCCTTGACTTGGTAAATTTGGCCTTTGATAGCCACTATATTGATTACCAAAGTTGCCAAGGTTACTTCCATTATTTCCCTGATAACCATACTGATATCCACCTCCAAAATTTCCTTGAAAACTATTTTGATATCTATTTATACACTCAGCAGCTAAATAACTCCATTTTAAACAAATTTAACATTGAACTCCAGGACTATTTACTCTTAACATTATGCCTCTTCCACTAAATGAGTTAAATCCACCTATGAATTGTCTATTAGGATTGCCTCTTCCACCTCCATTATATGAATTAAAACCTCCATTTAACTGATTTCTACCACCATCAGATCCTCTTCCTTGATCAAATATTCCTCTATTTGAGTTACCTCTACCACCTCTATGCCAATTATTTTGATTTTTCCCATTCCAACGTTCATTTTTCATATGCATATTGTTATTCCAACCATTAGATTGAAACTTATCAGTTTGTACTAAGTTTGCGCCAAAATTCTCTTTCACAGCCTCTACTTCACCCAAATTATTCTTCTCAATCCGAGGTTCATGAGCTACTAACATGCTATAGGCTTCACTCAACTTCATTTTACTAATGTTTGTTTCAATATACACTACAGGGGGGGTCAAATTTTTCTCCTAAACCACTGATAAGATATGTAACAATCTCTATATCATTTACAACTTCACCAGCAAGCAACAGTTCATGGGCTATTTTCTTTAACTTTGTATAGAGTTGTGTTATAGTTAAGGCACCTTTCTTTGTATTCAAAAGCATTGTTTTAAGCCTTATTTTCTTATCTAAACTGTCTGCCCTAATCTGTTCTTCCAATTTATGCCACAAATCACAAGAGGTTGAATCACTACTTACCACACAAAGAAAATCCTCACTGATTGAAGACACCAGCCAACTTAAGAGCAACCGATCCTTTCTTTACCATAGAACATAGGTTAAACTTAACTTCTGAACTTCAGCATCTTCTTTTGAAGAATATTTTGGAGGAGGAGCTTTATTTTCATCAATGAAGGTTTCTAAATCATTACTTCTGATCGAAGATAGCACTTGTGCCTTCCATACGGTGTAGTTACTTCTATTCAGTTTGGTTGGTATAGTGAAATAAAAATCAGAGGCCAAAATTGAATCTTGATCGAAATCAGCCATTACTGATGCTAGATTTTGAAAAAAAATGGTAGAATTTCTTAGAAAAGGTTGGAGAGTTGCTCTGATACCATGATAAGATTCAAGATTATTATTTGGTTACAAAGAAAATGAAAAGAGAAATTTGAAAGATGAGAAGAGAGGGAAAAAATGAATCTGAGATTTCTGTAGTTTTTCCTTAATTGGAAAATGAGATACATTGAGTTTATATACATGATCAATCACTTGAGCAACTAACAACTTGTGCTGACCTGACATAACTAATTGCACAACAACTTAACCACCTAACCACCTGACTGTGACCTATCCATTTGATGTTAGAGTAAAATTTAATATATGGGCTTATATATATAAAATAAATATGAATTATAGGCTATCAAATAAAATTAGGCCAATTAAAGTGATTAATTTAAGTTTTGGGGCCTTACTAATGTATTATTAAAGTGTGAGTTTTAATGTGTAGAGACAAGCGTAATTTTTATTTTTATGTTGGGTTAAAATAGAAATATACGAAATATGAAAAGACATCGGTGTCTTATAAATAGGGGTCATGGTCCCCAGATCACACTACACCATTCTTCTGATTCCCATTGTCAGAGAGAAATTTAGAGATGAAATAAAAGTGCTCATTTGGAAGAGCATAAGACCTCATACTCAGATATTTTAATTTTCTCGTTATAGATTCAGATACGCTTCCGCAATATCAATATTTATATTTCTTGATAATTCAATATGAATGTTCCTGTTTGTGTGATGGTTTTCACAAAATAGAAATTAATTGAACATGTGGTATCAGAGCTGCTTCATCTTGAATTGTTGAGAATATATTAGGAAGGTATTGATATTAATTTTGGGCAGAAAATAAATTTTTGAAAAGTTCAATATTTCCAAAAGTTTTTTATTAAGAAATATTCCTTGTTTCATTACGATTCCAACGATATAAAATTCATGAAATTTGGATTTGCGATTGATTTTATATGATTTTTTGAAGAACCTTGGATTTGTTGCTAATGGAGGTTCTGGAACAGCAAAGAAGATGACACAAAACGACATCGTTTTGGGTAACCACATGACGTTTTTCTACTGTTTTGATTAATTGTTCTCATCATATTAATGTAACTTCTTGTTGGTTCAATGTCAAAGGGTGATTTTTGGTACTAGAAGGTCAAGAGTTCAACTCTTGCTATACCCAATTTTTTAAGACAAAAAATGGCGAAAATAGCTAATAAAGAAGGCTAAGGAGTTTCGAACCCTTTACCTTCCATGATCTGAAATCTCTAAATTAGACCATGAACCACTAAGCTAAGTAACTACTTTGGTTAAGTTGCTGTTATACATTAATATGTAGCGTTTACAGAATATTACTTTCCAAATTGCTTGTATATAATACAAATTTAAATTCAAATATTGATGTGTTTATATATATTTCGAGATAAATTAATTTAAACAATATGTCACCAAAGTGACCTCTTTTGTTAAAAAAAATTAATTTTATTTTGAAATATAAAAAGATTATGTGCATGTAATTTATGTGAATATTAATCGGCCCAAAGGAAGATTATTTTTTAACAGAATTACATGCACCACTTTAATAATAAGCACGTGATAATTATTTAGTTTTACATATGAATAATAAATCGGCCCAAAGGAAGAATTATTATTCAATATGTTCTTATTATCAGTGTTTGATTATTATGGCAAGATATCACTTACAAGTTAATATTTTTTCCAAAGATAAAATATTAATAGAGTGTCCGATATCTTAAAATGGGATTTGTCCTTCATTTGAATTTATTTTTGATTTAAGACTTATATGAGCTAGTTTTATTTATTTATTGTTCTCTGATTTGCTTCCAACATTACTGCCAGTATTAATTCTATTCCTATGCTTAATGGCACAAACTTTAAGTCATGGCAAGAGAACATATAGTTCTCGGTGTCATGGATCTGGACCTTGTATTAAGGGTTCCTTCTCCTGCACCTCTTATGGATAAAAGTTCCTCTGATGACAAAAAGGACTTTGAAAGGTGGGAGAAGCCAAATCGCATGTGTTTGATGATCATAAAGAAGGTCATTCCTGAAGCATTCAGGGGCACAATATCAGAAATGATAAAGACAGCCAAAGAGTTCCTAGAAGAAATTAAGAACAGATTTGCCAAGAATGAAAAGACTGAAACAAGTACACTTTTGGCAAGTCTCATCTCAATGAAATATAAAGGTAATGGGAACATTAGGGAGTACATTATGGAAATGTCTCATCTCGCTTCAAAGTTAAGAGCACTTAAGCTTGATCTCTCTGAGGATTTTCTTGTGCATTTGGTACTGATATCTCTTCCCACACAATTCAGTCAATTTAAGGTGAGCTACAACTGCCAAAAGGAGACTTGGTCTCTTAATAAGCTCATCTCACATTGTGTGCAAGAAGAGGAAAGACTGAAGCAAGATAAGACAAAAAGTGCTCATTTGGATAGTACTTCCAAGGATAAGGGGAAGAAAGTAAAGAAGGATAAAGAAGTTGCAGTGGTTCCATATCCAAAGAAATAACATAAAGAAAAAACTGTTGATGGTTGTTTCTTTTGTGGAGCTGCGGGACATAGGAAGAAGCAATGTATCAATTATCATGCTTAGCGTATAAAGAAAGGTACACTTATTAATCTAGTTTGTTCTGAGGTTAATTTGACTTCGGTACCTAAACACACTTGGTGGATAGATTCTGGTGCAACCAATCACATAAGTGTATCTATGCAGGGTTGCGTGAGTTACCGAAAGACAAATGATGGTGAAAGATACATTTTTGTGGGCAATGGAAAGAAGGTTGAAGTTGAAGCAATTGGGATATTTAGGTTATTATTGAAGTGTGGAACTTATTTTGATTTGAATGAGACATTTATCGTACAGTCATTTAGACGGAATTTGTTTCTATTTTTGTATTGGACAAATTTGGTTATACTTGTTCCTTTGGAAATAATAAATTTAGTCTTCTTCATAATTCAAATTTGGTTGGTACTGATTCTTCATCTTATGTAGATAACCTTTATATCCTTGATACTATTGTTTCATATCATGAAACCTTGCAATTAAATACTCGAGGTATTAAAAGAAAATTAACCAATGAGAATTTCGCATCATTATGGCATAAGAGATTAAGTCACATCTCCCAAAGGAGAATTGAAAGACTTGTGTCAGATGGAATTATATATTCCCTTGATTTTTCAGATTTTAAAATTTGCAAAAATTTCATAAAGGGAAAATAGACAAACATAAGGAGATTTGGTGCTAATAAGGCTACAGACGTCTTAGAACTGATACATACAGATATTTGTGGGTCATTCCCTACGGTTTCATGGAACGGTCAATAATATTTTATCACATTCATAGACGATTTTTCACGATATGGCTACCTTTATCTCATCCATGAAAATTTTGAATCTCTGGACGTGTTCAAATCATTTAAGGCTGAAGTTGAAAATCAACTCAGTAAAAGGATTAAAAGTGCCAGCTTTGATCGTGGTGGTGAATACTATGGTAGGTATGATGATTTAGGTGAACAACGCCCAAGACCATTTGCTAAATTCCTAGAGGAGTGCAGTATCGTGTCACAGTACACCATGCCAGGTTCTCCAAGCATGAATGGTGTTGCTGAAAGGCGAAACAGAACGCTTAAAAACATGGTAAGGAGTATGATCAGTTACTCTAACTTACTAGATTTACTCTGGGGTGAAGCATTAAAGACTGTAGTGTACATACTTAATAGAGTACCAACTAAAGTAACTGCTAAAATCCCTTTTGAACTTTAGATAGGCAAGAAACCTAGTCTGAAGCACCTTCATATTTGGGGATGTCCAGCTGAAGCGAGGCCTTATAGGCAACATGAAAAGAAACTGGATTCCATAACGGTTAGTTGCTATTTTATTGGATAATCTGAAAGATTTAGGGGTTACAAATTCTATGATCCTACTACCAAGAACCTCCCGTTCGAGAAGAACAAACTCTACCACCTCGAGAACCTATGCTATTAAGGAGATCCACTAGAGAAAGAAGAAGTGTTGTGCTAGATGATTACATTGTATTTCTCCAAGAACATGAGTTTGACATTGGTGCGGTGGAAGATGATCCGATCACCTTCCCTCAAGCCATGGAAAGTTCTAAATCTCAAGAGTGGATTGATGCCATTAATGAGGAGATAAAGTCCATGAAGGACAATGACGTTTGGGATCTTGTCCCATTACCTGAAGGTGCAAAACCCATTGGTTGCAAATGGATATTTAAAACCAAGAGGGATTCGAAAGGTGACGTGGAGAGATACAAAGCTCGTCTTGTCACTAAAGGCTTTACACAAAAAAGGCATCGATTATAAAGAGATTTTCTCTCCGATTTCATCGAAAGACTCTTTTAGGATAATAATGGCACTTGTGGCGTACTTTGATCTTGAGCTTCATCAGATGGATGTTAAGACTGTGTTTCTCAATGGTGACATTGATGAAACAATATATATATGGTGCAGAAAGAAAACTTTGTGTCCGTAGATGCAAAGAAAACAGTTTGCAAATTAAAGAAATCCATTTATGGGCTTAAGTAAGCTTCTCGCCAATGGTATTACAAGTTTCATCAAGTTGTCATCTCATTTGGTTTTGAGATGAATCTGGTTGATGATTGTATATACCACAAGTTCAGTTGGAGTAAGCATATTTACTTGGTTTTATATGTTGATGACATCTTGCTTGCCACCAACGATATAGTTATGTTGCACAAAACCAAGAAATTTCTTTCAAAGAAATTTGAGATGAAAGATCTTGATAACGCTTATTTTGTGTTGGTTATACAAATACATCGAGATCTCTCTCGGAGTAAACTTGGTTTATCGCAAAAAAACTATATCGAGAAAGTTCTTAAAAGATTTGCCATGCATAATTGTAAACCAGGTGACACCCCTGTAGCTAAAGGAGATAAATTTAGTTTCAGTCAATGTCCCAAGAATGATTTTGAGATTCAGGATATGCAAAAGATTCCTTATGCGTCAGCAGTAGGAAGTATTATGTATGCTCAAGTATGTACGTGTCCGGATATTGCGTACATTGTTAGCATGTTGGGCAGATACTTAAGTAATCCTGGAAAGGATCATTGGATAGCAGCCAAGCGAGTCATGAGGTACTTACAGAGAACAAAAGACTACATGCTCACCTATTGGAAGTCAGATCAGTTAGAGATCATCGGATATTCTGACTCCGATTTTGCTGGATGCCAAGATAGCATGAAATCTACTTCAGGTTATATCTACTTACTTGCTAGAGGTGATATATCTTGGAAGAGTGTTAAGTAGTCCATTATAGCTTCTTCCACCATGGCAGCTAAGTTTGTAGCATGTTATGAGGCGTCTAATCATGGAATATGGTTTCGAAATTTTATCACGGGGCTGCGTATTGTGGATGGCATTGAAAGACCGCTTAAGTTATTTTGTGACAATAAATCAACAATACTTGTATTCCAACAACAACAGGAGTTCTACGAAGTCAAAGTTTATTGACATTAAGTTCCTTGTTGTAAAAGAAGGAGTTCAGAGTGGACTTATATCTATAGAGCACATTGGGACAAACTCCATGATTACGGATCCGCTGATTAAGGGATTACCACCCAAGGTCTTTCATGAGCACACTGCTCATATGGGTGTAATTTTTTTTCAGGATATGTCGGTTTAGTGGGAGTTTGTATTTTATATGCTTTCATGGACATATTTGATTTAATGGTTATTTATTGCAGTGAAATATTCAGTTTATATTCACTGTGACTTTATATGGTTTGATCTCACTGAGGTTTAAGGAGGACCAGTTGGAAATAGGCATGTTAAGATCACACTGCATGAAATTTCCATGCTACACATCCAAACTTGATCTTTGTCATTAGTTGCATTAATATGTGTGATCATTGATGGGTCTACTTACGAAATATGTAATGACGGTCGCTTTGATTCTATATTGGTGCAATTAATGGATAAGATTGTTAAGATACATAAAGTTTTGATAGCAAAAACTCATGAGCTCATAAAGTATAATTCAAACTTATAAAGTTGCATATATATATAGCGCAAGTGGGAGATTGTTAGAGTAAAATTTAATATATGGGCTTATATGTATAAAATAAATATGAATTATAGTCTATCAAATAAAATTAGGCCAATGAAAGTGATTAATTTAAGTTTTGGGGCCTTACTAATGTATTATTAAAGTGTTGGTTTTAATGTGTAGAGACAAGCGTAATTTCTATTTTTATGATGGGTCAAAATATAAATGTACGAAATATGAAAAAACATCAGTGTCTTATAAATATGGGTCATGGTCCCCAGATCACAGTACACCCTTCTTCTGATTCTCATTGTGAGAGAGAAAATAAAAGTACTGACTCAGATATTTTAATTTTCTCGTTATGGATTCAGGTACACTTCCGCAATATCAATATTTATATTTCTTGATAATTCAATATAAATGTTCCTGTTTGTGTGATGATTTTTTACAAATAGAAATTAATCCAACATTTGAGTGATATGGAACAAATTAACTGATTTTGACATGGCATATACTCTAACAACTCAAAGCGGCTATCGAATTTCTAAGAAGCTGGGTTTGGGAAGGAAAAATTGAGCAGTGGTGCTTCCCTTATAGTGGCAAATGAGCGATTATGGGCGGTTATGGACGGGTCAAAAATGGATATGGATAAATTTGGGCGGGTCAAAAGCGAGTCGAACATAATAATTTGGGCGGGTTTGGGCGGGTTAAATTCGGGTCGGATCGGGTCAAACCCGGATCAGGCCGGGTTGACCCGCTTTTTTTTTTTTTTGAAAATACAATTATTATACCATATACAAATAAATATAATATAATAATTTAGAAAAAAAAATATACAAGTAAATACTTGAATAAAAAAAATCTTTTAACTATTTAGTAATTTGAGTTTTATTTTTGTGAGGATCCAAAACCATTTTGACCCGCTAATGACCCGCCAACAAACCATCTTATTGGATCGTTCAAACCATTTTGACCCACAAACATAATTAATGGGATCCAAACACATTATTTTGAATGGATTATGGAGGATTTCATCCTCAAGAACCCATATTGTCGATCCTTATCATCGGAATGCAACCTGGAATGGAGAGTCCTTTGTGATAGAACTATCCCAAACAAAATAAAGCATTTGAATTACAGAGTGTGAACAAACTCTCTCCCAACTGCATATAATTTTCTAAAACGAAATATGAAAATAAATTAATGAGGTTGTGTTTACCAAAAAGAAAGAGATTTAGCTATCCACATTTTATTAAAATTATAGATTGCGTGGTATCTCTAAAGAGTTGATGAATGTGGAAAGAGGCTCCATGCGAGATTTTCTGAACAAGCTATATTCTACACTGGAACAGGGGAATTTTCATGGGTATTATGCGGAAACCACAACTCTATTTTCCATAGAAGAGAAGGTATAACTAGGATATTTCAAGAATTCCAAAGTGCAACTGAAAAGGATGAGCGGTCGGTGTAGAGAAATGATTGGACTGGTCATCGAGAGGGAAAGTTTAAGTTAAATTTTGATGCAGGTGTGTTCAAAGAAAAGGGAAACATTAGGGTTGGAACAATTTTACGATATAATATAAAGGACCCTATGGAAGCAGAAAAAGTTGAAGCGTTCATGATGAAAGCAGCAGTTGAGCTTGCAATTTAGTGTGGATTTCATGATTTCGTTATGGAGAAACTCAATTATTTCGATAAAGCAGAAGACAGAACTATTCACCAATATTTACTTGATTCTATTTATAGGAAAATAACAATAGGTCATAAGATTATTTGTAAAAAGAACTGGCAATGAATCTACACATGTGCTTGCTCAACATGTCAAGTTGTTTCCTCACTTCTCTGTTTGATTAGAAGAGACCTCTCCTTTTTTGGAACAAATTGTAACTAAGGATGTACCGAGTTCTTCAGTTTAATATATTTCAATTTGTTTGCTCTAAAAAAACTACATCCTCATTAATAGAATTTCATCTCAAGTAATTCTTTTGTCATTATTATTTTGTAAGAGAGTGAGATCGTAACATCTCACTAAGATTAAATTTATTTATTGTAGACTTAAGCCTTCATTAAGGGCTTTAACCACGTCAATCTTACATTTGCTTCTTATTTAATGTCATATATATTGACCATATTTTATTAATCCAATCTAAGTGGCTGAATTTGTTTGTTTATATACACTTAGGCTCATTAAACATACCTTAAAACCATACCAAAACTTGAAAATACTGAAAATCAGTCTTTTTCTACTAAATATGGTATAGATGATCTCCAGAGTGAGAAAATCCCCTTAAAATATTATAAAGTGTGTGAGATAATGATTAAAAGTTTGAACGGTAAAAAATGCACATGTACACTTAATTTTCATTCAAAAATTTTATTTGTACAGAGGAATCTGTACATAATCGTCTGTACAGACTGACGTGTCGTGTCTGTATCATTTTCATTTCACCCACTTTCAAGATGAATTTTTTGATTATTTTTTAAATGATATCTTCCTCACTGTAGAGATCATCTACAAGTTTGGTTAAAAAATTCATGTTTTTATTATTTTAAAATTTTATGTTTTTAGCTATGTGGGCGAGTTTAATTATATATATATAATAATAATAATACTCCCATACAATATTATTATATTTTAATGAGTGCGAACTACACATATGTCACCATTTATTACCTCAACTCTCTCTTTCCTTTTTAAAGAGAACAACACTCCTAATATTTTGGGAACACGTTCTCTCTCTCCTCTCTCTTTAAAAATCTAACCAATTTAATATCTTTGATTATTATTTCCCATGTAATATGTTGTCAGGTGATATCATGTGTTAGCAGTTGACCTCATGTAACACTAGAAACTAGAAAGAGCAGACTAGACACAAAGATCATATATCATTATAGAAAGAGGAGACTACAAACAAGATCATGACGTGCGTGCTCAAGTCATTTTTCGTTCTTATTTTTTTGGGTGATACTCAAGTCTCTCTCTTCCATTAATTACTCTAATCACAATTGCACCGCACAGAGGAGAGAGTGGGACTGTTTTTTTGCAGATTTTAAGTAGATACAGAGTTTTTCAAAATAGATTGTAATACCCGTATTTTTGTGACTTTTAAATTTAGAGATTTATTAAATTTAATTGAGGAATTAATTTAATTTTAATTCGAAAATTTGTTTTAAATATTTACTAGCGTGGCGAGAGTTAGTAATTATTGAAAATTTATTGAATATTAATAGATGAGTAAAGTAATATATAAGATTGGTTTTATTAAAAATTGTCACTAGTGAATAAAATGAAAATTATGGAAATTTAAGTCGGGACGCACCTGTGTCGTGTCAAGACTAAATTATGATTATTAAAAGTGAATAAATTATAAGTCGCCCATATGATCATTTCAAGTGCGTCAATGTGTCCGGAAGGGTCGAGACAGTCAAAATAATATACCCGGGGGTTTAGTTTGGGTCTCGGGGCGTTTTTAGGCCTAATTAACATCCCGGGAGGGCGTTTTAGACATTTTGTATTTTTGGGCATGGAAACCCACGAATTTTCAAAGGTTATATCAGATGTTAGGGGTTGTCTTCTAGGGTTAACATAACCAAGAACAAAGAACAGCCATTGGAGAGAAAGGGTAGAAGTTTTTCAAGGAGTTCTAGGCCAAAAACTCCGTCATTCGCACCGCCGTCACCGCCAAATTGTAGATCACGCGACGAGGAACACTACCACACCAATTTATTCCACAAATAAGAAATAAGATTTTCAGGCAAGTATCTATCTTGCTTTATTTTAGTTGATGCTTCAATTATGTTAGTCTAGGGTTGATTAGAACTAGTTTCGTGAAAGAACGCATATATTGGAGACTAGAATTCGCATGTTATAGAGGTAATAATCATATTATGGAAATCTAATTCACATATAGAGGATATACCACGAATTTTCTTTGAGTTGGGAGTAAAAGAATTGGAAGAATTAAGTTAAAGAGAATATTAGGGTTCTTGAAGTTTATGTAGATTTTACTCATTTAATCGTTATACTTGATGAATTCGGGCATATTTTACGTTTAAAATCATGTATTTAGGCATATAGTACTTGTGATGATGTTGGTTGGGAGTTTGGGAATCATATATGGAGATTTGGTTGAGGTTGGAGAGGCAAACCCATAATTGGGTTAATGCAGTTTTTGCCATAACTGCTTGATCGATTGATCGACCCAAGAACATCGATCGATCGATGATCGATCAATCGACCCCTTCCCTCGATCGATCGACCCCTCCTGGAAAACTGCATATTCCCCTTATTTTGGTTTAATCTGATTAAAAGGCATAGGAACCCTTGATTATTATTGTTAGAGTATAATGAGATATAAATAGGACTAGTAGGATCTAGGTAACCCTGTTGAGTGAGAATTTAATGTAAGATACAAAAAAAGGGTTAATGGGAAGTTATTCGCACATATGATATCGAGCGTACGATAAATAAAATATCGAGACTTGTAAGGAAGTTAGACTAGAAAGAAAATGAGAGTGCCTACTGAAATTATACTCAAGGTGATAGAATACTTTGAGAGATGAGAAGTAAGTAAGGAGTAACTTATACATGAGAATAGAAGTGATGAGTCAGTTATGCGAGAATCGAGTAAAATGTGCTAAGAGCGGATAACTATAACTATGGGTCGTGGGCGCACCTAATTTAAAGTCATGTGAATATTATATTTATATGACTGTGTGATTGTGCATATATTATAGATCTGTGTAAAAATCGTACCCGAGCTACTTGATATCACGGGGGTTTCCGCGTCGGGACAGGCTTATCTCGATTGGACCTTTATGGGGGATGACGACTTGTACCCTAGAAGATAGTATCCTCGATTATAGGCTATCTAAGTGATAGTCAGATGGTCCTAAGAGACGTGAGAGTATGTGCTGACCTCTTAGGATCGGGAACTATGCTTCGCCTCCATTTGTATATGTTTTGTGTTAATACAGTTCGAGAGTGATTCCGAACTAGTATTTCCCTTAGTATGAGTGATACGGGGACTTGATAGCAGAGTACGCCAGCACCATAAATTTTATATGGGGTGCCGTTAGTATATATAATATATGTGAGACTAATATATATACATATATTTACATGGAAATTTTCTACTGTGCGTATACGTAATTAAGTAATGAATAAATGTTACAACTCTCGTAAATGTTCGGAAACTTCATAATGGTACTGATTTATTTTAAATAGCGTAAGGAATCTTGAAGAGATTTGTTTTCTAAACTAATACTATCACCCTGCTATTTCTCGAGATAAAACTTTATGGAAAATAAGTGAGATAGACTTATGAGGATTAGTAGTACGATAGACGTGCACACTAGATGAGAGGTGGGAATTCTTAAGAGAGTGTCGCATACTAGCATGGTCGTTCCATTAGCCGGTAAGTATTTTAAATACTTGCTAAACTAAATTTTAAAGTGTTTTACAATCGGGTTCTGACCCGTTTCCTGTTATCTCTTCTCTCTTGTATATATATGTATATATTACAAGTGCCCAGCCACAGGGGCGTCATGTTTAGGTTCTTTGGATTGGACGTGCTGCAGCTTGTGTGGGAGTTCAGGCCATTTCTTAGACGACCTCATTGTTGATTCCACTCTTATTTCAGCTCTAATTAGTTTGGGCATGGGTCGTCCGTTTCCTTATCCAGTTGGATTGTTAGAGATTATGTTCATTTATCTTTAGTACTTTGTACTCATGGGGATTTTAATTACTGTCAGGATGGTTTCATTTGTAATTCTTGAACTTGGTATTGGTTTATTTGAATGGTTAAATTCTTGGATGTTTATTACCAACCTTAATATTTGTGTGATTTCTTAAACTATTAATTATTAAAGGTTTTCATATCTGGATTTAAATAAAATGGAAATAAATGGTTTAAATGGTTTTGACACTTAGCTTAATTGTTTAGGGTGTTTAAATTGGAAATTTTAAATTATGAAAGTGATGCTAAGAATGAACCAACCGTTAACCTTGATTTTAATTTAATAAAGGGCTGATAACTCGGTATTTAATTAGGCAGGGTGTCACATAGGTTCTCTCATCTTTGTATAAAATTTTGTTATTATTAAGGAGGAAAGACAAACGTATTGAAAATCTAATAATAAAAACCATGACATCTAAGAAGTCCGCACCCATTATAATATGGTAATGCCCTATGGGAGTAATATTGTGTGTGTATATATATATATATATATAATAATAATAATAATAATTTGTTACTCTGAGTTATGGTATCTGAGATACCACAATTTATCCATCCTAAATGCGACTTGTAACAGTACCATAGTGATAAATCCCACTAATCTTGTGGAATTTGTACAATTGATAATGAGGGTTATAAGTCATTCATATTATATGATGGCCTTTAGTTAAACATTACTTGCTCAGAGAGTCTCCTTTGTTAATCCCCTCTTCGCTAGACTTGGAGACGAAAGGGTAAAGAGAAGGTCTAAACTTCCATGATACTTAGTTTGACTCCCACAATGCATCACCATGTATAATGAGGAAAGGAATCTAAACAAAGGTTCTCTACACACATTTAGGATACGTAAGACGCATCATATGAACCTAAAAAAACATCAATAGTTTGGACAACTACGGAAGGGAATTGTGCTGTAGAACTACTTTGGCAAAATATTTTCAACCCATTCCCAGGCAGTTCCAAAAAAATGCAAGGATAGAGTCAAGATATATACCAACACCATTTAAAATATAAATATTAATCCTTGACAAATTTATAAGCATAAATCACCATTCACCAATTATTTTTAGAGGGGTCGGTCAAGAACAAGGCGATAAAGAAACCCTTGAACAAATTTATCCAATGACCATAGACCAATATCAAAGTTTACCTAGAGTATAAGAGCTAGGTAAGAACAATTTTAGTGTCACAATAATAGTAATAACACCGATACATTGAATCTGGTCTATAACCACTTTGTATAAATTGAATAGTTTGTAACAAAATAAGTCAATCTTATCCATACATCTTGTTCTTGTTATAGCAAATCTGATGTATGACAAATGTATATATTTGTCTATAAATATATTGTATCTCCTCTTTTTAGAAAATAATGAAAATCATTCTTTCTTATTTACAACTATGGTATCTGAGGTTAAATAGCTCAGCGTTTATTTCTTCCGATCCAAGAAACCCTACTTTCGACTTTTTCCTTTTTTCTACAAACACTTCATATTCATTATGGTTACACCTAAAATTTCTTCTATATCTCTAATTTCCATGGCTAATATCATTCCTATTAAATTTCAATCCAATAATTGCATTGTCTGGCAATTAATATTTTCCCCTTTCTTCATAAATTCAAGATAATAGGACACAATAATTGATCTAAATCGTGTCCGCTATAATTTCTTACTGATGAGCAATGTCTAAAGAATTATCAAAATACATCATATCCTGATTCGATCGACACTGATAAGACTTTATTGATCTAGATCAACTCAATAATTTAAGAATTTGTTCTTTCTTTCATTACTGGAGCTTCATCCTCCCAAGAACTATGGATTATGCTTGAGCGACATTTTTTTGTTGCTTTAACTGCTCACATTATTCAATTACGGTATTAACTTTCTGCATTCAAGAAAGAAAATCTATCAATATCTGATTACTTAAATGAAATTAAATAGATTTCAAATGGTCTGTCAGTTGTTAGTAGATTCATTGATGATCTTGAACTTCTTGTTAACATTCTTAATGGATATCTTCTGAATATAGTCCTTTTTCAACTTCGATTTGGGTGAGATCTCCTCCTATAACTCCTAATGAACTACACAATCTTTTGTTAGTGAGGAAATTGCCCTAAAAGAGAGATCCAAACTTCTTCTTACCCTTAAATCAAATCGTGTATATTACTAATCATTTTTTCAAGAACTCTAAGTTCACTCACTTAAATACTCTAATTCAGGTAAAGGTCGAGAAAAAATTCACTTGTATAATCATCAAAATCAAAATCTCAATCGTAACACCATTCCTTATTCCAAAGTGTTGAATCAGTCCTTTTCTCCTAATGCTTCTCGTCAAAATTTCTCAGAGAGACATACTTGTCAAATTTGCAACAAAGCAGGACACTTTGCTACCGAGTGCTACCATCGTATTAATTTATCTTATCAAGCCAGATGTCCTCCCCAGAACATTGTTGCCATACTTTCCTCATGTAACATTTTTGGTCATATTCCTTGGTATGCTGATATTGGGGCAAGTAATCATATCACCCTGAATTTATCTAACTTTCAGTTTTTTGATAAATATCATGGTAGTGACAAGTTTAATACTAATAACAATCAAGGTATTAATATTACCAACATTATCTCATAAATTATATCTTTTGATGACAGTCACAAATTTATGTTGAATGGTGTTCTTCATGTTCCCAAGTCTCACATAACCTATTATTTGTTCACCAGTTCACAAAAGATAACAATTGCTCTTTGATGGTTACATCAAATGGCTTCTGTGTGAAGGATCTCGTATAGGGTATGGTATTTTTCCATAGGCTAACTAACAATGGTATGTATATATTTCCTCTTATAACTGTTTCTTCATCTTCTTACACACCTCAATTAGCTTCGTCTTTTTTATGTTCCAGCACCTCTTCTTAACTTTATCACAAATGGTTGGGCCATCTTTCATTTCAGCCTATTTAGTAAATCAAACACCAACTTCAAATCAAGAATTTGTGTTTACAACTAATCTTCAGTTCCAAATATAAACTTGGGAGAAGTCACAAAATTCCTTTTACACCATTTGTATCATGCATTCATCTACCTTTGTAAATTTTACAATTGGATCTTTAGGAACCTTCCCCTATCCCATCTGTTAGTGGCTATATATATTATGTCAACATTGTGGATGAATGGTATAAATACTGTTGGATTTTTCTCTTACTTACTAAATCTAATCTTAGATATGTATTTCTTTCTTTTCAATATTTGGTTAAAAATCATCTTGATACAAAAATTAAGAACATCAAAATTAATGGTGGTGGTAAATTTGTTATTGCCGAGTTTATAGAATTTCTTATTTCTCATTGTATATATCATCAATTTATTTGTCTTCACACTCCTGAGAAGAATGGGGTTGCTTAGTCCAAACATAAACATTTAGTTGAAGTAGGTAGATACCTTCTCATTCCATCTAAGTTATTGGGTAAAGGCTTTTCACACTGAAAATTTCTTATAAATAAAGTTCCTACCATATCTATTAATTTTATTTCTCCCTTGCAAATTATTTTTCATAAGCCTCCCGTGTACTCTAACCAAGGTCTTTGGTTATTCTTGTTACCCCTAGCTCAAACCATACACCAAAAATAAGCTTGAACCTAGGAGGAAGGAGTGTGTATTTATTAGTTATATTTTGGATCACGAAGGCTATAAGTGTTTTGACCCTAATACATGGAGGGTTTACTTCTCTAGACATGTTGTCTTCAATGGAAACTCCTTTTTTTTAAGTATTTCTCTATTTCTTCTCTTTCACATGCTTCCTCGATTGTACTCCATTTACCTACCCTTTATACTATACCTATATTTCCTATGTTGGTTATTTCCACTCTTAGTAACACTGCAAATCACCATTCTCTCGTGTCTCCATATCCACCACCCACTATCTATTCCCCTCCACAACTTCCTGTATCTGCACTTTCATAGCCTACTTTTTCCGTATCCTCCCTTCTTTAATTGCACCCTCTCGCTCTATTTTATTCTCTTTTGAGTCTCTCCATCATTATGCACCTTCAAATATATCTTTATCGTCTATTGCCATTGCTCCATCTTTTCTTCTTCCTCTCTACCCCAAAGTTCCATTAATACTCACCCCATGACTACTAGGTCTAAAAATGATATTTTTAAACCCAAATCTCTTCTTGCCACTAAACATCCTATTCCTGTTGCCTTACTCTCACAGTCACCTCCTCCCACCCATACCTGTTTTTCCCAATCTAATAAGGACCCAAATTGGAGGGAAGCTATGAATGATGAATTTGAGGCTCTATAATAATCAGGCGCCTAGACACTCATTCCTCCTAAACGAATACGAACTTAAATGCATGTAAATGGGTATTATGAATAAAGAAAAAGGCAGATGGTAGTATTAAAAGGTATAAAACTAGGTTGGTAGCCAAGGGATTTCATCTACACGAGGGTATTGACTATTTTAAAACCTTTAGTCCTGTTGTAAATCCCAATACAATTAGAGTTGTTCTTAATCTTGCTCTTCAATTTGATTAGGATATTAGATAGTTGGATGTTAGCAATGATTTTCTACATCGACATCTAAAAGAGGTTGTCTATATGACTCAACCAGTTTATTTTCATGATCCTTCAAAGCTTTATTACGCTTGCAAGTTACACGAGTGACTGTATAGTTTAAAAAAAGACCCGCGGGCTTGGTATAAAGAATTGGTTGATGCTTTAGTCACACTCGGGGTTTCAACCTCTTGAGAGGAATTGGTTGATTCTTTTTCGTTCATCAGACATGTCAAGGGTATTATTACACAATTGTCCTAATCTATGTTAATGATATTTTTATCACCGGTAACACCACTTATTCCTCTCAAGAGGTTATTTCTCAACTTGATCTTAATTTTTCTATAAAGGGTCTGAGTCCTATTAATTACTTTTAAGGATTGGAAGTTCATAGAGACAACAAAGGTCTCCTTATATCTCAGACTAAATACAATAGGAATTTTTTGAAGAAATCTAACATGTTAGTCCTAAGCCTTGTTCCTCCCCTAATACTCATGGTTCAAAATTGAAGATTCATGATGGTTCTATCCTTTTTTATCAAACCTAATATCATTCTCTTGTTAGTTTGGTATCAAGTTACTAAGATATACAAGACCAAATATTACCTTTGCTATTAATCAGGTGTGTCACATCTTTATAATCCCACTTCTGCTCATCTTGCTAATGTCAAGAGTATTCTTAGAAATTTTAAGGGTACTCCTGATCATGGCATCCTCTTCACTAAAGGCAACTTGATTTTGGATGGGTTATTTAATGTAGATGTAATGACATATTTCTCAAGTCGTTATCTTACATTTTTGTATGTCGTACGCTGATACATTTGGCACGTCTCTACACGATCTCAGACAACGGCCTCAATCCAAATTCTGGGGATCAAGCATTCAACATCTCCATCATGTGTCCCACATCTGCCTCAACGACTTCACGTTCCACGATTTCAGGGACTTAATTCAAGTGGTACGCAAGAGAAGTCAAACCAGTGAAAAAGGCAAGGTATGGAAGTTCAAGGGCATTTTGGTAATTTTATAGACACCATCCATAAGACCGGTCAAGTGGAAAGCTGAAGATCTCGTCGCAACGAAGATACTGGAAGAAACGGAACCTCAATCAGAGCTACGGTGAAGAAGTTATGGCCCTTTGAAAATGGATAATATTCTGAGGAAAATTCTTGAAAAATGCTAAGTGTTTAAAGCCCCACATTCCCGCAAATTTCTGCGAACCGAAGCCAAATCGGTTCGGGAGGCGAACCGGTTCAGGGTACTTGTACGCTGGCAGAGTTTTAAAATCATTAAACTCTTTATTGGTTTCCCTATAAAAGCCAACTTCAGGGGAATTGTTTTGCAAGACTTGCAAAGACGTTTTTGAGAGTTCTATCACCTCAAGTCTTCATATTTTTGAGTCCCAATGCTCATGTTTTGATTCACATATCATTTCCAAACCTTTGTGAATCCTTTTGTAACCCAAGAACACAACTCTTCTTTTGTTCAACCCTTGTGGAGAAGCCGTTCTCCTCTTCATTGCTGCGCACCTAGAGTTCCTGATGGTGATTCCAACCGACGACATCAGAACCGACACCTGTGGGTATTTTTGTGTCAATATTTCTAGCCGTTGCTTTGGAGGTTTGACAAAGACACCGTGCATTACACTTGTGGGTGATTATCAGGTTGTATGTAAGTCAATGGTCTTGTAAATTCTTTAAGGTTCTAGAAATAAAAGGTTTTACCCAAAAGGGGTTTTTTCCTTTCATCTATTTATGGTTTGACACGCGCACACACATAGATGCATGTTTAGGGGTTGATTAACTTTGTTTAAATATGGACTCTAATTAAATAAGGGTTTATTAGAATCTTGTGAATTAATTTAATCAATTATCACACACCGAACCTATTCGGTTTTTTAGTAGATTGGGTAGGGGATCCTGACACTAGGAGATATACTAGTGTTTATTGTATTTTCTTCAGTGATAACCTTATCTCTTGGTTAACAAGGAAGAAACCTACTATTTTTAGGTCTTCAACTGAGATTGAATACAACTCTCTTGCTCTTGCCTCTACAGGGACTATATGGATTTGTCATTTTCTCCCAGATATTCATGTAATTCTTCCTGAACATACCAGATTGTGGCGTGACAATATTTTTGCTCTTTTATCTAACTTCCAACCCCATTTACACTACAAAATGAAGCATGTGGCTATTGAATTTCATTTTACTAGGGAGCTTATAAAGGAAAATGTTCTCCATCTCTTTTACATTCCTACTTCTCAACATGATGCCGATGTCTTGACTAAAGGTGTAGCTACTCCAAGATTTCTACTACTAAAATCCAAGTTAAAGGTATTCTTCAACCCCTTCATTTTTTTTGGCGGCGGCGGGGGTGGGGGTGGGGGGGCGGGGGGGGGGGGGGGGGGGGTTAATATCAATAGCACTATATTCATTAAATTTGGTCCATAACTTCTTTGTAACTAACTAAATAGTTTGTAACTAACTAAGTTAGTCTGGTCCACACATCGTGTTCTCTTTTATAGCAAATTTGATGTAAGACAACTGTATAGATTTATCTATAAATATATTGTATCTTATCTCTTTAGAAAATAATGAAAATAATTCTTTCTTCTTTACTACTACAATTCATCATGTACAAATGGTTGAATTGCTGATCATTGTTATTTGGTTGACAAAGCAAAGTGTGGAGTTGGGTTTTGATATTTCATATAATTAGTAAGTATAATATAAAATTTATTTAAGATAAATCGTGTCAAATTTCCCTGATATACCAAATCTTTTAATAAAAAATAATTATTTAAATATAAAAAATTTCCCTTTTGATTAAAAATTACTGCGTATTTATTGACATGTACATGATAAGGCGAATAATATGTATTGCACAAGAAATGGGGGGATATTATTGTCTATTCTCATGTATAAATAAAATTTTGTTGGGGACAATTCAAATGTCAATGAGCATGACACTTTTAATTTAGGATATGTATCCCCCTACACCCCCCCCCCCCCCCCCTCCCCAAACAAACAAAAAAAAATAATAAAGACTTTAGGATCTTATTCAGGGAACCAAATATGAACATGGTTTCCCGAGGGAACATGTCAACGCATAACTGGATGTATTGAGACAAACTTTTATTTCTTTGTTGTTTATCTGGTGCCTTTGTTGGCTATTGTGGTATCTAGCGATATCTCCTCGAAGAGAAGAAAATAGTTGAGTTTTTTTACAACAAGTATGGGAAGTCAGTCGATGATAACATAGGGGAAATATAACAGTTAAGTGGTAACCATAAATAATTTTATAAATAGGGGACGTACTTATCCCACCAATTCTTGTATATATAAGACTTTCTTGGTTGTTTTTAAATTTTCTTTCTCCAGAACAAATTATCAATATTAATGCACTGTCTTAAACATTTGGTTTCATGAGTTGATCATATAAATTCTTCAATGTGAAATAAATAATATTTTGCATAAGTTAAACTATTTTAACTCAATTAATTTTCTATTAACACTGATAGCCAAAAATAACCTATAAGGGAATACTGGAAAACAAGTAGTAAATAAAAATTGTTCAATATTAATTGTTTCCTAAACAAGAATATTTTTAAGTGGTTGCTTAGGGAAGCATGACAGTGTCCTTTTAAACATGCCTAAAAATGATTGTACATCATATTTAGATGACACAGAAGTCTATATGTATCAATTATTTTTCTGTTTTTCTGTTTTAAATTTTTTAGTAAGTTTGCATTCCAAATGCATTATAATGTCATGTACCGAGTATAGGTACAATTATTTGATGCACTTGATTTACTAATTTGGTAAGAAAATTCTAAGATTATAGTACATGTGATTGTCAAGAATGATTTAAGCATCCAGATGTTTATCTTTTCATATTTTCATTGACATTACCATTTTTAAGGTTTCAATAGTCGAAGTTGATGTCACTTTAAGAGTGTAAGTGGTAATGCACTAATAAGATAACAATCCAAGATGTTTAATGTATTATTCTTAGTCAATATGGTTAATCAAGTTGTATTATTATAACAATTATACAAATGAATGATTTAAATTTTACACGCTAATATAATCTTATTATTGAGTATAAAATTGAAATACTTTATCCGACCCAAGTTATGTTCCCATCTATTTTTTTATGGACCATGGGTACACTCAATCAATGACTAAGATGAACACTAATTCTCTATCATGGATTTTTGTTAATTGATTATGTGTAAAAAAATAAAGTGAACTCTTAATTTAGGAAAAACTAAAAAGGGATAGTGAATTCTTAATTTGAGACATAGGGAGTATGATTTTTTTTCTAGTTATACATAAATGGTGCAAACAAATAAGATATAATTTTGATAATTTATCTTGCATTTTTTATGGGTAAACTATAGTAAACCCCTTTAACTATAACAATTTCACATATCACTCTTGACCTAAAATATTTGACAAAGTGACCTTGAACTAATGAATCATTGTAACTAACATAATTTTCTTAGAATTAACAAGATACACATCAAGTTTTTATAAATGTTATTAATGGAATTGTATTTGTTTTTAGGGTTTAAAAATTTATTGAGGACTTTGTCGAGTTTTTATAGATCAAAAGAGTGATTTTTAAAATCATAATAATTCACAATTGTTATTTTATTTTTAAAAAACATTTTTCACTTATTACACAGACACTCTGTAATCATTAAATTAAACCTATGGCCTCTGAACTTTGGCCTTTGTAATGATTTTACTCCTAATTTTTTTAACGTTTCAGCCCCTAAACTATCATATAGTTACACCATTGGCCTTTCCGTTAACTTTTCCATCAACCTTGACAGTAAAGTCCTAATATGTCAACTTTAACGCCCATTTTGGTACCAAATTATAAAGGGAGATTGTTATGAATTTATATATGAAATAGTGATATTTTTTTCACCAATGCAAAAATTGTAACTATAATTTTGTGATAATTAATGAACTTAATTAATTAAATTATCCATATTTTACTTCAAAATATTATAATACAACTTAAAAATATATTGTACAATTATTTTTAACACATTGTGATATTCATGTTTTTGGGTTATGATTAGCCTGATTACATCAGATATACGCTTTTATTTCTTGCTCGTCTTTTCCAAAGCCTTATCTAGGATCTTCATCTATCTCATAACACGTCTTCATTATCTATTAAAACCAAATTAAGCTAAAAAATTCACAAAATCACAATCCCATTACAGTGGCAACACTATCTAACCATGGTAATATATAATATAAAATCTCTATGTGAATGTAATAGCTTAACCATCTCTAACTTATTGCCAAAGAGTAACGTTGACAAAAGATAAAAATTCATCCCCAATCATCAACTTTAAAAGAACCAAAAAACAAAATGAGAAAACAAGCAAAATTTCGTTTCCAACCAAATAGAAAACAAAACATTTAACAAACTTGTATAGGATAATTGCTAAGGCCTTAACAAAAATCTGAAAAAACTCCATGTTGAAACTCACAAATATATTATTTCAAACTTACTCTCACCAATAATATAATGCATAATTTATGTTATAAGAATACCAACTAGCAACTAAAACAAAAAATAATAAAAACCATATAAAAAACCTTTAATTATTTTATATTCAATAGTCATGCACTTATAATTCTGCAAGCAATTGGTAAAAAGAAGAAAATATGCACATTTACTGATAATGTAAGCAAATGGTCACCTAATAAGTTTAATTTTCACTTGAATGTTTCGTATCACCAGGCGTTCAATAACAAATATATCTCTAAAGTTCACTATAAAAACAAAATGAAGTGTTAAAGTATTGAATCAAGACTTAACAGAGTGTATTACAAAGTATTGAGTGTAAAAGTAAATTGAACAGAAATTTTATATATATATATATAGAGAGAGAGAGAGAGAGAAAGAGACTAAAATCATTGTTCAACACCAAATAACGATGAAAAAATAATAAAGTGAAACAAAATTAACCCTTAAAAAATTGTTTCCACTAAAGTTTTGGGATAGAAATTTTATCAAACACATAGAATGGAACAAATAAATAAGTGTAATCTTATTCTTGATCCTTTTAACCCTCAAAATCATTTTTGTGGCTTTTACAGGGAGATAAAAATTACATGAGAACACTGATAAGCTCTACAATAAATTATTTATGACCCAAAAGTTTGAAACTCTGTTTAGATGTAAAAAACTATTTATATGTAAATGCATTGAAACACGAAACCCAAAATAAATACACAATTTAAAAATCATAGAGAAAAAACACAAATAATACTTAGAACAAATTTAAAAACCCAAACCCCTAAAAATGATTTGAATAACTGAGATATATTTTAAACTGAAATAAAAACATAGAAAAAATGACACACCTGTTATCACACCCTACCACATCATAAGCACCATCGATTATCTCAATCATCACTGCTGACCACAAAACTTTGCATTTCAAAACATAATAGTTACCTTCATTATTGAGATGTGAGGTAACAAAATTCAAAACAAACACATAAAAACCAAATCCATCGAAGAAATGTGGTTGTTTTTAATGGTGAGAGACTAATCATGAGTGAGGGATAAAAAATTACCTTGAATGGTGGTCGTAATATGGCAAAATTGACGCGCTGACAACGTCGGTGAGAAAAACCAGTTTTAAATTACCTTTAATTAAATCATTATTGATATGTTCCATTTCCACCTCGAAATTGATATAGAAAAAATATAGCGAAATACAGAATATGTCGAAAAAATAAGGAATGCAGAGCATATAGGAAAAATATAAAGAAATGAGAAAAGCTACAAAATTATTACCTATTATCGTGCCTAGAAAAATATCATTTAGTGAAAATGAAACTCCTTTTGAATAAACCTTTCAAGGTATTTATCCGAATGGATATGAGTATGCCTTGGCGGAGTCTATGCGTATTCATCCACCCAAAGAACTGTAAGATTTCAACTCTCAAGTGCGATTAGAACTCTCCCGTCAAATATAAAAATTATCGTTCAGCACTTTACAATAGTAAATAAGTGAATCATAATTATCATATTATAGTGAAAAATATTCCATTTTCCAACTAAAAGTAGGTTGAAACATAGTAAAGCAAAAAAATTATAGGAATAATTTGTTTAATTTTTAGTATTAATCCACTCCCACCCTCACAAAATAGAGATGTAGGTGATCTTTTATTATTTTATCCCACATCTAAACAAACCAAAAAAGACAATAAAAATGTGTTCACTTGATAAGGATACCCTCAAAAAAATTGCAAAACATATATTATAGAGGATATTATCTATAACCAACTAACCATATTGAAGCTTCGTAAAGCTCAAATCAGCTATGTTGAACAACAATCTAAATTTTCATTCACTATTAGTTTTCATTAGGTAAGGCCATCATATAAATCATAGACACTGAAATATAATTTGATTCATGTTAAAGTTTTCATTAATCCAGCCACCAACTGTGTGAAACAACACTTTAAAATCTCATGTTAATATATTAATTACCAATTTCATTATATGACATTCGTAAAACTAAGACCATAATCAGAATAATAACAAAATTGAAATAAAAGTACCGATTCAAGAATATGGCCCAAGGTGTAAGTTCTTGCTCTCTAATAGCTTCTGATCGACAACCATTTCAAAGATATCCAAAAATATAAATACACTTTAACCATTATCTTAGATGCAAAATCCCAAACGCAATTTTTTTATAAAAATTATTTATGAAAAAATATCTGTATTGAAATTATCAAGCCATTTTTCCATATATGAAGCATAGTTTGAAACAGTAAATATAAGCTAACAATTGTGTCTAGGGTAAAAAACCCATGAGCAAATAAATTACTGAAATCAGCTAAGAATATGAACCTAACAAATGAAATTGTTTAAAAACATCAAACAAAAACATTGAACAATTATAGAGAGATGAACTAATCTTATTTAAGCTCCCACACTATATAACTTCTCTAAGTTCAATTGTACCCGTTGCAAGTTAAAAAAAGATTGTGAGTAACTATCTTTATAATTTAAAAAAAAATTGAAATTTCAAATACCCCCCAAATGTCTTCATATCTTTGGTTGTGTGTGAGTATGTGTGTGTGAAAGAGAGAGTGCATGTGTAAGAGGTTGAAAGAAAGAGGCGAAGTCGGTTTGTGGTTGCATGTGTGTTTGTGTGTGTGAGAGAGAGTGTGGAATGTTTGCGTGTGTAAGAGGGTGAGGGACATAGGCGGATACAGAGGCGAAGGCCAAGGCGGACAAGAGGCGGAGGTAGACGGAGAGTGAGATACAGAGAATAAGGTATGGAAGTAGGTTAGTGAGAGGGGAGAGGAAACGATTTGTGTTTTAGGGTTCAAGAGGATTTTCCTAATATAACCCCAATTTTGCCATGTCATAAGTACCATATTGTGACATGGCACTCTATAACACCCTTGGATCTCAATTGATGAACCAATCTTAGCCCTTAGATTATTCAAATAGTAAAACACCCTTATCCTATAATATATATATATATATATATATATATACATGGGTGTAAATGAGTCGAGCCAAACTTAAAGTTGTTCAAGCTTGTTTGTAAATGTAAACGAGCCTAAAAATATCAATAAGCCATTTATCTTACAAGTAGAGCTCAAACGAGCTTCTAAGTAAATGAACACGAGGCGAACTCGAGTAGCATCATTATTTTACACTAATTTACTATTATTTTTTATGATCGAGCCAAATCTGAGCCAAGCTTAATAAGATAATTAGCATAAAACTATGTTCAAGCTTGATTCATTTGTTTTATGAGATTGTCTGGAACTAGATTTTTTCTGAAAGCTTGGTTCATTTTACAACCTTATCTGTGTGATCTTCCCGCACTAGAGGCATCCCGAACTTTCCTTATTTTTCTCATTTCAAAAACTTGACTCATTTCTTTTGCTTGTTTTTTCACTCTCGGCGCTTAAAAACAAGGGGTGGGTAGTTTATTTTGAGTCAACCTCTACAACCTAGGAAGATAGATAAATATGAGAGAAATTGTAGGATATAAATAACAAATGAGAGAGGAAGAGGGGAGATATTTTAAGAGATATATGAGGTGTCAGTAAATTTATTGTGAGGGAAGACAGTAGAATATAATTTATGTATAAAGAATAACATTATAATATTTTAAGTAGTTTATTAGAATATGTATACTATTAGAATAACTTACATATACATTTGTGTTCTTTTCATAATTGTAGTTCCCTCTGATTTATATTTATCCAAACTCACTTTTATAATCATAAAAATATCTAGAGATAAAAAAATATATTATTTGTTAATTATATCTCAAGGAAAAATATTAACCTTCCCTCTATTTTTTATCTCATTTATTATATTTTGTTATGTTTATTTATATCACATATGTCAATTTATTCATGTAAAGGAGTTGTTAATATTGGTAATAAGATCGAAATTAAAGAATGTCAAAATTATAACATGTTACTATATCTTTTAAAACATAGAAAAAAATACATAATAAATTTAGAATCTAGAAAAGTTCAATGCAATTGTCACAATTGGATTATAATGCGTGGATGTTTGGCTATCATACTTGTGTGTTCCAGTTATTTTGTATGGGTGAAAGTTGATCAATCCCACTTGTGTGTGTGTGTGTGTTGGATGGATCAAACCCTCCGTTTAGCTTTATATAAGTGGAAATGGGTGAACCCATAATTAAATCTCAAAGCTTTAAAAATATCTCATTAGTTTACTCTCAAAATACACATCAATGGCTGCTTTGGGGAGAAAAGACTTGAAAAAGGCTTAACAATTCATCTAATTCATAATCTTAGGTGGAATCGACATGGCATCATTTGGGCTATTTCTTTTAGATGGTGGATAAGGGTTTGATGTCTAGTTTTCTTTTTATCTCCCAATCTTGTCTCTCTTTATAACATTGAAATTTGGTTAAAAGTGAGCACCACAATCCACAAATAAGTTATTATAACGTATTGATAACATGATATATAATCAACCACAAAGCGAGTAGAGTTTCTGATTTAACCCGTAGATCTTAGTTGACATGAGAAGGATGGGTGATTCTTGTATTGATATCAGAGACAAAATGGTTACAAGTTATCTTCAGTCACTCTCTCAATTGTCCCTCCCTTTCAGATTTAATTCCATCAACGACCGTTTGGGGTGATTTTTAATTTAGACTCATATTACACTTGATGTTCCAAAAGTTATAATGTTGATTTTAAAGTTTTTAGGCATGTTTGGTTTGCAACTATAATTCTGTTTTCTGTATTTAAATATAATTCTGATAAAAAACTGCGTTTGACACACCTATTTTTAAATACTAAATTATAATATTTCTGTGTTATAATCAAGTTTTTCGTAAAGTAGCAAAATGGTGTTTTTTAACTTTTGTTTTTTTATTTTTCAACTCAGAATTATTCATTCTTAATATTTTAGTGCATTTATACTTTAATATATAATATACATAAATAGTACATTAATATGTGTGTAATTATTATAAATAAAAAATATGTATGTACATGTAGACAAAATTATGTATATTTATATTTTATTAAATTATATAAAATACTAAGATCCATATGTTAAATAATATTATCCATAGATAAATGATACTTATATATAGTGTTATACATGTATTATTAATGCATGGAATAATATAAAATATAAATAATATAAAATATATATTTAAAAATATTATTGATTCATGTATGTATATAACATTTTCTTTTTTGAACATTTAAAATTCAAAAAATGCAAAGAAAAAAAAGAATAAGAAACCCAACAAAACTCCTGCCCCAAAATTTCCCACTCTCCCTGTGTGTGTGTACATCCTCCCTATTTCGTTCTCACCACCACCTCAACCATCCCCCCACCAATGCAAAATTCCCATCTTCGGCATGGAATCGCCGTCATCACAAATGGATTAGAGCACCACAATCCTAAATTTCTCTCTCTTTAGGTATCTCTTTCACCTCTCTCTCTCTCTCTCTCTCTCTCTCTATATATATATATATATACACACACACACACACACACACACACACACACACAATTTGTGTATATATTTCATATATCCATGTACATACACACATATTTGTGTATATATACATGGATTTGTGTAATATATACACAAACCATGTGTGTATGTGTGTTTATGTGGGTAAGTATCTCCGTGATTGTATTTGTGTCTATTAATATGTATATGTGTGCGTGTTTGTGAGTTTCATGTATGTATATTTATGTGGGGTCCAAACTATAAAAACCTAATTTAGACTACTCAGAGCAGGTCGCCATAGTCTGGTCCAGCAATGAAGAGATTAACATAAACATTTATCACGTGAATAAATACAAACACTTATCATTCAAATATCGATAGGCTTAGTTGGTTATCAATAATCTCGAACTAGATAATTAAGAGTAACCACATGAGCCAATAATAACCTGAGAGAGTTCTTTAAAAAACTCAACCACTTCACACCAGTATAAATATAACCCTTACCCTAGGGTCAAGGGGGATGTAATTTTCGAACTTTCAGAGACATTAATAAGAATTCATAAACCTCTTCATGGACGTAGGCAATTGACGAACCAAATATATCTGATGCGACGCAAATATTGCATTTTTTCACCCGTTAACATACGCATTATTAGCCCCTTTAGTCTTTTCACAACTTGGGTACCTGGCCCGACATCTCACGAAAGTTGTATCCCTCCTCCCTAGCTTCGCGTGGCGGCAAACGGTGCACGATTCCGATTCATAATGAAGAAGTTACGGCGTTTCTTGCGGAGGAAATACAAGAAAGCAAAAGAGGAGAAGAGAAGAAGAAGAAGAAGAAGAAAAGAAGCAGGGGCTGCTGCTGCATTATTCTGCCCTGCTTGATCGATCGATCGACATTTCTGGTCGATCGATCGACCTTTCAGGATTGTCAAAATTTTCCCTTGATCGATCAATTGACCAAAGGGGTTGATCGATCGATCCCCTGTTTTTCTGCAGATATTTTCTTTTCTTTTCTTTCTTCTTTTCTTTTATTCTAACTTACTATATAAGCCAAATTTTGGTTTGTATTATAGAGACTAGCCCAAATACGATTTTAGCTTAGTTTAGTTAGGGTTAGAGGGTTTTTGATTGGTTCTTCTTCTTCCTCTCTTGGATTGACACACTAATTGGTTGTAAGATTGACTATTCATCTTCCCTCTCCTTTAATCTAGTTGTATTTCATTCTTTCCTTGCTTTTTAGATAATTTCCATGCTTTCTAATTAGGTTTTCTTGCTTTAATTTATTGCTTTCTTAGTTAATTAGTTTAATTTATTTATTTTATTATGCGTCCCTAGATAAATAGGGTCGGGATTGCATTTCCGCCATTTTTGGATTCGGACCTCGAAATTTAGGGTTTCGTGTAAAATTGCATTTAATTGAAACCGCGCGTATTAAAGTCGGATTATTATGCGTTTAACTTTCTTTGTCATGCAACGTTAGTGTTTATAGCGATTATTCGAATTTAATCCGCGTGTGACCATTTTCCGTTAAATGTTTTATCTCGCAACTTTGGGTTAAATTCCTTCTTGCGTGATGTTTATGCTTAATTGTAAATGCTCGATTAATTGTTTTCGAACCTTAATTCTAATTAGTAGTTGTTTCGATCCGTTTGGTTGGATGCGATCCCGATCCTCGCTTTACTTTAATTTAGCGTAACTTATTCTTTTCTTTTGTCACGACAACCACCCTTTTACCTTTTCGTTTATTTATTTTACACCACCTTTATTCCTGAAGTAATCAAAACAATTAACATCTAAAATTCAATCACTCCCTGTGGATTTACGATACCCGACTTACCGATGTACTTGCTTGTCAAGTGTAGTAGTAGCTTAGGTTATCTTTTGTATCGCGGCGGCGAAACACACGACGACTGTGCACTTACACGCGCACACTTTTTCCGCCGCACCACAAAATGGCGCCGTTGCCGGGGAGTGTGTTTTAGATTGTAATTGTTTTATTATTTTGTAGTATTTTTCCTTTTGTATTTGTATTCTTTGTTTTAACCTTTTTTGCAGGATAGCATACTTGAGCGCTAAGAAACTTTGATTCGCGGTTGCTCACTTTCTTGCTCGGATTCTCCATCTACAAACAACGAGGTAATCATGTCCTACTATTATAGTTATTACGGTTATTCTAATGATTCATACTTTGGGGATAGTTTTCAAGTTTTCAATTTTCAAGATTTTCTTGAAAATGAAAGACTTGAAAACATTTATCGGAATGAAAATCATTATTGGGAGCTTGAGTTGGATTCATTATTCGAATCCAATGACGATTCTCATTTCATTACTTTCGAAGACGAGTTGCAACCAAATGAGGAGTCCGAGTCTCTTGAGCCGAGGAAGCCTACTTTGGAAGAGACTTTGCCTCTTTACTCCCAAGGTTTAGAAAGCTTAAATGATGCTGGAATGAGACTCGGTGAACTTTGCGATGAGATGAATTCTTTTCCACAAATCAACAAGGAGGTGGAAACTTGTGTTTCACCTCAATTTTTCAGAGAATTTCTCATCGAGTGTGCATCTCTCTCCCCCGAAATTCAATCTCCTTTCGACGATGAGTCGATTGATATTGAATTTGTTTCATCACCATATTCGTTTTCCGTGATCGAACCATTAGAATTACCGGTTGATTCTTGTGAGTCGGTAGAAATTAAAACTTCTACACTTTTTGCCGACGAGGACTCCTTACCGCACTTTTTTTCGATGGATGTTATCCTCATGTGTGCACCATCTCCCATTCCATTTGAAAAACCTTTGGGAGATGAATTAACTTTTCTTGGCCCTCTAGTGTACCTTTCCCCCTTGTTATCCAAATCCCCCATCGTCCGCCCAAAATTTCAAATTGGCGATGGTTCACTTTTTTCACCACCCACATGCCTTCCGTTGTTCAAACGGAATTCATATCTTTCGGGAGGCATGTTCACTTTGGAGGGTCCACCGTTGATCTTTCAAAGTCAAATACCTTTTTGGGTGGACCCTCAACTATTTAGACTTCTAGTGTACAATTAGTGTGAAGCCTAAATAGTAGGTTGTAAATAGTTAGCTTTTTAATTTTCTTTCTTTCCTATTTTTCTTTCCTTTTAATTTAGTCTAGTGTAATTAGTTAACTTTTTGTTATTTGTTTTTGCTATGCTCGGTACTAACTTGTTTTGTAGATTCCTTTGGACTCGTGCTTATGGAGATCGCTCCAATTTTGGGTAATATCATTCTTTTCCTCTCTTTGTGTTGTGTTCTTAATGCGCATTGAGGACAATGCAACATTTAAGTTAGGGGGTGTAGGATATTCTATCCATTTCATGTGTAGTCCATGGATTTGCTCACATTTAGTTACTAAGTATGCCTTTTTGTGAAAAATTTGAAAATTTTCAAAAATATTTTCTTTCTTTTTCCTCCTTTGTTGGGCATTTTGCCTTGTTTCCAGTGATAAATTTCAATAATTGCCCGATCCAATAGACAACTCAATGATGCATGTTCTCGATTTTAGAAGTTATTGGACTTTAGTCCTCAAATCATTGATATTGTGAATAACTTCATGAATTAAACTTTATCCCATGAGCACATGCACTTTTATTGTTCTATTGATTTGGTTTAAGATGTTTATAACTCGGGAATATTTTGTTGCATTGTATATACTTACACCGAGTAAGCTTTGTACCTTTCATCGTTTGTGAGTGTTATACACTATTCTTTTCTCATTGAAAACGTTGAATTCGTTGGTAATCTCACTATTCTTTCACTTGACCGTTCATTAATTGAGTTCATACTTGAAATGTGTTACTTGATCATGATTTTCATATATTGTTTTGACTTGAGAATTGCGTAAACTTTAGGAAATGATCATAGGCAATCTTTGTTATATCACCCATATTAGCCTTGAACTCACCATATATGTTTCCCTAGTCAACCCCTTTGAACCTAAATATAGCCTTTCATTTCATACCCCATTCCCATAACCAACTCCAAATTGGAGTTTTAGCCCATACATACACTTTCCATACCTTTGTTCGGAATGTTACTTGGGATTGAATGATGTTTTTATGATGTCGGTTGCAATTTAGGCATATGAGAGTTTGATAAGCAAAGAAAAGAAAGTAGTGAAAAAGTGAAGAAAAAGAAAAAGCAAAAAGCAAAAGAAAAGAGAAAGTTGTAAATATTGTTTGTAGTGTTCAATAAGCTTTGATTACTCTCCCCGATGATATATCTAATGCTTGTTTTGGAACTTGTTGTTTTTCCAATTTTGTTATTGCCCGCATTCTCCCATTATCCCTAGTTTTCATTCCGAACACTTCGAATCCGTACATACATTCCTTCGTTTCGTACCTTAGCCATACCTACATTATAACCCTATTAAAGTCCTATGTGATCTTAGGTTGATGTAATTCAAAAGTCATAATAGTTGTGATAATCTGTGAAAATGCATTTCGCCTCTTTTAGTGTGCGGTATCCTTTCATTGAGATTACAGTTTTTCCTTTTATATATAGCGTTCTTCATTTGTGACATGTGTGCGGCCTTGTTTCCATTTACATTTACTCTTTATGCCCGCATGTACCGTATATTACCTCCCTTTTCATAGTGAATTCATTTGTTGAGCGTAATGCCCGTGAGGATTGAATGTATGCTTGCTTTGATTAGTATCCGGTTTATTTAAGTTTTTACCAAATCATATTGTGCATTTTCTCTCCCCCTCCCACTTTTAAAGTTTCAATTCTATGAGGTGCATTCAACCTGTTAATAACAACGGACTTTTGTTTGAATTCGTTCAATATGCTAATAACATGTTTGAAATCTTTTTCGTTGTTGTTGAGTTTGTCGCATGTTGGGTTGGGCATATTTTGAGGAAACCATATGATGTTTGTGGGTTTCATCCCTAAAAACCCTCACGAGACAACACTCGTCCACTAGGGTGACCTAGGGGTTTAACGGCTTATTGCATATGCTAAATGCAATCGTATCGCCCGCGAAAGTGGCCTTATCTTTTTATTGCTTTTATACCATATTTTTGTACTTATCCTGCTTTTGGTTTTCTTGTAGTTCTTGTTGTTTCCTATTTCATTGCTAGGGACTAGCAATGTGTAAGTTAGGGGGTGTGATGCGACGCAAATATTGCATTTTTTCACCCGTTAACATACGCGTTATTAGCCCCCTCGGGTATCTTAATCCCTATATTTATGCTCGTTAACCAGACAACCCTCGTATTTCTATGTTAACATGTTCTGCAGGGGTTAATTGAGCTTTTGCAGGTATTTGGATGCTTAGTATGAAGTTCGGATGCATTCCGATGAAGTTCCGTACATAATAGCACGTTCGAGGGCATTTTAGTCTTTTCACAGCTTGGGTACCTGGTCCGAAATCTCACGGAAGTTGTAGCCCTCCTCGCTAGCTTCGCGTGGCCGCGAACAGTGCGCGATTCCGATTCATAACGAAGAAGTTACGGCGTTTCTTGCGAAGGAAATACAAGAAAGCAAAAGAGGAGAAGAGAAGAAGAAGAAAAGAAGCAGGGGCTGCTGCTGCATTATTCTACCCTGCTTGATCGATCGATCGACATTTCTGGTCGATCGATCGACCTTTCAGGATTGTCGAAATTTTCCCTTGATCGATCGATCGACCAAAGGGGTCGATCGATCGATCCTCTGTTTTTCTGCAGATATTTTCTTATCTTTTCTTTCTTCTTTTCTTTTATTCTAACTTACTATATAAGCCAAATTTTGGTTTGTATTATAGAGACCAGTACAAATACAATTTTAGCTTAGTTTAGTTAGGGTTGGAGGGTTTTTGATTGGTTCTTCTTCTTCCTCTCTTGGATTGACACACTAATTGGTTGTAAGATTGACTATTCATCTTCCCTCTCCTTTAATCTAGTTGTATTTCATTCTTTCCTTGCTTTCTAGATAATTTCCATACTTTCTAATTTGGTTTTCTTGCTTTAATTTATTGTTTTCTTAGTTAATTAGTTTAATTTAATTATTTCATTATGCGTCCCTAGATAAATAGGGTCGGGATTGCATTTCTGCCATTTTCGGGTTCGAACCTCGAAAGTTAGGGTTTCGTGTAAAATTGCATTTAATTGAAACTGCGCGTATTAAAGTCGGATTATTATGCGTTTAACTTTCTTTGTCATGCAACGTTAGTGTTTATAGCGATTATTCAAATTTAATCCGCGTGTGACCATTTTCCGTTAAATGTTTTATCTCGCAACTTTGGGTTAAATTCCTTCTTGCGTGATGTTTATGCTTAATTGTAAATGCTCGATTAATTGTTTTCGAACCTTAATTCTAATTAGTAGTTGTTTCGATCCGTTTGGTTGGATGCGATCCCGATCCTCGCTTTACTTTAATTTAGCGTAACTTATTCTTTTCTTTTGTCACGACAACCACCCTTTTACCTTTTCGTTTATTTATTTTACACCACCTTTATTCCTGAAGTAATCAAAACAATTAACATCTAAAATTCAATCACTCCCTGTGGATTTACGATACCCGACTTACCGCCGTACTTGCTTGTCAAGTGTAGTAGTAGCTTAGGTTATCTTTTGTATCGCGGCGGCGAAACACACGATGACTGTGCACTTACACGCGCACACTTTTTCCGCCGCACCAATATCTTTGTGTTGTGTGAGCATTTTTATATTCTTTCATTACTTGCTTTCTAGATTTCATTTATTGTGATTAATTGTACTCACAATTGACACTTTTTATGGGAAATGATTTTCTCTTCTACGAAAGCCACCCATATGAAAGTACCCAAATAATGCAACCTAATCTAGTGACTTGCGAACAAACCTAGCTCCACTCAGGGCCAGATCCGACATTTTCCAAGATGGAGATCTTTCCAGAAGAGCAACACTACCTAGAGAGCCACAGTCAGCCTAGATTAACCTAGATCTCATGGTTGGTCGACTCCTACGAAGCATGATTTCAACAGTAGGAAGAGGTGACTTGCCTCCAAATTGATAAAAATTCACACCTTCAGCGACGATTAGAGAGGATGGAGAGAGAAATCCGTCAAGATAACCCCACCTGAGGAAGGAGAATGGGACATGACCATTGGTGTTTAGATCATGGAAGTCACTTAGTGAGAAGGCAACCAGACAACGAGCACTGAATGGATGATATATGGAGTTTGGTTTAGAAAGAGATGGACCAACACCTAGCACACCGAGGGACAGATCTACTAAGGAACTGATAAGAAGGGCCTTAATCACACAAATGAAATCCCCATTCTCAAAAGCCACTAAAGAGGAGAAATTCCCGAAGAAGTTTAAAAACCCATAGTTTAAGATTTACGATAGATAACGAATCCCATAAACTATGTTCGTCAGTATAGGAAGGCCATGACTTTATGGAAACATAACAACGCTCTCATATGTCGTATATTCCCATACATCCTTGGGGACGTTACCCAGAAGTGGTTTAAAAGACTGTCTCATAGGTCGACTAAGAGCTTCAGGACTCTCGCTAAGGCCTTCATTACTCACTTCATAACTAGCAGCTCACATCCGAAGAATATGGACTCTCCAGCACAATTAGAAATAAAACGCAGGAGACCCTATGCGAGTAAACCAAGCGTTATTGGGATACTTTCAATGAGGTAGAAGACTGCTCAGAATAGGTTGTCGTAGCATCTTTCAATATCGGCTTGCCCTCTAACTCCCTGTTGTACCAGTCCCTTATAAAAAAGGAAATATGCACCATCGACAACTATATTTCAAGAATTGATAAGTACGCCAAAGTGAAACATGTAGTCCACACAGGCCAAGCAGAAACTGGTCGCACTAAGGCAAACAAAGGAAACAATAAGGAGAACAACCCTAAACTGGGGAATAAGAAGAAAAACGGGACCAAAAATGGGGGCAAGGAGGACTCGTCCAAATATTTTTAAGCTATCAGTTGGTTTTCAAGGAACCAATTTACAAAATCTTGAGGAAGATCAAAGATGAGTAGTTCCTCAAGTGGACGAAGAATATGGGAGGAGATCCAACCAAGATAATAACACACTTTGGTATGAATTCGGTAAGGAAAATAGACACAAAGACAGAGAACTACACGGCACTGAAATCTCACCTCAAGTAGCTAGCCTAGACGGGACACTTGAGCGAGTACATAGAGAAGAAGTCTGATTAAGTCATCATTAATGGAGATCATAATCTAGATAACGTGATATATGATGAGGTAGGACATGAGTTCGCTGTAATACACAAGGCGTACAACCTCAGACTGATCTAGCAGAATGAAGTTCAGATGGAACTCAAAAAGGTCATGGCTGTGATGGAGGCCTTCCAGATAGATCATACCAAGATCCAAGCTAGCAAGAGTAGGCAACCAAAGGATGTGGATTATAAAAACACATAGTGTTTACGAAGGAAAATTTGGGCGGGGTAAGAACCACACACCACGACGCACTGGTAATCACTCTTAGGATTGCCAACTGGGATGTGGACAAGTTACTGGTGGATCGGGGGACTTCCTCAGAGGTGATGTACCTAAAACTCTTCCACAAGTTCAAATTGAAGATCACGGACTTGAAGGAAGTGACTATACCCTTGTTCAGCTTCGTGGGAAATATGACCATGGCATTAGGGAAGGAGAATATGTCAGTAAGGGCAGGGAATATTTCAAAGCTCATTGTGTTTTTGGTGGTTGTCATCGATTCGCCTTATTGTAACACCCCACCTAATTTAATCTTGGGTGATCAGTCCATTATTATATTAATCGAAATCATTAATGGTTTCATTCTTAGCATCACTGTCGAAAACTTGTCATTTACTAATCACCTGTGCCAACTAAAGCTGGTGCCAAATTTTTTTCTTTTATTATTAATACATGCAATAATAATTTAAATGAATTAAACCAATCACACGTGAATCTAATCTAAACAATTCCACAACATATATAAATAATTAAATAAAGAAGACCGAATAAACCATCGATTCTCTAAGTAAAATAATCCAACCACAATCTGAAACAAGTAATTAAAATCTAAATACAGTCTGATGCATAACTGAAATAAATAAATAGTCTTAAGGCAACATGCCCGGATGAACCGATAAGGGACTATTGGTTTGGAATGCCTCCTCGAAACCAAAAATCAACATGATAATGGAGGCAAACATGGTTCTAAGACTTTGGGATACACATATACCTAACGTACCCAAATGACCTGCCAATCCTATTAATACAAGACACATAGTGGACCACCTTAAGTTCCATTCTCTGGGGCACTAATCTAGAACTTAGTGGAATCGTCAAGGTGGGATCACCCTTTGCGCGTAAACCTCCTGATAGCAGGCAACGTAGGTATGTTCACACACGTAATCAAATCATATCTATAGGTATTCATATATAATATATATATATATATATATATATATATATATATATAGAGAGAGAGAGAGAGAGAGAGAGAGGCAGACTCACCTACATCATGCGTTATACATCACACCGTACATCACACCTAATTCTAGTCCCTAGGAAACGTTTTTTTCAAATTTTATATTTTTCCCTTAAAATTAACCTTCCAATCAACCCATATGCAAAAAATTAGGTCAAAATTCATTTTGTAGCTATTTTTAAAAAATCCACAAAAAATGCTGGTGGAGACCCTTATAAATAAGGTATTTTTAGCAGTTTTTTATGGATTTTTTAAAAATAGCTACAAAATGTATTTTGCCCTAATTTTTTGCATATGGGTTAATTGGAAGGTTAATTTAAAGGGAAAAATATAAAATTTGAAAATTTTTTTTTAGGGCCATGCATGGGTGATGTATAGAGCATGATGTAAGTGAGCCTTGCTCTCTCTCTCTCTCTCTCTCTCTCTCTATCTATCTATCTATCTATCTATATATATATATATATATATATATATATATATATATATATATACACTATTCAGTAGGTATAAACACAACCTAATTTCATCAACTCGTACGTAGTATATATTTCACTCATATATCCAACGTACCATAGTTTTTCAATTAAGCTTCCATTTCACATAATTTCGATATCTCTCACTACTCTAAGGGTCCTATTTAACCCTTACTTAATATCACTAGTTTAAAATACAAACTGGCGGCCACACGTTCACAATGAAAAGATCTATCTCTAAGACCTAAAACCTAGGGTCGTTCAAACGATACACCAATCTTGTTCGATCCATTTACACATTCTTGAGGTTCAAACCCTTTTAAAATAACCTCGTAGTTCATCATCCAAGTATAGAAACATAATCGCAATCAACCAATCGAGACAACCTCCAACGGAACTACATTTCTTAAAATTTTCCCAACGAAGCTGCCCAGATTTTTAAAATGCAGTTTTGAGGCATTTAGGAGCCGTTTTTGGAGAAAACATATCAATGAACAAAATGTAGAAAACATGTTTTTCTACGCGATAAAGCGAATGGAATAGCCATTTTCAGAACCAAAATCGAGCAAAATAGTTTTTAAGATAATGATTTAAGTTTTAAATGATTCCTAATTTACCAAATTTCATAGACTTCTCAAATTTAAGAAGTTGCTCTACAATTCAATCCATAGAATGATGTTATTGCAGTTATATAGAGATGGAGGGTCTTTGTAATACCCCGTATTTTTATACTTTCTAAATTTGGCGATTTATTAAATTTAATGTGAGTTATTAATTTAATATAAATTCGAAAATTAATTATTGTTAATTACTAACGTGACGAGAGTTAGTGATCATTGAAAACTTGTTGAATATTACTAATGAGTAAATTAATATAATATTGGTACTATTAAATGTCATGAGTGAATAAAATGACAATTTTGAAAATTTGAGTCAGAACGCGCCCGTGTCGCGTCGGGCCTAAATATTGATTTATAAAAGTGAATAAATTATAAGTCATCCGTATGGTCATTTCGAGTGCGCCAAAGTGTCCGGAAGGATCGAGAAAGTAAAAAATTTGTACCCGGGGGTTTAGTTTGGGTCTCGGGGTGTTTTTAGGCCTATTTAGCACCCCGGGAGGGCGTTTCGGACATTTCGTAATTTTGGGTAATTAAACCCACGAAAATTACAAGGTTATATCAGATGCTTAGGGTTGTCTTCTAGGGTTAACACAACTAAAAGCAAGTGACGGCCATTGGAGAAGGAAGGAGAGAGCTTGCCAAGGAATTTTAGGCCGAAAACTCCTCCGTTCGCGCCGTTGTCGCCGCCAAACGAGAGATTACATCGCAAGGATTGTAACCACACTGATTTCAGCACAAATTAGAGACCAAAAATTCCCAGACAAGTATTTATCTTGCTTAATTTTGTTAATGCATCATTCATGTTAGTCTAGGGTTGATTAGGATGAGTTTCATAGAAGAAAACCCATGTTGGAGATAGGAAAATTGCATGTAGTAATGAGATAAAGGATAATCTCGAAATCCCCCTTCATATGTAGAGGTTGAACCATGGATTTATGATTGATTAGAAGTAGAAATTCTGGAAAAAGGTTGATTAGAACAAAGTTAAAGAAATTTCTAGAATTCATGAGATTTATATAAGTTTTGGCCCTTTAATCCATGGTTATTGATGAAAATTCACATGCTTTACGTAGAAGATTGTTAGTTTGGGTTTATAATGTTTTTAGTACAAATTTCTGGGAGTTTGGGTGTTAAAAATCCGGATTTGGATGATGTTGGATGATAGAATCCATAACTGTTAATCTGCAGAATTTCCCATACCTGTTTGATCGATCGATCGAACCAGGAGTATCGATCGATCGACGCATCGATCGATCGAGCCTCTGCAATCGATCGATCGACCCCTCCTGGCAGATTCATAATTCCCCTTCTAAATAGTTGAATTTAATTTAAAGGTGTAATAATTCTTGGACATCCTTATTAAAATATTTTGGGAGATAAAGAAGACCAGTAGGACTTATTGATAATATGAAATCTTTAATGTAAGACAAGATTTACATTTTTTGGGGATGTTTACATATAAGGAACAATGGAACTAGGATAAAAAGGGGGAGACGAGTAAGGTAGTTACGTTGGTAAATAAATGAGTACATACTGAAATTACACTTGGGAGGTTAGGAATCCACGAGTGCCACTTAATAAGTTGGGATAATTCCACAAATTAAAGTAAGAAACGAACCGTTATACGTGATAACTAAATAACGAGAAATAAGGATAAATATCATAATTATGGGTTATGAGATGTACCTAAATTTGATGTGGTAATAGTAGTATATTTATATGACTGTGTTTATGCATATACTATATACATGAGAAAACTATGTCCGCGCTACTTGCTATCCCTGAGGTTACCGCGCTGGGACAGTCTTATCTCGATGGGACCTTTATGGGGGATATTGACTCGTACCCTAGAAGATAGAAATCCTTCGGTACAGGCTATTGAATTGATAGTTCAGACGATCCTAAGAGACGTGAGGGCATGTACTGACCTCTTAGAGACTTGGAATCTATGCTTCGCCTCAATGTTGTTTGTGTTTGTATTAATACAGTTCGAGAGTGATTCTGAACTTGTATTTCCCTTAGTATGAGTGATACGGGGACTGGATAGCAGAGTATGCCCGCACCATAATTATTATGTGGGGTGCCGTTAGAATATATATATTATATGAGTATTATATATATATATATATATATTAAATTCTGGAATTTGGGAACTACCTATTGTGTTTATGGTAAGTAAGATATGAATAATTATTTCAATTTGGGAATAAGTGTTTGAAAAGTATAATATATTGCGGAGAGACTTTATTAGTAAATAAGGTTAAATGAGAACTATGTTGTTAAATGAAATGAACCTCTTAATCAGTTGAAATTGTCAGTTTAAATCTTACGAGCGACATGAGATAAGATAAGTTAAACCGCTGGGAAGGTTAGTACGATAGGCGTGCACATTAGAAGAGAGGTGATAATTTCTCAAGGGAGTGTCACACTAATATGTTGTTGCATTGGCCAGTAAACATTTTAAATACTTGCTAAATAAATTTTAAATCGTTTTTAAAATCGGGCTCTGACCCATTTCCATTTCTTTTCTCTCTTGTATATATATATGTATGTATTACAGGTGACCAGCCACAGGGGCGTCTTGCATAGGATCCTTTGGAAGGAACGCGCTGCAGCTTAGGTGGGAGTTGCAGGCCTCTTGCTTAGACGACCTCATTTCTTGATTCCACTCCTAGCATTTATTTTAGCAGTTGGGCATGTGTCGCCCTTTTCCATTATTCAGTTGTTTTGTTGGATATTGTAATTCATTTATTTCCAGTATTTACACTTTGGATTTTTATTACTGTCAGGATGTTTTCCTTTAAGTTTTAATGTTGGGATTTATTTGTTAAACGTTTAACTCTTTGGGATTATAAGTTACAGGATAATTGTTGTGTGATTCTTTAAATTGTGAATTATGTAAAGTTTTAAAATATTGGTTTTGAATAAAATTTGGAAAGCAGTATCCGAAAATGGTTTTGACACTTAACTTAATTATTTAAGGTGTTTAAATTGGAAATTTTATTTTGACGACAGTGATGCTAAGAATGAACCAACTGTTCACCTTGATTTTAATTTAATAAAGGAGTGGTCGCCCGGTATTTAATTAGGCGGGGTGTCACAGGTGGTATCAGAGCATCAGGTTCTAGTGTCCTTATGATCTGTACGGCTTATTTTGCTTTCAGCTTAACATTTTTGTTATAGAGCCCTATTTTAGGATTGTTGTATTCTTGCTTTTACGATTATGTCTTAAGATATTTGAGATTTGATAATAACTATAGACTAATAAATTTCTTCACGTTTCAGATGCCTCCGAGATGTGCACCAAAGGATAGGCGTGCCTAAGCCGAGCAGCCAGCAGCTCCGGCTCAGGGAACGATGAATGATAATGAGGTTGCCGCTATTGTTGCTCAGGCAGTTAATGCCGCGTTGGCGGTAGTACAGCAGGATCCACCCCAGATTCAGGCAGTAGTGCCAGTACCTGCACAACTTCCATCAACATGGGAGCGGGTTAGGGATGATCTTCAGAGGGCGCATCCCCCTGAGTTCTCGGGTAGTTCAGATATCATTATCGTCAGCCAATGGAAGAAAGATATCTAGAGGCATTTGCGTATGTATGAGTGCACGGACCTGCAGAAACAGTTGTTGGCCTCATTTAAGCTAGTGGGGGCCGCTTTGCAGTGGTGGGAATCCACCACCACTTTGGAGGAGAGGGATACTATCCCGATTCAGTCATTCTGGGAGCGGTTTGACCCCAAGTATTTTCTATCCGCCATGCAAACTGAGATGAGGCAAAAGTTACTGAACTTAAAGCAGGAAAATTCCACTGTTGTTGAGTATGAAGAGGAGTTCACGAGACTTCTCACTATAGTGCCAGATGAGGCACCCACTGAGGGCAAGAAGATATTGTTGTTTGTGGACGGGTTAGCTTTGAGGCTCCGTTAGCACCTTATAGGGAATCTATCTCTGAGTACCTTCATAAATGTACTCAATGCTGCTTTAATACACTGCCAGGATCACCGCTTCCATCTGCAGGGAAGCAAGCGGGCAGGAGAGTCCATCCAGCAGGGTAGGACAGGGGGTAGTGGTACTAGTGGAGCACCGACATCTCAGGGGCAGACTCGTCAGCATGAGCAGAGTTCCCATCAGGGGGACCCTGCCAAGCGGTTTCAATCAGGTGATTCACGACAGGGATTTGGGGGATTTAGGTAGGGTCAGCAGGGCCAGCAAGGCCAACACCACCAGTAGCAGGGTCAACAATGTTTTCATTAGGGCTAACAGGGCTAGTGGCGGGGCAGTAACGGCCAACAGGGCCGTGGTCAGTAGGGTCAGAGGGGAGGTAGTTTCAGAGGCCGATGTTTTGTGTGAGGCAAGTATGGCCATACGCGCCAGGATTGTCCAGAGGGTGATAGGGCCCCACAGCAGTAGGGTGCCCGTAATGAGCCACAGAGGCCACTTTTTCCAGCCTCCCTCCCAGCACCAGCTCAGGTACCAACCCTACCAGCCATTCCAGTCGCTCCAGTGCAGCAAGGGCAGTTACAGTACAGACGTGTCTATAACGTCCACCAGGCAACAGCTCCACAGGCACCACCCACGATTGAGGGTATGTTTCCTATCCATGGTAGTATGGGTTGGGTTTTATTTGATACTGGGGCGACGCACTGTTTTATAGCTACCCATATTGCGAAGGCCTTAGGGTTATTATCCACAGTAGAGAGCACTGCGACGTGTGTAGACTCACCATTGGGAAATGGATCGCTAATTTTCTTTATATGTCGGGGAGTGGGGGTAGAGATTGGTAGCTTGGTATTACCAACAGACATGTTAGTCTTAGATATGCATGAGCACGACGTTATTATTGGTATGGATTGGCTCGCAGCTTACAGAGCCATGATAGATTATTTCGGTGGGAGTTTTGTCTTTGCCATTTCGGGGCAAGAGATGTTTGTAGTGGCGATGCCTCGCCCAGAGGGAGGCTCGACCGCTCATTTGTATTACATAGAGGAGGCTACCTCTAAGGAGGTTGTGATTCCCTTAGACTCGATCCTAGTTGTTTGTGAGTTTTTGATGTATTTCACGAGATACCAGACCTACCCCCCAGTCGAGAGATAGACTTCGTCATAGATTTATTACCGAACACTCGACCTATAGCACGCGTTCCATACCGTATGGCTCCGACGGAGATGCGAGAATTACGAGATCAGATAGAGCAGCTGTTAGGTCAGAGCTTCATTCGTAGGAGTACCTCACCTTGGGGTGCTCCAATTTTGTTTGTGAAAAAGAGAGATGGTTCACTGAGCCTATGTGTGGACTACCGGGAGCTGAACAAGGTCATGATACGAAACAAGTATCCGTTGCCTCGAATAGATGATCTGTTCGACCAGCTGAGGGGAACAACTTTCTTTTCGAAGATAGATCTGAGGTTGGGGGTACCATCAGCTACGTATTAGGGAGCAGGATATTTCGAAGACTAATTTCTTGATGAGATATGGGTCCTATGAGTTCAGAGTGATGCCATTTGGACTCACAAATGCTCCAGTCGTATTCATGGACTTGATGAATCGAGTGTTCAGAGAGTTCTTGGATCAGTTTGTCATCATTTTCATAGATGACATTCTGATATATTCACACTCCGAGGAGGAGCATGCCGGGCACTTGAGGCAGGTTCTTCAGACTCTACGAGAGCATCAGTTGTATGCTAAGTACAAGAAGTGCGAGTTCTGGTTACGGGAAGTGCAATTCTTGGGGCATGTTCTTTCTGAATAGGGGATAAAAGTTGACACGAGTAAAGTGTCAGCAGTGAGGGAATGGGGACAGCCCACTACACCGACAGAAGTGCGTAGTTTCTTGGGATTAGTCGGATACTACAGGAGATTCATCCGGGGGTTCTCCAAAATAGCGGGTCCATTGAAGAACCTGACTCGCAAGGGGGTACCATATGTCTGGGATGATGCTTGCCAATTGGTTTTCGACGAATTGAAAGACAAGCTTACTTCAACACCGGTCCTTACTTTACCTAAGCCAGGCATGGAGTACCTGGTTTACACCGATGCATCTTTACGGGGACTTGGGGGAGTACTTCAGCAGGAGGAAAAGTCTATAGCTTTTGCCTCCCGCAAGCTTAAGCCGCACGAGAAGAATTACCCCACACACGACCTAGAGTTGGCAGCGGTCGTTTTTGCATTGAGGATTTGGAGGCACTATTTATTTGGAGAGAAATTTCGCCTGTTCACAGACCACAAGTCACTACTTTACCTGTTCACTCAACGAGAGTTGAATATGCGTCAGCCTAGGTGGTTAGAGTTTGTGAAGGACTATCAGTTCGACATACAGTACCATCCGGGGAAGGCCAACGTAGTTGCTGATGCGTTGAGCCGTAGACTGGTAGACGACGTGGCGGACATCTGGAAAGCAAAGTGGGAAGAGTTGGGTCACCAGGATGCAGTAGCCCGTTCCTTCATATCTTTCATGATAGTGATACCCGCGATTGTTATGAGGGTGATACAGGCACAGCGGTAGATCCATTTTTCCAGGAGCAGATTGTACGACTTTTAGCTGAGGGTGCCGAGTCCTATTCTGTTAGTTCTGATGAGGGTTTGAGGTTTAATGGGAGATTGGTGGTCCCAGAGGGGGCAGATGATGACCCAGTCTCACGGGTCCCGATTTACGGTACATCCTGAAGGAGATAAGATGTACCAGGATATGAGGCGGTAATACTGGTGGAGTGGAATAAAAAAGGACATTGCTGACTTCGTGTCCAAGTGTTCTACCTGCCAGCTAGTAAAGGTGGACCATCAGAAACCGTCAGGGTTGCTTCAGCCATTAGAAATACCCGCGTCGAAGTGGGAGAGTATTTCCATGGATTTTATTACAAGGTTGCCTACATCATAGCGGGGCCACGACTCCATCTGGGTGATTGTGTACCATTTGGCCATGGTGGCTCATTTTCTACCGGTAAGGACAGATTATACCACCGGTCAGTATGCCCAGTTGTTCATTGCTGAGATTGTCAGATTGCTAGGGGTGCCCCTGAATATTGTGTTAGATAGAGACAAAAAATTTCGTATCGCATTTCTGGGAGAGCTTTCAGGAGGTTATAGGTACAGAGTTGAGGTTGAGTTCAGCTTATCACCCACAGACAGATAGACAAACAGAGCGTACTAATCAGATGTTGAAGGATATGCTACCCATGTCTGTCCTTGACTTTGGAGGAGGTTGGGAGAAACATCTTCCACTAGTAGAGTTCGCTTATAATAACTCTTATCAGTTCACGATTGGCATGGATCTATTCGAGGCTTTGTATGGCAGGCCTTGTCGTTCCCCAACTTGTTGGCTAGAGGTGGGGGATAACAAGTTTCTCGGACCAGAGGTGATTCAGGAAACCTCCGCTAGGATTGAGATGATCAGAAGTCGCATTCGAGTAGCCCAGGACAGGCAGAAAAGCTACGCCGATGCGAAATGGTTCTTCTGGGAGTTTAATGTGGGGGACCAAGTATTACTACGTGTATCTCCTATGAAAGGAGTGATGAGATTCGAGAAGAAAGGGAAATTGGCCCCGAGATACGTGGGACTATTTTCCATTATCGAGAGGATTAGGCCGGTGGCATACAGATTGGGACTGCCAGATCATCTCCATCGCATCCACGATGTATTCCACATCTCGTCGTTGAGACGATACCTTCGGGATGATATGGCCCACGCCCACATCACGATAGAAGAGATAGACTTACAGCCTGACAGCTATTACGAGGAGAGACCAGTGGCTATCCTAGACCATAGCAAGAGGATATTGAGGTCGAAGGTAGTTCCGCTTGTACGGGTCCAGTGGGAGCATCATAATGTGGAGGAATCCACCTGGGAGCGCGAGGCAGATATGCGCGAGAGATACCCAGATTTATTCTTACCAGGTATGCCTTATTTTTTGAATTTCGGGACGAAATTCTGTTATTAGGGGGGAAGTATGTAATACCCCGTATTTTTATACTTTCTAAATTTGGCGATTTATTAAATTTAATGTGAGTTATTAATTTAATATAAATCCGGAAATTAATTATTGTTAATTACTAACGTGACGAGAGTTAGTGATCATTGAAAACTTGTTGAATATTACTAATGAGTAAAGTAATATAATATTGGTACTATTAAATGTCACGAGTGAATAAAATGACAATTTTGGAAATTTGAGTCGGGACGCGCTCGTGTCGCGTTGGGACTAAATATTGATTTATAAAAGTGAATAAATTATAAGTCATCCGTATCGTCATTTCGAGTGTGCCAAAGTTTCCGGAAGGGTTGAGATAGTCAAAAATATCTACCCGGGGGTTTAGTTTGGGTCTTGGGGTGTTTTTAGGCCTATTTAGCACCTCGGGAGGGCGTTTCGGACATTTCGTAATTTTGGGTAATTAAACCCACGAAAATTACAAGGTTATATCAGATGCTTAGGGTTGTCTTCTAGGGTCAACGCAAACAAAATCAAGTGATGGCCATTGGAGAAGGAAGGAGAGAGCTTGCCAAGGAATTTTACGCCCAAAACTCCTTCGTTCGCGCCGTTGTCGCCGCCAAACGAGAGATCACGTCGCAAGGATCGTAACCACACTGATTTCAGCACAAATCGGAGACCAAAAATTCCCAGGCAAGTATTTATCTTGCTTAATTTATCTCATTATCTCGTTAATGCATCATTCATGTTATCATTTATCTCATTACTACATGCAATTTCGTTAATGCATCATTCATGTTAGTCTAGGGTTGATTAGGATGAGTTTCATAGAAGAAAACCCATGTTGGAGATAGGAAAATTGCATGTAGTAATGAGATAAATGATAATCTGGAAATCCCCCTTCATATGTAGAGGTTGAACCACGAATTTATGATTGATTAGAAGTAGAAATTCTGGAAAAAGTTGATTAGAACAAAGTTAAAGAAATTTCTAGGGTTCATTAGATTTATATAAGTTTTGGCCCTTTAATCCATGGTTATTGATGAAAATTCACATGCTTTACGTAGAAGATTGTTAGTTTGGGTTTATAATGTTTGTAGTACAAATTTCTGGGAGTTTGGGTGTTAAAAATCCGGATTTGGATGATGTTGGATGATAGAACCCGTAACTGTTAATCTGCAGAATTTCCCATACCTGTTTGATCGATCGATCGAACCAGGAATGTCGATCGATCGACGCATCGATCGATCGAGCCCCTGCCATCGGTCGATCGACCCCTCCCGGCAGATTCATAATTCCCCTTCTAAATAGTTGAATTTAATTTAAAATTGTAATAATCCTTGGACATCCTTATTAAAATATTTTCGGAGATAAAGAAGACCAGTAGGACTTATTGATAATATAAATTTTTTAATGTTAGACGAGATTTACATTTTTCGGGGATGTTTACATATAAGGAACAATGGAACTAGGATAAAAAGGGGGATACGAGTAAGGTAGTTACGTTGGTAAATAAATGAGTACCTACTGAAATTACACTTGGGAGGTTAGGAATCCACGAGTGTCACTTAATAAGTTGGGATAATTCCCCAAATTAAAGTAAGAAATGAACCGTTATATGTGATAACTAAATAACGAGAAATAAGGATAAATATCATAATTATGGGTTATGAGATGTACCTAAATTTGATGTGGTAATAGTAGTATATTTATATGACTGTGTTTATGCATATACTATATACGTGAGAAAACTATGCCTGCGCTACTTGCTATCCCTGAGGTTACCGCGCTGGGACAGTCTTATCTCGATGGGACCTTTATGGGGGATATTGACTCGTACCCTAGAAGATAGAAATCCTTCGGTACATGCTATTGAATCGATAGTTCAGATGGTACTAAGAGACGTGAGGGCATGTACTGACCTCTTAGAGACTTGGAATCTATGCTTCGCCTCAATGTTGTTTGTGTTTGTATTAATATAGTTCGAGAGTGATTCCAAACTTGTATTTCCCTTTGTACGAGTGATACGGGGACTGGATAACAGAGTATGCCCGCACCATAATTATTATGTGGGGTGTCGTTAAAATATATATATTATATGAGTATTATATATATATATATATATCAAATTCTGAAATTTGGGAACTACCTATTGTGTTTATGGTAAGTAAGATATGAATAATTATTTCAATTTGGGAATAAGTGTTTGAAAAGTATAATATATTGCGGAGAGACTTTATTAGTAAATAAGGTTAAATGAGAACTATGTTGTTAAATGAAATGAACCTCTTAATCAGTTGAAATTGTCAGTTTAAATCTTACGAGCGACATGAGATAAGATAAGTTAAACCATTGGGAAGGTTAGTACGATAGGCTTGCACATTAGAAGAGAGATGAGAATTTCTCAAGGGAGTGTCGCACTCATATGTTGTTGCATTGGCCAGAAAACATTTTAAATACTTGCTAAACAAATTTTAAATCATTTTTACAATCGGGATCTGACCCGTTTCCATTTCTTTTCTCTCTTGTATATATATATATATATATGTATGTATTACAGGTGCCCAGCCACAGGGGCGTCTTGCATAGGATCCTTTGGAAGGAACCCTCTGCAGCTTATGTGGGAGTTGCAGGCCTCTTGCTTAGACGACCTCATTTCTTGATTCCACTCCTAGCATTTATTTTTGCAGTTGGGCATGTGTGGCCCTTTTCCATTATTCAGTTGTTTTGTTGGATATTGTAATTCATTTATTTCCAGTATTTACACTTTGGATTTTTATTACTGTCAGGATGTTTTCCTTTAAGTTTTAATGTTGGGATTTATTTGTTGAATGTTTAACTCTTTGGGATTATAAGTTACAGGATAATTGTTGTGTGATTCTTTAAATTGTGAATTATGTAAAGTTTTAAAATATTGGTTTTGAATAAAATTTGGAAAGTAGTATCTGAAAATGGTTTTGACACTTAGCTTAATTATTTAGGGTGTTTAAATTGAAAATTTTATTTTGACGACAATGATGTTAAGAATGAACCAACTGTTCACCTTGATTTTAATTTAATAAAGGAGTGATCGCTCGATATTTAATTAGGCGGGGTGTCACAGTCTCGTTATCTAAATCTCATAACTTCTGATTTCATTTTGTTTGTACAAGTGGATTCATTCTACACGCAATCCTATTCCCAATTATGAGGTATATTCGTCAAATAAAAAAAAATATCATCAATTTTACTAAATTCAAAGGCCCTACTATACATGGGTATTATAACTTATAAAAATTTACAAGATAAATAATTGACTTATATTGAAGTGGTCCAGTTTTGATCCTCTTTGATTAAGATTATCTTCAAATCCTTTCTCTAAGAGTGGTTGTGATGCTAAATTGAGCTTGAATTCTCCAAAAAACCTTGTTTGAGGTCTAAGAAAAACTCTTCCTCTCGTCTCTGCTAGCCTCAACTTGTTTTCTAATCTCTTTAGCCTAACCTCACATCACCACAACTATATATAATACTCAAAATCCTGAAATTTCCTTAACCCTAAGTTATAAAATGACTAAAATTCCTTCTCGAGTTGTCAATTATTTCTAAAATTATCCTGGGACCCAAACTACACACCAGGGTATACTATTTTGACTATTTCGATCCTTATGGACTCAACCCTAACCTCAAAATCATCATCCGAGTTACTCATAATTTATTTAGTCCGCTCACGACATCCGATTGAGATATCATACTATCGTGTCACTGTCACTTTTTGTGATATCAATTATATAATTACTATTCACTCATTAATTTTTTATTCAATAAACATTTGTCATTTCTCTCCGATTAATAATTTAATCACCCATCATGTTTAGTTTCCATTAAATTACGTCACATGTGTAATTTAAATTTCAACCAAATTAATTCATTTTTAATTCTTTAAAAATATGGGTCGTTACACTTATCACGCCATTCTCGGCAGAGGTGGCTTCTTGCTATGAGAGTTTTCCCTTTAACTTATTATCAGATACTCAAGTGCGTCATAGATCGGGGCATAATGGAGATCAAAGGCGACCAAGACATTACTCGAACATGCTACATCGCCACCATTAGACCCAAGAAGGAGAAGAAGAACGACAAAAAGGTCAGTGACTATGGAACGACTGACATTGGGTTGAGGAGATCAGGATCCACCCCGTTGACAGGGTCATAAAAGAGCTGGAGGAGGTAGTTTTTGACAAAACTCGACCAAAAAGGAAGTTTATGATCGGAACAACATTATTTGACCACTAAAGAATGGAGTTGATCACCTTTCTAAAGCCGAACCTATATTTTTTTGCATGGGAGTCGTACGATATGCCAGGGATTGATCTCGCATTCACTTGTCACCATCTTCACGTAAATTCGGCCTTTAAGTTGATCGTATAAAAAACTCACCGCTTAGACCCAAAGAAAGTAAAGGTGGTGGAACAAGAAGTAGGAAAACTTCTAGAGGCAAGGTCCATCAGAGAAGTTCAATTACCGAAATAGCTCTCAAATTCAGTAGTGGTTCGTAAAAGCAACAGTATCTGGATATTCTATATAGACTTCACCTATCACAATAGGACTTTCCCTAAGGATAGTTTCCCCTGACCAAAGATAGACCAACTAGTCGACGCCACTACATCCAATGAACGAATGAGTTTCCTAGACGATTACTCGGGGTATCACCAGATAACTCTATTCGGCCCGACCAAGGCAAGAATTCGTTCATAACACCGTTGGGTTTATATTGTTACAAGATCATGCCTTTTGGATTTAAGAACACTAGAGCCACGTACCAGAGATTGGTCATAAAGATGTTTAACAACGAATGGGGGAAACAATGGAAGTGTATATATACGATATGCTTGTCAAAAGTAAGACTAAAAACCACCACCTCATAGACTTGGCCAAAAACTTTGAAATCCTCAGGCATTATTGGATAAAACTTAACACGAGCAAGTACTCATTCGGGGTCCAATCAGGAATGTTCCTAGGTTATCTGGTTAGAAAAAATGGAATTGAAGCAAACCTCAATCAAATAGAGATTATCAACAAAGTTCGTCCGTCGAAGACACTGTATGAGATCTAAAAGCTCACGGGGATGCTTGTGGCACTTAATCGCTTAATTTCCATGTCATTCGAGCATTGTCAACCGTTCTTTCAATTACTCAATAAGGAAAAGAGGCTCACCTAGAATGATGAGTTATTGAGGGATCTCAAATAAATAAAAGCCGACTTAAGCAAACCACCATTGCTAGTAATTCTCAACCAAGGGGACCCTTTTTACCTCTACCTTGCAGTCTCAATCCACGCGGTTATCTTGACACTAGTACGTGTGGAAGAGGTAAAATAGTTCCCTATTTACTATGCTAATAAAATACTCCTGGATGTCGAGCAGCGTTACTAACACTAGAGAAATTGGCTTACGCACTGATGATTGCTTCCCAAAAGCTGAGGCAGTACTTTAAGGACTACTCCATCATCGTTATCACCTTTTTCCCCCTACAGTTGTTCTTTGAGAGGTCAAAATATTCGGACGCATGTTTAAATGATTAATAGATATAAGAAAGTTTTATATTCACTTTCAACTAAGGATAGTAGTCAAGGGGAAAATATTGGCGGACTTCATAGAAGAATTAACAAGAGATGCTCCTACCGACCAACAGATAACCTAAAAGTTAAGCGATCGCAAGGATGACCAATTCGAGAGATGGATGCTGTATGTGGATAGTGCCTTTAATTCTAAGAGGGGAGGAGTAAGGATTGTCCTTATAATGCCATAGAATGCAATGATCGAGCAAGGAGTCATATTAGGTTTTGAAGCCTCCAACAATGAAGCCGAGTAAGAAGAACTTATAGTCAGACTGCGTAACGCTCATTTACTAGGGGAAAGTCAACTCGAAGTGTATTATGACTCCAAGTTGATGTTCAACCAAGTCAGTGGAGACTTCAATGCTAAGGAAGAACGGATGGCAGCATATCCACGGGTGGTTCACAAGCTGATATCAAAATTTAAAGGAGTCCACATTCAATAGTTCTCCTGGGGAAAAACAATCATGTAGATTCTTTAGTAGCCCTTAGCTCAGTAGTATATTCCAATCTCAAGGGAACAATCGAAGTGGATTTCCTCGCTAAGCTAATCACTAAAAAATTTGTGGCCTCTGAGCATGTTCTTTCCATCGAAAAAGGCCCAAGCTGGATGGATCCAACCATCGCTTACCTATAAAATGACGCATTACAAACTGACAAAAGGAAAGTTCACCAGATTAAGGTGAAGGCTGCTCTCTTTTACCTAAGACGTGGGGAAAAACTTTAAAGGATATCTTTCACAGGCCCCTACCTCCAATGCATACACCTAAAGGATGTCGACTAAGTGCTCTATGAGCTTTACTATGGAATATATGGAAGTCACACAAGAGGAAGATCTCTGGCATTTAGAGCAATTAAGGAAGGCTACTGGTGGACATATATATAGAAAGACGCAAGTATTTATGCTTATAAGTGAGAGAAGTTCCAATAATTATCCCCCATTCTTATCAACTGGTCAACAACCTGAGACCTTTGATAAGTCCATACTAGTTGCCACAATAAGGGTCGGATATTGTAGGGTCATTCCCTACTGTACCAGGAAATCGGAAGTGCTTGCTGGTCGACACAGAGTATGTCACTAAGTGGATTGAAGCAGAATCACTGGCGAACATTAGAGATGCTGACACGATCAGGTTTATTGAAGAAACATTATAACTCGCTTTGGGGTGCCCAGGATAGTCATAATGGATAATGACACACAATTTGAGAGTAGACCTTTTCAAGGTTTTTATGATGAGCTTTGAATCAAGCATAACTTTAGTTCTGTGGCATACCTCCAGCGTAATGGACAAGTAGAGGCCTCCAACAAGATGATGCTAGATGGATTTAAGAAAGAGGTTGAAAATAGCAAAGGTTGCTTAGGTGGATGAGATCCCTCATATCCTCTGGGCATATTGTAACATGCTGAGAAGACCTATCAGGGAAACACCCTTCGGCCTTACCTATTGGATGGATGTCGTGATTTCACTCAAATTTGGTCTGCTAACCATGGGACAAACGTTACCGAGAAAGGACTAAATGACGAAGCCCTTCATGTTGAACTTGACTTGGAATAATAACAGGGGTAACAATCCATGATCAAGATGGCTTCCTACCAGTAGCAGTTGGCAAAACAATACAATATAGGCTTTAATTTGAGGAAATTTCAGGTCGAGGACTATGTCCTCAGAAAAGTCCTCGGTAGTTCCAAAAGGCCATCAAACGGCATGTTTGGGCCCAATTGGGAAGGTCCATTCAAAGTGATTAGGGATGATTTGCAAGGAGCCTATCATTTAGAAATAATGGAGTGCAGGGAGATACCCCGAGCATGGAATGCAACCAACCTCAAGAATTTTTATTTTTAGTCTTATTTCCAAGACATTTAGTTTTTACAAATTTTCATTTCAAAACTTACGTTACTCGCAATTCACATTCAAAGTTATTAATAAAGCCACTGGTTATTTGATCAATTACTTAGTTATTCAATTTCTTTACATTGTTCCAAAGTAACAAGCTCATAATTGGCATTAATTTTCAAACGTCGATCAACGTTTAGCTTAATTACAATGGCAACTTTACTGATTATAATTGAACTTAAGGTCTTCAAGTCTTTATCATTACAAACCCAAACAACCTCATGAATTGTACAGATAAGCAAAAGCCCTATGGGGGATCCCCAGGCATTAAACTAACTCGACTTCGTCGGACGTAATCCTGAATGGGTGGACTGCTCTTATACCTGGTGCATTTTTGCCATAGTCTATTATAGGCCTAAGGTAGTGTGATGACATAACCTAAAAGGTAAGATACGACAAATATAATACATGCTTAGCATAAAGGAATAAAAAAAAATGCATGATATTGGTATTAATTTAACTACACTGTAATATTCAGTTATAAGTTACAAAAAGTTCCAATTACAAAAGATCATTACAAACATCACAAACTACAACTGCTTATGGTCGGCGAGCAAGAAATTCTTTAATTGGCCTCCTTCTACTATCATTGGGATCTTTCGGTACTCATCATCACTATCCTGAGCCTCCAGCTAACTTTAAGTGAGCTGAATAGGTATGGCATCCAAAGGAACCCACTTCTCGTTGTGACCAAAGGGAGGGCGCCTATATGCCGGATAGTTAACTTAGTATATGTACCAAAGAGAGAGTCATGGGGATCTTTCACAACCTTCAGGGCATTCAGTCAACCATGATTTTAGGCTACACTTTTGGCCTCCTCCAGCCTTACTGGAGCATCTTCCCAAGCTTTAATGTAGCCTACCAAGCAGGTTGCAGGAGGACCCATCCTAAATAAGTAGCAAAGCTTTTTCACATCACGGTTGAGCCCCGTCACTGTAAAATGATCTCTTAGGCTTTCTTCCTCGACATCAACAGGATTTTTTTAAACTCATCATTCTCATAATGGAGCAGGGCACTGACCTCTCCTATATCCTTTGCCTCAGCCAGTTGGGCCTTCAAGCCATTTATCTCTTTTTACATCAAGGATCTCGCGTCTCCTAAGTCTGTCAGGTCGTCCTTTAACTTGACCACCAAGATTGATTGGCTCATAAGTCTTTAGTCATCTTTTTATGGCATTATGGACATTTAAAATGCTCAGCGAGCCCAAGCACTTGCATCCTGACTAAGTAAAGCATCCAGGTTACCAACAAAGGAGGGAATCTCTTCGACCATAGACTAAAAAAATAAACAAACACAAAGGATAAAATTTATCAAAGACATCCGAACAACATAAGAATTAAGGGAAATGTTCTTCATTAATATACTATAAAATGGGCAAGGCCCTAATAAATAGAAAGAGAGGAAAAATTAAAGGGAGTATAAGTCCTAATCTAAAGTTCACTTATTCCTTCACATGCTCCTTAACTTCAGCAGCCTTACCTTGGGTGTCCACTTCCTCGGTCTGGTTGTTGGGATGTTGGTAGTATCCTCCTCTTTAATTCTTATTGGAGAATCGAGTTTATGATCGTTAAAGAGGTCGGAGTCAGTCATGACCTTGGTAATCACTAAGACTGAGTCCCAACTTTTTTTGAAGCTAGATTTGCGTATGTAAGCCAACTGGCATTTGGCATCCTCATAGGCTTCAGTGAAGCACTTATCAAAACTAGCCTCCTTGGTCGTAGGAAACTCGGCCACCTCCTTGGCTAATCGAGATTAATTGGCTTTCAATTAAGAGTTATCAACCTTGGGCTTATCATTCTCAGTCTTCAGTGCATTTATGGAATCGCTGGTGGACTTTATCTCATTCTCATAGACCTTTTGGGCATTTTCCATGGCCCCTAGTGATTTTTGCAAAGACATACTTAGCTTATAATTGACCTTGGACTTGTCCAGGCCCCCATCCAAGAGTTGGACAAACTCTTCCACAAACTGTAAACAGAGAAATAAGGCAAGTATTAGATGAGTTTATATTATAATAGCAACAACAAGTAAAGAGGTAAGGAGGAAAGGAAAGTTCCTTACCAATGATAAAGTTGGGGAAGCACATGTTGTGAGCTGCTCACGATCATCTACGAGCACATCTCCCTTCAAAAGGATATATCCTAATGAGGGATTCTTGGCCACATACATGGCTTATGAATACCTAGTAGGAGGGGGAGATCACCCTTTTTGGAGAGTTGGGGGATCGTGGGAGCTTTGTCCTTCTTGTCCCCAATGACCAAATCCTGGTCATTGGCCTTGGGGCCTTCAGTCTCAGTCCTCTTTAAAGACTTCTTGGTGGAGTAATCCCCAACCTCCCTGTCATCATCATTTATGAATAGGACCTTCTTCTTGGTTGCCATGGAATCTTTTTCATCAATAGGACTAGACTCAACATCAAGGGATTCAAAGGAAGAGGATATAGATGCCTCTTCTTCTGGCGGGGAGATGTTAGTAATATCATCTATTAGGCAAGCATTGAAGCTTCCGATAGTGTTTTTGTACTCCTTGTTAGCTGAGTGAGGATGATATCCACCAGCAAACAACTCCCTCACCTTTTAAGACTTTAGTAACTTTGACCGGTTAATTTGGGCAAGAGAGCGTTCTCTCTTCTTCGAGTGAGCTATTCAAAGTCCAAGAAACAAAAAAAAATTCATGAGTAAAAAACAATTCAAAATCTGAAAATAAAAAAGGAGTATCCAAAGAACAGGTTTCAAACTATATCACCCCCAAGCTGGGCATAGGAACCCAACGTATTCTTTTCCCTCGAGGAGAGGTGGATGTTGGAAATTTTGGGCAATGAAACCCTGATCCTAATATCCTCTATTAGAATCTGGAATCTACACTACCAGGACCCTATTGTCCTCTCTCTCCTTTAGGTACACAAGGCTATTGGTGGTGTGAGACCAAGAGTAACCATACTTGATCTCTTGAATACCAAGGTCGGTCCCATACAAATCATTGATCCTGTGCACCCCATTGACATAATGCCAAGTATTGGGGGCACATTGAGCTATGACCATCCCAAAATATTCACAAAATTATAAAAAAAAGTGGGGTTGGGGGAAAATTCAGTCCTTCCTGAACCATAACTAAGGTATGAATCCAGTGCCTCCATCTACTACAATAGCATTTTTAGACATGTTGGTACATTCAATCATAATCCAGGAAGGAATGGAGTATATTTTCCTAAAATGTTTTAAGTTTCGCCCACGAAGAGTGTTCACTATTTTTGGGAATATAAGAACAACAAAAGAAGAATGCAACAGAACCTAGCTGAATAGAATTACGAAGAATAAAATAAAAGAAGGAACAGGGAAAAACTTACGGGGCAACTAAAAGAAAATAGGAACTTTGGAGTCCTTTTTAGCAAGGGAGAAGAATTTGAGTGATGGGTGTAGAGTTTGAAACAAGTGGCGTCTGAAATTCGTGTAAGACAGTCATACGGAACGTGGCTCGAGAGTGGGTTTTTGGCTATTTATATTTCTCACAATGACCAGCGCACCCACAAAATTTCAACTATTTACAGAAATGCCCGACCAACGATCTTCTACAATATTTGGATCAATTGTTTGGGCTTACAAAGGATATAAAATTCATTGGCCCAATTTTGTCCAAGATTTTTAAGGGCAATTGTGGGATCCAAACCACAAAATTCTAATTTTGGCTAGTCTGAGCAGGCTCAAAAGGATCACCACGTTGCCATAGTCCAGTCCAGAAATGAAGAGATTAACACAAATATTTATCATGTTGATAAATACAAACACTTCTCAATTAAATATCGATAGGCTTAGTTGGTTACCAATAATCTCGGACGAGATAATTGTGAGTCGCCACATGAGACAATAACAAGCTGGAATTGTAAAGACATTTTTGTCCATTATCAATTTGTTATGTCGTACGCCGTTACACCGTTGAAGAAATTCAAGATTCATATAGTCATCAACGGATCCGAATATCAAAAGAAGAAGAGGAATCAAAGTCTGACAGGCCGGACCGGTCCGCCCAGAGAAAACGAACCGATTCGACCCTTGACCGGTCCACCCCTTTACCGGACCGATCCACCTGCTGAAAAGCCAGTACACCCCGGACCTCAAGCGAACCGAAGAAGCCAAAAATAAAAAGAACCGGTCCGCCTACCCAGACCGATCTGCCTCAGACCCGGACCGGTCCGCTTGGGATAAACACAAAACAGATCGTGTTCAGATTTTCAAGGACCAGGACTTCTTATTTAATTCCACTACGGGGAGTTGGTTTCTAAGACTTATACACACAATTTTCAGAGTTCAAAAAACAAAAAGTCTTCACTTTTATGAGTTTCAAAAACTCATGGTTTGATTCACGCAACTGCTCATACATTTGCGAATCACTTTTGGTAACCCAAGAACACAACCAGTTGCTGTTCAACCCTTGTGGAGAAGACCGTTCTTCTTCTTCATTGCAGCCCTCCTGGAAAGGGATAACTCCAGCCGCCGACTACAGAATCCGATACCTAAGGGTAATTCTTAGTCACTTGTATTTTCATTGTAATCCGAAATTGTACAGTTACAATATTATAATTAAAATAAATGATTTTGCCCCTTTGGGGAATTTTTCCTCAATTGTGTGTGTTTGATTAATCTTCATAATCTACTTCTTGATTAAATCACACCTAGTTTCTTGTTTAGGGTTTATTTGGGTCAAACTGAATTTAATTATATAATTTCTTATTTGAGCGCACGCGCAATACTCTCTCAAATTGGTATCAGAGCAGGTTACGCTAATCTATCGCGTATTCCTATTTTCCGCAAAATCTTTTCTAAGATATCATTTTTCTGAAAAAATTAATTTTTAAAAAAGTGCGTGTTCAAATGGAGAAATCATATAATAAATTACCTATTTTTGACGGGACAAATTATACTTATTGGAAAGCCCGCATGAGGTCGGCTTTAAAAGCCGTAGATGAAAGGGTTTGGATTTTAGTTGAAAGAGGGTGGACACCTCCCTCCGTCACTGTGGAAAACGTGACTAATTTAAAACCTGTCACCTCTTGGACTGAAGATGAATTTAGATGGTCTTCTTTTAACTCTAAAGGTTTGAGTGCTATTTTCGGTTCCATCACTCCCGATGAGTTTCGACGTATCATGACGTGCACCACGTCAAAGGAGGCATGGGATGTTTTACAACTCACCCATGAAGGAACAAATGCTGTGAAAGAGTCTAAATTGCAAAATTTGACAACTGAATTTGAAACCATCACCATGCATGAGACTGAGTGTTTTGATGAATTTTATGCTAGACTTTCTGACATTGTGAATACTAGCTTTAATCTTGGTGAACATATTCCTAATGCTAGAGTTGTTAAAAAGATTATTCGTTCTTTGCCTAAGCGTTTTATACCTAAAGTCACTGTGCTAAATGCTATGGGTAATTTAAATACGCTAAAATTGGAAGAACTCGTAGGAGATTTCCAAACTTATGAAATTGATATGTTCCCTACAACTGCTAGGTCTAAAGATAAGGGAATTGCACTTAATGCCAAAGAGAAAATGAGTGAGGGGTCGGCTAGAAAGAGGGAAGAGTCATCTAGAAAGAGAGAGGCTGACACGTTAGATTCTGAGTGTGATTTTGACTAACATGATTTGGCTCTTTTTGCAAAACATTTCAATAGGATTCTCAAATTTAAGAAAAATAGCAATTTTAAAGATAAAAAGAAATTTGAGAAAAATAGTTTTGAAAAGAAAAATGAAAAAGTTTATAAAGATCCTCCTAAGAAAGACAGTGAGAGATGCTTTGAGTGCGATGGTAGGGTTCATAGAGCCTTTGAGTGTGCCACTCGTCTGAATAGAGAGAAAGGGAAAGCTGTCCTTAATGCTACTCTTAGCGATGACAGTGAGGTTGAGACGGTGGATTTAGGAGATGAGTCACCGCATGAGTGTAACTTCACCGCATTCATGGCCAGTCAAGGAGCACTCCTAGTTCTCTTCATGACGATGAGGATGATTCTTCACAGGGAGACCTAGATAGTGAGATCGATGTGAGTGAGGGGGAGGATGACTCAAGTGAGAGCAAGAGTGATATTTAACGCGCCTACGCTGAGTTATATTCTGAGTCTTTTAAAACTAAAAAATGTAACAAAGCGCTAGTTCTTAAGATCACCGACTTAGAGGAAGATTTAAGAAAGGCGAGAGAGAGAGAGTCCTCCACCTTCACCGCTCTGAGAGAGAGAGAATCTTCCTGTGTCGAGAAAGAGAGTTTGTTTAGAGAGAGAGAGAGAGAGTGTTTTTGAGAAAGAGAGAGGGGACTTGACTAAACAAGTGGCTAGTCTTACGAGTGAGCTCCATTCCTTCGTGGAGACTCGAAAGAAACTTGAAGCCTTTGTTTCCCAGCTGACTCATGATCTTGAGAAAGCACGAGAAGTCAAGGTACAAATCGAGGACAGATCAGGGAAAATGGGAAAGATGCTCCTCGGCCCCGCTTTAGGTTTTGGTGATTGGCAGGGAATTGGGTATGATGGTGGCTCCACCTATCAAATTGCACCTGGACCAGTTCCTGAGTTTACTACTACTCCTTATGGTCATCATCGAAAACCTCGAAGGAGAGTTCGACCAAGAAAAGAAAACCAAGGTCCGCCTTTGACTGTGTTCTTCTGTACTTATTGCAAAAGAAAAGGCCACCTCAGGGAGTTTTGCTATAGTATGGGTCGGACACGACGTACTACTACTCCACCACGTCATACTAATGAGTTTTCTAGTCTGAGAGATCGAGTTGAGTTCTTAGCTGCCACATCTCAGAGTTTGATGGAAGAATTCCGACGGATGTCTTTGCCGTTAGTGAATGCTTCTCACATTTTAGCTAAAACCAACAACAACAAAGGCAAACAAAAGGTCATCACCTCTTGGGTACATAAGAAAGATAAAAAGGCTTTTGTTGTTCATGTTACTCTCAAAGCATATAATACCTCACAGTGGTATTTTGACAGTGGGTGCTCCATACATATGACAGGTGATGCCTCATTTTTTACATCTCTTGAGGATTATAAGGACGGCAGAGTCAACTTTGGAGACGGGAGCAAGTATAGCATTATAGGACGAGGTACTATCGAGTTACCTGGTTTTCTTAAGCTAGAAAATGTTTTCTACGTCAAAGGTTTGAAAGCAAACCTTCTCAGCATTAGCCATTTGTGTGACAATGACTTTGTAGTAAAGTTTGACCGGGACACTTGTAAGGTCTGTAATCAAACTGGTAAACTATTAGTGCAAGGGGTGAGGACAAAGGATAATTGCTATGGGACTGAGCCCACATCCTCACTTGTCTGCAACAGCGCCACGATCACTCCTATGGATCTGTGGCACCAACGTATAGGTCACATAAATATTAGAGATCTCACTCGCTTAGATAGAAAGGACCTAGTATGTGGCTTACCATCTCTTGGAAGGTCAACTTCGACGGTTTGTGGACCCTGTCAGATGGGAAAACAAATTTGTAGTCCCCATAGGAAGTTGCATTCCATTACCACCTCTCGTGTTCTTGAGCTTATACACATGGACCTTATGGGTCCCACTCTTACCTAGAGTCTAGGTGGTAAGAGGTATATCCTAGTGATGGTAGACGATTTCTCCAGGTACTCCATTATAGGTTTTCTGAGAGAGAAATCCGATGTTGTAGAGTTTTTAACGACCAAGTGCCGTGTCCTGCAAAATCAACACGGAGTCACTCTTAACAGAATACGTAGTGACAACGACACTGAATTTAAGGAAGCAAAGGTAGATTTGTATTGTGATAGCCTTGGGATCAAACATGAGTTTTCTACTGTGAAGACTCCTCAGCAAAATGGGATTGTTGAGAGAAAGAATAGAACGATCCAGGAAATGGCTAGATCTATGCTTCTAGGTCGTAAAGTTTCTAGGAGATTTTGGGCAGAGGCAGTGTCTACTGCATGCCACACGGTGAATAGGGTTTATCTGCGTCCACACACACTTCAGACACCTTATGAGTTGTGGACTGGTAAGAAGCCCAACCTTGCATATTTCATATCTTTGGGAGTAAATGCTACAACCTACGGGATAGAGAGAAATTAGGAAAGTTTGACTCCCAGAGCGACGAGGGAATATTGCTAGGATATTCATCGACTAGTAGAGCATACCGGGTTTTTAACCTGAAGAGCTCTAAGGTTATGGAATCAATAAACGTCACCGTGCAAGATAGCGAACCTCTGACGGTTATTGATCCTAACCTTCAGTGTGAGGATGAGGACTTTTCTGACAGTGATTTACTTGTCCCTCTCTCACACTCTGTGAACCCTACTCCTGTGCTAGGGGACACACCTGCTTGGGTTAGCAAGAGTCATGACCCCTCTGCCATTATTGGTGATCTCTCTCTTGAGGTCAAGACTCGTGCTCAGCTAGAGAATGTCGTTAGCCACATTTGCTACACGTCCAACGTCGAGCCCAAGAATCATAAAGAAGCACTCAAGGATGTATGCTGGAAGAGTTGCTTCAGTTTAAAAAGAATAATGTCTGGTAACTTGTCCCCCGACCTAATGAGACAAATGTGATAGGTACCAGATGGATATTCAAGAATAAAATGGATGAAAATGGTAACATAATCCAAAACAAAGCTAGGTTGGTCGCTCAAGGCTACACACAGATAGAGGGTGTAGACTTTGGGGAGACATTTGCTCCTGTTGCGAGGCTTGAGTCCGTCCGTCTACTACTCGCCTTCGCATGTCATCTACGCTTCAAGTTATATCAGATGGATGTCAAGAGTGCATTTATGAATGGCATTTTACAGGAGGAGGTTTATATGGAACAACCAAAAGGGTTTGAAGACCCTCAGCACCCAGAGCACGTCTACTATCTGAGGAAAGCCTTGTATGGTTTGAATCAAGCACCCCGTGCTTGGTACGAGAGGCTTACCTCCTATCTCTTAGCTCGTGGCTTCAAGAGAGGGGGGAGTAGATATGACGTTGTTCGTCAGGAGAGATAACGGTGCTATTTTAGTTGCCCAGGTCTATGTGGACGATATAGTCTTTGGATCCACATGCTCCCAGCCTGCTCACCACTTTGAGGAGGAGATAAAAAGTGAGTTTGAGATGAGCATGGTTAGTGAGCTTACATTCTTCCTTAGTCTCCAGGTTCGTCAGCTAGAGGATGGGATGTTCATCTCCCAATCCAAGTATGCTAGAGACCTAGTGAAGAAATTTGGTTTAGACTCCGCTAAGCATGCACGTACACCTATGAGTACCACTACCAAGCTTAGTAAGGAAACTTCAGGCAAGGACGTAGAGCAAACCTTATATCGGAGCATGATAGGTAGCCTTCTCTACTTGACTACCAATCATTCCGATATAGCCTTTAGTGTTGGAGTCTGTGCGCGATATCAGGCATCCCCGAAAGAGTCACACTTAATTGCTCTAAAACGTATTATTAAATACGTAAGTGGGACTCTCTCATAAGGTATTTGGTATTCCTTTGATACTGATGACCGTTTGTCTGCCTATTCAGATGCCGATTGGGCCGGGGATGTAGATGGTTGTAGGAGCACTTCTGGTGGGTGTTTCTATTTTGGTTCTGCTCTTGTCTCCTGGCTGAGCAAGAAGCAAAATTCCATCTCTTTGTCCACTACGGAGGCTGAGCGCCGGGAGTTGTTGCACACAACTCTTGTGGATGAAGAAAATGTTGTCCGATTATGGGATTTCACAGGACACCATGATCATTTCCTGTGATAACATGAGTGCGATACACATATCCTGCAATCCTGTCCAACATTCGCACACCAAGCACATCAGGATACGCGAGCACTTTATACGACAGATTATTGAGGAGAAAGTCGTATCCCTAAGTTTTGTTCCTACCGATCGTCAATTAGCTGATATTTTCATAAAACCTTTAGATGTCCTTAGATTTGAGAGTCTTAGAAAGTCTTTGGGGATTTGCACAGTTGACTGAGATGTTGGTCCATGTCTAGAATATGATGTTTTTTCATGTTCATATCATATGCTTCCTATTGCTAGTTTGTTTTATATGTATCATTGTTTTATTGTACAGCTATTTATTTATTCTGTTAAAAAAAATCCAAAAAGATTTTTGCTTTTGTATATTAATATTTCACGAAAAACACAAAAAGATTTTTGTATTTTTTTATGCACCTTTTATGGATGAACATTTAAGATAGCCAAGTCACACCCACATTCCATTTATCCATGTGACTGTTTGATAGAGATTTGAGACGCTACATCATTTCATCCATGTGCTTTACATAGTATGGAGTCTTAGAGATGTAATTAGTGATATTTTCCTCCATGTTTGACTCATATATCCTTTATTTCACACATGCACGGCTATATTTGATTATTGCACTTATCTATCACATAATGGCTTGAGTGTTTCCATCTCAATTCTGTCTATACAACTTACAATATGCTATAAAACTTGACAAGATTGGAATGCATTTAGAAACCGTTGTGGTGAGACTGAGTGTTTGTTTAAGAACGGGGAGGGGTTGCGAAAGGTAATTATCCCTTCTTTGCGCAAAAGCCACCATTCAAAAGGACCTAAAAATGGAGGAATTTTATTATCTGGGGTCCAAAGAGGTTAAAAGAGCCCAAAAAATTTAAAGGCGATAAAAAGAAATTCATGCCAAATATGGGCCATTTAGGTTTCACCATCAATTATCCAAAGTTTGAGAATTTAGTATACCTATATTCAAAATATATATCTGAGGGAGTTTGGTTGGAAAATGTTTAAACGGGTTTGCATTTCCTTGACAGTCCTGAAAAGTATGAAAACGTTTTGGACGTTATTGGTGTGAAAATCACTTTGAGCTTTGATATGATGATTTGATTGAATCAATATCTTATATTGTCCTTCTTTTACACCAAAGGAATCATTTGAGTTCATTCACTAGGAATATCCAATATTCATCGTGCACATATGTCATGTTTGTAAGCATTGATCTTCCTATCGAATTATGTTCACACCCATTCATTAACGCTATCATCAACTTGGTTGCTTTGTGTTCATTCATGGTGTGATTTTGTTTGAAAAATTCAAAAAATAGTTGTGTATTTCCTTGTGACACCCCGCCATTGCTTGTTTGAATTATTTCTCTCATTTGTCTATTTGGGGACATCATAAAAAGGGGGAGATAGAATTATCACTTAAGGGGGAGTTTTGTAGTGTTGAGTTGTTTATCACCAATTAGTATATTGGCATATCTGTTTATATCATTTCAAACTCGATACGTCACTTGGTATTTTTCTTTTTCTCATGTGTGTAGGTACTACATGGATTATCATTGGATTGCACACCCTGATGAGAAAAGTGTTGAGATTCCTGAAGATTCGAAGAGCAAACGTTAAAGTCTTATTCAATTGTATCTTTCCAGTTTTGGGTTCATGGAAGGGTAGATTTGTGTAGGCATTTTTAGTTGGTTGATAATTCGGATGTTTGTTTTTATGTATGTACCGACATAGACATAGGGGGAGATTTGTAAGGACATTTTTGTCCATTATCAATTTGTTATGTCGTACATCGTTACACCGTTGAAGAAATTCAAGATTCATACAGTCATCAACGTATCCGAATATTAAAAGAAAAAGAGGAATCAAAGTCTGACAAGCCGGACCGGTTCGCCCAGAGAAAATGAACCGATCCGACCCCGAACCGGTTCGCCCCTTTACCAAACCGGTTTGCCTGCTGAAAAGCCAGTACACCCCGAACCGCAAGCAAATCGAAGAAGCCAAAAATAAAAAGAACCGGTCCGCCTACCCGGACCGATCCACCTGGGATAAACACAAAACAAATCGTGTTCCGATTTTCAAGGCCCAGGACTTCTTATTTAATTCCACTACGGGGAGTTGGTTTCTAAGACTTATACACACGATTTTCAGAGTTCAAAAACCAAAAAGTCTTCACTTTTATGAGTTTCAAAAACTAATGGTTTGATTCACACAACTGCTCATACATTTGTGAATCACTTTTGGTAACCCAAGAACACAACTAGTTGCTGTTCAACCCTTGTGGAGAAGACCGTTCTTCTTCTTCATTGCAACCCTCCTGGAAAGGGATATTTCCAGCCGCCGACTACCGAATCCGATACCTGAGGGTAATTCTTAGTCACTTGTATTTTCATTGTAACCCGAAATTGTACAGTTACAATATTATAATGAAAATAAATGGTTTTGCCCCTTTGGGGGATTTTTCCTCAATTGTGTGTGTTTGATTAATCTTCATGATCTACTTATTTATTAAATCACACCTAGTTGCTTGTTTAGGGTTTATTTGGGTTAAACTGAATTTAATTATATAATTTCTTATTTGAGCGCACGCGCAATACTCTCTCAAATATAGTTCCTTAAACAACTCAACCACTTCATACCACTATAAATATAACCCTCGCTCTAGGGTCAAGGGGGATGTAATTATAACTTTGAGAGAGATAAATAAGAATTCAGAAACCTTTGTATGGACTTATGCAATTGCCGAACCAGGTATATCTTTGTGTTGTGCAGGCATTTTTATATTCTTTTTAATTTACACGATACATATGCTTGTGTGTGTATTCATGTCTACGTTGTTGCCTAAAACATGCATCTAGGTGATATTTGCAAGAATAAAATAATCAATCACCCAACGGTATGATGTATGAGGAAAACCCACAATGAAAAAAATGTGATTCCCCGATTTCGGGGGACAATTGTGGAAAACCTTTTATACTTTAATTTCTTTTAAGAAAATCCTCATTTTGAAATAAAATATTCCTTTCCCATTTTTGTCGTAAATTTCATTGGGTTTAATTAATGAAATGATGTCTAGCTTTATGAAGTTTATAAGGACACTTGATATAATTTTATTTTGCCAATTTCATAGAGTAAATAATAATTAAGGAAAATCCACGTCATTCATCGTATTACAAACCAAATTTAAAATGCTTCAAAACAGATCCAAATAACATGGCCAAAGTTCCATTTGAATACGCATTTGAGGTAAATAGTAAACATAGCTATACTGGTGTGTAAATCCTTCCTTGCCTCTCATTGTTTCCTCACGTTTATCTTTCCATGAAGTACTTGGAAGGTTTGGCAAATGGTGTGTTATAAGGGTGCTCCCAGTAAGAGTTACTAGCAGAGTAATACACACAAAGAATATCTATATATAAAAAATATATTTCAGCAGTTATGAAACCATCCTTCATTTGATTAAGTATTCTCATGCAAATGCAATATAACATGCAATTGATGGTTTGACCATGTAACCCAGGCAATAAGCCCATTCACACTTAATCTTTCTTTTGACCATACCCATATCCCGCTAAATTGTTCATTAACATAATTTCACATTTTTTTCAATTTTTTTCATAAACTTGTATTTACATTAATGAGAGTCGTGCTCACAGTCATCTTTTCACTTAATTAATCGGGGTAGCGATCCATGAGTGGTACATGGTCTTTTACCAACTTCCACCATGCCGAAATGTGCTATTGATTAATTGTTTAAGGTCTAAGTATTAAGCCGCACCCTAGGGCTCCAGGCCCTTCTTAAATTTTCTGGTTGCCTTCGAATGTCTTTTACATGTTACATCTTTGTAACCCTTTTTCGTTTCTTTGTTTCTTATTCACTTTTAAATTTTTTTTCTTTATTTCCTTTTTACCAGACGATGAGGTCACATACCTAGAATGAGACTAGTCCCGACATTTAAATTATAAGTTTCACACATTAATAAAAGTTTGTTCTCATTTTACCTTTAACATGTAGTTTTTCATCTTTGAATATAACTTTGATTATAATTCCTTTATGAAACTTTAACATTTAAGTTTAAATACCCATTTACACATTATATTGTAATTTTCACTATTCATACACATTTCTAAGCTTGCATTTCACACACTTTGTCACAAATGCTTCTTATTACTTTTACTTTACAAAATGAGTTTTCACCAAATAAAATTCAACTCTTTTAACTAGATTCCTTTAATTTGGAAAATTTACTCATAAGTCTAACTTTTCATTAAATGACACTTTTCTACTAAATATATCACTTTTATCAGTTCAAGACTTATATTTCCAATTTATTAGCTTTGGTCCTTCTATACGTTTTATTATCACTTTATGTTTTCACATTACTTCATTTAAAACCGACTTTCTAAAATAATACGCATTGGTCCTTCTCTAATTTTTATTATCACTTTATGTTTTCACATTACTTCATTTAAAACTGACTTTCTAAAATAATACTCATTTTTGCAAAGATTACTATTAGATCCATAGTTTTCATAAAATGACACTTTTGACCCCAAAACAACACCTTTGACATTTCAAGACTTATTCTTACAAATTTATAACTTTTCATTTTATACTTTGTATTCTTGTCATTTTATGTATAATATATATTTCATATTTTAACCTCAACACTTTACTATTTTCACTTAATCCCTTAATTATTAAACTTTTTAAACCTTCTTCATATAAAGCAACGTCATTATATGTGACTAATATGATGGGTTTTTCAACATTATTATTTCATATTTCAAGACTTTTTTAAATGTAATTTTGACATATTAAATCCATTTTCCATAACTACATATGAGTTGTACATGAATGAAAGGATTTATACCAAATGAACTCATACGTGCATCATACATTTCTTCACGAAGTCTAACTCATCATTTGTCATGAAATAATTAGTTTAAACATTATTTTCATAAGGAATAACTTCCTTAAACATTCTAAAATTTTAACTTAAACTTTAAATTTTCACCATTTTTATCATGTATTTATCAACATATATTCATCTATAGAATAAACATAAATAGTCATGTAAATCATACATAGATATACATATAACTAGTAGGATTGATTTTAAATTTGAAAATAGTATAGAAACCCTAACTCTTGAAGATATAAATCCTTTGAAGAAGCGGTAGAAAGAATTACCAAATAAGGTCTTAATTCCAATCTCCTAGCAAGCTTTTTTTCTTCAAATAATCACCCTTAGCACCCTGCTTAAACCTTTATAATAGAATAGAGGAATGGTGTTCTTGAAAGCTTGATATATGAAGATTTTTATGGGAGATTAATCTACTGAAATGGCTTGAGGAAGAAGCCACATTGTTCTTGATTTTGGGGTTGTTTTACTTCAGTAGAAATGAGGAGGATTGTGTGTATAAAGTCCCCCATACTCTCTCTTATAATGTCCCAAAGATAAACTAATGGTCCCCCCCCTCCCTATTCCTCAATGATCAAACCAACATTCTAAATGGATTAAGGTTTTTGGTATTATGTCTGAAAAAGATCCGTGGTAGGTTACCTTTTTATTCGATAACTATGTCCATGTTGCCAAGTAAAAAGGAGAAGCAAGTAATTGCCTCAAGTGTTTCGAATCAATCAAAAATTCATTTTTCAAGTGTTGGTCCACACTAATAATTATTATTTTAGTTTTGAGTTTATCTTAACCCAAGTTTAAAACAGTAAAAACTCTATGTAACATAATTTGTTTTTTGGAAATTTTTACTCTCTATTATTTTACAAAATCCGGTTTGAAACGTGTAACTTAATTAACACGCGTACGGGATACACGAAATTTATGAATTTTTTGCTTTAACTTTGATGACAAAATTAATCTATTTAAATAATCCCATAATTTCTCCTAAAGAGATTTTATTAATTTAACGAAAAATTATGTATTACAAAAAACTTCGAACGACCCAGCCGACACAAATTCATAATGATATAGAATTTAGACATTAGTGACAGAAAGACTTACTCCACTTGACTCGACGTCTTCAAGTCTTGGTGGAATCTTCAATACTTGAACCTGAGAAAAATGGAGTCATCGTGAATTTTCAGTCTAAGATCAAAATTTTCTTCATCACGAGACTGATTGGATCTGCCGTAGACACCCAAGAGACCTCATAATCCAGGATATGGCATGAGTGCGTCTAAACCAAATGCGATACGGAGTGAAGGGGTGTGAACTATAAAACAAAAGAAATATGTCCCAAACACTCAAAATAGTCCAATGAGTTCTATTTGATCGAATTAATTTATCAAACTTAGATGTATCCTCATGTGACAAATAATGTGAACCGAAATGGATAAGCAGACTAAATGCATATAAACCTAAAAATATTGACGATTCTCAAATTAGTATCATCAAATACTAAAGATGAACTATGATAAATTTGTGCAAACCCATTGATCTTCAACTTAGAACACCCTAAAAAATTTAAATATTCATTTTTTTCTCTATTTTAGAAGATGTTACTTTTGATGATCAATTTCAAAACTTGGCCTTGACAACTACTTTCTTTCTTTTTCTTTTCTTTTATTTTTTAAGGCCCTTACCAATAGTGTACTTTCATGCAAAGGAGATTTTCTCCCTCCATAGACTTTTCTATTTCACTCTTTTATTTCCCTTCGTAAGGGTAAACTCACGCAATGCTTCTTACCTGCAGAAATCTTCCATATACATATGACAAGATTGATAGGAGAATACCTCACTTAGCTCATTTAACACGAGTAGTTAAAATTCATAAGATCCTATGCAAGTGTGTGCAGAGGCATATACTTAGATGAATCCATTAAGCAAACCAAATTTGAACAAGTTCGTGTAGGGAATGATTAAAAAACAATACAAAGCAATGTAACGTATTGTAACATTTTAGAAACATGGAATGATTGAGATCCAAACACACCAATATGCCACACAAAATGTGTAAAACTGCTATACAAACAAATCAAAAATATTTTTATGTTTTTAGAAAAGTTCCAAAAATGACTCAAAAGATAAACAAAATCTTTTTGTATTTTTCAAATAGGCCAAAAAATGAAAAATAAAATTACAAAAGGCATAAACATCATACAACTAGCCATATTATTTATCATGAAACACAAAAAATTGTGTATGAAAAACATGAAAACATAATCACTCATAAAATATAGCATGTGATGAATCATGTGAAAGCACACAAGAATCAAAAAGTCTAACATTCAATGCCTCCAAAACACATTTATTAACCTAAATAGATGAAAATTCAAATCCTTTGGTTTGGGGAACTATGATGACATTCCATTCAGACTTCCTAGGACCTCTTCTAAGATCATAACAAAACTTCCTAAGGATAACTTTGCTACCACAATGTGTGCATGTGTAGACACGAGGAATGTTACGTTTGGATTGACCTTTTCTAACATCCTTAACAACAATTGACTCTTGTAACACCCCACGATTTTGGAGACTGAGAAATTAAGTTTTTGGGAAAATAAAATTTAATTAAATTGGAGAATTCTAAAATTTGGGAATTTAAGTCCAAAAATAGAGGACGTTTCAAAGTATTCCGGATGATATTTTTGAGGGTACCATCGATCCCGGAAGGGTCGAGATAGTCAAAATGACTGTCATTGGGTCTTATTTCGGCTCCGGAATGTTTTTAAGTTGTTTTGACTTGAATTGGAGTCAACGAGTCATTTAAAGTGTGTATTAACATTTGAAACTGGGATTTTGTTTCAAAGGTTTATGAGGCTTACGGATGAAGCCATTTCTCATTTGAGAAAAGAGAGAAAGAAAAGGGAAAGAAGAAGAAGAAGAAAAGAAGAGAGAGAGGAAGAAATCTTGGAGATTCCCGGCCCAAACGCGACATCGAGGCCGATTCAACCTCTACAAACCTGAGGCAAGTGTTTAATCTTGCTAAATAGCTATTTGTGTATTTTATTTCATAAATTGTGGGGTAAAGAATGGTTTTTGGGTATTAATGTCAAAACCTAGATTTTAGGTTTAAATCTTGAAATCATTGATTAAATATGGAATTAATGACATAGAAATGGTTGGGATCAACTTTGGGTTGGTTAATGGGCTTAAAATCATAAATTGTTGAAGGTTTAAGGGTTAGAAATGGAAATTAAGGGTTTAAAACTTGTGGGTTTTGAAGATGCAGATGAAACCTTCAAAAAATTGCAGGTCCGAATCGATTCGCCCCCTCTAGCGAATCGATTCGGTTTGGTAAAATTGGCAGGTCTGCATTGACCGAATCGATTCGGACCCCAAGCCGAATCGATTCGGCCTATTGCAGAAGCCCAGGTCTTTGGACCCGAATCGATTCGCCTTAGAGGCCGAATCGATTCGCTAGTCCGAATCGATTCGGAACAGGGCCGAATCGATTCGGAAACAGGGCATTTTGAGGTATTTTCTCCATAGTGAATTCAAACCCTTTTTGGTTGGGTTTATTGATTTGGGGCCTTCTCTTATGATAAAAGAGATATGTTCTTGGAGACACATAAGGAGTTTCTCACACATTAGAATTTTGGGGACTCCTTAGGGTAATTTGGGAGAAATGTATCCATGTATGTATTTGGAAGTTATGTATAGAGATTTTGGGGGAAAACCCTTTGGGATTGGGAATCCTAATTGTAGATTAAAAGTAAGTGTAGATGTGATGTGAGGCTAAGAACTCTTAGAGAGATCTTAGATTAGGGTATTCACAAAAGTGATCGAACCATAGTCGAAATCGAGGGAAATGAGATTATTTGATGATTGAAAGAATGAGCTTGAGGCTGATAGACTATTAGTTATATGTATACCGATAGTCAAAATGATTACTAGATTCTTTAATGTACTCGGAGATATAGATGATATGTGTAGTGAAATATTCCTACACAAACTCTTGGGTGATAGCCCTAATGTTGAATATATATAGGTATAGATATAAACATATGGTTTTGGGAGACTACTCATCATAGGAAGATGATTGAATATGTTTCAAGTATGGGATTATATTCACGTATCGAGGACTATGTATACTTATAGCCAGTTATATATATATATATTTTATGCATATGAACGAGAATTAGTTTATCATATATAGATATAAGGATATGTGTATATGTGTTGATATATATCCGTATGTATATAAAGGTATGGATATATTTATGTTATGAACCTACATGGTATGGTTACTTAAACCGTATATGGTGGTTTATTATTTGATCCTATAATTGGATCATATGGATGTATATATATTGTGCATGTGAATAATACATATACTTAATTGGTTAAGCATACCCCGCTCATGCTATCATTGGGAAGTTGCGCGTGTAGAGGGTGAGCATCCTGGCTTATAATGCAGGGTGTGGATATTCCCCAGGTCATAGTCGTCCCTTGTGATTATTATACATATAGATATATATTTTTGGGATGAGACGTGGTGGGTATGTTTCGTCTCATTGCCGGTTGGAACTATGACCGCTTCCCGGGACGTCGTGTGCGTGTGTTTACCACGAGATGGGTGTCGTTTAGTCCCACCATGGTGGCCCCAGTATTGCTACGTGAGCCGGGCACTGGGAAGATGATAGCACTGATGCAGTTTATCGGCGATATATATAGCCGGGTATATTATGTGCATGGCCTTGTACATCATATGTAGTATGTACACTTGGCTATTGGATTGATGATGATATATATACGGTTAGAAATAAATACCTATATATATATATATATTTATATATATATATATCCTATAGATGAAAGGATATGGACTTTTATGAAGTGCATCTTAGATGATCATGGTGTACTAGATTGATGGGGGTTGATGTATCGCACATAAGGTATTATTTCGGTTACATCATCCCAAGGATATTATTGGAGGTTCTTTTATTCTATCTTATTTGTTTTCTTTCTTTTCTTTTCTTCTTTCTTTCTTTAGGAGTTATAGTTTAATAGTAATGTTAGTATATACTTGTATGTTGAGGATTATGGATCTCTAGGATCAACATTGCCCAGGAGTAGTGTAACGAGGTGGTTCCTTGTTTGGATTTCGCTTTGCGAGACACCTCACGCACGAAACGCAGTGCCATGTCGAGATTTGAGAGAAGTAATTCCATAGGTGGCATCTCGGATCTCTGATCTTGACCTTGTCAGGAGTAGTGTAACGGGGCGGTTCCTTGTTTGGATTTCGCTTTGCGAGACTCCCCACGCACGAAACGTAGTACAATTTTGGGATTAGAGAGAAGTCTTGCCAATATTCCATGTGCATATTATTAAGTATATTCATTCTTACGCTTTTAGCCTAAATAGGTATGTATATATATGTGTATATGTATAGGGGTAATGTTTTAAGAATTATGATAATTATAATTCATGAGATTATTAATCGGAATTCATTAAGCCTTTTATGGCATAATTGTTGTAATCATAATCTAATAGGATTAGAAATGGATGGATCCTTAGATTATGACGGGAAGGTAGTTCTCGTGGATATAGGCTAGGCCTGATAAGTTAGGTTGTCCTAAAATAAATGGGGGTAATTTAACTAAAATTTGAGGACGCGATTAGGTGCGCGCCTTTAGATGAGAGGTGAGTTGGGGGTTCCACGAGAGTTCGGTCTCACTTATTTATGAAATTAAGTACACCGGTATTTATTATGCACGGTTAACACACTTGCTAAATATTTTACACATTCGGGGCTCTGACGCGTTTACTTCTCCCTCCTTCTTGTATATACATATGTATTTCCACAGGTATCCTACCGCATGGATGCCGGTTGACCTTCTATCCAGAGTCTTGGGAGCCGTGACAGGTGCGGACTGTTGCGGGATATTTCATGTAGCTGCTTTCTACTTCTTCAAAATTCTAGGTAGGATTCATGTTGTAGATTGGGTTTGTATCATAGGGATATTTATATACATGTTTACATTTATTCCATTTCAGTTATTGTATTTGCTGTGATCTGACAGCTTATTCGGATCTACTTTTCGTAGTACATTCAGTTGTATTTAATTGGTTCATTTTATTTATTATAGTTCCTTCCTGCATCTCTCATATTCATTAGTAGTTTTATAGTGTAGGGTTGTTGTATGTTGCAAGTTTTAAATTTTTATAACATCTCGCTTATATGATTTCGGGTAGTTAGTCCTATATTATAGTACCGTTAGTTGATGTTGAGACTGGACCATCTGGAATTCCTGATTTAATATAGTATAGGGCTGGCCACCCGTTATTATTTTAAGCGGGGTGTTACAGATGGTATCAGAGCATCAGGTTCTAGAGTCCTTAGGATCTGTGCGCGTTCTGCATTCTTCCGTTAACGTTCTTGACCTAAAGCCCTACAAATAGGACTGTTGTGTTCACTGCGTTGTTTCTTCTGTGAAGTGCATTCACTTGATTGGCGTTCTGGTAACAGTTGCTTTTGTTTCGTTTCAGACGTCGCCTAGATTTGTCGTCTAGGAAAGGATAGGATTAAAAGTACAATACCCATAGTATATTTTGGGTACGCTTCAATCGGGGGTATTTGTCTTCCCCGGTTTTGGAGGAGTTATTGAGGAGATTTCTAGTAGTGGTTCGAGGTGATTTATCGACGGTTGAGTAAGGAAGGACATTTACTCGAATTGCGAATCTTGGTCCTAGTAAGGTAAACCCGAGGAGAGGCATGTAGTGTAGTTCTTGGGAGGTTTAGATTGAGAATCTGTTAACCTTAGTTAGGAAACCTAATGTTGGTGACTTTTACCGAGGTGAGGTTGGTGTAGTTGTCCCAATATTTGGAGTATCGCCTTCTAAGATGAGGGAGAATGCCTTTGGAGACTAAGTTTCGTCATGTAGAACTGAAGGAGTTTCCGACAGTTTCCATCGCGCCTTGCCCTTCAATATGGTTAGGAAGGATTTTGAGGAAGATGTTTCTCTTATGAAGAAATGGGCTTAGGGATAATGATTTTCCTGGAAGGAGTTGAGGACCCTGAGTTGAGATTCTAGGGTGAGGGGAAACCATTAGGTTATGGAATTGTAAGGTAGAATACCTTTCTTTGAGTTTAAGTTACGCTTTGTGCGATAGTGGGAACGTCGCGTGTGAGGTGTGATGAGTAGCTAGCCGCTATACCGCTAGGGGGTATGGAATTTTCCTAGAGAAGGAAGTGAGCAAGTGTGGCCTTGGTGTGGCATCTTTTGAGAAGATACACCTTTTCATAACTGAGAGGTTCAGAGTTTGGTAGATTCGTGAGGAGCGGATAGTTTAGCTCATAGTTGTGCTAGTTTTGAGAACTAGATATTGGCTAGAGTATTGTATTGATTGAGGCCTTGTGTTTTAAACATAAGGTGTTTGTTTGGCGTGTCGAAAGACGCGGAATATATTTATCTTGTATTATTGTATAGGCCCTCGGGCAATATCTAAAATATGAAAAATCTTTTTATAAGACCTTAACCCTGGTTCAACTAATCTCAATCCCCGACCTAGCTACACAGTAGTGTATTGGGAGGGTTCCTTGTTTGGATTTCTCTTGCGAGACCTCCCCCGCACGAAGGTGGCTAGCGTCAGGAATTGAGGAGAGTTCAACTAGTGGAATTTTTCAACTTTTATATATTTAGTATATTGTTATAGATTATGTTACTGAGGGTTATCTTACAATTTGAGGCTAATAGAGCCTGATTAAGATTTCACGAGTAGAAACTCGGGTACAGGGTGTATGGGCGCCCTGGGTAGCTAGTTGGTTTTAGGGATCGGTAAGGATCTATATAGTTCGACGTGAGAACTAGAAAGGATCGGCATAGTGATCTTGAGGATTGATATAAGGACTAGATGATATTGAGGTCCTAGGCATATCTTAAATTTCGCGGACGAAATTCTTGTAAGGGGGGAAGATTGTAACACCCCACGATTTTGGAGACTGAGAAATTAAGTTTTTGGGAAAATAAAATTTAATTAAATTGGAGAATTCTGAAATTTGGGAATTTAAGTCCAAAAATAGAGGACGTTTCAAAGTATTCCGGATGATATTTTTGAGGGTACCATCGATCCCGGAAGGGTCGAGATAGTCAAAATGACTGTCATTGGGTCTTATTTCGGCTCCGGAATGTTTTTAAGTTGTTTTGACTTGAATTGGAGTCAACGAGTCATTTAAAGTGTGTATTAACATTTGAAACTGGGATTTTGTTTCAAAGGTTTATGAGGCTTACGGATGAAGCCATTTCTCATTTGAGAAAAGAGAGAAAGAAAAGGGAAAGAAGAAGAAGAAGAAAAGAAGAGAGAGAGGAAGAAATCTTGGAGATTCCCGGCCCAAACGCGACATCGAGGCCGATTCAACCTCTACAAACCTGAGGCAAGTGTTTAATCTTGCTAAATAGCTATTTGTGTATTTTATTTCATAAATTGTGGGGTAAAGAATGGTTTTTGGGTATTAATGTCAAAACCTAGATTTTAGGTTTAAATCTTGAAATCATTGATTAAATATGGAATTAATGACATAGAAATGGTTGGGATCAACTTTGGGTTGGTTAATGGGCTTAAAATCATAAATTGTTGAAGGTTTAAGGGTTAGAAATGGAAATTAAGGGTTTAAAACTCGTGGGTTTTGAAGATGCAGATGAAACCTTCAAAAAATTGCAGGTCCGAATCGATTCGCCCCCTCTAGCGAATCGATTCGGTTTGGTAAAATTGGCAGGTCTGCATTGACCGAATCGATTCGGACCCCAAGCCGAATCGATTCGGCCTATTGCAGAAGCCCAGGTCTTTGGACCCGAATCGATTCGCCTTAGAGGCCGAATCGATTCGCTAGTCCGAATCGATTCGGAACAGGGCCGAATCGATTCGGAAACAGGGCATTTTGAGGTATTTTCTCCATAGTGAATTCAAACCCTTTTTGGTTGGGTTTATTGATTTGGGGCCTTCTCTTATGATAAAAGAGATATGTTCTTGGAGACACATAAGGAGTTTCTCACACATTAGAATTTTGGGGACTCCTTAGGGTAATTTGGGAGAAATGTATCCATGTATGTATTTGGAAGTTATGTATAGAGATTTTGGGGGAAAACCCTTTGGGATTGGGAATCCTAATTGTAGATTAAAAGTAAGTGTAGATGTGATGTGAGGCTAAGAACTCTTAGAGAGATCTTAGATTAGGGTATTCACAAAAGTGATCGAACCATAGTCGAAATCGAGGGAAATGAGATTATTTGATGATTGAAAGAATGAGCTTGAGGCTGATAGACTATTAGTTATATGTATACCGATAGTCAAAATGATTACTAGATTCTTTAATGTACTCGGAGATATAGATGATATGTGTAGTGAAAGATTCCTACACAAACTCTTGGGTGATAGCCCTAATGTTGAATATATATAGGTATAGATATAAGCATATGGTTTTGGGAGACTACTCATCATAGGAAGATGATTGAATATGTTTCAAGTATGGGATTATATTCACGTATCGAGGACTATGTATACTTATAGCCAGTTATATATATATATTTTATGCATATGAACGAGAATTAGTTTATCATATATAGATATAAGGATATGTGTATATGTGTTGATATATATCCGTATGTATATAAAGGTATGGATATATTTATGTTATGAACCTACATGGTATGGTTACTTAAACCGTATATGGTGGTTTATTATTTGATCCTATAATTGGATCATATGGATGTATATATATTGTGCATGTGAATAATACATATACTTAATTGGTTAAGCATACCCCGCTCATGCTATCATTGGGAAGTTGCGCGTGTAGAGGGTGAGCATCCTGGCTTATAATGCAGGGTGTGGATATTCCCCAGGTCATAGTCGTCCCTTGTGATTATTATACATATAGATATATATTTTTGGGATGAGACGTGGTGGGTATGTTTCGTCTCATTGCCGGTTGGAACTATGACCGCTTCCCGGGACGTCGTGTGCGTGTGTTTACCACGAGATGGGTGTCGTTTAGTCCCACCATGGTGGCCCCAGTATTGCTACGTGAGCCGGGCACTGGGAAGATGATAGCACTGATGCAGTTTATCGGCGATATATATAGCCGGGTATATTATGTGCATGGCCTTGTACATCATATGTAGTATGTACACTTGGATATTGGATTGATGATGATATATATACGGTTAGAAATAAATACCTATATATATATATGTATATATATATATATCCTATAGATGAAAGGATATGGACTTTTATGAAGTGCATCTTAGATGATCATGGTGTACTAGATTGATGGGGGTTGATGTATCGCACATAAGGTATTATTTCGGTTACATCATCCCAAGGATATTATTGGAGGTTCTTTTATTCTATCTTATTTGTTTTCTTTCTTTTCTTTTCTTCTTTCTTTCTTTAGGAGTTATAGTTTAATAGTAATGTTAGTATAGACTTGTATGTTGAGGATTATGGATCTCTAGGATCGACATTGCCCAGGAGTAGTGTAACGAGGTGGTTCCTTGTTTGGATTTCGCTTTGCGAGACACCTCACGCACGAAACGCAGTGCCATGTCGAGATTTGAGAGAAGTAATTCCATAGGTGGCATCTCGGATCTCTGATCTTGACCTTGTCAGGAGTAGTGTAACGGGGCGGTTCCTTGTTTGGATTTCGCTTTGCGAGACTCCCCACGCACGAAACGTAGTACAATTTTGGGATTAGAGAGAAGTCTTGCCAATATTCCATGTGCATATTATTAAGTATATTCATTCTTACGCTTTTAGCCTAAATAGGTATGTATATATATGTGTATATGTATAGGGGTAATGTTTTAAGAATTATGATAATTATAATTCATGAGATTATTAATCGGAATTCATTAAGCCTTTTATGGCATAATTGTTGTAATCATAATCTAATAGGATTAGAAATGGATGGATCCTTAGATTATGACGGGAAGGTAGTTCTCGTGGATATAGGCTAGGCCTGATAAGTTAGGTTGTCCTAAAATAAATGGGGGTAATTTAACTAAAATTTGAGGACGCGATTAGGTGCGCGTCTTTAGATGAGAGGTGAGTTGGGGGTTCCACGAGAGTTCGGTCTCACTTATTTATGAAATTAAGTACACCGGTATTTATTATGCACGGTTAACACACTTGCTAAATATTTTACACATTCGGGGCTCTGACCCGTTTACTTCTCCCTCCTTCTTGTATATACATATGTATTTCCACAGGTATCCTACCGCATGGATGCCGGTTGACCTTCTATCCAGAGTCTTGGGAGCCGTGACAGGTGCGGACTGTTGCGGGATATTTCATGTAGCCGCTTTCTACTTCTTCAAAATTCTAGGTAGGATTCATGTTGTAGATCGGGTTTGTATCATAGGGATATTTATATACATGTTTACATTTATTCCATTTCAGTTATTGTATTTGCTGTGATCCGACAGCTTATTCGGATCTACTTTTCGTAGTACATTCAGTTGTATTTAATTGGTTCATTTTATTTATTATAGTTCCTTCCTGCATCTCTCCTATTCATTAGTAGTTTTATAGTGTAGGGTTGTTGTATGTTGCAAGTTTTAAATTTTTATAACATCTCGCTTATATGATTTCGGGTAGTTAGTCCTATATTATAGTACCGTTAGTTGATGTTGAGACTGGACCATCTGGAATTCCTGATTTAATATAGTATAGGGCTGGCCACCCGTTATTATTTTAAGCGGGGTGTTACAACTCTCTCAAAATCTTGGTCTTAGCTTTGGAAGCGAAAATATTCAGATCATCGTAGCTGATACCAATCTTGTCATTTTTTATTTGGACGGTGCCTAAAATATTATTCTACTTTTTTTACCTAGATTCTAAATCAAATTTGACACAACTAGAGTCTTTTAGTTTTTCTTCTAACTCGAAAATCCTAGACTGAAGAAAAATCTTAGACTCATAAGATTTTAGGGACTCCTTCATATTTTAAACCATTCCTAGAAGGTTATCTTGATCCCCCTCAATGTAATTGATCTTATTACTAAGATCTTCTCCGGTGCCATTAATTATTCAATTAATCTACCATTACTTTTTCCAACTCATCCTCTACGTTCTTTGAATCATTTAACTCACTCTCTAAAACATGACACTAGCCTCACCCTCTGGGTTGGACTCTTCTAATATAAGGAAATCACATTGCATGCCCTTGATATTTTTGTAAAGAATATCTCTTTAACTTTAAATATTTCTTAAAAATTCAATTTCGTTTTTAAGAACAAATTTTCCTTTTCAAGAAATTTTTCCCTTTTTGAAAATTTCAAATTCAAATGATTTAACCTTTCAGCGTGACTATCAAGTTCATTAAACTCATGTCGTATATCAAAATCAACCTAATCACTAAACCATCTATAAAGCTATCAATTTAAGGATCCATTGAGAGAAACAAACAAACAAACAACCCTAAAAGTGAACTTAAATAGGATCACTAAAATAATTTAGTGCAACGTGGTCTGATACCAGATTAAGAAAAGTAAGTTCTAGGGTTACGCAATTTAAATTTTCAATTAAATTAATCGAGTAAGAAATTAATCCAATTTTAATTCAAGCACTGTATAAATATATGTTATTAAAACCAAACCAATTTTATCATGCCTACAACATAAATCTAAGTGATATTTGCAAGAATAAAATAAATAAATCACACAACTCCGCGATGTATGAGGAAAACTCACAACGAGAAAAACCTCAGGCGACCTAACCTCAACAAATTCACTAAGATATAGGATTTATACAATAGTGACATACAAACTTACTCCATTTGAGTTGGCGCCTTCTAGATTTGGTTCAGTCTTCAATACTTGAACCTTCTTCACAATAACACCGCAGTAATGCACCCACAATCTTCATAATGTGTGTGCCTCACATGTCTCCATATCCACCGATCTTTGTCTAGAAACCGTCATCGCAAAGAAACAAAATCCACCACAAAAAGTCTATCTTCTTATGATGAAGCATAAATGTTCTTAGTCTAAGAAACTTGAGATCTCAAACATGAATGTTAACTAATTCTTGGATCTCAAAATATGGGTGTAAACGTGGTTAAAATAGGCTTAGGTTTTTTATTTGTATATGAGTTTCTGAAACCGTTCTTGATTAAAACTTTTTGTTGTGCCTTGTATTTATAAAAAGTAGTAAAAACTAGTGGCACATAACTCGAGGCATCTTGTTTAAACAAAACTCAAAGTCGTTTGAATAAAATTTCTAACATCGTTTGAATGGACCCTAAAGTCGTTCAAACGAGGCCCATGATCTCATTTAAAGGATGATCGAAGGACATTCTAATGACAATGTTCTGCCTAAGCATAAACTTATCTCTTTAATCTCGTTTGAAGCTTGTTCGAATGAACCTGCCAAAATTGTTTGAACGACCTAAACTCTCGGTCGAATGAAAACACAAAACTCGTTTGAATGACACCAAAAGTTTGTTTGAACGAAATTTTAAAAAATATTTTATGTGATTTTTTTTATAAAGTGTGCTCAATTAATTTTAAAAACATAAAAACCCAAAATGAAATATAGGGGTCAACATAATACACCATTCATACCTTTATTGAGATCCCATGCATGAAGACAAAACTTGACATGAAACCCGACATAATGAGGATGTCGCTTTACTCGAAATTAATCAAGGCTTGAATGAAAGACTGAACACAATCCTAGCCTATGAACCAAATGGTTTTATCCAAATGGAATAAAGTCATATTATAAATTTTTACAATAAACATTGACACACTTAAAATTTCTACTTACAAATTGGAAATACCCCCCAAAAAGGTACCAATGTGAAATTTTGTCCTACGTACAAATGGTAAATCATTTTTTCATACTGAAAATGACATAGTTTATAACAAAATGGAACTGTTTAACCTAATAAATTCTCGCACAAAACTCATTGTTTCGTTTGAGAATTTATTAAACATTTTCTAATTCAAATGGAACAATGAGTTCATTTTGAGATAATCGTTAAACTACATTATCTTGTGCCAAATTGAACAACAAGTTTCATGTGAAACCAAAGTCCCCACATTTTTTTGTTATGAGAGCAAGAAAATTTTAACTAGTTTGTTTACATACTAACTCTTTTCCATACCAACCCTTGAAATTGCCCGTTTACATAGTGCGCTGCAAATATATTTTCCCCAAATATTGCTTTTAACTGGACGTGCTAGGAATTCTCTAAGAGGTTTAAATATTGTGAAACAGAAGCTATGATTGTGTCGTTATGAGAGCCCAACACTTCATTGAGAATCCCTAATTATTTTCCATAAATTTATTATAATTCAAATTAACTCCACAATACGAGTGAGATTTTTCAGCTCAGATAACACCTCGTGAGATTGCAAGTGATCCAATGGACAAATTTGTATCTTAGGTTCCCACAAAAAATCAATTTTTTACCAAATTTTAGTCTTTGATTAAATTAGGTTTGCATATAAGATGTGTTCCAATTTCAATTATCAAACTATGCATGTAATCAACACAGTAAATGAGAAAAGGTACCTAAAAAGGGGAAAATCTTGTATTCAACACTATCGTAAGTTCTTACAGACAATTGACTTACAAAGACATGCCGAATCTTCAAAACTTCCAACAAAATATGAATCAGTCCACTATCGTCCATAGGTAGCGATCTACCCTCGATGTCCCCCGGTCAACATTCCTTTTTCTTCAGCAGTGAATCATCGATTCACAAGTCAGCCGTAGAGTATAGACTCCACAAGATGTATGAATGATATTCAAAAATAGAGTTTCACAAAAGTTAAAAAATCACATAAAGGATGAAAGGATTGTGAAGCTAAAATTGTTTGATGAAATAAAATATGAAAACCTTTGGAATAGATATGAAAATTCATTTTTTCCAAAGTCTCGTGAAAAAACTGCTCAAAACTAGTTTTTTATAGGGTTGACATAAAATTGGAGGCGATGCTATTTCATTCGAATGAAAATGCAAGTTGTTCGAATGAAAACGTAGGTTTCATTCGAACGAGATGCAGACTCGATCTAATGACAGGGCAAAGTTGTTTGAACACCTATCTTACAAACTTCCAACGAGTAACCTCTGCCTCATAAAACTCACTTTATTTAAAACACATTAGAAGGTTGTTCTAATGAGACCGTCATTGTCATTAGATCGATATTGATTCTCATCTAAACAAGGCTAAAAATAAAATTTCTATTTTTAAAATACTTTTGAATAATAAACTCGAATTTATAAAAAGTAACATCCCAAATATGATTTATAAAATTTATGATCACCCAAAGTTTTATAACTTCATGAGTTGCATGGGTGTCTTTAATCTTGAAGATGTCGGAGTTCGGTTCGACGGGTTGGTTTGTAACGGGATATACAAAAAAATAAAGTAAAGCCTAAACTATGAGCAATTAGAAACATTTGTTCTTAAAATCTCCCCTTTTGTCTATTCTGATACAAAACAAAATCAAAACCAAAATTACAATAAAAATCCTCCATAACAATAATTCCTAATTCCCCCAAACCCTAAAAATGGAATGACATAAATGAAACTGTCTTCAAACTGAACTTGTTCTTCCCTTGGGTAACTTTGTCTTTATCTTGTGTAGTCCATGAATCATTAACGTGGAAGAAACCTACACACATGAAACAAAGAGATACCGTGATGTATATGAGTTTTATAAAGAAAATAACCCCCCCCCCCCCCTCAATTTGTGTTCTCCTATTTTTTGTTCGTAATAGATAAAGGAGTGGAAACTAGGCATTAATTATAAAGTAGACATCAAGTAGTAAGATATCATCACAAATATCGGGAAATAAAGCACATGTAATAATAATATCAAAAGGCAATATTCTCAACCAACTATTTTTGAAAAATTTCATTTTTTCAAGTATAAAGTATAAAATTTATAAATACAACACACCATAGATTAACACTAAAATATCTTAATCATGAATGCGGAATGTAGGGGTGTGAATAATTTCCATACGTTAATAAACATTAACATTCATAACATGTGTGCACGAAGTTACGAGACACTTATAACAAAATAACTCAAAGTCTACCTTAGGTGTAAATATTGTGAACTTATATGAAATCGACTCAACTTAATCAACATGTCATTAACATAAATGATTATCACACCAATAACGCCAAACTATGTAACGTTTTACAAGAAAGTTCGTCGTGCAAATCCATTAATATTTGATTTTAAATCTCTCAAAATCTCTCATATATTATGAATTCACTCTCAATTATTGTGAAGAAATCACAGTGCTCATATATTGTGAAGCATCAACGAATCTAAACAAAATTGGCTTAGCACTTATTCTTTTATGTGCCTCTAATCCTTTTAGGCTCTTTTATGCAAATGGAGGCTTTTAACGCAAATAACATTTTTATCATTTTTAGCTCTTTTCCATTGATTAACATATAATAATATTTACTAGAATATAAATGAAATCTGGGGAATGACTCTTACATGCACAACTTATCTCTTTTTACATTTGGTTCGTTATTAAGCAAAACTGAGATGAGAACATCGTATTTGACAAATGATACGTAAGAACAATGTTCATAAAGCTGAGGCATGTGGGCACTAAAGGTTACAAGTAGTCAAACATGTAGATAGTAGACATCAATGATCAAATTAATGAATCCACACATGATTAAGCACACTGACGAAATAAAGTCGTCTCTCAAAATGCTACGAAAAAGTCACGTGAATGGATGAAATGATGGGGTGATCCGAATATCTCAAATGTCCATCCATACACGGTGAAAAATAAAATACAAAACTCTTTTTGTCCTTTTTAAAAATTCTATCAAAATAATTTTTTTTCACTTTTTCTTCTTTCCCAAAAAAATGGGAATCTTTTTGTTTTTTTCAAACTTTTTCTAGAAAAACAAAACTCTTTTTGAAATTTTCAAAATATTCAAAAAGAAAATATATAAATATGCAAGGATAATACAATATTGTAAAAGGAATATAAGATGAGAACATGATACATACTACACTAGATAACATACCCGAACTCAATCAAGAGTTCAAATATCTAAAGATTTTCTAAGATCCTCAAATCAAAGTGTATCTAAAGGTTTTGTGAAAATATCGACCAACTGACCTTCGGTGTTCACAAATCTCAAGGACATGACCTTCTCCTCAACTAGGTTATGCATAAAATGCTCAGTATCCTAATATGCTTTGTGTATGAATGTTGGACTGGATTACGGGATATATGGATCCCACTAGTATTATCACAAGAAATAGTCATTGTGCCTTGTGAAATCCCTTAATCTTTCAACATTTTCTTCATTCATAAGAGTTGCGTGCAACAACTCCCAGTGATAATATACTCAGCATCCGTCGTGGATAAAGATATAGAGTTTTGCTTCTTGATCAACCAAGAGAGAAAAGCCCTCCCAAAATAGAAACACCCACTCGAAGTGCTACTACAACCATCGATATTCCTAGCCTAATAGACATCCGAGTAAGCGAACAAACGGTCACCGGTATCAAAGGAATACCAAATACCATTCTAAAGAGCTCTAATTACGTATTTGATGATACGTTTAAGTGTGAGTAAGTGTGACTCTTTCAGGGATGCCTGATATCGTGCACAGACTCTAACACTATAAGCAATATCGTGACGACTAGCAGTCAAGTTGAGGAGACTACCTATCATACTCTGATAAAGGGTTTGCTCTATTTCCTTGCTTAAAGTGTCCTTGCTAAATTTTGTCGATGTAGTCATAAGGGTGCGTGAGTACTTAGCGGAGTCTAAACCAAAATTATTCACTAGGACTCTTGCATATTTGGAATGATATATGAATATTCCATCCTCAAACTGACAAACCTGGAGACCTAGGAAGAACTTAAGCTCACCTACCATGCTCATCTCAAACTCACTCTCCATCTCCTCCTCAAAAGTGTGAGCATGGCGAGTGCACATGGATCCAAATATTACGTCGTACACATAGACTTGGGCAACCAAAATAGTACCACTCTCTTTCCTCACAAATAACATCTTATCCCCTCCCCCTCTCGTGAACCCACGAGCTAAGAGATAGGAAATGAGCCTCTTGTACCAAGCATGGGGAGCTTGCTTTAAACCATATAAGGCCTTCTTAAGATAATAGATGTCCCCTGAGTGTGTAGGGTCTTCAAACCCTTTTGATTATTCCACGTAAACTTCCTCCTGATGAATGCCATTCAGAATGTCACTCTTGACATCCATCTGATATAACTTGAAGCGCATATGGCATGCTATGGCGAATAATAAGCAGACGGACTCAATCCTATTAACAAGAGTGAATGTATAGTCAAACTATACACCCTCGATCTGTGTGTAACCTTGAGCGACCAACCTAGCCTTATTGTGAACTATAATACCATTCTCATCCATTTTATTGAAAATCCACTTGCTACCTATCACATTAGTCTCGTTAGGTCAGGGGACTAACTCCAAGACATTGTTCTTGCGAAACTGAAGAAACTCATCTTGCATAGAGAATATCGAATGCTTGTCCTTGAGTGCTTCTTTCACATTCTTAGGCTCGTTAAAGCGCATAAATGAAGGATAAATACTAAGGGCAAAAGTAAAGTATATATTCCCAACCTCAACTACCGTAAAAACAGTAATGGTTTGATCATGCAAGATAAAAATAATAGAATAGGAATATGAGGGCAATACACAATGAAATATGAATTATATAATAAATAAAAAATAATAATTATGATATAGCATTGAATAAAGATGCATATTCTTTTAAGCACAAAAAATTAATTTTTTTTACAGACACAAAAAATAAAATCATGTAAACACGAGTGGTTCACTAATGTGAGATCAATATCCAAAATCAGTAATCCCACACAAGTTATCTAACGGGAAAGAGAATGATATCAAAATCTAGAAAAGTAGATTACCCTACCCATGTATTCCAAGAACTCAAGATTCAACCCATACATGAACACACACAAAGGCAACCATTTGTAAAAGGTTCACGCCAATTAAAGTTAACACGCCAAAGTATTAGCAAGTCTATAAGGGTATAAAAAATTGATGGACAAAATAAGTCCAGACCTATTGGTTTTCAAATTATATCTCCCTCAAAAGTAACCTTTTTAAATATTTTTTCTTTTTTTCTCTCATGAGTACATATATAAGTATTTTGTCAAATGGATCTTTCACCACACTATAAACAATAGTTCCCATTGAATCTTCATCATTTTTAATAGTAATCCTCACATGCAATGGTTCTCACCTAACAATTTTAAAAATCTAGCAATTGAAAATATGTGACCTCGATTGAATGCAAACATATACAATGTAAAACGTTTTGGATCAAAATTGAGGATACAACCCGGTTTAAATCATGTATGTGTGTGCCATATGGTAATAACTACTACATATGAGACATGAATTTTCCTTGATCAACTCCTAAAAAGATTAATCAAAACACAAGTAAAGTCGATCTACCCTCTTAACAATCTAACCAAGAATAGGGTAAAAGATAACATGAAGTATTCCTAAATATTTTCTATCATCTCAACACGTTAGTTACCCAAAAAAATGAAAAATGAAAATCTTTATGTATTTTCATAAAATAAAAATCTTTTTTGGTTTTTCTTTTAATGACTCAACAAAAAATCATTTTAATATTTTCATTAATAAAACCAAATAAATCAAACAAAATAAAAAGAAATAAAATCAAGTACATATAGTACGTATCCACATAGGATATAAATATGATGCAAGCGATGTAAAGTGTAAAAATCTTAACCTAGAAAAATAAATGACTCAAGTAGCATCGGTATCGTGATGTACTTACTACCTCAAAATTATTTCTCCTTATCCTATACCTAGTGCTTCTCGTAGAACTACCTTATTAGGGAGGAGAAGACTTTGTAGGATAGTAGGGGAAATGGGGTCTATGAAAATCTGTAGAAGGGTGATGCATGATCCACTCCAATGGAAACTGCAATATTTCAAGAATAAGAATACAAATGAAAATCAACTTTTTGATGTGATAATGATGTTTCTGATTACAAGAGTGAATAACTAACGACTCAATACAACTTTTGATAATAAAGTGAAGAAATGAACAACTTGATAATAGTGATTTTTGAGAGAGGATATGTAATGTCTGGGTAGGAGCACGGAGAGAATATTCTCATTGTTATAAATGAGCATCCAGTGCTCTATTTATAGTAAAGATTTTAGGGAATGCGTGACATCTGAGGCACCTGAGTATTCCACTACACGACTCAAAATATCTGAAAATGTTTATCCTTGCTACTACCACACATGATTTGTTTGTTGCGTCGTGACACCTGATGTAATAGTGGACAAAAAGGTGATCTTGTCGGTCAGGATGCCAAAAAGTGTTATTTTTAGTTTATGAAAATTGCTTGTTGATTATGTTCAAAAACTTGTGAGTGCATTGAGGATCACTCATTATTTGCATTATTAAAACTATCTAGTGAGGGCTGGTTGCTATTTTGTAAATGTGATCTGTGTAGTGTCACTGAGTGCGAGTAACCTCTTGGGTTCCTTGCCTCAATACTCTTTCTTTCCAAAGATATTAAACTAATTAAGCCTTAGCCTGATAAACATGACTTACCTCTCTGCCTCCAAATCAAAACTTTTAAGAAGACCCAACTGGTCATCTGCTCGAGCTCTTACTAAAAACAAATTACTTTTTGAGACGGTACTCCAACCTTTTCAGAAGGTACTCGAGCCGTCTCAAATAATTTTTGGGAAGATATTTGAGACAACACAAGGGAGTTTTATTGGGAGCCCGTTTTAAATATTTTTTTAGACTGTAAAAATTGTCTTAAAAGGGTTTTTGGAGATGGGAACTAAGCCATATCAAAATCCCATTGTCAAGGTTCTAAAAGGCACGATGCGTGATCGATGCGTGAAGGTCAAACATCAAGAATTAGGAGCCTAGGAGAAACCTATGCGTGAAAAGGCATTTTTCCTTTTTTAAAATATTTTTTAACTATACCCAGGTTTTTAAAATAATAAAAGTAGAAATATTATCATAACTTACACAAAAAAAAACATAATCATAAAAATTCACTTAAAATTACGAATAAAATAAAACATACCTTGAAATTTGAAATTATATTTGTAAAAAAAAATTACAACAATAACTATATAAAAGAAAAAAAAATTACAGCAGTTTACAACAGTTATTTTATAACAGCAAAAACAATAAAATTACAGCAGTTATTTTATAACAGCAAAAATTCTTTATGAAATTTCTATAGGAGAACTTTTGGAATAAGTCAGAAGTATTGGACAACCGTTATTTTATAACCATTAATTTATAAATATTGGAATAAGTAAAAAATTACTGCAATTATTTTATAACAAAACAAAAAAAAATACAGCAGCTAAACTAGATACTCCCACTGTTGGTGGAAAGAAACAATTTTATTTTCGTTACTAAAATATAATATGAATGTCTCCCCCAAATATGTTCCCATTACTATGTTATAGTCCATCTTGTTTCAGAATGAATAATTGTACATAACTTACAGAACATTGAAGGTAAAAGCAAGGACATTATTAGTTGAAAAAACAAAAAAGAATGTGGAAAGTAACAAAGCCGATCAGTGGAGAGCATGATGAAAAATGTGGAGGCTACAATTTTTTACAAAAATGAAAGAAAAAAAACTTATAGAGAGGGAGGGGAAGGTCTGTCGGCATCAAAGAGTTAGGGTTAATGGTCGGTGGGAGAAGTTAGGGTTCTTGTTATTTTTCTTTTGTTTTGTCTGATCAGAGTTTTCTTGGGGGGGGGGGGGGTCCAGTTTGTTATGTTAGGGTTAGATTAGTATAGTAGATAAGAAACAAAGAAAAAAAACTCTTGTATGCTTTTTACCCAAAACGACGTCATTTTAACTCAAACATAAGAAAAATATGATTTCAACAATAAAAAAAATTAAAAATAAAATAAAAAGCGCGCCTAATGCACGCATTGAACGCCTATGCATGCATCACCCCATTGACCTCCTTGAAAAACGTTGACCATGCCTTTTCCCACACATACCCCTTATGCGTTGTGTTTCTAAAAGCATCACGCATAAGCGCGCATAGGCACCGCCTATGCGCTCCTTTTAGAACACTGATCATTGTTAGTAGGACTCTTTTGAGACGACAAGAAAACTATCTTTAATAAATATTTTTGGTATGGCTATTTGTCATCCTAAAAAAATGGTGGGATGTTAAAATTTTGGTGCCAAAGTATTAGGGACGGTAAAATCCATCCCTAAAGTTTAATTTAGAATTGAACATTCCATCATATATTCTATATAATCCTAAATAAAAACATGTTAAAACAATATATAATATCTTTGACACCCATTGAACATTTCTCGGTTACAAGGTGAATTAATGAACCAACAACTCATTTTCGTTCAACCATAATTAGAGTTCATACAAGTAAAATCCATCTCTACACAATAAACATGCCCAACATCGTGTCTACCAAAATATTAACGGAAATAGTAAGTTTTTAAAATATTCCACTAGTATCATCAGAAAAATTACATTAAAACTCATCTACTCCTAACATAAAATAATGTTAGCAAAAATAAACCCACGATCTTGAAGCATACGACCTCCAACACAATGAATTAAATGATTTTCCATCTACCAAAGGTGTCCACCTATAATAAGATTTATTTAGGGCCAATTAACTTAAACAAAGAAGATTTTTTAATAATTCCTATAGATGACAATCTTTCATAATATTATCTCATTTGTGTATCTTCTTCAAAAACACTTAATATTTTAAAAAACGTCGAGCAAGTATTCATTTTTTATTTATGAAAACCAACTTGCCTAAACATTAAAATTAACTTAAAATAACTACAGATAGCCACAACACTGTAAACAAGTAACCTGAAAAGTGAGAATTTTCCACTCGAGTAATATTGAAATATATACAATATATCCTAAGGGAAAAAAATCTAGGTACATGTATCCTACCTAAAACTCCCTCAGATACATATATAAACAAAATCTTATAAGGCAAAATACATGTGCAATTAGAAAATTATCTCTCTATACATAATAAGTTGTTATATATATAAACTGTATCAATCCCATAATAATAAATGTATTATTTACTAGTCGGTATGGGCCGTTAAGGAACTGGAAGCATGATAAGGGACAATACTTTGAAACAAACTCTTCATTTCGCTTCTCATGTCAATAATTATCTGCTGCAGCGCTTGTTGGTGGCGAATTTCTAATTTTTGGAACTCTTGTTGAAGTTGAACCTCTATATCTTCATTGTCTTGTCGATATTGAGACTCTGGATCTTCAGTGTCTTTCTATAATCATGCCCTTTTTGTCATACCATGTGTGTTATTGAATTAAAAAATATAATTAAAGTATCATGCTAAAACAGATAGATTATACTAGTCAAGTTAAATACATAAATTAAAAAATATAAACAGTTTGATAAGTTCAATATAATTGTGGATATCATGATGAATTTGTGTACATGAAACATAATTCATGAGCTATTGAAGATTACTTAAGAATAACGAGTAATTATTGTGTGCAATAGTTCATACCTAACCATATGTTGACATGTAGATTTTTTCATATTAGCATTGTTCTTGAATTGATCAAGCAGTATGGACGTGTAATAATCGTTCATCTATAATTTTTCAAAGACGTTGATGCATACATTATATTGGCATACATATGTGAAGTCATATATGAGATAGGTAAGTGTTTTTAGGTACTCACATTGTTTGAAATTAGTGCATGCCACAGTAGGTCTGAGGTGTGTCTTAATGCTTTCGAGTCATGATTTAACTTCCATGCTAATATTCTTCATACAAGTGAATTAAATTACATTTCTTTAATGCGTGTAAATGGAAGTCAATTAAAGTGGATCTTCATAATAAGGGATTGATTTAAGATCGAAAAAAGTGATTTGTCTAGTTTCATAATTCCATTATTCTTATATCACCATGTTGTTGGTCTCGTTTTGTCTCTATATCTCATACTGAAAATAGAGATTTGTAAATCTTTATACCTTCTACTGAATTAGCTAAATTTTGAGGGCTAGAATATTCATCTAATAGATCTTCTACATCCCAAGTATTATTTTGATTATTTAGAGAAGTAATTTTGTGATCTTTATCTAAATTTTCTTGTTGTTGGTCTAAATCTTCTTAAAGAGTTGGGTCATTGACAAGATTAATTTTGATTCGAGTTGTCATACTGAGGACAACCTACTGTACTTGAGAAGTCAATTGTTGAATATATTTGCTAGTGTTCTCTATCTCTACTAGAACACTTCTTCTTAAATTATTCTCAACTTGAACATTAGGGGTTTTGATGACTAGTCTTCTTTATAGCAATGAATTCCTTGTAAACATTTTCACTGATTTTCTCATGTTGGTCATTAAATTGCATTTTCACCCAAGCTTTAGTGGTGACTATGTCCTCTTACCAAGAGAAATCAATACATTCAATAATATCAACGGCTTCATCATACAAATCTTCCCAATCAGCGGGGAGGTGCTGGAGTGAAATCACCAAACGTCCCTGAAGGTTCAAAGCCATAAGTAGCTGAAAAATGTTGCATGTGGCCATCCCTATATCTCCCTTTTTCGCATGGGGAAAAGGTCTCGTGATCTTTTCCTCTAGGAGCAGTTAGGTCGTCCTTGATGTGGGGTGATGTAAAAAGATGGAGACGTCATCCTATTTTGCACAAAATAGGTAGAAGAACATGTCGTTGCCTCGAGAGAGCAACATCGAAGACAAAGTGATGCTTACAAAACCAATAGTTCAGAGGTTCGGGGGCTAAGTTACGGAATGAGAAGGTGTTTGGCACCCACCCGCCCTTTCGGTCTCTCATGGGTTTGTGTTACTATTTTTCTTAATTTCTCCATAAAGTGTGTGTGCGTGTATATATAAATGGAGATCAAAATCTTCTAACTCATATCATGGAAAAGATAGAGTGAGGTCATCCATAGGAATGTTCCCCAAATAATATCTAGAAAATATGATGTATGTGTTTATCGAGATATTGATCATTATGATGAAATGATAATATATGTTAAATAAAATGCCAATATGGATCACAAATATAATTGTAGAGTGGGATTAAGTTAATTAACCACCAACACTCTAATAAATTAGCCCACAGATTTAATCAAATATTGATTAATGATTATTGAGTTTTTACTGCAATCCAGGCCTTACACGGGATGAGATATTATTATGTGCAATTTAATATATTGCGTATAATTCACATTTGATGAAATAAAATAGACAATACTCTAGTAATGATTTAATTAAATATTTGATATGCCACGACATATATTATGACAAGTGGCACCATAAATATTGGACACTTGGTTCCATAGAGAACATGACTTATGTCAAGCCCACTTGAGGCACTTTTTATTATAAAAGGAGGGTTTCCCCCTCATTTGATGGATGATGGTATTGGGGGCAAAGTAAGGAGACAAAATATAGCTCTCCTCCCCCACACATCTTTGGAGCTCCGTCACGGGTTTGATAGTGACGAGCAAATTTTTATAGGTTCATTATAGGGAAAATGGGCGTTTGAGAGGCGGATAGCTAGATTTGGCACCCCCAACGCACCAAAATTACCAAAATTGGGCGTTCGAGATGCAGCTCGCCGGATTAGGCACCCCCACGCACCAAAATCACCAAAAGTCAAGCTCTCTCTAGCGTATTGTACGGACCCACGAACTATATAGACTTTGATTCCTCAAAGATAGATACGTAGGCACAACCACGTTGCTCAAGTTTAAAACACGTTTGACGTGATGCCTCCTCAAATCTGCACTCACATCTTACATTTGGCGACTCCGCTGGGGAGGTATTCGCGATTTCAATTGTGTAGCGCCTCGTGCGCGCACACAAAGAACTCGACAAGGGTGGAAAAAATACTCTATTTCAGATAAGCATTCTGATATTTTTATTATTTAGTCTTTTGTTACTACATGATATGGCATGATGTATATTGTTAAAAACAATATAGTGTATACTATTTATTTCAAAGGATAGTCGAAAAATATGACTTCAACATCCACTTTCATAAAATTTGGTGAATACACCTCGCATGATAAAATGCCTACATTGGTTCATGAATATTGCATAAACTTATTGAGATGTAAGAAATATGTATATACAATAGATTGGGTCAGCTCTAATTGCTGTCGCATTGATTTGAACAAAATCTTAAAAGATATGTCTTGATACATATTCATAATAAATAGATATATTTGTACACTTTTGTCAAACAAAGGATCCGAGTTCCTGCTTTCAAGGGACTGTTTTTAAACTTTAAATCACATTACATTGTGCACTTTATTTTTGAGCCACACAAAATCAAACTACTGTTTACTTTGGGGAAAGAAATTACATAAAGCCTTCTATTATCAAAATTATTAAAGATTTCTTGATGGGACCGCACGATGGCAGAACACTTCACAAACCTACACCCTACATAAAATCTAGCAACATAATCCATTCTTCGACAACAAAAATCCAACAAAGATCACCATGGCTGTTGTGCATTTACAGAACAATCAACACGCCAAGAATGGCCGAAATCCTAAAATCAAACTCCCCTTGGGTTATATACCATTTGAAATAAGTTCATCATAAGAAATCAAAGTCGGACCAACCAGGGCCATGTTGGATATTATGAATGCAAATACAGAAATGGAACTCTTTATATATCTCAAAAATGTCAACTTCAATACAACAATGTAATTTCTGAATAGTCACTATAAAACTTCAAGGCGTGATGTCACTTTCCTAAATACAGTATTTGCCCCACACGAAGAATTTCGGTATACAAACGGGAATCAGCAAGTCCGTACTCAAGATACAATGAAGCAATTGCACTGTCTGCAACTTGTATATTTGAAGACAACCCTTGGATGTAGCAGCGAAGAACAGCCAATCAAGTTCTTATTCTGTTTATGTGCACAAAACAGAATAAGAGAATTTGTATCTCCTGAAAATTGTAAGAGAGTAATAGCAGGGTCTGAAAATCTGGAACTGGTTTTTTGTTATCAATGTAATTCCGTTTTTAGGCAGCCTTTATTTATAGAAAATGAAAGGCTTTGTCTTCAAGAGTCATGACTGTTGAATTAAGTCATTTCCGAACAGGTATGACTGTTAATTACCAACAGTCTTAAGTCCTTTCCGAACATGTATAATAATACCGAATCGATTTTGCACGGATCAACCAAAAAGTGACCGCGCCCGAGATCCGACCCGGACGAATCCCGGCAACCCGCTAACACTGCGGCATGCGAAGTGCAAAGTGCGCCACTAGCGCCTCTACAGCCCACTGCCCCGCACGCGCGCGTGTGCGTATGGTGCTTCGCACCGTATTGAGGTCTCTTGAATAGCCTCTTAAATGTTAGATGAATTAACTCTTCATCTTCCATTTGTACTTATTAAGTGTACAAATTCTTAACATTTTTCCAATGTGGGACTCAAAGGTTGCCCACCCCTTTTATAGCTTAATTGTGACACTTAGCTTTGTACATTTTCCAATGTGGAACACTATTCCCTTTTATATTTGGGTTAGCTTCCCACCTCTTCCTCACACTTCCAATGTGAGACAAACTCTTAAGGCTTTTACACCCAAAAAAACTCTTACTCTCTTATTTTAAAAATCTCCAAGAGGCCACACCGCCTATTTATACAAAAGAGGGGATCACACCTTATTCTTCAAAAGAAAACCAACATAAATCTACAATGATTTCACCAAGAAACTCTTCGTTTATGCCTTAGCAACAAGAATCCGACCCACCTTGGAGTTACCCAATAATATTGAGTAAATTGACTCATCATGGATGAGTTCTAGTCGAACAACCATAGAAATCGAGCCATCATGAAATTTGATCCAACTGAGAACCACAAACCAATAGTTATTCTTGAGGTTCAACTCAGTTACAGGGTATTAAAAAAAGGGGGAAAATGAACCAGTTAAAATGTCACAGCTTAAGGTTAAACCAAGTCACCATCTGATCTAGTACTTTGACCCACTAAAGTTCGACCCGCTTGGAAAATTGCAAAATCCAAGCTATTAAATCGCTGAACAGTTACCTCCAAGAATCCTTGATCTTCGAGAACCTTACCTCTGAACAAGTAACCCGAACCAAACCCACCTCCCAACTAGTTAACCTCCGAGGCACTATAAACTCCGAACGGTACCTCCAAAAACGTTGTGATCTCACACAGTTGCATCCGATCAATTTTACCTTCGAGGAGCTTTGTCCTTCGATCCACCTCCGGTGGCATCGAAATAACCATTTCTGAAAAGGTATCATCGGAATAACATACCTCTGAACATGTAACCTCCGAACAACCACCGACCTCCAATCAGTTGATCTCCGAGTGACCTGGACCTCCGACCCCCTTTGGAGTTTTTGTTAGCACGTTAAAATATAAACCTTGTTTTGGGGTTCCAAGTTCCAAACATAGGAACTGTTTTCTTTTCTTAAGTTTTTTTTATGCGTGGCAAATTAATATACCACGTGCCTCGTCACTTTTAAGGCATTATGATATTTGATTTTTGCATGTTTTATCTACACCCCGTGAAAATACTCTTCAAGGTCTAAATATATTTATAGTCTCACACAAATTTGAGTCGCTCGAGTAGAAAAAATATTTATTTCTAAAAAATCATATACCCCTCAAAATTGTGAATATTTTATGTTATCCTACAAGGGGCCTTTTTTAAGACTTAGTACGAACATATACTCAAAAAATCTTGCTATAATAATATTTTTTGGTCAACCATGTCAAAAATGACGTCCTTCGAACAACCATATCAAAATGATATTTTTCGAGTGACCTTGACAAAATAGTTTTTTTTTTGGAAAATTTGCTCAAGTGATAGTACCTCGAGCAAGTGCCTTATGAGAACCTCCTCGAGAAGCCTCTTTGAGCAGCCTCGGAGGGACCTCCTCGAGTAGCCTCATCCAGGGTACCTCCTCGAGCAAGTGCCTCGGGGGTACCTCCTTGAGCAGCCTCTTTGAGTAGCTTCGGAGGGACCTCCTCGAGTAACCTCATCCAGGGTACCTCTTTGAGCAAGTGGCTCGGGGATACCTCCTCGAGAAGCCTCATAAGTACCTCTTCGAATAGCCTTGTCCTAGTGCCTTGAGCAGCTTGTCACAAATAAAAATATTTTTTGAACTTAGCATTTTTCTCAAGTCATGGTACGTCGAGCAAGTACCTCGACCGACCTCTCCCACGGTACCTCAAGCAGGGGCCTCGAGCATCCTTCTCCTAGTGGCTCGACTTACCTTGCCATAGTGGATCGAGCGGCCTTATCTTAGTGCCTCGAGTGGCCTCCCCCTAGTGGCTCAAGTTGCATTATCCTAGTAGCTCGAGCGGCCTCGTCCTAGTGGCTCGAGCAACCTCATCCTAGTGACTCAAGCTGCCTCATTCACGGTTGCTCAGAGCAACCCCTTAAGCAACTGCATCCATGGTCGTCCGGAACAACTCTTTGTGCTATCTTGTATTCAATTTATGCTAAACTATGATTTATTCACATGATGATTCTAGCTACATGAAATTTCAAATTGATATTTAGTATTCACGTCGAGGTGACTCAGCATGCTTATTAACTAAATTAATCTGCATACTATAGCAAAGCGACAAGTGATTAGGCATAAATTCTTCACATGTATCCCCTTAATTTCGGTATTTTTATGATTTTGTGCATTGTAAATAGCTTGGATTTGTCTTATAGTTATGTTACTAACCCTTTTTGGAAAGTATTTCGTATTTTGTGCATCTCTTATGTGTGTTACGAGTATTTCATTCAAATTAGTGCGAAAGAGAATGCAAAATAGTGAAAGAGAGCAAGAAATAGGGAGTTCAAGGGATTTTCGTAATTTTACATATATATTACGATGGTGGGAAAAACTATAAAGTTTAATAGATCTAAATTACAAGAACATTGGAAAAAATGGCACCCCAATCCGAGCTACGGTGAAGAAGTTATGCCCATTTAAAGTTGGAGGTAGAAAGTCAAAGTTGAAGTTAATTCTGGAAGCTGAAGAGTTTCAGCTCTTGAAATTTCTTGTATAATTCCTTTTTATTAGTTGTAAAACATGGAGAGGCATGGTAAGAGTTATTTTTGAGATATATAAAAGGTCAAACCCTAGTAATAAGAATTGAGGTTTTTTACTTCACGTTGTAGGAGGCTAGTAGTTAGTTGTTAAAGGATTCTTGTATCCAAGAACCCTAGTTTTGAAGTTTGGATACTATTCAAGATTTAAAGATCTATTCAAGATTCATCCACTGCAAGTAATTTTAATTTATTATTTTTACTGCTTTCATAGTTAGTTTAATTAATTGTTGCTTTCTAGTTTTCCAATCGCAATTCAAGTCATGTTCTCAATTTTCTAGATTTAGTTATGAATTCCCGCACTTTCATTTTTAAGTTTTCTTTTATTTTAATCATGTTAAGCTAAGTTTTTAAGGGTGGGGATGAATGAACCCAACCCGATGTGGTATGCATATATATAAAATTTGTCCTCTAAATTAAATAAGTGATTAGGTCGTGTTGTATAGTTTCACAACCATTGTAGACCTTTTGACCTCGTTTGTCCTAGGTAATTGGGGTGCTTAAGGATGCAACGCGTGTGAACTATTGCGACACTGCTTTAATCATTCTTTGATTATGTATGATGCGGGATTGAACCTCATATATGTAATGCTTTGGAGTACTAAAGACTAGGTCTGGTCAATTATCTAATTTATGACTAATTTTGTACTGGCATACACACTAGGGTTTGGGGGAGTGTATTCTTAACCCATTTGTTCATTCATATTAATTCCTTCTTAGTTTGTTAATTTTGCATGCGTAGGTTAATTTAATTGAATTTAGTTAATTCATAGATAAAATCCAAAAATCAATCATCTTTTTCTTTTATTTTATTTTAATATCAACTTTAGGATTTGTAACACCCCGTATTTTTGGTACATTTAATTTAATTAATTCGGAGATTTTAAATTACTTAGTGTGTTGTAATTTAATGAATTAATTAGAACAGAATAATATATAAATATTAATCTGGGATTAAATGGTTAATATTTACGGAAAACTTATTTACTAAGCGAATAGTAATAATGTAATTATGTCGTCTAGAGTATTAATGACGAGGTATGTACTTATCGCATCCGAAAGTCGGTATAGACTGTATTAGGTGGGGGATAAGTATTTTTAGAAATTAACTCGGATGCAAATTCTGAGGGTACAGTTGAGTCCGGATGGGCCGAGATAGTCGGAAAAGTGTACCCGGGGGTAGTAAACGGGTCACGGGACGTTTTTAGACATAGCCGGGCCCACTCGGGGACATTTGGGTCACTTGGGCTTGGCCCATTAGTCAAAAAACGGGATTAAGTAATTAATCTAATAAAAAGAAATAAGGGGGTGGCTGAACTTAATTAGAGAAAACAAATTAAGGGTTAGGAAACCCTAACAGCAGCCAAAGCCAAATTGGGGATCAAAGAGAGCCATCAAAGGTCATCTTCAACCTTGGGATTTAGCTCCAATTCAGACTCTACGAACCTTAAGGCAAGTGGATAACTTGCAATAGCATTAAATTTGTTTTCGATTCATATCCATGTGTAGTGATTATGTAGAAATCCGTTTTTGGGTGTTAATGGAATGAACATGGGATTTTGAAAACAAAAATTCTGATTTACGAAATTTGGGGTGATGTTTCTTATAAAATCTGATTATGGTGAGTTATTGCATATCTGATAAGAATGTTATCTGCATATTTGGAAACGAATTTGATGATGAAATTTGGGGTATAAATGGACCTAGGGTTAATGATGAAACTTTCCCCAAATTTAGAAATTTGAGTTAATGGATGAATTATTGATGTTGTTGAATACTCTGGATATCCTTAATGAGTTTCCTAATATGTACAAATGATAAAAGAGACTTAGTTTCAGTATAGAAGGAAATTAGGGTTTGCAGATTTTCGCCCATGGTTGTCCGTCTTCGCGAAGAAGACGAGTACCTGTTCGATCGATCGATCGACGCCATGAAGTCGATCGATCGACGGTCGGTAGAAACTGACAGTTCGCCCAGTTTTATTTATATAGGAAGAGATTTATATAAAGGTTGTTATGCAATTAATTATTGTTGAGAAATTAATGCATGGGGTTACCTAATTAAATGTGAGTGAATTAATTAGGAAATGGGAGGAGAAATTTGGATGACACGTCAAAATTGGTTGAGTGACATCGAGGTAAATTATATTACGTAGTAATGGACTAAGAAATTTAGAGTCGGCATTTAGACTCGGGTGAGGTTAATTCGGGCTATGAGATTGAGTCCAATTAAATGGTGAGGGCAACATAAAAAGCAACTGAAATTATTAATGTGCAAATTAATTAATAATTCGAGTTGGGTAATAACCTCATAATAAAAATGGAATAGGCTTGTGTTACGGGTTTGGTACACGGTGTAGCTAGAACATTTTTTATATATGTATATATATATATACGGTGTGTGATAGTATATATATATAGTGTATGCCTTAATATCAGTGGTTAGATATTATTATACTCTAGTGCTATAGGGGGAGGTTACGCGCAGTGGATGAATCCCCTAGCGTGAGGAGTAGGGCGAGTAGATTCCCAGGTCATAGCGTCCGTTACAGGGGGTGAGGGGCATCTCACTTTCCGGGAAGGAATATGACCACCTCCAATCGTATACTAAACCAAGTTAGTGAGAGATTCTAACTTGGATAACTAGGATATGTGAATATACCTAGTGTACTAGCACTTTAGAGAAATTATATCCGGGGAGTACTTTTACTCTGGTGGATATTAGTGGTTTATGTATTCCAGTGTGTGTGTGAATGCTGCAATATTCTAAGTATATAATAGGGTGATTATTATATACGGACTAAATAAATACAAGCATGTGTTGTTGTATATGTATAACGAGTGGAGTAGTTATATGAATTAAAAAGGGAAATGATTTAATTAAGTTGATGTTACTAATGACTTAAAAATCATAATCACATTTTACTCAGGTTAGAGTAGGGGAGGAGTGTAAGGAGACTTTAATAATTATCTAGTCATGAGATAGATAACTAGGTGATAATTAAAGCGTTAGTGGTGCACATTAGAGGAGGGGCAAGGAAGTTCTCAAGAGAGTGCGACACTAACTAAAATATGAAGAGCATGCATATTTATTATTACTGCAAGTTAATCATTTGCTAAATGTTTTCAAATGTTTTGGGTACTAACCCTTGCTATAAAAAATTTTAAAAACCTTTTAGGTGTCCAGCCACAGGGACGCCAGACCTGACTCGATTCCAGGAAGTCCGTTGCTGCAACATATGTGGATGTTGCGGGACCTTTGATAGACGCCTCTTTCTTTCATTCATAATGTAGAGACTCATTATTATTTATTCGAGCATGTCGCTCACTTTCCATTTATTTGTTTCTTAGGTTGTTGGGATTCTATTCTTGTCTTTATGGGATTTATTATTTGGACCGATGGTTTATTCGGTTAATTATTTTTACTTGTGAAATGATTAGTTCAATTATCTGTGATTGTTATATTGCTTTATTTTCCGCATGGGTTTTAGTTTAATTAATGAAAGATAAAAATTGACACCAGTCTATTTTTCTCACTTAGGTGGTTAGTAATTTAATAAAACGACAGTGATGCTAAGAATGGACCAAATGAGAAACCTGTTCTAACTTGATTTAGGACTGATCACCCGGGATTAATTAGGCGGGGTGTCACAGATGGTATCAGAGCATCAGGTTCTAGTGTCCTTAGGATCTGTGCGGCTTTCTACGTTTCAGCGTAGCGTTCGGTTGTTATAGAGCCCTATTATTAGGACTGTTGATTATATTTTCCGCTTGTGTGGTATCGTATTCCTGCTATTAATTTTTGTATAAATTGTGTACTTATACAATTCAATCTATTTCAGATGCCGCCAAAGAGACAGAGAGCGGAGAGGGCTGAGGCTAGAGATGAGGTGAGGGAGGCTCGACAAGAGCCACAGGTACCGCCACCACCACCACCGCCCGAGTTGATTTCTACCACTCAGGTGGCAGTGATAGTGGCCCAAGCGGTCGAGACAGCGATGCGAGCTATGGCAGCTCATTTTCCACAGCCCCAGGCACCGCCTCCATTGGCTCCAGCAGTTCAGGCTCCAGTGGGGCCACCATCTTGGCAGCGAGTGAGGGAGACCTTTCAGAAGGGTCACCCACCTGAGTTTCGAGGTAGCACCAATGTGGTTGAGGCTTGTGACTGGAAGAAGAACATTCAGCGCCATCTGTGCATGTTAGAGGGTACAGAGGTGCCAAAACAGATGCTGGCTACCTTTCGTCTGTCAGGGGCAGCCTTACAGTGGTGGGAGTCCGTAACCACCGCTGAGGAGCGGGATTTGATGCCGATTTCTGAATTCTGGGTGCGGTTTGGCCGCAAGTACTTCCCTCCAGCAGTAGAGTCTGAGATGAGGAAGAAATTCAGCGAGTTGGTACAGGGTGACAGGTCAGTGGCAGAATATGAGGAGGAGTTCACCCGTTTGGCAAACTTTGTGCCAAACGAGGTGAGCGATGAGGAGCGGAAGAAGTCCAAGTTCATGGATGGTCTGGCTTGGAGAATCAGGCAGCACTTGATTGGAAACCCGACATTGTTGACCTATACAGATGTCGTTAATGCCGCACTTATACATTGTTAGGATCATCGTTTCCACACTAAGGGGAACAAGAAGGCAGGTGAGCCGAGCCAGCAGGGCAAGGCGGTCACTAGTAGTGAGACGAGTGGCACACAGCAGCAGGTCATCATTCAGCAAGGGAATCAGGCTAAGAAGTTTAAGTCTGGTGGGTTCCGACCGGGAGGACAGGGGTTCAGACAGGGGCAACCAGGCCCTAATCAGCAACAGCAGGTTCCTCAGGGCCGTCAGGGCCAAGGAAACAACGGGGGAGGCCAACCGGGCCAGCAACGTCAGGGCCAGCAGGGCCAACGGCAGGGTGACGACCAGAAACGCTGTTTCTCCTGTGGCCAGCCAGGACACTTCAAGAGGGAATGCCCGCAGAGGGGCAGAGGCCAGCAGCAGGGTGCCCAGCAAGGGCAACAGGGTCAGATGCCACCAGCAGCACCAGCACCACCCGCCCCACAGCAGCAGGGGCAGATGCACTACGGGCGTGTGTATAATGTTCGGGATGTTCCCAATCCTCCAGCACAGCAGGCGCTGCCCGCGATCGAGGGTACGTTCTCTATCCATGGCACTATGGGTCGGGTATTGTTTGATACGAGGGCCACTCATTGCTTTATAGCTACACATTTCGCGAAGGCTTTAGGGTTGTTAGCCACCGCAGAGAGCACTGTTACGTGTGTCGACTCACCTTTGGGAAACGGGTCACTTATATTCTTTATATGTCGGAGAGTAGGAGTGGAGATTGGCGGTTTAGTTTTACCTGCGGACATGTTGGTATTAGATATGCATGTTCATGACGTGATCATCGGTATGGATTGGCTCGCTGACTATAGAGCCATGATTGATTGCTTCGGTGGAAGCCTGATCTTCGCCATTCCGGGACAAGAGATGTTTGTTGTGACGATGCCTCGCCCAGCGGGAGGCTCGACCACTCATCTTTATTACATTGAGGAGGAAACCTCACAGGAAGTGGTGACTCCTTTAGACTCTATTCCTGTGGTGAGGGACTTTGAGGATGTGTTCCAGGAGATACCAGGATTAACACCCAGCAGAGAAATCGAATTTCTTATCGACTTGACACCGGGGACGAGGCCGATTGCTCGGGCACCTTACCGAATGGCCCCTTCAGAAATGCGGGAATTGAGGGAGCAGATTCAGCAATTACTGGGTCAGGGTTTTATTCGGCGGAGTACATCGCCGTGGGGTGCGCCGGTGTTGTTTGTGAAGAAGCGAGATGGGTCACTCCGATTGTGCGTGGATTATAGGGAGCTGAACAAGGTGACGATACGGAATAAGTATCCGTTGCCTCGGATTGATGATTTATTTGACCAACTGAGAGGGGCGTCTTACTTCTCCAAAGTCGACTTGAGGTCAGGGTATCATCAACTGCGTATCCGTGAAGAGGATGTTCCTAAGACCGCTTTCTTGTCGCGGTATGGATCGTATGAGTTCAGGGTGATGCCCTTCGGGCTCACTAATGCACCAGCAGTGTTCATGGACCTCATGAACAGGGTTTTCAGGGAGTACCTAGATCAGTTTGTCATCGTGTTCATTGATGACATCCTAATCTACTCGTGTACCGAGGAGGAGCACGCAGAGCATCTGCACCTGGTTTTACAGACACTGAGGGATCATCAGCTCTATGCCAAATTCGGGAAGTGTGGATTCTGGCTACGGGAGGTACAGTTCCTTGGTCACATCGTGTCAGATTAGGGTATTGCAGTGGATCCGGATAAGGTGTCGGCGGTGAGGGAGTGGGGACAGCCCACGACACCGACCGAGGTGCGCAGTTTTCTGAGATTGGCCGGTTACTACAGACGATTCATTAAAGGATTCTCTAAGATTGCAGGACCTTTGACGAATCTGACTATGAAAGGGGTGCCTTTCAAGTGGGATGATACTTGTCAATTAGCGTTCGACGAGCTAAAGGACAAGTTGACATCTGCACCAGTGCTGGCATTGTCAAAGGGAGGGCTAGAGTATCGGGTTTACACAGACGCATCCTTACGGGGTCTTGGGGGTGTGCTCCAGCAGGAGGAAAGGGCTATAGATTATGCTTCCAGGAAGCTAAATCCCCACGAGAGGAATTACCCCACTCACGACCTAGAGTTGGCAGCGGTCGTTTTTTCTTTGAGGATATGGAGGCATTATCTTCTAGGAGAGCAGTTTACTCTATTCACGGATCACAAGTCACTTCAGTATCTCTTCACACAGAAGGATCTGAATATGAGACAAAGGCGGTGGCTAGAATTCGTGAAGGACTACTAGTTTGATATCCAGTATCATCCTGGTAAAGCCAATGTAGTAGCAGACGCATTGAGCATAAGACCGACTGGGGAAATATCGGAGGTATGGAAAGCGAAGTGGAGAGAGCTTCAATATGAGGATGACGTAGCAAAGGCTTGCATGTCGGCTTTGTCCATCACACCCGAGATCATTATGCGGGTTGTGAAGGCTCAGGCAGAGGATCAGATTTGCCGGGATAGGGTGGGACAGTTGTTAGCTGAGGGAGCAGAGGGTTACTCGATTAGCTCAGAAGGAGGCCTACGTTTTAATGGGAGGTTAATGGTACCAGAGGATGAGGACTTGAAGCACGCAGTTATGACAGAATCCCATGGTTCGAAATTTGCAGTACATCCCGGTGGGGATAAAATGTACCAAGATATGAGGAGGCAGTATTGGTGGGCAGGGATGAAACGGGACATAGCGGAGTTTGTTTCGAAGTGTGCCACGTGTCAGCTTGTGAAAGTTGACCACCAGAGGCCATCAGGGATGCTACAGCCGTTAGAAATTCCCGTGTGGAAGTGGGAGAGCATCTCCATGGACTTCATAACAGGGTTACCGGTATCGCAGAAGGGTCACGACTCCATATGGGTTATTGTGGATCGGTTGACTAAGGTAGCCCACTTTTTGCCGGTACGTACAGACTTTGAGACGATGCGTTATGCACAGCTATTCATAGCAGAGATTGTTAAGCTGCATGGAGTGCCGATAAATATCGTATCCGACCGAGACAAAATCTTTGTTGCCCACTTTTGGCAGAGCTTTCAGGAGGCAATGGGCACGGAGTTACGCTTGAGTACAGCGTATCACCCACAGACTGACGGACAGACTGAGAGAGTTAATCAGATGCTGGAGGACATGCTCAGAATGTGCATTTTGGACTTCGGGGGAGGATGGGAGAAATATCTTCCTTTGGTAGAGTTTGCGTATAACAACTCTTACCAATTCACAATTGGGATGGCACCGTTTGAGGCACTATACGGGAGACCTTGTCGTTCACCCGCTTGTTGGTTAGAGGTGGGGGACAACAAACTCTTGGGGCCGGAGATTATCCAGGATACATCTGCCAAGATAGAGTTGATTCGAGGAAGGATTCGAATAGCTCAGGACAGGCAGAAGAGTTATGCTGATGCTTCTCGAAGACATGTGGAGCTAGAAGTTGGGGACCAGGTTTTAGTCCGGGTATCCCCTATGAAAGGGGTGACGAGGTTCGAAAAGAAGGGTAAGTTAGCACCGCGATACGTAGGACCTTTCCCTATTATTGAGAGGGTGGGACCGGTGGCGTATAAGCTTGGATTACCAGATCATCTTCAGCAGATACACGATGTATTCCATGTGACATCGCTGAAGAAATATCGAAGGAGAGAGAGAGCCTTTTGGCATATTCCACTCGAGGAGATCGACTTACAGCCAGACATCTCGTATGAGGAGAGGCCGGTAGCAATTCTGGATCATATTGAGCGGAAATTACGATCCAAGGTTGTTCTATTGGTTAGAGTACAGTGGGGTCATCACAATGTTGACGAGTCTACCTGGGAGCGAGAGGAGGATATGCGGGAGCAATATCCAGAACTTTTCAACGCAGGTACGATCTAATTTCGGGGACGAAATTCCTTTATAAGGGGGGGAGTATGTAACACCCCGTATTTTTGGTACATTTAATTTAATTAATTCGGAGATTTTAAATTACTTAGTGTGTTGTAATTTAATGAATTAATTAGAACAGAATAATATATAAATATTAATCTGGGATTAAATGGTTAATATTTACGGAAAACTTATTTACTAAGCGAATAGTAATAATGTAATTATGTCGTCTAGAGTATTAATGACGAGGTATGTACTTATCGCATCCGAAAGTCGGTATAGACTGTATTAGGTGGGGGATAAGTATTTTTAGAAATTAACTCGAATGCAAATTCTGAGGGTACAGTTGAGTCCGGATGGGCCGAGATAGTCGGAAAAGTGTACCCGGGGGTAGTAAACGGGTCACGGGACATTTTTAGACATAGCCGGGCCCACTCGGGGACATTTGGGTCACTTGGGCTTGGCCCATTAGTCAAAAAACGGGATTAAGTAATTAATCTAATAAAAAGAAATAAGGGGGTGGCTGAACTTAATTAGAGAAAACAAATTAAGGGTTAGGAAACCCTAACAGCAGCCAAAGCCAAATTGGGGATCAAAGAGAGCCATCAAAGGTCATCTTCAACCTTGGGATTTAGCTCCAATTCAGACTCTACGAACCTTAAGGCAAGTGGATAACTTGCAATAGCATTAAATCTGTTTTCGATTCATATCCATGTGTAGTGATTATGTAGAAATCCGTTTTTGGGTGTTAATGGAATGAACATGGGATTTTGAAAACAAAAATTCTGATTTACGAAATTTGGGGTGATGTTTCTTATAAAATCTGATTATGGTGAGTTATTGCATATCTGATAAGAATGTTATCTGCATATTTGGAAACGAATTTGATGATGAAATTTGGGGTATAAATGGACCTAGGGTTAATGATGAAACTTTCCCCAAATTTAGAAATTTGAGTTAATGGACGAATTATTGATGTTGTTGAATACTCTGGAGATCCTTAATGAGTTTCCTAATATGTACAAATGATAAAAGAGACTTAGTTTCAGTGTAGAAGGAAATTAGGGTTTGCAGATTTTCGCCCATGGCTGTCCGTCTTTGCGAAGAAGACGAGTACCTGTTCGATCGATCGATCGACGCCATGAAGTCAATCGATCGACGGTCGGCAGAAACTGACAGTTCGCCCAGTTTTATTTATATAGGAAGATATTTATATAAAGGTTGTTATGCAATTAATTATTGTTGAGAAATTAATGCATGGGGTTACCTAATTAAATGTGAGTGAATTAATTAGGAAATGGGAGGAGAAATTTGGATGACACGTCAAAATTGGTTGAGTGACATCGAGGTAAATTATATTACGTAGTAATGGACTAAGAAATTTAGAGTCGGGATTTAGACTCGGGTGAGGTTAATTCGGGCTATGAGATTGAGTCCAATTAAATGGTGAGGGCAACATAAAAAGCAACTGAAATTATTAATGTGCAAATTAATTAATAATTCGAGTTGGGTAATAACATCATAATAAAAATGGAATAGGCTTGTGTTACGGGTTTGGTACACGGTGTAGCTAGAACATTTTTTATATATGTATATATATATATACGGTGTGTGATAGTATATATATATAGTGTATGCCTTAATATCAGTGGTTAGATATTATTATACTCTAGTGCTATAGGGGGAGGTTACGCGCAGTGGATGAATCCCCTAGCTTGAGGAGTAGGGCGAGTAGATTCCCAGGTCATAGCGTCCGTTACAGGGGGTGAGGGGCATCTCACTTTCCGGGAAGGAATATGACCGCCTCCAATCGTATACTAAACCAAGTTAGTGAGAGATTCTAACTTGGATAACTAGGATATGTGAATATACCTAGTGTACTAGCACTTTAGAGAAATTATATCCGGGGAGTACTTTTACTCGGGTGGATATTAGTGGTTTATGTATTCCAGTGTGTGTGTGAATGCTGCAATATTCTAAGTATATAATAGGGTGATTATTATATACGGACTAAATAAATACAAGCATGTGTTGTTGTATATGTATAACGAGTGGAGTAGTTATATGAATTAAAAAGGGAAATGATTTAATTAAGTTGATGTTACTAATGACTTAAAAATCATAATCACATTTTACTCAGGTTAGAGTAGGGGAGGAGTGTAAGGAGACTTTAATAATTATCTAGTCATGAGATAGATAACTAGGTGATAATTAAAGCGTTAGTGGTGCACATTAGAGGAGGGGCAAGGAAGTTCTCAAGAGAGTGCGACACTAACTAAAATATGAAGAGCATGCATATTTATTATTACTGCAAGTTAATCATTTTCTAAATGTTTTCAAATGTTTTGGGTACTAACCCTTGCTATAAAAAATTTTAAAAACCTTTTAGGTGTCCAGCCACAGGGACGCCAGACCTGACTCGATTCCAGGAAGTCCGTTGCTGCAGCATATGTGGATGTTGCGGGACCTTTGATAGACGCCTCTTTCTTTCATTCATAATGTAGAGACTCATTATTATTTATTCGAGCATGTCGCTCACTTTCCATTTATTTGTTTCTTAGGTTGTTGGGATTCTATTCTTGTCTTTATGGGATTTATTATTTGGACCGATGGTTTATTCGGTTAATTATTTTTACTTGTGAAATGATTAGTTCAATTATCTGTGATGGTTATATTGCTTTATTTTCCGCATGGGTTTTAGTTTAATTAATGAAAGATAAAAATTGACACCAGTCTATTTTTCTCACTTAGGTGGTTAGTAATTTAATAAAACGACAGTGATGCTAAGAATGGACCAAATGAGAAACCTGTTCTAACTTGATTTAGGACTGATCACCCGGGATTAATTAGGCGGGGTGTCACAGGATTAAACTACATTACCTTTGTCGTCACGTTCACTTGTCCCAGTTCCCTGAGGATTCGATACCCAGACTCACCACTATACACCTTAAGAGTGTAGTTACAAGTTTAGGTTTTTTTATTGCGATTGGAAGACGATAGCAACGACTAGTGTATCTACACGGATGCTCGGTTTTTCCACTCGATCAAAATAGCGCCGTTGCCGGGGAATTAGGTAGACTTTTGGTTAGGTTGGTTAATCCCGAATTTGACCTCTAAAAAAATAATAAAAAAATATCAAAATCCAAAACAAAAAATTCAGAAATATGTGTCTCACGTTCTTGAATTGCCTAATTTGAAATGTCTTACTTTAACTCCTTTGGTGGCTTTAATTGTTATGATAATAGTGAGGAGGAGGCGCTCAAGACTTATGAACATTGGATCAGTATCACTAAAGATGAGTCTCATAAATACAAGCCTAGTGCTAAGGCCATCCAAATTTATCAAAATAAATTGCTTGAAGAAGAAAGACTCGAAAAAGAATATCGAGAAAAAAATCGTTATTGGGAGCAAGAGTTAGATGCATTATTTGAACCCAGTGAGGATTTTTCTTCCGATATTTTTGAAGTTGAAGAATGTTTTCAACCAAATGAGGAATCCGAGGTGCTAGAACGAAGGAAGCCTACTTTGGAAGAACTCTTGATCATTAGCAAAAAGCAATCTGATGACCTTGTTGCTATAGAGCTGAAAATTAGAGCAACTTGCAAGGAGTTTAATGATTATTTGGACAACTTATAGAAGGTCGAGACTTGCCCTTCACCTAACACTTTTCAGGATCAAATCATTGAGAGTGATCCAAGTTCTTTTGGATATCAACTTCTTATAAATATTGCAAAATCTACTGAGGTTGAAGATCATTTGTCTCCTTGTGTACCCACTATTATCGAACCATTAAATCCATGACAAGAACTGGATGAATGTCTTGAGGATGTTGATCCGATTCTTCTATGAGAATGTTTTTTTGAGATGCTTCATCTTACGGGCCATACACTTAGACGTGTCACTCCACCAGATCCAATTAAAAATTTGGGGGGAGAAGATTTTGAGGACAAAGACTCAATGCTTGAATTTTTTTCCACTATGGAATCTTTCTATTTGTGTGCTCCGCTTCCCATACTTCTTGAAAAATCTTTGGGACGTGATTATATTTTTCTTGGATCCCAATGGTACTTGTCCCCCTGTGCACTCAAATCCCTCATTATCCACCTAAAATTTTTAATTGGTGATGGTTAATTTCTTCCGCTTTGCACATGCCTTTCGTTTTTCCAACGGAATTATTATTTTTCGAGCGGCATGCTTTCTTGTGAGGGCACACCATTAATCCCTCAAAGTCAAATTGTATTTTGGGTGGACCCTCAAATTTTTCGACTTCTAGTGTATGATTTATTATCCGTTCAAATTTTAGGTTGTAAATAATTAGTTTTTTTATTATTACTTTTTCTTTTTTATTATAGTCTAGTTTCGATGGTAGAATTTTTGTTATGCTTGGTTCTAACATGTTTTGTAGATTCAATGGACTCGTACTTTTCGGGGATCACTTTATTTGGGTAATATCTTTCTTTTCCTCACTTTCTGTTGTGTTCTTGATTCGCATTGAGGACAATGCAACATTTAAGTTAGGGGGTGTGGGATATTCTTCCCGTTTATTGTTTAGATTCATTGATTCGATCACATGTTCTTTCCAAGTGTATTTGTTTTAGAAAATTTCAAAAATTTAAAAAAAAATGATTTTTTTTGAAAAAAGTCAAAAATATTTTTCTTTAAAATAAATAAAAATTGGAATTTAATGTTTAAAAAATAGCACCTTTATTCTATTTAAAGTCTCAAATTGTTAATAATCAAAATGCACTAAGCCAAAATTGACCGAAGATGGAAATTGAACGAAAATTGACGACATAACGAAAAAGTGTGGAGATTGATCAAACCAGGTGAGTTTCGAGCCTTTCATTTTTTTATGAGTTTTTAAATCAATCTGAGTTTATGATTAACTCAAAGTTCTTTTCAGTATTTTAATAAGTCATTGATGATCTCAATCATTTATTTTGATCCTTTATGGGAAATGTGTGAAATGTTGCCTCGAAATTCGTGCTAAATATATCTCTAAACTTAATTAATCTCGAGATGCATATGGTAATGTGATTAGCAATTTGGAAAATGAAGTAGGCCCTCTTTTGTTTAACCCAAAAACATTTTCCATGATAAAATTGTGAAAAAATTATCCCTTTGCAACCCACTTTGAACCTAATAAAATATTTCCCTTTCATTTGATAACCCGAAAAACTCAAATAGCCTGGAATTGTGAAAAATTGGAAATTCATCAAGTAAGTCCAAAGTGTGTAAAAAAAAGGGCAAGAAACGAAAAATAGCAAGAAAAAAATGAAAATATAAAAAGAAAGAGAAAAATGAGCAAATGCCCGAAAAAGCACTAATGGGCGTCATAAGGACATTTTTCAATTCCGTCCATTTCCATTTTTACCCTTTACACTTTTTAACCCGGAAAGTCCTAACCGAGTCCGAATGTCGAAATTAATTACCGCATGGAGAGCTAAGACATGAAAAGATAATAAAAGAGATTAAAATGGTGTGATTAAGAGATGATATTTCCCATTTTCCTAATAACTGTATTCCGATGATGAGATCTTTTCACCATATATTTCCTTCTTTTCAATTTTGTATGCATGAATATGTGTCCATTATATTTACTCTTTATATCATGCATACCGAGAGAAAACAACCACAATCCGAGTGATTCGTTCATGAGTGCAACCGTAAGAATTTGAATCAAAATGAATTTTCGAAAAGTAACGTAATGCTCAATCGGTGGAAATTTGAGGTTTAATTTCTGGCTTTGCACACCCACACACTATGGTTTGAGACATTTGAATATGAATTTATGGTGATTATTTTTCTAAAAGTTTAAATTGTACAATTTTTAAGTATTTTGATATTTATTTGAGTCAATAAAGAATTTTGTGGGTGTATTCACTGCAAACCCTCTCGAGACAAAACTCATCCTACTAGGGTAACCTAGGGGTTTAAAGGCTTATTGCATATGCTCATGGAAATCGTTTGCCTGCGAAAGTGGAATTTTATTTTAATAAAAGGAATTTTAAAAGTCAACTCATTTCTCTTACATTGCTCGGGACGCGCAAAGTTCTAAGTTAGGGGGATTTGATTATGCATAAATTCTTCACATGTATCCCCTTAATTTCGGTATTTTCACCGGCTACATTATATTATATCTAGCAAAGAGACAGGGGGTAAACAAAATTGCCCGCAAAACTTGGAGTATAGATACAGAGTTTGCATACAAACCTTACCAGTTTCGAGCGAGGTTTCTCATAGAGGTGCATTATATTTGTCATGAAACCTTACCAAAATTGTGATAAGTCACCCACAGAGGTGCATTATATTTCTCACAAACCTTACCAGAATTGTGGTAAGACTCCCACAGAGGTGCGTTATAGTTTTCGCAAAACCTTACCAGTTTCAAGGTAAGTCGCCCATAGAGGTGCATTATATTTCTCACAAAACCTTACCAGAATTGCGGTAAGTCACCCACAGAGGTGCATTATAGTTTTCATAAAACCTTACCAGTTTCGAGGTAAGTCGTACCAGAATTGTGGTAAGTCGCCCACAGAGGTGAATTATAGTTTTCACAAAACCTTACCGATTTCGAGGTAAGTCACCCACAGAGGTGCATTATAGTTCTCCCAAAACCTTACCAATTTTGTGGTAAGTCTCCCACAGAGGTGCATTATTGTTCTCACAAACCTTGCCAGTATTGTGGTAAGTCGTCCAAAGTGGTTCATTATAGTTCTTATAAATTCCTAAATTACTGGGCCCGCCTGACCCTCGAATATGGGAGATTTATCGCCTACATTACTGGTCCTGCCTGACCCTTGGATATGGGAGATTTATTATCTACATAACTAGGCCCGCCTGACCGTCGATTGTGGGAGATTTTATGCCAATAAGACTTGGCCCGCCTGACCCTCGGTTATGGGAGATTTTATGCTAATAAGACTTAATCACCAACACTTTAATAAATTAACCTGCAGATTTAATCAAATATTGATTAATGATTATCGAATTTTTACTACAATCCAAGCCCTACACGGGCTGAGATATTATTATGCGCAATTTAATATATTGCGTATACTCCACATTTGATGAAATACACTAGACAATACTTTAGTAATGATTTAATTAAATATTTGATATGCCACCACATATATTGTGACAAGTGGCATCATAAATATTAGATACTTGGTTCCATAGAGAATATGACATGTGTCAAGCCCACTTGAGGCACTTTTTGTTATAAAAGGAGGGTTCCCCCTCATTTGATGGATGATGGTCTTGGGGGAAAAGTAAGGAGAGGAAATATAACTCTCCTCCCCCATGCACCATTGGAGCTCCGTCACGGGTTTGATAGTGACGAGTGGATTTTTATAGTTTTATTATACGGTATATGGGTGTTTGAGAGGCGGATAGCCGAATTTGGTACCCCCCATTCACCAAAATTACTAAAACTAGGCGTTCGAGAGACAACTCGTCGGATTAGGCACCCCACACACACCAAACCCACAAAAAATTGAGCTCTTTCCTACGTATCGTAAGGACCCATTAACTACGTAGACTTTGATTCTGCAAAGACGGATATGTAGGCGCAACCACGTTGCTCAAGTCTAAAACACGCTCGATGTGATGCCTCCTCAAATCTGCACTCACATCTTACATTAATATATATTAAAATAATGTATAGATGAAAATAATGCAAATGCGAAAAAATGGGAAACTTGAGAAATTGGAAAATTAGACTCGAGTCTCAGGTTTTAGCCCAAGACGCTTACGTAGCCTATAATGGCATCAAAGTCCATGTAGTTCGCATGTGATATAAGGGTGGGATTTATCCACATATTCGAACGGAAATTTATTATATGTTTGTGTGTAGAAAATGTATTTTTAGTATTGAGAAATTGTGGTGGATAATCCCGTTTGAATTTATAGGTGTAACCCTCATTTTCTTTGTTTTGGTTTTTTTGATAGATATTAAAGTATGCGCAATATGACTAATAAAGGATAATGTATTAATGTGTATGGGCTAAAGTAAAAGCTAGATTAAGAATTTATGTAACTATAGCGAAAATAAAGAATTTAAAGAGAGAGAATTATATTTGGACCTTCTTTGGAGAATTAATGCTTGATCTTGATCCTTAATGAGCTCCCTTGAATATTAACATGAATATTGGATGAGAGAGAATGAGATTTTTCTAAATTGGGTAGCAAAGTGATGGGAATGAAAGATGGAAAGGAATTTCACACAAGAAAACTTCGTTGATTACAAGAGAATGTTGTTGAGATCACTGATATTGATGGATCTGAGGTGTGTCTTGAGAGTGAGATAATTCCCTCTATGTATAGGGTTGAGGGTGCCAATCGGCATAGCCTAAGCCCTGTTAATCGACAAGTAACCCTAGACACACTGTTGATAGGCACAGAGATGGATATGCCAATCGACAGTCTCATACATATTTTTTTGAAAAAATGGTCATAGAACGCAATTTGTAAATCCAAATAGCGCACAGGGAATATCGTTAAAAAGGTAATTTAGATACTTTCAAGTGTACTTTGGTCCTCTCTCGAGTGTAGGAGTTAACTTTGGGTCAAACGAGGCTCAAAAGCGCTCGTCAGTACTTTGGATGGGAGATCATCGGACGGGAGTGGATCTTTCGTCCAAATCATAAATTAGAATCACTCATGGGGAAGACCTTTGGAAATATTATGGGATTTACTTCAACGTATTAAATAACTTCACTCGGTTTAGAGAGTTGACTTTGGTCAACCAGGGTTCGAAAGCGCCCAGTGATCTATCGAAATAAGATGATCCATTTATCCATACCCTAAGTCTGATTCGCTCATGGGGTGGACCATTTGGAAAGGGTATTCAGTCCCCTTTGAAGATTCATTTAGTCTCATTCGAGGCTGAAGAGTTGACCTTGGTTAAACGGATCCCGATGGCCTCCGGATCAATTTTTGGGAGAAAACTGATAGTTCATCCGAACGATTATGCTATTTTGCACACGAGGTGTACCGTTAAAAAGGGGCTTTAGTTCCCTTTGAAGATCCAAAGATCTTCCACTCTGATGATGAAATTGATCGGAGTTAAATCTGGGGCCAGGAGTGCCTAGTGGCCTCCAGATCGATTTTTGGTAGTAATATGGTTCGTTCGTTCGAACCGTTATGTTGATTCGTGCATAACACAGACTATTGGAAATGGGATTTAGCGCCCTTCAAAGATTCATTGAGCTTTCACTTTGATGATAGAGTTTCTCGGAGTCAAAAAGGGTCCGAGAGCGCCCATTCGCCCCTAAATCGGTACTCAGAGTATGACTTAGGGTTTGTAGTGAATTGGGGAGGTACTAGGGACTTAAAGAGAGACTTGGAGGGTCCTAGAATGTGGTTTCTATAGATCCCCTCGATAGGTGAGCTTAGAACAACTCAAAGTCGTCGAAATAGACATCGCATGATGTTTTGGGATAGTGGTCGGTTCTACGAACCTAAAGGATGAGGATGAACGATTTAGAAAGTTGAGGTTGATTATGAGGACCTAAGGTAATGTTGGGGATGACCAATTTTGCAGACCTAAGGGATGAGGATAATCGATTCAGAGGGTCGAGTTCAATTATGAGGACCTAGAGTAGGGGCGACCAATTTTGAGGGTCGAAGCCAATTCTGAGGGCTTTAGTAGGAGTGACCAATTCTGAGGGTCAAAGCCAATTCTGAGGGCTTTAAATAGAAGCGACCAGTTCTAAGAGTCGAGGACAATTTTGAGGACCTTAAGTAGGAGCGGCCAATTCTGAGGGCTATAAATAGGAGCGAAGAATTCCGAGGGCTTAAGTAGGGAGTGACCAATCTGAGGGTCGAGGTCAATTCTGAAGACCTTAAGTGGGAGAAATCGATTCTGAGGGTCAAAGTCAATTCTGAGGGTCGAAGACAATTCTAAAGGCTTAAGTGGGAGTGACAAATTCTGAGGGTCGAGGTCAATTCTGAGGACCTTAAGTGGGAAAGACCGATTCTGAGGGTCGAGGTCAATTCTGAGGACCCTAAGTAGCAGCGACCAATTTTGCGGGTCGAAGCCAATTTCGAGGGCTTAAGGTAGGGAGCGACCAATTCTGAGGGCTGAGGTCAATTATGAGGACCTTAAGTGGGAGTGACAAATTTTGAGGGCCGAGGTCAATTTTGAGGACCTTATGTGGGAGTGACCGACTTAAGTTGGGTGTGGGGTATAATTTTTTGGGAAAATTTGAAGACTCCTCTGGGGAAAAGACTCTAATATGAGGATTAGATATAGCCCTACTGGGGAAAAGTGTCGATGTTTCTTGAGGGATATTTGATTGGTTTAAATTTCCATTGGGGAAGTTGGATTTGAGATTTCTGGGATTCCGTTAAATGATTGTGGGGTTTAAGCTGGGAAAAATGTGGTATTAATTCGGTTGGGGATTTGAGATCTTGAAAAGTGTTTTCTTTAGTGAAAAATGTTAGAAAATTGATTTGGTAATTTTAGGAATTTTCTGGGGGATTTTTGGGATTTTTTTATTACTTTCTTGGATTTTTCATACAAAACTTCAGGGAGACGCCAACTGGCAGGGTGTAAGGGGTGTTAAACGACAGTGGTGCGGTCTTTTGGACTACCTCGATCAGGTGAATGAGCAGTGATGATCGGTATGTGGTTGGGGACTGCGATTGTCATGCCCCTTAGCCTCCTATATAAAGGGGAGAGATTTCTTCATTTTTCACATCTTTCAGATATTTAATCTTTTGCCTTTCTTTTCTAGCAAACCGTTCTAGCGTTACTTTCTTTTCCAATACTAGGAAATGGAGGATTTTTCAAGAAGTGCGATCCACATGGCATGGTTGAGTGTTGATGACTGGGCTAATTTGGAGTGACGGGAAAAGTTGCCCTTAGTGCTGGACAATGAGAATGCCTTTGATTCGTTTGAGCTGGTTGCGGATGAGAGGACTCTTCTTTGTGAGCTTGCGCACCATCGTTCGTCTAGGGTGGTGAACCATGGTAATGTAAGTTTTAATGACCTTTGGTATTTCCCATTTCCTCGTGTATTTCCTTATTTTTTCTGAATGACAGACTGATATATTTACGTCGAGCCTGCATTCTGAGGGGATGATGGGGTTCAAGGACGTTTGGGATCACCTTCCTTCAATGGTGCATTGGGTGGTTTCATCAGCTGATTTTGGTAATTTGGCATCTATACATGATGAGACGCCTCGTTCGATGGTTGTCCTTTGTGCATTAGGAGAGAGCTGGTGGGATACTACCCACACCATGCATTTCAGTTTTGAGTAGATGATAGTGACTCCCATTGATGTATAGCAATTACTAGGGCTAGACTGTGAGGGGGCCCAGATAGAGGTGGAACAGACACTGAGGGTGACGCCGACGGCGGTGGAGGCGGCGGCGGGTGAAGTTAGGCGGATAGTCTCAGGGGACGATATTCGTCTCCCTCTTCTAAAGGAGGCTTTATTGAGGTTGCAGATTGATAACACTAACGGGTTACAGGTGTAGATGGCCCGTTTATTTATTCTGTTGTTGCTGGGAGGTGTTCTGGTGGTAACCATTGGCGACATCGCCTACTTGTGATTTTTTCCTTATTTGAGGGTATTTTTTATTAGCCCTCTATTTGACTAGGGGAGGCTTACTTAAGTGACTCTTTATTCGACTTTGGATGCATTCAGTTAGTGCTGACGTTAGACATTTATTGGTTCCACATATCTTTTGGAGGTATTTTTATTTTTTCATTTTTCATTTGTGCATTTTCCTTTATGCATTTTTCTTTATTCATTTTATTTCCTTTTTGATTCCTTGATTGCTTTCTTCTCATCGATGACCCTTGTCCTTTTGCACATGTGGTTCTATGAGGTGATTGGTAATAATGTCCATTTGATAGGTTTGAAGGATGAGTTTGTGGGGGACTTTGGCAATATGTAATGGTGGCGAAAGTCTAACTAGCAGTCGAGGCAGTATCTTTCTTTGGCGGTGGTGTGTCAGGTCTTGAATGGCCTAACGAGCGATCATGTAAATTCTTCTTTCCTCTTGAGACCATTTTTCTTCAATGTTCTTTTTCAAATATTAATTTTCAACTGGGGATCTTGCAGGTGACCTTCTATCCATGAGGGATGACCATCCATCTCACGAGGATGATCGGGGGAATGCACAGTTGCGTCATCCCCTGGCGCATGAGTTCAGCTATTCCTGGTATCTGTGGGAAAGATTAGTATGAAAGGTGGTGGAGTACGAGGTGAGGGTACCATGTACGATGCTCGTGAGATACATAAGGCGGGTGGAGGAGATGATGGAGGAGGCGATTGTGACAGCGATGATTGGCGAGCCTTACTCGTTGTATACCGACACGGAGATGACCTACAATTATTTGGATTTTGTGTCAAGCTGGCTGATGCCGCCCAACATATATGACATTATGACTCTTCCTATTGTAGTTTTTGGTAGGGGCGCAAGTCAGCCTGTGGTGTCAGCCCACAGTGCGAGTGGTGCGTTGACATCGGCAGCAGCGACGACGTTAGAGGTTCCATTTCTGCAGCTGGCTCCTCCCTCTTATAATATCAGACGACCTGAGGGAGGATCGGTGCGTATACAACATCACCCAAATATGATGGATTCGGAGGTGCTGTGGATGATAGAGGACATCCTTCATCCAGTGGTATACCTTTCATTTCTTTAATTTTTGTCGTTCATATTTCTTCTTTGCCCCAGACTGACTGATTTCTCTTTTCTAGTTTTTTTCTTACAGCACGTCCAGCTGTCGACCACCTGGCTGAGAGACATTTAGGATTAGGTGGCTTCTGTGATGGCTCATATTCGGGATTCGATCTCGGTTCCTTCCTGCTTAATGCCATCTACTTCATCCGAGGAGGGATCTAGATCGGGTAGTAGAGGTTCCTCAGTTTGTCACTGGAGAAAGTGCGTACGATGCAGGGAGGGGGTCTTAGAGAGAGAGAGAGAAGGTGAGAGTGAGAGAATGTTTTGGGGGGTTTCGGTCTAAGTCCCGATGTTTTTATGTTTTTCTTTGCTTTATTGAATTAATGCACTTTTTACTTTGCTGCCGAGACTGTAAAAATGATTATAATGAGTTAAAAAATGAAATTTATTTTGAGAAAGGATAAGTAAAAATATAAAAGGAACTAGCCTGACTTCGAAAATAAAAATAATTTTTGTTGAGTTTTGTATTTTGTCAAAGAAGGAAAAAGTGATTTTTCTAAAAATGGGTAGATACCGATCGGCATAACCCTTATCCTGCCTATTGGCATGTCAGTCCAGTCCAGTCACCCCAAGGATTGATCGCACTTTCTTCAACTACTTTGTCCTTGAGGGGGTAGGGTTTCATCCAGATTTTGTGGGACCCTTGTCTCTAGCCAACTTTTTCAAGTATAAAAAGGGGTTATGGTGAAGTGTTTTCTTCATCCATCCAAATTTCCTTTCTTTTGCTTAATTATAGTTTCTTGTCTTATCATTTCCAACATGGCACTTCCTATGAATGTTGAATTCGCCTCCTTCCTCGAGAATTTAGAGGCTATGTGTTCGTATAATAAAGACTACAACGCCTTCAACCTGCATTGAGTTTCCTTATCGCGCAATCGGTCTATTGACTGGAACATGCTGATGACGGCGATATAATTCTAGTAACCCGGGGATCATGTCTTTCACTTTGGCTTGGATGAAATATGCCCGACTTACGAGGAGTTCTCTGCTATGATGGGGTTAAATCCCAGTGTTACTGTCATAACCCTGTACCAAAATTAGTAGTAAGGAATGAGTGTCTTGACATGCCACCAAGGCAACATATTTCTGACTTAAATTATTTTCTTAAATAAGTGCAACGGAAATAAAATCACATGGTTATGAATCATAAAATACTAAAAGTAAAGAAATTACGTCATCAGAGCTTTCTAAAGGAAACTTCGTTTATTTTAAAAGTAACAACGAGTTACAACTTAAGACAAAATTTAAGGCTTATTACAAAAGAGCCAAACATGCTCTAAATGATAAAACAAACATTTTATTTACAATAACGAAAAGAGCTATAAAAGTTGAATCTTTAACACAGTTCTTTTTCGTTAACTCCGCGAACCTACTTATTTCCTGAAAAATAGTTATTTATACAACATCAGCTAAAAGTCAAGTGAGATTTAATCTCTAGACATTCCATGATTTTTCAGAAAATTGATACCTATTCAATTTACAACAGAATGCATATACATACATGGACATGAATTTGCAGTAAAATATATAAAGTAAATTGATAGTACATATTTTCAGAATAAACAGTTAAAAACACGACAGATAAAATGATTGAGCAATATTTCAATTAATCAATTTTATTTTGATGGCCATGTACGTTCTATTACCCAGATAAAAAGATAGTGTTACCAAATGTTTCCACCCGGCAACAACACAGACAAAAAATCATGATATCTGAAATAGCACCTTATTTAGGGCACACCAGCGATAAACCAGCTGGGAAGGTACCACCCAAATATTTTCACCCGGTAGTCAAGGCCAACATAGTAAGAGAGTTTCCATAGGCCGAATCAATAATTTCAGAATTAAAATCAGATGTATATATCGAGAGATATACACATATAATAAACGACGTAATCATCGGTATCAGATGTATTTGAGACTAAAACCATTTCTCAAAATATATGTACTTTGCATAATATCATATAATCAAAATACACAAGGAATATCACAGAGTACTCAACTAGAACAGAAGTTCGAAGTTACAGATATCGAGTCTTTGATCACTCGTTAATTCTTAAGAAGAAACTTCTTCTTAACTTTCCCGTATTTTCTCTCACTATTTCTCTCTCAAATTTGGAATGAATTTCGTATAAGAACTGATCCTAAGGCCTCTATTTATAATTTCCCAAAGTTATTAGGGTGTTAGCACGTGTCCCGATGACTAAGCATCCAATTTGGTGAGTCAACGTTAGTGTGCCGCGTAACAGAGATGTCTTGCAGTCTCAATTCACCGAACATCGACACGTGTATTGGCTTTCTTTAATTGCATGGCATGTGTTTTGTCCTTTCCTTTAAAGGCGACATGTGTACGGTGGAGGTGTCAAAACGAAGCACGAGATGTAAAGTTATTAAGGGTATAAGGGTCATTTTACACATGAAGGGTATTTCAGTAATTTTATGCCATACATTTTCAATATTTCTTAGAGGTCCTTGAAAATATTTTATTTACAAAGTGGTACTTTTTTATATTTTCATTTTAGTCCCTGAAACTTTCTTTATTTAAAAATCAAGTCCCTAAAATTTTATAAATTTATATTTTCTACCCCAAAACTTATCATTTAGGTTAGGATATGACATAAGACTTTGATTTAATCCATTTTGATGAAGAAGGAGGTTATTTCAAAGTGTTTAATTCGGATTAACTAGCCTCCCCTTCCAACCAATAAAAATATAACACCCGGTGTGGTAATAAGGCAAAATACTACTTAAAGAATGGACAAATCTGCCCTTATTTCGTAATTTCGGTATAACTTCTTGCTCGAACCTCCGTTTAACACACTGTTTATTGTGTTACAAACCTAATTCATATATCTACAACTTTTTAGTTTTTACCTCAAGTCAATTGTTAGATTATAATGGTCAAAACTACTCTCTAATATGAACATTCCTACCGAAAACTTTAAAATTTTATGTTTGTAACTAATTTGATATTTCATGATTTCTAAAGGTAGGTCTAGACTAAAATAATAAATTAAAATTATGTGCCATAATAATGCATTGTCCATATCTCATACGTAATAACAAAACATTTAAAACAAGTTATATATGAACATATAAAAGTGGGGTCATTACATCCTACCCTCCTTATAAAAAGTTTGGTCCCCAAACTTTACTTACATTAATTCCCAAACAAGTATGGATATTTATCCTTTATTTCATCTTCCCGCTCCCATGTTTCTTCTTCAATGGAATGATTACGCCATACCACTTTGACCAATGGAATTACCTTGGTTCGTAATATTTTATCTTTATGGTCCAAAATTTCTATCGGATGCTCAATGTATGACAAATATTCTCGAACTTGAAGAGGTTCGTGACTTAGTATATGCGTTTGATCTAGGATGTATTTCTTCATCATTGACACGTGGAACACATTATGCACACTAGGGAGTTCAGGGGGTAAGGCTATTCTATACGCAACAGCTCCTACCCTTTCAAGGATTTCAAAAGTTCCAATGTATCTTGGACTCAATTTCCCTTTCTTTCCAAATCGGATTACTCCCTTTTCTGGTGATACTCGTAAGAACACATGATCTCCTATTTCGAATTCTAGTTGGCGGTGTTGATTGTCAACGTAACTCTTTTGACGGCTTTGAGCGATTCGAAGTCGATCTTGTATCAATTTTACCCTCTCTGTTGTGATCTGGATCAATTCTATGCCATCAATTTTCTTTCTCCAACTTCTACCCAACATGCAGGGGAATGACACCTTCTACTATAAAGTGCCTCATACGGAGCCATTTGAATACTTTCTTGACAAATGTTATTATACGCAAATTCCACTAATGGTATATGATCATCCCTATTCCCTTTCAAATTAAGTACACATGCCCTAAGCATATCCTCTAAGGTTTGAATGGTTCTCTCAGATTGTCCATCTGTTTGAGGGTGAAGAGCGGTGTTGAAATTCAATTTTATTCCCATGGCTACTTGTAAGCTTTTCCATAAGCGAGACACAAATCTAGAGTCACGATCAGAAACAATTGAAACTGCGATTCTATGAAGCCTAATAATTTCCCGCACGTATAACTTAGCTAACTTTTCTAAAGAATGGATAATCTTAATGGCAAGAAAATGAGGAGATTTAGTTAACCTATCAATAATTATCCAAATAGAATCATTACCATTTGAACTCCTTGGTAAACCTGTCACAAAATCCATAGAAATATATTCCCATTTCCACTCAGGGATAGGTAGGGGTTATAGTAATACTGATGATTTTTTTATATTCAGCTTTTACTTGTTGACAAACCAAATACTGAGATATAAATTCCACTATCTCCCTTTTCATGTTATTCCACCAAAATACTTCTCGAAGATCCCTATACATCTTTGTACGTCCGGGATGAAATGTGAATCTTGAGTAATGACTTTCCTCCAAAATTTGCATCTTTAGTTGGGCATCAGCTGGCGCACACTCTCTATTTCCAAATCTCAATATATCATCTCGTATCACAAATTCAATCCTCTTCTCTTCAATAACTTCTTCTCTAATCTTCTTCAGCTATAGGTCATTTACTTGTGTAATTTTGATTCTTTCCATCAATATGGGTTGTACATATGAATTTGCGATTATTCCTCCTTTACTATAAATACGTACATTTATTTCCATACTTCTCAAAACCTTCAACAATGCTTCCTGTCTTGTAATAAGACACACTAAATTTGGTGTAGACTTCCTACTTAAAGCATCAGCTACTATATTATCTTTCCCCGGGTGATAATGAATATTCAAATCATAATCCTTCATTAATTCTAACCACCTACTTTATCTCATGTTCAATTCCTTTGGGGTAAAAATATATTTCAAACTCTTATGATCGGTTAAATCTCACAAGTCTCCATACAAATAATGTATCCAAATTTTGAAAGCAAAAATTACAGCTACTAGTTCTAGGTCATAGGTTTGATAATTTTGCTCATGTGGTTTTAACTGTCTCGAGGCATAAGCTACTACTTTTCCATTCTTCATTAGCACACATCCCAAACCATTTTTAGAAGCATCACTATAAATCACAAATCCCCTTATCTTAGAAGGAATAGTTAAAATTGGGGCAGTTACTAATCGATTCTTAAGTTCTTAAAAACTTGTCTCAACTTCCTCAGACCATTCATATTTTACCTTCTTTTGGGTTAAACTAGATAGAGGTTTGACAATACTAGAAAATCCTTCAACAAATCTTTGATAATAACCTGTTAATCCAAGAAAACTACGAATCTCCGTCACATTAGTTGGTCAAGGCCAACCTAGTATAGCCTCGATCTTTTGAGGGTCAACTGACATTCCCTCCTTAGAAATGACATGTCCTACAAAAGATACGCTAGGTAACCAAAACTCACACTTATTTAATTTCGCATATAATTTCTCCTTCCTAAGGATTTGTAACACCGTCTCTAAATGCTTTTCGCGTTCTTCAATACTTTTGGAATAAATAAGGATGTCATCAATAAAAACAACCACACACGGATCCAAATATTTTCTAAACACCCTATTCATCATATCCATAAAAGCGGTTGGTGCATTAGTTTGTCCAAATGGCATCATAAGAAATTTATAGTGACCATATCTAGTACGAAAAGATGATTTTGAAATATCATCTTCCTTGATCTTCAATTGGTGATAGCCTGACCTAAGGTCAATCTTTGAAAATACTTGCGCACCTTAAAGTTTGTCAAACAAATCATCTATACGAGGTAAGAGATATTTATTCTTAATGGTCACCTTATTTAGTTTATGATAATCTATACATAACCTCATCGTCCCATCCTTCTTTTTAACAAATATCACTGGAGCACCCCAAGGGGATTCACTTGGCCTAATAAAACCCTTGTCTAACAGATCTTGTAATTCAACTTTTATTTCCCTTAATTCTAAAGGTGCCATGCGATAAGGTGGTTTCGAGATTGGTATAGTTCCAGGAATAAGGTCAATAATAAATTTTATTTCTCTACTAGGAGGAAGACTGGGTAAATCATCAGGAAAAACATCTGGAAAATGTTTAGCTATAGGAATATCTTCTAAACTAGGCTCTTTTGTTTGCAAATCATTAACACTCGCAAGGAATCCTCAACATCCCTTCTTAAGAAAACTATAAGCTTGCATTGCAAAGATAATAAAAATGGGAGATAGGATGCATGTTCCTTTAAAACTAAATTTTGGTTGGTTAGGTATTTGGAAAGTAACTCTCTTTAAAATAATTTACCTTAGCATGATACGATGCTAACCAATCCATCCCCAAAATGACTTCAAAGTCTTTTATGTCTAAAACTATCAAATCAGTGAATAGTTTATGACTATTAACATCTATATACTAAGGTTCCCATCAATAAATCACTTGAAGGAGTATAAATGTGCATGCTATGATTCAAAGGTTCATGCCTATTAGGAAAGAGATTAACAAAATGCACATAAACAAATGAATGGGTTGAACCAGGATCTATTAAAACTTGAAAAGGTTGTGCACATATAGAAAATGTCCCTGACACTACTACGTTAGAAGCTTAGGCATCAAAAAGTGCAAAAACTCTACCTTGTCAGGTTTGATCTTTCTTTTCTCCTAAAGGTTGTATCGGAACCCTTGCTAGGGTTGGGCAGTCTTTTATCTGATGTCCTTTTTGTCCACATCTAAAACAAGCTCCTGTATCCTTATAACAAGGTCGTCCTCCATGCCTCTTTCCACATTGCGAACATATCTTGTTATTATACCATTTGTCATCCCTAGCTCCCCCAACATTGGATGTATTCCTAAAATTATTTTTATTATTTGGGTTCTTCCCTATTTGTTCCCCAAACTTCCTCTCACCATCTCTAATTCTATTTTACTCCTCTCCATCCCTCTCAGCTACCGTAGCCCTATCCACGGCATCACTATATGATGTCACTTTAGGATGGAAATTAGACTACGAATGCTCAACCTTAACCCACGTTCAAACTTTTTGGCTTTTAAAACATCAGTTACCACTACATAAGGTGCAAAATGAGATAACTCAGTAAAGTTGGCCTCGTATTGACTAACCGTCATATTCCCATGCACTAGACTCATAAACTCAGCTGCCATTTCATCCTTCACCATTTCAGGGAAATATTTCTCATAAAAGATCACCAAAAAGTCATTCTAACCTATACAAGTATTTCTCTCCTCGTGAATTCTCTTAGTCATTCTCCACCAATGTTCGGCTTTACCTTCTGACATAAATGTTGCAAATGAAACCCTTTGTTCATCGGTACATTTAAGAACATTGAGCATCTTATCCATCTGCATCACTTAACTTTCTGCTTCAATGGGGTTAGGAGAACCTTTAAAAGAAGGCGAGTTCAACTTCTTGAAATGCTCAATGGTACAGCTAGTTAGTTTCAGATTCCTTAGTGCTCCATTATTCACCTGATGCTCCAAAATCATTGCTAGACTCTCAGTCACCTTGTATACACCTTTCAGTCCTTCCATACTTGAACCACTTGTTCTTACAGTTGATTTTGGCTTGGTCATTTTCTACAGTCATGGCCAAACATAAGACGTATTATACTAACTCAAGATTGCAAATTAGAAGAAAAAATATATATAAACAATTATATGTAAACTGTAAGACATATGGAGGGTTATCACATACGTTGGATATTTAAACCTATATCTTATGTATGGAAACTTAAAATCGATAACGTTCAAAACTTATGTTCAGTAGTCTATGGGCTCATAACCTATGCTCTGATACCACCTCTCTCACGACCCCGTCCCAAAATTAGTAGTAGGGAACGAGTGCCTTGACATACCACCAAGGCAACATATATTCTGACTTTAATTATTTTCTTAAATAAGTGCAACGAAAATACAATCACATAGTTATGAATCGTAAAATACTGAAAGTAAAGGAATTATGTCATCAGAGCTTTCTAAAGGAAACTTCATTTATTTTAAAAGTGACAACGAGTTACAACTTAAGACAAAATTTAAAGCTTATTTCAAAAGAGCCAAACATGCTCTAAATGATAAACCAAACATTTTATTTACAATAACTAAAAGAGCTCTAAAAGTTGAATCTTCAATATAGTTCTTTTTCGTTCCCTCCTCAAACCTACTCATTTCATAAAAAATGGTTATTTATACAACATCAGCTAAAAGCCGAGTGAGATTTAATCTCCATACATTCCATGGTTTTTCAGAAAATTGATACGTATTCAATTTACAACATAAGGTATATACATATATGGACAGGAATTTGCAGTAAAATATATAAAGTAAATTGTCAGTATATATTTTCATAATAAAAATTTCAAAACAGAACAGATAAAACAATTGAGCAATATTTCAATTAATCAATTTTATTTTTATGTCCATGTACACTCCATTACCCAGATAAATAGATAATGTTACCAAATATTTCCACCCGGCAACAACACAGATAGAAAATCATGATATCTGAAATAACGCCTTATTTAGGGCACACCAGCGATAAACCAGCTGGGAAGGTACCACCCAAATATTTCCACCCGGTAGTCAAGGCCAACATAGAAAGAGACTTTTCATAGGCCGAATCAATAATTTCAGAATTCAAATCAGATGTATATATCGAGAGATATACACATATATAACAAATGACGGAATCATCGGTATCAGATGTATTTGAGACTAAAATCATTTCCCAAAATATATGTACTTTGCATAATATCATATAATAAAAATACACAAGGAATGTCACAGAGTACTCACCTAGAATAGAAGTTCGAAGTTACAAATACCGAGTCTTTGATCACTCATTAATTCTTAAGACGAAACTTCTTCTTAACTTTCCCGTATTTTCTCTCACAATTTCTCTCTCAAATTTGGAATGAATTTCGTGTAAGAACTGATCCTAAGGCCTCTATTTATAATTTCCCAAAGTTATTAGGGTGTTGACACGTGTCCCAATGACTAAGCAGCCAATTTGGTGAGTCAGCATTAGTGTGTCGCGTAACAGAGTTGTCTTGGAGTATCAATTCACCGAACATCGACACGTGTATTGGCTTTCTCTAATTGCATGACATGTGTTTTGTCCTTTCCTTTAAAGGCGACATGTGTACGGTGGAGGTGTCAAAACCAAGCACAAGGTGTAAAGTTATTAAGGGTATAAGGGTCATTTTACACATGAAGGGTATTTCAATAATTTTATGCCATACATTTTCAATATTTCTTAGAGGTCCTTGAAAATATTTTATTTACAAAATGGTCCTTTTTTATATTTTCATTTTAGTCCCTAAAACTTTCTTTATTTAAAAATCAAGTCCTTAAAATTTTATAAATTTAAATTTTCTACCCCAAAACTTATCATTTAGCTTAGAATATGCCATAATTCATTGATTTAATCCATTTTGATGAAGAAGGAGGTTATTTCAAAGTGTTTAAGTCAATCTAACTAGCTTCCCCTTTTAACCAATCAAAATATAACACATGGTGTGGTAATAAGACAAAATACGACTTAAAGGATGGACAGATCTGCCCTTATTTCGTAATTTCGGTATAACTTCCTGTTCGAACCTCCGTTTAACACACCGTTTATTGTGTTACAAACCTAATTCATATATCTACAACTTTTTAGTTTTTACCTCAAGTCAATTGTTATATTATAATGGTCAAAACTAGTCTGTAATATGAATATTCCTACCAAAAACTTTAAAATTTTATGTTTGTAACTAATTTGATATTTCATGATTTCTGATGGTAGGTCTAGACTAAAATAATAAATTAAAGTTATGTACCATAATAACACATTTTCCATATCTCATATATAATAACGAAATATTTAAAACAAGTTATATATGAACATATAAAAGTGAGGTCATTACAGTTACGGCGACCATGCCTGAATTCTTTCGATCTCCTCAGGAGCTGTTAGCAGGACTTCTCCATATCTCACTCTCGATGGATAGATCATTGGTTACGGGAGAAATGATCTCTCTCCCAGCTTTGTTTTCTTTCGTGTGTCTACAGAACGTTGGTGATGCGGGCTATGACAGAGCCATCACCCTTGGCTTAACTTCAAAGTTACTGTTCGTGATTAGGGACTTGCGGGTGGGCCTATAACTTGCTGCCATCACTGCGTGGATGTCATATTGCCACAACCCTATGGCGTTGATAATGATAGAGACCCTAAATGGTCTAGATGATTAGCGGGAAGGCCGTTCTTACTTTGTGAGGGGCAACCCCATTATGTTGTTCTTGTGGCTGTCTGAGAGATTCCGTTTGGCGGTCCCCCTGAATATCCCTTAACAGTTGTGCCGAATTTCTTCTCTCCCTTCTTCATCAGTTTCAGCCCGAATGCCAAGAACTGGGAAAACTAGTTTGTTGAGCACGGGGCTCGATGTCTGTCTTGGTCGGTATACTGGTGGGGGGAGTTGCAGCTCAGTCTAGGGCTGGAGAAATACCAGTTCGTTCGGTTAGTTGTCCTATGAAAAATTTCTTTCTACTTTCCCTGGAGACTCCTATGTCAATTTTGATGGGAACAGATTGTGCCTTCCTATGTTCTAGACTTCTTTTCCATGGAGGATTTGACGGAAGGCATGCGCATGCTGTTGGGCTCTCTTTAGGAGAATCGTCAGATTCTGACCCTCATTCCTAATCTGTTGGCAGAGTTTGGCATGTTTTTGGGGACTTCATGAAATGTTTGTGGAGTAAGGTAGTATCTAGAGACCGGGAAGAGGTGGCTGGCCATGTTTGACACCATAGGCGTTGTGTTTTTCCCAAAGCTGGTCCGGGCTTACCGTTCCATGGAGCGCCTTCGGTATTTCATCCAAGTAGGGGAAGTTTGGGGACACCAAGATGATGATTGGGTTGGTTCTTATGGAAGCTACTGGTAGATCCTTTTTGTGAAGCTGGTGTTTTTGGTGTTTGGAGCTTTTATGATGGTTATGTGTTTTGTTATTGGGAATAATTTTGGGAAGTTTAGGAATAGTTTGTTTTTGTTTGTTTTTAGGACAATAAGGTTAGGTTGTGGGGGAATATCTTTGACTCCCTATGCCGATATTTGTTATCGTACTAGAATTTTTCATCAATGGAATAAAGAAGATTTTAATTATATCCTTGTGCCTCTTGATGAGTTTTGCATTTTAATTATCTATACCAATCGCTAAGACATACATAATCCATTTTTTATGTCAATGATAAAATGAACGGTCGTTCTTGAGGATGATTAAAGAATAACATTTTGTGAAAAAGAAGGGGGTCGAACTCATGTAAAGAGTACGAGCTGCCTGTGTACCTCTGGGGGTTTTGAAAATTTTTGAGTTTTATTTTTGTAAGTAAAAAGGTTTTTAGAGGGCCAGGCCCCACGTAGTTCTGAGTGGAGGGAATGAAGATTTTTTTAGAATAGAAGGGAGGTGAGAAGAGTCGTAGCGCGTCAAGATTTTGGACTAAGGGTAGAATTTCTTGAGATGGTCTAGATTAACTGGATGGGCCATCTCTTCCCCATCGAGGTCGGCGAGCATAGTGGCACCACCGAATAGGATTTTTTTACAATATAGGGACCGCTCCAATTGGGATTGAATTTCCCTATGGGGTCCCAAATGGGCTCTATTATCTCTTTGAGGTCCTAATCCCCTTCTCACACTCTATGGTCCTTACTCTCTTATTGAATGATCATGCTATTTGGCGATGGTACCCTTGTATATTAAAAAGAGGCTTCAATCTCATTTCATCCAAGAGTGATAACTCATCAAGACGGCCTTAATGAAAGTCTTCGTCATTGACTTTTCTTTTAAGCATGATGCGTAATGAAGGTATTTTTATCTCAACAGATAGGACTGCTTCCATGTCATATACCAGAGAGTAAGGGGTAGCCCTAGTAGATGATCGAACTAAAGTGAAGTAGCCCCAGAGGGAGTAAGGGATCCGATCGGCCCAATCTCGGTAACTCTCGATCATCTTGATGATAATTACTTTGAGGTTCTTATTAGATTCTTTGACTGCACCGTTGGTTTGAGGTCGGTAAGGAGAAGATTTGTGTCTTTGGATCCCATACTCGTCGACTACTTTCGTGACTTTTACTTCGAAATGCAACCCGTTATCAGATACTAGCTCGTGCGGAACCCCGTATCGATAAATGATATTTTTTCGGATAACCTTGGCTACCTTTATAGCATTTAGCACTGCATATGAATCGATTTCAACCCATTTGGTGAAGTAATCAATGGCAAGTAAGAGGAATTCACGCCCAATGGATGATTTGGGTGTAACCTTTATTATGATATCGATGCTCCATGTGGAAAATGGCCAGGGAGAAGTCATATTACACAAATCCCGTGTAGGCAAGTGTTGGAGGTTGGAAAACTGCAAGCATTTCAAATATCTTCGAACATGGACGGTGCAAACTTGAACCATGGTAGTCCAATAAATACCCTATCGAATAATCTTCTTATAGAGCATATGGCCATTCATGTGGGATCCAATAGTAACCCTGTGGATCTTTTTATTCATCTCTTTAATGTCAACCCATGTGATGTAGTGTAAGTGGGTTCCATCTAAGTTTCTCTTGAACAGTGATTTATTGTAAAAAAATGTATTAGGCAGTCAGTTTGCGGAGGGTTGCTCGGTCTTTCTTGTTAAAATCTTGGGGATACCTACCATGCTTGAGAAGGTGCCAAATATCATTGTACTAGCAATCATTTATGTTAGGATCTTCTTCTATGACTAACTCAATATGGTATCAATGGGTTGGTTTAATCTTGGAATTGGTAGGTCAGCTCTTCTAGGTGGGCGTGGAAGGGTAAGACTTTCTCGTCCTTCACTTTTTATATTATGAGGACTTAACCGATAATGAGGGATGGATCCCCGTAGATATCAAATTCCTTTATCGAGAGTGACTTTGATGCCTATCGTGCATGCCTCATATTCGGTCATTTTGTTAGTGCAGGGAAAATCTATCTTGATGGCAATGGGAGTGTTAGAGTCATCAGGGGAAATTACAAATATCTCAATGCTAGATCATTTCTTGTTGGCATAACTATCAGAGAATATTTGCCATCGGAGGTCTTATTGATAGGTACAAAGGATATTTTCATCTGGGAATTCATAGATCCAAACATCGTCTTCTTCCGTAGGGTTTTCCGTAAGGTAGTTAGAGATGGATCTCCCTTTCATGGCTTTCTGCGTGACATATGCAATATTAAATTTGGCTAACATCATTAACCATCAGGCCATTTGGCTAGACAAGGTAGGTTTATCAAGCAGGTATTTGATAGGATCCATTCGGGATACACGTCTAATGGGAAAAGTGAGCATGTAGTGTCATAATTTTTAGGTGACCCAAATGAGGGTGACACATGCTTTCTCCAATGCAATGTAGTTAACTTCGTATCTGACCAACTTGCGATTGGCGTAGTATATGTCTCTCTCTTTACATGATTCTTCAAGGTATTGGGCTAACAAAACCCAAGTTGTAGTGTCTGTTACGATCAGGTATAGGAGTTGGGGTAGACCAGGTTGTAGTGGCATAAGTACCAGAGGTGAGGTTAGATATTGATTGAGTCGGTCAAAGGATTTCTGACAAGCTTCGTTCTAAACCTTAGTGGAATCCTTCCGGAGGAGTTTTGATATCGTTTCAAAAGTGGAAGTCAACTAGGTGATGAACCGGCTAATATACTATAATTTTCACAAGAATTCTCGGACTTCCTTCTACATTCGTGATGGCGGCATTTCCAGTATGGCTTTCAGTTTGGTAGGATTAGATTCAATCTTTTTCTTGCTAACCATGAATCCTAAGAGATTTCCTTTGATAACGCTAAAAACACATTTTTGTGGGTTAAGTCGATCTAGTATTGCCATAGTCGCTCGAAGAACTTTTAGAGAGTGGGAACATGACCTTCCCGAGTTTTAGACTTGATGATCAAATTCTCCACATAGACCTCGACTTCTTTATGTATGAGATCATGAAAGATAGTTGTGGCAGCCCTCTTGTAGGTAGCACCTGGATTTTTTTAAACCAAATGGCATAATAGTTTATTAGAAGGTTACCAAAGGGGTGTTGAATGCAGTTTTCTCTTGATGATCCGGGTGTATCTTGATCTGATTGTATTCGATAAAACTGTCAAAAAATGACTTAAGAGCGTGACTGGATGTGTTGTCTACAATCATGTCGATATTCAGTTTTGGATAGTCATCCTCTGTAGTGGAGATATTTAAATCTTGGTAATCAACTCACATGCAAACTTTTCCTCTAGATTTAGGCACGGTTATAATATTGGCTAGCCATGTGGGATATTCGATCACCCGAATGAAGCCTACGTTCAACTATTTGACCACTTCTTCCTTAACCTTAAGTGACCATTCGTGCGAAGCTTACACAGTTTCTATTTGATCGGTTTGCATTTCGTGCTGAGCTATTTCGGATAAATGTCAAGCATGTTATCGTTGGACCATGCGAAGAAGTCCACAAATTCCTTTAGTAATTCCTCTAGTTTCACGCGTTCTTGCTCATCAAGGGTGGACCTTATCCTAATCTCGCACAGTTGGCTACTAGAATCAAGATTAATAACAATAGTTTCATCTTCATTAATTTGAACGCGATTATGTTGTTTATTATTAACCTTATTAAGATCAATTAAGAATTGTTCATTTGTAAAATCATCATCATCAAGAGTTTGATTAGAATCAAGACAATTAGTGTAAGGTACAATAAGATACTTAAAATATTCATTTATTTTATTGTTAGAAAAACAGAGTTGAGAACCTCATATAAGGAGGTCTCGATTATATTATGATCAAAATTGGGAGGAACAACAAAAGAAGAGGAAATGGAATAAACATCTGGGTAGAGTTTCATTTCAGCGGGTGGAACTGGTATAGCATTCTAGTTGAGTATAGGTGCATCAACATATTTGATCATGCAAGATACATTAGATTATATAGCACTTGAGTGGATCATACGAAGTGTCAACCCCAGTGTCTACAAGTTGAATGAAACCTCGGAGTCACTTCCCTCGGAATGTTTGGTAGCAGTTATAGTCTTCTCAATGAGTGGTTGCACATGATGCTGGGAACTTTTATCCCATGAGTAGTTATCCTAGAAGAATATTTCCATTCCTGGCTTCATCTTCTTGTCCACATGATCATACCACGATTCGGGAAAGCCACAAAAGGGGAAATCTTCACCCTCTTTGATGAATCTTCCATTTAAGGAATCCCCTGGGACAATCTTGGTACTTATTATCCTTTTCTTCAACCGAGGTTGGAAAAGTATTATGAGTTCCTCTATTTATGGTTGTAGCCCAGGCCGCATGGAGGAAAAGCCTTTTTCAACACTATGGGTTCTAGTGTTCACTGTTGTTGTCATCCCAGTCCCAGTCCAGACATGAAATGCATGTTCTTAAACATATGTATCACATTGATGTTATCTTGAGGGATGTATTCAGGATAAACTCTATCTTTAAAACCATCCCCTGCTGGGAGTGGAAGTGCTTCGACTCGAAAACCTGATAGAAGCATATGATTCACCCAATATTGTATCTCTAGTATTGGATTACTGGTGCTTGCATTCTCACCATTATCATCATCTCCTAAGATGGTGATGACCTTACCATTGGCAAAAAACTTCACTTTCTAATGGAGGAAAAAAGACACACCCTTGATATTATGGAGCCATGGTCGTTCGAGCAACAGGTTGAAACAAGTCGGGATGTCGATGACTTGGAATTCAGTAATAGGATTTATAGGGCCAGCCCCTATTATAAGCTTTATGGATCCCACCACTTCTTGACGAGTATTATCATAAGCATGCACCGCAACAGAGGTTGGAGCACGGTCGCTCACTTTCATTCCGAAGAAATTGAGGGTTCTCAATGGGCAAACATTAAGATTTAATCTGTTATCGACAAGAGAAAGTGGGACGATCCTTCCCATGACTTCAACAGAGATATTAAGAGCATAATTGTGATTTGGACCAAACTTAGGGATTTCTTCTTCAGAGAAAGAGAGCATTCTAGTATAGGTTATAGATTCGACTAGATTCACTACTTCTTCCGGCATGGTGGAAGGAGGGACTGTGGGCCCGATAAGCAGTTTAATCAAAGGCATTTCGGTGGAGCTGAGAAGACATAAAGAGTCCCCACAGAGTGATGTTAGCTTGAGTTATCTTCAACAGATGAAGGATCTTGCTCTTATTGAGGGTCATTTCTGGCATAAGAACTTTCTCAACACCTTTTCCCTTAATGACCATTACTGATTGCGAGTTTGAAACCTGGTAATGCCTCCTTAATGTAGTCATATGATTCACAGAAGAGAGAAAAAATAAAAACCCTATTTTCTCAACAATCTCGGGTTGTTCGATAACTTTGTTGATTTATCCTAGCATCTCCTCAAACGATATCATTCCACATATACTGATTATTGGGCTAGTCTTTTTTGGGTTTTTCCCTTTATCTGAACTATCGAATTCGTCCCCCCATCCGGTGTAAACAATGTCATCCTCCCATGAGCAGTTAATACACACCATAACCTCAACGGCCTCTTCGTATAGATCCTCCTACCCAACAGGGAGATAGAGAAGCAAAGGGACCAGGCGTCCATGTAGTTTTAAAGCATCAAGTAGCTCAAACATAATGCAAATTTCACCGGTTTGTCGAAATAAGTCCGCCGTGATCTGAATGACATAATCTAATCTAATTTGACTTAATCGGTAGGTACCACCCAACTATCTGACTCTCAATCCCACTTTCGAGATTCCAAGAATAATGTACTGAATCTCTTGTAGTCAATGGTCATTTTTTTGGGCAATTCAAGCCCAAACTCTAGGAGTTGGTTCAATACTGGTGATAAATCCATATCTTTCCCTCTGGAATGAGTACGGACAACAATGCATGCTTTTATGAGGAGTGACAGAGCCTAATCAGCAAAACAGGTAGGATGTAGGAGAAAATATGGGCAAACTTTGAGGAGTTTAGAGGAATATATAGGTACGATGGGCGATTTACTGGGTACAATTTGGGTAGATGGATCAAATTCTTGGTCTTTTATAGGAAAATAACATTTGCATGATTTGGGAGTGGATTATGGGTAGTGTTTGTTTGAGGATTGGCTGGTGGGACGATGATACCCAGGTCAATCAGACTGTGGATTAGATTTCAAAAATGGAAGAATTGATCAGTGATATGTAATACCCCGTATTTTTGTGATATTTATTTATGGGATTAATTGAATTAAATGTGTATTAATTGGGAATTAATCCGGATAAAAATACTAGCGAGATGCGAGTTGGTATTTGATTTTAATGAGTATATATGGCTATATATGAATATTGAAATTATGAAATTTGTCGTGAGATTGAAATACGGCAATTTGGAATTTTGTTGAGATGCGTGTGACAGTCGCGTCAGGAATATAATTATTTTAATTAAAAAGCGAATTTTATTTCTATTAACTGTATGGTCATTTTGAGTGCGCCAACGCGTCCGTAAGGGTCGAAATAGTCAGAAAACACTAGCCGGGGGTTGAGTTTGGGTCCCGGGGCATTTTTAGGCCATGCCGGCAACGTATAAGGGTAGTTTGGTAATTTTGAATTTTTGGGAATTAAAACCAACGAAAATTAGGAATTAAATCTGACTTGGTAATTACCCACTAAACCCACTAACTTCACCTTATGACCTTATGGGCTACGGGGGTTATTAGAATTAGTTCCAAGAGTTCCTAAGGCAAATCCTAGCCACCATTGTCACCTTGGAGAAGAAGAGCTTGTAGAGAGAGGAGAATTCTGCAGAGAGAGAGAGAGAAACTCATCAATTCGTCATCAAATTCAGAGATACACATAAGGCAAGTGGTTTAATTTCATTTAGTACAAAGAATGTTTCTTCCATGCGTAGGAAATTGGCAGAATTTGTATTGTTCTTGGGAGTTGATAAAAACCCATTAATTGGAATTAGAACTTTATATTTTGATGAAAGCATTGCATGTAGAATTGTGTTAGGAGGATTATTCTAATGGAAATACACCTTGTTCATAGCAAAAAAAAAACGGATTTAATTATGCCCATTGGTGACTTTAAAATTTTAGGGTTCATGTTCATATGATTTGGGGACAAATGAAGGGATTTGATGATTCAATGATGTTTAGGAAGAATTGGCCCTATATAATTGTTTGATTATGACCTATAATTGTTTGGTATGGATTAGAAAACTTAAAATAATGTTGGGACGAATTGTATATGAGATTAGAGATGAAGAAAGTTGGAAAAACGAGAAAAGGAAGTTCTGGGCTCGAAACTGGCCTCTCGTTAGAAGACCTACCCAGGTCGTTCGAACGAGCTCGTTCGAACGAGCTCATTCGAACGAGCTTCTAACAAGTTGACAGTTTGCCTTCTAACGAGAGGGATGTTCGTTCGATGCCTTTCGTTCGAACGAGATCTCGTTAGATACCGAGTTCGTTCGAACGAACTCGTTCGAACGAGACTTCTAACGAGCTGACAGTTTAGGCTTTTTGGCCTGTTTTGACTTCGCGTGTCCCGTAACCTTATTTAATTGTCGAGATAACACTCCCTTGATGATAAATTGTTATGGTGGGGACATTTGGGATATATAGAGGGGTAAAACCTAGAGGTGTGATTTGAACCAAATGGAAATTATGGATTAAGATGTGAGTGTCTATTACGACGTGAGAACAATTGACGGCTTAAATAATTATATTAACTGGGAATATGTAATTGTGTAACATTATACAACGGTACGAGAATGAGAAGTGTACCACAAATAAATTACGGTGATTACTAAGATGTGTGTATACTTAATATATGAATGTGATTTTATGTGTATGACATACCTACCATACTTGCTATCACGGGAGGTTTACGTTCGCTTAGGGCCCTCTAATCCTTGTGTTGCCCGGATTTAGATTGGTACCTCGAGAACATAGGTCAGAGAAGGACTTATTGGGATGTTAATAAGTCTGCTGATCGTGGGAGCGTAGGTATGTGCGTGACCCATGTGATGTGACTGTGTTCGCCTCCATTGTTTGTGATTATTGTTATCTGAGAACGATTCCTGAGAGATTCGGAATGCGTGATCTTTATGTACGCGATGTACCGGGATGGATAGCAGAGTATGTGTGCACCACTGCTAAATTTCAGGGTGCTTGTATTGTATATTTATGATGTGAATAATATACACTTAAATAATGGGAACCTTCATGTTGATATTGCGAAAATAATTATGGTAATGTTTTGAGTAAACATAACGGGTTAACCGATAGCGAATTGTATTGCTACTAATTGAGAATATGAGTTTAAGTAAAGTCCTCTATTTAATTGATAATGCTAGAATGTATAACGGGAATTGAATAGTAAGGGGTAGAACTTATTACGGTTTGATTAGTTATGTATGTCACTTAGATGGGTACGGTACGTTAGGGGTGCATGATTAGTCGAGAGGTGAGTACTTCATGTGAGTGCACGCCCTAACATGTATTTTGCATTCATTGTTTTAATGTTATTAAAACACTTGCTATTTTTAAAAGGATTTCCACTTTCGGGCTCTGACCCATTTGCTTTCAAACCTATTTTTGTAAAAAAAACCATTTTAGGTGCCCAGCCACAAGGACACCATGCTTAGGATCCTCATTCAGGTGACGAGCTGTAGCTGTTTGTGGAAGTTACAGGGCCTTGCTAGTAGATGCTTCATCTATCTTGACTCTATATTCAGATTTCATCAGTTGTAGGGCATGTCGCCCATTCCTTTTAGAGGCATTTTATTTATTTCAGTTATTCAGACTTCTGGCATGTAATTAAATTCAGGATTCAGACTTATGTTATTATTTCAGTTGTGGGATTGTTGTGAGGAGTTTTTCCTCCGGACTTATTATTATGTTGTTGGTTATTCTATTGCTTCGTTATGGTGAATGGTTGTTATTCTTTCATTATCCTCTTATTTCATGTTAATCAGACTTAATTTAAAATTTGGCAACTTACTTTTTAAATACTAGGTGGTTACTAATCTTTAAAATGTTTTCGACAGTGATGCTATTAACTTAACCAACTTGGCATTTTGTATTGATTTAATAAAGGAGTAGCTACCCGGTATTTAATTAGTCGGGGTGTCACGTGATATGGCCAACATTTTGATGGAAATCACAATGGGCATCAGGTTCGATATTTTGGGAAGTGGGTTTTATAATGGACGAGGGTCCAATGGCTTAATAAGATTTCATCTCTAAAGGACTTGGTAAACTTTATAGAGGGGAGTGTTAAGCTCGGTGTTTTACTTTTTGACTAGGTCAAGGTGACTTTCTGATGCCTATGAGGTAGCAGGCTGAGAAATGTTATTAATAGTTGAAACTGTGGTATTGGAAGGCTTTTCTTACTTTCTGGGAGTGAACTGTCAGGATACTTTCTTCGGCTTAACTTTTATCTTGGCAAGACTTTCTTCAAACTCCACTCTTGCTTCCCGGAGGGCTTGAAAATGGGGGTATTACTGTCCTCCCATCGTCGCTCAGACATGGGGTAAGAAGTTCTTCTTCATAATACTGACTTGTTCCTCTTTGGAAGGCCGGTTGATCATGGTGGCCCCTTTCTCTCTCCATCTTGCAATTAAATTACTAACAGTTTCTCTGAGATTCTACTTGAGAAAATCTAAATCACGATGGGTAACCTCTAATTCCTCGTTGTACTTGTATTGTGACATGAATTCACTGGCAACATCCTCCCAACTGTGAATTCTGGATTCCTTGAGAGATAAGAAACCAACGAAGAGCATTGTCCTTTAATGTTTGTTAGAACATCTGGGCCATTATTTCCTCAGAGGCACCTAGGAGAGTCATGTCTCGTTGGTAACTTTGGAGATGAACAATTAGGGACCCACTACCCTCGAACTTCTCAATGTTAGGCATCTTGAACTTTTTCGACAGCCTTGCTTTGGGGTAGGGAGACATATGGGTGTAATTCATATAATTCCTAGAGATTCGAACTTGGGAAAACTTATTGATCAACAACTTAAGGTCCTCCTTAACCTTGTTCAACTCTTCTTCCTTTGGATCAATGGTTACGGGCAGGTTAGCCCCTGGCTGGGTAAGATTTGGCATAGGGAGCTTAACTGGTAGTGGCCCATTGGCAGGAGGGGCACGGGGGGTGTACTGATATTCTTTCGGGACCTAAATAGGCTCAAGCGCGGGCAAAACCATAGCGCGATGGAGAGGACCTTAGGCTCTTCGAGAATAGGGAACCGATTTTATTGCATCTCATAAACCTCAGCTTGATGGTTGTCAATCTTGGCAGTAAGTTGGGCTAGAATCATCATCAAATCGAGCTGGACATTCGGTACTTAGTCGGCGTTCTCCATGAAAAGCAGGTGAAAGTAGATTCTGGACTCGGAGGAAGTAGTTAGGGAACTGATGGAGCCTCGAGACGGTTCGACGAAAGACCGAAGCCAATAGTGAGTCAGGTCAAGGGTCGGGTATGTGATCGACCTGAGAAGGAGAAAGATTCGAATTTATTTTTGAAAGGGCAGAGGAAAGTCTTTTATTATAAGAAGAAAATGTTTTTGACATTTTGGAAAAGAGGAGAACAAAATATTTTTGGGTAAAAAGGAGAAAAAAATATTTATGGTAAAAGGAAGAAAAAATGCTTTTGGTATTTTGATAAAATAGGGGAAAACTGTTTTTAACACTTTTGGTAAAGAAAAAGGAAAAATGAGAAAAGGGTCTCAGCATGATTATTATTACCATTGTTATGTTCTCACTTGTATTAGGTTTACCTAAATGCAAAAAGAAATGTTGGATGGGATTCGAGCCTGGGAAAATTGGGTTTAAAAAATATGTAAAATATAGTTGGACTTGTTGCCAAGCTCACAGACAGGGTCCCATTTTGAAAAAGATGAAATCACGCAAAAATTTGGGCGGCATGCCGATCCATCATTTAGGAAGAGTTTCGGGTAGTAATCAAAAAACTAAATATGAGTGCCCTAGGATTGACGCCTATATGAGGGTATGCAATTGTTAGGTTAGTTGGAAGGGTTCCCCCTTTGGCATGACTTCCATGATATACATCTTGCTTTTGAGGGAAATCGGTATGTGTGGACAAGCCATTTGATATACCTGAATGTACGTGAATTACCTCACTATATACCTCGTGGGGACAGTATTTGTGAGAGAGAATTCCATATACTCGACATACGTGAATGATTTTCATACTATATACCTCCTGTCATGACTTCAGTCAAGCGGTACGATGCAGGGGGAACCATTTGATATACATCGAAGGTACTTGGCCAATAGAAGGTGAAAGTCATATTGCTTAGGCTAACTGCGACCTGCCGGACCAGTGCCCATCACAAAGTCCCCCCTTGTTACGGGATAAAATTTGGTCAATAGACGTGCTCTTTGGTGATGTAATGTGCAAAAATGCATGATTCTTGATTAGTATATTATGGAGAGAGTATTTTATTTAGCTTGATGTGCACCATACTAATAGGAAAGAATGTACTATAAAAAGTAAATCTAGTATGGATCATGAAGACTATACCAAGCATGGATATGTGAGAGTGAGTGATATGTGAATATCTATAAGTAAGTGTGTGGTAGTGAACCTAAACATTGATCAACTACATGTAGTGTGTGACAAGTGTGAGTGAGCATGGATATATACAAGTGTGATAAGTGGAGGTGTGTTTTAGTGGCACCTAATCATGGATCTTCTAAGTAGTGTGTGCAACATGTGGATATAAGTGACCCTACGTGTAAGTAATGTGAAGTGTACATGGAGAGTATCTACAAGTGTGTAAGTGAGTGAGGATATAAGCATGAGGTAGATATGTACAAGAAATAATAGAGGAGAAAAAGTAACATATAGGTAGGTGCATACTCACACAAGTAGAAAATTATAACACCCATGCAAACAGAGTTTATCCCTCTTAAGAACTTGCAATCCCTATATCTCCCTTTACCGGGGGTGGGGGTTGGAGGGGGAGAAGGTCTCGCGCTCACTTCCTTTAGGAGAGTTTGGGTCATTGTCTATGTGGGGTGATGTAAAAAGATGGAGTCGCCTGCCTATTTTGTACAAACCAGGCAAAAGAACATGTCACCGCCTCAAGAGAGCGGCATGAAAGACAAACCGATGCTTATGAAACCAATAATTCAGAGGTTTGGGGGCTAAGTTACGAAATGGAAAGGTGTTAGGCACCCATCCCACCATTTCGGTCTGTCACCGGCTTATGTTACTATTTTCTTTAATTTTTCTGTGAAATGTGTGTGCGTGTATATATACATGGAGATCAGAATTATCCAACTCATATCATGGAAAATATTGGGTGAGGTCATCCATATGAATGTTCCCAAAATAATGTCTAGAACATACGATGTATGCTTTTATCGAGATATTAATTATTATAATGAAACAATAATATATATTAGATAAAACGCCAATATGGATCACAAATATAATATATATTAAAATAATGTATAGATGAAAAGGATGCAAATGCGAAAAATAGGAAAATTAAGAAATTGAGAAATTGGACTCGAGACTCACTCCGCAATAGCATGCAGCTCTCGGTTGTAGAGATCTCCCTACAAAAGATGAAAAATAGGAAAGTATGTTCTTTAGGCTCCAAAACAACTCACAAAAAGATTGGGATTTATTTGTGAATTGTAAACAAAAAGGGTTAAAGACCCTAAAAGGAGAAAACCTAAATCTGTTGTTTTTACAATTTTGTGCAAAATAAAAACGTCAGGTCCCTCAATGAAAACAAAGTTGGAAAATCCTATTTATAAAAGACTTAAAGCGGTGGGTCACTCAAACGAGATAGCATGTCGTTTGAACGAGATCCATTATCGTTTGAACGACAGGTGGAACTTCGCGCGACATACCATGTCGTTTGAACGACATGGGATGTCGTTCGAACGAGCCTTATAAAAAAATCCTTTTTCTTTTTCCAGTAAATGCACCGCCTCAAAAACTCCAAAAATATGTTTTTGACGAAAAACATTTAAAGCTCCGCTCCAACACTTAGAAAATATTTTGTGAAAAATATACTAATAATCTAAGTGCATTATTAAGGTACTCTAAAACGTAACCTTACCAAAGTTAACCTTGCGGAGGTTGTTTGTTGAAGAACCTTAATTATTCGGATCCATCTTGATGTGAATGTGATCTTGAACTTCTTCGACGTTGCAGCGGTATACAACATATAAATTGATAATGGACAAAAATGTCCTTATAAGCCATTATATGTACCACATCATCAAGAGTGGCTTCTTTAATAGGTACTACCCATTTATATGATTCCTTTTCCCACTTCCAGGCTTTTAGGAACAAGACACTGAACTTTGACAATCAATAATCATCTCGGCGGGTAATTTTATCCCAAACTCTAAGAGTTGGTTCAACACTACTGGTAACTCCACGTCTTTCCCTTCAAATGGGGAGCGAACGGTAATGTAGGAGCTTGTAAGGAGTGAAAAAATTTCATTAGTGAAGCAGGTAGGGTGTAGGAGAAAATATGGTCAAACCTTAAGTGTTTTGGGTGAGATTATAAGGAAGATAGGTGCTTTATTGGGCACGATTTGAGTAGATGAATCAAATTCTGGGTTGTTTTCTAGAAATATGGCATTTGTGTGAGTTGGAAGTGGGTTACGAGTGGTATTGGGTTTAGGATTATCTGGTGGGGTGATTATTCCCCGATCAATTAGGCCTTGGATCACATTCTTAAGGTGAAAGCATTGGTCTATAGTATGACCAAGGAATTGGTGGAAATCATAATGGGCATCAAGCTTGAAGTTTTTAAGGATTGGATTTAGTAATGGATGGGGGTCTAAAGGTTTTATGAGATTTCGGCTTAGTAGGGCCTGGTAGACTTTGGACAAGGGAGCATGGAGCTCGATGTAATCTTTGTTTACAAGATTAGGTCTACTTTCTTGTGACCAAGACGTAGAAGGTTGGGAAATGTTGCCGATGTTTGAGACCATAGCACTGGAATGCTTCTTATATTTTCGAGGAGTGAATTTTTCGTTCACTTTCTTTGGTTCAGATTCTACTTTGGTAACACCTTCCTCAATTTCTGCACAAGCCTATCGAAGGACTCAAAAGTGTGGGTAATATTGTCCTTCCATGGATGCTCGGATATGACGCAAGAAGTTCTTCTTCACAATACTGACTTGTGCATCCTCGGAAGGTCTGTTAGTCATGGTAGCAACTTTATATCTTCACCTTCCTATAAGATACTTACTGTTTCCCAGGGGTTCTTCTTAAGAATGTATAGATATCGACCTGAAACTTCTAGCTTCTCATTGTATATATACTGAGACGTGAATTCCCGGGCGACATCCTCCCAACTATGGATCCTGAATTCTTTGAGGGATAGAAACCACCATAGGGCACTTTTTTTAAGTTCTGCTGAAACATCTGGGCCATTATCTCTTCAGAGGCACCAAGGAGGGTCATGGCTTGGTAATAGCTTCGAAGGGGGTTCACTTCTCCCAAACTTCTTAAAATCTGGCATCTTGAACTTCTCTGGCAGTCTAGCTTTGGGATAAGAAGACATATGGGTGTAGTACATGTTGTTCCTGAATATCTTAACTTGGTCAAACTTCTTTGATAATAGTTTGAGGTCTTCTTTTACCTTATTTAGTTCCTACTCTTTGAGATCCATGGGTATTGGCAGATTATCCCCTGGTTAGGAAAAGTTCAGAATCGGTAGTTAAGCTGGCGACAATCCATTGGCAGGTGGGGCATGTGGAACATGTTGATACGCTTATAGGACCTAGATAGGCTCGGGAGCAGGTGGACCTATGGCACGAGGAAAGGAAACCTTGGGTTCTTCGAGAATATGGGCCTGATGATGTTTCATTTCATGGACCTCGGTTTTAAGGTTGTCAATCTTGGCATTGAGTTGGGCTAAGACAATCATCAGATCGAGTTGCACATTTGGGGTTTGGTAAATGTTATCCATGAAGCGCTCATGAAGGTATTCCCAAACTCGGATGAATTAGTAGAAGAATCAACAGATCTTCGTGGCGGTTTGATGGAGGATCGAAGCCAATAGGGAGCCGTGGCAAAATTGGGTATGTGATCAACATTCAAATTTATTTTTGAAAGAAGGAGGGATAAAAATTTTAGTATTTCGGAAGGAGGAGAAAGAAGATTTTTGCTATTTTTTATTTTTAAAAAAATGAGTTAAAACGGATAGGAATCTCAGCATGATTATTATTATAAATGTTATTATAAGGTTCTAACTTGTATTAGGTTTGGATGAATGCAGAAAAAATGCCCGATAGGACCCAGACCTAGGAAAATAGGTTTAAAATATGTAAGACATGGTTGGACTTGTTTCCAGGCTCACGGACGGGGTCCTATTTTTTTTAAAAAGAGTTAAAAATGTGAAAATTCGAGTGGTATGCACTCCTTGAATTTCGACAGAGTTTCGCACGGTAACTGGCAAACTAAAAATTAGTGCCTAGGTTTGACACCTATATGAGGTTTATGAAATTGTTGGGTTAGTGGAAGGGTTCCCCCTTTGGCATTACTTACACGATATACCTCTTGCCTATAAGGGAGATCATTCATTGGTATGTGTGGACAAGCCATTTGATATACCTGAGTGTGTGTGAACTGCCTCATTATATGCCTCGTGGGGATAATATGCGTGAGATAGAATTTGATATACTCGACATACGTGAATGAGTTCTCTGCTATATACCTCCCATCGTGAGTTTGATCAAGTGGTACGATAAGGGGGAACCATTCCATATACGTTGAAGGTACGAGGCTAATGGAAGTTCAGAGTCATATTGCTTAGGCTAACTACGACCCGCAGGACCAGTACCCATCAGAAAGTGACCCCCTAGTATGAGATAAAATTTTTGTCAATATTGCCATTCTCTTGGGGGTATAGTGAGAAAAAATGTATGAGTCTTAATTAACATATTATGAGGAGAGAGTATTTTTATATTTTTTATTTTCATGATGAGTAAAGGGAGTACTACTTTGATGAGGGAGCATACACAAGTACAGAAAAGTAAATCTAGCATGGAGACTATACTACACATGGATACATGTAAGGGAGTAAGTGACATGGGAATATATACAAGTGAGTGTGTGGAGTAGTGAGCCTATACATGGATAAATTACAAGTGATGTGTGATATGTGTAAGTGACAATGGAGATATATAAAAGCGTGGGAAGTGTGGGTGTGTGCTAGTGAAGCCTGAACATGAATATTTTGAGTGGTGTGTGAAGTATATGAGTATAAAATAAAGCTATGTGTTAATGTGTGTAGTGTACATGGAGAGTATATACAAGTTTGTGAAGTGTATAAGTGAGTGGAAAGTGATATATACATGGGATAAATATATACAAAAAGGTAAATAAGGGAGAAAAGGGAACATACAGGTAGTTGCATACGCACACATGCAAAAAAAATAACACCCACGTAGAAATATAGTTTAGTCCGCTTAAAATGTCCCCAACAGAGTCGCCACTGTGACCACCCCGAGGGGTCGGGGGTATTCGAGGAGGGTCTCTCCTCCCTTTTCCTTCCCCTCCACCGTTCACGCGGGATTATGCACTTTCTCAGGGTGCTCGATCATTATCGATGTGGGGTGATTGTGCCCTTTCTCGAGATGCTCGGTCATTGTCATCGTTGGTGGTCAATTATGAGGGCCATGAGTTATGATGTCCAATTATGAGGTCCAAAGTCATTTCTGAGGACCTAAAGTTGTGACGACAAATTCTGAGGGCCGAGGTCAATTCTGAGGGCCTTAAGTTGTAACGACCAATTCTACGGGTAGAGGTCAATTTTGAGGACCTTAAGTTGTTATGACCCATTCCAAGGGTCGAGGTCAATTCTGAGGACCTTAAGTCATAACGAATAATTCTGAGGGGTGAGAATTTACTAAAAGGAGTATGAAAAGGATGTAAACAAGGTGGCAAATGGGCTTTCAAGAGATGAACAACTCTGAATTCGAGAGAATGTTCTCTGAATTGCTGAGAGGGATGTTTAGAGGTGCCTTTCAAAGTGAGGTCATGGCCTATATTTATAGGGACAAAGGGGATGTTCATCTTCAGGGTCCTTAAACTGCCTATCGACATAGAATCCCAAACACACTGCTGATTGGCAGAGTCCTGGGGTTGCCATTCGGCAGTCAAGGATAGGTCTTTTGGAAAAATGATCCTAAACGCGAACCGTAATCCAGAATCATGCACGGGGTGGACCGTTGGAAAGGGTATTTAGAGATATTTAATAATTCATTGAGCCACTTTCGATTTCGAGAGTTAACTAAGGTCAAATGGGGCCCAGAAGCACCCATTGGTCACTAGATAAGATTTTTTTAAAAGAAAATGAATCATTCATCCGAACTATAAGGTTGATTCCTGCATGGGACAAACCGTTGGAAAAGGTATTTAGGTACCTTTTAGATTTCATTTAGCTTCGTTCGGTTTGGAGAGCTGATCAAAGTCAAACGGGACCCAAAAGTGCCCGATGACCTTCAGAGTAAAATGGGTTATTCGTCTTTATCGTAAGGCTACAAGGTATTCAAAGTCCTTAGGAGATTCATTCATATTTGTTCAAGATGAAGAGTTGACTAGAGTCAAATGAGGCCCGAGAGTGCCCGATGGCCTCCAGATCAGTACTCAGAGTATGACCTAGGGTTTGTGGTGAATGAGTGAGTGCTAGGGACCTAAGGAGGTACTTAGGGGGGGGGGGTCCTAGTATGGTGTTTCTATAGAGATCCCCTCGACGGGTGATCTTGTAATAAGTGAAGGTCGTTAAATGAGAGACACTATATCGATGTTAGGGAAGATGATTTTTGGTCAATTATGTGGACCTAAAGTATGAGGTTGACTAATTCCGTGAGTTGAGGTCAATTCTGAGGACTTAAGGAAATGATGATGACCTATTTTGTGAGTTGATATTGTGTTAAGATTAGTTCTAAGGGATTGGGGCTAACAATTCAACGAGTTGAGGTCAATTCTGTAGACCTAGAGTTGATGTTGGGGACGACCGTTTCTGTAGGCGGTGGTCAATTTTGAGGTCCTTGAGTTATGATAACCAGTTCTGAGGGCTAAGGTCAATTCTGGGGACCTAAAGTTATGATGATAAATTATGAGGGTCAAAGTTAATTCTGAGGGCCTTAAGTTATAATGACCAATTCTAAGGTTCGAGGTCAATTCTAAGGACCTTAAGTTGTGACGACCAATTCTAAGGGTCGAGGTCAATTTTGAGGACCTTAAGTTGTAACGACACATTCTGAGGGTCGAGGTCAATTCTGAGGACCTTAAGTTGTAATGACCAATTATGAAGGGTGAGAATTTTCTCAAAGGAGTATGAAAAGGATGGAAGGAAGGAGGGAAATGGGCTTTTCAAGAGATGAATAACTCTGAATTTAAGAGAATGTTGTCTGATTTGCTGAAAGGGATGTTTAGGGGTGCCTTTCAAAGTGAGGTCATGGCCTATATTTATAAGTACAAGGGGATGTTCATTAGCAGGGTTCTTGAACTGCCCATCGACATAGAATCCCAAACACACTATCTATAGGCAGGGTCCTGGGGTTGCCATTCGACAATCAGAGGCAGGTTTTTCAAAAAAATGATCGTAAAACGAGAATCATAAACCAGAATCATGCACGGGGTGAACTATTAAAAAGGGTATCCATAGCTCTTTAAGAATCCATTGAGCCACTCTCGAGTTCGAGAGTTGACCAAGGTCAATCGGGACCTAGAAGTGCCCGTTGATCACTAGACATGAAATTTTTTAGGAAAGCGGATCATTCGTCTAAACCATAAGGCCGATTCCCTCACGGGATATACTGTTAGAAACGATATTTAGTTAGGTGCATACGCATACATGCAGAAAAGAATAATACTCATGTAGAAATAGAGTTTAGTCTTCTTAAAACGTCTCCACCAGAGTCGCCACTATGGCCATCCTGAGGGGGGTTGAGGGTCATCGAGGAGGGCCTCTCCTCATCTTTCCTTCCCTTCTGGTGTGCACGTGGTATTGTGCCCTTTGTCAGGGCGATCGACCATCATCTATGTGGGGTGATACGTAGAGATAGAGTAGCTAGCCTATTTTGCACAAAACAGGCAAAAGAAATGTTGCCTCCTCGAGAGAACGATATCAAGGACAATACTGAGTCTTTCGAAACCAAGTAGTTCAAGGGTCTGAGGACTAAGTTATGAAACGAGAAGGTGTTAGGCACCCATCCCTTCCTTTCAATCTCTCATGGGCATGTGTTAATCATCTCCTGTTAAAATTCGTGAAGTGTGTGCTTATGTGTATAATATAAATAGACAATGGAATAGCTCAACTCACGTCGTGGGAAAAGGCGAAGTGAGGTCATCCTTAAGGGTTTTACCAAAATAGTAATTTAAAGTATAATGTAAGTGTTTGCGGATTCATAAGTCGTTATAGAAGAACGAATGCATGCATTGGACTAGACACAAGTAGGCAAGTATATAAAATATATTAATAATATATTATAAAAATAAGGTAATAAATGTGCATGGGGAGGACTCGAGTCTAGGGATTTATCCAAGATGCCTCCATAGCCCAACGGGCATCAAAGTCCACTTAGTTGGGAGATAATGCGAGGTGGGGTTTAACCCATAAATCCGACTGAGGACTTTTCTTATATGTGTGTGTAGAAAAAAAAGGTGTTTTAATGTGAGAAATGTGATGAGAACTCCCCGTTTGGAATTTACAAGTAAACACTCTTTTTCTTATTATCATTTTTTATGAAAATAAAGTATGTGAAAATACTAATAATAAAAGCTTAAAATTAAGGTATATGATGTAATGAAATAAAACATTAAAGTGAAAATCAAGTGACTAATGCTAAAATAAGAGAATATAAAGGCAAGGGTGGAGAATTGAACCTCCTTATGTAGACTTGAAGTGGATCTTGATTGTAGATGCGCAGATTTCACGATGAGATGATGGTGGTATGAGGATAGTGGTGAGAATTTACTAATAGGAGTATGAAAAGGATGGAAGGAATGAGGTAAATGGGCATTACAATAGAGGAACAACTCCGAATTTGAGGGAATGTTCTTTGAATTGCTAAGAGGGATGTTTAGGGGTGCCTTTCATAGTGAGGTCATGGCCTCTATTTATAGGGCCAAGGGGGTACCGAGCGGCAGAGTCCTTGATCTCCCTATTGACAGAGTCCTTGACCTACCTATCGGTATAAAACCCCAGACACACTATCGATGAGCTGGGTCCTGGGGGTTCCATTCGACAATTTGAGGCAGGTTTTTCAGAACAATGGTTGTAAAACACGAATCATAAGTCAAAATTGTGCATAGGGTGGACCATTGGAAACAGTATTCAGATCCCTTTAAGAATCCATTAAGCCACTCCTGGGTTTGGGAGTTGATCGAGGTCAAATGGGATCCGAAAGCGCCCGTTGGTCACGACACAAGATTTTTTTTAAGAAAACGGATTGTTTGTCCGAACCATAAGGCCTATTCGCTTACGAGATGGACCATTGGAAAGGTTATTTAGAGTGATTCAAAATTTCATGTAGCTTCTTTCCATTCAGGGAGTTGACTAAAGTCAAACATGGCCCAAAAGAGGTCAGTGACCCTTCAGAGTAAAACGAGTCGTTCGTCCTTACCATAAGGTTGATTCATGTACGGGATAGACCGTTAGAAAGTGTATTCAGAGTCCTTTGAAGATTCATTAAGCGTTAACTAGAGTCAAATGGAGTGGCCTCCAAATAAGTACTCAGAGTATGACTTAAGGTTTAGGGTGAATGAGTGAGTGCTAGGGACCAAAGGAAGTGCTTAGTGGGTCCTAGGATGGGGTGTCTACACTATGCTTAGGTCTGTCGATTGCTATTGTGATTTATATTCTCCTACTAATGCATCTAATTGAAGTGAATCTTATATGAGTTTGCTTAGGTTGCATATGTCAAATACTAGAGGACGACCAATGAAGGACAATAGGAGGACCACAGGAGGAGTGGCTCGGCTGGAGCCGCAGACTATTCGGGGAATGGTTATCTCAATAGAGGATGTCACTATTATTGCTCACGTAGTTAATGCTGCAATGATCTCTAGGCCACAGTAGTTTCAATAAATTCCACCACAGCGGACGATGGCACTAATTCAGACTCATCCAGTTCAATCAGTATGGGAGATAGTCAAAGGGGCCTTAATTAGCCAATGGAAAGATAACATCCAAAGGATGTTGATTTTGGTGGTGTGTAGCGACACTCGGAAACATATTTTGGAAATTTCTATCTTATAGAAGCAGCGATGCAATGGTGGGAGTATGTCACCACATATAAGGAAAGATACTATAAATATCGAGAAATTTGAGGTGCAGTTTGACCGCAAGTCCTTTCATTTTCTATTCAAATAGTTATGCGAAGAAAGTTTTGGGACTTATCACATAAGGGGCAAACAATGGCTGAGTATGAGGAATAATTTGCTTCTTTAGCCGATTTTGTACCCGACGAGGTGGATACGAAGGAGAATAGGGTCCTTAAGTTGTAAATGGACTCACAAGTAGAATTTTACATCACTTATGGGGAAATTCGTCTTGGACGACTTATACAGATGTCATCAATTTTATATTATTACCATGTCAATATAAATGCTTCTATGTGAAGGGATCTAAGAGATTAAAAAGTCTATTCAGCAGGGCAAGACTAGATATAATCAATGCTAATGGGGAATCACGGGGGGATAATAAAGAGAGGGAACCATTTAAAAGATTCAGATTAAAGGAATTTTGACGGAGTGATGGTGGATTCAGTCAGGGGCATCAGGGCTAACAACATGTTCCATAGGGCCAATGAGGCCAAGGGAATAGCGAGGGTAGATGATTAGGCTCAAATTCTTCTGAATTTACCCCTTCAATTTAGAGGCTTTTAGTATCTCGAGTAACATAAAATTAGTGTAATTATTGCATTTCTTTGATACTAACTCCTTCTAACAAGTAAATCTAGTTTCATGTATTTCTCATGAGTTTTTCATGTATTTGAAGTGTTGAGAAAGAAAGAAATTAGAATATCAATAAATAAAGTCAAAAGAGGAAAGTCAAAGGGAGATTTCGTAAATTTGTAGCCTTCGCCCGGAATTGAAGCCAACTAGAAAGTTGAAGAGAATTTAATCTCAAGAGCAATGGAAGAAACGAAAAGATAATTCGGGCTACGGTGAACAAGTTACAAAGATTTGAAGTTGAGAAGAATCAAGAAAAAGATCCTTGCATAGAAATACAAGGCGATCCGGACCTTTTTACAGAAAAGGATCCGGACCGAGCTCTAAACGATTCTCTGGATGGAAAATCAAGGCGATCCGGACCACCCCTGGGCGATCGATCCAAACCGCCTTGGTAAAAGAATCACTGTAAAGAAAAGGGGTGCGATCCGGACCTTTTTCAGAAAAGGATTCGGACCGCCTCAAGCTAAGGAACGCTGGTTCAAATTAGGGGCCGATCCGAACCGCCTTCCTTGACTGCATTGGATTTTCACAAATTTTTAAGTTCTTTCTCAGAGTTATAATGGACTCAAACTCTTATAAATTTTGTGGCTATTTATTCAGATTAGTTACTTAATATAGGGAGTCCGATTTTTAGGTTATCTAAATAGGAGTAGAGGGTTTTTGTAGACAAAAACCCTAGTTTTCAATAAGATGTATTGTTGTAAGGATTCAAGCTTTTAATTTTTGCAATTCAAGTAACACTTTTCGTTTAATTTTCGATTGCTCGTTAGTTTTAATTATTGGTTTTGAATTTGAAATTCTCTTTTCAACTAGTTGCTTTAAATTTAATGTTTTCGTCTTTAAAAATCATGTATTTCCCTAAGTTCATTATGTGTAGCTAATTTTCTAAGGGTGGGGGTGCATGAACCCCACCCGATGTAATTCACGAAAATGGAAATAGACTTTTGAATTAAAATATTACATGAATCGTGTTGCATAACTGGTGCAATTATCGTAGAACTTTTGATCTCGTTTGCCTTAGGTAACCGAGATGCTTAAGAGTGCGACGCGCATGTTGGTTAATGCAATACTGCTTTACTCATCCTTTGCTTACATACTATGCGGGCTACGATCCCTCGTATATGTAATACTTGGGACTACTAAAGACCGGGTTCATTTAAAATTCTAATTCTGAATCTAGTGTCCTACGAAGTGAATTACTAGGGTATGGGGGATTGTAACCCGACCTATTTGTCTCATCTCATAGTTAAATTTTCAGTTCAATTGTCATCAGATTTCATTCAATTAGAGCAATTGCATTTTATTTGGTCGTAGTTTCTTTAGCAATTATTTTCCAATTTGCATTTAGTTATAATTATTTCATATTCCTAATCATATTTTCTTTCTTTTTAGAGTCAAAACTAGGATTTCTTAATCTTTCCAACGTCGTCACGACTTCGTTCGTCCTGTTTCCATAAGGATCGATACCCGACTTATCGGGATTATTACTTGAGCGAGAGGCTTGCACTTGAGCCTATATAGTGCGCACACTAGACACATTTGTGGTCGCATCAAGTTTTTGGCGCCGTTGTCGGGGAATATAGGTAGACTTAGGTTAGATTGAGTCCATGTAGAACTTTGACAAAAAAATCCAAAAAAAAATCAAAAAAATCAAATTCAAAAAATAAAATAAAAAATTCAAAAATCATCATCTCTCAAAAAGCCTTTAATGCAAAATCCTGAACATACTCAGACTCCTCACAATACTCCAATTAGAATCTATGAAAACCCAATTGTCGATTATAACTCTAAAATCCCCCACACACCTCGCATTCCACAACTATGGGTTCCACTTCCTACTCCCGAGCACTCTATCGGTAGCTACACCCTGAGTCAAACTTCGAGTCACATATCTAGGACACCAAGTGAGTACACCGAATCATTAAAAGAGAGCACGAGCGCAATGTCTGATGTGACGAGTTTCGGTACTAGAGAGGGAGATTTACCCTATTATCCCATGAAATATTTAATTTTTCCCGAGCAGACTGTCACCCCTGGTTGCATTTTACTTCTATATAATGCCGGTCAGTTCCACTTTCAAAATGGGATGATATAGATTCTCCCTGCGTTTCACGACATGGATTCGGAGAAACCATACTTGCATATCTGTGAGTTCGAATAGGCGTATGACACATTTAGTGATCAAGCTTGCATGAAAGATATCATTCGACTAAATCTTTTTTCTTTTTCCTTAAAGGATAAAGCCAAGGCCTGGCTATGGTCTCTACCACCGTACTCAGTAACTTCCTGGAGAGATATACAGTCCAAGTTGATCTCAAAATTCTATCCACGGCATAAGATTAACTCTGCCAAAACTTAAATCCAAGGTTTTCGACAACACGATAATGAGTCTTTTGACAGGTGTTGGGAATATTTCCAAGAGTTAGTAAGCGCATGCCCCCATCATGGTTTTGAAAAACACCTAGTGATCTCTTTCTTCCATAACGGGTTGACAGTAGCTTCCAAACAACTTGTGCAAACAATGTGTGAAAGACCCTTTGGGGACTTAAACTCCTGCGATCCCGAGGCCAATCTTAAGTATGTCGCAGAGACTACTCAAGCATGGGACACATCTGATCCTAACTAAGCCCGGACTAGATAAATATCTATCACTCTGACTGCGTCCGGTCTATACTATTTGGATAGCAATACCTTAATAGACTGTCGATTCGATAAGTTTCAAAGAGATATGAAAGAGTGGTTTCATGGTCGGTTGACAGATATCTCCAGATCCATCCGTGGGTCGAAAGAAAAAGTATGTGATATTTGTGAGGGGGGTCATTCCACAAAAGCATATCCGACGATTTTTGCCTACATGGCCATGCGCACCGAACAGGTCGATGTTATAGGAGGATTCAAGGGAAATTTTAACTCCCTGCATGGGAACTCGTACAACCCTTTGTGGAGAAACCATCCTGGTTTTAACTATGGACAACCACAAGCTGTAATTAACCCACATTCACAGGTTGTCCCACCTCTACCACCTCCTCAATTTCAGTAAGCACCACCTCCTCCGACTTCGTACATTACTCCACCATGGAGGAATCTCGAGGATATAATAAAACAATTCATAAATTCTCAAAGTGAAAACAATGCTAGATATGAACGCATGTTCATCGACATAAATGCGAACATATCCAAGTTGCAATCCTCGTTGAGTATCCAAGAGAAGTGTAAGTTTCCTGCCCAAGGTCAAAGACCTCCCAAAGGTCAAACTATTGTTTGTTCCACATCCACCGAACATCAGGAGCAGTGTCAAGAAGTAACCACTCTTCGTAGTGGGAGAGTTGTTGATTTATCACCTCCCCCACATGACACTTCAAAAGCCAAGGAGAATTCGCCCGGCACGAAAGAGGCCGAAGATATCTCCTTGAACGAGAGTGATAAAATATACACTAGTTATCCTGAGGTCGTTGTAAATCCACCCTTCACTGCGCCATTTCCTCAAAGAATGGTTCCTTCCCATAAAAGGACCATAAGTGATGAAGTGCTAGAAGTCCTTAAGAACGTGAAATTGAACTTACATTTCCTCTATGCAATACGTCAAATTCCAGCCTATGCAAAAGTCATAAAAGACTTATTGACTATCAAGAGGAGGATGAAGGTAAAGAAAAATGTGTTTCTAGAACAGAACGTACTCCCACCTAAATATAAAGATCCCGGTGCACCCACCATTTCCTACACTATTGGAGAAAATAAATTCAAAAAGGACTTACTCTATTTGGGGGCGAGTGTAAATATCCTCCCTTATTCAATTTATAGGCAACTTGATTTGGGTGATCTTAAGTTCACAAGTATAACTCTCCAATTAGGGGATCAAACCGTGAAGATACCGAGGGGTATAGTTGAGGACGTGATAGTCCAAGTGGACACTTTCTACTTCCCGGTAGATTTTGCCATTTGGGACATAGAGCCCTCATTCGCCTCTAAAAATCATGTTACCATCATTCTTGGACGCCCATTATTAGCTACTGCTAACGCATTGATCAATACTAAAAATGTCCAGATGCAACTCACTTTTGGGAATATGACTTTGGAAACAAACATCTTCAACATAGCCCAACAAAAACGGGAAGAAGATGATCTTCACGCAATGAGCTTAATTAATGAGATCGTAGAAGAGAACTTTGAGGAAAATTACTGTAGAGGTGCCTTAGAAATGTGCTTAGTGTCTAGTCATGAGAACGAGGGAGCTTACACCGAGTTTGAGAGAGAAATTGAGGAGTTAAGAGGCTTACTCGATGAGAGAGCGTCGGACGAGGATGATAGAGATGTTAGTTGGGTTTGTTACCGCCGAGGGAGGCACGCATGGTTCCCTCTATCAATTCATTCCTGAGTCTCGAGTTGAAGAAACTACCCTATAACGTTAAATATGCTTTCGTAGGTGAAAGTGAGACATTTCTTGTTATTGTCTCCTCTAGCTTAGATGAAGAGCAGGAGGGTAAACTATTAAATATTTTGAGGAAGAACTAAAGTGATTTTGGTTGGTGTATAGATGATTTAAAAGGGATAAGCCCTTTGATTTACACCCATAAAATTCACCTCGAGGAGTATGTTAAGCCCTCGAGAGAAATTCAAAGATGACTAAACCCCACAATGAAACATGTGGCGAGGATAGAAATTATAAAGTTGTTGGATTCCGAGATTATCTACCTAATCTTGGATAGCAAGTGGATGAGACTCATTCAAGTCATCCCGAAGAAGTCGGGTATGACAGTGATTGAAAATTCCAAGGGAGATCTAGTTCCCCAATGTACCACTATTGGGTGGCGCGTTTGCATTGATTACCAGAAACTCAATGCGGGAACTAGGAAAGACCATTTCCCCTTGTCATTTATCGATAAAATGCTAGAAAGAGTAGCGGGCCACCCTTATTATTGCATCCTAGATGGTTATTCCGGATATAACCAGATTGATGTAGATGTACTTGATCAAGAGAAGATAACCTTCACTTGCCCCTTTGGAATGTTTGCCTACAAACGTATGCCATTCGGCTTGTGTAATGCACCGACAACCTTTCAAAGGTGCGTGTTGAGTTTATTCAGTGACATGGTTGAGAGAGGGCTAGAGGTGTTTATGGATGACTTAAGTGTTTTTGGCACCTCTTTTGACCTATGTCTAGACAATCTTGAGAAAGTACTAGCCCAATGTGTGGAAAAGAACTTAGTGCTGAATTGGGAGAAATGCCATTTCATGGTAACTGAGGGTATAGTTCTTGGCCACATCATGTCATCCAAAGGGATCGAGGTTGATAGAGAAAAAATAGATGTCATAGCTCACCTACCCCCACCTAAATCGCTAAAAGACGTGCGCTCCATCTTAGGCCACACGGGGTTTTATAGAAGGTTCATTAAGGACTTTAGCTCCATCGCTAGACCCTTAAGCAACCTTCTTATGAAGGACACCCCATTCGAGTGGACGGAAGGATGCCAAAGTGCTTTTGAAAAATTGAAAAACATGCTTGTGTCCTCTCCCATCATGCAAGCTCCGAATTGTTCCTTACCATTCGAGTTTATGTGTGATGCTAGCGATTATGTAATAGGGGTTGTTTTGGGCCAAAGAAAATACAGCAAGGCTCATGTCATCTACTACGCTAGCCAGACTCTTCCCGGACCACAACTCAACTACTCTACCACGGAGAAGGAATTGCTAGTGGTAGTTTTTGCTCTTGAAAAGTTTCGATTCCCCCATCACTTGTTTAACCCCATCACTTATTTCACCGGCCACGCGGCTTTAAAATATCTACTTGCGAAGAAAGACGCAAAGTTGTGCCTCATAAGGTGGATCCTACTCCTACAAGAGTTTAACCTCTCCATCAAAGATATAAAAAGAGTAAAAAACGTCGTTGTCGATCACTTATCACGGCTTTCGTCCGATGTACCTAGTGATCCTACACCCATAGACGAGTATTTTTTCGATGAACAATTATTTTCCACCTCTTCTTTGCCATGGTTTGCGGATATAGTGAACTATCTTGTCACGGGAGTCGTCCCTCCTGATTGGACACCGCAAGATAAGAAGAGGTTCATAACTTGGTTTCGCATGTTCTTCTATGATGATCCATTCCCTTTTAAATATTGCACCAACTAAATCATCCGAAGATGCTTATCGAATGACAAAATTCCCAAAGTCATCCAATTTTGTCATTTGGAAGCATGTGGAGGCCACTTTTTCGTGAAAAAGATAGACGCTAAAATTCTCCAAAGCGGTTTGTATTGGACCATAATGTTCCAGGATGTAAACAATTGTTGAAAATCTTACAACGAGTGTCAACGAATGGGGGCGATCACCCGACGAGACATGATGCCATTAACCCCGATTATCATCATTGAAGTTTTCGATTGTTGGGGTATTGACTTCATGGGCCCTTTTCCCCTATCCTTTGGATACCTATACATCCTAGTCATGGTAAATTATGTATCTAAGTGGGTGGAAGCTATAGCTACTAAGACTAATGACAATAAAGTGGTGATAAAGTTCCTACAGGAACACATACTTTCTCGCTTCGGTGCACCGAAAGCGATAATCAGTGATAACGGCACACACTTTTGCAACAAGTCATATGAGAAAATCATGAGAAAGTATGGTGTCATTCACAAGGTTGGAATGACATATCACCCAGAAATGAATGGGCAAGCCAAATTGGCAAATCGTAACATCCTCGAGAAAATCGTCGATGCTAACCGGAAATATTGGTCCTTTAGATTGAAAGATTCCCCATGGACCTACTGCACCGCATACAAGAACCCACTCGGAATGTCGCCATTCCGCTTTGTGTATGGCAAACCTTGCCATATTCTTGTTGAGTTGGAGCACAAAGCGTATTGGGCCATCAATAGGCTAAATTATGATATGGATATAGTCGTTGAAGCTCGTAAGCTTCAACTGAATGAGTTAGAGGAGATACGCAATGATGCGTATGAGAATTCCAAGATTGCAAAAGAATGGATGAAACGCATACATGACAAGATTATTCGATAGAAAGAGTTTCAACCTGGACAAAAAAGTACTCCTCTATAACCCCCGGCTTTATCTATTTCCGGGTAAATTGCAGTCCCGTTGGACAGGCCCATTCGTTGTTAAGACAGTGTTTCACCACGGAGCTATAGAATTGGATGATCCAAAAGGGGGGAACACATTCAAAGTCAATGTCCAACTCCTAAAGCCCTATTTACATGCGTGCATAGAGGATGTCGACACCATTTGGTTGTTGGACCCCGTCTACGAGGCAGAGTGAGCTGAAATTGAGAGGTCGTCGTACCCCCGACGTGTAAGGGGTGATTCTTGTGTACATTAGTTAGGTGTCAATTAGGATAGGATAGGTAGGTTCACTATATGGGTGTCAAGTACATTCGTAGGTAGGAAGCATACACTTTGAGACCATATCGGGATTCAGAAATGAGGATCGAACAGAAATCAGGGTCATAATTAAGTCGTAAGTAGGTGGGAGAGCCTCTATTGAACAAGAGAGAGTCAGAGTTGAAACCGAAAGACGTTTAGTCACAAAAAGGCATGCGATCCAAACCGCCCCTAGGCACCTGGTCCAGACCGCCTTCGAATAATTTCAAAATAAAAATAAGCACGATGATCCGGCCCTCCCCTAGGCACTCGGTCCGGACCGCCCCTGGTTTTTCTTCAACTCTTCCCTAGGTGCAGCCCTCCTTCCCCAATCCACTCTCTTCCCTTCAAATCGTCCCCCTCCCCCCAACATTTCCCTCCCAAAATACACCCCCTTTTCCCTCCATCCCCTTTCCCTCCAAAACCATTCCAATCCCCCGCCCCAGTGAAGCACCTATAAATACAACCCCTACCCCACCCCATCACTCCCACACCCATTTTTCTCAAGAAATTTCCCCTCCTTCCACTCTCAAATACTTTTTCCCACAAACTCTCTCACTCCATGGCTGACCTAGACCGCCCCACCAAATACAACTCCGTCGACTTCGTCGACAACAACACCAATGGCTACCACTCCGACCAAGAAGCGCGGTGGTGCGAGGCCTTCATTGGGCCTGCACGCAACCTCCAAATAGAGTGGATAATTAATTGGGATGAGCTTCCCAATTCTATCACCACCCTTTTTACTCCTAAGGGTTGGCGTCGTTTCCTTCATGAGCCCTACAACAAAGTGTGGGCAGCCGAGGTCCGCGAGTTTTACAGGTTACTATTCCGCACTAGGGACTTCGTCACCGAAGCGCGTGTGTGAGGCCAACGCATCCCCTTTTCTATACAGACCCTTGCCGAGAAGCTCGCTGAAAAAAAAATCCCCAATCCCACTAATTTCGAATATCCCAATGCGTCCCCACCACTCGAAAAAGACGTCCTCATTGAACGTATAGCACCCTGGGAAGTTTGGGGCACAGGTGTGTTTCGGGTCGGCCGATTGAGCGAAAAAGCGCTTCTCACATTTCAAATCATGTGCGCCAATATTTTTCGAAATTTCAACGATTCTGGCATGCGACCCCGGAAGGCCACACTTGTGTACCACCTCTCTGACCGCTCTTCCTCCATTAATCTGGCCCATGTTATTTTCCATAATGTTTCTTTTGCGGCGTCGGATGAAAAGGGCATCACTCCCCTTCCTTATTCCCGACTTATTATTTCCATTTTAGTCGATTACCTCATTGCGCCACCTGTTGGTTCTCTCCGCTGATGCGACGGATGAGCAGCTGATGGGTCTTCTCGCAATACCAAATGAACATGATCATGATGCATAGACTTCAATCTCACATGTACGAACTCAATTTTGGTGGCCCCCCTCCAAGCTACTTTTATGATCCGTACGACCCAAGCGCACCCGGAAGCTCCAATCCCCCGCCCCAGTGAATCATGTGTGTGGTGTTTGTGTCGGTGTAATTTGTTTGGGTTGTTTTTAATGCCTGTATGCTTTCTTTCCTTTTCATGTACCACAGTCATTATTAATAAAAATATGCATTTTCTTTATTTGCTTGTTTTATTTATCTCACTCTTATTTTGCCTTATTTAGATTTTAGTCCTTTTGATTGGGGACAATGCAAAAGTCTTAGTTAGGTGGGGGTGACGAGTGCGTATATCTAAAACTTCACAAATTTTCAAAATGCTAAAAAAAATTGAAAAACTTAGAAAAAACAAAAAAAAATCTTCAAAATAAATATAAATTCGAATTCAAAATTTTCAAAAATATCATTAAAAATCGTTTAAAGTCCCAAATTGTAAAAACATAGTACACAAATCCGAAATTGACCAAAAATGAAAATTGAGCGAATATAGACGACTTAACGAATAAATGTAGAGATTAACCAACCCGGTGAGATTCGAACCTTTCATTTTTGTGAGTTTATAAATCAATCCGAGTTAAATTGTTAACTCAAAGTTTATTTTAGCATTTATAATAAGTTGTTGAAGATATCAATCCCTTGTTTTGATTGGTTATGGGAATAGTGTGTAATGCTACCTCGAAAAGTGCATTAAAAAATCTCTAAACTAAATTAATCTCGAGATGCATATGGAAAAACAACTCGCATTGTACAATGAAGTAGGCCCTCATTTGTTTACCAAAAAATACGGGCCAAAAAAAATCGTGAAAAAAATATCCATTTTTGCAACCCAATTTGAGCCGAATAAGTTTTTCCCTTTCGTTTGACAACCCGAAAAACCCCAATTGGCCCGAAATTGTGAAAGTTGATAATCCCAGTATTTAAGTCCGAAAAGTGCAACAAAAAGGGGCAAAAGAATATAAATTCTCAACAAAAATAGCAAGACAGAAAAGAGTGAAAAATAGAAAAAAAAATAGAAAAATAAGAAAAAATGAGAAAAAGCTCGGAAAAGCACTAATGGACATCTTAAGAAGAATCTCCAATTCCAAAAAAAATTCCAAACCCATTTCCTTGTAACCATTACACCTTAAACCCGAAAAAGGCCTAATCGAGTCCAAATTGCAAAAATTGGTTGCCACGTGGAGAGCTAAAACACAAAAAGATAAGAAAAGAGATTAAAAGTGTGCATCAGAGGCGATGTTCCCATTTCCCTATAACCGTAATCCGATGATGAAATCCATTTACCATAGAATTCCTCCTTTCTATTTGTGTGCGTGAACTTGGTTCCAATACATTTACTCTTTATATCAAGCACACCGAGAGAAATAGCCACACTTCTGAGAGATTCGTTTGTGAGAGCATCCCGTGAAATTTTGAAATCAAAACGAATTTTCGAATAAGTAATGCAATGGTCAACCGGTGGAAATTCGAGGTTAAATTTCAGACTTCGCACACACGCACTATGATTTGAGACTCTTGAACATGAATTGATGATGACTATTTTCTGGAGAAGTTTGAATTATACAACTTTTGCGTATTTTGAGTTTTCTTTGAGTCGAATTTTGTGGGTATTGTAAACCCTCACGAGACACAACTCGTCCCACTAGGGTGACCTAGGGGTTTAAAGACTTATTGCATGCGCAATCGCTTGCCCGCGAAAGTGGTATCCTATCCAAATAAAATGAAAGTTTTAAGAGTTGACTCATAGTTACATTCTTTTACATTGCTCGGGTTGCGCAAAGTTTTAAGTTAGGGGGGTTTGATTAGGCTCAAATTCTTCTGAATTTACCCCTTTAATTTAGAGGCTTTTAGTATCTCGACTAACGTAAAATGAGTGTAATTATCGCATTTCTTTGATACTAACTCCTTCTAACAAGTACATCTAGTTTCGTGTATTTCTCATAAGTTTTGCAGGTATTTGAAGTATTAAGAAGGAAAGAAATTGGAAGAGCAATGAATAAAGTCAAAGGAGGAAAGTCAAAGGGCGATTTCGTAAATTTTTGGCCTTCGCCCGAAATTGCAGCCAACTATAAAGTTGAAGAGAATTTAATCTCAAGAGCACTTGAAGAAACGGAAAGATAATCCGAGATATTGTGAACATGTTACGAAGATTTGAAGATGAGAAGAATCATGAGAAAGATCCTTGCATAGAAATACAAGGCGATCCGGACCTTTTTCCAGAAAAGGATCCAGACTGGGCTCTAAACAATTCTTTGGATGGAAAAGTAAGGCGATCCGGATAGCCCCTGGGAGACCGATCCGGGCCGCCCTGGTAAAAGAATCGCTGTAAAAAAAGGGGTGTGATCCGGACCTTTTTCCAGAAAAGGATCCGGACCACCTCAAGTTAAGGAACGCTGGTTCAAATTAGGGGTCGATCCGGACTGCCTACCCTGACCGGTCCGGACCGCATTGGATTTCCACAAATTTTAAGTTCTTTTTGAGAGCTGTAATGGAGTCAAACCCTTGTAAATTTTGTGGCTATTTATTCAGATTAGTTCCTTAATATAGGGAGTTCGATTTTTAGGTTAGCTAAGTAGTAGTAGAGGGTTTTTGTAGACAAAAACCCTAGTTTTCAATAAGAAGTGTTGATATGAGGATTCAAGCTTTTAATTTCTGCAATTCAAGTAACACTTTTCCTTTAATTTTCGATTGCTCGTTAGTTTTAATTGCTGGTTTTGAATTTGAAATCATCTTTTCAACTAGTTTCTTTAGATTTAATGTTTTCGTCTTTAAAAATCATGTATTTCCCTAAGTTCATTATGTCTAGCTAATTTCCAAAGTGTGGGGGTGCATGAACCCCACCCGATGTAATTCATGAAAATGGAAATAGACTTTTGAATTGAAATATTATATGAATCGTGTTGCATTACTGGTGCAATTATCGTAGAACTTTTGATCTCGTTTGCCCTAGGTAACCGGGATACTTAAGCGTGCGACGCGCGTGTTGGTTAATGCAACACTGCTTTACTCATCCTTTGCTTACATACTATGCGGGCTACGATCCCTCGTATATGTAATACTTGGGAGTACTAAATACCGGGTTCATTTAAAATTCTAATTCCGAATCTAGTATCCTACGAAGTGAATTACTAGGGTGTGGGGGATTGTAACCCGGCCTATTTGTCTCATCTCATAGTTAAATTTTCAGTTCAATTGTCATCAAATTTTGTTCAATTAGAGCAATTGCATTTTATTTGGTCGTAGTTTCTTTAGCAATTATTTTCCAATTTGCATCTAGTTATAATTGTTTCATATTCCTAATCATCTTTTCTTTATTTTTAGAGTCAAAACTAGGATTTCTTAATCTTTCCAACATCGTCACGACTTCGTTCGTCCCGTTTCCATGAGGATCGATACCCAACTTATCGGGATTATAACTTAAGCGACAGGCTTGCACTTGAGCCTATATAGTGCACACACTAGACACATTTATGGTTACTTCAGTAGCCATCAGGAATAAGGGTACCAGGGCCAAAGAGTAAGGCAGACATGACATAGTCAGTGGGGACAGAGACATGTGATTACATAGAGAGGTGTTCTTATATGTGGAGAGGAGGACGACATGCGTTGATCTTGTCCGCAAAGAGATAGGGGACTAGAATAGGGTGCTAGAAGGGGCAACAATTACAACTTTTTTTTGGTGTAGTTTAGACGTGAGTAGTACATCAAGGAACCATTTGAACAGCCAGAGGCATTGGATATTTAAAGTAAAAAAAAAAATTATCCTTGGGAAGATGGAGCAACTTTTGCTTGACACGAGTACGTTATAGTATTTTGTTAGAACTAAATTTGTGCCTGAGATGAGTCTAGTTTATGTATCATTAATATCATATTGTGTGTTTATATTTACCGTTGAGTAGCGGGGATCTCTTTGGTTCCATCTACAGGAGAGAGGATGCGGACACTGAACGGATATATTTTAATGAATTTTCTCGTATATGAGAGATATGTTATGCGAGTATGATGTTATCCTAAGTATGAAATGGTTAGCGATGGTGGATTGTTATAGTAAGGTTATCATATTTGCCATTCTAGGGTAGGATGCATTGGTTTACTATGTCTCACCTGAAAGAGGGTCGAGGCCTCATATATATTATATTGTAGTGGAGACTTTGGAGATTATAGTTATCTCGTTATATTCGATCTCGGTGTGTAGGGACTTTACTGATGTGATTCAGAGGATATCAGGTTCACTGTCGAGCGAAGAGATTTAGATCCTTACTGATTTACCGTTGGGGACTTAGTGATAGTGCGAATGCCATATTGTGGGACTCCTTTAGAGATGTGGGAGTTAAGTATTAGACTTATATGTCTAGGGACATGATATTGGGTGTCTCGATTATGTGCTTTGGGTCGAATGACCTCGATAACCAATAATGCCAGGTGATAAGCCATTGGGGAAATTCCTTAGTTGGATTTCAATTGTGTGACGTTCCATACATGAACCTTAATAAACTTCTAGGAGCTGGTAGATGTTGTTGGATACTTGGGTGTTGATTTTGAACGATGATCATTGTATGCGTGGAGAAAATACTCTAAGATGGGAGCTATTATATAATATACGGTTAGCAAAGTCGGGTAGTGCAGTGTAGGAAGCATTGGGAATTTTTTTTGCACCATTAGTTGATGGGTGGTACAATCTCTAGAAGAATTAAATTGCGATTAGTGGGGCAATCGAGAATATCTTTATGATATAATTACGTCGAGGATGAAGGACTGAGATTGAGATAAATATATTACGTCTGTGTTGTTTGTGTAGATATGCATGGGATATACAGTGTATGGGCGCTTTGGTTAGTTTGATATTCAGAATCGTTCGGGTTAAGGGACGTGGTAGTAAATATGTTGAACAATATGCCAGTGAAGTAGTAAGAGGAAAATTGGAAAAGCAAGATGGATTGAACTTCGGTTAAAGAAGGAGATAAAACAGATATATATACACACACACACGCATGCATATATATATATATATATATATATATATATATAGAGAGAGAGAGAGAGAGTAAGAAGAGTTATTACACCCGAGATGTGTTTAAAGACTATGGAGACACGGGTGAGGTATCTATATAGCTAAGGGAGGATCCAACAGTTTTGGAAAGTAGAGAGGGCTCGTACTCAGTCAATTCTAAGGGTGTCTTGCACATAATTAGGATGTTGATTTTTACCAGACAAAAGAACCCAGGAAGCGCATAGATTTAAAACAGTCAAACCACGGGTTTGGTGTGCCCAAGAAGGAGAGTAGGATGTACCACATGACGTGGGATGTTAAGCGCATGGATCGATGTGGAGTGAGACCTAGTGAGGCAGTCTCCAGTTTCACTACTCGTAAATAGGAAAGGGTTGTTCGAGGTGATAATCCTGAATTTTGCAATCATTGGTGATTTCAGTGGCGGAATGGATTGGCAAACTGATGGAGTTTATTTTTGGGTTACCAATATCATGAAACAATTAAGATTTACTTTGAATTTGTGGAATTGATTGAGAAGGATGGAGAAATTATTATTAATTCGGGTGAAGTTACACTATCAAGCAGTATGCCCAACTTTCCATTGAAGAGAAGGAATGAACCGGATTAAGGTGCCACCCGACATTGTTATGATAAGGATGAGATCCTTAAGTCCCACCTATAACAGGATCATCAGGAGATGATGGGGATAGATTTATATTTTGAGCAAGTAGTGTCATCCTAGATCGAGAACTATACAGGAGTGATGACTAAGAGGCTGGAGAATGCGAGAAATGTGTATTCTGTATTTTAAGGTAATTGGGAGGAGTAATTATCATTGGTAGAGTTGTGTGTAATAACTCGTACAAGTTTATCAATGACAAGGAAACTTTTAAGACTTGGTGTGGGAGACCTTGTCGTCCGCCCTATGGTTGGTTAGGGTGGGAAAATAACAAGTTTGGATGGTTTGATGTGATTTAGAATCGATCAGCAGGAATTGAGTTAATCAAAGTTATGTTTATATAGTTTAGGAACATCGTAAGAGTTACGTCATCATGAATTGAAGAGTTAAAGACTAATGTGAGTGGTCAAAAATTATTATGGGTATTCCCCATTAAAGGAATTATGTGATTTAATAAGAAGGAAGTTAGCATCTAGGGAAGTGGGTCCTTTCCCTAACATTGAGACGATAGAGCCAGTGGCGTATAAGCTCGTATTATTAGAGCATTATTAGAAGGTTCAATATGGTTTGTGTATCTCCATCAAGATGAGACCTTAAGAATAATGGAATATATTAGTATGAAATGGTTTGGATAAACTTGTCGCTAGTCTTCGACCGTAGTAAATAGGCACCAAAATGTTATTAAGAGTTAATTTTGAGTACGTTCGGATGCCATGTAGGTAAGGATCCGATGTTTTGAGTACCAGACATATCCAAATTTTGGGAACAAAATTCCTTTGCAAGGGGGAAATATGTTACACCTTGTATTTCTGGGAATATTTAAATTACTAGTGTCACAGTAATTTAATTAAATTTAAAATACAGTGAAGTGAATAAATATTAATTATCTAGAAATGTATTAATATTTATGTGTTATTATATTTACTTGTGTGATAAGTAAATTAAATTGTATTATTTTGTATTATATCGTAAGTGGGAAAAATCGACGGGTTGACAATATCTTATTCAGGACGCCCGTGTGAGGTCATGTCGTGAATGAGAAAGTTTTTTTATGATGGGGACTTAGATGATGATTTATAGTGCACGGTTGATCCGGAATAGGTCGAAATAGTCAAAATTAAGTATTCGGGGGTAGTGATTGGGTTCCCAAACTAAACGGGACCCGCATAGGGGTATTCAGGTCATTTTAAATATGCATGTTAATATAATTTCGGGATTAGGCTTATAAAATGAAAGGTTTGGGGTGACTGAATAGTCACTTTGTTATATAGTTTAAGATGTTATATCAAGAGTTTAAGAGAGAAGTTAGAGAGAAAACGAAAGGAAAACTAAAGGGACTCAAGAGGAGATCAATATGGAGAAGATTTTGGATATTTCTGGGCTAGGATTATCATTAACAATGACAAAATCACAATCTAAAAGCCTTAAGACAAGTGATTAACTCGCTTAGTAATTTATGTGTACAATTCAATTTATATTAGAGTTGGTGACAATCGTTCTCGGTGGGATTCATATGTGAAAATATGGAATTTGGGGGAATGATTTTATAAAAGTAAGTGATGATTATTCCATTTGAATTCTAATATTAATCTAGATAAAAAGATTGAATCTTGAATGAAAAAGATTTAAGATTAGTGAAAGTTGTGATTTAATTAAGAAGTAGTACAATTCTTGACTAAAATAGTGAATCCCATGATTTTGATGATGTTTATATGGATTTAAATATGAAATTGAGTAGAATCATATTTAGCATTGATAGATAATGAAAATTATTGATGGAAGTGGGTTTAGATGCAAATTGGATTGAGGAAACTTTATTGGATTTCAAAATAAGCAGAACTGGGGTTGTTCTATAGGGGCGAACTGGTTCGCCCTCAAGCCGAACAGGTTTTGCTGCCCTGTTTTGCCCAGAATGGTTATTTTGATGGGTTTTGTGATCATGATAATTCTGGAATAGATTAAAATGTTCGCAAGTGAGTTAAGACATCTAAAAAATTACTTGAAAAAAATAATAAATGAGTTTGGAATGATTGTGATATTTATGGGTTAGAATTAGAGTAATTAGGATGCATAATACTCGGGAAATTAAATAATTAAATGGTGATGAAAATTCAGGAAAAATGAGATACGGGGTGGTTGAGAATGGTTGTGTCATAGAATGTATTATAAGGATCAATTAATTAAATAAGTGAATATTTAAATAATTAGGAATCGAGATTTTACTCAAGAGGTATAGTCAATGCTACGAGTAATATGCACGATTGGTCCGGTTATTGTGTGTGTGTGATATATATATATATATACGGGCTAGTTGAGAATGGTTGTTTCATAGAATGTATTATAAGGATCAATTAATTAAATAAGTGAATATTTAAATAATTAGGAATCGAGATTTGACTCAAGAGGTATAGGCAATGCTAATAATGACAGTGTATATTATATATGATTATATCTGTGTGCATGATATATCTATGCTATAGGTGGGGGTTGCGCGCTTTGGGCGATCTCTCCTCGCAAATCCCAGCGGGTGTAGTATCGGTCCCCTGGGTCATAGGTCAGTTGCATGACCACCTTGTGTGAGTTAGAATCTGGTGGGGGTAATATGGCATGATTATTCCCCACAGATATATGACTATGACTGCCTTTAGGTTTCGTTTATGTTTTGGGTTCGATGGTGAGATTCAGACCCGGTTGCTTAGGTAGAGGTGTGTATTCCCTAGAGCTTGATAGCATGCTAGTGATTCGCATCCAGTGACTTATTACTCCGAGGGATTGCAGTTATACATATACAGTGAGTGATATCTATGTATGTATGTTTGGTGTGATATGAAAAATATGTATATAAAAGTGAAGAAAAATATATACGAGCATGAGATATCAAAGTGTGAATTTTGAATTAATAACTAGTGAAAGTTATTTAAAATGAATTGATTAATTATAATTGAGAAGCTGATGTGAAAGCTAGTTATATAAAATACGCGTGTGAAAGACCGTGTGTGATACTGATTTCAATAGTTGCGCAAATTCCATTCACAAACTTACTTAATTAGAGTCAATTTATTAATCAAATCAATTCAACCCTTAAAATCAAATAGCTATGTGCGTGCAAGTGTCAAACCAACATAAGTAAAATATGCGACACAAAGTTCAGGAAAAATCCCCTCAGGGAAAAACCGTTTTATTTAACTATAATTGTAAATCGCAACTTACACGGTTACAATAAAATATAGTTTGACACTCGAATACCCGCAGGCATCGGTCGATGTTGTCAGCAATAAGTCCACACTCAGCGAACCTACATCAACCGTAGTCCAGTCTTCAACCTAAGAACACCACAGCACTCCCTAATTGCATGTAGCTCTCGGTTGTAGAGATCTCCCCACTAAGTATGAATAGAAGGAAACTATGCTTTGGGTTCCACAAAAAAATCACACAAAAGAAATTGGGATTGTGAATTGTAAAACAAAATTTATGAACCCTCAAATGGTTGGAGAATAAACCAAAACACTCAAAAACGTATTGTGTTTAAAACTAGTGTTTCTCCACATCAAAGTCAGAACCCTTACACTCAATTTATATTAAAAATCAAGGCGGTAATCTGTCAGCTTAAAACACATCTCGTTCGAATTACATATGTTGTCATTTGAGCGAGATACGATCTCGTTCGAACCAAGTACGATGTAGTTCGAACGACATCATACACGCAATTCAAAAACATTCAGTCTTTTAAATACCTTGGAAACCTCAAAACTTAAGACTCTTCACGAGATTTGAAACATTTATCCAAATCTTTTATGATTTTGAAAGATTTAAACATATTTAAAATCATTTCACAAATCATTTTTCAAAAATAGACAAATATTTTAACTTCACAAAATATCCCAACACTTTTAATGTAAAATGTAAATGGAACTTAAACACATTTTACCAAATTCATCCCTGTTGGGATTAAATGTTTAAGTCTTCTTGAAATTGGATTCGTCTCTTGTAGATTTAAGCTTCTCCATCCTTCGACGGCTAGTAGCAATTTGTAGCGGTATATGACATAATTAATTGTGACGGATAATCTCCTTACAGCGTGGCATAGGGTAACGTATGCACTTAAGGGTATATTGAGACTAGTTAGGCTAGGTAGCATAACTAGGACGTTAAAATGCATACATTAGGTGCACACTATAGTTGAGAGGTGAGTATTATCTCATGGAAATGCGACACCAGTTTAAATATAGAAGAATGCGCACATATTTATTGATGCATTTTAATTGCTTGAAAAATATTTTCAAAAATATTTGGGCTCTGACCCATATCAAAATAAACCTTTTAGGTGTCTAGCCACAGGGATGCCAAGCATGAGTATCATTTCCAGGTCATCAGAGTTGCAGCCATTGTGGAGTGTTGTAGGGATTATTTAGTCTTTTTCTATCTTTGGGTTCCTAGATAGGATTCAGTCAATTATTATCTGGGCATGGCACCCAATGTCAGTTTTTATTTCAGTTTAATTTTATTCAGTTTTATTGGATTATTGTATTGAATTGCAAACCGATGGTTTATTCAGTTAGTGGATTTTATTATATTGCATTATTCAGATTAATCTATATGGTGGTTTATTTAATTATTTACCTGAATGAGTTGTGATAAATGGTTTTATAGTTACAACATTTTAAGAAAGTTAAAATTGACACATGGCTTACATAAATAATAAGTGGGTAGTAATTAATTGAATTTTCGTCGGTGATGATAAGAATGATTCAAATGAGATTTATATTTTATTTTAGTAAACGGCTAGCCACTGTTTATTTTAATAAGCGGGGTGCCACAATTAATAATAAGATAATGTGAATAAATTCTTCATATATTCTAAACATTGTCTGTTAATAGTTTCCATATACTCCAATCCTTCTATCATACTAATATTCATATTTTTTGTATTTATGGAATGGTATATGTCAATACATAAATCAGATATCCATTTTAATTTAGTTTACACTCTTTTGACAATATTCGATTAAAATTAATTATTCTAATCATTGTCAATACCTGGACCAAGGATTTAATTAAAGTATTAATTAATGTAACCAGCAAGGAATAAATTCTTTCTTTGCCAATAGTGATAACTTCCATATTGACCGTGCATGATCCTTTATATAATATGAGAATAGCCCTAACTTACACTTTTCATAATCATATCAAAAAATGATAGTTAGTTAAGTAGAATCAAATGACTACCTAATACATGCAAAATATACATTATGTTATTGGTTTAAGGATTATATGTACAATCGTAACTATAAAATATATCCATTGACAAATTACCAAAAACTCCATTGTATAATTCTATGCGGCTACTTTCAATGCCATATTATACAGTATGCACCCATATGTTGGATCTTGTCAGACTCCGACAGATAGTTTGAGATTGTGCTACTCTTTTAAACAAAGAAATCATAACGTATGCTGGAGTTAATCCAAACACAATATCCAGTTATGTTTTTGGCTAGGAACAACTTATTAGAAAAAGAAATTGAGGTGAACGTCCCTCTGTCATAATTCAACCATTATGATTCATCACACTCTATAATGTTGTAATGGACATAACCATAAATATGACATTTATTATTTATTAATTATGATTATATAAAACTTTCCATGTATTTGTATTTTAGTAACAATTGATCAATGAATAGCAACATGTTTATACGTATTTTCAAAATACACAACACAATATTGACTTATGAGCATATATACAACAATCTCCCACATGGACTAAATCTAATCGCCTACTTGTTTCATGCCCATCTTTGACATAATATGTTTCTTGAGGGAAACCTTTTGTAAGTGGCTCCACTACGTTATTCTCTGACATAACCTTCTGAATATTGATGTCTCCTCTTATAATGATATCTTGTATCAAATAGAATCGTCGCTTTATGTGATTGGATTTATAATGAGACTGTGGTTCCTTTGCCTGAGCTATAGCGCCACTATTATCATAATATAAGGGTACTGGTGATGCAATGGTAGGAATAACTCCAAGTTCAGTAATGAACTTTTCAATCCAAATAGCTTTCTTTGCAGCTTCTGATGAAGCCACACATTCAACTTTTGCCATAAAATCAGTTATTGTACTTTGCTTAGAACTTTTCTAACTAAATTCTCCATTCCTAATAGAAAAAATATAACCACATGTTGACTATCTATCATCAATATCAGATTATAAATCTGAGTCACTGAATCCTTTTACTTTTAAGTTATCATGGCCATAAACCAGGAATATATTTTTGGAATTTCTGAGATACTTATGTTTTATGGCTTTCCAGTGATCTGGGCCTAGATCTTCTCAATACCTTCTAACCACACTTATAACATGACTAATATCTAGCTTGGTACATAACACGCCATACATAAGACTTTCAACTGCCAAAGCATAAGCAATCCTACTCATATGATCCCCCTCTTCTGGGTTATTGGGACCTATTGCCTTAGAGAGTTTGACTCCATGCCTAAAAAGTATAAAACCTTTGATGAAATCAAGAATGTTAAACCTTGATATTATTTTTTCAAAAATATAGTTTGATTGGGATAAACCTAGCATCCTTTTCTGTCTATTTCTAAATATCCTAATCCCAAGAATATAAGATGTTTCTTTCAATCCTTCATAAAGAAGTTTTGTGAAAACTAAAGATTAATAGATGATAACAACACTACATCACTTCCTATGGTTAAAATATCATCTACATAAAAAATAATAAAGGTAATGGTCATCCCAGAAACCTTCTTGTATGCACATTGTTCATCTTCATCATTTGAGAAGTTAAATGATGTGACACCCTCATCGAATCTGATGTTCCTACTATGATATGCTTACTTAAGATCCTAAATCGACCTATTCAGTTTACACACTTTGTGAATTTCTCCAATAGATATAAACCTTCTAGTTACTACATGTAAAAGATATCCTGAATGTTTCCATTCAAAAATGCAGTTTTATTATCCATTTTCCATATTTTATAATCATAGTGAGCAATAAATGCTAACAAGAACCTAATGGATTTAAGCATGGCTATCGATGAAAAAGTTTTCCCGTAATCATTTCCTTGATGTTGTCTATAATCTGTTATAACCAAACTTGCTTTATATGTTTTTACATTTCCATAATATCCAACCTTTCTTTACAAGATCCATTTGCATCCAATACGAACAACACTTATTGGTGAATCAACCAAAGTCCAAACTTCATTAGAATGATTAGAATCCATTTAGGCTTTCATGGTTTCATGCCATCATTTTTCATCCATTTTAGATATCACCTTTTTGTATTTATTTTGATTTTCATCACCTACGAGGTATAATTCCTTGATGGAATATTCATATCTTTCTGGAAGTATAGGGATTCTACTTGAGATAGTCCAAAAACTATTGGCCCCTTGATCAGATCGAAGTGTATTAATACTTTTATTGGTTTGTTTTTTACTTCATTTTTTTAAAATCTTGAAGCTTTTGAAAATATTCATATTTATGAAACACTAAATCATCATCAGTAAAAGTGATGAAGTAAGAAAACCACCCTTAGCACTGACATTTAATGGTGCACACACATTGCTATGTATCAATCTTGATAAATATATGGCTCTTTCCCTTTCTCTAATGAAGGATAATTTGGTTATATTACCATGTAAACATGATTCATAAGTTAGTATGTGTTTAGGTGAGAGAAAACCTAAAGTACCATCTTTCTTAAACTCGTTAATTATTTTTACACTAATATGTTCAAGTTTAAAATTCCATTTGTATGCTGGAATAATCTCATCTCTAATTCCAATGAATTTATTTACATTATTTGTTACTTTTATATTATAGATTTTGCCAATTAAATACAAATAATAGAGTCCATTAGAAATACATCCAGTACACATTAACAGATCAGTTTGTTTAACAAAACAAAACTGATCATTTAATTCAAATTTATATCCACTTCGAGAAAGACTAGATATTGTTATAATGTTCTTGGGTGACATTGGTACATAATAATATTTCTCTATGATAATATATTTATTCGAAGGAAAAATCAAATAGACAGTCCCCATAGCTGCTGCACTAACTCATACTCCATTGGATACTGTGAATGAGACCTCCCCTTTACTCATTTTCCTATTTATCTTTAGATCCTATAAGTTTCTATACATGTGTGAGTTTGCATCTGAATCTAATCACCATGATAGAGTTAGGCTAATAAAAAAATTAGTCTCAATATAGAAAATATCGGTCATACCTGAAGCATGTTTGTCTTTCTTGGATTAAAATCACTTTTTATAATCCTTCTTCCCGTTTCATGGCTCATTGCAATGGAAGCATTTTCCACCTCCGTACTTGTTCTTATGTATACCTCCCTTGGGTTTGGGGTTCACATTTGATTTATTTATCTTTCCCTTTTCCATTTCCCTTGAATTATCACTTGGTTCCAGAAGTAGAAGATTTTTCAAATGCCAGAGTTGATGGCTTAGCCTTTCGAATTGACTCTTCAGATCCAGTTGAGAAAGATGTTTGATGTAATTGATTATCCTAAGAACATAGTCACTCACAGATGACCCCTTTACCATCCTGGTCCTGAAGAGATCTTTGGCGACATTATACCGAGCAGTTCTGCTCTATTCCCCACAAAGCTAACAAAGCAACTTGATGTCTTATGTACTTTCCATTTGGTCATGTTAATGTTAGAGCTCATTAGTCATATATGCTAACACATTGCATCTATCCCTCATATCATCGTCATGGAAATCATCTCCTCGGATGAATCATCAGTTATCAATGGAGGTATTCCAGTAAGAACATAGTTGATTTTCTCTGAAAAAAGTAAGAGTCTAAAATTTCTTTCCTAGGAAATTGGTATCGGTCAATTTGTTTGTATAAAAAATCTTTGCTAAAGGGTTTCTTTTTTTACAAATTCAGATAGATCAAAATTATAACCATTCAAGATTAGGTGATTAAATCTTAACAGGGCTCCCACTATTTATTCTGGATTCACGATCCCCACATAGATTAAGGAAAATCATTTAATGTTTTTAATGTCTATTAGGATCCAATTACTTCTTGAAATAATCCTCACATAATAGAAATCTCATATTAGCCAAACTTAAATTGGTAGATAGTAGATAACCTTTAAAACAATAAGTGTGAATAAGTTTTCCAAATCAAGATTAGGCAAAATCATGGCTAAAGTTTCTCCAATGCAAATTGTTGGAACACGAGGCCCCCATTTTTTTTATCAATCTTATCCAAAAAGATAATTTCAATTTCCTTTAAAAGAGATGCGGAAGCGAGATGGTTCAATTAAACACACACAAACACCAAATTTTAATTTCTTTCAAATTAAAATAAACAAAGTGAAATTAGATTAATCATCAAATACATATTTCACTTAAACACTTAATTCAATTAAAGTCCTAGAAATTTGCCTAAGTCATATTTGCAATATTACCAAAATAGTCCAAACCAATTTTAACAAATTAAACGATGACTTGAATTAAATTTACATATACCCAAATTAATTTAGCACCAAATTAAGTAAGTAGTGATTTAAACCCAATTTTATCTTTTTACCTAAGCATGAGTTCTAGGTGATTTTGCAAAAGATAAAATAAACAAATAACCACTACGCCGCGATGTACGAGAAAAAACCCACAACGGGAGAAAACCTCGTACGGCCCTAGCCTTAAGTCCACTAAGTACGGAATTTACAATTACAAGTAAGATGACTTACAATACTTATCTCGGCTCCTTCAAGACCTGACGCGTTTTCTTGTAACTACCTCTGCCTACCCGACAATCCCGGAACCTTAGAATCCACCAATGAGACTTTAGGAACACCGTCAACTACACATGGTGCCTTTCACCATGTGAGAATGCCGCAGCAAAACAACGAGACTTCTTCTTTGACGGATGTAGAACTAAACTCAAACTTCTCATCTTCAAGGTGTAGAGATAAAGCGGTGCAAAACACTCCAAGCAAGATATTTATATGAAAACTTGAAATAAACAAACTATGTGTGTAAGAAAGTGTTTTTCAAATAATGTTCTTGAACTACAAACATTTTCAAATAATGTTCTTGAACTACAAACGCTTAAACATGAACTTTTGAGCTTAGGAATTTTTTCTCTAAAAAATGTTCTCTCTAAAAAGTGTTTAGAAAATGTTCTCTCTAAAAAGTGTTTAGAAAATGACCTGCGAGAGGGTCGGGCTCGCACTCATATTATATATTATATAGGCTTCGAAGGGTATAGTGATCTCGAGATATTTGATCCCGGCATGTGTAGGGACTTTGTTGTTATGATTCAGTGTGTATTGGGTTTACCGTTGAGCGAAATGATTTCACTCATTATTATGTTTAGCGCTCAAGACTTGGTGATTGGAAGAGCGCATTGTTATATCTATACTTTAAAGAGGTGGAAATTAAGACTTCTATTCATATGTTTGGGGGCAGGATTTCAAGAGTCCCGATTGTATACGTACGAGGTTTATGGGATGTGATTACCACCAATACTGAGTGACAGTGCAATTGGTGAAAAGTTCTTTGTTATAGTACAAGTGTGGGAGGATATGTAGCTTCTCTGTCAAGAGGCAGAAAATAGGGGTACAGGTTATGGACGGAGGACCCAACGAATTTTGATAATCGACAATGCTAGGTATTAGTGTATTGAGGGGTTCCTTGTTTGGATTTCGCTTTGCGAGACATCCCCCGCATAAAACTTAGCGTAAGGTTGGAAGTAGAGAGATGTTTGGTCAATAGTCCATGAGTCCGGTACCTCGGTCATCATAGGAGTCGGTAATTATGACTGTATGTTAGAGTTAAATGATGATTTAATGCCAGTGGAGCCTGTTGTGTGGTAAGGAAACATTAAAAGTGTTGTTTTATCACCACGAGTTGAAGGGTGGAACGATGATAAGGAGGACTTAAAATTTTTTATTTCTAGGGTGATTGAGAGTACCCAAGTGTTGTAACCATGTTGTGAGCACAAGCAAAATAAATAATTGGAGTATGTGCGAAGCGTATATGATGCTTACACTAGTATTCACGGTTTATAGGGTGTGTGGGCATCCTGGTTAGCTGTTGCTTGAATCTACGAGTTGAAGGGACGTGAGAATAGACGTGTGGAACATATGTTCATAAGAGTAACATAATATAGTGGAAATGGTAAAGTGGATCAACCATCGTGTGAGAAGGAAGATAATCCATATATACGTGTGCAATCAGAATAACACACCCGAATTTGGTTGAAAGGTTGTGGAAAGCCATTTAAAAAGGGGTATTCCTTGAGAAGGGTAAAATTTCACTATTTTGGAGAACACTCGAAGAGGAGTTGTAACTAGTCAAATGTGAAAGCGACTTCACGAAAAAGGAATGATGATGTCAGTAAGGTATAAAAGGCCCAACAGTGCACATCAGGAGAAAAGTGCACAGGCCAAAACTTTTGGTATATGCCAAGGAAAGAAGGGGAGTATTAAGTGTCACTTAATGTGGGACATTTCAAGTAGAAGTCAATGTTGAAGTAGGACATAGAGTAGTATCCGCGAGCAACACTCATAGGTAGAAATCGGTTGGAACCAAAGGATCAACCAAAGAATTTTGTAGCAAGCCTACGATTCCTATAATGGAATAGAGCGATTTGGTGAATTTCTTGGATGGAGTGACAACCTCAAGATAAGGTCACGAGTTCTTTAGAATGTGTGGAACAAGTTGACCTAAAAGAAAGTAATTATTATTCTTTTGGGTGGTATACACTATTAAATAGTATTCCCCAATCTTTCTTTGAAAATAAGAATCGTGTCGATAAGGGGTTCTTCCCAGTATTGTTCTGAACTAAGACGGGATCATTGAACCCCACCTTCAAAATAGGATTTCAGGAAGCAGTGGGGATGACATTTCATTTTGAGCAGGTTGCATCACCTATAGCCCGAGGAGTAGGCGAAAGGTGATAAACGATTGGTGGAGTGGTACGAGTGTAATTTTGGACTCATTGTGGTCATTTCATATCCGCAATAATTATAGTTAGTAAGTGAAGCTTATAACGATAATTGGGAGGAGATATTACCTAATAGTAACGTAGTGTGTAAACACGCGTACCTTTTTATTGTGGACAAACTGCTTATTGAAATTTTGTGTGGAAAAACCTTAACTATTCTCCCTCTGGTTGTTTAGAGGTGAGAGGATAATCTGAATTTTTTATCGGCCGAGTTAGTCTGATGACTATGGTGGAATTACCACGGCTGTTTTAGGTGGATTTTGACTGTCGTAAGAGTTACCTTACCGAAAATCGAGATTCAAAGAACTGACAAGAGGGGTCGAATGTTCGCATGGTTTCTCTCAGAATGGGAGTTTTGTGTTTATATAAATACGAGTAATTGATACGTAGTGAGGTGCGTCCTCCCAATAATATTGAGACAATGGGGGCCAATGATGTGTAGGCTCGTCTTATTCAAATAAGCAACGGATTGGAGCACAATGTGAAGTGTCGTTATTAAGGTGTGATTCTATAACTGATAGTATTAAGAGTGTTAAATAAGCTTACTGTGAGGCGGGGGCTATAGTAATTCGCCATATCCTAAGGTCAGTTTTGAGTATTGATAAAGTATCCAGATCTATTTTTACCAGGAATACCTTATTTTCTGAATTTTGGGATGAAATTCAGTTATTATTACCCCGTATTTAATGGCTTTTAAAATTGGGGATTTATTAAATTTAATTGAGTTATTAATTTAATATTAATTTGGAGATTTATTTTAATTATTTACTAGCGTGACGAGAGTTAGTAATTATTGGAAATTTGTTGAATATTACTAGATGAGTAAAGTAATATATGAGATTGTATTTATTAATATTGTCATGAGTGAATAACATGACAATTATGGAAATTAAGTCGAGACGCGCTTATATCGTGTCGGGACTAAATTATTATTATAAAAGTGAATAAATTATAAGTCGCCCGTGTGATCATTTTGAGGGCGCCAACATGTCCGGAAGGGTCGAGATAGCCAGAAAAGTGTACCCAGGGGTTTAGTTTGGGTCTTGGGGCCTTTTTAGGCCTAACTGGCATCCCGGGAGGGTATTTTAGTCATTTTGTATTTTTGAGTGATTAAACCCACGAATTTTCCTAAGTTATATCAGCTATTAGAGTTTAGCTTTTAGGTTTAACAATCATAAAAACTTATAATGACCATTAGAGAAGAAAGGTAGAGAGCTTTTCAAGAATTGATCACAAACCATAGCACCTTTTTCAAGATTAACACCGACGGGGCATAGATAGTGTCACATCCCAAACCCAATATCCATACTAATCATTTGTTATTAGAATAATTGGATCATAATCTTGAGCCCATTGGAAGTATAATTCATTATCAATATTTTTCTACATAATGTGCATAATGAACATATATTATTCTCATACCATAATGAAATCAATATCAGAGTCATAATTAAGCGGACATACAATACTATGATTAACTATGATAAAATTTCACAATCATTAACTCAATCCATGCTAACGCAATATATACAATGCGTGGGTATATTAAAATCTTCAGTGTGACAATGATAAAATCCCCATATTTAAACCCCAACTCTTTCCAACGGTGCAACTCTCAAAGTTTCCGGTCATATGGTATCCTAGCTGGCAGTGTATAAACCTGAAATTGTTAAAATATAAACCATAAGCATTAATATTAGTGAGGTACTCCTTCCCTACAATGAAATAACAATTCTATATTGAATATGTGGATATAAAAGCTGAACAATCCTGCCCATTGACAATAACAAATCCTAGATCTTAAGATCCAAATAATTTTATCCATTGACAATAACAAATCCTGGAACATGAGTTCCAACAAATCCTTGTCATAAGACAAATCAAATCATTGGATCTTTGTCCAATTTCAATCCTAGATCATAAGACCCAAATAAATCCTGGATATCTGAATATCCAAACAAATCTTGATTACCAAAGTATTCAAACAAATCCTGCTCTTAGAGTTATATTCATATATCTGTATATATGAAATAATCATAAGTACACTCACCTTTATAGTTTAACTGGCTTTTCCCTTACCTTTATTCGGTACTTGTTCAATCAGTTATTCTTCCCTTCCTATCATTATTATAATATTAGTATCATCATAAGAATCTTAAAAATCCATGGAATAACTTAAACATAACTCAATTCATTAGTATTATATGGTTCTATTCAAATCATTTATCACAAGTGAAGTTCCATCCAACTCATGTTAATATATTTGACATATCCAAATCATAGACCAAACATACACTCACTTCTTATTGGTAATTCAATCCTTATCATATTAGGATTTCAATATAAAATACGGAGCATCATTTCAAGTTTCCTAGAGCAAGATAGGCCCATTAATTTACTACATCGCAAATCTGCCCTATAGGCTCCTCTATTGTTCAATCAACTTTCAGGAATTTTCATAATTTTTATCCATCAAAATTTTCTATGATATTCTGCCCAATATCAGTAAACATATTGAATAATACAAAATTAAACTTTCCTAATTTTTAAGGTTCATTTGCTATGTCAAGCAAAACATCGAACACATGGCGTGCATACTTTCACCATTGGGGCAGATTTCGTACCTGAACTTCAAACCATCACCCAAGATTCATTTCTTGGTATTTATACATGATTTTAGGATATGATATATATATATATATATATATATGAGTCTATTATAATATCCAATTAGAATCAATCAATTCCAGTAAGTATACAACAAGATATGGAAGTTTGAATACACAAGGTTTCTCAACAAAGTAATTTCAAGGGTTTACCCATTCAAGTTTTCTTAAACTTTCATCTATCCATAAGTACACATCAAGACATGGAATTTCAGTAAACAAATGATGATTTCTATCATTTAAAGAAGTAATAAAAAAATAAACGAGATTTATGGATGGAATTACCTTAGGGGCTTTTACGTAATTTTCTATGAATTTTTCTTCAATTTCTCCTCACACCTTCTTCCTACACTTCAGAACTCTCTTTTCTTAGGTTAAAACTATTCCATGGCTGAAATATGTTGAAGGAAGATCTTAATTCAAGGGTTATAAGTCGTCATAAGGTCACCCCCCTTGGTCCAATCAAAATATAACATGTGGCATCATATAAAACAAAATATCATTTAAGGCTAAATGACTACTTTACCCCCTGTTTGTAAAAAGACAATATCTTCTCACTCAGATGTTCGTTCGATGAACTGTTTGTTGTGTTATAGACCTAACTCATATATCTACAAATATATAGTTTATACCTCAAGTCAATTATTATATTATAATGGTCAAAACTAGCCTCCAACATAAACATTCTTGCTGAAAACTTCAAAATTTGGTGTTTGTAACTAATTCAATATTTCATACTTTATGAAGGTAGAATTAGATTAAATATAATGACTTAACATTATATATAATAATAACATATTATCCATAACAAATAAGCTAATCACGATTTAAACATAATTTATCATAATTATATTCAAGTTGCAACAATTCTCCCCCTATTAGGAAATTTCGTCCCCGAAATAGACATACCTTGGTTGTCCGAATCAAACAAATATGGATAACGCATTTTCATGCTATCCTCACTCTCCTATGTAGCTTCTTCCATGGAATGCCTTGTCCATACAACCTTCATAAGTGGGATCACTTTGGATCTTAATATCAGTTCCTTCCTATCCACAATAGTAAGCAGTTCTTCAACACAGCTCAAATCTTCCTTCAACACAATAGGTTGTTCCACCAATACATGTGAAGGGTTCGCTACATACTTTCTCAACATAGAAACTTGGAAAACATCATGTAATCGAGCTAACTCTTGTGGTAACGCTAACTTGTAGGTAACCATCCCTACTTTCTCAATAATTTTATAAGGTCCAATGTAGCGTGGACTTAATTTACCTTTCTTTCCAAACCTCATAACTACTTTCCATGGTGATATTCTAAGAAACACGTAATCCCCTTCTGAAATTCTAAATCTTTTCGTCTCTTATCTGCATAACTTTTCTGTCTTCTTTAAGCCGTTCTTATTCTATCTTGAATAATCTTCACTTTTTCAGTGGTGACTTCTATAAACTCTGGACCCTCTATTTTCCTTTCACCAATTTCGCCCCAACATACAGGTGAATGACACCATCTACCATACAACGCTTCATATGGCGCCATACCAATAGTAGATTGAAACTATTGTTATATGAAAATTCTATCAAAGGCAAATATTCATCCCAATTTCCTTTAAAATCAAGCACACAATCTCTAAGCATATCTTCCAAAATCTGTATTGTCCTTTCAGACTGCCCATCTGCCTGAGGAAGAAAAACCGTACTAAACTTTAAGTTAGTACCCATAGCATACTACAAGCTATCCTAAAATATGGATGTAAAAGTAGGGTCCCTATCTGAAACAATAGATACCGGTGCTCCATGCAATCGAATAATCTCATTAACATACAATCTAGCATACCTATCAACTGTATACGTAGTCTTGACTGATAGAAAATGAGCGGACTTGGTTAATCTGTCCACCACTACCCAAATCAAATCTGACCCCTTCTGAGATCGAGGAAGCCCAGCCACAAAATCCATCATTACGTGATCCTATTTCCATTTCGGTATTGGCAATGGTTGAAGCAGACTGGTAGGTTTCTGATGCTCCACTTTTACTTGCTGACATATAAGGCACTTAGCAACAAAATCAACTATTTCCTTCTTCATATTATTCCACTAATAATGTTCGTTTAAATCCTTATACATTTTAGTTCTACCAGGATGCATAGTATAAATGGAATTATGATCCTCGTCTAATATTTCCTCTTTCAATCCACCCACATAACTGTTGCTTATACAATAAAGTGCCATCATTCACAATATAAAAATCTTCAGACTTACCATCTCGGACATCTTATCGTTTCTTCTCAAGAAAATGATCTTGACTTTGTAAATAACGAATACAGGTAGCTAACAAAGGTCTCATGCTTACATGAGAAAAGAACCTGTCCCCATCTGCTAGCTTCAATTCTACTTCCATCAATCTCAACTCCATGATGTGGGCAACTCTATCACACCGAATACAAGATAACCTTCCCGAAGCCTTTCTAATCAGAGCATCTGCAACTACATTTGCCTTTCCTGGGTGGTAGTGAATTGTATAATTATAATCTTTAATTAACTCCATCCACCGCCTCTGCCTCAAATTCAACTCCTTCTGAGTAAATAAATACTTATGGCTTTGATGGTCAGTAAAAATTTCACATACCTCACCATATAGATAATGATGCCTTAATTTCAAAGCAAACACAATAGCAGCGAGTTCCAAATCATGTGTAGGATAATTACGTTTATGTGTACACAACTGCCTAGAAGCATAAGCAATAACAACCTAACCCCTGGTGTGAAGCATCAGTATAAATAACAAAACCATATCCACCATGCGAAATAGTAAGAACAGGTGCAGTTACCAACATCTTTTTCAATTCATCAAAACTATTTTCGCAATCCAAATTCCATTCAAACTTAACATCTTTCCGGGTTAGTTTAGTCATTGGCAAGGCAATCAAAGAAAATCCCTTTATAAACCTCCTGTAATACCCAGCTATACCCAGAAAACTCCTTACCTCAGTCACATTATTGGGCCTCTCCCATTTTGTAATAGCTTCTACCTTTTAAGGATCAACACATATACCATCTCCAAAAATAACATGGCCTAAAAATTCATACTTGTTAAACTTAGCATACAACTTCTTATCTTTCAACAGATTCAAAATAGTTATGAGATTCTTTTCATGTTCAACCATATCATGTGAATAAATTAGAATATCATCAATAAAAACTATCACAAATTAATCAACAAAAGGATGCAGTACCCGGTTCGTAAGATCCATAAATACAACTGGAGCATTAGTCACCCCAAAAGGCATCACCAAAAATTCAAAATGACCATATCGAGTACGAAAAGCAGTTTTAGAAATATTACTCTCCTTGACCCTCAAGTGATGATACCCCGATCGCAGGTCTATTTTTTAAAACACTTTATCACCCTGTAATTGATCAAACAAATCATCTATACGAGGTAAAGGATATTTGTTCTTAACTGTAGCTTTATTTAGTTGCCAATATTCAATACAAAAACGCATAGTTCCATCTTTCTTTTTCACAAATAAAACTGGTGCACCCCATGGAGATACACTAGGTCGTATAAACCCCCTATCAAGTAAATCCTACAACTGAATCTTAAGTTCTTTCAATTCGACAGGTGCCATTCTATATGGTGCCATAGAAATAGGGTATGTCCCCGGTGCTAATTAAATACTAAATTCAACTTCTCTTTCTAGAGGTAACTCAGGCAACTCACTAGGAAAAACTTCTGAAAAATCCCGTACAGTAGGAACATCGACTAACTGTAAATCCCCCTTCCTAGTGTCAAGAACATATGCAATAAAATCCTCACAACCCTTACTCAAAAATCTCCTCGTCTGAATAGCAGAAATGATACAACTGGGAACATTTTTCCTTTCCCCCACAAATTTAAATTCAGGCTCACCAGGCATATTATAAATAACTTCCTTATAAAAACAATCCATAGATGCATGATATTTAAACAACCAATCCATTCCCAGAATTATATCAAAATCAGAAATATCCAATGGAAGTAAATCTATAACTGTATCTCTAACCCCCACAGTCAAAACACAATCACAAAAAACATATTCGGCTACAACCATATCCCCCATAGGCATATAAATACCCAACCCCACATCTAAATGAGTACACGATCTATTTAGGTATTTAGCAAAAGCATAGGATACAAAAGAATGTGTGGAACCAGGATCAATCAAAGCATAAGCACTTCTATCAGTAACAGAAAGTGTATATTTCACCACATCTATAGTAATCTGATCTTATTTCATTGTAAAGACTCGTCCACCTGGCCTGGAACTACTAGCTTATCCTCTGCTCATACTTTTCACTACACTGCCTGGAGATAACACCCTGCTTGCTGCTTCACTAGGTGCGGTTGGAGTCTCTGCCAACTGCGGAAAATTCTTCTTAGCATGTAGCATTCCACTCCTTTAAGCTTAGGACACTCGGATTTATAATTCCCCTCCTCTTTACAAAAGAAACATGTAATAACTCTCGCCGGTGCCTCAACTTTTCCTGACCTCCTAACCAAACTAGAAGATTCTCCACCCCTAGTATCTTTTCCAAATCTCCCCTGACCTCTACCACTATCTCCACCACCTCTTTGAAATTTATGAGGTTTCATATTAACACTTCCACCCTCACCTCCCTTAAACTTAGATGCGTCGAATCTAATTTTCTTAAAACTCTCTCTACTCGCCACCCCTTGGTTTATTTGCCTTTTTGCTATCGTGGCTTTGTTCACCAGAGGAGCATAATATTCTAACTCATAAGTGGCAACTCTATTTTGAATAGGCCAAATAAGTCCATCTTGAAACTTACTACATTTATTTTCTTCATCCTCCACATGCTTAGTAGAAAATCTAGACAAAGAAGTAAATTTAACCTCATACTCCCTCACAGACATTTTCCCTTGGGTCAAATTTATAAATTCCCTCACCTTCTCCCTCCTATAAACTTTAGGGAAATACTTAACATAGAAAGCTTTAATAAATTCAGCCCAAGTGATAACATCATTACCTTCCATCCTAGGCACAAAATGGTTGCTAGCTTCCCACCAATATTTGGCCTCTCCTTTCAGCTTATACACAGCTAGATTCACTTTCTGGTTATCTAGAACCTTCATAACTTTGAAGATAGTTTCTAGATCCCTTACCCACATCTCAGCTTTTGTAGGTTCAACTAACCCTGAATATTCTGGAGGATTCAACTTCAAAAACTTTTCATGCATGGAATACTTCATTTCCTTCCTTGCCTCTTTCTCAAACCTGGCCACAGTCTTTGATTCTAGATATTTAGACTGTTGCTCTGCCATTAATGCCATATTTCTTTCCTGTTGTTCTGTCATCCTCGATATTTCCTGGGCCATTATTTCATCTCTGTAGGTTGCTCATTCTCTCTAGCCCTTTCAGCAACACTCTGCTCTATTTCAGTATTGTCTGTATGAGAAGTTACTCCCTCTTCTCTATGTTGTTCATTCCCAGGTTCCATATGGAATTATCTGTAATACAATAAAGTTCTAGCAACCAATATAAACATTTTATAATACTAAAATATTAGTAAGTATATAAATAATTCATAAATATCAAATCCACTCAATACTGCCATCTAACCGTCACACGCGTCCAGAATTAATAGCCACGCATTGATACCACTAATTGTCACACCCCAAACCCAATATCCATACTAATCATTTGTTATTAGAATAATTGGATCATAATCTTGAGCCCATTGGAAACATAATTCATTTATCAATATTTTTCTACATAATGTGCATAATGAACATAATATTATTCTTATAGCATAATGAAATCAATATCAAAGTAATAATTAAGCGGACATACAATACTATGATTAACTATGATAAAATTTCACAATCATCAACTCAATCCATGCTAACACAATATATACAATGCGTGGGTATATTAAAATCTTCAGTGTGACAATGATAAAATCCCCATATTTAAACCCCAACTCTTTTCAACGGTGCAACTCTCAAAGTTACCGGCCATATGGTATCCTAGTTGGCAACGTATAAACCTGAAATGTTAAAATATAAGCCGTAAGCATTAATATTAGTGAGGTACTCCTTCTCTACAATGAAATAACAATTCTATATGGAATATGTGGATATAAAATTCGAACAATCCTGCCCATTGGCAATAACAAATCCAGGATCAAAGATCCAAATAATTCTACCCATTGATAATAACAAATCCTAGAACACGAGTTCCAACAAATCCTTGTCATAATACAAATCAAATCATTGAATATTTGTCCAATTCCAATCCTGGATTATAAGACCCAAATAAATCCTGGATATCTGAAGATCCAAACAAATCATGAATACCAAAGTATTCAAACAAACCCTACTCTTAGAGCTATATTCATATATATATGTATATATGAAACAATCATAAGTATACTCACTTTGACAGTTTAACTGGTTTTTCCTTTGCCTTTATCGGTACTTATTCAATCAGTTTTTTTCCCTTCCTATCATTGTTACAATATTAGTATTATCATAAAAATCTTAAAAATCCAGGGAATAGCTTAAACATAACTCAATTCATAAGTATCATATGGTTACATTCAAATCATTTATCACAAGTGAAGTTCCACCCAACTCATGTTAATATATTTGACATATCCAAATCATGGAACAAACATACACTCATTTCTTATTGGTAATTAAATCCTTATCATATTAATATTTCAAAACAAAATATGGAGCATCATTTCAAGTTTCCTAAAACAAGATAGGCCCTTTGCTTTACTACATCGCAAATATGCCCTATAGGCTCCTCTATTGTTCAATCAACTTTCAGGAATTTTCATAAATTTCTATGATATTTTGTCCAATATCAGTAAACATATTGAATAATGCAAAATTAAAGTTTACAAATTTTTAAGGTTCATTTGCTATGTCACGCAAAACATCGAACACGTGGCATGCATACTTTCACCCTTGGGGCAGATTTCATACGTGAACTTCAAACCATCACCCAAGCTTCATTTCTTGGTATTTTTATAGGATTTTAGGATATGATATACATATATGAGTCTATTATAATATCCAATTGGAATCAATCAATTACAGAAAGTATACAACATGATATGGAAGTTTGAATACACAAGGTTTCTAAACGAAGCAATTTCAAGGGTTTACCCATTCAAGTTTGATTAAACTTGCATCTATCCATAAGTACACATCAAGACATGGAATTTCAGTAAAAAAATGATGATTTATATCATTTAAATAAGTAATACAAAAAAATAAACAATATTTATGAATGGAATTACCTTATGGGCTTTTACGTAATTTTCTATGAATTTTTCTTCAATTTCTCCTCACACCTTCTCCCTAAACTTCAAAACTCTCTTTCCTTAGGTTAAAACTATTCCTTGGCTGATATATGTTGAAGGAAGAGATTAATTCAAGGGTTATAAGTCGGCATAAGGTCACCCCCCCTTGTTCCAATCAAAATATAACATGTGGCATCATATAAAACAAAATATCATTTAAGGCTAAATGACTACTTTACCCCCTGTTCGTAAAAAGACAATATCTTCTCACTCGGATGTCCATTCGATGAACCGTTTGTTGTGTTACAAACCTAACTCATATATCTACCAATATATAGTTTATACCTCAAGTCAATTGTTATATTATAATGGTCAAAAATAGCCTCCAACATGAACATTCTTACTGAAAACTTCAAAATTTGGTGTTTGTAACTAATTCAATATTTCATACTTTATGAAGGTAGAATTAGACTAAATATAATGACTTAAAATTATATATACTAATTACATATTATACACAACACATAATCTAATCATGAGTTAAACATAATTTATCATAATTATATTTGGGTTGTCACAGATCGTAAGACGAGGAACGTTGTCATATCCTTATCACCAACAAATCAGACCTTCGAATCCCAGGCAAGTATCTATCTTGCTATATTTATAGTTAATATTTCTCCCATGTTAGAATAGTGTTGATGAATATATGTTTTTAAGGAAGAAATTGGTGATTTATGGAATTTAAATCACATGCTTTAGTGGAAATAAGTGTATTATAGAAATCTCAACATATGTAAAGGATTACCCACGAATTTGTATTGATTTAGAACTTAGAAATCTAGAAAAAGAATTAGAAGATTTGAAATTAATGAAAAACTAGGATTCTTGATCATTGTAATGAATTATCCCTTTAATTCGATACCTTTGATGAATTTGTACATGCTTCACATAGGAAATCATGTATATAGGTATATGTAACTGGTAGTAAAGTTGTTTGGGAGTTTGAGGATCATTAATGGTGTTTTGAAGGAAATTATTGGATGAAACCCGTAGGTCGAATTTGCAGTTTTCTGGGCAATAATTGCTTGATCGATCGATCGACTCAAGAGTGTCGATCGATCGACTGATCGATCGATCGATCCCTCCTGGAAAATAGCATGTTTTCCCATTTTCGTTTAATCCCGATAAAAGGTGTAGGAACCCTTAAATATTATTTAAAAAGCATAATGGGTCATGAAGAGGACTAGTAGGGTCTAAGTAGAATACCGTTGAGTGAAATATTATATGGGATGAAACCGAGGGTTAACGGGGGGGTTTACTACATATTGAAAATTGTTCTCACATTAGCTACGAAATTGAGATGTTTATAAATGACTTAGACCAGTAAGTTAGAGAGAGTGAACCTATTGAAATTATCTTTAGTGAAAGAGAATACTTCGAGATGCGAGAAGTAAGTATGAAATGATTATAATTGATAATAAATGAGATGAACCCTTTATGTGAGATAATCGGGTAAAATTGTACTAAGTACGGATAATAATAATTATTATGGATCGTGGGAGAACCTAATTCGAAAATGAGAATATTTATATATATGACCGAGTGCATGTGTATATATTTATAGTATTCTTGTGTATAATCATACCCGCGCTACTTGCTATCACGGAGGTTGTCGTGCCGGGACAGTCTAATCTCGATGGGACCTTTATGGGGGATATTGACTTATACCCTTGAACATAGGATCCCTTGGTACAGGCTATCTGAGAATGATAGTCAGATGGTCCTAAGAGACGTGAGGGGTACGTGCTGACCTCTTAGTGACTTGCAACTACGCTTTGCCTCCATTTTGTGTTTTGTGTTAATATAGTTCGAAAGTGATTTCGAACTAGTATTTCCCTTAGTACGAGTGATACAAGGACTTAATAGCAGAGTATGCCAGGACCATAGATTTGGTGTGGGGTTCCGATAGTATATATATTATATGGGTGATTAGTATATATACGTATATATATATGGAATTCTTCTACTGAGCGTATAAGTAGTTAAGTAGTGAATTAATGCTCTAAATTTTATAATAAGTATTCGGGAACTTTATAACAATACTGAGATGTATTAAGTAACGTAAGTAATCATAAAGAGATTAATATCTAAACTAAATATCATAGCCTTCTGACTTCTCAAATTAAAATCATTGGGAGATAAGTTAGATAGACTTATGAGGTATTTAGTCTTACGGTAGGCGTGCACACTAGATGAAAGGTGAGAATTCTCTAGAGAGTGTCGCGTACTAACATGGTGGTTATATTAGCTGGTAGCATTTTAAATACTTGCTAAACTACTTTTAAAACTGTCTTACACTCGGGCTCTGACCCGTTTTCTGTCATTTTCTCTCTCTCTCTTGTGTATATATATATATATATTACAAGTGCTCAGCCACAGGGGTGTCAGGTGTGGAATCACTTGACTGGACATACTGCAGCTTGTGTGGGAGTTGCAGGTCATTGCAGTAGACACTTCCTTTTTTAGTTCCTCAGATTCTGTTTAGCTCTTTTAGTTAGGGCATGTGTCGCCCATTTTCAGACTCTTGTTTAGACTTGATAGGGGTTGCATATACTTCTATCATTTCAGTACTTGGTTTTCGTTTGGGATTGTTTTATCTTTTATATTGTCAGTGGTTGTAGTCTATTTATTGGAATTTGAGTAATTTAGTTGGAATGGTTCGTTGGATGATTGGTATCTTTATCATTTTCATTATTCAAATTTGTTTATGTTTAAAATATTTTTATAACGGAATTAAATAAATAAGGACTTTAAATTGTTTTGACACTTAGCTTAATTATTTAGGGTGTTTAAATTGGAAATATTTATTTTGCAACAGTGATGCTAAGAATGAATCAACCGTTCACCTTAATTTCAATTTAATAAAGGACTGATCACCCGGTATTTAGTTAGGCGGGGTGTCACAACTTTATCTCTCTAAAAAACTTGAAGCTTTAATTGGCGGTAAAAAATATTTAGGGAAACAAAAGAGACAATTTTTGTTGAAGGGTTTGAGTAAAATAGACATTTAAAATGATTTTGAAGGTTCACTTCTCCACATAATCATTTGAAATTGGGGGGCCAAATGATTGTTGTATTACCCAATGTCTCAGAAATCATCTTGGGACTACACATGGAAAAAAAGTAACGGTGATGTCAGAAGGAATAATCTTAGCATTTAAAGCTAAAAATACACAAATGATTAGTTGAAGACAAATGGATTTAAGTTAACAACTGTACAGACAAGGTTCTATGATGCTATGTTCCACAGCAAAACAGTTGTAAAAAAGTGACGGTGATGTCAAAGGAATAATCTTAGCATTTAATGCAAATAATACACAAATGATTTGCTGAAGACAAGTGGATTTAAATTAATACATGTACAAATAAGGTTTTTCGATGTTATGTTCCTCGACAAAAGGTTCTTTAGTTTGAGATTCATAGAATAAAGGTTCGTTAACCCAAGGTTCCTCGGTTAAAAGGCCTTGGTATGTGATTCCTTAGTTCTAGTTCAAAATAATCCTAAATAAAGTTCCCTAGTGAAATCACATTGTATAAGAACGAGCTACTTTTATTTGAGATATTTGAACTTGAGAATTTATTCATTTAAGGTTTTTTATGGTTCATCTAAATGAGGTGTTTCGTACATAAACTTCTTGTTTACACAATAAGGGTCTTTAAGAGGGTAAAAATGTTGGTGGTTCTGATCTATAAAACTCCCTACTTAGAGAGAAATTATCTCACCAATAGAGTAATAATAACACCAAGGTAAATGGGTGTTCACTCTAAGACTGAGAAACTTTCTTAAAAAATAAGGTATAATCCATTCATGTCTTATGAAAATATGAGTTATGTTTTATGGAGAAGTTTACTCGGAACACATGAGAGACCAAGTCTATAATAATAAGCACTCATGATCCATCAAGTGACCAGACTGGGAAGGTCCCTGAGGAAACTACTTTCGAGGATACATGGAGTGAAATAGCTCTACATAATTGAGCACATTGCAAAATAGCTCCGCATGATTGAGCATGTTTCAAAACAACTTACCCGATTGAACATATTGCAAGTAACCATCATCTTGCTTGATTGAGGTATAAATTAGTTGTAAAAGGTTTTGACGTTAAGAGCAATATCTGACACAAATCAATATTACTTATGCACCTGATCCCAGATGTGTAGAATTTTCACTATATATCGGGCAGTGCACCTGGGACACATGCTAAAGCTGGATAACTTTTAGTTAAAGTAATGTGTCCTCCATGTTTTACAATAGACTTTAACCTGTGCCTAATGATATTATTCCCCATCAATTTGTTGATGCCAATAGAAGATTCCAAAAAGTGAAAAGATACACTCAATAATCTATGGGTTAAAGATTAAAACTATATATGGTGCATTAATCGATTTTTAAAGAGGGGATCAAAACTACACAAACAAGATAGAAACCTCATCAGATCAAGAGATAAGAATAGACAAAGGTAATATATTCTATGCTTCTTGAGAGAGAGTTAAAATACTTAATACACTTGAGAGGAGAGGTTATATGGTAGAGATTAAGTGTTTGTAAACATTGGATTTTTATTCTTAAAGTGAAATGAAACTCGAGCTCCTATGGACTTAGCCCAAGTTGGATAAACCACGTTAATTATTGTATTCTTACAGCTTCTTTCCTCTATCTTGAGTATATTTTATTCATTGTTGAGTTTTCTCATTATCATTTGTGGGAGTTATATTCATCATCATTGTCGATGAAGGTTACGCCTTAGTTTTCACTACAAATACCAAGGCAACAAGAAAAATTACAACATCTTCTTACGATCTAAATACAAGTACCCCTTACAACCTAAATCTAATCAAGACAACCCTTAGACTTAAATCTCATTGTTTAATATATTTCTATATGTACCGATCACGATCCTCTTTCAAGCTATTGCACAAGTTGTTGAGCCACAAGACAAGTTCCCTTAGTTTGAGATAAACCACTTAGATTGTATTACAATCATTTAGGTAGGATGTCATCTCCCTATCTTGGTTGTGAACTGTTCAATATTACTCAAACCAAAGTTTCTATCTCCTGTGATCAAACTGAACCCAACTCATCAGAATTGTGATCAAACTGAACGCAACTCATCAGAATTCCTACTGAGTAAAATTGACAAACATACACAGAACAACATATTTAAAAGCGTAAATTGTAATAGACTGGTTCCATGGTTGATTTGGTAGCTAGAGAGTTACATCCCACATCACCTGGGTAAGGAAAACTAATAGTTCATATATTGAGATTTGCACTCTTCTAACATAGAGGACTTTTAGCTCCAGCAGTAAGGCTTGCGATTGAAGATGCACATATCAAGCGTTTAAACCCCACTAATACTAGTTTATGAATTTAGAGTTAATAAAACCACATACCACTGTGTGCGATGGTTAAAATGGGGATAATATTAGTAGTGGAAGAGTGGAGTGTTACAAAATGATATCAGAGCCAGTACCCAGACGGAATAAGTGTTCCATCGTGTTGGGTAATAGTTGATTTCATCCCAACGAGGAGATTGGGCTCCTTAAGGGGTCGATTGTAATAGACTGAGGCTATGGTTGATTTGGTAGCTAGACAGTTACATCCCACATCTCCAAGTGAGGGAAAATAATGATTTATATATGTATATTTTCACTCTTCTAATACCGAGGCCTTTTATCTCTAGTGGTAAGGCATGTCATTAATGATGAACATGTCAGAGATTCAAATCCCACTAACACCAGTTTTTGAATTTAGAGCTAATAAAATCCCATATCGATGTGTGCGATGGTTAAATAGGGGAAAATGTTAGTGGTGGAAGAGTGGGATTTTACAAAATGATATCAGAGTTAATACCCATCCAGAATAAGGGTGACAACATGTTAGGAGATGGTTGATCTCATCCTAATCAGGACGTTGGGCTCCCTAAGGGGGTGGATTATAACAAATCGGTCCCATGGTTGATTGGGTAGATAGAGAGTTACATCCCAAATCTCCTAGGTGAGGAAAAGTAATGGCTTATATATATAGATCTGCACTCTTCTAACACCGATGCCCTTAATATCCACTAGTAAGGCATGTGATTGATGGTTCACATGTCAGGGGCTCAAATCCCACTAACACCAAGATATGGATTTAAAGCCAATAAAACCCCATACTACTGTGTGCGATAGTTAAAGTGGGGACAATATTGGTGATGGAAGAGTGGGGTGTTATATAAATTAAAAACATTCTCACTAACACGATTCTCATTTCAAAATGAACAAAACAATCCTTCATTAACAAATAAATTGTCTTTAACATGGTTTTAAGAATAGCAACGAGAATAGTCTCTCCTAAAGTGACACATGGCAGTTCATCACATCAATAAATGTGTCGAACAAGGTTAAGAATGTTGAAGAAATTAAAAAGCCACATATGTAATGATGCTAAACATCCAATTAAAAGATTTTAGGCGCTTCTTACAAAACTCTCTTAACACAAAAATGAGCTACTTATGAATGAGGGGGTTAATGTAGAGGGGTACACGAGTAACCCATCACTAATAAACTAATTGGTTTTATATTAACATATATTAACTTAGAAAGAGACCTTAGTCGAGAAATAAGGGCTCAAGCAGCAAGGCCATATGGGACCTTTTGAGAGTTTTTATTTGGAGGCCGGGGGGTAAGACTTGTTGAATAAGCTAAGAATTAATTACTTCAATAATTTGAGAAAGAGAGAATAACAGTGTGAGAGACCCCAAGGGTCACTCGCACTGACACACATGGAATGATGATTTAGGTCACTTGTACATAAACATTAAAGTAAACAACCACTCACTTAAACACTACATAAACATTAAAGTAACCTACCAGTTAACGCCTTAACGCCTTTTTTATAAACAGGGAAAATGAATAAACAGGGAAAATGGCAATGCACCTTAACGCCTTTCTCCCCTTTTTCATAAACAAAATCACACACCTTATAACCCCTAACATATCCTCGGTTTTATCTCACCCATCCAATTTGATCAACGGTCCCAATGTTGACAGCATAAACTAGGTATCTAACCATGACAGACATCGTTTGAAAGACGCTCATGGTCGTTCGAGCGATCGTCTTTAGTGTTTCCCCATTTTGCCCCTACTGATTTCCTAAAATCTCACTAAAGTGTTCCCAATTTTGTAACGAGGCAATGACTCTGATCACATTTTTTTTCTTAACTTACTTTAACCTTTCTTTATTCTTTTTCACATATGATCCAATAGTTTCCAATTTTAGAGAAAGGCATATATAATTTATTTCCTAAAAATTCTATAATTTTTATAAAATCCATAATTCATTCAATTTTCTTCAACTCTAATTTATGTTTAATCATATATATCCTATATATATATTTTAACTAAATTATCGGGCGGGATATTACAAACTTCCCTCCTTAGGGAATTTCATCAAGGAAATTCCTAGCTTATCATAATTTATAATCCAGTCACTTATGATCAGTTTCCAATCCTATGCAATCTCTATACTATGGTCTAACCCCAAAAAGATTTCACTTTAATCAATCACCATCGTTAACCCTATCATGATAGACCTTAAGGTCCTATTGCTAGTTCTCAAGCATGTCTAACGTGACTTTGCTAACAAAACCTTGCATTGGCTAATATTTTGTCAAACGTCACAATGGAACCAATGAATTCATTAACACGAATCATTCCTACATTAGGGTTCACAACTTGCGCTTCCTCAAATAATTTCTCAGATCACGCCTAGCCTAGAATGATACAACCTCAAGTCTTCTTATTACACATATAAATGACTTCAAAGACAATCATCTTATCACATAGTTCAACCCGACAGATATTTCCTACGAGATCCTTATACTAACCTAGATTCATCATAGGTATCACAACGCAAACACATATGAACGATCACATCCTCAATTAGCACAATTTCGAACCAAGCACAACACTACCAACTAATGTCTTATTAAAATCCAATATTCATAATATCCTCAAGTCACAACCTCGGGACACACGACCCAGTCGCACTAGTTACACCAGACAACTAACAAGCATGTTAACCTAAGCAATCAAGTAATATATGCAACTATATGCCACAACGCGAGACCACGCATACACACATACTGGTTCAGAATGAAGGTGCATTCGAGGAAGAGAGAACTCGCATATCGTGACACATCAGCCATAACTGGCCTAACTCGCATCACTATTGATCCTACGCACCGCCACACCCACATCAGAACTGGTCAACAACTTCCTACTACCGAGATCAAAGAGGACACAAGAGATGCAACGAATCTGGCGACTGCCAAGCCAAGGAAAAATAATTGATTCCAATAATGAACCACATGAAGTACGAACGCGTAATGCACCCATTGAAGTCTATAACTCTTATAGGTATCTTGCTAAAGTCTTAGTCTTGACATGTACCCTAGCTTGTCCCACTAACCCTGACGATTTCTAACTATGATTCACCCATCCTTACTGAACGAACGAAATACGAAACTAATTACTTCAGAAAATCAAAATGCTAGGCTACCCTCCTTAGGACTAATGCTACCTAACCATCATTGGCTAGTACAATAACCTGAACAAAATGAAATTTCATTCCTTCGACATTCATTTTTAGTCCCTGACCTATCCTAGGTCTTATAGTTTCAACGTATGATAGCTGACCTGAAGCGACTCAAAAAGTGTCTCTAATGTGCTTTCACTCTAGGCTCAAGTGCAAGCCTGTCGCGTTAGTAATAAACCCAGTAAGTCGGGATCATATCCTCCGGGAAATAGGACAATGGAATTGTGACGACGTTAGACAGACAAGGAAATCCTAACTCTGACTCTAAAGTAAAAAGAAAATTGATTTGGTTTGTGGAATGACTATAATAGATGAAATTATGAAATTATGAAAAGATGATGTAATTATACTAAATTACCTAAAATACTAATTGTTAATACCAAATTTAGTATGCTGACATGGATCGATTATGTGGGGACACATGTCAACTTACATGGAACCCACAAATATTTTTGAACAGCACCTTAACTCCGAGGAACTCAACCTCCCCGACCAACTCAAAACGCTCCGAGAAATAAGTGTTCTTCGATGAACTCTACTGTACCGAGAAACTCATGTATACCGAGCTACTTGGGCGGTCCGAGCTGCATCTCGTACAGAGCATTCATATCCGGATAATCAAGAGGATGACTTCACATTTAATGCTCATTATTATCACACAGACGCATATGCCTATTGGACAACTGTGTATTATTCTTTCATTTGTATCGCCTCGAGGCTATAAATACATTGTAACCTCCTCATTAGCAGGGGACTCGGAATTTCTTGGTAAACCCATTATCGAGAATTCTGCAAACAGTCAGCAATAACACAAACAATGGACGTAGGCCATTCTTTCAAGGCTGAACCACTTTAAAAATATCTTATCTTATTTATTTTTATCTGTGATTAAATAATTAGATTAAATCTAGTTTTTTACATCAACAGATTGGTGCCGTCTATGGGAAACGACTGAAACTATCATTTTTCACCAAAATAATTCATCCCCAATGGCTGATAATCCTGAATCCAGTAATCGAAATGCTAGAAACCCCCCAAATCCATCCACTCCTCCAAGTGTCCAAGATCTGGCTGGAATAATGGCTAATTTAGCTCAAGGCCAGACTGCCATGCAAGAAACCATGAGACAACTCATGTAAACTATCCAGGGTGGAGCACCGGCCAGTCAGGACAACGAAGCATTCAGAGAAATACCCAATTATCTTCCTCACGAACTAGGCGAACATTACTCCCAGAGGAATATCGATCTAGACATGTCGATTCATATCGTACTGATAGATCTAATGATTTTTCTTATCAACCTGGCCGAACTTCATCAGTACGAGCCACAGATACTGAACAAAATATCACTCTATCTTCAGAAAGGACCAATGCTCTTGAAAGATTGAGTAGAGTCTCTCCCTTTGATCGTTTGGGTCCTAGGAGGAATAAAAGCCCCCCTAGGATGGTGTCGAGGAACTCTCAACGATTCTCTGATTTAAAGGAAGGTTCTGCCCAATCCCGACCAGCTGCTTATCGTGAAAAATCCCAAGAGGAAAGCTCAACACGATCAGTTGCTCGGACCAACAGGCCCGAGGAGGCAAATGATGCATGGAAAAGCTCTATTCAGAGGTTGGAGGATAGACTAGGGGAAATGGCTAAGGCCAAAAATCCTCTACAAAGAACTTTTGTCCAAGGGACACCTTTTATCCAAGCAATTGTGGATTTTCCCACACCATAAAAGTTCAAAGCCCCAGTGGTAACACAAAAATATAATGGAAAAACTGATCCTGTTTTACATATAGAACAATATCAGGCAGCTGTTGATTTCTATGATGTTCCAAACGAGATGCGATGTAGGGCGTTTTCAGGAATTCTCACTGGATCTGCCCAAATATGGTACAACAATCTTCCTCGGGGGAAGATTTCAACTTTCTTTCAACTGGCCGAGCTCTCTATTGGAAACTTCTATTTTGGAGCAAAACCAGTTAAGCGAGTAGCACACTTGCTAAGCGTTAGACAAAAAGCAGGTGAGAGCACCAGGGATTATATTACTGGTTTCAATAACGAGAAGCTCGAAGTTATTGATTACGAGGAAAAGACAGCAATCACTGCTCTGATGAGTGGATTGTTGCCAAATAAATTATACTATACTTTGACCAAAGATCCACCTAGGACCATGTCAGAATTAATGGCAAAAGTAGCCAAAATCATGAATGTCGAGGAAGCTATGGCTGCAAAGAAGAGCATGGACACTAAGGAGACCAAAGTTGAGGCCGAGAAGATTGAGAAGAAGGATTAGAAGAATAATGGTGGTAACAAGCAGTCAAAAGCAAAGCAAGAATTGGAACAGTTAAAGAAATTTGGAAACTATACTCCTTTGAAGGTAGATATAAACCACGTTTTGGAAGAGATCAAGAACAGCGAGGAGTTAAACTGGCTTGAAAAAATGAAGGCATATCCGACAAAAGGGATAAATCCAAATATTGCGAGTTCCATAAGGATCATGATCATATGACCAAAAACTGTATAGCTCTCCAGAATGAAATTGAAGAGCTCATCAGGCGAGGAAAATTAAACAAGCATGTGGATCGCCGAAATGGTGGAAAAAGCAACGACCGAGCAAGGCAGAGGTCTAGATCTCCTCGACGAACAAAAGAAGATAAGAAGAGAAATCATGAAGAAGACCTGGATGAAGATCAAGATGAACCCAATCTCCCCAAAAGACCAAAACAGCCAGAACGTGAGGTATTTTCTATCCGTTTTGGATCATTTGGTTGCAATGTTATTACTGGTGGAGATACAGGAGGTGGAGACCTTACTGCAGAAAGGAAAGCTTACCTCAATGAGGCTCAAGCTTGTTCATATATTCAAAGGATAAATCTAGCTAAGGATGATCGCCCGAGGAAGGTAAACAAAGATAAATTGGTCATCGGTTTCTCTAAGAATGACATCGCAGGTGTGCTATACCCTCATGATGACCCATTGGTGATCAAAATGAGGATGAAGAAAGTAGTGATTTCGTGGGTCTTGGTGGATAATGGAAGCTCGACAGATATTATGTTCTACCCATGTTTTGATAGTTTGAACCTAAAGCTATCCCAGATGGAGCCATATCATCGGCCCCTCCTCGGTTTTACTAGCGAGAAAGTTTTTCCACTTGGGACGATTAAGTTGGATATGTTCATCGGTACATGGCCTGCTTGTCGAACAGAAAGAGTGCGCTTTTTTGTGATGGATAAGAATGTTCAACCAGCTTATAATATCATTATGGGAACGGTAGGATTGAAGAAGTTCGAAGCAGTACCATCTACTGTACATCAATACCTAAAATTTCCAACCAACTTTGGAGTAGGAATTGTGAAGGGTGAGCAAAAAGTAGCTCGGGAATGCTACTATTCATCTACCGAGCAAGAAGAAATGGAATAATCTAGGAAAAAGACTACCACCTATCAAGTGGATAAAGGTGCAGAAATTAAAACGTTAGATCCTAGAGACGAGTCACAGCTCGTAAAAGGTCGGGTGGTGGAAGCTACTGAAAACATCATTCTGGACGACGAACACCCAGAACGAACAACTCAAATCGGTTCATCGTTGGACACCCCACTAAAACAGGAATTGATAGCCTTCCTAAAAAGAAGAAAAAAAACTTTCGCATGGAGCCACGAAGATATGCCAGGAATAGACCCAAATTTCTTGTGTCATGAACTTAATGTGAACAAGGAAATCAAACCTATGAAGCAGCGAAGAAGAGTGTTCAGCCCCGAGAAGAAGCAAGCTATACAAGAAGAGGTCGAGAAGCTCCAAAAAGCTTGCTTTATTGAAGATGTCAAATATCCAGACTGGTTAGCTAATGTGGTGATGGTGAAGAAGAAGAAAAACAAGTGGAGGATGTGTGTAGACTTCACCGACCTCAACAAGGCATGCCCAAAGGATCATTTTCCTTTGCCTCGAATTGATCAATTAGTGGACGCTACCTCGGGACATGAGATGTTGAGCTTCATGGATGCTTATTCTGGTTACAACCAGATTAAAATGAAACCTGAAGACAGGGAGAGTACCTCTTTTATTACCCCTAGGGGAACTTACTATTATAATGTTATGCCTTTTGGTTTGAAAAATGCAGGTGCAACATATCAGCGGCTGATGAACAAGGTGTTTGCAGAGAAAATCAGTCACAATATGGAGGTTTATGTTGATGATATGCTGACAAAGAGCAAGAAAGCTGCTGACCATCTAATTGATCTAGGTCAAACCTTTGATCAATTAGATAAATATCAAATGAAGTTGAACCCTACCAAGTGCATATTCAGAGTACGAGAAGGCATGTTACTCGGGCATATTGTCAACCAACGAGGTATTAAAGCAAATCCAGAAAAGATCAAGGCTCTATTCGGGCTACGATCTCCAATGGCGAAGAAGGAAGTGAAAAGTCTCACAGGGCGAGTTGCAGCACTTAATAGATTTGTATCACGAGCAACTGATAGATGCCTCCCATTCTTCAAAACACTCTAAAAAATGTTTGAATGGAATGATGAATGCGAGAAGGCCTTTCAAGAGTTAAAGAAATAATTGGGAGCACCCCCACTGTTGTCCAGGCCAGTGATGGGAGAAAAATTATACTTGTATCTGGAAGTTTCAGAAAATACAGTTAGCTCGGCATTGATAAGAATGGAGGATGGAGTGCAAAAACCAATTTATTACACTAGCAAGGCCTTCCGAGGAGCAAAGATCAGATATCCAAGACTAGAAAAGTTGGCACTAGCGTTGATCGAAGCAAGTAGAAGAATAAGGCCGTACTTCCAAGCTCATACCATAGTAGTGTATACCGATATGCCACTGAGGCAAGCTCTTGATAAACCAAAAAAATCAGGGAGATTGATGTACTGGGCAGTAGAACTTGGTGAATATGATATAATTTATGAGCCTAGGTTGTCACTTAAAGGGCAAGCAGTAGCAGATTTTATTGCAGAATTCACTTATCCAGACACCTCCGAGGAGCAAAAGCTGAATACCGACCAACCTGTGGATGTTACAGGATCATAAAATTTAAACCCCGATCAACTTAAGTCAGTTGACGATTAGGGGGAGATGGTCGACGAGCAGCAAGAAGTACTAGAGGAGGATAAAAGGAAGCAATAAATATTCCACCGAGGAACTTTATTCGATAAAAAATTTGAGGATGAGGTACCTATATGGAATCTATATGTGGATGGTTCATCTTGCATTACATGTCGTGGGGCAGTGATTGTTTTGAACAGCCCGGATGAGGTCGATGTGGAGTATGCTTTGCGCTTCCAATTCAAGGCTTCTAATAATGAGGCTGAATATGAAGCTATGATTACAGGACTTGTCTTGGCAAAAACCATGGGGGCGAAGCAAGTTATCGTATTCTGTGACTCGCAATTGATCGTAAATCAAATACTGGGAGTATATGCAGCCAAAGGAGAATTAATGATCAGGTATCATGCAAAAGCAATGGAGGTTTTATCAAGCCTAATCGCAGTACAGATAATTAGAATACTAAGATTAAAGAATGCAAGAGCGGATGCCTTAGCTCGGTTAGCTTCAGTCACACGCACCGAGCTACGAAGAACAATCTTAATAGAAGTCTTGGCTAGTCGAAGCATAGACGAAGATCTGATGATGAACTTTATTACCCTTGATTTAGGACCATCTTGGATGGATCCCATCAGGGCATATATTGAGGAAGGGAAATTACCAACCGACAAACTCGCAGTCAAGAAACTGAAGTTTAAATCTGCTCGTTATGTATTGACTAATGGTATTCTATATAGACGAGGAATTATAGCATGTCTGCAAAGATGTGTGCGCCCTTTCGAGGTGAAAGACTTGATTGAAGAGGTCCATAAAGGGTCATGTGGATCTCATGTAGTAGGTCAGACGCTTTTGCAAAGAGTAATAATGCAAGGATACTATTGGCCAACAATGAGGGCTGATTGTATAGCCTATGCCAAAAAATGTGATAAATGTCAACGCTTCTCCTCTATCCGAAGAACTCCCCAAGCATTGTTAACCCCCATAAAATCCCCTTAGCCATTTGCCATGTGGGGAATGGACTTTGTCGGGCCACTCCCGACGACAAGAGGAAGGTTCAAATACCTCGTCGTCGCTGTGGATTATTTAACTAAGTGGGTGGAAGCCGAGCCCCTCATTGATATGACCTACGACAAGGTGTATCAATTTATATGGAAGAACATCATTTGTAGATATGGTCTTCCTCATGCATTCATCACAGACCATGGAACTCAATTTGATAACGAGGAGTTCGCTGCATTTTATCATCAGTCAAACATATTGAAAATCCACTCGGTACCAGGCCATCCCCAAAGCAATGGACAAACTGAGGTGACGAACAGAACGCTGCTGAATGGTTTAAAGAAAAGACTGGATGATGCGAAGGCAAATTGGATCAACGAGCTACATTCTGTACTGTGGGCTTATCGTACTACACCACGAGAAGCAATAGGAGAATCTCCATATATGCTGGCATTTGGAAGTGAAGCTGTTATACCTGCCGAGCTGGGCCTCCCCACCCACAGAGTGCTGAATTTCAATTCTCCTATCAGTGACTTGATGAGAAGATTAGACTTGGATATGCTCGAGGAAGTTAGAGAAGAAGCAGCAATCATGAATGATTCATACCAACAACGAACAGCTCTGTTCTACAACAAGAGGGTAAAAAAGTGTGATTTGAAGGAAGGAGACTACGTGCTAAAGAAAGTAATTCAAAAGCGCAATCAATTGGAAGCTAACTGGCATGGACCTTACAGAGTAACATAAGTTGTTCGCCAAGGAACTTATAGGATTGAAACCTTAGAAGGAGAGGAGTTTAAGAATGCATGGAACGCAGAGCGTCTGCGCAAATATTATCAGTAGTTCAATCCTTATGTAATGCAGTTTTCTTCGATATGAATAAAGCTTTGGATGTTTTACCCAATTCTCTCCTTTTGTTGAATTTTTTTCGGAGTATTAGTGCTACACACTATGTATCAAGTTCAAAATAAAATCCTACCAACTACGGTTGGTCGGTCCACCAACTACGGTTAGTCGGTAAATAAAACCCTATTAACTACGGTTGGTTGGTCGACCAACTACGGTTGGTCGATAAATAAAATCCCACCAACTACGGTTGGTCGATCTACCAACTATGGTTGGTCGATAAATAAAACCCTACCAACTACGGTTAGTCGGTCTACCAACTACGGTTGGTCGGTCTACCAACTACGATTGGTCGATAAATAAAATCCCACCAACTACTATTGGTCGGTCTACCAACTACAGTTGGTCGATAAATAAAATCCCACCAACTACTGTTGGTCAGTCTACCAACTATGGTTGGTCGATAAATAAAATCCCCTAACTACGGTTGGTCGGGGAATAAAAGTTCACCAACTCCGGTTGGTCGGAAACAAAAATCTTAATAAACTCTAGTTGGTCGGTAAGCCAATTACAATCATCTCCAATTGTTTAAATTAAACAGAATCATGAGATAAAGGATGTTTTATCACATAAAGATCAAAGATTGATAAATCATTGCAATGAAATAAGTAACCAACAAGAAAAAACATTCTACAAATTATTTAGAAGAAAATGAAATGACAAAAGGCAAATTTTCATTCATACTAAGTAAAATTACAAATGACGTGAGAAATGTATTACCAAAATTTTTCATTCAAAACCAGAAGGATTACATATGCTGTGGAAAGTAGAAATTATTACATAAAATCCTATTCTATTGGTTTCTTCCCTTCTTCCTTTGAAACAGGTTCTACTCCAGCAGGAGGATCGTCTAAGGCATAAGGGGAATTTATGAAATTCAGATATCGAAACATTCGAACATTCATCACTGATGGCCGATCAAGCAGTTGCTCAGGGCGAGAAATATCAACGTTGGAATGAAGACTGTAGTCGCCGAGATATTTGGAGATTAAGCACTGAGGGATTGCCCGAGCAAGAATCCAGTTCATGTCAAGTTTAAAAGGGGGCACGGGCAACTCGAGCAATCCAGGGTTATGATAATCCCATAGATAATGGCCCTGCTCCAATTTTAATATACCCAGTGCATTCAGCCATCCTTGTTTATAACCCTCATTATTCGCTTGTTGGATTCGATCATCAAGGTGGTACAAGGCTTCATTATAGCCAGCCATCCAAAACTCTCTAGGCTGTTTATGGAATTGGTAAGTCAACCTTTCCAGCTGCTCGTGAAGATTCTTCACAAAAATTTCTTTATTCTCCAAGGTGAATCATTGTGTGGAAAATTGCTCGTTAAGGTCCAGAATCTTCTTGGACATCTCTTCCAGAGCCTTATTCTTCCCAACCAACTGAACTGCTTGATTTTCCAAAGATGTTTGAGTTCTCGCCTCTTTAATAGTAACCCGAGCAGCTCTTGATCATCCCCGAGAAACTCTTGCTCATCCGCGAGCAGATGTAGAGGGTCTAATTCTCTTTAAAGTTTCTAATTCGTCTCTCAAATTGGTATTTTCAACCTCCAAAAACGAGAAACCTTCGTCATTTACAGGGACCAATGCTCCTAAGGTAGATGCTGCAGATTTCAGTTGGGATATCTCTCCTCGTAAGTTATTATTTTCTTGCTCCAGCAGTTTCGCGATCTGCCTATGCTCTTCAACCTCGATCTTCAAAGTCCTCTCCTTAAAATCATAAGCAACGACTAACTTATCATATCCATTGTCAGCATTACTTTTTCTCATACCCTTAATGCAAAAGGGAAGAAGATTCCTTGTATTGTTGTTGAAGTTCCTCGATGGTACCCTGGAGATCTTTAATCATCTCGTAATAAGCCACATTATTGGCAACAACTCAGTCCAGTAAGCATTTCAGATATTGGTAAGCTTTCACTGCTCGTTCAGAGGCATCTGAGCCCAGGATATCAAAAATTTGTGACTCATCCAAATCTGTATGGCCAGCTTTGAAATATTCATTATATTTTTTCATCAACTCAGTATCTTGAGCTGACAAGAGTTCCATCCTGGCCATAAACTAGCAAAGAGAATCCATAAACAGGATTAATAAATGATAAAGGCAGAGCAAGACGAAGAAAGTCAGCATGAACAACAAAAACTTGAATTTTTATTCATCAAAAGACAAGTACAAGGTTCAGGGTTACATTTAAAAGAAATAATAAAATTAAATCCCGAGCAACTTTACACCTTCTCCTCATGTTTTGCGACTTCCTCGAAAAGTTGAGATGAGGAGGCTGGTTGCTCGGAGGATAGCGGTAGTTGCTCGGTTGAAATACTGGTGGGCAGAATTTGCTCAGAGAAAGTCTGAACAACCGAAATGGGAGGAACTTGGTCTCAAATCATCATTGAAGACTCTTGTTCTTCTCCAGGAGAGGGAGGAGGACCATGAACATGGCGCTGAAAAAGTTCAGAACTCTCTGAGACCTTTAACTCCTGCAGAGAAGCAATCCATCCGTCCCTGAATAATTTGAGGCTAGCAAAATCCATCTGAGAGGACATGGCAGTTAGGCCTTTGTTCCAACCTTTGTCCCAGCCAGCGCTAAAGGACTTTTTAACAGCAAGTTTTCTCTTTGCTTTCTCCGAGGAAATCCTCTCAGTAAGAAGTTCCTCGGCTGCCTTCAACTTTCCTTCTACCTCTACCTTCTGACGATCAGCTTCACGAAGTCTACCAAGTTCCTCTTCAGTAGTTTTAATCTTGGTCTCAAGCTCTCCAGCATTCTTGAGCTTTTCTTAAAGCTATTTATTTTTCTTCTTAAACTATTTCATTTTCCTCTCCAACTCCTGAGAGGCCTCCACAACTTTTTCTCTATCTTGCTCGAGGGACTTCAGTTACTTCTCCCAAGCAACCTTATCTTCTTCATATTTTTGACGAGAATCCTTTAAGGATTGAGTCAGACCTACAAAATCCTCCTACACACCTCCCGAGGAGCTCGAAGCTTTAAGACCTTCATCCTTTTTCATAATAGTGTTGAAACAGGTTACCAGCTCGAAAAAGAAAATAATTATAAGTCAGTGGAGGGACATAACATTGAAAAATGTAAGTTTAGATTAGTAATACTTACGAAGGCAATATGTTGAGCTGCCAAGGTGGTAACCCTAACCCGAGAAAGATTGTCTTTAATACCTTCGATCTCGGGGATAATCCAAGACTTCACCGAGCTCATGGCAAATCTCGGAGCAACAAAAGTGGGAACACCACTTCCCGCAGTTAGAGGCTGAGAGATAGATTCAACCAATTTGTCTGAGGAATTTTTCTTCAACTTCCTCGTGGGAGCAGGAACATTCTCAACCAAGGATGTTTTCTCGGTCGGTGATATAACGATGACCTCGCTTGGAGGAAAAACAGCTACAACCTTGCTCGGAGCCACAGGGGGCTTCTCAGCAACTTTCTTAGCAGCAATAGGAGGGGGTGCATTAACTTTTCTTGTCCCTTCTTCTGGGACATCCTGCTTATTTCTCTTTGCCTCCACATTGGCAGAGTCTGATTTGTCAAAGTATGAGGGAACTCTTCTTCTCTTCATTCTATCACTGAGAGGAATATTTGATTCAGGAGAGGAACCTTCAGAAGCTGGTGTTGGTTCTATGTCACTTATTACTGGACGAGCAGTAAAAGATGAAGTGTAACTCTTGTACTGCAACAAGTATGAGACTGATCTGATATGTTCGTCAGCAACAGTTTGGTGCCAACTCCAGATAAGTTTCAAGTGCTTCAAATTGACATCAGTTTCTTTAGGAGATTTCTTTTTGCTATCAACTGCAAATAAACAAAAATTAAAATGTCAATGACGCATTTTGTCAAACACAAAGAAAACATAATTTTAAAAATAAAATAAAATAAAAACAACCTATCCCATTGCCATAGGGAGGGCATCTAGGACCCTAATACACATCATTTCCATTTAATGGAGAATGTTGCCAATTTTTCATAATAACCCCATGCTCGAAGTAATCCCTATTGGCACCGGGGAGATTGACAACTAAAGCCCTATTTAAAAACCTAGTTTTTAAATAAAAGTGCTATCACTAACAACCCATATATAGCAAAACATAATTTCTGGAATTCCTAAACGGGTTCCATGAATTTGATTTAACCTATAGACTCCATTAACTATTATCCAGGTATTGGGAGCTATTTTTGCAGGTACCACGTCAAAATATTGACAGAATTCCAAACATAAAGGGTTTGGAGGAAAAGAAAAGCCACATTCAGCTACAAAGAGACTGGGGAACCAATGTCTCTCAGCCAAACGAAAATAGTCAGAGGGTTCAGAAAGCTCTTCCAATATGACCCAGGAAGGAATAGAAAAATCAGAACGAAATTTATCAAGCGACTCAACAAGGTAAACCATGATGAACAAAAGAAATAAAAGAGAAGGAAGAAGATCTTACAGGAAAAAGATGAATCAGGTGACAACGAACAATGGAAGAAACGAACGCACAAGACACAGAAGAAGTGAACAAGTTCTAAAGATGCAGATTTGAAAAAGTAAAAGACGATCGAGTTTTCTGAAACGTTTAAATACTTTACCTCGAGAATGGAGAAAAGCAATGATTACTAAGATGGACGATTACGTATCCGGCGGCTAAAAAGAAGAAAAAGGCACGAAACACGAAGCGATTATTGAAATTCGAAATACTTTAAAAAGCCTGATACTATGCACTCAAAAAGGGGCTATAAACAACGAACGATTTTCTAAAATCCATAAAGTTTAGGTAGCGTAATGTTCCATACTTTTCTTCAACATCAAACTACGAAATATTGGGGGCTTCTGTTGATACCAAATTTAGTATGCTGACATGGACCGATTATGTGGAGACACGTGTCAACTTACATGGCACCCGCAAACATTTTTTAACAACACCTTGACTCCGAGGAACTCAACCTCCCCGACCAACTCAGAACGCTCCGAGCAACAGGTGTTCTCTGAGGAACTCTACTGTACCGATCAACTCATGTATACCGAGCTACTTTGGCGGTCCTAGCTGTATCTCGTACAGAGCATTCAATTCTGGATAATCAAGAGGATGACTGCACATTTAATGCTCATTATTATCACACAGACGCATACGCCTATTGGACAGTTGTGTATTATTATTTCATTTGTATCGCCTCGAGGCTATAAATACATTGTAACCTCCTCATTAGCAGGGGACTCGGAATTTCTTGGTAAATCCATTTATCGAGAATTCTGTAAACAGTCAGCAATAACACAAATAGTGGACGTAGGCCATTCTTTCAAGGCTGATCCACTTTAAAAATCTCTTGTCTTGTTTATTTTTATCTGTGATTAAATAATTAGGTTAAATCTAGTTTTTTACATCAACACTGATGAAGAAAAACAGGACGGGAATACAATCCCCCAACCCTAGTGTATTGCAGGTATAATACTAATCGTAAATTTAACTGATTAATTAGACCCAGAATTTAGTACTCCCAAGCATTACGTATATGAGGTTCAAGCCCGCACCATACTTAATCAAGGGACGAGTAAATCGATATTTCGATAGTTACACTCGAATTGCATTCTAAAGCATCCCGGTTACCTGGAAGAAAATGAGATCCAAAGATCTACAATTGTCATGTTTATACGTAATATGGTTGTAATAAATCACTAAATTCGGAGGATTAATGTTATATACATGCAACTATCACATCAGGCTGGGTTCATGTATCCTGGCCTTAGAAAATCTAGCCTAGCATGCTGAATCTAATGAAAACAATTTTTGAATTGCAGAAAACCATGATTAAACTAAGGACAATTTATGGAATGATGTAGAAAGGAATTAAACAGAGGAAATAACTCACTAATATTACCAAAGCATTAAAAGCAGCAATTAAGAACACTTGAAATCACAGAAATCTGAATAATCTTCAATCTTGAAATTAAAAGAATAAACTATCTCTAAACTAGGGTTTTCTGAAAAAAATGGAAAATTATATTAATTCTCCGTACTAAAAATGATAAAAAAAACTCAGGTTTATATACCCTACAAAAATTCCAAGAGTTTAAGCTGTACTAGGACTCTCCATTGGAGAAAGATAAAATTTTAAAAACTCGACAGTCGGACCGGTCCGAGGCTCCTGCGGATCGGTCTGCTTGGAATGCAGACTGGCTCTTTTATTTCTGGGGAAAATCAGTCCGGGGCTGACCGGTTCTTTTTATTTTCTTCCAGCTTCGGTTTGCCTTCGGTCCTGGGTTCTCTGGAATGTGGCAATACGGACCGATCCGGTCCTCCTGCGGATCGGTCTGCCTTTGACTTTTTTTTTCAAATTTTGACTGCTCATATCTTTCTCACCGGGACTCCGATTGAGGTGTCGTTTCTTCCTATGTGCTCATGAACTTGATATATTCAACTTCTCTTTAGGTGCCTCATTCGAATTCCGGGTATAAATTACACTTTTGCCCTTTTGACTTTCTTTCTTTTCTTTTTTGATTCTTCCGATTCCTTTCTTTCGTTATTGACATTAAATACCTACAAAATTAGTACGAAATACAAGAAACTCGGTGTACTCATTAGGATAAGTTAGTATCAAGATTATGAGATAAAATCAAATCGATTACGTTGTTCGAGGTGCTAAAAGTAACTAAATTAAAGAGAAAAATTTGAAAGAATTTATGCCTAATCATGACCTAAGTTTCCAAAATCACTCTCATCAAGTGAAACATAGCACTTACATAGTCTCAATCATCCAATTCATGAACCGTTTCTACCACCCTCAGCAATGCCTATAATGGCATCCCAACTCTCAATTATCACTCATGCTTAATGTTTTCCCTCAACAGAATCATTACTAACTATACAAGTAGTACACTTAGATGTCATAATTATGCCTAACACATCATCCCGAGTGCCATATCTAGAATATCGAATGAAGCTCGTCGTGTTCTAAGTCTCACAGGTGTACCACATAGAATTAATCAATCTATTTTTTATATTATCCTTGAAGGTCATATCATGGCACATGCTTACAAACAAAGGCTGTGGCACTAACTCCAAGTACTTATTTAAATCAACGTGACCCGAACCTACTACAATCATCAATGATTTTCCATCACTATGCACACTCCAAGATGATAATGATTCCTAAATGCATTATGGGTGATGACACCAAACTCAATTATCTCTCTAACAACTTACACGTCTATTATGAGAAATCACAAGTCATATCATGACCTCTGATATGCATCCTGGGGTCTGCCAATACGAATGTATATCACCACATAAAACTCGATGTAACAATGATTCCCAAGGGTTCTGAGGAGAGACACTATTGTCATCGTAATACATAATACACAACCTTAAATTCACTATTACTACGGGATAACTACCGCTCGTATTAACATCTCATTAGCTAAACCTTAGTATACACCTCTAAGGGATTATTAATACTAATTTTACGTGCCTATCCAAATTACTAACCCAAGGTCAATTTCATCAAATCACTTTATCTCCAAAGGGCATTTAACGCAACTCACGTGCGTACCTAGAATGCCAACCCGTAGTTAAATTCACTACACCACATCATTTGATTACCAATGAGTGTTCAACCACTATAACTGAATTGCTTTACTGTGTAGGCCTCATACTACGTGTTAGTCTACCAACCAACACAACTATGTATACTTTGGTAGGATACAAATGTCAAGCATTGCCTATGGACACCAAGACCCATGCCTATGAAATCCATTAGGGATCCTCTTTCTCAAACCTCTTATTCAATTTACACTTTACACCAGTCAAAGTCATATGATATTTCATTTTCATATACAAACAATGTATTATACTCAACAAGTATATTTATACCTACATTACAATCATAAGTATAATAACCATCCCACCGAGCTATAACTTGAGGATGCAGTCTCATAGTGCCCATCCACATCTGGATTTACTCACGTGACCACGGTACCAAGCCACACTCATTCATGGTCATGGTAAAAACTAAATGGCGGAGGTGGTCATGAGCGATATAACCTGAGGACTATACTCTCCCTACTCCTTAAGCCAGGGGATTCACCCACATCTCAAAACCTCCCTGGATCACTAGAGAAAAATATAATTTGGCTGTCCATCCCTATGCTCGTGGAACCAGCCTCTAAGATACAAATATACCAACCACACACAGATATATTTATTTTCGTATCATATCATACATATACTGTAACAACTCCCGTATATATAATATATATCCCTTCTCAATTATGTCATCTAGGAGTCCTAATATCACATCTATAATCCCCTACAATAATCTTAAAGTTATAATTTAACTCCCCATGCACTTGAGGGAAGAAAACTAACAAATTCAGCAAAGGCGAATCGATTCGCCCCTAATGCGAATCGATTTGGGATAGAGAATTGATTCGGTCTCAATCCGAATTGATTCTAAAAGTGTTATGCAAGCAGGTCTTTAAAGGCGAATCTATTCGGTCTCAATTCGAATTGATTCGGCCTGAGACAGCCTTACAGGTCCCCTTATGCAAGTCAATTCGGTCTAACCCCGAATCGATTCGCCCTGTTAGGAGCTCACTGTTTGGGTGGTTTCATCTTCTCTAAAATACCCAAATATCAACCCGTTCTCCATTTTGTGGTTTCTAATCTCAACCAACTACACTATAACCATCCTAACACTGATTTATAACTGACACGTCAATTAATTTGTGGTATTAAACCATTTTTCTTAGATTTAAACCCTAATAGCATTAAAATCCTAGTTTATCATTTCTTCCCAATTCTCATGATTTCTACACACCATTAACATGGGTTTAACACTAGAAGTCATCAAGAGTTAACAATACATCAATTTTTTTCCCAATGTCAGGTTTGATTTTTGATTAACGATTGCGACCTCGGACACCCTTTCGGCCCACCCTAAGATGCCGCGTGAGGTCATATTCTAAAACGTCACAACTTAATTACTTAGTACCAAGCCACCACGATTGTCTAGTTTCACTTCTAGGTTACTTCAATCATCAGGGTTACCTAAACCCATATTACAATCGAGGCACATAAATCGAGATGCACTAAATCTAAGTCCCCGATGAATGTACCTAGTGTTTCCCCACCATAGGACTAACACTTGTAAATACATTCATTAACCAATAGCTCACTAAGGTGTTCACCCATAAAGATAGCATTCTCTCAACAAAGACTGACTTAGCCTCTAGTGCTGGCCTTCATTAATCTATATGCTCATTGACCTTACCATCAATCACGGTATTACCCCAAGGATTGGAATTTCCTAATAACAACAGTGATATGGACTCCTCATATGTGTCGTACCTAAGACTGCATATAATTTGAAATCAAAATTTCCCACTTATGACATTCTAGCTGTCAATCCCTGCCATAAGTTATATACAATTTGGTGCCACTTGCCCAATGGGCGATATTTCATTCTATTAACATCTTCAAGGATTCCACGTTTACCAAGACTGGAACAAAACACCTCACACTACTAACCATGGTGTCACCACTTACTGGCTTAGATGGATACTCGTAAATTATTAACACTTAATCAGAAATGCAAAAGAGATTTATACAACTAACTTGAACGTATGCCACTTGGTACTAACTTACTTTTTATGCTAACCTCTTTCACTTTACCATCGAGGACACGAACTAAACCGTCATCAAACTAGCATGATTGACCCAAACCATTCCAACGTCGAAAGATCCAATACCGACCTCACCAAGTCACACCCAAAAGGAACCATGAACCTAGAGCTCTGGTACCATTTGTAATGCCCCGACCCGAATTTATGGGTTACCCGTGAGCCAACCCAATCTGAATCGAGTCTTTCGGTGTGAAGTGCAATGAAACAACCTAAATAATGTTGCTAGTCCAGTTTTATTTTTATTTACATTCTACCTATTAGCATGTGATTCCATTTTTTTAAATAAAATACGTGAAGGACCGATGGGGAGTACCTCGAAGTCCAAGTAAACAAAGTTGCTAACGTAAACTTAAATAAAATATACTTACCTGTAAAACACTCTCAATTTACGAAATCACTCACAACTTGCTACAAAAAAGTGGGGTCGTGAGCCTATGCCCAGTGGAATTTATACAAACAGTATAGAAGTGAATAGCATAAAGGAATACTCACAAACTACAAACACATAATGGTCTCTATAACGATCATAGTAACCACTTGTACTAGTACTAGTAGATCTTGGAAGTTGTGTCGAACCATAATTATCCGTGCCACTCCCGCTCCCAAAGATACTATGTCTTCCACCGCGGTATGCATGATCTGTCATTAAACCCATTGCTCATAGTTGATCATCAATACGTAGCTGATCATATCCGCTTGAATACTCATCACTACTAGGGAATCTCGTTTAATTGTCTAAATGCCTTCGTTATTCACTGAGTCCCGGGAAATAACCATGATCTGTGTCTTGCGTGGCATAGTAGTTTTCATCTCCTTGTACCCATGTCATACCACCATCATGCTGTGTACCAGTATTGTAAGAACCACCCCTTTGGTGGATACCACCAACTCCACTCCTTTATCGGCTACCACTCGTCGTTTCCCTACTAACATCTCCCTTGCCACCACCTTGATCATCATCATCATCATCGTCATCATCGTCGTCGTCATTATCTTCATGATTACCATAAGTACCAAAAATATTTTTTCAACTATTATCACCACCATGATCATCAATAGAACTAGAAAGAATACTGATCGGTGCCGGTTGATTGTGACCTCCCCCCCCCCCCTCGTCGTCCTTCCCCTTCGTTTTGTTGAATACCTTCATCCAACCAGTTTAAGTCATCGGTCGGTAAGACCCCTTCATCATTCTCTCGGGTCCACCCATCCAAGAAGTCATCCTCCTCAAATATTAAATTCAAGTCTATCGAATTGTAGAAATCTTCGGTATCTCGCATGTACATCAAATTCCTAACTTTAAGTCGCGAATTGTAATACACATACACCAATTTATAAAAATTTTGTATTGCCAATCGGTTGCGAAGTTTTGTATGGATGAGAGACCATGTGCTCCAATTTCTCTCACAACTCGAAGATGAGCATGCTTGACTCAGTACTTTGATAGCAACGCTCCTAAGATTGGATGCATCCTCATCGTAATTTTTCCACCACTCAGCTGGAAGAGAAGATTTGACTGCTTGCTTGGTAAGATCTGAGCCAAACTCCCCTATCTTATCCGTAAAAAGTTTAACCTAAAATGCAAACAAATCAATTTAGAAATAATACATATATGAAATAAATATAACTCGATGGAAACAAATGTGATAACTCATTTATTGCCAAGGCCTGTTTCTGTACATATGGCTCTAGCCTTTTGATGACCTCTTTAAGTTCGGCTCTTATCTCGGGATGGCTTAAAAAATTAGATGAATACTAAAATATCGAATTTAAGAAATATCTCGCAGCATGCAAGTCTTGGTGCAATTGTCTCTCCCATCTTCCATCGATCACCTGCCAATACTTCTTCTAGTTTCTAATAGCTTCCTGGATTGTTAGTTTTGCTTTATCCACCCCTTCGTAAATGATAGATAATGTAGGCTTTTTATCCTGATCCACGATCTTAAAAAATAATACTAAGGGATCCATAATCTTAGCAACTTCGGCAGCCCGTTGCTAGAATCGATCTGCTAGAATTAAATCCGACACTTTAGTGGTTACACTCCTTCGGGTCCTCTCATGGTTGTATTCACGTCATTCATTCGTGGTACACATTCGCTTCAACTCAGACTGATAGCGAATGAGATTCTCAAGGGCAATAAACTTGGTAGCGAATCTTGTAATGCCTGATCTTAGCAACTCCCTATCTCTGGTATACTCCTTCATTAAATTCATAACTTTTTTATTGTTATATATGAACGAGGTAATTTATTTGACATCATTCAATACCGACTTGATTGACTTCATATTTCTAATTTCCTCTAGCATCAAATCAAGACAATGTGCTGCACAAGGTTACCAAAATAAGTGTCTCCTTTTCGCCATTAATAACGTGCTAGCCGTCTTAAAATTTGACTCGTTATTAGTGACAAAATGTACGACGTGAGCCTCGCCAATTTCCTCCACAACTTTATCCATAAGGGAAAAAATATAACCCGCTGACTTGATTTTGTTAGTCGTGTCAACAGAAGTGTGAAATATCATATTACGATCACAGTATCCCATGAAGTTTATGATAGGCTTCTTCGTCCTGAACTCCGCCCGTCACACATGATTGTGCAATCATACTCGGGCCATTTCTCCTTTGGAGTTGTTATGTACGCATCCACGTCTTGTACCTCCTCATCCAAGCAAACACCTCCAATATGATAACCACTTGGACCTTTAATCCCCGGACCCTCTGTAGCAATTGTATCTATCATATGTTGATAAGAAGGTCCACTATTAACAGCATGGAACGGGATGGCATTAAAATGAAAGAACTTGCTAATAGCCCTCCCAACATTCTTCACTCCATCTTTAGAGAACATGGATTTCACAGTTTTATGAGTAGACTTCCTCGTCCTAAACATGGAAGGGTCCATCCCTCGAGCAGGCAATTCAACCCTTAATTTCAATGACCACGATCGTGACACGTGCGGTCGCTTAAGACCAGATGTGGATGGCCTTGGCCCGAAAACTGAATGTCTATGTTGTTCTCCTGCCATTCTTCGACTTTCTTTCATAGCAGCTTTCAACTGTGCTAATTCTAAACGGGTGATATCATCTTCATTAACGCCATCACTATCTTCACTGGCATCATCTTCATCATAGTATTGGGTTTGCTCTCGTAAATTCTCTACTTGTTTCTCCTTCTTCCTCTTCTCAAGGGCTCGTTGCTTCATACCATCTGTAAGAATTTTTTTAATATTGGTTGCTATCTTCCGAGGTACATGACGACAAGGTTCGACATTCCCTTTTACACCTGCCAAGTGTTCTTTTAGTCTTGTTACACCACCACTGCAAACCTTGCCACAATAATTGTAAGCAACCTTCATCTTATCTCCACCAATGGCAGTTCCATGTTCCCATCCAATATCTAATTTTGGAGCCATTCTACAAAATAACATTAAAAAAATAGAGTTAAAAAATAATATTTTTGGTAACATTTTTATAACATTTAAAAAATAAGAATTTTATTACATTTTCTTTAAAAAATATTTTTATAACATTTTTGTAATATTTTTTAACAATTTTTTAAAACATTTAAAAAAATAACATTTTCTTTAAAAAGTATTTTTATAACATTTAACAGTTTTTTAACATTTTTGTAACATTTAATATTTTTTGTAACATTTTTTTTAAAATAATTTTTAACATTTTTTGTAACATTTTTTATAACATTTTTATAACATTGATTTTTGTAACATTTAATATTTTTTGTAACATTTTTTTAACATTTAAAAAAATAACATTTTTATAACATTTTCTTTAAAAAAATATTTTTATAACATTTAACAGTTTCATAATAGTTTTATAACATTTTTGTAACATTTAATATTTTTTGTAACATAATTTTGTAATGTTTTTTAACATTTTTATAATATTTTCTTTACAAAATATTTTTATAACATTTTTGTAACATTTTTTATAACATTTTAAAAAACACAACTGTATAAACTGTATAACATTTAACATTTTATAAATAAATTGTTATACAGTTTATAAACATTTTATAAATAAAATGTTAAATACATTTTATAAATAAAATGTTAAATATTATAAACATTTTATAATATTATAAATATTATAATATTATAATATTATAAATATTATAAATAAACATTTTATAAAATGTTAAATGTTATACAGTTTATACAGTTGTGTTTTTTAAAATGTTGTAAAAAATGTTATAAAAATATTTTTTTAAGAAAATATTATAAAAATGGGTCAATTCCAAGTTGACTCGGGCGCTACTTTAAACCATGCCGGTGAGTGAGCATGCATTTAATACAACTCATCCGCGGATGAATCTTTGATATGCATTTCAGTTTTTTGAAACATTCACACATGAATTATATGGGTCTAATTTTATCTGCATTTCAGCTTTTCGTATTTTTAATGGAGTACTATTGTTTTAGGATGTTAGTGCTACTTTGGTCATCTGTAAGTGGGGATTCGATGACGAAGCAAATCAATTATTAATGCATTTGAACTTTCCTGCTGTTAAATGGGTTGGGGGATTGCAATAGCCACTGGACATATATTTCTGTAATTATCTTGAAGTTGACTTCATTGTATTATCTGATACGCGGTATCATTGTATTTATTTATTTATTTATAATTTAGTATTACAGTACTCTTCATTTTAAATAGTTCATTTATGTTTCATGAGTAGGTTTATGGACACATATTTGTTGCAAGAGAAGATTATGAGAGTTCCATATGTACCGGGCAAAGAATTTTTTAATTACTCATTATATCTTATTTTTTGCAATTGCATTTCAATGTCCGCAGTATCTGCAGGCACTTAACTAGTAATTAGTAATTTATTTCATCGATTGATCAGTTATTTATTAGTCGCCGCAGGGTTGTACACATATTGGGTGGTGATCCACATGATATTGTTATGTTTAAGTTTGGAATTATTCGATTTGTGTTTTATTTTATTAAGTTTGGAATTATTGGGTCTGTTTATAAGGATCTGGTAGTTGACACCGGCATGTCTGCGATACCGCGGTGTCTGGTCCGGCAAAAGGGGGAGTGAGCAATAGGTGAGAAACTATATGATGAATAACATACTATTATTATATTGGGTATTTTATATTAAATTTTTTTATAGTTTAATATTTGTGACTACCACTGTATTATATCTTATACATTACTCAATTTCAATGTTTGGAAGAAGAATGAATGAATGAGCTAAAATTGCACTACTAATAATAGAGATATTTTTTATGTTTATTGGCAGGTAAAATGGGGTTTATTGACAGGTGATAATGGAGCCTACTGGTTTATAGAGAGGTGATATATAGTTAGGACTATTTCTTTTGGTATTTTTATCAGACTTAAGTTTTTTAACTTTCCTATTCCTCGTACAAACATATTCGCCCCACATATTACATTGTATGTATTCGCATATCATATTCATATTTAATTATAGCTTTCAAATTATATTTACCTATGAAATGAGATCCTAATGTTCTTTTCTCAAATGTTCTTTTCTCAAATCTCGTATCCATTCCTCTTTGCCAAATCCAACAGCTCGTTAAAAGGAAGATTCGCATGTTACTGTAATTAAATCTTTACATCTTGTTTTGTTTGCCTAATTTATATTTGTGTCATATGACCCTATGTCAATTTATGTAAACTACATAACTAATGGTTGTTTTGTTTCAATTGAACGTGGATAAAGCAACCGAATGCTCCACTGGATGAGATCAATCCAGAAATTTCTGACATCATTGAGCTTGAGAAGGCCAGGTAATGGAAGGCATGTACAATGTTGTACTTTTCTAAATTAAATAATTTTCATTTTGAGTGTCATATTTAATAGGTTTGATTTGATCGTATTTAGGGATTAGAACTCATATGTCCAGAGAACTTTACTTCATTGTCGGTAATGCAAGTTGTTGGATTAGTGATGACTAATAAATATAGTGAAGGGTATCCTGGTGCTAGATACTATAGAGGAAATGAGTGAATGAAGATACTTGGATTTTTTCTTTTTATTTAAATTACATTTAGGCATTGTAATATGGTTTTCATTATACTAAATAAGTTGAATTTTGCCTACATTAAGGTACATTGACATGGCAGAGAGATTGTGTCAAAAGCGTGCACCAGAAGCTTTTGGGTTGGATGGCAGGTAAATATGATTTTCAGATGAATACTCTTCAGTTTTATATAAGGACTAATGTCAAAACGATTAACCTCCAAAAGATGTACCAAGGCGATCCATGATGTAGGATCAATTTGGAAAATCTTTTAATTTTGTGGATTGATTTGGAAAATCCTTATGAAGATCTATTTTTTGGAAAAAAAAATGTGGTCAAAGATCATTTTGTAATTTTATTTTTATTATAATTCCTTTATCTATCATTTTTGTTGGATGGGAATGGATTTCACAAAATGTTTGCGTGGTAGTGCATTTTCTCTATTTCGAGATATAACTGAACCTTAAGCCTTCAGTGATACAACCATTGGATGCTAAGTTAAGATTCTTAATGGTCAATAGTCCAAGTTTTGGTAATTGAGAGTCTTTTGCAGTGACAAAGGTGATAAAATGAGCGGATTGAGTACCTCCCCCCAGTCTGTATTTATCTGAAACAAATCAGGGGTTGTTTTCTAGCTAGGTGTTTCCTTAAATAAGAGTGAACACTCTCTGCATTCATTCTGAATATGTATCCTAAACTTCTAATTTCCACTAAATTAATTCCGAAGCACTAATATACATTATGTATATTTGGATTACCATTACCATTTTTAAATTCACATATTCCGTTTATTACAGATTCTGATTTTGACATTTTCTTAATTACGTTATCATTTTTCTAACGTTTTTCCCGTATGGAGATCATATGCATGTCTGCTAACAATCCTCTACATATATAATTGTCAGCTACCCCTCCTTCACACAATGCAACCAAAAGGCAACACCAATGTCCTCAACATTCAAGTGTGACACTTGCAACAATGAACCTAAATTTCCAAAACCAAGGTAAAATCAATACCTTTCATAGTGAAGCTCTTTCAATTTAAGTTTAACATATTTTTTCTTCTTTTTGCAAGATATCGCTTGTAAGTTTACTTCTAGGAAGAGTCTGCCTCGAGCATTTTTATTATCTTCGATAGTTTAGTAGAGAAAATGATACTACCAGTCTCCTACATGTGCAACCTCGGAAACATTATAAATATACATTCATTTTTCTTATTTAAACAAGTCTATAATTTTGATAACCATGTACACATTACATTCTCTATTGTGTCCCTTGATTGATGTTTCATGAAAATTCAGTGGATTGAACTAACTGCCTCTTCGGCTTTCAATCCACTACAAATAGGACTTTGCATTTGTTATTTTAGTTGGCCTCTCCTAATCAAAATACCTTGTTGAGTTGGAATATTTGTAATGGAACTTTTATTTGTTTTTACTTTAAGGCTAATTTAGTTGATATTTAAGTTTTTCAATGGCATGTTATGCATTTTTATCCTTTTCAATTCCAGTGAAGAATTGATCTACTTATGGTCTGATGTGTTGGGCTTTGCTCATTGTTGTGGTTGTATAGATATATATATATATATATTATTAATGGACCTATACCATTACTAAATGTTACTAAATTTTGTGTTAGAAATGTATTATGAAATGTTGGTATTGGTAAAAGTCCGTTAGGATTTTAATTAATTTATAACACTTCAGTAACAATAGGGATGTGTTAGTAACACATAATTTAGTAACGGTAAAAAAAAGTCTTAGTATTTTGCTTCCCCATGCCTTTTATCTCATGGTAATTTAGTGTTAATTATTATTTTTGTAACACTATGGGGAATCGATATGCAGTCGCAACTCTCGGATTGTTCCATACCGAGACTCCACTGATGGCTAGCTAATCGACCTCTCTTCTCACGAAGTCTATATCAACGGAACACATGATCAAAGCATAAGACCTTTGACGTCCTGCGTCAACAGCCAGGTGTACGGCATGCGGTCACAAAATCCAACGCAAACCCCAACCGATAGATTCACCACGAGTAATGGGTATGTTTACATAATCAACAAATTATATATATATATATATGCGTACTCTCAAATGTACCTAAATCATCTCAATCCCCAATCGTTGGATCATTCATTTTGTTCTTAGGTTTATCCATTCTCTCTCTCTCTCTCTCTCTCTCTCTCTATCTCTCTCTCTCTCTCTCTCTCTCTATATATATATATATATATACGTACTCTCAAATGTACCCAAATCATCTCAATTCCCAATCGTTGGATCATTCATTTTGTTCTTAGGTTTATCCATTCTCAAACCTTATTAAATCTAACTTTTAGTTTATTACGTCACTAAACTATGAGCAAATAACGTTATATATATATATACTTTATCTCGTAATATACATGTATACCACAATAATGGATCACTAGGTTAATTAAAGGCTAATAATCTCTTGACCTTATTTAACATCTTAATTATTTTAGTTCGCTACTCTCCAAGCTCAAAATATACATATAACCATAAGCTATCACTCACTAGCATGTCTACCCCAAAATCTACCCAATCGCCTAACACCATATTGTACCATTAGTTCAAGTTATTAATCTTCAACCGTAATTGAAGTTAATTTTAGTCCTTTTGTTTATACACTAATACACTTAACCTCTTAATTTCATAAATTATCTCTCACGTGGACAATGTCTCATATACTCTAATCAACTTGGAATAATACCACGTTACTTTCCACAACCCAACATATGTCTAACCCAGGGGCATCGATGCGCCCATAGGACCGAATCGATTTGTGCCTGGCAGAAAGCCCGTATTTGACTACAAATGAAGGATTCCTTCCTCAAACCTCCATTAATGCTCAAACAAACTTCAAGGTTACCCCAAACCAAGTCTCCTAACCCGGAAACATAATTATTCACCCTCTTAATTCATTTTTAAAGGATTAAACATCATTACAACAAAATCATAGTTTAAATTATATAAATCTACAAGTTTCAATCTTGACATGAAATAAAATCATCATCACCACCGAATTCAGATTACCTCGGATTAAACAACAGATACAATTACTAAACAAAATCAAATCCTAAACACGAGTTCTAAACTCAAAATAATATATAAAAACCATTTAATTAAATTTTCTCTTCAAAATTATAAGTCTTCAATGCAGAGTCAATTAATGCTAATCCTAATTATCCCAATCAAACCTACAATATTAAGATAATCATATTCAATCCTAATATGTGTTATAATCTTAGATTGTAAATGGAAAAAATGAATTATAAACATGTTGAAGATTATAAAGTGGTATTGTAAGAGATTTCTAGCCTGAAACAATTAATGGTGAATTCTCCACACTTTGATTCCTTGCTCTTCCTCCTCAAGCTCCTCCCAAGTTCTCCCAAACCTCTATGGATGCTAATGCTTTATCCTCTACATAAAGCCTATTTTCGAGCACCCAAATGGATCCAAAATACTATCCGAAATAGCCTAAAACTTAGTCCAAGGGTATACCTATCTCAGGACCAACTTGCGATGATAAAAATACGTAATCTGGTCTCCGTATCACTTTAGAGTTTGCTCTGACTAGTTAAACCTCATATCTCACCGCAAAAACTCACAACGTAAAATAAAATATCCAATTAAGTATTTTATGTGTAATTGCATATAGTTCAACGTAATTAATTAATTTTAAAATATAATTTCGGTACATAAATAAATCACATAACATGCAAATTTAATTATCATCTAAATATGAAATTGTTTTTACCAATTATCTCAAGTAATAATAAATTCTCATTTATTATTTTCTTCTCACAATTAATAAACGATATATATATGCCAGAAAATAAAGGGTATTAGTCTTCCTCACTCCAACTAACACACATTCTTCATTTCTCTCTCTTTCAGGATTTTTACTCAGAAACGATGTGGGTTCGTATCTTGTTTAGTTTATCATTCATATTTTAATCTAGTTACTTTGAAACATTTTGGTTGGCTTATATTATAGGACTCTAGTTTTGGCTTGTCGCATTTGAGTTTCTTTTAGGATTATGTTGAGGATTGATGTTGGGATATTATCGTATTTCACTTTTATGGATCATGGACTTTTATTGTGAGTTTATATTAGAGGACTTTCATATTGTTTCTATTATTTTTCACGTCCTCCGTTTGATCTCTTCATACTGAGAATGGTATTTAATTATTTTAACAACCTGTAATATTTTAATTGTTAGGCTGGATCAACCCGAGTATTAAAATATATAGGGTATCACATGAATATTCACTACATGTAGTGAAACTTGTTTTCTATAGTGATTGTTCACTACATATAGTGAATATTCACTATATTGTAGCTATTCCAAAAGATTTGATTATTTACTACATGCATTCAAAATGCAATACATAATCCCAACTATGTTTTAACTATAGTGCATGTTCATTTCATATAGTGAACTATCTGTTTTTGTAGCTATTCCACATGATGTGAACACTCACTACATGAAGTCAAAATTAACTACATGTTCCCAATTTTAATTGTATTGCATGTAGTAAATATTCATCATCTGTTCTAGCAATTTAACATGATGTGAATATTCACTATATGTCGTGAAACTTTACTACATGTTCCCAACTTTATTTTATAGTGAAAGTCCACTAGCCATAGTGAATATTCACCGTATGTTGTACCTATTCAACATTATGTGAATATTCACTATATGTTCCCAACTTTGTTTTAATTGCAGCGCATGTTTGCTACATATAATGAATATTCACTGTTTGTTGTTGTAGTTATTTCGCATGATGTGAATATTCACTACATTTAGTAAAAATTCATTGTATGTTGTAGTTAATTCTACATTATATGAATATTCACTACATGTTCCTAACTCTATTTTATAGAGAATGTTCACTGCATATAACGAATATTCATTGTATGTTGTACCTATTCCACAATGTGTGTTGATGTAAAAAATTAGATTATCTCTGATTTATCAATCACAGATAAAATAAATAAGACAAAAGATTTTTAAAGTGGTTCAGCCTTATAAGAATGGCCCACGTCCACTATTTTTGTATTGCTGACTGTTTGACTGGAATTCTCGATAAGTGATTTACCAAGAGATCCAGAGTCCCCTTATAATGAGGAGGTTACAATATATTTATAGCCTTGAGGCTTTACATGTGAAAGGACAATGCGCTGTTATCTAGTAGGCATATACATCTGTACGATAATAATGAGCATTTAATGCGCAGTCGTCTTTTTGGTTCTCCTGATTTGGATGCTCTGTATGTTGAGTTGCTCGGACCGCCTATGTTACTCGGTATGCTTAAGTTGCTCGGAGCATCAAGCTCCTCGGGGCACCTAAGATGCTCGGTATGATTGAGTTGCTCAGGGCGCTTGAATAGCTCGGTGACAGTATGTTGTTCATTGAAAGTGTTTGTAGTAGCCACGTAGGTTGACACGTGTCTTCAAGTGAGTGATCCACGTCAGCAGACTAAATTTGGTATCAACAGAAGCCCCCAATGTTTTACACTTTGAGGTTGAAGAAAATTGTGGAATATTCTGCTCGAAAACTGCTTAGATTATTGGTTTTTATGGTTTTTAGGAAAATGTTCATTATATATAACTCCTTCTTGAGCGCATAGTATCAAGCCTCATAAATATTTTGAATTTTCATGACCGCTTCGATATTTGGGCCCCTTTTCTTCTTGTAGCCGTCGGAGACGGAAACGTCCTCCTTTCTAATCATTGTCTTTCCCTATTCCCGAGGTAAAGTATTTAAGCGCGACATAAATCCTATCGTCTTTCACTTTTCAAATCTGTATCTTTGAACTCTTCATTTTCTTTCTATCTTGTGCCTCATTTTTTCCATCGTTCGTTGTCAACTGATCTCTCTTTTTCTGTAAGATTTTCTTCCTTCTTTTTTATTTACTTTGTTCATCATGGTTTACCTTGTTGAATCACTTGACAATTTTCGGTCTGAATTTTTTATCCCTTCGTGGGTTATTTTGGAAGAACTTTCTGAACCCTCTGATTATTTTTCTTTAGCTGAGGGACATTGGTTCCCCAGTCTTTTTGTAGCCAAATGTGGCTTTTCTTTCCCGCCAAATCCCCTGTGTTTGGAGTTTTGCCAATATTTTGATGTTGTACATGCAAGAATAGCTCCAAATATATGGAGGATAGTTAATGGCATACACAGGTTAAATCAACTTCATGGAACCCGTTTAGGGATTCCAAAGATTATGTATTGCTACAGATGGGTTATCAGCGATAGTACTTTCTATTTAAAAACTAGGTTTTTGAATAGAGTGTTAGTTGTTAATCTTCTTGATGCCAATAGGGATTACTTTAATCATGGAGTGGTGATGAAAAATTGGCAACACCCTCCATTAAATGGAGATGATGTATACCAAGGTCCCAGATGTCTACCTTATGGCAATGGGATATGTTGTTTTTATTTTTTGAAATCTTATTTTCTTTATGTTTGATAAAATGCATCACTGATGTTTGTTTTTGTTTGTTACAGTTGATAGTAAAAAAAAACCTCCAAAAGAGGCTGATGTTAATTTAAAGCATTTGAAACTTATCTGGGATTTGCATCAATCTGTTGCCGAGGAACATATTAGATCTGCTTCTTACTTATTACAGTACAAGATCTATACTTCATCTTTCACTGATCATCCTCGTCCAGGGGTGGTTAATCTTGACCAAGTACCAGCCTCTGAGACTAGTGTGGAAGGTTCTTCCTCTGAGTCAAGTATTCCTAGCAGTGATCTGATGAAGAAGAGAAGAGCTCCGGCCTTTTTTGACAAGTCTGCCTCTACTGCTGTGGAGGCAAAGAAAAGTAAACAAGATGTCCCAGAAGAAGGGATAAAAACTGTAGATGTACCCCCTCCTGTTGCTGCCAAGAAAACTGGCGAGAAGCCCCATGTGGCTCCGAGCAAGATTTTTGCTATCTCTCCTCCGAGTGAGGTTATTATCATATCACCAACAAAGACAACGTTTATAGTTGAACATGCTCCTGCTCCTCTGAGGAGGTTAAAGAAAAAAATTTCTGAGAGACCTGCTGAACCTGTATCTCAACCTTCAAATGTTGAAGGTAGTGTTCCATCTTATGTTTCTCCGAGCTCTGCTGTGAGTTTGGTGAGATCCTGGACTGTCCCAGAAGTCCAAGGTATTCAAGATACTCTTTCTCGTGAGAGAATCACTACCTTGGTTGCTCAATACATTGCCTCAGTAAGTATCTTCAACTTGACCCCTTTATTTTTAATACTATGTCCATGTATTGACTTGAAATTACTTCTTTTTTCAGCTGGTGACGTGCTTCAACAGCATTTTGAAGAAGGATGAAGCTATCAAGGCTTCAAGCTCCTCGGGAGGAAGAGAGGAAGCTTTTGTTGGGCTGACCCAATATTTGAAAGATTCTCGTTAAAAGTATGAGGAAGATAAGGTTGCTTGGGAGAAGCAATTCAAGTCCATTGAGATAGACAGAAATCAAGCTATGAATGCCTCCAAGGACTTGGAGAAGAAGTTGAAGGAGTTTGAGCAGAGCAACAAAGACTTTAAATAAAGCAATAAGGAGCTGGAAGTTAAGCTCAAGTCTGCTGAAGAGGAAGTTGTTAAACTTCAAGATGTTGAGCGACAGAAAATGGAGGTGGAAGAGAAGTTGAAGGCTGCCGAGGAGCTCCTTAGGGAAAGGACCTCCTCGGAGAAGGCAAAAAGAAAGAAGGCTGTTAAAAAATCATTCAGTGCTGGCTGGGACAAAGGATGGAACAAGGGCCTAGCTGCCATATCCTCTCAAATGGAGTATTCCATCCTTAAATATTTTAGGGATGGATGGGTTGCAGCCTTGCAAGAGCTGAAAGTTGCTGAGAATTCTGAGTTATTTCAGCAGCACACTCATGGCCCTCCTCCCTCTCCTGGAGAAGAAGAGGATGAATCTGCTTCAGATGAATATTCTATGATGATTGGAGATCAGGTCCCTGTTGTTCCTGTTATTCAACCTTGCTCCGAGCAACTCCAACCAACCAGTACTTCTGCCGAACAGCTACCCTTGTCCTCCGAGCAACCAGTCTCTTCCTCCAAACCTTCTGAGGAAGTCATAGGAAACAAGGAGAAGGTGTAGAGTTGTTTGGGTTTTTATTTTTTTATTTTTAAATGTAACCTCAGATTTTGTATTTTCTCTTATGATGAAATAAAATTCGAACTTCGGTTGTTCATCTTGAATTTCCCTTTTACTTTCTCTGTCTGTGTCATTATTGATTCTTTTTATTTCCTCTCTTTGTTAGTTTATGGCCATGATGGAGCTCTTATCAGCTCATGACACAGAATTGATGAAGAAATGCAATGACTATTTTAAAGTTGGTCATGAAGATAATAATGAGGATCAAATCATTGATATCCTTGGTTCAGATTCTTCTGAACGAGTAGTTGAAGCTTATCAATACTTAAAATGCTTGCTCGATCGTGTTGTTACCAACAATGTGGCCTATTACGAGATGATTGAAGATCTCCAAGGAACTATCGAGGAACTCTAACAGCAATATAAAGAATCTTCTACCCTTTTGCACCAAGGATACGAGAAAAGATATCAACAATTGAGTGCTGATAAAGGGTATGACAAGTTTATCTATGCTTATGAGAAGAAAGAGAGTGTTCTAAAGATTGAAGTCAAAGAGCACAGGCATATCGCCAAGTTATTGGAGCAGGAGAACATTGCTTTGCAAGAAGAGATAAAACAACTCAAATCTGCTCCATCTTCTTCGGGAGCCTTGTCCCTATTAATGATGAAGGTGTTTCTTTCTTGGAGGTAGAAAATGACAACTTACGAGATGAATTGGAAACTTTGAAAAGAGATGGACCCTCCACATCTACTCGTGGACGAGCAATGTCTTCTTCTCGCGGACGAGCAAGGGCTGCTCGGGTTTCTATTGAAGAAGCGAGAACTCAATCGGCCTTGGAGAATCAGGCATTTCAGTTGATGGCGAAGAATCAAACTTTGGCATAAATGTCTAAGAAAATTCTGAATTTTACTGACCAACTCTCTTCTCAGAGTTCTGCTTTGGAAAATAAGGAAATTCTGGCGAAGAGTCTCCACGAGCAGCTGGAGAGGTTAACTTATCAGCTCCATAAACAACCCAGAGAGTTTTGGATGGCTGGGTATAATGAAGCCCTTTACCATCTCGATACTCGGATTCAACAGTCAAATAACGAGGGGTACAAGCAAGGGTGGTTGAATGCACTGTGTGTATTAAATTTGGAGCAGGGTCACTACTTATAGGATTATTATGACCCTGGAGTGATCGATTTGCCCATGCCTCCTTTTAAGCTTGACATCAGTTGGATTCCTACTCGGGCAATTCCTCAATGCTCAATCTCCAAGTATCTCGACGATTACAATCTTCATGCAAACTTTGAGATATCTCGCCCAGAGCATTTGCTTGATCGTCCCTCCATGATGAATGTTCAAATGCTGCGAGATCTAAACTTTATAAATTCCCCTTATGCATTAGATGATCCTCCTGCTGGGGTAGAACCTATTTCAAAGGCAGAAGGAAAAAAACCAACAAAATAAGGTTTTTATGTAATGAAGTATATTTTTCACATCATATGTAATTCTACTTGATTTGAATGAAGAAATTTTTAGTCTTTTGCCATTTTATTTTCTTCTAAATAATTTGTAGAATGTTCTTATTTGTTTGTTTGTGAACATATGTACATTATGTTTTGTTTTCGGAACTTGTCCTATTTTATTGTTTTGACTATAGTGACTTGTCGCTCTTTGGGCCTAATCAATGGAATGATTTGCATCCCATGTTTCTGCTTAGTTTGGTACTAACCAATCGGAGTTGATTATAATTGATTTTATGACCAACCGGAGTAGGTGGTAATTAATTTGTCGACCAACCGGAGTTGGTGGTAATTGATTCCCGACCAATCGGAGTTGGTGGTAATTACTTTGCCGACCAACCGAAGTTGGTGGTAATTGATTCCCGACCAATCGGAGTTGGTGGTAATTAGTTTTCCTACCAATCAGAGTTGGTGGTAATTAGTTTGCCGACCAACTGGAGTTGGTGGTAATTGATTCCCGACCAATCGAAGTTGGTGGTAATTAGTTTGCCGACCAACCAGAGTTGGTGGTAATTGATTCCCGACCAACCGGAGTTGGTGGTAATTAGTTTACCGACCAACCCGAGTTGGTGGTAATTGATTCCCGACCAATCGGAGTTGGTGGTAATTAGTTTGCCGACCAACAGGAGTTGGTGGTAATTGATTCCCGACCAATCGGAGTTGGTGATAATTAGTTTGCCGACCAATCAATGTGTAGTGTGTAGCACTAATATTCTGAAAAAAAAATCAACAAAGAGAGCAACTGGGTGAAACATCACTTTATTCATACTGAAGAAATTGTATTTCATAGGAATTTCAATTACTGATAATATTTGCGCAGATGCTCTGCATTCTATGAATTCTTGAACTATTCTCCTTCCAAGGTTTCAATCATGTATGTCCCTGGACGAACAACTTCTGTTACTCTGTAGGGTCCATGCCAATTGGCTTCCAGTTTGTTATTCTTTTGGATCACTTTCTTCAACACATAATCCCCTTCCTTCAAATCACACTTCTTCACTCTTTTGTTATAAAATAAATCTGTTTGTTTTTGATACGCTACATTCCTAATTGCTGCTTCTTCCCTAACTTCTTCAAGCATATCCAGGTCTAACCTTCTCATCAAATCACTGACAGGAGAATTGAAATTAAGCACCTTATGCGTGGGTAAACCCAATTCAGCAGGTATGACAGCCTCACTCCCAAATGCCATCATATATGAAGACTATCCAGTTGCTGTTCGTGGAGTGGAACGATAAGCCCACAGCACAGAATGTAGCTCGTTAATCCAATTTCCTTTTGCATCATCTAGTCGTTTCTTTAAACCATTCAGCAGCGTTCTGTTTATCACCTCAGTTTGCCCATTGCTTTGGGGATGGCCTGGTGCAGAGTGGATCTTCAGTACATTGGATTGATGACAATACGCAACAAACTCCTCGTTATCAAACTGGGTTCCATGGTCGATAATGAATGCATGTGGTAGACCATATCTACAGATAATATTCTTCCAAATAAATTGATAGACTTTGTAGTATGTCATATCAATGAGAGGCTCACCTTCCACCCATTTGGTAAAGTAATCCACAGCAACCACGAGGTATTTAAACTTTTCCCTAGTTGTTGGAAGTGGCTTGATCAAGTCTATTCCCCACATGGCGAATGGCCAAGGAGACGTGATGGGTGTTAACAATGCTTGGGGAGTTCTTCGGATAGAGGATAAGCGTTGACATTTTTCACACTTCTTGGCATACGCTACGCAATCATCTCTCATAGTCGACCAGTAATGCCCCTGCGTTGTTATTCTTTACAAAAGCGTCTGACCTGCCATATGGGCTCCACAAGACCCTTCATGAACCTCTTCGATCAAATCTTTCACTTCGGAGGGGTGGACACATCTTTGTAGTCCTGCTATAATTCCTTGTCTATATAAAATTCCATTGGTTAATACATAACGAGCAGCTTTAAACTTTAGTTTCTTGGATGCGATTTTATCAGTTGGTAAATCCCCCTCTTCAATATAGGCCCTGATGGGGTCCATCCAAGATGGTCCCAAGTCAAGGGCGATGAAGTTTATCGTCAGATCTTTATCGATGCTCCGACCATACAGGATTTCTATTGGGATTATTCTTCATAGCTCGGTGCGTGTGGCTGATGTTAACCGAGCTAGGGCGTCCGCTCTTGGATTCTCTAATCGTGGTATTCTAATCAACTGAATTGCAGTAAAACTTGATACAACCTCCATCGCTTTTGCATGATACCTGACCATTAATTCTCCTTTTGCTGCATACACCCCCAGAATTTGATTTACGATTAAATGGGAGTCACTGAACACAACGACTTGCTCTGCCTTCATGGTTTTAGCCAGGCTTAGACCCATGATCATTGCTTCATATTCGGCCTCATTATTAGAAGCCTTAAATTGAAAGCGCAGAGCATATTCCACATCAATCCCATCTGGACTATTTAAAATAATCCCTGCTCCACTACCTGTGGAGCACGAAGATCCATCTACATACAGATTCCATACAGGTACTCCATTATCAAACTCTTGGTCAGACAGAGTTCCTCGGTGGAATATTTGATGCTTCCTTTTGTCCTCCTCCAGTACTTCTCGCTGCTCCTCCACCGACGTAAGTTGGTCGGGGTTTAAATTTGATGATCCTATAACATCCACAGGTTGTTCTGTATTCAACTCCTGCTCGTCGGAGGAATCCTCCTGAGTAAATTCTGCGATAAAATCCACTACTGCCTGCCCTTTGAGTGACGATCTAGGCTCATAAATTATATCATATTCACTAAGTTCTACTGCCCAGTACATCAATCTTCCTGATTTATCCGGTTTATGCATAGCTTGTCTTAATGGCATATCAGTGTATACCACTATAGTATGGGCTTGGAAGTATGGTCTAATCCTTCTGCTTGCTTCAATTAGTGCTAGCTCCAACTTCTCCAGCCTTGGATATCTGATTTCTGCTCCTCGAAAAGCTTTGTTGGTCTAATAGACTGGTTTTTGTACTCCGTCCTCCACTCTTATCAATGCCGAGCTCACTGCATTTTCTAAAACTGCTAGGTACAAGCATAGTCTTTCTCTCATCACTGGTCTAGATAATAATAGAGGTGTCCCCAGATACTTCTTCAACTCTTAAAAGGTCTCCTCGCATTCATCATTCCACTCAAAAGTTTTTCGGAGTGTTTTGAACAATGGGAGACATCTGTCTGTTGCTTGTGACACAAATCTATTAAGTACTGCAACTCGCCCTATGAGGTTTTGCACTTCCTTCTTTGTGGTTGGAGATCGCAGCTCCAATACAGCCTTGATCTTTTTAGGGTTCACCTCAATCCCTCGTTGGTTAACAATATATCCGAAAAGCATACCTTTTCGTACTCCGAATATGCATTTGGTAGGATTCAATTTCATTTGATATTTCTCTAGTTGATCAAAGGTCTGACCTATGTCAACGAGATGATCAGCAGCTTTCTTGCTCTTCATCAGCATATCATCAACATAAACCTCCATGTAATGACTGATTTGCTCTGCAAACACCTTGTTCATCAGCCACTGATATATTGCACCTGCATTTTTAAGTCCAAAAGGCATAATATTATAACAATAAGTTCCCCTTGTGGTGATAAAAGAGGTACTCTCCCTGTCCTCGGGCTTCATCTTAATCTGGTTGTAACCAGAATAAGCATCCATGAAACTCAACAATTCATGCCCCGAGGTAGCATCCACCAGTTGATCAATTCAGGGCAAAGGAAAATGATCCTTTGGGCATGCCTTATTAAGATTTGTGAAGTCTACACACATCCTCCACTTGTTATTTTTCTTCTTCAACATGACCACATTTGCTAGCCAATCGGGATATTTGACATCCTCAATAAAAGAGGCTTTTTGTAGTTTCTCTACTTCTTCCTGTATAGCTTGGTTCTTCTCAGGACTGAACACTCGTCTTCACTGTTTTACTGGCTTGATTTCCTTATTCACGTTGAGCTCGTGACACAAAAAACTCGAATCTATCCCTGGCATGTCTTCATGACTCCATGCAAAAGTCTGCTTTCTACGCCTTAGAAATGCTATCAATTCCTGTTTTATCGATACATCCAGTGATGCACCAATTTGAGTTGTTCGTTCTGGATGCTCGTCGTCCAGAATGATATTTTCAGTAGCCTCCATGACCTGTCCCTTCATGAGCTGAGACTCGTCTCTAGGGTCTAGAGTTTCAATCTTTGTATCTTCTGTCTCATCCATTTGATAAGTAGTAGTCTTCTTCCTGGATTCTTCACGTTCCTCTTGTTCGGCAGATGAATAGTAGCATTCCCAAGCTACTTTCTGGTCGCCTTTCACAACTCCCACTCCAAAATTGGTTGGGAATTTTAAACATTGATGTACAGTAGATGGTACTGCCTCGAACTTCTTCAGACCTACCCTTCCCATGATGATATTGTAAGCTGATTAAACATTTTTATTTATTACGAAAAAGCGTACTCTTTCTGTTCGACAAGCAGGCCATGTACCAATAAACATATCCAACTTGATCGTCCCAAGTGGAAAAACCTTCTCGCCAGTAAAGCCAATGAGGGGCCTATGATATGGCTCCAACTGGGCTAGCTTCAGATTCAAGCTGTCAAAGCATGGATAGAACATGATATCTGCCGAGCTACCATTATCCACCAGTACCCGTGAGATCACTACTTCGTTCATCCTCATTTTGATCATCAATGGGTCATCATGAGGATATAGTACTCCTGCTAGGTCGTTCTTAGAGAAACCAATGACAAATTTGTCTTTATTCACCTTCCTCGGGCGATCATCTTCAGCCAAATTTATTCGCTGAATGTACGAGCAAGCTTAAGCCTCATTGATGTAAGCTTTCCTCTCTGCAGTCATGTCCCCGCCTCCTTCAACTCCACCTGTAATAACATTACATTCAAATGATCCAAAATGGATTGAAAATACCTCACGTTCTGGTTGCCTTGGTCTTTTGGGGAGATCGGGGGTCATCTTTGATATGCCCCAAGTGTAACCTCGGCCTAGAGACACCAACCTCGGCCAGTATTATAGCCGACGTTGGGCATGTCTTGGATACGCGATATCACTCCTCGGCCATATCAAGGTCGGCCCATGCTGACACTACCATGAGCCTCTCCAAGGGACGTCACAAGGACCGGCAGCATTCTCGTATACCTTGGAATGGCAACCTCGGCCAGACGTAGGCTAGGCTCGCAGGTAGCCACCATTTCAATCTCGTCTCAGGCCGACCTTGCCCATTGTCTCGGCCAGGATTAGGCCGAGACCTCCATGGAATCCTCGGACTGAACAGGTATCAAGACTCACCAACCTCGACCTCACCAAGGCCGAGGTCATACCCCAGATGCAATAGCCGAGCACCTGCTAACATTTAGATAAGGACACGTGGACACAAATCAGTTATAACAAGATTATTCCCCACACGTGGGGAGAATATTGCATCATCATTCTCTACATGTGACAGTGACAGATGGCACTCCCATATTGGTGAGGTAACCACACACATGATCATTTCATGCATGGAGGGTACATTACACCCCCTAGATACTATATATAGAGGTCATCCTCTACCTTGCAAAGGGACCCCCAGATATACAACCCTAGCTAAAACTATGTCTAGATACACAGTAGAGAGAGAAAGCTTGAGAGATTGTATCCATGGCCATTAGTGCCTTATTGCAGTAAGGTTATTCACACACACAGTGGACGTAGGCCAATTTAGGCTGAACCACTCATATCCTGGAGTACTCTCTCCTTCTCCTCATCTCATTCTCTTACCTTTTACATAACTACGCTGCCATTGTTGTTCTTAGACTGAGCTTGAAAACACCTTATCTGGTGGTGCTAATTCCAGCATCATCATTTTGGCGCCGTTTGTGGGAACGAGAAGCAATCTCTTCCTCTTTTTCTGATTAACCTCACTGGAGACTCTGGTGGTGAACCAGGCCTCCCCCTAGCGCGGAGCTGTTTTACCATTGAAAGAGGTCCTGTAAGGTACTAAGTTCATCTGCTACTCAAGCTCTATAGTGTTAACATATGGCACCAGACTTACCACCACCTCTTCCGCCGCCTGGGGGCGGGGGACCTAGTTCCAGTCAGGCGCCTCCCCAGTCCGAAATGGCGGAGGTAGCTGTAGCCTTGAGATCTTTAGCTTCAACACAAGCAGCCATGCAAGAGCAATTTGCACAGCTCAGCCAAACTATGATGAGGCCACCTGGAGTCTCACCGGACATGATCACTCTGGCGGCAATTCAGCCTCATCCTGACGTCAGGGGACCACCCCAGGCACCAATGAAGGACCAGCCTGCACCCCCGCGGAGAAGGGACGTTGCTGACCCTAGGCGCTTGCGCCTGGGGAGGCAGGGAAACCCTTGCCCAGAGGACATGTATGATGATCTAGAGGCGGAAGAAGCCCCGGAAGACTGCTGGGAGCCCTATGAGATGTAAAATAACACTGTATGATCTCTTAAGCAAAGTCAATGTTGTGTCGGCTTTAGAGGTGAAGAGGCCCAACAAAGAGGGTCAACCTTTGATAGGTTGAGCAGAGGGTCGTCCTTCGAGAGACTGGGCCCGATAAATGACCTAAGACAGAGACTGTCGAGGTCAAGGAGCGCAGCAGGCTCTCAAAGAGGGAACAGGCAGGGTCGGCCAGACCAAGGCTGACACTGTGAAAGAAGAGGCAGGTAACAGGAAGAGGTCAACAGCCAACGTGTCTTGGCAAGGGAACCCTCGGTTCATCCTAGGGAGATGGCAGGGGATAACCTCGGCCAAGTCGATGGCCGAATACCATGGAATGATTCTATCCAACGCCTTGAGGAGAAGATAGGAGACCTCATTAAAAGCAGGAACCCATTGCAAAGGGGTTACTCAGAGGGCTCCCCATTTGTGGCTAGGATAGTGGGGTTTCCAACCCCAGCTAAGTTCAAGCCTCCTACGGTGTCTCCCAAGTATGATGGCAGCACTAACCCTGTGCATCATATCGAGATGTATCAATCGGCAGCAGACATCTACTCGATACCCGATGAGATGAAGTGTAGAGCCTTATCTGGGACATTAACAGGGGTTGCACATAGTTAGTTCACCTCCCTTCCGAAGAACTCAATTGAGAACTTCAAAGGCTTGGCTGAGAGATTCATCCACAACTTCTTCTTTGGGGTGAGGCCTCAAAAGAAGACTACCCACCTGCTGTATGTCAAGCAGGCTAAGGGTGAGAGCCTAAGAGACTACATAGCAAGATTCAATAAAGAAAAGTTGGAAGTCGAAGATTATGAAGAGAACATAGCCATGACCGCCCTGATAGGAGGTCTCCAGAAGGGGAAGCTATTGTGGAAACTGGCGGAAGAGCCCCCTAAGTCTATGGCGGAGCTGCTGGCAACCGCATGGAAAGTAATGAATGCGGAAGAGGCAATGGCCGCCAAGTATGAGGATGAGAATCGCGGTGGCAGTGGAAAACCCCAAGGCAAGAAAGATGGGAAGAAGAGATCGGGTGATGACAAGTTCGCTCACTATACTCCTCTGACTGTGAGCTGTGAGCACATCCTCAATGAGATTAAGAGTGACAGGGCTCTTAGATGGCCAGAGAAGATGAAATCCCCACCACATAAGAGGAACAAAAATCTATGGTGTGAGTTCCACCAAGATCATGGTCACGTCACAGATAGATGCTTTGCTTTGAAGGATGAGATTGAGAAGATGTTAAAATCTGGGAAATTGAGAAAATATGTAGACGGTAAGGCTCCTAAGAGTGGAAGAGATGACCATAAGAAAAGGAGGGATGACAAATGCCGTGAAAATATCCCAGCCCGAAGAGACGATGATTCAGAAGGTGATAATGAAGATGATCCGGATCTCCCACCAAAGGATGACAACACCCCGGTGAAGAGGGTTGGTATGATCTCTTTCGGTGTTGACACAATATGCGGAGGATTTACAGGTGGTGGATCTGAGGTAGCTGATAGCAAGGCTCATGTAGCCGAGGCCAAATCAGTGGCCAAGCTTGAAGTTGTGAATCTAACGTCTTCCGATACAGTACAGAAGAGGAAGAAAGTATACATGAACACCCTCGTAGTTGGGTTCTCCAGACTCGACTTCAGAGGTATCTTAGCTCCCCATGATGACCCTTTGGTCATAACGACAAGGGTGCATGGATATGAGGTGCAGAGGATCCTCGTGGATGGGGGGAGTTCGGCAGATGTGATGTTTTGGCCTTGCTTCAAGAGTTTAGGCCTTAGTAGAGCAAGACTGGTCCCCTATCACCACCCCCTGATAGGCTTCAGTGGTGAAAAGGTTCACCCCTTGGGCATGTATGAGACAGACGTACGGATGGGTGACGAATGGCCTAAGAGGTTGACTAGGAGGATTAATTTCTTCGTGATGGACGAGAGTGTCTTCTCAGCCTATAACCTCATCATAGGAAGGGTGGCCCTTAGGGAGTTCGAGGCTGTTCCGTTAATGGTCCATCAGATGCTAAAATTCCCAACTCCTTATGGCGTAGGGGAAGTGCAAGGTGACCAAACCAGAGCGCGAGAATGTTACTTCAACTCGGCTGAAGAGAGAGAAGCCCATAAGAGGGCAACCACCACTTATAGCATTGACACTCTTGACCCAAGAGATGAAACAAAGTTGAAGAAGGGAGAGGCCGCAGAAGAGGTAGAATCCATCGTCCTCAATGAGGACGAGCTAGAAAAAACCGTCCAGGTCGGTAAGGCCCTAGAGCCAGGAACCAAGGAAGAGCTGATAAACTTCCTCAGGATGAGACAGAGTCTCTTCACATGGAGTCACGCAGACATGCCTGGCATCGACCCTGAGGTGATGAGCCACAAGCTCAACGTGACCAGAGATGCCAAGCCGATCCAGCAGAGACGAAGAGTCTACTCCAGGGAGAAATACGACGTCATCCGAGAAAAGGTCAAAAAGTTAGAAGAGGCCGAGTTCATAAGAGAGGTTACCTACCCGGAGTGGCTCTCAAATGCAGTCATCGTGCCTAAGGCCAATGGGAAGTGGCGAATGTGTGTGGATTTCACTGACCTGAACAGATCTTGCCCAAAAGATAGCTACCCCTTACCTCGGATAGATTAGATGGTGGATGCTACAAACATGAGCTCATGATACGACGCAAATATTGCGTATTTCACCCGTTAACGTACGCGTTATTAGCCCCCTCGGGTACCTTAATTCCTATATTTATGCTCGATAATCAGACAACCTCCATTTTATATGTTAACATGCTATATGAGGTATATTTGGGCTTTTGTAGGGATTACAGGTGCTAAGTATGAAGTTGGATGCATTCCGATGAAGTTTCGTACAAATCCGCACGCGTAAGGGCATTTTAGTCAATTCAAAATTTGGGAAATTGTCCCAATGTCTTCATGGAAGTTGTGTCCCTCTGAACAAGCTTCGTGTGGCCACAAACGGTGCGCGATTCCGAGTCCGAACGAAGAAGTTATGAGACTTTTAGCGAAAGAGGATTCCAAAGAGACCAAAACCAGGAAGCCAAATCGATTCGGCTCCAACCCAAATCGATTCGGCCCCCTAGCCAAATCGATTCGGAAATTTCCAAATCGATTCGGCTTGGACCAGTAGCCAAATATCGGGGGGCCAAATCGATTCGGCTCCAGGCCAAATCGATTCGGCCCTGCTGATATTTGGCAAATTTCCTTTTTATTTACAATTTTTCCATGGGATATTTTGTATTTAACCCTTATCTCTTCATTTTGAAGAGGGGATATTAGATACTTTCATTTTTGCTAGATTTAGGGCTTTTATAATTGGGAGTTAAACCCTATCCCTCTTGCTTTGGATGGTTGTACTCTTTGTTTTGTAAGTTGTACCTTAACCTTTTCTTCCTTAATATAGTTGTTTTAGTTGTTTTCCTTGCTTTCTTTCCATTTTCCATGCCTAGATAAGTTTATTTATTGTTATTTATTTCTTTTATAGTGTAATATTAGTGTAAATTAGTTTATTTCCATGATTTGTCCGTAGATAAATAGGTTCGGGATTGTGTTCCGCCATTTACGGGTTTAGAACCTCGAAAGTTAGGTTTTCGTGTGAAATTGCATTTAATTGAAACCGCGTGTATTAAAGTTGGATTGTTATGCGTTTAACTTTATTTGTCACGCAACTTTAGTGTTTATAGCGATAATCCGAATTTAATCCGCGTTTGACCATTTTCCGTTAAATGTTTAATCTCGCAACTTTGGGTTAAGTTCCTTATTGTGTGATGTTTATGCTTAATTGAAAATGCTCGATTAAATTGCTTTCGAGCCGGAATTCTAATTAGTAGTTGTTTAGCCCGTGAATGTGTGTATGCGATCCCGATCCTCGCTTTCCTTTTGTGTAGCGTAACTTATTCTTTTCTTTTGTCACCATAATCAACCATCACCTTTTCATTTATTTTTTTTACACCACTTTTATTCCTGAAGTAATTAAACAATTAACATCTATAATTCAATCACTCCCTGTGGATTTCTTACGATACCCGACTTACCGCTGTGCTTGCTTGTCAAGTGTAGTAGTAGTTTAGGTTCTTTTGTATCGCGGCGGCGAAACACACAACGATTGTGTCCTCACACGAACACACTTTTTCCGCCCGGTCATCTCATGAGCTTCATGGATGCGTATTCAGACTATAACCAAATCTTAATGGATGCCGAAGACTCAGAGAAGATAGCTTTCATTACAGACAAAGGGATGTACTGCTACAAAGTGATGTCCTTCGGTCTGAAAAATGCAGGGGCAACATACCAACGTCTTGTCAATAAGATGTTCGAAGAGAAAATAGGTAAGACCATGGAGATGTATGTAGACGATATGCTAACAAAGAGCTTGAAAGCTTGTACTCACATAGCGGACCTTGAGAAGACCTTCGATGTTATGGACTCATACAGAATGAAACTCAACCCAGCAAAGTGTGTCTTCGGAGTAGGATATGGGAAGTTCCTGGGATTCATCGTTAATCAGAGAGGAATTGAAGCGAACCCTGAGAAAATCAAGGCATTACTCGACATGAAGACTCCTAGGAGTATCAAGGATGTTCAAAGACTTATGGGAAGAGTGGCTGCCCTTAACAGGTTTGTTTCTAGGGCAACGGAGAAGTGTCTTTCATTATTTAAAGTTCTAAGAAAGGCCTTCCAAAGGGACGAAGAGTGTGAAAAAGCCTTCAACCAACTCAAGTCCTACTTAGGGTCTCCCTTATTGCTGTCTCGGCCCATCGCAGGAGAAAGGTTGTTTGTATATCTGGCAGTCTTTGAATCAGCCATCAGCGCGGCCATCATACGGGAAGAGGATGGGATCCAAAGGCCTGTATACTTCAACAGTAAGGCCCTTCAAGGGTCTGAACAAAATTATCCTCGCATCGAAAAGTTGTCTTATGCCCTAATACATGCCTCAAGAAAAATGAAGCCTTACTTCCAAGATCACTCCATGGTAGTCCTCACTGACTCCCCACTAAGGCAGGTCCTGCATAAACCTGAGAAGTCCGGGAGATTGATGACCTGGGCCATCGAATTAGGAGAATATAATCTTACCTACCAGCCTAGGACAGCCATCAAAGGGAAGGCCCCCGCAGACTTTGTTGCAGAATTCACCTGGGAAGAGGCCGAGACAGAGAAAGGCCTAGAGGATGCCGAAGAGACAAACCGTAGTGTCTTCCGAAATTTGGAAGAGACGGCATCAAACATCTTCCGAGGTCGGGAAGAGGTCATCTCAGGCAAAACTCGGGGCAGAATAGAAGAGAACGAAGAGGATCGATACCTCTTCAAGCAAGGAGTTCTGACAGAAGGGGTCTTCTTATCAGATACAGACGTTTGGAGACTCTTCGTTGATGGATCTTCCTATGATAGTGAAAGCGGTGCGGGGCTAATACTCTCGGCTCCAGATGGCGCTAACATTGAATACGCCTTGAGATTCAACTTCCAGGCCTCAAAAAACGAGTCCGAGTATGAGGCCATGATAGCAGGCCTCTTATTGGCAAAGACTCTTCGCGTAAGACGTCTCCTACTCCACAGCGACTCAAGGTTAGTTGTCAATCAAGTGCTAGGAGCCTATGAGGCCAAGAATGAGAGGATGGCGAAGTACCTGGAGAGAGTTAGAAAGATGTTGGAATATTTTGAAGAGGCAAAACTGAAGAGAGTGCCTCGACAAAGTAACAGCCACGCTGATGCATTGGCAAGGTTGGCTTCGGTAAGGAAGACAGAGGTTAGAAGGACCGTTTCGATCGAAGTCTTAGGAAAGGAAACCATTGAGGAATAAGAGGTATGTAACCCTTGTCATAATTTGAACCTAGGAGACTCATGGATCGACCCGTTCATCAGATACTTAAGAGAGGGAGAGCTGCCTGAGTCCAAATTAGAGAGGAAAAAATTGAGATATAGAGCTGCCAAGTTCTCGATGATAGGAGACGTCTTGTACAAAAAGGGATTTTTATTGCCTCTCCTTAGGTTCGTGCATCCCACGGAAGTCTCCGGGGTCTTACAGGAAGTCCATGAGGGTTCTTGCTATAGCCACATAGGGGGAAGGCCCTTGGCTAAGAGGATCATCACTCAGGGATACTGGTGAACTACCTTGTCCAAGGACGCTGCAGACTACGTGAAGAGATGCGACAAATGTCAAAGGTTCACCACTATCCCTCATCAACCCCATCATCCTATGACGTCAATCTCTTCTCCATGGCCATTTGCGGTATGGGGAATTGACTTAGTAGGACCTTTGCCAAGAGTTGTCAACAACTATAGATTCTTGATAGTTGCCATTGACTACTTCTCAAAGTAGGTGGAGGCAGAGCCGATGATAACAATCACAGAGCATAAGACCTTCCAATTCATTTGGAGGAATATCATATGCAGATATGGCCTCCCAAACACTCTCATATCGAATAATGGGACCCAGTTCAAGAACTCCTCCTTAGAAAAGTATTGCCTAAGAGTATGGATTAAGCAGTTCTTCTCATCTCCTGGTCGACCTCAGGCAAATGGTCAGACCGAGGTCACAAACAGAACTATCTTGGACAGAATCAAGAAGAGGTTAGAAGATACGAAGCGGAGATGGACTGAAGAGGTCTACGCTGTGTTATGGGCCTACAGAACCACGACAAGGACACCAACAGGAGAAACCCCGTTCATGCTGGCACATGGCTCAGAGGCCGTCATACCAACGGAAGTAAGACTCCCAACTCATCGGATTCAGACCTACGACCCTGACAATAATGGAGAAGAAATGAGGCTAGACCTAGATCTTATCGAAGAAAGAAGAGAGGATGCAGAGGTCAGACAAGCAGCCTACCAGCAGAGGGCAACGAAATTCTACAACCAGAGGGTGAAGTCAAGACCCATTGCAATAGGAGACCTAGTGCTGAAGAAGACCCTACAGAAAGCAAATAAGCTGCACCCAAACTGGCATGGACCCTACAAAGTAACAGAAGAGGTTGTGCCTAGCACTTACAGGCTAGAAAACCTAGAAGGAGAACCTTTCACTAACCCATGGAATGCTGACCACCTAAAGAGATATTACATATGATGTTGCATAGAGTTTTATGTAAATGTACCATCTTATTGTGAAGAGGTTATTAATAAAGATCAGTTCCCATAACAATTCTTGATTCATTCTTAGATCAGACCCTTAACATCATTAATTTGGTGAGATTTATTATGAGGATAACATCTTAGGTGATGACCTCAGACCCTTATAACATCATAATTTGGTGACAAGGTCTAAGGTCAGACACTATAATGAGATGACCTCAGACCCTTAACATCATTAATTTGGTGAGATTAATTATGAGGATAACCTCTTAGGTAATGACCTCAGACCCTTATAACATCATAATTTGGTGACAAGGTCTGAGGTCAGACACCATAATGAGATGACCTCGAACCTTTAACATCATTAATTTGGTGAGATTAATTATGAGGATAACCTCTTAGGTAATGACCTCAGACCCTTATAACATCATAATTTGGTGACAAGGTCTGAGGTCAGACACCATAATGAGATGACCTCAGACCCTTAACATCATTAATTTGGTGAGATTAATTATGAGGATAACCTCTTAGGTAATGACCTCGGACCCTTATAACATCATAATTTGGTGACAAGGTCTGAGGTCAGACACCATAATGAGATGACCTTAACATCATTAATTTGGTGAGATTAATTATGAGGATAACCTCTTAGGTAATGACCTCGGACCCTTATAACATCATAATCTGGTGACAAGGTCTGAGGTCAGACACCATAATGAGATGACCTCAGACCCTTAACATCATTAATTTGGTGAGATTAATTATGAGGATAACCTCTTAGGTAATGACCTCGGACCCTTATAACATCATAATTTGGTGACAAGGTCTGAGGTCAGACACCATAATGAGATGACCTCAGACCCTTAACATCATTAATTTGGTGAGATTAATTATGAGGATAACCTCTTAGGTAATGACCTCAGACCTTCATAACACCATTCATTGGTGAGAAGGTCTGAGCTCAGGACCGTTGGTTGAGTTTAAACAAGACCATTGCAAATTTATTTTTAGTAGACACCATAACGATGGAACTAAGAATGAAAGACATCACATGACATTCAATAAAAAGGAAGTGAATATGGTCCTCATCAGATATTGATAAACATTCAGAAATAATAAGATGTTCAATGATTAGAGACAAGTTCCACAATACAGTCAAGTTACAAGCAGTGATCAAAATATCCTAAGAGTCTGAGGGGGGAACGTTGATACCTTGATCTTGAAGGGCTTTCACCTTCTGGAGGTTCTGTAGACTTAGGCCAGGGTCGGCCCTGGCAGACATGGTGACCTTACCCCATCTCAGGGGCATCCTCTGCTCCAGATTGGACGAGGGAACACATGGGCCAAACTACCATGGTCCTGAAGCAAATAAGTACCGAGGCTTCCAGTTATGGTTGGAAGTCTGGGTCACCTGAAGTAATTTCTTCTCAAGCCTTCGAGCTACAAAATGGTAGTAGCTCGGATATTTTTGGCCGAGGAAGGAACGTAACAACCTACGAAGACCTGAACTGGAAGGTCTGAGTGGTGGATAGCCTTCCATAACACTATGGCCCCTATTAGGATTCTCCAGGAATTAGGAGAGAGTTGGGAGGGGCCAAATTAATATAAGAAAGGATGGACTTGATAATGGGGTGAATGGGCAGTCGGAACCCCAACTTGAACATCTGCTCGTACAAACAGATCTCGTCGTCTCGGCCATGATAAGCCCTCTCTTCCCTCAGAGATCTCCTAAGTTTTATTGAGGGGCTGATAGAATACAGATATCTGAAGTAGAGAAGGTCTACCTCAGTAATATTACTCTCGATCTCGACCGCCTCAGAGACGTCGACATCGCTCTCAACCTCATCATCATCCAACTCAACGTCGGTCGGAGCAGATGTTGATGGGTAACTCGGAAACCTCTGAGCAAACTCTGCCCCGGTGACGGCCGACATAGGGATGGCGTCAATTGGTGGTGGAATGGACACACTCGGCTCAAGAATCTCAACCTCTGAGGAAGACCCTGAGGTGCTTGAGTGGTTATGGGACGAGGCTCGGCTGGAGACCTCGGCCTGATCAGGCCTAGGTGTGAAGTCCATGGCCTCTTGAAATGAATCCACAGACATGGGGTCTGAGGTGGACGATTCAGACTCAGACATAGGTATGGGATCAGTAGGAACCTCTGTCTGATAGAAGTTCTCCGGGGGGTCGGGATATATCACCTTCAGGGGTGGTGGAAATATGGGTCTAATGGGAAACTCTTGTGATCTACGAGCCTCCTCCTGTGCTCTTTCTATTTGCCTAATCTTTTCTAAAGTCTTCTCTCTAAGAGAGGGGAACTCCTCAAGAAGATGATATAAGGGTCTGAGCATCAGAGGACGACACTACACTTAGGGATTTTCCTAAACTCCAAAAATTACAAATAAGGCTGGCTGATAAATCAAAGGAATCTAAAGATCAAACTACTTAAATTTGGCAAGAATAGCTCGCCTGAAATTATGGTGGTGTCGCCGAAAAACTAAGAAACTTGCCGGAAAATACAAAAATAAGGGTGCTTACAGGAAAAATGAAGGAAAAAGTATGGTAGACCTTACCTGAGGATGAAATGATAAGGAAGAGAGGAGAAGACGCAAGAAATCACCACCCAAAAGCCTTGAACCAAGATCTTTCTAGAGAGAGAAAAGCTGCAAGAATGAGAGCGGCTGAAATGGAAGAAATAAAGAAGAAAGAAGGAAAGAAGGGTTCAAAACCCTTATATACTCGGGCACAACTCCCAAGGCCCATCATTGCCTTGGGAGCCCCAAAGGGCGGCTGATAGCACACGCCTACCAAGCAAGCATGTTCCAGCATTGGACAAGTGTCAAGCAAGTAGTGGCTTGTAACAGACAGGCCTAGGAGGTGTAGTAATCCCCTAGTCACTTGCTCTCACATATGACTAAGGGCTGGGGGTGATTGATATGCCCCAAGTGTAACCTAGGCCTAGAGACACCAACCTCGGCCGGTATTATAGCCGACGTTGGGCATGTCTTGGATACGCGATATCACCCCTCGGCCATATCAAGGTCGGCCCAGGCCGACACTACCATGAGCCTCTCCAAGGGACGTCACAAGGACCGTCAGCATTCTCGTATACCTTGGAATGGCAACCTCGGCCAGACGTAGGCTGAGCTCGTAGGTAGCCACCAGCAACCTCATCAAGCCACCAGTTCAATCTCGTCTCAGGCCGACCTTTCCCATTGTCTCGGCCAGGATTAGGCCGAGACTTCCATGGAATCCTCGGACTAAACAGGTATCGAGACTCACCAACCTCGGCCTCACCAAGGCCGAGGTCATACCCCAGATGCAATAGCCGAGCACCTGCTGACATTTAGATAAGGACACGTGGACACAAATGAGTTATAACAAGATTATTCCCCACACGTGGGGAGAATATTGCATCATCATTCTCTACATGTGACAGTGACAGATGGTACTCCCATATTGGTGAGGTAACCACACACATGCTCATTGCATGCATGGAGGGTACATTACACCCCCTAGGTACTATATATAGAGGTCATCCTCTACCTTGCAAAGGGACCCCCAGATATACAACCCTAGCTAAAACTCTGTCTAGATACACAGTAGAGAGAGAAAGCTTGAGAGATTGTATCCATGGCCATTAGTGCCTTATTACAGTAAGGTTATTCACACACACAGTGGACGTAGGCCAATTTAGGCTGAACCACTCATATCCTGGAGTACTCTCTCCTTCTCCTCATCTCATTCTCTTACCTTTTACATAACTACGCTGCCATTGTTGTTCTTAGATTGAGCTTGAAAACACCTTATCTGGTGGTGCTAATTCTAGCATCATCAATCTTGGTCATCTTCTGGATCCTCTTCATGACTTCTCTTTTTGTCTTCTTTTGCTCAACGAGGAGATCTAGACCTTTGCCTTCTTCGGTCGCTGGTCTTCCCACCATTTTGACGATCAACATACTTAGCCAGTTTTCCTCATTTGATGAGTGCTTCAATCTCATTCTGGAGAGCTATGCAATTTTTGGTCGTGTGACCATGGTCTTTATGGAACTCGCAATACTTGGACTTATTCCTCTTATCAGGATCTTCCTTTATTTTTTCTGGCCAGTTTAGCTCCTCGCTGTTCTTGATCTCTTCCAGAATGTGGTTTATATCTACCTTCAAAGGAGTATAATTTCCAAATTTCTTCAATTATTTAGTGCTTGCTTTGCTTTCGACTGTCTGTTGCCACCATTATTCTTCTGATCCTTCTTCTCAGTCTTGTCAGCCTCGACCTTGGTTTCTTTAGTATCTGCATTCTTCTTCGCATCCATGGCCTCCTCGGCATTCATGATTTTGGTTGTTTTTGCCATCAGTTCAGCCATGGTCCTAGGCGGATCCTTGGCTAAAGTGTAGTATAATTTATCCGGCAACAGTCCACTCATCAGAGAAGTAATTGCTGCTTTCTCCTCGTAATCAATTACCTCAAGTTTCTCGTTATTGAAACGAGTAATATAGTCCCTGGTGATTTCACTTGTCTTTTGTCTAACACTCAGCAAGTGTGCTACTCGTTTGACTGGTTTCGCTCCAAAACAGAAGTTCCCAATAAAGAGTTCTGCTAGTTGAAAGAAAGTCGCAATTTCCCCCGAGGAAGGTTGTTGTACCATATCTGTGCAGATCCGGTAAGAGTTCCTGAAAATGCCCTACATCTCATCTTGTCTGGCACTGCATAAATATCAGCAGCAGCTTGATATTATTCTATATGAAGGACAGGGTAAGTTTTTCCATCATATTTAGGCATCACCATAGGATCTTTAAATTTTGATGGTGTGGGAAAATCCATAATTTCCTGTACAAATGGTGTCCCTTGGACAAAAGTTCTTTATAGAGGATTCTTGGCCTTAGCCATTTCCCCTAATCTGTCTTCCAACCTCTGAATAGAGCCCTTCCATGCATCATTTCCCTCATCGGGACTATTGGTTCGAGCAACTGATCGCATTGGGATCTTTCTTTACGAGCAGTTGGTCGTGATTGGGCATAGCCTTCCCTTAGATTGGATGGTCATTGAGAATTCCTCGACACAATTCTAGGGGGACTTTTATTCCTCCTAGGGCCCAAACGATCAAAAAGAGAGACTCTACTCAATCTTTCAAGCGCACTGGTCCTTTCTGGAGATAAAGTGACATTTGTTGAGAGTCTGTAGCTCGTACTGAGGAAGTCCGACCAGGCTGATAAGAAGGATCACTAGATCTCTTAGTACGATATGAGTCGGTGCGCCTGGATCGAGATTCCTCTGGGAATAGCATTCACTTAGTTCGCGAAGAGGGTAAACGGGTATTTCTTTGAACACTTCGTTGTCCTGATTGAGCTGGTACTCCGCCTTGAACAGTTTGCATAAGTTATCGAATGGTTTCTTGCATGGCCGTCTGGCCTTGGTCCAGATTAGCCATTATACCAGCCATATCTTGAACATTTGGAGGAGTAGATGGATTTGGAGGGATCCCAGCGTTTCGATTACTGGATTTTGGATTATCGGCCATTGATGATGATTTTTTTTGGTGAAAAACGTTAATTACAGTCATTTTCCACAGACGGCGTCAATCTGTTGATGTAAAAAATTAGATTATCTCTGATTTATCTATCACATATAAAATAAATAAGACAAAAGATTTTTAAAGTGGTTCAACCTTCTAAGAATGGCCTACCTCCACTGTTTTTGTATTGCTGACTGTTTTTGTATCGAGATCTAGAGTCCCCTTATAATGAGGAGGTTACAATGTATTTATAGCCTTGAGGATACACATGTGAAAGGAAAATGCGTTGTTATCTAGTAGGCATATACATCTGTACGATAATAATGAGCATTTAATGCGCAGTCGTATTTTTTATTCTCCTGATTTGGATGCTCTGTATGTTGAGTTGCTCGGACCGCCTGAGTTGCTCGGTACGCTTAAGTTGCTCGGAGCATCAAGCTCCTAGGGGGGCCTAAGCTGCTCGATATGATTGAGTTGCTCGGGGCGCTTGAATAGCTCGGTGACAGTATGTTTTTCGTTGAAAGTGTTTGTAGTTACCACGTAGGTTGACACGTGTCTTCAAGAGAGTGATCCACGTCAGCAGACTAAATTTCGTATCAAAAATGTGAATATTCATTAGATGTTCCCAATCCAGTTTTAACTATTATTGACCACATATAATGAACATTCATTATTTGTTGTTGTATTTATTTCACATTATTTCACATTATGTGAATATTCACTACACGTGGTGAACATTCACTATATTTCCCAATCCAGTTTTAACTATAGCGAATGCTCAGTGCATGTAGTGAAAATTCATTGTCTATTGTTGTAGTTATTTCACATGATGTGGATATTCACTACATGTAAAGAATATTCACTCCATGTTCCAAACTTAGATCTAATTATATTAAATGTTAACACGTAACAAGTAACTATTTGAAATACATTTCCATTTATAATACGATCACAAAGAATAAAATTCATAGTAGATAACCTCAAATTTAGCACTAGTCACGTGCATGGGAGTAGTTCACCAAGTTTTGTAATACTCTATTTCTGGTATCTTGGGAATGATCATGGCATTCATCAGGATGAATGATTGTTGTGTTCTCACCCAAACAATACTATTAGGGGAACAAAAACACACCATTAGTGAGTTATACTGTATATACTGCACTAAAAATGGGGACAAAATTTAGATACCTATGAATTAAATTAAATTAATCACTAAGATATTGATCACATATCCCACCAATGACCCAAGGTTAGCGTATGAGTAATGTATGAGGTCCATCAAATTCTTGCAAATAACATCGGACCAATTTTACTATCCCATATCTTCAAAATCTTCAACAATTTTACTCTCCCATATCATCAAAATATTCAATAACTTTACTTTCCCATATCTTTAAAATCTTTAACATAATTAAAAAAAATTCCACTTCATGTTTACACCTCTGATGGGGAAGAATAGAGTCACAAGTGTGTAGAGGCATATCAATCTACACACAAACATATCCTTTACTTTAAAATCCTCTAAAGCAGTTTCAATGGCCGCATGTCAAATCCTAGTTATTGACACCTAAATCTCCCATTAACGACTTTTTCTTCCTCAAGGGGTATACAAAAAATCAGCACAATTTCCACTGGAGTAAATATAATAACTTTTCCCCCAACTTTGAAATTCTAACCCACTAGTCATAATCATGTATTACTGTTTTGAAAATTTTCTCGTATTTGTCACATACATACTATCAAAGTCATTTGAAACTAAATACTACATTAGTGCCGAAAAATGCGTTTTCCCTATAAACACTTCATCCCTAAAGCTTTATTTTATACTATTTTTGAGTAGGCTCACTAACCCAAACACGGTGCACCAATATTGAATTTTCTATTCTTGTTAGATTTTCTTCCCATCACCCTTGTCCCCGTTGAATTATGATAGATTTGTATTTTTAGTGTTTACCATCTGCACATAGTTGACAAAATCGGTATTAAATTAAAATAGATTTGGATATATTAAACAAGATGATAACATAAGCGAATAAATGTGGTGGATGTCATAAATATAGATGGTCTTTATTCAATACATCTCACAAATATTTACGGCATCCACAAAAACATAATATTGTAAATATTTTATACATGTAGTCAATATTAATTGCATATGAAAAAGTCCAAAATTAAATTAAACGATTTCTAACTTTAGTGAATATTCACTATATTTTTCAAAGTTTGTGACAAGATCCCAAACAAGTTAACAAGTAAATTCAGGTTGTGAATATTTATTATATGTTTTAAATTTAAAAAAAGAAGAAGATGTGCATGTAGTGAATATTCACTACATGTTACAAATAGTGAAAAAGCTACCAAACAAGTAAACAACTCATTTTCTGTATTAAACATTCAATTACAACACTTAACTTGCAAACAGTTTCAACATGTAGTAAATATTTACTATATTTTTCAAAGTTAGCAACAATATCACAATCAAATTAACAAGTCACTTCACTTGGTCAATATTCACTAAATGTACTAAAAAAATTAAAAGTGCCCCAATCAAGTTCTACATGTAATGAATATTCACCACATGTCCCAAATAGTGAAAAAAGCTACCAATCAAGTTAACAAACAACTCACTTCCTGTATTAAACATTCAATGATAACACAACTTTCAATTCTAGACAATATATACTACATTTAGCAGAAAATTTTCACACAATACACAAGTTTACAAATATTCACAATATTTTGAAAAGTCTGAATAATTTCCCAATCAAGTTAACAAGTCACTTCACGTGGTGTATATTCATTACATGTATTAAGTTTTTTTAAATTATCCCAATCAAGTTCTACATGTAGTGCGTATTACCACATGTTGCAAATTGTGCAAAAAGCTACCAATCGAGTTAACGACTCATTTTCTTTTAGTAAATATTCAATCGCAACACTTTAGCTTTAAATTCTAGATAATATTCATTGTCTTTTAACAAAAAAAATTCACACAATACACAAGTTTGCAAACAGTTTCAACATGTAGTGAATAGTCACTTTATTCTGCAAAGTTTGAAACAACATCCCGATCAAGCAAGTTAACAAGTCATTTCTTGTGGTGAATATTCACTACATGTAATAAATTTTTTAAACGTGACAATTAAGTTCTAAATGTAGTGAATATTTACCGCATGGTTCAATAGTGCAAAAAAGCTACCAATAAAGTTTACAACTCACTTCCTTTTAGTAAATATTCAATAACAACACTTTAACTTTCGATTATGGACAATATTCGTTGTCTTTTAAAAAATAATTTCACACAATACATAAGTTTGCAAACAGTTTCAACATGTAGTGAATATTCACTATATTTTGCAAAGTTTGCAACTAGATCCCAATTGAGTTAACAATTCACTTCACGTGGTGAATATTCATTACATGTACTATAAATATTAAAAGTGCACCAATCAAATTCTATATGTAAGGAATATTCACTATATATTGAAAAATGTGAAAAAGGCTACCAATCACGTGTGTCATACAAAATTAGGTGGAAATGAACTATTTAAAGACAATATGAAATATTCACTACATTATTCACAATTTTAGACAATATTCAATAAACAAATACGATACACAAGTTGAACATGTAGCTTATACTCAACGACGGTACAAAAGTTTTCAACATGTAGTTCGTCATTATTCACTTCATATAGTGAATGTTGAAATATAATATGAAAATTTTCATGTGTAAACATTACTCATTACATTTAACCAAAAAGAATAAAACAAATAGTACATATTTGGTAAAAAAATTAATTTGAAATACAAATGACCTCTCGGTTTTTTAGAGATTGAGGGATGGTCTTGTAGAGAGAGTTGGGCGAAGAACTTGTATCCCAATTTGTAGATGAAAAATGACGTTGAAATAAAATGGTTGGGAGGGACGATGATGGTGGTTCAAACCAGGTTGAGAAAGAGCAGTCTGAAAATTGCACACAAGATAGGGGTGGGATGGGGATACGAACCGATTGAGTAATATATTTCCAATCAGGCACATCTGCATCTTCATTAAATAACAAAAATACGGAATTTTGTTTTAACCAAATTTGGTAAAATGATCTTCATATTGAGTAGATCATTTACAAAAAAATACATCCAAAAAGTGGGTGAGATAATGATCAAAATTTGGAATTGTGAGATCATAGCAATTCAAATGTAGAATGATGATTTGACATACACTGTGAAGATATGATAAAAAAAACATTCTAAATTCACTCAAACATTTGGATCAAGCCATAGATCAATTAAAAAGTTTATGATGAACAACTGAGATTTGATTTTATAAGAAGAAAAAAGAGCTCTCAAATTTGAAAATATGCTCAGAGAGGTTTTTTAATTGTACAAAATTCAGATCTTATGAAATGGGAGGAAAATTGTCCCATTTATAGAAAAGTTTCAAAATCTGGTTCCGCTGTGCACATGACACACTTTATTCGTGACAACGATTCCTGGTAAAACGGAACCATATCCAAGGTTGTGCGCATGGGCACCAAATGATGCTGTGAGAACCCCGTCATGCGCATGGGCTTTAAATAAAGCCATGTGAACCGTTAAGGTTCCACAATTTATAAAATGCCTCAACTATGTTCAAAACAAAGATCAGCTGCCAAAATTATTTTTTTCAAATACTTTGAGACAGTTTTAAATACTTGTTCTATCAATTTTTATCATCCTCACATATTTTAAAATTTATTTGTGCACATGTGTGTTTTAACCATAGAGAATTCACAATATCTACTAGAAGGATATAATCTTCAATCCCATGTGAATTATAGCAACGAAATTCTTCAATGAGCGACTTAGAAGATCTTCAATCTTCAAAGACTCATCCAAAATAAGTGAATGCGTGTCACTCAATCGAATAAAGTCTATATGACTTGAATGACACAATGACTCAACTATTTTGTCACGAGAACTAGCAAACTAATATTGATTACAAATTACATTTTCATTAAGGCTGAAATTTCTACAACTCATAAAGTTGACACTATTTATAACAGATAGAATAGTTGGACAAAAGAAACACAATTATTAAAAATAACTAGTGTATCAACCGATAAGAAAAAAATTATAGTAATGACAAAAAATTAACATTGTTATTTTTCAAGAAATCAAATTAAATTGACACAAATAACTTATTTGCATTTGTGGGTTGCCATATATTACAATAACAAATGTAATATTATGACTTTAGTATTAATGTTTTCCAAAGAGACATGTCACATTGGAACTCTCGAAAAAGTAATGAAACCCTTAATTTAAAATTTGCATTATATATATATATATATATATATATATATATATATATATATATATATATATATATATATATATATACACACACCTAAAGAACATACCAATTTTTTAAAATACTAAAAAATTGAATTTATTTAACCAAACTTAATTTATATGATCTACAAAGTAAGGAAATCATATCTAAAACCCACCATTAAAAAATTTGATCATTTACTGGGTGAAATAATTATTAAATGTATATGTTAATTTTCAACTGCTCCAAATTTTAATCATTATTTCACTCACTTTTTGGATAATTTGTTTGGAAATGATTTACTCACTATAAATATTATTATACCAAATTTGGTTAAGTTGTTTTAGTAATTAAAAAAATTGCACAAATTATTGCATTATGTAAATTTTTTCATTGTGAATTTGTAAATTATAAATGAGTTTAAATCTAATTTTATACGATGTTTGGGAATCTGAAATTGATGTTAAGGTTCTATGAGAAAAAAGATTAAAATAAATTAAGAGAGGGGGAAGGGGGAGGGGAGGAAGCACATAAAATCCATGCACTTTATGTGACTCCTATTTAAAATAAATACATTTCACGTTTTTTGTGAAATAATCCAATTTTAGATTTTACACATAGATAAAATTGGGCAATAAGTGAATCATTTCATTAATGAAACCAAATACAACTAATGGATCAATTTTTAAATTGATAAATTTATTAATGAGCCAATTTATAATTTTCAGACAACCAAATTGGGCCTTAATGGTTACACTCACTGCAAATTTATCAGTAATCACCCCCGAAGCCTTCATTTGTTTGTTACTGGCCTTACCACACTCAAATACACATCATAAACATTCAATTTTTGCATTTGCTAAAAAGTGAATCCAATATTAGTGTTTAAATTTATGGTGGCAGTTACGTCATTTAAATTCAACTTATTCTTGCAAACATTCAATTATAAGATTAAATAAGGCCCTGTTTGGTTATGAAAGTTGTTTGATTATGAAAATTGGTTAATTGTGAATTAGTGAGTTACAAATGTGTGGGTTTGAAATGAGTTTAAATCTAATTTTATGCAATTCTTAATAATCTGAAATTGATGTTGAAGTTTAATCAGAAAAAAAAATAAAAATTGAGATTTGGGGGGGGGGGGGGGGGGGGGGGAGAGAAAGAGAAATCTTGCGAATTGGGATGAGCATATGTGATCTCTTATTTCAAATGGATGCATTTGACTTTTTTGGTGAAATACCCCCATTTCAGATTTTACACATTAGCTAAAATGGACTAATTAATGAATCATTCCATTAATGAAAGCAAACACAATTAATGGGTCAATTTGTAAATGATTAAACTTATAAGGAGAATAATCTACAATTTTGGGACAACCGAACGGTGCCTCAGAAATTGCGCCCACAAAAACATTTAATCACAAAATTATAAAACTAAGAAACCAGAATCCAAAATAACCAAAAATGTCCTTGCATTTTAGAAAAGTATCAATTTTGGCTATTTGACTAGCAAAAATTGTTGCACTCTTGGAGTTGGTTTTATATGCTCTAAAATAGATCACGAGAGTTAACCTATTTTAAGGAATTCCACTTTGTTCAACTCTCTTATGGGGGGAATATCATACATTGGGACATAGCATAGATTGAGTAACAAGTACCAACATTATACTACCTATGATGGTAATATAAATTCCAAAAAATAGGGCATTTTTTTTATCCATATATGTATAATTATCTAATGTAAGATAATTAAGGAGATTCTTGTGAAGAAAAAGGGGAAAATACACCCATTATTGCTTAGATTACAAAACAAATCCAAACACTTGGGTATTAAGTATTTTGGCATTTTAACAAATAATAAATTTGCAAAGATCAAAATGTAATATATCTTTGAAATAAAATTAATAACAAACAATAATGATAAATAGAGGTAAAAAATTCATGTGAGCAATCTAAAGCATCATTGGTGAAGAGAAGCATGACACCCGTATTTTTTAGAATATTTTAAGTAATTTGAGAAATAAAATGAATTGTAAATGTTAATTAGCAAGGATATGGATTAATATTTATGTGTTATTATATTTACCTGTGTGATAAGAAAATGAAAATGTGTTAATTTACATTATGTCGTAGGTGAGTAAAATCGACAGGACGACATCTTATTCGGGACATGCGTGTGGGGTCGTGTTGGGAATGAGATGGGAAAATAATGTTAGTTGACTCGGATGGTGATTTCGAGTGCGCCAATGATTCAAAAGGAGTCCAAATAGTCAGAATTAGGTACCTGGGGGTTGTAATCGGGTTCCGAGGCCTTTTTAGGCTATCGGGACCCGTATGGGGGTATTCAGGCCATTTTACAATTAGAGCTTAATCTAATTTTCAGATTTGTGATATAAGTAGGGAAGGTGGATGGAGTGGGAAAACATTCTACCATCCTAAAAGACCCAAACTTGAGAGAAAATAGAAAAGAGAAGGGATAACCAAAGAGAAAATGAAAAAAATAATTCTGGGAGAGAATTGGATCGATTTCGGGCGGAGAATCATCACGTGAAGAAGATTCATAGAGGAAAACTTAGAATCTCTACAATCTGAAGGCAAGTGTTTATCTTCCTTTGATGTCTTACGTTACGTCAATATTTCATATCAAAGTTGGTGTAATCTTGAATGAAATGTAAATTTTGGGGTAGGATCCACATGTAAAATCGATTTTGGGAAGTAGAATTATATAGAAATAATCCGGTTATAATCCCATAGTGAAATCTGAGATGAATCATAATATAAAAAGGTGATCTTTAATTGTAATTTGAGTATTAGTGTAATTTTGAATTTGAATAAGAAGTGAATAAATTCTTGATAAATCATGTTAAATCCCATGAATCGAAATGGTATCAGATGAATGTGGATGTAAAAATTATATCATTATGTTTAGGATTGATAGGAAGTTGTTGTTTTGGGTTTGATGAGGATTGTTGTTCAGATGGTGTAAGGGAAATTGTGGAATTCCGTCAAAAATAAACTAGAACATTGCCCATAATCAAATAGGGATGGCAATTTTCCCCGAAATTCGGGTCCCCGCGGATACCCAAAAAAAAATCCCTGAAAATTCGGGGATCGGATCGGGTTCGGGGAGTAAAAAAAAATCCTCAAAAAATTTCAGGTCGGATTCGGGTATACCCTCGGGTCTCCACGGGGATACCCGAATTATTAATATATATAATAAAAAATATATATTTATATTATAATAAATATATAAGTATAAAACCAATTGAGATTTTTCACTCTAGCCCTAATTTTTCACACCGCTCTTCCTCGTCTCTTCTCCCTTATTTTTCCCTCACTCATCTTCCCTCACTCGGACCTCCCTCATCTCCCTCCCAATGCATTTTTGTTTTACCCATATTTGTCCAGACCCATTTTTGTATAAGGTTGCCATTGAGTTGATTTTCGTACAATGTTGCTGCTGATCCATTTTCGTCTAGACCCATTTTCGTTGCTATTGATTTTCATCCAGACCCATTTTTGTTGCTGTTGATTTTTGTCCAGACCCATTTTTATACAAGGTTTATTTCGTACAAGGTTGTTGTTGAGTTGATTTTCATACAAGGTTGCTGTTGCTGAGTTGATTTTCGTACGAGGTTGTTGTTGCTTTTGATTGTTGATTTCTGTTTCTATTGATTTCCTCCATTTCTGTTTCCGTTGATTTCGTCCATTAATTTATATTGTTATTGTTGATTGTTGATTTCGTCCATTTTTTGTTGATGTTGAGTATTGTTGTGTTGAGTATTGTTGATTATAAACACTTTATCTCTTTTTTTTTTTAGATTTAACAAATACTTAATTATAATTTTTTTGAAATTTGTACACTACAGGTAAAAATGTAATTTTTATGTTGTAAGACTATAAGCAAAGCATTTTGTTTAAACGTAAACAATGCACTTAGATTCAGTACACTATTATGATGTAAAACTATAAACAATGCACTTTGTTTAAATGTAATTTTTATTTAGTTGTTTAAAGGAAAAAAAAAAGGAAACGGGTTCCTCGCGAAGAAACCGATTCCCGTTTTAAACGGGGACGGGGATCCCCGAACCCGTTATGACGGCGAACGGGGCGGGGACGGGGAATGGTTTTTATAACGGGGACGGGGAGTTAAAACTCGATCCCTAACTGACTCGTTGCCATCCCTAGAATCAAATCGATTAGCCAATGACGGGCGAATTGGTTCGGGTTAGGGAGGCGAATTGGTTCAGTCCTGTAGTTTGATCACCTTTGGTAATTTGGGTTTTTTTGTGGACAGTTTAGGGCGTGGGTTAATTTAGGTAGTTCGATGTGTGACTTAGGACTTCAGGAAAAATATGGGTGAGATTATATTTACCTTTGGTTAGTCAGGAATAAAATTCGAGCAAGTGAATATGAGTGTTTTAGGGTGAATGACACTGGAAAGTTGGGCTATATGTGAACATACCTACTCTATGGATGCTATCGTTTAAGTTAAATACAAACACTCATATATGTGAACATACCTACTCTATGGATGCTATCGTTTGAGGTTGCGCGTAGTGGGCGTCCCACCCTGGCATTGACCAACAGGTGTTGAGTCGGTTCCCCAGGTCATAGGACGTTAGCATCACCATTGTGTGTGAGTTTAAAGTCAAGTGTGGTAATGTGGTATGATTATGACCCACGAATGTATGTCCATGGCCGCCTCTAGTTATGTGTTTACAATTTGGATTTGGTGGTGAGATTCTGACCCGGTGGCCCAGGAGTGGTACATGAGGCACCTGGTGTAACATCCCGCATATATTTGATGTCGGGTTGGACAACCATCGTCGCCGCCACAAACCTATGTCAGGCATTACCAATAAAATACCATTCTTAGTATATGACAGAAATATGAGACTTTAAAAACTTTTTTCCACAAGATATAATTTGAAAAAATTCAACGAATATAAATATCCACACAAATAAAATCCATCACCATGCTAACTCCAATATAAAATCCAATTACAAACGACAGATTAAAACTCCAGATAAATAATCTAACTGAAATAAATCTCCGACATAAAACCATAAACAATTGTGGAACCGAATGGCCCACCATTCCATAATAACTGTCTCATAATTAAAACGATGGAATAAAAATAATCTAGACTACTAAAGTAATAAAAATAAATCTCCAACTGCACTCTAAATATCTCCAATTCATCCTATGCAGCTACTCCAGAAACTATACCTTCAACGTAATGGGTCAGAGCCACCGCATGAACCCTTGCTCCTCCTCCCAATTAGGGTCCGTAAACCCAGACATAAGCATCATACATGATAAATATCATCACTAACTACCCACGTAACTAAGCCATCCCACCATTTAACTCCAATTATGTTATTACTACATTTCATTATAAATTCACAATTATTAATGGTTTTATTATAATCGATTTTAATAATGCGACATTAGTATAGCTAGTTCACCCTGTTATGAGTCCTACACATACTCCTGGCGTACCCACAGTTCTACACCACACATTCTCCTCATTATAGCCAACTGGCCCAATTTCGCTAGCATCGTGCATACTGTGACGTTCCACACACAACACGTCACTATAGCTAGTTTGCCCAAATTGTTCGCCCTATACATACTCGTGATGCCACACACACCGGCGTCGCTATATCCAGTTTGCCCAAATTGTTAGCCCTGCACATACTCGCGACGCCAATATATTTTAATGCCCGTTACGTGTCTTATGCATTATTTATCAATCTATTATCAAGTTATCATTACTCTCTATTAGCCCCACCCTTTATTCCGGCATCACATTCTAAACCATCCCTAGTTCCTATGGCTGTAAACGGATATTCAAAAATCCGCATCTGTCCGATATCCGAATCCGAATTTACGGATATTTATCTGAAAATATGGAAACGGATACGAATATGGATACTCTTTAAAAATATCCTAGAAAACGAATACGGATACGGATACGGATAGTACTAGTATCCAACACGGATAATCCGTATCTGATGCGGAGTATCCATTTTATCGGATATCCGTTTTACCGGATATGCGTATCCGTCAAACATATGTTTAAAATGTTACTAATAATATTAGTATTAGTATTACTAATAAAATAATATTAAAACAAATCTTAATCGTTTATTCCCCAAACAAAATAAACACATACTCCACTCAAAATAAAAACACCCTAAAGTTATTGTTTTATTGGGTATAATATAAAATGTCATGTATTATTATTTAATTGGGTATATTATCATGGAGTTACACTAAAGTTACAGTACACCTTATCACACACAACATACACCGACTAAAAAACATATACTCCACTAAAAAAAACTAACTTCGTTTCTTTCTCCTTCGTACAAAATAAGAGAAAAGAAACTCTCATGTGGTTGTTCGTTAGTTTCCTTAATTATAAATAAATGTAAGAGAGAAAAAGAAAAGAATGTAAGAGAGAAACATAATAGAATGTAAGAGAGAAACATAAAAGTAAAGAGATGGTTTTGATTGTAAGAGGCAGTAATTTTGTTACATATTTATTTGGATTGGATTGGATTTCATTGGATTTGATATTTTAATTGTTATTTTTTGCGATGGCTAACTAATGTAAACAGATACGGATATTATCCGAATCTGAGGTATCCGAGCGGATACGGATAGATATGGATAGTTGTTTTAACTATCCGGGCAGATACGGATATGGATATGGATAGTACATTCAGATAGCGGATACGGATATGGAAAATCTGGTATCAATCTGTATCCGTCCGTTTACCACCACTTCCATACCTAGAGATCACCAAAACCACAAGTATTTCCTAGTTGATCACTAAGGAATAATACCTACCAATAATTACCATCTAGTCTCGTACTTAGGCTAACGGAACAACGGAATGACTTACCACCTAGTCTCACCCATACAATACTTAACCGTACGAACCTACACTTCCTAGTACCATACCTAAAAAGTGTTAACAACAACTAGACCTGACTACTAATCCCATACCTAGGAAGAAACCTAAAATTAAAGGCAAAAGCACAACTACCCCAAAATCTCAACGTTCCCGTAGTGTCGAAATATTAACACAAGCAATATTCACATAAAGCACATTTATATTTATCACTACAATTCTTCCAATTTATTTTACGGTTAAAATATCATTTATGTGAATATTTCTTGTAGTGATAATTAGAAATATGCTTTATGTGAATATTTCTTGTGTTAATATTTCGAAATATCATCCAATTAAGCCCATATTAATTTTTTAATCAAACAAGTTCTACCAAAAGTCACACGGGTTGTAATATTCCATATTTTTCACATAAGTGCCATTTTTTCGATTAACATAATATTCCATTTTTAACATTCATATTCACAACATTACACAATAATAAATCCATTCTACAATCAACACATAAAAAATCATGATTTATTGAGTCAAAACATTATTACAAATTTTATATTTTTTAAATCTGAATACGCAAACGTCCCACAATTCTATCGTGACCCAAATCTCTAATCTAGGCATACGATTGTTTGGAGTCTTAAATATATTTTCAAATTTGAATAAAAATAGACCCGAAATTTTTTCACTTTCTCTAATTAGTCTTTCTAATTTATTTTAAGAAAAATATATTTATTAAAGTTTAGGCAATATCTAAAGTGCGTAACACTTAAGGTTTCCTCTCGCAAAAATAGTAAAAACACATTCTTGGATGTGTTTTTAAAAAACTTGATTTGAATCTTCAAAACTTGGGTTGAAACTTATGTTTAATGGGGTTTAGGTTTTGTACAAGAGAGGAGATAAAATTATAGGAGACTATTGAATTTTTGGATGATATAAAAGAGTTTTAAAAACCCTAAACCTGAGTTTAATTAATAGAGGAAAGTAGGAGAGTTTAAGTTAATTACAAACACTAAGAAAAAGAAACAACCTGAGCACCACTATCGGTGCGAATCGATTAGCTCCCAGGGCCGAATTGGTCCTGACGAACCCAATTCCCACGTTTTTTTATATTTAATAGAAATTACTAATTTTACTCCCGAATTAAATTCCTCTTAAAATGTTATTTTATATATATATAACCAACATTTTTATATCCTAAAATTAATTAAATTCCTAAAATTCGTTTCCTAAAATACTTAACTTATAACAGATTTTTACTACTAAAAAAATCACGAAGTGTTACATTCTCCCCCACTAGTACAGGAATTTCATCCTCGAAATTCAGCGAAGCGTAAACATCAAACCTAAGTCCCGCAAATAAAATAAGGCTTACATATTCCTACCCGTAGAATGTTATGATTGGGCGTCCATATACACAATCCTACATGCACCTACCCCACGAACAAAAATAATATATATATATATATATATATATATATATATATATATATATATACATATATATATATAAGAAAATAACACGTGCCATACTATCCCACTAGCCACGATTTGGCTCCGACTGAGCCTGCCCTGCTTGAGGTTCCCGAGTAGGAAATAAATAACACCTAGGCATAACGGGTCCCTGCATACCCACTACTGTGCTACTGGCGCTCCCTGTGCACCTGGTGCTGCCGGTGCTGAAGGTCATTGGCCCTGCTTGCCCTACGTCTTTGGACACTTGACAGCTCGATGTCGCATCTCCCTACAATTATAACACGCGCCTCTAAAAGGTCCAAACTGCCTAGATGGAACTCGCTCCCCCTTTTGTCCCTATCACTATCCCCGAGGGCCTTGTGGGATGCCATTGGCTTGCTGAAAGGCTTGCTGCTCCCATACTGCTCGCTACTTCTTCCACGGTTGGACATTGTGACCCTTATTTTCCCTACCTGCTTTATTCCCATCTTAACCACTAGAATCTTGCCTCTTACCCAATTTCTTTTGATAGTTCACCTTCTCTTGCCATAACAATAGTGCGATGTCCACCATTTGAGTGTAAGTAGTGTACGCCGAATTCCCTAAAACCATTTGCTTAATCGACCATGTTAGACCCTTATTGAAACACTCCATCTTCTTCTCCTCGGTACACACCTCCTCCAGTACAAACATCGACAGATTCGTGAACTCCTACTTATACTCAGCAACTAACTTCGAACGATGTTCTAAATCTGAGCACTCTTTCTTCTTAGCACTCCTACTAGAATAAGAAAAATATTTGTCATTGAATTTCAACAAAAAGTCTCCATAATTCAGATGATCCATATCCTTAGATGTGGTTACACTCTTCCACCACTTCAACGTATCCCTAGTCAACTTAAACGTATCAAACATCTGCTTTTGTACATCCGTACAATCCACAATCCTCAAATGCCTCTCCATATCACGCCTCCATTGGTGATCAACCGTTTGGTCATATCCCCCTGCGAATGAGGGAGGATTGACCTTATGGAAACTGACCCTCACCTTATCCCAAACTGAAGCAGGTGCACTCTATTGTTGTGCCTCTGGGTTTCCAAACCTCTATCTTTTTACCTCAATACCGACCGTTGTGGCCTCAGGAACGATTGCCGCTAACTCCTCGGCACCCAAAACAAACTAACCTGCCTCCTATGTGCCGTAGAACCAGAAACTGAACCCTCTCTCTTATCTTCAAATTTCCTAGTGTTCACCAACTGAAAAGACAGGAACAAACAATAATCAAACTCGAAAAAACTAAAGAGTACAAATCATAAAAAAGAATCAAACATAGGTAATGCGAAAGCTATAATGGACTCATAACCTACGAGATCTAAGACCATGCATTGATATCATCTCTAACACCCCGCGCAGATTCGACGTCGAGGTGGCCAACCGCCGTCGCCAACCTACGTCGGGCGTTGATTAGGCATAAATTCTTCCCAATTTATCCCTTAATTTAGTTACTTTTAGCACCTCGAACAACGTAATCAATTTGACTTTATCTCATAATCTTGTTACTAACTTATCTTAATGAGTACATCGAGTTTTTGGTATTTTGTATTGATTTTACAGGTATTTGATGTCAAGAAAGAAAGAAAGAAAGAAATCGGAAGAATCAAGAAAGAAAAGAAGGAAAGGTCAAAAGGCCTAAAGTGTAATTTCTACCTGAAATTCGGATGAGGCACCTAAAGAGAATTTGAAGATATCACGTTCATGAGCACATAAGAAGAAACGGTGCCTCAATCGGAGTCCCAGAACAAAAGTGATGAGCAGTCAAAGTTGGAGAAAAAAGTCAAAGAGGCAGACCGATCCGCAGTAGCATCTGACCGGTCCGTAGTGCCATAATCCAGAAGACCCCGAATCGAAAGAAAAGCGAAGAAGGAATAAAATAAAAAGAACCGGTCCGCCCCGGACCGGTCCGCAAGGAAAATAAAAGAATCGGGCTGCTTCCCAGGCCGACCGATTCGCCTAAGCCCCGGACCGATCCGGGTGTCGAGTTTGGTAATATTATCCTTCTCCCATGAAGAGTCATAGTGAAGCTAAAACTCCTAAAACTTTGTAGGGAATATAAACCCAGGTTATTATCATTTTTTAGAACGGAGAATTAGTATAATTTTTCTTACTTTTCCAGAAAACCCTAGTTTGAAGTTAGTTTGCAATTTTAATTTAAAGATTGAAGATTATTCAGAATTCTATGATTACAAGTATTTTTCATTGCTGGTTTTACTTCATTGGTATTATTAGGAGTTAATTTCCTCTGTTCAATTCCTTTTTACATCATTCTATAAATTTTCCTTAGTTTAATCATGGTTTTCTGCAATTCAAAGATTATTTTCATTACTTTCAACATGTTAGGCTAGATTTTCTAAGGTCGGGATACATGAACCCAACCTGATGTGATAGTTGCATGTGTGTAACATTAATCCTCTGAATTTAGTGATTGATTATGACCGTATTGCGTAGGAACACGAGAATTGTAGATCTTTAGATCTGGTTTGCTTTCGGGTAACCGGGATGCTTTAGAATGCAATCTGAATGTCACTATCACGATACCGATTTACTCTTCCTCAGATTAAGTATGATGCGGGCTTGAACCTCATATACGTAATGCTTGGGAGTACTAAATTCTGGATCAACTTAATCATTTAAATTTACGATTAGTATTATACCTGCAATACACTAGGGTTGAGGGATTGTATTCCCGTCCTGTTTTTCTCATCATATAGTCTAAAGTTTTAAATCATTTTTCATCAGTATTTTAGGTAAGTTAGTATAATTGCATCTTTTCATAATTTCATAATTTCATCTAGTATAGACATTCAACAAACCAATCATTTTTCCCTTTCCTTTCGAGTCAGAGTTAGGATTTCCTTATCTATCCAACGTCGTCACAACTCTATTGTCCTATTTTCCTGTGGATACGATCCCGACTTATCGGGTTTATTACTAACGCGACAGGCTTGCACTTGAGCCTAGAGTGAACGCACATTAGAGACACTTTCTGAGTCGCGTCAAGCTTTTGGCGCCATTTCCGGGGAACTAGGTAGACTTAGGATTAGATCGATTCAATCTAATACTTTGACCAAAAATTTCCAAAAATCCAAAAACATAAAAAAATTCAAGAAGCACAAAAAGATCCATCATTATCACTCCTAAGCTATTGATGCAAAATTCAGAACTCACTCCCACACCCAATAATACTCCAACCAGCATTCACGAAAATCGAATCGTTGAGTACGACCCCGATAGCCCTCATACTCTTAACGCCCAACAGTTCTGGATTCACCTCCCACACTGTCATACTCAATCTCAAATAACACTCCATTTTTCTTCTTAGTACACACCACCGAGCACAATTATAGCACACCAAGTGAGGATACCGAGTCTTCAAGAGAGAGAGAAATGTCACAACACGGTAGTGCAGTCACCAGTGTGGAAGAGGCCCCATACCGCCTGCTGAGAGAAATCTTATATCCCGAGCGCACTATCACTTCGGGATGCATTATACTCCCGTATAATGCTGAGAAATTTCGTTTTAAAAACTAGATGATCCAGATGTTACCCAATTACCATGGTATGGATTCGGAAAAGCCATATCTTCACATTAGGGAATTTGAGAGTGTGTGCGATACTCTTAATGATCAAACCTGCACACAAGAGGTGATCAGCCTTAAACTCTTCCCCTTTTCTCTAAAAGATAAAGCTAAGACCTGGCTATGGTATTTACCTCCAAGCTCGATTCCATCTTGGAACGAGTTGCAATCTAGATTTCTCAAGAAATTCTTCCCACCACATCGAACAATCTCCATAAAGGCTCAAATTCAAGCGTTCAGACAATCAGAAAATGAGCCATTTCATCGATGTTACGAGCGTTTCAATGAGTTAGTTACTTCATGCCCCCATCATGGATTTGATAAATAGCAAATCATTTCCTTTCTCCATAATGGGCTGAATCTTAACTCCAAGCAACTCGTTGAAACTATGGGTAGTGGTTCATTTGTCGACTTAGATGCCCACGATGCTGAGCTTCACCTGAGGTATGTCGCCAAGACTACCCAATCCTGGGATACATCTGATCTTAATGCTCAAAATTGAAATCGTTAAGTGACCACCACTCTAGCGGCGTCCGGGCTATTTCACATAGATAAGAATTCTATGACGGACAGTCGATTAGATACGCTTGAGAAAGGATTTCGAGACCTATGGGAGGTATATAGAAGAGGACCAACTGGATCCATACCAAACCCCGTCGAGAAGGTGTGTGAAATTCGTGAGGTGGGTCATTCAACTAAGGAATTCCCGACTATACTCGCCTACAAAGTGATGCTTCAGGAGCAAGTTAGTGGTATAGGGGGATTTAAGGGTAATTCCGGTGCACCGCACGAGAATTCTTACAACCCTTCATGGAAAAACCATCTTGGTTTTAGCTATGGTCAACAACATGCTGCGATGAACCCTACTTCACATGTTGCCCCTCCTCCACCACAACACTTTCAACAAGCGCCACACATGCAAGGACATGTGGAAGCACTACCACCTCAAGGAGCATATATCCCGCCGCCATGGAGAACTCTCGAGGATACTATGAATTAATTTATCAATAGCTAGACTGCAACCAATACTAGATATGATCTTCTGATTAGCGTAATAAATGCAAGTCTATCAAAGATAAAATCCTCGTTGAGTCCAAGATAAGGGCAAGTTTCCAGTCCAGGGCCAAAGACCTCCTCAAGGTCAAACTAGTGTTAGCTCCACCTCTACTGAACATCAGGAGCAATGTCAAGCTGTGACCACTCTTCGTAGTGAGAGAGTCATTGATTTATCACCTCCCCCATGAGACACAACGAAAGACAAGGAGATTTCGCCCGGCACGAAAGAGGTCGAAGATGTCCCCTTGAATGAGAGTGACAAGGAAGACACTAGTGAGCCCGAGGTGGTAGTGAAACCACCCTCCGTGGCACCATTTCTGAAAAGGTTGATTCCTTACCATAAAGGAAACCCACGTGATGATGTGCTAGACGTACTAAAGCAAGTAAAGCTGAGCTTACCTTTCCTCGATGCCATTAAACAAATTCCAGCTTATGCAAAAGTCATCAAAGACTTGTTGACGGTAAAAAGAAAGATGAAGGTAAAGAAGAATGTCTTTCTATCACAAAACGTGATCTCCATTATACTAAATGATCTCCCGCCTAAATTTAAAGATCCCGGTGCACCTACCATTTCTTGCATCATTGGAGAAAATAGAATCGAAAAAGCCTTACTTGATTTGGGAGAAAGTGTCAATATCCTCCCTTACTCCATCTATAGGCAACTTGATTTGGGGGACCTCAAACCCACAAAGGTCACTCTCCAATTAGCGGATCGAACCGTAAAGATCCCAAGAGGCATAGTTGAGGACATGATCGTCTAAGTTAACACTTTCTACTTCCCGATAGACTTTGTCATTTGGGACATGGAGACCTCCTTCACATCGAGCAACCATGTACCCATCATCCTTTTGCTCCCGTTCTTAGCTACGGCTAACGTAATCATCAATACTCGGAATGGGCGAATGCAACTCACCTTTGAGAACATGACCTTAGAGACCAACATCTTCCACATATCCCAACATACGGGTGAAGAAGATGATCTTCACGCGGTGAGCTTCATAGATGAGATAGTAGAAGAGTACTTTGAGGATAATTATTGTGGTGACACCTTAGGATCCTGTTTAATGTCGAGACACGAGAGTGAGGGGACATACGCTGACTTCGAAAGGGAGGTTGAGGAGTTGAGAGAGCGTCGGACGAGGACGCAAGAGATGTACATTGGGTTTCTAGATTCGAGGAATTACCTCGGAGGGATACACGCATGGTTACCTCCAGTGACAAATTTCCAACCCTCGAATTGAAGAAACTCCCCTCCCATATTAAATATGCATACCTAGGCGAGGATGAGACATTTCCTCTTATTGTCTCCTCTATCCTAGACGAAGAGCATGAGGGAAAATTGTTAAAAATTCTGAGAAATCACCAAAGTGCTTTTGGTTGGTGCATTGCTGATTTAAAGGGGATAAGTCCGTTGATTTGCACTCACAAGATCCATCTCGAAGAGGATATCAAGCCCTCAAGAGAAATGCAAAGAAGGCTAAATCCCAATATGAAAGAAGTAGTGAGAACCGAAATTATTAAATTATTGGATGTCGGGATTATCTACCTAATCTCGTATAGCAAGTGGGTGAGACTTATTCAAGTCGTCCCAAATAAGTCGAATATGACAGTGATTGAGAATGCTAAGGGAGATCTAGTTCCCCAGCGTACCACCACCGGGTGGCGCGTTTGCATTGATTATCGAAAACTCAATGCGGGAACTAGGAAAGAACATTTCTCCTTGCCATTTATTGATCAAATGCTTGAGAGAATAGCGGGCCACCCTTACTATAGCTTCCTTAATGGTTATTCCGGATATAACCAAATTGAGGTAGATGTACTTGACCAAGAGAAAACGACTTTCACTTGCCCTTTTGGTACGTTTTCCTACAAACGTATGCCATTCGGCTTGTGTAATGCACCTGCGACCTTTCAAAGGTGCATGCTGAGTCTATTTAGCGACATGGTCGAGAGAGGACTCGAAGTGTTCATGGACGACTTCAGCATTTTTGGCACCTCTTTCGACCTTTGTCTAGAAAAACTGGAACAAGTACTTGCCCGGTGTGTGGAGACAAACTTAGTGCTGAATTGGGAGAAATGCCATTTCATGGTCACTGAGGGAATAGTTCTTGGCCTCATAGTCTCATCCAAGGGGATAGAAGTTGATAGGGCAAAAATAGATGTCATAGCTGATCTTCCCCTACCAAAATTTCTCAAAGACGTGCGCTCTTTCTTGGGCCACGCAGGGTTTTATCAAAGGTTCATTAAGGACTTTAGCACCATCGCTAGACCCTTAAGCAGCCTAATCATGAAGGACACCCCATTCGAGTGGACGGAATCATGCCAAAGCTCTTTTGAAAAACTAAAAACCATGCTTATGTCCGCTCCCATCATGCAAGTTCCGGATTGGTCTTTACCATTCGAACTTATGTGTGATGCTAGCGATTATGTGATAGGGGTTGTTTTGGGCCAAAGAAAAGATAAGAAAGCTCATGTCATCTACTACGCTAGCCGAACTCTTACCAGACCATAACTCAACTACACTACCACGGAGAAAGTGTTGCTAGTGGTAGTCTTTGCCCTTGATAAATTCCGGTCATATCTTATCGGTTCTCCCATTACTTGCTTTACCGACCACACGGCATTGAAATACCTACTTGCAAAGAAAGATGCAAAGCCGCGTCTCATAAGGTGGATCCTACTCTTATAAGAGTTTAATCTCTCCATTAAAGATAAGAAAGGGATAGAAAACATCGTTGCCGACCACTTATCACGGTTTTCGTCCGACGTACCTAGTGATCCCATACCCATAGACGAATACTTTCCGGATGAGAAACTTTTTGCTACCTCTTCTTTGTCCTAGTTTGGGATATAGTGAATTACGTTATCACGGGAGCCGTCCCTCCCGATTGGACATCGCAAGATAAAAAGAGATTTATTACTTGGTCGCGCATGTTCTTCTATGATGATCCCTTCCTGTTTAAATATTACGCCGACCAAATCATCCGACGATGTGTACCGAATGACGAGATCCCAAAAGTCATCCAGAAGCTTGTGGAGGCCACTTTTCTACGAAAAAGATGGCCGCCAAAATTCTGTAATGCGGCCTCTATTGGCCCACAATATTCCGGGATGTGAACGTTGCTTGCAAATCTTGCAATAGGTGCCAACGGATGGGGGGCATTACCCGATGAGACATGATGCCTCTTACCCCCATACTCATCATTGAGATCTTCGACTATTGGGGTATTGACTTCATGGGTCCTTTCCCCCCGTCCTTTGGTTTCCTATACATCCTTGTCGCGATAGACTACGTTTCTAAATGGGTGGAAGCTATAGCTACCAAGACAAGTGACAACAAAGTTGTGGTAAAATTCCTGTAAGAACACATACTTTCCCGTTTCGGTGCACCGAATGCGATAATCATCGATAATGGCACGCACTTTTGCAATAGGCCATTCAAGAAGCTAATGAGAAAGTATGGTGTCATTCACAAGGTCGGAACGACTTATCACCCGCAAATGAATGGGCAGGCCGAACTAGCAAATCAATAAATCAAGAACATTCATGAAATGACCGTCAATCCTACCCGAAAAGATTGGTCACTTAGATTGAATGATTCGCTATGGGCCTATCGCACCGCATATAAAAATCCACTCGGCATGTCCCCTTTCTGCTTTGTGTATGCCAAACCTTTCCATCTTCCTGTGGAGTTAGAACACAAGGCGTATTGGGCGATTAAGGAGTTAAACTATGCCATGGATAAGGCCGGTGAAGCTCGCAAGCTTCAATTAAATGAGTTAGAAGAGATATGCAATGATGCGTATGAGAATGCAAAAATCTCTAAAAAAAGGATGAAACTCTCCCACGATAGCATCATTCGACGCAAAGAGTTTCTTCCCGGGAAAAAAATGCTTCTTTATACCTCTCGGCTTCATCTTTTTCCGGGCAAGTTGCGATCACGATGGTCTGGCCCATTCGTTGTGAAGAATGTTTTCCCTCACGGAGCTGTTGAATTATACGATTTGAAAGGGGGAATTACATTCAAAGTATATGGACAACGCCTAAAGCCATATCTAGAAGCGTGTGTGGAATAAGTCGACACCGTTTGGTTGTCGGACCCCATTTACGAGGTAGAGTGAGCTGTTACAGTGAGGTCGTCGCACCCCTGATGCGTATGGGGTGAGAGTAGTGTGTGTAGTAAGCGTCGATAGGATTAGGGTACATTCGGGAAAGAGCATTCACTTTTTTGGGAATTTGAGTCAAGTTTTCGAGAGATTTTTAATCCAAAATTGATAGGGAGTATGTTGTGAAAGTCAAAATTTTCGGAGAGAAGCGTTCGAAACCAAGTTAGGGGAGAAATCCATCTAAAAAATAAGAGCCGGACTGGTTCCTTTATTTTAGGGCCGGATCGGTTCCTTTAATTTTGAGCCGGACCGGTCCGGTAGTCGAATTGGCCTGTATATTAAAGGATCGGACCGATCCGCTTTCTGCAGAATTTTTCCCCCCATTTCTCTTGGTTCACCCCCCCCCCCCCTCTTCTCCCCAATCCCATTCATTCCCTCCAAACTCGTCCACACCACTCCCAACCCTTCCCTTTCCCTCCCAAATACACCCTCTTTTCCATCCAAACCTTTTCCCTCCAATTCCAAACCCTACCCACCCCTTTCACCTATAAATACCTACCTTCACACTACACCAAAAATAACATTTTGGCACACCATGATATTAAAATTTTGGCACAGCCAGATTTTGGCACGGTTTAATAGAAATTTGGCACACGTTAAAATAGTGCCAAATTTTGGCACTGTTTAAAAGTGTGCCAAAATTAAGGACACTTCATTAAAATATAAATACCCCAAAAAAATTAGCCCCTTAATTTTTTTAAGCTCCCGCTCTCTTCTTCTCAGCCCCCCACTCTCTCTCTCGCCCCCTCTCTCTCTCACACGCTCAGTCCCTCACCTCTGTCATCCTCCATCATCCACGCACCTCTGTCTCCATCCTCCACCATCATCAACCATCCACCCACCTGCGTAGACATCCTCCCCCACCCACGCACCTCCGTAGCCTCCACGCACCTCTGTGCCCTTCTTAATATGCACACAAAATTTTGGTTTTCCCTCAAATCTCATGCCCAAATCTCAGACCACTCTCCGATCAAATCTCAGACCACTCCCCAAAACGATGGAATCTCCACTTCCCCAACATAAATGTTTCTTCCCTTTTCTTCAGGGAGCCCCTAGATTGGTAAATTCTTCTCTCTTTTGTCTAATCTAAATCTAATGCATGTCTTTTATTATTATTATGATTATAAGATCTTCTTGTTTGAAACTAGTTGAGATTGTATATTAATTTATGTTTGATACCCTCCATTTATGTTAGATGTTAAATTTAGAGTTCATATTAGGTAAATGGTTGATATTTATTAGAAATATTTTACAGTTATTGTTGGTTTAATATTCAGGGTCAATTTTATGATTAATTTTAGAGATATTGTTGGATTGAATTTGGTTTAAATTTGAGTTTGATGAATTTAACTTTTTTGTTAAAAAAGTTAACTTATGGAGATTTAAAAAAAATCCATGTCTTGTTACTCTTAATCTCTAAAAATAACCTCAAAAAAATTTGGCACCAAGGGGGTGACACTCAAATTGTTTTATTGTATTTAGATTATTCATTGTATCTTAGTATATGATGGTGCAATGAGGAGAACAGTTTAGGTCTTTATATGATTGAAATTGCATGAAACTTATCGATAGAGGGGCATGGGGATTTCACATTCTTAAAACATTTTATAAGGAAGATTGTTGAACCCATCATGAACTTCGACATGTTGTTTTCCAAAGCCCCTTATGTCATAAAACTAATCTTAGGTTTGATTGAATGTTCCACTTCAAAAGCCTAACAATGCTGCCCAGGGTTCTAGAGCTACTAATCTTCCATTTTCTCTTTTAGTTTTTTTTTGTTTAGTTTTTCCCCCAAGATAAGTAATTTCTAAATAATTTGACATGTATTTTATTCTTTCACTTATTATTAACCTACAAGATGTTCTGTAATTTGACATGTATTTTGTTGGGACAATATTGTGTTATGCATACTAGACGGACAGTAAAAAACATTCCCAAGTATGCTCCATCACAGTTCTACATTGACAATGTGTTGCCTCGGATCAAGGAGAAAAAGATAATGTCCCTAAAACCTTTTGTTAACCGCCTTCGGTAAGTTTAAGGATGTTATTCAGAATGTTATGCTTTCAATTTAATACATTTTTTAAAAGTTCAAGTTTGTGTTAGTTTTTTAATCTATTTTTCACATGGCTTGAAATCATCGTAACTACAATTGTATATCATAATGTGCCCATACATTTTTCAGATTCCTAGCTCTAGAGTGGAAATGAGAAAAGGAATAACGTTTACAGTTACACTACTAAAGATGGTAGTTTGGTCTTCTGTAAGTTGTTTCTTAAATAATCCCACAATATGATTAATAACATCTTGATCATTGTCCCAAGTATTACCCTCTTCATCTTTAATGGAGTGAATCCTAAGCTTTTGGTGCTTGGTTTTAACACTAGCTTGGACATTACCAAACTTACCTCATCTCTGTTGTTACATCAAGTTTATATTGTCCCCTATAGCCTAAGTCTGATAATCCACTATCCTCAATGGCTTGTTTAAAGAGCACATCCGACCCCAAAGATCCATTGAACCTTGATGTCAAACCTCCAAAAGATCCAAAATTAACCATTTACATTACTTGCACAACCTTGGAAACCCCACTTTCTTTGGTAATTTAAGATTTTACCATTTATATTACTTGCACAACCTTAGTTTATATGAGATATAATTATTGATGTCAATTTGTGTACTGATTAAGTAGTAATTGGTGTCAATTTTCTTTGGATTGGTTTATTTGTATTTCAATATGAGTTGAAATTGTTAGATTATGTATATGAATTGACTTCTACTATGAATCGTTCATAAACCCCTTGAATATATGCGTAAATATTTAGAGAATGGAATCAAATTGATTAAGATTGAATTTTTAGGGTTCTTGATAGAGAATTGGGTTTTATCAGTAAATCTTGAATTAATATTGTGTTTTTGATGTTTTAATCATGTTTAAATCATAGTTACTTTATTTAGATGTTATATGAATGATTTATGGGAGGTTTAGGGGTCATTAATGGAGTTTTGGTTTGAGTTTTGTTGAGTTGGGTAAGATTAAGTTTAGGGTGATTCATAGGTTTATTATATGTGATAAGTTCATTATTTATATAACTTTGTAATGATACTAGAGTGAATAATTCCTAAACTTTGTTTAGATTCCATGTGTTGTGAGAATATTTTTTATGTGTTACATGTGTAAAATGCACATTACATGTGTACGATATCGTACCAAGGGGGATTTAGTTATCGGGCCATGCATAACGCAGACCGTGATGGCACCTTCGTGAGTAGATGAGTAAGACTTGGTCATATAACCCTCGTGTCACATGTATAGCTACCTGTATCAGAGATGGATTATTGGGGATATATCATCATATAGACTTGAGTATGGTAGAATATATGAGTGATGGGTATACATGGTGATTCATCGCTTTCTCGTGTTAAGGTAGGTTTGGGATGATCTAAGACTATACTTGGTTTGTGCGAGTGATCCTAGAGGGCAATAGGGATATGCCTTTGTTAATTTCACCAATTTAAGTAAGATCCTACTTTTATGGTAACATTATAATTCATGCTTACAGACTTTATGACTGTCTTATTTATTTTGTACACTTGTAATTATTTAGTATAATGAATAGGACCCAGGGTGAGGACAATACTCAATATTTCACAAAAGGACTCAGAATAAATCGACAGGACCCACATAGAAGACATGTGCTTGGTTTGTGGCCTTTCTCAATTACTTACTCATTTTCACTAATTCTTCATGTATGCCAAAATTGAAAAACTGGTAAATAAAACAAAAAACCAAGAACGTTTCACAAGTCAGAAAATTAAGTCACATGTTGTAAAATGACTACTTTCCCTACATAATGGTTAATATATCTTTTTAAAATATAATTTTTGTATTGCAGGACCTCTTTGTGTCGGGACTGATACAACATCAGCACACTGGAATTGGCTATGGCAGAGGTACTGCGCAATCAGAGACAATGGTGAAAGCCAAAGCGAAACTCGAAGAAGTGATTGGATATGGGAAGATCTCAAGTTGTTTGCACAAATACGCAAGAATCAAGAATGAGGGAGCTTATTCGGAGGATCTCAAGTTGCGAATAAATTTGGTAATTATTTTATATTGATGATAGAAGATTGTATAATGTAGTGCAACTTTACCAAAGTAAATTCTTCATTTAGTTGTGTGTGTGTGTTGTGTAAGATGTGTGTCTAAAGGTCTTAATAAGTGGTTGACATGGAGGAGGGGCTATATGGATTTATATACTATTTTTAGATGTTAAATCGATGGAAGGGATTTATTGGTGGTTTAGCTGCGGCTTTTGTGCTTGTTGTTATTGTTGGGCTTATGTTAATATTAAAATAAGTTGGATTTCATGAATAAACAAAAGAAACTCTCTCGAAATTTTATGAAATAAGTGTTCTAAATTGATTATAGCGAGCATACAACATTTGAAAATTGAACATTGGTGAATGAAAACGTAAAACAACTAATAAACATACCAGAATGAGACACGCGTAGTCACGAACACCTCGCATGGGATCAATGCGACGCATAGGAACCGATCGCGTAGTCACGGGGCTCCCAGTTTGAGTGTACGACGTAAATTTGCAAAATATTAAGACTTAAGCATAGAAACATGCAATCGAAGGGTGAACACGTAAAACATCACAAAATAGTCCCGTATAGGCACGAACGCCTTGCACGGGATCGATGTGACTCGTAGGAACCGACCGCGTAGTCACGGCGCTCCCGATTAGAGTGTACGACGTAAATTTGCAAAAAATTAGAGTCAAGCATAAAAACATTCCATCGAAGGGTGAAAACGTAAAACAATAGACCCAACGCATTTTCCCCCAAATCCTTCATCCAGGTACTTGAAATCGATAGTGCAAGCCATTAGGTGACAAAACCCACCTTTAAAAAGGTAAAAACAATAAAGAAATTAACTAATGAAAAAAGGCGTGAGGAAGAGATCATATTAGAGGTAGAGTACTAAATGAAAAGGATATTGTTTTGAACACTCAATATAATAGTCAATTTAAGAATCTCAAATTGTCAATATTTGAAACCCACAAACTTAAAGTAAACACTTACTAATCACTATACTCATCTGAACAAACGAATCACTCTAGAATCGATGAATTAAACACATACTAATTTCCAATTTATTTATGTAAAGTGATGGAACAAAATGAACATATAGTCTAGACATAAACATTGAGAGAATGAGATAAATAGTTTTATCTACAGCTAAACCATCTGCTATTCCATCTTGATATAACCCATTTACTACTCCATCTTGTTTAAATATTAGTTGTTTTCAGGACTCATAATTCTTCTACAAAATCAGCTCCCAACAATTCTGCAGGCACTGTTCATATTGGCTTTCAATGAGGGGAAACCATCAACTTCATCATCGTTTGAGTTAGGTTCATTCTCTACTTTCAAGGCAAATGGTGTTTGCAACATATAGAAAGAAAGTGAAAATAAAAATAAAAATAAAATAAACCATAAATCATAAACCAAATATTATACCTGACTGTAAAATATAGACATAATATCTCAATTCGTGTCGCATCACCATACACTTCCCTTGCAACTAAGCATTAGTTGTTAACCGGATGCTCTACAAAACAACAAAATTTCATACTTACAATGTGCATCCAAAACCAAATGCAGAGCAAACTATAATTAACTTTTTTGTATTACTCTCCACTAGATATAATAGGAAAGAAACTTGAATCTATTTCCGTACTCTACATACAATCTGCATATGCTGCATATATATGTAGCATATGCATATATATATGTAGATTGCATATATATGAAAATGCATATATATATATATATATATATATATATATATATATATATATGCATATTGATCGACAATAGCTATTTCCAACATTGTATAGGCCAGCATAAAAAAAACAGTCCTAGATATTCTTTTCAATCCAATGCGTGCCAAAGAAACACAAAATAATAGCTAATTTGATCAACACCTGTAGCACAACTTTGAGCGATTAAATCAAAACCGTGAGCATTATATACGAATAAGTATTTTACCATTTAAAAAATGTGAGTCCCTAGAGAAAACGAAGTCGTTTTAGGAAAAGGGAAGAGATGCTTTTCATTTCAGTAAAAAAACCAGGGGTCAAAAACTATGGGTGATTCAATGGTTAAAACGATGGCATATAAGATGGAAACCAATTGTTGGTTTTTGGTCAAAACCGAATGTGGGCAGAACCGTTGTAGTTTATAACAAACCTAGATTATAAATCAAGGGGATCTAACCTTGGTTTTGAAACCAAAAATAACAAAGTGAAGGGGACGGAGCTGGGGGCGCATGTGTGCGTGTGCTCGTGTTTGCGTGTATGCATATATGCAATGCGTGTTTGTGTGCGTGTTTGTGTGCGCGCGTGGGCGTGTGTGAGTGGGGAAGGGGGGAGGGGACGGGGCAAGGGCACGTGTGCGTGTATGCATATATGCAGTGCATATATGCAGTACGAGTGTGTGCATGTGTGTTTGCGTGTGTGCGTGTGTGTGCATGTGTGTTTGCGTGTGTGTGCATGTGTGTGTGTGTGTGTTTGGGCGTGTGTGTGTGGAAGGAAAGCTCATACTTCCATGGAGTTACTTCAGTCCTAAATAAGGTTTGTATGTCTAAAAATTCGCCTTCGAAAGAAAAACAATGATGGGAAAGCTTGCATATATGCTGGTACATATATGCAGCCTGCATATACGCTGCTGCATAAATATGCAGCCTGCATATATACCGCTCCATATATGCATATGCATATATGCAGCTACATATATGCTGCTGCATATATGCATCCTGTTTGATATTATAAATAAATATATAGGATGTGGGGGGGGGGGGGGGAGATACACATCAATCCCATCCACCTAGGGGTGGCAATTTTAGACACGTCACGACAACACGACCCGAAATTGAAACGACTTGTCGTGTTCGTGTTCGTGTTTTTTGACACGAAGTCGTGTCGTGTCGTGTTCGTGTCCATAAATTTGACACGAAATTAACACAAAATTGACCTGAAAACACGACCCAATTGACACGACAACACGACCTAATTAAAGCCACGATAGCAACACGATTTATACACGGTTATAGATTGTACCCACCCACTTGCACTTTAATACCCTTGATTTATGCCATTTGTCACCATCTAAAATCATCACACTTTTAACAAATTAGACCTAAATGGTTGAGGTCTTTCATTTTCAGCCGCAACCACAAATGAAGACATCCCTTTCTCTATATCTCCATTCATCTTCCATCCCTCCCTTTTGATTTTCACCTACATTTTCCATCTTCCATCTCCATTTTCCACCTCCATCCATCTTCCATATCCATTTTCCGTCAAAGAAGAACAAAAGGGTCCGATCACTTTAACAGCAAAAACAAAAGGGTTTGCTCACTCTACAAGGCTACGAACACCATGAATGCGAAGAAGAAAACTAAAGTCATCTTTGACACAACAAATCTTGTTGAGATTGAACCAGATTTTGATGAAAATGACGAGGTAAAACCTAAAACTATTATATATTTTTACTCTCCTATTTTTTACACTCTCCTATTTTTTTATACTCATATATTTTGACACAACAAATCTGATTTTTTTTTACCCGATCTAAATTTTTTTAGAGTGTATATTTTTTTTTACCTAAACGATCTAAAATTTTTACGCACTTAGAATTTTTTTTTTTGCACATCTGTATTTTTTTACCCGATCTAAATTTTTTTTTTACCTGAACGATCTAAATTTTTTTTTAGAGTGTATATTTTTTTTACCTGAATTTTTTACCCGAATGGCCTGAATTTTTTACCTAAAACTGTTATATATATTTTTTTTACCCAATCTGAATTTTTTACCCACTCATATTATCATGTATTTACACCCAATCTGAATTTTTTTTAACTATGTAGAATTTTTTTTAACGTTTTAACTATGTAGAATTTTTTTTAGAATGTTGGTGTTTTGAACATTGAGATGCTATATTTTTTTTAACTGTATGTGTATATTTTGGTGTTTTTTTAAGTGTATGTGTATATGTGATATGCAGAATTTGCAGAATTTTTTTAAAGTGTATGTTTTGAACACTGATATGCAGAATTTTTTTTAGAGTGTATATTTTTTTGACACTCATATTTTTAATCTTTTAACACTTAGATATTGGTGTTGTAAATATGTAGAATTTTTTTTTAGAATGTTGGTCTTTTGAACATTGAGATGCTATATTTTTTTTAGAATGTTGGTGTATATGAGATATGAAGAATTTGCAGAATTCTTTTTAAGTGTATGTTTTCAACACTGATATGCAGATTTTTTTTTAAGTGTGTGTATATGTGAGAAGCTGTATTTTTTTTAACTCTCATTATTTTTATTATTGGCATTTTAGATGGAGGAGAGCGAAGAGGATAGCTCATGCGAAGATAACAATGAAAATGCAGTTGAGGTTGAGGTGAAAATTGAAGGACAAGAGGAGCATGGAGTCAAACGTCAAAGAGAGTGTTGGTCTGAGGTATGGCAGTTTTATGATTTGCTTCCAATTGGGGATGATGGGAGGGAAAGGGCTAAGTGTAAAAAGTGTGGAAAACGTTATATATGTGAAACTAAGACCAGAACTGGAAGTTTGAAAAAACATTTAAGTAGGTGTCCTAGAAGGGATAGGACTGATATTGGTTAATTAGTTATGAATCCCAAGAAAGGGTCTTTGACAGTGCGCTCCACTAAATTTAATGCTGAAAGATTTCGTGAATTAATTAGCGAGGCCATCATTCGGCATGACCTACCTTTTCAATTTGTTGAGTATGATGGTATTAGAGCAATTTTTCAATATTTGTATGAAGATGTAGTTACCATCTCTCGAAATACGGCGAAAGCTGATGTGCTAAAAATGCATAAGAAAGAGAAGATAAAAATGCTTGAGATTGCTCCCGGTAGAGTTTCTTTGACATCTGATTTATGTTCATCCATAAACACTGATGGATTTGTGTGCGTCACTTCGCATTTCATTGATAATGAGTGAAAATTACAAAAAAGGATTCTCAATTTTCAATTTATGCCACCACCACATAATGGTATATGCTTGACTGAAAAATATCATCATTGTTATCTGAATGGGGGATTGAGAAAAAACTATTCACAATTACATTGGATAGCGCATATAGTAATGATACTTTTGTGGAGTTGTTCAAGAGTCGGCTAAACAATGAAAATTCACTTTTGAGTAATGGTGATTACTTTCATGTTCGTTGTTGTGCTCATGTTTTGAATTTGGTTGTGCAAGATGGATTGAAATCAATTGATGAGGGGGTGGGAAAAGTTCGTGAATGTGTGAAGTGCGTTAAAGGCTCACAAGTACGGAAACAAAAGTTTATGGAGTGTGTCAAATTTGTTCATTTAAGTCCTAAGAAAGGCTTGCGACAAGATGTTCCAACTAGGTGGAATGCAACCTTTCTTATGATTGAGAGTGCTATCTTTTATCACCGTGTGTTTGTCCGTTTAGCGCTAAGTGATTCAAATTTCATACATTGTCCAAGTGAAGATGAGTGGAGTAAAATTGAGAAAATATTTAAGTTTTTGGAAGTTTTTTATGAAGTTACTTGTATTTTCTCGGGAAACAAATACCCCACTGCAAACTTGTATTTTCCTTCGGCTTCTGTGGTTGAGTTAACTCTGAAACAAGAAATGAAGAGCATGGATGGATTCATGAGGGAGATGGCTTGTAAGATGTATGCAAAATTTTCAAAATATTGGTCTGATTATAGTCTAATTTTAGCCATGGCAGCTGTGTTAGACCCTCGTTACAAGCTACAATTTGTCGAATTTGCATACAAAAAACTTTATGGCAACGATTCATACCAAAGCGTTATTATTCGGGAGAAAATATTTGCTCTTTTCGATGAGTACATGAGTAACTCCTCCACTACTCCAAGCCCATCTAACTCTCTAAGGAGTGATAGTCCTAAGCTTATTTTGAAGAATAAGAATGAGACTGTTCTTAGTAAGAGCACACAAAACATGTTAAAGGTAAATTTGAATTTAAATTGAGTTTAATTTATTTTTACTTATCAAATCTATAACTTAATGTCATTTGTAATACAGGAATTTAATGCTTATGAGAGCCTAAAACTTTCTTGTATGCAAAAGTCCCAAATTCAAATGTATTTGGATGAGCCAATGAGTGATTTAGAAGAAAATTTAGATGTGCTTAGTTTTTGGAGAGCACATCAATACCGTTATCCAGACCTTGCTTGTATGGCGCGTGACATTTTGAGCATTTCGGTTTCTACCGTAGCGTCGGAGTCAGCATTTAGTAATGGAGATCGTGTACTTGACCAATACTGGAGTGCATTAAAAGCTGATACCGTGGAGGCCTTGATTTTCACTCGTGACTGGTTGTTTGGAGTGAAAGGTATATAATTTGAGTTATAACTTTTTGAAATTTAACAATTGCAAGTTGTTCATTTTTTTATTCATTTTTTTACATTGTAGGTGATGAGGAGCTGAGTTTACATGATCTAACTGAGGATATCATTCAAGTTGACGAAAAGAGTGATAAAAATCCGTCCGAAAATTAAGCCTGGGTAGATATCATTATTTTTAATAGTTTGGCCACTCTATTTTTGACATAATAATAAGTGTGATGTATATTAACTTTCTGTATGTTTTTTGATTTTGCAGGGCTGAGGAGGGATAGGGGGAGCTGTTATTTTGGACTGTCACTTTTTTAGAATTGCATATTTGTTGTTTGTTTTGGACTATAATATGCAGAATTCTATTTTTGTCTATCATGTCATTCTTATGGGAGAATGGACTTTTTTTTGTTCTTTTTTGTACTTATTTGGACTGGATAGTTAATGCCAAATTGTATGTTTAATGGATTTGAACATACAATTCTCCCATAAGAATGTTGCTGGTTTTGAACTGTATGTTTAATGTATGGATTTTATTTGGACATTGTGCAAATGATACAAGACTTATATAGACTTATTTGGAATTGCAAGTATAACTGTTAATGCAGATTTTTACTAAATGCAGAATTGTTAATGCAAAACTCTTAATGTATGGTTAATGCAGATTTACTAAATGTATGGTTGATGCAAAATTGTTAATGCAGATTTTCAAAGCATAAATGTTAATGCATAATTTAAAATGCTTTAGAATCTAAAGTAGAAAATAAAAATTCTTTAGAAATTATAATTCGTGTTTCTCGTGGCAAACGTGTTTTTCCTGTTAAATGGGATAGAAAATTATAATTCGTGTTAAACGTTTCGTGTCGTGTTTTGATGGGTCGTGTTCGTGGCATTCTAAAAAAACACGAAGTCGTGTCGTGTCGTGTTCGTGTTTAATATTTCCTTATCGTGTCAGTTCAAAACACGACCCAAATACACGAATTGCCACCCCTACATCCACCCAATCCCCTTCATACCTCCCATTCACAAAATAATTACACACCCCACTCCCACTCTCATTAAACCAAAAGGAAATCAAAGTTGCAAAAATCACACTTTGACTTAAAAACAAGCCGTTAAAGGGTGAAAACCCAAACTAGTCCCCAAATGACCCCGTAGGAGGCACGAACACCTCGCACGGGACCAATGTAACTTGTAGGAATTGACCTCGTAGTCCCGGATCTCCCGGTTTGAGAATATGACGATAATTTGAAAAAATCACACTTAGACTTAAAAACAAGCCGTCAAAGGGTGAAAACCCAAACCATCCCACAAAAGACCCCGTAGGAGGCACAGACACCTCGTACGGGACCAATGTAACTTGTAGGAACTGGCCGCATAGCCCCGGGTCTTTCGGTTTGAGAATATGATGATAATTTGTAAAAATACACTTAGACTTAAAAACAAGCCGTTAAAGGGTGAAAACCCAAACCAGCCCCCAAACGACCCCGTTGAGGCATGAACACCTCGCACGGGACTATTGTAACTTGTAGGAACTGACCGCGTAGTACCGGGTCTCCCGGTTTGATAATATGACGATAATTTGCAAAAATCACACTTAGACTTAAAAACAAGTCGTTAAAGGGTGAAAACCCAAACCCGTCTGCAAACGACCCCGTAGGAGGTACGAATACCTCGCACGGGACCAATGTAACTTGTAGAAACTGGCCACGTAGTCCCGGGTCTCCCGATTTGAGAATATGACGATAATTTGCAAAAATCACACTTAGACTTAAAAACAAGTCGTTAAAGGGTGAAAACCCAAACCCGTCCGCAAACGACCCCGTAGGAGGCACGAACACCTCGCAGGGGACCAATGTAACTTGTAGGAACTGACCGCGTAGTCCAGGGTCTCTCGATTTGAGAATATGACAATAATTTGGAAAAATACACTTAAACTTAAAAACAAGCCGTTAAAGGGTGAAACCCAGATCAGCCCCCAAACGACCCCGTAAGAGGCACGAACACCTCGCAAGGGACCAATGTAACTTGTAGGAACTGACCACATAGTCCCAGGTCTCCCGTTTTGAGAATATGATGATAATTTACAAAAATCAACACTTAGACTTAAAAACAAGCCGTTAAAGGGTGAAAACCCAAATCAGCCCCCAAACGACCCCGTAGGAGGCACGAACACCTCGCACGGGACCAATGTAACTTGTAGGAACTGGCCGCGTAGTCCGGGGTCTCCCGGTTTGAGAATATGATGATAATTTGCAAAAATACACTTAGACTTAAAAACAAGACGTTAAAGGGTGAAAACCCAAACCAGCCCCCAAACAACCCCGTAGGAGGCACGAATACCTCGCACGGGACCAATGTAACTTGTAGGAACTGATCGCGTAGTCCCGAGTCTCCAGGTTTGAGAATATGACGATAATTTGCAAAAATCACACTTAGACTTAAAAACAAGCCGTTAAAGGGTGAAAACCCAAATCAGCCAGCAAACAACCCCGAATGAGGCACGAACACCTCGTACGGGACCAATGTAACTTGTAGGAACTGGTCGCGTAGCCTCGGGTCTCACGGTTTGAGAATATGATGATAATTTGCAAAAAAAACACTTAGACTTAAAAACAAGCCGTTAAAGGGTGAAAACCCAAACCAGACCCCAAACGACCCCGTAGGAGGCACGAACACCTCGCACGGGACCAATGTAACTTGTAGGAACTGACCACGTAGTCTCGGGTTTCCCGATTTGAGAATATGACGATAATTTGCAAAAATGACACTTAGACTTAGAAACAAACCGTTTGAGGATGAAAACCCAAACCATCCCCCAAACGGCCCCGTAAGAGGCACGAACACCTCGCACGGGACCAATGTAAGTTGTAGGAACTGGCCGCGTAGTTCCGGGTCTCCCGGTTTGAGAATATGACGATAATTTGTAAAAATCACACTTAGACTTAAAAACAAGGCATTAAAGGGTGAAAACCCAAACTAGCCCCCAAACAACCCCTCGCACGGGACCAATGATACTTGTAGGAGCTGTCCGCGTAGTCCCGAGTCTCCCAGTTTGAGAATATGATGATAATTTGCAAAAATCACACTTAGACTTAAAAACAAGCTGTTAAAGGGTGAAAACCCAAACCAGCCCGCAAACGGCCCCGTAGGAGGCATGAACACCTCGCACGGGACCAATGTAACTTGTAGGAACTGGTCGCGTAGTCCCAGGTCTCCCAGTTTGAGAATATGACGATAATTTGCAAAAATCACACTTAGACTTAAAACAAGACATTAAAGGGTGAAAACCAAAACCCGTCCGCAAACGATCCCGTAGGAGGCACGAACACCTCGCACGGGACCAATGTAACTTGTAGGAACTGACCGCGTAGTCCCGGGTCTCCTGATTTGAGAATATGACGATAATTTGCAAAAATCACACTTAGACTTAAAAACAAGCCGTTAAAGTGTGAAAACCCAAACGACCCCGTAGGAGGCACGAATACCTCGCACGGGACCAATGTAACTTGTAGGAACTGGTAGCACAGTCCCGGGTCTCCCGGTTTGAGAATATGACGATAATTTCTACTCCTATATGTAATTTTTTAGCTTGAGCAATTTTTTTTTTGTAAATTAGTGGGTTACTAATATCGTATCTTTTTTGTATCCTATTTTTTTTCCAGGATAACAGTTTATTGTTGGCATTTATTCACATGGAACACACAGAGAACTCCATGGTTTACAATAAGGGGTTTATTCATGATTCCATTTTTTTATATCATGGTCGTGCGGCATTTTGTTATTTTATTGCTGATTTTATGGCCGTGCGGGATTTTGTAAGTTAATTGTTATATTTTGTGGTCGTGCAGGCTTTATATTAGGCAGGTTTTGTATTAGCAGGTTTTGGAATGTTCAGAAAATAGAGGAAACTCTGACCAATTTTTTTTGCGCTTGTGAACTGTTAAAGACTTGTAATATTTTGAAGTTTGTATGTACATTAGTTTATTAACAACGTGCAATATTATTAATTTGTGAATTTTGTGCTTTCAAATAATTAAATTTTTTTTATAAAGAATTTGGCACAGTTCAAAATCGTGGCAAAAGTGTATCATATTTTGGCACGGTTTTGAACTGTGCCAAAAGTGTGCCAGAAATATCAAATTCTGACACGGTTTAAAAGTGTGCCAAATTTTTTTAAACTATGTTGAATCTGGCACAGTTAAAAACTGTGCCAAAAGTGTGCCAGAAATATCAAATTCTGGCACGGTTTAAAAGTGTGCCAGAAGTGTTCCTGTTTGGCCAAATCTGGCACACTTTTGAGTCGTTCTAGATTCCTGTTTTTGGTGTAGTGTCACCATCACTTTCTCTTCACACCATTAACTAAATCACTCCTCTCTTCTCTCTCCCTATATTTCCAACCACCTCTCCCAGATATCATGGCCCAACGACCAGCCCCCACCAAGTACGACTACACAGACATCCTCCCCTCCGGCCATGGGGAATTCCGTTCCCGCCAAGAGGAACGTTAGTGACATCGGTTCTTCGGTCCCGATCGCAAACTCCATATGGTGCACACTGTCCAATGGACAAGTTTGCCCAACTCCGTCACCGCCCTATTCATGGCTAGAGGTTGGTGTCGATTCCTTAATGAACCATACGAAGCGGTTTGGGCAGCCGAGCTCCGCTCCTTCTATGACACCCTTGTTCGGACGGGCCAATTCGAGGCTCAAGCATACGTGGATGGTACCACCATCCCCTTTTCGTTGGCTCTTCTCACGACCAAGTTGGCCGAATACGATGTTTCGGATGTCCAAGAATTCACCTATCTAAGGAGCGTCGCCCCGGTCGCCAAAGACGTGATCAAGGAATGCATTTCCCTGAATGTTGCATGGACGGGGCAAACTATCACCATTGGACGCCTTAATGAGAAGGCGTGACTCACCTTCCAAATCGTGTGTGCCAACATCTTACAAACGTCTAACGATTCCGTGATACGGCCCCGTCAGGCCACATTAACTTATCACCTATTTGATCCACACACTTCCATCCACTTGGCCCGAACCCTATATGCCGACATCATCACCGCGACCTTGGATGAGAAAGGTGCAGCCCCACTTCCATATGCACGATTGATTACCTCCATCCTCAAGGATGCTGGCATTACGACGTCGCTCGATCGTACCCACCTTCCCGGTCCTTTTGGACAGGGAACCCACACTAAGAGCGCCAAACAACTAGCCGTCCTTCGGGCAGGGAGGGGCAGTGATAGCGAGAAAGAAGCTGCCTCGAGTGAGAGCGAAGAAGGCGAAGAAGAAACAGTCGGTGCTGATGTAGAAATAGGGTATGTAGGTGCGGATGAAGAGTCGGGGGACGAGGAAGATGACCCTGATTTTGAGTGGGTGGGTAGCGACCTCACGAACCGTATGGCGGCGCTTGAGACGCGATTCGACAACTTTTTGACCGATTTTCGTCGCTATACCAGCATGATGTTCCGTTTTTAAGCGGACATATACCGACGCTAAGGGGATCCCAACGAGCCCTTGCCATCCTATTTCTATGATCCCTATGGCCCCTACGTGCCCGGTTCTTCCCAACCCCCGCCCCAATGAAGCTTTATATGGTTATGGCGGTTTTTATTTGTTTTTCCTGTTCACATGGTTGTCTATTTTTCCCTTTAATTGTACCACAATCCTATTTTCTATAAAATCTGCATTTTCTCCATTTGTTTGTTTTATTTATCGCACTTATTATTTTGCCTTGTTTAACTTTTAGTCCTTTTTGCTTGAGGACAATGCAAAAGTCTAAGTTAGGAGGTCACAAGTGCGTATTTCTAAAACTTCACAAATTTTTAAAAATGCCCACAAATTTCCAAAAAAAAATGAAAAATTTTGAAAAACCCCAAAATATTTTTGTTCAAAATAAATAAAAATTGGAATTCAAAATTTTCAAAAATATCATTAAAAGTCGGTTTAAAGTCTCAAGTTGTAAAACTCAACATACACAAAGCCGAAATTGATTAAAGATGGAAATCAAGCAAAAATTGACGACTTAACAAATAAGTGTGGAGATTAACAAACCCGGTGAGATTCTAGCCTATCACTTTTTGTGAGTTTTTAAATCAATCCGAGTTCATTGTTAACTCAAAGTTCTTTTCAGCGCCTAAAAAAGTCATTGAGGATCTCAACCCTTTCATTTTGATCGGTTATGAAAAATGTTTGTGATATTGGTTTAAAAAACGTGCCAAAATTGATCTCTAAACTTAAATCCATCTCGAAACGCATATAGTAACACAATTGGTATTTTAGACAATGAAGTAGGCCCTCGTTTGTCACCCAAAAATATTGGCCAGAAAAAGTAGCGAAAAATTATCCCTTTTGTAACCCAAATTGAGCCAAATAGATTTTCCCTTTCGTTTGACAAGCCGAAAAACCCAAATAACCCAGAATGCCAAAAATGGAAAAATTCAGGATTAAGTCCGAAAAGTGCATATAAAAGGGGCAAGAAAAAAAATAGATATGCTCAACAAAAATAGCAAGAAAAGAAGTGAAAAACAGGAAAAAAAAATAAAGAAAAAGAAGAAAAAATGAGCAATAGCCCGGAAAAAGCACAAATGGACATCATAAATGACTTTTCAAATTCCAACCTTCCCTACCTCTTTCAATTTACCCAATATACCTTAAAACCCGAAAAAGTCCTAACCGAGTCTAAATTGCAAAATTAGTTACCGCGTGGAGAGCTAATATACCAAAAGATAATAAAAGAGATTGAATGCAGGAAAAAGAGGCAATGTTCCCATTTTTAAAAATCGTAATCCGTTAATGAGATCCTATCACTATGAAATTTTTGTCTTTCTACTTGTATGCGTGACTTTGCATCCATTATATTTACTCGTTACATCACGCATACCGAGAGAATAGCCAAAATCCAATAGATTCGTTGTGAGAGCATTCCCTGAGAATTTGAAATCAAAATGAATTTTCGGGTAAGTAGCGAAATGATCAATCGGTAGAAATTGGCGGTTAAATTTCTGGCTTCGCACACACTCACTACGGTTTGAGACTTATGCATATGACTTGATGATGACTATTTTCTGGGAAAGTTTGATTTATACAATTTTTAGGTATTTTGATTTTTCTTTGAGTCGAATTTTGTGGGTATATTCACTACAAACCATCACGAGACACCACTCGTCCTACTAGGGTGACCTAGGGGTTTAAAGCTTATCCCAAAAAAATGTTTTTCAAGAGTTGAGCCGTGCTAGGATTCTTTTACATTGCTCGATACACGCAAAGTTCGAAGTCAGGGGGGGTTTGATTAGGCATAAATTCTTCCCAATTTATCCCTTAATTTAGTTACTTTTAGCACCTCGAACAACGTAATCGATTTTACTTTATCTCATAATCTTGTTACTGACTTATCCTAACGAGTACATCGAGTTTCTGGTATTTCATATTGATTTTACAGGTATTTGATGTCAAGAAAGAAAGAAAGAAAGAAAGCGGAAGAATCAAGAAAGAAAAGAAGGAAAGTTCAAAAGGGCTAAAGTGTAATTTCTACCGAGAATTCGGATGAGGCACCTAAAGAGAATGTGAAGATATCACGTTCATGAGCACATAGGAAGAAACGGCACCTCAATCGGAGTACCGAAACAAAAGTTATGAGCAGTCAAAGTTGGAGAAAAAAGTCAAAGAGGCAGACCGGTCCGCAGTAGCACCGGACCGGTCCGCAGTAGCACCGGACCGGTTCGCAGTGCCATAATCCAGAAGACCCCGGATAGAAAGCAAACTAAAGAAGGAAGAAAATAAAAAGAACCAGTCCGCCCAGGACCAGTCTGCAAGGAAAATAAAAGAAACGATTCGCTTCCCAGGCATATCGATCCTCCTAAGCACCGGATCGGTCCGAGTGTCGATTTTTGTAATCTTATCCTTCTCCTATGAAGAGTCCTAGTGCAACTAAAACTCCTGAAACTTTGTAGGGTATATAAACCCAAGTTATTATCATTTTTTAGAATGGAGAATTAGTATAATTTTCCTTACTTTTCCAAAAAACCCTAGCTTGAAGTTAGTTTGCAATTTTAATTCCAAGATTGAAGACTATTCAGAATTCTATGATTACAAGTATTTTTCATTGCTGCTTTGGTAAGATTAGGAGTTAATTCCCTCTCTTCAATTCCTTTTTACATCATTCTATAAATTTTCCTTAGTTTAATCATGGTTTTCTGCAATTCAAAGATTGTTTTCATTACTTTCAACATGTTAGGCTAAATTTTCTAAGGTCGGGATACATGAACCCTGCCTGATGTGATAGTTGCATGTGTATAATATTAATCCTCTGAATTTAGTGATTGATTTCGACCGTATTGTGTAGGAACATGACAATTGTAGATCTTTAGATCTCGTTTGCTTCCGGGTAACCGGGATGCTTTAGAATGCAATTTGAGTGTCACTATCACGATACCGATTTACTCGTCCTCACATTAAGTATGATGCGGGCTTAAACCTCATATACATAATGCTTGGGAGTACTGAATTCTGAGTCAAATTAATTATTTAAATTTACGATTAGTATTATACCTGCAATACACTAGGGTTGGGGGATTGTATTCCCGTCCTGTTTTTCTCATCATATAGTCTAAAGTTTTAAATCATTCTTCATCAGTATGTTAGGTAAGTTAGTATAATTGCATGTTTTAGTAATTTCATAATTGCATCTTGTATAGTCATTCCACAAACCAATCATTTTTTTCCTTTCCTTTAGAGTCAGAGTCAGGATTTCCTTATCTATCCAACGTCGTCAGAACTCCGTTGTCCTATTTTCCTGTGGATACAATCCCAACTTACCGAGTTTATTACTAACGCGATAGGCTTGCACTTGAGCTTAAAGTGAACGCACATTAGAGACACTTTCTGAGTCGCGTCATGTTTTTGGCACCGTTTTCGGAGAATTAGGTAGACTTTGGATTAGATCGAGTCAATCTAAAACTTTGACCAAAAATTTCCAAAAATCCAAAAATATAAAAAAATTCAAGAAGCACAAAAAGATCCATCATCATCTCTCCTACCCGAACCCCATAATACTCCAACCAGCATTCACGAAAATTCAATCGTTGAGTACGACCCCGATAGCCCTCACACTCCTAACGCCCCACAGTTCTGGATTCCACCTCCCACATCGTCACACTCAATCTCAAACAACACTCCATTTTCCTTCTTAGGACACACCTCCGAGCACACTTCGAGCACATCAAGTGAGGATACCGAGTCTTCAAGAGAGAGAGAAATGTCGCAACACGATAGTGCAGCCGCCGGTGTGGAAGAGGCCCCATACCGCCCGCTGAGAGAAATCTTATATAACGAGCGCACTGTCACTCCGGGATGCATTATACTCCCGTATAATGCCGAGAAATTTTGTTTTAAAAATGAGATGATCCAGATGTTACCCAATTACCATGGTATGGATTCGAAAAGGCCATATCTTCACATTAGGGAATTTGAGGATGTGTGCGATACTCTTAATGATCAAACCTGCACACAATAGGTGATCCACCTCAAACTCTTCCCCTTTTCGCTAAAAGATAAAGTTAAGTCCTGGCTATGGTCTTTACCTACAAGCTCGATTCCATCTTGGAACGAGTTGCAATCTAGATTTCTCAAGAAATTCTTCCCACCACATTGAACAATCTCCATAAAGGCTCAAATTCAAGCGTTCAGACAATCCGAAAATGAGCCATTTCATCGATGTTACGAGCTTTTTAATGAGTTAGTCACTTCATACCCCCGTCATGGATTTGATACAACGCAAATCATTTCTTTTCTCCATAATGGGCTGAATCTTAACTCCAAGCAACTCGTTGAAACCATGGGTAGTGGTCCACTTGTCGACTTAGATGCCCACGATGCTGAGCTTCACCTGAGGTATGTCACCGAGACTACCCAATCCTTGGATACATCTGATCCTAATGCTCAAAATCGAAATCGTTAAGTGACCACCACTCCAGCGACGTCCGGGCTATTTCACATAGATAAGAATTCTATGACGGACAGTCGATTAGATATGCTTGAGAAAGGATTTCGAGGCCTATGTGAGGTATATGGAAGAGGACCAACTGGATCCATACCAAACCCCGTCGAGAAGGTGTGTGCGATTTTTGAGGCAGGTCATTCAATTGAGGAATGCCCGACTATACCCGCCTACAAAGTGATGCTTCAGGAGAATGTTAATGGTATAGGAGGATTTAAGGGTAATTTCGGTGCACCGCACGGGAATTCTTACAACCTTTTATGGAAAAACCATATTGGTTTTAGCTATGGGCAACAACATGCTGCGATGAACCCTACTTCACATGTTGTCCCTCCTCCACCACAACACTTTCAACAAGCGCCACATAAGCAAGGACATGTGCAAGCACCCCACCCGAAGGAGCATATATCCCGCCACTGCGGAGAACTCTCGAGGATACTATGAATCAATTTATCAATAGCCAGACTGTAACCAATACTAGATATGATCGTCTGATTAGTGACATAAATGCAAGTCTGTCAAAAATACAATCCTCGTTGAGTGTCCAAGAGAAGGGTAAGTTTCCAGGCCAGGGCCAAAGACCTCCTCAAGGTCAAACTAGTGTTAGCTCCACCTCTACTGAACATCAGGAGCAATGTCAAGATGTCGTTGATTTATAACCTCCCCCATACGACACAACGAAAGACAAGGAGATTTCGCCCGGCACGAAAGAGGCCGAAGATGTCCCCTTGAATGAGAGTGACAAAGAAGACACTAGTGAGCCCGAGGTGGAAGTGAAACCACCCTCCGCGGCACCGTTTACTCAAAGGTTGATTCCTTCCCATAAAGGAAGCCCATGTGATGATGTGATAGACGTGCTAAAGCAAGTAAAGCTGAACTTACCTTTCCTCGATGCCATTAAGCAAATTTCAGCTTATGCAAAAGTCATCAAAGACTTGTTGACGGTAAAAAGAAAGATGAAGGTAAAGAAGAATGTCTTTCTAGCACAGAACATGAGCTCTATTATACTAAATGATCTCCCGCCTAAATTTAAAGATCTTGGTACACCCTCTATTTCCTGCATCATTGGAGAAAATAAAATCGAAAAAGCCTTACTTGATTTGGGAGAAAGTGTCAATATCCTCCCTTACTCCATCTATAGGCACCTTGATTTGGGCAACCTCAAACCCACAAAGGTCACTCTCCAATTAGCGGATCGAACCGTGAAGATCCCAAGAGGCATAGTTGAGGACGTGATCGTCCAAGTTAACACTGTCTACTTCCCAGTAGACTTTGCCATTTGGGACACGGAGCCCTCCTTCACCTCGAGCAACCATGTTCCCATCATCCTTGGGCACCCGTTCTTAGCTATGGCTAACGCAATCATCAATAATCGAAATGGGCGAATGCAATTGACCTTTGGTAACATGACCTTAGAGACCAATATCATATCCCAACATACGGGGGAAGAAGATGATCCTCATGCGGTGAGCTTCATAGATGAGATAGTAGAAGAGTACTTTGAGGAGAATTATTGTGGCAACGCCTTAGGATCCTATTTAGTGTCGAGACACGAGAGTGAGGGGATGTACACTGACTTCGAGAGGGAGGTTGAGGAGTTGAGAGAGTTACTCGATGAGAGAGCGTCGGACGAGGACGCGAGAGATGTACATTGGATTTCTAGATTCGAGGAATTACCTCCGACAGACACACGCATGGTTCCCTCCAGCAATAAATTTCCAACCCTCGAATTGAAGAAACTCCCCGCCCATATTAAATATGCATACCTAGGCGAGGATGAGACATTTCCTATTGTTGTCTCCTCTAGCCTAGACGAAGAGCAGGAGGGAAAATTGTTAAAAATTCTGAGAAAGCACGAAAGTGGTTTTGGTTGGTGCATTGCTGATTTAAATTGGATAAGTTCGTTGATTTGCACTCACAAGATCCATCTCAAAGAGGATGTCAAGCCCTCAAGAGAAATGCAAAGAATGCTAAATCCCAATATGAAAGAAGTAGTGAGAACCAAAATTATTAAATTATGGATGTCAGGATTATCTACCCAATCTCGGATAGCAAGTGGGTGAGCCCTATTCAAGTTGTCCCGAAGAAGTCGGGCATGACAGTGATAGAGAATGCTAAGGGAGAGCTAGTTCCCCAACGCACCACCACCGGGTGGCGTGTTTGCATTGATTACCGAAAACTCAATGTGGGGACTAGGAAATACCATTTCCCCTTGCCATTTATTGATCAAATGCTTGAGAGAGTAGCGGGACACCCTTACTATTGCTTCCTTGATGGTTATTCCAGATATAACCAAATTGAGGTAGATGTACTTGACCAAGAGAAAATGACTTTCACTTGCCCTTTTGGTATGTTTGCATACAAACGTATGTCATTCGGCTTGTGTAATGCACCCGCGACCTTTCAAAGGTGCATGCTGAGTCTATTTAGCGACATGGTCGAGAGAGGACTCCAAGTGTTCATGGATGACTTCAGCGTTTTTGGCACATCTTTCGACTTTTGTCTAGAAAAACTGGAACAAGTACTTGCCCGGTGTGTGGAGAAGAACTTAGTGCTGAATTGGGAGAAATACCATTTCATGGTCACTGAGGGAATAGTTCTTGGCCACATAGTCCCATCCAATGGGATAGAAGTTGATAGGGCGAAAATTGATGTCATAGATGATCTTCCCCCACCAAAATCGCTCAAAGGCGTGCGCTCTTTCTTGGGCCACGCGGGGTTTTATCTAAGGTTCATTAAGGACTTTATCGCCATCGCTAGACCCTTAAGCAACCTAATCATGAAGGACACCCCATTCGAGTGGATGAAAGCATGCCAAAGCTCTTTTGAAAAACTGAAAACCATGCTTGTGTTCACTCCCGTCGTGAAAGTTCCGGATTGGTCTTTACCATTCGAACTTATGTGTGATGCTAGCGATTATGCAATAGGGGCTGTTTTGGGCCAAAGAAAAGATAAGAAAGCTCATGTCATCTACTACGCTAGTCAGACTCTTACCGGACCACAACTCAACTACTCTACCATGGAGAAAGAGTTGCTAGCGGTAGTATTTGCGCTTGATAAATTCCGGTCATATCTTATCGGTTCTCTCATTACTTGCTTCACCGACCACGCGGCATTGAAATACCTACTTGCAAAGAAAGATGCAAAGCCACGTCTCATAAGGTGGATCCTACTCCTACAAGAATTTAATCTCTCGATTAAAGATAAGAAAGGGGTAGAAAACGTCGTTGCCGACCACTTATCATGGCTTTCGTCCGACGTACCTAGTGATCCCATACCCATAGACGAATACTTTCTGGATGAGCAACTTTTTGCTACCTCTTCTTTGCCCTGGTTTGGGATATAGTGAATTACCTTGTCACAGGAGTCGTCCCTCCCGATTGGACACCGCAAGATAAGAAGAGATTTATTACTTGGTCGCGCATGTTCTTCTATGGTGATCCCTTCCTCTTTAAATACTGCGCCAACCAAATCATCCGACGATGTGTACCGGATGACGAGATCCCGAAAGTCATCCAGTTTTGTCATTCGAAAGCATGTGGAGGCCACTTTTCTACTAAAAAGACGGCCGCCAAAATTCTGCAATGCGGCCTCTATTGGCCCACAATATTCTGAGATGAATCATAATATAAAAAGGTGATCTTTAATTGTAATTTGGGAATTAGTGTAATTTTGAATTCGAATAAAAAGTGAATAAATTCTTGATAAATCATGTTAAATCCCATGAATCGAAATGGTATCAAATGAATGTGGATGTAAAAATTATATCATTTTGTTTAGGATTGATAGGAAGTTGTTGTTTTGGGTTTGATGAGAATTGTTGTTCAGATGGTGTAAGGGAAATTGTGGAATTCCGTGAAAAACAAACTAGAACATTGCCCAGAATCAAATAGGGATGACAATTTTCCCCGAAATTCGGGTCCCCGCGGATACCCAAAAACAAATCCCCTAAAATTCGGGGATCAAATCGGGTTCGGGGAGTAAAAAAAATCCTCAAAAAAATTCAGGTCGGATTCGGGTATACCCTCGGGTCTCCACGGGGATACCCGAATTATTAATATATATAATAAAAAATATATGTTTATATTATAATAAATATATAAGTATAAAACCATTTGAGATTTTTCACTCTAGCCCTAATTTTTCACACCGCTCTTCCTCGTCTCTTCTACCTTATTTTTCCCTCACTCATCTTTCCTCACTCAGACCTCCCTCATCTTTCCCTCACTCGGACCTTCCTCATCTCCCTCCCGACGCATTTTCGTTTTACCCATATTTGTCCAGACCCATTTTTGTATAAGGTTGCCATTGAGTTGATTTTCGTACAATGTTGCTGCTGATCCATTTTCGTCTAGACCCATTTTCGTTGCTGTTGATTTTTGTCCAGACCCATTTTCATACAAGGTTGATTTCGTACAAGGTTGCTGTTGAGTTGATTTTCATACAAGTTGTTGTTGTTGAGTTGATCTTCGTACGAGGTTGTTGTTGTTTTTGATTGTTGATTTCTGTTTCTGTTGATTTCCTCCATTTCTGTTTCTGTTGATTTCGTCCATTAATATTATATTGTTGTTGTTGATTGTTGATTTCGTCCATTTTTTGTTGTTGTTGAGTATTGTTGATTATAAACACTTTATCTCTTTTTTTAGATTTAACAGATACTTAATTATAATTTTTTTGAAATTTGTACACTACAGGTAAAAATATAATTTTTATGTTGTAAGACTATAAGCAAAGAACTTTGTTTAAATGTAAACAATGCACTTAGATTTAGTACACTATTGTGTTGTAAAACTATAAACAATGCACTTTGTTTAAATGTAATTTTTATTTAGTTGTTTAAAGAAAAAAAAAGGAAACGGGTTCCTCGCGGGGAAACCGATACCCGTTTAAACGGGGACGGGGATCCCCGAACCCGTTATGACGGGGAACGCGGCGGGGACAGGGAAGGGTTTTTATAACGGGGACGGGAAGTTAAAACCTGACCTCGAACCGACCCGTTGCCATTCCTAGAATCAAATCGATTAGCCAATGAGGGGTGAAACGATATGCAGGGTGAATCGGTTCGCGTTAGGGAGGCGAATTGGTTAAGTCCTGCAGTTTGATCACCTTTGGTAATTTGGGTTTTTTGTGGACAGTTTAGGGCGTGGGTTAATTTAGGTAGTTCGATGGGTGACTTAGGACTTCAGGAAAAATATGGGTGAGATTATATTTAACTTTGGTTAGTCAGGAATAAAATTCGGGCACATGAATATGAGTGTTTTAGGGTGAATGACACTGGTAGGTTGGGCTATGGGCTCATGTAGAATAACTTAGTGGCCAGAACTATGATATCTACGAGATTATAATAAGTAAGTGAATACTTGAATATTCGAGAGTCGGGGATAGAATAAAAAATTATGGGCTAGTGCTACGAGAGATTTATGCACATTTAGCTAGTTATTTATATATATATATATATATATATATATATATATATATATATATATATATATATATATATATATATATATATATATATATATATGTGTGTGTGTGTGTGTGTGTGTGTGTGTGTGTGTGTGTGTGTGTGTGTGATATATGTGAACATACCTACTCTATGGATGCTATCGTTTGAGGTTGTGCGTAGTGGGCGGCCCACCCTGGCATTGACCAACAGGTGTTGAGTCGGTTCCCCAGGTCATAGGACGTTAGCATCACCATTGTGTGTGATTTTAAAGTCAAGTGTGGTAATGTGGTATGATTATGACCCACGAATGTATGTCCATGGCCGCCTCCAGTTATGTGTTTACAATTTGGATTTGGTGGTGAGATTCTGACCCGGTGGCCCAGGAGTGGTACATGAGGCACCTGGTGTAACATCCCGCATATATTTGATGTCGGGTTGGCCAACCATCGTCGCCGCCACAAACCTATGTCAGGCATTACCAATAAAATACCATTCTTAGTATATGACAGAAATATGAGACTTTAAAAACTTTTTTCCACAAGATATAATTTGAAAAAATTCAACGAATATAAACATCCACACAAATAAAATCCATCACCATGCTAACTCCAATATAAAATCCAATTACAAACAACAGATTAAAACTCCAGATAAATAATCTAACTGAAATAAATCTCCGACATAAAACCATAAACAATTGTGGAACCGAATGGCCCACCATTCCATAATAACTGTCTCATAATTAAAACGATGGAATAAAAATAATCTAGACTACTAAAGTAATAAAAATAAATCTCCAACTGCACTCTAAATATCTCCAATTCATCCTATGTAGCTACTCCAGAAACTATACCTTCAACGTAATGGGTCAGAGCCCACCGCATGAACCCTTGCTCCTCCTCCCAATTAAGGTCCGTAAACCCAGACATAAGCATCATACATGATAAATATCATCACTAACTACCCACGTAACTAAGCCACCCCACCATTTAACTCCAATTATGTTATTACTAGATTTCATTATAAATTCACAATTATTAATGGTTTTATTATAATCGATTTTAATAATGCGACATTAGTATAGCTAGTTCACCCTGTTATGAGTCCTACACAAACTCCTGGTGTACCCACAGTTCTACACCACACATTCCACTCATTATAGCCAACTCGCCCAATTTTGCTAGCATCGTGCATACTGTGACGTTCCACACACAACACGTCACTATAGCTAGTTTGCCCAAATTGTTCGCCCTATACATACTCGTGATGCCACACACACCGGCATCGCTATATCCAGTTTGCCCAAATTGTTAGCCCTGCACATACTCGCGACGCCAATATATTTTAATGCCCGTTACGTGTCTTATGCATTATTTATTAATCTATTATCAAGTTATCATTACTCTCTATTAGCCCCACCCTTTATTCCGGCATCACATTCTAAACCATCCCTAGTTCCTATGGCTCTAAACGGATATTCGAGAATCCGCATCCGTCCGATATCCGAATCCGAATTTGCGGATATTTATCTGAAAATATGGAAACGGATACGAATATGGATACTCTTTAAAAATATCCGAGAAAACGGATACGGATAGTACTAGTATCCGACACGGATAATACGTATCCGATGCGGAGTATCCATTTTATCGGATATCCGTTTTACCGGATATCCGTATCCGTCAAACATATGTTTAAAATGTTACTAATAATATTAGTATTAGTATTACTAATAAAATAATATTAAAACAAATCTTAATCGTTTATTCCCCAAACAAAATAAACACATACTCCACTCAAAATAAAAACACCCTAAAGTTATTGTTTTATTGGGTATAATATAAAATGTCATGTATTATTATTTAATTGGGTATATTATCATGGAGTTACACTAAAGTTACAGTACACCTTATCACACACAACATACACCGACTAAAAAACATATACTCCACTAAAAAAAACTAACTTCGTTTCTTTCTCCTTCGTACAAAATAAGAGAAAAGAAACTCTCATGTGGTTGTTCGTTAGTTTCCTTAATTATAAATAAATGTAAGAGAGAAAAAGAAAAGAATGTAAGAGAGAAACATAATAGAATGTAAGAGAGAAACATAAAAGTAAAGAGATGGTTTTGATTGTAATGAGAACTGAATTTAACAACATGTATATTATATACAAAATAAAAATGTATACTTATTAAAATGAAAATATCAGTATGTTTTGAAGACAAAAGGTCCATGAGGTTATCATTCTCAATAAATTTGATTAATCTAAAAGGTGCATATTTATTTCTACTGTCATGGAATGCGACTGTTATTTTTTTTTTGGATGGCTTTCAGCTTATATGGTTGTAAAGTATGGATGACTTTAAGTCATATTATCATTATGGAATGATAATATTATTATGGAATCCGTAATTGGTGATGTTAAGAGGCAGTAATTTTGTTACATATTTATTTGGATTGGATTGGATTTCATTGGATTTGATATTTTAATTGTTATTTTTTGCGATAGCTAACTAATGTAAACAGATACGGATATTATCCGAATCCGAGGTATCCGAGCGGATACGGATATGGATAGTTGTTTTAACTATCCGGGCCGATACGGATAGTACATTCAGATAGAGGATACGGATACGGAAAACATGGTATTCGATCCGTATCCGTCCGTTTACCACCACTTCCATGCCTAGAGATCACCAAAATCACAAGTATTTCCTAACTGATCACTAAGGAAGAATACCTACCAATAATTACCATCTAGTCTCGTACCTAGGATAACGGAACAACGGAACGACTTACCACCTAGTCTCACCCAGAAAATACTTAACCGTACGAACCTACACTCACTAGTCCCATACCTAAAAAGTGTTAACAACAACGAGACCTAACTACTAATCCCATACCTATCAAGAAACCTAAAATTAAAGGCAAAAACATAACTACCCCAAAATCTCAACGTTCCCGCAGTGTCGAAATATTAACACAAGCAATATTCACATAAGCACATTTCTATTTATCACTACAATTCTTCCAGTTTATTTTACGGTTACAAGATCATTTATGTGAATGTTGCTTGTAGTGATAATTAGAAATATGCTTTACGTGAATATTGCGAAATATCATCCAAATTATGCCCATTTTAATTTTATAATCAAACGAGTTCTACAAAAAGTCACACGAGTTGTAATATTCCATATTTTTTACATAAGTGCCATTTTTTTTATTAACATAATATTCCATTTTTAACATTCATATTCACAACATTACACAATAATAAATCCATTCTACAATCTACACATAAAAAATCATGATTTATCAAGTCAAAACATTATTACAAATTTTATATTTTTTAAATCTTAATACGCAAATGTCCCACAATTCTATCGTGACCCAAATCTCTAATCTAGGCATACGATTGTTTGGAGTTTTAAATATATTTTCAAATTTGAATAAAAATAGACCCGGAATTTGTTCACTTTCTCTAATTAGTCTTTCTAATTTATTTTAAGAAAAATATATTTATTAAAGTTTAGGCAATATCTAAAGTGCATAACACTTAAGGGGAACAATAAAAGCATTCATGCCTATAAAAAGTCATCTTGAAAATTTGATCACATAGTTGCGTTCCTCTCGCAAAAATAGTAAAAACACATTCTTGGATGTGTTTTGAAAAACTTGATTTGAATCTTCAAAACTTGGGTTGAAACTTATGTTTAATGGGGTTTAGGGTTTGTACAAGCGAGGAGATAAAATTATAGGAGACTATTAAATTTTTATATTATATAAAAGAGTTTTAAAAACCCTAAACCTGAGTTTAATTAATAGAGTAAAGAAGGAGAGTTTAACTTAAATACAAACACTAAGACAAATAAACAACCTGAGCACCACTATCGGTGCGAATCGGTTAGCTCCCAGGGACGAACTGGTCCTGACGAACCCAATTCCCAAGGTTTTTACATTTAATTCTAGAAATTACTAATTTTACTCCCGAATTAAATTCCTCTTAAAATGTTATTTTATATATATAAAACCAACATTTTATATCCTAAAATTAATTAAATTCCTAAAATTCGTTTCCTGAAATATTTAACTTATAACAGATTTTTACTGCTAAAAAAATGACGAAGTGTTACATTCTCCCCCACTAGTACAGGAATTTCATCCTCGAAATTCAGTGAAGCGTAAACATTAAACCTAAGTCGCGCAAATAAAATAAGGCTTACATATGCCTACCCGTAGAATGCTACGATTGGGCGTCCATATACACAATCCTGCATGCACCTACCCCACGAACAAAAATAATATATATATATATATATATATATATATATATATATAAAAGAAAATAACACGTGCCATACTATCCCACTAGCCACGCTTTGGCTCCTGCTGAGCCTGCCCTGCTTGAGGTTCCCTTGTAGGAAGTAAATAACACCTAGGCATAACCGGTCCCTGCGTACCCACTGCTGAGCTACTGGCACTCCCTGTGCACCTGGTGCTGTCGTGCTGAAGGTCATTGGCCCTGCTTGCCCTACGTCTTTGGACACTTGATAGCTCTATGTCGCATCTCCCTACAATTATAACACGCGCCTCTAAAAGGTCCAAACTACCTAGATGGAACTCGCTCCCAATTTTGTCCCTATCCCTATCCCCGAGGGCCTTGTGGGATGCCATTGCCTTGCTGAAAGACTTGTTGCTCCCATACTTCTTCCTGCGTCTTCCACGGTTGGTCATTGTGACATTCATTTTCCCTACCTGCTTTACTCCCATCTTGACCACTAGAATCTTGGCTCTTACCCAATTTCTTTTGATAGTTCACCTTCTCTTGCCATAACAATAGTGCGATGTCCACCATTTGAGTGTAAGTAGTGTACGCCGAATTCCCTAAAACCATTTGCTTAATCGACCATGTTATACCCTTATGGAAACACTCCATCTTCTTCTCCTCGGTACTCACCTCCTCCGGTACAAACATCGACTGATTCATGAACTCCTGCTCATACTCAGTAACTGACTTCGAACGATGTTCTAAATCTGAGAACTCCTTCTTCTTAGCACTCCTACCAGAATAAGAAAAATATTTGTCATTGAATTTCAACAAAAAGTCTCCATAATTCAGATGATCCATATCCTTAGATGTGGTGACACTCTTCCACCACTGCAACGTATCCCTAGTCAACTTAAACGTATTAAACATCTGCTTTTGTACATCCGTACAATCCACAGTCCTCAAATGCCTCTCTATATCACGTCTCCATTGGTGAGCAACCGTTTGGTCATATCCACCTGCGAATGTGGGAGGATTGCCCTTATGGAAACTGACCCTCACCTTGTCCCAAACTGAAGCAGGTGCACTCTGCTGCTGCGCCTCTGGGTTTCCAAACCTCTGTCTCTTTATCTCAATACCGACCGTTGTGGACTCAGGAACGATTGTCGCTAACTCCTCGGCACCCAAAACAAACTAACCTGCCTCCCATGTGCCGTAGAACCAGAAACTGAACCCTATCTCTTATCTTCAAATTTCCTAGTGTTCACCATCTGAAAAGACAGGAACAAACAATAATCAGACTCGAAAAAATTAAAGAGTACAAATCGTAAAAAATAATCAAAGATAGGTAATGCGAAAGATATAATGGACTCATAACTTACAAGACCTAAGACCATGCATTGATACCATCTGTAACACCCCGCGCAGATTCAACGTTGGGGTGACCAACCGCCGTCGCCAACCTACGTCGGGCGTCACACGTAAAATTTCATTCTTAGAATGTGATAGAAATATGAGACTTTGTAAACTTTTTTCCATAATATATAATTTGAATAAATTTAGCGAATATAAACAAAATCCATCACCATGCTAACTCCAAAATAAAATCCAATTTCAAACAATAGATTAAAACTCCAGATAAATAATTCAACTAAAATAAAATCTCCGACTGAAAACCACAACTATGGAACCAAATGGCCCACCAATTCAATAATAACTGTCTCATAATTAAAATGACGGAACATAAATAATCTAGACTACTAAATCAATAAAAGTAAATCTCCAGCTGCACTCCATAGCTAATCCATCCTATGCAGCTACTCCAAAGACTACACCTGAAATGTTAGCCAATGCAATGGGTCAGAGCCCATCGCATGAACACTATCTACTCCTTCCCATTAGGGTCCGTAAAGCCATACATGATAAATATCACAATAGAGTATTTTAAATTAAACGATACAATAACCTGCGCATAAAGTAAAACATCACCAAATACCCACGTAATTAAGTCGCCCCACCATTTAAGTCCAATTATGTTATTACAATATTTTATTATAAATCCACAATTATTAATGGAATTAATGTAACCAATTTTATTAATGCGACATCAGTATAGCCAGTTCACCCTGTTACTAGTCCTGCACATACTCTCGGCACGCCCACAGTTCTACACTACTCATTCCCCTCACTATAGTCAGTTCGCCCAATTTCGTTAGCATTGCACATACTGTGAGGTTCCACGCATGACACGTCACTATAGCCAGCCTGCCTAAATTGTTAGCCCTGCACATACTTGTGACGCCACACACACCCACGTTGCTTGATACCCCGCACTTTTATGGGAAATTAAAATTCATAAGTAAGTGTAATTTGGGAATTTAAGAGGTTATCATGAATAGTAATTTTTGGAGTTTTCAAGGATTAGATGATTTTCGATGGGTGTTATATTTACTTTTGGGATTAAGTAAATAAGTCAGAGTATTTAAATTATATGTCGCAGTTGGGTAAAGTGACAGAGAATAATATTTTAATGGGAATACCGCATTAAGTTGTGTGGGGTTAAGTTAGTGACTTGCTGTCAGGTGCCTCACATGGAGATTTCGGTTGCGCGGTGAGTCTCAGAATGGCCGAGATAGTCACAATAGAGTATCTGGGGGTCGTAATTGAGTTTCGAGAATTTTTGAATTAATAGGGACTCGCAATTGAGTAAAAGAGTCATTTTTGGGTTTAAAAGGGATAAACCCTTATTTGTCCTTATACAAGACACGAGAGAGTGGGAGAAAGGAAAGAAAAAAGAGAGAAAATAAGAAGAGAATAAAGGAAGGGAGAAAGAGGAGAGAAAGGGATTTTCGAGCCAAACTCTGCGGGATTCGACTCAGGGTCATCGGATTTTATCCTCCAGGCAAGTGTTTACTTGTTTTATTCAATTTAGTGCGTATATCTCATATTATGCTTGGTAAACTATATGATTTTTGGGTCGGTATTCTTGAATAAAAATGGTTTTTTTCTGAAATAAACTCATAGAAATTAATGTGGTGATTGCCCCATATGAAATCTAAGCTTGAATGAATGAAAATGGTGTAGTTTTGTGATAAATGAATTTAATGGAGTTAGGGTTAGATTCTTGATTGAATGATTGAATCCCTTGATCTTAATTGATGTGTTGATTAAATCATTATGTGTAGATGATTATTTTGTTGGTTGTTGAGGTATAAACCATGGAATTTGAGTTGGGATTGTGTTGGATTAAAAAGAAAATTGGAGAAGATAATTAATAGTGAAACAACGTCCTTTACGAATCGATTCGGCCTGGAAGCGAATCAATTCGGCTCTTGGTCAAAAAATAAAATTTGTAGATTTTTTCGATACAGTCGCGTGGGAGCCGATCACGTATTTTTTTGATTTTTTTTGGATTTATAATGATTTTTCTACGGAAAGCTGTCCGAGATCGAAAACGTTAGCTATAAATCAAACCTTATATTAGGAGAATTAAGGATTTCTGGCCTATTTATTTGAGGAAATAAATACTTAACTAAGGAAGATATATTTATCCAATTGGAAAAATTTATGGGGGGCTAAGAGGGTGTTTTAAGTGTGTGACACTAGAAATTATATATTCGAGAAAATAAATAAATTGAGGAATTAAGGAGTTGGGGTTTTCCCAAAAATAGAGTGGGGACCTCTAAATTATCAATTGGACAAAATGTAGTCCTTCGATTCATGGAAATGGAATCCACGACCTATTTAAATTAAGGGGGTTTGGTGATGAATATTTCTTGGGATAATTTCAGTGGGCTTTTAGGCATACATATTTGTGCGTGTAGAAAACGTAATTATATCGTTTATGGTTGAGTACATCCTACGAGACTACTAGGATAAATTGGTATAGTTAGAGAAATCATATAAATCCTTAAACGTGAATAAGGTACATGTTATTTATCAAGTGAGGGAATACTTTTGGGTTTAGTATCCTGAGTGTGCGAATGCTTGAATATTATTAATTGTGAGAATCTTTGGGAGTATTGGTCATCGTTATGTGTGATTGGCAATTATGGCCATTTATATGTATCTTTGAGGAACAATGTGGAATATATATATACTATGTGATTAAAGTATATATATTATATGATACGAAAATATATATATATCTATGTATGAATGGTATATATATATTTATGTGAAGCGTACCCCCTCTAATGCTATCATGGGAAGTTGCGCCATATGGGTGAGGCCCCTGGCTTGAGGAGCAGGGAGCGTATAGTCCCCAGGTCATAGCGTCCATTGTTATATTGTGTGATTTTTTATTAGGTGTGAAACGTGGTGGGTATGTTTCATCTCATTTCCAGGGAGGAACTATGACCGCTTCCCAGACGTCGTGATTTATGACCGCGATGTCGGTGATATTGAGTCCGACCGCTGGTCCTCAGGATGGTATGTGAGTTATGCCATAGAAGATGATAGCATTGAGAGACCGCATCCTCGAGTTATAGCTCGTTGGGATGGTTTTTATACTAGGGTGTATAGTATATTACTTGTGCATGAGAACAAGATATTATATATCTCTATTAGAGTAAAGAGATAAAAGGAAAAAGATTTAATTCTCATTCCGGAAGATCGTATCCGGACTTGTATTGTGATATGTATTATGAATGAGGAGGTTATGTATATTTATTTATATGAGTATATATATATATATATATATATGTTGTGTACTGAGGATCTAATGGATGTCGACGATCGATCTTGCCAAGTAGTAGTGTATCGGGAGGGTTTCTTATTTGGATTTCGCTTCGCGAGACACCCCACGCACGAACATGGCATAATGTTGAGACTAGGGAGAAGTTTAACCCTTAGTACTTGGTTTTCTTAGGATTTCTAGAGTTTGGGAGTAACGGATTAGTTAGGCAGGGTAGCTTAACTAGGTTATGTAGGAGATATGCGCGAGGTGTACACTATTAGAAGAGAGGTGAGGGGTATCTCATGAGAGTGCGATACCAATTTAAATATGAGATAAAACATATTTTTCACAAATAACGCATTTATGCACTTGAAAATATTTTTACAACTCAGGCTCTGACCCGTTTTTATATTTTTCCTCTCTTGCTATATATATATTATATATATATATAGGTGTCCAGACACAGGGACGCCTGGATAATGATCCTTTCAAGTCAGACGTCTGCTGCAGCAGCTGTGAATGCATGCAGGTTTTTTTTTACGCTTCAATCCTTGTAATCTAGATAGGAGTTACTGTATAAATACTCGGGTCAAAAGCCCAACTGCATTTATTTATTCTTTCACCGCCTTTTAGTACGGCTTTCGATTTGGTTGTATTATATTTGAACCGAGTGTTTGATTATTTTATCTCTTTTCGGTTTCATTTATATAAACTGTGTGAATGTTTTAATTGATTTATTTTGTTTAAAAGATTAGTTAAATAAAATTTTGACGCCAGCCTAATAGGTTATTAGTAATTAATTTAGTTTTCGACAGTGATGCTAAGAATGATCCATATGCGACTCCTGTTTTAATTTGGTACAGGAGTGATCACCCAGTATTTTATTAGGCGGGGTGTCACAGATGGTATCAGAGCATCAGGTTCCAGTGTCCTTAGGATTCTGTGTAGAGGTACTACGCTTTCAACGTTTCTCTCGATTTGTTATAGAGCCTTATGATTAGGATTGTTGATTCCTCTTGTGAGATTTCGTTCTCCTGCCATATTGTGAGATTATAGTAATCTTTTGCGCGCTCGTTCGAGATTCGTGTGCTGATCAAGGAAGGCGGAAGGGGGTGGGGCTTAGTTGGAGCTATGAGTTGAAGTTGGGGATGGGGAACGCAACATATATCACTCCTTTTATAGCAATTGTTAACAGTTGTTGCAATGACTTCTAAAAGTATAGTAGTTGTAAGTATCCAAGTACCGCTATAGTAGAGAGTGGTACTAAAGTTGAATTACCCGGTGAAGCTAAAGGTTCGAAAGGGGTCTTTGATGAGGACCATACGTTGACGTGGGGATTATGAGGAGTAAGCGTAACATTACTCAGTGGAAATAGAAGGCTCAGAAGCTTTGATTTAGAGAAGGGTATGGAAATACCCAGATGTGAATGTTTGAGGAAAATTTTTCACTCATAGGAGCAATATTGAAATGGTGGGTACGGTGATCACCATAATCGGGGGGAGCAAGATGTTTTTCCCCTAAAGGGATCTTATAGATAGTTTTTTTACTGTGAGTCCCCATGATTGACTAAGAATGAAAAGAATACAGTTTTAAATTATTCACGTAAGGATCGTTCAGAGGCTGACAGTGAATAAAGAAAGTTATGGATAAGTGAACTTTGTACTGAATTAAGGTAAGTACAATGAAGAGATAGTTCTTCTGAGGAATGATAGGCTCACTAGAGAAGTGTTGCTAACACTTGTGGAGAATGTGTATGTTCATGGACCCCATTGGTGGACATCCACCATGGGGAATTTGTTGAAACAGGGTTGTTGAGGCCGGTGGTGGAGTTTCCTTTTTATGAAGAAGTTAAGGGGAACTAGTAAAGTGATTGTCAGGATCGCAGCTATGGATTCCAAGATACTGATAACCTTAAAAGGGTCAGGGTGACCCGAGATGGGAAATGTTGTAATGTGGAGTATAGAACCATAAAGTTAGTCATTGCCTAGTGGGAGTTAAGGGGAAAGAGTAGGATGCCCAGATGGGGCATTGATTAAAGTAATTTTTGGTTCAGTTGCGGCAAGTGTACCAAGTCCGAGAACCTTTTTGAGTAGCTAGGGAGATAGGCGAAGTTGTTGTTATGAGTTTCACCTCAGTCGAAGGAGGTATGTTCTGTGTGACAAGATTGAGTCACAATGTTTTATTAGCTCCAGATTCATGTGTGATACGAGTTTACAAATAGTATCGATAATGTTATGTAGTATATGTTTGTGTATTTTTTCGTGATAGCGAGAATCTATTTTCTTTCATTCACTGTGAAGAGCGGGTGTTAGAATTTTAAGTTTATATTAGATTGGTATTAGTCGTTTTGTGTGTGTTATACGAGTATGGTGTTATTTTGTGTAGAATATGATCTTTGTTGTTCAGAGCGATAGCAGGCTAATGATGGCAAGACTATCGTGTCCGTGATTCCAGGGTGGAACAGGTTGTTGTTGCGATATCTCACCTGGATACAGGTTGAGTTCGCCTCTATTATATGTATAGATGAAACTTCGGTGAGCAGATGTTTCATTATCGTGATACAAGTGCGTGTCGACCTTATAGATATGATTTAAGGTATGCAGGGTTAATTATTGAGCTGTGAGTTTAAGCTCGTTATTGGTTGCGCAAGGACTTAGTGTTAGTGCGAGCGCTTAGTGGTGTGGCTCCTGGAAAAAGATAGGAGTTCATACCACATTTTGTTGAAAGAGGGGATAGGGTTATCCCGGTTGCATATTTGAAGTTAACGGACCTCCACGACTGACAAAGTTAAGTAGTAGTGTATTAGAGGGGTTCCTTGTTTGGATTTCTCTTTGCGAGACCCTCCACGCATGAACCTTAATGACGTTGGGAGTGGAGAGATATTATAGGATGCAAGGATGTTAGTTTTGTGGATAAGTTATATAGTATGGAGGAAACACTATAGACTGTGAGCCATATGATGATGGTATGCTTATGGAAATATAGTGCTATGGAGAAGCACTAAAATGGTTCTCTCACCACAAGTAGGTGGGTGAAGCAGGAGTTGGAGAAATTGATTTGAGGCTTATAGCCAGGCCTTACTGAAAAGGCAAATTTTGGAGGAAATATGTTTTGGGTATGGTGTTCGTAACGCTTTTGCAGAGAGTTGGCGCATCGATTAGTTAGATTTTCCTTTTCGCCTGGGTGGAAGGATAAAATAGTAGAAAAGCATTAATAGGTTAGCGAGGTATCACTTAGGACATTCCGCTGGTATGCCTTAGACCGTTATATCTCGATGACCGACGACGCGAGGGAGTAGTGTAACGAGAGGGTTCCTTGTTTGGATTTCGTTCTGCGAGACGTCCCACACATGAAACCGATAAAATTTTTGGAGTTGAGAAAGGATCTTGGGCACTAGGGAGCTAATTTAGGATAGTACTATTTCACATAGGTAGGAAACGCTTCGATCTTAGAATTATTGGACAGTAAGGCCAGCAGAGTTAGTGGCGCCGATATAGGGAGATTGTCGCGGGTTAACCACAAAAATATTGGATGGTTAACCTTGAGAAGAATGGGATTTTGCGGGTTGGGAAGATCCATTATGAGTATTATGCCGAGGAAATAAGGCCTATTATTTAGAAAGTGTGCAAGTGTCGGACGTTGGTGATAGTTGTGCGCAGAGGCACGGGTTAAAAAGGTGTATGGGCACCTTAGTAAGTTGGTTTTATATACTGCCTGAGTTAGAAGGGACGTAGTATATAGAGTTGAAGATTATGCCGGGATGGCGGGATAGTATAGTATAAACCTTAATAGAAGTGAGTGCTAAATGAGGGTACGGTTAAGAGCTATTGGGTAGTACCGTTCCACTTTGGGGTATTAGAATGTGGAGTAATTCACGATCCTTGATTAGTGTTGGTAGTATCAGTTATATCTGAATTTTGAGGACGAAATTCCGTTGTAAGGAGGGAAGTATGTGATACCCCGCACATTTATGGGAAATTAAAATTCATAAGTAAGTGTAATTTGGGAATTTAAGAGGTTATCATGAATAGTATTTTTTGGAGTTTTCAAGGATTAGATGATTTTCGATGGGTGTTATATTTACTTTTAGGATTAAGTAAATAAGTCGGTGTATTTTAATTATATGTCGCAACTGGGTAAAGCGACATAGGATAATATTATAATGGGAATACCGCAATAAGTTGTGTGGGGTTAAATTAGTGATTTGCGGTTAGGTACCTCAGATGGAGATTTCGATTGCGCGGTGAGTCTCGAAATGGCCGAGATAGTCAGAATAAAGTATCCGGGGGTCGTAATTGAGTTTCAGAAATTTTTGGATTAATAGGGGCTCGCAATTGAGTAAACGAGTCACTTTTGGGTTCAAAAGGGATATACCCTTATTTGCCCTTATATAATACACGGGAGAGTGGGAGAAAGGAAAGAAAAAGGAGAGAAAAGAAGAAGAGAAGAAAGGAAGGGAGAAAGAGGAGAGAAAAGGATTTTCGGGCCAAACTCCGTAAGATTCGACTCGGGGTCGTCGAATTTTATCTTCCAGGCAAATGTTTACTTGCTTTATTCAATTTAGTGCGTATATCTCATATTATGGTTGGTAACTATATGATTTTTGGGTTGGTATTCTTGAATAAAAATATTTTTTTGCGAAATAAACTCATAAAAATTGATGTGATGATTGCCCCATATGAAATCTACGCTTGAATGAATGAAAATGATGTAGTTTTGTGATAAATGAATTAAATGGAGTTAGGGTTAGATTCTTGATTGAATGATTGAATCCCTTGATTTTAATTGATGTGTTGGTTAAATCATTATGTGTAGATGATTATTTTGTTGGTTGTTGAGGTAGAAACCATGGAATTTAAGTTGGGATTGTGTTGGATTAAAAAGAAAATTGGAGAAGATGATGAATAGTGAGACAATGTCCTTTACGAATCGATTCGGCCTGGAAGCGAATCAATTCGTCTCTTGGTCAAAAAATAAAATTTGTATATCTTTTTTATACGGTTGCGTGGGCACCGGCCGCGTATTTTTTTGATTTTTTTTGGATTTATAATGATTATTCTACGGAAAGCTGTCCGAGATCGAAAACATTAGCCATAAATCAAACCTGATATTGGTAGAATTAAGGATTTCTGGCCTATTTATTTGAGGAAATAAATACTTAACTAAGGAAGATATATTTATCCAATTGGAAAAATTTATGGGGGCTAAGAGAGTGTTTTAAGTGTGTGACACTAGAAATTATATTTTCGAGGAAATAAATAAATTGAGGAATTAAGGAGTTGGGGTTTTCCCAAAAATAGAGTGGGGACCTCTAAATTATCAATTGGAAAAAATGTAGTCCTTGGATTCATGGAAATGGAATCCACGACCTATTTAAATTAAGGGGGTTTGGTGACGAATATTTCTTGGGATAATTTCAGTGGGCTTTTAGGCATACATATTTGTGCGTGTAGAAAACGTAATTATATCGTTTATGGTTGAGTACATCCTACGAGACTACTAGGATAAGTTGGTATAGTTGGAGAAATCATATAAATTCTTAAACGTGAACAAGGTACATGTTATTTATCAAGTGAGGGAATGATTTTGAGTTTAGTATCGTGAGTGTGCGAATGCTTGAATATTATTAATTATGAGAATCTTTGGGAGTATTGGTCACCGTTATGTGTGATTGAGAATTATGGCCATTTATATGTATCTTTGAGGAACAATGTGGAATATATATATATATATATATATATATATATATATATATATATATATATATATATATATATATATATATATATATATATATGTGATTAAAGTATATATATTATATAATACAAAAATGTATATATATCTATGTGTGGATGGTATATATATTTATGTGAAGCATACCCCCTCTAATGCTATCATTGGAAGTTGCGCCATGTGGGTGAGGCCCCTGGATTGAACAGCAGGGATCGTATAGTCCCCAAGTTATAACTTCCATTATTATACTATGTGATTTTTTATTAGGGGTGAGACGTGGTGGGTATGTTTCGTCTCATTTACGGGGAGGAACTATGACCGCTTCCCAGACGTTGTGATTTATGACCGTGATGTCGGTGATATTGAGTCTGATCGCTGGTCCCAAGGATGGTATGTGAGTGATGCCCTGGAAGATGATAGCATTGAGAGACCGCATCCTCGAGTTATAGCTCGTTGGGATGGTTATTATACTGGTGTGTATAGTATATTACTTGTGCATGAGAACAAGATATTATATATCTCTATTAGAGTAAAGAGATAAAAGGAAAAAGATTTAATTCTCATTCCGGGAGATTGTATCCGGACTTATATTATGATATGTATTATGAATGAGGAGGTTATGTGTGTGTGTGTGTGTATATATATATATATATGTTGTGTACTGAGGGTCTAATGGATGTCGACGATCGACCTTGCCAAGTAGTAGTGCATCGGGGGGGGGGGGAGGTGTTCTTTGTTTGGATTTCGCTTCACAAGACACCCCACGCACGAACATGGCATAGTGTTGAGACTAGGGAGAAGTTTAACCCTTAGTGCTTGGTTTTATTAGGATTTCTAGAGTTTGGGGGTAACGGATTAGTTAGGCAGGGTAGCTTTTCTAGGTTATGTAGGAGATATGCGCGAGGTGTGCATTATTAGAAGAGAGGTGAGGGGTATCTCATGGGAGTGCGACCAATTTAAATATGAGATAAAACATATTTTTCACAAATAACTCATTTATGCACTTGAAAAATATTTTTGCAACTCGGGCTCTGACCCGTTTCTATATTTTTCCTCTCTTGTTATATATTATATATATATATAGGTGTTCAGACACAAGGACGCCTAGATGATGATCCTTTCGAGTCAGACGTCTGTTGCAGCAGCTGTGGATGCATGCAGGTTTTCTTTAGACGCTTCTATCCTTGTAATCTAGATAGGAGTTACTGTATAAATACTCGGGTCAAAAGCCCAACTGCATTTATTTATTCTTTCACCGCCTTTTAGTGCGGCTTTCGATTTGGTTGTATTATATTTGAATCGAGTGTTCGGTTATTTTATCTCTTTCCGGTTTCATTTATATAAACTGTGTGAATGTTTTAATTGATTTATTTTGTTTAAAAGATTAGCTAAATAAAATTTTGGACGCCATCCTAATTGGTTATTAGTAATTAATTTGGTTTTCGACAATGATGCTAAGAATCATCCATATGCGACTCTTGTTTTAATTTGGTACAGGAGTGATCGCCCAATATTTTATTAGGTGGGGTGTCACATTGTTATAGCCAGTTTGTCCAAATTGTTAGCCCTGCACGTACTCGAGACGCCAATACATTTTAATACCCGTTCTGTGTCTTTGGCATTAATTATCAATTTATTATCAAGTTCTCATTATTCTCTTTTAGCCCCACCTTTTTTTTCAGGCATCACATTCTAAACCATCCCTTGAGATCACCAAAACCACAAGTATTTCCTAGCCGATCACTTAGGAAGAATACCTACCAATAATTACCACCTAGTCTCGCACCTAGGCTAACAGAACAACGGAACGGCGTACCACCTAACCCCACCTAGGAAATACCTAACCGTATGAACCTAAAATCCCTAGAAAGTGTTAACAACAACGATGCCTACCTATTAGTCCCATACCTAGTAAGCAACCTAAAATTAAGGGCAAAAGTATAACTATCCCAAAATTCCAACGTTCTCGTGGTGTTGAAATATTAACACAAGCAATATTCACAAAAAGTATATTTCTATTTATCACTACAATTCTTTTAATTTATTTTACGGTTACAATATCATCCAAATTATGCTTGTTTTAATTTTATAATCAAACAAGTTCTACCAAAATTCGCACGAGTTGTAGTATTTCATAATTCTCTCATAAATGCCATTTTTTCGACTAACACAAGATTTCATTTTTAACATGCATATTCATAACATTACACAATAATAAATTCATTCTACGATCTACACTTTAAAAATCGTGATTTATCAAGTTTAAACATTATTACAAATTTCATATTTTTTAATCATAATACACAAACGTCCAACACAATTCTATCGTGACCCAAATCTCTAATCTAAGAATGCGACTGTTTGGAGTTGTAAATATATTTTCAGATTTGAATAAAAATAACTCCGAAATTATGTTCACTTTTCCTAATTAGTCTTTCTAACTTATTTTTAGAAAAATACCATTCATTAAAGTTTAGGTAATATCTAAAACGCATGACATTTAAAGGGAACAATAGAAGCATTCATGCCGGTAAAGAAATCTTCTCGAAAGTTTGATTATAGATTGCATTCGTCTAGCGAAAATAGCAAAAACATGTTCTTGGATGTTCTTGAGAAAATTTGATTTGGATATTCAAAATTTGGGTTGAAATTCGTGTTTAATGGGGTTTAGGTTTTGTAGAAGAGAGGACATAAAATTATGGGAGGCGACTACTTTTTGGGATGATATAAAAGTGTTTTAAAAATCCTAAAATCGAGTTTAATTAATAGAGGAAAGTAGGAGAGTTTGAGTTCAACATAAACACTAAAAAAAGAAATCACCTGCGCACCACTGCCGGCATGAACCGGTTCGCCCCCAGGGCCGATCCGGTTTGGTTGGACTAATGAACCCGATTCCCATGTTTTGTATATTTAATTCTATAAATTTTCTATTTTACTCTCAAATTAAATTCCACTTAAAACGTTATTTTATATATATCAAAATCAACATTTTTATATCATAAAATCAATTAAATTTCAAAAATTACTTTCCCAAAATATTTAATTTATAACAGATTTTTACCACTTCAAAAATCACGGGGTGTTACACCTGGAACCTGATAGCATGCTAGCAAATGCATCTACGAGGTCTCTACTCTGGGGATGTGATTATACGTATATAGCGAATGATATATATGATAATGTATGTGCACGAGATGTTATATGTATATACATATATAAGCATGTTAAATATATACATGTGAATTAAATGAATATGTGAACATTGAAACTATAACTAGTGCAAAGGTATGTGAATATGTTAATAAAAAGATTTTAATTAATAATTATAATAATAAAGCATATGTGATAGCTAAATGAGAAATGAAGTAAAATAAAATACGTTTAACATGGTTGGGCTAGAAGATTAGTGTGTGTGACTAATTTAAGTGATTGTGCTAGTTAGGCGGGGTAGCGTAACTAGAAAATTTAAAATGAATGCGTTAGGTGCGCATTATAGATGAGGGGCGAGGATTATCTCATGATAGTGTGACACAAGTTTAAATACAAACGATTATGCTTCATTTGCATTATTGTATTTTAAATACTTGAAAAATATTTTCAAACGATTTTGGGCCAGACTTAATTATCCTTACAGTTAGATGACGCTGCAACAGTTGTGGATGCCTACATGGATTGATTAAATACTTCAATCATTGTGATCTAGATATGACGTGTACTCCATGTTTTATTTCGGGCATGTCACCCAGTTAGATAGTTATTGTACCATTCAGACTTTATTCATTTCAGTTTTAGTTGGATTGTTGTATTGGAATTTTTACCAAGAGTTATCAGTTAATTTTATTTATTTTATCTCTCAACTTTTGTTTCATTCGTGTTGCGAATGTATATTTAAATTATTTGGATTGTGATACGACACAAATATTGCATATTTTCGCCCTATATCTTTATGCATTCTAGCACTTTTACGGTCCTTAATGCCTACATTTATGCTCATTAATCAGACAACCTCGTATTTGGATATATACATGCTTTGCAGGGGTTAATTGTGCTTTTTTAGGTCTTGGAACGCTAAAAGTGAGGAACCGTTGCATTTCGGATAAGTTCCGTCGCCGGACGCTACTTTAAGGGCATTTTAGTCAATTCACGAAAGCGTAGTTTCATCTCCGGCTCATGGAAATTCTACGAAAGCGTAGTTCATTGAGTTAGCATCGCGTGGCAGCGAATGACGCATCATTTGGAGTCCGGATGGTGAAGTTATGGCCAATCCCGTTTGCATACTTTTTCCCCTCATGTTGAACCAAACAAGGCTGAGAAATAGAGTCCCGGTCGACCGCGCTTCTGATGCCCATCGATCGCGATTTGGAATTTTTCCTTGGATCGAAGACAATGGGCTTTAACTTGAAGGCACGGTCGACCGTGCCCCTGCGACCGGTCGACCGCGTATACCAAATATTTGTTGCTTCGATTCTTTTCTTTTCTTTTTCCTTTATTTCTTTTGTAACTTACTATATAAACCAATTTTGGTTTCTATTTTCATATAATTAGTTTTAGATAGTTTAGGATAGGGTTAGGGTTTGGAGAGCTCATTTCTTCTTCCTCATGTGGTGTGACACCCATTTGGGTTTGTAAGTTGTACTTTTCTTTACCCTCTCCATTAATATAGATGTTTTATCTTAATTCTTGCTTTGTTAATTAGATTTACATGCTTTCTTTAGTTGCTTTCTAGTGTAGTTTTACCGCGTTTATTTATCGCGTTTATATCATGATTTCTAGCTAATTTAGTATAGGTTGTGTCGGATTGAACTCACCTCGAGTTGACATGTTGCTTTGCTTTGGTGATGGAGTTTTATGGGTCTATTTCGAGTTCGTTGTCCTAGTTATTAGCCTAGGAGGTTTGACGGAATATGTCATGTATGCTCCGTGCTTATGACCTTGCGTGCGTAATTTTCGGGGTATTTGTTGACGCCAAAATCATATTAGACTATTAGGCGAATTTAGGGGTGTGACAACTCTTGATTTAATTAACTGTCGAAACGAGACGCAATCTTAATAACTCGTTGACCCATGTATCCATTGTATACTAATTAACTCGGATGAGGAATATTTGACGCAACGTATAGTTTTATCTGCTTTGTTAGTATAGTTTAAATACACTCGCCTAGATTAATCTTTCCCTTTTTGCATCTTTTCCTTTTTGTTTATAAATACCTTTTACACTTTTATTTTAGGAATATTAAACCTTATAAATTCTAGCAGCTCGTCTTTGTGGATTCGATACCCTGACTTGGCCGCTATACTTACCTGTTGAGTGTAGTCATAAGTTTAGGTTTTTGTATTGATGTGGTAAACATAAAATAACGATCGACGTTTGACATGCACCACTTTTCACCCCTGATCATTTCTGTTGTATAAATAGAAGTTTTATCTAAGCAAGCTAATAAGTTTTTAAAATTTGACACTGGGCTTAATAGGTTATTAGTAATTAATTTGGTTTTCGACAATGATGCTAACAAAGATCTAGTTTGAGATTCCTGTTTTATTTTAGTAAATGTCTAACCATCCATTATTTAAATAGGCGTGGTGTCACAAGAAGTGGTAAAAATGGTAGTGAGGGAATAAGTTTGGATTTTTACTTCACGAATCTTTCTTGTAAGGAAAATACTAAGGAGACACGATTTTTTGGACACGATTATGCGATATGGGACACGTGTTCGTGTGTTATTGGTGGACACCTCAAGTGGATGTATCCTTGTATACATGTCCACAAATAACATGCAAACATGTGTCCCACGTCATAAAATTGTCTTCCAAGATCATATATCGCTAGCATCAATCTTCTTGCAAATTACGCAACTACAAAATGTTTTACTTGGAGGTTTCTATTAAGTCTTGATTAGTTATTGGGAAAATGATACACCTAATTTATTTAAAAAAACAAAGGTAATTATATAATTAAGAAACTAAGGGGCGAAATTTTCTTATTTGCACATTTCGTTTAACATACTTTTAGATTAAAAGGAAAGAGAAGAGACAGATAAAACTTCAAATAGTGTGAAAGAACGAGGGAACTGGACTTGTGGACTTATGTGCAAGTTACTAGGGGTGTATTTCGGTCTGATCGGATCGGATCGAAAAATATGTGTTGGATTTTTTTTTCCAAAATATTTAGAATTTATGAATTCTTTCCAACTATGGAAAAAAATAAAATCGAAAAATCATTTGTTTCCAATTCGGATACTTCGAAAATTTTCAAATTTATTATTTTTTGAAAAATCTTGGAAAGCTTGGAAATTTTCCATTTTATATTAGTCGAAAATGTCGGAAATCTAAAAAATTATCACATCCTAAAGTTAGAAAGACAATACACACAATACATAACTACAATCCGACCATTTTTAGTAGCTTCAACATTATATAGAAAACTTGTCATAAAACAATGTTAAATAACATGACTCAATCGTACAGTTTTTAAATGATGTTAACAGATTAACAAATTTCACACCACTAAATAAAACGTTGCTCTTAAACATAACATATATTAAGGCCCGCATTATTATAAACACAACGAAACATTGCACACTATGTAGTGCACATATCCATAGCAAAACTAAAACATGTCTCAGCTATGAACAATGTTTTAAACAATATAAAACTATATATAACAACAAATTTCTAATCAATTTCACAAAGAAACACCAATATTGATTTCGAGTGTAGGGAGAAACAAAGATTTAGGTACCCTTTGTGGACCTCAGTTGAGTTGTGAATGATAGGGAGTTCAATAGAAAGAGGTGATAGCAAGAGCTAGGGAAAGAATAGTTAGCATATATAAGGGAAAATACATGGTTGAGATTAATTGAAAAGTGTCTTGATTATTTAGTTACATTACATTTTATATAGATAAAGTTCGTAAAATCACAAAGCAAAAATAATATATATAATAAAAAATATTTAAAAAAGTAGGATTAGTGCGATATCAAGATTCGAAAAGTTAAAAATTTATATGTATTTTTCAATTCTATTCCCATTTTTTTTTTAAAAATTAAAAAATAAAACCAAATTCTAGAAAAAATAAGATTGCTGGTGTAAATACAAATAGAATGGGAACGGGAGTGGAGGAGGAAAGGATAGTAAGAAGAGTGAATTATTAGGATGGGGGCCCTAGTGTTGAAAATTGAAAGTAGATATATAGGGATCCGTCCGTATCAATTGATACGTACAGTCATAACCCTTATCTTTTTGACATGTGCTACCCAATCAACTGCCATATCGTTAATAAATAAATAAATAAATGCCACTTTGCTTTATATTCTCTACTGGTTTCGATTTTACAGTCATGTCGCTCCACCACCATATCTCCACCTTAACAACCAGGTCTCAACCCTCTATCTTCTTCCTATAATATTTCATTTTTCTCAACTTATTAATGGGCTTGCGTTTTTGGTTTTTAAAATATTCTCTAGTGAGTGTTTTCCTATTTATTTTGGGAGAAGAGATTAACCAACTTCCTTCACCTGATTAAGTTCACTTGTAATCATAATTTATGGATGGAAGGGAAGCATTTAGCTACTTCTCCATTAAGTTGTTTATTACAATCTTCCAATTGAAAAAGGGTCAGTCACAATTAAGTTGCTAGCTAATATGTTTTGTCTAGATATGTGATACCTTCACAATCGGCAAAGTTGTGTATGGAACATGAACAAAAATGAGTAATTTATAGCAGTGTCCTGGTCCTGATAACTTGTAATTAGTATCGCACATGTATTAAACATATTATGTTGTTAGCATCACTTTGGTACTGTTTGTTTGCAGAGGTTTTAGTCACTTATTATAAATTTGTCATATACAAGCCATGGGGGTGTGAAATTTGGCTAAAAAAAAGGACCCAGCTCAAATTCTGCTCATATGCGCTACCAGCGGTTTTTCTCGCAGGTCACGGATGGGACCAGTGTTCCGGGAGGTTTTCATGTGGGAACACGTGACCAATGAATGTCTATGTTCACTGCAGCAAACGAACGTCAGATTTGTGCAAAAATGGGTTGTTTAAGTAGGGTATTTTGGGAGTTTCACATGTAACCTTTGGGAGTATAAATAGAATGATACGAGGGGTTTCTCCTTTGGGTTTATTTGACATTGGGAGAGCTATTTATTAAAGAGATGCAAAGAAAGTGAGAGAGGTTTAGTATTTTAAACTTGGTTCCAAGTTGAGATTGGGGTGTACTTGGAGTTTGGGTTGAGAGTGTGCATAACTCCTGGAAGATCCTTCTATCATACCCCATTTTTCCTTCAAGGCACAACATGAAGAGGTTTGCACAATGGCCGTCACTGCACAAGCATGAATTCAACCAGCCCGCACAAACCAAATACAACTCACGCGCTTAAGGTGCCGCACAAGCATACCTTATTTTTGGGCATCACCCGAACGACTTTGCCTTGGTGCTAGATATCACTCGAACGACTCTGCTTAATATGGGAGTTAACCTGAATGATTTTGCCTATTTTGGGTGAAATTGTTCTCTCGTATAGATTGCCGAACCACATTAAATCTCGTGTGTTCGTTTTTTTGATTTCGTGCTTGTTTATATATTCATTGATGTTGTATATATATTTGCTGGAGTCTGACACACAAAGTGGCAGCCTCATTATGAGCACGACCCATTAAAAGCTCCACTACCCGCAGCGACATTAAGAGCTCAACCGCCCAACCCCATTAACTCCTCCACCACCATCCCACCGAAAACTTGTTTAATCCTTAATCCTTCCTCTGGTAGCCTATATAAGGAAGGCATATCATTGTTGAAAGACACATCAATAACAAGTGAGAGCAATTAGAGAGAGGTCTACAACTATAACTAAGGTATTTTAGTTGTAAGTGAGTGCAAGAAACAAGCCCATATTGTGAGTTTCTTGTGTGAGTGTTCCTGTAATATTGTGAGTTGAGTGAGTGTTCGAAAAAGTGATTGCGTGTGTAACACATATTCTCCTATAGTGATACTTATCTTCCCCTCCCATGGACGTAGCCAATTTTGGTGAACCACATGAAATCTTTAGGTCTCTAAATTTGTGAGGTTGTTATATGTTTTATTTCATTTCATAATTCTATTAGTAAGTTGATTTAGTAGCTTGAGGGAAAAGCTCTTTGGTTGTATTCCACACAACCGAATAGTGATGTTTCGATGCTTTCGGACTTTACACTAACAAGTGGTATCAGAGCTACAGTTGCTAATTACACCGGTAGAACGATTCAAAACGTTCAAGGGGTGTTCAAGCACAAGCTTGTGAATTTTTCCTAATAGCGGAAACTGAATCAAAGTTTACTCCTGACTTTGTTTGTACAAGCACAAACTCAAAGAAGTGGGATCCTAATTATGGATCCGCTTGTTCCATGAAATTTGAAATTAGGCCTTATGACGAAAAGATCAATTTCGGCCTATAGCAACGACGGATGCGAGGCGTTTTAGTCAAAGAAAGACTTGAAATAGCTTTGTTAGGCATTCAGAACAAATCGGAAGGCATGTCCGATGCAGAGTGGCTTGATATTAATGGACAAGCGACTTCTTCTATTGAACAATATAACACGGATGCGGTATTAAATCACGTGGTGGAACCAAGGGCATGCAGACCAAGTTTAAAGAAGTATACTTGGGGAAAAGTTTGTCCAACAAACTTTTTTTTAAGAAGCAACTGTTCAAGCTCGAAATGAAGGAGGGCGGAGATACGATGAAGCACATCAGCATGTTCAAAACCTTGATCAATAATTTGACTCGAATAGATGTTCAAATCTCGAAGGAAGATCGGTCCTTGCTATTGCTTGCACCGTTGCCTGATTTATATGAAGATTTCGTCACCACCCTAATGTTCGGGAAGACTACGCTCAAGTTCAACGAAGTAGCGCAAGACATCTTTTCCCATGTGGCTATGAAAAAGAACATAAATGGTGTCTCATTTTCTCAAAATGAAGGCTTAGTTGCCAAGGCGATGCTGGATGAAGAAGAAGATCAAGGTCACGGGACGTCAAAAACGGGGCACCTGTAGATCTCAAATACAAGATCACAGAAACTTTGAGTATTACAAATTTCACAAGAAGGGTCATATTAAGAAGAATTGCCCGGAGATGCGAAAGGAAGACAAGAAAGGTACTGCTACAAAAGAGGTTATGGGTGTTGCAATACAAGATGATGGCACGGAGGTATTTACTTACTTTTTCGCCGATTATGAAAGTCGGTGGATTCTTGACTCAGGATGCTCCTATCACATGCGCCCCAACCGAGAGTGGTTTGATCCGTACAAACCACAAAATGGTGGAAATATTCTCATGGGAAATAATGCTACGTGCAAGGAAATTGGAATTGGCACACTGAGAATCAACGTGTGGGGTGGCATTATTCGAACGCTATGTGATGTTAGACATGTTCCGGCACTCAAGAAAATTTTAATCTCTTTGGGGGCACTTGACGACAATGGGTGTGTGATTCAAGCCGAGGAAGGGACTTTGAAAGTGAAAAGGGGATCAATGGTGGTTTTATACTGCACAAAATCACCTAGCAATCTTTATAGATTAAGGAAAACCACAATAATCGGTAGAGTGGTAGTTTCTACAAAACCAGAAGTTGACGAGCTACTATTATGGCACATCAGACTTAGTCAAATGAGCCAAAGAGGCATGGAAGAACATCATCGACGGACGCTGTTGAAAGGAGTTCACGTATGCAAGCTCAATTTTTGCAATTATTGTGTGATGGACAAGCAAACTAGAGTTTAGTTCAATATCTCTACGACCAAAAGTAAAGGTGTTCTTAACAATATTCATTGGGCATTCGGATATTGTATCCTTGGGCGGCTTCAAATATTGTGATTTTCATTGATGATTTCCCTCGCAAAGTCTGAGTTTACTACTTGAAAGAAAAATTGAAGGTTTTTGACGAATTCAAGGAGTGGAAGGCTATGGCGGAACATCAAACTGAAAAGAAGATCAAGTATTTGAGGAGAGACAATGGAGGATAATATAAGGATGGAAAATTTTCTTTAGTTTTGCAAAGATGCTGGCATCACAAAGCATTTTACCATAATGAAAACTCCACTAACATAACAGTGTTGCGAAGCGGATGAACCGCATCATTATGGAGAGAGCAAGGTGCATGAGGTTGCGTGCCGGGTTGACAAAATCTTTTTAGACAACAGCTATTGACCATACCGTTTATTTGGTTAATAGATCTCTAAATGCAACTCTTAGATTGAAATATCCCGAAGAAGTATGGTATAGGAAAGATGTTGATTACTCACAACTGAGAGTATTCGGGTGTTCAAGATATGTTCACATTTCCGGTGATGAAAGGACAAAAAATGACACGAGGTCTCGTCTATGTATCTTTCTCAGTTTTACAAAACGGGTGAAGGGGTACAAGCTTTGGGATCTTACGTCAAGAAAGCTATTTGTTAGCCGGAACATGAGATTTGATGAGAGGGCTATGCTTACGCACAAGGAATTTCAAGAAGTTGCAAATGACTGTGGCGTTAAAATCATCGAGGTTCCTATTTATGTTCCAAGACCGTCCATTATTGAAAGTGATGAAGCATCCACTAACAGTACTATTGATATTCAACCAAATGATAACATAATTGAGGCGGAGCATGGGGAGGAGGAATCTGAAGAAAGATTGGTTGAGGTGGAGCAACTTCAACAGGTAGAGCATGAATCATCTATAGCACGTGATCGAACTCATTGTGAAATCAAATCGGCCTCACGATTTGGTTGGGAAGATGAAGTACACTTCGCCCGTGTGTCAAGCGAGGGTGATCCAACTACTTTCAAATAAGCAATTAATATTGAAGGTAAACAAAGTTGGATGGGTGCTATGATAGAAGATATGGAAGCTCTACGCAAAAACTCAGTATAGGAGTTGGTTCCGAAACCCAAGGGACTGCATATCTTTGGTTCCAAATAGGTGTTTTGGAAGAGGAAAGCAATCAACAAAGAGGAAGAACCCAAGTACAAAGCCAGGTTAGTAGCCAATACGAGCTTTGTTGGCTATAGTCGCTCAATTTGATATGAAATTGGAGCAAATGGACGTGAAGACAACTTTTTTTCATGGTGAGTTGAAGGAAGTTATCTACATGGCGCAGCCAGAAGGGTTCAAGGAAGTAGGTAAGGAGAACCACGTGTGTAGGCTTAAGAAGTTCTTGTATGGGCTTAAGCAATCTCCACGACAATGGTACCTATGGTTCGACACTTTCACGATGCGAGATGGTTACATTAGGTGTGACAATGATCACTGCGCGTACTATAAAACATTTCATGATGGCTCATTTATTTTATTGATGCGTTATGTGGACGATATGCTCATCGCTTATCGGGATATGTCAAAGAACAAGGAGCTCAAGGTCGAGTTGAGCCGGGAGTTTGACATGAAGGATCTTGGTGCCGCACAAAAATTTCTTGGTATGGATATCCAACGGGATAGCAAAGAAGGCAAGGTATGGCTATCTCAGAAGAAGTACATATCACATATTCTTAAGAAATTTGGCATGATGGATGCCAAGCCAATATCTACACTGTTAGCTTCTCATTTTGCTTTGTCCACAAAGCAATGTCCTTCTATTGAGATCATAGATATGTCGACAACATCATACGCATGTGCGGTGGGTTGTCTCATGTATGTCATGGTTTGCACACGTTCGGATATTACCCAAGCAGTTGGAGTGGTTAGTAAGTACACGTCGAATCCGGGAAAAGAATACTAAAAAACTGTTAAACGGATTCTAAAGTATCTAAAGGGAACCAAAACCACGAGTATTCGGTTCGACGAAAGCAAGGGGTCGAGTGTGTTGAAGGGTTCGTAGACTCGGACTATACGGGTAATCTAGACAAACAAAAAGCAACCATATGTGATGTGTTTACTATCACTAGTGGACCAGTGTCTTGGAGATCTATACTACAAGCAACGAGTGCTTTGTCTAATACAGAGGTAGAGTACATGGCACTCACAGAAGCATCGAAAGAGTCGCTATGGTTGAAAGGTTTGGTGAGTGAGCTGGGAACGAAGCAATAGAGAATTCTTCTTCATTCTGATAGTCAAAGTGCATTTTGCTACGAATCAAGTGTACCACGCTCGCACAAAGCATATTGATGTGAGATACCATAGGGTACGAGAATAGGTGAATTCTGGTGATGTTGTCATCGAGAAGATGCACACTAATGAAAACGCGACAGACATACTCATAAAACCAGTTACGACAGAGAAGTATAGGCATTGCCTAAAGCTTCCCAATCTCACCTCTTGTTGAACTTGGAGATGACTCCACGTTGGGTGGAGTCATATGGGCTTGATGGATATTGGGATAGTCCTCGAGCTGTTACCGGTTATCTCGGGATTAGTTGGAATAGTCAGATTCCGGTTGACAAGGTTTGCTAAGGTGGAGATTGTTGAAATCCGGCTCACAAAGTGGCAGTCCCATTATGAGCACCACCAGCAACCCCATTAAGAGCTCCATTACCAACAGCCCCCCATTAAGAGCTCAACAGCCCCATTAAGTGCTCCACCACCATCCCACTAAGAATTTGTTTAATTCTTAGACCTCTCTCTGGCAGCTTATATAAAGAAGACATTGAAAAGACACACTAACAATGAGAGTAATTAGAGAGATGGTTACAACTAAGATATTTTAGTTGTAAGCGAGTGCAAAAAACAAGCCCATGTTGTGAGGTTCTTGTGTGAGGGTTCCTACAATATTGTGAGATTAATACTGTGAGTAAGTGTTCAAAAGAGTGAGTGTGTAACACATATTCTCCTATAGTGAAACTTCTCTACCCCTCTTGTTGACGTAGCCAATTTTGGTGAACCAAGTTAAATCTTTATATCTCTAAATTTGTGTGGTTGTTATATGTTTTATTTTATTTCATATTTCTATTAGTAAGTTGGTTTAGTAGCTTGAGGGAAAAGGTCTTGGGTTGTATTCCGCACAACCGGATAGTGGTGTTTCGAGGCGTTCGAAATTTACGCTAATAATATTTCCTTGTTCTGGTTGGGCTTGGTGTCATTGGTGCACAACAATTGATATCAGAGCTTTGGTACACACAATGTGTTTAACAAAAGTCCCAAGTGAGGTATTTTGTGTTAAACTAATTGTGTTTGGAAGTTTGGGATTTGTTGTTTCATTCAACAATGTCCTGAAATGAAGTTTCACATTGAAAGGTGGATCATTTTAATGGAAGTGGTAGCTTCACTTTATGGCAAGGTAGAGTGAATGGATCTCTCGTTCAACAAGGAATAGCGAGAGTGTTGAAAGGTAGGAGTGGGAAGCCGGAGAAGATGACAGATGATGATTGGAAAGATATAGAGTTATGGTGTTTGAGTGTTATTTGACTTTCTATCGTTGAAGCAGGTCACGAGTTGTGATTCCAACTCCGGCAACCCTTCAATTGGTAGATTGATAAATGTCCAAATGGGAGTTGGGTAGATGGAAACCCTATCACCGCTAAAGATGGAAACCCTATCACCGCTAAAGATAAAAACCCTATCACCGCTAACACTTCTACAAACCCTAACCAAATTCACTACTACCTAGGGCTGCCATACACCACCCAAATCCCCAAAATCCAACTAATTTTTACCCCAACTTTAGCCAAATCTGCCCAAAATCTTTTAACCACCAATTTTTACCCTTTTCCCACTCATTTATGCCCAACCGCAAGCAAATCCGACCCAAAACGGGCCTACCCTACTTTGAGCCGGCCTCATCCTCCCTATTGACCTCTAATCTGGTCAATTTTTGACACAACACATGACTTTGAGAAATGCGTCCCACTGGAAATCCATTTTCCGACAATTTGCCATTTTTTGGCACAGCTTTTCGGGATGTCGCCATCTTTAGTCCACTTCTTTCGTCATCGTACTCGCAAAGGTGCGATCGCCGGACCATCCGATCAGATTCAAGGGTCCACCACGTCAAGTTGCAACCATGTGCTGTTGAGAAGACAGATATGGTCATCCATTTTTGGTTGCTCGAATTCCGTGGGGAGACGTCGTTGAGATTCGGGTATATTAGGCCCAATTGTTGAAGGTCCATATGGGTCTAACAGAAGTTCAACCAGTCTATTTGGAAGCTAACACTTGTTGCGACTCGTGTACATTTGGCATTGATGAGTCACCCTCTCCAAGCTCGAGGACGAGCTTTTTCGAAGATTGGGAGAATGATGTGTATGAGATTTATAGCAACACGTGGCGCATGGTTGTGCCTCCGGAAGAAGACTATCTTTTATTTTCTATTTTTAGTTTAGGGTAATAGTGTCATTTTCTTTTATTTTTAGTCATTTATTAGTCTCCAAGCATGTTTGGGGCTAATAAGTCATTTTTATTTATTAGTTGTCCTTTTTTGTCTTTTTGGGTATTAGCTTGATTAGCAAGCTAATTCCTTCTATAAATAGGCCCTGGCCCTCATTTGTAATGACACCTTGAATATTGAGAATTGAGAATAGAGAGAGAATGAAACCCATTTCATTAATTTAGATTTATTTGTTGTTGTTGTGTACGTAATAGTTGTTGTGTAGTGTAACAATAACGCTTCCGCATTTGTAGAATTACATCATTTTGAGTTTGAATAATGCAAATCGCAATAACATTTTATTTCAAATTCTTTCCTTTCTACCTATATTTTTTTGCAAACTTAGACTTGATAACTTGTCTTTGGAAATTATGATTATAAAATGACCTCTTTTATTGCTTATTTTGTTTGGGTAACATTGAATTGCTAGTTTAGTTATACTGGTGATATTCGTCCTTTCAATTCTGCATTAATATGAGATTCCTTTTTGTCTCGAGTCCTATAGGTATCTTAATTCTTGCAAGACGCGTGAAGTGCTACCCAACTCTGCAGTACTATCATGGTTTTATAAGGTTATGCTTATATTTAGCTTTCACTGAGTTTACACAAAGGTGCTTTCTGTTTCTTAACCTTTGAATTCTGGATGTTGAATGTTGAGCCTTTAAAGCTGATTGTTGAGTTCCGAATGCTAAAAGTTTGCATCTTTTTTTTTTGTCTAAATAAATCTCTAAATCAATGTTGTTTAACTCCCATAATTTAGTTCTAAATTTTTAATACGTGTTAAATTTGACCAATTTAGCATCATTACCTGTCTTTTTACCTGTTCTACATAAGTGTAATTTAACCAACGGAAGGGGCAAAACTGGAAGTAGATGTCATGTCATTAAAATTCGGTAGGAGACTTGACTCTTAATGCTTAATGTTGAAGTTTAACTCTCATTTTCATGTCATTAAAATTCAGTAGGAGACTTGACTCTTAATGCATAATGTTGAAGTTTAACTCTCATTTAGCATTAAGAAGTAAAAACAAACAACTTAATGTACATCTTAATGTTGCATAGTTTTAGACCTCCATTCAGCATTAAGAGGTAAAAACAAACCGACACAAAAAAACTGATGCTTTTGTTGTTGTTTTAATCTTATTCTTATTTATCAGCTCTGATAATTGAGATAGCATGTTGCATTATTTTGCCCTCGAGGGTGGTGTGAGTTTATTCTGATGGCTACCTTTGTTCTTCACTATCCAGGCCAATATTCAGAAATCCATATATCAGAAATGTACAATAGTGATCATATTGGATCAACTTAAGGATGCTGATTTCTATCCCCTTATTGATATCTTCCATGAAAACAGCTCTTCTGAAATCGACGCGGTTGATATAATTCAAGAATCACCTCATGTGTTGAATCAGGATTATGTTTTGCCTTTGATGCGTGCTATCAATACAAGGCTCCGGGTTGTTGATCTACAGGATGTGTCATTGAGGGAGGATGGCCTGAGGTCTATATTATTACTTTTCTCATACATTATGTTTAAATATGATTGAGCCTTTTCCCACACATTAGTCATGCTATAAAGTAGACTTAGAAATTTTTCATGTTACTATCATATTGACCCCTGCCCTCTCCATCCTTCGAAAAGAAGAGAATTTGCTAATATCAGCAAGTTAGAACTTGGAAACTTATCACAATATAGTAATAGTCAAATGGAGCAGCAAGACATAAAATTTCACTCTTGACAATTGATATATATATATATGATAGTTAAAGGATGGTTTTTTAGTATCTATCTATCTATCTATCTATCTATCTATAGATAGATAGATAGAGGGAGGTTCAAAAGTGAAACAAAAGAGTGAACTTTTTAATGAACCTAATAAGACATTAAAAAATAACCTTTAATTTCTTGTTATAATTGGTCTGCGCCAGCGGCAACAATAACGCGCATGACACGCGTATTTTTTAATATTCACACACACACATGACAAAGCTTAACCCCTACCCCCCCTCCCTCCCCCAAACCTCTCTCTATATTGCCGAGAGGTTAGCTGGTCTGCCAAATCATGCCAATTGGGTTATGCATCATACTCCCCTCTACCAAACTGAAAACCCACTAGACCCTTACTCCCCTGCTGCGGACAACCGCGACCCACATTTCTAGCCAAGTTACTCAGGCATCCAATTTTTGAATTTGTCAGGTATGTGTGTATTTTACTTCAGATAAAGCTGACCTGCAAATAGGGGCTATTTGATGGTTAAGACGAACCATAATAGGACGAGCCACCTGCAAATCAAAAGTCTCAGACTACACAATCACCCAACTAAAGTGGTAGATTAGAACATCTTAATCATGACCAGACCCACATGAGTTCAAGTCTATTGAAGAAGGGAAGCCCACCACTGGGGACAGACACACTGGGTAAGTGGTGCGGGTTATGGAGGTTAACGCTGGTGGCAGATGGGGTGGGTAAGGGGGTCTCATGTCATACACATGTCCGTTGCCGCTGACGCGGACCAATTACAACAAGGAATTAAAATTAATTGGAATATTTTTAATGTCTTAATAAGTTCATTAAAAAGTTCATTTTATATATATATATATATATATATATATATATATATAGAGAGAGAGAGAGAGAGAGAGAGAGGCTCCTGTGCAAATTGCACACCAAATTTGCACATCATTTTTTTAAAATATTAAAAAAAAAATTTAGTTGATTTTTTTGTGTGATATTTAAACATTTCAAGGGACCCATATAAAAAAAATCAGCTCAAAAAAACTTTTTTTGCTATTTTAAAAAAATTGGTCAAACTTTTGCCGCTTTTAAAGCGGGGAAAGTTTGACCGGTTTTTTAAAAATAGCAAAAAAACTTTTTTTGAGCTTATTTTTTTTGTATGGGTCCCTTGAAATGTTTAAATATCACATAAAAAAAATCAAATCAATTTTTTTTTTAATATTTAAAAAAAATAGATTTGCGCCAATAAGTATGCAAACTTCATGTGCAAAGGAGCCTGCATCCCTCTCTCTCTCTCTCTCTATATATATATATATATATATATATATATATATGCAATGAGGCGCTCCAACATATCTCCTAACAACATACCTATGAACATACCCCAATTCAAAATAGTAAAATAAACAAAATTTTCAACCAAATTTGGTATACATGATCTCATTGATCTTCATTATGAGGAGATCATCTACAAAAACTTACATCCAAAAATTCAACTTGGAAGAAAAATGTATGTATTCATCTAATTTTCAAATCACCCACTTCCAAGTTGTATTTTTGGATCGAATTTTTTGTAGAAGATCTCCTCATTATGGATATCATGTGTACCAAGTTTGGTTGAAAAATATATATTTTTACTATTTTTGGTATGTTGTTATGTATGTATGTGTGTATTTTTCTTCCATACAAGCGGGGTTAGGAGCAAAAGCGGTAGTCAGCACGCTATGGGTGAAACTGGGGTACCTAAAACGGTGGGAAAAGTTGAGGGATTGGAAAATGGCCAAACTATGGGAATTGACAGGTTTGGTCATTCTAGCCCAAAATCCACCAGGGAATATGCATTTAAGGTATTAGTAATAGAACTCTTTAATCCCTGAGTGTCTTTCACACCATTGGAAGTGTTCTTGTTACTGTTGACAGTAAAGCCTAAGAATAAAGATCAGTATATTGAGCACTTCAATGAGAGACTTGCAATAGTAGTTATACTAGAAGCCAGATTATCTAAATATGGTAGGAGTCTTTGTTTGTTCCAATCAAGGAGCTATCATATCTAAGACCAAAGCTACCATATTTGACATTAACACATACGAAAATTCCTATAATCACAACACTACCCCTCCGGCTGGAGCATATATATCAACTATCCCGAGTTCACTGCCAATAGAGTCAATGTCCAGGTAAAAATTTCCCTACTAGTCTTGAATACATCGCTGGATGATTAATCGAGTTTCCAACATTAGGCATTAATTTTTTATTAGTCTCCATAGGAGTCAAAACAGGTTTGCAATCGAGTCTCTCACGATGTCAAAGGTGCACTTCCTCTGGGCCAGTGAAATACCTATCTCTACCATCTCAATACTCATAAAATAGCAAAAGGTCGTTCCCAGTGCACAAGACTCCCGCTTAGCTGCAGGTCTGGGAGAGGCGGATGTCGGTTGGCCTTACCCCCATATATGGAGAGTCTACTTCCATGTCTCGAACCCGAGACCAATCGAACTCTACCCATAAAATAGCAAAGTTATAACAAAATTTGTAGCGTGTAAAAAATGAAGCTGAGTATAAACATATTTGTTATCATCTAAATTCAATTATACGACTACTAGAGAAAACTTGTGGCTATATTGAATATTCGGCTCACTCGTATTTTCAGTTTACATAAGGTCCAACATAGCTCTGTCTAATAATTTGAGACAACTTAAAATAATAAAAATTCTTTGTTGGGTATAAGTGTTTGAGTCTATAATCCTATGTACTTACAATCTGAATAAAAGTTCCTAACGGGATAACAACCTGAGCATCACTCAGTGTGTATCGTGTGCTAAACAAAGTAGTGTATCACCTACAATACCAAAGCGCCCTACATTCCGTGTAACATTGGGGATACCCTAGTTTGACCAACTGACTTCTACTTTGTGCCTCTCTCTCTATCTCTTATATATGTGTATACATTATATTCAATGATATCTATTTAACTCTTTAATTTTCTAATCAACAGAACTCCCTTTCTATTTTGATCCCTCTCCAGCACTATTTTCCAGGGTGGTTTGGATTGCCAAGTATTAAACCTAAGGTCAAGCAACATACAAAAGCTCGATATGGGTGGTAGATTCATGCATATACACACCCTTAATCTGGATTTTTGTACTTCAATCAGTACTCTGCAGAAAGATTGCTTTGCTTGCATGCCCAATCTGATGCGTCTCTCGATGTGTGAAACAAGAGTTTCTAATCTTTCAACAACTACTGCTTCCCTGTCCAAGCTTCCTTCTTTGGTGGAGCTTCGGTTTCAAAACTGTTTGTGTTGCAAGGACACTAGACCATGCCCTTCATCTTCCAGTGACATAGCAAGTCTTCTTGTTTGTGAGAGGACTGAGTCATGTCGTTTTAGCAAGCACTCATATGGTGGAGATGAGGCATTAAGGAACTTGGTGTTTAATGCTGATTTCTCTAAGGTTCATGAAGTACAAGGAAAAACTAAGGATCAATTAGATGATGACGTAGTTAATATTTCAAGTGATTTCCCAAGAACCGGTGTGGTTGAGTTATCACCCGAAGCCTTTCCCGTCTGGAATGTAGGAGCCAAGTCGCAAATTGAGGTCAGAACAGAATCTTGTTTATGATACTGGCACATTTTATGGTTGAAATGAGATTTTAGTTGTTTTTTTATCGTTGTTTCACACTTTTATTGGAAGTCCATATATTTTTACTGATGAGGTCCAGACACTATTTTCATAAGAACAGAAGAGCCTTTTGTTATTTTGGTGAGCTGTTTGGACTGAATCTAAAAGTTTCATTTCACTGACTGTTTTGTTTGTCAATAAAAAAACAAAGTGGACTTCATTAAATGGAAATATTTATATTTACAAGCGACCTTTCTCTAATTCTCTTTCCTCTTTATGTATAGGTTATGTGTTTTAATCTGATTGCAGGTTTCTTTTGGTGAATTCCATGTTCAATGCAATGACGACTCTCCTGTGACTGCAAAAAGAGAATATACTTCACATCATCCCTCATCCATCTGCTTTGAGAAACATTACCGGGAGTATATGATTGCTTCATTGCCTCATTTAAAAGTTTTAGATAATTTACCCATAGGGAAAGTAGATAGTGAAATAGCCAAGTCTGTTTTCTCAAAATACCATGAATTCTTACCGTATAACCGCCGGCACAAAGAGAGCATTGTCAGTGTTCTTCACATGCGTGAAACACGAACAAGTAGTAAGCACCACCAAAAATCTTCTCCTTACCGAAAAAGTCCAAATTTCTACTCGAGGTCCCTTTGTGCAGCGAAATTTGGGTCTTCTGTGTGGCCTCTTTTAAACAACATATCTGATATCGGTCATGCTGACAAAGGGGGAGGTGAGAGCCTTCGGCCAAGGCAGTTTGAGTATCACCCGTGTAACTCTAGTCAAATGGCTTTTGGAACTCTTGATGGGGAAGCAGTTGTTATCAACCATGAGAAAGGGAGTGTTATTGGTTATATTCCGTCCTCTGGACCACATAACAGCGTTTTGGGACTTTGTTGGCTGAAGAAATATCCATCCAAGGTATGCCACTATGTCAAAGAACTAGTTTTAGAAAGAACAGTTTAATTTTGGATCAATTGTTAAATTTTTTATCTGAAACATGCATTCAAATAGAATCGAACATTCTAGTTTATAAATTCGATTACTTTGATGTCAAATGTCATAATAAAAATCCACATATTTAGCTTTGCATTACTGATTTACCATACGTCTGTTTGGCAGATCTCTCGGATTCAAGAGCCAACTTGATGGAGGATGATATTTTTCTTGCTATAAATAGATTATGGATAGTGCAAAAAAAAAAGAAAAAAGAAACCCTAAATCATGCAGGTGGCTTTGCATTGAGAAAATGTCTACGTAGGTTTGTATGACACCCCGCCTATTTTAATCCTGGGTGATCAATCCATTATTAAATTAAACATGAATCATTAATGGTGTCATTCTTAGCAGTACTGTCAAAATTCAATTTATTTTACTAATACCCTAATGGCCCGGTGTCAAAATTTTAATCTTTATATTAACATGCAATTAAATATAAACTGAATAAATCACATTCACCATTCCAAGCACAAAATAATGGATGATAGGATAACGGAATAAATAAATAAATGAGTCTGGAAATAACACTCCAGATAAAATCCCAACACAGTCATCATGAATAAAATCCAAATCCCATACTAAAAATAAAATAAAAGTACAATGTCTCACATATAACCACCAACTAAGAATGGGCGACATGCCCGACTGAGATAGATAAAATGAGGAATAAGAACTGGTAAATGTGGAGGCGTCTGCAACTTCCACAGCAGCTGCAGCACGTCAAATGAATGAACTCCTAAGTCTGGCATCCCTGTGGTTGGGCACCTAAAATGTTTTTACAAAAATGGATTTGAAACGGGTCAGAGCCCAAGTAAAACAGTTTAAAAATTTAACAAGTATTTAAAGTGCATCAAGATAAGATATTATATACATGTTAGCTGCGCGTGCTCTCACTTGAGATCCTCACCTCTCAGTTATTGTGCACGCCTAACGTAATACTCTAACCCACCTAGTTTTGCTACCCGCCTAACTAGTCTGACTTACATCTCTTCACGTCTAATAATTTATAGTACCCACCCGTATTGCCCATACAATACTATACTACATTTCCAATTCTTTTTATTTATTTGGAGTCACCAGTTTATAAATAAGTTCTCATACACTTAGAGTAATTTAGATTTCAGTATCTATCTTATCTACTAATACACTCGTAGTAGAATGAATCACACGACTATATATATATATATATATATATATATATATATATATATATATATATATATATATACATACATATACGTATACAACATCCCTAGGTGGAGACCTGTGATGCGGACATACTTTGCTATCAAGTCTATGGATCACGCACACACCAAACGTGCCCAATTGACCGTCGAAACCATCATACACGCAGATAGCATGTACCTAGGTTATATGTTTTGGGGTACAATTCAAAATTCTCTCGAATGAGCTCATCAGGATAAGACTGTCCACAATGCAGAAACCTCCCGTGATAGCAAGTAGCCTAGGTATATTTACACATAATTCACACATCCTATGTATATATATATATATATATATATATATATATATATATATATATATATATAACTTCAGTATAGGTATAAACTCAACCCATATTAGGTGTCTCATACGTAATATATATAACTCTCGAATATCCTATGTATTATTAATTCCCCATTTAACTACTCATCATATTTTTCGCGTGTGTTTTCCCCACTACTCGAAGAGTCCTAACCACTCCATTAGATTATTTCAATAGTTAAAATATCCATCTACCACTGGTCCGGTCGTAGGTTCACTCACACTCTCCGTGACCCATTCTAATTTACGAGGGATCATTTAATGTCAAACTAAGCCCCGTGGTTCACTCGTATTCTTCAAGACCTATCATAATTTTTTTTTGAGATCAAATATGAAATATGCCACGTACTTTATTAACCATAATTCTCTTCAATCGAAAAGAAATCACAACTCTGCCCAACCAAAAATTTAAATAAATCGAGACCTAGATTATCAGGTCCCCCGAACCGGTTTGGGGAATAGGCAAACCGGTTCGGGTGTACAGCCGAACCGATTTGAGGGGTATACCAAACCGGTTTGCTATACCTGACACTTTATCTTCTTCGCTGTTACGGATTTTCACCATTGTTAACCCTCAAAACCTCTATGATTAAATCCCAAACTCCCAACAATTCATACCCAACATTATACTAACACATATCCATGATTTCTAACGTGAATGAATCTTTAAATCATCAAGAAAATCCATGAAATTGAATTTATTCAACACCGAGTTTCAGAAAACCCTAGGCTATCATCTTTATTCAAGAACATCAATAAGAACTCAAATTTCTTTATATATTTATACTCCAAATTTGTCAGATTCATTCTACATGCATAAGGGATTATACCTAACATGTATCCTACCCAAAAATTTGATTTAAGTCTTCCAAATTTAACACCAATATTCATATTTTCATGATATCAATCATCCTACATTAACATGGATGTTATATCTATTCACAAATCAGCAAGACAAATACTTGCCTTAATTCGGAGGTCTGATTTCTGTAGAATTGATGGTGGGATTTGTCTTCTCCTCCTTCCGATCTATAATCTGGTGGTGGTGATGGTGCAAGAATGGTGGAATACCCTTAGAGTCTCCCTGAAAACCCTTCTCCTTCCTCTTCCTTCCTCCTCTTGCAACCTCTCTGTGTTTCTTATGTTTTCTACCCTAACTTACCTCACGTAACTGCAGATATAATTATCTAATTTTCGTAGGTCTCTTTTACCCAAAATTTGAAAAGACCAAAATACCCCTTAGGAGTGCCAGTTTGGCCTAAAAAGGCGCCGGGACCCAAACTAAACCACCGGGTAGACTTTTCTAACTATTTCGACCCTCCGGATACACTGGCGCACTCGAAATGACCGTTTGAATTATCTAGAATGAAATTATATTTTATTTTTCAAATTAAGTCCCGATACAACTGACACGCGCGTCCCAACTAAATTTAACATAATTGTCGTATTTCTCACTTACAACAATTATAATATTTTCTTATCATTATTATTACTCCTTCTCTAAGTAATATTCAATATAAATAAATGTTAACCCTTATCTCGCTAATTAATATTTATTTTACCGGATTATATTTTTCAAATTTAATTTAATTAATCCCAATTAATTCCCAATATAAAAGTCAATAAAATTACGGTGTGTTATATACTCCTCCCTAATAACGGAATTTCGTCCCGAAATTCGGAAACAGAAAGTACTTGGGATGAATAACTCTGGATATTTATCGCGCATCTCATCCTCGCGCTCCCGAGTGGACTCGTCGGCATTATGATGGCCCCACTGGACACGTACAAGTTGAACTACCTTCGACCTCAATCTCCTCTCACTATGGTCTAGGATCGCCACTGGCCTCTCCTCATATTAAATATCGGGCTGCAAATCAATCTCCTCCAAAGCAATGTGAATGTGAGCCAACTCATCTCGGAGATATCGCCTCAGTGAAAAAATGTGAAATACATCATGAATCCGATGCAAGTGCTCTGGCAACCCGAGTCTATATGTCACTGGCCCAATCCGCTCAGTGATAAGGAATGGTCCCACATACCTTGGTGCCAACTTCCCTTTCTTCCCGAACTTCATTACCCCCTTCATAGGAGATACACGTAGTAGCACCTGGTCCCCCACATTAAACTCCAGGAAGAACCGCTTAGCATCGGCATAACTCTTCTGTCGGTCCTGGGCTATCCGTATACGACTCCGAATCAACTCAATTTTGGCCGACGTATCCTGAATCAACTTCGGTCCGAGAAGATTGTTGTCCCTGACCTCCAACTAACAAGCGGGCGAACGACAAGGTCTACTGTATAACGCCTCAAATGGTGTCATGCCAATCGTGAACTGGTAGGAATTATTATACGCAAACTCCACCAGTGGAAGATACTGCTCCCAACCTCCCCCAAAATCAAGGATACACATCTGTAGCATATCTTCCAACATCTAATTCGTCCTCTCTGTTTGCCTGTCCGTCTGCGGGTGATAAGCCGTACTCAAACGCAACTCGGTACCCATGGCCTTCTGGAAGCTCTCCCAAAATCGAGACATGAAAATCTTGCACCTGTCGGACACAATATCTAGTGGCACCCTGTGCAACCTCACTGTCCCGTAATATAATCAGTCCGAACTGGCAGAAAGTGAGCTACCTTGGTCACCGATCCACTATCACCCATATGGAATCACGACCTCTCTGTGAAGTAGGCAACCCGTTAATAAAATCCATAGAAATGCTCTCTCATTTTCACATCGGAATCTCTAACAGTTGTAGAACCCCTGCAGGCTTCTGATGGTCCACTTTCACCAACTGACAAATGGTATACCTCGAAACAAACTCGCCAATGTCTCTTTTCATTCTACTCCACTAGTATTGTCGTCTCATGTCTTGGTACATTTTATCACCTTCAGGATGTACCGCAAATCGAATCTTGACCCGTGTGACTCTGCCATCACTGCGTGTCGCACATCCTCCCCCTCTGGGACAATCAATTTCCCGTTGAATCGTAAACCGCTCTCTGAACTCACGGAGTACGACTCGTCTCCCCTGGCTAAAAGTTGTCTGATCCGATCCTGACAAAACGAATCTACTGCCTGTGCCTGTACCACCCTCGTGACTATCTAGGGGTGACGGTCATAACCGATATAAATGATCTGGCAATCGAATCCTGATGTCCCAACTCCTTCCATTTTGCCTTCCAAACTTCACATACATCCCTTACTGGCCTGCGGCTCAATGCATCTGCCACCACGTTAGCCTTTCTCGGGTGATACTGGATGTCAAATTAATAATCTTTCACAAATTCAAGCCACCTACGCTGACATATATTCAGCTCCTTCTGAGTGAACAAGTATTGTAGTGACTTATGATCTGTGAACAGGCAAAATCTCGCCCCCAACAGGTAATGTCTCCAAATCCGCAACGCAAACACGACTACCGCCAACTCCAAGTCGTGGGGGGTAATTCCTCTCGTGAGGCTTAAGCTTACAGGAAGCATAAACTATAGCCTGATCCTCTTGCTATAGCACACCCCCAAGTCCCTGTAGGGACGCGTCAGTAAAAACAAGATACTCCACTCCTGCCCTGTGAAGTGCGAGTACGGGTGCTGAAGTCAACTTGTCCTTCAACTCATCAAAAGCCAATTGTCAAGCGTCATCCCAGACAAATGGTACACCTTTGCGAGTCAAATTAGTCAATGGACCCGCAATCTTCGAGAATCCCTTAATAAACCGTCTGTAGTACCCGGTTAACCCCAAGAAACTGCACACCTCTGTCGGTGTCGTGGGCTGTCCCCACTCCCTCACCACTGTCACATTACTCGGGTCCACCGATATCCCTAATTCAGAAACGATATTCCCCGAAAACTGTTCCTCACGCAGCCAAAACCCGCATTTTTCAAACTTCGCATACAACTGATGCTCACGCAGTGTCTGTAAAACCCGACGCAAATGCTCGGCATGCTCCTTCTCAGTCCGGGAATAAATCAAGATGTCATCAATAAAGACGATAAAAAACTGATCCAAGAACTCTCTGAACACTATATTCATCAAGTCCATAAATACCGTTGGCGCGTTGGTTAACCCAAATGGCATAACCCGAAACTCATAGGACCCATATCTAGTCAAAAAGGCAGTCTAAGATACGTCCTGCTCCCGGATGCGCAACTACTGATACCCGGATCTCAAATCTATCTTAGAGAAGTAGGCGGCTCCTCTCAACTAGTCGAATAAGCCATCGATTCGGGGCAACGGATACTTATTCCGTATCGTGACTTTATTTAACTCCCGGTAATCCACACACAGGCGTAAAGACCCATCTCTCTTCTTCACAAACAATATTAGGGCACCTCAAGGCCAAGTACTCCGACGTATAAAGCCCTGGCCCAACAGCTGCTCAATCTTAATCCCGTAGCTCCCTCATCTCTATAGGAGCCATACGATACGGTGCACGAGCTGTTGGCCGAGTTCCCTACGCTAAATCAATGTCAAACTCTCAACTAGTGGGCAATCCCGGTATCTCTTGAAACACATCGGCGAACTCACGCACCACTGGAATCGAATCGAGGGAAATCACCACCCCCTGAGAGGTCTCCTCCGCTATGTAATATAGGTGAGTGGACGATCCTCTTTCAGAACGAGGCATCGCCACTAAGAATATCTCTTGGCCGGGAATCGCAAACACTATACTCCGACTATAGCAGTCAATCATGGCCCTATATGATGGCGTCGTACTCTGACATATCTAACACAAGCATATCGGCCGGAAAAACTAGTCTCCCAATATCTATACTCACACCTTGACAAATAAAGAAGATAAGTGTCCCGCTACCCAGTGGGGAATCTACACACGTGACTATACTATCTGTTGTCTCTAACAATCCCGTGGCTCGTGCAAACCACGGCTATGAATGAGTGTGAAGCCCAAGTGTCAAATAAAATGCTCCCCAAAGTACCATGGATAAGAAATATACCCTCAATAGTGGGTGGAGTTTGTGGAGCTGCAGCCTGGTGGACGTGGTACACGCGCCCATACTGTAACTGTCCCTGCTGGGGTGGTGCTGCTTAAATGGCTGGTGCTCCAGGCAAGGCTGCTACGGGTGCTGGTGCTGGGAGGGTGGTGGGAAAATAGGTCTCTGAGGCTCCTTGTTGCTGAACCCTGCCCTTAGCAGGGCAATCCTGACGTTTGTGGCCAGTCTTGCCACATATGAAACACTTTGCCTGTAAAATTTCCTCCCCTCTGGCCTGCTGGTCATTACCACCTCTACCCTGCCCTGCTGGCCTTGATGAAAACGTTGTTGGCCCGGCTGCCCTGATGGCCCTACCTGAATCCACCCTATCCCTGTAATCCCTCGAACGGAACCGCTTAACAGCATCCCCCTAGTGGGGACCTTGCTCACTCTGTCTCGGCTAACTCTGAGTCGACTGTTTCCCACCGGCATTGCTACCCCCTGTCCTGCCCTGCTGGTTGTACTCTCCTGAGCGCTTGCTTCCCTTAACATGGAAGCGGTGGTCCTGACAGTGTAGTAGCACCGCATTTAACACCTCCGTATATGTCTTTAAGGTTGGATTATCCAAAAAATGCTGTCGGATCCTCCAGGCAAGACCATCTGCAAACAACTGAATTCTTTTCTCTTCCGTGGGCACCTCATCGGGATCAAAATTTTCCAGTATGGTAAATTCCATCTCATACTCTGCTACGGTCCTCACTTCCTGAGAAACATCCAAAAATTTTCACCTCATCTCAGTCTGGATGGCGAAAGGGAAGTATTTGCGGTCGAACCGCTCCCAAAACTCCTGAATCGTCAAGGTGTCCCTCCTTGCGCGGTGGTGATAGACTCCCACTACTGTAATGCTGCCCCTACTAGCTTAAAGGTAGCTAGTGTCTGTTTCTGTACCTCTGTGCACTCATACATCCTTAAATACCTCTGGATATCCTTCTTCCATTAACACGTTGCAAAAACATCGGGGCTCCCTGAAACTCTGGAGGATGTGCCTTCTGAAAGGCATCTTGGACTCGCTCCCAGGCATAAGGAAACGAGTGTACAGGAGCTGGAGCAACAACCTGAGGCTGGGGTGACACCAGTGGTGCCTGTTGGGCGAAAGTAGTCAAGGCTGCATTAACCGCCTGAGCCACAATGGTGGCAACCTCGGCAGCATTCATAGTCCCTGGGGCCTGAGCTGGCTGCGGCTCGAGCTGTGCCTTTGGGGTGGCTCGTGGTGCACGTCGAGGAGGCATCTGAAACGAAAAAGAATTTTTCATCATTCCACAATTCAAAATGTCTTAAAATAGATGAAGACGTAAATGCGTAATAAAGAATACAACAGTCCTAATAATAGGGCTCTATATCAAAGGACGCTACGCTGAAAATCGTAGTAAGCCGCACATATCCTAAGTATACTAGAACCTGATGCTCTGATATCATCTGTGACACCCGCCTATTCTAATCCTGGGTCATTAGTCCATTATTAAATTAAACAGGAATCATTAATGATGTCATTGTCGAAATTCAATTTATTTTACTAATATCCTAATGGCCCGGTGTCAAAATTTTAATCTTTATTGTTGACGTGCAATTTAATATAAACTGAATAAATCACATTCACCATTCCAAGTACAAAATAATGGATGATAAGATAACGGAATAAATAAATAAATGAGTCTAGAATAACACTCCAGATAAAATCCAAATCCCATACTAGAAATAAAATAAAAGTACAATGTCTCAAATATAACCACCAACTAAGAATGGGCGACATCCTCACCTCTCAGCTATTGTGCACGCCTAACGTACTACTCAAACCCACCTAGTTATGCTATCCGCCTAACTAGTCTGACTTACATCTCTTCACGTCTAATAATTTATAATGTCCACCCGTATTGCCCATACAATATACTATACTACATTTCGAATTCTTTTTATTTATTAGGAGTCACCAGTTTATGAATAAGTTCTCATACACTTAGAGTAATTTAGATGTCACTATCTATCTTATCTACTAATACACCCGTAGTAGAATCAATCACACGAATATATATATATATATATATATATACAGTCCTGCTCTTGTGCGGATTAGTCCGCATTTTAAGAATGCGGACCGGACATGTGTCACGTGGCGGTGAGCCTAGAAAAGAGAGAGAGAGTGTGCCTATAATTTAGACGATAATTTCTAGGTGCACCGTTAGGTGACACATGTCCGGTCTTTTAAAATGCGGACTAGTCCACACAAGAGCATTATTATATATATATATATATATATATATACAACATCCCTAGGTAGAGACTTGCGATGCGGGCATACTCTGCAATCAAGTCCTAGTACATCACGTACTAAATAAGGACATCGGTTCGGATATCACCCTCGAACCATAAATCAAATCACACATATTGGAGGCGGACATAGTTCCAAGTTTATGGGTCACGCATACACCAAATGTGCCCAATTGACCGTCGAAATCATCATATACTCAGATAGCACGTACCTAGGTTCTATGTTCTGGGGTACAAGTCAAAATTCCCCCCAATTGGCTCATCAGAATAAGACTGTCCACGGCGCAGAAACCTCCCGTGATAGCAAGTAGCCTACGTATGTTTACACATAAGAATTTACACAATAGGCATTCACACATCCTATGTACACTCAACATATAGTATGTTTCTCATACGCAGTATATATAACTCAATATCCTACGTATTACTAATTCAAAATTTAACTACTCATCGTATTTTTCCCGAGTGTTTTCCCCACTATTCGAAGAGTCCTAACCACTCCATTATATTATTTCAGTAGTTAAAATATCCTTCTACCACTGGTCCGGTCGTAGGTTCACTCACACTCTCCGTGACCCATTCTAATTTACGAGGGATCATTTGATGTCAAACTAAGCCATGTGGTTCACTTGTATTCTTCAAGACCCATTATAATTTTTTTCTTTGAGATCTCAAATATGAAATATGCCATGTACTTTATTAACCATAATTCTCTTCAATCGGAAAGAAATCACAACTCTGCCCTACCAAAAATTTAAATAAATCGAGACCTAGATTATCAGGTCCCCCGAACCGGTTTGGGGAATAGGCGAACCGGTTCAGGTGTACAGCCGAACCGGTTTGAGGGGTATACCAAACCGGTTTGCTGTACCTGGCACTTCATCTTTTTCGCTGTTACGAGTTTTCACCATTGTTAACCCTCAAAACCTTTATGATTAAATCCCAAACTCCCAGCAGTTCATACCCAACATTATACTAACACCTATCCATGATTTCTAACGTAAATGAATCTCTAAATCATCAAGAAAATCCATGAAATAGAATTTATTCAATACTGAATTTCAGAAAACCCTAGACTATCATCTTTATTCCAGAACATCAATAAGAACTCAAATTTCTTTATATATTTATACTCCAAATTTGTCAGATTCATTCTACATGCACAAGGGATTATACCTAACATGTATTCTACCCAAGAATTTGATTTAAGTCTTCCAAATTTAACACCAATATTCATATTTTCATGATATCAATCATCCTACACTAACATGGATGTTATATCTATTCACAAATCAGCAAGATAAATACTTGCCTTAATTCGGAGGTCTGATTTCTGCAGAATTGATGGTGGGATTTGTGTTCTCCTCCTCCCGATCTACAATCCGTCGGTGGTGGTGGTGCAAGAATGGTGGAATAGCCTTAGAGTCTCCCTGAAAACCCTTCTCCTTCTTCCTCCTTCAACCTCTCTGTGTTTCTTATATTTTCTATCCTAATTTCCCTCACATAACTACAGATATAATTAATTAATTTTCGTAGTTCTCTTTTCCTCAAAATTTGAAAAAACCAAAATACCTCTTAGGAGTGCCAGTTTGGCCTAAAAAGGCGCCGGGACCCAAACTAAACCACCGGGTAGACTTTTCTAACTATTTCGACCCTTCCGGATACACTGGCGCACTCGAAATGACCATTTGAATTATCTAAAATACAATTACATTTTATTTTCTAATTTAAGTCCTGACACGACTGACACGCACGTCCCGACTAAATTTACCGTAACTGCCGTATTTCTTAATCACGATATTATAATATTTTCTTATCATTACTGTTACTCCTTTACTAAGTAATATTCAATATAAATAAATATTAACCCTTATCTCGCTAATTAATATTTATTTTACCAGATTAAAATTTTCAAATTTAATTTAACTAGTTCCAATTAATCCTCAATATAAAAATCAATAAAATCACGGGGTGTTACAGTTTGTTGACAAAATTAAAAAACTGTGTAGCTCAGGGGATTTTTTTGCACTTTCCCTTACTTAATTCTTGTAAAAAATATCTGTTTTTGGGTTGGGAGTGGGGGTGGGTGGGGGACGGGGGGAGATACTAAATATAAAAGTGACCATACTCTGGTCTACCGAGACATAACCACGACCATGCTTTGGTTGAGCACTTGTATATAAAAAATCATAAATTTTGATTGAGATACCCTTAAGCTAATTTCATTGGCTTTCACAATTTCAGACTAAAATTTGTATAATTGATCATAAGTTTCTGACCCGCAATGAAATGCCTGCTTGCTCCTAGAAGGTCTCAAAAGAACGCATGATTAGATGGTCATAGTACTAATGGATGGCCTAACCATGTGCTTAACTGGTGTGATCATCTGCTTGGAGAGAGAGAGAGAGCATCATAATATACAAGACAATATACTTTTATGTTCCTAATTGTCAACAATATACTCAATTACCCACGTTGATCTTGTTTCTGGGTCAATTGCTGATGTTTATCATTTTGATGCTATCAAATCAGCTCCTTGTTGGTTCTGATAATGGATCCCTGAGATTGTACGACATTAGTCACACGCTTCCAAGAGTAGCAGAGAGCTACTGCAGTTCCTGTACTGTGAGATTTGATGACTTTGAGCACCTGACTTCAGTCCATGTCAATGCAACAGATAATCATATTCTTACAAGCGGCTATTCAAAAAAAGTTGCCTTGTACGATATTTGCAGTGGCACACGCTTACAGGTTTTCACCGATATGCATCAAGAGCCCATTAATGTGGCTAAATTTTCTCATCATTCTCCCTTCCTTTTTGCTACCTCATCGTTTGATCGTAATGTTAAGATGTGGGACTTGAGACAGAAGCCAATATCGCCTTGCTATGCAGCTTCAAGCTCGCGAGGGAATGTGATGGTTTGCTTTTCTCCTGATGACCTTTATCTTCTTGTGTCAGCTGTGGACAATGAGGTAATTCGATTAAAACTACACATGAACTATGGTTTAGTAGCACGAAATAGAATTTATATGATAAATAGATTAGGAGTAATGACAATTAAACGGATGTAATGACATTTAAACAGATCTCTCCCGTTATTTGGGATATTATACTAACCTTCCCTCACATTTGGGTTCAGTAATAATAACCTCCCGGACATTTAGGTTTAATAACAATAACCTCACCTGATATTAGGGTTTGCCGGTTTGGTAACAGTGACTATCTGTGAAAATTTGTTTGTAATTTTTCAGTTATATTACGTAAAAAGATTATTTCATTAAGTGGACCCACATGAAAAAAAATGTCAAATTTATTACAAATTATGTGAAAATTAAATATTCTCAAACATAAGAGAGATTGCTGTATTTTTATGAACAAGTTGAGGGCCTGTTAATATACCCAAAACACAGGGGTGACCATTACCAGTGTCCCTTGCATTACATTGAATGCAATTAGAATATTGGCTTCAACTTCTTCACTAGATATGTCCAATTTGATATAAATAACCATCTAATTAGTTTCAATTATTAATATAGTCAAAAGATCTTACATTGAGGCTTCTAATTACTTGAAAATGTGCAATTATCTTTCATTTTTTACCATCTTTAAAGAGTAATAACATATTACTTTATTTCTTCAATGGGTACGAGATAGAGTGAGGCTAACTAGTGTTGGTGCCAGGTTAAGCAACTTTTAGCTGTGGACGGGAGGCTCCACACGAATTTCGAGATAGCTTCGACAGGAAGTGCTCATAATTACACTCGTTCATATTACATGAATGGGAGAGACTATATTATCAGTGGGAGTTGTGATGAACCTGTGGTTCGAATTTGCTGTGCTCAAACTGGAAGGCGACTTAGGGATATTTATTTGGAGGTAAATTCCACTCATGGAGAATCGATTCTATATTTTCCTTAGCTCTTTTGTTACTGTAATTGTTAGACTTCATGTGTGTCAAACAATTTCCCAACGTCAATTGATCTGGAGTCCAATATAATGTGGATTAGTGGGATGGACTAGTTACCTAGCACCAATGTCTTTTGTGTTAAAACCCCACAGGATAGTTGTCTTTGGGCCCCAACAGTGTTAATTACTAGCTTGCCAAAAAGATTTTTCATTTGAAAGCTTTGTTCATTTGAATGTGCAGGGTAGTGACTCGAGGAGCTTAATGTGTGTGCAATCCTTAAGAGGTGATCCTTTTAGAGTAAGCTCTCTTTTCTACAAACATCATGCATTATCTCGTTCTTTCTTTTGGTGCTCGTTCGCTTTAAGTTTTTGTGCTTCCTTATGAGTCGATTTTTTTAAATTTGCATGTAAAGTTTTGGATCAAATAGATATAGGACATAAGATTTAACGTGGTTCAGCTATTAACTTACGTCTACAAGAGTAAAGGATATTTTGTTATGCTCCTCAACTCAAATGGTTACAATACAGGATTGCTTTATATATAGGAACACACAATATCCCCAAAGATAGAAATAAGTTGTTTATCCTTATCTTTAAAAGTTTGAGCTTTTAGAAAAGAGTTGGCATCTTGTGATTCAAATTTTTGACATAAACTATTAGATTTATTATGTAACTATACCAGTTTGGGATTTTAAAATTTGAATGAAACATGCACTTGAACTAAAGCTTAACAGCCGAGATGAGATGATTTACCTTGTACATTCTGAAAACTAGCCACTCATCTTTTAATATTGTCGAATACATTTGTAGTTTCCAGACATCAGATCCTAACAGTTATCACAAGTTACTACCTTTTCTCGAATACTCTGTTGGTTTTGTCCATGGCACCAATAATATAAATAAAAATAAGAGTATTTTTTAGAGCAATTTACAATTTGGTCCCTTGGTAACAATATTTAAACATTTAAGGACAAGTTACTATTAGGTCCACTCGTAATGCTACTAGCGTGAACTTCTACAAGAAGAGAATTAGTGGAGCTAACTGTTTAAAATTTGTCAAAATTTCTTTAGTGTCCGTTTGGCAGCCCAATTCCAAGGCTTGGAATTGGAATTGGAAGGCCAATTTCAATTCCGCAGAATTATAATTAGCCTTCGAATTCCATTTCCATCGCTTGGAATTAGGTTGCCAAATGAACCCTTAGTGTTTAAAATTTATTTGTAAGGGACCAAAGAGTACTTTCCCCTTTTTTATTAGTGTTAACTCATGTTAATAATGTGAAATTTGAAATATCCATCATAATTGCTTGACATCTCCCCATATGCCACTACAATTTGAGTTTAACTCGAGTCAGACTTTTGCTAGTTTGCAATATACAATAGCAAAGAGACTTGGAGATGGTCTTAACAGTTCATGTATCTATGTTGTTAAAACCATTACACATTTATATCGTTGAAACCAGGATTTTCACATGGCTGTCTTAGCAGCCTATCCGCGACCAAGCCCGAAATGGGAGATAATCAAGGTACCTTTCATGCTTGCTTTCCATTTTTCATGTTTTAGCGTTCGATTGGTAATTTGGAACGACTAATGTCCACGAGGCCTTTATGCAGGTCAATTTTCTGACATCAAATCACTGTACTGACGATTATTCTAGAAGCAGACATTCGTGCCATTCCTATTGTCTAGGAGGTTAATGTATATATGTGAATTCATGTATGTATATATTAATTTATGGATCTTTGTATGTATAGAAAATCTTGTACAAATGAATTGAGAGTAATTTTCACACATAATTATTAATGCAATTTGAAGGAAAATATAGTCTTTAAAAGCTCGAGCATCTTGTTTCGATTGAAATTATCATTTTCTTTCCTTAATAATTTATTCTATAATGTTTGACTCATTTTTTTATTTTCAAGTCATCAAATTGCTTACCAATCAGTGAGTGTTTTATTTTCAAAATCTAAATGCTTTAGAAATATTTTCATAACTAGCATTTTGACCTGTGTGATGAACGGGCGACTGCATTATGACCTAAAAAAGACGGTAATCATTCAACAAATTTGATCCTTTCCACCGAATCAATCGAAAGTTTAAGTTCACAACATGCCTATCCGTCATGACGGGCTATAGTGATTTTGTTCTAAATAATATTGATTAATTGTGCACAACATACAAAGACTAATGTGTTGGACAATCATCGTGCCTAAAATTACAATACTTGAAATATAATGAAAAAAAAGTGTGTATCCACTTAAAGCTAAAACAAATAAGAAATCAAACCCCAGTTATGTGGAATATATACAAAATAAAAGATGTCATATCTAACTGGTATAAAAATGTAAAGTTCATAAGTCTACACCAAGTCTAACACCATAATAGAGAGCATCATCCCCAAGCAATCTTACTCAACTCAACAAATTCTTTTCTCAATTATTTGAGATCCACCACATGAATCCTATTTTTTTATTCCATTCTGTTTAATGTAATATCTTCGATTAAACCAAGTGATATCACATCCTTTTTTACAATATCACACCAAGCCAATTTAGGCCTACATCTATCCCTTGCGTTACCATTAATATTAACTCGATCACTTTTCCTTACGTGGGCATCTACTGGTCTACGCTTAATGTGTCCAAACCGTCTAAGTCGATTTTTTCTCAATTTATCTTCTATATGATCTACTTTTACTATTTCACGAATTTGTTCATTTCTAATTTTATCCTTTCGAATTTTACCACAAATCCAACTTAGCAGCCGCATCTGCGTTACACTCATTTTTTGTACATTTTGTTTTTTGGTTTCCTAACATTCTGCCCCATATAACATGGCGGATCTAAACCGTCCTATAAAATTTCTTTGTTAACTTCAAAGGGTATGCCTATCACACAATACACTGGTATCACTTTTCTACTTAACCCGACCTGCTTTAATCCTACGAGTAACATCATTATTAATATCTCCATCTTTTTGGATAATCGAGCCTAAATAATGAAAATGATCATTTCTATGTATCTCTTAACCTTCTAATTTCACCACATTATCATTTGTCCTCCCATTACTACTAAAATTGCACTCTACATATTCTGTTTTAGTCCTGTTTATTTTAAATCCTCTTATTTCTAGAGTTTCTCTCCACAATTCCAATACCATTAATCCCCATCTTAGTCTCATCCACTAAAACAATATCAACTGCAAATAGCATATACAATAGTATATCATCTTATATTTGTACTGTAATTGAAAATTCACTACTTTCTCCAGCTGATGTTCTTACTATAGTAATGGCCTCATCATACATATTTTTGATCATATTAATATATCTACGAATCACTCATTTTTTTTATGTAGAACCCACCATATTATATCTCTTGGTATCCTATTCCTCCAAATCTATAAAAATTATATGAAAGTCCTTCTTTTTTTCCTTATACCTCTGCATTAATCTCCTTAATAAATAGATTGCTTACATTGTTGACCTCCCAGGCATAAATCAAAATTGATTCTCAGATACAGTTATTCTCAATCTCAATCTATATTCAATCACTCTCCGAAAGTTTCATTGTATGACTCACTAACTTAATACCACGATAATTTGAACAACTTTGTGCGTCCCCGTTATTTTTATAAATAGGTACTAAAACACTCTTTCTCCATTCATCGGGCATCTTATTAGTCATTATAATTCTATTAAATAATTTTGTAAGTGAAGATACTCCTTCTTCCCCTAAGCACTTCTAAACCTCAATAGGGATACCATTTGGTCCTAAAGTTCTCCTCGTTTTCATCCCTTTTAGATCAATCCTAACCTTATTTTCTCGAGTCTCCCTAAGTTCTTCTATATCTAATCTAGTTCTTCTATATCTAATCTACTCCCATTATCCCCATTCAATAATCTCTCAAAGTAGTTTTTCCATATTTCCATAATATCATCATCCTTGATTAAGACTCTCGAATTATCACTTTTAATACACTTAACGTTATGAAAATCTTTTATTTTTCTGTCCTTAAGTTTAGCAAACTTATAAATATTTTTTTTCCCTTCTTGTGTTCCTAGTTTTGTACAAAGATCATCACACGCATTTAACTTAGCATCTCTTACCATTTTATTAACTTTCTTTTTAGCGCATTTATATTTCTCAAAATTTTCTTCGTTTCGAATTGTTTTCCATGTTTTAAAGCACTCCCTTTCGATTTTTACTATATTTTGTACTTCTTTATTCCATCACCAAGACCTTTGTGCGATGAAATAGGCCTAGTGTTATCCAATTATTTTCATAATTAAAGACTTTATAAAACTAATTAAAAGAGTGCAAAAAACAAAGAAGCTCCTGTAATCCTACTTATATACAATGCACATAAATCTTTGTTTCATAGCTAAGTGTTTTGTCACCATGCAATTTGCTAACTCGAGTGCAAAAAGCCTATTCATATAAAAAAAAAAGATTTAGTGTTTTATTTTGATGATTTTATGTAAAGGAAGAGTTTTTTTCTTTTTTTTTTCATCAAGGTTCAAGCCCCGGGGAGTGGGGGTAGGGAGGTTGTTAAGGAGATGGAAAATGTTGTTTTCAATTATCTTAGTGAACCTAGTTCAGAGTGGATAGTGCAGAGTTTGAATGAATAGATATGATGTTGCAAAACTGAACTTTCTATTGTTAATAGTAGTACTCAATCACATGGTCTGTTTTGAATAACCCCCTGTGTTTATCATCAGTATGAATAAAAATACGAGTAACTTGCCCTTATCTCCATACCTATGTTAATATAAACAAAATCAAATAGAAATCCGATCCCTTATTAAAAATTTATGAAAAACTTACACAACCGCAATGGAAATACACTTTGACCCTGTTTGGTTGTTCAAAAATTATAAATTGATTCATTTATAAATTGATCCATTTACAAATTGATCCATTAATTGTGTTTGGTTTCATTAATGAAATGATTCATTAATTGTCCCATTTTAGCTCATGTGTAAAATTTGAAATTGGATCATTTCACAAAAAATGTGAAATGAATCCATTTCATTTCAAATAAGAGACACATAAAGTTCATGCTCTTCTCTCTTTCCCTCCCTTTCCCCCTTTCCTTCCTCCTCTCTCTTTCTCTCTTAATTTGTTTTTAACTTTTTTTTCCTCATAGAACCTTAACATCAATTTCAGATTACCAAACATTGTGTAAAATTGAATTTAAACTCATTTCAAATCCACTCATTTACAATTCACTAATTCACAATGAACCAATTTACATAATCAAACAATTTGTACAACTAAACAAGGCCTTTTTCAATTGGAGTGATTGGAATTAAGCAAGTTGACCTCTAAGCTAAAACACGCCTTTCAAGGAGAGATCAACCATAAAAAACATATATAAAACTAATGTGGGACATATTTTGTCATAAATACATTGATAATGGTATAGTAGGCTAGGCTATTCAAGTTTAATGACCATGTAACAAAAATCCCCAAGAAATATGGAGCAAGTGTCGTACAACTTCTCTTTTTCATCAATTCCCAACAACTATCAACCAATTTACACATGGTTAGATATCATATGTATCGGCTAATTTATGATATCTAATATCTAATAGCTATATATATATATATATATATATATATATATATATATATATATATGTGTGTGTGTGTGTGTGTGTGTGCCCAAAAAAGAGAGAGGGAGTGCTTATAATTTAATCGATAATTTTTAGGTCACCGCCAAGTGACACATGTCCAGTCCGCACAGTTAAAATGCAGGATAATCCGCACAAGAGCATTCATTAACAATGCAGACTGGATATATATATATATATATATATATATATATATATATATATGGATAATCTTTGGTGCAGACGAAACTATGCGGACTTGGTGCAGACTTTGTCCTTTTCCCAAAAGTGATCCCCTCGTGGTCCTAAAGACAATTTTGTTATTTTCCTTAGTGGTCCCCTCTTGTCTTATAGTAAAATCCCTTTTCAAGACTATAATTATAACAGATTTATATTTTAGACCCTAAAAAGATAAAAATAAAAGAAGAACCCTAATTTGGGATTAGAGCTTTAAGAGAAACCTGGCGAATTCAGATCCAAACCCAATTATGGTATCAGAGCTAAGACGTTCATTTCAGACCTAAAAGACTTTAATGCCCTTGGGATTTATCCCACGCATTTAACGAAACTAGATCTTGTGGAATCATATTGAATATTTGACGATACATTCCGTACCTTGCTAAAAAACCGAACCCATACCCATGATTTAGTCTCAGAAGGTTGCTTAACCTCTCACATAGAGGGTTGTCCACACATTGAACATATCACAGCTAAACACGCAAACAGTAGACAAGTCACTGCCAGTAGACAGTAGACAACAGACAATAGACAATAGACAATTTCCTCATACATCGATGTGTTGTAGATGATTTATTTATTTTATCCCCTTATAACCTAGATGCATGTTTTAGGTTACAAAGATAAATTGGGTAAATCATTTTTTCACAACAAAGTGATTTTAATTAGTGTAAAGTTTTATTGAGTTTAACTTGTCTAAAGTTTGATCTTTAACATTTAAAAAATATAATATTACTCTTATTGTTTGTTTGAACCATCCTTGCTTAAGCACACACTGTATAGGGGCATTCCCAACTTTGGAATCCAAACATATTACGGACAGAGAAAACCACCATAATAAACTATCTAATAAATTTAACTAAAATATTTATAAGATGAGATAGAGGTGTGTGCATGCTTGAATTTTTTTTAGTAAGTCCTTGAAGTGGGTGGGAGTGCATAAGGCTTAATTGAACCGACTTAAAACTATGCCCAATTTTTACTCAAATTAGCCATTTTCAAGTTTTAGCTATAAAAAATTGATTTGAATTATGTAGATCTAAATATGTAAAGAATTTGGTATGTTTTTACTTCATAAAAACAGATTAGGGTGGTTCTATAATCAACTAACACACACAAGAGACAACCTAAGTCGGTTTTAACAATTTAATAGGTTCCAATTCATAGTTAACTTCAATTACATATTTTGTAGATCTAGGGAAAAAACTCATGATGCATACTCTCTCTCATTATACATCAAATGTAATTTTACAAAATGCAAACACACAACCCTTGTACCGGTAATCCCTTAAAGGCATCATATTTCAATACCTGAGCTCTTCCCTATTACATTTAAAATCGGGTCAGGAAGCTCCATCATGACCGAGAAGATCTCAAAAACAAAGGTCATTCATCAGATTCATCCTTATAGTTTAACGCTGTCACAGACGCGCTATGTTGGCATAGGAACCAACACATTCTCATTCGACATTTTTTTATTCTTGAAAAAAATTACTACACAAACATTTACACATGAATAACTGATAAGAAGATGGTTGACATGGGGTATTATTATATTAGCAGATGAATAATAATATCTATAAACACTAAAATAAAATAGGGGTAATTATATCTAGGTCCCATTTATCGGGTCAACAAGCTTATAAGTCCTATTGACTTTTTAATAATCCCATAGGTCCTATTCCAACTTTTTAGGAAATTTTTTCACAATTTTACCCTTTTAAAACCAACCATCCGTAACTTCCTTGAGGTAGTTACATAAGTGGTTGGACTTTTTTTTTTAATCTTTAAATGATCATAACTTTTGATTCACAAATCCGTTTTTCGCAAAATTACTATTTTTGAAATCTGCTCGACGAGATCTATCAAACAAGATCCATGAAGACTATAAAATTCCAAAGAATTTTTTTTACACAAACAGTAAACTTTACTGTATGCACTAGAATATGAAATAGTTTTATATATGTGACATTTCACAAATAGACAGTAACATTTACTGTGGTAATACTACACAGTACATATATATATATATATATATATATATATATATATATATATATACATTCGGTGGATCCAAACCCTCTTTTTTCAAAAATACCTTATATTTAAAGGTTCGCGCTAACGGCATCCAATCCTTACCACCATTGTTGGAGCTTCAACGACCTTCGTCAGAGCTCCGATTTGGGGTGGGTAAGGGTGGCATGTGGTGCCGCTGGCGCAGACCTTTGAAAATAAGAGACTTTTGAATAAATGGGCTTTGGATCCACCGGAGTATCATGGGGTGCCGCTGGCGCGGACCTTTGAAAATAAGATTGGATAAATGGGATCGGGATCATTTGGAGCGCCAATTTGGGGTGAATAGGGGTGGTACAAAACTTTAAAAATAGGAGCATATTGGATATATATATATAATTTGTAAAAATGTCATAGATATTAAACTTTATTGTATACACCAGAAAATGAAATAGTTTTATATCTGTGATATTTTCACAAACAATAACATTTACTGTGATAATATAATTATGAAATAGTTTTATATATATAACATTTTCACATACAGTAACATTTACAGAGTTAATATTACATAATATATATATATATATATAGAGAGAGAGAGAGAGAGAGAGAGAGAGAGAGAGAGAGAGACACACACACGGTAGATCCAAACCACTATTTTTTTTTCAAAATTACCATATTTTTAAATGTTTACGCTAGCGACATTCAATCCCCACTACTACCCACCCCCATTGTCGGAGCTTCAACGACTTTCATCAGAGCTATGATTTGGGTTGGTAGTAGTGGCATAGGGTGCCGCTGGTGCGGACCTCTGAAATTAAGAGAATATTAGATAAATGGGGTTTGAATCCACCGAAGCTCCGATTTGGAGTGAGTAGGGGTGGCATTGAGTTAGGTTTATATCTATAACATTTTCACAAGCATTAACATTTACTGTGTTCATATAACACAGTATATATATATATATATATATATATATATATATATATATTCAAACCTCTTTTTTCTGATATTATCTTATTTTTAACGGTCCGCGCCAGCGGCATCCAATCCCCACCCCCTTTATCGGAGCTACAACAACCTTCATCAGAGCTCTGATTTGAGGTGGCATGGGATGCCGATGTAACATTTTCACAAACAGTAGCATTTATTATTTGTGAAAATATTACAGATATAAACATAATCCAATGCTACCCCTACCCACCTCAAACTGGAGCGCCGATGTATCCAAACCCCATTTATCTAATATTCCCTTATTTCGTAAGGTCCGCGCCAGAGGCACTCCATGTCACCCCAAATCAGAACTCTGATGAAGGTTGTTGGAGCTCCGATAATTGGGGTTGGTGGTGGTCAGGATTAGATACCGCTAGCGCGGGCCGTTAAAAATAAGACAATATCAGAAAACAGAGGTTTGGATCCACCGTATATATATATATATATATACACTGTGTTATAACACAGTAAATGTTAACGTTTGTAAGAATGTTATAGATATAAACCTAACCCACTGTCACCCCTACTCACCCCAAATCGGAGCGCCAGTGGATCCAAACTCCATTTATCTAATATTCTTTTAATTTCAGAGGTCCGCGCCAGCGGCACCCTATGCCACTACTACCCACCTAAATCATAGATCTGATGACAGTCGTTGAAGCTTCGACAATTGGGGTGGGTAGTGGTGGGGATTGAATGTCGCTAGCGTAAACCTTTAAAAATATGGTAATTTAAAAAAAAAGAGGTTTGGATCTACCGTGTGTATATATATATATATTAACTCAGCAAATGTTACTGTTTGTGAAAATGTTATATATATTGTGTAATATTAACTCAGTAAATGTTACTGTTTGTGAAAATGTTATATATATAAAACTATTTCATAAATATATTATCACAGTAAATGTTATTGTTTGTGAAAATGTCAGAAATATAAAACTATTTCATTTTATGGTGTATACAATAAAGTTTAATATCTATGGCATTTTTACAAACTATATATATATATATATATCCAATATGCTCTCATTTTTAAAGTTTTGTGTCACCCTATTCATCCCAAATTGGCGCTCCAGATGATCCCGATCCCATTTATCCAATCTTATTTTCAAAGGTCCGCGCCAGCGGCCCCCCATGATACTTCGATGGATTCAAAGCCCATTTATTCAAAAGTCTCTTATTTTCAAAGGTCCGCGCCAGCGGCACCACATGCCACCCTTACCCACCCCAAATCGGAGCTCTGACGAAGGTCGTTGAAGCTCCAATAATGGTGGTAAGGATTGGATACCGCTAGCGCGAACCTTCAAATATAAGGTAATTTTGAAAAAAAAGGGTTTGGATCCACCGTATATATATATATATATATATATATATATATATATATATATATATATATATATAGACTGTGTAGTATTAGCACAGTAAATGTTACTGTCTGTTTGTGAAAATGTCAAATATATAAAACTATTTCATATTCTAATGCATACAGTAAAGTTTACTCTTTGTGTAAATTTTTTTCTTTGGAATTTTATAGCGTTCATGGATCTTGTTTGATAGATCTCGTCGAGAAGATTTCAAAAATAGTAATTTTGTGAAAAAAGGATTTGTGAATCAAAAGTTATGATCATTTGAAGATTAAAAAAAAAGTTCAACCACTTATGTAACTTCCTCAAGGAAGTTACGGATTGTTTGTTTTAAAAGGGTAAAATTGGAAAAAAAGTTCCAAAAAATTAGGAATAGGACTTATATGTAAGAGAAAAACATGATGGGACTAAAATGTATATAAGAACGTCTAATATGATCTAAACGTAAATGCCCCAATAAAATATGTCATAGCATTGGTGGAAAATTTTGTTTACAGTTTTTATCTTTTGAAAACCCATAGAGGTTAAGTGTAAAATGTTTATTAGTGTATCCAAAGAATAAATTTTCACAACCCGTTTCTTTTTATATATCAAAATGGATGATTGGTCCTTACAATTAAATTGTATAAGTTGTACTTGTTAATGATTAATCTTTAACTACATGTTGTTACAAATTTTAGAGGTTTTGTGACTCAAAAGAATGGAATAAAATAAGACCGCGAAAATTTACATCATTTTCTAAGTGTTTCATCCAACAAAGTATATTATCTTTCTGTTGGGAATTTTTTAATAGGCAGTGGACGAATAGATTTTTTTTTAATTGAAGTTTAAACATAAAAGAGAACTTTGCTCTTTATTTTTTCACCTTAGTTTCTTCTTATTCTTCTTCTTGCCTCAAAGGCTTACAATCAACCTATATATAATGATTAGCATATTCCTTTACTTTCTAATCTTTGGGTTTTAAAATAAATGCCCATCAAATCATGACTCTTGACCTTTTATCTACTCACTTTTCATATTTTTAGACTTTTAAAATTACATCATTTTTTTTTAAACTTGAAACACCCCCTCTTAATTTGTAATTTGCACAAAACTCCTGAGGTGATTAAACTTATCCACTTAGGGTGCCTTGTTCTTGAATTCCACCACTTTTCAATACGACTTTTTCCATGGCCATCTCTTTTGAAGTGTCACAGATGTGATGTCTCCATGTTAAGATGGTTGATTTTCTTCTCTACATGTGCGCACCGTCGGTCTTCTTTTATCTTGCATTTATCTTTTGCAAAGAATGACTTCATATTCACTAATTTGTGTAACAAAAATCACTTCCTTGATGTTTGACTTCTTTATTTTTTGTTTAAAATCCATGATTTCTGAAATTTTATTTTCTTCATCATTACCATTTTCAAACTTTTCTTCATTTTTGTTTTTTCCCTTCTCTTTATTCTTCAATCTTTATCTCTACAAAGTTTATAACTTCATTATTATGACTATTTTCTTTATCCTCAATAAGAAGGTCTTCAATATCTTCACTTATCCATTCGTCTTCATCGAAATTTTGTAGCCAATATGCCTTAGGAAAATTCTCACATTCACGGTTTGAGGCAACCGTCTCAATTTTTCTCCAAATATCACTTGGGGATCTTGAACCTCCAATATCCTTCCAAATTTCTTAATGGAATCTTTGTAAAATTTTGAGTGCCTTTTCTTTTTTCATTTCTTAGCTTTAGTGGATAATTAACCGCTTGTTTTTTCACAAAGCACCTCCCATAAAGCACATGCTTTGAAATATGAAGTGAGGATACTCCTCATTTAATTATAATTGTCTTTTTTATAAAAGTAATTGTTGAACGTCAAATTTTCATACAAGAACTCCATTTTAAAATTTCTTCAGTCATGGCTTTGATACCACTTGTTAAGAGTTTTTTAATTGGTAGTGGAAGGATTGATTTTTTTGAATTGAACTAGGCACATAGAAGAGAACTTTGCTCTTTATTTTTTCTGGCTTTGATTTCTTCTTTCTTCTTCTTCTCGCCTCAAAGGCTTATAATTAGCCTATATATAACAATTAACATATCCCTTCACTTTCTAACGTTTGGGATTCAAAATAAATACCCATCAAATTACAACTTTTTATATTTTTTTTTCTAACACTTTCTCCCACAATATTGATAAAGTTGTTCAATAGATAATTCATAATCCAAACGAAATTTAAATGAGAGCATGTCTTAGCTAAGGAAGAAAAGGACTAGGAGAATTTTGGAGAAATTGCTAATGAATAACATCATATCTCTCTCTACTATTAATCACTAGTTTTAAGAACATGCTTTAGAAAACATTACCATTTCATTGATACGACGGAGTTATTGATATTTAATTCCATAAACATTACTAAACTTTCATCCTAGAATAATCTAGCCAATGCAAGAAAAATTACACACATCATCTTATATAGACGCTAAAAAAAGAAGAAAAAACCCGTTTTATGAGCCATCTATTTATCATCTAGCATCATCAACCTTCAATTGCGAGAACACTTCACTCACATCGGTATATCTCACATCACTTGTTCCTTGGTTCAATTCATCCTCTTCCTCAACTGTAATGTTATGAGAAGGAAACCTCTGGATAACGGGCAAAGGAAATTGCCCCCACGAAGCATCATTTGTGCTATCCTCATGTGGCTCTCTTGTCACACCATTTTGCTGAAGCTGCAATACATATTCCAAATCCCATAGTACATCAACCATAGTAGGCCTTTTATTCCCACTCTCCTTCAAACACTTCTCCACCGTTTCCCCGAATTTCCTCAATGAACTCGAATTAATTTTACCCTTCAAAATGGGGTCAACAATTTTCTCCAACTCTCCTTTTCTCTGGCACAAGACCCCCCAATCTGCCAAGTTCACTTGGTCCCTTGGGAGAGACTTATCAATAGCCGGCCTCCCGCAAAGCACTTCAAGAAGTACGACTCCGAAAGAGTAAACATCAGATTTTTGTGTTAATTGCAGGCATCTAAAGAGTGCATACATTACAAAGTTAGAAATGCAGTTGATTTATGAAATATCAAGAAAACGTGGAAAAGGAAATTACTTTCTTCATGACGTTAATTTGTTATGAATCTAATTCTTTGAAGTTGGGTAAAACAAAGTTATTTTTATAGATAATGAGGAAAATATGAAACACGTGTAGTATTGTTAAAGAATTTTGCTATGATTAACTATATACCCAAAGCTAAAAATGAGTGAAATCAAGTATTCTCCACGAAAAAAATGTAATGCCAATCAAACCGCACCTGAAATACTCAGGATCAAGATAACCAAAGCTTCCTTTTACTTCTGTACTGACGTGGGTATGATCGGGTGGGCCCGATCTTGATAGACCAAAATCTGCGACTTTGGCCACATAATGTTCGTCCAGCAAAATATTGGTTGACTTTACATCGCGATGTATTATTCCCCCATCGGAGCTAGTATGAAGGTAGTGAATACCTTTGGCCGCGCCTATGCAAATTTCAAGTCGACGATTCCAATTTAAAGGGTTTGAGCTTGGTTCCCATCCCATGGAATCTTTATTCCAATTGTACAAATGTTCTCTTAATGTCCCTTTCTCCATGAACTCATAAACCAGTATCATCTCATTTCGTTCATCACAATACCCAATCAAGGACACAAGATGGCGATGGCGAATTTTGGATAAGACCATTATCTCTGTTTGGAATTCAGGCAAGCCTTGCCCGTTTCCGGGCTCGCTCCTTTTGACCGCCACTCTCATTCCACTACGGAGAGTCCCTTTATAGACTTTCCCAAACCCACCCTCGCCGATTATCAATTTGGGATTAAATTTATTCGTGGCATCAATCATTTCAGCAAAAGACACCTTTAGCCCAAGATTTAAGTTAGGCAAAGGAGAGCCATTTTTTTCAGTAGTGGTACCATATGAACTCTCTCCATACAAATACACTAATGGCCTATCAAAATTCTCCACTAGCTTTGCTTTCCTAAATCTCAACAGAAAAAACAACCCCATTGCCACAATGAACACTAAAGCCACAACTCCCAAAACAACACCAAGTATTATAACCATTTTCTTTTTATTCTTTGGCTCGTTTTGGTTTTGGTTTTGGTTTTCATTTTCATTTCCATTTAAATTCACATTCTTAATTACCTCCATAATCTCAATCCCATTCAAAAAGGGCCTCCGATCAGGAGAATCACGACGTTGGCCGATGCTGATCCTCATAACCCCGGAATCATCAGAATCAACTACGAAATCGTAATAAAAAGGTGTTGCTATCCCTGTCCTAATAAAACTTAGTGGATCAATCGACCGGCTAAAGTTGGAATAGATATAGAAATTGAAGTTGCCACTTTCAAGGCCTGGACTAACAACGTCATTGAAGTGTGCACGTACAAAGTGAGTCGCTTTTTTAGTAACATTAAAACGCCATGTAATGTTATAAAAATATCTGTCCCCCTCGCTCACACTATTCATATATTTGGCCGACATGTAGACAAGATCAGGGGCAATATAGACATTTGACCCCCGTTCCTGGTAAGTGGGCGGAGTTGAAGAAGGTGGAGTTGTCATCGCAGGAGTTGGGAGGAGTATATAATCATCAGAATCGGATACCCAATTTCTCAAAAGGTTATCAGAATCCGGAGAGATATCACTACCTCCAACGTTAATCCTATGAATTGTATGTAACGCATGAGAGATAAAATCTATGTTTTCTCCCGGAGAAATATCACCCCTTCCCCTAGTAAAACTCTCAGTCAAATTTGGTGGCAGAAGAAATGCTTCTATAGCATTTATAAAAGCAAAAGATGAGGCTAAGGGTGTAAACTCAATATTTAAGTTTCCAACATTAATGTGGAACATGAATTCCTTGATGACCGGTGAAGTTGAATTTGGAGAGTTGAAATTGGATATTAAGGAAAACCCATTCGCAGAAACATTGAAATGGGCGTCAGAGAGGTTGTCTAGGGAGGGAAAAGGGTACAAGTGGAATCGTACCATGTGAGTGCCGCGATCGGTTATTTTGAGCTCGTATGATGATTGGGTGTCGAAAATCCTGGCACTTTGATAGAGAGGTGGTGACGTGGAAGATGAGGTGACGCGGCTGCGGGAAAAAGAGACCTCGCCGGAGTTCTCGTCGCCGATGAAGTTCCGGCCGTTGAATGGGGTGTCGGTGTTAGAGCCACAGTTGATGAATTGCTGTGAAGGTAGAGTGTAATCTGATGATGATACAAGTGAAAGAGCGGGAAAAAGGAGGAAAAATAAATGAATTTTGGTAGACTGCAAATTTGTCATCTGAAATTTATTTTTTAATTTTTGGTGAGAGTGAGGAGGTAGAGGGAAAAGTGGAAGAATCTAAAGAAAAGTTTGAGAGAGAACAAAGGCAGAGTGCGTACTTGACGTGCTTACTTCAGGTTGGAGTCGTCGGATAACGTTTAGTTGAACGAGTGGATAAAAAAACTCCTACATAAAAGATAATAATTTGGCGTCTCTCTCAAAACTTATCGACTGTTCTTAAATGCATGTCACATATAGAGAGCGAACTTAATCTCAAACCATCATTTGAAGAATATTTTAAGTTTTTGTTGCGAGTTTACTTCAAAAACTCTTCAAACAAAATATTTTGTCTAAATGTTAAATTTCTCAACTTTTATGTATTTACAGGGTCGGCTCCCAGGATTTTGGGGCTCAAGACAAATTTGTAAAATGAGGCTTTTTTATATAGGGGTGACAATTTGGGTTTACGAATCGTGTTTTGCTTCGACACGACACAACACGATTTTTCGGACACATACAAACACGAATACGACACGACACGACACGAATTCGTGTTTTTTTAGTTGACACGAACACGATCCGAATAAAAAACAACACGGCACGACACGACACGACACGACAAGAATTTCGTAAATTTCATTCCTAAAAAATACGATAACACGACAAGAATACCACAATTTCTTATTTTTACAAGATAACATGAAATGAACAAAATTTGTAAGTGGCTAGAATACCAATTATAAGTATAATGTATTTTTTTTAATCAACCCACCCTGGCCAAAAGACTTACAATTAGCTTCTTTAATTTTTCCCACCTAGAAATATACTTTTTAGGACACATGGTATAAATACACAACAATCCAACAATCAATCTAAAAAATTCCAACCATAACCAAATAAAGGAACAATGGAACCTGATTTGTTGAATTTATAAATCAATTTTGAAAGCCTTTCTTCACTAAAAAAAGTCCTGAAAACACAAAAAAAATTAACATCATTAACTTATTAAGAGTTGAAACAAAAAATAACAGTATTTTAAGAGTTGATATTAACAACATTTAGCAAAAAAAATAAAAAATTAACAACATTGTTTTAAGTTAATGACAAATTAATAATAGATAAATAATATTTTTTTTAAGTTAACAGATTGATAACATGAACATAAACAACTTAATAAAAAAAAGTCTAAGAATCATCCGAAATAAAAAAAATGAATACACCCTGATTTATTAAAATAATGCTATAAATAGCATTTAGATTAATAAAAAAAATACATGGACAAAAAAAATTACCCGGATAAAAAATTTACAAATAAATAAAATCTAGATTAATAAAAAAAGAATACAATTTGATCTTGAATATATTTGGATTGAATGTTCAGGCTGAGAGTATTGTGAGTATTTAAAAATAAGAGGAGTTTAAAGGGAGATGGGTTAAAAAAAGGAGTAATGGAAACTGCTGGTGCGTGTAATTATTTTGTTGGAACTTGAAATGGACTTTGCTGTTTTGTTGGAACGTGGAAGGAACTAGGATTTTTTGGGGGGGCTTTTATTTTTGTGTGTAGACTTATAAAAATTTTGGGCCTAGAAAAATATACCATATTTGGGGGCCCAAGGCGGTTGCCTCGTTGGCCTACCCCTTGGATCGGCTCTGTGTATTTATTATGGGAAGACGGTGAAAAATATTTTAAATATATCATAATTAATATTATGGACACACATTTTAATTTTTTTAAATAAGTTCATATGTGTTACAATTATTATTATAAATAAAATTACACGTATTAATGTAGATAGAGTTACAATGATAACTACCGTTACAATTATAACGGTATCTACATTAATAAGTATATTTATATCATTGAAACTTATCATTAATTAATTGTAAAGTTTTTCAATTTAAGATACCAACAAGATTGACGCTTGAACTGATCATATATAAATAAATTTTCAATGGTTTTATTAGATAATGTGCCTCCCCCTTCTTTTAATAGAAGTACACAAAGTATGAATCATATTTTCGAGTAACCCAATCTATAGTATATATTTAACTAAAACTAGGGTACTCACCACGTTTTGACACGTGTAACTATTTAAAAGTTAATCTAACTCCTCTCAAATATTCATTTTCCATTTATTTAAAAGACCAAGAGACAATCTCCTTCCAATTTTTGTCATCTTTTTCTCTTTCTTATCTCATTTTCACCTCTCATTTCATCTCACTATATGTATACATTTAATGTAAATATTCTCTCTCGCTCTCTTTATTTGTGTCTCCTCGCCATCTTATTCATTATCACTCCCATAAATTCTTTTGAGATAAGTTAATTTCTTTGTTAGCTCCTTTTTCACTTGCTCTCTCATCAAGACTTAGCCTCCCTCACATGATTTCCACATCAAATCTTGATACCCAAAAGTTCTCTTCTATAGGATTTGGTGAAACATCTTTCCCTGCAACACTTTCTATTCAATCCAACCTAATCAAAACTTTACTCTTCTATCTTTACAACCCACATATTATTGCACAATCCACAAAATGTAGCTAATGATTCTACATTTGCTACTAATGGTACAACGATCTGCCATGCACTAAAAACTGATGCATGCTTTTCCATAGATGACTACTCATCAGATGATGACGTTTATGACATAAAGTAGCTTCATTGATTAAGGAAAATAGTCTTTGGTGGTCGTGTTGTTTAATTGGGATTTGGACATTTTGTTCACCGAACTCTTTATAATTGATAAATCGTTACATTGTACATGTGAGGAGGTCAACATTTTTTTACCAAGCAGTTAGGTAATCATGAAAATTGATTTTAGGTTTTGATATTAGATCACATCTTAGGATATAAGAATGTACATAGAAATGCCTTAACTTTTATTAATATTTTCCAAGTATATATATATATATATATATATCATATTTAATACTCCAAATTTAATATCTTTAATGTTCCAAGTGGCTTTTGATCTACTGTGAGTGGAAATAATCACAATTAATGATTATACGCAATGGGAAAACAATCAAGGAGTAAAACAATATCACGATAGTGTCAAAGATCATTCGATGGAAACAATACCTAAGGTTCCTCTCCTTTTCATAAGCAAGGAGGCTTCTACTTTTTCCTCCATTGAGTTCCTGAACGTTGAGTATATTCCCATTATTGAGGAAGAGAAAATGTCTCATAGGAAGATAATTTTGTTAGTTGATGATGATGACATGCCTCTTGCCTCCCCCAAGGCAATGGTTCCTAAGAGTAATGAGCCTAAGGGCCCCTTTGCCCCTATATCTTTGTCGAACTCATCAGTTCAATAAAAGAGCAGGAAGGAAAAGACCTAGTTGTCTTCAACGTCTCTGGTGCCTTCCAAGAAGGGTGACACCCATAATTTTGGAAGGACTTAGTAGGTAATGGAGGTAAAAAAAAAACTATTTGGATTTTGATCCGGTGAAGGGTGGAGTGCTCGAGTTTAATTATGAGAAAGATAATAAGTTGATGCACGATCAACTTTCTACCTACACTACTTAGGCGTTATCTCTGGTAAAGTGAAATTTTATCCCACTTCCTCGGGTTGTTGAAAATTTTAGAATCCTGACATAATTTTTGTTATCTTTTTTGCAGTTTATAGCGGATTTTGTTGCCATTTTGGAGAAGCGCACTGATCAACCCAGGTTAGATGACCTAATTGTTGCCTTGAAGAACTCTCAATCTTCTTTGACCATTGCGTAAAAGGCCTATGAGGCTAAAAGTTCATCCACCAACTTGGTGACGACTACCCTAAAGGAAGAGCTATCTCCGCTCTAGGGTAACTTTAATAAGTTGAAGACTGATCATGATTAGGTGGTGGTCGAGCGCGATCAATTAAACAAGGATTAGATGGAAGCTCTGGCTGCTGCCAAGGATGAAGGTTATGACAATGGATTTAATGAGGCCTCCGTGGATGCCAAATGTCAATTGGGCTTTATCAAAAGGTCAAACTTTAAGGAAGGTTGGGATGCTTCTCTTACGAGGGCTAATGTCCCAACTGAATCTGAACTTTTTGGCGAGCACCATCTGAGTTCCGCTCTAAGGGAAGACGAAGATGTTCAGGCTGTCTAGAAATCTTTTGAGGCTGCTCGGGCCAAAGGTCCAGAAATTGAAGAGCATGTGAAGGAAAAGGAATCCCAAAGCTAGTTAGGAATAGTTATCTTGTGAACATTTATTTTTCTCATTGTTCTTGTTTGTAAAGGCCTTGCCCATTTTTGTTGTAATGAAAGATTTTGCCAATCTTTGATCTTGTCCTTTATTATTATTGAATTCCTTTCTTTTACTTTCTATAGCACAACAATGTTCCTGAAGAAATTCCTTCTTTTTCTCGTAATTTAGATATCATTCATGGTTGGGAATTTTATTTCCAAGCTCGTCGTGCTTTCATTTCTGCTCGGAAGGCTCTTCAGAACATAACTAAGGATTATAAGGAGCAATCTTCCTTAGTTACCAAATTGAAAGATGATGTGAAGGATCTTGGCAATATGGGATCCTTATGCAGGAGGAGATGAATTCTATTAAATAGAGCTTACTAAGGTAAAAGACATTGGTGATGTCGTTGATCCTTTACAAGTTGAATATAATTCTCTCAGGAAGTAGTTCATCGAGGATAAAGAATATCTGAAAAGGGAAGGATTTATGAAAATGGGACTTAGTCATAACATAATCAAGCTTCACTATCTATTCAGAAAGGGTCCTCATACGGCGTGGTCAGGCTATGATGAGGGGTGGATGGATGCCCTTATCAAGTTAGATGAGACAACTCATCTAGCCTATAAGCATTATTAGTTTAATGCCTTAGGCTAGCTAAAAGTTCGAAAGGACTCTGAGCTTTGGTACTGGTACTAAGTTGATTGTCCAACATATCGTCATCCCCCCTTTGAAAGTGAAGAGAGTTAGGTTACTCTGGATGCCGTTCCTTTTCAACTAGCCAAGCATTATTTGTCATCGCATGAAAGTGATGATGAGTTTTGACCAAATTCTGATGATGGACAAAGAGAGTCCATTGCTGGGATGCTTGCTCGCCAAGGATAATAATTGTACCAATTTTATCCTTCTAATGTTGTAAATGAACTTCTTTCTGCATTATAAATTTATATAACAATAAGTTTTTTTTATATAATACTATGTTTTTAATTTTTCCATTATGTTATTCCAAGCATGTTTTTTATTATCTTGTCTTACTTTTAGGTCATGTCGTCACACTACCTTAGGCTTAGAGCAGACTTTGTCAAAAATACACCTGGTTTATCCACCCATTTAGGATTTTTATTTGACCAAGGTCGAGTTCACTTAGTGCCTAAGCATCCCTCGTAGGTCTTTTGTTTGTTGGGAAATTCATGAAGTTTTCATGTTTTTATGACGAAGACCTAGGGACATTAAGTTTAATTGTTATTTAACATCTTTTAATTGTAATCAAACTAAGGTGATAGTGAATAATGTTTTGACCATTAATTAAAGTGTAAGCCTGCCATTTTGGAACGATGTTAAATAGCTAACTAAATCACTTGGGCTTGTACTTTATTTGAAAAGCTTGAACAAATTGCGAGCATCGTAAGTTATGATATAAAAATTTATGAAAACTAACTAAGCCAGAAATAACTATACGAAAACTTACTAAGATAAAAATAACTATACAAGAGTGGATTCAAAAATAAAAATTCTTGAGGTTGGCCACATTCCATGGCCTTAATATCTCCTTACCCCCATTGTTTTCAGATGGTAGGCTCGTTACAAATCGTCTATGATGACCTTAAATGGTCCCTCCTAATTAGGTCCCAATTTACCATTTGATCATTTTTTGGCACTGCCGAGGACTTTCTTAAGGACGTAACCGCCGATCCGAAATTTTCTCAAGTTAACGCTCTTGTTGTATTCCTTAACTAGCCATTGTGGGTAAAAGGTGAACTTTATCATGGCCTGCTCCATTTTCACTTCTGTTAGGTCAAGTTAAGTCCTCACAACTTCATCATTCAGACCTTTCTCAATAATGGTGGTCCTCATGGTCATTAGACCAACTTCTAAAGGAATGACAACCTCCATCCCATATGTTATAGAGAAAGGCGTTTCCCTAGTAGGTCTTCTAGGCATAGTACGATATGCCCATAGGACTTGAGGAAGCTCATTCACCCAAGCTCCTTATGATTTCTTTAATCTATTCTTCATGCATTCGAGCATCGTTTTGTTAGAAGCCTCTGCTTTCTTATTTCTCTAGGGGTAAGCAACATAGCTGAAGTGATACTTGATGCCATAGTTATTGTAGAAACCTTAGAACGGTCCACTTCATATTGTGTACCATTATATATGATGATCACCCTGGGTACATGTGACACCCCGCTTATTAAATAAGAGGTGGCCAACCCGCTACTACAATAAAAATAGGAATCTTAAATGGTCCATTCTTAGCATCACTGTCGCATAATAATAATACGAGACAACCACCAAATATTTTTGAAAACGGATATCATATTTTATTTTGTAAATTGGATAAAAGCAATATCCATCAATCAGTTTATAACAAAAGGTTGATATATTTATACATAACAGTTTAACAACATTTTTACAAAACATAACTGAATAAGATGTTGGTTAACAGACTAAATACAAAAGATTACACCAAGTAAGATAGTATATACGAATACTAAACTTGGGTAACACGCCCAAATATACAGACATATCATAGCTAGAGTATCAAAAGAAATGACGCGTCTACTACAAAAATCCTATAACATCCTCAAAATACTGTAACTCCTTAACACTGGGAAGGAAAGTCACATCGGGTGCCCATGTGGCGGAGCACCTGAACATATATAAGAACCACACAAGAAGGAGAAATATAAACTGGTTAGGGCCCGATTTGATATGATATACATGTGAATAAATGCATGGCAGTTATGAATACTACTTTCATACACAATAAAATTCTCTCTTCATTCAAGAAATCATCCTCACCTCTCTTCTATGTGGACATCCTAACGCGTACAATTCATTTTAAGTTAAACTACCCATTTACTGAATAGGAGTAACCTAACTATATTCCACATGCCAAGTTTATCAAACATATTCACAAGTCAATAATCATTAGGGACCATAGGCAATTAAAGTTGATTCACAGTTTTCTTCAGTCAATTAATCAATTGGGTGAAATACTATTTCCGTGAGAACAATTACAATAATAATGGTTCTAAGAAAATCCTTCCAGGAGTCACCCCACTGGATGCGCCCCTAAATACTATCATCTTCCAGGGCCTATAACCAAGACCACCTGGGTATCCTAAATCGCAACGCGTGGGAAGCGGCCATATACCTTCGACAGTGAGTCATAACCATACCCGAAATGACCTCACTTTGAACTATACAATCATACAACGTAACAATCGGTATCATGTCCCGAGGACTATACTCTCCCTTCATCATTAGCCAAGGGATTCAGCTCTAACGCGTACTTCCACTATGATAGCATTTACAGAGGTATGTGTAAAAGTGTCATAGTTACAAACTATATTAAGTTAAACATATGGTCCTTAAATTTCGAAACCATATGTACATACAAGTTTGGCTATAAGATATCATTATTACCATACTAGCCCCCCGAAGATCCAACACACACTACCCGACTCTACGCTAGTCCTACTCTCGTTTACTAGACGAAATGATACATTATATCCTTATAAATAGTCCTCGAAATAAGCCGGGACACTCCCGTACTATCCTAGAGTAACACTCTCCTTATATGAGGTCATATTAATACATCCTAAGAGAAGGTTTCTAAGCCTTAAACCCAAAAGAAAAGGAGTAGAAAGAAAGTCCAATTCTTGGGCTGAAAACAGAGTACCGATCGACCGATCTCTGACCCCCGATCGACCGCGTAATTGGAGTTCGCCTTGCGAGCCAACTAGTAGGCTTTTCCCTTTAGGCCTGGTCGATCAGCGTCTTGGACGCGGTCAATCGGTCACATCAGATCATTCGTCCATCCCCCATTTTTCTCACTGATTGGGCATAAATATTGTATATTTATCCACTTAATTTCGGTACCTTTGTGAACTCGAGTGGTGCAATTGATATGGATTTAACTCCTAATTATGCTACTAACCTTTGTTGTCAAGTATTTTGTGTTTTGTGCTTCTCTTATGTGTTTTACAGGTAAAGTATGCAAGCGATTCGAAAGAGAAATCGAAATAATGAAAGAAAGGCTAGAAAGGCAAGTTCAAGGGTATTTTTATAATTTTGTAGCCTGATCCCGGAGGTGGGGCCAACTGGAAAGTTTAATAGCTCAGAACAACGATAACATTGGAAAAAATGGCACCCAAATCCGAGCTACGGTGAAAGAGTTATGACCCCTTGAAGTTGAAGAAAAATTAAAGAAAGGATAGAAAGGCAAGTTCAAGGGCATTTTCGTAATTCTGCAGCTGATCCCGGAGGTGGGACCAACTGAAATGTTTAAGATCTCGAAACAACGATAACACTGGAAAAAACGTCACCCAAATCCGAGTTACGGTGAAACATTTATGACCCCTTGAAGTTGAAGAAAAATCCAAGAAAGAAAGGAAGAAAACATGAAAATTTTCAAAGTGCTGGAAATGAAGGAAAGAAGTCTCAAACCAACAAGTTTACTCGAACCACATGGTGAACCGGTTCGAGGAGGCGAATAGGTTTGGGGTACCTATGAACCGGTTCGAGGTGCCTATTCTTCTTAAATGCTGATTGGTCCAAAGTGTTCTAATGTGTTGCAAACTCTTCTAAAACGTATTTGTATCTTTGTATTGACTTAGAAAAGACAGTTCTGAATAGTTTTTGATAGAGAGAAAAGGAGGAGAATACCTTAGGAACATAACTTTGATTTGGTGTTTCAATATCAATTATTTATGGGTTTGATTGCAAGTTTTAATTCAATTTTAATTCTCTCTATTATTGTTCTTGCATGTTTCAGTATACTTTCATTATAATTTCTTTCACATGCAACGTAGTTAATGTATGCATAGTTAGGTTCAATATGTCCAGCTAGATTTTTTAGGGTTGGGATGCATGAACTTAACCCCGATGTGAGAGCTGCATGTGTATAAAATTAATCCTCTAAACGTAAGGGTTTATTAGACCGTATTGTGTAGCGAGCACAACCATTGTAGATCTTTGGATCTCGTTTGCTTTGGGATAACCGGGATGCTTCAGAATGCAATGCGAGTGTAGCTATCGCGATACCACTTTACTCGTCCTCTGATTACGTATAGTGCGGTCTTGAACCTCATATATGTAATGCTTGGGAATAATAAAGTTTGGGTCTGATTAGTCACTTAAATTTATGATTAATTTTATACTCGCAACACACTAGGGGTTGAGGGATTGTATTCCCGACCTGTTTTTTCCTTCATATTTATTACGTCATTCTTAGTTATTAATCCTTGCTTAATTCATTACTTCCATAATTTTAATCAAGTTTCCTTTTACTTAGTAGGAGCATTCTCAAATCAATCATCTTTTCGTTCTTTTTAGAGTTGAATTTAGGTTAATTGTGTGTCCTTCCGTCGTCACGATTTTCTCGTCCTATTTCCCTATGGAGACGATCTCGACTTACCAGGTTTATTACTAACACGACAGACTTTCACTTGAGCCTAGAGAGAACGCACTTTAGAGACACATTCTTAGTCGCGTAAAGTTTTGACGCCGTTGACGGGAAATTAGGTAGACATAGGTTAGATTTCGTTAATCTAAAACTTCGACCAAAAAAAAAAAATACTTCATCTCTCAAAAGCCTGCTAATGAAAAATCCTGAATTCACTCTAACTCCCCAAAATACTCCAACCAACATTCACGAAAACCCGACAGTTGAGTACAACCCCGATAGCCCTCACACTCCAAACGCTCCGCAATTCTGGGTTCCATCTCCCACGCCTCTACACTCAATTACAAGTAACACTCCGACATCCGTCTTAGGACACTCTTCAGAGCATGATCCGAGCATACCAAGTGAGGATGCAGAGTCATCAAGTGAGAGAGACATGTCATAACACGGTAGTGTAGCCGCAGGTGAGGAAGAGGCCTCGTACTGCCCTTTGAGAGAAATCTTATATCCCGAGCGAACTGTCACTCCGGGATGCATTTTACTCCCGTATAATGCAGGATAATTTTTCTTTAGGAATGGGATGATCCATATACTTCTAACTACCATGTAATGGAGTCAGAAAATCCATATCTCCACATCCAGGAATTTGAGGAGGCGTGCGAAACCCTCAGCGATCAAACTTGCACAAAAGATGTGATCCGCCTCAAACTCTTCCCATTCTCGCTAAAGTACAAAACTAAGACTTGGCTGTGGTCTTTACCTCCAAACTCGATTGCATCATGGAATGAGTTGCAATCTAAATTCCTCAATAAATTCTTTCCCCCACATCGAACGAAATCCATTAAGGCTCAACTTCAAACCTTCCGACAATTAGAAAATGAGTCATTTGATCGATGTTATGAGCGTTTTAATTAGTTAATAACTACGTGCCCTCATCATGGACTTGATAAATTGCAAATCATTTCCTTCTTCCATAATGGGCTGAATATAAATTCCAAACGACTCATTGAAACCATGTGTGATGGTCCCTTTGTCGACCTAAACGCCAACGATCCTGAGCTTCACCTGAGGTATATCGCCTAGACTACCCAAGCATGGGATACATCTAACCCTAGCATTCATAATTAAACTCACCAAATGACCACCACTCCATCGCCGTCTGACCTATTTCACGTAGAAAAGGATACTATGACGGACAATCGACTCGATCTACATGAGAAAGGAATGCGAGAAGTACTTGAGATATGTGCAAGAGAACCAACTGGCTCCATCCCAAACCCTATTGAGAAGGTGTGTGCTATTTGTGAGGCGGGACATTCAACAGAGGAATGCCTGGCGATACCCGCCTACAAAGTTATGCTTCAAGAGAAAGTGAGTGGTGTAGGAGGATTTAAGGGTAACTTCGGTACACCGTATGGGAATTATTACAACCCTTATGGAAAAACCATCCTGGTTTTAGTTATGGGCAACAAAATGCTGCGATGAATCCTAATTCACATGTTTACCCTCCCCCACCATCACACTTTCAACAAGAACCACCACCTCCAGGGCCATATTACTCCACCGCGGAAAAAATATCGAGGATACGATAAACCAATTCATCACTGCCCGGAATGCAACCACTTCTAAACATGAGCACATGATCAATGACATAAATGCGACTATTTCAAAGATGCAATTATCATTGAGTATCCAGGAGAAGGGAAAGTTTCCTGCCCAAGGCCAAAGACCTCTCCAAGGTCAAACTAGTGTTATCTCCACACCCCATGACCATCCTGAGCAATGTAGCGTAATTACCACTCTACGTAGTGGGAGAGTAGTTGACTTGTCACCTCCCCCATAATACGTACCTAAAAATAAAAAGGTTTTTTCCGGCACAAAAGAGGCCGAAGATGCCACTTTAATTGAGAGTGATAAAAAAGATAACACTGGTGGACCCAAGGTCAGGGTGAAACCCCCCACCGCTTCCCCATACCCTCAACGGTTGGTCCCGCACTCCAAAGAGACTTCTCGGGATGATGTTTTGGACGTCCTCAAGCAAGTAAAGATTAATTTACCTTTTCTCGAGACTATACGAAAAATTCCCGCATACGCTAAGTTCATTAAGGACTTACTCATGGTGAAACGCAAGCTAAAGGTAAATAAGAACGTCTTTTTGGCCCAGAATGCTAGTTCGGTTTTATCGAGTGACATTCCGTTAAATTATAAAGATCTGGGTGCACCCACCATCTCGTGCATCATGGGGAAGAACCGAATCGAAAGGGCGCTAATAGATTTAGGGGCGAGTGTTAACATTCTACCCTATTCCATCTATAAGAAACTAGATTTGGGAGCCCTTAAGGCCACAAATATGACTCTCCAGCTCGTGGATCGATCTGTGAAGAAGCCTCGGGGAATCGTTGAGGATGTGATTGTCCAAATAAACACTTTCTACTTCCTGGTGGATTTTGTCATTTGGGACGAGGAGCCCTCCATTCTCCCAAGCAATCATGTTTAGTTATCCTTGGTCGCCCATGCTTAGCTATGGATAATACACTCATCAATGCTCGGAGTGGGCGAATGCAATTAATATTTGGGAACATGACCCTCGAGATAAATATTTTTAATAATATCAAGAATGAGGGTGACGAAGGAGAACCGCGAGAGACGGATCGTTTAGAGGCAGCACACGAGCACGAGAGGACCCACACGTGAGAGCCGATAAGGGTATGACTTGTTACATCAAGTGAGAGCGACGGTTGCAACATGGAACGCAGGGTAGGGGAGGTATGCATAGTAACTAAAATTAAGAGTGTGAGTGAGCCCTTGAGTGTGAGAGAGAGCAGCAATTTAGAGGGCATCGGGAGAGGTTTGTATGAGTGACACGATAGATACTTTTCTCCTCAATTCCTACCCACCCACACCCCCTAATAATTTTGAGATGGAGCGAGTAAGGAAGGATGTGGAAACAAATCAAGAAAGAGAGCTAGAGGAGTTGAGCCTAGCGAAATTTGAGAGAGAATTCGAGCAGGTGGATGAGATCCTTAACGACGAAGTCCAATCTTTATTGGACTCATGGACTCATTTGGAAGAGAGCGAGTGGAAAGATAAAATTGATGAGTTTCTTCACAATGACCATCCACCCATGCAACTTGAGTCCTCGAAGGTAATTGAAGATAAGACTCAAGTCTCGTTTGACTTAGAGCCGACCCACGTAGTACGCATCACGAGGATCCTTTTCTATTAATCACGATGAGTCTCCCAGTCTTTCCTTTATTTATGGGCAAGGGCCCAACTTATTCTGGTTATTGGTGTATGACAGAAAGATGAGAGAGACTAGGAGTGCAACGGATGCCGTGCAAGGGTTTGGGTGATTTATGGAGAGAAATGAGAGGTCGTCGCACCCCCGGCGCGTATGGGGTGATTTTTGTTGTATTTTTGAGTCATGTATGAGTGTCATATAGTGTCTTGGTGCATTTTGATAATTTACTTATTCTATTTATCGCACTTATTCATTTTCTTCTTTAGATTTTAGTCCTTTTGATTGAGGACAATGCAAAAGTCTAAGTTGGGGGGGTGATAAGTGCGTCTTTCTAAAACTTCACAAATCTTTAAAATGCAAAAAAAAAAAATTGAAAATTTTGAAAAACCAAAAATATTTTTCTTCAAAATAAATAAAAATTGGAATTTAAAATTTTCAAAAATATCACCTTTATTCTATTTGAAGTCTCAAATTGTTAAATCTCAATTGCACTAAGCCGAAATTGACTAAAGATGGAAATTGTGCGAAAATTGACGACTTAACGAATAAGTGTGGAGATTAACAAAACTCAGTGACATTTCGAGCCTATCGATATTTTTGAGTTTTTAAATCAATCCGAGTTAATGGTTAACACAAAGTTCGAATTCGGCGTTTTAAATAAGTCGTTGATGATCTCAATTCTTTGTTTTGATCGATTACAGGAAACATTTGTGATGTTGCCTCGAAAAGCATGCTACAAATCTCAAAATTAAATTAATCTCAAGACGCATATGGTAAATTAGTAAGTAATTCGAACAATGAAGTAGGCCATCATTTGTTACCCAAAAACATTAGCCATAAAAAGATGTGAAAAATTATCCTTTTAATAACCCAATTGAGCCGAATAAAATTTTTCCTTTTCGTTTGGTAACCCGAAAAACCCAAGTAGCCCGTAATTGTGAAAATTGATAAGGTCATCAAGTAAATAGTGCAATAAAAAGGGGCAAGAAAAGGAGAATTTTTTTTTTATAGAAAAATGCTCAACAAAAATCACAAAAAAAAGAATAGAAAATGAGCAAAAGCCCGAAAAAGCACTAAGGGACATCATAAGAAAAAATTTCCAATTTCGAAGTGCCCAACCATTTCCATGTTACCCAATACACCTTTAACTTGAAAAGTCCTAGCGAGTTCGAAATGCTAAATTAATTATCGTGTGGAGAGCTAAGACACTAAAAGATAAATAAGAAAGATTTAATGGTGTGTATAAGAGGAAATGTTCCCGTTTTTCAAAAACCGTATTCCGATGAAGAGATTATTTCACCATATATTTCTGTCCTTTCAAAATAGTATGCGTGAATTTGTGTTTCCATGCATTTACTCTTTATAACATGCATACCGAGAGAATAGCTACAATTCGAGTGATTCGTTTGAGAGAGCATCCCATGAGCATTTGAATCAAAATGAATTTTCGAAAAGCAACGTAATGATCAATCGGTGGAAATTTGAGGTTAATTTTCGGCTTCGCACACACACACGACAAATTGAGACTCTTTTAAATATGAATTTATGGTGATTATTTTTCGAAAAGTTTAAATTGTACAATTTTTAAGTATTTTGATTTTTCACTGAGTCTAAGTCGAATTTTGTGGGTATATTCACTGCAAACCCTCACGAGACAACACTCGTCCTACTAGGGTAACCTAGGGGTTTTAACGGCTTGTTGCATACGCTAAATGCAATCGCTTACCCACGACAAAGGTATTCTATCCCAATAAAGTGTTTAGAAGAGTTGTGACATTATTTATTTTCTTTTACATTGCTTAGGACGCGCAAAGTTCTAAGTCAGGGGGATTTCATCAGGCATAAATATTGTATATTTATCCTTTTAATTTCGGTACCTTTGTGATCCCGGGTGGTGCAATTGATATGTATTTAACTCATAATTATGCTACTAACCTTTGTTGGCAAGTATTTCGTGTTTTGTGCTTCTCTTATGTGTTTTACAGGTAAAGTATGCAAGCGATGCGAAAGAGAAATCGAAACAATGAAAGAAAGGCTAGGAAGGCAAGTTCAAGGGTTTTTTTGTAATTTTTTAGCCTAATGCCGAAGGTGGGGCCAACTGGAAAGTTGAATAGCTCGGAACAATGATAACATTGAAAAAACCGGTACCCAAATCCGAGCTACAGTGAAAGAGTTATGACTCCTTGAAGTTGAAGAAAAATCAAAGAAAGACTAGGAAGGCAAGTTCAAGGGAATTTTCGTAATTCTTCAGCCTGATCCCGGAGGTGGGGACAACTTGAAATTGAAGATCTCGAAACAACGATAACACTGGAAAAAACTTCACCCAAATCCGAGTTAAGATAAAAGAGTTCCCCTTGAAGTTGAAGAAAAATCCAAGAAAGAAAGGAAGAAAACATGAAAATTTTCTAAGTGTTGGAAATGAAGGAAAGAAGGCTCAAACCAGCAAGTTTCCCCGAACCACATGGTGAACCGGTTTTAGGGGGAGAACCGATTCGGGGTACCTGTGAACCGGTTCGAGGTGCCTGGGATGCGAAATTCTTCTTAAATGATGATTGGTCCAAAGAGTTTTAATGTGTTACAAACTCTACTAAAACGTATTTGTATCTTTGTATTGACTTAGAAAAGACAGTTCTGAATAGTTTTTGATAGAGAGAAAAGGAGGAGAATACCCTAGGAATATAGCTTTGATTTGGTGTTTCGAGATCAATTATTTATGGGTTTGATTGCAAGTTTTAATTCAATTTTCATTCTCTTTATTATTGTTCTTGCATGTTTTAGTATACTTTCATCATGATTTCTTTCACATACAACGTAGTTAATGTATGCATAGTTAGGTTCAATATGTCCATCTAGATTTTTTAGGTTTGGGATGCATGCACTCAACCCCGATGTGAGAGTTTCATGTGTATAAAATTAATCCTCTAAACTTAAGGGTTTATTAGACCGTATTGCGTAGCAAGCACAACCTTTTTAGATCTTTGGATCTCATTTGCTTCGGGGTAATCGGGATGCTTCAGAATGCAATGCGAGTGTACCTATCACGATACCTCTTTACTCGTCCTCTGATTACGTATAGTGCGGGATTGAACCTCATATATGTAATGCTTGGGAGTACTAAAGTCTGGGTATGATTAACCACTTAAATTTTCGATTAATTTTATGCTCGCAACACACTAGGGGTTGAGGGATTGTATTCCCGACCTATTTTTTCCTTCATATTTATTACTTCATTCTTAGTTATTAATCCTTGCTTAATTCATTAGTTCCATAATTTTAATCAAGTTTCCTTTTACTTAGTAGGAGTATTCGCAAATTAATCATCTTTTCGTTCTTTTTAGAGTTAAATTTAGGTTGACTGTGTGTCCTTCCGTCATCATGATTTTCTCATCCTATTTCCCTATGGAGACGATCCCCACTTACCGTGTTTATTACTAATGCGACAGGCTTGCACTTGAGCCTAGAGAGAACTCACTTTATAGACACATTCTTAGTCGCGTCACTTACAAAACCTAAATCTCCCACTCTTCTTCTTCCATCTACACCAACTAACATCAACCAATATTATCAACAAATCATTTCTATATGATCACCTAACAATATACAACCTCAAATCACATCAAACTTATATAGGTGAAGGTCTGAACACAAAACTCAATCACAAACCTAAATGGGTTAAATCTTAAGAACAATAACTAATCACACCATTTATTCAACATAATCATAAGGTATTGCAAGTATAATAACTTGTCTTAAGATTGTAGCCTCGGATTTCTCTTCGTAGTTGCGATTCCAAGCTCAAACCAACAATCTCTTCTCTTTCTCTTAAGCTCTCACTTCTCTCTAACTCTCTAGGTTTAGGAAGACACAAATGAGATATAAATGCTCTTGCAAGACTTAAATACCCAAATATAACTCAAATACATTAAGTCTAACATTAAATTCTACTACACACTTAAAGTGACTCGTAACATCATATTTAAGTCATAACTAGCCAAAAGTACCCCGGAACCCAAAAACACACCTGACCCTTATTTTGACTATCTCGATCCTTTCCGGACTAACCGTGCCCTCTAAACTCACATCTGGGATATTGTACATAAATTTCTATTCCAACGTCATATTCACATTTTAATAATAACTCGAATGGAATATAAATCATAACCGTCATTTCAAAGCCCAACGACTTAACATAATATAATATTACACTATTTACATTCGCGAAATGGTAAACATGCAATACTCATAAATATTAACTCTTAAATTACTTACATTAATATTTACCTCTATTTTCTTTATTTTATATAACTAACCCACGTGGAAACTTTAATATAAAAATAATTACTCAAAAGTAAGGGGTATTTTTAGGCCAAACCGGTACCCGAGAGGGTTATTTTATTCTTTTGAATTTTTGAGGAAATTAGACCCACGAATTTTATAAGTGTAAATAAAATTAGAAGTTGGGGAAGTTAGGGTTACTTGAACAAAACTGAGAGGGGCTATCAAGGGAGGAAGAAGGAGAGTATTGAAAGAGTCCAAAGACTGTCCAACACAATTCTTAAACCAAAATCACCGCAGTTATGTAGATCGGGAGGAGAGGAGCACACCCATACCACCAATTTCATGGAAATAAGATCTACACATAAAGAGAAGTATTTATGTTTCTTAATTTAAAAGGATATGTCATCCATGTTAGACTAGGATGTTAATTATCTTGATTTTAAGAATATTGATGACAAAACTGAGAGATGTAATCATGTTCTAGTGGAATTAATGTAACATTTGAATCCCTTATGTAAGATGACGAATTGGATGAATTTATAATAATCAAAACATGAAGAAATCTGGGTTTTATAGTGGTTCCTGATAAAAAATGATGAACTAGGATTTTTAGAGATAATTCTTGAATTAATTCCAATTAATGATGTTTCTTGATGATTTGAAGATTCTATCACGTTAGAAATTATATATATATATGTTATTATGATGTTTATAATGTTTGGTTGGGAGTTTGGGTTCATGTAATGAAGTTTTGGTTGAGTGAAAATGGTGTAAACTCGTAACAGTTAAGTGGAGAAGATGACACCTGCAGAAGCGTATCGATTCTTGTCAAGGCCGAAACGATTCGGCTCCCCAAATTTTGATAATTTTCTCCCTTTTTGTTTAGAACTCGTGGGAAACTATTGAATTAATATTGAGATAATTTTTAAATGTAAAAAGAGTTATTTCTTCCAAAGTTCTTAAAATTGAATTCTCTTCAACTCCCCGGATGACGGCTACAAATTTACGAAATCGACCTTAGATTTTCCTTCTTTGGCTTCTTTCGATGCTTCTCCAGTTTCTTTTTCCCTCAATGCTTTAAGTACTTGCAAACTCATGGGAAGTACACGAAACTAGATGCACATGTTAGAAGGAGTTAGTATCAATGAAATGAGATAATTATACTCAGTTTAGTTTACTCAAGATACTAAAAGCCTCTAAATTAAAGGAGGAAATTCAGAAGAATTTGAGCCTAATTACCTAAGCATGCATCTAAGTGATTTGCAAGATAAAGTAAACACAATCACACTACTCCACGATGTACGAGGAAAACCCACTACAAGAAAAACCTCGGATGAACCTGACTAAGAAATCTACTAGGTACGTTATGTTTACAAAAACAACGACAAGAAGACTTACAACAGTCGACTTGACTCCTTTAATCCCCGACGCTTCTTTCGCTCTTTAGCTTCTACCTTGTAGATAACTCCAGAGTCCACCGGAATCTTGGAGTCCACTAATGGAGGCACTGCAACCGTCAACCACACATGGTTCCTTTCACCATGTGAGAACGCCACAGCAAACGTTTCTCCTTTTTGGGGTAGAGAAGAACCCAAACTGTCTTCTTTATGGGTAGAGTAGAAAAACCAATGCCAAACACTCTCTAAGCAAAGATATATATATATATATATATATATATATATATATATATACATACTTGGATTTAAACACAAACAAATATTGGGTGTAAAACTTGGTTTTGTTCTTAAGATAATCAATTTGATAAACAAACACCAAGGAGAATTTTTGTGAAAAACATTTTTCTCTCAAAGAGCCTTTGGAAGTTCTAAAAAGTCTTACAAAAAAAATGGTTCCCACACTAGAAAAGTCTGTCAAAAAGTAGTGGGACAAAGAAGTGGGAAAATGGATCAAAACTGTCAAATAACTATTCCCGCTGAAATCTCGTTCGAACGACTTTTTGATGTCGCTCGAACGACTATGTTCGAACGAGATTTCAGACGAGTTTGTCCAACGACATTTCAAAAAATGTTCTTTTGAATTTTTCATTCGAACAAAACATATAACGAGAAAGTAGAGAAAATTCGTTAGATTTCTCATTCGAAAAACTTGGGAATTTCGTTCGAACGAGATTCCAGGTTCGTTCGAAATACTTTTCAAAAACTAAAAATACTTTTAAGCCCAAAAACTTTAATAAAAAGTTCTAAAATGATTTTTTGAGAAAAATGAAGAGTTGATATAAAAATATGTTTACACCCAAATAAAATATCCAAGGTCCTAAATATATATAAGTGCATTCATATCTTTGGAGACCTTGGAGTGATATAATGTTGATGACGCGAAACATGGCACTTAAAACCGACAAATATGTAACTTTAAGTTCTGGCCGCTACGTCTTCAACACTTTAAACACATTATAGGCTTGATAGGAACAAACTTCTATCCTATGACTCAAATGGGGTTGTCCAAAATTAAGCCAAAACCACATATGGACTCAATTGAAATTTTTTGTCCTTACAAATCTCCCCCTTTGGCTATTCCGGGACAAAACCCAACCAAAAATCCTAAGGGCCGTCAAGCTCGTCTAGACACAACATCCCTCCCCTAAAAAATAAAAGTACAGACGCTATGACTCGACCCAAGGATAAATAGCTTTGCCGCTTTAAATATGCCGCTTAAGATGAAAATCCTGCACACTTAACAAACCATCAAACACATAGGGAATATGAAAATATTAATTGTAGAAAATAAGTACTCCCCCTTAGTTAATTCTCCCCCTTTATCTACTAATGTCTTCCTAAGAAGATTGCGAAGTTAGATCTCCCAAACTAAAGGTTTAGATACCATTTCTCCGCCTTTTTGTTTAGGAATAGACAAAGGTTAAAGAATTAAAAACTAACTTATTTATCCCTCTTATTTAAAGTAAATAATATTTCTCCCCTAAGTATAAACAAGGGATATGAATTAAGAAAAAACAAGATAAACATGTAATGGTGCACAAACAGGAACAATAAAGCATATGCCAACAATAAAATGCAACTAATCCACATAATAACAAAGGATATCAACTATGATGCGATGAAAAAAAAATGATACCAATTAAAATGCAATAAACGTAAGCATGGGATATCAACCAAAATTCGTAACAAGATAGATACCAATTACGAATTCAAAGAAAATATGGACTAGCAAGCAAGTCAAAGACTCAAAGACAAAAAATACCATATATATATATATACTCACACGCATATATACATAGGTATAAACACTACACACGACACAAAATATAATAAGCTTTTCACATTTGTATGGTAAAAATGTGTCCAAATACATGTGGTAAATGGAAGTGAAGGGGTGTGAACTAGAGACTAAAGGAATATAGACCCAATCACTTAAAACATGTTCACGGAGTTCTCATTTGATTGCAAAATTTTATCACAATTAAATATAGCATCATGTGACAAAATAGATTGAACTCAACGAACAAACATACACAATGCACACAAGCCTAGAATTTTGATGATTATAAAAACCAATAGAGTCATCACAAGATAGCGCAACTAGGATACAAAGTCATTATGCAAAGCCATTGATATTCCATCCAAAATCCCTCAAATATACTATTATTCTTTTCTTTTCTTTTGAATGAAAATATCAATCTAAACAAACTAGGCCTTGGCTTTATTTTTCTTTTAATGCCATATTTTTCTTTTAGGCCTTTGGACCACATATTTCTTTTAGGTCCATTGCAAACGATGGCTTAATTGCAAAGGATGATTGTTCCTTTTGTAGCCCTTCCCCGTGCACTTTCATAAATCATTTTTTACACACAATATTCTCACGTGCAACGGAATAACATGCATAAATATTCCATAGTCACAAAACAAGTAGATGACTAAATTGATAGGAGAACATCTCACATAGCTCAAATATTCATGTGAAGTTAAAATTCAAAGAGCTCGTGCATGGGTGCAAAAGAGGCATAAAAATAAGAGCAATTCAAATTCAAACTACTTCATGTAACCATGATAAAGAAAAATTTAAGAATTGAAATACACAACCAAAAGTTCTAGCCACATGTAAGCGGAAATAAAGGATTCCAACATGGTATATGCCAAAAAAAGTGTGTCAAACAACAAACATACACATAATTTTTTTTAGTTTTTCAAAGTTTTTCACCAAACACAAAAATTAACTCAAAAGACAAACAAAAATCATTTTGCATTTTTCATTTAATGCCCAAAAGTGTAAAAGATAAAATACAAAAGATAAACAAGCCATAATTCTAGAAAAACATATTTAATGAAGTATGGACTAGAAAATGACAAACAAGTATATGACTAGCACGAATATATGACATGTAGCACAAAAGCTAGAGTATGCAAATATGCAAGCCATTACTCGTAGGATATAGCAAGTGAAGAGTCATGAGTAGGCATGCTAGAACCATCAAAAACTGAAAATTTTCCAAAAATAAATTCCTTAAAATTAGGATCACACAATATTTTAGTGTAATCAGCTCTGATACCACTTGTTGGGACGTAGGATCCCAAAAAATACCAATTTAAAAAAATATTCTTCAATAGGATGGTTCAAATAGGGAATTCCAAATTTGAAATGACTTTAAAAAATAACCAAATTTAATGCTTTCAAAATTAAAATAGGATTAAACTAAACAAATATTTGAAATTCAATTAAACAAGAATTAATTCAATTCAAGGTCTAAATATGGCATGACAAAACAAACATGAATATAGCCAAATTAATTATGTCCAATCTTGAATTAAATAAAATTACCCAAATATTAATTAGCACCAAATTAAACTTTAGTGTGATTAAAACCAAATTTTATCTTGATTAACCAAAGCATGCATCTAAGTGATTTGCAAGACAAATTAAACATAATCACACTACGCCATGATGTACGAGGAAAACCCACAACGGTAAAAATATCGGACATCCCTGCCTAACAAATCCACTAGGTACAGTATGTTTATAAAGACAACGAAAAGAAGACTTACAACACTCGACTGGGCTCCTTCAAGCCCCGACGCTTCCTTCGCTCTTCAACCTTTTCTTGTAGATAACTTCGGAGTCCACTGGAATCTTGGAGTCCACCAATGGAGGCATAACAACCGTCAACCACACATGGTGTCTTTCACCATGTGAGAACGCCGCAACAAACTTTTCTTCTTTGGGGGGTAGAGAAGAACCCAAACTGTCTTCTTTATGGGTAGAGAAGAAAAACCGGTGCCAAACACTCTCCAAGCAAAGATATATATATATATATATATATATATATATATATATATATATATATATATATATATATATATACATACTTGGATTTAAACACAAACAAATATTGGGTGTAACACTTGGTTTTGTTCTTAAGATAATCAATTTGATAAACAAATACCAAGGAGACTTTTTGTGAAAAGTATTTTTCTCTCAAAGAGCCTTTGAAAGTTCTGAAAAGTCTTACAAAAAAATTGGTTCCCGCACTAGATAAGTCTGTCAAAAAGTAGTGGGACAAAGAAGTGGGAAAATGGATCAAAACTATCAAATAATTGTTCCTGCTGAAATCTCGTTCAAACGACTATGTTCGAACGACATTTTAGACGAGTTTATCAAACGACGTTTCAGAAAAAGTTCGTTTGAATTTTTCATTTGAACCAAACATCTAATGAGAAAGCCGAGAAAATTCGTTAGATTTCTCGTTCGAATGACCCAGGAATTTCATTTTAACGAGATTCCAAGTTTGTTCGAACGACTTTTCAGAAAAACTAAAAATTACTTTTATGCCCAAAAACTTTAATAAAAATTTCTAAAATGATTTTCTGAGAAAAATAAAGAGTCGATATATAAAAATGTTTACACCCAAATAAAATATCCAAGGTCCTAAATATATATATAAGTGCATTCATACCTTTGGAGACCTTAGAATGATATAATGTTGATGACGCGAAACATGGCACTTGAAACCGACAAAGATGTAACTTTAAGTTCTGGCCGCTACGTCTTCAACACTTCAAACACATCATAGGCTTGATATGAAACTTCTATCCTATGACTCAAATAATTTTTTTCGGAATTAAGCCAAAACTACATATGGACTCAATTGGAAATTTGTGTCCTTACAGTTCGCATCCAATTATATGTGAATTGTATATTGTGGTTCGAGAGTGATTCCGAGCCTATAGTCCTTTATTTAGTACATGATGCACTGGGACTTGATAGCAGAGTATGCATGTACCGCAGGTCTCAGCCTATGGGTGCTGTATTAGTATATATTTATATTGAGTGATAAATATACATACTTGTGATTTATTCTACCGTGTATGCTTAGTAGATGAGAAAGACATCGATGTCTAAAATAACCTAAGGAAGTGGAAACTTACATCTATTTAGTGAACCCTAAATTGATTTAAATGATATGAGAAGGTAAATCAATAAGAAATTGTATGGGTGATACGAGTAGGTGCTACGAGTAATTAGGTGTAGTAAGATAAGTTATTGTAACTGGTTAGACGGGGTATTATAACTAGAACGGGTTAGCAAAACACGTTAGGTGTGCACAATAGTTGAGGGGTGAGGGACTCAAGTGAGAGAACGTGGAACTAACATGTATATAAAATCTGGTGATTTTGCATTTTAAATACTTGCAAATATTTTTAAACTGTTTTACTCGGGCTATGACCCATTTTCCAAATCTATTTTGTAAAAACCATTTTATGTGTCCAGCCACAGGGACACCCAACTTAGGAGTTCATTCTCATTTGACGTGCTGCAGTTGCTGTGGACAATTGTTGAACTTCGATGGTAGATGCCTCCATTTCTTTCGTATCTGATGCCTCATTTTATTTATCTTAGTCGGGCATGTCGCCCATCTTCTACTAGTAGTTATTTCCCGACACATTGTACTTCATTTATTTTTAGTTGTTGGATTCAATTTTATATATTGGATTATTGTACTGGAGTTTCAGGCTGGAGTGTTTATCCCAGTCAAATCTTATTTGATTAAGTTATTTCATTATTTATATTGTTGGTTAGTTGGAATGGTGAATGTGATTTATTTAATTATTTCAAATCGTTGCATGTTATTTTAGAAGATTAAAATTTGACACCAGCTTAATTAATTAATATAGGTGATTAGTAATTAACGATTTTCGATAGTGATGCTAAGAATGAACCAACTGGATATTCAGTTTTTATTTAATAAATGACTGATCACCCGGTATTTAATTGGGCGAGGGGTTATGTATGGTATCCGAGCATCAAGTTCTAGTGTCTTTAGGATCTATATGACTTACTAAGATTTTCAGCATAACGTTCTTTGATATAGATCCCTATTATTAGGATTATTGTATTCTTTATTACGCATTTACATCTTCAGCTATTTTAAGACATATAGAATTATGGACTGATGGAAAGTTCTTTTTTGTTTCATATGCCTCCTCGACGTGCCACAACAACCAACCCAGAGTCACAATCAGAGCCTCAACCATCTCCAGCCAGGGTATCATGAATGTCCCAAAGGTTGTCTCCATAGTTGTACAGGCGGTTAATGTTGCATTGGCTACAGTACAACAGGCACCACCCCAGGCCCAGGTCATGGCCCAACTTAGATGCAGGCGTTCCTTTCTGCTTGGGAGCGAGTTAGAGATTCCTTCCAGAAGGAACATCCTCTCGAGTTCCCGGGGAGTTCAGACGTGGTGGTTACTAAACAATGGAAGAAATACATCCAGAGGCATTTGAGGATGTACGAGTGCACATACGTTTAGAGGAAGTTTCTAGCTACATTTAAGCTAATCGGGGCAGCACTACAGTGGTGGGAGTCTATTACCACCGCGAAGGGGAGAGATAGTATGATGGTACAGGAGTTATGGGAGCGATTTGATCTCAAATATTTTCCATCCTCCATCCAGACAGAGATGAGTTGAACTCTATTAGATCTCACATAGGAGGGGAAGACCACTGCTAAGTATGAGGAAGAATTCAAGAGGTTAGCTAACTTCGTTCCATGAGAGGTACCTACCATGGAGAAGAGGATACATTTACTTACAGATGGCCTTATATAGAGGATCTGACAACATCTGTTAGGTAATCTAATTTTAAAGACATACACTGAGGTGTTGAATGTTGCTCTGTTACATTGTGAGGACCACCTCTTCCATATTTAAGGGAGAAAACGATTAGGAAATTCCATCCATTAAGGAAAGACTAGGGGTAACAATGTAGGCGGGGCACAATCGACTGAGGTCAAGTAGAAACAGGGTGAACAGGGTCCCCACCAGGGGGTGTTACTAAGAGGTTCCGTTCTGGTGATTTTCGGCAGGGACAAGGTGGATTTAGGCAGGGCCACCAGGGTCAGCCAGGTCAGTAGAAATTCCATCAGGGTCAGGGTTGGAATGGAAATTTACAGTAGGGTCGAGGCCAGCAGGGCCAGACGGGAGGTAACTTTATGGGCATATGTTTCATTTGTGGCAGGATTAGCCACAATCGACATGATTGCCTTGATAAGGGCAGGGCTCAGCCGCAGCAGGGAGGCCGCCAGGAGCTTCAGAGACCTATCTTTCTCACCGTTCTCCCAGCACCATCACCCGTACCAGCATTACCTGCAGCACCAGCCATTCCAGGAGCCCTACCTTAGCAGGGGCAGTTATAGTATGGGATCACATCCACCAGACTACCGCTCCACATGCTCCACCCGTTGTTGAGGGTACAGTTATTATCCATGGCATTTCTGGGTGAATTTTATTTGACACCGGAGCTTCACACTCATTCATAGCTACTAGATTTGCACGAGCCGCAGGGTTATTAGATACGACAGATAGTATTGTTACATGTGTAGATTCTCCATTGGGTAATGGGACATTGATTTTCTTTATCTATCGTGGAGCGAGTATAAATAACGGGAGATTTGTTTTGCCCGCTGATATTCTTGTATTAGATATATTAGAGTACGATGCCATCATAGGCATGGATTGGCTAGCTGAGTATAGGGCCATGATTGACTACTATAGTAAGAGTATAGTTTTTGCGATCCCTAGTCAGGAGATGTTTTTAGTGGCGATGCCTCATTCTGAGGGAGGATCGTACACTCATTTATACTACATAGAGGAGGAGACCTATCAAGGGGTGATGATTTCCCTCGATTCGATCCCACTCGTATGTGAGTTTACTGACGTGTTTAAGGAGATACTGGGACTACCCCATAGTAGAGAGATTCATTTCGTCATTGATTTAGTGTCAGACACTCACCCAATATCTCATGCACAGTATCGTATGGTTCCTATGGAGCTGAGGGAGCTATGAGATCAGATTGAGCATCTATTGGGGCTGGGTTTTATACATCCTAGTACATCGTCGTGTGTTGCCTCAGTATTATTTGGGAATAAGAGAGATGATTCTTTACGCTTGGGTGTGGATTACCGAGAGCTGAATAAAGTCACGATACACAATATGTATCCGTTGCCCCGAATCGATGACTTATTTGATCAATTGAGAGGAATCGCCTACTGCTCAAATATAGATTTGAGATTTGGGTACCACCAGTTACGCATTCGAGAGCAGGACGTGTCTAAGACTGCCTTCTTGACAAGATATGGGTCCTACGAATTTTGGGTTATGCCATTTGGGCTGACCGATGAATAGGGTGTTCAGAAAGGTCTTGGATCAGTTTTTTATCATCTTCATTGATGACATTCTGATTTATTCCTGGACCGAGGAGGAGGATGTCGAGCATTTGCATTGGGTCTTACAAACACTACGTGAGCATCAGTTGTATGCAAAGTTTGAAAAATGCGGATTCTGTCTACGGGAGGTGCAATTTTTTGGACATATCATTTCGGAGTTAGGGATATCAGTGGACCCTAGTAAGGTGTCAGCGGTGAGGGAGTGGGGAGAACCCATGACACCGATAGAGGTGCATAGTTTCTTGGGTTTAGTCGGGTACTGCAGACAGTTTATCAGGGGATTCTCTAAGATTGCGGGTCCATTGACCAATCTGACTCGTAAAAATGTACCATTTATTTGAGATGACGCTTGTCAGTTGGCTTTTGATGGGCTGAAGGACAAGTTAACTTCAACACCTGTACTCGCACTTCCCAGGGCAAGATTAGAGTATCTTGTTTTCACTAACGCATACCTACAAGGAATTGGGGGTGTGTTACAATAGGAGGATCAGGCTATAGTGTATTCTTCCCGCTAGCTTAAGCCTCATGAGAGGAATTAACCCACCCATAACTTGGAGCTAGCGACATTCGTGTTTGTGTTACGAATTCGGAGACACTATTTTCTGGGGGTGGGGGGATATTTTTCTTGTTCATAGATCATAAGTCACTACAGTACTTGTTCCCTCAAAAAGATCTGAATATGCATCAGCGCAGGTGGCTTTAATTTGTGAAAGACTATCAGTTTGACATCCAGTATCACTCGAGAAAGGATAACATGGTGGCAGACGCGTTGAGCCGTAGGCCGGCATGGGATGTAGCTGAAGTGTGGAAGGAGAAATGGAAGGAGTTGGGACATTAAGAGTCAGTGGCACGATCATTTATGTCAGTTATGATCGTCACCCCTCAGATTGTCCCGAGGGTAGTGCAGGCACAGGGAGCGGATCCATTTTATTTAGAGAGGATCAAACAACTCTTACCCGGGGGAGCTGAGTCGTATTTCGTTAATTCAGAGGGAGGTTTATGATTTAATGGGAAAATGATTATTCTTGATGGGGAAGATTTACGACACGCAGTGATGACAGAGGCACATAGGTCACGGTTTATGGTACACCCTGGAGGAGATAAAATGTACCAAGACATGAGACGGTAGTACTAGTGGAGTGGGATGAAGAGAGATATTGTTGAGTTTGTTTCGAGGTGTACCTCTTTTCAGTTGGTGAAAATGGGCCATTAGAAACTGGCAGGGTTTCTATAGCCATTAGAGATCCCGATGTGGAAATGGGAGAGCATTTTCATGGATTTTATTACTGGGTTACCCACTTCACAGAGAGGTCGCGATTCCATATGGGCGATAGTGGATCATTTGACTAAGGTAGCTCATTTCTTTCCAGTTCAGACTGATTACACTACAGGACAGTATGCCCAGATTTTTATTTTCGAGATCATGAGATTGCAAGGGGTGCCATTAGATATTGTGTCTGACAGGGACAAGATTTTCATGTCTCGATTTTGGGAGAGTATCTAGGAGGCTATGGGTACCTAGTTGAGGTTGAGTACAGATTATCACCCATAGAGGGACGAGCAGATGGAAAGGAGTAATAAGATTTTGGAAGATATGCTACGGATGTGCATCCTTGATTTTAGGGGAGGTTGGGAGTAGTATCTTCCACTGGTGGAGTTCGCGTATAAAAAACTCCTACCAGTTCACGATTGGCTTGGAACCATTCAAGGTGTTGTATGGTAGACCTTGTCATTCGCCCGCTTATTTGTTGGAGGTGGGGGACAATAAGCTTCTCGGGCCAGAGTTAATTCAGGATACGTTGGCCAAGATTGGGTTGATTCGAACCCGTATACGGATTACCCAGGACCTACAGAAGAGTTATGCAGATGCTAAGAGGTACTTCTTGGAGTTTAGTATGGGTGATCAGGTGCTGCTATGTGTATCTTGTAATACCTCGTAATTTTAGTGATTTTTATTTAAGGGATTAATGAAATTAAATGAGAATTAATTGGAAATTAATCCGGGTATAAATACTAACGAGATGTGAGTTGGTATTTGATTACGATGTTAAAATCTATTATTTTCGAGTATGTATGGTAATACATGAGTATTGATGATATTTAAATTAATTTGGGAAATTTAGTTGGGACACGCGTGTCAGTCGCGTCAGGAACGTATTATTTGAATTAAAAAGTGAATTTTATTTTTATCAACCAAATGGTCATTTTGAGTGCGCCAACGCGTCCGGAAGGGTCGAAATAGTCAGAAAACACTAGCCGGGTGTTTAGTTTGGGTTCCGAGGAATTTTGAGGCCATACCGGCAACCCAAAAGGGTAGTTTGGTAATTTTAAAAATAGGGGAATTAAAACCCACGAATTTTAGAGGTTATTTTTATATAATAAAAGAACCCACTAAGCCCATTATCAGCATTTGGCAAGTTAGAGGGCTACGGGAGTTGTAGGAAGAGTTGGAAGAAGTTCCAAAAGAAAACCCATAACCACCATCATCATCTTTGGGAGAATTCTGTAGAGAAAAGGGAAGAGATCAACCTTCAACCTTCAACATCAAATCAGAACATCTAAGTCAAGTGGTTTAATTACATTAATTTCAAGCGAATGTTTCTTCCATGCTTAGAATTGAATAGTTGTCTTATATTGGAAGTTTGATGAAAACCCATGAAATTAGAGGTAGGATTCATAATATGATATAGGGATTGCATGTAGAATGTTATTGGATGAATGTCATATAAAAAATATATCTTTTGATGATGTGAAAACGGATTGATAAGGAGAAATTGTAGTCATTAAATTATGGGTTCATGATTATAAGGTTTGGGACAAGTTTTGGGAATTTTGATGATTATATGTTAATTTAGGAAGCATTGACCCCATATATATGTTAAAGAGTGACCTAGGAGGACTTAGAGTAGTTTAATAACGTTAAAATACCATTGGGATGATCTTAGGACGAGTTTAGAGAAGAGAAAAATTGAGAAAAACGAAGTAGAAAATTTCTGGGCTGAAACGGCCATCTCGTTAGAAGACCTGCCCAGGTCATTCGAACGACCTCGTTCGAAGGAGCTTCTAATGAGATGACAGTGTCCCTTCTAACGAGTTTGTAGTTCATTTGAAGACTTTCATTTGAACGACCTCGTTCGAACGAGACTTCTAACGAGTTGACAGAATGGCCTTTTTGGCCTAATTTCATTTCAAACGTTCCGTAGACTTATTTAATTGGAGTATTAACCTTCCCTTATTGATTAGTGGGTATAATTATGAGAATTGGGGTACGTTGAGGAGTAGAACTTAGAACCTTATAATAAAATCGGATGTCAATTATGGAGTAGGAAACAGGTTACTAATTATGACGTGAGAAGGGTTGATAATGTTAATATACAAATCGGGGACTTGTGATCGTATACCATTAAATGACGGTATAAGAACGAGAAGTATACCTATATTAAAAATACGAGATATCTAAGATGTGCTAATGCTTAGTATACGTGGTTTTATGTGTTTAACATACCTACCGTACTTGCTATCATTGGAGGTTTGCGTTCGATTAGGGCCATCTAATCTTTGTGTGCCTACGGGGGGATTTAGATTGGTACCTCGAGGACATAGGTCTGAGAAGGACTTATTGAGAAGTTAATAAGTCTGCTGATCATGGGAGCGTAGGTATGTGCGTGACCCTTGTGATGTGAACTATGTTCGCCTCCATTGTTTGTGATTGTTGTTTATTGAAAACGTTTCCTGAGAGATTCGGAATACGTGGTCCTTATGTACGTGATGTACCGGGATTGGATAGCAGAGTATGTGTGCACCGCAGCTTACTCTCGGGGTGCTAGTAATGTATATTTATGATGAGAATAATATACTGTTAATTGAAATGAACTGTCATGATTAAATGTGAGTATAATTATAGCAACGTTATGTAAAGATAAAATGGGTGATCTCTAGTATATTACTATTGTTAATAATTGGGAAACCGAGAATTAATGTAAATATCTCTATTTAATTGATGATGTTGGAATTAAAGCGTGAATTATATAGAAATGTTAGAATTTATTTAGGACTAGTTAGATATGAGAATCACTAGAATGGGCACGGGTATGTTAGGAGTGCACAAATAGTCGAGAGGTGAGTATTTCATGTGAGAGCACGTCCTAACATGTATTTTGCATTCATTGTTTTATTATCATTAAAACATTTGCTATATTTTAAACTGTTTTCCACAATCGGGCTCTGACCCGTTTGCTTTCAAATATATTTTCTTGTAAAAACCTTTTAGGTGCCCAGCCACAAGGACACCAAGCATAGGAGTTCTATTCAGGTGACGTACTGTAGCTGTTATGGAAGTTACAGGATCTTGTCAGTAGACGCCTCCATTTTCGATCTTGACTCCTTGTTATCATCTTTCCTCATCTGTTGGGCATGTCGCCCTATTTCCTTTTAGAGATACTTTACTTATTCATTTAATTAAGAATTTTGGGTTGTAATTAATTTAGTGTTGCAGATTTAGCATTTGTTTATTTCAGTATTCGGATTGTTGTGAGGAGTAATCCTCCAGTTCCATTATTATTGCATGGTTATACTTGTCGTTTCATTGTGGTGGATTATGTTAGAATTTCTTATCTACTTTCTTGTTAATCGGATTTAATTAAAATTGACAACTCACTTTTTAAATACTAGGTGGTTAGTAATTATTAAAATGTTTTCGACGGTGGTGCTACGAACTGAACCAACTTGACATTTTGTATTAATTTAATAAAAGAGTAGCTACCCGGTATTTAATTAGTCGGGGTGTCACATATCTCCTATGAAGGGGATAATGGGGTTTGGTAAGAAAGGAAAGTTGGCACCGAGATACGTGGTACCATTCCCTATCATCGAGAAGATTGGGCCAGTTACATACAAGCTTGGGTTACCGGAGCACCTGCATCAAATTCATGATTTTTTTCATATTTCTTCTCTTAGGTGTTACCTTCGGGATGAGTTTGCTCACACTCACATAACCTTGGAGGAAATCTATTTGCAGCCCGACATTTCATATGAGGAGAGTCCGGTTGCTATCTTAGACTATAGCGAGAGGAGTCACAGGTTGAAGGTAGTTCCACTAGTGCTGGTTCAGTGGGGGCATCATAATACCGACGAGTCCACTTAGGAGCACAAGGATGAGATGCGCAAAAAGTATCCAGAATTATTCGTACCAGGTATTTATTTTTTTCGAATTTCGGGATGAAATTCCGTTATTAGGGGGGAAGTATGTAACACCCCGTAGTTTTTATTGATTTTTATTTTGGGAATTAATTTGGAATTAATTAAATTTTATTTGGAAATTAATCTAGTAAAATATATATTAATTAGCGAGATAAGGATTAATATTTATTGAATATTACTTAGTGAATGAATAATATTAATTAGTGAGATAAGGGTTAATACTTATTGAATATTACTTAGTGAATGAGTAATAGTAATGATAAGGAAATATTAGTAATGATAAGGAAATATTATAATTGTCGTGAGTGAAAAATACGATATTTACGATAAATTTAGTCGGAACGCGCATGTCAGTTGTGTCGAGACTTAGTTTGGGAAAATAAAATATAAGTTTACTTTTCATATTCTATATGGTCATTTCGAGTTCACTAATGTGTCTGTAAGGGTCGAGATAGTCAGAAAAGTATACCAGGGGATTTAGTTTGGGTCCCGGGGCATTTTTAGGCCAAATCGGTACCCTCGAGGGGTATTTAAGTCTTTTGAATTTCTAAGGAAATTAGACCCACGAATTTTATGAGTGTAGATTATATTAAAAGCTGGGGAAGTTAGGGTTATGTGAACAAAACTGATAGAGGATATCAAGGGAGGAAGAAGGAGATCCTGAAAGAGTCCCAAGACAGTCCAACACAATTCTTGAACCAAAATCACCGCAGTTGCATAGATCGGGAGGAGAGGAACACACCCATACCACCAATTTTGTGGAAATAAGATCTACACACAAAGCAAAGTATTTATCTTGCTTAATTTAAGAAGGATATATCATTCATGTTAGAGTAGAATGTTAATTATCTTGATTTCATGAATATTGATGACAAAATTGAGAGATTTAATCATGTTGTGGTGGAATTAATGTAAAATTTGAATCCCTTATGTAAGATGATGAATTTGATGAATTTCTGATAATCAAAACAAGAAGAAATCTAGTTTTTATAGTGGTTCTTGGTGAAAAAGATGATCTAGGGTTTTTAGAGATAATTCTTGAATTAATTCCATTTAATAATGTTTCTTGATGATTTGAAGATTCTATCTCGCTAGAAATCATGTATATATGTTAGTATGATGTTTAGAATTTTTGGTTGGGAGTTTGGGTTCATGTAATAAAGTTTTGGTTGAGTGAAAATGGTATAAACCCGTAACAGTTAAGTGGAAAAGAAGAGACCTTCAGAAGATAATCGATTCGACTCCTTGGCCGAATCGATTTGGTAGGCAAATCGATTCGGGTCAAGGCCGAATCGATTCTGCTGCCCAGATTTTGATAATTTTCTCCCTTTTTGTTTAGAACTCGCGGGAAATGATCGAATTAATCTTTGAGATAATTTTTAAATCTAAAAAGAGTTATTCTAAGATACTAGTAGGTCAATATTAGGTTTGAGACTTAGTCACATGAGAAGAACTTAAGGGCTAAGATTGATTAGGTTTAATTGAGGAATAAAAACCTAATTCGGAGAACGATATCGTGTCCCAAGAATTTGGTAGAAACGGTGACCTAGACTAGTAAGGAATGAGTGAGATAGCTACTGAATAGACTGAAGTTACAATTGGTGACCTTCCAGGTGATGGGAAACACTCGGGCTTATACGAATAAGAAGTTTGGCGGTATATTAATAATACGTAGGTTATATGAGAGTTATGTCGACTACGTACAAAATATATATAACAGGGCATGTGCTTACCTTTATTGAATATATATATATATATATATATAGGTTGTGTGAATACCTAATGTGAGATTTATTATTTGTGTGACATAACTATGCTGCTTGCTATCACGGGAGGTTCGAGAAGGGGACAGTCTTATCTTGATGAGCCATCTTGGGGGATTTTGATTTGTACCTCAAAACATAAAAATTAGGGATGATCATCGCCTGTGTGAACGAGGGTGTGCCCAGTCATTTGGGTGCATAGGTTTGTGCGTAGACCAAAGGCCTAGAACTATGTTCGCCTCCAATTATGTGTGAATTGTATATTGTGGTTCGAGAGTGATTTCAAGCCTATAGTCCTTTATTTAGTACGTGATGTACCGGTACTTGATAGCGGAGTATGCATGCACCGCATGTCACAGCCTAGGGTTGTTGTATTAGTATATATATAAATAGAGTGATAAATATATATACTTGTGATTTATTATACTCTATGTTCTTAGTAGATGAGAAAGATAGCGATGTCTAAAATAACCTAAGGAAGTGGAAACTTAACATCTATTTAGTGAATCCTAAATTGATTTAAATGATATGAGAAGGTAAATCAATAACGAATTGTATGGGTGCTACGAGTAAGTAGGTGTAGTAACATAAAGGATTGGAACTAGTTAGATGGGGGTATTATAACTTGGATGGGTTAGCAGAACACGTTAGGCATGCACAATAGTTGAGGGGTGAGGAACTCAAGTGAGAGCACGTGGAACTAGCATGTATATAATATTTGCTGATTTTTCATTTTAAATATTTGCAAATATTTTTAAACTGTTTTACTCGGGCTCTGACCCGTTTTCCAAATCTATTTTGTAAAAACCATTTTAGGTGCCCAGCCACAAGGACGCTCAACTTAGGAGTTCATTCTCATTTGATGTGATGTAGTTGCTGTGGACGATTGCAGGACTTCGGTGGTGGATGCCTCCATTTCTTTCAGATCTGATGCCTAAGTTTATTTATCTCAATTGGTCATGTCGCCCATCTGCTACTAGTAGTTATTTCCAGAGACATTGTACTTCATTTATTTTCAGTTGTTGTATTCAGTTTAAGATATGGATTATTGTACTGGAGTTTCATACTGGAGTGTTTATCCCAATTATATCTTATTTGATTCAATTATTTCATTATTTATGTTGTTGGTTAATTGGAATGGTGAATGTGATTTATTTAATTGTTTCAGATCATAGCATGTTGATTTAAAAGATTAAAATTTGACACCAGGTTAATTAACTAATGTAGGTGATTAGTAATTAACAATTTTTGACACTGATGCTAAGAATGAACCAATTGAATATTCTGTTTTAATTTAATAAAGGACTGATCACTCGATATTTAATTGGGCGGGGTGTCATAAATACCAGCTTTGAATCGCAATATATATGAAGGTGGCTTGACTCAATGAGTGCTCTTTGCGCAGTCTTGTGGTGAGGCGTTCATATTCCACTTTAGTATTAGATGACTCAAAGCTAAGTTTGATTCCTTGCGTGACCAGGCAGCCTCTAGTATGATGAGCAAAATTCCTACTCCTCCCACTTATAGTTGGAGGCGCCATCCACACACAGTGTCCACTTTCTGGATTGCTCAATCTCTCGGCTCCTCAACTAATTGACAATTTGTTGGTCCCTGGGGATATTTTCTCTTATACATTTAATGATGAATTCTGCCAAAACTTGACCCTTAATCTTCATTCTTGGTTTATAGTGCATATAAAATCTCCCAAGTTCGATCGACTATTTAGATATCCGTCTAGACAAGTCAGCCTTCTGAAAAACAACTTTGAGAGGAAATGATATGATGAATATAATTGAGTGAGCTTCGAAGTAATGTTTCAACTTACGCAACGCGACGACCAAAGAATAGGCTAATTTTTCCAGTAAGAGGTAGCATTGCTAGGCGTTTAGGAGTATTTTTCTAACATAGTAAATGGGGGATTGACATCCATCTTTCTCGCAAACGAAGGCTGAACAAAAGTCATGGCTCAAAATTTCCAAGTAGAGATAAATAAGATCTCTTGGATCTAGGATGGTCAACAGAGATAGGATTTGATTGCATCAAGGGAGTTTGAGCATTCCTCATCCCAAGGGAGGCCTTTTTTTCTTCTTTAATAGCTAAAAAAGGGTCGGCATCATTCATAAGACTTAGAGATGAAATGGTTTAGAGTTATTAGCATCCCTGTTAACTTTTGAATCTCGCGTAACATCTTTGGTGGGGGAACATTGTTGATCTCAAATATGTGGTCGAGGTTTACCTCAATACCCCTTTCGTTGACCAAGTACCCTAGGAAATTTTTGGATTGAATCCCAAAGGAGCATTTGTACACGTTGAGCTTCATTCCATAATGTTAAAGGATTTCGAATGTGTCCGCTAAATCCTTAAGATGATCAACTTTGAGCTTGATCTTGATGAGCATAACGTCAATATATACCTCCATTGTGTCTCCTAACTATTCATTAAACATCTTTGTAGACAACTTATGGTATGTGGCTCTTATATTTTTTAGGTCAAAAGGCATGACCATTTAATAATACATACCCAGAGTGGTCATGAATAAGGTTTTGTCCTTATCGGGACTAAATAAAAGTATTTGATGATACCCTGAGTATGCATCTAGAGAACTCATCCATTCGTGATTGGATATGGCATCGACCAGTTGATCTATCTTAGATAAAGTAAAATTATCTTTGGGAGAGGCCTTGTTGATATCGGTGAAGTCCACGCAGTCTCTAGTTACCATTACTCTTTCGTAAAACCACTGGATTTTAGAGCCATTTTAAGAATTGAATTTCTCTGATGGATCTTGCCTTTAGAAGTTTCCAAACCTCTGTCTCAATTGCCTTTACCTTTTCTAGGGCGGTGCGATGAGCCTTTTGTGTAATTATTGGAAATATGGAATCAATGTGAAGTTTGTGGCATGTGACTTTGGGATTGATCCCAGGCATATAGTACGACTTCCATGCAAATGCATCTTGATTCTTCTTCAAAAAATATATCAGTTCCTCCCTCTCCTGCTTAGATAATGTGGTGCCAATCGGTAATTTTATGTCCAGTAGTGTCCCGTTGAAAGTTATCTCCTCCAATTTTTCCATGACCCTAACTGTGGGGTTAAATCTTGTCTCTTCCACCCCTGGTCTTTCGTACTTTAGTTTCTATTTGGATGGTTATGCTCCGTCTTGAGATGTTTCAAAATTGACTTCCTTTTCTTATTTTGGTCTAATGGCAGTGATAAAACACTTTCAAGCAATGGCCAGTTAGCCAGATTAGTCAACATTGATATGTTTCGATGCAACAATAAGATGTTATTTATAACAAGTAATTTTGTTGGTTGCTTAATTGGTCACATTTTATTCATTCTTATTGGTAACTGGAGGGAACAACTTGGATGGTGTGCATCTATGATCTTCTAAGTATGGCATGGTTGGGTGAGTCAGTGTCTACTACCAAGAATTCAATCATTTTTTTATATGTAACCAACCTTAACTAGTAGGACCACCTTCCCCAATGGCAAAGTCATTGTTACAGTAAAGACAACTAGGGGAACGGTTGCTTCCTTAAATTCTTCCATCTTCAGTTTGAACTTGTGAAAAATATCCAAGTACATTACTTCAAAGTAACTACCTTGATCGACTAATAACTTATCCATGTCTTAGTTTCCAATCCAGTGGGTGATTACTAGCGCACCATGGTGTGGAGTTCTCACTCCAATCAAACCGCCTTTCATAAAGACAATGTGCTTATTGTAATCCACGTCTTTTGTTCACTTGGCTTGCCAACCTATCTTTTGATAGGGTCAATTTAGAAGGCCTCCATAACTGCAGTGACCTTATTTAGTTCCATTCAAACAGCGTTGACCTGGATCCACTTGGGATTTAAAGCACCGTAGATAACGACAAATTTGTGCCCCATTTTGTCATTCAAAATATTTTCTAGTTTTAGGTCAGTATTGGTGACAACCAGGTCAATTTTCTTCTCAACATATTCATTCAAATACCCCACGTGGACTAACTCTTCTAGATAGGATTTTAGGGCCTTCCAATTCTCTGTCTTGTATTCATTTTCCTTGTGATAGGCGCACCTGAGAGCATTATTCCTCTTGCTTGGATCACCGTCCATCTTCTTCTACCACTTGAGGAATTGTTGGTCCTAGGTCTTGCCCAAGATCTTGTTGATTAGTTCTTTGAAGATCGTGCTGATCTCCTTAAAAGCCTTTGATGGGTCTTCCTTTCCCCCGTTCTTGGATCCTCCATTCTTCTTTTTACCCCATTTCCCGAGGGTGATCTTTTTGTCATCTCTTTTGATCACCTTTGTGCCACCATTCTCGCCTTGGTTTAGGGTGACCACACCTTCCACCTTGGTTTTTAATGCATGACATAAGATCGCTAATGGTGTCTGCCTCCTTCTTGGTGAGGTACTTGTGCAATATGGAATTATGGGGTAGGCCTAGTTTAAACGATGCGACGAAAACCTACTCCGAGCAATCTTCGACCTCATTAAAGGTTTCCCAGTAGCACCTAAGATAATCTCGTAAAGTCTCTTGGGGTTTCATCCTTACGGTGAGGAAGGAATCCATCTTCTTTGGGTGTGAATTTCTTGTTATAGAGCGAGCTGTGATTACCTCTGCGAGTGTCTTAAAGTTCTTGACCGACCTATGAGACAAACTTTTAACCACTTTTAGGCAACATCACCTAGGCTGGATGAAAATATACGACACATGGGGGTATTGTTATGGTTCCATCGGGTCATCGCTTGCTTATATTGACATACATGATTAATGGGCTCGGTCTTTCCATCATATATCTTAAACCTTTGAGTTCAAAACTTCTTTGGGGGATCTTCCTTCTTCTCAATCGCCCTTAAAAAGGGGGACTGCATTTCAGTGATCCGTGCCCTCGTTGTTGGATCATTAGTTGTTCTAGTCCCGCAATTAGATGGGTGTTGGTCTAAACATCGTATATTGTGCTTATGACATCTTTCGTCTTGGTTTCCCTTGCCAGATGACTTTTATGCTTTGAGTAATCTTATTCGTGGTGCGAACTCCTTGCTCGACTGAGAGTTTTGCTCGCCTGAAGGCTAGGCGTCTGACCACGATACTTGCACTTATGCCTATGGAGTTCTCGCTCCATTTTTTCTAGACGACATTGGAGGCATGCATTTTCCTCCACCTGAGGCGCTTGATTTCTCTTGCTAATGGAGTCATTATTTATAGGAGTTGAACATCTGCGAGATTTGCATTGATCTGGGTTTCTCGTTGTCCTCCTCAAAATGTTGGTCTTGCGAAAGAAATCGTGGATAGTTAGTGGCCTAATTTCTATACTGATGGATCTCAGATATAGTTCTATATAATGAGAGCCTGAATTACAGATCTCTTGCAACAAGTGCGTTATAAGGGAAAGACATTGCTTAACACTCTAGTTTTGCTTTGCTTAGGAAAATAATCATTTTGCATAGACGGCGCCAATTTTGAGTGAAAATAATCACAACTAATGATTCTAAGTAATGGGGAAACATTCAAGGAGTAAAACAATATCACATCACAAAGGATTTACATTGTTCGACAACTACCTACGTCCATGTGGTGTTTTTCTATGTACGCTAATTCTTTTAAAGTTTTGTACCGAAGAATTAGCCCCAGAGTAAGGGATCCATTTATAATGATATGAGTGGTTGAGTTACTCTCAAACTCTCATAATTGATGATTATCTCGTTTGTTGATCCGTGCTTATCTCCCTTGATATTATAGATAAAAAGATTGAGCTTTCCATATTTCTCTCACGTGACTTCGATTCTGACTTGAGCAACACACTTTGTATTTTTGGGTTGGGGATGTGTGAGTCGTTGGTATTTGGGTCATTGCAGTTTGCACTCCACATCTACATTTAAAACCATTATTTCTTTCGTCTCCCTCTCTCCCATTCATTCCCCAAGTATCAATGAACATATGGTTTTCAGTTTCTATGATTAATTGTATCCTGCCTTGAAGTTGGTTTGACTTATGTTTAAATTGGTTCATTATAAGAAAAATTCTATTCATACGTACATTTATTACCGGATTTCTTTAACATGTTTGTTACAATGTTGGCAGAATTTATAAACCATACTTTTTTTTTCTTCTTATCCAACACCTTGGATAATATGGAAATGCAAGATTTAATGGAACGAGATAAAATTTGAATGTAAATAATTAATTAAAGTTCGTATAAAAAAGTCTAGAAATGATTAAATCTCATATAAAATATTTTGAAAAATTGCATCTTGAGTAGTTTATATGATTGAGTATTTTACTATTATTTTTGTTTTTTCTTTGCAATACCATTACATGAACAATTCTTAGAATTTCTATACACTAAATCTGAGAAATGTCGTCTCAAATTATTGATTGTGTAAGGACAAATTCCAATTGAGTCAATTTGTTTTTAATCATCTTAATTTTGGACAAAACATTTGAGTTATAGGTTAGGATTTGTATCGTTGATCTCGTAACCCCGTGTTTGATGAAGACATTGAGGCCAAGCTTTAATGTTAGATACAAATCGTGCGATATTTGTCGTGCCAAGTTTATATTCACCTTTATCGAGGATCTCACAGGTATGGACGCATTTGGAATATGGTCCTTGGATATTTTTTATAGGTGTTTCTTTTTTAGCCAAATCATTTGGAACTGTTAGTAAAATGTTATTTGAAGAAAAAATATTTTTGATTTTAATCTCGTTAGAACAAGTTTTGAAACTCATTAGAAAAAAATGCAGTTTCGTCAGAATGACTTTTGATCTGATTAGAACGACATTGAAAGTCATGGGAACGTTCATCTAATGAGCGTCAAATGAGGGGGTCTCTATCAAGCAGTAGACATCTCTTTGGAAGGTCATTGGAAGTTCATTAAAATTATAAAGGGTTCTCATTCGAACGAACTTTTCTCTCATTAGAACACAAATTCATTCTCATTTAAAGGAACTATGCATTTTCGTTCGAACGAGTTCATTGCCTTAAAATTTGTGTTTTACAATTTATAGATGTGTTGGACTCAGAGTTTTCAAGAAATTTTGGAAAAAATCAAATCTACAACTGTTTACCAAGTTCAAAAACCCTAATTTCACCCACCGTGTTTAAAGATCAAAGATTTGTATTTATTATGATTTGATATCTTTCTATTTGGGAACCAAAGTTTGTTTCGGTACATCTTTAGTTGAGAATCGGATTGAGTAGTGGACTCCTTACTTGGTTGAGGTTTGCTGATAGATACCAAGGTGTGAGTGGACTCATACATTCTGACAGCTTACATGTGCGGACCCTTACGTTGCACTGTGGAGGAAAGATAGAAGATAGAAGAGCGTCTAGGCTTACGAGTGAGACGAGTCGTTTAGTAAGTCTAATGTATAGTATTTATAAAACCTTATCATAGTGATCTGTTTGGCAGGATCGTCCTAGGTTTTTCCCTTTGTGATTTTTCTCGCACATCGATGTGTTGTGGATGATTTAATTATTTTATGTGCTTGTTACCTAGAAGCATGTTGTAGGTTAAAAAGATAAAATTGTGTAAATTGATTTTTTCATAACAAAATGGTTTAAATTAGTGAACAAGTTTAATTAGGTTAATCTGTTTAAAGTTTTAATCTTTTAAATTGAAGATACCATCCTTGCTAAGTGGGACTGCGTCTACAAATTGGTATCATATATAGAATACTAAGTTGTCCTGTTTAGATAGTATTTTTAGGAATGAATTTTCATGGCTTTAATGGTATTAGAACCCCTTTGTTTGATGAGTCGAACTACGCATACTGGAAAATGCGTATGAAGTTAGAACTTAATGTTATAGACGTGCGGGTTTGTTAGTTATAGTCAAGAGGTGGTCTCTACCTATCACTAGAGAAGGTGAAACGATCCATTTAAAACCCGTAGAATCATGGAGTGAGGCGGAGCATAGGTTAGCACATTATAACTCTCGAGGTTTTAATTATTTTTTTATGTTACCCCGGAGGAGCTCCATCGTATTATGACTTGCGAAACGTCAAAAGAGGCTTGGGACATATTTTACTCACCTATGATGGAATTAGTGCTGTTAAGGATTCCAAATTCCAAAACCTCACCAATCATTTTTGAACCATTAGGATTTTGGAGAGTGAGTCCTTGTATAAGTTCTATTCTAGATTGTCCGACATAGTTAACTCGTCTTTTAACTTGGGAGAGAAGATACCCGATAATCGATTAATAAAGAAAAATTTAATTTATTTTCCTGAAAGATTTAATTCAAAAGTGACTTTTTTGAATTCTTTGGATACTCTAAATTCTAAAAAACTTAAACATCTTATAGGTGACTTATAAACTTATGATCTTGACTTGTTTACCTCTAAGATTGAGAAGAAAAAAGATGAGGGAATTGCTTTGAAAGCTCGAAAGGAGGAAACACATATTTTAGATGATGATTTTGACATCAAGTCCGAGGATATAGCCAAGTTGGCAAAGAAATTCAAGAAATTTCTCAAATTCCATAAGCAATCGAAAGATGCAAAAAGGTTTGAGAAAAATATACACAACAAGGCCGATTAGTTACCTAATAACGGGAATGATAATTTTAAGAGGGATGAGTTGGAGAGATGTTATGGTTATGAGTGTTATGGCCATAGGGTAGCAAAGTGCTCCACTAAACTAAGTAAAGATGGCAAGAAACTAATAGCATATAATGCCACCCTTAGTGATAGTGATCCAAAAAAGGAAATAAATTCCCCCATTTAAGCGCAACTTCATCGCATTCATGGCTAGTCATGTCAGCATTAATGTGAAATCTTCCCATGAAGATATTTCTTTACATGACACTTCTGAGGACATAGTTTTTGGATCCCAAGTGAGTGATGGTCGTGTGAGTGGAAATGAGAATGTGGATGAAGAAGATTAGGAGTATAGTGAACTTCAAGTTGCCTTGCATGAGTTGTACGAAGAAACGTTGAAAGTGATGAAGGCTAACTTGAAGTTGGAAGCCAGGTTGAATAAAAGTGCTGTTGAGAATAATAGTATTTTAATTGAGGATCTTAGGGTACATGAGAGGACTCTTCGAGTGAAGCTAAAGTACATTGAAGGTGAGAGAGGTAGTCTTCGAGGCTTGATGGGGGATATGAAGAAGTATATTCTTGAGTTTGAGGAGTTTAGACATTTACTAGAGTTGGGGATAATTGATATAGAAGAGAGATTCAAGTATTGTCAAAATTGATTTGGAGTCTAGGTCGAAAAAGTTGAATAAAATTTTAGGCACTATCCAAATCAAAGATGACAAGTGTGAAATTAGCTTTGATTTTAAAAATGCTTCCGCTACCCAAGCCAAGACCAGACGTTTAAGAGAGTCTACTAGGAACGTTAGGAAAGGTTAACCCTTAGGTAACACCCCTCGTCGTGTTTACACTTGCACTCATTGTGGTAGCAAATGACACCTTAGCCTTTTTGGTTTTGATCTTAGAAATAGTCTTAGGAAGTCTAAGTCTTAAGTCACCACGGTCACCAAAACCCAAGAGCATCACTTTATAACTATGTGGGTTAAGAGATACGATTTGGAGGCTTTAAATTATAGATTTATTGATTATCATTATCTTGCACTTGATACTTCCCATGCTATATCTAATGGTTGACCGTGTTAGCTTATTTTACATAACTAGTTGTCATTTATGACATATGTTTGTTAGATGTATGTGTTTTTATCTTTTGTATTTTGATATTTTTTTTCATTTATTGAGTCATAAAAAAAAATATAAAGATTTTGTTTGTCTTTCGAGTTAGTTTGTTTTCAAATTTGTATTTTCTTTTAATTTTTTTAGAAGAACTCAGAAAGATTTTTAGTTTTTGTGTATTTCATTTTTACACATTTTGTATGGCATATCGGTTTTTTTGAATCCCATTCATTCCGTGCTTACCATGTGACTAGGATATTCGTTTATTGATGTTAATACTTAGATTATTCTTAATCATGCTTACATGGAGTTGTTTCGAACTTGATTCTCTCTATATATGCCTACCCACACACATGCACGAGCTCTTTGAATTTTTACTCGACATGAATATTTGAGTTATGTGAGATGTTCTCCCATCAATCGTGGCATCTCCATATTTGTTACCTATGGAGGATTTGTGCATGTAAGAACCATTGCTCGTGAGATTATTTGAGTTTATTAAAAAATATGAGGGTGCACAGGAAAGGGATACGAAGGGGGAAAATATCCTTTGTGGGAAAGCCACCATTGGCAAGAGCTTAATGAAAATATTTAAAGGCAATAAAAACATAAAAATTCCAAGGCCAAAATAATTTTGTTTGTTTGATTTTCAAAAGTGATAGCTTCAAAATAATTGAAAGAAAAGAAAATATGTTATATGTTTATCTTTTGAGGGTTTTATAGTTAAAGATCAACGGGTTTGCACAATGAATCCTAATTATGCTTATTTTGTCATGATGATATTGATTTATAGAATCATCAATATTCTAGACTTGTGTGCATTGTGCTTATTTATTCGTAGAGTTCACTTTATCTTATAACTTGAGACTAAATCTTAGTTTGATATAGTTTTGAGGTCAATTAGAACTCCTTGAACATATTTGAGTGTTTGGGTCATAATTCATTTTCATTTAGTTCATGCCCATTCATTCCATCCCAAATGTTTAGACACATCGATACTATGCTAGTATGTAAATCTTATGTGTTTGTATCCAGTTTTTGTGGTTGTTTATATCTATATATATGTGCCTAAATTTTATTGGTAAATTTTGCATATATAGTTTATATGGTATCGTTTTGAGTCTTTGTAGTTTGCATTAAATCCATATTTTCCATATGCTTTATCTTTGGATTTTATTTGGCATGCTGTATGATCATATTGGTATCTATCACTATTTGCTTTGAAATTTCATATCTCATATTGGGAATTTCAAATTGATATCATGCTTCATTGCTTATTTATATTTATGTATTTTGCATCGATATTGATATTATTTGATCATAATTTGGATTATTTATGCTTGAGTTTCCATGTTGTGTGTTCGTTGCACTTTACACTGTTGCATGAAATTATTCGTTATTCTATCTCCTATTGGAATCATATGTTCACATATTTAGGGGGAGATTTAGCTTATGGTGGATAAATTATTTTATGTTTTCTTACTTTGTCTATTCTTGAACAAAAATGGGGAGAAATGGTATCTTTCCTTTCATGCTTAGGATATCTTTATCTTAGGGAGAGACGTCTTACCTAGGTTGAGATTATTGGGCCGTAGTTAGAATTTTTTTTCTTATGCGAATTTTAACTTGCTATATTCTTTTTGCATTTAAAGGTGTGTTTAAGTGTGCAAGTTTGTAGCATGTGACAAAATTTTTTAAGTAAGCAAAGCCACTCAGAATATGTATCTGTTGAGCATCTGTACTGTGTTTTCTTTCTGGGGTTAGGGATTGAGTCTTTTAGAGAGATTAATGACCCATGGGATTTTTATCTTGATTTTTTCCTAGAATAGCCAAAGGGGGGAGATTTGTAAGGATAAATTTCCAATCGGGCCAATTTGTTTGTAATTAGATTAATTCTGAACAAGACATTTGAGTCATAGGTTAGGCTTTATATTTTCGATCTCATAAGCCTATGACATGTTTGATAAAGACGTAGGAGCTAAGCCTTTAAGTTAGATACACATCATGCCGTGTTTGTCGTGCCAAGTTTGCCTTCACATTTATTGAGGATTTCACAGGTATGGATTCATTTGGAATATGGTCCTTGAATATTTTTTATGGGTGTTCATATTTTAATAAAGTCGTTTGGAACTTCTTTTAAAATGTTTTTTGAAGGAAAAATATTTTTGATTTAAAATATAGTTACAACGATATTTAAAAATCGTAAGAATGTAAGGGAAGTTTCGTTAGAATGACTTTTGATCTCCTTAGAATGACATTAAAAGTTGTTAGAACATGCATCTAACGAACATCAAATGAGGGGGTCACTGTCAAGCAGTGCGTATCTTATTGGAATGTTTTTGGAAGTTCGTTAGAACGAAAAAGGGTTCTTGTTCGAGCGTACTTTGTTAACGTTAGAACGAAAAATCATTCTCCTTTGAACGAACTATGCATTTTCATTTGAATGACCTTACCGCCTTGAAATTTGTGTTTTAATATTTATAGGTGTGTTGGACTCAATTTTTTCAAGAACTTTTGGCAAAAATCAATTCTACGATTGTTTACCAAAGTACCAAAACCCTAGTTTCACCCATTGTGTTTAAAGATCTAAGATCTGTATTTCTTACAATTTGAGATCTTTTTGTTTGGGCAACAAAGTTTGTTTCTCTACATCTTGAGTTAAGAATCTATTTCGTGCGATGAACTCCATACTTGGTTAACGATTAATGAGCCTCATTTAAAATTAAAAATACCATCCTTGCTATGGGACTGCATTTATAACTTGGCAATAGCAACATATATATTCTTCTTCTAGGTTTTATTACATATTAAATATCTACCCGCATATCGCGCGGTCGGGCATATCAACTTGTTATAGTAAATAACTAAAATTTACAGCAGAGCCTATTGTCGACATTTTTCGCTTCCTCATGACGTCGCATGTAAAATTTTAATCAGCCTCATTAGTTAACCAATTAACTCAATTCCTTAAAACCTTTGTATTTCCCACTTTTGTTTACCCCTCTAATCCAAAGTGCTCCTTACCCCTTTCCGTTATAACGATACATTTACTCTTTGTCTTTCATTCTTAACTTCAAGAAAGTGATTTATATTTCCAACCGTCCTTTCTTTTTACCTATTCACTATATTTGTAATTTCCACAACCTCCGGTGAAGACTTTATTTGCGTTGAAAGAGAATATGAGGGGTTTGATTTTATCTCACCTTTAGCATACATATGTAGGGTGGTTTTTAGTTTCCTATGACTTTTCATCCCCCCTTACCTATATATAACTCATATGGTTAATCATTATGAGACCAAACTAAAATCCTATTTTAAGTATTCTCACTTTTCTAGTCAGTTTTGTGTGATTTTACCCAACTGTATGTTTTATAGATTGCAGGTGCTCAAAATTAAGCCATAAAAGAGCGAGAAAAGGGCTTGAGAAGAAAGGTAGAAGATATTCTTCAAGCGAAAATCTTATATCTGTTAAAGGTAGTTTATCTTCTTGATATCTTAGTTAAATCATCTTTGAATGGATAATACATGTTTGGGTTCAACATGAGATTGGGTAGGCATCTTTTATGAAAGTGTTTAAATTGGTTATGATTAAATTATTATACTGTTAACACGATTTTCATATTTGGATTCTTATTTACAAGATTGATAAAATAGTTTTCTATCAAACTTTGGAGGAAGTCATTGCAATACCCTATATTTTTAATGATTTTTAAATGTGGAATTAATTTAAATTAAATATGGAAATTAATTGATAATTAATCCCGATTAAAATAAATATTAACTAGTGAGATAAGGGTTTGTATTTATTGATGTGAATTATATTTCATATTTCTTAGCGAGTAATGTAATATGTGATTATGAATTTATTAAAATTATCGCGAGTGAAAAATACGACAGTGACGGTGATTAAGTCGGGATGCGCACATCAGTCATCTAAGGACTCAATTTAATGAGATAGAAGTAATTTATTTTTAAATCATCCAAATGGTCATTTCAAGTGCGCCAAATTTTCCGGAAGGGTCGAGATCAGAAAAGTCTACCTGGGGGTTTAATCAGAAAAGTCATCCCGTAAGGGCATTTTGGTCATCTGTATTTTTGGAGAAATAATACCTACGGATTTTCTAAGTATAATATATCTGATTAGAGAAGGGGGTTAGGGTTAGTTATGTGAGAAACAAAGGAAAGCCACAGAGAGGTCGTAGAAGGAAGAGGAGAGGAGTTCCAAAGGTTAGAACCACCAATCCTACACCTTCTTGCACCACTACCACCATCAAATTGTAGATCGGAAAGGAAAGAACACCAATAGACCCCTCTTCTTCAACGGATCTGACCTACATACAAAATCAAGTGTTTAAACTTGCTAAATTTTGAGTCCATAATATATCCATGTTAGTTTAGGAACATACCCACATAATTATGTTGAAATTGGGTTGAATTAGAAAGTGAATTTGATGATTTTGAATGAGAACCGTGTTAAGTTTAATTGTATATTGCATGTAGAACAAAATTTATGACTGAAGGAGATTCAATTTGGTAAGAAAATTGGGTTGTTCTAAGTTCTGGAAGAGAAATTAAGAAACTAGCGTTTTTATGAGATTATATTGAATTAGTCCCAATGTTTGATGCCCCGTGATGAATTTATGATTCTTGTACGTTAGAAATCATTCATATATGTTGGTATGATTGAAAGAGTGGTCCTTATGTGTGTGTTTCAAATCAAACCAATTTTCACCAAAAATTATCCAACTTTTAATTAGCACCAAACCAAGTTGTGAAAATCCAATTCTTACTTTAAACCAATTTTATCTTGATTAATCCTAAACATGCATCTAGTGATTAATGCAAGTAAAGTAAAATAGAGAATACTCACAATGCAAGATGTACGAGGAAAAACCCAAGATGGAAAAAAAGCTCGAATGACCCAAGCCAGATAATCACTATGAATGTGGAATTACAACGAACAGACAAATGACTCACTCAACGACTCGAGCCCCATGGGTCTTGACTCTCTTCTGATCTTCAACCACTCATCTCACAGTACCCACAGAAAGTCCTTATTCCACAATACGTGTCCACAACACATGCGTCCACGTATGTCTTGGTGTCTACCGAATGTCTTTCATACGTCTACGATGTCGAACAAGAAGTCCTTCTCTTTTCTTCACCGCAAAACCCAAATGTTAAAGTATAGAATAAAACTTCTTGGTGCAGCAAGATCACATAAACATATAGTAATGATAACTCGGATCTTTACAAACTCTAAGGACGTGTTTAAGCTTTGAAACCTTAGAAAAACTTAAGCAAAACTTAAGCAAAACTCGTACTGGATTGAAAACTATTTTCCAGATTGCACTTTACGTTAATTCTGACGAAACCATGCTTTAAATACGAATTTAATTTGGGGCCTCGAAAAATGTTTCGCTTGAACGAGATTGACTTGTTGTTCATGCGACATGTCTATCTCGCTCGAATGAGCATAGATGTCATTTGAACGATGCGCGTGTCAGTTTGACTTTTTCTTTAAAACGTTTCTTCAAAAGAGATCCAATTAAGTCAAACTCTTTTTCGAGCTTATCAAAATAAAACGTAGTCTAAAACATTTAAAACACTTTTAAAACATTTTAAAATATTTTTTCTTATAAAATTACATCCTTATCTTTTATAAAAACAATTTCGAATCTCATTAACAATATGCATTCATACATGTGTGATCTCAGAATGCAATTAACTTGAAAAATGAGTAAACTTGCACCAATTAAACTTAGGCATGATTAATTCTTTGAAGCTTTGCCGCAATGTGAGAAGTTGTGAGTGACCCGATATGTGTGTTTCAAACAAAACCAATTTTTCTCCGAAAAGGATCCAACTTTTAATTATGCACCAAACCAAGTTGTGAAAAACTCAATTCTTACTTTAAACCAGTTTTATCTTGATTAATCCTAAACATGCATCTAGTGATTAAAGTAAGTAAGGTAAAGTAAAGAATGCTCACAACGCTGGATGTATGAGGAAAAAACCCAAAATAGGAAAACAACCTCGGATGACCCAAGCCAGACAATCACTATGAACAATGGTTTTACAAAGATAGATTTGCCTTACACTAAGACTCGATCCCCACGGGTCTTGACGCTCCTTCTGATCTTCAACCGTTCTTCAATAGTGCCCACGCAGCAATTCCGTCTTCCACGATACCTGACTACAACACACGCATCCACGTATGTCTCGGTGTCCACCGAATGGCTTTGATTCGTCTACGATGTCGAACAAGAAGTCCTTCTCTTTTATTCACCGCAAAACCCTTTGTGTTCAATGTGAAGAACAAATAACTTTGGTGCAACAAGATCACTTAAACATATAAGAATGATATCTTGGATCTTTACAAACTCTAAGGATGTGTTTAAGACTTTTAAACCTTAGAAAACATGTGCAAACAAGGTTCTGGTTCGTAAAACTATTTTTCAGAATGAACACCTACGAAACTATGATGAAAACACTGTTTAAATAGGATTTAAATGCCGCCTCGAAAGATGTGTCGTTCGAACGACTTGAGGAACTCGTTCGAGCGACATCCCATCTCGTTCGAACGAGATTGGATGTAGTTTGAACAACAGCGCAAAAGTTTGACTTTTTGACTTTTTTTGTATAAAACGTCTCTTCCAATGAGAGATCCAAAAATGTCAAACTCTTTTACGAGCTTATCATCATAAAATGTAGAGCAAACCTTTAAAACACTTTTAAAACATTTAAAAACATTTTTCTTTATAAAAATTACATCCTTATCTTTTATAAAATAATTCCGAGCACCATTAATTATACGCATTCATACCTGAGTGATCTCGGAATGAAATTATCTTTGAAGACGATTAAATTTGCACTAATTAAACATCGGCATGATGAATTATTTGAAGCTTTATCGCAACGTCTTCAATTTCTTCAATACGTCATAGACCAAGTGGGATCGTGACAAAATAAAATTCTCCCTATGACATATTACAACCACAGTTTTGTTCATGAAATTAATTCAAAACAATACAGGAATCAATTGGAAATTTATGTCCTTACATAATGTCTTCAATTTTTTCAATACGTCATAGACCGAGTGGGATCGTGATAAAATAAAATCTCCCTATGACATTTTACAAACACAGTTTTGTTCACGAAATTAAGTCAAAACAGTACAGGGACTCAATTGGAAATTTTTGTCCTTACAAATCTCCCCCTTTGACTATTCCGGGACAAAACTAAACCCATGAAATGTCTAAGTCGGGCCGTCAAGCCATATGACACCTAAATCCCATCTCATAAACCCAAAATCAAAAATTACAGGACACGGACTAGCATATGTAGCACCGGCAAGCATGAATTAACTGAATGTGGTGTAGACTTGAAATCTCGAATCGCTGAAGCATATCTACACACATGAAACAGACAAATAAATACCCAGTGAAGTATGGAGGAACAAATGAAACCATTATATATATCCAAATGATACCGATTTTACAATAGATACCAATATGAATAAACTCTGAAAAATCATTTGTTAAATAATTGAGCAACAAAATGATACCAATTTGTACTACCCATTCGTAATACTAATTTGTAAAATATGTAATAAAATAAAACATGCTAAAAAATCTCAAATCTCCCCCTACATCACATACATCTCTCCCCCTTTTCATCTCGAATAGACAATCCGGTGAAAAGATATACTAATCAATCAAGTATCTAGCATGAGAATATACTAATTAAAAATCGCTAGATAATCATGAAATAACCAGCTAAATATGATCAAGTAATGACGAATCAGTAGCTAGTAAACCAGGAATCAGATAAAGAATATAGAAAACTAATCAGGTGTGATAAACGGATCATATGCACAATTGCAATATGAGACAATAACACCTGCATATAAATCAGTTAGTCCAAAAAGCTTCCAGAAGTACCAAAAAAATATCACAAAATAAACCAGTGGACTGCAAACCAAAAGAAGCAAAAAATCCCAGACTGTCGTTTGAACGAAACAGGGACATTGCTAAAACGAGATGAGGACGTCACTCAAATGAGTCTTCTCACGACATGGTAATGTCCCTCGAACGACTTCTCACGATAGGCCAAACTTTCCCAGATTTTTAGAAATATCATATATTTTTGCCCAGTGAAAAATTTTTCGGAAAAAAATGTCATGAAGGGGTAAACAACACAAAACAGTTCTAAATAGTAAGATTTTTACCCAAAATACGAAAATACATAAAAAATAACAATGCGAGTTACATGCAAACATAGTACCGATGTGCTCAAACATGGACATGGAATGTATGGTCATGAAACTACAACAAATGAGTCATAATTCCAACACATCAAAATGATCAAGAAGCTCTAATTGATAGCGATAAATCATAAAACTTTATCATAGCCATATGACAATTAAAGTGTGAACTTAATGAACTAAACATACTACATGCACACAAATCTAGAATTTTAACGATTCTACAAACAATAGTGTCAAATTGCAATGTTTCAACATTAGGTTTAGTTGAGCAAACCCATTTAAATTTTTTCCAACCAAACTCCCTCATAAATATATATTTTTCAAGTTCTTTTTAGGTTTCTAGCATTGTCAACTTAGAGAAAATCTTATTGGCACTTTTCTTAGCATTTTGCCTTTTTTCTTTTTGACTTTTATAAATGGTGGCTTTCACGAAGAGTCAATTAAACTCTCGCAGCCCTATCCCGTGAATCACTCATCATTTTTTCAATTAGGTACCAATTCAAATCCTCACGGTAAACAATTCTTACATGCACAATTCTCCTTAAGTATACTTACGCATAAATGACAAGATTGAGATAAGAACACCTCACCAAATTCAATTATGCAAGAGAAGTCAAACATCCATATACACTCGTGCATATGTGCATTGATGGCATATATACAAAGTCGAATCAAAATGCATATCAACTTCGAAACAACCTCATATAAACAATGGTTAAGATCATTCTAAGCATCGTTAATAATGACCAAATGTCCTAGCCATATGGATATGAAATGATGGGGGTCCAAGCACACCAATAAGCCACATCAAACTTGTAAACTCAAAAACAAAACCGAAAATATTTTTAGCTTTTCAAACATATTTTGACTCAAATAAAAGAAAAATCTTTTTGAGTTTTCAAAAGTTTTCTTAAAAACATAATACAAAGAGATAAACATGTCATAACACTAGGAAGAATATATCATGAAGCAAAACTAACGTATGACAAACAATATTATGCAAGCAACTATCCATAAGAAATTGCATGTGACGAATCATGTGCAACCATGTGAGAATAAACTAACCTAGCGTATAGCATATCCAAAATGGATTTCCTAACCCAAACCGGTGTATACCTAACGAAACGAGTTTTGGGAATCATCAGGACACTACATTAAAATTTCCTTCGGTCCTTTTTAAGATCATAGAAAAAACTCCTAAGGTGACCTTTCCTACCGCAATGCGAACATGTGTAAACTTGATAAAGAACGGGACCTTTAGGTTGACCTTTTATAACACCCTCGGAAGTGATAGATCCTCTAAAATAAGTAATGGTTTTGGCATTAGCAACGGAAGCATTAGAACAAGACGAGCCATTACCATCATTACACAAACTATTCGAGTCATTTGAAACACTTTTAAACTTCAAAACTTTGTACTCAAACAAAAAATTAAGCTCCTCAAACTTTAGGGACTCCTTCTTTAAATTATTAATTACCCCTAGAAGGTTATCTCTCTCCCCCTCAATGTGAGAAAACTTATACCTAAGAGCCTTTTTTCATGCCAAAAAATCATTAATCGAATTATTTTCCTCAACGACACAAACCCTAGAATTTCTCAAATCCTCTAACTCTTTTTCTAAAATAAGGACTCTATCATCACTCTCCTTTTTTCCCAATTTTAACATATTAAAATCATTAAACAAAGAATCAAATTTCTCACGACAAATATCTCTTTGAATTTGAAACGTTTGCAAATATTCAATCATATTTTTAAAACATGAATTTTCTTTCTCCAAAACTTCAATACTTTTTGCAAACATTAAATTCAAACGATGTAAAACCCAAGACAGGAAAAAACCTCGGACGACTCAAGACAGACAATCACTATGAATGTGGAATTACAATAAATAGACAAAAGGCTCAATCAACGACTCGATCCCCATGGGTCTTGATGCTCTTATGATTTTCAACCACTCCTCTAATAGTGCCCACGCAGAAAGTCCTTCCACGATACCTGTCCATAACACATGCGTCCACGTAGATTAAAAGTGTTTTGGTTAGGAGTTTGGGAGTGTTTGGTGAAGGTTTTGATGATTGAGAATGGTGAAACTCGTAGGAAAAACTATGCAAAATTTGAGACCTATAGGTGGCGAATCGATTCGACTCCTGAACGAATCGATTTGACAAGCGAATCGATTTGGACCATGGCGAATCGATTTGATTGACCAATTTTGGACAATATCTCCCTCTTGTTTAGTATCTATGGGGGAACATTCGGGATTCAATCATGAGAATTATTTTTAAACATAGTGGGATTATATTGAGACACAAGTAGGCTTAGGTGGGGTTTCGATCTTAGTCCTAAGAGGGGGAATTGAGGGAAAACTTAATTAGGATTTATCAAGGAAAATACCTAATTTGGAGTATAATTAGGGTCTCCTGAATTCTAGGGAAATGATGACTTAGACCAGTAGGGTATAAGGAGTTTAACCACTAATATTATGTGTAGAATGAACGATACCCTTCGAGTGATGAGAAATACTCGGGAGCGTACGATAATAAGTAAAGTAATAATTTTTTTAAAAAAAATAGTTACACTGCGTAGATCGGAGAGCGAGGATCGCAACCATACTGACTACATCGACGGATCAGACATTCTTTCTTGAGGCAAGTGTTTAATACTTGTAAAACTTTAGCAATAATCATGTTCATGTTAGTATAGGTGTAAAATACCTGTGTATTGTTCATAATTTTGATGGAATTAGAGAGCTAAGATGATCAATTAGATTCTGAAATTGAATTTAGGTTGAGTCCTTCATATATGTAGATTATAAGTCACAAGTTGATGATTAATTGTGATGAACGAATCTGGTTTTATTATGTTCTTGAATGAAAAATTGAAGAACTAATTAATTTGGGGATTTCAGAATTTTTCAAGATTTATGCATGATTTAATGATCCTAGGTTGTTAGAAAGCTTATATACATGTTAGGATATCAATTAAATTTGATTAATTTGTGTTTGGGAATGATTTGTAGAGATTTTAGAACTCAGAAATGGTGAAAAACCCAATTCCTAGAGGTTAGAGACGAAATAGGCCCAGGTCGCTTGAAGTTGTCGCACGAAGCTATCGTTCGAGCGAGATGGCATGTCGCGTGAAGCTGTCATTCGAGCGACATGTCATTCTCGTTCAAACGAGATATAGTCCTAATTCGAGTGACATGTCAAAATTTTGGAAAATTTATTTTGTGTTCAAAATTTGCGCAGTGAGATATAATAATGTACGATGAATTTGAGTATAGTGCAAAATTATTGGAATTTATTTGGGAAATACTTTAAGGTATCTGGAGCGGTGAGTCATCCTTGAAAATTACGAGAGAGAGAATATCCGTAATTTAATAAATATATTGTAAATAATAATGAGAAGAATACTACGCATGGAATATATAATCGGGTTGTGTAAATACCTACTGATTTTAATGGAATGTGTGAATGCCTATATATGATTTATTATGTGTATGACATACCTACGCTACTTTCTATCGGTGGAGGTTTTTAAAGGGGACAGTCTCATCTTGATGAGCCCACTGGGGGGATTTTAGATTGGTACCTCAGAACATGGAACTTAGGTTGGATCATCATTTGTGAGAACAATGGTGTGCACGGTCATTTGGGCGCGTAGCCCAAAGACTTAGAACTATGTTCGCCTCCAATATGTGTGATTTGTATTTATGGTTCATGAGAGATACCAAACTGATTGTCCTTATTTAGTACGAGATGTACCAGGACTTGATAACAGAGTATACATGCACCGCACCTGAGTCTAGGGATGCCGTATTAGTGTGTGTATATATATATATATATATATATATATATATATATATATATATATATATGCTTGTGCTATTATCTACTGCGTGAAATTAGTAGATGAGAAAGATTATAAAATCTAAATTAACTTAAGTAATTGAACACTAAATTGTACTTGTGAAAACTATTACTAGGTCTATTGAAGGCATAAATATTTATTAATATTATTATATGGAAAATACGGGATATTATTACGAGTGATAGTTAGAAGGTTTATGCCTACAATCTAGTTAGGTGTGATAACGATAACTAGAATGAGTTAGAGGTATGTTAGGCGTGCACAATAGTTGAGAGGTGAGAATCTCACATGAGATCTCAAAAATCTAACATGCATATAACATTTTCTTTACTGCAATTTTTAAATACTTGCTAATTTGTTTTAAAATCTTTAACACTCGGGCTCTGACCCGTATCTTGCAAAATCTCTTGTCTCTAATGAATTTATTTTAGGTGTCCAACCACTGGGACGCCAAGCTTAGATTGTCAAAATATTTGACGTGCCTCAATTAGCGTGGGAGTTGCAAGTCCTCGTGATTAGACGCCTTCACTATCATTCCATTAAGTTACTGTTTAGTCATTCCATTTAGAGCATATGTCGCCCATCCTTAGTTCTTATTTATGTTAGAGAGATTGCATTCATTATACTTTAGTATTTCATTTGAGTCTGATTGAGTATTATTATGGTTTATTAGTTTTTGGGACCTTGGACTGGAGTGTTTATTCTAGTCTTATTCATTTCAGATGTTGGTTTACTATTCAGTATTATTTGAATCCATGTGTATGGTGAATGATTTAGTAATTTAAAATTAATGGAATTAATTAATGGTTTAAATGGTTACAATTTAATTAACACTTTAGACACTAGATTAATTGGCCAATCGAACATTCTATTTTAAATTTAATAAAGGACTAATCACCCGGTATTTAATTGGGCAGGGTATCACAAGTGGTATCTAAGCCAGGTTCTAGTGTCTTTTAGGATTTGTGCGGCTTATTGCATTTCAGCGTAGAGTTATTTGATGTAGAGCCTTATCATAGGATTGTTGTATTCCTCTATGTTTGCGACTTATGTTTTCTTGCAATTAAGTATAGTTGATGTGATTCATATATGATTTCGGTTGGGCTTCGTACACCGATAATATATAGGACGACCAACGAGGGTCGTAAGAAGGACTGTAGGAGTAGAAGCTCAACAGAAGACATAGAGTATTCTGGGAATGGTGATCGCTACAAAATTAACCAGGAGAGTTATTCAAGCAAGTGATAATGGGAAAATCACTCAAAAGTAGTAAATTCCCCAAATAACAACATAGTTAACGTTATAACTATTTTAGACTGGCCCAACTTCGTCGGCAAAGGGTGAGGGAGTCGGAAGAACTATTTTGAAGAGCCATTTATAAAGATGTGGGAAAGAGAGAAAGTGTGATGGGCCAACATAAGTAGAAAATCCAAAGGCAATTATGTAGGGTGAAGTGCAACAACACCCATGATTTAATTTCGAGCAAATTTTTAGCTCATAGGAGCAGTATTAAGTGATGAGAGTCAGTCACCACATATAAAGAAGTATGTGTGAAATTCAATAACAAAATTGAGTACGATTTAACCATGAGGTCTTCCCTTTGCTGTTCTAACAGATATGCAAATAGAATTTTGAAACTTACAATAAGTGCATAAGATAGAGACCGACCGTGAGAGAAAGGTTGATTTACTTAACAAACTTTGTACCTGGTGAAGGGGAATAGAATAAAAAAAGGGTTTATAGTTGATAAAGGACCTGTGAGTAGAATACAAAATAATGGATGATAAATCCATCTAGGATGACTAATGTTGATGTCATCAAAGTTATACATTTACCTGTTTATATCAACACTTCCAGAAGAAGTGAGCCAGGAGGGTTAGAGAATCTATCCGAAGAGAAAGACTAGCCTTAATGGTGTTAGTGAAGCACTACATGAGAGTATACCCAGTAGGGAACCCATTTAGATGATTTTGATTGATTGAATTCCTACTAAATGACGATGGAGTCAATCAGGCTCATAGAGGCCAATAATAAGTTCCATAGGGCCAACATAGCCAGAAGGACAATGGGAGTACTTATTGGGCCCGACATAGCCAGTGAGGCCAAAGATAGGGGATAACACAGGAAAGTGTCCTATGTATAGAGAGTAGGGTCACATGTGTTGAACTTGTTCACAGCAAACTAGCGAGACCAGTAAAACTGGGAACTGTGCCAGTGGAGCACAATAGGAGGAATGGGATTTTCGATAAGGGAAATCAGGCTAAGAGAGTAAGGTTAGGGGTTACCAACCCAAGAGTGGTGGGTTCAAGCAGGACCAACAAGGTCTGCAGCATATCCATTCCTCAGGGGTGTTGGGACTAAATAGAAGTACGGAGGAGGCCAGCAGGGCTAGGGTCAGGGACATGGGCATTTCTCTGAAGGTTGTTACATCTAGAAGAGATTTTTGGGTCGATGCTTAACTTAAGAAAGTGTAGGCCATAATAAAAGAAGGAATTACCCAAAGAGAGTCATAGGGAAATTACAGGATGAGATCCCGGATGTACAACCATTGTAACAGATCGGGGGTCAATTCCGATACGGGAGTACATTTAGGGAACCGACAATCAGGAGAGACATATGTTAAAGAGGGGTGATATCTTTGTTTCACCCTAACAAATACATAAGTAGATTGGGTGACATATATACGTAGCAAGGTATGATTGTTAACACCAAAATTTGAGAGTGATTCGGGTTTAGTGGATGCGTTGGCAATATAGGCCTGCTTGTTACAAATATGGCTACCGTTGGGTAACGAGGATCATTTCCGTGTCCCCCCATAGGGGAGAGGGTGTGGTCACTGAAAGAATTTGATGTTTTTATTTTCCTACTTTTAAGAGTTAGAAAAGTAAGACTTATTATAACCATGTGTAGTGACTGGATACCAAGAGTTTGAGCGGTAGTAGGTTGTGTTATTCCAGGGTGAGATTTGTTATTTTGTGAGGCATAGCCTGAAAGAGGGTTGAGCTTACTTTCATATATTGTATGTTAGTCGATGATCATATATAAAGAGTTATATCTTTAATGTTACATATGGATACAAAAATGTTATGGACTTCGGTGAGTATGTTGTGCCATTATATTTGATCTCGGTGCATAGGGACTTTTTACTGATGTGATTCAGGATGCTTTATGTTCTTTGTCGAGCAGAGATACATAGATCGTTATCTTTATAGCACTAAGAACTTGTGATAGTAAGAGCGTCGTGTTGTTTGTCATCTTTAGTGGCGTGAGCGTGGACGAGTAGACTTTTATGTTAGCAGACGGGAATTTGGGGGTACATATTATGGATTGAAGACTTAATGGATTTTGATAACCAACAATGTTAGATAACAGTGTATCGGGGGGGTTCCTTGTTTGGATTTCGCTTTGCGGGACATCCCATGCATGAAACTTAGCGAACGTTAGAAGTCACGAGAGGTTTGGTTCTTAGTACATGGGTTTAGCACCCTAGTTATTATACCCATACGTGAATATAATTGAGAGTTGATAGTTTTATTTTGATTTAAGGCCGGTAGAGCCGTAAAATCCTAATGTGAAAATTAGTATAAAACGTTTTCACCACGAAGATATTTGGTGGGGAACCTAGAAAATAAACAAGTTACAACTAAGTGGGTGGTTGAGTCTAACCTTATAGTATAGTCATGCCAAATATATTACTCTTAGTTGATTTGTGCTGAAGTGCACATGACATAAGGTGTATGGGCGCCCTAGTTAGTTGAAATTTTCAGTATCATTCTTGAGGAGAAAACATGGAAACATATGAAATGAACGTAGATGCACTTGTAATATAGATATGGGACTAAAATAAGACAAAGAGAATATATTTGTGTTGAGATCAAGGCACGTCACCAGAAATCGGAGAGTAGATGGAAAGGGGATGTACATTTTTATTTTCGGGGATAAATAGAAACTACTCCGCACATAGGATTAATATGACAAGAATTACGCCATAACCACTCGAAGTTTAAAAATCTAACTTAGGTAGACGAGAAGTGATTAGGATGTCATTTTTGTAAAATTCAAAAGGTGGTGAGAGTATACCACCGTACACCAAGTTTGGAATCTGACATAAGTTGTCAGGGGTGGTTAGGAATATCTCCCATGGATAGAGTTATGAGATTTAGCATCAAGAAAAATGGGCAACTAGGCAATATGGAATTTTCCAACACAGATGATAGAGCCAGTAGAGTGTAGTCTCATCTTTTGAAGCATTATAAGTAGGTCCACGATAATACGGTGTTTTATTATACTTTCGATACTTAAAGAAATATATCAGCATATAAGAGTGGAAATGACTCGTAGCTAATCTGAAGTAGTATGGAGTGGAACTTCATCCAAAAATGGTGGCATTGGCATAAGTATAGTGGAAGCACCAAAACATTATTACACGTTAACTTTGAATATGTTCGGATGCGCTGTGTTAGAATCCGAAGTTTTAGTGCCAAAACATATCCGAATTCTGAGGACTAATAAAATATTGGAAGATACACTGCGAGTGTGTATAGTTGACTTGAGTGGAGGTTGGGAACAATATAGTTCACTAGTTGATTTTTCATATAATAACTACTATCAATTTATAATTGGCATGACACCATTCGAGGCATTTTATTTTAGGCCTTAGCACTCTCCTGCTTGTTGGCTAGAGGTGGGGGACAATAAGCTACTCGGGCCAGATTTGATTCAGGACACTACGACCAAAATAGAGATGATTCAGGGTCATATACGGGTAGACCAGGAAAAATATAAAAGCTATGCGAATGCCAAATGGTTCTTTCGAACGTTGATGTGGGGGACCAGGACGTTTTACGAATATCTCCTATGAAGGGGATAATGAGATTTGGGAAGGAAGGAAAGTTGGCACTGAGGTACGTGGGGCCATTTCCTATTATCGAAAAGATAAGTCCAGTTGCATATAGAGACTTGGGTTATCGAAGCACTTTCACCGTATTCATGATGTGTTCCATATTTCTTCACTGAGACGGTATCTCCGGGATGAGTTGGATCACACCCACATCGTGCTGGAGGAGATTGACTTACATCCTGATAGTTTGTATAAGGAGAGGCCGATGGGTATCCTAGATTGTGGTGATAGGAGATTGAGGTCGTAGGTAGTTCCACTTGTGCGTGTCCAGTGGGAACACCATAATGTCGAGGAGCCTACTTGGGAGTGCGGGGCTGAGATGCGCAAAAAATATCCAGAGTAGTTCTTACTAGGTATACTTTTATTTTCTGAATTTCGGGACGAAATTCCTTTGTAAGGGGGGAAGTATGTAACACCCAATATTTTTAATGATATTTAAATATAGGATTAATTAAATTAAATATGGGAAATTAATTTAGAATTAATTTGAATTTAAATAAATATTAACTAGCGAGATAAGGGTTAGTATTTATTGACAAGAATTATATTGAATATTACTAAATGAATAAAGTAATATATGATTGTGAATATGATTGTGAATTTATGAAATTATCGCGAGTGAGAAATACGATAATTAAGGTAATAAAGTCGGGACGCGCGTGTTAGTCGTGTTAAGATTAATTTAAGGGAATAAAAAGTAAATTGTTTATAAGTAATTCAAATGGTCATTTTGAGTGTTCCAGTGATTCCAAAAGGGTCAAGATAGTCAGAAAAGTCTATCCAGTGGTCTAGTTTAGGTCCTGGGGCAGTTTTAGGCCAAACTGGCATCCGGGAAGGGCGTTTTGGTAATTTATATTTTTGGACATTAATTACCTACGAAAATTAAAGGGTTAAAATATCATGTACGTGGGTTAGATTAGGGTTATCAGTTGTTACACACAGAGAGGCCAAAGGAGGAAGGAGGATGTGAGGTTTCTAGGGCTAGAACCACCCTGAGTGCACCATTTACACCACCAAGACCACCACTGTGTAGATCGGAGAGCGAGGACCGCAAACCAAACCAACTACACCAATGGATCAGACCTTCTTTCTTGAGGCAAGTGTTTAATCCTTGAAAACCTTTAGAAATAATCATGTTCATGTTAGTATAGGTGTATAATACCTGTGTATTGTTCATAATCTTGATGGAATTGGAGAGTTAAGATGATCAATTAGAATCTGAAATTGAATTAGGTTGAGTCCTTCATGTATGTAGATTAGAAGTCACAAATTTATGATTAATTATGATATCTGAATCTAGATTTTTTATGTTCTTGAATGAAAAGTTGAAGAACTAATTAATTTGGGGATTTCAAAATTTATCAAGATTTATGCATTATTTAATGATCCTAGATTGTTAGAAATATTATATACATGTTAGTATATCACTTATAATTGATTAATTGGTGTTTTGTAATGATATGTAGAGGTTTTAGGACTCAAAAATGGTAAAACATGCAAGTCCTAGAGGTTAGAGATGAAACATGCCCATGTCGCTTGAAGCGGTCGAGCAAAGTTGTCATTGGAGCGAGATGGCATGTCGCGCGAAGATGTCGTTCAAGCGACATGTCATTATTGTTTAAACGATATACAGTCCTCGTGACGTGTCAAAATTCTGGAAAATTTCTTTTGTGTTCAAAATTTGCGCGACAAAGTAAATTCGAGTGAGATAAATTAATGTACGATGAATTTGAGTATAGTGCAAAATTATTAGAATTTATTTGGGAAATACTTTGAGGTATTTGGAGCGGTGTGTCATCCTTGGAAATTACGAGAGAGATAATTTACGTAATTTAATAAATATATTGTAAGTGGTAATGAGAATTATACTACGCATGGAATATATAATCGGGTTGTGTAAATACCTACTGATTTTAATGGGATGTGTGAATACCTATATGATTTATTATGTGTATGACATACCTACGCTACTTGCTAATGTGGGAGGTTTTGAAAGGGGACAGTCTCATCTTGAGGAGCCCACTGGGGGGATTTTAGATTGGTACCTCAGAACATAAAACATAGGTTGGATCATCATTTGTGTGAACAATGGTGTGAACGATCATTTGGTTGCGTAGGTATGTGCGTAGCCCAAAGACTTAGAACTGTGTTCGCCTCCAATATGTGTAATTTGTATTTATGGTTGAGGGATACCGAACCGATTGCCCTTATTTAGTACGAGATGTACCATGACTTGATAGCAGAGTATGCATGCACCGTAACTGAGTCTAGGTGTGCCGTATTAGTGTATATATATATATATATATATATATATATATATATATATATATATATATATTTATATGTTTATGATATTATCTACTGCGTGAAATTAGTAGATGAGAAAGATTGTGAAATCTAAATTAACTTAAGTATGTGAACACTAAATTGTACTTGTGAAAACTCTTACTCGGTCTACTAAAGGCAGAAACATTTATTAATATTATATGGGAGATATGGGATATTATTAAGAGTGATAGTTAGAAGGTTTATGCCTGCAATCTAGTTAGGTGTGATAACTGGAATGGTTTAGAAATACGTTAGGCATGCACAATAGTTGAGAGGTGAGAATCTCACGTGAGATCTCAAAAATCTAACATGCATATAACATTTTCTTTACTGCAATTTTTGAATACTTTCTAATTTGTTTTAAATCTTTTACACTCGATCTCTCGCCCATCTATTGAAAAATCTATTGTCTCTTGTGAATTTATTTTAGGTGTCCAACCACAGGGATGCCAAGCTTAGACTGTCGGACTATTTGTCGTGCTGCAGCTAGTGTGGGAGTTGCAGGTCCTCGTGATTAGTCACCTCAACTATCATTTCATTCAGTTCCTGTCTGGTCATTCCATTTAGGGTATGTATCGCCCATCCTTAGTTCTTATTTATGTCAGAAATATTGAACTCATTATACTTTAGTATTTCATTTATGTCAGATTGAGTATTATTATGGTTTATTAGTTTTCAAGACCATGAACTAGAGCGTTTATTACTGTCTTATTCATTTCAGTTGTTGGTTTACTATTCAGTATTACTTTAATTCATGTGTATGGTGAATTATTTAGTAATTTAAAATTAATGAAATTAATTAATGGTTTAAATGGTTACAATTTAATTAACAATTTAGACACTAGATTAATTGATTACTAGGTGATTATTAAAGTTTATGTTTTTTGAAAATGATGCTAAGAATGAACCAACTGAACATTCTGTTTTAAATTTAATAAAGGACTGATCACCCTGTATTTAATTGGGCGGGGTGTCGCAATTACGGGTGATATGAAGTAGTTTCTAAGTGGGTATCCTCGTAAAATTCTCTAAAGTGCCGAAATATAGGTTTTTCCGTAAAAAAGGTTTTTCCTTATTTGTCGTGTGATTACATGTTTTATTTTTCAATTTTATCATCTAGATACATGTTTAGGATAAAAAGCTAAAGTTTAAGAAATCGATTTTCACAAGAAAGGTTTCATTGGGTTTTAATTTGAAAAATAATAAAAATAGAATTCTTTTTTGTGACCATCCTTGCTGAGCGCATTCACACGTTTACAGGTGGTATCAGATCCTTCCACTTTTTTAAAGTGGCGTCAGAGCATTTTTACTTTTACAAATACACTATGATCGGTTGGTAAAAAGATAGAATTGTTATTCTAAAAGGGTGATTGCCTAGAAAAAATTTACGTTGATCGGCATAATTTTTCTTATCACTATGATTATAATTAGCCAAAGGGAACCAGTTTCCTCCCCATATATGGGACATCCGTAATAGCCATGATCATTGCAATCGAATAAGGTCCCATAGGAAGGAAAGTCATTGATTGCCCATATTACCATTGCTTCAAGTGTGAACTCTTCACCCATATGAGCATAAACCTCCCTCACGCTTTCATCCCACAACTCTTTAACTTCTTCAATTAATGGGGGTTTAATAAATATTAATATCATCAATAAAAGCGTTTCGCCAGGGTATTAAAAATGACAATAATGTGAACTATTTTCTCATGCATAGTGTTGGAAAGAAACCTAAAGGTGCTAAGAGATATTACTAATAAATCTTATGAGTGCCTAAATTATCAAAAGGTATAAACCCATCGGTTTATAGTCGAAGACAGATATTGCGCGGTTCCTTTGAAAATTCACGGTGTCGTGCATTTGAAATTTGTCATATGATTGAATCAATGGGATGGAGCATGAGATTCCCAATGACTTTGGCTCGAGTGTGTTATGTTATGTCCTCTGCTATCCATGGTACAGTGAATTTTTTATAGCCGTGGCCCAAGGGAAATATACCTCAATACCTTCTGTGGAACTGCAAGCATTTACGAAATATTGCAGATTTGTCTTTCCACTCTCATAAATCGTATATATTTTCTCATTGTTTACATGATACTTATTCTCCAGTTTGTGTTTATTGTGGTACAATATGCAATCCCACTTACATGCATTAATAAATATGTAATTCAAACCCAAACCCTTTAAGCTCGTCTTCATGGTTGGATAACTATCTTGTAACGTGTTATCTTTCGGGAGAATGTCTTTTGCCCACTTAATAATTATGGTTATGCTGTTGTTCGAAAAATCAAATTGACTCTTCAAATTATGCAAACCGATCATTGCATATAATAATGAGCGACCTTCCACATAATCTCTATTAAAAGGTCTTGTCATATCGACTTTTAACTGCACGTATTCCTGATATTCGAGTAATTCAACATCAATTTTTTCATTGGCTTACTAATAATATACATTATCCGAATCCATAGGCTGGTGGTAGAATTCATAAGCATAATCAATTAGGATAGTCAAAGGATGATGTGTTAGCAAATCATTCATCATTTCCACTTGGTTGGGTTTCGTTACCCAGCTGGGTATCGGTATTTCTTCCAAAACATATGGTACATTCTTTTCCCCATGTAATGCGCATATCTTATAGTCTTGTGACATACCTACCTTAGAAAATACAACTCAATGTCTTCCAAAGACTTAAATTTGTTTGTTCATCAACTAGTGCACGAACACGAGATCTGGTCACTGTTAAGGTTTCTATCTTCATATTTAACAAATTCACGAATGCACTTTATATGATAATCAGAGACTCTATTACTCTCTCCCGTTCATTTTTTTATTGTGGTAAATACATTAAAGAGTATTCAAAATTTAATTCACCTATATAAATACGTTGAAATGAAGGTCACGTTGTATACAACAACTCTCAGTTGATAATTCAAGAAAATCCATTCAACACAAGCATTCAATCAATAGGAAATATAATCGAATAAATTAAATGTCATTAATCCCCGGTAAATTAAAACTAAAATAAGTTAAGATCTCATCATTTGTCCCATGAAATTAAAATAATTACAAACTGGTCCCAAAATTTTAAAGAATATTACAAACTTGTCCCAAAATAAGCATTCTTTATTGCCTAATCTTCACCAACAAATAAACTAGCTAAGCAATATATGCATTATTATACTTGTGTGATGTAGCCCCCTCACCATGATCAAAATAAATGGGCTCCTATACGCAACTCGAGTATATGGTATCAACCAATATCTTAGGCTCACCTACTTCCAAAGAGTGACCACGCGCAGGTGTTCTCCAAGTCATAAAAATGAGTGTGTACATGCCAATAACCCTAGTATTAGCCAATTCTCCCGTATAATACTCCTCGTCATAGTCATCGTGAATGAACGATGATAATTCTCGAAAATATGGTGCAACAGGTGGCTGAAAGAGGAATGTTGGAAGAGTCATTTGGTAGGGGAAACCTTAAGGCACTAGATAAGGGAAAAACTTAGGCAAAAATCGAGATTGGGCCTATTATTGACAAGGAAATTAGCACAATCCCTTGATCTCATTTGTTATTTATCACAAGGTATTAGTAACAGAGCCCATGCCCTTTTTAAGACCTGACATTTCTTCTTTCATATTAGCATGTTCTTCCACCTGACTAGACATGTGACTCTTTATCGAAGAGAGCTCATCCAAAACAGGTGCGGTGTGTTGTAATTTTCTCCTTGGCATACTAGAGCCCCCACATCTTGTCCTCCCCCCTTTTTCCTTACCAAGCACCTTGGATACGACATCTGAGTGAATGTCATCAGGCATGAAAGTACAAGTTGACCTGATTAGGTGGTTCGTCCCTTCTTTCGGAGCCCTTTTGTTTCCTTTCCACCCATTCATCCTCAAAATCATCATATGATTTGGACCCAAGTTTGTGGGCATTAACTTTCTTTGTCGTGTTCTATCTTTTTTTCTCCCTCGGGGAAAGTTTTTTCTCTTTGGACTCTTTCTCTAAGAATTCGTTCCATTGGTGGACGAGCATTTTAATATTTTACGAAACTTTATCTTTCTACCCCAAAATATCGTAACTTAATGTCCCTAACGAGAATTAGACCTTTTGGATGTTCTTTCGATAATTTTTCAACTATTCATCAACTCAATAAAGAACATATGCGTTAGACACATATGGGAATGTAAAAGTTTTACAAAATCAACCCCACACGTCATCCTTTATGGAGCAATTAACGTTCTTCCAGTTATTTTTGCCCCCGACACCCACAATTATCTTTTTGAAAGTCAAACAAAAAGATTTAATAATATGGATATCATTTTTATTACTAGTAGGATTCCCAACAACGGCGAACCCAATGGTCTTCTTGATTTATGCTTGGGATTCCTCGGTAACGAGAGTTAAAGGGATTGGGTTACTAGGGGTTTGTCGAGTTTGATGACTTAGACACAATGTAAATGGAGTGATAAAACTAATTTTTGGTGGAGTAGAGTATTGTGAACCCACGAGTGTCGAGAATTCAAGTGGTGGATTAGGAGATGATTGATTTGGAGGAGGAGTTTTGTTATTTGGTAGATTATTAACGTTCATGCTTAACATTTCCTATAAATAAATAAAAAATAATTAGAGAAGAATGTATGAATGTTATGTTTAAGATTATGTATATACATGTATATACAATTGGTATTATTTTTTTATAAATGTTTGAAAAGATGTACGTGGCCATCTAGGCAGAAGCGTATCTATGATTGTCGTATAAATATATGTGATAAGAACTTGAAATCCTTTTTTATTCAATTTTTTTCAATCTCACATTTAGTGTGCATATGTTGTGAGACGTCATAATCTGACTGAATATTCTGTTTACGGAATTGTGTCCACAATGGATGGATATTTTTCTGCTCTTTCTAATAGTGTCAATAATATTAGTGCATAGTCGAGGTCATGAATGCGAAATATATTTTCTATTGCCTCATCCCAACATTCAAAAAAGGAAAATAGAATGCGATTGAACATGTACGGTTGTGAGAGATCAACTTCAATATTTGTGAGGTAATTAAACTATTCAATTTTCTTATTCCCATACTAGTAAATATGTGTTCTCTCTATATGGTACGCACTAATAGAAGTTATTATAGTGCAGTCCAATTGTAACCTCTCGATCATCCATTGAAAGCATTTATTATCGTGACTCATTTTTCCTAAGAGAATATATAAAAGAAGGGTGTGAATATGATTTAATACCCCATAATTTTGTGGAATTAATTAAATATTTAAATTGGGAGAATTTTTATAAGTTATTTAAATAGAAATTCAATTTTATATGTTTTAAATAATAAAAAAACTAAAGTGTTATATGTTAAATTGGAGTTGGTATGTAAATAAATTGAAAGTACGAGAGTTATTATAATTTTAGAATGTATTTGACGAGTTTTAGAAATTGCTTTGTGAATCAATAAAGTAATTGTGCTTATTTATAAATAAATTAAAATGGGGTTTAATTTGTAGTTATATAAAGTAAGTGAAGAGGTTAGCAATCGTAGAATGAGACCTAGGCTAAAAACGTAACTAAAGGATTACTTGGATAGAGGCTTGGGGTTAGGTTTAATTAAGGTTAATTAAAGCCATCCTTAAAGAAATAAAGAAATAGAAAAGGTTTTTCTTTTAAAAATAAAATTAAAATAAAAATAAATTAAAAGGGGAGCATGTACAACTAACACTAAAAATCCTATCGTCTTTGTTATTTTTAGTATGCAATTCAACTAAAAACCGAATCCAAATCTAAATAAATTACACCATTACAATCCTAAGAATATACCATACAATTTCCCACAATAATTATATTTTTTTGTGATACTTTTTTAAGCAACATTTACACTGGTTTTGTAAGTAATTGGAGAGCTTTTTCAATAATTTTTCAAGGAGGATTTATTTTACAATTATTCCTCTACAATTCTTATATCGTTTTGGTGAATTCCTATATTAAGGCAAGTTAACATTCTACTCCTTTCCTTGTATATTTTTAAATACAAAATTCTACCTCAACCTAATTTTTGTAAAGAAAATCAATTAAAGATAATTAGTTTTGTAAAATACTTCTTGAATTTTTATAAATTAATAATACGATATTATTAAATTATTGAACTATCAAAAATTTACATTTTTGTAAATTGAATTTGGTAAGTTGTGATGTTTAAGAAATTGATAATTAGAAAAAGTATGAGATTTAACAATTGGGTAACTTCATACATAAATTGTGATATTTAAAAATTTTGATTTATTGATATGTTCATATGAAAATCTTAAAATTTATAAACTTGAAAATTAAACATTAGTTAAAATTATAAAATTTAATTTAATTTGAGAATTTCCCTTAAACAAGCCTTGATTTAAAAATTCTTTCATTTATGTAGACCTGTTGAATTGATATGAATTTTTACTTTTTTATATTATTATAAAGAACACTAGTTCTTTAGTTATTGTTTGAGTATAATAACTATTCCCCCCGTATGTATGGTGATAATAATGATTTGATGGAATCCTTAAATCATGTTGGAATTTATATTACGCCCTTTTGATTTAAGAATTGTTCCATTGGTAGTGCAAAGTAAAATTTGGGAACAAAGCGGGTGATATCCTCATAACAAAATTTATTGATATAAATATTGAATTAATAGATGCGAGTAAGTATTGAAATGAAAAACGAGACATTTCCCTCTCTTAGACTTTCGAGTAGAATTTATGCCTCCCCCCTAAAGGTAGTATAATATTGAGAAATAATTTAAGGGAATATGAGAACTTAATGAGTATAAAACATGTTAGAATACGTTAGTGATGTGTGAAATTTATAATATGAAATTTTATCGAGAGTGGATAAGTATTACTCTTATGTTAACGACCCTACGCATGGGAACACTTTTGTTATAATGTTATTATGGATATGTTTGGGTGGATGATTCGTATCGAATCTTGCACATTTATACACTCGAAACTTATGCATTTGAGCCCCCTCGAGTACTTTAATGCCTATATTTATGCTCATTAATCATACAACCTCAATTTTTTATGCTAACATGTTATTTGTGGTATTATTAAGCTTTTGTAGGTGTTGCGGTGCTAAGTGTGGAGTTTGGTTACGTTCCAGTAAAGATTTGTCAATGTTTGCACGTTTAGGGGCATTACCACCATTTCATACTTTGGGATTTTTGCCCAAAGTATTCATGGAAGTTGTATCTCTCGTGCAAAGCTTCGCGTGGCCGTGAATGGTACTCGAATCAGACTCCAAACGAATATATTACGGGCCTTTGATCGGGAATGAAATAAAGGAAAATCATTTTAACTAGCAATTTAATAAATGCCATATGTTTCCTTCTCTACCAATTTTGCAGCAAACTGTTCTAATTTGTCAATGGCGATTTGGCCCATACCCGGGTTTATGCTCGGGTTTATGATTCAACGATTCAGAGCCTTGGTTTGTGGAATTAGCTTTTGGGTCTCCGCATACATATAATTGGGTCTAATTGTGGGTCTCCATCATGGATATGGGTTTTTACATAGGGATGAGGAAGCTGGGTGATTTCTGGCAGCGCCGGTCGACCGCGCCCATGCCGCCGATCGATTGAATTTTGGGTTTTTGCCATGAGGTTTTTACAGTGGCTTATTTACTCTTTCACCGGTCGATCGACCACCCCCCCGGTCGACCGGTCCACTGTTTTACCTTGCACGAGACTTGTTACTCCCCTTTTTCTATTTTCTTTTAGTTTCCCTTTTTCTTTTATGTTTAAATTGTAACTTACTCCCCTTTTTCAATTCTTTTTTGTTTTTCTTTTATTCCCTTTTCCCAGTCCATTAGAAGAGGCACAAAATATATATATGCATCGAAATATAAATGCCACTTTCGTACGGAACACAATTTCATTTAGCATATGCAATAAGCCGTTAAACCCGTAGGTTACCCTAGTGGACGAGTGTCGTCTCGTGAGGGTTTTCAGGGATGAAAACCACAAACATCATATGGTTTCCTCAAAATATATCCAATCACATGCAACAAGCCTAATAATAACGAAAAAGATTTTAAACACGTTATTAGCAAAGTGAATGAATTTACAAAAAAAGTTCGTATTATTAACATTATAGAATGAACTTCGTAGAATTGAAACCTTAAAATGTGGGAGGGGAGCGATCACATGCAAAGTATGATTTGGCAAAAACTTATATAAACCAGACAATAAACATTAAAGCGTGCATATAAGTCAATCCTCACCGGGCATTACACTTAACAAATGAATTCACTATGAATGGGGGGTAATACACGGGACATGGGGGCATAAAGAGTAAATGTAAATGGAAACTAGGCCGCGCACATGTGACAAATGAAGAACGCAATATAAAAAATGAAAAACATGTGCGTCGGCCGTTTGTTTTCAGCTCCCACCGCTATGCAAAAACCAAAACTATTGACTACACTCTTTTAAGGGAGTATAGCGGCCAGTCCGGGTATCGAATCCACTGAGACAAGTTGCTAGAATTTAATCAGTTTAATCCTTCAAAAATAAAAGTGTAAAAGATATTTTTAAAAAAATATAAGAGAAAAAAGAGAAAAGATTATTCTTGGCAAGGGTAAATTAAACTAAGATTAACAAAGCGAATAAAAACTATAGGTTGCGCTAGATATCCTTCACGTCGAGTTTATTGGTATAAATGGTTACATGGGTTCATAAGTTATTAAGATTGCGTATCATATCGTCAATTAATTAAATCAAGAGTTGTCACACCCCTAAATTTTCATAAAAGATTACTATGATTTTGGCGTCAACAATTACCCCAAAAATTAAGCGCATAAGGTCGTAAATACGGAGCATACGTGATATACCTCGTTAAATCTCCTCGGCGTAAAAACTAGGACAACCTAGTCGAAATAAACTCGTAAAATCCATCACTAAATCCAAGCCACCAAATCAACCCTAGGGGAGTTCAATCCAACACAACCTAGATTAAACTAGCCACTACACATTATTAGAAAGATAAATTAAACAACCTAATTAATTAAAGCAACAACTAATTAAATTAACACTAACAATTAAATAGACATGGACATAAATGGAAATCATGAAAATCTAGACTAGAAAGAAAATAAATAAGGTCACAAATTAAATGCAAGAAAGTAAACCTAAATTAGAAAGAAATAAATGAAAGTAATAAATTCTACACTACAAAATAAGAAGGAAAACATGTAACTAAAGGAAGAAATAAAGAAATACGAATAATGAAAGCTTGGATTGGTGAAGAAGATAATGAATAGTGCTCTACACAACCATGGTGGGGCAAAACCCACTATACGTATAAACCCTAGGAGGGATAAAGTTACACACCCACCAAACTCTCCAAACCCTAGCTTCCCTAACCCTAACTAAGAGAAAATGATCTATTATTACAAGATATTTACAAATATAAACAAAATTTGGTTTATATAGTAAGTTAGGAGAAAAATAAAGGAAAAAGAAAAGAAAAGAAAACCAGTGGCCGAAATCTGCTTCAACCGGTCGATTGGTCCTTTGGGTAAAGCCCCTGTAAATATTCCAAGGCAAAATCGCAAACACCGTTCAGCCGATGGCCAGGGGCTGGTCGACCAGTACTCTATTTTTCAGTCAAGTCTGCTAAAGAATGGGGAGAAAAGGGTGCAAACAGAACATGGCATAACTCCTTCATTCGGGCTCGAAATGACATGCAGTTCGTGGCGACGTGAAGCTAACTCGATGAACTAACCTCCTATGGAATCCAGCTGAGCCGAAGATGAAGTGTGAAATGTATAAAATTCCCTTGAAGTATCATTCAATGACGTCCGGGGACTTGTTTGTTTTAGAATTTATTTGATTTAGCATTTCTTGTAATATTCTTTCTAATTGTATTTTTTGCTAACACTATTATAGGACTTCTACATTTGAGTGCTAAGGAACGCTTGAATTTCTCGGTCGCACATCACTTTGTAGAATTCGCTATCTCAAGCCTTTGTTGGGGTAAGCATGTCTTATTCCAATTTTTTTGGTAATCGTAGTGACAATTCTTAAAATCGTAGTGACTTTTGGTCAATACTTAGACACCCAAAAAATTACAAATTCAAAAATTTCTTTGGGTGAGTATAACGAAAGTCAAATTATTAGTTATGAAAATTTTGGGAATGATCATTTCGATGCGGGGACATAAAATCATTATAATAAGAATGTTGAAACTAAATGCATTAGTTTTCAAAATTCTTATATTAATGATTATAATAGTAGTTCTGATGACGACTTTCAAGTTTTGCATTTTCAAGAATTCGCTCCTCGACCTATGACCTTCGGTGAGGGCTTGCGCATGCTTGAAAATGAAAAACTTGAAAATCGTTATCCATAAGAAAATTATTTGTGGGAGCACGAATTGGATTTATTATTTGAATCCGAAGTTGATTTTTCTTCCGAGACTTTTGAAGTCGGAGAATGCTTTAAACCAAATAAGGATTTTGTGCCTACTTTGGAACAAATCATTCCTAATTTAGCCCATTGTATAATACATAATGAAAATGAGGAAGAAATGGACGTAGTATCCATTTGCAATGAAAGGGTTTCTTCCTTGATTCTCAAAGAAGAAAGTTTCATTGAAAATGATCCTATTTCCCTCGAAATTCAACTTTCAAGCGATGATAACTCATCTCTTGAGTTTGAATTTCTTTCCTCCCCATTTTATTGTCACACCGTCTCCAGTAACCGATGAATCAGTGCCCAACATTAAAGTGTTAAACCTTTTCACTGATGAGGAGTACTTGCTCGAGTCCATGAAGGCATCTTTGCCTTTAGGTGAACCCCCTCCCATTTAATTGCAAAATATTTGGGAGATAATTCTATTTTTCTTGGATCCCTTGTGTATTTGTCACCCATTTTATCCAAATCCCCGATCCTCCCTCCAAAATTTTTAATTGGGTATGGTTCCTTTCTTTCGCCTTACACATGCCTTCTGTAGTTCAAACGAAATTCCTATTTTTCAAAAGGCATGCTTTCAACTGAGGGTACCCCATTTATCCAAACTCAAATCATTTTTTGGGTGGACCCTAAAATTTTTTAACTTCTAGTGTATAGTTAGTTAGAAGTTAAAATAGTAGGTTGTAAATAGTTAGTTTTGTTTTATTTTTCTTGTTTTTCTGTATTCTTACTTATTGGCTAGTCAATTTAGTTAAGTTTTTGTTATGCTTTGGTACTAACATGTTTTGTAGAATCATTGGACTCGTACTTTCTGGAGATCGCTCCATTTTGGATAATATCGCCCTTTTTTCCTCTTTAACTTGGTTCTTAATTTACATTGAGGACAATGTCAGGTTTTAAGTAAGGGGGTGTGGGATATTCTATCCATTCATTGGTAGTTTCTTTTATTTGATTATATGTTATTTCCAAGCATGCTTTTCTTATAAAAAATTAAAAATTTAAAAACGATTTTCTTTCTTTTTTCTCCTTTGTTGGGCATTTTGCCTTTGTTTTCGATGATAAATTTTAATAATTTCCCGATCCAATAGACAACTCAATGATTCATGTTCTTGATTTTAGAAGTTATTAGACTTTAGTTCTCAATCATTGATATTATGAATAACTTCAAGAATTAAACTTTAATGCCATGAGCACATGCACTTTTCTTGCTTTATTGATTGGGTTTAAGATTCTTATAACTCGGTAATATTTTGTTGAATTATAGATACTTATGCCGAGTGAGCTTTGTGATTTTCTTCGTTTGTGAGTGTTATACACTTCTCTTTCCTCTTTGAAAACTTTACAGTCATTGGTAATCTCACTATTCTTTCATTTGATCGTTCATTAATTGAGTTCATGTATTGAAATGTGTTACTTGAGCATGATTTTTAAAGTTGTTTTGACTTAAAAATTGCGTAAACTTTAGGAAATGATTATAGGAAATCTTAGTTATATTACCCATATTGACCTTGACCTCATCTTAAATGTTTCCCCTCGTCAACCCCTTTGATCCTAAATATAGCCTTTTGTTTCATAACCCTAAAATCCCATAACCAACTCCAAATTGGAGTTTTAAACCATACATATTACCTTACATACCTTTGTTTGGAGTGTTACTTGGGATTAAATGATGTTATTGTTACGTGGTTGCAATTTAAGCACGTGAGAGTAGAAAAGAAAAGAAAAAGTGAAGAAAAAAGAGTGAAAAAGAGAGAGAAAGAAAACAAAAGAAAACATGAGAAAAAGAAGAAAAAAAAAGAAAGAGAAAGAGAAAGAGAAAGAGAAAGTTGTGTATGTGGTGTTCAATAAGCGTTGTTTACTCTCCCCATTTTTATATTCAATGCCTATTATGGATTTTATTTTTCAATTTTGAAATTGCCCACATTTTCCATTATCCCGAGTTTTTATCCCCGAACACGTTGAATCCGTACATATACCTTTTATTTCATACCTTTAACCCCATACCTACATTACAACCCTATAAAGTCCTATGTGATTCCAGGGTGAATTTAATTTAAAATTTAAATAGTTTTGATAATCTATGAAAATGCATTTCGCATCCTTTAACAAGCGGTATCTTTCATTGAGATTATAAGTTTTTCATTTTATATTTAGCATTCTTTATTTGTGACATGTGCGCGGCCTAGCTTTTATTTACATTTACTCTTTATGCCCGCATGTCCCTTGTATTACCTTCATTTTCATAGTGATTTCATTTGTTGAGTGTAATGCCCAGTGAGGATTGACATATATGCACGCTTTAATGGTTATCTGATTTATTTAAGCTTTTGCCAAATCATACTTTGCATGTGCTCGCTTCCCTCCCACATTTTAAGGTTTTAATTCTATGAAGTTCATTCTATAATGTTAATAATACGAACTTTTGTGTGAATTCATTCACTTTGCTAATAACATGTTTGAAATATTTTTCGTTATTGTTGGGCTTGTTGCATGTTAGTTGGGCATATTTTGAGGAAACCATATGGTGTTTGTGGGTTTCATCCCTGAAAATTCTCATGAGACGACACTCGTCCACTAGGGTAACCTAGGGGTTTAACGGCTTATTGCATACGCTAAATGAAATTGTTCACCCTCAAAAGTGGCTTTTTATCTCTTTTGTATGTATCTCCTATTTTATGATTTTCTTATAGTTCTTCTTGATTTTAATATCATTACTAGGGACTAGCAATGTGTAAGTTAGGGGATGTGATTGCATAGAATCTTGCAGATATATACCCTCGGAATTTATGCTTTTTAGGCCCTTCGATTACTTTAATATCTATAATTATGCTCGTTAATTAGACAACCTCCGTTTTATAAGTTAACATGTTATTTAAGGTATTATTGAGCTTTTGTAGATATTACGGTGCTAAGTGTGGAGTTTGGTTGCGTTTCGATAAAGATTCGTCAAAGTTCGCACGTTCAGTGGCATTACCGTAATTTCACACTTTGGGATTTTTGCCCAAAGTCTTCACGAAAGTCGACTCTCTCGGAATATGCATCGCGTGGCCATGAACTGTGAACGAATTAGAGTCCGAACGAAGATTCCATGGGCCTTTTATCGGAGAAGAAATATAAGAAATTCATTTATTACATAAATAACTTTTTGTTTAATGACCTCTTTGTCCCATCTCCACTTTTGCAGCAAACTCTTGTCAAATTCAGAAATGGCGATTTGGGGTTTGTGCTTGGGTTTGGCTCGGGTTTTGGTTTCTTTAACCAATTGGAGCCTTGGTTTGAGAAATTTGTGCTCGAATTCTTGTCCACGCACTTATGGGTATGGGTTTTAGCCATTAATGAATTGTGGTCTTGGCTTTGCTGGCTACCATGGGATAGCAAAATCGGAGTGAGGCTGAGAATTGTGTGGGTTGAACTGCTTCTACTAGTTGATAACCTCTCACCGACGGTCGACCGGTGTTTGTATTTTTGGCTTGGACGCAAGACAATAGCCTTTTTCCTCTCTCACCGGTCGATCGACCATACTCCGACAGTCGACCGGTCCCCTATTTTTGCTGTTGCCGAGATTTTTTTTTCTTTCATTTTCCTTTTTCATTTTCTTTTTCTCTTTTTTCCAAATTACTATAAATAGGACCCTTAGTTTATTTTTGTAAAGTGGGCTCATTATATATCATTTTAGTTAGTTTTTAGGCTGGTTTTGAGTGCTTTTCTCTCCCAGGTTTGTCTTCCCTATTTTGGGTTTATAAAGTTACTATTCCTCCATCTACATTAATGTAAGTTCCATTTTAGTTCTTATTTAAGCTTTATGCCCTAGATTTTCATGATTTCCATTTATTTCCATGTCTAGTTAATTTTTAGTGTTAATTTATTTAGTTGTTGCTTTAATTAATTGGGGGCTTTAATTGATGTTTTTAATCATGTGTAGTAGTTAATTTAAATTAGGTTGTGTTGGATTGAACTCACCTAGGGTTTATTGGTTGCTTTTCTTTGATTATGGGTTTTCACTCGTTTATTTCGATTGGGTTATCCTATTTATTATGCCTAGGATATTTAACACGGTATATCATGTATGCTCCGTATTTACGACCCTGCGTGCGTAATTTTCGGTTATCAGTTGACGCTAAAATCTTAGTAGGCTTTTATGCGAATTTAAGGGTGTGACAATTCTTGATTTAATTAATTGAAGAAACGAGATTCAATCTTAATAACTCGTGAACCCGTGTAACCATTTATACCAATTAACTAGGGGTGAGAGATATCTATCGTAAACTATAGTTTTTATTCATTTTGTTAATCTAGTTTAAATACACTCACCTAGTTATCTTTTCCTTTTTGTCAACATTACCTTTTACATTTTTATTTTAGAAGTAATAAACCAATTAAATTCTAGCAACTTGTCTATGTGGATTTTCAATGCCAGGATTGGCCGCTATACTTGATTAAAAGAGTGTAGTCGTAGTTTAGGTTTTGTATTGAGTTGGTGAGCCAAATATAACAAACGATTGGCATCGGTGACGCGACACCATGACAAAACCCAGTCAATCAGTGGATAAGTTTGGTTCCATATTGTGGGGCTTGATGACCCCAATGGGTACTAGAGGATCACTTACGATGATTTTATTGTTGGTGATGTTTTGGGTAGGATAAGGTGAGGTTGGATTTGTGTTTATGATGGGGATTTACTTATGTTATTATTTATTTTATTTCACATGCGTGTGGTACTAGTTATGCTTATGGACTATATTTAAAAATGAAAGATTATATTGATTATATATATATACATGTATGTGCGTGCGTGAGGTACATTATACGTTGTGAGACTTAACTTAATAATTGTAGAATTATTATTTGTTTGCTTTAGTGTCATTGGGAAGCGTTTCCATATTATCTTGAAATGACTTGACCATCGTTTTTGACCCCCCCCCCTCCAGGTGTTTGTGAGTATCCACATTAGCTTCCCAGTTCTTGCTATATCAAGTTATGTGCTAGTTTCCTTACCACTATCAGGATATAGTTTTCATCTTATTTATTTAAGTTTATGTATTGAGAGATGCGAGGATTATGACTTTGGTTCTATCATGTACACTTTTAGTTATTGAGTTGAATTTCTAGTTGGTTATCTTGTGGAAGTTTGTACTTGTGATGTAACTCAAATGTTATGTATTGATGGATTATAGTTTATGTCTATATAATAGATGGTGGTGATGTATTTCCTATCAGTTGTTATCTTGTGGGATTTTCTTATTGCATCATCTATATCGTTTCGTTTCACTCATGCCAAGGATGGTATTTAAATTATTTTGATAAACTGTAGTATTTTAATGAATGGACTCGATCAACCTAATTATTAAAAATTATGGGGTGTCACAGTTGGTATTAGATCATGGACCTAGGTAATAGAGGTTCCATAGTGTTCTTTGATACGTCCATTTTCCTTGCATTCTCATCGTAGGTATGATCTTTAGTGAGTCTAATGTTTATTATCCTGAAAACGACATGACTAGACCGAAGTGTATCTTGAGGATTGTTTGTTTGGATTTAATTCATGAGATGTACAACGCATGGTGTTTAGTTCAGTGAGGAGTTTTTCCTACTTCTGGATGGGGGACCCATACTATCTAAAGCATGGGGAATACTTACAAGGTCGACATTGGTGGCTTTGAAAGAAATGAAACCAAAGGAGGAGATAATCTAATATTTTGTGAAGTGTCTCATCCACCATATACGATGGATTTCATCAACAAATCAGGCATACACTACGTATACACAAATAGTGAATGTCGTGCCTATGATTTATAAATAGCATACTAAATATAAGAAGAATTTTAATAAAAAGGGATAAGCAGGTGGGCCCAAGACGGAGGGAATATACGAAAATAATCGTAAGAGAGGTCAGGGCTTGTAAGGATAAGGGTCATGGCAGAAGTTTCATTCCAATAATTAAAAGCCCCGATAGAATGTACAAGGCTAGTAGTAGCAGGAGAGGTGAGGTGATACCTCCTAAAGACGGGTGTCACCACTTTGTTTCAGATATAAGGAGTTTGGCCATATGCTGAAAGACTGCCCAAATAAGGGCAAGCCAAGCCAGTAGTTCAGTATGGCCAATCTATCAGGTGGGATCCATAAATGATCAGGCGCCTATTCAGCCAAGTTTTTATTCAATATGGGTGTTACCATGGGTTTATCAGATGATTTTGACTCCTTACACTATGAGATTTTCTATAGCTATAAAGGAGTGTGTGTTCCCATATTCATTAATGTTTCTATCATCAATATGAGTATTACCTGCCATAACATCGTCGGCATTCTCAACATCCTTGGCATTCAATGCAAAGACGTTAGCTTGATTATGCGGCTTGTCTACATTCTTCTTTATCACCTTGCATTCCTTAGCCTTTTATCCGGGATTGCCGTAATTATATCATCTCATTATCAAGGGACAAATCTTGGATTAATTCCATTTTATTTCACTGTTATTACAGGTGATGGCTGTAGTGTATGTTTTCATAAACTACTTATTTTTTTGTGGCATTATGAGCATTATGCTGATTTTGCACCTACTACCATGACCTGTCATCTTTCCTGGATATTCACTCATCCCTTACCTTCCACTTCTAACACATATCCATTATTCATTCTCCAAAATCTTATTCCATGATCTGAGTAACTTCCACTAATTGAGAGTATGTCCACATCCTTATACCAATAATTCGGCTACGGAATTAATGATTTAGACCCCTTTCAACGTTCTTAACTTTCTTTCCTCAGTATCAGTAAATGAGGAGACAAATGAGAAAGATCCATAAACTTGGCCTCATACTTTCCCAAGACAACGACCCGTGAGTTAGCTTTAGAAATTCTACCTTTTTCTTTTCCCTAGATGCGACTGGAAAATATTTCTCAAAGAAGATGTCCTTAAAACTTTTCCACTCAATATATGCGGCCTCTCCCCCAAGTTGATCATCCTCTACCTCAAATATGAACATGAGAAAGTTCAGTTTCTATTCCTCTGTGCATTTTAACATTTTAAAAATCTTCTCAGTATTACTTATCTAGACTTTGGTCTCCAAGGGATCAGTCTCCACCTTAAAAGGTTGTAGCTCTAATTTCTTAAAGTGCTCAATGGTGTAGTCAACATGCATTTCTTGATTCCATTGAACTTATTAGGCCTCAGAAATCCAACCACGATATGTTGCAATTGTTCTCCATTATCTCCTCTATTGGGGATAGCGGGTGCTATGACCTCAATAATGTTTATTGCAACAGCTCCAATTCCTTGATGATTACCTCTTGCCATGGCTTATGGGCGATAATTACACACGTATAAGTCTAATATCCTATTTTTAAATTACTAAGTGGAATCCTACCTATAGTCTCCACAAATTCACACTCCAATACCATTTGTAATGCCCACGACCTTGCCCTATCAGGACGAGGTCCCTAAGTAGGCATATTCTTATCTTAAATATTTTAAATAATCTTAAATATGACAATCATATTAGGTCATGGCCCCTTAGTAGGTATATGCCTCATATTCTTAGTTAATATCACTTCTCATGCATCTTAAGTAATATGATATAAAGTATTAAACTAAATATTAAATTAACGAACCATAGTCCTCGATATGTGCATTATTAACTCACTTTATTCGTTACATAATAATAAAATTCTTTATAATTTAAATTTCATAACAAAATGCTTTCACTAAAACTAAATATGGAAGCTTAACCAAATATACTCTCGAATTCCTTTCGTCTCTACGCTCTATACAAACTCTGTGGGGCCTTTTAACTTAAGGAAGTCAAGGAACAAAGGGATGAGCTCAAATAGCCTAGTAAGGGCTAAATCAAATGTCCTCAGCCCGCCAATGTTAGTAATCACATATATAATAAAGAGCTACGAAATAATATATAAACAGAATAATATATGACACAATTTAAATGTAATGAAAAGACATATTTTAATTAGGAATATCGACCGAGGGCTCAAATCTGCCTAGATAGCTACCTTTAGTGACCCAAGGTTGAATCTCTTTTTTCCACCAATATCTGGATTCCCCGAAGGCTTAATCTCCCTTGTCTCGCCCAATCTAAATTTCTTTTGCATCCTTTAGTTTGATCTTAGATAAACTTCATAAGTCCTCGACCTTATTACGAGTTTCTCTTAACCCAGTCATGCTATGGGCCATGACCTCTTATCCTTTCCACTTCCAAGAAGAGTGATTTATGGTCTGCTATTAGCTCCATAACCTTACCCAAAATCTACCAAAGTACAAGGCCCATAACTATCTCATGTTGAATCTACCTTGAGCTAATTGGCTGGCCACACAAAGTTGGAGACCACTCCAAACAAAATGCCTTGAACTGGTGCATTAATTCTAAGACCTCAACATCAGAATCCTACGAAACACATAAACAACATAAGGCACAATATTATACTTACCATGTTTGTTACCTCAAATAAGGAGTTATAACTCCTAATCATCAAATAACAAGGCGTACTTTAGTGAAAATATAGTTTTATCCCCAAAACTATTCATAATTTATATTCTCAGGGGTCATAATGGAGTACCCTAACAACACTCGTTAGAAATCATAAATGTATCTAAAATAGGTTTATCTTCTAGGCTCCAAGTCCATCATATTCAACGAAAAATTCTTTATAACATGAACATATGACTAATAATAATAGTTCATGGCCATTACCCATAATCTTAGATTTACACAAAAGAGCTCATCTCAGTCAAGAAAACATAGAGACTACGTTTTGTGAAAGAGTAGAAGAATGTGAGGAAATATCCCCTTACCAAAGGACTTATACCAATGATGAACAACAGTGCTCTGTCCTCTTTAACAACGTTACTCTCCCCTTTGAACAGTGACATTTATCAGCCTCTTTTGGGAAGCACATCCACTTTCCCTAAATTCTCACTTTCTCTCTTTAGAGTGTTGGTAATGATTTTCTTAAAGTTTCTAGAAGCTTTGGGAATGCATCCCAAGAGTTATATTTATAAGAAGTGAGGGGAACCTAGGGTTTCTAATTATGTCTAAACTTCGTGGCCTCATACCATAGGCCGCATCCTAAAGATTATGGTCATGGTTGTGGTAACTCTTATAGTCTAAAGGTTATGTCTGTGGACTTACTCTTTCTCCAAGACATACTGGGGTTTTAGGTCTTTACACAATAGTTCACGAAATTTCTCTCAAATTTGATGAAGTAAAAGAACTTCGTCCCTCCACAACACCTACTTATTTTCTCTAATTTACGTACCTCTCTCTTGCTCTCTCTCTCTCTATTGATATATGAACCTCAAAAGTTTGGAATCCTTTACATATTTATATTATCAATATTTCTCTAAGGTTTTACTTTCAAATGCATTATTCCAAATAAGAACAAATTTTCTAGAGACTACAATATTTATCTCTAAGTATTCACTTGATTGGTATATTGCAAAAATTCTAACAACATAAAACCTCAACATTCTTCACATATGGTCATGACCTTTACAAGGACTTATTGATCACTAAAGTTACATGTCTTATTGAGGGGAATGGACGTTGTGTGCTACTCAGTCATGCATAAACAAACCTTTGGGGGGGGGGGGGGGGGGGGAGGGGGGTTGAATAGGTTTGATAACATCATTAGTTAATTTTTTGCAATTTCTCAAAACAGTTCCCAATTTAAAAATCTTTACACTCTATGTGAACAAAGTCTTCTCAAAATTATTTGATTAACTCACACAAGTGATTTTAAGTGAATCTAGCGATGAATCTTGGATCTACAAACACTTGATCAATTTAAGTTAAATTCACAAGATGTAAACCCAATATATGTGAGGTGTGTGATCAATTGTGTACAATTCAAATCAAAACATACACATATTATCATGAGAAATGGTTTATGGGAAAAAATCCTAACCAATGGGTAAAAAATCTCGATGCACTCACAATTCTCATTTCTACTTGAAAAAATATTTTACAAAAGATAAGAAGGCACCTCTCTCACAATCACTATCGTGAAGTTACCCATTGCTATTTTGTGGAAAAATTCCCCCAAACCCAAAATGATCTTATTACCCCTAAAAACATACACTCCACTAGCCATATAGTGAATATAGTATAAGGTAATGACCAACGACAAAGAAAAAGTTATGTAGGAAACGTGGGTTGGAATCAGAATAAACCATGTTAAGATTGAAACCACATGAAACAATAAAAAACATCGCGCAGGCAATAGCATGCACAAAAAGACACTCCATCTTCTTGGGAATCATCCGGACAAAATCAAATGATATAAATGATATAAAGCGTGGGAAATGGAAACATCATATGATATCGTGAAGCATGTGAATGACACAATGTAATAACAAATAGTCGCAATGTATAAAAACTACCAAAGAAAACAACAACTCCCCCATCATAGATATCTCTCCCCATCCTTTGATAAAAAGAGAAACAAACTTTCAGCTCTTAATAAGTGAATGAAAAATTCACTCCCTATTTTTTATGCAATGGACAAATAAAGGAAATAATTTTTAATCCCCTTAATCTCAAGGAATAAAGTTTTCTCCCCCTTTTTGACACGAAAAAGTCAAAGATAAAAAATATCATAGACAACGGGTATTTCTAGGTATTAGATAAAACAACATAAGCAAGATGAAATAGCAAAGAAAAAGATAGAAAATCATGTGAACAACCATATATATAATATGGGAATCAACAAATGAGAATATAGACATTTGAATCACAATATCACAACATGAATCTAATAAGTATATACTAGAAGATCAATGATATCCAATCAATAAGTGAAAAAGAAGGATATGAGATAATCATAACACCAACCAAGTAAAACTGATATCAATGGATAAGAAGTATGGACTAATCAATAATATGACAACATAGAACAAGAGATATGGATAAAATCATAATACCCATAATGAACCAAAATAAAATCCATACAACCAATAAACTATCAACATATCCAAAAGTAACCACTAAAGTACCAACAACAAAAGGTACCAAAATCCAAGTACGAACCAAAACGAGTAAAGTACCACATGTGATATTAAAAATGAATTATATGGAGTAAACATGAATTAGAAGCTCTAGTAAAAAATGTCATCGTACTCCACATCATCATTCCCATTATTCTTCTCCTTATTATCATCATCAATATCCTCCTCCTCATCACCATCAACCGTATGTGGAACAAGAACATGTAGTGGAGAGGCCACTAGTGGAGGAACCTCAGGAATAATATATGGTACAAGATTTTACCTCCTCAAATAATCAGCTATGAAAGTAACATCAGTATAAAAACTCTGTTGCTGTTGATCAATGCACTCCAGATATCGTCTGTAGCTCACCATCTCATCATGAATCTAATGGTACTTACCAATAATAAATGGAAACTGAGAAGTAATAAAGGTACGTTGGCTATGGCCTCCTCGTGTCTTTGGATAAGGCTTGGGTGCTGGAGTAGCATTTGGATTAATGGGATGTCTAGTAGGGCGACGTGAAGGCTGACCAACTGAGTGGGATAAACTCACAATAGATAGTACACTCATAATACACGTTCTATCATCATAATGTAAATGACGCATACCTAAAGAATAAAAATTCCATGTAAACAACTTGCCATAGGGTAAAGCCTTACCTCGCATCTCCGTAAAATCTCTCCTCATCACCTGAATCATCAATTAAAGATAGTCAATCAACTGATGATGTTCCAGTGTGAATATCAACCTATCGACATAATACAAAAAAAATAGTGTGGCGCCTTGGCATAAGGTTTTAAACAACCAAGAAATTTAATAAGGAATAACATCGATCCATGTTAGACCGAAGCAATAGCTGATGCATCCATGTAGTCTAATGACCTTCTAATAAAGTAGTAAGGGAATATGCTGAAACACCTCCCTGACAATAAGTGGTGTACCTTATATCAAGGATATGAGACTACAGACCTAAAAATGATGAAAGATCATCATTCAAAAGACCAATTTGACACCTCATAAAAAGGAATGAACGACATGTGTGGTGTCAAGAGGAATAACCATATGTGCATAGAACTTGCTAACAATGGTCACATTGGTCGTACTGTGTGGTTGGACCAATGGAGAATCACGAATAATAGTGATCAATGATAAGAGGTACTGTCCCTCATCACTCATCTCTAAATGTGACAAATCGATGTCTTTCTCAATAATGCCAACATATAATAAAAATATCAATGACAAAGTTGAACCATCTCAGGTAAATGCAAATACCTGATGCATCAGACTGAGCGTCTGGAACTTGAGTCGAGGCACCCTGTGCCTGATGGCTATGTCATGACGGTCTAGGTGTGGTGGAAGACTCATGGGATCTAGAATAATCACCCGAGTCACTAGGAATGGACACTCTCTTCCCAGCGTTGGTTTTCACTCTACCCATAATAAAGAAATATGGAATAGATATTACAAATTATGAACCTAGAAAAGAACAAAAAAAGTACAAGAAACCCCCAAACTTCGTATTTTTAATGATTTTTATATTTGGATAAATTGTGAATTAAATTATAATGGAATAATTAATCCCGAATAATAAATATCAATAAATATTAATTAATCCCAGGGCAATTTTAACCGACACCACGGAAGGGTATTTTAGTAATTTATATTTTTAAGGAAGGGGGACCCACGAATTTATTAAGTGTAAATCAGATTTGGAACTGTAGAAGTTAGGGTTATGTGAACCAAACTTAGAGAGGTTATCAAGGGAGGAAGAAGGAGAGTCCTCAGAGAGCCCCAAGATTGTCCAACACCATTCTAGAACCAAAAACACCACCGTTTCATTGATCGGAGGGAGATGAAAATAACCATATCATCAATTTCATGGAATTTAGATCTACACATAAAGGCAAGTATTTATTTTGCTTAATTCATGAAGGATATATCATCCATGTTAGAATAGGATGTTTAATATCTTAATTTAATGTGTTTTGATGACTCGATTGGGAAATTAAATCATGCTTTGGGTTGAATCAATATTGGAATTTAACCCCTTATGTAATATTATGAGTTGGATGAATTTCTGATGATTCAACATGAAGACATTTAGGTTTTATAGAGGTTCTTGATGATACATGATAAACTAGGGTTTTTGGAAATAATTCTTGATTTAAGTCCAATTATATGATGTTCCTTGATGATTTGGTGATTATAAAATATTAACATTCATGTATATAGGTTGGGATAATGTTTGGTAGGATTGCTTGGGAGTATGGGATCGTGTAGTGTAGGTTTGGATGTGTAAAAATGGTGAAACCCATAGCAGATTAAGGAAGGAGAGGAAGAACTACTACTGCGAATCAATTCGATCCAGAGGCGAACCAATTTGGCTATCCAGAATCTGATAATTTTATCCCTTTTTAATTAGAATTTGCGGGAAAAGATTGAATTAACTTTTGAGTTGATTTCTAAAAAAAATAAAGAGAGTTGTTTTGAAAATACCAGTAGGCCCATATTGGGTATTAGACTTTGTCGCATGAGGGGGGATGCAAGGGCTAAGTTGAATTAAGTATTATTGAATAATGGAAACTTAATTCGGAGAATGGTATCTTGTCCCGAGATTTTGATGGAAACGGTGACTTAGACCAATAGGGAATGGGTGAGATAGATACTCAATAGACTTAAGGGGGAATCGGTAATTTTCTAAATAAAGGGAAACACTCAAGTTGATATAAATAAGAAGTTTAGCTGTATGCCATTAATACATAGGCTATAAGAGAGTTATGTAGACTACGTACATAATATAGTAAGGGGTAAGGGCATACCTTAATTGAATGTATATACATATGTTATGTTAATAACTAATGTGTGACTTATTATGTGTATGACATACATATGCTGCTTGCTATCGCGGGAGGTTTGGAAATGGGACAACCTTAGCTTGATGAGCCATCTTGAGGGATTTTGACTTGTACCTCAGAACATAGAATTAGGGATGAGCACCACTTGTATGAATGAGGGTGTGCTCGGTCATTTGGGTGCACAGGTATGTGCGTAGCTTAAAGGCCTAGGACTATGTTTGCCTCCAATATGTGTGATTTGTATTTCTGGTTCGAGAGTGATCCTGGACCATTAGTCCTCCATTTGTACGTGATGTACCGAGACTTGATAGCAGAGTATGCATGCACCACAACTCAGCCTAAGGTGTGTGTGTGTATATATATATATATACTAGGGTATGCTCGTGCCTGAAGGCACGCTGATAATCAAAAAACAACAAAAAAATTCCAAGTACGTAATTGCAAAACCATTACAAAAAAATAACAGAATATTGAGTAAATTGGTATTTGAGGGACTAACTGCGTTAACAATCATTTTAAAAAAAAAATCAATATTTTTTTTTATCAAAAACAATATCTTTTGTGTTTGTTTATCAAAAAGAAAAATATTAAGTGTGTTTTTGCTAAAAATAATATTTTCCCTGTTTGTTTGCCAAAAATAAAAAAATTCTTTATTTTTTTTGCTAAAAATAATAATTTCTAGTGTTCGTGTGCCAAAAAAAAATTCAGTATTTTTTTTCAATTAATAACATATTGAGTGCTTATTTGTAAAAAATTAAAATATTTATTTTTTTTTGACAAAAATGATATTTTCACGCTTTGTATGGGTTAAATACAAATATTTTAAAAAAAATGAGTTTAAAAATAAGTCGTGCCGCTGACGCGGACTTTTAAAAATAAAAGAATATTAGGAAAATGAGTGTTTGGGAGACTAAATGCGTTGAAATTCACTATCTTTTTTATCAAAAACAATATCTTTGGTGTTTGTTTGTGAAAAAGAAAAATATTAATTTTGTTTTTGCTAAAATTAATATTTTCCCTGTTTGTTTGCCAAAAATAAAAAAAATTCTTTATTTTTTTTGCCAAAAATATTAATTTCTGGTGTTTGTGTGCCAAAAAACAATTCAGTGTTTTTTTCAATTAATAACATATTGAGTGTTTATTTGTCAAAAATAAAAATATTTACTTTTTTTGACAAAAATAATATTTTCACGCTTTGTATGGGTTAAATAAAAATATTAAAAAAAACGAGTTTAAAAATAAGGCGTGCCGTTGGCGCGAACTTTTAAAAATAAAATAATATTAGGAAAATTGGTGTTTGAGAAACTAAATGCGTTAAAATTCAGTATCTTTTTTATAAAAAACAATATCTTTAGTGTTTGTTTGTCAAAAAGAAAAATATTAAGTATTTTTTTTGCTAAAAATAATATTTTCCGTGTTTGTTTGCCAAAAATAAAAAAATTCAATATTTTTTTAATAATAGTGTGTGTGCCAAAAAAAATTCAGTGTTTTTTTTAATTAATAACATTTTGAGTGCTTATTTTTCAAAAAAAAAATATGTAATGTTTTTTGACAAAAATAATATTTTGACGATTTGTATGCGTTAATTTTTTTTTTTAGTTTACGCTTTTAAGTTTTGTGAACATTTTGTTTGGAGATATTAATGGGACCCTTTTATTTTGTCCTAATGGGTATAGTTTTTGGGTATGGGTCGATTTTGTTTTATTCTAAAAAATAACAATGTTTTATCCAACAGTTATTTGTTCCTCATTAGTAGGCATGCGTGGCTTTTACTTTTGTACATTTATAGCTCCTAGTTTATAGCAACAGACCTGACCACTTTCTCTTATTAAAAAGGTCACGCCACACTGTAAATGGCAGCTATTGAAAGTCTGATATTTCCATCACTTGTCTTTCAATTACTCATCCTTTATTAATTCTTTAATCTTTTCATTAACCTCTCTCGCAACTCTTTGGCTTGATAGCCGGTGGTTGCGATGGCGACGAAACCAACACCATTTTCAGGCTGTATTGTTCCCCAGGGAGGAATATGCATGCCGTCGTAATACATCTGAAGGAGAGAGTGACGTTGTCAAGGACTCCGATGAAGTCGTCGCAATACCATGAACAAATTAAAATGAATGGCAGATATTAATGAAAAGATTGTCTTTTAATGTTTCCCAAAAGAGCTGGGGTTGGGGCCCGATAAAAGATTATTCCCCATTCTGTAAGTTGCAATCGATTCCTGCTGGGATTTTTTCGGCTAGATAATTACCTCCTACACTCAATTCTGTAAGTTGATTTGAGAGATTGCCTATGGACTTGGGTATTTTACCTCCAAAATTATTTCCATTCAAGTATAGTACTTGAAAATTTCTACAGTTTGATAAGGATATAAAAAAGCTCAAATCTTGGGTTGTATTACTACCAAGAAGATTAGACACGATATTCAGCCAATAAAGATTTTGTAGGTCTCCCTGATTAGTTGAAACTTGACCCACAAAATTCTTTTGAGGGAGGTCAAGTAGTTGAAGCTGGGAAGCATTGATCAATGAAACTGGAATTCTTCCTGAGAAAAGGTTTTCTCCGATAACAAAGAGCCGCAGATTAGGTAAAGTGAGGCCTATGTCAGGTGGAAGACTCCCAGTGAGGTGATTAGCTGCTACAGAAAATACAGTAACAGTGAGGCGATTAGCTCCTCTACTGTATTGTTCTGCTGTGATCAGTCCCTGGAGAAAAGTCCTTGCCGACGAAAATGAATGACAGAGATTGAAGGATCTCTTCATAATTTTCGGTTGATCTGAAATATATGTCGATCATCACATACCTCGAATATGTGCAAATCATCAATTTTATGCATAGATCTAAAAAAAATATGTGCAAATCATTACATACCTCAGATATTTGAATCATTCAGAGTGTCGCAAAGCATGGATCACTTACCTAAAACATTTCCAGTCAGCAAGCTCCATTTACCACATAAGTAAAGACAGATACACCGAGGTAAATATAGTGAGAGAGAGCCACAGTTTACCACATTTTTCTCGAGGAAAAATAATACTTGTAGTGGGTGGGAGAGAGCCACAGTTTACCTCGGTGCCTCTGTCAGACAGAGATCCGTCTACCACAGTTTGCTCCATTTACAGAAGAATGTAAAGGTTTGCTCCATTTACTCTCTTAAGCCTTGTATAGACAGATAGACCGAGATAAATGTAGTGAGAGAGCCTTGTATAGTGAGAGGCTCGAGGTATAGGTTATTTGACTGGATATCTGGCTCAAGATTGAGAGTCTCGTGGTTGGAGAAGAGTATGAGCTAATTTTACTAATCTAACCGCAATTTTGAATTTTGAAGAGAAGGGGGAATAAATGGGGGTGTGTCAAAAGAGGGGGAATTCAAATTTGTAAGGGGCAAAATAGGTAGTACAGAAAAACTCATAAAGATGACATCATAGTTTCAACTTGTGACATACATAAGTTTTCTACTTTATATATATATATATATATATATATATATATATATATATATATATATATATATATATATATATATATATATATATATATATATATACACTTGTGAGTTAATTCTACTGTTTGTTCTTAATAGATGAGAAAGATAGTGATATCTAAATTAATAAAAATACGTGGAAACTTAACCCTAAACGAGAAAATTCATAAATGTCTAGTAGACATAGAACTATCAGTAGTTGTTGTATGGGTAATACGGGTCATCACAAAGAGTTAGAAGGTGTGGTAACATATTTAACTCGAACTAGTTAGATGGGGTAGCATAACTAGGATGGGATAGAAATATACGTTAGGTGTGAACACTAGTTGAGGGGTGAGGACTTAAAGTGAGAGCCGCGAAACTAAAATGTATATAATATCTGTTGATTATGCATTTTAAATACTTGCAAATATTTTAAAACCGTTTTACTCAGTCTCTGACTCGTTTTCCAAATCTATTTTGTAAAAATCATTTAGATGCCCAACCATAGGGAGGCCTATCTTAGGAGTTCATTCTCATTTGACACTGATGTGGACGATTGCAGGACTTATTTGGTAGACGCCTCCATTTCTTTCAAGTCAGATGAATCAATTCATTTATCTCAATTGGGCATGCCACCCATCTTCTATTAGTAGTTGTTTCCAGAGACTTTGTACTTCATTTATTTTTAGTTGTGGATTTAGTTTTGTTTATGGATTATTGTATTGAAGTTTCGGACTAGGGTGTTTACTCTCGTCATATCTTATTCGATTAAGATATTTCACTAGTTGTGATGTTGGTTAATTTAGTATGGTGAATGTGACATTCAAATTATTCAATTGTTTTAAATCATTGCATGTTAATTATAAAGATAAAATTTGACACCGTCCTTTCAAATACTAGGCATTTAGTAAATATTAAAAAGTTTTCGACAATGATGTTAATAATGGACCAACTAGATATTCTATTTTTAATTTAATAAATGACTGATCACCTGGTATTTAATTAAACGGGGTGTCACAGATGGTATCAGAGCATCAGGTTCTAGTGTATTTAGATTCTGTGCGGCTTATTGCATTTCAGTGTAGCCTTATTTGATGTAGAGACCAATTATTAATACTGTTGTATTCTTTATTACTCATTTACGTCTTCAGCTATTTTAAGACATAATGAATTGCGGACTGATGGAAAATTATTTCTCATTTCAGATGCCTCCTCGACGTTCCACACGAGCCAATCCATAGGCACAACCAGATCCTCATCCAGCTCCAACTCAAGGTACCATGAATGCTGCAGAGGTGTCCTCCATAGTTTCATAGGCAGTTAATTTAAATTAATAAAGGACTGATCATCCGGTATTTAATTAGACTGGGTATCACTAAATATACTAGCCCACAATCACTAAAAGTACAACAAAATCACCTAAACAACTCCAAAATCATAATACTCAACCTAGAATCACTAGAAGTAAAGAAAATCAACTAAAATCATAGAGAATTGAAGAATTACCAAAGTGAAATTAGGTAAATGACACACTACAATCAAGTTGAGGAGTAAATACCAGAAGCCACCGAATAATCTCACAAATAATGATGAATGTGACATGCATTGAGTGAAAATGGTTCTAAGAATAATTTCTCCTAAGGTTTTTTATATCTAGTGATGTTTTGTAGACAAATGATCAATTGAATCAAAAAACCCATTTAAACACCTGCTAACACATGGTCGCCTTTTGTAGGCGTGCGCACGAAACATAGTAGTTTGCCAAAAACTCATAAAATAATAGGAAACTTCCAAAATAATGATGATTCCCAACTCTTCGAATCTCAAAAGTATGAATGAATGCAAATGCATGAAAATCATTCAATTTGACTTTAAAATCACCAATTTGAGAAAATATGCACAAAATTAGCAAACATCAAACACTCTCTTAAACATATATACAAATGAAAACACTAAACGTGTGAAGTGTGAATGGGATTAGGCAACTCGTGATCAATAGATTTGACATAAAGATTTCATTTAAATTTTAATTAAAAAAGATGGATTAAAAGACATTTAACTCATACTCGAACTTAACATTAAAGGCATAAATTCTTATCAAATCAATATTTTATAAATTTGTAATAATAATCAAGGTACAGTTCTTGTGACAATAAAGAATACAAAATCAACATAAATACACATAAGCAAATCATGAAAGCATTGTAAATGATGCATAAAAGATAATCATTACATTAATATCCTTTTGAACTCAAAATGATATTATCAAGCCATCAGCTCCCTCAAACATATGTTGTTTAAAAAAATTTGAATGATAACTAAATAGAAAATTTCATTTTTGAAATGCTACGCCCCATCTTATTTTTCAAGTTGATTAAAGCTCTTGGTTTATGTATATCTTTTAACATATTATGGTTTTTGCTATTGATTGGCATATGCCCAGATGTCACCAATCCAAAAACATTTGAATTTCCTAAAATTAGTGTAAACACTCTAGTGGTAGCCCTTATCAATGCTTTTGAAAATAGTCCTTTTTCAAATCATTCATAGTAAGAAACTCATAAAATCTCACATATGGACCAACAAAGCACCAATAAGATCTCAAAGATTTGATTATGACAAAGTTAAGCACTAAAAACAATATCAACATAATAAACATCATATGCAACAAATGTAATGCATGTGGAAGTTGTGTGAAATCAATATCATTGATCTTAACAGATTTGACAATCATGATTTATGAAATGAATTTCAACCGAATAATTAAATTAATCAAACTTTTTCATCAAATGGTTTATAATTTAGTTTTTAATCATCTTTCACGTTAAATCGATCATCAAATAAATATGAATCAAAGATTTAACCACATACAAAAAAACAATAAGCATAATATTTTTGGATTTTTGAATAATAATGATGCATGAATACTTCCAAGATCATGTCTAGATAAGAAAATAATGTATAGAAATAAAATGCATGAAGAATTCACATATACATGAAAATCTCACTAAAATATGAAGTGATACCCAACGAAATTATCTCACCCAAAATACTTGTTTCCCCCACAATGGAAACATACAAGACCCTAGTCATCCTAAGAAAACTATCTACCTAGATAGCGATGGGTGGTTCATCCTCAAGGTCAACCGAATGGATAAACTTGACTTCTTCCAAATCACCCTTTTTTTGGGTTTCTACCAAGTCAACATTGACTCTAGATGCATGCCTAGGAATACCTCTACCTATTCTAGGTGTCCATCTCTTTTACCTACTAGGATTATTATGCCTAGTCCTTAAAAATTTACTTTGGTGCCTAGGTATATGAATGTTACCTTTTGGTTTAATCTAGTCTTTCACAGGAAAAGTCATCATTCTCACTAAAGCATCCACTTGGATTCTAAGTTCATTGATAGGATTCCTTTGAAATGTTTTTCTCCTATTACCAATAAACTTTTGATTTCTCTTCTTCAAGTACCAACATGCTTGATTAGATTGCCCATGTATATGGTAAAAAGTACAAAAATCAACATTTTTTTTCTTAAATATTAGAGCATACCTTCTTACACTTCTTCTCACATCATTCTTCACAAATTGTGATTTTTAACTTACTCTCTCGAGATAAACTGTGTAGGTAGAGATATTATGTTTGTTATACCGTGTCAGGAGATGTATTTAGATGTTATGCTTAAGTGTGAGGGTGGGACTACCACCATTTATATTTTATTAATGAGGAGACCACATTGTCCTTAGATATGATTCACGTAGTTTAGGAGTTCTCAAATATATTCGATGAGAATTTGTGTTTACCCCTTAATCGGGAGATTATTTTATGATAGACTTTGCGTCGGGTACAAAGTCAATAGCTAGGGCACCGTATCATATGGATCCTATAAAGATGAAAGAGTTTAGAGGTCAGATTAAGCAGTTGCTAGAGAAGGTTTTCACTCTCAGTAGAACTTCACCTTGAGGTGCACCAGTTTTGTTTGTGAAGAAAAAGGATAGGTCTATATTGCTATATATAGATTATCGTGAGTTGAATAAGTCTATGGTTAAGAGTAAGTACCCACCGCCGAGGATTGATAATCTTTTTTATCAGTTTGAGGGAGCATCTTTCTTTTAAAATATTGATTTGGGATATGGTTACCATCGATTGAGGGTGAGAGGGGAAGATGTCCATAAATCTTTCTTAACTTGATATGGGTCTTATGAGTTCAGAGTGATGTCATCTGGGTTGACTAATGCCCCAACAGTTATCATGGACTTGATGAATTAGGTGTTTCGAATGTATTTGGACCAGTTTATTATATTCTTTATTGATGATATTTTGATATATTGACGGATAGAGGGGGAACATGGCCAAAATTTTTGGATTACATTACAAACGCTGCACGAGCATAAGATTTATGTGAAGTTATCCAACTGCAAGTTTTAGAAGTGGGAAGTGAATTTTTTAGGGCATGTGATATCAAAGATGGAATTATCCATGGATCCAAGTCTAGTATCAGTCATGTTGCATCAGGAATAGCCCAAAACACCTACCAAGGTCCGTAGATTTTCAGGATTGGTCGGTTATTGTAGGAGATTCATCTGTGGTTTCTCAAAGATAGCGGGTTCGATAAATGAGTTGACGAAGAAGGGTGTGCCATTCTTTTGGAGTGATAAGTGTTAGCAGGCATTCGACACTCTCAAGGAAAATTTACTTCTACACCGGCTATTTCCTTGCCTAAGAGTGGAGTAGAGTTATTGGTTTACATTGAAGCTTCTCTGTGGGTATTATTTGGACTGTTGATGCAAGAGGACATACTGATTTATTATGCCTATCGAAAGTTAAAGTTGCATGAGGTTGATTATTCGACTCCCAACTTGGAGTTGGGAATCATTGTATTTGTACTGCGTGCGCAGAAGCACTATCTTTTGGGTCAGAAGTTTAAGATCTTTAGCGATCACAAGAGTCTGCATTATTTGTTTACACAGAAAGATCTGAATATGAGGCAACACAGGTGGTTCAAATTCATCAAGGATTATCAGTTCAGGATTCATTATCGCCTAGAGAAGGTTAACGTGGTGGCTGACATGTTGGACTGATGACCCAATGGTAGCATATCAACTCTTCAGTTGGCCGAGTGGGGTCCAGTTGAGATTATTAGTGAGTTGAATAGTGTAACAACCCATAAAGTTCATAAATAAATTAATCAGGTCTAATACAAACTCACAGGAATCAAACAATTGAATATCATTCTAAGCACGACTATAATAAAAAATAAATGCATAAAATAAATAGCTAAAATATATCATAGGTGAAACACGTAATTATGATACCAAACTAACCAGCAGTACTAGTACCATCACAAAACTACAAATGTATCGACATAAATTAAACTAGTGAAATCATCTCAGGTTAGAGGTGACCCTGTTGCTTATGTACTGAAAAGTAAAGTCAACACTAACGTTAACAATAAGACTACGAACTATAAGAATATAACGGAGTTGGGGCTATAATATTGTTGATACGAAAATTAGTCAGCTGATGTGTACCAATTATATGAAGACATGTGTCATCTTACGTGGAAAATAACTATACTCACTGAACAACTCACTGCACCGAGCTACTTAGTGTGCCGAGCTACTTAGCGTGTCGAGCTACTCAACGTGCAGAGCATCTGGCCAGGAAGATCAAGCGATAATTACACATTCAATGAACATCGGATTTAATTAACATTTATATTGTACAGATGTATATGCCTATTAATTAACGACATATCGTCTATTCATACTGACAACCCCAAGGCTATAAATACATTGTAACACCCTCCATGAAAGGGTAATTGATCATTAGCGATTGTGATCGAGATTAAGGCAAAGACATCCGGTAATACAAAACAGTGGACGTTGGATAAATTCATAAGGCTGAACCACTTTAAAAGTCCTTTGTCTTATTTCTTACTTCATATCTATCTGTGATTGATTAATTAGATCAAATCAAGTTTTTTACATCAATAGATTGGCATCGTTTATGGGAACGACTATACGTAGCATTTTCACTAAAACATTCATCACAAATGGCTGAGATTCCAGAATCCAGTAACAGGAACAATGATCGAGTTCCCCCCAATCCATTCGCTCCCCCAACTATTTAAGATCTCACTGGCATAGTGTGTCACGACCCCGACCCAATATAGTATTAGGGAACGAGTGTCTTGACATGCCACCAAGGCAACAAATATTCCAATTTAATTGTTTCCTTAAATAAATGCAACGGATGTATTATCACATGGTTATGAATCGTAAAATACTGAAAGTAAAGGAATTACGTCATCAGAGCTTTCTAACGGAAACTTCATATATATTAAAAGTAATAACGAGTTACAACTTAAGAGAAAATTTAATCCTTATTACAAGAGAGCCAGACATGCTCTAAATAAACATTTTACGAAAAGAGCTCTAAAAGATAAATCTTCAATATAGTCCATTTTCATTCCGTCTGTGAGCCTAAACATTTCCTAAAAAATGGTTATTTATGCAACATCAGCTAAAAGCCGAATGAGGTTCAATCTCCTGACATTCCAGGGTTTTAGAAAATAGATACCTATTCAAGTCAAAAGAGAAGGCATATACATATATGGAGAGGAACTTGCAGTAAATAGATATAATTTTGAAATGAAATTATATATATCACAATTGGATAGCTCAGAATAAGAAGAATGCAACAAATCAAATGTGATATCTTTTTCTTTCAATCATATCATTTTAATGGCCAAGTACACTCTAATACCGTATTCTTCTACCGTATTATACCCCGATAGTTGAGGGTTAATCGAACATGTTCGTCACAACGCCTTATTTAAGGCACACCAGCGATAACCCAGCTGGGAAGGTCAGTCAGTAAAGAGGTCCCTTAGGCCGAATCATATTTTCAATATTCAATATCCTTTTCAATAATCATTTTAATCAGTATGTTTATATGGACAAATATAAACATATCACAAATGAATCAATCATCGGTATCACATGAATTTTGAGAATAAAAGCAGTTCACAAAATATATATAGTTTGCATAATATCATATAATCAAAACGCACAAGGAATGTCAGAGTACTCACCCAAAATGGAGGTCAAATTTACTGGTATTGAGTCTTCGATCACACGTTAATCTGATAAAGATTTAAGTACACGTTCTAAGGTCCAGTTTATACTATACTTTAATAATAACTTCCTCTTTTAAAGGATTACTGAATCCCCATTTGTCAACTTTTAAAACTCATTGATCGTAATTGAAGAATTCAATTCATTGTCTTTCCTCATCAGTCGGTTCCCAGTAGAGATGGAGGGTCACAGGGGCACCACTTAAATACCATCTCATCTAGACAGAACATTTCCGGATTCATTCCCAGTAGAGATGGAGGGTCACAGGGGCACCACTTAAATACCATCTCATCTAGACAGAACTTCACCGGGCCTGACTTTGGAATTACTTAAATCGGATTCCATAATAACGAGCAATTTCTTTAAAAAGAATCATTTTTTAAAAGCGTATAATTTCAAACAAGTTTATAAAATCAACTTGGATTTGTTCTAAATTTTAAGTTTTGATTAGTGAATTCTTTATTGTATTTTACCAGCATAACTACTAAGTAAAGCTATAAAACAATAAATTAAAACTATAAAGATGCATTATAACATTAAGATTACCTTAAGATGAATATCTCTAAGAACTTCTTCTTAAACTTTCTCACACTTTCTCTCACTATTTCTTTCTATAATTCTCAAGGAATTGGTGTGAGTTTCAAATGATCCCCTAAAGGCCCTATTTATAGTTTTCCAAAGATATCCCGGGGTTGACACATGTCCATGCTGACCAAGCTTTTACAATGGGAGTCAGCGTTGACGTGTCGCGTAACGGAGCCGTCTTGCAGTCTTATTTCACCGGACTGCGACACGTGTTTTAGCTTCTCCTCTAACAACGACACGTGTTTTGGCTTCTCCTCTAACGACGACACGTGTATGGTGGAGGTGTCAAACCGAGCACGAGGTGGATAGGTATTAAGGGTATAAGGGTCATTTCGGACCTGAAGGGCATTTTGGTAATTTCACACCATATATTTTCAATATTTCTTATAGGTCCCTGAAAATATTTTATTTATGAAAAGGCCCCTTTTTATTTTTCATTTTGGTCCCTGAAACTTTCTTTATTAAAACCAAGTCCCTAAAGTCTCATAAAATTACATTTTCTACCCCAAAACTTATCACTTAGCTTAGGATGTGCCATAAAATCTCAATCTGACCCATTTTACTATTGATTCTTCAAATTTAAAAATGGGATCTATCATATTAAGAACTCGAAATTTCATATATGTAATAATACATCATTATTAGATAGTAAGTATGACGAAATTGAAAGAAGACAATTATATATTGGCATAAGAAAATGGGGTCATTACATCCTACCCTCCTTATAAAAAGTTTGGTCCCCAAACTTTACTTACATTAATTTCAAAAAAGGTATGGATATCTCTCTTTTATTTCATCTTCCCGCTCCCATGTTGCTTCTTCAACAGAATGATTCTTCCATAACACTTTGACTAGTGGAATAACCTTGGTTCGTAATATTTGATCTTTGTGGTTCAAGATTTCCACTGGATGCTCAATGTATGTCAAATCTTCTCTAACTTGAAGAGGCTCGTGACGTAAGATATGTGCTAGATCAGGGATGTATTTCGTCATCATTGAAACATGAAACACATTATGCACACTCGAGAGTTCAGGGGGTAAGGCAATTCGATACGCAACAACACCTATCCTTTCAAGGATTTCAAAAGGTCCTATGTATCTTTGACTCAACTTTCCTTTCTTCCCAAATCGGATTGCTCCCTTTATCGGTGATACTCATAAGAAAACATACTCTCCTCTTTGGAATTCTAACGGTCGGTGTCGATTGTCAGCATAACTTTTTTGACGGCTTTGAGCGATTTGAAGTCGGTCTTGTATCAATTTCACTTTCTCTGTTGTGACCTGAATCAATTCTGGTCCCAACAATTTTCTTTCCCCAACTTCTTCCCAACATGCAGGAGAACGACATCTTCTACTATAGAGTGCCTCATACGGAGCCATTTGAATACTTGCTTGATAGCTATTATTATATGCAAATTCTACTAATGGTAAATGATCGTCCCAATTCCCCTTCAAATCAGGTACACATGCCCTAAGCATATCCTCTAAGGTTTGGATGGTTCTCTCCGATTGTCCGTCTGTTTGAGGATGAAAAGAGGTGCTGAAATTCAATTTTGCTCCCATGGCTACTTGTAGGCTTTTCCAAAAGCGAGACATGAATCTAGGGCCACGATCAGAAACAATTGAAACTGGGGTTCCATGAAGCTTAATAATTTCCCATATATACAATTTAGCTAACTTTTCTAAGGAATGGGTAATCTTAATGGCAAGAAAATGAGAAGATTTAGTTAACCTATCAATAATTACCCAAATGGAATCATTACCATTGGAACTCCTTGGTAGCCCTATCACAAAATCCATGGTAATATGTTCCCACTTCCACTCAGGGATTGGTAAAGGTTGTAATAGTCCTGATGGTTTCTGATGTTCAACTTTTACTTATTAACAGATCAAACACTGAGATACAAACTCTGCTATCTCCCTTTTCATGTTATTCCACCAAAACACTTCTCGGAGATCTCTGTACATCTTGGTATTTCCGGGATGAACTGTGAATCTCGAGTAATGACCTTCCTCCAAAATCTGCCTCTTTAGTTGGGCATCACCAGGTATATAGACTCTATTTCCAAACCTTAATGTATCATCTCGTATAGCAAATTCAATTCTCTTCCCTTCAATAGCCTCTTCTTTAATCTTTTTCAGTTGTGGGTCATTTACTTGTGCAACTTTAATTCTTTCCATCAACGTGGGCTGTATTTGTAAGTTTGCGATTATTCCTCCTTCGTTATAAATACGTACATCTATTTCCATACTTCTCAAATATTTTAATATAGCTTCCTGGCTGGTAATAAGGCATGCTAAATTTGGTGTAGACTTTCTACTCAAAGCGTCGGCAACAACACTAGCTTTCCCCGGGTGATAGTGAATATTTACATCATAATCCTTCATCAATTCTAACCACCTCCTTTGTCTCATGTTCAATTCCTTCTGAGTAAAGATATATTTCAAAATCTTATGATCGGTATAAATCTCACAAGTCTCACCATACAAATAATGTCTCCAAATCTTAAGAGCAAAAATTACCGCTGCTAATTCTAAGTCACGGGTTGGATAATTTTGCTCATGGGGTTTTAACTGTCTCGAGGCATAAGCTACTACTTTTCCATTTTGCATTAGCACACATCCCAAACCATTTTTAGAAGCATCACTATAAATCACAAATCCTCCTGTACCGAAAGGAATAGTCAAAATTGGGGCAGTTACTAATCGATTCTTAAGTTCTCGAAAACTATTCTCAACTTCCTCAGACCATTCATATTTCACCGTCTTTTGTGTTAACCTAGAGAGAGGTTTGGCACTACTAGAAAATCCTTCAACAAATCTTCGATAATAACCTGCTAACCCTAGGAAACTATGAATCTCCATCACATTAGTTGGTCTTGGCCAATCTAGTATAGCCTCGATCTTTTGAGGATCAACCGACACTCCCTCTTTGGATATGACATGTCCTAGAAAAGAAACACTAGGCAACCAAAATTCACACTTCTTTAATTTCGCATATAATTTCTCTTTCCTAAGGATTTGTAATACTATCTCCAAATGCTTCTCGTGTTCTTCAATACCTTTGGAATAAATAAGGATGTCATCAATGAAAACAACCACACACTGATCCAGATATTTCCTAAACACTCTATTCATTATATCCATAAAAGCGGCTGGTGAATTAGTTAATCCAAATGGCATCACAAGAAATTCATAGTGACCATATCTAGTACAAAAAGCTGATTTCGAAATATCCTCTTCCTTAATCTTCAATTGGTGATAGCCTGACCTAAGGTAAATCTTCGAAAATACTTGTGCACCTTGAAGTTGGTCAAACAAATCATCTATACGAGGTAAGGGGTATTTATTCTTAATGGTCACCTTATTTAGTTCACGATAATCTATACATAACCTCATCGTCCCATCCTTCTTTTTAACAAATAATACTGGAGCACCCCAAGGGGATACACTAGGTCTAATAAAACCCTTGTCTAACAGATATTGTAATTGAACTTTTAATTCTCTTAATTCTAAAGGTGCCATGCAATAAGGTGGTTTTGAGATTGGTGTAGTTCCAGGAACAAGGTCAATGGTAAATTCTACTTCTCTACTAGGAGGTAGACTGGGCAAATCATCTAGAAAAACATCTGGAAAAAGCCTAGCTATAGGAATATCTTCTAAACTAGGCTCTTTTGTTTGCAAATCAATAACACTGGCAAGGAATCCTTGACATCCCTTCTTAAGAAAATTACAAGCTTGCATTGCAGAGATAATACGCATGGAAGATAAGATGCTAGTTCTTTCAAAACTGAATTCTGGTTGGTTAGGAATTTGGAAAATAACTCTCTTCTCAAAATAATCCACCCTAGCATGATATGATGCTAACCAATCCATCCCCAAAATGACTTCAAAATCTCTTATGTCTAAAACTATCAAATCAGCGAATAGTTTATGACTACTGACATTTATAGGGCAAGACTTATATACTAATGTTCCCGTCAATAACTCACCCGAAGGAGTAGAAACGTGTATGATATGATTCAAGGATTCAGGAATGTTAGGAAAGCGATTAACAAAACGCACAGACACAAATGAATGGGTAGAACCAGGATCAATTAAAAGTTGAAAAGGTTGTGCACATATAGAAAGTGTACCTGACACTACTGCATTAGAAGCCTTTGCATCGAAAAGATTAAAGACTCTACCTTGTCTGCCCTGATCCTTGTTGTCATTAAAAGTCTTTGTTGCCGTCTTCCCCTTGTTAGGACAATCACGCATTTTATATCCCTTTTGGCCACACCCAAAGCAACTCCCCGTCTCCAGGTAACACGGTCGCCCTCTATGAATATTACCACAACGTTGGCATTTATCAACATTAGAGGGTTTGTTTACTAAAGGTTGCCCTATATTAGGTATAGTTCTAAAGGGTTTGTTATTGGGGTTCCTTCCTCTTTGTTCTCCAAACTTCCTCTTCCCCTCTCTAACCTGATTATATTCTTCACTATCCTTCTCAGCTATTGTTGCCCTATCCACCACGTCATTATATGATGCCAACTTTAGGATGGAAATTCGGCTACGAATATTCAACCTTAACCCACATTCAAATTTCTTGGCTCTTAAAACATCGGTTATCATAACATGAGGTGCAAAACGGGATAACTCGGTAAACTTTGCCTCATATTGACTAACCGTCATATTTCCTTGAACCAGACCCATGAAGTCAGCTGCTTTTTGGTCTTGCACCGTTTCGGGAAAGTATTTCTCATAGAAGATCACTAAGAAGTCATTCCAACCTATGGGATTATTCCTTTCCCCGTGCATTCTCTTAGTCATTCTCCACCAATGTTTGGCTTCACCTTCTAACATGAATGTTCCAAATAAAACCCGTTGTTCATCTGTACACTTAAGAACATCGAACATCTTTTCCATTTGCATCACCCAATTTTCTGCTTCAGTGGGGTTAGGAATCCCTTTAAAAGACGGAGGATTCAACTTCTTGAACTGTTCAATAGTACAACTACTTAGTTCAAGATTCCTTGGTGCTCCAGTGTTCACCTGATGCTCCACAATTCTTGCTAGACTTTCAATTGCCTTGTATGCACCTTCTAGTCCTTCCATACTCAAACCACTAGTCCCTGGAGTTGATCTTGCCTTGGTCATTTTCTACAGTCATGGCCAAACGTAAGATGTATTATACTAGCCCAAGATTGCTTTTTAGAAGAACAATGATATATAAACAATTATATATAGACTATAAGAAATATAGAGGGTTATCACATAAGTCGGATATTTAATCCTATAACCTATGTATGGAGACTTAAAATCGATAACGTTCGAAACTTATGTTCAGTAGTCTACGGGTTCATAACCTATGCTCTGATACCACCTCTGTCACGACCCTGACCCAAAATAGTATTAGGGAACGAGTGTTTTGACATGCCACCAAGGCAACAAATATTCCAATTTAATTGTTTCCTTAAATAAATGCAACGGATGTATTATCACATGGTTATGAATCGTAAAATACTGAAAGTAAAGGAATTACGTCATCAGAGCTTTCTAAAGGAAACTTCATATATATTAAAAATAATAACGAGTTACAACTTAAGAGAAAATTTAAACCTTATTACAAGAGAGCCAGACATGCTCTAAATAAACATTTTACAAAAAGAGCTCTAAAAGATAAATCTTCAATATAGTCCATTTTCATTCCGTCCGTGAGCCTAAACATTTCCTAAAAAATGGTTATTTATGCAACATCAGCTAAAAGCCGAATGAGGTTCAATCTCCTGACATTCCAGGGTTTTCAGAAAATAGATACCTATTCAAGTCAAAAGACAAGGCATATACATATATGGAGAGGAACTTGCAGTAAATAGATATAATTTTGAAATGAAATTATATATATCACAATTGGATAGCTCAGAATAAGAAGAATGCAACAAATCAAATGTGATATCTTTTTCTTTCAATCATATCATTTTAATGGCCAAGTACACTCTAATACCGTATTCTTCTACCGTATTATACCCCGATAGTTGAGGGTCAATCGAACATGTTCGTCACAACGCCTTATTTAAGGCACACCAGCGATAACCCAGCTGGGAAGGTCAATCAGTAAAGAGGTCCCTTAGGCCGAATCATATTTTCAATATTCAATATCCTTTTCAATAATCATTTTAATCAGTATGTTTATATGGACAAATATAAGCATATCACAAATGAATCAATCATCGGTATCACATGAATTTTAAGAATAAAAGCAGTTCACAAAATATATATAGTTTGCATAATATCATATAATCAAAACGCATAAGGAATGTCAGAGTACTCACCCAAAATGGAGGTCAAATTTACTGGTATTGAGTCTTCGATCACACGTTAATCTGATAAAGATTTAAGTACACGTTCTAAGGTCCAGTTTATACTATACTTTAATAATAACTTCCTCTTTTAAAGGATTACTGAATCCCCATTTGTCAACTTTTAAAACTCATTGATCGTAATTGAAGAATTCAATTCATTGTCTTTCCTCATCAGTCGGTTCCCAGTAGAGATGGAGGGTCACAGGGGCACCACTTAAATACCATCTCATCTAGACAGAACATTTTCGGATTCATTCCCAGTAGAGATGGAGGGTCACAGGGGCACCACTTAAATACCATCTCATCTAGACAGAACTTCACCGGGCCTGACTTTGGAATTACTTAAATCGGATTCCATAATAACGAGCAATTTCTTTAAAAAGAATCATTTTTTAAAAGCGTATAATTTCAAACAAGTTTATAAAATCAACTTGGATTTGTTCTAAATTTTAAGTTTTGATTAGTGAATTCTTTATTGTATTTTACCAGCATAACTACTAAGTAAAGCTATAAAACAATAAATTAAAACTATAATGATGCATTATAACATTAAGATTACCTTAAGATGAATATCTCTAAGAACTTCTTCTTAAACTTTCTCACACTTTCTCTCACTATTTCTTTCTATAATTCTCAACGAATTGGTGTGAGTTTCAAATGATCCCCTAAAGGCCCTATTTATAGTTTTCCAAAGATATCCCGGGGTTGACACATGTCCATGCTGACCAAGCTTTTACAATGGGAGTCAGCGTTGACGTGTCGCGTAACGGAGCCGTTTTGCAGTCTTATTTCACCGGACTGCGACACGTATTTTAGCTTCTCCTCTAACAACGACACGTGTTTTGGCTTCTCCTCTAACGACGACACGTGTACGGTGGAGGTGTCAAAACCGAGCACAAGGTGGATAGGTATTAAGGGTATAAGGGTCATTTCGGACCTGAAGGGCATTTTGGTAATTTCACACCATATATTTTCAATATTTCTTATAGGTCCCTGAAAATATTTTATTTACAAAAAGGCCCCTTTTTATTTTTCATTTTGGTCCCTAAAACTTTCTTTATTAAAACTAAGTCCCTAAATTTTCATAAAATTACATTTGCTACCCCAAAACTTATCACTTAGCATAGGATGTGCCATAAAATCTCAATCTGACCCATTTTACTGTTGATTCTTCAAATTTAAAAATGGGATCTGTCATATTAAGAACTCAGAATGTCATATATGTAATAATATATCATTATTAGATAGTAAGTATGATGAAATTCAAAGAAGACAATTATATATTGGCATAAGAAAATGGGGTCATTACATAGTGTCCAATTTAGCCTAAGGGCAAACAGATGTGCAAGATACCATGCATCAACTCATTCAAACTATTCGTAACGGTGTGCATGCCCAGTTAGGTCAATGAAGCGTTCAGAGACCCACCCATTTTACGTCTTCAAGAACCCGATGTATATCTAGATGCACTGACTCTCATCATACTGAGAGGACCAATGATCCCTCATATCAGTCGGGTCGAACCTCTTCTATACGTGCTACATATTCTCAATGAAGTGTTACTTTAGCCCCAGAACGAATAAGCGCTCTGAATAGGTTGAGTAGAGCCTCTCCCTTTGACCATTTGGGCCCAAGGAGGAATGGAAATCCCCCTAGGATTGCGTCAAGAAATTCTCAATGACCAAATAATCTAAGGGAAGGTTCAACCCAGTCCTGACGAGTAACCCGTAATGAAAGATCCCAAGAGGAGAATTTAGCGCGATCTATTGCTCGAGAAAATAGGTCCGAGGCTGGAAGCAATGCATGGAAGGGCTCCATTTAGAGGTTGGAAGACAGGTTAGGGGAATTATCTAAGGCCAAGAACCCTCTCCAAAGAACTTTCGTCAAGGGATCACCCTTCGTATATGCAATTTTGGATTTTCCCACACCATCAAAATTTAAAGCTCCTGTAGTAACGCCTAAGTACGATGGAAAAAATGATCCCATCCTTCACATAGAGCAGTACCAAGCTGCTGCTGATATCTATGCAGTTCCTGATGAGATGAGGTGCAGATCATTCTCAAAACTATCACTGGGTTAGCCCAAATATGGTACAATAGCCTTCCTCGGGGGCAGATTGCTACATTCTATCAGCTGGCAGAGCTCTTCATTGGGAATTTCTGTTTTGGTACGAAGCTAGTTAAGAGAGTGGCACACCTATTGAGTGTAAGGTAGAAAATAAGAGAGACCACCAGGGACTACATCACTCATTTTAATAACGAGAAACTTGAGGTCATTGATTACAAAGAGAAAACTGCGATTACTGCTCTAATGAGTGGTCTTTCAACAAATAAGTTGTATTATACTTTAGCTAACGATTCCCCCAAATCTGTGGCGGAATTAATGGCTAAGGCAGCCAAAATTATGAACGCCGAAGAAGCTATGGATGCAAAGAAGAACAGTGAGACCAAAGCAGAGACTAAATATGAAGGTAAAACTGAGAGGAAGGATCAAAAGCACAATGGGGGTAGCAAGCAATCGAAAGGCAAGGAAACGCTAGAGCAGTTGAGGAAGTATGGGAATTATACTCCCTTAAAGGTGGATATTAACCATATTCTAGAGGAAATCAATAATAGCGAGGAGCTAACTTGGCCGGATAAAATTAGGACAACCCCAGACAAGAGGGATAAGTCCAAATACTGCGAGTTACACAGAGATTATGGCCATACGACCAAGCACTGCATAGCTCTCCAGACTGAGATTGAAGCACTTATTCGACAAGGAAAATTGAGCAGGTTCGTTGATCGTCAGAATGATGGAAAGACTAATGAAAGAGGAAGGCAAAGGTCCAAATCTCCTCACCGAACAAAAGATGACAAGAAGAGGGACCACGAAGATGATCCAGAATATGACCTCGACCTCCCCAAAAAGCCAAGGCAACCCGAACGCGAGGTATTTTCAATCCATTTTGATCATTTGAATGTAATGTGATTACAGGTGGAGATGCAAGAGTTGGGGATCATATTGCCGAAAGGAAAGCTTAGCTCAATGAGGCCCAAGCCTGTTCTTACATACAACGAATAAATCTGGTGGAAGAGCACTGCCCGAGGAAGGTGAACCAGGATCAGCTCCTCATCGATTTTTCCAAAAATGATCTGGAAGGTGTCTTATATCCTCACGATGATTCTTTGGTTATCAAGATGAGGATTAAGGATGTGGTGATCTCATGAGTACTGGTGGATAATGGTAGCTCTGCAAATATCATATTCCACCCTTGCTTCGACAACTTGAATTTGAAGCTAGCCCAATTGGAGCTATATCACAGGCCCCTCCTTGGCTTCACTAGCGAGAAAGTATTTCCACTTGGGACAATCAAGTTGGAAATGCTTATTGGTGCCTGGCCTGCTTGCAGAACAAAAAAAGTATGCTTTTTTATAATGGATAAAAATATCCAATCAGCCTACAACATAATCATGGGGAGGGTAGGCATGAGAAAGTTTCAAGGCAGTGTCATCCACGGTATATCAATGCTTGAAGTTTTTGACCAATTTTGAAGTCAAAGTTGTGAAGGGTGACCATAAAGTAGCTCAGGAATTCTATTATTCATCTGCCGAACATGAAAAGTTAGAGGAAGTTAAGAAGAAGACCACCACGTACCAAGTGGATAAGTTTGAAGATGCAGAGATTGAGACCTTGGACCCTAGAGATGAATCCGAGCTTGTGAAGGGTCAGGTCATGGAGACTACGAAGAACATCATTCTGGACGATGAACGTCCAGAACGAACAACTCAAATTGGCGCCTCACTAGACCCATCAATAAAGCAGGAGTTAGAGGCATTTTTAAGGCATAGAAATAAAGCTTTTGTGTGGAGTCATGAAGATATGTCAGGGGTAGATCCTGCTTTCTTATGCCACGAGCTAAATGTCAATAAAGAGATCAAGCCAGTGAAACAATGAATAAAGGTATTTATCCCAGAGAAGAACTAAGCTATCGAGGAGGAAGTCAAGAAATTGCAAAAGGCCTCTTTTATTGAGGATGTCAAATATCCTGATTGGTTAGCTAATGTGGTGATGGTAAAAAAGAAGAATAATAAATGGAGGATGTGAGTAAATTTCACCGACCTCAATAAAGCCTACCCAAAATATCACTTCCCATTGCCCCTAATAGACCAACTGGTGGATGCTACTTTGGGGCATGGATTTTTGAGTTTCATAGACGCTTATTCTAACTACAACTAGATTAAGATAAAACTAGAGACAGGGATAGTACTTCCTTTATTACCCCAAGGGGTCATACTGTTACAATGTCATGCCTTTTAGTCTTAAAAATGCAGGTGCAAAGTACCAGTGATTAATGAACAAGGTGTTCATAGAGAAAATCGGCAACAACATGGAGGTTTATGTCGATGACATTCTGACAAAGATCAAGAAGGCTACAGACTATATAGCTAACCTGAGCCAAACTTTTGATCAGCTGGAGAAATATCAAATGAATCTGAACCCCACTAAGTGCATTTTTGGCGTATGAGAAGGCATGTTCCTCGCGTATATTATGAATCAGCGAGGCATTGAGGCAAATCCTGAGAAGATTAAAGCTCTGTTGGAACTACGATCTCCAGCTATGAAGAAGGAGGTACAGAGACTCACGAGGCGTGCCGTATCTCTCAATAGGTTTGTTTCATAGGCCACGGATAGACATCTCCCATTCTTCAATACTCTCAGAAAAACTTTCGAATGGAATGATGAATGCGAAAATGCATTCTAAGAGTTGAAACGATATTTGGGGACACCTCCATTGTTGTCCAGGCCGGTGATGGGAGAAAGATTATACTTATATCTGGCTCTCTTTGAGAGCACAGCCAGTTTAGTGTTGATAAGAGTTGAATATGGAGTACAAAAACCTATATATATTATACTAGTAAAGCTTTTCGAGGAGCAGAGGTAAGATATCCCAGATTGGAGAAGCTAGACTTAGAATTGATAGAGGCAAGTAGGAGGATGAAACCTTATTTACAGGCCCTTACCATAGTGGTGTACACTGATATGCCACTCAGACAGGCTTTGCACAAGCCAGAAAAATCTGGAAGACTGATGTATTGGGCGGTCGAGCTGGGAGAGTATGATATTGTTTATGAGCCAAGGTCCTCACTCAAAGGGCAGGCGATAGAAGATTTCATTGGGGAATTCACTTACCCAGATACTCCCGACCAACAAGGGTCGAATGCAGAACAACCTAAGGATGTTAGGGAATCATCCGAGACTACCCTCGATCAACTCCTATCAACAGATACAACGAAGGGGACAAGCACCGAGCAGCAAGAACTATCAAACAATAGCCCAGTGTTAGGAGATGATGAAAGGAAGTACCAAATATTCCATCAGGGAACTTTATCAGACCAAGAGTTTGATAATGGCATCACCATTTGGAATTTGTATGTTGATGGCTCTTCGTGTGCCACAAGCAGTGGGGCCGGTATAATTCTTCACAACCCAGATGGATTGGATATAGAATATGCGTTACTTTTATAGTTCAAAGCTTCCAGTAATGAAGTTGAATATGAAGTTATGATTGTTGGCCTTAGTTTATCCCAAACACTAAATGCAGAGCAAGTTATTGTGTTTAGTTATTAACAATTAATTGTAAATCAGATTCTTGGGTTGTATGCAGTGAAGGGAGACTTGATGTCAAGGTATCATGCTAAAGCTATGGAGATTGTGTTCACTTTTACTGTGTTCCAATTGATCAGAATACCGAGATTAAAAAATATGAGAGCTGACGCACTAGCTTGGTTAGCCTCAGCTACTCGCACCGAGATACGAAGAACGATTCCTATTGAGATTCTGGTGGACCGGAGCACAGATGAAGATTTAATGGTAAGATTCATCACCCTAGATATGGGACCATCCTGGATGGAGCCCATAATAGCATATATTGAAGAATGAGTTATGACAACTGACCAACTTGCAGCCAAGAGGCTGAAGTTTAAAGTTGCTCGGTATGTTCTGAACAATGGTGTTTTATATAAAAGGGGTATCATAGCAGGTTTACAGAGATATGTGCATCCTTCAGAAGTTAAAGATTTAATAAAAGAAATTCATGAAGGCTCTTGTGGAGCTCATGTAGCGAGTCGAACTCTCTAGTAGAGGATAACGATGCAGGGATACTAATGGCCAATGATGAGAGATGACTGTACAGCTTATGTGTAGAAATGTGATAAGTGCCAACGTTACTCTTACATTCGAAGAACTCCCCAGGCATTGTTAACACCAAACACTTCCCTTTGGCCATTTGACATGTGGGTTATAGACTTGGTCGAGCCTCTATCGACCACCAAAAGGAGATTCAAATATTTAGTAGTCGTTGTTGATAATTTCACCAAGTGGGTTGAGGATGAGCCTTTCATTGACATATCGTATGAAAGAGTTTACCAGTTTATTTGGAAGAATATTATCTACCGCTATGGTCTACTGCATGCTTTCATTACTGACCATGGTTCCCAATTTGATAATGAGGATTTCGCTGCATATTGTTATCAATCTAATATCCAGAAAATCCATTCTACACCAGGCCATCCCCAGAGTAATGGACAAACTAAAGTGACAAACAGAACTCTGCTAAACGGGTTGAAGAAACGGATGGATGATGCAAAAGGAAATTGGATTAATGACCTACATTCTGTGTTATGGGCTTACCGCACAACACCCCGAATAGTAACTAGGGAATCTCCCTATATGCTAGCCTTTGGAAGTGAATCAGTCATACCAGCTGAACTGGGGTTACCCACACATAGGATGCTTAATTTTAACTCTCCTATAAGTGATTTACTGAGACGTTTAGACTTGGATATGCTCAAAGAAGTAAGAGAAGATGCGGCAATCAGGAACACAGCTTATCAGCAATGAACTGCCATGTTCTACAACAAATGAGTCAAGAAATATGATCTTAAGGAGGGAGACCATGTTATCAAGAAGGTAATTCAGAAGCATAATAATTTAGAGGCCAACTGGAATGGGCCCTACCGGTTAACTACAGTTGTTCGACCTGAGACCTGCAAAATAGAAACCTTAGAAGGAGAAGAATTCAAAAATGCATGGAATGCCGAGCACCTGCGCAAATATTATCAGTAATACAGATTCACATGTACCCCATTTCTTTCAATATGAAGAAAGATGATATTTTCTCCATATTCTTTTTGTTCAATTTTTTTCGGAGTACTCGTGCTACACACTAAACCACCAACTACAGTTGGTCGGTATATTAACAACCACTAACCACGGATGGTCGGAATCAATAAATTTAACCAACAATGTTGGCATAACAATCATACAAGGCAAAGCGTATTTGATCACGGGTGACCACAAAGGGCATCCCAAACTAGGAAAGAAGATGGGTGACCCCACGGGGCATTAACTGTCTAGGCACCAAGGTAATCTTGAAAAGATTACTACAACTAAGCAGGACCATGGGATGAAAATCTTTCGATTGCTTAGGCATTTATGGGTGACAAGTCACTACAACTAGGCAGCAAGTGGGGCAAGCTCCATTGTCTAGGAAATTAAAACAAAATAGGACAAATTGTCCCTCTCTCTATATATATATTCATTCATCAAAAGACAATATGTTATAAAAAAAACATCTTAAAAACTGTTTCCAAGGAAAGAAAAGTGCACAAAGATGAATTTTTTCTTCATTAAATACAGGAAAGTAAATTACAAAAGATGAAGTTTTCTTCATTCAATACAAATTTCCTATTCTATTGTCCTTTTCCCCTCAGATTTTGGTACAGGTTCCATTCCAGCTGGAGAGTCATATAAAGCATAAGGAGAATTGATTAAATTCATATCTCGTAGCATCCTAGTGTTGATCGAACTTGGTCTCTCAAGCAGATGAGGAGGTCGGGATATCTCGTAATCTTCCTAAAGATTGTAATCACCAAGGTACTTGGAGATTAAACATTGAGGTGTGGCACGAGCTGGAATCCAACTAACATCTAAGTTAAAAGGAGGTACTGGTAGATCAAGAAACCCAGGTTCATACCAATCCCACATGGAATTTCCTTTCTCAAGACGCATCACACCAAGATCATTCAACCACCCTTGCTTATACCCCTCATTGTTTGACTGCTTCAACCTGGCATCAAGGTGGCACAAGGCTTCATTATATCCCTCCATACAGAATTCTCGTGGCTGTTTATGGAATTGATATGTGAATCTCTCAACATTTTGATGGAGCTTCTTCACAAAATTCTCTTTACTCTCCAAGGCAGAACTTTGATTGGAAAGTTTCTTGGTGTGACTTTGGATTGTTCTGGACATCTCAGCCAAGGCTCGATTTTTTACCGTCAGTTGAACGACTTGATTTTCTAAAGCCAGTTGGGTCCTCGTCTCTTCAATATTAATCCGACCAGCTCTTTCTCGGGTATGGATAGAAGGCCTTGCTCTGCCAGGAGTGGACGATGTAGGTCTGGCTCTTTTCAAAGCCTCCAATTCTTCTCTCAAAATAACATTTTTTATTTCCAAAAACAAAAATCCCTCATCATTGATTAGGATCAGAGCTCCAGAGGAAGAGGCAGACTTTAGTTGTTTCAATTCTTCTATCAAAGAGATATCTTCAAGCAGCTTGGAAATGTACCTGTGTTCTTCAACTTCAAGGTTTAACACACTTTCTCTCCTCTTATGGTCTAAGAGGAATTTGTCATAGCCCCGATCTGATGAGCAGGTAAAAGAGAAAGTTCAAAACAAATAACAAAGTCCTTTTTATTAATCAATGGGAGAAGCAAGTACAACCAAAGTTATAAAAAAAGGGAAAAGCAGAAGAATAACAAAATTAAAGAGCCAAATAAATCTACACCTTCTCATTATTTCCTACAACATCATCAACCGATTTAGATGAAGGAGTTGGTTGCTCGGAGGGCAATTGGCGTTGCTCAGTAGAAGTTGTTGCCTGCTGAACTTGCCCGGAGGGTTGAGGAATGGTAACAACAGGTACTTGTTCTACTATCATGATATAAGACTCATCAGATGCATCTTCATCCTCTTCTTCTTCGTCAATAGCAGGAGGAGGGCCATGAGTGTGTTTCTGAAACAATTCAGAATCGTTTGCAACACTCAACTCTTTCAAAGATGCGACCCATCCATCTCTGAAGTACTTCAAACCTGCATACTCCATCTGGCAAGTAATAGCAGTTAAGTTTTTGTTCCATCATTTGTCCCAACTAGAGCTAAATGACTTCTTCACACCATCTTTACTCTTCACCTTCTCAGAAGTATCATATCCCTGAGCAAGCTTCACCTTCTCCTCCAGATATTTCTTATGCCATTCAGACTCTTCAAGCTTGCCATCAGCTTCTTCCTTGCTAGAAATGGTAACCTTCAATTCTTCCTCTAACTCCTTGGAGGCATTTATAGCTTGATCTCGAGCTGTATTAGCTTGTTGATGAGCTGTCTGTGCAGATAGAAGTTTATTCTCCCAAGTAGCTTTATCTTCCTCATACTTCTGTCGGGAGTCCTTCAAAGATTGTGATAACCCATCAAAAGCTTCCTCTACCCCACTAGAGGAAGTTAAAGCCTTGATAGCTTCATCTTTCTCTAGGATACTATTAAAACACATCATAAATTGCAAAAGAAAAGAAGCTCAGATCAAAATATGAACATGGTACATCGATATGAAATAGTAAGGATGATGATACTTACTGACGCATTATGTTGGGTGGCTAAGTTAGTGAACTTGTCCCGAGAAAGGGAACCCTCAGCAGCTCGATATTCGGGAATGGTCCAAGACTTGATCAAATCTTTGGTCGATCTCAGAGCAATAAGAGCTGGAGTGTTGGATCTTAGAGAGGATCCTCAATTTTAGAAGGTTGAGCAACAGTTTCTATAGGTCTTTCTGCAACACCTCTCCTCAATATCTTTAAAGGAGCACCTTTAAATAAATGTGTTGCCTCTCCTTGTGTAATAGCAACACCTTCAATCAAAGGTGCTGCCTATTTTAGGATAACATGTGGCTTCTTGCCGACCTCCTTGACAGTTGGAATTGTTCCCTTAGATGGAGCCATATCCATTTTCTTCATCCCTTCCGCTGGGACATCCCATTTTCTCTTCTTTGCCCCATCAGTTCCAGGAGCATCTTTGTCAAAGAATTCAGGTATTCTCCTCTTCTTCATCATCAAATAAACAATAGAGGTACCCAAATCAGAAGAATATTCTTCTATGCTGGCTCGAGATGATGGAATTTGATCAAGATCAATTCTCACAGGAGGGCCAAGAGGACGAGCAATAAAAGAGGAAGTAATGTTTTTATATCTTAGCAAATAAGAAGCAGCTCTAACATGCTCCCCAATAACTGATTGATGCAAACCCCAGATGAGTTTAAAATCTTTTATATTAATGTCACTCTCTTTTGAGGGCTTTCTTTTGCTATCAACTGCAAAAAGTAAGGTAAATATCAGTGACGCATTTGATCAAACATAAATAGAGATAAATTGAAAAATTAAAAACAACCTATCCCATTGCCATAAAGTGGACATCTGGGACCTTGGTAAACATCATTTCCTTTTAATGTGGGGTGTTGCCAATTTTTCATCACAACTCCATGATCAAAATAGTCCCTATTAGCATCGGGAAGATTGACCACTAAAGCTCTATTGAAAAACCTATTTTTTAAACAAAATGTGGTATCACTGGTAACCCATTTATAACAAAACATAATCTCAGGTATCCCTAAATGAGTCCCATGAATTTTGTTTAACCTATATACACCATTAACTACCCTCCATGTATTTGGAGCTACTCTTGCAGGAACAATATCGAAATATTGGCAAAACTCCAAACACTAGGGATTAGGCGGAAAAGAAAAGCCACATTTCGCTACAAAAAGGGAGGGAAACTAGTGTCCCTTAGCCAGAGAAAATAAATCAGAAGGGCAAGGAGGTTATTCTAGAATAACCTAAGAGGGAATCGCAAAATCAGCTCAGAACTTATCCAACGATTCAATAAGATAAACCATGGTGGATAAATCAAAGAAAGAAGAAAGAAAAAGTTCTTATAGAGGGATTGAGAAATATGCTAAGGCGGATGACAGAAAGAACGACGGTACAAGGATAGAATGAGAAGAAAAAATGTTTAGAAATATGGAGGTAAAAAGTAGATAATGATCTATTTCTATTGCTTTTAAATGCCTTGGATCGGGAAGTAGGAAAAGAAATGATTACTAGAAAAGACGATTGCATTTTCGGCGATTAAATGATGAAAAAGAAGCAAATACCCAAGCGTCTGTCGCAAATTCAAAATATTTATAAGTTTGCCATTTCGCGCTCAAATGACAAGACTAAAGGGAAAATTCCTAAGTGTTGGAGATCTGTAATTAATCAAGACGTAAAAAGGTGCCTGAGCAACTTTTGGGTAAAATGCTCCATACTCTCATATCAAAACTCAACTGTGAAACATTGGGGGATCTGTTGATACGAAAATTAGTCAGCTGATATGGACCAATTATATGAAGACACGTGTTATCTTACGTGTCAAATAACTATACTCACTGAACAACTCGCAGCATCGAGCTACTCATCACCCCGAGCTACTTAGCGTGCTGAGATACTCAATGCGCAGAGCATCTGGCCAGGAAGATCAAGCGGCAATTGCACATTTAATGAACATCGGATTTAATGAACATTCATAGTGTACAAATGTATATGTCTATTAATTAACGATATATCATCTATTCATACTGACAGCCCCAAGGCTATAAATACATTGTAACACCCTCCATGACAAGGTAATTGATCATTAGCGATTGTGATCGAGATTAAGGCAAAGACATTCGGCAATACAAAATAGTGGACGTAGGCCAAATTCATAAGGCTGAACCACTTTAAAAGTCCTTTGTCTTATTTCTTACTTCATATTTATCTATGATTGATTAACTAGATCAAATCTAGTTTTTTACATCAACAAATATAATAACACATCTTTCTCTCATATTTTAGTTACTTACGAATGATTAAATCTTAGTAATCTTAATATCCTTACACTAACCAATTTTTATTTTAATCATCTTATACATCTCAATTGTATAATATCTCAATAGTAGTATTAGTTACTTAATTATCTTATACATCTCAATTATATAATAACTCAATAAAAGTATTCTCTACATCTACATCCACATAATACAAGCATGACCCAACACTCATACCTTATACAAGGACTCTTCTTAATCCTTCACATAATAAATGTTTATCTTACCACCTTTCAGGGATCACTCGCTCACACTAGGCATATTTATAGGTTGTCCCACACCTATAACTATCAAATCATATTTGTACGCCTTCACACTAGTCATATAACTCCATACCCAAAGCTATAAGAAAGGATCATCCCTAGCATCTTTCTCTAGGTAAAATAGGAATTTTAACACGTAGTATCTGAGGTAATCATAACCAAAATAAACTTGTCTCATCGCATCAGGGTACCCACGTAATTATTGTCACTCAACCAAGGTAAACCCATCTTCACATCAAGGTACTAACATAATCATCTTTGCTCGTGCACTATACATATATCCCCTCTAGTATGTATCCCATGAGTAGACACGCCCGGTATGTCGCACATAATACATAAAGGAAGTAAACTTACTACACATAAAGGTTACAACTCTGTCATCTAAATGTATTAACTTTCTATTAATTAAGAGTATTAGCCATATTAACTGAGTCAAAACATATTCAGATTATAAGCCTTAAATCAAATGTATTTACTTAATTAACTTTATCAATCAAAGCAAGATAACAATCCATTTGCCTCTCGGATCTACAAGCACATAATACTTAAGAAGAATAATCAGAATCACACCAGGGCCACTAAGTGTTAATTCACCATTATTTAATTTGATAAGCCTTATTTAGTTAGGCATTTCACTACAACCTAAATCGCAACATTGATCCCTCTTAGTACAATATTCATAAGAAATTCAATAAAAATTTAAAAAATATGAAACTAGCACCCCCGAGTTTGTAATTATATTTTCCATAATCACGTGTCATTGATCTTTGAATCCTCGAGGTTTATTGATTGATGATAGCTATACAAAAACTCATTTTACCTACAAGTTTTGACCTCAAAATCCTCCATTAACGAACTTACAAGCTCCTAAATCATCATAAAACCTAACTATATTCATACATAAGTGTTTCAACATCATTCCTAACCTATATCTAAGTTTTTCACATTCCAATAAGGTTCAATGGCATAAATCCCCATATCATTTAAGAGCCCTAAAATTTCATATTTGATCAATTTGACTCGAGCTAACTATCAATTCGCAAAATCACTAAAGGAATTTTGATCAACTAACATAGTAGAATAAATTTCTAATAATTAACATCAATTTCATTAGGATTCATATGAATTTCAGATTATACTATGAACATAAATAGTAACATAACTTAAATCAATTGTATAATTTCTAAAATTAATAATTTAATTAATTAAATTATATTTCTTTGCAATTATCTTTAGATTCCAATATATAGTTATTTTCTAACGCCAAAACAATGACATTCATATACAACATAAACTTGCCTCATATCAAAAAGGTATTTTTCAATCTCAATGCCCAAATTTTTCTTCTTCGAGTTGCCTCAAAGTTGTATCCTTCTTTCTAGTCTCTAAGTTTTCTATCTAAAGGTATACTATGTGGTTAGGTTAAGTCTAACCATTCTAATAACCTAACATCCACGAAATTAGGCTTAAGTCAAATCTAAATCCCAACCAAATGAACCCAATTACAACTCTGAACGACCCAAAACCTATCCCAAATCATATATTAACCCATAGACTTAAAAACCAACATTATAATTAATAATTAGACATTCTACATGTCCCATAAGTCAATCCAAACTACCATACTAAACATCTTAACCCGCTATAAGGATAAAGTCCAAAGTCAATGATTAAATTATTTATTAAATAATTATTAGTTCATTACTGTGTATTAAATACAATTATAATTTTAAATAAAATATACACACATAACTTGTATGAAATATAATATTTATAACTAGTGATGTCATAAGTCACTGCATATAATTAAAATTTCACAATTTAATTTATTTAATTACGCATTAAAATGATGGGATATTACAATCTTCCCCCGAAATTAAAGAATTTCATCCTCAAAATTCAAATTAATTATACTCTTCCTCGGAAGCCTAAAAATATCTCGCTTGTAGCATCCTCGCAATCTATACAAAAAAATGTACTCGTTCGTCGACTAATAATCACCCCCAAACTATTCTCATCGTAAGTCGAATTTAGCTAATAATCACGGCAAACTATTCCAATCGTTGGAACATCAACTTGTCCCCCCAGACTCCCTCTATCAAGTACTCGTAGTAACATCGTGTACGCACTGATAGTGATGAGGTGAGGTCAAATGACACCGGCCTCGCCCCATCCAAAGTCGCAAAAAGGGTTAATGCATCAAAATGTCAAATTCCCCTCGGAATTCGAGATTCAAAATTCCCATTCTTGAGGAGGTCTTGAAAAGTACTTGAAATACCACCTGGTATGCCAAATCGTACTTTTGTTAATCTCAAAATATTTTTTTTCCTTCTTTGGCAATGGTCATACACTCTAATATGGATGCTATTTCCTCCGTAGTTTCCCAAACACATTTCAAAACAAAAAATTATTAACTCTTAGCTCTTGGTAAACTTCGTCAATCTAACTTAAATGACCCTAACTGGTTACATGTCCTCTTTGCAATCCCTGAATCCTATTAACAATCAATGGGTTTAATTTTCTACTTCTATAATGAGATTCTTAACACTGCAACTCTTCGAATGTCTCTGATGTTCTCCCTTCTTCACTAGAAGAAGCACCCTCTCAATATAAAATATGATAAAATTGCTTCACCATACCAATAATATAGACTCCCCTAATTACTGTACATCCAATCACTTCTAGGATGTAAAGTGAATCACAAACACAAGCCTTGGTCAAAACTACCCCTGTATCTTGTAAACCTCTGGCATAAAACAATATCCATTAGAATTGTAAGCTTATACATTCATCGATGTAGAAAGTGAACTCCCCCCAATTGTAACTTTCATACATTCTCTCGAAAAGGTTTAACATTTAACCTAAGATATAGCTCAAAATTTTATATAAATTGAATAAGATTATAAGAAATAGTAAGGAGTTTAGTTTTGTGAAGTTTGCAGGAAAATTTAGGTTACTGGGGAAGTAGTAAAACATTAAATTAGGCAGTTAGTAGTGGTTCAAGACAAAGGGGGGGGGGGACTATAGGAAGAAAGAATATAAATTCTAGATTTTTTTTTAATTTTGTCGTTCAAACAACCATAATTGTGGTTCGTATGCACGGGTCTTACGAATGTCTAGGGTTTTGGTCCATGCGCACGACTAGGGAAGAAATTGAGAATTTTCAAATTTAGTAAAAAGGGAATGGGAATAGAATTAGGAGACTTAGACACTTTAAACTACTCATCTAAGACCTTTAATCATATATGATGAATTACTTGGGAAGATAATAAGATTCATATCCTTCTTAAAATGAAAATAATTATGTGGTACATTATACGTGATATATTAATTATGTGTACAATTGAGATACAATCTATAGGGGACATGCTTATGGATCGTGCAATGATGCCATTTCTATACCTCAATAGAGATATGGGTTATACCATGGGTCGTACGATTGTCGATCACTATAGTGTTATAGTACCCTGGGCTAAGTGATGATTCCAATTTAGAATCTCGAGAGAGCGATACGGGATTACCTTGGGTTGGGTGACGATGCCACTTCATTACTCCGATAGATAGAAATAAGTTGTACCTTAGATCGGGCGATGGCGCCACTTTTGATGCCTGAGAGAGCAAGACAGGATTACCCTGGGATGGATGATGGTTCCACTTTGATACTCTAGTAGTTATTTATATATAATTAGTATGGATGGTGCATATGTGTAGATACATGTCGAGATGTGTTTCCTATTTAGAAATATATATACTTGAGATTTATAGAACAATTAATTATATATATTCAATTGGAATAAATAATATGCTTGGGTTTGGGATTTGACGCATATGATACCTAGGGATTTTTGCATTATAAAGTAGGAGAGGAAGATGTGTCATTATATTGTAGCTCAAAATCCTTTATATTCTTATACTTCGTAGGTTTATTGTTAACATCAGTGTAGAGTTTACTTTTCAGGACATAGACAACTATTTTTACTCTGCCCTGAGATCATTTCACTAGTTTGATTTATGTGGATACAGGTGTAGTTACACAATGATATTAGTATTGTTGGTTGGTTCAGTATTAGAGTTATGCGATTCACCTATGTATATTGCAGTTATTTATTTTATGCATTTAGTTTTTACTACAATCTTGCTTAGAATAATATTATATTCTTCTATTCCCGTCAGTTTGTATTAGACTTGTTCAATTTATTATTAAATTTTATGGGTTGTCACATTTGGTAAACTAAATAAATAAAATAAATAACTAAAACATACCATAGGTGAACCATATAACTCTAATACCGACTCAACCAACAATACTTATACCATTGCATAACTACACTTGTATGAATATAAATCAAACTACTAAAATGATCTCAAGGCAAAGGCGACCCAACCACCTATGTCCTAAAAAGTCAACACTGACATTAACAACAAGCCTATAAAGTATACAAATATAATGGAGTTTCAGGATAAAATATAATGACGCATATTTTAGTTGATTTTAAGTTATCCCAACCCAAACTGCCCTAGGTATCATATGCATCTAATCCCAAATCCCATCGTACCTAATGATTACATCTTATTCATCTTAGTTGTGTTCAAGCACAAGTTACTTTTATCTCACGTATCTAGTATAAATGGGAATATGATCTCTATTATACACATACTGTAAGCATGTTCCCCATGATTATATATTATTCATTTCAATTGAATATTCATAACTAGTTGTTGAATACTTCTCAAGTACATACCTAAAATCTCTACATGTGTATCAAGATATGTACAATTCACACCAATTATCATATAATTAACTACCGCAGTACCGAAGTGGCACCGTCTCAGGGACCAGGGTAAGCCCGTATTGCTCTCTTAGGATATTGAAGTGGCTCCATTGCCCAACCTATGGTATATCTCATGTCTATTCATCAGAGTACCGAATTGGTGCCTTCTTACGACCCAAGGTAAGCGAGTCTTGTTATCTTAGGATACCTAAGTGGCACCATCGCCAGGGTACTATATACTACAGTTCTTTCCATCGTACAACCCAAGGTATAACCCATCTCTCTACTGACATACTGAAGTGGCGTTGTCGCACGATCGATAAGAATGTCCCATTTAGGATGTATCTCACATCACATAATCAATATATTGTATATAATGTATAACCCGATTATTTACATTTCAAAAAAGGATAGGAGTCTTATTATCTTCCTAAGTAATATCTCATATATGATTAAATGCCTTAGATAAATAGTTTAAAGTGTTTAAGTCTTATAATTCCACTCTCATTTCCCTTTTTACTAAATATGAAAATTCTTCATTTCTGCCCTAATCGTGTGCACGGATTTACATCCTAGCCGTTCACGACCCGTGCACAAGGACCACAATTGGGTTCATTTGAACGGGAAAACCATGAAACCCTCAATAATTCCTTCTTTAACTTATATCCCCTATTTATGACCCCTCTGTCCAGAACCACTATTAATGAATTCATAACAGGGGCCCAAGAATTCATTCTTCAACCTTAGCCCTGTTCTAAATCTTTACCACAATGAGTTAAACATTTTTACACCTAAGGCCAACTTTGAGTTCATTTGTTAGGAGTATCCAAAATTCATCCTACACATATGTTATGATTGTTTGAGTTGATTTTCCTATCAAATTTGTTCATACCCATTCATTACGCGTTCATGACTTGGTTATATTAGTGTTAGTTCATGGTGTGTGTTGTATTTGTATTTATTTTACTTGAGAAAATTTTTGAAAATTTCAAAAATAGTTTTCTTTTTTTATTTTGTGACACACTCTGATTTACTGGTTATGTTTCTTGTCCTTGTCTATTTTAGACATCATGAAAAGGGGAGAACGGATTATGGGGGAATATGAGTTTCATTATGATTACTCATGATTATGATTATCACAGGGAGTGGGAGTTTGATTATGATTATTCGTGACTATTCTTATCATTTGATTTCAAACTTTTGTGCATCACGAGTATTTGCTTGTTTGTCTCATGTGTAGGTTCATTTGAAGATTACATTCATAATACACTTGATGAAGATAAAGGAATTTGGATGTTAGGATATTTAAAGATATTTAAAGATTCCAAAACTTATGTATTTTGATATAATTCCATTTGTGGGTTTGGGGAGGGTATTAGAATGTTTTATGTCTTAAGATATTTGGTTGCATAATTCGGATTTTTTATGTATGTGTCGACAGAGACATTGGTAGTTTTGTAAGGGCATTTGTTCGACACTTCCCCTAGAATCTAGGACTTATCCGTAGTTTTCTAGATTACATTTGTTATGGCATATCCCGATACATCAGTTATGACATAGCACGTATCCACGATCATCCACGACATCAAGGATTCGAATATCTAGCAAAGTGCACCACTCATCTTCGTTATGCTCCATGTTCATCTTCACGTGCTCCACAACTCCACGGTTATAATGGTATATTTTATGTTTGGAGTTATCAATTTTTCATAATTATATTGGGAGTATTTTTACTTTATTTGATTTAAAAAATGAGGCTGGTTTTATTTAAAATAAAGTTTTTGTCTGTTATCGTTCAAACGAGATGGCGATCTTGTTTGAACGATCCAACCATCTCGTCGAAGTCTTGATTAATGTCCTACATCGAACAAACTTCAAATGAGGGCGTACTGTTTTATTTTTAGTCATGTCGCGAGAAGGTCATTGGAAGTGAGTTCTAACAAGATGTATATCTCGTTCGAACGAGTTGACGCTGCATCAATTTTCGTGTTTTCATATAAAAACTTTCTTGATGTAGGTATTTTGCAAGACTTTTAAAATCTCAATTTCTACAGACCTGCTACATAAAATTCTCACGTTTTAAAAGGCAAAACACCCTTTTGATTCACACATCACCTACCATATATTTTGTGAATCACTTTGAAACCCTCACATAAGTTCGTCCTAGAGTTTCTCTTGTGGATAAGGCATCTCCACTACTGATCTTGTGGTTCTCGTGGGAACCATTATTAAAGGAAGACGAAGGGTCACCTGCGGGATATTCATCTAAAAATGTTTCGTTCACTTGTATATTTCGTATGTTTCGATTTGTGAGTTATATAAGTGAAATAGAAAAGGTTTTCCCCGAAGGGGATTTTTCCTGAAATTCGTCTTGCTTGGTTTACTTGCATGATTTCATGTTTTGATGCTTTCAATCACATAGTTGCATGATCTAGGGTTTAGCGGATTTAAAATTTATGTGAGTTGACATTTAATTGACTAAGTTAAGGCCATTGGACTATATCGCACTTTTAAATGTGTATCGAAGCCATTTACACAAATTTACCATATAATTGATTTTTGCAAAAATTTTGTGCTATCAATTTTCTAAAAAAAATGATTTTGAAAAGCCTGAGTTCAAAATGGATGACTTATATAATATAATGCCTAATTTTAATGGATCCAATTATGCCTATTGGAAAGTGAGAATGAGATCCACATTAAAAGCAATTGATGAAAGAGTCTAGATAATTTATGAAAGAGGGTGTACACCGCCCACTATGGTAGAGGGTAATGAAATTAACCCTAAACCTATGTCATGCTGTACTGAAGAAGAATTTAAATGGAGTAAATTCAATTCACGAGAGTTGAGTTCAATTTCTAGAGACGTCACACCTGACGAGGCATATTATGACGTGCACCACATCAAAAGGGGCATGGGATATCCTGCAACTTACACATGCGGGTACAAATACTGTTAAGGCGTATAAATTTCAAAACTTAACTACATAGTTTGAGACCATAACTATGCTTGAGTCCGAGAGCTTTGATGAATTCTATGCTCGCTTGTCGGATATTGTTAATTACAGTTTTAACCTTGGTGAAGAAATCCTAAAACTAGGGTAGTCAAAAAGATTTAAGATCACTCCCTGCTCGTTTTATCCTAAAAGTCACTATGCTTAATTCTTTAGGGCTGTTTGATTCACTTAGGTTAGAAGAACTGGTAGGAGACCTTTAAACCTATGAAATCAACATGTTCCCTAAAATGGAAAAACCAAAAGAAAAGGAATTACACTTAAGGCCCAGTCTAGAAAGATAAAGGATGTCTCTAGAAAGATAAGAGGTGTGTTCTGATTCAGAGTGCAACTTAGACTAGATGATTTAGCCCTTTTTGCTAAGAATTTTAAGAAATTTCTTAAACTTAAAAATAATGTCTCATATAAAGATAAAAAAAGTTCTAAGAAAAATAAAATTGGGAAGAAATTTAAAAAAGATAAAAAGGGAGCCCCAAAGAGAGAGGAAGAGAGGTGTTGCGAGTGTGATGGGAGAGGTCACTAAGCATATGAGTGTCCCACTAGGTTAAAGCGTTAAGAGAAAGGCAAATTTTCCTTAAATGCCACCCTTAGTGATGATAGCGAGGTCGATTCGGTGGATTCAGGAGAAGAATCATCCCATGAATGTAACTTCACCGCATTCATGGCTAGTCATGTGAGTACATCTAGCGTACCTCACGACGATGAGGATGATACTTCACAAAAACACCTCGACAGTGAGCTCGACATAAGTGAGGGTGAGGATGCAGCAAGTGAGAGAGTGACCTATAGTGCGCATATGCCGAGTTATATGCTGAGTCCTTTAAAATGAAAAAAACAAAACAAAGGGCTAGAAACTAAGATCATAGTGCACTCTCAAGAGAGAGAGTCCTCCATTAGAGTCTCTTTGTGTGTGTGTGAGAGAGAGAGAGAGTTTGTGAAAAGGAGAGAAGGGACTTAACCAAACAAGTGGCTAGTCTTACGAGTGAGCTCCTTGCATCCGTGGAGACTCGAAAGAAACTTAAAGCCCTTTTATCCCAACTCGAGAAAGATCTCGAGAGAGCTCGAGAGGTCAAGGTGAAAATTGAGGACACATAAAAGAAGATGGGAAAGATGTTCCTCGACCCCGCTTTAGGGTTTAGTGAGAGGCAAGGAATAGGTTTCGAATGTGCACCCTCTTCACGTGTCGCACCGTAACCGATTTCTGTATTCACTGTGAATCCTTACGGCCCCCAACCAAAACCCCATAGAAAAGTTCAACTAAGAAAAGAAAACTAATGTAGGTCTAAGGCTGTTTATTTCTGCACTTATTGCTAGAGAAAGGGCCACCATAGGGAGTTTTGCTATAGTTTATCTTGGACTCAATGTACACATACTCCATTGCCCCACTTTAGTGATTTTGCTAGCCTCAAAGAGTAGGTTGAGTGTCTATTCTCCACTTCTCATAGTTTGATCGAAGATCTCCAACGTATATCTTTGTCGTTAGTGGATACTTCCAACATCCCGACTAAAACAAACCAATACAAGGCTAAACAAAGGTTACCACTACACGGGTGCCTAAGCATGAAGAGAAAGACCTTATTGTTAATTTTTCTCTTAAGGCTCATAATACAATCTAGTGGTATTTTGATAGTGGTTGCTCCAAACATATAACTGGCGACGTATCATTTTTTCTAACCTTAAGGATCACAATGATGGTAAATTTACCTCTAGAGATGGGAGTGAATGTAGCTTTATAGGACGTAATACAGTAAAGATACCCGAGTTTCCTAAGCTAGATAATGTTTTGTAAGTTAAAGGTTTGAAAGAAAACCTTATTAGCATTAGCGAACTATGTGATGCAGACTTTGCTATAAAGTTTGATCGGAACGAGTGTATCAAATTTATCAAGCCAATAAAGTTTTACTGCAAGGGGCGAGGACAGAAAATAACTATTATGGGATTATACTCAAGTCATCATTTATGTGCAACAGTGTCATAATCTCTTCCATGGATTTATGACATCAACGTCTTAGTAATTTTAGAGAGTTTAGTGAAGAAAGACCTAGTACATGGCTTACCATATCTTATAAATCCAACTTCCATAGTTTGTGGTCCTTGCCAACAAGGAAAACAAGTATGAATTCCCAATCAGAATTTGAACTCCATTACCATTACACATGTGCTTAAGTTGATACATATGGATCTTATAGGTCTTACTCGCACTAAGAGTCTCGGTGGTAAGAGGTATATCATCATGGTGGTAGATGTTCTCTCGTTACTTGATAGTTGGTTTCCTGAGAAAGAAATCCAATGATGTAGAGTTTCTTATGACTAAATGTCATGTCCTATAAAATTAATATGGAGTCACATCAATAGGATGCGTAGTGAAAATGACACCGAATTTAAAGAGGCAAAAGTGGATAGCTACTGTGATTGCGTAAAAATTAAACATGAGTTTTTGGCGATGAAAACTCCTCAACAAATTGATATGATTCAAGAGATGGATAGATCCATGATCTTTGATCGTAAAGGGCCTTGATGGTTTTGGGAAGAGGCGGTGTCTACCACGTGCCACTCAGAATAGGGTATATCTTCGTCAACACACACTTCAGACTCATTATGAGTTGTGGACAGGGATGAAACCTAATCTTTTGTATTTCAGTGTCTTTGGGAGTAAATGCTACATCCTAAGGTACAGAGAGAAATTAGGAAAGTTTGACTCCCGGAGTGACGAGGGAATTGTGTTAGGATATTCATCAACAAGCATATCGGGTTTTTAACTTGAGTAGCTCTAAGGTTATGGAATCAATAAACGTCACTATTAAAGATGATGAGTTGTCGGTGTTTATTGATCCTAATCCTTTGTGTGAGGATAATGCACCCCTTAGTGATGATTCCATTATTCCCCACACACCTTGGGTGGACCCTAATGCTGATTTAGGGGACACACTTGCTTGGGTTCGCAAGAGTCATGACCTTTCCACCATTTTAGGAGATACTACTTTAGGTGTCAAGACTCACGCTTAGCTTGAGAACGTTGTTAGCTATCTATGATACACTTTCAATATCGAGCCCAATAACATCAAAGAAGCCCTCAAATATGAACACTGGATATCCTCTATGAACGATGAGTTGTTTCATTTCAGAAAGAATGATGTCTGGGAACTTTTCCCTCGACCTAGTGAGACAAATGTGGAACTAAATGGATCTTTAAGAATAAGATGGATGAGAATGGTACCATTTTCCATAATAAGGCTAGGTTGGTCACTCAAGGCTACACACAGATTGAGGATGTAGACATTGGGGAGACATTGGCTCTTATTGCGAGGACCGAGTCCATCTACTTACTACTCACCATCACATGTCATAAGTGCTTCAAGTTGTATCAGATGGATGTTAAGAGTGCCTTTCTAAATGGCATTCAATAAGAGAAAATTTTTGTGGAACAAATGAAAGTTTTTGAAGACCCTAAGTACCCAAGAAACGTCTATTATCTGAGTAGAGTCTTGTATGGTTTGAACAAGCACCCTATGCTTGGTATGAAAGGCTTACTTCCTATCTTTTAGCCCGTGGCTTCAAGAGAGGGGGAGAAGATAAGACATTGTTTTTTAGAAGAGGAAAAGGTGCAATTTTAGTTGCCCAAGTCTATGTGGATGACATAGTATTTGGATCAATGCGCTTCCGCCATGCTCACAACTTTGAGGAGGAGATGAAGAGTTAGCTCGAGATGAGTATGGTTGATGAGCTTACATTATTCCTTGGTCTCTAGGTTTCACCTAGAGGAAGGGATGTTTATCTCCCGATCCTAGTATGAAGAGACCTTGTGAAGAAGTTTGGGTTAGACTCCGCTAAGCACTCACGCACCCCAATGAGTACCTCGAATAATCTTAGCAATGACACTTCATGCAATGACGTTGAGCAAACCTTATATCGGAGTATGATAGGTAGTCTTATCTACTTGACTGCCAGTTGTCCCGACATTTACATTAGTGTTAGATTACTTTCTATTAAATGTATTATCATATACGTGAGTGGGAATCTCTCATACGACATTTGGTATTCCTTTAATACCAACAACCGTTTATCCGCATATTTAGATGTCGATTGGGCCGGGGATGTAGATGGATGTAGGATCACTTTGGGTGGGATCTTCTATTTTGGGAGTGCTCTAGTCTCTTGGTTGAGACAGGAGCAGAACTCTATCCCTTTATCCACTGTTGAGGCTGAGTACATTACCGCCGGGAGTTATTTCACATAACTCTTATGGATGAAGAAAATGTTGGAGGATTACAGGATTTCACAGGGCACCATGACTATTTCTTATGATAACACGAGCACGATTCACATATCTCGAAATCTAGCCCAGCATTCGCGTACGAAGCACATTAGAATACATGAGCATTTTATCCGAGATCTAATAGAGGAGAAGGCCGTATCCTTGATATTTGTGACCACCGATCACCAGTTAGCCGATATTTTCATGAAACCTTTAGATGCCCTTAGGTTTGAAAGTCTTAGGAAGTCTTTAGGTATTTGCACTGTTGACTGAAGGTTGGTTACTTTATCTATTATAGGATGATTTTTCATATTCATGTTCTTGATTCCTAGTGCTGGATTGTATTATTTGTATTATTCTTGTTTCGTATTTTTTTCTCTACATATTTTAGAAAAAATCCAAAAAGATTTTCCATTTTTTAAGAAAAAATGAAAAATACAAAAATATTTTTTGGTTGTTAAGTAAAGAGAAAAATTCAAAAATAATTTAGGTTTTTAAGAAAATTAATTTTTATAAAATTTTTTGAAAAACACAAAAGGAGTTTTGTAGTTTATTTACACCTTATATGGATTGACATTTAGGATTGCCAAGCCACAATCTCATTCCATTATCCACGTGACTTTTTGATAGTGTTTTGAGACACAACATCATTTCATCCATATACTTTATAATGTGTTGGAGTCATTGAAATGTGATTAGTCGATTACTTTCTACATATTTGACTCATTGTCTCCTTTAATGCACACTTGCAAATATTTATTTGAGCATTGCACTTATTTGTCACATGTTGGTTAAGGTGTTTTCATCTCAATCCTGCCTTTAAAATGAACCAAATGCGATAAAACGAGATAATGAAAGTAGTGCATGTAACAACAATGCTCGGGTTGGAAAAATTGAAAGTATATCCCCTATTGTTGATGTCTAAAAATGTAATTAATCAAGATTTATAATCACAAACAAAATAGAATAGGTTAGTCAAATCACACTCAAACAAGAGAAGATATTTTTAAAGTGGTTCAATTGTAAAATAGCCTACGTCCACTGTTGGTATTACTATGTAGAGTTTACAATAGATCAGTATGGTGTGTATATGATTGGTTCGAGTTGTCCCACTAGATGAGGGAGTATTTCGTATTTATATTGGTGTAAAACCCTAGATGGAAAACCTTTATATTGCCAAACATTTGCATCTGTACATAATAAATGAAACTCTTGGAACTAAGTGCTGGTTGGAATCCCATCCGAGTAACTTTTGGTATTCCTTATGGTTAGCATTCGGGAATTGGCAGGTCATCCTGCCGATTAAGTATCTGAAGCCGATCAAGGTGGCTAGTCGATCACGTAGGAGGACAGGTGTACATTTATCATTGGTCCATGTTGAAGAGAAATTTTTACATACAACAAAATCCCCCAATTCTCCATGCTTTATGATTTATCAAAAGTATGGAGTATATAGTCCAGGGAATTGCTCGACGCACTATTTTGGGTATCTGGTAGGCAACCAACTTCTCACACTTGTAAAATTTTCACTAATACTATTTGATAATGGCATTTTTGTAAATAATTCAAACTTATAATAGTCTTTTGATGCTTCGGGAGGCGTGTAGTCGGCAGTAGTTCAATAATTCATTTTGTTAATCGTTTTATTCCCATCTATCGAGGAAACCTATAAATAGGTACCATTTTTCCCTCCTTTCTTTTCACCTCAAATATTATACACTTAAGATTTTTCCTTCGTCTTTGAGCTTTCTTTGTACGATCATTTTCTGCCATTGTTTTTCTTCTATTCTTGCAGTCGTCTTAGATCCCCTATAAGCCTTATTTCCCTCTTTCTCTGTTTTATTAACTTTTTTTCTTTTTCCACCATGCTTCACATTGTAGATGAGGGTTCATTACATGAGTTTAGAGGGAAAAAATGAAAATTTCATCTTGGGTAGATTTAGAGATAGCCCAGGGTCCTATAGATGTGTATTCTCTTCCTGAGGGTCACTGGATCTCCACCTTATTCATTGTTGAGTGTGGCATCACCTTTCCACCAAACCCTTTTTTAAAATTTTTTGTCAATACTTTGATGTGGTTCTTACTAGAGTGGCACTCAACACTTGGAGAGTTGTAAATGGTGTCTATAGATTAAACGAGATTTATGGGATCCATATTGGGATTCAAGAGTTGATGTTTTTCTGTAAATGGGGTTCAATTGGAGAGAACACATATTATTTAAAGACTAGGCAAGAAAATAAGGCCTTAGTAGTGAATTTACTAGATTCCATTAAGGATTATTGGTATTATGGTATAGTTCTCAAGAAATTGAAACATGTTCTTCTTCCATAAGGAGTGCCATACACTAGGCTCAAATGTCCTCAAACAGGGCGTGGCAGAGGCTACTATTCTTTTACCTGTCCTTCTTTTGTTACGTGTTTCTTTATTTGGTAGACTAACTTTGTCTTTCCTTTTTTATGCAAAGGAAAGTAAGAAGAGGTGTCCCAAAGAAGGGGAAATTAATATTGAAGAGCTCAAGTTTCTGTGGGGACTGAATCAGAGGGTTAGAGAGAAATATCCCCGAGTTACTTCTCTGTTATTGAAATACAAGAGTTCCATCGCCTCTTTTATTGCCTGGCCAACACTTGTGTTGCCTCAAGTTGCTATAAACCAAGAAGAGGATCATGTAACTACCTCTTCGGCTACTGAATCAGCTAGTGCTAAGTTCACCCAAGGAGGAACTTCTTCCTCATTTGAATCTTTTGACATTTCTAATAGGGAATACATCACCAATAAAAGGAACAGAGGGAAAAGACCCTAGGAGGTTCCAAGAGAGGAAAATACTATCCATTGCGTCCAATAGATCTAGGGGAAGAATGACTAATAGGGTCACAACCAATGAGATTAGGCCCAGTTAGGCAAGTTTTAGCAGAAAGGACTGCATAAATAAGGTCATAAGGGCCTCTTATAAAGACGTATTTTAGATATTACCTTTAGAAGAACGTGTTAAGCTTGTGGCTAGTGATACCATTTTTTTAGTAAACGCGGTAGAACGACCTTTGTTATTGAGAATACCATTAAGGAATGGGTGTGATTATATTTATGGCTAACGTGCATGAGTCTAACTAAGAAATTGGGGAGTTGTCATTATTTATTAGTAGGGTGTTAATACTATTATGAGATATATAGATATTATCATCAAAGTTTATTATTTGATGACACACCAACGGATATTTGATTGCTTTACCTCGTGATATATAGATGTAGCAATTTGTTAGTCGGCTTAAGTGTTCAGCCACTTTATTGATTTAGACATGTAGTCTTATGATTTGTATTATAAATCTTGGAGTAATATCTATCGCCTTAGTATTATACCAACTATCAGGGGTAGGTTTCCACGATTGTCATGTTCATGCAAGGCATGTATATTATAATTATGCATAGGCCCATGGGAAGGTCTATCACACACTTGTATTGAATTAGATATGACTTCGTTTAAGGATGTCATCGTATTGTTAGACTTGATACTATTTGTCTAGGAGTTTACGAACTTATTAGAAGAGGTAACATGACTACCACTAGTGAGAGAGATGGACTTTGGTATAGGTTTGGCTCTGGGTACTAATCACACGGAGAGAGCACCATATTGTAATACCCCGTATTTTTATGGCCTTTAAATTTAAGGAGATTTATTAAATTTACTTGAGATAAATTAATTTAATATTAATTCTGAAATTTGTTTTTAATATTTACTAGCATGACGAGAGTTAGTAATTATTGGAAATTTGTTGATTTGTGAAATATTACTTATCGAGTAAAGTAATATGTAGAATTGAATTTGTTAAAAATTATCACGAGTGAATAAAATGGCAATTATAGAAATTAAGTCGGGGCGAGCCTGTGTCGTGTCAGGACTAAATTATTATTATTAAAAGGGAATAAATTATAAGTTGACCGTATGTTAATTTCAAGCGCGCCAAAGTGTCCGCAAGGGTCGACATAGTCAGAAAAGTGTACCCAGGGGTTTAGTTTGGGTCTCGGGGAATTTTTAGGCTTAATTGACATTCCGGGAGGGTATTATAGACATTTGACATTTTTTGGCATTAAACCCACGAATTTTCTAAGGATATATCATCCTTTAGGAGTTGTCTTCTAGGGTTAACAAATGCAAAACCATATAACGACCATTAGAGAAGGAGTTGGAGAGCTTTCCAAGCAACTCAAGGCTAAAGACTCACCCGTTTGCACCGCCACCACCACCAAAGCGTAGATCGCGCGACGAGGAATGCAACCATACCTATTTCTTCCATAAATCAGAAACTCAAATTTCAGACAAGTATCTATCTTGGTTTATTTTTAGTTAATGTTTCAATCATGTTAGTCTAGTGTTGTTTAGAACATGTTTCGCGGAGGAAATTAATATTTTTGAGACTTAAAGTCATATGTTGTAAAGGAAGTAGACATATTCTGAACATCTAAATCACATGTAGAGGATACACCACGAATTTTTATGTATATAGAAGCAAGTAATCTGGAAAATAATTGGAAGAATGGAAATTAAAAGAAAAATTAGGGTTCTTGAAGTTTATGTCAATTTTACCCCATAAAATCGTTATACTTGATGAATTCAGATATATTTTACTTAGAAAATCATGTAGTTAGGTATATAGTACTTGTAGTAATGTTGTTTTGGAGTTTGGGGATCTATAATGGAGATTTGGTAGAGGTTGGAGAGGTAAACCTGTAACTTGTCAATGGCAGAATTCGTCATAACTGCTTGATCGATCGATCGATCAAGAACATCGATCGATCGACCCCATTCCTCGATCGATCGATCGACCCCATTCCTCGATTGATCGACCCCTCTTGGAAAATTGCATAGTTTTCTTCTCTAAGTTTAATCCGGTTAAAATGCGTAGGAACCCTTGATCTTCATTGATAGAGCATAATGAATTATAAAGAGGACCAGTAGGGTCTAGGTAGACCCCGTTGAGTGAAATTTAAGGTAGGATGAAATTATGGGTTAACGGGGAGCTATTCACACATACGAAGTGATGCGTACGTCTAATAAAAGATCGAGACTCTTGAGTAAGTTATACTAGAAGATAAGTGAGAGTTTCTACTGAAATTATACTTAGGGAGATATAATACTTCGAGAGATGAGAAGTAAGTATGGAGTAACTTATATATGAGAATAAAAGTGACGAGTCCGTTATGCGAGATAATCGAGTAAAATGTGCTAAGAACGGATAATTATAATTATGGGTCGTGGGCGCACCTAATTTAGAAATGTGAATATATATATATATATATATATATATGTGTGTGTGTGTGTGTGTGTGTGTGATGGGCATATATTATATATCTGTGTAAAAATCATACCAGAGCTACTTGCTATCACGGGGGTTTCCGCGCCGGGACAGTTTTATCTCGATTGGGCCTTTATGGGGGATAATGACTTGTACTCTAGAAGATAGTATCCTTGATACAAGATATTTGAGTGATAGTCAGATGGTCCTAAGAGACGTGAGAGTATGTACTGACCTCTTAGTGACTTGGAGCTATACTTTGCCTCCAATTGTATGTGTTTTATATTAATACAGTTCGAGAGTGATTTCGAACTAGTATTTTCCCTAGTACGAGTGATACGAGGACTTGATAATAGAGTAGGCCAGCACCATAGATTTTATGTGGGGTGCCGATAATATATATATTATATGAGTGAATAATATATATATACTTAAGTATGGGAACTTTCTACTGTGCATAAAAGTAGTTAAGTAATGAATAAATACACCAACTTTATTATAAGTGTTTGGGAATTTTGTGACATCACTAGGTTATTTTAAATAACATAAGATATATGAGAGAGCTTAATTTTAAGAAATTAATTATCTTAGCCATAGTATTTATCGGAATGAAACCTTATGGAAAAGTTAAGTTAAAATAAACTTTGGTGATTAATAGTACGGTAGGCATGCACACTAGATGAGAGGTGAGAATTTCTCAAGAGAGTGTCACATACTAACATGGTTGTTTCATTAGCCGGTAATCATTTTATATACTTGCTAAACTATTTTTAAACTATTTTACACTTGGTCTTTGACCTGTTTCCTGCTATTTATTTTCTCTTGTATATATATGTATATATTACAGGTGCCCAGCCACAGGGGCATCATGCTTAGATTCCTTAGAACGGACGCGCTGCAGCTTATGTGGGAGTTGCAGACCATTGCTTAGACGACCTCGTTATTGACTCTACTCTTATTTTAGTCCTAATTAGTTAGGGAATGTGTCGCCTATTTCCTTATTCAGTTGGATTTGTCAGAGATTTATATTCATTTATTTTCAGTATTTGGTACTCTTTGGGATGTAATTCGTGTCAGGATAATTTCATTTGTAGTTTTACACTTGGTATTGGTTTATCTAAATGGTTAAATTCTTGTGTGTTAATTTCCATCTTTAACATTTATGCGATTCATAAACTGTTTATTATTGAAAAGGTTTTCATAATGGAATTAAATAAAATAGAAATAAGGTTTAAATTATTTTGACACTTAGCTTAATTAGTTAGGGTGTTTAAACTAGATTTTTTTTTTGCGACAGTGATGCTAAAAATGAACCAACCGTTCACCTTGATTTTTAATTTAATAAAGGACTGATCACCCGATATTTAATTAGGCAGGGTGTCACAGGTGGTATCAGAGCATCAGGTTCTAGTGTCCTTTAGGATCTGTACGGCTTATTTTTGCTTCTAGCTCAGTGTCTTTGATTTAGAGCCCTAATATTAGGAATGTTGTATTCATCTTTATGTGTTGGGAATTCGTGCTTCTGCGGTTTGTTTATGTGAATGATGAACTCATCCAGATTATTTAAATCTTTAAATGTCTCGTCAAGGATAGCAAGCTAACGCCATTGGGGGAGACAATGAGCAAGGTCAGCTCACACCTCAGGTATCTCTGGAAAGGGTGTCAGCCGCCGAATTAGCAGGTATTATGGCACAGGCAGTTACCACTGCAGTCTTAGAGTACCAAGATCGCAGCATGCTGATTTGAGGGGGAAAAAGATCTTGTGATAATAGTCAATCTGACATGATTAGAGTTAACTATTATGCAAAGACACCAAAATCGCAGCAACAAGTTCCCCAAGATCGAAAAAGCCACGAAGGTAACAAATCATGCATGGAGAGGCAAAAGTGTCAGGGCCAACAAAGTCGGGGTCAGAGTGAAGACAAAAAGAGGTGTTTTAAATGTGGAATGGACGGTCATGAACGTTGAACTTGTCCGGATCATATTGAAAAGGAACTCCGACCCGACCAACGAGAACTTTCAGGACTCTGCTTTAAGTGTGTACAACTGGGTCACAAGTCGAGGGACTGTCCTCGACCTGATATCATTTTTCACCAAGAAGCTCAGCAAGGCCAAGGAAAAGGTGAGACTGGGCAACATGGTAGAAATCAACAGAATCGTAAAATGAGGCAGTTTAGAGGTAGGTGCTTCAACTGTGGAAGGATGGGTCATAGGAGGAAGGATTGCCCAGATAAGGGTAAGGTACCTCAGCAGATAGGGCAGAAATAATACGATTGTGTGTGCAATGTCCAGCATACTGGAATTCAGCAGTCACCATTGGCCATTGAGGGTACATTTCTTCTTCCTAGTACTATGGGATACATTTTATTCAATATTGGGGTGTCGCACTGTTTTATAGCTACTAATTTTACACGGGCCTTAGGATTTTTAGACACTACTGAGAGTACGGTGTCATGCGTAGACTCACCATTAGGAAAGGGCCCATAACTTTCCTTACATTCTAGGGTGTAGGTATGTAGATTGGTAGTCTGATTTTACCTGCAGACATGCTAGTTTTAGTCATACGTGAGAACGAAGTCATTATTAGCATGGATTGGCTCGCTGTGTACAGTGCCATGATAGATTATTTCGGTAGGAGTATTATCTTTGCCATTTCGGGACAAGAGATGTTTTTGGTGAAAATTCCTCACCCAGGGGGAGGATCTTCCACCCATTCATATTACATAGAGGAGGATACCTCTAAGGAGATTGTCAGTTGTTAGGCCCGGGCTTCATTATAGAAGAGCCTCACCTTGGGGCGCTTCGATGTTGTTTCTGAAGAAAAGAGGCAGTTCACTGAGGTTATACGTGGACTACTGGGGAACTAAACAAGGTCACAATATGGAATAAATATCCGGTACCCGAATCGATGACCTGTTCAACCAGCTGAGTGGAGCAACTTTCTTTTCGAAGATAGATTTGAGAACGGGATACCATTAGCTACAGATTAGAGAGCAGGATGAAGGAGTGTATTAATAGTGGTATATACTTTATTGAGATTTCTCATTTTAGTGATGTGATTTCCATGTATGATATTATTTGGTTACAACATTATAGAAATGATTAGTAGTAGCCAGTTATTGCAAGGCTATCGGAGTGGTTGCCTTAGTGCATCACATTTCGTTCTGGCGAGGCCTCACCTGCGAGTTGGTCAGACTCTCTCTTATATTATCTATTTTAGAGACTTCAGAGGGGATAATGATCTCGAGATATTCGATCCCGGTGTGTGTAGGGACTTTGTTGTTATGATTCAGTATGTATTGAGTTTACTGTTAAGTGAAAATATTTCACTCATTATTATGGTTAGCACTCAGGATTTGGTGATAGGAAACGCATTGATATATCTATCCTTTAGAAATGTGGGAGATAAGAGTTACACCCATATATTTGGGGACAGGATTTCGAGAGTCTCGATTTTATATAACAAGGTTTATGGAATGTGATCACCACCAATACTGAATGATAGTGCAATTGGCGAAATGTTCTTTGTTTAAGTGTAATTATGGGAGGAGGTGTAACTTTTCTGTCAATAGATGGAATAAAGGGGTACATGCTATAGACGGAGGGCCTAACGGATTTCGATAACCAATAATTCTAGGTAGTAGTGTATCCGGGGGTTCCTTATTTGGATTTCGCTTTGCGAGACATCCCACGCATGAAACTTAGCGTAAGGTTGGAAATGGGGAGATGTTTGGTATTTAGTCGATGAGTTCGGTGCCTCGGTCGTAATAGGAGAAAGTAATTATAACTATAAGTTGGAAGATAAATTACATTTTAATGCCAGTGGATCCGGTTGTGTGGTAAGAAAGCATTAAAAGTTTTATCACCGCGGATTGAGGAGTGGAACGATGATAAGGAGAATTTAAAAATTCTGATTTCTAGGAGTGATTAAGAATACCCAAGTGTTGTAACCGAGTTTGAAGCACAAGAGAAATAAAGAGTTGGGATGATTTTTAGCGTTGATTATCTAGGAAGAATTTTTAATACAAAAGAGAAGACTTGTATTTATTTTTATGTATAGAGAATTGGTGATTTATTTTAGTTGTTGTATTTATTTGAGAGAATTGTTGTACTTATTTGAAGAGATTGAGATTAGTGGTTTCCCTTTTGTTGTTGTGGTGTGTGATTAGAGTAGCACACCCGAATTTGGTTGGAAGGCTATGGGAAGACATTTAAAACAGGGTATTCCTTGAGAAAGGTAGAATTTAATTATTATAGAGAGCACTCAGAGTGGAGTTGTAATTAGTTAAATGCGAGAAAGACTTGTGCATACAAGAATGATGATGTTAATATGGTATAAAAGATCCAGAAGTGCACATAGTGGAGAAAAGTGCACGGGTCGAAACTTTCGATATACGCCAAGGAAAGAAGGGGAGTATTAAGTGTCACTTAGTGTGAGATATTTCAAGGAAAAGTCGATGTTTAGAGTGAAATAGTGAGTAGTCTCTGCATGCACCACTCATAGATAAAGATCAGTTGGAATAAGAGGATCAACCAGAGAATTTTGTGGCTATCGATAATTCCTGTAATGGAAGAGGCCGGTAAAGTTGGTAAAGTTTCTTGGATGGGTTTCCACCCTCAAGACAAGATCAAGGGTTCATTCGAACATGGGGAACAAGTCGTCCAAGAAGGAAGTGATTGATATTCATTTGGGGTGATCTACAATATTAACTAGTGTGCCCAGTCTTCCTTTGAAAGGAAGGATCGTGTCGGTACGTGGTCCTACACGGTATTATTTTCTGAATTGGTATGAGATTTTTGAATCCCACCTTAAAAATGGGATTCCAGGAAGCAGCGAGGATAAGGTTATCACCCATAGTCGGGGAGTAGGTGCACGGTGATTAACGATTAGTAGAGACACGTGAAGGCAATTTTGGAATCTTGGTGATCATTTAATTTCGACAACGGATATATCTAGAAAGTGAAGTATAGTAATAAAGAGTTCTGTGGAAGCACTCATACCTGTTTGTCGCGAACGAGGTGCTTATTGAGGTTTTGGTGTGTAAAAGCCTTAACTATTCTCCCTCTGTATGTTTAGAGGTGAGCGGGTAATCAGAATTTTGGATCGATCGAGAATAATCCGATGACTAAGGTGGAATTACCACGAACCGTTTTAGGTGGCTTAGAATTTCGTAACCGAAAATCGAGATTTAAAGAACTGACAAAAGTGGCCAGATGTTCATATAGTTTCTCTCAGCATAGGAGTTTTGTATTTAGAAAAATACTAGTAGTTGACACGTAGTGAGGTGCGTCCTCCTAACGATATTGATAATGGAAGTCAATGATGTATAGACTCGTCTTATGTGAATGTCGTCGGTTAGGAGCACAATGTGACGTGTCGTTAATGAGAGTGTTAAATAAGCTTCATGTGAGACGAGGGCTATAGTGATTGAGAGCCTTACTATGTAGATAGTTTGTGTACGGATTAGGTGTCCATAATTGTTTTACCAAGTAGGCCTTATTTTCTGAATTTCGAGACAAAATTCCGTTATTAGGGGGGAAGTATGTAATACCCCGTATTTTTATGGCCTTTAAATTTAAGGAGATTTTTTAAATTTACTTAAGATAAATTAATTTAATATTAATTCAAAAATTTGTTTTTAATATTTACTAGCGTGACGAGAGTTAGTAATTATTGGAAATTTGTTGATTTGTGAAATATTACTTATTGAATAAAGTAATATGTAGAATTGAATTTGTTAAAAATTGTTACGAGTGAATAAAATGGCAATTATGGAAATTAACTCGGAACGCGCATGTGTCGTGTCAGGACTAAATTATTATTATTATTATTAAAAGGGAATAAATTATAAGTCACCCGTATGTTCATTTTGAGTGCACCAAAGTGTCCGAAAGGGTCGAGATAGTCAGAAAATTTTACCAGGGGGTTTAGTTTGGGTCTCGGGGCGTTTTTAGGCCTGATTGACATCCCGGGAGGGTATTATAGACATTTTACATTTTCAGGCGATTAAACCCACGAATTTACTAACGATATATCAGCCTTTAGGAGTTGTCTTCTAGGGTTAACAAACACAAAACCAAAGAAAGACCATTAGATAAGGAATTGGAGTGATTTCCAAGCAACTCAAGGCCAAAGACTCACCCGTTTGCACCGCCACCGCCAACACAACCAAAGCGTAGATCACGCGACGAGGAACATAACCATACCTCTTTCTTCCACAAATCAGAAACATAAATTTTAGGCAAGTATCTATCTTACTTTATTTTTAGTTAATGTTTCAATCATTTTAGTCTAGGGTTGTTTAGAACATATTTCGTGGAAGAAATTAATATTTTTGAGACTTAAAGTCATATGTTGTAGAGGAAGTAGACTTATTCTGAACATCTAAATCACATGTAGAGGATACGCCACGAATTTGTATGGATTTATAAGAAATTAATCTGGAAAATAATTGGAAGAATGGAAATTAAAAGAAAAATTGCGGTTCTTGAAGTTTATGTCAATTTTACCCCATTAAATCGTTATACTTGATGAATTCGGACATATTTTACGTAGAAAATCATGTAGTTAGGTATATAGTACCTGTAGTAATATTGTTTGGGAGTTTGGGGATCTATAATGGAGATTTAGTAGAGGTTGGAGAGGTAAACCCATAACTTGTCAATGGCAGAATTCGTCAAACTGCTTGATCGATCGATCAATCAAGAACATCGATCGATCGACCCCATTCCTCGATTGATCGATCCCTCCTGGAAAATAGTGTAGTTTTCTTCTTTAAGTTTAATCCAGTTAAAATGCGTAGGAACCCTTGATCATCATTGATAGAGCATAATGAATTATAAAGAGGACCAGTAGGGTCTAGGTAGACCCCGTTGAGTGATATTTAAGGTAGGATGAAATTATGCGTTAGCGGGGAGCTATTCACACATACGAAGTGCTGCGTACGTCTAATAAAAGATCGAGACTCGTGAGTAAGTTAGACTAGAAGATAAGTGAGAGTGCCTACTGAAATTATACTTAGAGAGATAGAATACTTCGGGAGATGAGAAGTAAGTATGGAGTAACTTATATATGAGAATAAAAGTGACGAGTTCGTTATGCGAGATAATCGACTAAATTGTGCTAAGAATGGATAATTATAATTATGGGTCGTGGGCGCACCTAATTTAGAAATGTGAATATATATATATATATATATATATATATATATATATATATATATATATATATATATATATATATATGATTGTGTGATGGTGTATATATTATATATCTGTGTAAAAATCATACCCGAGCTACTTGCTATCACAGGGGTTTCCGCGCCGGGACAATCTTATCTCGATTGGGCCTTTATGGGGGATAACGACTTGTACCCTAGAAGATAGTATCCTTGATACTGGCTATTTGAGTGATAGTCAGATGGTCATAAGAGACGTGAGGGTATGTGCTAACCTCTTTGTGACTTGGAACTATACTTCACCTCTAATTGTATGTGTTTTATGTTAATACAGTTCAAGAGTGGCTCCGAACTAGTATTTCCCTTAGTACGAGTGATACGTGGACTTGATAGCAGAGTGTTCCAGCACCATTGATTTTATGTGGGGTGCCAATAATATATATATTATATGAGTGACTAATATATATATACTTAAGTATGGGAACTTTCTATTGTTCATAAAAGTAGTTAAGTAATGAATAAATACTCCAACTTTATTATAAGTGTTTGGGAATTTTGTGACATCACTCGGTAATTTTAAATAACATAAGATATATGAGAGAGCTTAATTTTTAGAAATTAATTATCTTAGCCATAGTATTTATCGGAATTAAACCTTATGGGAAAGTTAAGTTAAAATAAACTTTGGAGATTAATAGTACGATAGGTGTGCACACTATATGAGAGGTGAAATTTTTTCAAGAGAGTGTCGCATACTAACATGGTTGTTTCATTAGCCGGTAAGCATTTTATATACTTGCTAAACTATTTTTAAACTGTTTTACACTCGGACTCTGACCCGTTTCCTATTATTTCTTTTCTCTTGTATATATATATATATATATATATATATATATATATATATATATATTGCAGGTGCCAAGCCACAGGGGCATTATGCTTAGATTCGTTATAACGGACATGCTGCAGCTTATGTGGGAGTTGCAGGACATTGCTTAGACGACCTAGTTGTTGACTCTACTCTTATTTTAGTCCTGATTAGTTAGGGTATGTGTCTCCCGTTTCCCTATTCAGTTGGATTTGTCAGAGATTTATATTCATTTTTTTCAGTATTTGTTACTCTTTGGGATGTAATTCGTGTCAGGATGATTTCATTTGTAGTTTTACACTTGGTATTGGTTTATCTGAATGGTTAAATTCTTGTGTGTTAATTGCCATCTTTAACATTTATGCACTTCTTAAACTGTTAATTATTGAAAAGGTTTTCATAATGGAATTAAATAAAATAGAAATAAGGTTTAAATTGTTTTTACACTTAGCTTAATTATTTAGGGTGTTTAAACTGGAAATTTATTTTTGAGACAGTGATGCTAAGAATGAACCAACCATTCACCTTGATTTTTAATTTAATAAAGGACTGATCACCCAGTATATAATTAGGCGGGGTGTCACACAGATTGGATGGCTTGATTCGAAATGTGGGAGCCAAGTGAGGAGGTTTAATAATTTTGAGCCAAGGGTCATATGGAGAGTGAGCCCCGATTTTAATTATTAAGAAGAATGATGGTTCGCCCGATTATATGTGGACTATCGGGAGGTGAAAAATGTCATGATAGGGAACAAGTATATGTTTCCATGTATCGATGACATCTTTAACCAGTTGACGAGTGTGTCATGCTTCTCCAAGATTGGCTTGCACTCAAGGTATCTAATACGATAGGGAGCATATATGTTTAGGTCCATGTTGTTTGGGCTGACCAATGCTCCAGTAGCATTCATGGACATTATGAATTGGGTTTTTTAAACCATTTTCGAATCGTCTTGTCATCGTATTTACTGATGACATTCTAGTGTATTCTTAATAGAAGGACAAACACTTGGATAATTTATTATTGGTTTTAAAAATACTATGGGAGAATAAGTTGTACACTAAGTTCTCTAAGTGTGAGGTTTGGATTCGGTAGGTACAATTATTGGACCATGTCACACTTGAGGTTAAGATTTAGATGAATCCTATTAAGGTATTAGAATTGAGTGGTTACCCACTCACTATCTAGAGTTGGTAGTAGTATTCTTGTATAATATGTGTTTCGGGCATATGTCATTAACCTCAAAGGGAGTTTACCAGGTCGTGATGCCGAACAAATGCTGGTTACAGCATGACAATGATATGTTCTATAATTTTATGAGAAGTAAATTATTATGATAGGATCATCATTGGTTCTAATGATGACATCTTGATGAAGTGGAAGAATTTTTTTGCAAGGGTGTTCGTTACACTCGATTTTTAGGTCAAGGTAGATTCAGGGTAGAGGGGGAACTTTACGAAGGTAAGGAATGGAAGATGAAATTGGGAAAAGTCCTTTTCTATATTAACAAATGTAAAACGTTACATTTTAAAGATAAACTGGTTATGATAGAAGGTCCCAAGCTACGGAAGGTAGTTTTGGATAAGGGGAATACTTCTTTGGTTACTTTACATTATATAAGCAAGTGGGTGTATAGTAATATGAGGAATTTGTACGAGTGATGTGGTGAAACAGTTATTGGTATAGTTTGTGTTAAGAAGGGGCTCCTACCAGGGTTCAATATCCTAGTGTAGAAGTGGGAGAGTAGACCTAATGATTTTTTATTGGGATCATGGGTCATGGAATTAGGTAAGGTCATTTGAGTTAGATTATCCAAGTTGATTAAGAACTAAGAGTTAGAAGTTGTTGTGTAGGAATGTATTTGGGGCACCTCAAGATGAGTGGTATTTATAATAGAGTGTGTGAAGATTATCACTGTAGGCAAAATAGCTTCTTTGATGAATGAGAACATGGTTTGGAGGACCAAGAGTTAGATCAAATACTTTTGAAGACATCCTCGAGGATGGATATTGCAAATTTGTATTCCAAAGTGAATTTGGCACTCCGATGTATGGGTAATTTACCATACTATTAGATAGTGTAGGACGATATCATTTTACCATACTTATCATCCTCAGTACGAACATGATGTTGATATGGGTGCACAATAGAGGAAGTACTTGTGGGACAATTTGATATTGCAATGGTCAGCCTAGTGGTTGATAATTAGCCGAATGTGAGTTACGACGATAGACCTCAGTGTATATTAGGTCATAAGACGAGAAGATTTTATACACATAACGAGGACGATACCGCCGAGATATTCTTAGATTTTCGAGTATGAGTATGTGGTGGAAATTATTATGCAACACAAATAGATAAGAGAAACGCAATCACCAAGTAAGAATAAAGAATGCAAAATGACAATCACACAACAAAGGATGTACGTAGTTCAGCAAAGTTTCCTACATCCACGGTGGTGCAGTCATTCTTATTTCTATGTTCTCCGAAGAGTGATTATATAGAATACAATGTCTCCATTGCCCCGGACCTAGGGTTTATTATATTCATGTTTATTTCAGTAGGTGGGGGTGTTGAACTCCCCCACATTTTCCATATCTTCCTAGAACCTCTCTTAATGGGAACATGGGAAGAGACTAAATCAGAATCGATTAAGACATGGGGGGTCTGGACTTTGGGCCACCACAAATGGGCTACTCGTCCAGGTCCATCATTCTAATTTCGGGTACCCACAATTGCCCCTAAGTTTGTTGGGCCATGTTTGGGCTCAATAAATTTAAATGATTTGTCATAATGGCTCCTTTGTAATCCGTGCAACTTTTCCCAAAGTTTGAGGACTGATTCTGGCAGCACCCACTTCGTGGTTTGTGCACTATGATTAGCAACATTTAAAGGTATTCTAGAGCAGCCATTTTTTGACCGTCGTTTCAACCTTCTCAGCATTCTTCCATTTCCTGTGAGCTCCAGCGATTCATACTCTCTTCTCTCAGTCTCCATTCTTATCACTTCCTTGTTATTTGGGCTCGTGATTCTTCATCGTTCGATTCGAACTTTCATCTTGTAAGTCTTCTGTAGTTTTCTAGGGTTTCCCAATGGCAAAGATTGGTAATAGGTCAGTGTCTGAGTTTAGGAAGTTTTATAACATCCCATAGTGAGTAGAGATTGAGTGTGTTCCTCTCCCTAGAAATATTGGAGACATAGAGGGTGCCCATTGGATCCATATTTTGATGCTTTCCCAAGGGGGACTTACTTTTCCTCCTAACGACCTGTTCTTGCACTTCTCTGGTTACTTCAATATTGTTCCTGCACAGTGTTCGCCCAATGTGTGGAAGATAATTGATGGCGTCCATAGAATCAATCAGTTATATGGTACCAAGTTAGGACTTACCGAGGTATGTTTTTGATACTCCTTTTCTCTAACTAGTTCTGGTGTTCTCTATCTCAAAGCCAGGAGCCCTGACAGGGTATTGGTAGTAAACCTACCTGATTCCCATAAGGACTATTGGTAAGAGGGTTTCCTTGCTAGAAACTGGCAGTTTTTTCCCCAGTCTGAAAGGCCGAGGACTGATAGGTTCTCTGTCCCCTTTTATGGGGAAGAATACATAAGTAGACTTTGCTCTATTCTTTCAATTTTTGCTGATTTTTGATCTTTCTAATTTTTCTCTATTTTTTCTTCAGCGACGTCGAAGAACTTGGAACCTGCTCTCAGTGAGGTTCATCTCTCTAAGTTGGTCAAGGCCTGGAATATCAGGGAGCCCTTAGTTGATGACGAGCATCCTCGGTCCGCTGCTTTTCTGCTCGAATATTAGAACATTGGTTCTAGTTTTATAGCGACGCCGGTAGATAGTATCCCTGAGTTTGATACCTCTGAAGAGACTTCTGCTGATCCTATTCAGTTGGACGAGGAGGAGAGCAGTTCTGAGAGTGACATCGCAGGTGGTACTTAAGGAAACATTAGTGAAGGGAGCTCCGGTGGTAGTACCTCTTTTGATTCGGAGGAAGTTTCTGAAGCTCGAGAATCTTCGAGCACATCTAGCAGTTCAAGCGAGGAGATGGTTCCTCTAAGGAAAAACCTGATTCGGGATGATGATGATGATGATCACGTGCTCCTCGCTCAGAGGTCAAAGAAGTAGAAGTCCAGTACTGGGGATGTAACTACTGGCTCTCGATCTTCTACTCAAGAGCAAGAGAGGAAGAGGAAAGAGGAAGATAAGATAAAAGATAGATGGAGAGAAAAAAGGAGGAGGAAATAAAAAAGATGGAGGTGAAGAGGAGGATGGAGGAGAGGAGGAGAATGGATAAGGAGAAATAGGAAGAGAGGAGAAAGGCGGAGTTAAGGACGAAGGCTGGGCAAGCCTTAGTCCCAGTGTCTGCTATGCCCGAGGGTGCCTCAGTTGCTGTTTCCCCTCAACTGGCTCCTGTGCTGCTTGAGAGGGAAGTTCTTCCAGCAGATCGCCAGAGGGCACTAGGGTCTGATCAATTGGCCCTACAAGCTATCCAGAGGCTAGCCCTGGTAAGATCTTTTCCATTTTCTAATGCTTTAACAAGTTTTGGTTGTTTCTCCTTACTGATCTCTTCTTTATTTTTGGCAGTTTATGACTGACTTCGCTGTTCTCTATCGCTCTCGCGATGAGCTGGTGAGAAGGAATGGCGAGCTGGAGCAGCAGAAGGCTGCTTTGGAAGTGAGGGGTACTCAATTGGAGGTTGATTTAAAGACTGATGACGCCGCCCGAGTTTCCTCTGACCTGGCCCTCGTCAATTCTGATCGAGAGAGGGATGCAGCGGTTAAGGAGTTGAACAACCTGAGACAGGCCTATGACCTGGTCTGCTTGAGCAAGCTGGCTGTCGTAGAGGAGAACAAGGTGCTGACCGAGCAGTTAAAGGAGAAAGAGTCCCAAGCAGCCACCATCAAGCAGGACTTATACAACTCCGGGTGGACTGTTGCATATGAAGATGACGAGGTTCAGATAGGCTACATCAGTCATCTGAACTTCAAGAAGGGTTGGAACAAGGCCCTCCTAATTGCTGGTGTTGATGCTGACTCGCCTTTAATCGACGAGCATGACCCGGGCCCGAAGTCGACTGTGTATGAAGAAGCCCCTGCCCCTACTATGGAAGGCATTGAGCATGTCTCCCAAACATTTCCTGCCGAGTTCCTTCCTGGTCAGGCGACAGAGGTTGCCCCTACTGAGGGGGATGCTTATACTTTCGCTGACAAGGGGAAGCAGACAGCTACCTATGGCCAGCCTGAGGTTGATAATTAGTTATCATCTAGGGTTACTTTTTGTATCTTTGTTTGTAACTTTTCTTTTTACTGCTCGATGTACTTTAACCCTTATCAATGAAAAGGTTTCTTTTTCCCAGTGCACTGATTTGTCTTTCTTTTTGATGCCCTCTTATGTCTTGTAGTTTACTGATGTAGAAGAGTATATTCCTGCCACATCTCAATTGGGCAGGACTCTTGGTCCCAATGCAAGTCCTCAGGTTCGCCAGGCTTTTGTTAGGCTTTGCAAATCTCTTAGGTCAAGGAATTAAAAGTATAAGGATCAGTCTAAGCTTGTGTCCAAGTTGAAGGACAGGCTCCAGGAGTTGGAAGAGGTTGGTGCTTCAGTGCAAGAAGAGGTGAATGCACTGAGAATAAAGCTTCTCAATGCTTCTGAGATCAATCAGGTTGGGGAAATGCTTCAGCAAGAAAATGAAGCTCTAAGGAAAGAGGTCTCGCGTCTTAGGGAGCATGCACCGAGCACTTCTCCTGCAGTATTGCAAGGCTCTTCATCATCGCGAGCTAGGGCTGGCTCGAGCGACGTTCCTCCTGTGCTGTGAGGTTCTACTGGTCCATCCATTCTGTGAGCTGGCAGGAGCACCAGGCGTTCAGATAGGGAAATGGAAGAGCTTCGCGGTGATGTCCAGCGAGCATATATGATTGCTGATGGTCTTCAAAGAGATGTTACTCGACTGCGGCACCTATTTAAAAAAGGACCTCGGCGAGTATGGGTCGACGGTTATGACCAGTGATGGCTAGATGCTTCGACGAGGCAGACAAAATTTGAAGAGCTTGCCTTCATCAGGGGGTGGTTGAGTGCTTTGAAGGAGATGCAAGTTCCAAGAAACTCAATGCTCTGGTATCGCCATGAAATATCTTCTTCCACTCGGATGCCCAATCCCTTTCGGAGAGATGATCAGTGGATACCCATCTATGCCATTCCTCGATAGCTATTGGAGTCGAATGCTAACGAAGTCGAGGAAGAGTTAGTTCCTGCTCCTGATGATGGTCGAAGAGCTCAAGTGGCTGATTATCTCGTTCAGAGGCCTCACCCCCATTGAGATTTTGCCAGTAGTTACTCTGTGTATTTTGTATTGAGGTGATGTTATGTCAATGTTTTGGGAGAGCTCGCCGACTAAACATGTATTGTACTTGTTGTAAATATGGTGGATTAATATAAAATTTATGTTTTGGGCTAATTTAGCCGACTAAACAAGTGTATTATATTCTCCATATTCTCACTCCTTTATGATCTCTAAATTTATATTATTACGCTAGTGTCCTTCTAGTCCAGTATACTATCGAGATACCATTGTGCACCACTTTACCTTTTAGGTCGTGTCGTCACACTCCATTAGGCCTAAGTGTGGAAATTAGCGAGGACACACCTGGTGCTGGATGCTCTATCCGATCAGGATTTTATTCAACCAAAGATGGTTTGGCGACCAGTTTTAATTTGGCCGTATTGCCTAAGGATCTCCTGTAGGGCTTGATATATTGCCTGGGGCAATTCTAAGAGGTCTTTCGTGTTTCATAACGAAAGCCTAAGGAGGGTGATTTCCCTACTATGGTGTAATGATCAATGTGCCTGTCATTTGGAAAAGGTGTGTGATAAAGCTTATATAACTGTTACTCATTAGAACGCAACCGTTAAATAGCTTTCATTAATGACAAGGAAAATGAACTACTAGTTCCACAACAAAAGCATAAAAGAAGAATCTAAAAATGGAATTTCTTGAGATTGGCTGCGTTCCATGCTCCGGGGATTTCTCTGCCTTCCATCGTTTCTAAATGATAGGCGCCTTGCAGATTATCTCTTGTTATCTTGAATGGTCCTTCCCAATTTGGCCCTAGCTTGCCGTCTGATGGTTTCACTGCACTGCTTAGGACTTTCCTTAGGACATAGTCCCCAACTAGAAATGTCCTTGGGTTGACCCTCTTGTTATAATTCCTTGCGAGATGTTTCTGATAGCTCGCTAGTTTTAATAAGGTTAGCTATCGCTGCTCATCGGCTAGGTCGAGCTCAGCGAGCAATGCTGCATCATTATGGCCCTGGTCGACAAGGCTGGACCTCATTGTCGGCCATCCGACTTCTAATGGGATGACTACTTCCATTCCATATGTCAGCGAAAATGGGGTCTCCCCTATTTCTCGTCGTGGAGTGGTTCGATAAGCCAATAGAATATGTGGTAATTCATTCACCCATGCGCCTTTGGCTCGCTCTAATCGCTTTTTTTTTAATCCGTCGATCACAATTTTATTAGAAGCCTCGTCTTGGCCATTGCTCTGAGGATAGGCCACCGAGCTGAAATGGTGTCTGATTCCATGTTCTTTACAGAAACTCTGAAAAGATCTGCTCTTGAACTGCGTTCCATTATCGGTGATGATGGTTCTGGGGATGCCAAAATGGGTGATTATATTTCTTCATATGAACCTTATCATATCTGCATCTCAGATGATCCCTAGGGGTTCTGCCTCGATCCATTTGGTGAAGTAGTCAATCGCGACCAGCAGATATTTGCGATTACCGATGGCGATAGGAAGTGGTCCTACAATGGCCATCCCCCATTGGGCGAACGACCATGGGCTGGATAATGATTTTAGGTTGATAGCAGGTTAGTGGACCATAGGAGCGTGAAGCTAGCATTTCAAGCATTTGCGGACATACACCGCAGAGTCCATTTGCATATATGGCCACCAATAGCCGTCCTTCATTGCTCGAAAAGCCATAGATCTTCCTCCAATATGGCTTCCACAGATTCCTTCGTGAAGCTCATGTAGAACTTGCTCGACATCCTTTGGGTGAATGCATTGAAGGTAGGGACAGAAAAATGATCTCCTGTATAGCCTTCCCTCAGGAGATAAGTGAAAGAGAGCAGCTTTGACTCTTATTTGGTGAGCAGTCATCTTATCATCTGGAAGTGTGCCATCCTTTAAATAATCCCTTAATGGGTCCATCCAGCTGGGTGCAAACTCAATTCGGAGCACCTGCTCCACGCTTGGTAGTTTGCTGTTACGGTTAATGCTCGGGTGAGAGAGGAAATCGATGGGGATTATCCTTTTTAAGTCAGAATCGATTGCTGAGCTTAGGGCTACTAGGGCGTCAACATGGTTGTTCTGGCCCCTGGGAAACTACTGGACATTAATCTCTTCGAAGATCTCCATTAGCCTTTTTACTAAGGCGAGGTACGCTGCCATTCTTTCATTTTTTGCATTGTAATCTCCACTTATCTGATTGGAGACTAATTGAGAATCACCGAACACCTGTAAATGCTTTGCTCCCAAAGTGTGCGCCTTCTGGAGGCCGGCTATTAAGGCTTTGTATTCTGCTTCATTGTTGGAGGCTGCAAATCCAAGCCTGATTCCTTGTTCAAGGATTGTATGCTCTGGACTAATGAGGACAATGCCTACATCTGCCCCCTTTGAGTTGGAGGCTCCATCAACGAATAATTTCCAGGTTTCCTTAATTGCATTGTTCCCCCTTTATCTTGTTGGTGGAGGTTGGTTGGAAGGTTTCTCACCTGTGAACTCGGCTATGAAATCAGCAAGGATCTTCCCCTTGATTGCGTTCCTTGGTTGAAATTGGATGTCAAATCGTCCGAGCTCGACTGACCATTTAGACAGTCTGCCCGACAAATCTGCCTTCCTCAGGATTGCTTTAAGGGGGTGTGATGTAAGGACGATTATAGTGTGGGCTTCGAAATAGTGCTTCATCTTTCTCGAAGCAACTACTAGTGCAAAGGCGAGCTTCTCCAGTGGTAGGTACCTCTGCTCGGCGTCTAGTAGGGTCTTGTTCGCATAATAAACGGAGTGCTGGATTCCTGTAACTTCGCACATTAATGCAGAACTGACAGTATGGTTGGAAATGGAGAGGTACAAGTACAAGGGATTTGCTTCCTGTGGTATGACGAGTAGTGGTGGGGAATTGAGGTAAGCCTTGAGTTCGTCCAGTGCCCGCGAGCAATCTTGGTTCCATTTTACCATTTTGTTTCCCTTTAGAAGCTGGAAGAAAGGATTGCACTTCTTGGAGGACTTTGAAATGAATCGGTTTAAGGCAGCGAGCATACCAGTGAGCTTTTGTACGTCCCGGATCGTACGAGGAGGTTATACCCTGTTTATTGCATCGATCTGATATGGGTTGGCCTCGATGCCTCTCTTACTGACCAAGTACCCAAGAAATTTTCCTGATTGGACACCGAAAGAACACTTGCTCACGTTAAGTTTCATTCGGTATTTCCTGAGGATTTGGAAGGTGCTTGACAGGTCTGAGAGGTGGTCTTCTTTCTTCTTGATTTTAACGAGCATATCATCGATGTAGAATTCCATGGTGTCTCCCATTTGACCCTTGAACATCTTGGTGACCAGCCGCTGGTAGGTTGCCTCTGCATTTTTTAGCCCGAAGGGCATGACCTTGTAGCCGTATAGTCCGACTGAGGTGATTAATGCTATTTTGTCCTGGTCTGGGGCATATAGAGGGATCTGATGATACCTGGAGTACGCGTCCAGAAAACTCATTCTCTCGTGAGCTGTAGTAGCGTATACCAGTTGATCAATTTTTGGGAGGGGGAAATTGTCCTAGGCCATGCTCTATTGAGGTCGGTGAAGTCGATGCAAACTCTCCACTTACTATTGCCTTTTGGAACTACTACTGGGTTGGATAACCATTTGGGGAATTGCACCTCTCGTATGGATCCTGCATCCAACAGTTTTTCTACTTCTTTTTCCACGGATTTTGCCTTCTCGAGTGCAGTTCGTCGTGCCTTCTGCGTGATTGGTTTGAAGGTGATATGGACGTGCAGTTGATGACAAACCATACTGGGATCAATTCCAGACAGCTCGTATGGTTCCCACGTGAAAACATCTATGTTGCGTCTCAGCAGAGTTGTCAATTCCTTCTGTTCCTTATCAGTGAGAGAGGCTCCAATCAAGAAAACTCTGTTACTGTTCCTATCTCCAGCTGTAACCTCTACCAGGTCTTCGACGACCCATTCAGAGGGGAGGAGCTTGGTCTCCTCTACTCCAGGTCTTCTGTACTTTAATTGCTATTTAGAAGGTGTCAGACCTTCTTGTTCTTCAAGTTTCTCGCTGGGCTGATCGGCCTTCTTCTCTGGCCTTGGTCGGATGGCTGCTTTGAAGCACCTTCTTGCCATTGCTTGATCTTCGTGGATCTCCATTACTCCTTGCTCGATTACATACTTGAGTTTCTGATGGTAGGTCGAGGAGACTGCCTTCATCGCATGTAGCCATCCCCTGCCGAGGATGGCTTGGTATGGTGAGTCGATGTCAACCACCAAAAACTCAATCATCTTGGAGACATTTCCCACGCATAATGGCAGTACAATCTTTCCCAGGAGTATAGTTATTTTTCCAGTGAAGCCAACTAAAGGGACAGAAGCTTCCTTTAGGTCGGCGACGCTTAACTTCAATTTTCTGAATAGGTCGAGATACATTACCTCGGACGAGCTTCCTTGGTCGACGAGCAACTTGTCGATGTCAAAGTTAGCTATCCTGAGGGTAATGATCAAAGCATCGTGATGTGGGGTTCTCACTCCCACCAGATCTTCATTTATGAAAACAATATTCTTATTATAGTTGATGTCATCTGCTCGTCGACGCTTTCCTGATTGTGACTTCACTAGATCGATCTGAAAAGCTTGCATCACTGTTGTAAGCTTCTTCATCTCCATTCGAGCTGAATTTCCTTGGATCATCTTGGCATCAGATGCCCCATGAATTATCGCGAACTCATGTCCAGCATCATCTTCGAGCACGTTGTCAGGTCTCGTCTCTCTATTGGCAGCCGCTTTCTCTGCCTTCTTCTCCACAAACTCGTCCAAATTCTCGGATTGGGCTAGCTCCTCGAGGTGAGACTTAAGGGCCTTGCAATGATCGGTCTTACGTCCCCCCTCTTTATGAAAAGTGAATCTCAGTGTGTTGTTTCTTTTTGAGGGATCTCCCCCCCATTTTCCTGGGCCACTTGATGAATGGTTCGTCTTTGATTTTCACGAGAATTTTGTAAATTGGTTCTCGGAAGACGGTGTTGACTGCCTGAAATGCTCTTAACACTTTATTGTTGCCTTCGTTCTTGGGGCCATTTCTACCCCCGTTCTTTCCTCCTTTCTCCTGGTTCTCAGTTTTATCACTGCCTTTGGCAGCGAGCTTAGTTCGACCGTTTTCTGCTATGCCGAGGCGGGTCACATCTTCCACCTTGGCATACTTCTCGATGCAGGCCATTAGGTCATCGATGATCATGGCTTCTTTCTTTGTCAAGTATTGGTACGGAAAGGAAGAGTTGGGTAGCCCAATTTTGAAAGAGGCCACTGTCACTTGCTTCGAACATTTCTCGACCTCGTTAAACAATTCCCGTTACCTCTTCGCGTAGTCTCAGAGGGTCTTTTGGGGCATCTTTTTCATTGTCAGCAGGGCATCCATCCTTTTGGGATGGGAGCTACTAGTAATGAATCGGGCCGTAAAGAGCTCGGCCAGGTATTTGAAACTTCTTATGGACCGGTGGGGGAGCCTTTTGAACCATTTTTGTGCCACATCATGCAGGCTCGAGGGGAAAATTCGGCACATTAGTGCGTCTCGGTTGTTCCAAAGGGTCATGGCCTGTCGGTACTACCTGACGTGATCAATGGGATCAGTCTTACCATCATAAATTTTGAACCTTGGAATGGCAAACTTCTTGGGGGCTTCTTCTTCCTCAATTTCCCTCGAAAAGGGTGATTTCATCTGAGTTTTGAGAGCTCACCTAGTGAGTTCTTGGGTTAATCTGGTACCGTGATGAGCAGGATGTTGGTCCATCTCCGTTCGGACCATATTTCATATGTTCTCGTGGCTGTGATCCGGGCTTCTGTGGCTGCGAGCTTATCGCAGTTGCTTGAGCAGGTCATCCTCTGACTCGTTTCCCTCGGCTCTCTGGGATCCGTGCCTGGAGCTCCTTCCTCGGCTACGAGACTTGTTCGCCTGAGTACTAGGAGTGTGGTACGGACGTTTCTTGGTACTACGATGGAGCTCTCTCTCCATTCTTTCTAATCTTCTTTTGAGGCGAGCGTTCTCAGCCTTGTGCCTGCGAGATGACTCCCTCGGCTCTTGGAGCCTCGCCTCGTATGCATAAATCAGCCTAGATATCTGCGTGGATCTCGTTGGTCCTTGGCTTTCTTTCGAGGTTGGCCTTTCTGGGCGAGCTCTGTGATCTGAGCGCTGAACTTCAGACCTAATCCTATGAGGATCAGGGGGTTCTTGAATATCCCCTGCCTGGGGAGCATTACTACTGTGACCTGACATTTCAAACTCCTTTTTTGATGTGGGCTTTCTCAGGGAAGATAAACGTTTCCCACAGACGGTGCCAATTGTGGTGACAATTATTATGCAACACAAATAGATAAGAGAAACGCAATCACCAACTAAGAATAAGGAATGCAAAATGACAATCACACAACAAAGGATGTACGTGGTTCAGCAAAGATGCCTACATCCATGGTGGTGCAGTCAGTCTTATTTCTATGTTCTCCAGGGAGTGATTATATAGAATACAATGTGTCCCTTGCCCCGGACCTAGGGTTTATTACATACATGTTTATTTCAGTAAGTGGGGGTGTTGGACTCCCCCACGTTTTCCATGTCTTCCTAGAACCTCTCTTAATGGGAACATGGGAAGAGACTAAATCAGAATTGGTTAAGACATGGAGGGTCTGAACTTTGGGCCGCCACAAATGGGCTACTCGTCCTGGCCCGTCATTCTAATTTCGGGTACCCACAGAATATAATGAATTCAAATTTTGAGGATGAAATTCCTTGTTTTATTAGGGGAATGTAATACCCAGTAATTTTAATACATTAATTAAATAATGAATTTTTATATGCTTGTTTATATGTGTTTACAGTTATATGTGATGCCACCAATTATACTTCCATATTTGTTGTGTTACGTGTAGTTTATTCAAAATTTAAATATGACTTAATACACAAATATGAATTAATAATTAATTTAATAATGGGCAATGATTTTTGGGACTCGTACAAATTAGAATATTAATAAGTTGGTTTGATACTTTAGGTTAGTGTTTGGGACATTTAGAATATTGGATTAAGACATAAAATAATAGGTTTATGCCTCATAGGCTAGTATGTGATTTGTGCAAGACTTTAGACTACAAAGAAAATATTTTGGACTTAATGGGTCAAGGTCCATATGGGTGTTAACCTAAATTTCATGGTTAAACATATAAAACGGGAGATTAGGGTTATTAGGAATCATTTTAACATTTGAGAAAGGAGACCAAGAGAGAGAAGGGGTAGGATACTTAGAGAAGAAGAAAATAGGTCAATTGGGTATTGGAGGAGAGGAAAATTGGAGCTTTGATTTTGGAGTTCATCCTACTTGAATTTGGGGGGAAGTTACTTGGTATATTAATATAATTATTTTTCTGTTAGAATATAGTTATGTATTGGATTCTAAATCTAAACAAATAAATAATTGATTTAGATGTCCAAACAAGAAATTTTATATTCAACTCAACTAGAAAAATTAAGTTTATATACATGAATTAATATTAGTAAAATTCCACATGAAATTAGAGTATATTGACAAATTGATATTAGGATTATATTACATTTACATAATTGAGGAAAAGCCCATTTATGAATTCATGAATTGAGTGAAAGTTGTAATTTTTTTTACGAAATGACATTTTAGGGTTCTAAGTCTTTAGATATGAGATATGGCTCTAAAATTTGTATAAATTAACGAAGATTATAATAAATAGTATAAATTTTAGTTTTGTGAAGTTTATAGGATAATTTAGGGAATATGGAAGAAGTAAAACTTTGAATTAGGTTGTTAATGGTGGTTCTGGATAGAGGGGTCTTAACATGGGCCATAAGTTGAAGAAAGATAGAATTATGGACGGTTTCGAGGTTTAACCGTTCAAACGGACCACGATTGTGTTCGTTCGAATAGGAGAACTACAAAACCCTCTAGAATTTTGTTTTTTTTCAACCTATGGCCCCTGTTACGACCCATATGTCCAAAACTAGCTTTAACAACCTAATTCAAGGTTTTACTACTTCCCTTATGCCATAAATTATCTTACAAACTTCACAAAACTAAACTATATACTATTTATTGTAAGATTATTCAATTTATATCGAATTTAGACCTATATCTCATATCTTAAGACTGATAACCCTTGAATTTCATTTCATCCAAATATTCCAAATCCAATTCAATTCATGAATTCACAAAGGTCTTTTCCTCAATTATGCAAATGTAATATAATCCTAATATCAATTTGTCCATATGCTCCAATTTCATGTGGAGTTTTACTAATTTGAATTGATGTATGTAAACTTAATTTTTCTAATTAAGTTGAATCTAAAATTTGTTATTTAACTATCCAAGTATGCTTAGATTTATAATCCAGTACATAACTATATTCCATAACCATAAATAGCTATATTAATATACTAAGTAAACTTGCCTCTAAATTCAAGTAGAATGAACTCCAATTGCAAATCCCCAATTGTCATATCCCTAATGTCTAATTGCCTTATTTTATTCTTCTCCATGTGGCCTCCCTCTTTTCTTCTTCTCCATATAGCCTCCCTATTTTCTCTTTAGGTTTTCATTTCCCAAGTGTTAACTTATTTCTAATAACCCTAATATCCCTTTTTATATGTTTAACCACAAAATTAAGGTTAAAGCCCATATGGACCATGACCCATTAAGCCAAAAATCATTTATAATTAGTCTAAAGTTTAGCCCGAACCATATACTAGCCTATGGGGATAAAAACCCATAATTTTAAGTCATAATCCAACATTTTAAATGTTCAAGAATCAACCTAAAGTATCAAACCAACTTCTTAACATTCTATTTTTTACGAGTCCCAAAAATCATTATTTATTATCAAATTAATTATTAATTCATTATCGTGTATTAAGTAATATTTCAATTTCGAATAAACTACACATAACATAACACATATAAAATTATAATTAGTGACATCACATATCACTGCAGGAACAGGCAAATATAAAAATTCACTATTTAATTAATGCACTAAAATTAAGGGAAATTACATTCTTCCCCCCCAAAATAAGGAATTCGTCCTCGAATTTTGAACTCATTATATTCCTACATGAAAATCTTATCTATCTCGCCCGGTTCATCTTCACACTCTATATATAATCTACTTGTCTTATGATCTAATATATATTTAGGTCTCTCATCGTAACTCATGTTCAGCTAACCCTTAACCATTATCCTATTCGTTGCAATATCAACTTGTCCCACATGGACTTCCTCTATTATGTACCCATATCAACTTTGTGTCCCCACTAAGGCTGATAAGGTAAGGTCAAATGATATCGTCCCCACCCTACCCACTAGTACGGTAAAGGAACCATACATCATACTTCCTACTTCACTTTGGAATCTAACTTTTCAATATCCATCCTCAAGGAGGCCTTTAAAAGTATTTGACCTACCTCTAAGGCCCCCAAACCATGTTCTCATTCGTCACAAAAGCCCTTTTTACTACTCTGGAAATATTCGTACACCCTATTATGGACATATCTTCCTGAGGTGCCCCGAATACATTCCCACACAACAACTTGTTAACTCTTAGTTCTTAATCAACTTGATAAATCTAATTCAAATTAACTTACCTAATTCCATAACCCCTTTGGAATCCATAAACCCAATCAAAAGCCACTTCACCTTTTCTCCCACTTCTACACTGGGATATCGAACCTTGCAACTCATTGAATGTCTGTGATGCTCTACCTTTTGTACTGGAAGGAGCCCCTTCTCGACACAAACTATACCAATAACTGCTTCACCTCATCACCCGTTTTAATTCCTCAGATTACTATACACCCACTTAATTTTTTAAAGTAAAGTAACATGCGAAGCATTCGCCTTGTCCAAAACTACCTTCAGTACCTTGGGACCTTCTGGCACAACCAGTTTATCTTGAAAATGAATCTTCTTTTTGACACCCCGTAAAATTCATAAATAGGTTGATCAGGCCTAACACAAACTCACAAGAATCAAATAATTGAATACCATTCTAAGTATGACTGTAATAAAAACTAAATGCATAAAATATATAACTGAGACATACCATACAGTACACCAAGATAGGTTGATGGACACGGTTTTGGACCGTGATCAGGGCCGATGGGTTACAATTTTAGATTATGACCATATTGAGGGTGATAAAACTATGGGTCACAGTGTAGTGGGTGACGTGAGTGTTGATTATATAGTCACGGTTTGGGATCGAGACCTAGTGGTCATGGATCAAAGTCATGACCCATTTTATGACCATTAAAGAGGCATTTATTTTGGGCCACGATCCAAAATCGTGACACTCGATGTGACTATTTAAAATTTTAAAACATATAGTCATGATTTTGAATATTTTGGGGAACTTTATCTTTCAACGCCAAAATATCAAAGCTCATTATCCTCTTCGTGAAAAAAAATCTTTCGAAGGATCTTTCGATAGGTTTTCAATTAATTAATAACTCAAGAAAGAACCTTTGCCTTCAAACTGATTGAGAATATATAGTCTTATGAAGTTCTTCCCACATGTCAGCCTTTATGGTAGGATCAACCTTATTCCAGTTGTCTGTGCCCCCACACCCTCAATCATTTTTTCTAGAGATAGAATACAATTTTTAAAAACTGAACATCAGTTGTGCTATCGGTAGGATGATTCTAGACCAAGGAGAATACAATTATATTTTTAGGGGTTTCTTCAGATTCTTCAGTAACAGGAGGTGGGGGTGTTGGATTGATAAGGGGTTCTTGAGTTTGATAACTCGGAGATGGAGTGGTAGACTGAATGTCTGAGGAGTAGACTATTGATAACCCGAAGGAGATAAAAATTGAGGTTGGGGTCTAGGAGAGTGCACGGTCGGCGGTGTTTCCCAATTTTGTTAATTATATTCGTTTATGTTTAATATTTCCTACAATTAAAAAAAATAGCGACAAATGTAGGAAAGTGTAATACCCCTTGTTTTTGAGTAATTGTTTTCATATTAATTTGCATGTGGGTTAATTATATATAATAAAGGAAGTTGGAGTAAATATTACTTTAAGTGATTTAAGAGATAATATTTACTGAGTTTTTCGTATTTACTGTTAAGTGAATGTAAATAGCATCATATTATGTTTTATTGCGTTGTTGTGCCTTAAGCGACGGTTATAATTTAAAATGATGTTAGAACATGAAATAATTTATGTTATCCCGGATACCAATTTAGAGGGCGCGATTAGTCCGAAAAATAGTCAAAATAAGTACCAAGTTGTATTTTTGGGTTCCGAGTACTTTTGACCGGTTAGGACTTAATTATGTTGTTGCGAGTCATTTTAAGTGTGTAGTAGCATTTAAAGTTGGATTTAGAGTTAATTGGCATTTAAGTCTTCCAAGAACCTTTATTCTCATTTATGTGTTCTAAACCTAGAAAGATAGATAGATAGATAGAGAGAGAGAGAGAGAGAGAGAGAGAGAGAGAGAGAGAGAGAGAGAGAGAGAGAGAGAGAGAGAGAATTTGGGAGAAAAAGAAGAGAAAAGGAAGAGAATTGAAGATTTAAGCTTGCAATTTATTGCTACCGAAAGATAATCCGAGACTACAACCCTAAGGCAAGTTTCTAACTTGCAAATGTATGATTTAGTGTGGATGAATTGTATTGATAGTTGTGTATTTGGAGAAATGAACAAATTGTGGGTTTTGATGAATTTTGGTGTTTAACCCTTAGATCTTGATGTATATACGTTGTGAGTTGATTATATTGGTTTGTTGTTGTATAGAAATGTTGGCGTAATGTTATTAAAATGTTGAGGTTGAGAGAAGTGGAGGAAAATAGGGTTAGGGATTTAGGTTTGTTATGTTAAAAGAGGGGTTGGCCGTGAGATCTGGTGAGTCCTGTCGATCGCGGGTCCAGAGCCCGGTCGAGTGGGCCTAAAGAGAAAATCCCACTGCTTCTCTTGATTGGCATAATTTGAAAGCGCAGTCGATCGCGGTCTAAGGATCGGTCGATCGGGCCTTGGGGGAGAGGCTTACTGCTTCTCTTACAAGGCAAATTTCTAAAAGCGTGGTCAACCGGGGGTCAGGGGCCGTTCCACCGGCACCCTGTTTTTCACCCCAAAATTTTAATTTTCTTTAGTTCCATTCTTTTAAGGATTAGGACTAGGAAACTTCTTGCATGAAGTAAAACTAGAGTATTAGAGTCTCATAATAGGGGAATCAATATCCTAAGTTAGTAAAGAGGTGTTCCGGCTTATGTTAGGGATTCATTATTAGAATAAAAATAGATGGTAGTAAGTGTCCATTTGATTTAATAAGACAGTCTAGGACAAGGGGAAGGTAGGGATATATGGTTTTTGACCTTTAGACACTTGGATGAGGTAAATTTCACTTAGTGGCATATGATGTTTTGTGGACTCTTGGAAATTAGTATGGGGATAATTAAATGTTGTGGTTTATGTCATTAAACGCATATGGCTACCGATATAATGTAATGCACATTTCTTATTGGCATATCTTGTGAATATTGACTTGCTTATACATACCTCTCTAAATGATATCATAAGGGAAGTTACACGAATGAGGTGAAATCCCCTGGCTAGTGCATGCAGGGTGAATATAGTCCTCGTCCATAGGACTGGTGGTTACATTGTGTTTTTATATTATTCGAAGTGAGGTAATTTTGGGTATAGTTATGACTCACTATCGAAGGTATATGGCCGCTTCCCACGCGACGCGATTTAGGATGCCCAGGTGGTCTTGGTTATAGGCCCTGGAATATAATATCTATTTAGGGGCACATCCAGTGAGGTGACTCCCAGAAGGACGGTCTTAGAATCATTATATTGTGATTATAACTATTCTCACGAATGTAACATTTTATAAATGGATAAGGCATTTTATAAATCAACTGTCTGGAATAAGTTTCCTAATGCGGAATGGACTTATGAAGTCATATTGTGCAAAACTGTAATATAAGCTTATTAAGTTAGAATTGAGTTATTTCTCTTGAATTAATGAATAATTAACATTTTATGTATGACATTGCGCTAGGTTGTGCATTTAGATGAGAGGTGAGGATAATTCTTATTGTGAAGAGAGAGTTAAGCTTGATTATGATGTTAACAATTCATAATTGTCATGTATTTTATTCACATGAATATCATATCAAATCGATCCCTGACCCGTTTATATCTCTTTGTTTTGTATGGTTCTCTTTTACGCCCAGGTGCTCCACCGTAAGGACGCCCGTGTTGATCCTTCCATCCTAGTGTCCAGGGGCTATGGCATTTTTGCGGATGTTATAGGACTTTGGTGATAGACGCATCAATATTTTGTATACTCTAGTTATGATCAGTCTGAACATTCGAGCGTGTTGCCCAAGTTTTGTACTTGCTTATATACTGTGATATTTGTTTGTAATACTCAGTGTAACCGTTTGTATTGGTCGGTTAATAGACAACTTATTCGGTTATTATGTTGTGAATGATTGTTGAACTGTTATCTATCTTTATTTATCCACCTTCTTTCAAAATTGGATTGTCTAAATGGTTTTATTTAAAACTTACAAGTTAATTTTGACATCCGTTTTCTAAAATAATTGGTAGTTATCTCGTATTATTATTTTCACGACAGTGGTGCTAAGAATGGACCATCTATGATTCCTGTATTTATTGGAGTATCGGGATGTCCACCTCTTATTTTAATAAGTGGGGTGTCACAGATGGTATTAGAGCGTCAGGTTTTGGAGTCCTTAGGACCTATGCGGACTTATCACGTTCTACCGTAGCGTTCTTTGATATAGAGCCCCTATTGTTAGGACTGTTCTGTTTGTGCATGCTTGCGATCTTCTGCAAAGATAAATTATTTTATATTGTATTCTGATTCAGTTATTCTCCATCTCAGATGCTACCTAGAAGAGGTCGCCCAGTAAAGAGAAATCGATTTGTAGAAGATAATGTAAAACCCCCACCACCGCAAGGAAAGATTAATGCAGCATAGGTGGCTAACATCATCGCCCAGGCAGTCAACGCTTCAATGACTGCTATATCCCAATAGTTTCCTCAAGCCCAACAACCGGTAGTATCGAAGGTGGAAGCCCATGCGGGACCTTCCCCGTGGGAGAGAGTTAGATAATATTTCATAAAGGTTAACCCCCTAGAATTTCAAGGTGGTGCTGACGTGATTGTAGCAAACCAGTGGAAGAAAGATATGCAGCATCATCTCCGAATGGTAGAGTGTAGCGGGGAACAGAAATATATCGTTGCCACTTTCAAATTGGTAGGAGAAGCTTTACACTAGTGGGAGTCGGTAACCACACCGGAGCAGAAGGATACCGTGTCTATCTCGAACTTCTATTTTTTTTTATCATAAGTACTTTCCTCCCGCAGTCCATAAGGAGATGAGGAGAAAACTCTAGGATGTAGTACAAGGGGAACGATCAGTTGCAGAGTATGAAGAGGAATTTACTCGTCTAGCGAGCTTTGTGTCTGATGAACTGATTCCGGAGGAGAGGAGAATATCGAAGTTTATCGGGGGTTTGAATTGGAGGATACGACATCACTTGTTAGAAAATCCATTTTTGCAAACTTTTGGTGATGTGATGAATGCATCCTTGCTTCATTACCAAGATCACCGTTTACATATGAAAGGGGGTAAGAAGATTTAGGATTCGGGTCAAGTTAGTAAGCAGGGAGGTAATGGTGCCGGTGGAGAACTACCATCACCACATCATTCGAGAGGTAAACAGAAAGAGAGGGACACCCAGCAGGGGGATTCATCCAAGAGACAATGTTTTGTGGGGTTTAATTTTGGCGGAAGTGGTTTTAGGCATGATCAGGGTTCCCAGCAGCAGCAAAAGTTAGGACAACAAGGTCAACTAGGCCGAGGTAATAATGGGGGTCGAGGCCATCCGGGCCAAAGTATGGGGCATTTTCGAAATAATAATCAGGGTCGTTATCCGAAGAATATGGCGGGTCGCTGCTTTCATTATGGGGAACCGGGTCACTTTAGGAAAGCTTGTCCACAGTTGATCGGTGGACAGTTGCCCAGGGGTCCTCAGCATCAGCAGGCTCATCTACCGCCACCAGCGCCTATTCCAACCGTCCCTGTACAATAGGGGAAACTACAGTACGAGCGTGTGTATCATATTCAAGATGCTTTACTTCCTCCAGACCCGCTCGCGCTGCCAGCTATTGAGAGTAAGTTTTCCATTCACGGGTATGTGGGCCGTGTGTTATTTGATACTGGCGCAACGCACTCATTTATTTCTAGACATTTTTCTCAATCTACAAGGTTTATTAAGTCTACCGAGAGTACCTTTACTAGTGTAAAATCTTCCATGGGTGATGGTTCGCTTATATTCTTTAATTGTAAAAGGGTAGGAATGGACCTTGGTAATTTATGTTTTGAGGCCGATTTACTCGTCCTGGATATGGTCGGGTATGATGTTATTCTGGGTATGGATTCATTGGTAAAATATCGAGCCATGGTAAATTGTTATGGGAGGAGTATAGTCTTTGCCATTCCAGGGAAAGAAATGTTTCTAGTGGCTATGCCTCTTTCAGAGGGAGGTTCGACCACATACTTATATTGTATTACGGAGGAGACTTCACGAGATATAGTCATTTCCTTAGATTCGATTCCCGTTGATAGATAATTTGAGGATGTTTTTTGGGATATTCTGGGTTTACCTCCAAGTCGTGAAATAGAGTTTGTGATTGATTTAGCACCGGGAACTCGGTCGATTGCTAAAGCTCCATACAGTATGACTCCTGTGGAAATGAGGGAGTTAAGGGATCAAATTCAATAATTATTAAAGGAAGGGTTTATTCCGCATAGCACATCGCAATGGGGTACTCCTGTATTGTTTGTGAAGAAAAGATATGGTTACCTCTGGTTATGCATTGATTATCGGGAACCGAATAAGGTTACCATCCGGAACAAATTCCCGTTACCTTGGATCGATGATTTGTTTGATCAATTAAGGAGAGCGTCGTACTTCTTTAAGATAGATTTGAGGACTGGGTATCATCAGTTGTGGATTCGAGAGCAGGACGTGTCGAAGACTGCATTCTTGACTAGATATGGGTCCTATGAGTTTTTGGTCATGCCTTTTGGGCTAACCAATGCTCCTACTGTATTTATGGACCTTATTAATAGAGTGTTTTGAGACTTCCTAGACAAGTTTGTTATAGTGTTTATTGATGACATTCTAGTATATTTTCAGACTGAAGCTAATCATGCTAAAAATTTATGATTGGTCCTGAAAATGCTACAGGATCATCAATTGTATGCTAAATTCGAGAAGTGTGGTTTCTGGTTACAGGAGGTGTAGTTTTTGGGGCATATTGTGGCAACTGAGGGCATTTAGGTAGACCCAAGTAAAGTTTCCATGGTGAGGGAATGGGGTTAGCCCATGACGCCCATAGAGATTCGTAGTTTTCTGTGTTTGGCGGGTTAAAACAGTCATTTTATTAAGGGTTTTTCCAAAATCTCTAGCCTTTTGACAAACTTGACCCGGAAGGGAGTGAAATTTGTTTGGGATGATTCCTGTTAGCTAGCTTTCGATGAGATGAAGGATAAGTTGACTTTTCCTCCAGTACTCGCATTGCTAAGATCGGAGGTGGACTACTTAGTCTTTACTGATGCGTCTCTACAAGGATTGGGAGGCGTGTTACTACAAGAGCATCGTGCTATTGCTTATGCTTCTCTCAAGCTAAAGCCCCATGAGAAGAATTATCCCGTACATGATTTGGAGCTTACTACGGTAGTGTTCGCCTTGAAACTATGGAGACATTACCTCCTGGGGGAGAAGTTTAGTCTTTTCACGGACCATAAATTGTTGTAATATTTATTCTCATAGAAGGATCTGAATATACGACAACGTCGGTGGTTGGAGTTTGTGAAGGACTATCAATTTGACATCCATTATCACCCGAGCAAGGCAAACGTAGTAGCAGATGCGCTGAGTCAAAAACCTGCGGGGGAGTTAGCGAAGGTATGGAAGGGTAAATGGAAAGAACTTAGCCAGGAGGATGCAGTAGCAAGGGCGTTTATGTCAATATTGACTGTTACGCCTGCAATTGTGACGAGAGTCGTGGAAGCGTAAGGAAGGGTCAAAGATTTCCAAGACCGTGTACGTCAGTTGTTAACTGAGGGAGTGGGGTCCTACTCTTTAAGTTCTGAAGGTGGATTACGTTTCCACGGGAGAATTATTGTCCCGGATGAGGGGGATTTGAGAAGTGTCATCATGAACGAATCTCATGGGTCCAGATTTGTAGTACATCCAGGTAGAGACAAAATGTACCAATACATGCATCGTCAGTATTGGTGGGCGGGCATGAAAAGGGCATCTCTGAATTTGTCTCCCAATGTACTACTTGTCAATTGGTGAAAGTAGGCCACTAGCGACCAACGGGATTGTTACAACCATTAGAAATACTAGTATGGAAATGGGAAAGTATCTCGATGGATTTCATCACGGGATTGCCAACGTCACAAAGAGGTCATGATTCCATTTGGGTTATCATCGATCGTCTAACCAAGTCGGCACATTTCTTACCGGTACGGACGGATTACAATACGGCTCGTTATGCCCGAATCTTTATTGCGAATATTATGAGACTCCATGGGGTTCCCATCAATATAGTATCCGATCGAGACAAGATTTTTCTATCCCATTTTTGGCAAAGTTTCTAAGAAGCAATGGGGACCGAATTGAAGTTGAGTACCTCCTACCACCCGCAAACAGATGGACAGACAAAAAGAGTCAACCAGATGTTGGAGGATATGCTTAGAATGTGTGTACTTGACTTTAAAGGAGGATGGGATCAATACTTTCCTTTGGTTAAATTTCCTTACAATAATTCGTACCAATTCACAATAGGTATGGCACCTTATGAAGAATTATATGGTCGGACGTGTAGATCACCTACTTATTGGTTGGAAGTAGGAGATAATAAGCTCCTTGGACCTAAAATGATCCAAGATACCTCTTCGAAGATTGAGATTATTCTAAACCGCATCTGAATTACCCAAGACCATCAGAAAAGCTATGCCGATGCGAATAGAAGGCATGTGGAATTGGAGGTAGGAGACCAAGTTTTGGTACGGGTGTCACCAATGAAGGGTATAACGCGATTTGGGAAGAAAGGAAAGCTTGCACCTCGCTATGTAGACCTTTTTCCTGTTATTGCTAAGGTAGGGCCCGTAGCATATTAACTCACCTTGTCAAAATGCCTACAACAGATTCACGACATGTTTCATGTTTCATCCTTGAAGAAGTACAAAAGGTGTGACGAAGCTCATTGTCACATTCCTTTGGGTGACATCGAATTGCAACCAGATATTTCATACGAGGAATAACCAGTTGTAATCTTAGATAACGGAGAGCGTAGGCTAAGGTGGAAGGTGGTGCCCTTGGTTCGTGTCCAATAGGGACGTCACAATGCCAAGGAATCGACATGGGAGAGTGAGGACGATATTCCATAGAAGTATCCACACCTCTTTTTGCAAGGTACGCCTGAATTTTGAAGGCAAAATATATTTTTTGAGTAATTATTTTTATATTAATTTTCCATGTGGGTTAATTATATATAATAAAGGAAGTTGGAGTAAATGATACTTTAAGTAATTTAAGAGATAATATTTACTGAGTTTTGCATATTTACTGTTAAGTGAATGTAAATAGCATCATATTATGTTTTATTGCGTCGTTGTGCCTTAAACGATGGTTATGATTAAAATGATGTTGGAACATGAAATAATTTATGTTATCCCGGATGCCAATTTAGAGGGCACAGTTAGTCCGAAAATAGTCAAAATAGTCAAAATAAGTACCAAATTGTATTTTTGGGTTCCGGGTACTTTTGATCGGTTATGACTTAATTATGTTGTTGCGAGTCATTTTAACTGTGAAGTAGCATTTAAAGTTGGATTTAGATTTAATGGGAATTTAATTATTCTAAGAACATTTATCCTCATTTATGTGTTCTAAACCTAAAAAGCGAGAGAGAGAAAGAGAATTTGGGATAAAAGTAAGAGAATTGAATATTTGAGCTTGGAATTTGTTGCTACCGGAAGATAATCCGAGACTACAACCCTAAGGCAAGTTTTCAACTTGCAAATGAATGATTTAGAGTGGATAAATTGTATTGATAGTTGTGTATTTGGAGAATTGAACAAATTGTGGCTTTCAATGAATTGTGGTGTTTAACCCTTCGATCTTGATGTATATATGTTGTGAGTTGATTATATTGGTTTGTTGTTGTATAGAAATGTTGGGGTACTATTATTAGAATGTTGAGGTTGAGAGAAGTGGAGGAAAATAGGTTTAGGGATTTAGGTTTGGTGTGTTAAAAGAGTGGTTGGTGGTGAGGCCGGTTGACCGCATTCCAGAACCCGGTAGACGGGGCCTAAAGAGAAAAGCCCACAACTTCTCTCGATACGCATAATTTAAAAGTGTGATCGACCATGGTCTAAGGACCGGTCGATCGGGCCTTGGGGGAGGGGCTTACTGCTTCTCTTACAAGACAAATTTTTGAAAACGCGGTCGATCGGGGGTCAGGGGCTGGTCGATCGGTACCCTGTTTTTCACCCGAAAATTTTAGTTTTCTTTACTTCCTATTTTTTAAGGTTTAGGCCTAGGAACCTTCTTTCATGAAGTAAAACTAGAGTATTCGAGTCTCGTAATAGGGTAATCAATATCCTAAGTTAGTAAAGGGGTGTTCGGGCTTATGTTTGGGATTCATTATTAGAATAAAAATAGATGGTAGTAAGTGTCCATTTGATTTAATAAGATAGACTAGGACTAGGGGAAGGTAGGGATATATGGTTTTGGACCTTTAGAGACTTGGATGAGGTAAATTTCACTTAGTGGCATATGATGTTGTAGTGGACTCTTAGAAGTTAGTATGGGGATAATTAAACGTTGTAGTTTATGTCATCAAACGCATATGGCTCCTGATATAATGTAATGCACATTTCTTGTTGGAATATCTTGTGGATATTGACTTGCTTATACATACCTCTCTAAATTCTATCATAAGGGAAGTTATGCGAATGAGGTGAAATCCCCTGGATAATGCATGCAGGGTGAATATAGTCCTCGTCCATAGGACCGGTGGTTACATTGTGTTAATATATTATTCGAAATAAGGTAATTCCGGGTATGGTTATGACTCATTGTCGAAGCTATATGACTGCTTCCCACGCGATGCGATTTAGGATGCCCACGTGGTCTTGGTTATTGGCCATGGAAGGTTATAGATATTTAGGGGCACATCCAGTGGGGTGACTCCCAGAAGGATGGTCTTAGAATCGTTATATTATGATTATAACTATTCTCACGAATGTAACATTTTATAAATGGCTAAAGAATTTTATAAATCAACTATTTGGAATAAGTTTCCTAATGAGGAATGGACTTATGAAGTCTTATTGTGCAAAACTTTAATATAAGCTTATTATGTTAGAATTGAGTTATTTCTCTTGCATTAATGAATAATTAACATTTTATATATGACATTGCTCTAGGTTGTGCATTCAGATGAGAGGTGAGGATTATTCTTATTGTGAAGAGTGAGTTAAGCTTGATTATGATGTTAGCAATTCATAAATGTCATGCATTTTATTCACAAGAATATCATATCAAACCGGTCCCTGACCCGTTTATATCTCTTTATTTTGTATGGATCTCTTTTTCGCCTAGGTGCTCCGCCACAAGGATGCCCGTGTTGATCCTTCCGTTCTAGTGTCCAAGGGCTATGGCATTTTTGCGGATGTTATAGGACTTTTGTGATAGACGCATCAATCTTTTGTATACTCTAGTTATGATCAGTCTGAACATTCGGGCGTGTTGCCCAAGTTTTGTACTTGCTTATATATTTTGATATTTGTTTGCAATACTCGGTGTAACCGTTTGTATTGGTCTGTTAACCGACAGCTTATTCGGTTATTATGTTGTGAATGATTGTTGAACCGTTATCTATCTTTATTTATCCACCTTCTTTTAAAATTGGATTGTCTAAATGGTTTTATTTAAAACTTACAAGTTAATTTTGACATCCGTTTTCTAAAATAATTGGTGGTTATCTCGTATTATTATTTTCACGACAATGGTGCTAAGAATGGACCATCTATGATTCCTGTATTTATTGGAGTATCGGGCTCGCCACCTCTTATTTTAATAAGCGGGGTGTCACAGAAAGTTATGTTTACGGTTATATATATATATATATATATATATATATATATATATATATATATATATATATATTCATTTTCATTAACTTTTAAAACATGCTCGGTGTGTCTGATTTCCATCTAATCAGTATTACTTTTTCTAAATCTATGAAATTTTGCATACGGACAACTGGGTCGAAGTGTATTCATGATAGCCATATAAAGTTCCATGACTTGAACTCATAATCCTTTCTTCAACGTATTTTCAATCTCATTTTTATTGTTCATATGTCGCGAGACGTCACAATCAAGGTGAATGCTCTCTTTACGGTGTTGTATCCTCAATGGATGAATATTTTTTCAGTTGTTTCTGTCACCAACATTAGTTCCCCTAGAGATTATGAAAGTAAAATATATTATTTATTGCCTCATCCCAACATTCTTCCAAGGGAAACAGAACACAATCAAATAAGTACACTTGTGAGAGTGATCGAGGTGGAAACCGAGCATCCATGTAAATACGCTAGTCGTTGTTATCGGCTTCCAATCGCAATACAAAATCCTAAACTTTAACTACACTCTTATGGAGTATAGCGGTGAGTCTGGGTATCGAATCCACAGGGAAAAAGGACGGTCTCGTTCTGACGACATAAGGTAGGTTAATTAATCCTAAAGTTGAATTCAAAAAGGTAAGAAAAGATAATTATGGGATTGTGGGATTAAATCTACTAACTAAATGCAAACTAGATTAAACTACTAAATTAACTACGTGAGTAAAATTAACTAACTAAGAATGAATTAATATGACTAAGAAAAAATAGGTTAGGAATTCAATCCCCCAAACCCTAGTGTGTTGGCCAGTACAAGACTAGTCATAAATTAATTAATTGATCAAACCCGGTCTTTAGTACTCCCAAGCATTACATATATGAGGTTCAATTCCGCATCATACATAATCAAGAGATGAGTAAAGCAGTGTCGTATTAGCTACACGTGTGTTGCACTCTTAAGCATCCCGATTACTTAGGACAAACGAGAACAAAAGTCCTATAATGGTTGTGATCACCATACTACACGATCTAATCAATTATTAAATTTAGAGAACTAATTTTATACCCATGCAAACCACATCGGGTTGGGTTCATGCATTCCAACCCTTAAAAATCTAGCTTAACATGGTTAAATTAGTGAAAACTACGTTATCTACGTTGCATGAACTCATAATTTCATGAAAAGAGAGATTAAACATGAGAAATAATAATAAAGGTACTGGAAATAAAGGTTACCAAGATTGAAGAATAAAACCATGCAAGAATAAATCAAAGGTTGAAGAAAAACTGGAAAAACTCTTGAATTAAAGGTGCAAAATATGTAAAGTCTTCTCCTAGATGTTCCTACTTATTATGGAGCTTTAACATGAATGAAATCTGAATAAAAAGAGTCCTAATGACTAAATATATAGGCTAGAGGTCGTTTAAAAGAGTACCCAAAACATAAAAATCTTTTAGCTAAAAGATAAGGACAAAATAAAAATCCCATACCTGGAAATTTTGTCACACTTAGAAAGCATGACTAATTTTTTAACGGATCTGGAGCATAAGAAATGGGTGAAATGGTTCGGATTTTCCAAATGGCCATGCCTTGGTCACCTCCTTTTCATTTGGATTTCGGGATTTCTTTCTCAATCTTCAAACTTGCATAACTTCTTCACCATAGCTCGGATGGGGTGCCGTTTTTTCCAGTGTTCTTGTAATTGAAAGATCTTTAACTTTTCAGTTGGCTTCACCTCCGGATTAAGGATGAAAAATTACGAAAATGTCCTTGAACTCCCCATTTATTGCTTTCTTTCACTGTTTTGCATTCTCTTTCGCACTAATTTGCAGGAAATACCTGCAAAACACATAAGAGATACACAAAATACGAAATACTTGCCAAAAAGGGTTAGTAGTATAAATATGAGACAAATTCAATCTATTTACAATGCACGAGATCATAAAAATACTAAAATTAAGGGGATAAATGTGAAAAATTCATGCCTAATCAGAGAGATCAACTCCATGATTTTTAAGGTAATTAAATTGTTCAATTTTCCTCTTCCCATACTTGTAAATGGGATTTCCCTCTATATGTCACACACTAATGAATGACTTTCTATACCGATGTGACTCAGTTTTCTTAGAATATATATATAAGGAGCGTGTGAATATGAGTCGTAGAGGTAATGGGTCTAATTAATCTTAAACTAATTATGTTTTTCCATCCAATCAATCATACATAACAATTCCAATTTAAGTTCATTTTAATTAAATCAAACCTAAAATTACTATTTGTCTACCAATTGTGCAAGTCCTTCCACCAATTTGTGTTCACCCAAATAGCAACCACATTTAAGGAATGGGGGGATACGGTCATAAAAATTTAACCAAGAAGTTATATGCATAAATATTCACACATAAATAATTAACAAGTTCAATTTAAGTTCATTTTAATTAAATTAAACCAAGACTACTATATGTCCACCAAATATGCAAGCATTTCCATCAATTTGGGTTCACACAAACAACAGCCACTTAAGGAAGGGGTGAACATGACCATAACAACTTAACCAAGAAGTTATAACTATATATAAGATTGTTACATAAAAGAAAAGATAAATAAAGTCACCTGAGAAAAGAAAGAACATTAAATCAGTTGAGCTTGAATAATTGTTCTCCATTTGCATGGGCATGTTAACATATTACTTAATCGAAAATGTTACCAAATGAGCCTAATCTAAACATATATCATTAATTGTGTTCGCATAAATTTGCGATTGTGTAAAAGTATATGTACATGAATGTGGGTGTGGGTGTGGGTGTGGGTGTGGGTGTGTGCGCGTGTGAGTATGCGAGGGACTTCATGTATGTATATATATATATATATATATATATATATATATATATATGAATTCATGTGTTATAGATACGCACATATGTGCTTATATATGTGTGATTGTGAGTATGTGTGTATGTGTGCACGTGTGAGTATGTGTGTGCATCTAACATTCATATATTAGTGTGTATCTAATTTCATATGTGTGTGTATGTTGTATATATAAGTGCATGTATGAATGTGTATGTGTGTGTGTGTGCATATATATGTTGTTATATTAAAAAGAATTGTAAGTGCACGGGCTATTATAATATAACTTATGCATGTACGAGTCGAACCCATAGAGATTTGAAAAAATTTCCAAATTAAATACTTTCCAACATATTATGTGGTGTAAAGATGAGAATTATAATCTAAAACAAAAATAAAAGAAATAAGTGGGAGCTTAGGCATTCCCAATTTTATAACTCAAATTGAATCGACCCTCGTCATGTTTAATGCAGAAAATAAAACATTTAAGTTCACATAAAATTTAACGTTTCTTATTTAGATGGCTAATATCCCTATTTTCTTAAAAATATCCATTTTAAGCTTTAAATATAGTCTTTAAGCATGAATTATCAAAATAATCGAGTCCAAGCATAACCCATCAAAAAGTACTCACACCAAAAATTAAAATATTTTTTTTAAGAAATAGAGCGAGACCCCCACATTTGTTATATTAACGAGAAAAGTCTCTCCTAAGTGTCATTTACAAGCACAAAGAGAAATTGCTACAAACTAGAGTAACGAAAACTACAAGAATTAAGAAATTTTGAGACTATGAAAACCTTGCCTACCTAAATTGACTAGGCCCCTGATCATATGAGAGAGGTGTTTGAAAGTTTGATGGGACATTGACATTTTAGCCGAAGAATCAAGGCCATGAGCAATAGTGTTATTTTGTATCCAAACACGAGCAATATGGATTTGATTAGAAGAGACTAATGAAACTTTGTCTTGAATTATCCTTTTTAAGCCCATGAAGACTTCCTATTACCAATAATCATGTTCATTGCTACTAAGGAGTCGGTTTCAATATACAAAAAATTAAAACCAATCAATAGACATTTGTTTACACCTTTGAACAATGCTAAAAGCTCAGCCTAAGATAGTAGAATAGCCAATGTATTTTTGAAAAGAAAAGATGAATAATCTTTGAGGTCTTCTAATAATCCCTTCAATACCACTGTCACCTAGATTACCCTGTTAGAACCATCAATATTCGGCTTAATAGAATTAGGTAGAGGTTTATGCCACCTAGTGATTCTGATGGTTGGATTCTTTGGTTGAGTACTGATCTTGAATTTAGATACAATCTCATGATGCTTCATGAAAAGGGGACTTTCAAATTTTATAGTATAGGCCTTATTAGAGATCATATCATAAACATTCTTGATGATCTTGTCAGTTTTCATGGGAACATATTCATAGAGGCAAGAACGTGCATCTTTCCAAATTTCCCATAAAATAATTATACGGAGAATATTGTATATGAATTATAGATAGTCCTTAGATGTTTTGAACAACCAAAAAAACATGAGCAGGTCTTGGATAGAAGATAAGCTTGACCTCAACTAAGAAAGAGGAGTGGTTCCATTTGTGTTGAGCCATAGGATTATGTAGGAATAAATGTTGACTGGTTTCCACTTTATTATTGCAAAATTGACACATTGAGGCAAGCTCAATGCCCAAGGCTTGGATATTACCTTCCAAATGGAGAGCTTTATGAATAATTTTCCAAGTGCATATTGATATTTTAAGAGGGATATGATCAGACCAGCTGTTGGTCCACAGAGAACTGGTTCCTATAGAAGGTCTGCATATTTGGTATGCAGATTTTAAGGTGAAATTTCCAGAAGAAGAATGCTTCCAAATGATTCTTGGTCAATGGTTATGGTGTTTCTTTGGATTATAGAATATACAAGTATGATCCTTTTGATAACAGTGGAACCACAAGAGCCAGTAGCGAGGTTTATATACTTATTTTTCATGAAGTTTGCCTAAAAATGAATTATCATTTTTTGAGTATTAATGTTATATATAAGCATGGTATATCAAACAATTTAATATAAGAATAACCCATCAAATATAACACACTTTAATTCTTAAAATATGAATTAGGAATCACTTATGAAGGTGTAAAACATATCTCGTGTCATTTTAAGTGAATACTGAATTTTTAAAGCATTTAAAACATGTCGAGAATGAGAACAAAATTAAACTGACTACATGATATTAATCAAGCATGATAAATTTCACCTAGTCCTTGTAGAGAATTTACACTAACAAGATCATAGTCATAATAAGACTGCAAGAATGAATAAGAATTTTCGTTAATGATTCAAACTTACAAATAATTGTGTCTTCGTGTACAATGAATCTTGACAAAATCCTCCTCACAAAAGTATAATTCTTGGCCTTTAAATAATAATAAACTCTCTCAAAATTTGCTTTAAAAAATAATGTCTACAAATTGTGTGAAATGTTGAGCCGAAAGGTCCTTTTTATTGACCAAGAGGGGAGGTATTTCGTTTGGGGTGAAACTCTCTTTAATGTTGGAACTGAACACTCTACCTCCTTTGGTGTTTGGATAGCAATAAGGTAACCAATGTCCCCCCACTCGGGGACTCTTGCTTTTACTTACCGAACATGCTTACTGAATTTTGTCCAATTTGGAGAAAAAAAATCCGTCTTTTTTTTATTTCTCAAGCGTAAAAATAGCTTTTTTGAATGATCGTAAAATCATAGTTTTCGTGCTCTTTTTCAAGTGGTCATCCAACTACACCAAATTCCATTACTACCTGCAAAATTTTCACTTGGTAACTTTTTTCACAAATTAGCTCAATAAAATTATAAAATTGTTGAAATGCCTATTTTGCCTAAAAACTATCGTCTTGAATCCAAATTCAATCATTCTTGTATTTTTTTATTTAACAAAATGGTCCAAAGAAATTATTAAACAAAATAAAATGGGTCTAACAAAGTATAAAATATGAAAATTAATGAACTCATCAATATATATATATATATATATATATATATATATATATATATATATATATATATATATATATATATATATATATATATATATATATATATATATGTTCATATTCATATACCCATGTGATAAGTAAAAGAATATTGGACAATTGTTAAATGGTTTGTGGAACATGTGCCATAACCTACGTTAAGTTCCTAAGAATCCCTCCCCACTTATAGTTATGGGTAGTTTCTCAATAACTACTCTCGCATGTTTTAATTTCATTGTAGGAATAAAATAATATCTCAAGTTTTCTCTTATGAACATTTAAGAGTTTTGTTAAGTATATCATTTATATAGCACTAGAAACTATTACATACATTAATACTTGGAAAGCAAGTGAAGTCCAAATGAGTATAAATTGTATTCTGCATCACATATTTATACTTTCAAAACAAAATTTTGTTTCCTTTAAGAAAACATAAATTCTAACGATATCTTCTACATGCTTAATGAAACTTAACGGGTCTTCATGCATGTCATCACCAAACTCATTCTTTAATTATCATTTTGTGACACCTCGCCTAATTAAATTTCGGTTGATCAGGCCATTATCAAATTAAAACAGGATATCCGTATGGTTCATTCTTAGTATGACTGTCGAAAAAGTTTTAATTACTAACCACCTATGATCAATTAAGCTGGTATCAAAATTTTATCTTTTGAATTAATCAAAACACTAAGTACAATAAGAAACCAAATATAACCATCACAATATGAATGAGTCTTAATATATCACAAATATATGAAAAGAGAGTTAGTTGAATCAACATCGACTAAGAACAATCAAACCAACATAAATTCGATGCATAAAAAACATAGCCAAATATAAGCTAAACCCAAACAAAATGTATAACTGACAGGAACAACATGTTCAAAAGTACAACGAAGATACTATCCCTATCTAGAAGTGAATGAGAGTAACATCTAGTGCAAGTCCTGCACCACCCACGTGTACCACAGCTACGTACCCTGAAAAGAAATCACGTCTGGCTCCCCTGTGGTCGGACACCAAAAAAGGTTTTGAAATTAATTGATAGCAAGGGTTAGAACCCAAAACATTTTGAAAATATTTAGCAAGTGAATTAAATTGTAGTAAATTAAAATGCATGAATGCTCTTCATATTTAAGCTAGTGTCTCACTCTCTTGAGGATCGGCTCACCCCTCAATTATTGTACACACCAAACATTTTCAATATAACCCACCTAAACATCTACCCTGTATCAAGTTCTAGTTATGTAACTCCTTCCCATCACAGTACTCTAGCTCGAGTATATTTAACATATGATTTTTAAGTTATATGACACATTCCTTAACTAATCATTATTCTCATTTGTGACCATATAATATTTTCACGAGTTGTATATACAATCAATATGTAGAAGGGTGTTTCATGCTGCACCTCTATATTTGTGGGTGAGGGTCCCTCAAAGACCCCCCCTTCAACTTATAGAAAATATGAGGATGAGGGAGCCCCCAGGGTCCTTCCATCGCAGAAGTCCAAGTTGAGAAGGGTCACCACAAAAATGACATCTGAGAAGTTCCCCGCAAGGTCCACTGCAGAAGTCCAAGTTGAGAAGGGCCACTGCAAGGGTCACTCCAGAAATGACATTAGAGAAGCCCCCCGCAAGGGCCACTGCAGAAATGACATTAGAGAAGTGCCCCGAAAGGGCCACTGCAGAAGTTCAAGTTGAGAAGGTCAACTGCAAGGGTCACTGCAGAAATGACATCTGAGAAGTGCCCCGCAAGGGGCACTGCAGGAGTCCAAGTTGAGAAGGGCCACCGCAAGGGTCACTGCAAAAATGACATTCGAGAAGTTCACCACAAGGGCCACTGCAGAAGTCCAAGTTGAGAAGGGACATCGCAAAGGTCACTAAAGAATTAACATATGAGAAGTGCCCCGCAAGGGCCACAACAGAAGTCCAAGTTGAGAAGGGCCACCGCAAGGGTCACCGTAGAAATGACATCTGAGAAGTGCCCCGCAAGGGCCACTGCAGGAGTCCAAGTTGAGAAGGGCCACCGCAAGGGTCACTGTAAAAATGACATTCGAGAAGTTCCCCATAAGGTCCACTGCAAAAGTCCAAGTTGAGAATGGCCATCGCAAAGGTCACTACAGAAATAACATATGAGAAGTGCCACGCAAGGGCCACTGCGAAAGTCCCAATTGAGAAGGGACACCGCAAGGGTCACTGCAGAAATGACATTCGAGAAGTGCCCCACAAGGGCCACTACAAAAGTCCAAGTTAAGAAGGGCCACCGTAAGGGTCACTGCAGAAATGACATCTGAGAAGTGCCCTGCAAGGGCCACTGTTAAAGTCCAAGTTGAGAAGGGCCACCGTAAGGGTCGCTGCAGAGATAACATATGAGAAGTGCCTTGAAGGGCCACTGTAGGAGTCCAAGTTGAGAAGGGCCACCGTAAGGGTCACTACCGAAATGACATTCGAGAAGTGCCTTGCAAGGGCAATTGCAGAAGTCCAAGTTGAAAAGGGCCATCGCATGGGTCGCTACGGAAATAACATCTGAGAAGTTCCCCATAAGGGCCACTGCAGAAGTCCAAGTTGAGAAGGGCCACCGTAAGGTTCACTACAGTAGTCCAAGTTGAGAAGGGCAACCGCATAGGTCACTGCAGAAGTGAAATATGAGAAGTTCCCCACAAGGGCCACTGCAGAAGTCGAAGTTGAGAAGGGCCACCACAAGGGTCCTCGTAGAAATGACATCTAAGAAGGAAGCCCCACTAGGGTTCCTCAACAGCAGAAACTTACATGGGAGGAGGGACCCGCAAGGTCCTCCCCCCTCAGCTCCCAGAAAACTAAATTAGGACGATGGGGTGTCTACCATAAGCAACCCCTCATCATGAAAAAAGAATAGAAGTACTAACACTTATTTTCTCGTACAGGTTGCCTAGTTGAGCAAGCAGGTCTCAAGTAGGCCAGTTGGGATCTCTTGGGAGTTTTGTTTTGACGACTGAGGGACAAGGTATGTTGAGAAAGATGAACCACTTAGCACTATAGGATTGAGAGAATACTAGTAGGAAGACCCTAGGGCCGCCCAGTTCTTACACACTGAGCCACTTAGTCACAAGTGAAGTGAGCAGCCAAAGGGCTAGCTGCTCATAAGAAAAAAACTGTTTATAAAATGATTTTAAAGGAGAGGGATCTTTAGACCCCTCTCAAGAAAAATTATTTTAGAAGGGGTTCTTCAAGATCCCCCTCAAGTTTACAAAGTTTGTACAAAATGTTATCGTTTCAAAATATATTTAGCAAATTAGATATTTTATCTCCATTAGAAGACATATTTTCTTTTGAACTTTGGTTGGCACTAGGGGGCATCTGCTAGAGGGGACAAGCAGAGCTGCCTATAAGTAGGGACAAATAGTACACTGCAGACTTTGTCCCTCACCAACCCTCTAAGTTTTAGCTCTAAAAGTGCCAACCCATCCCTAGTACCCAAGTATAAATAGGACCCCTGGTTAAGGTCAATAAAATAGAGAAGAAAAACTCAATAGCACCATTACTCTATAAAAATCACACCAGACTTCCTAGTATTCTCTCCCTGCTCTCTCTCTTGTGCTAAGTGTCTTGTTCTTTCACTCCCCACTAACAGCCATCATTTTCAGGAGCTCCTCTTGAGAAAATTACTATTATTTTTGCTGAAGTTCATCTTCTTGCAGGGTGGGAGTTCCAGCTTGAGCTCCATTTTTACCAAAAGGAGAAGGTTTCTTAAGAAGCTGCACCAGAAGACCTTGAAGACCTTATAGGCAGTGTCCATTGGAGTGGGTCACGCGTCACCATTTTTACTTATTCATAGACCCCAGTCTCACTACCCTCCTACATTTGGCGACTCTACTGGGGAGGTATCCTCACTTCCATGGAAAAAGAAGGTTTTAATATTTCTAAGAAGCTAGTGTTTGAAGACATTCCATCTAGGAATGGAGATCAAAGAGACCAGACCACTCAAGAGGATGCGGTGGTGATCGGAGATAGAGTACATGTTCCTCAGCGAGGATAGACCAGTTCACCGACAGCGGCTTCGGAGATAGCCCCCTCTGCAGGGGAAGCCGCTCTGGTAGCGATTCCGGTAGATTCAGCTCGGCCGCGGAGGGCGGCATTGGAACAAGTTTTGACATCATCAAGCTCATCATCAAGCTCATCAGCAGGAAAGGGCAGGAGTTTGAAGGAATCGCCCTCCAAAGTTGTTACTAAGAAGGAGGTCAGGAGGTTTCTCTCCTCTTCTCAGTGGGAGAGGTTCCTCATTTGTATGAAGAGTTGCAGGACCCTGCCCACAAGACGTGAATGAAAAACCATGTCCAAAGGGTTATGTTCCACCTAAATTTTTAAAATTCAATGTCAAGTGAACCAATGCGCGAGGAACCTCTTACATCGTAAGGGTTCAAAGTCGCAGTTGAACCCAGAGGTAGTTGGGACATAACCGTCAAGGAACCTAGCGGTAGATGGGACATAGCCCTTGAGGAACCCACCAATAAGGTGGGTCGCGAGAGACCCTTGATTGTCATCACACTCCTCATGATAACCACAGTCAGTGCGGAACCCCAAAAATATTAGTCATTCAAGTTGAAACTCCATTTTTATGAGGGACCCTTGGTAGTGTTAACTATGGGCAAGGGACCTTTGGCAGTGGGTCCCATAGTTGAATCTCTGTTTGGAGAGCAACCTATAAGTCATAAACCAGCCTCACACGAGGGACCGCCTATGTTCAAAACTTCGAACGAGGAACCCACAACTAAGAAGGGTCCGGACGAGGGTACATCACGGTGAAAATTTTTTATGAGGAACCCCTCGATCCTAAATTGACCAACGAGGAACCCCTGAACATTGAAGGAATGAGCGAGGAACCCAAAGTCACAATTAAAGTAGTCGATAAGCCCTCGGTTATGGAAGTAGTGAATGAGTGTCCTATGAAATTAGATTGTGATGAGGGGACTCTGTGCGAGGACTCCCGTCCATCTTATGTAACATCGAGGAACCCCTCGCGCTCATGCTGCGGACGAGAAACTGGAAGCGAGAAGGAGATCTAGTACAACTATCGATGAGATACCCACAATTGAGACACCCCCATCTATGAGGATGACACGCGAGGAACCACCAGCCGTCGATGTTGCTGCTGATGAGGGACTCGCGAATACGGGGACAGCCCACGAGGGACCCTTAGTTAAATGGGTGGTCTGCAAAGATGAGACCACCATTCCTCCACGGGTTAAGACACCCATTTTCATAGAATCCAAAGACATCGAGACCCCCTCCTCTTGAAATAAAGAACTAGGGGTCGAGACCCCCTCTCTCCAAGAAAAATTCCAACAGTCGAGACACCTATTTTCATAGAATCCGAAGAAGTCGAGACCCCTTCCTCTTGAATAAAGAATCGGGGGATGAGACCCCCTCTCTCCAAGAAAAATTCCAACAGTTAAGACACCCCCTCTGAAAAGAATTGCGAGGTACCCTCTTCTCCAAACCCAGTTCCACCAGACGAGGAACACTCGACGAAATAAGAGGTCGAGATGCCCCTGGTTTCTAATAAAAGTTCGGTCAAGGAACCCGAGGTCAATAGGGGGATGAATGAATTTGTACCTCGTGAAGCCAATACATTGTCTAGTAGTTGAAGAATCAGCCGCTAAAGAACCCTTGCTCGCTAGAGAGATTTGAGAGGGACCCATAATGGAAAATAGAAACTGTGCGGAACCCTCAGCTATATGGGTCCCAGGTGATAAACCAAATTACGAAGAATTTTTAAATTCACATGAGAAGCCTGTGGCAGCAACAATTATTGGCGATGGACCCTTGGTAGTGGGTCCCAAGGTTAAAATTACATGGGGAGAGAAATCCCCATGTCCCAAATCATCAACATCCAAAATAGAAAATTGGATCCCAAACCCTTCACAACAGAAACCTGCGTTTAAAGATTGCTGCAAGAGGAACCCACAAATGGTGAGGAACCCTCATCGACAGTGACTAGGGATGAGATGCCACTGATAGTCGCAGAAAGCGATGAGGAATCCTCAAAAGTTCTAACCTTAACGTGAATTTCAACACACGTCGGGGTGATGAGACCGTCTCGAACAGTGGCCACAGTATTGGCGATAGGCGTGGAAATGACGATAAAAAAGGAGTACATATCCCAAGCGAGGAACCCGAGATGGACAGAATCCTAGACAAAGAAGTTTCCATGAATTATACCTAGCAAGAGCAATCGCCTGAAGCATTTAAACTCAAAAAAAGTGGAAGCGGACAGAATATAGACAAAAAGGCCTAAAATTGCTCAACAAAAGGTACACCAGACTAATGTTTTTTCTTTCTTAATAGTATAGTAGAACCTCTACAAGATTAGAATAGGGCCCATGATATAAGTAACTTTCCTCATTATACTTGGGAGTATATCCAACCCAAAAGTAAAAGTATAGTGAGTAAAGTCCCTATAGACACGACAGACCAATAGGAGGTTATCCTCCAAGTAATAATAATAATAAAAAATTATGTACATTTTTTTATTATTATTCCATTCAGATTTATAGCCTAGAGAATAAGTCCTAACCTCTATTCTCAAGAAAATTTACTTGACCAATTTTCAGAAAATAGGGAGAAGCGGGTCTACCCCCTCTCTAAACCTGTTACTTTTCCAAGACAAAATGGTTCCTAAGAAAAGTTTGGAACAAGGACCCTTCAGACTAAGGGAAATTTTTAGTATAAAGAAATAATTATTTCTTTACTTATAATATATGTGAAATTTTATGCAAAGTTTGTGGGAAGGAGAAGGGCTAACCCCATCTCTTAGTTACTTCCCAAGAAATGAATATGCATAAAAAAATACCCCAAAGTCACACAGGGTTGCACTAAAAAGTACCGCACAGTCACATGGGGCTGTGCTAAAAAATATAACTTACTCAGCTATATGCAAGTACCCCACAGTTATAAGGGAAGTTCCAAAATAGTAATGTGCTCAGCCTGTATGCAAGGTACAAGAATAAACATAAGGTACAACATTTTAGTACCTAAGGCTACAAGGGAAACAGAGCGCTCATCATATTGAGCAACTGCCAAATAGAAATATAAGGAACGACAGTTTAGCACCTAAGGCTCCAAGGGCACCGGAGCGCTCATAGTATTGAGCAATTGCCAAGTAATAATATAAGGTACGACAGTTTAGTACCTCATGCTCCAAGGGCAATGGAGCGATCATTATATCGAGCAACTGCCAAATATAAATATAAGGTACGAAAGTTTAGTACCTAAGGCTCCAAGGGCACCGGAGAGCTCACAGTCTTGAGCAAGTACCAAGTATAAATATAAGGTACAACAGTTTAGTACCTAAGTCTCCAAGGGCACCGGAGCGCTCGCAGTATTGAGCAAGTGCCAAGTATAAATATAAGGTATGACATTTAGTACCTAAGTCTCCGAGGGCACCGGAGCCCTCATAGTATTGAGCAAGTGCCAAGCATACATATAAGGTACGACGGTTTAGTACCTAAGGCTCCAAGGGCACCGGAGTGCTCACAGTCTTGAGCAAGTGTCAAGTATAAACATAAGGTGCTCCAGATGAGCACCTAAGGCTCCAAGGGCACCGGAGCGCTTAGAGTCTTGAGCAAGTGCCAAGTATAAATATAAGGTGCACCAGTTGAGCACCTAAGTCTCCAAGGGCATTGGAGCACTCACAGTCTTGAGCAAGTGCCAAGGATAAACATAAGGTGCTCTAGATGAGCACCTAAGGATCCTAGGGCACCTGAGCACTCACAGTCTTGAGCAAGTGCCAAGTATAAATATAAGGTGCGCCAGTTGAGCACCTAAGGCTCCAAGGGCACCAAAGCACTCCCAGTTTTGAGCAAGTGCCAAATATAAATATAAGGTACGACAGTTTAGTACCTAAGGCTCCAAGGGCACCCGAGTACTCACAGTATTGAACAATTGCCAAGTAAAAATATAAAGTATGACAGTTTATTACCTCATGCTCCAAGGGCATCGGAGAGCTCATCATATTGAGCAACTCCCAAATATAAGTATAAGGTACGACATTTTAGTACCTAAGGCTCCAAGGGCACCGAAGCGCTCACAGTATTGAGCAATTGCCAAGTATAAATATAAGGTACGACCGTTTAGTACGTCAGGCTCCAAGGGCTCCGGAGCGCATACAGTCTTGAGCAAAGGCCAAGTATAAAAATAAGGTACAACAGTTTAGTACCTAAGGCTCCAAGGGCAACGGAGCGCTCATCATATTGAGCAACTGCCAAATATAAATATAAGGTGCGATAGTTTAGTACCTAAGGCTCCAAGGGAACCGGAGCGCTCACAGTATTGAGCAATTTCCATGTAAAGATATAAGGTAAGATAGTTTAGTACCTCATGCTCCAAGGTCAAAGGAGAGATCATCATATTGAGCAACTGCCAAATATAAATATAAGGTACAAAAGTTTAGTACCTAAGGATCCAAGGGCACCGGAGCGCTCATAGTATTGAGCAATTGCCAAGTATAAATATAAGGTATGCCCGTTTAGTACCTCAGCCTCTAAGGGCATCGGAGCGCTCACAAGATTGAGCAACTGCCAAGTATAAGTATATGTGCGACAGTTTAGCACCTAAGGCTCCAAGGGCATCAGAGCGCTCACAGTCTTGAGCAAAGGCCAAGTATAAACATAAGGTACAACAGTTTAGTACCTAAGGCTCCAAGGGCACAGGAGCGCTCACAGTATTGAGCAAGTGCCAAGCATACATATAAGGTGTTACAGATGAGAACCTAAGGCTCCAAGGGAACCGGAGCGCTCACAGTCTTGAGCAAGTGCCAAGTATAAATATAAGGTGTGCCAGTTGAGCACTTAAGGCTCCAAGGGCACCGGAGCACTCACTGTCTTGAGAAAGTATCAAGTATAAATATAAGGTGCATGAGTTGAGCACCGAAGGCTCTAAGGGCACCGGAGAGCTCACAGTTTTGAGTAAGTGTCGAATATAAATGTAAGGTGCGACAGTTTAGCACCTAAGGCTCCAAGGGCACCGAAGCGCTCATAGTCTTGAGCAACTGCTGAGTATAAATAAAAGGTACAACAGTTTCGCGCACAACTCTCACGACATTTCAAGACACTTATGCACGAGGGGGCTAATATTGAGAAGTCCTCAAGAAAGTGAAAAAATAATAAAATAGCCTGGAGTGTGGGGATCCACTTAGAGTGGCTCCACCTGCCCAAGATTGCAAGTTTGACATAAAATATCCTAGGGTGAGGGGATCCACCTTGAGTGACCCCTCTTCCCAAACTTGATGCTACAAAAAACAACTCAGGGCGAGGGGCTCACCGCGAGTAACCCCTCCGCCCAAGATGAAAGGCCAATAAAATAAGGCCAAGGGCGAGGGGCTCATCGCGAGTAAACCCTCTACCCAAGATGAAAGGCCACGGAATAAGGCCAATGGCGAGGGGCTCACCGCGAGTAACCCCTCCGCCCAAGATAGAAGGCCACAGAAGAAGGCCAAGGGAGAGGGGCTCACCGTGAGTAACCACTCCACCCAAGATGAAAGTCCACAGAAGAAGGCCAAGGGTGAGGGGCTCACCGAGAGTAACCCCTCCGCTTAAGATAGAAGGCCACGGAAGAAGGCCAAGGGTGAGGGTCCCACCGTGAGTAACCCCTCCGCTCAAAATGAAAGGCCAATAGAAGAAGGCCAAGGGAGAGGGGCTTACCATGAGTAACCCCTCCACCCAAGATAGAAGGCCACAGAAGAAGGCCAGGGGGAGGGGCCCACCGCGAGTAACCCCTCTGCCCAAAATAGAAGGCCACAGAAGAAGGCCAAGGGAGAGGGGCCCACTGTGAGTAACCCCTCCACCCAAGATAAAAGGCCACATAAGAAGGCCAAGGGAGAGGGGCTCACCGTAAGTAACCCCTCCGCCCAAGATAGAAGGCCACAAAATAAGGCCAAGGGAGAGGATCCCACCGTGAGTAACCCCTTCATCCAAGATGAAGGCCATAGAAGAAGGCCAAGGGCGAGGGACTCACCCCGAGCAATCCATCTGCCCAAGAAAAAAGGCCACAGAAGAAGGCCAACGACAAGGGGCTCACCGTGAGTAATCCCTTTACCCAAGAAAGAAGGCCACAGAAGAAGGCCAAATGTGAGGGGGTCACCACGAGCAAACCCTCTACCCAAGAGAGAAGGCCACAGAAAAAAGGCCAATGATGAGGGGATCACCATGAGCAACCCCTCTAAATAAAGTAAAAGGCCATAGAAGAAGGCTAAGAACGAGGGGCTCACCACAAGTAACCCCTCCGCCCAAGTTGATACCCAGATACGGAGGTCCACTATAAGTGGCCTCATCTACAAAACTTGGGATGAAGTGACAGGGCATTTAATAACCCTAAGGGGAATGATGAAGGAACTCAAGGGTCCCTTACAATAAAAAAAATGAATTTATGGCATAAAAAGCCTTTAAGTCTACCTGACACAAAAGACTTTGCACGAGGGGTTAATGTAGAAGGTTGTTTCAAGCTTCACCACTATATTTGTGGCTGAGGGTCCCTCAAAGACCCCCCCTTCAGCTTACAAAAAATATGAGCATGAGGGAACACCCAGGGTCCCTCCACCACAGAAGTACAAGTTGAGAAAGTCCACCGCAAGGGTCACCGAAGAAATGACATCTGAGAAGTGCCTCGCAAGGGCCACTGCTGAAGTCCAAATTGAGAAGGGCCACTGTAAGGTTCACTGCAGAAGTGACATATGAGAAGTGCCCTGCAAGGGCCACTGCAGAAGTCCAAGTTGAGAAGGGACATCGCAAGGGTACCCGTAGAAATGACATCTGAGAAGTTCCCCGCAAGGGCCACTGCAGGAGTCCAAGTTGAGAAGGGCCACCGCAAGAGTCACTACCGAATTGACATTCGAGAAGTTCCCCATAAGGGCCACTACAGAAGTCCAAGTTGAGAAGGGCCATCGCAAGGGTCACTACAGAAATAACATCTAAGAAGTGCCCCACAAGGACCACTGCAGAAGTCCAAGTTGAGAAGGGCCACCGCAGAAATAACATTCGAGAAGTGCCCCGCAAGGGCCACTGCAGAAGTCCAAGTTGAGAAGGGCCACTACAAGATTCACTGCAGAAGTGACATATGAGAAGTGCCCTGCAAGGGCCACTGCAGAAGTCCAAGTTGAGAAGGGCCATCGCAAGGGTACCCGCAAAAATGACATCTAAGAAGTAACCCCCCATTAGGGTTCCTCAACAGCAGAAATTTACATGGGAGGAGGGACCCGTAAGGTCCTCCCCCCTCAGCTCCCAGAAAACCAAATTAGGACGATGGGGTGTCTACCATAAGTAACCCCTCATCATGAAAAAAGAATAGAAGTACTAACACTTATTTTCTTTTATAGGTTGCCTAGTTGAGCAAGCAGGGCTCAAGTAGGCCAGTTGGGATCTCTTGAGAGTTTGACTTGGCGGTTAAGGGACAAGGTATGTTGAGAAAGCTCAACAAATTAGCACTATTGGATTGAGAGAATACTAGTAGGAAGACCCTAGGGTCTCCCAGTCCTCACACACCTCACACTTAGTCATAAGTGAAGTGAACAGCTAAAGGGTTGGCTGCTCATAAGAAAATAACTGTTTATAAAATGATTTTAAAGGAGAGGGACCTATAGACCCCTCTTAAGAAAAATAATTTTAAAAGGGGGTCCTCAAGATCCCCCGCAAGCTTACAAAGATTTTAGAGGAGGTGGTCCTCGAAACCCCCCTCAAGTGTACAAAGTTTGTACCAAAAGTTACCTTTCAAAAGATATTTAGCAAATAAGATATTTTGTCTCCATTAGAAGACATATTTGCTTTTGAACTTTGGTTGGCACCAGGGATCATCTGCCAGGGGGGACAGGCAGAGCTACCTGTAGGTAGGGAAAAATAGTACACTGCAGACTTTGTCCCTCACCAACCCTCTAAGTTTTGGCACCAAAAGTGTCAACTCAGCCCTAGTGCCAAAGTATAAATAGGACCCCTGGGCAAGGTCAAGAAAATAGAGAAGAAAAACTCAATAGCATCGTTACTCTGCAAAAATCTCACCAGACTTCCTAGTATTCTCTCCCTGCTCTCTCTCGCTAGTGCTAAGTGCCTTGTTCTGTCACTCCCCACTGATATCCATCATTCTCAGGTGCTCCTCTTGAGAAAATTACTATTATTTTTGTGGAAGTTCATCTTCTTGCAGGGTGGGAGTTCCAGATTGAGCTCCATTTTTACCAAAAGGAGAAGGTTTCTTAAGAAGCTGCACCGGAAGAACTTGAAGACCTTATAGGCAGTGTCCATTGGAGTGGGTCACGCCTCACCCTTTCCAGTTATTCATAGACCCCAGTCTCACTTACCTCCCATACAATACACTTCACATCATGTAGTTTACCCGTATATAATTATCTGCACCATATATATGTAGAATCATCTTACAACATTAACACGGATGTCATAAATATATCTAAGCATCCTCCTGAGTAGTCACTCATCGGATGTTATCTATAATGCTATCAATCCAGGTATTCTCATACACACGGACACCCTGACACGGTTAGCTCCTTGAATCAGAAAAAATAAAAATAGCGGAGGCGATCATAGTTCCTTTCGAAAATGAGACCAAATCATACCCAAGACATATCACCCCTAACTACGGATGCTATGACCTAGGGACTATACTCACTCTTCTCCTCAAGCCAGGGGATACACCAACATTGCGCAGCCTCATTTGATAGCACTGGAGGGTTATGCTTTTATTAAATATCTAATCACCGATATTATACCGGAGGCTATGTCCTGACTCTTAATTTAATTGATTTCTCTTTAATTAATTTTACCATGGTATGCCTCTCACCCATTATTTCCGAACCCACTCGCTTGGCCCGTATTTTAGCTCTTTTTTTTCCTGTTCCACTAATAAATTCAACAACCCATTTATATGTGTTAGTTTTCATAAATAAATATTCACCAAGTCCCTAGGTATAGTTTTCCATTTAATTATTACCATAATAAACTCTTAGAGGCTTTACCAAGATTTAAAGCAAAGAAAACAAAATAAAATAAAATAAAACAAGCGAACTGCCCAAGAACTAGTACCCGCGATCGATCGGGGGTCCGGGGTGGTCAATCGGGCTGGGTCGGCCAACTTATTCTCCAGGCTACTTTTTCCTCCATTGATGTGAACTCAAGATTTTTAAACCATCTTCCAATCCACCCAACTCCCAAGTGATCTATACTAAACGATTTTATCCTTTGTCTGGAAGATCCTAATTCATTTTTAGCCTCAAATACCAACGGTTTGACTATAGTCGAATGGATTCACGAATTGGGTATTATATCTAGATTTCAATTTGATATTAACACATCCTCAATTACTCAACATTTGCCTACATATCAAATCTGGATTTGATTTTTAACAAGGATAATACCAATAACTCATCAATCAGTATTAGTCTACATGATTAATTCACCCAAAAATCCATTTACATACAACATCCCACCCAAAAGATTTTGAGTACACATGGTTATGATATGAATCGATTATCATAAATATAAATTGACGAAAATTTATCCACTTGCCTTATAGTGTTCTTAGGGTCTAAATATCTTGTAGTGGAGGATGGATTTGATGAAGAATGTCCACACTTGATCTTGATTTAGGCTCCCAAGGTTTCTCTAATTGCTCCCTCTTTTGTCCTCTACTTATTAGGTTTTATTAAATGAGTTATGGCTCTCACACCTCCTCACTTTTAGGATTTATTAAGTGAATCCCATTTTTAGGCTTTTGGGCTTTATTAAATGGCCCAAACACTCCCATGTGGGCTTCGTTATGCCTAAAAATGCCCCGAGACCCATTTACTACCCACAGGCACTCTTTTTTATTATTTCGACACATCTGGACTCAACCGTACACTAAGAATTGCCATCCGAATTACTTTATAACATTCTCAAATTTTTGGACCCAAAAATATGACACAAAAATAATCTGAATAATTAAATCTCAATCTGCCAAATTAAATAAATCCTCCAATTTAAATAATTTCTCCAAATCACAAGTTTACTCCAAATCATAAATTTAAATTTCTCAAAAATAAATAATTTCTATTTCACCCAAAAATAATTAAATCTAGTCCTCGAATTTACAGGGTGTTACATACTCCCCCCTTACAAGGCAATTTCATCCTCGAAATTCAGATAAGCCTAGTAATCCTAAGCCTCGACTAGATCCCTAATCACCTACACTTAAGGTCGCTTCACCTATCTCTCCCACTTCGACTTGCGAATTATTTTATAATGAAATTAGTTAACTAGACTGCCCATACACCCTATACCCATGCTTATCCGCAAAAAATAATATCCGTCTTTTACCAGCCTTAAACCGTAATATAACTTCGATCTCACAGTTATAACTACGTACTTAAACAATAATCAAGGTACCCAACCCATGTACTAAAGTCCAAACATCTCTCCACTTCCAATGTTGCATCAAGTTTCATGCATGGCACGTCTCGTAAAGCAAAATCAAAACAAGGACCCCCCCCCCCCCCCCCCGATACACTATTACCTAACATTTTCGATCATTGAGATATGTTAGGCCCTCAGTCCATAGCACGTGCCCCTAAATACATGTCTCTCGATATAAAAGTATACGCATCCACTCTTTATGCTACAAAAGACAACATACAATACCGTGCCCTTACCATCACTAGTTCCTTTTGCACGAAATAAATCCTAAGCTATAGCTCCTCGTTGGACAATAAGTCTATCCATCCCGAATAACATAAAAAATGTCCCTACTCCTCGCGATTACAATTAAAAATATTAACATATTATTATGCAATAAATTTTAACATATATACTCATATATAAAATCTAGACCCTATCTCGGGTGAAACCTAGAAAAGATAATTCATAAACTGGTACCGCGAACACCAAATCTTACTATAACTATCCATTATAGCCCCAAACTATCGCTAACAAGTTGAAACTTGGAAAAATCATCCACCCTACTCCCATAATTCTCAAAAGTAGTAATCTCTCGTGTAATGCAACCATCCTCTTAGTGTACCCCCCCCCCCCCCCACTCTCTCATGGTTAACACCAAAGAACCCCACTACCCCATGGTACTTATATATATAATATGGCTATTATGGACAACACACCCACTAAATCCGTCTCACTCGTGAATCCTACTGATAATAATCTTATGTTGTGGTGCACCCAAGGATAATAAATACAATTTACCTTCGTACTCTATTTTCCTTGCTTGGTCCTAGGGTTCCTGGTCAAAATTTTCTCGTTCTAAATGACCCCTAAACTACTATAGTTGTCGTACATCCAAGATGCCTTCTTGTAGTTGCCCCCTGCCTCGCTCAGGGCAATCTCTCTTCATGTGACCAGCCTCTCCACAAAAGAAACACTTCCCTGAAAATCCTCCTTTCCACTGTTCCTGTCCCGATTGACCTCCCCCACCATTTCCTTGCCCTTGGCATCCCTGATTAGGCATAAATTCTTCCCAATTTATCCCTTTAATTTAGTTACTTTTAGCACCAGGAACAACGTAATCGATTTGATTTTATCTCATAATCTTGCTATTGACTTATTCTAATGAGTACCCTGAATTTCTGGTAGTTCGTACTGATTTTACAGGTATTTGATGTCAATTAAGGAAAGAAAGAAACCAGAAGAATCGAGAAAGAAAAGAAGGAAAGTCAAAAGGGCAAAATTGTAATTTTTACTCAGAATTCGGATGAGGCATCTAAAGAGAAGTTGAAGAGACTTCAGTTACGAGTACATAGGAAGAAACGACACCTCAATCGGAGTCCTGGTGTTAAAGTTATGAGCAGTCAAAGTTTGAAGAAAAAGTCAAAGGAAACGCGGACCGATCCGCAATGCCAATTTCCAGAGAACCTCGGACCGAAGACGGATCGAAGATGAAAGAAAACAAACAAACTGATCCGTGCCAGATCGATCCGGCCAAGAAACAAATGAACCAATCCGGATTCCAGCCAGACCGAATCGAAGGAGGACCAGATCGGTCCGACTGTCGCATTTTAATTTTTCTATCTTCCTCTAATGGAGAGTCCTAGTTCAGCTAAAACTCCTGAATTTTTGTAGGGTATTTAAACCCGTTTTATTATCATTCTTAGGACAAAGAATTTAGCTAATTTTCCATTCAATCTGTAAAATCCCTAGTTTGAAGATTGAAGATTGTTCAGATTTCTGTGATTACAAGTAATTGTAGTTAATGCTTTGAGTGCCTTGGTAAGATTAATGATTAATTTCCTCCATCTAATTTCCCGTTTATGTCATTCTTCAATTTTTCCTTAGTTTAATCATGACTTCCTACAATTCCAAAATCGTTTTCATCATGGTAGGCTAGACTTTTAAGGGTCAGGATGCATGAACCCAACTCGATGTGGTAGTTGTATGTGTATAAAAGTAATCCTCTAAATTTAATGATTTGATTACAATCGTATTGCGTAGGAATGCGACAATTGTAGATCTTTGGATCTCGTTTGCTTCCGGGTAATCGGGATGCTTTAGAATACAATTCGAGTGTAACTATTGCAATACTGATTTACTCGTCCTCTGATTAAGTATGGTGTGGGCTTGAACCTTATATACGTAATGCTTGGGAGTACTAAATTCTGGGTCTAATTAATCATTTAAATTTACGATTAGTTTTATACCATCAATACACTAGGGTTGAGGGATTGTATTCCCGTCCTGTTTTTTCATCATATAGTTCAAATCTCAGTTCAATCACTATCAGTAATTTAGATAATTTAGAATAGTTGCATTTCATTCATACTTTATTTCATTAGTCAAACATTTTCAAAATTTGCATATAGTTGTATCCATTTCACCATCCAATCATCTTTTTCTTTTCTTTAGAGTCAGAGTTAGGATTTCCTTATCTATCCAACGTCATTACAACTTTGTTGTCCTATTTCCCTATGGATACGATCCCAACTTACCGGGTTTATTTCTAACACGACAGGCTTGCACTTAGAAGAGAACGCACATTAGAGACACTTTTTGAGTCACGTCAATCCCTGAGGAACAAAGTGCTACTATTGATCAGGACCCTGTTGACCCTGTTGAAAATCCTGACCTCCGGGTCGAAATCTCTTTACAGGATTCCCTTGATGGGTATCGTGCCCCTGCTGGCTGCCTATCTGATATGCTCCGCTAGCAGTACCCCCACCTACCTTGCCATGATAGCTAGGCTCCCCTCCCCTCTTGAGTGATGGTCTTGACAGTGTAATAAGGCTGCATTAACAACATCTGAATATGTCACCAAAGAAATGTTGCTAATCAAATGTTGTCTGATCCTCCAAGACAAAACCATCAATAAATTTTTCCTTCCTCCTCTCCTCGTTTCTCACCTCGTCTAGTACCATATTAACCAAATGGGTGAAATCCTCCTCGTATTTCGCTACAGAACGGTCACCCTGAATCACCTCTCCAAATCTCCTCCTCATCTCGGCCTCAACTACTGGAGGAAAGTACTTGCGATCAAACTGCACCCAAAACTCTGCAATAGTCATCGAATCTTTCTCTCTAATAGTAATCGTATATCCCACCACTATAAGGCTTCCCTAGTCAGCCTGAACGTATCCAATATCTATCTCTGGACCTCGCTGCAGTCGACCATGCACACGTGTCGTTACATGCCCCTCTTCCACTGATAGGCTAAAAGAACCTCTGCACTACCCTGAAACTCCGAGGGGATGGCCCTTTTGAAAGGCCTCCTGAACCTCCTGCCACTCTGATGGGCCTGGGTGGGCTTGAACAACTAGGTGCCCTAGCTGCGATGGCTGAGTCTGAGGAAACTATGCTGTCATGGCTGTCATGGCTGCATTGATCGCCTGGGCCACAATATCTATGACCTGAGATGTAGTCACGAATCCTAATGGGGCCTATGGCTGCGGAACCTCTGTCTCCTACTGAGCCTCTCTCGCCCCGCCCATGGCTGCTACCCTAACAAGTCTACCTCTCCTAGGCGGACTCTAAATTCAAAGCGAGTTGTATTATTTCACTGTTAATACAATTCCTAATAGAAGAAGTACGATATCTCATAAGTATAAATATGAGTCAACATTCCTAATGATAGGGCTCTATGTCAAGATAACGTTACACTGAAGTCGTAGTAAATCGTACAAATCCTATGGACTCTAGAACCTGATGCTCTGATACCATCTATGATACCCCGCCTAATTAAATTCCGGGTGATCAGGCCTTTATCAAATAAAAATAGGATTTCAATATGGTTCATTCTTAGCATCACTGTACAAAATATTTTTAATTAGTAACCACCTATGATTAATTAAGCCGGTGTCAAAATTTTATCTTTTGAATTAATCAAAACATCAAGTACAATAAGAAACCAAATATGACCATCACAATATGACTGAGTCTTAACATATCACAAATATCTGAAAAGAGAGTTAGTCGAATAAACATTGACTAAGAACAATCATACCAACATAAATTCTAGGCATAGAAAACATAGATATATACAAGCTGGACCAAAATAAAATGTACGACTGATAGGAGCAACATGCTCGAAAGTACAACTAAGATACAAGCCCTATCTATAAGCGAATGAGAGTAACGTCTAGTGCAAGTCATACACAACCCACATGTACCGCAGCTACGTACTCTAAAAAGAAATCAAGCTTGGCGCCCCTATGGTCAGACACCTAAAAGGTTTTGAAATTATTTGATAGCAAGGGTTAGAACCCAAAACATTTTGAAAATAATTAACAAGTGCATTAAATTGCTGTAAATTAAAATGATTGAATGCTATTCATATTTAAGTTAGTGTCGCACTCTCTTGAGGTCCGACTCACCCCTCAACTATTGTGCACACCTAACGTTTTTTATATAACCCATCTAGACATCTGCCCCGTATCTAGACCTGATTATATAACTCCTTCCTGTCACACTACTCTAGCTCGAGTATATTTAACAAATGGTTTTTAATTTATATGACACATTACTTAACTAATCATCTTACAACATTAACTCCCGAGTAGGCACTCACTGAATGTTCTCAATAATGCAATTAATCGAGGTATTCTCATCCACCCGGACACCCTGACACGGTTAGTTCCCCGAATCAAAAAAAATAAACGTAGTGGAGGCGGTCATAGTTCCCTCCATAAATGAGACTGAGTCATACCCAAGATGTCTCACCCCTAACTACGGAAGCTATGACCTGGGGACTATACTCACCCTACTCCTCAATACAGGGGATTCACCCACATCGCGCAACCTCATTTGATAGCACTCGAGGGGTATGCTTTTATTAAATATCTAATAATCGATATTTATGAACACAATATATATATATATATATATATATATATATATATATATATATATATATATATATATATATATATATATATATATATATATATATATATATATATATATATATATATATACTATCACACTACCTATACATTTAATCCCAGTTATACTGTGCACAAAATGTCCCGACTCTTAATTTAATTCATCTCTATTGAATTAATTTTACCATGGTATAACTCTCACCCATAATTTCCGAACCCACTCGCTTAGCCCGTATTTTAGCTTTTTATTCCAGTCCCACTAATAAATTTAACACCCCCTTTATTAGTGTCAGTTTTCATAAATATATATTCCCCAAGTCCTTAGGTATAGTTTTCCATTTAATTATTACCATAATAAACTCTTAGAGGCTTTTCCAAGATTTAAAGCAAAGAAAGAAAAATAAAATAAAATAAAAACAACCAAACTGCCCAAGAACTGGTACATGCGGTCAATCGGGAGTCCAGGCGCGGTTGACCAGGCTGGGTCGACCAGCTTCTTCTCCGGTCTCCTTTTTCCTCCATTGATGTTAACTCAAGCTTTTTAAACCCTATTCCAATCCACCCAACTCCCAAGTGATCTATACTAAATGATTTTTATCACTTGTCTAGAAGATCCTAATTCATTTTTAGCCTCAAATACCAACGATTTCACTATAGTCGAATGGATTCACGAATTGGGTATCCTAAATGGGTATTACATCTAGATTTCAATTTGATATTAATACATCCTCAATTACTCAAAATTTGGCCACATATCAAATATGAATTCGGTTTCTAACAAGGATAATACCAGTAACTCATCAATCAGTATTAGTCTATATGATTAATTCACCCAAAAATCCATTTACATACAACATCCCACCCAAATAATATTTTGAGTACACATGTGAAGGGCTGTGAGTACCCTAGTGTTTGTAGGGTCTGAATCTCTTGTAGTAGAGGATGAATTTGATGAAGAATGTCCACACTTGTTCTTGATTTAGGCTCCCAAGGTTTCTCTAATTGCTCCCTCTTTTGTCCTCTACTTGATTAGGTTTTATTAAATGAGTTATGGCTCTCACACCCCTTCACTTATAGGGTTTATTAAGTGAATCCCGTTTTTAGTCTTTTGGGATTTATTAAAGGGCCCAAACATTCCCATGTGGCTTTGTTATGCCTAAAAATGCCCCGAGAACCATTTACTATCCTTGGGCACTCTTTTCTGACTATTTCGACCCATCCAGACTCAACCATATACTCATAATTGCCATCTGAATTACTTTATAACAATCTCAAATTTTTTGACCCAAAAATGCGACACAAGAATAATCTGAATAATTAAATCTCAATCCGCCAAATTAAATAAATCCTCCAATTTAAATAATTTCTCCAAATCATAATTTTATTCCTCGTAAATTTAAATTTCTCCAAAATAAATAATTTTCTATTTCACCCAAAAATAATTAAAGTTAGTCCTCTAAATTATAGGGTGTTATACATTTCTTAACAAGTTTCTATATGATTCCAAATCATTAAGGGCTCAATTGGTTGCATAAACTTGTTAAGTATATAAATTGGTGAATTTAGAATAAATAGATCATAGATGTATTCATTTGAAATGGGTTTTAATTTAATTTGATTTAATTTATGTTTTGTTTGGAAAACTAAAATGGAGTGTGTGAGAGGGGGGAGAGAGAGACTAAATAAGTGTGTTGGTGGTATAGTAAGAGAACTCTATGAGAGTGGTCCATTTAAGATTTATGTTTTAAATTCAAATTGTATAATTTTAAGTTTTTGGTGAAATGAACTAATTTAAGTTTTTATGAATCAACATGAATTGGTCTATTTGTAAATTTGTTCATTCTTACAACCAAACAATAAGAATAAGGCAATTTGGGAATGAATCCATTTTAAATGGGGTAAAATTTATAATTTTGGGGTCAACCAACGGCCCTAAGAGTTTACCAATTAATCAATAAATTTGTAAGAATTTGTGTTGCATTTCTTCAATTTTTGGGGTCTACCCAAACGCCAATGCCAACACACAAATGCCAATGCAATCAATTTTTTCATATTGGGTTCCATTGAGTATTGTTCCTACACCAATATATATATATATATATATATATATATATATAAACTAAAACAAAAACAAACACACACACACCTATATATATATACACATAAAATTACATGCACACGCTGAAACACCAACACATTGAAATTCACACACACACACACACAGAGAGAAAATGTATGCATGAACACACATATATATAGAGAGAGATGTACTAGTGGAGATAGATAGTATCTAGAAAATGGGGAGAGAGAGATAGTTCATCGTTATAGTTTGGGTGGAGAGAGAGAGAGAGATGTTGCTAATGAAATGAAATTTTACCCTAACATTTCGATTTTATAGCCCAAATTTGGTCACTTTTGAACCATCCTGTGACCTTGGCCACAGTTCCAGACCATGACCCGTATTGTGACCAATTAAAGTCCTAGAATTGGTCACAATTTTGGATTGTGACCAACTTAGTGTGGCCATTTTGAACTAGAGTTAGGGTTCATGGTTCAGAACCATGACCATAATTCATTGGTATTGGTCATGGGTGGGTCACGATCCTAAATCGTGACCATCATGGTGATAATTTTGGAGGGAATTTTGTCTCCTAAGTGTTCATGGGTAGGTCATGGTTTTGTACTGTGACCCCTTTAGTCACGGCTCTAGACCATGACCATTTCCTTATTGGTGTCACCCTTTAACTTGGTCAAGTGTTTGGTCACGGTATTTTGGAAGGGGTCATGGTTTTGGACCGTGACCACCTGATCATGTCTCTGAAATGTGACCAAATGTGTGAAACATTTCTCGATATATGGTGTAGTGATAGGTGAATCGCATAATTCTAATACTAAATCAACCAACAATACTAATATCGTCGTGTAACTACAATTGTAAATATCGTACTATTAGTAATATTTCTAAGACACCATATTCCCCTTGATGTTCTCATGTCTAAAATATTCATAAGCACTAGGACTTGTCCCGAGTCTAAGTATAAATATAAAAAACATTCCCTACTCAAAAATGGAAATTATTAGAACGTAGCCCCAGTAGTCGGTATACGCGTAATATATATAGCTACTAATCAAAGCTAAATAGTATAAATCATAAGAACACATGTCTAAATCAACAAAATGACTAAACACCCAAGCCGGCCAACAAATGGTCACGTCTATATAATCACGATGTAAAGCAACCCCACCCATTGGGGTATTCACATAAAAAAAAATCTTGGCGATAACACATATATCTCATACTCGTATTAAACACACTACCAATAATGTAATACCCCACCCTGGTAAATTATTTAAATCATATATATGGATTATTAATGAAGAGGAATAAATTATAGTTGAAATTAGATAAAGAGAAGTAGTTGATTATTATATGGATTATGAAATTATCGGCCATTGAGTGATTATATATATATGTGTGTGTGTGTGTGTGTGTGTGTGTGTGTGTGTGTGTGTGTGTGTGTGTGTGTGTGTGTGTGTGTGTGTTTAATTTAAAGTGTAAACGGATGGGACAAGTTATGTAAATAAAGAAAAAAAATTAGGTTCAAAACCCCAACCTTCCATTTTAAAATACTGTTTCCGAAATAGGAAGAAGGGAATTGAATTAGAAATTGACGCTGCATTCTAGGGACAGATGGCGAAAAATAAAAGGGGGTCGTCTGAGAGACCATCAGTGTCGCTCGAACGAGAGGTAATCTCGCGTGAATGACGAGTCACATCATTCGAATAACCCCCTGGCAGGTCAATTCCTCATCCAGTTAAGCGTTGTCTTTATAATAGCCAATGGATCAATTCAGATTTATGTGTTGTCGAATTGGGGAATCTTTTATATCGGATATAGCAACTGTAGGTAGGATAAGATTTATTTATTTGGTGGACCTCTCAAATGTTTGATTATAATAAAGAGATGTGGGGAGAGAAGTGGACGTCCAACCCTTTATTCTAGAGAGTTCACAGCTCTCTCTCACCCATAGCATACTCCTTCCACCATATTATTAATATAGAGCTACGAATATATGTGCAGAGCTACTGTGGGAGGGTTTTGATGAGTATTTTCAAAAGGGGGTTATTTTAAAAGAAGAATATGTATATTGTTGGAGGTTTTAAAGAGAGTTTTTATGGAGCTTTTCTTGGAGTGTGTTGGAGTTTCCATGGAGCTCAGTTTGTGATTCCCTTTAAGACCACCTTTGGAAGTGGGGGAGTCACCCATCTTCACCACCACCACCACCACCACTTTAGGGAACATTTAGGTGGGTAACCTACTCTTTTGACATTTGTGATTATGTTGGATAAATATTATAGTCCTTGTTGTGTATGATTATGAGTAGGGATATAAGAAATAATGTGTATTCTTAGTAAATTAATATAGGCATTTTGATGGATTAACAATGCTAGAAAAATAATGTTGTTTTGTATTTTTGATAAATCTGAAATAAACACTTTTACGGACATACAAATGTTAGGAAATATAAAATTTGTGTATTTTCTAATAAAACTAAAAATGGAAAATTTAGGGAAATAAAAATGTAAGAAGATATTAGTTGTGTATATTTCTAGTAAAAAATAGAAAATGGACATTTTCATGGAATAAAAATATAAGAAATACTATTTTGGTGTATTTCTAGTGAAAAATAAAAAAAATACACATTTTATGCAATAAAAATGTAGGAAAGTATTATTTGTGTCTATCCTTAGTAAAAAGGAATAATGAACATTTTTATGGAATAAAAATGTGGAATAATGTTAATGTCATCAAAATATTTATGAAATAAATATTTTTAGTTTCTTGCAAAGTGGAGATTTTTGAAAAGTAGTCTCTAGTGTAAATGTATTTCTTGTATAACGACGTGAAGAAAAATGATTGTTCATAAAAAGTATTAATCAAGTGTTAACGGGTAAACATGGAGTGGTTAGTGAGTATACATTACTAATATTGTGAAATATTAACACTTGTAGAATTAAAAGGAAGTAAAGGTATAAAAAAAGGGTGTTTCCAATCAAGTAAAAGATTACTCCAAGTGTAAAAGGGTGTTAAAGGGTTAAAACACTTAAGAAGTTGGTGTGTATAACTTAATAGTGTTTTTAGGTAAAATAAACACTTGTGGAAAAGGAGTAAAATGTGGTTTGGAAATAAATGAGCAAAATTGTAATTTTACTTAAAATGGAACATTTTTATGAAATAAAAATGTTAGAAAAGGGTGTTACACAAAATGGTCCTAAATGAATATTATATTTGGAATAAAATCAAGGTTAAAGTGTAAATGACACAAAATGATAAATTTTCAAGTGTAACACAAATTGTGGCGGCAAAGTCCGGGGTTTTGGCTTCGATCGGGTGAAAAGGAAAGAAAGTAATATGGGCATCTGTAAAATATTAAAATACATTGAAATGTATTCGGATGACATTGGGATAAAGCAATAAGGTCCTGGAGCCCAAGGTGAAAAACCTTAAACCACTGGCTAAAGCATACGGTGCGCATAGTCGTCAGTGTAGAGCCCGTATAAGTATGCGGTATAGGAAGATTTTGAGAAAAAGATAAATAAAATGTGGAACACAAATGAAGAAATGGGTTATATGGTAAATGTGTAAATACAACATAACTTGAATGAACGAAATAAATGTGTCGGTAAAGGCTAAATGGACAAGTCAATGCATAAGTTTACTAATGCCCATAAGATAAGGAAATGGATAAAGAAAGTGGGTAAATGGGTGGTTAGGAAACCAAAATGGTTAAACCCGTAATTAACACAAGAATGTGTTATAAAAGGATTTTCAAGAAAAAAGTAAGTATTTTCTAACACAGTAATTGTGTGTGTTGAAATGGCGATTTTCAATGAAAATATTAAGTGCGTAAAACTAGATGAAAGGGGTTAAATTCCGGTAAAGTAATGACTTGGGAAAATCATGTGTAATGGTTTCAAGTATTGAATCGGGTGTGTTAATTTAACAAAAATTTCTAAATATGAGTAAAGAAAACCTTTAATAAGATTGAGGTCAATTAATCTGGACAAATAAAGTTTTCAGGAATAAATTGATTATATGTAGATATATACATATTTTCGCATGCATGTGATTGTAGCATGTGGGTATTCCATTCTTCCGTTCGTTTATTGTTTGTATAAATCCCACTAGGCATAGGATCACATCCCCACTTTGTTACGACAGGTTGGGGGGGGGGGTTCGTATTTTGAGGGCGCTATACAGGTACGTATACTTTATTTATATTTATGTTAGTGTCTCTATTTACTTGGGCTTCGGGTTGCTCCTCATAGGTCCGTTTACCTTGAAAATTGGATTCGCATGCTAATAAGGAAAATGCTAATTAAAATAAAACTGGACTATGAACATATATATAGGTTGTTTCGTTGCACTTCACACCTAACGCTCGGGTCGAACTGGGTTGACTCACGGGTAACCCATATATCCGGGTCGGGTCGTTACAAATGGTATCAGAGTTTTAGGTTCAAGGTTCCTTTCGGGTGTGACGTGGTGAGGTCGGTATTGGATCCTTCGATGTCGATGTGGTTCGAGTCGGTCATGTTAGTTTGATGACGATTTATTTCATGTCCTCGATGGTAAAGTCTTAGAGGTTAACATGACAAGTTAGATTAGTGCCTATTGGCACACGATTATATTGACGGTTATTAATCGCTTCTGCATTTCTGATTAGAATTATAGTAATTTATGAGTGTCCATGCAAACCTATAGTGGTGACACCGTAATTGTTAGTGTGAGGTTCTTTCGTTAATAATTTAATGGATTAAAATCATGTGAGTTGTTGATAAAATGAAATGCCTCTCATCGGGCAAGTGGCACCAAATTGTGAATAACCAATGATGGAGACTGATAGTTAGAGTGTCATAATTATGTAAGTGAAACAATAATTTAAATTATATGTAGCCTTGGGTGTGACCCATATGATAGGTCGATATTGGTGTGACTATTAGGCAATTTCGATCCTTTGGGTAATACCGTGATTAATGGTCAGGTCAACGAGCATATAAATTTATGTAGGCCAACGTTAGAGAATAGGCCATCGTTAGTTGATAGGATGCTATCCTTATGGGTGAACACCTTAGTGGTTGTTGGTCGATGGGTGTATCTACAAGTGTTAGTTACGTGGAGAGAAAATATTAATCCCCTTGGTTGTGGGCTTGAGCTTAGTAACCTCAATCATGTTTCCGTTACTATTATATACATATAGAAAACCTTGATGATTAAAGTAACCTAGGGGAAAACTTAGACAATCGCGGTGACTTGGTACTAAGTAAATAAGTTGTGATGTTTAAGAATAGGACATCTTGCGGCATTGTTAGGGTGGGCCTCCTCTTAGGCGCTACCCGAAGTCCCTCATCCCACCAAAATCCTAGATGGTATCAATTTATAAATAGATGACTATGGTGTTGAATTGAGAAATAGGTTCCCTCGTGACGTTTGTGAGCATGGACCTTGGTGCTCATAGGCAAGGTTCGATGTCATGTATCCTACTAGAAATATCTAGTTGCGTCAATTAGTAAATTAGCACATAGTATGAGGTTTATATAGTAAGGAAATTCAATTATAGTGGTTGAACACTCATTGGAAATCAAATAATGTGGCCTAACAAATTTAACTACGGATTGACATTCGGGGTTGGGTGCAGTGCATTGCATTTGGGATTCATTATTGCATTGAGATTTATGTAGTGGTGTATATTTCATAGTTACGAACTCGAGGTTGTGTAGCATTGATCATGGGATGACTTGTGGTTTATTGTAATAGATGTGTAAATTGTTTAGAGAAATAATTAAATTTAATGTTGTCACCTGTGAGGCATGAGGAGTCATTGCTGTATCGAAATTTACATAAGTAATGGTAGACCATTGATGATTGTAGTATTATTAGATCATGTCAATTTGCAGCAGTGCCTTGGAGTCTATGCTACGAATTTTGTTTATAGGCATGTGTCATGATATGACCTTCGAGGATAACTTAAAAAATGATTGATCAATGCTAGGTGATGCACGTGAGATACTTAGAACATAATGATATTCGTTGTGTCTTTTAGAAATAACACACGGAGTAAAGTATTAGGCATAATTATAGCATATAAGTGTGTTACCTGTATGGTTAGTGATGATTATGTTGAAGGAAATCATTAGGTTTGAGTAATGTTTGAAAGTTGATGTGCCATTAGAATGATTATGATTTAGGATTGTGTGGACAGTGCTCAGGGTGGTAGTAATGGTTCATGTTCAAAGTTGTGTGAAGCACTATGTTACACTTGAGGAGGTTTATCTCGAAAACTAAGGTTAGCTATCGCAAGTTAAGAATTTTGGAGGCTTCATTATGATAAGTCGATAACTAATAATAAGTGTTTAGAGGAGTAACTTCGCCTTGAGGTAAGATAGTTGTACTTACCAATATTAGACAAGTAGCATTAGTCCTAAGGAGGTAAGTCTGGCATTTCAACTTCCTTAAGGAATCAGTTTTGTATTCTGTCCATCTGATATAGATGGGTCACTCGTGCGTAGAGCTCGTCAAGGGCAAGAGGCCAGGCCAGGGTACGTGGCAAGGCTAAAGTGCTTGGCGGATATCGGTAAGAAAATAGAAAACTTTAAATGGACACCGTTGGATTGCACCTCGTGTGGTTCAATTTGTTGTCAAGCACATCATTTCTCTTGAGCGTGGCGGTCGCCTGATTCATTGTAGTTCTTATGATTTCATTATTCTCGATAATGGGAAACTATTGGCCAGTTTGTCATAGGTGTGGCGTTGTGTAAGCTCAGTAGTGACATGGGTTAAGCCTGTGGTGGCGGATGTGTCATGATACGTGAGTGAGCTCTTCTTCAGATGCACCTTTATTCTACACAAATTGTGTGTGTGTGTGTGGTCTCACGTTATTGCATACAGTTGCATCTGTTACTCGATTACTTAGGTTAACATGTTATTGGTTAGCCGGTAGGACTAGTTACGACTTGGTCGTGTGTTCTTAGGATGCGACTTGATAGTAATATGAATGTTGGAACCAAATAGACATTGGATGATAGTGTTGCATTGGTTCGACGTTTTGGAGATCTAAGAGGTGATCGCTTATGTATATACGTGTTGTGATGCCCAGGCTTACTCTAGGTCAACATAGGAATATCGTAAGAGATATCGGTCAGGTAGAAGTATGTGATAATGTGATTATCCTTATTACGTATAATGAGATGTGTTGAGGGTGTATCAGCCTAGGCTAGGCATGATTAAAGATTATTTAAGGGAACATAGGTTGTGAATCCTAATGTTGTAGTGATCAATGTTAAGGAACTCATTGTGGTTTTTGTGATATTTGACGAGTGTTGATCATCTCGAGTTTTACTTAGGAGGACATATTATGAATGCTTGAGACCTTGCCTTAAGACATTAGGGTTGTCATGATCGGATTAGTAATGGTGATCAATTAAAGTAAAATTTTTGGGTTTGGACTGTGGTGATGAGGGTAATTAAAATGGAAAACTGGTGATGAGCATATGGATTATACATTGTGATGAACTAAGAATTTAGAGGAAGAAATTACCTAAGGAGGGAAGTTTGTAATACCCCGCCCTGGTAAATTATTTAAATCATATATATGGATTATATATGAAGAGGAATAAATTATAGTTGAAATTAAATAAAGAAAATTAGTGGATTATTATATGGATTATGAAATTATCGGCCATTGAGTGATTATATATATATATATATATATATATATATATATATATATGTGTGTGTGTGTGTGTGTGTGTGTGTGTGTGTGTGTGTGTGTGTGTGTGTAATTTAAAGTGTAAACCAATGGGACAAAGTATGTAAATAAAGAAAGAAAATTTAGGTTCAAAATCCCAACCTCCCATTTTAAAATACTGTTTCCAAAATATGAAGAATGGAATTGAATTAGAAGATAACTCTTCATTCTAGGGACAGATGACGAGAAATTAAAGGTGGTCATATGAGCGACCATTAGTGTCACTCGAACGAGAGGTAATCTCGCATGAACGATGGGTCACGTAGTTCGAACGACCGCCTTGTCATGTCAATTCCTCGACCAGTTAAACATTGTCTTCATAATAGCCAATGGATCAATTCAGATTTATGTGCGGTCGAATTGGGGGATCATTTATAACGGATATGGAAACTATTGGTGGGATAAGATTTCTTTATTTGGTGGACCTCTAAATTGTTAGATTATAAAAAAGAGATGTGGGGAGAGAAGTGCACGACCAACCCTTTATTCTAGAGAGTACACATCTCTCTCTCTCACCCATAGCATACTTCCTTCCACCATATTATTAATATAGAGCTACAAATATATGTGCAGAGCTACTGTGGGAGGGTTTTGATGAGTAATTAAGAAGGGGGTTATTTTAAAAGAAGCAAATGTATATTGTTGGAGGTTTTGAAGAGGGTTTTTTTGGAGCTTTTCTATGAGTGTGGTGGAACTTCCGTGGAGGTCAGTTTAGTGGAGCTTTTGTGACTCCCTTTAAGGCCACCTTTGGAGGTGAGGGAGTCACCCATCTTCACCACCACCACCACTTCAGAGACCATTTAGGTGGGTAACCTACACTTTTGACATTTGTGATTTTATTGGATAAATATTATAGTCTTTGTTATGTATGATTATGAGTAGGGTTATAAGAAATAAGGTGTATTCTTAGTAAATTAATATTGCCATTTTTATGGAGTAAAAATGCTAGCAAAATAATGTTGTTATGTACTTTCTAATAAATCTGAAATAAACATTTTTATGGACATAATAATGTTAGGAAATATTAATTTTGTGTATTTTCTAATAAAATGAAAATTGACATTTTAGAGAAATAAAAATGTAAAAAAATATTAGTTGTGTATATTTCTAGTAAAAAAATTGAAAATGGACATTATCATGGAATAAAAATATAAGAAATATTATCTTGGAATATTTCTAGTGAAAAGCAAATAATACACCAAAATAAAAATATAGGAAAGTATTATTTGTGTGTATCCTTAGTAAAAAGGAATAATGAACATTTTGTGGAATGAAAATGTGGAATAATGTTAATGTCATCAAAATATTTATGAAATCAATATTATTAGTCTCTTGCAAAATGGAGATTTTTTAAAAGTAATCTTAAGTGTAGATGCATTTATTGAATAAAGAAGTGAAGAAAAATGAATGTTCATAAAAGGTATTAACTGAGTGTCAATGGGTGAACATGGAATGGTTAGTGAGTATAACTTACTAATATTGTGAAATATTAACACTTGTGAAATTAAAGGAAAGTAAAGGTAAAAAATAGTGTTTCCAATCAATTAAAAGTTTACTCCAAGTGTAAAAAGGTGTTAAAGGGTTAAAACACTTAAGAAGTTGGTGTGCATAACTTAATAGTCTTTTTAGGTGAAATAAGCACTTGCGAACAAGGAGTAAAATGTGGTTTGGAAACAAATGAGAATAATGATAATTTTACTTAAAGTGGAACTTTTTTATGAAATAAAAATGATGGAAAAGGGTGTTACACAAAATGGTCCTAAATGAATATGATTTTTGGAATAAAATCAAGGTTAAAGTGTAAATAACACAAAATGGTAAATTTTCAAGTGTAACACAAATTGGGGCGGCAAAGTCTCGGGTTTTGGCTTCGGCTTAGTAAAAAGGAAATATAGTAATGTGGACATTTGTAAAATATTAGAATACATTGAAAGGTGCTCGGATGACACCGGGATAAAGCAGCCCTTGGGTAAAAAACCCTAAACCACTGGGCAAAGCATATGGTGTGCATAGCCTCTGGTGTAGAGCCTGTGTAAGTATGAAGTATAGGAAGATTTCGAGAAAAAGATAAATCAAATGTTAAACACAAATCAAGAAATGGGTTGTGTCGTAAATGAGTAAATACAACCTAACTTGAACGAACGAAATAAATGTGCCGCTAAAGGCTAAATGGACAATTCAATGCGTAAGTTTACTAATATCCATAAGATAAGGAAATGGGTAAAGAAAGTGAGTAAATGGGTGATTAGGCAACCTAAATGGTTAAACCCGTAATTAACACAAGAATGTGTTATAAAACGATTTTCAAGGAAAAAGTAAGTATTTTTAACACAGTAATTATGTGTGTTGAAATGGCGATTTTCAATGAAAATATTAAGTGCGTAAAACTAGATGAAAGGGGTTAAATTCCGGTAAAGGAATGACTTGGGTAAATCATGTGTAATGGTTTCATGTATTGAATCGGGTGTGTTAATTTAGCGAAAATTGCTAAATATGAGTGAATAAAACCTTAAATAAGATTGAGGTCAATTAATCTGGAGTAATAAGGTTTTCAGGAATAAATTGATTAATCCATTAGAACATGTATTTTTCAAAGGTATACATATGTAGATATATACATATTTTCGCATGCATATGGTTGTAGCGTGTGAGTATTCCTTTCTTTCGTTCGTTTCTATATTGTTTGTACAAATCCCACTGGGTATAGGCTCATATCCCCACTTTGTTATAGCAGGTTGGGAGCGGTTCCGTATTTTGAGGTCATTATACAGGTACGTATACTTTATTTATGTTTACGTTAGTAGTTCTGTTTACTTGGACTTCGGGATGCTCCCCATAGGTCCCTCACATAGTTTATCTTGAAAATTGGATTTGCCTGCTAATTAATATAAAACTAGACTAGTAACATTATTTAGGTTGTTTTGTTGCACTTCACACCTAACGCTCGGGTCGGACCGGGTTGACTCACGGGTAACCCATAAATCTTGGTCGGGTCGTTTCAAATAAAGAATGATTATTCCTCAATGTCTAAGTCAGATTCATGGGTATGAGTCATAAATATAATCGTATCCATTCCCCCAGTAGTATCCTCAATAAACTAAGTGACCTCATTCACCACAAGTGTAATAATTTCCTCTAAAGGAACGATCTAAATGGAGGGCATACTAGTGGCCCTACTACACTTGCCTCTATAGTCGCTTCTGCTAAAACTTGTCTCGTTGGGCCTGCTCTTATTTTTTTTATCACACTGGTCATAATTTCCTTGGCTCTATTGGTTGTAACATATATTATTTTTTACTCTTAGAAACCTCGTGGGTATACTTCCCCTATGTGGTTCCTTTTTATGGGTATGTCTTCCCTACTTGGGGTAAAATCTACACCGTCTCTAGTCGTTGGGCCTACTTTGGCCTCGGTCCTCAAAATCTTAGGGACTTAATCCTTTATATTATTGTGCAAGTCCTACTAATGTAGGAAGGTAAATGCCACCATCTAAACGTGAGTCGTTAATAACAAGATACCCAATAAAAGATGACAACCCTTCAAGTAAGGTTTATGCCAACTTAAGACAAAATATTCTCGTATTGAAGCGGATAAGGAAATCATCCTTCTTCGATTTCATTATCAATCTCCCGATGAGTAATGAAGAAGATAGTTAAAATCGTCCTCATACTGGCTACCATGCAATCACATAGATAAGGTCTAAAAATATATGGTTCTAATTCCGTTATAAATGGTGAGTAAAAGCATTTCCACTCGATCCTATGCTAAGTACTTTCTAATGTCTTATGCCCAAAAGTTCTAAACTTCCAACTGAAATCAACATCATGAGTGGGGTGTCTCACAAAGGAAATCTAAATAAGGAACCCTCCTTATACTCTCGGTCTTATTCGAATCGTTCATCTGGAATGATGGCTCGAAACTCCCTAAGTGGTCCTTATCATAAAAAATACAATTCCTAAATGATAAAGATCCAAACTAATCACCGAACAAAACATAAAAAGGCGACAGACGCGCTCGCGACCCTAGGACACTAGATCCTAAAATGCTCTGATACCCACAGTGACGCCCCGTAAAATTTTTAAATAGATTGATTAGGTTTAATACAAACTCATGGGAATTAAAAAAATGGAATATCATTCTACGTATGACTATAGTAAAAATTAAATGAATAAAATAAATAACTAAAACATACCATAGGTGAACCACATAACTCGAATACCAAACCAACCAATAATACTAGTTCAACTGCGTAACTATAATTGTATCAATACAAATTAAACTACTAAAATGATCTCAAGATGGACATGACACAGTTGTCTATATCCTAAAAATGAACTCAACATTGATGTTAAGAAGTATATGAAGTATGACAATCTAACTAAGTTTGGGTTATAATAAATTACGCATCTTTTCTCATATCTTAGTTGTTTTTAAGTTATTCCATCCCAAAATAACCCTACATATCACATATATCTAAACCCAGGTCCATATTTCCCAATGATTAAGTCTTATTAATCTTCTTGGTCTTACGCTTACCAATTCTAATTAGTCATCTTATGCATCTCAATTGTATAATATCTTAGTAGAAGTATTCCCTAATTAATACTTATACATCACAATTGTATAATATCTCAATAAAATACTCACTACATCTACATCCACATAATACAAGCATGGTCCAACAATCGTACCTCATATAAAGGCCCTTCTTAATCCTGCACATAACGAAGGCATATCCTATCACCTTTTGGGATCACTCGTAGGTACTAGGCATAGTTATAAGATGTGACAGACCTATAACCATCAAATCATGTCCAACGTGATGATCATTATGCCTTCACACCAGTCGTATAGCCCCATACCTAAAGTTATATGAAAGGAAAAAATCAAACACCTTACTCCAGATACAAAGGGAATTTCAGCACATAGTGTTTGGGGTAATCATAAATAGGTAAACCCATCTCATCACATCAGGGTACCCACGTAATCATCATCACTCAATTGGAAGTCTTTTTACTAATGAATCGGTAGTCAAAATAATTCCATTTTGGGTCCCTTATTCTATCAAAGCATTGGATTTCTAAATTTTCATAAGGTCCCCCCGCAATTGCATCTAGAGCCTATTGAATTATTTGTATGGATTCTGTCAAGGTAATCCCATCTTTCGCATCAGGGTACCAACATAACCATCGTCGCTCATTCCCTATATGGATATCCCCTCCAGAACTTATCCCACAAGTACACACACCCGGTATATTGCACATAATACACAAAGCAGGTAAACCTACTACACATAAAGGCTACAAGCATGTCATTCAAATGTATTACCTTAATTAACTTTTATTAACTAATCGTATTCTCCATATTAACTGAGTCAAAACATATTTACATTACAAGTCTTATATCATATGTATTAATTTAATTAACCCTTATTACTTAAGATTATTCTCAAGATTAATCGAGTCAAAACTATCAATAGACTAACGATCACCCAATCCAAATCTCTAAACTTCTCAAAATAAAATATAATTCATTTGACTCTCGAATCTATAGAAACATATAGAAAAAAGTAATCATAATCACACCAGGGTTACTGAGTCTTAATTCACCATTACTTAATTTGATAAATCTCATTTAATTAGGTATTACGCTCCAACCTAAATCTCAACCTTGATCCCTCTTGGTAAAATATTCACAAAAAATTTAATAAAAATTCAAAAAAAAGGCAATGCAGATGCGTTCGTAATTTAATTTTCCACAATCTTGTATCATTGATCTATCGGTCCTAAGGTCAATCGATCGATGATTCCTATACAAAAACTTCTTCTTCTACCTATGAGTTTTGACCTCAAAATCACTCCTAATCTATTTCAAAGGTTTTCACATTATTCTAACAAGATTTATTAGTATAAATTCCCATATCATTCAAGAGCCCTTGAATTTCATATTTGGTCAATTTAACTCAAATTATCTATCAATTAACAAAATCACTAAGGGCATTTTGATAAACTAACATAGTAGAATATAGTTTTAATAATTTAAATAAATTAAAGAATTTTAATCCCATAAGGATTCGTATTAATTTCATATTATACTATGAACATGAATAGTAATATAACTTAGATCAATTGGATAATTTATGAAATTAGTAACTTAATTAGTTAAATCATATTTCTTTGCAATTATATTTATATTCCAATATATAATTATATTCTAACACCAAAAACAATGATTTTCATATACCAAGCAAACTTGCCTCAAATCCAGAAGGTGAATTCCAAAATAAAGGCCCTAATTCTTCTTCTCTAAGTTGTCTCCTCTCTAGTCTCTATGTTTTCTCTCTAAAGGTATAATATGTGTTTAGGTTAATTTTAACCACTCTAATAACCTAGCATCCATGAAATTAGGCTTAGACATATCTAAATTAGGTTTGCTTACCCTTGTGAGTTCTTTAGGTAGGACTTTGCTTGCCTCTATATCCTACTATCCGATCTATTTTGAATGGGTATGGAGTCACCCTCACCCAACTTCCTCCCAGTGCCTATAGGACTATATTGGGGGCCATGATGTTCTGGAAAGAATAGACTGGGTTCGACCTTTCTAGGGACATATTTGGGTATGTTCACGGGCTAAAGGATGATGTCAAGTCCCCTGGGTATCACTAATTTTACCCTAGGAAGTCTCATATGAGGATGGTTAAGGTCGTCCAATATAGCAACCATAGCTGGAGAGGTCAATTTGTGTTTGTAAGGGATATTGGGATTTTAGGGGCCAGGAAAAGGATAGGCATCTCGCGCGAAGTCTCACAAAGGTCGTTCGAGTGAGATAGGCATCTGGCACGAAGTCGCTCGAGAGACACGTGGCAGTCGTTCAAACGACATTGCCATCTAGTTTGAGCAACAAGGTGAATTTCTGGGAAACTTCTTAGGTGCATTTTTGGAATTTTCCAGTCTATTCGAGTGAGAGAAATTTCCAGTTAACAGATTTGAAACGAGACAGGTCTATGAGGAAGTTTGTGAGTTTTATACTTTAATTAATCCGAAAAGGAGAGTTGCTTCGGAAATTACTAAAGAGTTGTGGTGATTTAGTAATTTCTATAAAATACGTAATAATGAGAATGAAATGCGTATGGTAATTATACAAAAACGCTAGGGGAATACCTATATATATTAATAGGATGTGTGGATACTTATTACATGCTTAATATTATGTGTATAACATACCTAGCTGCTTGCTATCGCGGGAGGTTGCATAGAGACAGTCTTATCCTGGGTGACCTTCGGGGGGATTATTGACTTGTATCTCAGAACAAAGGACTATGAAGACTTATTTGCGAGTTGATAAGTCAGCTGACTACGGGAGCGTAGGTATGTACGTGACCCATAGGTATGTGAAATATGTTCTCCTCCACTATATGTGTTTTGTGTATATGGTTCGTGGGAGACTTCCGAGCCGATAGTCCTTATTGGAGTACGAGATGTATCGGGACATGATAGCAAAGTATGCAATGCACTACATGCTTAGCCTTGGGGTGTTGTATTGATATATGTATATTATAGTGATATATATATATACTGATGTTATTCGTACTGTGAGATAATCGCAGGTTATTAAGATAGTAAATTCTTAATTCACGTTTACTGGGAATACTTAACTTGGTGTGATAACACTTAATCGAATTAATAATTGATAAAATTAATAATGTGGAAAATTGAGAATCACGGGTTACTACTACGAGGTATCAATAGGAGCGTAAGTCTTTACCTAGTTGGAAGTATTACAGATGGCTAGGGTGGATTAGTTGTATGTTAGACGTGCACATTACCTGAGAGGTGAGAATCTCATGAGAGTTTGAACTAACAAGAATTTGATACTTGCTTTATTGCAAATTTTAAATACTTTCTAAAATAAATATTTTTACACCTCGGGCTCTGACCCATTTCTTGCATCTCTTTCCTCTTTTTCTATATATATGTATTATATCAGGTGCTCAGCCATAGGGACACCAAACTTAGAGATTTGGATCTCTTGACGTACTACAACTATTTTGGAAGCTGTAGGTCCTTGCATTAGACGTCTCTATCATTTCCATCAGTTCTATCAAGATTTTTCATTTAGGGCATGTGTCGCCCATTCCTTAGACATTTTATTAGAAATTGTATTCAGTTTACTTTCCTCTCATTTCATTTGTATTTATTGTTACTGTGGTTCTTGGTTTAGAGTTTTGACTGGAATGTTTTATCCAGTCTTATTTATTTCAGTATGTGATTCAGATTTAGTATTTATAATATTTAGTTATGTGGTGGATGGATTATAATTCAATTCTTTAATTTAAATAAATGAATGATTTTTTTGGAAAATTGAAAAAGAAAATATTTTGACACTAGCTTAATTAATTATTAGGTGGTTAATAAGGTTATTATGTTTTTGACAGTGATGCTAAGAATGAACCAACCGAATATTCTGTTTTAAATTTTATAAAGGACTAATCACCCGATATTTAATTGAGCAAGGTATCACAGGTGGTATCAGAGCATCAGGTTCTAGAGTCCTTTAGGATCTGTACGACTTGTCATGTTTTCGGCTTAGCGTTCTTTGATGTAGAGCCTTATTTTTAAGATTGTTGTATTCTTGATTGTGCGTTTACGTCTTCAGTTGTTTGAGATTTAACGATAACTGTGGACTAACAAATTTCTTTCTCATCTCAAATTCCTCCTTGACGTGTACCTAAGGATAGGAATGCCCAGCTAGAGCCACCGCCAGTTCCAGCTCAGGACATAATGAATGCTACCAAAGTTGTTTCCATCATTGCATAGGCAGTTAATGCAGCATTGGCAATGGTAAAGTAGGGACTACCCCAGTCACCAATAGTGACTCCAGCACCTTTCCACATCTTCCCTACTACATGGGAGAGAGTTAGGGATGCCTTTCAGATGGTGCACCCTCTAGAGTTCACAGGTAGTTCTGATGTGGTGATTGCTAGCCAGTGGAAGAAGGACATACAATGAAACCTCTGTATGTATGAGTGCACTGAGGTCCAGAGGCAGTTTTTAGCTACCTTTAAGCTGATAGGGGCAGCCTTACAGTGGTGGGAGTCCACTACTACTATAGAGGAGAGAGATCTTATGACGATTGGCAATTTTTGGGTGCGGTTTGACCGCAAGTACTTTCCTTCGGTCGTTCAGACTGAGATGAGGCGGAAGGTACTAAACCACATCCATGAAGGGAAGACTATAGTTGATTAGGAAGAAGAGTTTACCAAGCTAGATAATCTGGTACCAACATGGGTACCTACCGTGGAGAAAAAGATACAGATGTTCATGGATGGACTCACCTGGAGGATCAGGCAGCATCTTCTGGGTAACCTCTCATTGTAGACCTACACTGATGTGATTAATGCAGCACTAGTGCACTGTCAGGACCACCGCTTCCATATGGATGGGAGCAAACGAGCAGGGGAGTCCAGCCAGGAGGGCAGGACAGGAGCTAATGGTGCCAGCGGGGCACACCCAGCTCAGGGCCAGCAGAGACATATTGATCAGAGTTCCCAGCAGGGGGATTCTAAGAGATTAAGGTCAGGGGGTTTTCATCAGGGTCAGGGAGGTTTTAGGCATGGCAAGCAGGTTCAGCCTGGCCATCAAGTCCAACAGTAGTTTAGGCAGGGCCAGCAAGTCCAAGGGGGAGGTGGAAACGGCCAGCAGAGCAGAGGACAGAAGGGGCAGCGAGGGGGAAACTTCGGTGGGAAGTGTTTTATATGTGGAAAGACTAACCACAAGTGACATGATTGTCCTGAGAGGGTCAGAGCTCCACAGCAGCAGCAGTAGGGTGCTCGACAGGAGCCCCAGAGACCGATTTTTCTCGCCGCCCTCCCAACACCACCTCAGATGCCAACGCTACCAGTAGTCCCAGTCTAGCAGGACAACTTCAGTATGGATGGGTTTATAACCTCCATCAGGCCGCAGCCCCATAGGCTCCACCCGTAATTGAGGATATGTTTTCTATACATGGGACTATGGGGCATATTTTATTTGATACGGGGGCCACACATTGTTTTATTTCCACGAGGTTTGCACGTGCTTTGGGGTAATTAGTTACAGCAGAGAGTATTGTTACTTCTATAGATTCGCCTTTGGGTAGTGGTTCACTGATTTACTTTATATGTCGAGGTGTGGGTATAGAGATTGGGAGACTTACTTTACCTGTCGACATGCTTGTGTTAGAGATGTCCGAGTATGATGCAATTTTCGGTATGGATTGGCTTGTTGCATATAGGGCCATTATAGATTGCTTTAGTAGGTCTATTATTTTTTCCATACTTGATCAAGAGATGTTCCTGGTGGCGATGCCTCGTCCTGAGGGAGGATCGTGTAATACCCGTAATTTTATTGATTTTTATTTAAGGGATTAATTAAATTAAATGAGAATTAATTGAGAATTAATCCGGGTATAAATACTAGCGAGATGTGAGTTGGTATTTGATTATGATATTAAAATTTAATATCTCTGAGTATGTATGGTAATAAATGAGCATTGTAAATATTAAAGTTGTCGCGAGACTGAAATAAGACAATTTGGAAATTTAGTTGGGACGTGCGTGTCAGTCGCGTCAGGAACGAAATTTAATAAATTAAAAAGTGAATTATATTTTTATCAATCGAATGGTCATTTTGAGTGTGCCAACGTGTCCCGAAGGGTCGAAATAGTCAGAAAACACTAGCCGGGGGTTTAGTTTAGGTCCCGGGGTATTTTTAGGCCATACCGGAAACCCAAAAGGGTATTCTGGTAATTTTAAAAATATGGGAATTAAAACCCACGAATTTTAGAGGTTAATTTTATATTAGTAATGAACCCATTAAGTCCATTATTCAGCATTTATCAAGTAGTGGGCTACGAGAGTTAAAGGGAGAGTCCTAAGAGGTTCCAAAAGAAACCCTAGCCACCATCACCATCTTTGGGAGAAATCTGTAGAGAGAAAGAGGAGAATCAACCTTCATCCTTCAACATCAAATCAGAACATCTAAGGCAAGTGGCTTAATTACATAAATCCAAGTGAAAGTTTCCTCCATGCTTAGAATTGAATATATATCTTGTATTGAAAGTTTGATGAAAACCCATGAAATTGGAGATAGAAATCGTAATCCTTTATGAGGACCGCATGTAGAATAAGTTATGGATGAATTTTATATCCAAAATATATCTATTGATGACTTAAAATGGATTTATAAGAAATAGTTTTAGACATTAAATTATGTGTTCATGTTTATAGGGTTTGGGACAAGATTTGGGAATTATGATGATTACATGTTGATCTAGGAGGTATTGACACCATATGTATGTTAAAGAGTGACCTAGGAGGACTTAGTGTAGCTTAAACACAATAGAACTTAGTTTGGATGATCATAGGATGGATTTAGAAAGGAGAAAAAAGAAGAAAAATCGGATTTTGCAGATTTCTGGGCGTGTTCTGCCATCTCGTTAGAAGACCTGCCCAGGTCGTTCAAACGACCTCGTTCGAACGAGTTTCTAACGAGATGACAGTATCCCTTCTAACGAGTTGGTAGTTCATTCGAATGACCTCGTTCGAACGAGACTTCTAACGAGTTGACAGAATGGCCTTTTAGGCCTGATTTTATTTCAAATGTTCCGTAGACTTAACTAACGAAGAATTAACCTTCCCTTATTGACTAGTGGGTATAATTGTGAGGATTTGGGGTACGTTGAGGAGTAGAACTTAGAATCTTATAGTAGACCAGATGACAATTGTGGATTTGGAAATGAGTACCTAATTACGACGTGAGAAGAGTTGACAACTCTAATGCATTTAAAATGGGAACTTATAAACGTATAACAGTAAATAATGAGATAAGAACGAGAAGTACACCTCTATTAATATACTGAGATATCTAAGAAGTGTGAATGCTTAGTATATGTGGTTATCTGTGTATAACATATCTACCATGCTTGCTATCACGGGAGGTCGGCATTCGATTCAGGGCCATCTAATCTTTGTGTGCCTATGGGGGGGATTTAGATTGGTACCTCGAGGACATAGGTCAGAGAAGGACTTATTGAGAAGTTAATAAGTCTGCTGATCATGGGAACGTAGGTATGTGTGTGACCCATGTGATGTGAACTATGTTCGCCTCCACTATATGTGTTTGTTACTTGTCAAAACGGTTCCTGAGAGATTTGGAACATGTGATCCTTATGTACGTGATGTACCGGGATTGGATAGCAGAGTATGTGTGCACCGAAGCTTAACCTAGGGGTGCCAGTATTGTATAATTATGAGAAGATGAAATATAGAAGCGAACTGTGTATGTAAGTGCTAATGTGAATTAATGTTACATCTTTGTAGAATTAAAAATGGGAAAACGCTTAGATATTGTTATAATTAATTTCGAGAATCAAATGAAAGTAAAACTCCCAGTTTATATAAAGGCGTCGGGAATTAAACCATGATTAGTTTAGTAAACACCAACTATTAAAGTGGACTAGTTTGATAGTAGGAACTAGATTTGGTTACGGATACGTTAGGAGTGCACAGTTAGTCGAGAGGTGAGTATTTCATGTTAGAGCACGTCCTAACATGTATTTTTCATTCATTATTTAATGTCGTTAAAACACTTGCTATATTTTAAACTATTTTCACACTCGGTCTCTGACCCGTTTGCTTCCAAATATATTTTCTTGTAAAAACCTTTTAGGTGCTCAGCCACAAGGACACCAAGCATAGGAGTTCCATTCAGGTGACGTACTGTAGCTGCTGTGGAAATTACAGGACCTTGACAGTAGACGCCTCCACTTTCGATATTGACTCTATGTTATCAGATTTTTCTCATCTGTTGGGCATGTCGCTCCATTTCTTTTAAACAATTTATTTATCCAGTTATATCAAATTTTGGGTTATAATTAATTTAGTGGTGCAGACTTAGTATTTGTTTATTCCTGTATTTGGATTGTTGTGAGGAGTATCCCTCCAGACTCATTACTATTTTATGGTTATTCCATTGTCATTATGTTGTGGTGGTTATGTTAGCATTTCATAATTTACTTATTGCATGTTAATCAGATTTAATTAAAATTGACAACTCACTTTTTAAATATTAGGTGGTCAGTAATTGTTAAAACGTTTTTTTTAGACAGTGATGTTATGAACTAAACCAACTTGGAATTTTGTATTAATTTAATAAAGGAGTAGCTACCCGGTATTTAACTAGTCGGGGTGTCACAGGTGGTATCAGAGCATCAGGTTCTAGTGTCCTTAGGATCTGTACGGCTTGTTATGTTTCCGCTGAGCTTTCTTTGATGTAGAGCCCTATATTTTAGGAATGTTGTATTCTTTTGTGTATGCTTCGCTCTTCAGCTATTTTGAGATAATAACTGCGAACTTATATGACTTTACTCTCATTTCAGATGCCTCCACGACGTGCACAGCGAGTTCCTAGGGATGCTCATCCCGAGCCACAGCCTGCATCAGTTCCGGGCACCATGAATGCCGCAGAGGTTGCAGCTATTGTAGCCCAAGCAGTTATACCAAAAGCACCACCCCAGGCGTCGGTAGTCGTGCCAGTTCAGGCTCATGCATTCCCGTCTGCTTAGGAACGCGTATGTGATGCTTTTCAGAAAGCACACCCTCCGGAGTTTGCAGGCAGCTCCGACATTGTTGTGTCCAGTCAGTGGAGGAAGGACATTCAAAGGCACTTAAGGATGTACGAATGCATGGATGTTCAGAAGTAGATACTAGCTACTTTTAAGCTAGTAGGATCAGTATTGCAGTGGTGGGAGTCCATTACCACCGCGGAGGAGAGGGACGCCCTTTCCATTCAAGAGTTCTGGGTGCGGTTCGACCACAAATATTTTCCATCAGCTGTTCACACGGAAATTAGGAGGAAGTTAATGAACCTCAGACAGGAGGGGAAGACCGTGGCCGAGTATGAGGCCGAATTCACTAATCTATTGAATATTGTTCCCGATGAGATTTCGATTGAGGAGAAGAAGATTCAAAAGTTCATGGACGGATTGACTTGGAGGATCCGACAGCATTTGTTAGGAAATCTTTCGTTGTCCACTTACTCTGACGTGGTTAACACGGCACTGCTTCACTACGAGGATCATCGCTTTCACATGTCTGAGAGTAAGAGATCAGGGGAGTTCAGCCATCAGGGCAGGACAGGGGGAAATAGTTCCAGCGCGGCACAATCTGTTCAGGGTCAGCATAGGCAGGGTGATTAGGGTTCCCAATAGGGGGATCCTAAGAGATTCAGATCTGGGGGATTCCGAAATGGTCAGGGAGGTTTCAGACATGGACATCAGGGTCATAACGGCCAGCAGGGCCAGATTGGTCAGCAGCAACAGTTACAGCAGGGCCAGCATGGTCAAAGTAGGAATGGAACGGCCATCAGGGCCGAGAACCGTAGGGACAGCGAGGGGAAACTTCCCGGGGAAGTGATTTGTTTGTGGCAAGATTGGACACAAATGTCAGGATTGTCCTGATAGGGTCAGGGCCCCACAGCAACAGCAACAGGTTTCTCGACACGAGCCACAGAGGCCTATGTTTCCCGCCGCCCTCCCAGCACCACCACTGATGGCAGCATTACCACCCATCCCAGCGGTCCCAGTCCAGCAAGGACAGCTTCAGTATGGGAGAGTGTATCAGCTCCAATATGCCGCAGTCCCACAGGATCCACCTGCTATTGAGGGTATGTTCTCTATTCAGGGGACTATGGGGCGTATATTATTTGATACGGGGGCCACACACTGTTTCATTGCCACGAGATTTGCATGCACTTTGGGGTTGTTAGACACTGCAGAGAGCACGATTACGTGTGTAGATTCACCGTTGAGTAGGGGCTCTATGATTTCCCTTATTTGTAGAGGTGTGGGTATAGAAATAGGGAGATTTACTTTACCCACTGATATGGTAGTATTATAGATGACTGAGTACAATGCGATAGTTGGTATGGATTGGCTAGTTGCGTACCGAGCCATGATTGACTGTTTCAGTAGGAGTATCATTTTTTGCCATTCCCGGGCAGGAGCTGTTTTTAGTGGTGATGCCTCGCCCTGAGGGAGGATCGTCTACCCATTTGTACTATATAGAGGAGGGGACCTCTAAGGAAGTGGTGATACCACTCGATTCGATTCCAGTTGTTAGGGAGTTTGCTGATGTATTTCATGATATACCTGGACTACATCCGAGTAGAGAGATAGATTTTGTGATCGATTTGAGGTCGGGCACCCGGCCAATTGCCCGCACACCGTACCGTATTGCTCCAGCAGAGATGAGAGAGCTAAGGGATCAGATAGAGCAGTTGTTGGGTCAGGGGTTCATCCAAAGGAGTACTTCGCCGTGGGGTGCCCCTGTGTTGTTCCTAAAGAAGAGGGATGGATCGCTGAGATTATGTGTAGATTACCGGGAATTGAATAAGATCACGATACGGAATAAGTATCTGTTGCCCCGAATTGATGACTTATTTGAACAGTTGAGAGGATCCTCCTTCTTCTCAAAGATTGATCTGCGATCGGGATACCATCAGTTGCGTATCAGGGAACAGGACATCTCGAAGACTGCTTTCTTGACGAGGTATGGTTCCTACAAATTTCGGGTTATGCCTTTTGGCTTAACCAACGCTCCAGCCGTGTTTATGGACTTGATGAATAGGGTGTTCAGAGAGTTCCTAGACCAGTTCATCATCATCTTTATTGATGACATCCTGGTTTACTCCCAGACAGAAGAGGAGCACGCCGAACATTTGAGGCAGGTTTTGCAGACGCTACGTCAGAACGAGCTTTATGCAAAGTATGAGAAATGTGGATTCTGGTTGAAGGAGGTTCAGTTTTTGTGGAATATCATTTCAGACCGGGGGATATCTGTTGATCCGGGGAAGGTATCCGCGGTGAGGGAGTGGGGACAGCCCACGACACCGACTGAGATCCTTAGTTTCTTGGGCCTAGCAGGATACTAGAGGAGGTTTATTTGGGTTTTCTCAAAGATAGCGGGTCCTTTGACACATTTGACTCGCAAAGGTGTGCCCTTCATCTGGAGCGATGCCTATGAGTTGGCATTCGATGAGTTGAAGGACAAGTTGACCTCAGTGCCTGTGTTACCATTACCGAGACCAGGAGTTGAGTATTTAGTTTACACCGATGCGTCCTTGCAAGGACTTGGAGGTGTGCTACAACAGGAGAGTCAGGCCATAGCTTATGCTTCCCGTAAGCTTAAGCCTCGCGAGAGGAATTACCCCACCCACGACTTGGAGTTAGCGGAAGTCATATTCGCTCTTCGGATTTAGAGACACTATCTTCTGGGGGAGAAATTTTGATTGTTCACAGACCACAAGTCTCTACAATACCTCTTCACGCAGAAGGAGTTGAATATGCGTCAAAGGCGGTGGCTTTAGTTTGTGAAGGATTATAAGTTCGATATCCAGTACCACCCAGGAAAGGCTAACGTGGTAGCAGAAGCGTTGAGCCGTAGGCCAGTAGATGAGGTGGCCGAGGTATGGAAAGCTAAGTGGAAGGAGTTGGGACACCAGGATGCAGTGGCCCGATCGTTCATGTCTGTGATGACTATTACACCTCAGATTGTTACGAGAGTGGTAAAGGCCCAGGCAAATGACTCGTTCTGTCAGGAGAAGATAGTTCGATTACTAGAAGAGGGAGCTGAGTCCTATACCGTTGGCTCAGATGGAGGATTACGCTTCAACGGGAGGCTGGTTGTTCTGGAAGGGGAAGACTTGCGACACGAGGTAATTGCAGAGTCGCACGGATCACGGTTCGCGGTACACCCTGGTGGGGATAAAATGTACCAAGACATGAGATGATAGTACTGGTGGAGCGGGATGAAGAGAGATATCACCGTGTTCATTTCTAAATGGGCCACTTGTCAGCTAGTAAAGGTGGACCATCAAAAATCGACAGGACTTCTACAGCCATTAGAGGTTCCGACGTGGATATGGGAGAGCATATCCATGGACTTTATCACAGGGTTACCAACGTCACAGAGGGGTCACGACTCCATATGGGTAATTGTGGATAGGTTAACCAAAGTTGCTCATTTTCTACCCGTAAGGACAAACTACACTACAGGACAGTATGCTCAGATTTTCATTGCAGAGATAGTGAGACTTCACGGGGTACCTCTAAATATTGTGTGTGACCGAGACAAGATATTTGTTTCACAATTTTGGGAGAGTTTCTAGGATGCCATGGGTATGGAATTATGGCTGAGTACGGCTTATCACTCGCAGACGGATGGGCAAACAGAGCGGACAAATCAGATGTTGGAGGACATGTTGCGTATGTGTATCCTAGACTTTGGAGGTGGTTGGGAGCAGTACCTTCCACTGGTGGAGTTTGCTTATAACAACTCCTACCAGTTCACTATTGGTACGGCTCCATTTGAGGCATTGTACGATAGACCTTGTCGTTCCCCAGCATTTTGGTTAGAGGTGGGAGATAACAAACTCCTTGGGCTGGAAGTGATTCAGGATACTTCGGCAAGGATAGAGATAATACGGAGTCGTATTCGGGTATCTTAGGACCGGTAGAAGAGCTATGTTGATGCCAAGAGGTTCTTCAGAGAATTCAAAGTGGGAGACCAGGTGTTACTCAGAGTATCTCCGATGAAGGGGATCATGCATTTTGGGAAGAAGGGGAAACTGGAACCAAGATACGTGGGGCCATTTCCTATCATCGAGAGGATTGGGCCAGTCGCATACAGACTTGGGTTACCGGAGCACTTGCATAGGATTCATGATGTGTTCCATATTTCCTCGCTAAGGAAATATCTTAGGGATGATTTGGCCCATACTCACATTACTTTGGAGGACATCGATCTTCAGCCCGATAGTTCCTACGAGGAGGGGCCGATTGCTATTTTGGACCGAAATGAGCGAAAACTGAGGTCGAAGATAGTACCGTTAGTACGAGTTCAGTGGCGGCATCACAATGCCGAGGAGTCCACATGGGAGCGCGAGGATGGAATGCACGAGGGCTATCCGGAGTTATTCTTACTAGGTACACTTTAGTTCCGAATTTTGGGACGAAATTCTATTATTAGGGGGGAAGTATGTAATACCCGTAATTTTATTGATTTTTATTTAAGGGATTAAATAAATTAAATGAGAATTAATTCATAATTAATCCGGGTATAAATACTAGCGAGATGTGAGTTGGTATTTGATTATGATATTAAAATTTAATATCTCTGAGTGTGTATGGTAATACATGAGCATTGTAAATATTAAAGTTGTCGCGAGACTGAAATAGGACAATTTGGAAATTTAGTTGGGACGCGCGTGTCAGTCGCGTCAGGAACGAAATTATTTAAATTAAAAAGTGAATTATATTTTTATCAACCGAATGGTCATTTTGAGTGCGCCAACGTGTCCGGAAGGATCGAAATAGTCAGAAAACACTAGCCGGGGGTTTAGTTTGGGTCCCGGGGTATTTTTAGGCCATACCGGCAACCCAAAAGGGTAGTTTGGTAATTTTAAAAATATGGGAATTAAAACCCACGAATATTAGAGGTTAATTTTATATTAGTAATGAACCCACTAAGTCCATTATTAAGCATTTATCAAGTAGTGGGCTACGGGAGTTAAAGGGAGAGTCCTAAGGGGTTCCAAAAGAAACCCTAGCCACCATCGCCATCTTTGGGAGAAATCTGTAGAGAGAAAGAGGAGAATCAACCTTCATCCTTCAACATCAAATCAGAACATCTAAGGCATGTGGTTTAATTACATAAATCCAAGTGAATGTTTCCTCCATGCTTAGAATTGAATATATATCTTGTATTGAAAGTTTGATGAAAACCCATGAAATTGGAGATAGAAATCGTAATCCTATATGAGGACCACATGTAGAATAAGTTATGGACGAATTTGATATCCAAAATATATCTATTGATGACTTAAAAACGGATTTATAAGAAATAGTTGTAGACATTAAATTATGTGTTCATGTTTATAGGGTTTGGGACAAGATTTGGGAATTATGATGATTACATGTTGATCTAGGAGGTATTGACCCCATATGTATGTTAAAGAGTGACCTAGGAGGGCTTAGTGTAGCTTAAACACATTAGAACTTAGTTTGGATGATCATAGGATGGATTTAGAAAGGAGAAAAATGAATAAAAATTGGATTTTGTAGATTTCTGGGCGTGTTCTGCCATCTCGTTAGAAGACCTGCCCAGATCGTTCGAACGAGTTTCTAACGAGATGACAGTATCCCTTCTAACGAGTTGGTTGTTCATTCGAATGACCTCATTCGAACGAGACTTCTAACGAGTTGACAGAATGGCCTTTTAGGTCTGATTTTATTTCAAATGTTCCGTAGACTTAACTAACGAATAATTAACCTTCCCTTATTGACTAGTGGGTATAATTGTGAGGATTTGGGGTACGTTGAGGAGTAGAACTTAGAATCTTATAGTAGACCGGATGACAATTGTGGATTTGGAAACGAGTACCTAATTACGACGTGAGAAGAGTTGACAACTCTAATTCATTTAAAAGGGGAACTTATAAACGTATAATAGTAAATAATGAGATAAGAACGAGAAGTATACCTCTATTAATATACTGAGATATCTAAGAAGTGAGAATGCTTAGTATATGTGGTTATCTGTGTATAACATACCTACCATGCTTGCTATCACGGGAGGTCGGCGTTCGATTCAGGGCCATCTAATATTTGTGTGCCTGCGGGGGGGATTTAGATTGGTACCTCGAGGACATAGGTCAGAGAAGGACTTATTGAGAAGTTAATAAGTTTGCTGATCATGGGAGCGTAGGTATGTGCGTGACCCATGTGATGTGAACTACGTTCGCCTCCACTATGTATGTTTGTTACTTGTCAAAACGGTTCCTGAGAGATTCGGAACACGTGATCCTTATGTACGTGATGTACCAGGATTGGATAGCAGAGTATATGTGCACCGCAGCTTAGTCTAGGGGTGCCAGTATTGTATAATTATGAGAACATTGATGCAATGAAATATAGAAGCGAACTATGTATGTAAGTGCAAGTGTGAATTAATGTTACATCTTTGTAGAATTAAAAGTGGGAAAACGCTTAGATATTGTTATGATTAATTCCGAGAATCAAATGAAAGTAAAACTCCCAGTTTATATAAAGGCGTCGGGAATTAAACCATATTTAGTTATTAAACACCAATATTGAATTGGACTAGTTTGATAGTAGGAACTAGATTTGGTTACGGATACGTTAGAAGTGCACAGTTAGTCGAGAGGTGAGTATTTCATGTGAGAGCACGTCCTTACATGTATTTTGCATTCATTGTTTAATGTCGTTAAAACACTTGCTATATTTTAAACTATTTTCACACTCAGGCTCTGACCCGTTTGCTTCCAAATATATTTTCTTGTAAAAACCTTTTAGGTTCCCAGCCACAAGGACACCAAGCATAGGAGTTCCATTCAGGTGACGTACTGTAGCTGCTGTGGAAATTACAGGACCTTGACAGTAGACGCCTCCACTTTCAATATTGACTCTATGTTATTAGATTTTTCTCATCTGTTGGGCATGTCGCCCCATTTCTTTTAGACACTTTATTTATCCAGTTATATCAGATTTTGGGTTGTAATTAATTTAGTGATGCAGACTTAGTATTTGTTTATTCCTGTATTTGGATTGTTGTGAGGAGTATCCCTCCAGACTCATTACTATTTTATGGTTATTCCATTGTCATTATGTTGTGGTGGTTATGTTAGCATTTCATAATTTACTTATTGCATTTTAATCGGATTTAATTAAAATTGAAAACTCACTTTTTAAATATTAGGTGGTCAGTAATTGTTAAAACGTTTTTTTTACAGTGATGTTATGAACTGAACACACTTGGCATTTTGTATTAATTTAATAAAGGAATAGCTACCTGGTATTTAATTAGTCGGGGTGTCATAGATCGTCCACTCATTTGTATTATATATAGGAGGAGACCTCTAAAGAGGTAGTGATACCGCTTGATTCGATACCGGTGGTGAGGGAATTTGTTGATGTGTTCCAAGATATTCCTGGATTTCCACCTAGAATAGAGATAGACTTTATTATAGATCTGGCGCCGGGCACTCGGCCGATTGCCCGCGCACGTACCGTATGGCCCCAGTGGAGATGAGGGAGCTACGGGATCAGATAGAGCAGATGTTGGGCTAGGGGTTTATTAATAGGAGTACTTCACCTTGGGGTGCGCCTGTGTTGTTCGTTAAGAAGAGAGATGGATTGTTACGATTGTGTAGTGATTACTTATATTTGAATAAGGTCACGATATGGAATAAGTATCCGTTTCCCCGAATCGATGACTTATTCAACCAGTTGAGAGGAGTTGCCTTCTTCTCGAAGATTAACATGAGGTCAGGATACCATCAGTTAAGGATCAGGGAGCAGGATATACCAAAGACTGCTTTATTATCGAGATATGGTTCCTATGAGTTTAGGGTTATGCCTTTGGGTTTAACCAACGCCCCAGTCGTGTTTATGGACTTGATGAATAGGGTGTTCAGAGAGTTGCTGGATCAGTTTGTCATTGTCTTCATAGATGACATCCTGATTTACTCCCAGACTGAGGAGGAGCATGCCAAACATTTGAGACAGGTTTTGCAGACACTGCGCCAGCACGAGTTGTATGCAAAATATGAGAAATGTGGATTTGGGCTTAAAGAGGTTCAATTTTTGGGGAACATTATTTCGGATATAGGGATTTCTGTAGACACGGGGAAAGTGTCAGCGATTAGGGAGTGTGGATAACCCACGACGCCGACAGAGATACGTAGTTTCTTGGGCCTAGCAGGATACTACGGGACGTTCATTTGGGGATTCTCTAAGATAGCGGGTCCATTGACTCACAAAGGGGTGCCATTTATTTGGGACGATGCCTGCCAGTTTGCTTTTGATGAGCTGAAAGACAAGTTGACTTCAGCACCAGTGTTAGCACTGTCAGTCCAGGAGTGGAGTATCTAGTCTACACAAATGCATCCTTACTAGGACTTGGAGGTGTGCTTCAGAAAGAGGATCGGGCTATAGCCTATGCTTCTCGTAAGCTTAAGCCTCGTGAGAGGAACTACCCCACCCATAACTTGGAGGTAGCGGCAGTCATGTTTTCACTTCAAATTTGGAGGCACTATCTCCTGGGGGATAAATTTCGCTTATTCACGGATCACAAGTCATTACAGTACCTCTTCACGCAAAAAGAGTTGAATATGCATCAACGTCGTTGGCTCAAATTCGTGAAGGATTATCAGTTCGATATCCAATACCACCCAGGAAAGGCTAACGTGGTAGCAGACGCATTGAACCGTAGGCCAGTGGATGACAGGGCCGAGGTGTGGAAAGAGAAATGGAAGGAATTGGGACACCAGGATGCCGTGGCCCGATCATTTATGTCTGCGATGATAGTTACGCCTCAGATTGTTATGAGAGTAGTACAGGCCCAGGCAGTGGATTCTTTCTGTCAGGATCGGATTAGGAAACTTTTAGCCAGTAGAGCCGAGTCTTATTCAGTGAGCTCTGAGGGCGATTTACGCTTCAATGGGAGACTCGTTGTTCCAGAGGGGGAGGACCTTCGACATGCAGTGATGACAAAGTCGCATGGGTCCCGATTTCTAATACATCTCGGTGGGGATAAAATGTACCAGGATATGAGGCAACAGTACTAGTGAAGCGGAATGAAGAGAGACATCGCAGAGTTAATATCCAAGTGTACCACTTGTCAGCTAGTGAAAGTGGACCACCAGAGACCACCAGGTTTACTTCAGCCATTAGAGATCCCTACGTGGAAATGGGAGGGAATTTCCATGGACTTCATTACCAAGTTGCCTACTTCGCAGAGAGGACACGATTCTATATTGGTTATTGTGGACCAATTGACGAAAGTAGCCCACTTTCTGCCAGTAAGGACAAAATATACAGCAGGACAGTATGCTCAGCTATTTATTGTAGAGATAGTGAGACTGGATGGTGTACCTTTTAACATTGTGTCGGATAGAGATATGACGTTTGTATCTCATTTTTGGGAGAGTTTCCAGGATGTGATGGGTACCGAGTTATGGTTGAGTACAGCGTATCACCCGCAGACCGATGGGCAAAACTGAGCGCAATAATAAGATGCTCGAAGACATGTTGAGCATGTGTATCCTTCACTTTGGGGGAGGTTAGTGTGACACCCTGCCTAATTAAATACCGGGCGATCACTCCTTTATTAAATTAAATCAAGGTAAACAGTTGGTTCATTCTCAGCATCACTGTCGATAAAAATAAATTTTCCAATTTAACACCCTAAATAATTAAGCTAAGTGTCAAAACCATTTTCATACATAACTTTCAAAATTTTATTCAAAGAATAATCATTTATTTATTTTAGTTAACAACATTCAACAAGTAAGAATCACACCACATTTAAATTCTGCAACACAGTCCAAATAATTTAATACATTCGTCAATCGAATGTCAACATACGCAATCTAAAGTCACACATCCAAACTGAATAAATCCCATAGAACAATACTGGAAATAACTGAAATACAAATGTCCAATAACAACGGAATAATGAAAAGAGATACACATGCCCAACTAAATGAAAGTACTAAGAGTGGATCCGAATGAACGAAGTGGTCTAATCAAGAGACCTGCAACTCCCACCTAAGCTGCAGCGCGTTCCTCCCAAGAGATCCTAAGCAAGACGCCCCTGTGGCTGGGCACCTGTAATACATACATATATATATACAAGAGAGAGAGAGAGAGAGAGAGAGAGAGAGAGAGAGAGAGAGAGAGAGAGAGAGAAACGGGTCAGAGCCTAAAAGTGTGTTTGATTTAAAATACGTTTAGCAAGTATTTAAATTGATACAGGCTAATGCAACAACATATTAGTGCGACACTCTCTTGAGAAATTCTCACGTCTCTTCTAATGTGCACACCTATCGCACTAACCTTCCCAACGGGTTGTCTTATCATTTATCGCACTAATCTTCCCAATGATTTAACTTATCTCAGATTACTCGTAAGATTTAAAATTCAACGATTCCATTTTTGAAAAGGATGTTTCAATTAGTAACCAAAGTTCTCCATTTTAACTTTATAAAATCAATAAAGTTTCCCAGTGACATATTATACTTTCTCAAAACAAGTATTTATAATTGAGTCATCAACCATGTCCTACATATCACATTTCAGTAGACAGTTCCAGATTTCATAATTTCATATATATATATATATATATATATATATATATATATATATATATATATATATTAACTACTCGTAAAATATATATAACAGAACAGCACCCCAAATAAAACTATGGTGCGGGCATACTCTACTATCCAAACCCCATATCACTCATATTAAGGGGAATACAAATTCGGAATCACTCTCGAATTGTATTAACACAAACTCAAACAATATTGAGACGAAGTATAGATTCCAAGTCTCGTAGGACCGTCTGAACTATCACTGCGATAGCCTGTACCAAGGATATCTATACACAAACAAGATGAGGCGAAGAATAGATTCCAAGTCTCTAAGAGGATGGCACATGCCTGCGTCGCTTAGGACCGTCTGAACTATCATATCACTTGCCTGTACCAAGGAAATCTATCTTCTAGGGTACAAGTCAATATCCCCCATAAAGGTCCCATCGAGATAAGACTGTCCCAGCGCGGAAACCTCAGGGATAGCAAGTAGCGTGGGCATGATTTTCACACATAAATAGTATATGCATACACAATCATATAACTATACTAATATTACCATATCAATAATGGGTAAATTCTCAATTCCCATAATTATGACATTTGTATTTATTTCTCATTATTTAGTTATCACGTATAACCATTCGCATCTTATTTTAATTTGAGGAACTTTTCCACTTACTACATAACGCTCATGGATTTCTATCCTCCCAAGTATAAAATACAGTAGGTATACAAATTTGTCCCAAAGTAACTCTCTTACGTGTCTCTCTCCTTAAATCATAAATTTACTGACCCTTATGTAGTTATCCCAAAATACAATCTTTGCCCGACATCGAGGGTCCCCAAAATCTATTCACATATCCTACTGGTCTCCCCTATCTCCCAAAACATTTTATTAAGGATGCCCAAGAATTATTTCATGATAAATCAATTTGAACTCATTTAATATGGGAAATAAGAGTCTGCCAGGAGGGGTCGATCGATCGAAGTTTGGGGCTCGATCGATCGAACCTTCGATTGATCGAGGCTCTAGGCTCGATCGATCGATCAAGCAGGTCTGCGAAAACTGATTTTCTGCAGTTACGGGTTTCATCTCCAAACACCAACAATTTCCATATTGTCTAATCCCAATCGTCCCAGAATTGATGCTACTAACCTTATATCATCATATTAGGTATTTTCAACGTTCAGCATGTGAATTTCTGTGATTTAATCATGAATTAACAGCCCCAATTTCATACAAAACCTCAAGAACCCTAAAATTCTCTTACACATGGTTCTAACAATTATTTCCAGAATTCTCTTCTTATACACATCATCATTTCGTGGTTTAAACTCCTCTACATGGCAAGGGGTTCAAGAATTATCAATTAGACTAATACTACATGGATTTTCCTATCATAAATCGGATTTTCTTCCATTAAAACTCATCTCAATTACTCCTAAACTAATATGAAAGATGCACCAACGAAAATAGCAAGATAAAAACTTGCCTGGGATTTTCAGAGGTCTTGTTTGGTGCCGAATTCGGTATGGTTGCATTCCCCGTCTCGCGATCTACGCGTTGGTGGTGGCGGCGGTGCAAACCGTTGAGTTTTGGGCCTAGAATTCCTTGGAGAGCTTCCCTCTTCCTCTCCAATGGCCGTCATTAGAATTAGGTTGTGTTAACCCTAAAATATGACATTTCCCATCTGATATAACTCTATAAAATTCGTGGGTTTAATTACCCATAATTGCGAAATGTCCAAAACGCCCTCCCGGGGTACTAATTAGGCCTAAAACGCCCCGAGACCCAAACTAAACCCCCGGGTACACTTTTATGACTATCCCGACCCTTCCGGACGTGTTGGCGCACTCAAAATGGCCATCCGAACAACTTATAAAATATTCGCTTTTATTAATCCATATTTAGTCCCGACACGACACAGGCGCGTCCCGACTTAAATTTCCACAATTGTCATTTTATTCACACGTGACAATATTATAATATTAAATATCATATATTACTATACTCATCCAGTAATATTTAACAGATAACAAATTTCCAATAATTACTAACTCTCGTCACGCTAGTAAATATTTAAAACAACATTTCGGATTAAAAATTAAATTAATTTATCTCAATTAAATTTAATAAATCCCATAATTTATAAGCTATAAAAATATGGGGTATTACATACTTCCCCCCTTATAACTGAATTTCGTCCCGAAATTCAGAAAATAAGGCCTATCAGGTAGCACAATTCTGGATATCCTTTTCCGTACATAAACTAACTACACATTACGGCGTTCAATCACTATAGCCCTTTCTTCACAACAACATTGTTTTACATTCTCATTGGAGACACTTCACATAGTTCTCCCAAATGACAACATTCGCATAGGTCACGCCTATACGTTTTAAATTTCATTATCTCACTATCATTAGGAGGCCGCACCTCACTACATGACAAATACTCGGATTTATTCATATACGAAAACTCCCATTCTGAGAAAATATTACGAACATTTGATCACTCTTGCTTGTCTAAAATAGTTGTGGAATTTTACCATAGTTATAGGATATTCTCTTGACCGGTCCAATAATCTGATTATTTACTCTCCTCTAAGCATACGGAAGGAGAATAGTCGAGGTTCTTCCATAACAAAACCTTAATAAGTAACTCGTACGCGGAAAACAGGTACGAGTGCTTCTACGGAGCATTCTTGAAATCATCATACCAAGATTCCAAAATCTCCTTCACGTGGCTCCACTAATCTTTAATCACCATGCGCTTATTCCCTGGCTAAGGGTGATACATCCTACTCAAAACGAAATCTTATCTCCGCTGGTTCCTGAAATCCCATATGAAAGGTGGAATTCACCAATCTCATCCTGATTCAGAAATTTATACTGCGCCGGACCATGCACTGGCGCGATCCTTCCTTTCAAAGGAAGTCTAGGGCATACTAGTTAATATTGTAATCTAGCCCAAAGGAATATCAATCACTTCCTCCTCGGTGACTTAATTCACATTCTCGGGATAAACCCTTGATCTTGTTTTGAGGATGGCAACCCATCCAAGAACTTTACCAACTTTACCAACCTTTTCCAATTCCAGGAATTTTCGATAAACACAAAATTCTTTGGTTGATTATCCTCTTTCAACCAAACCTTACCTATGGGCGGTTCATGTAGAGACTACGCACTACGTCTCGCTAAACATCGATTCTTCCCTTTAAATGTCTCACATTAAGTGACACGTAATACTCTCCTTCCTTCCTTGGAGTATGCCGAAAGTTCCGACCCGTGCTCTTCCCGGAAGCGCACTTCTGGATCTCTTATACTATACTAACATCATTACTCTTTGTATGCGCAAGTCGCTCTCACACTTGACTAATAACAATTCCGCTCCGGGTGTGCTTCATAACAATTAAGTTATATTCTATTCAAGGAATACCAATTCTTAAATGGCTTCCCACAGCCTTCCAATCAAGTTAGGGCGTGCTATTCTAATTGCACACTTATGTATGGATTATCGCCCCTCATGTGACGTTTAATCCACTCTATCACTTCCACTTCGTTATACAAGTCCCACAAACATATATTTCACACGTCTATTACCACGTGCTTTCGACTCGGACTATTTTAACTGTAGTTAACCAAGATGCCCACATTTTTGCAACACTCCGACCGCCCTGGGAGAGCGAACGGCGTGCTAGTCATCTGTAGGACTAACTAAATTCAACGGAATAGAAGGAATAGGGCATTCAAATTCCATGACAACAAAAGAGGAATAATAATTCTCAACCTTCCTCAGATAAGTACAACAATTTTCCCAAATAGGTACAACAACCAAAATAAATCACTAACGCTCTATTCATTAAAATAATTACAGGTTATCTCTTTTGTGTAATATAAAGTTCTTTCCAGATAATCCATGCTAAAAATCATTTCAACTCTTTATTCACCTTGTGTTCTCTACGCGGTTATGACATTTGGGTGCTCTCAATCACCCTAGAAATCAAAATTCTTAAATTCTCCTTATCATCGTTCCACCCCTCAACTCGTGGGGATAACTTTCAATGCTTTCCTACCAAAAATAAATTTTCGGCTCCAATGACCTTAAAACAAAATTCAACTTCCAACTTACATATATAATTACTTGATCCCATTTCGACCAGGGTACCGAACTCATGGAATAGTGACCAAACGTCTCCCTATTTCCAACCTTACGCTAAGTTTCATGCGTGGGATGTCTCGCAAAGCGAAATCCAAACAAGGAACCCCCCCGATACACTACTACCTAGCTTTGTCGGTCATCGAAATCCGTTAGGACCTCCGTCCATAGTATATACCCCTATATTCCGTCCCTTGACAGAAAAGTTACAATTTCTCCCATAATTATGCTTAACAAAGAACGTTTCACCAATTTCACCATCGTACTGGTTGATGGAAATTTTATTCTGTAAACCTCGGATACATATGATCGGAATTCTCGAAATTCCCTTCCCTAATAATAGGTGTATAAATATTAACTCCCACGTCTCTAAGGGATAAATATAAAAATGCACTTTTTCTATCACTAAGTCCGGAGTGCTAAACATAATACTGAGTCAAATCTTTCCGCTCAATGGTAAATCCCGATACATACGGAATTATACTGACAAGGTCTATACATACTTTGGCATCAAATATCTCGAGCTCACCATCTCCTTTGAAATCTCTAGGTTAGATAAGATAAGTGCGAGTCCAACCTTCTCACAGGTAAAGCCTCGCCAAAACAAAACGTAAAACATGTTGCTCTAATGCAAACACTCCGATAGCATTACAATAAATGCCCACTATCGTACTAACCATTTCTATAATGTTTTAACAAAGATACTATCATACTCGTGTATCGCATCACTACAACGAGTAACCTCAATAAATTATGAAACACTGTTAATATACTCATTCATCCTCCGCGGATAGCACTAAAGAAAAATCCCGCTACACTAGGGAAAATATTCACATAATGGTAAAATTTATAATTATATGCATTAAGCTCGTCTCACATGCTAATCTAGCAATGAACAAAATATGGTGACTCGCTCGTGTCACACAAACACGTCGCATCCTCTAAGGATACAACTTATACTTCCATCCTGGCAATCGTCTTGACTGCACAAATGGTTTTGGACGTAACACGTCTGCCCAACCCAAAACAAAATTATTTTTAATCGCCGTCCTTTACTAGGCACCGTATTCCTGTCCCTTTTTCTCACTTTGGAACATATTATCGCAAGCAATTTCACTCCGCACCAAAATACCTCAACACATAATCCACTTATCACATGTCCTACTAACCAGGTTAGGATTGTCCTTCTCTCGGACTTTAGAAGATTCGATTCCTGTTAGCCATCCTGGTTGTTCCCTTAGCTTTTTGGGCCATAAAGATCATGTTACTATCTATAATAGTACTTACTGAATTTACCATCACTTGGTAAGAATTTAACTATCTGAAGCATTTAAATGGTTTTCCTGATGTGTATCCACATCCTTTTGTGGTGCTATATCACCACCGTTGCATTCAGTCTCATTCTCGACTAAATTCTTCGATTCCTTTAACTTCCCCCACAAAGAAGCGTTATCATCTATATTAACAAAATATGACATTGTCAACCTCTGAATCGATCATCCATCAGAATTTCCTCCTCGAGTATTATCAACTATTATTACAAGTTGGTCTCTCACTTGGAGTCGTTTCCCCCACTAGTATCTACCTCTTTCCATACCAAATTTGCTAACGATTAGGATTCATATTCACAAATGGACCCCTGACATGCCCTCTCTCGATGAGTTCAGAATCACATTTGCTTCTAATTTTGAACAGTTAAGGAGGGAACATGCGGTCAACACCGTACCTAAGGTTCTCCTATAGGCATAGGATTCCATTTCTAAAATTGGTGGTTGACTCCAACACTTATAATTTCGTCCCGAAAGCCAAGAAAATTTTCTCTAAATTTTCACTTTCAGTTTGCCACACTCCGTCCTATATTTAAGCCTTTGGATAATTTACAGCCTTTGGTAAACACACATAATTTTCGCGTTTCTAAAATTTCCCACTGACGGTCTCTACACATTTTTGTAATACGTTGGGTAAGTTTACCCTCGCACCTCATTTGACTGTAACAGCGTTTGAAAATCATTGCTGCACCTTAGTCACCTTTCTAGTCGTGGCTTCTCATTCCACAAAGGAGGTGACCTCGACTACGGTCATCATCCTCGGATATATTTCATAATCTCAACTGAGCCCTGCCTCTTGATGTACGCTTAACGGTCTTCTTCTGACATCCGTCATCGCTCGGCACACGCACACATCCGAACGAAATTAGAATTCACTAGTGTATACACATTATAGCAGGAGAACGAAATCTCGTCAAAGGAATCGACAATCCTAAACATAGGGCTCTATAACAAACAAAGCAACGTTGAAAGCATAATAAGCCGTACAGATCCTAAGGACACTAGAACCTGATGCTCTGATACCACCTGTGACACCCCGCCTAATTAAATACCGGGCGATCACTCCTTTATTAAATTAAATCAAGGTAAACAGTTGGTTCATTCTCAGCATCACTGCCGATAAAAATAAATTTTCCAATTTAACACCCTAAATAATTAAGCTAAGTGTCAAAACCATTTTCATACATAACTTTCCAAATTTTATTCAAAGAAAAATCATTTATTTATTTTAGTTAACCACATTCAACAAGTAAGAATCACACCACATTTAAATTCTGCAACACAGTCCAAATAATTTAATAAATTCGTCAATCGAATGTCAACACATACGCAATCTAAAGTCACACATCCAAACTGAATAAATCCCATAGAACAATACTGGAAATAACTGAAATACAAATGTCCAATAACAACGGAATAATGAAAAGAGCTACACATGCCCAACTAAATGAAAGTACTAAGAGTGGATCCGAATGAACGAAGTCGTCTAATCAAGAGACCTGCAACTCCCACCTAAGCTGCAGCGCGTTCCTCCCAAGAGATCCTAAGCAAGACGCCCCTGTGGCTGGGCACCTGTAATACATACATATATATATACAAGAGAGAGAGAGAGAGAAAAACGGGTCAGAGCCCGAAAGTGTGTTTGATTTAAAATACGTTTAGCAAGTATTTAAATTGATACAGGCCAATGCAACAACATATTAGTGAGACACTCTCTTGAGAAATTCTCACCTCTCTTCTAATGTGCACACCTATCGCACTAACCTTCCCAACGGGTTGTCTTATCATTTATCGCACTAATCTTCCCAATGATTTAACTTATCTCAGATTACTCGTAAGATTTAAAATTCAACGATTCCATTTTTGAAAAGGATGTTTCAATTAGTAACCAAAGTTCTCCATTTTAACTTTATAAAATCAATAAAGTTTCCCAGTGACATATTATACTTTCTCAAAACAAGTATTTATAATTGAGTCATCAACCATGTCCTACATATCACATTTCAGTAGACAGTTCCAGATTTCATAATTTCATATATATATATATATATATATATATATATATATATATATATATTAACTACTTGTAAAATATATATAACAGAACAGCACCCCAAATAAAACTATGGTGCGGGCATACTCTACTATCCAAACCCCATATCACTCATATTAAGGGGAATACAAATTCGGAATCACTCTCGAATTGTATTAACACATACTCAAACAATATTGAGACGAAGTATAGATTCCAAGTCTCGTAGGACCGTCTGAACTATCACTGCGATAGCCTGTACCAAGGATATCTATACACAAACAAGATGAGGCGAAGAATAGATTCCAAGTCTCTAAGAGGATGGCACATGCCTGCGTCTCTTAGGACCGTCTGAACTATCATATCACTTGCCTGTACCAAGGAAATCTATCTTGTAGGGTACAAGTCAATATCCCCCATAAAGGTCCCATCGAGATAAGACTGTCCCAGCGCGGAAACCTCAGGGATAGCAAGTAGCGTGGGCATGATTTTCACACATAGATAGTATATGCATACACAATCATATAACTATACTAATATTACCATATCAATAATGGGTAAATTCTCAATTCCCATAATTACGACATTTGTATTTATTTCTCATTATTTAGTTATCACGTATAACCATTCGCATCTTATTTTAATTTGAGGAACTTTTCCACTTACTACATAACGCTCATGGATTTCTATCCTCCCAAGTATAAAATACAGTAGGTATACAAATTTGTCCCAAAGTAACTCTCTTACGTGTCTCTCTCCTTAAATCATAAATTTACCGACCCTTATGTAGTTATCCCAAAATACAATCTTTGCCCGACATAGAGGGTCCCCAAAATCTATTCACATATCCTACTGGTCTCCCCTATCTCCCAAAACATTTTATTAAGGATGCCCAAGAATTATTTCATGATAAATCAATTTGAACTCATTTAATAAGGGAAATAAGAGTCTGCCAGGAGGGGTCGATCGATCAAAGTTTGGGGCTCGATCGATCGAACCTTCGATAGATCGAGGCTCTAGGCTCGATCGATCGATCAAGCAGGTCTGCAAAAATTGATTTTCTGCAGTTACGGGTTTCATCTCCAAACACCAACAATTTCCATATTGGATAATCCCAATCGTCCCAGAATTGATGCTACTAACCTTATATCATCATATTAGGTATTTTCAACGTTCAGCATGTGAATTTCTGTGATTTAATCATGAATTAACAACCCCAATTTCATACAAAACCTCAAGAACCCTAAAATTCTCTTACACATGGTTCTAACAATTATTTCCAGAATTCTCTTCTTATACACATCATCATTTCGTGGTTTAAACTCCTCTACATGGCAAGGGGTTCCAGAATTATCAATTAGACCAATACTACATGGATTTTCCTATCATAAATCGGGTTTTCTTCCATTAAAACTCATCTCAATTACTCCTAAACTAATATGAAAGATGCACCAACGAAAATAGCAAGATAAAAACTTGCCTGGGATTTTCAGAGGTCTGGTTTGGTGCCGAATTCGGTATGGTTGCGTTCCCTGTCTCGCGATCTACGCGTTGGTGGTGGCGACGGTGCAAACCGTTGAGTTTTGGGCCTAGAACTCCTTGGAGAGCTTCCCTCTTCCTCTCCAATGGCCGTCATTATAATTAGGTTGTGTTAACCCTAAAAGATGACATTTCCCATCTGATATAACTCTATAAAATTCGTGGGTTTAATTACCCATAATTGCGAAATGTCCAAAACGCCCTCCCGGGGTACTAATTAGGCCTAAAACTCCCCGAGACCCAAACTAAACCCCCAGGTACACTTTTATGACAATCTCGACCCTTTCGGACGTGTTGGCGCACTCAAAATGACCATCCGAACAACTTATAAAATATTCACTTTTATTAATCCACATTTAGTCCCGACACGACACAGGCGCGTCCCGACTTAAATTTCCACAATTGTCATTTTATTCACGCGTGACAATATTATAATATTAAATCTCATATATTACTATACTCATCCAGTAATATTTAACAGATAACAAATTTCCAATAATTACTAACTCTCGTCACGCTAGTAAATATTTAAAACAACATTCCGGATTAAAAATTAAATTAATTTATCTCAATTAAATTTAATAAATCCCATAATTTGAAAGCTATAAAAATACGGGGTATTACAGTTAGGATCAGTATCTTCCACTGGTGGGGTTTGCTTATAATAACTCCTAGCAGTTTAGGATTGGCATGGACCAGTTCGAGGCATTGTATGGTAGACCTTGTCATTCTCCATCTTGTTGGCTAGAGGTGGGAGACCACAAGCTACTCGGTCTAGATGTAATTCAGGATACGTCGAGTAGTATCGAGATGATTCGAGATCGCATACGGGTAGCCCAGGACAGACAGAAAAGCTACGTCAAATGCTAAGAGGTCCTTCAGAGAGTTTGTAGTAGGGCACCAGGTTTTATTGAGAGTATCTCTGATGAAGGGAGTAATGAGATTTGGAAAGAAAGGGAAATTGTCTCCTAGATACGTAAGACCATTCCCTATTATAGAGAGGGTCAGACCAGTTGCTTACAGGCTAGGGTTGTTGGAGCACTTGCATTGTATCCATGATGTGTTCCATAATTCATCACTGAGGAGGTATCTTTGGGACGAGTTGGCAAACACTCACATCGTGATTAACGAGATTGAGTTACTGCCAGACAATTTATATGAGGAGAGACCGGTGGCTATCCTAGACGATAGTGAGAGGAGGCTGAGGTCAAAGGTAGTTCCACTTGTTCGAGTGCAATGGCAGCATCACAATGTGGAGTCTACTTGGGAGCGTGAGGCGGATATACGTGAGAAATATCCAGATTTATTCGTACCAGGTATACCTTATTTTCCGAATTTCGGGTTAAAATTTCGTTACCAGGGGGAAGTACGTAATACCCCAAACTTTTAATGATTTAAATAATTATGGGACCAATTATTATTGTGGGATTAATTGAATTAAAATGTGAGAAGTTAATTGTTAATTAATCCGGATTCAAATAAATATTAACTAAAGTGCCAAGGGTTAATACTTATTGATTGAATATTACTGTGTGATATGTAATATGGAACTATACACTTCGATAAATTATCAAGGATAAGAAATACGACAGTTTAGTAAATTAAGTCAGACGCGCGTGTGAGTCGCGTCGGGACTAATTTAATGAAATAAAAAGATTAATTATTTTGGTAACTCTTATGGTCATTTCGAGTGAGCCGTTGAGTCCGAAAGGGTCGAGATAGTCAGAATAGTATACCCGGGTGTTTAGTTTGATTCCCGGGGCAATTTTAGGCGTAACCGGCGCCCCGAGAGGGCATTATGGTAAATTATATTTTTGGGTTTAATTAATGGACGAAAATTGGGAGTTATTTTATCAGCCACGAGAGGTCCATTAGGGTTGAGTGATACAGAAAGTAAAGAACGTCCATAGAGGGTGTGAGGGAGAATAAATTCCAAGAGGGAAGGCCTAATTAGCACAACCATCACCACCATCGTGTAGATCGGAACAAGAGGAACACACCCATACCAACAACATCAAGAAATCAGACGACTAATTCGAGGCAAGTTTTTATTTCTTTCTTTTCTTTAGTAATAACCACATTCATGTTAGTATAGGGATGATATAAACATATGTTGTTCATAAAAGTGATAAAAAAAAATTGGAGATTTAGGATGTATGATTTGAATCTGAGATTAATTAGATTAAAACCTTCATGTATGTAAGATAGAAATCACGTTTTGATGAACTTATGGGAAAAACTAATCTGGAAATCATGTGTTCTTGAATAAGGATTTGAAGAACTAGGGTTTTAGTAATTAATTTGGGAATTTCATATTTCTTTGATGATTCGTAATAATTTAATGATTCTAGGATGTTATAATCCATGTGTAATTGTTAGGATTCGATTTGAGACTGATTGATTGGAGTTTGGAATGATAATTTAGAGGTTTTAGGGTGTAAAATGGTGGAAAACACTGAAATTATGGGCAAAAGATGAAACAGTGAGTCTCGCACGAAGTCGAGCGAAGGTCGTTCGAGTGACACGTGGCAGTCGCTCAAACGACATTGCCATCTGGTTCAAGCGATAAGGTGAATTTCTGGGAAACTTCTTAGGTACATTTTTGGAATTTTCCAGTCTATTCGAGTGAGAGAAATTTCTAGTTAACAGATTTAAAACCAGAGAGGTCTATGAGGAAGTATGTGAGTTTTATACTTTAATTAATCCGAAAAGGAGAGTTACTTTGGAAATTACTAAAGAGTTGTGGTGATTTAGTAATTTCTATAAAATACGTAATAATGAGAATGAAATGCGTATGGTAATTATACGAAAAGGCTGGAAGAATACCTATATATATTAATAGGATGTGTGGATACCTATTACATGCTTTATTATGTGTATGACATACCTACCTGCTTGCTATCGCGAGAGGTTGCATAGAGATAGTCTTATCCTAGGTGACCTTTGGGGGGATTATTGACTTGTATCTCAGAACATAGGTCTGTGAAGATATTTGTGAGTTGATAAGTTAGCTGATTATGGGAGCGTAGGTATGTGCGTGATCCGTAGGTATGTGAACTATGTTCGCCTCCATTATGTGTGTTTTATGTATATGGTTCGTGGGAGACTTCCGAGTTAATAGTCCTTATTGGAGTACGAGATGTACCGGAACATGATAGCAGGGTATGCAATGCACTACAGGTTTAGCCTATGGGTGATATACTGATATATGTATATTATAGTTATAGACACCCCATTTTGTTATCCCTTAAACTCCCCTTAGGTCCTTAACACCTCCCTTCATCACTACAAACCTAAGTCATACCCCGAGTACTGACCTAGAAGCCGTCGGGCACTCCCAGGCTCCATTTGACCAAAAGTCAAAGTCTTTTGCTCGACCGAGACTGAATGAATCTTCAAAGGGCCCTGAAATCCCTTTTCAACGGTCCGTCTCGTGCGCAATTCCGACTTACCATGCGAAGGAATGACCCATTTTCCCCCGAAACTCAATCAGGAGACCACCGAGCGCTCTCGGGCTCCGTTCGACCTAAGTCAACTCTTCAACTCGACCGAGACTCATGAATCTTCAAAGGTCACTGAAACTCCTTTCCAACAGTCTGCCCCGTGCACGATTCTGACTTACGGTACGGACAAATGATCCGTTTTACTCCAAAAGGTCACCGAATGCTTCCAGGGCCAGTTGACCAAAGTCATCTCCCCAAAATGGATCTAACTCTTTGGAATGTTGAAGTACATATCCAAACCTGTCCAACGGTCTGCCCCATGTGCGATTCGGACTCACCATACGGACGAACGATCCGTTTGCATCCGACGATTCCTAGTCCAATGGACTGACGAATGCTTCCAAGCAACTTTTGGCCCAAAGTCAACTCCCAAACCTGGGAGCGGTCCAAAGGAATTTTGAAGGTCTCTGAATTACCTTTCCAATGGTCTACACCATACGCAATTCGGATCAACGATTTGCACTCTGCGGACGATTTTCCAAAAATGCCTGAAAGACACTGCCAAACGGCAGGTCCCAAACCCTGCCTATCGGCAGTGTGCCTAAACGCACCTACCGATTGGCAGGACTAGGTCTATGCCGATCGGCAATGCCATGGGACTATAAAAAAGTAGGTCTTGACCTCATTGTAAAAAGATCCTAGATCAAAAGCATACCACTCTCAGCAAATCTAGAAAACCTGTCTCAAAGTCAGCGCGATTTCCACATCAAAATCCCTTTCCAACCTTCACTTTTAATCATCCTTTTCATTAAACTTAGTGAAATAACCACTCTCCATCATCATCCAAGTGCAAGGGCTGCTCTCCAACGTTCAAGACCAAGCTCAAGATCTTCAAGAAGGTCCAATTTTCTCAATTCTCTCCTTAAATTCGCATTAACTTGTTTTATAACATAGCACTTTTATTCTCTCATCTCATATATCCTGATATACTTTTTATTTAGTATTATTGCACATATCTTATTTTCATACAAATAAAAAAAATACAAGAAAAAGAGGGTTTGTTCATAAATTCCAAACGGGAATTCTCACTTTTCTTACATTTTTCTCACAACTAAAACATTTTTTCTTCACACACACACAAATAAGAGAAGTCCCCGGTTGGATTTATGGGATAAACCCCACCCCTCATTTTGCATGCGAACTTCGTGGACTTTGATGCCTCTATAGGCTACATAGGCGTCTCGGGGTAAAATCCGAGATTCGAGTCCTATTTTTACTTTTTTCTCTCATCTCCTATTCTCTCTAAATTCAATTCTCCTAGATTACATATATATACATATATGTGTTCTTAGTGGCGTATTATTCCACATGCGTTGTCGTTCCATCGTAACGATCAACGTAAGGATAATCGCATAAATCCTATTTTCTAATATTTTTATACCTTCATACGGATGACTCGCTTTACCTCTTCCATGGTACAAGTCGATAATTCCTATCTCCAATATATATACGCATGCACACATATCACAGGGAAAATAAAGGAAAATAGCAAAAACCTATGAGAGACCATAAGGGAGGAATGGGTGCCTAACACCTTCCCATTTCATAACTTAGCCTCCGGACCCTTTTTAAATCATTTTGGTTTCGTATGCATCAGTATGTCTTTGGATGTTGTCCTTCGGGATGGCTCCCTTTCTTTTGTCTATTTTTAGTAAAATAGACTGACGACTCTATCTCTCTTCATTTTTCACCTCAACCAAATGACGTCGGTCAAAGCGCTCCCGAGAGGGACATGCGGGACCTAGGATCCTCCCTCATGATGCCCCCCCACCCCGAGGATCGGGGATGGCCACAGTGGCGACTCTGCTGGGGATTATATGAGGGCTAGACTCAATTTACATGGGTGTTATATTTGTTTATATTTTCCCCTATTTGCATGTTCCCCTTTATTACTCATATGTACCCCATACTTATGCTTTTATTCACAGACTAGTAGAAAATTCTCCATATACACTTCGCACCACGTGCACTTAGGGTCACATATATCCACATGTTGCACGCATCACCCATCCATACTTGGTGTACCATTCGTACTTGTACTTGGATCCCTGTTCGGGATAATCAAGAAATACATTCTTGTAAGATACTAATAAGAGAATCATGCATGATTCACACGACATCACCAAAGAGCATTGTGATTGACCAAATTTTACCCAGTAACTGGAGGGTCACTTCGTGATGGGCGCTGGTCCGGCAGGGCGCAGTTAGCCTAAGCTAAATGACTCTCACCTTTCATTGGCCAAGTACCTTCGATGTATATCGAACGGTTCCCCCGCATCGTATCACTTGACCAAAGTCATGACGGGAGGTATATCGCAGGGAACTCGTTCATGTACGCCGAGTATATCGAATTTTCTCTCACACGTACCCACGAGGTATATAGTGAGGAAATTCACGTACACGCAGGTATATCAAATGGCTTGTCCACACATACCGATTGCCCGGAAGAGCAAGACGTATATCGTGGAAGTCACGCTAAAGGAGGGAACCCTTTCCGATTCACCCAACCAACTGCATACCTTCATATAGGTGTCAAGTTTAGGACACACATACAAGATTATCGGTTTTAACCCGAAACTCTTCCGAAATTCCGAGTCGACCTGCCGCCCGAATTCTCGTGCATTTTTAAAATGGGACCCTATCCGTGAGCCTGGTCACAAGTCTAGCCATAGCTTTGCATATATTTCAAACCCAATTTATCTAAGCTCGGGTCCCCTCCGACATTTCATTTTGCATTTAGGAGAATTATTACAAGTGAAAATATAATAATTGTAATAATCATGCTGAGACCGTCTCTCATTTCTTTATCAAAAAACCCAAAAAAATAAAAATTCTCATCTATTTATCAAAAATCTAAAAATATTTTCTCTTCCAATCTCAAAAAGAAAAAAGAGAAAAACGTCAAAAAATATTTTTATTCTTTCTCTAAAAAATAAATCCCATTTTTGCGCCTTCTCAGGTCGATCGCAAGCCCTTGGCCTGGCTCCTTATTGGCTTCAGTCTTCAGTCAAATCACCCTGGAGTTTCGTCCATTCCCCTGTTAATTCTTACGAGTTCGGTATCCATTAGCTTTCCATAGAGAACACAGATTAAGTCCCCATTGTGCAGCTGGATCTGACGGCAGTCCTAGCTCAGCTTGTGTCCAAGATTGACAACCTCCAAACTGAGGTCCGAGAGATATAATGAAACAAGGTTCATATTCCTCAAGAGCTCGAGGCCCTATTTCCTCACGCTATGGGTCCACTCGAGCCTTTTTGGGTTCTCGAAGAGTATCAGCACGCTCCACGTGCCCCTCCTGCTAATGGGCCACCGCCTGCCTAACTTCCGATGTCGAATCTTACCCAACATGGTGCTAACTTGCCTATGATGATTGATCTGAAGAAAGAAGAGCTGAACAAAGTCAAAGAGTACCTCAAGATGCTCACCAAGAAGTTTGACCAAGTTAGAATCTTGGGGAATTACATGGACTACACCCACATGTCTCCTTATGCTAAAGCGAGGTTACCCGAGAAGTTCAAGATGCCAAATATCGAGAAATTTAGAGGAAATGGACCCCCGATTGTTCATCTCCGTAACTATCATCGTTCCATGACTCTACTAGGGGCTTCAGAAGAAGTGATGTCCCAAATGTTTCAGCAAACTTTGAAGGATAGCGCCCTTCGATGGTTTTTATCTCTCGAAAAGTCTATAATCCGTAGCTGGGAGGATGTAGCCCGAGAATTCATGTCGCAGTACAAGTACAACGAAGAGCTTGAGATCACCCATCGTGATTTAGAGCTGTTCAAATAGAACTCTGGGGAATCAATCAGTAACTTTATATCCCGATGGAGGGAAAAAGAAGCAACCATGACCAATCGGCCTTCCGAGGAAGAACAAGTCAGCATAGTGAAGAAGAACTTCTTACCCCATGTCCGAGCAACGATGGGAGGACAATATTATCCCCATTTTCGAGCTCTCAAAGAAACAAGAGTAGAAATCGAGGAAGGTCTTGCTAAAATAGATGTCGAACCTAAGAAGGTGTCCGAATAGTTCACCCCTAGGAAATATAATAAGCCTGCCAGTGTTGTGGTCTCAACCATCAACAACATCTCTCAACCAACCACCTCATGGGCACCAGAAAACCGCCCTGTCCCAGTCCAAAAGGAATACACCGTGCTCCATGCTCCTCTCTCCAAAGTCTATCAAGCCCTGCTAAGCCGAAACCTTATCAAACCCTTGGATCCTCATCCATTGCTAAATCCACTCCCAAGAAACTTCAAGGAAGATGCCCATTGATCCTTTCACCAAAAAGTTAGCCATACGACTAACTAATGCTTTCACCTCCAAAACATAATCTAAGGTCTAATTGATCGGGGTACCATCGCCACCAGCCAAACACTACTCACAACCCACTCCCAAATCATGCCAATGCCATATTTCTAGAAGAGAACCCAGAATTCGATCCCTCAACTCAAATCACACCCATATACTCTCTTAAACCTCTCTAAATTTGCCCATATCTCCTCCTACACCCTGCTAGCCTCGCTGATCAGGCACTGTCACTCCTTACCAGAGTATGCATCGCTGTCCATATCCATTTCGAAAATAGAAGTATGGAATTATCAGAAGTCTTAAACTAACTCCTACAGTTCGGGCTTAAATTGCCCTCACAGATGATCATTGATTGCCAAAGTTTCAGTACGCTATTCTTGGAAGCACGAAAATGGAACCCAGAGTCAGATAGTTGGGTAGTACCAACCGATGAAGTCAACCTGGATGATGTTGTCCAGATTATCAGAATTATTCTGATAAACCAATAACATTTGCAGTATCACCAAGTTATTCAATGCTTTGAAGCTACAAGGGCATCCGGTCCCTTCACCCATACACATCCCCATCGATTGGGAAGACCTGTATAAAGAAGTCGTTGAAGTAGTCGAATGTATCGACTTCACGTGGAAAGACAGAATTATTTCCACTGGATGGGGGAAGAATTTGAAGATTCGAATGAAGAGCAAGCTTCAGAGAAAATTGGCCCGGTAGCCGACATGTGTGGGATGATATCATTTGAAGAACTTCTCGAAGAAATAAATAAGGTGGCAAAACAACCCAAGGTTGATAAGGAAATGTGATTCATGTTCTTCCCTTCTTCAGTAAATCACATGACTAGATCAGGGAGGCATTACCAAATCCCAAAATCACTACCAGCCAATGACAAGATGAAGGGCGTGGAAAACCTTCCTATACCCGAGATGACCCTCGAGGAGAGCAAGATCCTTGATCAACTAAAGAAAACTCAAGCTAACATCACTCTATGGGGGCTTTTTATGTCTTCTCAGCTGCACAGAAATGCTTTGATCAAGTTGCTCACTGGACCCACAGTTCCTCCTTCTACCACACCAGAAGAAGCGGTAAATTTGGTCGGACCCTTGACCTCTACCCGAATGCTATCCTTTTTTGAAAAAGAAATCCCCAAGATTGGGCCAAACCACAAGCATGCACTCAACATCTCCATCGAAGTTATGGGGAAGGTCGTGCCACTCTATCTTGTCGATAATGGATCCGCCTTGAATGTCTGTCCACTGAGAACCTTCAAATGTTTAGGACTGAAAGAAAGCGACTTCGCTCCAACCTCCGTTATTGTGCGTGCCTATGATAATACCCATCGGGAGGTGATGGGATCCATAAAGATTATAATAGGGGCTAGCCTTATAAAACCTGTCATCGAATTCCAAGTTATTGACATCCCAACTTGTTTCAATCTGTTGCTAGGATGACCATGGCTCTATAGTATCAAGGGTGTGTCTTCCTCACTCCAACAGAAATTTAAGTTCTTTATTGACAGACGAGTCATCACCATTTTGGGCGACGAAGATAATGCCGAGGGTGCAAGACCAGCAGTCCCATTCTTGAGATACAATACGGGTTAAATGATATGGTCCTATCAGGATTTTGAGTTGAACCACTCCTACTCCCGGTAGGGGATGACTTCAAAGAAAGGGTTTGTCCAGAATACGACCCTCATAGCAACGTCAATGTGATTCAGATATTCAGAAACATGCACTTCATGCCTGGATTGGGGCTAGGACAAAGACAGCAAGGGATACTCGAGCCGATTGAACTAAAGAAGGCTTTCCCTCCTTGTGGTTTACAGTATCAACCATCAGAATAAGAGCTCAGAATGATCTGCCAGTCTCGACCAAATAGAGGAATAGACTGCGTCCAGACTATCCTAGGTGATTCCTTGAATGGAAAATTCATCAAAGAGGGCGAAGACTTCCCCTTTTGCGGCTTTCTAGAACCATGGTATGACCATACACACAAGAAGATGAAGCTCGAAATGGAGATCTTTTTCCAAAGTAGCTACCCATAGGCTGAGAGTTCCCAACACCATGTACAACCGTTCATCAAAGATACCGAAGAGACTGAGGAATGTGACTCCTAAGATTCCTTCAACTTACAGACATTGGGGCTAACACTCTGCATGGTTCACTCAGGCACTACATCACCGGATCCGTCCCAACTGATTAAAGCTGCTGATACACCTCTCCTCAACTGGCATGCTGCTCCAGTTCTACCTGCTAAAACCTCCCCTAATCCTAATGTTTACCCCATTTCTTCTTTTGTTGTCTATCCTTATTCAAATGTAATCTATTCCTCCTTTGATGAGTCCTTAATACTATTTTTCCTATCAATGAAATAAACGAAGATTTTGAGTATCTTGTTGTGACTTACATTAACTGTTTGGATTCTAATCAAACTTTGGATGATGATGATTTTGAAAATGAAAAATTCCTAACTGATCTAAATAAGGTTAATAATAAACAACATAACCGCATTCAAGTTAATAAAGAAGAGACTGTTGTTATTAGCCTTAGTTCTAGTAGAGAACTGCACGATATTAGGATAGGGGCTACCCTTAACGAGCATGAGCGTACACAACTCGAAGAATTTCTAAAGGAATTCATGGATGTCTTCGCATGGTCCTATGACGATATGCTCGACATTGATCCTGAAAAAGCTCAGCATGAGATTCCCACTCTCCCAGATTACAAGCCGGTTAAACAGAAATTGAGAAAGCTCATCACCGAATGATCGCTCAAGGTCAAAGAAGAGGCGGTCAAACAGTTGAACGTAGGTTTCATTCATGTGATCGAGTATCCCATATGGCTAGCCAACATAGTGCCCGTGCCAAAATCAGGAGGAAAAGTTCGGATGTGTGTAGACTATCGAGACTTGAACAAAGCCTCTTCAAAGGATGATTATCCATTACATAATATCGACATGATCGTGGACAACACAATCAATTATGCTCTCAAGTCATTCGTCGATGGGTTTTCCAGATACAACTAAATCAAAATACACCCAGACCACCAAGAAAAGACCGCATTCATCACTCCATGGGGAACCTTTTGTTACACTGTTATGCCATTTGGTCTCAACAACACTACGGCTACCTATCAGAGGGCTACCACAACCATCCTGCATGATTTGATTCACAAATAGGTTGAGGTCTATGTGGATGATATGATTATTAAATCCAAGACTATAGAAGGTCATGTTCTTTCTCTTCGAAAGTTCTTCGAACGATTGCGACAGTATCAGATGAGACTCAATCCGCAGAAATGTGTCTTTATCGTTACAAAGGGAAAACTCTTAGAATTCATGGTCAGTGAGAAAGGGGTAGAAGATCCTGCCAAGCTGAAAGCCATACTTGAAATGCCACCCCCCTAAATAGATAAAGAGGTCTAAGGTTTCCTTGGGAAATTATAATACATCAGCCGATTTATCATCCAGCTCACCCCCATTGGTGAACCAATCTTCAAACTCCTCCGAAAGGATTCAACTAAGGTTTAGAATGAGTCTTGCCAAGAAGCTTTTAACCGAATCAAACAATATCTAACCCAACCCCTGATACTCATGCCACTACAGCCTAATCTCCCTTTACTCCTATACCTAACCATAATCGACACTGCAGTTGGGGCTTTGCTAGCCCAATACCATGAAGATTCCCACAAAGAAAGAGCCATCTATTATGCCAGTCGTAAATTGGTTGGATACGAGGTTAACTACACTGCTTTGGAAAAGGCATGTATCGCGCTTGTCTGGGTCACCCAAAAGTTGCGGCACTACATGCTCGCCTTCCCTATCAAACTTGCATCCCGAATGGACCCCATCAAATACCTACTTGAGAAACCCACCTTGTCCAGCCGAATGGCCTGATGGTTAATGATCCTAGCCGAGTTCGATATCATGTACGTCACACAGAAAGCTATAAAAGGAAGAGCCATCTCTGACTACCTCACTGATTACCCCATGGATAAAGTCGATGTCTGGGTCTTCGAATTCCCAGATGAGAATATTCTCTGCACTGCTCAGGATAATCTCCGATGTCAAATTTTCTTTGATGGCACTGACAATAAAAAGGGATATGGCATTGGGATAATCCCGATCGCCCCAGATGAATCCCACACTCCAATCGCCATCAAGCTGGGTTTCCCTTGTACTAAGAACATAACTGAATTTGAGGCATGCATGGTAGGCCTCAAAGTTTCTCTCAAGAAAGGTATTCGATGCTTAGACGTCTACGGGGATTCCGCCCTCATCATCGGTCAAGTGCTCAGAAAATGGAGAGTTAAGGACGCGAAACTCCAACCCTTCCATGACCACTTAGAAGAGCTAGCCTCCCAATTCCAAGATATCACTTTCCATTACCTACCTCGAGCAAAAAATAACCTAGCCGATGCCCTTGCTACCTAAAGTCCATTGTCGACATGCCCAAAGGAATCACAATGACCCCCTTACAGATTCAAAAGTAATACAAACTAACCCATTATTACCACATCAAGCTCGTTACCACAGAAGATCCCGAGCTAGCCAATTGCTGGTACTATGATATCTGGCACCTCCTCAAGCATGGTAGGTATCCTGAGGGTTCCAACAAGAAAGATCGTGCAACCCTTCGAAGACTGGATGTCTAGTACATCATCTGTCACAAAGCACTACTTAAAAGGAACTTTAATGGAACCCATCTACACTGCATCGTAGGGTCTGGCATTGAAAAGATAATGCAAAAGATCAACAGCGGAGAATGTGGACCCCACATGAACGGTCACATGCTTGCCAAGAAGATCATCAGACAAGGTTACTACTAGACCACCATGATCCCGGATTGCACTGCCTATGTTCGGAGATGCCTCAAATGCCAACAGTTCTCCAACCTTCAGCATCTGCCTCCGCACAAATTATATAACATAACCTCTCCCTGACTGTTCTCCACCTAGGGCATTGACATCATAGGGAAGGTTGCACCAAAGGCTTCCAAGTTCATCCTAGTTGCCATTGATTATTTCACCAAATAGGTCGAAGCTGAGTTATATACAGCGCTGAATGCCAAGAAAATGGCCAAATTCATCAAGAAAAACATCATCTGCCGATATGGGGTTTCGGATGAGCTGGTGTCAGATAATGAGTTACATTTCGAGGAAGAAGTTACAAAAATGGTCTACGAGTATGGGATTCAGAGACACAAATATTTTCCCTACCGACCTCACACCAACGGTGCATTTGAGGCCACCAACAAGAACCTCAAAGCCATTATTAGAAAAATAATCGAAAGTTATCGAGATTGGGTCGACTGAATCTCGTACGCCCTCTGGGGCTATCGAACCTCAATCCAAACCTCTACTTGGGATACCCCTTACTCTCTAGTCTATGGCATGGAAGTCGTCCTACCAGTCGAGATGGAAATACCCTCGTTGCATGTCATTCTTGAAAGCAAGGTCAGTGAAGAAGACTGGTGCCAAAGCCGTCTTGACGAGCTGACCCTCCTAGACGAAAGGAGATTAAAAGCGCTATACGACATACAAGGGTACCATTACCGAATAGTGCAATCATTCAATAAGAGAGTCAAGGATCTCGGTGTCTGAGAAGGGGATCTAGTCCTCAAAGAGATCATAGAACCCATCTGGGACCCCAGAGGGAAATTCAATCCCAATTGGAGTGTCCCCTGCATTATTAAGAAGATCTTGTCTGGCGGTGATGCCATGCTCACTGATTTAGTTAGGGAAGAGATGGCTCGTCCAGTCAACCTGGACCGTCTCAAGAATTTCTACCCCTAATCTGAAATCTCGGCTCGCTACGACTCTTCTCATCTCCCTTTTATTCTAAAAAAAATCTCTTCATTTCCCACTACCCAGAACTACGTGGGCTTGATCCTATGCAAAAAACCATTTTCAAACAAATTAAAACTTTTTTAAAAACCCCAAAGGTATGTAGGCAACTCATACACCTTACATGAGCATGGACTTTTCTTTTTCACAAAATACTATTCTTTTCTTATCTCCGAGAACGACAGTTTATTCTAACATACACTTGAACAAAAGGATTATGTATGCCTTAGCAATCGGTATAGATAATTCGAAAATACAAAACTCATCAAAAGGCACAGCTGGATGATAAAAAACTTGTTTATTTCATTATAGGAAATTGCAATGAAATTACATAAAGAAACGGATAACTCCCTTCCCCCTACCTTACTAAAAAAGCCAAAATAAAATCCCTACGTTTACTCCCCGTTATAAAATAAACTCTCCAAGAGTCCTAGCTGCAGCTACCAGAAGATCCCTCTCCATCATCATCATCTGCATCCTGGGGTCTCCAAGCTTTTCCCGCCTGAACAGAGTGTCGGAAACTCTCCATAGACCAATAAGCTCGAACCAGCTTTGAAAAAACTACCACACCTCCCTCCATGGTATTAAACAAAACAAACCACCTTTGTCCAGTCTCCACTGCCAACATCTTGCTGACTAATCCCCTCCATAACCACTTCATATAATCCCTAAGGATATGCCAAACTCTCCCAACAGACTGAGAAGGACGGGTCGACGGACGCCAATTCTCCCACATAGAGACAAGCCGCATGCGTAAATGATGAGTCAGATCTTCTACCGAAAAGAAGTCTAGTGTCCGAGGTGGCACGACCTGCTCCCAGCCAAATTAACACAGAAGCCGCCAAGGGAAATAGAAAGAGGTCTACCTGAGGCTAACCAACCAGACATATAGGTATTCTCCCAGCTCCAGAATAGGCAGCAACTGTCCCCACCAGGGCACTGACTAGCAAAAATTTAGAGCCCCTTGCTCCACAAGCCAATTCTCCCAGGTCTCAATATACAAGCCAGCGCTGATGAAGTAGTGCGAAAAGAATTTGTGTACAGGCGATAAAGAATATTTTGGATGAGTCACCAGGCGAAGTGTTTCAGACAACCACATGAACAGCATCATGGGGCTACCTCTCAAAAAGGCAGAACGACCTTCTTGCCAAGCATCCAGGCCATTCAAAGTCTCTGCCAGTATCACTGTCGTAGGATTACGACGTTTTGACATCCAGGAGGTAATGGTTGCAAGTTGTGGGTCCACCAACAGTTCCCCAATCACCAGTAGCAATTTTGATACTAAGCCCAGAACAACAGCTTCGGTGTATCAGCATCGCCATTCTCCTGCAAATTCACGGATTATAACACCGCCGAAAGGGAGATCATTCCTCTAGTAACCAATGGTCTATCCGCCGAAGGCGAAATGTGAAGAAGCCCAGCCAAAAAATCCCTGGGAGAGCAGGAAAATTCGGGTAAAGTCACGGTAACACTGGGATTTATCCCCAGCATGGCAAAAAATTCCTCATAGGTAGGACAAACTTCATCTAACCCAAAGCAGAATACATGGTCTTAAGGGTACCAAAATTGTATCGCCGCCATCAGCATGTTCCACTCAATGGGCCGATTGCGCCAGAAATAGACTCGACGCATGTTGAAAGCATCGTAGTCGGCATTATAAGAGAACATTGCTTCCAAAGCTTCGAGGTATTTAGAAAACTCAATGCTACCAGGGAGAGACATCTTACAAGACTAAGAAATAGTAGACGAGTAAGTAAGAATGTGAAGGTGTGATGGAAACACTCCACCCTTACCCCTTTTTATACTTGAGAACCCTCATAAAAGACATAACCCCTACAGAAATCGAAGGGAATCCCACCCCAAAAAGTACAAGAGGCTGAAGAGGGCACTAAGCAAAGCTTTGAATTAATGGGACTGGACTTGACTGCCGATAGGCAGGACAAGGGTCTTGCCGATCGGCAACCCCCTATTTTTGAAAATTTTCCTTTTTTCCTCTTGTGTCAAAATTAGAAGCTCAATAAAAATAAATTGATATTCTCAAATTGAATTTCAAAAAATCCTCTTCCACCTTTATATAATTTCTCATTTAAAAAAAAAACTTTCCCCCAAAATCCCAAAAATATCTCTTTTCACGGTCTCCGTAGCAAAGTAAAAAGCGCATGCGCATGCATTCATCCATCATTAACAAAAGATAATAAAAAAAACCATTAAATTGTATATATATTCTTATGTGTTACATCAATGTTGCAGGAAATAACAGAAAAGAAAAAAATAGCAAGACTCTGCGTGAACCCACATTCTCTCTCTCTCTCTCACCTACCCTTCACCCCACTCTCTAAGAGCTTCCACCCCTGCGACGCGCTCTCTTTCCCCTACAGAGAGATGATGCACCACCAATACTCGAGCTAGAGTCCTCCCCAGATGAAGCAAACGGCACCAAGTAAGAAGGAACCGGAACCGCATCCCGAATATGGACAATCGTCGAAGGTATCCAGTCTCTAATATACCTCAGCCAAGTAGTCGACACCCGGACTTACTACAAGTAAAAGGAAAAATTAGTATCAAAGCGAAAAGGATCAAAATAGAAAAGAAAGAAAGAAAAGAACAGAAAGGTATACCGTAGGACGAAGAACCTCCTCTGTCAAACCCAACTCCTCCGGATCCATCGCGTGAGGAGGTTGTAACATAGGCACCATCCCTCCATCAGCTCGCCGAATGTTGTATGAAGGGGTCTGCAATCTCACAAAGGGGACCTCTGAAGTCACAGCCGACGTAGACACCGACGGACCATCGCTGTTGTGGGAAGACCCCACCGTCTGACTCGAACCCATAGGAGGGAAAGGCAAGGCATCATATGTGTTGGGCGCTATCTACCTGCTCATCACAAAATCCATATAGTCATACGGCGCAGTCATATCAGTGTATAACAGGTAGAACTCACCGATCATCGCCGCGATCCTCGCATCCTCCGGCAATAGCCGCTCTCGCCTCATTGACATGGGAGGCTGCGCAAGTGGCACCACGCCCTCCTCCTCCGCAATCTGTAGAACCACCCGCTCTCGGAGATACCAAGAATGGCCGAACTCATGCGCCAGTAAACGTCTCATCTGTGCGTTCACCCCGGTCGCCCCCGTATCATGAATGGCTGTCCCCCAAGGGTAAAAAGTCACCTGAAAATCCCTAGCAGACATAAGTCAATACAGAATCAGAATATGTAAAAAACCAAGACTGAAGAGGAAAGAGTCTTACCCTACCACTGGTCAGGCCATTCAAGACCTGACATACCACCTCCAGAGAGAGAGATCCATTCGACTGTCGATTGGCCTTCCGCCATCGATACAATCGGCAAAAGTACCCAACAGTCTCATCATTCAAGGCAATCAGTGGGGTATTGCACCCAATAACCTCATAGAACCACGTCTGCCAAAGATAAGAATTCACAATCAAAAAAAGACGCATAAGGAAAAATGCGAAGGCATGAAAAGAAAATGCGCAAATTAAAGAATACCTCAAGGAGATACGTGGCTCCAGTAAAATTTTTCCGACAGCACTGGCTGAATGCATCCAAAGAAAAATAGAGGGTTGCCAAATTCAGGCTCCCCCAATCATAGAGAGGGATGTTCAAAAACATCCTCAAATACGGCAAGAACCACAAGTGGACGACGTCGCCGCTCGATGCCACCATGAAACATCCCAACACCAACAATATGAACAACTGGGCTATCTGCCTCACCTGCAACCCTTCCTCCACATCAACCACCCTACTCAGCATAACATCCTTTAGCAAGGACAGCCGAATGGAATCCCCAGACACTATCCTCCCTACATCGCCGAGCGCCGCCTACGGCCTCACCATAGAGAACGATCCACCTCTATCTGCTCCCCATCTTAATCCAGCCCCAGCAGCTGCTGCACATCCATGGGAGTCACGGTCATCTCCCCAAAGCCAAAATGGAAGGTGTGGGTAGTATCCCACCACCTCTCCCCCAAAGTACACAGGACCGCTGTCGAACGAGGCGTCTCATCCAGCACAGGTGCTAACCTCACAAAACCTGCTAAAGATACCATCCAATGCACCACAGATGGAAGATGCTCCCAGACATCCTTAAGCCCCGTCATCCCACGGGCACGCATGTTCTTCAAAGAGATATCGGGTTTTCAAAAGAAAAACCTTGTCAAAAATTCAAGAAGGAAGGAAAAATCATTAAAAAGAGAAGAATGCCAAAAGTCTTTACTTACATAACTGCCAGGGTTCACCACCCTCGAGGAGTGATGAAGCTACATCTCCCGTAGCAAGGTCCGCTCATCCACAACCGGCTCGAATGCATCAAAGGAGTTCTCACTCCCCAAAGCAAGAGGCGCCCTGGCCCTCCACTCCACATTCGCCCAGTCATTAACAGTCAACCATTCCCTATACGATCTAGTGCTCACAAAGGCGTCCATTTCTTAGAGATCGGAATGATTTTTGTAGAAGAAAATCGAAAAAAGAAAGAAAGCAAGAAGCTGTGAAAAATGAAGGGAATTTGCCTCTTTAAATAGGATGCCAAGGGTCATGCCGATCGGCACTGACCCCTCAACCACCGATCGACACTGACCCCTTACCTTCCCGAGGCAGTCCAAAAGTTCGTGCAACTTCCGAATGGCACCCTCTGTATCATGCCAACCGACATCCCCCTCAAAATTTCGTACAAAAATTCTCAAAAAATACCAGACAGACCTAAAAAATTCTCAAAAAATTCCTAAAAATCCTAGGAAGGATTTAGAACATTTTCACGAAGAAAATTTCGCACTCCCTCAAGCGAAACCCCTATTTCCCCAACGAAACTCCCCAAAACCAAGAAAAACTCCTCCCAGTAACGTCCTTGGAGGATCTCTAAAGATAGCCCCCTATACCCCAGAGGTATCAATTTTCCCCAAGCAATACATCCAAACCCTGGGCCACCTAATCACCTCCCTAGTGAAATTTTTGCAAAAGATTTCCCCAGGAATCGGCTCCCCAGCCCAAAACAAAACCACAAGATAAATCTTCCCGATAGAGTTCCCCAAGAACATCTCTACTTAAGCCTGGAGAATTTACTTCGACCTGCATAAATGGTCATCTCTACTTAAGCCCTCAGAAATTGCTTCGACCCGCAGAATTGGTCATCTCTACTTAAGCCCATAGAATTGGTCATCCCTACTTAAGCCCGCATAATTGGCTTTGACCCACAGAATTGGTCATCTCACCTTAAGCCCGCAGAATTGGCTTCGACCCGCAGAATTGGTCATCTCTACTTAAGCTCGCAGAATTGGCTTCGACCCGCAGAATTGGTCATCTCACCTTAAGCCCATAAAATTGTCTTCGACCCACAGAACTGGTCATCTCTACTTAAGCCCGCAAAATTGGCTTTGACCCGCAGAAATGGTCATCTCTACTTAAGACCTCAAAATTGGCTTCGACCCGTAAAATCGGTCACCCTCATCTTCAAGCCCTTAGAATTGGCTTCGACCCGTAGAATTGGTCACCCTTATCTTCCAGCCCTCAGAATTGGCTTCGACCCACAGAATCGGTCACCCTCATCTTCAAGACCTCAGAATTGTCTTCAACCTGCAAAATTGGTCATCCCCAGCACCTTCTCAGGAATTGTCCTACCATCCCTTAGCTCCTCAGAATCGACCTCAACCCCCTGAATTGGTCATCCTCATTTCCTTAGGTCCTCATAATCGACATCGACCCCCTGAATTGGTCATCCTCGCTCCCTCAGGTCCTCATAATCGGCCTCGACCCTCTGAATTGGTCATCCTCCCTCAAAAGCATCATGTGGTGTCTATTTGACGGCTATAATTTGTTCTAAACTCACCCGTCGAGGGGCTCTATAGACACCCCGTATTGTTACCCCTTAAACTCCCCTTATGTCCTTAACACCTCCCTTCATCACTACAAACCCAGGTCATACCCCGAGTACTGACCTAGAAACCGTCAGGCACTCCCAGGCTCCTTTTGAGCGAAAGTCAAATTCTTCATGTCAAGCGAGACTGAATGAATCTTTGAAGGGCTCTGAAACCCCTTTCCAACGATCCTCCCGTGCACGATTCTGACTTACCATGCGGAAGAACGACCCATTTTCCCCCGAAACTCAATCAGGAAGCCATCGGGCCCTCTCGGGCTCTGTTTGACCTAATTCAACTCTTAAACTCGATCGAGACTGAATGAATCTTCAAAGGGAATAGAAACCCCTTTCCAATGGTCCACCCCGTGCCCGATTCTGACTTACAGTACGAACGAACGATCCGTTTTACTCTGAAAGGTCACCGAATGCTTCCAGGGCCCGGTTGACCAAAGTCAACTCTCCGAACCGGATCAAACTCTTTAGAATGTCTAAGTACATCTTCTAAACTTTCCAACGGTCCACCCCATGCACTATTCGGACTTACCATACAGACGAACGATCCGTTTGCGATCGATGATTCCCCGTCTAATAGACCGGTGATTGCTTTCGATCCATTTTTTACCCAAATTCAACTCTCGAACCCGGGAGTGGTCCAAAGTACTTTCTAAGGTCTTTGAATTATATTTCCAACAGTCTACCCCGTGCGCGATTTGGATCAATGGTTTGCGCTCTATGGTCAATTTTCCAAAAAGGCCTGAAAGACACTACCAAATGGCAGGTCCCAGACCCTGCCTATCGGCAGTGTGCCTAAATGCACCTGCCAATTGGCAGGACCAGGGCTATGTCGATCGGTAATTCCCTAGGCCTATAAAAAGGAGGTCTTTACCTCATGGCAAAAAGAGCCCAGATCAGAAGCATATCAGTCTCAGCAAATCCAGAAAACCTCTCTCGAAGTCAGTGCAATTTCCACATCAAAATCCCTTTCCGACCTTCACTTTTCATCATTCTTTTCATCAAACTTGGTGAATTAATCACTCTCCATCATCATCCAAGTGCAAGGGCTGCTCTCCAACATTCAAGATCAAGCTCAAGATCTTCAAGAAGGTCCAATTTTCTCAATTCTCTCCTTAAATTCTCATAAATTCGCATTAACTTATTTTATTACATAGCACTTTTATTCTCTCATCTCATATATCCTAATATACTTTTTATTTAGTATTATTGTACATCTCTTATTTTCATACAAATAAAAAACCAAAATACAAGAAAAAGAGGGTTTACTCATAAATTCCAAATGGGAATTCTCACATTTTTCTCACAACTAAAATACTTTTTCTACACACACACGCGCACACAGATAAATAGAAGTCCTCAGTTGGATTTATGGGATAAACCCCACGCCTCATTTTGCATGCAAACTACGTGGACTTTTATTCCTCTATAGGCTACCTAGGCGTCTCGGGGTAAAATTCGAGATTCGAGTCCTATTTTTACTTTTTTCTCTCATCTCCTATTCTCTCTAAATTCAATTCTCCTAGATTACATATATATACATATATTTGTTCTTATTGGCGTATTATTCCACATGCACTGTCGTTCCATCGTAACGATCAACGTAAGGATAATCACATAAATCCTATTTTCTAATATTTTTATACCTTCCTACAGATGACTCGCTTTACCTCTTCCATGGTACAAGTCGATAATTCCTATCTCCACTATATATACACATGAACACATATCAGGGGGAAAATAAAGGAAAATAGCAAAAAAAATATGAGAGACAGTAAGGGAGGAATAGGTGCCTAACACCTTCCCATTTCGTAACTTAGCCTCCGGACCCTTTTTGAATCCTTTTGGTTTCGTATGCATCAGTATGTCTTTGGATGTTGTCATTTGGGATGGCTCCCTTTCTTTTGTCTGTTTTGAGTCAAATAGACTGGCTACTCTATCTCTCTACATTCTTCACCTCACCCCAATACGCCGGCCGAAGCGCTCCCGAGAGGGACGTTGGGGACCTAGGATCCTCCCTCACGCCGCCCGCCCGCCGCGAGGATCGGGGATGGTATATATATATATATATATATATATATATATATATATATATACTGGTGTTATTCCTACTATGAGATAATTGTAGGTGATTGGGATAGTATAGTCTTAAATCACGTCTACTGGGCATACTTAACTTAGTCTGACAACACTTAACCGAATTAATAATTGATGAAATTAATAATCTGGAAAGCTGAGAATCACGGGTTACTACTACGAGGTATCAGTAGGAGCGTAAGTCTTTAACTAGTTAGAAGTATTATAGATGGCTAGTGTGGATTAGTTGTACGTTAGATGTGCACATTAGCTGAGAGGTGAGAATCTCATGTGAGATTTAGAACTAACATGCATTTGATACATGCTTTATTGCAAATTTTAAATACTTGCTAAAATAAATATTTTTACACCTCGGGCTCTGGCCCGTTTCTTGCATCTCTCTCCTCTTTTTCTATATATATGTATTATATCAGGTGCTCAGCCACAAGGACGCCAGACTTAGAGATTTGGATTGCTTGGCGTGCTACACCTGTTGTGGAAGTTGTAGGTCCTTGCATTAGACAACTCTATCATTCCCTCAGTTCTATCTAGATTTTCCATTTAGGGCATGTGTCGCCCATTCCTTAGACATTTTATTAGAAATTGTATTCAGTTTACTTTCCTCTTATTTCATTTGGATTTATTGTTACTATGGTTCTTTGTTTAGAGTTTTGAACTGGAAGGTTTTATCCAGTCTTATTTATTTCAGTATGTGATTCAGATTTAGTATTTATATTATTTAGTTATGTGGTCGATGGATTATAATTCAATTCTTGAATTTAAATAAATGTATGATTTTTTTGGAAAATTGAAAAAGAAAATATTTTGACTCCAGCTTAATTAATTATTAGGCGGTTAATAAGCTTATTATGTTTTCGACAGTGATGCTAAGAATGATCCAACCGAACATTCTGTTTTAAATTTTATAAAGGACTGATCACCCGATATTTAATTGGGCGAGGTGTCACACGGTGTTGAAGCCGAAGTTAAGATAAGTAAAGACCTTCACATAATCTTCTCATCCTTTATGAATTTTTTATTTTTACTAACTTTTCCTTCGCTTGTGCAGTTGCTTCCCCTGACACTTTCGAATAACCTTCATAATCTTTATTTGGAATGGCTCCCAGATAGATGAACAGGATACAGATAGAATAAGCCTGTTATAAGAAGTTGGAGGCCAAACAAAAGAGAAAGGTTGAGGCTAGGCCTGGGTTTCAATCAGATTGGATCGAAAAATACCTCTTTGGAAAAAAAAAATCGAAAATAAATAATTATTTTGATTTTTTTAAATTAAAAAAAAATCCAAATTCGAAAAAATTGAAAAAAATAGAAAATTTACAAAATATACTAAAAATCCAAAAATTTTGAAAAATCCAAAATTTTAAAAAAAACTTGCCATTTTCGATTACTCGATATTCTCATTTTAACGAAACCAAGAAAAGGGTTTACTCCAACATGTAAATACATGAAGATTTGACCAATTTTTTATTTGTGTAGCGGTTATGTGGAGAGTCTTCTTTTATAAAGTACTACTTTGAAACTCTTATCCTCTCCCAACCGATGTGGGACATGAGAAGGTTTCAAAAATCGGGAAAATTTTGAAAAAACAAAAATCGAAAAATAATTCAAAAAATATTGGAAATTATTCAAAAAAATCGGAAATTCAGAATTGTTTCCAATTTTCAATTCGATTTTTTTCAAAAAAAACAAAAATCTTCAAACTAAAATTTCATTCCAAATTCGAAATAAATTGGATCAAAAATCGAAAAAATTAAAAGTTCGAAATAAAAAACATCCTTAGTTGAGGTTGATGTGAGGGAAAAAAATAAAGTTGATGCTCAGAAGAGACTTGAAGTTGAGGAAAGGAACCAGACCGAGGTGATTGCTCGGCAAGTTACTCAAGACAAGGCTACTGCAATGGCCAAAGCCAAGGGGAAAGCCCCTATGTTCTACTAACCCGATGTGGGAGAAAATATGCCTCTGGAGAATCCAAGGACACAAGGTGACCCCAAGGCTCCCAAAGTCAATGGAGCTACTGAGAGGGTTCAGATCAAGGGGCATCCAGCTCGTCAACTCTTTGGGGCACAACGATCAACTTCACGTTATGGGGATCTAGAAGAGTTCAAGTTTGAACCCAATCACATGGTGACTTATGAAGATCTACGGAAGGACCCCGACTCCATTTTTGAACATATGGACCACACCACTGATTTGCTTGAGTACCTGAGATTGATTCAGCATCGCCTGGCAGTGGTGAGTTTATTAAAATTCATTATATCTTATTTATTCTTTATCATACCATTTTCTGATTTTATGTTTTCTTAGCAGAGGTCCGTGATTACCACAGTTTTGAGAGAAAAGGTGGTTGTTAACCAATTAGCATATGAGGATCAGAGGGGCTTTGTAGATAATCTGACCAAGGAGAATACTGAGATGGAGGAGATCTTGAAGGAGGCCAAAGACAACCTGCTGAAGACTAGTAATGAACTCCGGCAGAAGGATGAGGAGGTGGTCACCAAAATAGTTTCCCTCAGCTAGGCCGAAAAGGAGGTCTGCAAGTTGAAAGGCCAAGTCAAGACCTATTTTATGAAATTCAAGACTTTGGAGGAAACTCTAAAGAGAAGGTTAATGACAATTTGGAAGAATCCAACATAACTTTGGTTAATGCTACAAAGAAGCTTGTTGAGGTTGAGGAGACTGTAGTATAGAAACACAAATCCTCTACAAACTATAACTTGGACATCTTATCTTTCTTTCGAAATGGATACGATGATTTAGATATGAGGGTTATAAACCATTACCCTGATATAGCTGAAGAAGTAATTAAGTGTCAAGATGATGATAATGAGGCTATGGCTATTGAGCAACTAATGGAAGAAGAGGAGACTGTAGATGAAGCCAATCGTACTGATGATGTTGGACAGGTTCTTGCCACTGATACTGCTATTTCTTCTCTTAAAGATAATTATGTTGTTGTTGTTGTTGATGATGATGCTCTTATTTCTTAAATCCATTATTCTCTTTCCTATGAAACTCCCAAGATGTATTTACTTTTGCTTTTGACATTTTCTTTTTTCTTGCAATGACCACATTTGTAATCAATGAACAAGCCTTTTTTATATATGTAGTTGCTCATTTTTTTCTCATATGCATATGCCCATTGTGATAGTTTCATGGTGTGTCTATGAAAAGCGCAAATTCAAAAAATTATTTTCACAAGTAAATGTGATCGCAAGTAAATGTGATCGGCTAGATATTTTACAAAAAAAAAATTAGTTTGAACTTACTAACTATTAAGTGTTTGAGATAGGCCTGCAGCAATTTAGTCTTATGATCAAGTGGTCAGCTAATGCCTACCTGATCTGCCTTACTAGTTGTTGAGTTTTGACAAACTTGGGTTGTCCTTGTCCTAGGTTCTATTGATGCTTATGCTAATTTGCTGGTCATTAAGAAGTAACTTGTCATCATGACCAAGTGTTAGAATCAATTACCTAAGACGAACAAATGTACTAGGATTTATCCCCCTATTAGTCAGTTGTGGTCGAATCTTGTCATTCATATAATTGTGATGGATCTCCTAGATTTGGCAAACTTCTTGTTCGTGATCTGTCCTAAGACGAGATCGTACATGAAGCTGAACTTCTCATTCGTAACCTATTTGGGGAAGAAGTGATACATGAAGTTTTTTGTGACATACCTTGAGATGCATTGTTGATAAGTATATATCTCATAACCAAAAAACATATAAAAATGTAAATGACATCATTCTTGGGGGAATCAAAAAATCTTATTCATCACTGAGTGGAATTATAAATAAGGAAAAGGCTTTACATTTCACTAGTGACAATACTTCCTCAGGTGATCGGCTTTCCACAGATTATTGAACTATTCTCCTAATAAGGTCTCAATTTTAAATGTTCTTATCCGTACCACAGAAGAAGCTCTATACGGACCATGCCAGTTAGGCTTTAATTTGTTTCCCTTTTTATGACCTTCTTCAGTACATAATCCCACTCTTTTAAAGTGTTCAATTTTATCATTTTGTTGTAAAACCTAGCAGATCATTGCTAGTACGCTGCCATTCTAAGTATTGCATGCTCCCTAACTTCTTCCACTAAATCCAAATCCAATCTCCTCATCGGGTCACTCTGTGGTTATTCGAAGTTAAGGACGCGATGACTAGGTAAACTACTTATGTGCCAAAAGTAAGCATGTAGGGTATTTCACTAGTTGTCATTTGTGGCGTCATTATGTACTCCCAAAGGACACTCAGTACTTCGTTAATATAATTTCCCTTGGTTTCATCCCCTCTTTTTTTATTCCATCTGGTAATGTCTTGTTGCTCACCTCTGTTTTCCCATTGCACTGAGGATGACTTGGTACTATGTAGATTTATGATTTTGGAGGTGATATAATAATCTTTGATTTCTTAGTTATCAAATTACGTACCGTGGTGAGTGATGAAGGCAAATGGAACCCCATATCAGCAAATAATGTTCTTCCAGATGAAGTGGAAGACCTTTTCTTATGTCATATCTATTAAAGAATCAGCTTCTACTCATTTGGTTTAATAATCCACTGCTACCATTAAATATTTAAATATTTCCCAAGTTTTTTATAAGGGGTCGACCAAATTTATTCCCCACATCGCAAGTGGCCAAGGGGAAGTGATCGGCATGAAGGAATTCCCTGGAGTTCTGTATATAGAAGCGTATTTATGGCACTTGCCACATTTCCTGACGTAGTCTGTGTAATTTGCCTTCATGGTGGGCCAATAATAGCCTTGCGTTGCCACTCACTTTACTGGTGATCTGTCGGCATAATGTACTCCGCAAGAGCCTTCATGCACCTTCTTTATCAAGTCAACAACTTCGGATAGATGGACACATTTTAGAAGTGATATATTGAAACCTTTCTTGAATAGGATTCCTTATTCTAGCACGTATCTTGTCGCCTTGTACCATAATCTCCTTGCTTCTTTAGGGTCTACTAGGATAGCACCAATCTCCAAATATGCTCGTATAGGATCCATCCAAGATAATCCTAAGTCCAGCTCTATTACATTAATGTTTTCCTTATCAACACTCCGGTGTATGATGATTTCCACTGAGACTATTTTCCTCAATTATGTCCTTGGGGCGAAAAACAATCGCGCGAGCACATCTGGTCAAAAAATTTCAATCCTAATTACTTTGATTATTCGAACCTCAAGAAGTATATCTAATAATGTTTTGGCTTTAGCCAATCATTTTTCCATAGATCCCAGCACTTATTTCACTATGATCCTAAAATCACTTTGCGCCAATATTTTCTCGGCATCAAAGGATGCTGCTAGCCTGAATCCTATAATAAGCGGCTCATATTCAGCCTTATTAATCGATCCCTCAATTTGAAACTTGAGAGCATAGTCCACATTGATATTCTCTAGCATCATAATTATCAGACCAACTCTAGTGCCTGTGGCACAAGATGAGACATCCATGAACATTTTCCTAATAGGGATTTCTTCTTCAAAATTGGCTTCGATCAATTCTCCATATTTGAACAATTTTTCATTTGCTCCAAAATGTGAGAAATTTCTTCTTATGTAGTCGGTGACTAATGTTTGTCATCATTTTTCTCTTCTGATTTAGTGGTAGAACTATCTCCCATGGGAGTCTGCTCATTTTGTCGAACTGGTGATCTCTCTTTCACAGAAGTCTGCTCGGTATAGTTTTGGGTTAATCTTTCTTCCGTAGAAGTCTACTCCGCCACCTTTATTTCTAAGCTCTATTCCGTAGAAGTCTCCTTGGCCAGTTTTTCTTCATATGCGAATTTTGTAATGAAATTTTTCATAGCTTGGCCTTTAATAGTTGTTCTCGGTTCATATTAAATGTCATACTCTCCTAATTCCAAAATCCAAGTCATTAATTTGCCAGATTTCTTAGGCTTATGAGAGTTAGGTTATATAGACAATAATTGTATGAGCCCGAAAGTATGGCTTAATCCTCATGAAAGATTTGATGAGGGCTAACGCCAGTTTCTCCAATTTAGGATATCGGATATTTGGTCCACGATATGCTTTTCTAGTGTAGTACACAGGCCTTTTTATCCCCATTCTTCTCGGACCAGGGCTGAACTGATAATAAATTCAGATACAATCAAATACAGATACATATTTTCTTCTAAAATTGGTCTCGAAAGTAATAGTGTGAATCCCAAATATTGTTTCAACTCCAGGAATGCAGTTTTGCACTCGTCGTTCCTTTCGAAAGATTTTTGCAACACTTTGAAAAATGGAAGGCACTTGTCTGTGGCCCTATACACGAACATATTCAGTGTTTCCACTTGACCAGTCAATCTTTTAACTTCCTTCTTGTTCATGGGGGATTGCATATTGATCAGCGCATGAATCATATTCGGGTTGGCTTCAATTTCTCTTAGGTTAACTATGAAACCCGGGAATATAACTTTCTTCACCTCCGAAAATACACTTATCTAGATTGAGTTTCATCTGGTGTTTCTCCAGCTGGTCAAAGGCCTTCCCCAAATCTTTTATGTGCTCAATGGATTTTTTCTCTTTGTGAGCATGTCATTGACATTTACATCCATATTCTTACCGATCTATTTTTCAAATACTTTGTTCACCAATTGTTGATATGTTGCTCCAGTATTTTTTAGCTTAATGTGCATAACATTGTAGTAGTAGTTCCCCCGGCTAATGATGAACGAGGTCGTTTCACGATCATTTGATTTCATTTTGATTTGTTTGTATCCTAAATAGGCATCTATGAAACTAAGCATCTCATTCTCGGATGTGACATCGACCAACAAGTCATTTATGGACAAGGGATAGTGATTTTTTTAACATACTTTCTTTAGGTTGGTGAAGTCGACAAACATTTTCCACTTATTATTCTTCTTCTTGACCATCACTAAGTTGGAGATTCATTCTGGATATTTGACATCCTTTATGAAATTTGCTTTCTACAATTGATCAATTTCCTACTCCATAGCCATGTTCTTCTCGTGGCTGAAGACATGTCATTTCTGTTTGACTGACTTAGTGTCCTTGACTATGCTTAGCTCATGATAAATAGAATTCGAATCAATTCCTGACATGTCTTTATGGCTCCAAGAAAACACGTATTTTTACTGCCTCAAAAAGTCAATCAAGTCTCTCTTGAGGTTAGGATCCAGTGATGAGCCGATCTGAGCTATTTTCTTCGAGTGCTCGTCATCCAAGAAAATTGACTAAATATCTTCAACAACCTACTCTTTAACTATTTTTTCCTCATCTCACGTATCTAAAGTTTCGATCTAGAAGGTTAACTTCAGTTTCTTCTGCTCCTCCTGGTCGACTGAGTTGTGATAACATTCTCTAGCCTTAACTTGGTTCCCTTTAACTTCCCCGACCCCATAATGAGTGTGGGATTTCCAACATTAGTTCACTGTAGAGGGGACGGCTTTTAACTACTTCAACCCAACCCTTCCATATATGGTATTGTATCTCTAATAAATGTTCTTGTTCAGGAGGAAGAAACGTATGTTTTATGTTCGACATGTCGGCCAGGTGACGATTACCATTTCTAGTTTGACTGTGCCTAGAGTACTCTCCTAAAAAACAAATTCATGGCCTATTATAGGCCTCTAGTTTCTCTCTCATCCTCATTCCCTTGAAGCAGTTGTAAACTAAGACATCGTATAAGCTACCTTTATCAACTAGGATCTTCGTCACCTTTCTCTCATGTACCATCATTGTGACGACTATAGGATCATCGTGTAGATAAAGTACATCGAGTAAATCATCTTTGGAAAAACCAACAACTAAGTGGTCTTTATTCACTTTTATAGGGCAAGTATCCACATTGATTGTCAAGTTGATCTATCTGATATGAGCGCTATCCTTTGCCTCATTGAGATAGGACTTTCTCTTTATGGGCTCATCTCAACTGTTAGTATCTCCACTTGTAATAAAATTACATTCAAAAGATATCATTTTAACCGCATGCACAGGTTTTTTTGGTCTCTTGTGAAAGTGAAAATTATCATCTCTTCCTCTTTTCTTCTAGCCTATTATTCTGTAAGAAGATTCTAATCGTCTCCTAGATTTCTGCTCATCATTATAATTAGTTCGGTCTCCTATGTCCATAAACTTTGACAGATTTCCTACGTGATCAAGTTCTCGATATCGTTATTTAGGGATATATAGTTATTCTTATTGTGGTTGTGATCCTAATGGAACTCTCAATAATTGCTTTTATCCCCTCAGTTTGTCAGAGATTTTAGTTTTTCAGGACATCTTATGTCCTTATCCCTATGAACTTCCTCGACTATGTGATAAATACCCACACTCAGGGGAGTGTACTCATCGTATTTATTTAGCTTGTCAGCTTTTTTATCTTTCAGTTCCTTTATTTCCACCCTCTTACTGATACTGGAAATCGCATGGCTTGACTCTTTTACTGCCATGGGTTCCTCAGCATTTATAATTTTTCCTGCCTTAACTAAGAGTTATCTCATAGTTCTGGATGGCTCATTAGCTAGCGACCAGTACATTTTCCCAAGCAGCAATCCACTTATCATCATAGTGATCACAGTCATCTCATCATAATATATTACTTTAAGCTTCTCACTATTGAAACGAGTGATGAAATCATAATTAGTTTCATCGGCAGTGGATTGGCACTGCTCTACGTGCAATATTAGATCGAATTTATGATCATACTTTGAGGTAATAATCGATTGTTTAAACTTTTTGATCATCGAGCAAGCTACAATTGACGGGATAATTGAAAATTCCTTCATAAAACGTCAGTGTATCTGGTTATTTCTCCCAAACGGTCCTCTAGTCGTTGGATTGACCTTTTCCATGGTTGATCTCCTTGTTCATATTTAATCGGCACATACTTACCTCGTCGGAATTGACTTTTTGATGAGCTCTCTTCCTAGGAAGTTTGTTCGGCTCTGGCCAACCCTCGTACACTGGATCTCGATTTGGCCGAGCACTCTGTTCATCTGGTGGCAGACTTCCCATGTTCTTTTATGTCCTCTCACTATTTTATGGGTTTTTAATGATGTGGACCCCTTACATCCTTGTGTCCTAGGAGGCTGAATGCGGAGCCTCTGCCCAGCCTTTCCAATATGATGGGCCATTATTCAAAGAATGATTGCTCGTCATTATAGCCAAATATCTTGAGAGAGAAAATGCCCTTGAGTGATATGACCTATCACTTTGGGACTGAGAGCATCGGGACCTCCTCCCTTCATCTTGCAAACCCTGACTCCACCTTCTTGGATTATCTAATTCCCGATTATGATAAACATATCTCCTATCTCTGTAGGGGGAAGTAGGTGGCATTTTATCTCATCTGTAGGAGGATTCTCCTTTCGCGGGGGCAATGGGCTATCCTCCCGATCTTCCCTTTCTAGTGCAAAGGGTTTATGTTAGTTATTTCACACTTTCTTATATCGTCTCCTGGCTCATGGTCAGGTTCACCAAAATTCCTTGTAGGTCCCTCATCCCAATGGGGGTTAATAGAGGGAGAGCTTCATTAGTGCGATTGTTTTCTGGATTTTCTCCTATCTTTAGATATTACAAGTTTTTAAATAGATACCAATCTGAGGTTTATGGATAGAAAATTATAGGAAACAAAAAATGCCTTGTCATTCCCACAGACGACACCAATCTGTTATTATTTTAAAACTAGTATATGAATTTTCAAATCTTAGTTGGAATATACCAATAATAAACAATACCATATGAAGAAATTATCACTACCAACGTGCCAATATAGGAAGAACCGAGAGGGATAAGAGACAAAGAAAGAAAATAACGATTAACATGGTTCGGCCTAAAGTGGTGCCTACGTCCACCGGTGCAGTATTGATTGTATGTATTTCAACGGGCAATAGCCATTGAAATAATGATTACAAGCACTCAAAGTTCTCTCTGGGGTTTTACTTATGGATGTTAGGTAGAATATTTTTACATTCTTTATTATGTGGAATTGCGTTCTATTTATAGGCCATTATAAGAAACAATATAGTGGGACAGGTGAAGTTCCTTTATAGGTCAGGCTGTTACACATTTTACATGTCATGGGGTGGATAATCATGAGTTAGTTACAACGAGACAAAGGTGGAATATTGAATACATTACTCATATGCACCGTTGTGGAACTGTTTATAATCAATCACATGATGAACGTATGCCTTGATGGAGTTAGCTGAAAGCGTGAACTAACATCAATGAGATAATCAAATTTATAGTGTGGCTTAACACATTTTCACCTGAGCCAACCTCATACTAGAGACCGATCAGACTCACTATTAAGATGATCCCATTCTCTGCCCTTAATAAGGACACGTGTCACCAACTGAGGGGCCCACAGGGTGTTCTATATTTAGGGTATAACACTAGGTTCAAAACGGCATGACTTATATCATGTACCGAATGTGTTAACAGATCAATAAGGCCATAATACAGAAAAATTGCATAATAGACGAGACATTGCACATTCAGGGATCTTCAATTTATAACTCCCTCAAATTGCTCATTTTGCAAATTAATTTCACTATTTTTTTTGTTTTTATAGGAGCATAAATATACTTTATTTTTCAAATAGAGATTTCACCACACTTTGGGCAGCACTTCCCATTACATCCCTCACAATTTTTTTCAATTACACTCACACGCTTCAATTCTTATGGGCAGTGCTGAAAAATCTAGCAAAGAAAAGGTGTATGAGAGGTGATTGAGTAAAAATACCAAAACCATACTACATAATAAGTATGCATTGAAGATATACCCTTATCCATTTTGTATATGTGTGTGCAAAATGGAGAAACTAATACAAGGGCATCTTTTATTAGACTTCAATGAACGCTGTAAAATGGTTTAGTGAGATTAATATCGAAATAAGATCATTTTATGAGGTACGTTTAACCTTGAAAATGGGTAGTGACAAAATGATAGGTTATGAAAATCATGCTACATCATAGCTACCAAAAAAATTTAGTTTTGCAAAAAAACATAAAAGTAAAATCTTTTGGGATTTTCTAAATAAAATAAAAATATAAATTAAAAATTCTACGTATATACACTTTTACATGAACTCCCTAGAATGGGATGATGTGAAAGATAAGAGGAAATCAGTAAGAATCCTATTTTAGAAATATTTGAAACCTCAGTCAATGGAGCATACCCCAATGGATTTCCTAATATTCTCAAACCTAACAGAATCTAGGGGTTTAATGAAGATATCGACATATTGGATTTTTATTTTTATATAACTTGGGAAATGACATTTTCCTTAACTAACTCTAGAATGACATGATGTCGTATAACAAGGTGATTCATTCAGAATTACTGAATTAGATTCTTAGAAGTACTAATTATGCTCGTGCTATTACGATTTATTGTCGTTATATCTTGATATATCCCATAATTATGCACGTGCTACATAGAAAAAGCTCCCATACATCATGTTTTTTAAATTGAAATAACTCTTCTTGCATTGTAAGGATACCATCTTTGAGTGCTTCCTTTACGTTCTTGGTATCTATTTATGAGTTTTATTATACATGACTAATATCACTTGTAGATTTATCTCTTGTCATGACACCCTTATTGATATCTCAAATGATATTTGTGGCGTTATGGTTAACAATTATCCAACATAGTGGGTCTCACTTGATCCATGGACAAATAATTAACCTCGGGAATGATTATATCACAGTTAGGAGATAAGATGTTCTCAATGATAGTGTCATATGCATTCACAAATGACGCAGAGGAATCATCTTTCATCACTATATTGAATGATTCAATAATTTTAGAACTCTTAAGGTTATACACCTTATAATCCCTGCTATATGAAGAGTATCGAAGTAAAATCCCTTCATCACTCCTAGCATCAAACTTTCTTAGATATTTCTATATCTCAAAATATAACAGGGACTTCTAAAAACCCTACAATATCCTAATTTAGGTTTGTGTTTAGTCCATAACTTGTAGCAAGTCATGTCCATACAGGACTTATATATGTAGGTACTTACTCTCTCCAATCTTTAACTTCATCTTAAAATTCAAAGATATAACGAGCTGCTTTCTGAATTACAGATTGGTGAGTATTGCCTCTTTAAGGTTCCCGAATAGTAATTCATCCTCAAACTCGTCAAATTCCTCGACCACTCGTTCTCTATGAGGATTGAACCCTATAAGACCTTGTTTTGACATATGTCCCCCAACGTATAACAATGATTCTTCTGTTGTGTATTCTTTCTCAATTGGCCCTCCAATATACCGTGTATTCCTAATGTGGTTTTTTAACAAGCTCTTGAAAGTATACATCTAACGATACCTGACAGGTCCACACAATAAAGCCTCGTCGCATAGATGCACAAGTAGGTGAATGTTGATGTCAAAGAATGATGGAGTAAAATATTTCTCTAAGACACAAGTTTCATTGGATAAAGTTTCTTTCGCAACCCCAATGTGCTTTATGTCTATAACTTTTGTACACAATAAAGTGAAGCATAAACTAATCTACATATTTTGGCTATCACACTCAAGGTTAACATATTTTTCAAGTTGTGAAAAATCTCATTTTTTATGTTATTGTGCTAAGGTGTGCTATATCCTTTGAGTTCTTTACATTAGTCCTAAAGTGGTATTTCTCAGTGGTCAAACATTGAGGTAACATTATATGAGGTCCGGTTTGAAATCTTAAACTCGAAGATCCTTGGATCAACGTGAACTAGTGATCAAGGTGTGTTTGTGTCATAAGAATATAGAAAATATAAATAATGAGTATAAATAAACTCTAATAATTTCCCCGCGTGTCTTTTTTTAGATAAAACACATAAAATAAAAATATTTCATACAAAACATTTAAATATTTCACCTATAAATCAATAATACCTAGCCAATGGTTTAAATAGTATATGGCACCCTTTAATGAATCGCAAGAGGCTCTGCAGAACAATGTGAGCTCTTGAACCTATTTTATGTCAAGCACTAAAAAGTATATCAAAACAATTGTGCGTAATATGAAGATAAAACAAAAATTAATAAGATATAAAAGTTAAACTCTTCCATGATAAACTATCCCCAAAATGTTAAATGATCCCCCCCCCCCCCCCCCCCCCACCACCACCAATTCCAAGAAGTACAAAACAATCCAAGAGATTTAAAATTCTTTTTTATAATCTCACTTCCATGTAGTCTTATACATCTTCCTTCATGTTGATTATCTCCCTTAATCAAACCTTCTAACACTTTTTGTCACGAATGGATGAAGGCAAAGATAAAAAGATTGAGAAATAAAATCACTAAGAACACAAGATAATTGACTAAAAATTGTTAAGTATGGAGAAAAACACATGAGAATCTAAGCATGATATGTATATATAACATACATATAAATGAGAGATCATTTACTTTCTTTATTAAAACTTCGCATTTTTTTAGAGAAATTTACTTAGAGTTTTTCTTCGTAAAATTGAATTTTGCTAATGAGATTAGCTTTAAGCCCCTACCATGTGTTTGGAACACCCGGGATCAAAAAACCATTGAGAGATATTTTGATCCTTTAGTGTTGTATAAACAATTAGGTTGTTGATTTTTCTATTGTCATTTTTGTTTATCCAAATAGATACAGATTTTTTTGGTTTGATTGTAGCCTAGTTCACTTATCTTATTAGTCTAGTCATTCTCATAGGTAGTTTTCTTTGAATTCCAAAAGACATCCTCTTAATCTCACCCATTAGTTATTGAGAAGTTATTACTAGGTAGTCCATTTGCTTATGGAGGTTGGACATGTCCTCATATTATGGTTTAAAAAACTTTTTCTCTTCTCTCGAAAGATGATAGCAAAATTCTCTAATGTTCCCCTTTTTATGGACATAAGATCATGCATAAGGTTATGGAGGGTTCACCTTTTTTATTTTGAAGAGTTGTAGGTCTCACTACATCTTTGATTATTTTATAAAGGTTATATCAACTTTTGGTTTTGAGTTGTGCAAATAGTTATAACTAACGCTTGTTTTGTCTTTTGTTAGTTTAGTGGGTACAAGAAGCATCCATCCCAATTTCTCATATCTATCTTCTAAAACTTTCATAAAATTATCAAGTTTTTTCTTAAGTTTCCATTTCTTCTTGTAGCAAGGTCTGAGATTGGGAGGTTTCTAGGAGAGTTGTCTTGAGACTAGAAACCTTCTCATATAAAGATGATTTTTCCTGATCCATTTCCTAAGCTTATCGATAATGATAGAGTCATTAGCTTTTAGTTTTTCCACACAATCCACACTCTCTTTCATCTCACTTAATTCTTTGTCTCAAGATTTAAGCGTGTTGGGAATTCTTATGTTAACTTTCTCCATTTTTTGATACATCTCATAGAGATTGGAGTAATGCTTTTGGAGATTGACCTTATATTATTCATCTCAACTTTCCTCTCCTTCATCGTGGGAATATTCTTGATGATAATCTTCACCATCATTCACAGTCTTGTCTATAGCAAGGGTTGCTTTGGACTTGACACTTCCTCGATGGTGGTAAAAGTGGTGAAGATGTAATATAGGGAAGATTCGCTACTATCAGAATCTGGGTCATTTTCATTCAGTGTAGCATTCATCACCTTTTTCTTATTTCCTATAACACCCCATAATTTTGAATAATTATTAATTTAATTATTTCTGGTATTTCATATTACACATGTGAAGTAATTTAATTAAAATAAAATTTTGCATAGTTAATGGATATTAATTTATGGGAATAAGATTAATATTTATGTGGTAAATTTACTAAGTGTGGTTATAGTAAATAAAGTACGGTGAATTATAAGTACGCCGTAGTGAGTGAGAACGATGCGATTTTTGATGGTATCTCAACTGGGGCTTATGAGTAGATTATTTTAAGGTTAAGATGGGAAATTTATGAATAATGACTCGGATGGCGAATTCAAGTTCATGGTTGGCCCTGAATGGTCAAAATAGGCAGAATTGAGTACTCTGGGTAGTAATTGGGTTTCGAGGGATTTTTAGAATAGACCCAGCTCACACAGGGGTGTTTAAGTCATTTGGGCTTGGCCATTAGAGTAATTTCGGGATTAAGACTATTTAATCTAGGGTTACGGGTATATAATCAACCAAAACACAATTATATACCCTAACCAAGTGAAGGAAGGGGGAAAGGTTAAGAAGGAATAAGAAAAAGAGAGTTTTGAGAGAAATTTGAGGAGAAATTGATCTTTTCCAACAGAATTTCAACCCCTACAAACGTTATAAGGCAAGTGGTTATCCTGCTGTGAATTTTAAGTGTGGAATTCGTGTTCATATCAAAGTAGGTGTAGAAAATTATTTTGGGAAGGTTTTTCTCACACAAAAAGGAGATTTTGTGGTTGAATTTATCTCCTACAATGTTTAATTGATTTAAATGATGAATTTAGATGACTAATAATTGCTAGGAAATTTAACTTTAATGAGGTGTAGAGATTGATTGAACCTAAATTCGGATTTGTGGATTTAACTTAGGGTTTTGGTTCAAAGAATTAAAAATAAACACATTTGATTGATTAAATCATTAATATTAGTTCAATCTCTGGTGTTAAGATGATTAAGAAGTGTTAGAATCGTCATATTTGTGTTCCAATATGTTGTTTGTGTTTTAATGGAGGTTGGGTAACATATTGAACAAGTTTGGATTGAATTTGGAGAAAAGGCTTCCCATTTAGGTAAAGAGAACCGATTCGGATGTGGGGGTGAATCGGTTCAGGTTGATTGAGCAAACCGATTCGGGTGCCTGGCCAAATCAATTCGAACAACTTGACACTTTAAGTTTTGTTATTCAATTTGTGGGTTAATTCGGAGGGTTTCCAATAGAAATTTTAATGTAAGGATAAGAAAACTTGCTAGATAATTTGGGCAGAATCATATTATTTAGGTTTGAGTGGATAATTAAAATGGGAAATTATTATAATGCGAGAATTAATTCATGATTAATTTTATTAACGGATTAGGTGGATTAATTCGTGATTTCTTTGACGTACAGGCTGGTTGGGTAAGTCCAAGGATATAGCGATGTGATGTTATTATTTTAAATATTTATGAATGAGAATTTATGTGTGTGTGTGTGTGTGTGTGTGTGTGTGTGTCTATATATATATATATATATAAGAATGATGATAATATCCATGTGTGTAATATTGATTTGAACATACCCCTCTAGTGTTATTATTGGAGGTTGTGCGATGTGGGAGATCCCATGGCTAGTGAATGCAGGGTGAGTATAGTCCCTAGGTCATAGTGCCACGCATGTGCCCTCGTGAGGGTTGAAGCTTAAAGTGAGGTAATTACGGGTATGGTTATAACTCACTATCGAAGGACTATGGTCGCCTCCAATACGTTTGCAATTTTGTCGAGTCAGAGTGAGTTTCGACCACTGGTAGTCGGGATGATGTGAGTATGCCTCGGTGATGATATCATTGTAGAGAAAGACCTCTGATGAGTTTTTACTCGGAGGACCTCAGATGAGTGTTTTACTCGAGGTACCTCTGATGAGTTATTACTCAGGAATTATAATTATACGCGACATATGTGTGCTTGTTGTGGTATATCTCTTACGCATATAATGGTGTAGTGATTTATGTACAGTTTTAAAATGTAAAGAGTAATTGTATGTGTAACTTCTACAATATGCCTATCGGTATATAATTGAGTGATAAATTATATACAATATTTAATACATGAAGTGTGAATGTTTAGAAATAACTTGAGTAAAGTTATAGCAATTATAAATGATGAGATAATTAAATAAGCTATGAGCAAACTAGCTTAGTAATACATGATAGAACTTATTCAAGTTAGACTAGAGTGTTAGAAAGAATTGCAGTTGGTTTAATTAGCTAGGGTAGCGTAACTAGGCAGGTTAACATGTAAGCGCTAGGTGTGCACAATAGATGAGAGGTGAGGGGTATCTCGAGAGATTGCGACATCGACTTAAGTATGTAAAGTTTATTGCATATTTATTTACTGCATTTTAATCACTTGCAAATATTTTTAAAATGTTTTAGGCTCTGGCTCGTGTAAAAAATATTTTCCAAAAAAATTAGGTGTCCAGCCACAGGGATGCCATGGATGATCATTTATTCCAAGGATGTGTAACTATAGCGATATAGAGGGTTGCAGAGTTCAATATAGCCTCTTCATTTTTTGTTTCCTAGACTAGGTTTCATCTCAGTTATCAGTTTGGCATGTTGCCCTTTTATTCAGACATTATCAGTTTATTTATTTCATTTGGGATAATTATACTGAATTTATGGTAACCAATGGTTTATTCAGCACTCAAATATTATTATGCATTTAGACTTAAGAACTGATAGTGGATGGTTTATCATTTAGTATTATTTCATATGGTTTATGTGTGGATGGTTTTATGTTGCATGTCATAACAAGATTAAAATTGACACTTCTTGTTAAACTAATAGGTGGTTAGGAATTTAATTAACTTTTCGACAATGATGCTAAGAATGAGCCATATGATACTATCGATTTATTTTGGTATTGGGCTGGCCACCCATTATTTTAATAGGCGGGGTATCACATAAGGCTTGTGTTTAAATCCTTGGTATTTATTGAATTTTTTCGAGTCCTCCTTATCTTTGTTGTTTTTAAACATATAGTCACGATTATGCGATGGATTTTCAGCATGATTTGTTTTATATTTTTCGTATTTCATCTTATCTTTTTTAGTAAAATCTTTTTAAGCTTAAGAAACTTTTTAAAAGTTCATTTCTAATAAGACCATTTCCTCCTCATTAATTTTATATTCATCTTCAGACTCGGGATTTTCATTTTTATGTGCTTTAAATGCAATGCCTTTGTCTTTCTTATGTGGAGGTCATAAGTCAAGTTCGAAGGTTTTTAAGCCTCCTAAGAGTTCTTATATTTCATGGTGTCAAATTTTCCTAGCACATTAAGGGTGGTTACTTGAGGAGGAAACCTACATGGTAGGGACTTAAGAACTGTCTCAACTACTTTTGATTCCGTAATTTTCAATCCTATATTAATTGATGAGTTCACGATGTCCGAAAGTTTAGCATAAAATTCATCAAACGTTTCATTATCTTGCATTGTTAGCATTTCAAATCATGTAGTTAAGTTTTGGAGCTTTGGAGTTTTGAACTTCTAATCGTGTATGGTCCCTCGTGTCTAACTTGAAGAATGTCCCATACTTATTTTGAAGTCTCACATGTCATGATATGGCAAAACTCCTCTTAAGTAACACCACAAAAGAGAGTGTCCATCACTCGTGAGTTATAATTGTATTTCTTATGATCTTTCTTTTTCCTTTTTTCATTTGGTTCTATCACCTTCTTTAAAATGGGTGGGGTCAACCCTCTCTCATTGGCTAACCGTACACATTCATCTAGAGATTCAATAAAAAAAACTCATGCATGTTTTCCAATAAGCATAATTTTTCCCATTGAATATTGGATGATAGCTAACGGAATTACATTCTATAGACATTCTCCTATTATTCCTATCCAATAATTTAGAATTTTAGCTCTCTAATACCACTTGAAATTTCTTTTTTCTATGAAAAGAAATATTCAATGTAATGTTGACCTAACAAAGTAATGTGATTTTAAGTAACAACGAGGTAATTATGATTTAATGAAATTCAAGTTGGAATATAATTTAGTTTATTAATGAATTAAACATTAATTAACAAATTAAATATGTCAATTTCATACCATTCAATTTCTGAAATTCATCAAGCATGCATTAGCTTAGTCATCCACTAATTCGGATGGTTTACAATTTTACACCGGATAATTTTAATGTTGCCCATTTAACACCCATTATGGATGGAATCTATCTAGACAAACCTTTGACCATTAATTTTCTTATTATAAATCTTCCATTTACCTTGTATTAATTGGTGTAAAATCATGAATTAGACAAGTTAGTGGGGGATAAACCTAAAAATGAAAAAAAAAACACCAAAACCTATAAAATTTCCTAAGTACCCCCCAAAACATTTGTGTATAAAAAAACAAAAAATAATGTTGTAAATAGAGGATTTAATTATTTATTTATTTATCGTCAGACATTACAACAAATAATATAACAACCAATGTCTAGAATTTATCCCTTCCCATGTGATTTGTAATTGTGGAGAACCCCTTTGGGCCTTAGACTAATTATAAATGGATTATTGTCTATATTGAATGTTCATGTGGCCTTTATGGATTTAATTAGGAATTTAATGCCCAAAAGTTAAAATAGAAACTTAATCCTGCTGTTTAAATGAGAATAAGAGTCTTTCGAACGAGATCCTTATCTCAGTCGAACGAGATTTTCTAGTTCGAACGAGATTGAATTCTTATTCAAACGAGAAGAGATTTTGTTTGAACGACCTATTCATAAGTTTATTATTGTGACATTTTCCTTATGTGTTATCAACATTTGGACCATTGGATCGATGAGGTGTCGATTTCTAGTTGAGGCAGATCTTAAAACGTGTTGGGAATGGTTTGGCCAATGGATAAAATAATTTTTAAGGGTTTTGTGCGTTATTAAAGAGAGAGAAATGGTGGGTTCTTCCGACCCATTTTTCATATTATCCATAGTCTTTCTCTCTCTCTCTCTCTCACACACACACACACACACACACACACACACTGTCTCTCTCTCTAGTTTAAAAACCACTTCTTCTGCCTCAAATCATATTCCACCAATGTTACACCATCTTTATACCTTGTTCTACCATTTCCACCCCATTTCCATGCTCCATTCTTCCATTACAAACTTTGTTAAGGGTATAAGGAGATTAAGTGAGCAAATAGGAGCATTCAAGTGGGCTTTTGAAGAACTTTTGGAGTATTTTTTAGAGTCTAGAGATTCTCCTCATCTTCTTCCTTGTTCTACTCCTCAAACCTTTAGGTAGGGTATTTCTTTCTCTAAGTTTTCAAGGTTTCAAGCTATGAAAATATGTAGGATGCATGCTATACATGATTTAATGTTGAAATGAAGATATTTTCTAGTAGGTTAAAGTATTACGAAAATGGATTTTTTAAAGAAAATGAAACCTAAATGGGTTTTGAAGAGTAAATAGTATTATAACCTTGAAATATGAAGAGTAAGCATACAAAATGTAAACCCTTGATAATATCTTGTTTACATTCATATTTGAGGGTTTTTAATCTTAAAATCATCCCCTAACATTTGTAGAAAGATGTAGTATATTGGAGTGTGACAACCTGCCTATTAAAATAGGAGGTGGCCAGCCCGATACTCCAATAATCACAGGAATCACAGATGGTCCATTCTTAGCATCATTGTCGTTAAAATATTAATACGAGATAACCACCAATTATTTTTTTAAACGGACTGTCAAATGAAATTTTGTAAGTTAAAAGAAAAGCACTTAAACAATCCAATTTGCAAAGGAGGCGGATACCAAAAATCAACGGGTAAAAGTATAGCAAAATGCAATAAATAATAATCGAATAATCTATCGGTTAACAGACTAATACAAGCAGGTTACACCAAGTATTACAATTAAATATCACATTATAATAAATGAGTACAAAGCATGGGCAACATGCCCGAATAAGTAAACTGAACATAGCTAGAGTACAAAAGATAGAAGCGTCTATGACGAATATCCTACAACATCTGTAAAATTCTATAGCTCCAAGAAAACTGGAATGGAGAGGTCAATACGGGTGTCCTTGCAGTGGAGCACCTGGGAGAATAAAGGATTCATGCAAAACAAAGAGATATAGACAGGTCAGGGCCCGATTTGATATGATCACCATGTGAATAAAATGCATTACAATTATGAATATCTAATCATAATCATGAACTTAACTTTCTCTCGCAATTAATCATAAACTTTCTCACCTCTCATTCTAAAAGCACAACCTAGTGAAATATCAATGATAATGCTCAATGTTCATATCAGCAAGGGAGAAATCATCTACTTTCACTCAATGAGATTTCATTTCAGTTTTTCACAACTTAAATGCACAGTTCCTTTTTCTTTAGGAAATATATATATTTATTTCACAAAATATTTTACCAATCCCGTTTTTTCTCAACATAACTTCCCATTTCCCTTTTTATCTCCAGGAAATGTCTTTAAAGCAATTTATTTCATAAAGTGCTTTACCATCAATAATGTCCCACATTATTATGAATAGTTATATTTCATATCATATAACGATTCTAAGACCGTCCTTCCGAGTTTCCCCACTAGATGCGCCCCTAAATGTCTATCATCTTCCAGGACCTATCAAACAAGGCAACCTGGGCATCCTACAACGCGAGACGTCGGGAAGCGGCCATACACCTGCGACAATGAGTCATAACCACACCCAGAATTACCTCACTTCGCAAAATAATCACATAATATATAATAACCAGTCCTATGGCCGAGGACTATAGTCACCCTGCATTCACTAGCCAGGGGACTTCACCTCATGCGCGTAACTTCCCTTATGATAGCGATTTAGAGAGGTGTGTATATGTAAATTATCATTTACAAATTATTCTCATTTGAAAATATTCACTTTTTACATTCTCAAAACCAATTATACTCAACCATTAAGTACCAATTTTAGAATATGCATTTCTTATTTTCGAAGTCATATTTCATGAATGACCTAGGACCCGAAGTGAAATTATCCTCACACCAGTCTCTAAGAGTCCAAAGTAGTACAATAATTCATCAAAAGTAATTTCCCTCAATTCTAGTCTCCCAAGGATCTTAGACCCTATCACTTAACTCTCCCTTAGTCTGAGGCTAGCTCCCTAGAGGAAACGACCCTAACCTTTATTGAATAACCCCCAAATTAAAAATAAATTCCCCCCCCCCCATACTACTCTAGAGGGTTAATCCTCCGAATATAAACCCCTAATCCTCTTTATTACTTCCCAAAGGAAGGTTCCTAATCTTTAAACCTAAAATAAAAGGAATAAAAACAAAGTTGGAAAAGCATCCAAAACTGTAAAAATTCCAAATCGACTCGCCCTGGCCGAATCAATTCGGTCTTGAAAGCGAATCAATTTGGATAGGTCGAATCGATTCGGTCAAGAGGATCCAAAATTCTGCATACCTCCGAATCGATTCGGGTCATCTGAATCGATTCGCCCATCCAAGACCTGTAGCCTACCCCTTTTGCGAATCGATTCACTAGGTGGGCCAGAATGCCCTGTTTCGGCTATGGGGTTTAAGAACCCTAAATTCCCAAAACCCTAAATTTACCTCTTCAAATCTCAACCAACTCAACTTATTTTCTACCTAAATCATTTCTACACAAAAACTAACTAGTAATTCCAACTCAAATTTGATTTTAATTAAATGTTAAGGGGTTAAACACCAAAAATAATCCAAAAACCCATAAATGGCTAAAACTCCAAAAACACAACTACAAATGAAATTTATCCACATTAAATCATACTCTAGCAAGTAAGAAACTTGCCTCAAGTTTGTAGTCTAGGATTTTTTTCCCGTAGCAACGATTTCCAGGTCCAAATCTTCAACTCTCTCTCTTTTCACCATTTCCTCCTAACTCTCTCTTCTCTCTCTCTCTCTCTCTCTCTCTCTCTCTCTCTCTCTCTCTCTCTCTCTCTAAGTGTAAAACATAAGAATGAGAAATAAAAGGGTTTGGAAGACTTAAACGGTCACTAAACATTAATTCCCATCTTTTAAATGTTGATACACCATTAAAATGACTCGTAACTACATAATTGAGTCATAACCTGTCAAAAGTGCCCGAAACTCAAAAATACAACTTGGCACTTATTTTCATTATCCCGACTATTCCAAAACTAACTGTACCCTCTAAATTGGCATACGGAGTATCATATAATATTTTATGTTCCAACGTCCTTTTAATTTATTAATAATACTCAATTTTGAATATAAGTCATAACCGTCGCTTAAAGCACAACGACGCAATAAAACACAACATACTGCTATTTACATTCACATAACGGTAAATACGCAAAACTTGGTAAATATTATCTCTTAAATCACTTAAAATAATACTTACCTCAACTTTCTCTATTTTATAAAATTAGCCCATCAGGCAATTTAATATAAAATAGTCACTCAAAAGTTTGGGTTATTACATGGAGCAGACATCTAAATTTGATAAATGATGTTTAAAATGGGTTTCATGAGAAAATAATAAATTTTGGAAAAAGAGCCCTAAATGTATTATAAATGTGTTAAGAATGAAGATAAAATAATATTTGAGCCTACATGTGATATTAGGGTAAGTAGTAGACATTTAGTTAAAATAGTATTCAAATGAATGATTGTATTTTATATGGTAAAACATAAAATGACAAAGCATGCTTTTTTAGCATAAAATCATAAAAAGATGGTTTTGAATGGAAATGTTGACTTTTAGTGTTGTAATGAACTAAGTCTATTTTTCACAAGGTTATGATGAATAAAAGGTAAACGTTAATTTTGATAAAATTGAGGGTCCTAGTGGTCGGACTTCCTCATTAGACCTATTGGTCAGTTTTTATGAAAAAGGGATAAAGTACAAAAAATGGCATGTTCACAAGATGAAATGGTGATACGAACCATGGAAATGATAAAAACGGTAAAATGATGGAATAATGTGGACATTAGCAAAAAATTAAAACACGTTAATCTGGACTCGATTAACACCGAAAATAATTAAAAAGGGCCTGGAGCCATAGGGTGGAAGACCCAAAATCACTAGACAGAGCATATGGTAGCATAAACGGCGGTGTGGACCCCGTTAAAGTATGCGTATATTTGGAAGATTCTAAGAAAAAATAATGGAAAAGAAATGAATATGGTTGTACTTGAGAATTTAAATAAGACAATCTAATGAAATGGGATAAATAGGAGGCTAAGGAATAAAATATGATCGATTAGTCTCTAGACTCGGTAAACGATGGTATGTAATGGTTAAGTGTGAGTATGAGCTCATCGCTCGGGTCTATTGCATGGTAGTTACATTAATACTAGCAAAATTATTAAACATTTTTGGAATTGATTAAAATACACAGTATATGAATAGTATTTTATAGAAAATGTATAGCATAGTATTACACACCCTGGTACGCGTTTGCTCACCCCTACTTTTTGTAATACCCCGCCCTAAAAATAAATATTTTAATTATAATGTGAATAGTCATTCGGAGAAATTATCGAGGAAAAAAGTACACAAAAGATTGAAATAGAATTGTACATAAGGTGACACATCACATGTAGGGATTAAAAGGAAAAAATTTGTGTTGTTCGCATGGATGAATACCCGTGTTAAATTAGTTGGTACTAATACTTGCTGAAGTACGACATGAATTAGTCAAGGAACGGACGTGACACAAACACGGTTAATATAAGGTAATATTATGACGATAGGCGACGCAACAAGAGGGACTTTATGCGATTTTTATGGGACTCTCGGTTGGAGGTAAAAATAGTTTGACCACTTTTACTAGGTCTTAAAAATGTATATAAAAATATCATGGGGTCAAATTACAAAAAAATGAGGTTTTTAACACCAGGGCCGATCGATCAAGGGTCCTTGGCCGGTCGACCGTGACTACCAGCTATGGCTTGGGCTCGACAATTTTATGTGTTGTCTTTATATCATCCATTGGATCTCTTGAGTTGTCAACTTGTGGGCAGCCTAGTGCCTGATTTGGAAACATGTAAGGGTGAGGATCCTTCTATTTTTACCTATAAAATAATGGATTGGGTATAAGTTATAGAGAGAACCGTAAAGAGAGGAAAAACACCAAACTCCATTAGATTTTCAAACACTCTCTCCCTCTCTCTAAGCTCTCAACCTCAAGACACTTCTTCCCCAGACCTTATGGGAAATACCCACTATCATTTCCTCCATAGAACCATCTCTAAAATCCTCACTATAACCTTACATAGATATAGAAACCCTGGGACAACTTGTTAGAGTAAGAAGATGATACTCTTGATACATCTTGAAATGGGTATTTGAGGGTAGGCATATTCAGGATGAAGGAGGAACTCATGGAACAATCATTTGGATCACTCTTGGAGAATCTATAGAGTCAAGCTTGAGAGGGATTTCAGAGACCACCTTGAGGACACCTTTGTAAATGGGGTGTCTTCCATCTTCTTCACCATTTTGACCATTGTTAAAGCTCAGTTAAACTGGGAGACATTAACTTTGATATTAGTTTTAAGTGTAGTATGTGTTCAGCATGTTATATACATATATATTAGACTGATATACATTTGGATAGATATTTGTTTCATTCATGTGTTGATTAGTAACCATATTAGTGTTCCAATAAATACGAGCTACAAAAGGATGAATTAAATGGGTCTTGAAAACATTGAATCCTTTCAGAATATAGTTATGAAATAAAATGTGTTCTAAAGATGAAAAGAAACAATAAACATTTTTTGGATATAAAAATGTTAGAAAATGTCATTTTGGTGTATTTCTAGTAAAAAGAAATAATAAAAAAAATTATGGAATAAAAATGTAAGAAAATGTCATTTTGGTGTATTTCTAGTAAAAAGAAATAATAAACATTTTTATAGAAATAAAAATGTAAGAAAATGTCATTTTGGTGTATTTATAGTAAAAAAAATAATAAACAGTTTTATGGAATAAAAATGTAAGAAATTATCATTTGGATGTATTTCTACTAAAAAGAAACAATAAACACTTTTGTGGAATAAAAATGTAAGAAATGTTATTTTAGTGCATTTCTAGCCAAAAGAAATATTGGACATTTTTGTGAAATAAAAATGTGGAACAATGTTAATGTTGCCAAAATATTTATGAAATAAATATTTTTTTAATTTCTTGCAAAATGGAGACTTTAGGAATAAATGGACATTTGTCAAGTTTAAAGAAATTAATAAAATGTCTTTATTACTTGAAATACATGTTTAATCTACTTGGTAGGATTTTAGTATTTAAAATCCACCTTCTATGCATTTAAACTTGTAGTATTTTGATAATAGTTGTGACAACCCGAATATAATTTTGATAAATTATATTTAAATCGTGTTTATATTATGTGATATGAATAATGTGTTATTATTATATCTAATATTAAGTTCTTATGTTTAGTCTAATCCTACTTTCATAAATCATGAAATGTCGAGTTATGTACGAACACAAGATTTGGTTATTTTCGATAGAAATGTTCCTGTTTAAGACTAGTTTTGACCATTGTAACATTACAATTGAATTGAGGTGAAAACTACATAGTTGTAGACATGTGAGTTAGTGTCGTATCACAACAAACGGTGCATCAAATGGATGCTCGAGGAAGAAGTTAGGTCAAAATTACGAGAAGGGGGCAAATCTGTCAATTCCCTTAAGTGGTAAATTGTCTTTTATTAAACCAAATGGTTTAATTTGATTGGTTGGCTTGGGAGGCAGACTTGGCCGACTTAAAACCCTCCCTATAACATATTTATTCATCAAAACAAAGCCTAGGTTCAGTTTCAAGTGTTGTTAGCTTGAGGAAATAGAAAGCTGAGGTTTAAGAAGAAAAAGTGAGGAGAAAAAGTGTAGAAAAATCCGTGGAAATTACGTAAAAAGCCCTGAAGGTAATCCTAATAGAAATTCTTGTTATTTATCTTATATTACTGATTTATATGATATAAATCATCATAATTTTACGAAAGTTTCAGCCCTTGATATATATGTATGGTTAGATGCAAGCTTATGTTAAGTTGAGTGTAGAAACCCTTAAAATTGCTTTGTGTTGAAAGCCCTTGTATTCAAATCTGAATATCTCTTTGTGTGATTACTGGAATTGATAAATTCCAATTGGAAATGAAATTAGACTCATATATTCATATAATATCTGAAAATTATAATTTATCTCCTTGTGGTTAGGCCGTAATGATGATTTCAAGTTGGTACACAGTTGCTGTTTGTATACTTGATTTCGGTATGCCCTGAGTTTGGTCAAGATTTTGAGATAGCAAATGAAATCCAAATATTATGAAACTTTAATTATGTACTATTCAGTATGTATACTGAAAGTTTGTTGAAAATCATGGAAAGTTATGTTGTATAAAAATTATGAAAATTCTGGGAATTCGAAGGATCAATAGAGGAGCTTGTAGGGCAGATTTCTTGTGTTGTAGAGAAATGGTCATAATTTTCCCTAGGAAGCTTGAAAAATTACACCGTCACTTGTACTGGATAATATATTCATATATGTTTTCATATTGATAAGTTTGGACCCCTGCATTTATACAATTTAGGAATATGGGATGATTAAATATGTAAGACAATAATTTCAGGCCATACTGGATACCCCTTGAATGAATGTTTGTATTTCGTCCTTACAAAGGGTACTTTGAGTTCATGTTTCATGTGTATATACATTGAGGAGTATAATTTCATGTTTACTTGACTTAGGTTATAAATTCCTCATAAGGTATTTCCTACGGTTGAATGTCCGTAACTTTATCAACATGTATATCATTGTTTTGCCTTTACCTATGTTTTATGGAATGTGACTTAATTGGAATTATATTGTTGATGTATCGTCATGGAAAGTTACATAATTATGTTAGGATAATATTTATGATTGATTTTCAGTACTGATCTAGTTGGATTGACAGGTGTAAGGTCTAATAAAATCAGTTCAGCTCCACCAGAAGGAAACCTGGATACGTAGTTGACAACCCAAGGTGAGTGTACTCACTGGAATGATGTATTTGTATCGTGTTGTGGGTATGATCATAATAAAATGAATATGAAATTGTTCATTTCGGTTTACTGAAATGAGGGGTTACTCCTCGGCCAGGAATGGGGGAGATTTGTCTATTAATGACAAGGGGTTACTCCTCGACCAGGAATGGGGGAGAATTGTCTATTTAGACAGGATACGTGAATCATGATTTGGAAAAGTTGGTCATTCATTATGAATGAGCCGGATAAGTAAATAAATAAGTATATGGACATGATTTATTGCATTTAAATTCATGCAGTAGTTTAGTAGTGATGCATTCACTGGGCTATTTTTGCTCATGGTTCCTATGTTCACATTTTTCAGGTAATGCGATGTCACTGCCAAATCTAGGAAGTCGGTCTGGGTTAGCAAGAAACGGGATAAACAAAGATTTTTTTTTAATGTAAATGATGTAATTAAGTTAAATTATCATTCAGGAAAGTTTGTATAAATATGACTAGTGTACTGTTGTAAAAAGGTTTTCAGTTATATGGATTTACAATGATGACTCTGAAATCAAAAATCGTGTTTATGGTTTGGTTAGATTAATTATGGTTTGACTCACTTTGACTTTCAGACTTAATTATAAGTAATTGGGTTGGGGTGTGTCAGCTTTTGGTATCAGAGCCTAGGTTTTAGAGGTTCTGGAGTGAGAAGAGTCTAGATTTGGCAGTGAATATTAGAAATATATTTTATTTGATACTAACGATTATGTTAGGAAAGATATGTATATCTGCATGTTGTTATATCTTTGATTCATTACAGATATAAGAGAATGGAACGAGGGAATGTGAATGTGGGAATAGATGATGAGGCTTCAAATATACCAGCAGAAGCGGAGGTTGAGCAACCTGTTCAGATAAATGTGGAACCCGAGCCAGAACAACTGACGAATATGCAAAAAATGGCACGTGCTATGACTCTAATGGCAGAGCAACAAGCTAGATTTATGGCTCATGTGGAAGAACAACAGACCAGGCAACTGGAGGCACAAGCCTTGGCTAGGGCTGAGGAGGTGATACACCGGGAAGAAAGGTGTACTTCACATGAAAAATTTATTAAGATGAACCCACCATCGTTCGAAGGAGCAGTTGATCCCGCAGAGGCAGAAGTCTGGGTTAAAGAAATTGAACTTATCTTTGGGGTAATGAAGATGCCTGAAAATCAACAGGTAACCTTGGCGACGTATATGTTGAAAGGAGAAGCTAAGTACTAGTGGGATGCCACGAAACATTTGTTAATTACTCCAGGAGGAGGGAATGTGATCTCATGGGATGCTTTTGTTAAAGCCTTGTACGACAAGTATTTTCCTCCGATGTATCAAAAACAAAAGGAGAAAGAATATTTCCTATTGAATCAGGGGAGTATGACAGTTAGGGAATATGAAGCCAAACTTACAGCCTTATCTCGTTTTGCTTCAAGGTTTATCCGGAATGAGGAAGATATGTGTAGCCGATTTCTCGATGGACTAGAGTTAGTTATTAAATCAAGGCTATCGGCTTTAGAGACTGTTAATTATTCAGCCTTGGTGAATAAAGCCATGTTAGTAGAAAGGGACGTGAATGAAGCAAGAGGGAATCGAGAACGAGGTGTAAAGAGAAGCAGATTCGATCCAAGTTATCAAAAGGGTAGTGATACAGAATATTCGAGACTTGGAGGGCAGAAATTCCAACAGGGTAGAGGTGGAAGTAGTTTGCAAAGGGGTGACGCTAGTGGTGGAAGAGGTTCAGGAGTTTCAGCACAAAGAGATCCTAATGTTTGTTTCTTTTGTGGGTCATCGGGTTATATAAAAAGAAATTGCCCAAAGTTACAGAGTATAGAATGTTTCAACTGTCATCAGAAGGGCCATCTGAGAAAGAATTGCGCTATGCTATTAAGAGCAGTTTCAGTCAGTAGTGTGGGGCCTCATAAATGATCCTCTCCAGGAAATGCCACCAGGGGAAGAGGTACAGGACAAGAAAGTGGATCAAAGGAAGGAGGAAGAGTGTTTTCAATGACGCTGCAAGATGCCCATGCTACACCTGAAGTGGTTACAGGTAAACTCTCTATTGAGAACAAAGATTTATATGCACTCATTGATCCTGGATCTACGCATTCATTTGTGGCATTAGATATTGTTTCATATTTGGGTAGACCATGTTCATTTCTCAATTGTGCCTTATATATTTCTACCCCAATGGAAAGTGTGATTCTGGTTGAGCATGTTTATAAAGATTGTATCTTACGAATGGGGGAACGAGATTTCTATGTTGATTTGATACCGTTGGCCATTCGAGATTTTGATATTATATTGGGGATGGATTGGTTATCATAATACCATGCTTCCATTGATTGTTTTCGCAAAGAAGTTACATTTCATTTGCCTGGTGAACCCGAGTTCCAATTTACAGGAGAAAGGAATGTTGTCCCTAATTGTCTTATCTCAGCAATAAAGAGCAGAAAGTTATTGAGTAAGGGTTGTACAGGGGATTTAGCGTATGTGGTTGATGTTAGTAAGGAAGAACTTAAAGTTAAAGATATACCAGTGGTTAGAGAGTTTTCTGATGTCTTCCCAGAAGAATTGCCAGGATTGCCACCCGATAGGGAAGTAGAGTTTTCTATTGAATTAGTTCCAGGTACTGGTCCAATTTCTCTTGCTCCATATTGAATGGCACCAGCGGAGTTGAAAGAATTAAAAGTGAAATTACAAGATCTGATAAGCAGAGGTTTCATTCGGCCTAGTGTTTCACCATGGGGAGACCCGGTGTTATTTGTGAAAAAGAAAGATGGGACAATGCGATTATGTATTGATTATCGGCAATTGAATAAGGTGACCATTAGAAACAAGTACCCTCTACCTCGTATCGATGACTTGTTTGACCAATTACAGGGGGCCACTGTATTTTCAAAGATTGATTTGAGACCGGGTTACCACCAACTGAAAGTGAAAGATAGTGATATTTCCAAAATAGCTTTTCGGACTCGATATGGGCACTATGAGTTTTTGGTGATGCCTTTTGGATTGACTAATGCTCCGGCAGTTTTTATGGATTTGATGAACCGGGTATTCCACCCTTTCATTGATTCATTTGTGATAGTATTCATAGATGATGTGTTAATTTACTCGCGTAGCATGGAGGAACATGAGAAACATTTGAGACTTGTATTGCAGATTTTGAGAGAGAAGAAACTATTTGCTAAATTCAGCAAGTGTGAGTTTTGGTTGAATGAAATTGTGTTTTGGGGGCACGTTGTCTCGAGAAATGGGATATATGTTGATCCAAAGAAGGTGGAAGCAATTGTTGAATGGGAGAGTCCTAAGAATGTGACAGAAATTAGGAGTTTCCTAGGATTGGCAGGTTACTATCGCAGATTCATTAAGGGATTTTCAGCAATAGCATTACCATTGACAAAGTTGACCCGTAAAGAAGTGAAGTTTGTGTGGGATGAAGAATGCGAAAGGAGTTTTAAAGAATTAAAGAAGTGGTTAGTTTCAGCCCCTATACTTGCTATTCCATGTGGGAATGAGTCTTTTGTGATCTATACAGATGCTTCATTTCAGGGGTTAAGATGTGTTCTTATGCAAAATGGGAAGGTAATAGCATATGCTTCCAGACAATCAAAGACGCATGAACGAAACTACCCTACACACGATCTGGAGCTAGCAGCCATTGTTTTTGCTTTAAAGTTGTGGAGACATTACTTGTATGGAGAAACTTGTGAGATATTTACAGATCATCAAAGTTTGAAATACTTGTTCACACAGAAAGAACTAAATTTGAGACAGAGGCGTTGGATAGAGCTGATTAAAGACTATGACTGTACCATTCATCATCATCCTGGGAAGGCCAATGTGGTAGCAGATACTTTGAGTCGGAAATCATCAGGTATTCTTGGTTGCATACGGTGTGCACGTGTTGGAAATATTCTTGACTTGGCATTAATGGGGATTGAATTGAAGTTTTCAAAAAGCGGAGGATTATTAGCACATGTCACAGTGAGACCTTTGTTGGCCGAACACATACGAAATTTGCAGACCAGTGATCCATTCCTTGAGAAGAAGAAACAAGATGTCCTGGATGGTAAAGAGAGTGACTTTGAAATTAAGAATGATGAATCGTTGTGTTATAAAAATAGGATTTGTGTACCGAATGATCCACCCTTAAAGAGGGATATATTAGAAGAGGCACATAGTTCTATTTACTCTATGCATCCGGGAGGTACCAAAATGTACAGAGATTTGAAGGAGTATTACTGGTGGAACAATATGAAACGTGAGATTGCAGAGTTCGTAGCTAAATGTTTAGTATGCCAGCAAGTGAAAGCAGAGCATCAGAAGCCGGCAGGATTATTGCAGTCGTTGCCTACTCCGGAATGGAAGTGGGAGCATATAACGATGGACTTTGTTATAGGATTACCCCGGTCACCAAAGGGTCATGATTCTATTTGGGTGATTATAGATCGATTGACGAAGTCAGCCCATTTTCTTCCAGTTAAGACCACCTACACTGTTGACAAGTATGCACGAATGTACGTTGATGAGATTATCCATTTACATGGGGCACCAGTGTCAATTGTATCAGATAGAGATCCAACATTCACTTCTAAGTTTTGGCCTCGTCTCCAGAATGCCATGGGCACAAGTTTGAAGTTCAGCACTATGTTTCATCCACAAACTGATGGGCAGTCAGAAAGGACGATTCAAATATTAGAATACATGTTACGAGCTTGCGTATTTGAATTCAAAGGTAGTTGGGATGATCATTTGCCATTGATGGAATTTTCATACAATAATAGTTATCAGTCGACTATTGGTATGGCTCCTTATGAAGCTTTATATGGGAGGAGATGTAGGACGCCTTTGTGTTGGGATGAAGTAGGTGAAAGAAAAATTTTGGGTCCGGAATTGATAGATATGACAACTGAAAAGATCAAAATGATTCGGGAACGGATAAAGATAGCGCAAAGCAGGCAGAAATTTTATGCAGATAAGAGGAAGCATCCATTGGAATTTCAGAAGGGAGATTTTGTATTCCTGCATATTTCACCGTGGAAAGGCGTTATGAGATTTGGCAAAAAGGGGAAACTAAGTCCAAGATACATTGGACCATATGAAGTGTTGGAAAGAATTGGTCCCCTGGCTTATAGATTAGCATTACCTCCAGATTTATCCCGTTTACATGATGTGTTTCATGTATCGATTCTTCGTAAGTATTTGGCGGATCCATCCCATCAGTTGAAAACTCAACCAATGGAACTGAAGGAAGACTTATCGTACATCGAGGAACCGTTGGAAATTATTGATCGTAAGGAGCAGGTATTGCGGAATAAAGTTATTCACTTAGTTAAAGTTATGTGGATGATCCACGGAGTTAAATAAGCAAAGTGGGAAATGGAGGATAGCATGAGGAAACAGTATCCCCATTTGTTTGGTAAGTGACCTTTATATTAAATTTCGGGGACGAAATTTTCTAAGGGGGGGAAGTTATGACAACCCGAATATAATTTTGATAAATTATATTTAAATCATGTTTATATTATGTGATATGAATAATGTGTTATTAGTATATCTAATATTAAGTTCTTATGTTTAGTCTAATCCTACTTTCATAAATCATGAAATGTCGAGTTATGTACGAACACAAGATTTGGTTATTTTCGATAGAAATGTTCCTGTTTAAGACTAGTTTTGACCATTGTAACATTACAATTGAATTGAGGTGAAAACTACATAGTTGTATACATGTGAGTTATTGTCGTAACACAACAAACGGTGCATCAAATGGATGCTCGAGGAAGAAGTTAGGTCGAAATTACGAGAAGGGGCAAATCTGTCAATTCCCTTAAGTGGTAAATTGTCTTTTATTAAACCAAATGGTTTAATTTGATTGGTTGGCTTGGGAGGCAGCCTTGGACGACTTAAAACCCTCCCTCTAACATATTTCTTCATCAAAACAAAGCCTAGGTTCAGTTTCAAGTGTTGTTAGCTTGAGGAAATAGAAAGTTGAGGTTTAGGAAGAAAAAGTGAGGAGAAAAAGTGTAGAAAAATCCGTGGAAATTACGTAAAAAGCCCTGAAGGTAATCCTAATAGAAATTCTTTTTATTTATCTTATATTACTTATTTATATGATATAAATCATCATAAGTTTACGAAAGTTTCAGCCCTTGATATATATGTATGGTTAGATGCAAGCTTATGTTAAGTTGAGTGTAGAAACCCTTAAAATTGCTTTGTGTTGAAAGCCCTTGTATTCAAATCTGCATATCTCTTTGTGTGATTACTGGAATTGAGAAATTCCAATTGGAAATGAAATTAGACTCATATATTCATATAATATCTGAAAATTAGAATTTATCTCCTTGTGGTTAAGCCGTAATGATGATTTCAAGTTGGTACATAGTTGCTGTTTGTATACTTGATTTCGGTATGCCCTGAGTTTGGTCAAGATTTTGAGATAGCAAATGAAGTCCAAATATTATGAAACTTTAATTCTGTACTATTAAGTATGTCTACTGAAATTTTGTTGAAAATCATGGAAAGTTATGTTGTATAAAAATTATGAAAATTCTGGGAATTCGAAGGATCAATAGAGGAGCTTGTAGGGCAGATTTCTTGTGTTGTAGAGAAATGGTCATAATTTGCCCTAGGAAGCTTGAAAAATTACACCGTCACTTGTAATGGATAATATATTCATATATGTTTTCATATTGATAAGTTTGGACCCCTGCATTTATACAATTTAGGAATATGGGATGATTAAATATGTAAGACAATAATTTCAGGCCATACTGGATACCCCTTGAATGAATGTTTGTATTTCGTCCTTACAAAGGGTACTTTGAGTTCATGTTTCATGTGTATATACATTGAGGAGTATAATTTCATGTTTACTTGACTTTGGTTATAAATTCCTCATAAGGCATTTCCTACGGTTGAATGTTCGTAACTTTATCAACATGTATATCATTGTTTTGCCTTTACCTATGTTTTATGGAATGTGACTTAATTGGAATTATATTGTTGATGTATCGTCATGGAAAGTTACATAATTATGTTAGGATAATATTTATGATTGAGTTTCAGTACTGATCTAGTTGGATTGACAGGTGTAAGGTCTAATAAAATCAGTTCAGCTCCACCAAAAGGAAACCTGGATACGTAGTTGACAACCCAAGGTGAGTGTACTCACTGGAATGATGTATTTGTATCGTGTTGTGGGTATGATAATAATAAAATGAATATGAAATTGTTCATTTCGGTTTACTGAAATGAGGGGTTACTCCTCGGCCAGGAATGGGGGAGATTTGTCTATTAATGACAAGGGGTTACTCCTCGACCAGGAATGGGGGAGAATTGTCTATTTAGACAGGATATGTGAATCATGATTTGGAAAAGTTGGTCATTCATTATGAATGAGCCGGATAAGTAAATACATAAGTATATGGACATGATTTATTGCATTTAAATTCATGCAGTAGTTTAGTAATGATGCATTCACTGGGCTATTTTTGCTCATGGTTCCTATGTTCACATTTTTCAGGTAATGCGATGTCACTGCCAAATCTAGGAAGTCGGTCTAGGTTAGCAAGAAACGGGAGAAACAAAGATTTTTTTTTAATGTAAATGATGTAATTAAGTTAAATTATCATTCAGGAAAGTTTGTATAAATATGACTAGTGTACTGTTGTAAAAAGGTTTTCAGTTATATGGATTTACAATGATGACTCTGAAATCAAAACTCGTGTTTATGGTTTGGTTAGATTAATTATGGTTTGACTCACTTTGACTTTCAGACTTAATTATAAGTAATTGGGTTGGGGTGTGTCAATATATATGTGACCAAGTTTAAAGAAAGTCTTATTGGGTTTAAACGTGAAATAAAACAATGGGAATTTGGGAACTTAAATGTAAAGGGTGATATTTATGTATAAAAAGGGTTAAAGTTACAAGTGTGAAAATTGGGAAAAAGTGTGATCTTAAACAAGTGTTTTAAATGTTAAGTTGGAGACTTAATAACTATTTTTGAGAAATAACACTTGTTAAGGAACTAAATTGCAAGTTTGGTAAACAAATGGTAAATTGGTAATTTACTTAAAGTGAAAACTTTTATGGAATAAAAATATTATAGAATGTCTTTACACTAATTTGAGTGAACTTGAATTAAGTCCTAAATCGTGAATGATTTCAGTATAAATCACGTGTGTGTGGGCAAAGGACTTAAAGAAGAAAATAAATAAATTTCCAAGTGTTAATAGAAAAACGGGCGATTAAGTCCGAATTTTGGCTTTGGTCTGGTAAAAGCAACGAAGTGGAACAACGTGGACATTTATAAAATATTAAAACATATAAAAAGAAATTTGGATGACACCGGGATAAAGCAAGAAGGGTCTGGATCCCTTGGGTGAAAAGTCCTAAATCACTGGCCAGAGCATATGGTGCGGATAGTCGTCAGTGTGGAGCCCATGTAAGTATGCAGTATAGGAAGATTCCAAGAAAAGTGTAAGGAAATGTGAAACATGTCAAAAAATGGATTGTGTGGTAAAATGTGTTAATACAACTTAACTTGAATGGATGTAATAAATGTTCCGATAAAGGTGAAATGAATATGTAAATGCGTAAATCTATTAATTTTCGTAAAGAAATGAAAAGGGTTAAAGGGAGTAAATAAATGGGTAGTTAAGAAATCTAAATGGTTATACCCATAATTAACACAAGAATGTTTTGTGAAAGGGATTTTCAAAGATTAAAATAAGTATTTTCTAACACAGAGATTGTGTGTGTTGAAATGACGATTTTCAATAAAAATATTTACGGGTATTGGAATGAATAAAAGGGTAAATTTCAGTAAGGAAATGGTTTTTTTTAATAAATTAAGTGAAAAGGTTTCAAGGCTTGAACAGGGTGCGTTAAACGAAGTGAGAATGCTAAGTATGAGTAAAGAAAATCTTAAATAATATTAAGGTCTATTAATTTGGGCAAGTAAAGGTTTTCGAAAATAAATTGATTAATGCAATGGAATATGTATTTTCAAAGGTATACGTATATAGATATATACATATTTTCGCATGCATGTAGTTGTAGCGTTTGAGTATTCCTTTATGTCATTCATTTCTATACTGTTTGTATAAACCCCACTGGACATAGGCTCACATCCCCACTTTATTACGGCAGGTTGGGAGAGGCTTCGTATTTTGAGAGCGCTATGCTGGTAAGTATATTTTATTTATGTTTTACGTTAGTAGATCTATTTACTTGAACTCAAGGATTCTCCCCATGGGTCCCTCACGTAGTTCATCTCAAAATTGGAATCGCGTGCTAATAAGTAAAATGTTCATTAAGATAAAACTGGACTTTTCAATGCACTTCCCACGTAATGCTCGGGTCGGATCGGGTTGACTCACGGGTAACCGATAAATCCGAGTCGAGACGTTACACTTTTTATGTTAAAATTCCCACCCCCATCCCAAGTACATCAAGTAGGGACGTTGGGAAAGGCACCGGTAAGGCCTCAGGGGCAGTCAACTTCGTGAGAGGATCTGTTACTTTCTTGAAATTATTTTTTTAAGACATTGAAATTTGGGACATTTAAGCCTTTTATTCGGACCTTTGGCCATATGATGTAATAATGCAGGGATGACTATGATTTACTTCTCATTGGATTAGTATTTTTGGACTAATCGATTTTTTATAAATAAACCTTGCAAATTAACTTAATTACTTAAAGTGGTCACTTCCTTTCTTAAATTAAAGCCCGTAATTTAACCCTTAACAAATGGTGCAATTGAAGGATTTTCTTAAATAAAAAAACTAGACTTCTCCCCTCCCCCTTTAACTTCTCTATTCGGTGCTGGTTGACCCAATGGTGACCCAAATCGGGGTTAGGGCGCAACAAATAAAATGCTTCCAAACTTTTTGTACATTTTGCGAATAATTTTTTATCTTATTTCCCTTTTCTAACATGAATTTAAAAAAATTGTTTCATTTAAACAGTTATTTTTAAAACAAAACTGTTAAAAAGAAGTTTAATCAAAATATATTTTTTAATATATAAAAATAGTTTCTACAATTAAAATTTGAAATAAGTATAAATATATTTTTAAAACCATAATTATTAAAAAAAAACTTAAAAAGTTTTTTCTAAACTTTTTTAATTATTTTTCATATTTAAAGGGAAAGAAGTATGAAAATAGTTCTTTTATTAAAGAAAACCGTTGAAAAAAGAGGTTAAACAAAAAAAAATCTAATTATAGTTCTATGTTTAGAAAAGCGAAAAGGGATCCAAAATAGTTTTTTTAAGTATAGTTTTTATGTTTAAAAGGGAAAATAAGTATAAAATATATATATTTTTTTTTAATAAGTTTAAACAAAAGATTTTATTTTTTCGTAGTTTCTATGTTTAAAAAGGGAAATAATTATGAAAACTTTTTTTAAAACCAAAACTATGAAAAATAGTTTTTAAACCAAAATTGTTAAATAATAGTTTCATACAAAATATATTTTTTAAAGTACAGTTTTTATGTTTGAAAGGGGAAATAAGTCTAAAACGGTTTATATTAAACCAAATCCCTTAAAATGGTTTTTTATAATTATTTCTCTTTTTAAGTATAAAATAAGTTCTTTATTTTCTTAATTTTTTATTGAAAACGTGCGAGTGACTGTGTGATATCGATTAAATTAAATTCGCAAGATTCCAAACAAACCTTGATTTAATTCAGCCCCTAAATATGCATCTACGGTGCGTGTGTCAAACCATAAACAAATCAAGCATGCGACACAACAAATATGCTGAGACACAGATTTCAGGAAAAAAAACCTTTCGGGTAAAAACTTTTATTTCACTATGAATCTATAAATCGCAACTTACAATTATATAGAGAAATCTGCAATGAATCAACGTGCAGCCAACCCACAAAGATACGCAGTCTTGAACTCAGCAAGAGAATACACGCAACACCCTTCAAGGACTTGAAGCCCAATCTTCAGCAACGAATCTTCACGCAGTAAGATCCTTAAAGACACGCAGTCATACGGTGTAGAAACGCACTCCACAAAATATGAACAAAGGCAAAGTTATGTTCTTGAACACCAAAACAATTCACTAAAGCAAGATGGGAGTTTTGTGAATTGTAAACCAAAAAAGGGATTAAACCCCTAAAAGGAAGAAGCCTAAAGAATTCTGCTTTCGCAGTTTTGTGTCTGTCAAAAACTGTGGACTTCTTAATGAAAACGTTACCATTTAATGAATATTTATACAAAAACACGCCGCCTCGAAAACAGAGCTCGTTCGAACGAGATCAACATGTCGCTCGAACGAAGGACAATTGTCGTTCGAACAAGATCGCGCGAACGACATGCTATGTCGCTTGAATGACTGTTGCGAAAAAAAAATTATTTTAATGTCCGCTTCAACACTTAGAAAAAATACTCATTTTCAAATTTTGACGAAAAAGTCCCCTCCAACACTTAGAAAATATTTTGTAAAAATATCCCAAAAGCTCTAAGTGAAAAGTTAAGGTATTTAAAACATAACCTTACCAAAGTAAACTTCGCGGAATCTTGAATGATGAAGAACTTGATTAATTCGAATCCGTCTTTGATGTAGATGTCTCTTGAATGCTCTTCGACGGTGTAGCGGTATATGACATAATAAATCGATAACGGGCCTACGAAAATATGTCCTTACAAATCTCCCCCTATGTCTATGCCGGTACATACATAAAAAATCCGAATTATCAAAAAAAAATTGCCTATACAAATCTACCCTCCCATGAATAAATTTTTTGTTCTTCAATCATCTTCCTCAAATCTCAAAGCTTTTCTCATCAGGGTGTGCAACATCATGATCTTCAATATTTGTACCTACACATATAAAATAAAGCAAAAACCTTCGTGACGCATCGAGTTTGAAATGATATAAGAATAAAGCTTTAATAATCAAATCTCCCCCATAATGCAAAAACAAAACTCCCCCATAACTGATAATTCTTTCTCCCCCTTTTTATGATGTCCCCAAATAGACAGATAAGAAGACACAATTAAAACATGGAGTGTCACGATAAAATGCATAGTAAACAAAGATCAAACTACGCGCATGCAAAGGGATATCTCAAAATTTTCACAAACTATTTTCGAATTTTTCAATTTTTCATACAAAAATAAGATACCACTTTGAAAAATATGATACAAAAATCACACCATGGATTTAAACTCAAACAACGAAGTCATGGAAACGTAATGAATGGGTGTGAACTCATTCGATAGGTAAATAAACTCAATCAATCATATGTGCACGATGAATACGTGTACCCCTAACGAATGAACATCAAAAGTATCCTTAGGTGTAAAAATTGTTGAATTTAGATGACATCGTCTTATACAAATCAAGAAATCAAAGTCAAAATGATTTCCACCCCAATAACGTCCAAAACTATTTAGCGCATTATCAATAATTTCAAGGACGTGCAAACCCGTTATAAAATCTCCAACCAAACACCCTCAAATATATTTTCTTTTTAGAGGTAATATAAATTCTCAAACTTTGGAGAATCGGTGCAAAAACATAAATAGCCCATAATTGGCATGAATTTCTTTTTATTGCCTTTAAATTTTTTTAGGCTCTTTTATACCTCTTTGGACACCGGATAATAAAATTCCTCCATTTTTTAGATCCAATTTAACGGTGGCTTAGTATTCGCAAAGGCAAAATGAACCTTTCGCATCCCTTCCCCGTTCAAACAAAGCACACAAACTCACAAAACGGTTCTTATATGCAAAATTTCCTTATCAAAATTTATCGCGCTTGGTTCGTTTTAAAGGACAGGATTGAAGTGACAACACCCAACCAACATGTGTAAGACAAGCACAATAATAAAACAAATCCGTGCATGTGTGCAATAAAAGAAATCATGAGTCAAACATGTAGGAAGTAACATTAAATTACATCTTAATGATTCCAAACATTGTAAAGCACATCGATGAATTGACCTATTGTCTCAAAACACTATCAAATAGTCACATGAAGAATGGAATGATATTGTGACTAGGTCATCCTAAGTGTCCATCCATAAACGGTGCAAACAAAATACAAAAATCTTTTTGGATTTTTTAAAACATTTATCAAAATAAAATCTTTTTGTATTTTTTTTAAAATTTTTCAAAACAAAAAATATATACAAAAAGTACATGTCATTACACTAGTAAATATATATATCATGAAACCACAACTAGTGTATGACAAACATGCAAACACAATCATATATATGATATGGCAAGAGAAAAATCATGTGCAAGCAAACGGGAATCAACTATTCTTAAATCTAGTGTATCCAAAAGTGATTTTCTAACCCAAACGGATGTAACACGTCGACACGGGATTTTGGGAATCAACAAAATACTAGACTTCAAATTCCTAGGACCTCTTCCAAGATCAAAACAAAATCTCCTAAGGTGACCTTTCCTACCACAATATGAACATGTGTAAACGGGTGGAACAACCCCTAAAGTGTGATATTTTCTAACATCCTTGGAATTAGTTGACCCTCTAAAACAAATAATGGTATTGGCTTTAGAATTAGAAGCATGAGAACACGATGATCCATTACCATCACTATCAAACCTACTTGATTCTGTCAAATCTTTTTTTAACTTCAAAATTTTTGACTCACGCAAAGAATTAGACTCTTCCAAATTAAGGGACGCCTTTCTCAAGTTTTTAATAATTCCAAAAAGCGTATCACTCTCTCCCTCAATTAAAGAAAACTTTTTCCTGAGAGTCTTTTCACGTGCCACAAACTCATTGACTAAAATTTGTTTATCCTCTTTGGCACAAACATAAACCATCGAATTTTTAAGGTCCTCCAATTCTTTCTCTAAAAATAGGACCCTATCATCACTCTCCTTCTTGGACAATTTTAAAGCAATAAAGTCAAGGTCCAAGGAAACAAATTTTTCATGATAAAAATCTAGTTGATTTTGAACCGTTTGCAAAAGATCCATCGCGATTTAAAACGAGAATTTTCTTTTTTCAAATCTTTAATTCTTTTTGCAAACGTCAAATTCAAACGATTTATATCATCAAAAATTTGACTCGGGTCATCAAAGGAGGGCATCCGATTAGATAAGTGCTCCATCGAAAAAATTTCGATTTTCAAAAAACTGATTTTTCAAAAAAAAAATCAATATCACACAAATTTTGCGAAAAATAGGAATACGCAATAAATTAGCGCAACCTGCTCTGATACCAATTTGAAAACGTGAGTAGACAAATTGTATCAGAAAGTAAATCCTCGAAAAAATAGGATCACGCAATAAATTAGCGTAACCCGCTCTGATACCAATTTGAAAACGTGCGAGTGCCTGTGTGATATCGAATAAATTAAATTCGCAAGATTCCAAAAAAACCTGTATTTAATTCATCCCCTAAACATGCATCTACGCTGCGTGTGTCAAACCATAAACAAATAAAGCATGCGACACAATAAATATGTTGAGACACAGATTTCAGGAAAAAAACCTTTCGGGTAAAAACCTTTATTTCACTATGAATCTATAAATCGCAACTTATAATTACATAGAGAAATCTGCAATGGATCAACGCGCAGCCAACCCATAAAGACACGCAGTCTTGAACTCAGCAAGAGAATACAAGCAGCACCCTCCAAGGACTTGCATCCCAATCCTCAGCAAAGAATCTTCACGCAGCAAGATCCTTAATGACACGCAGTCATACGGTGTAGAGATGCACTCCACAAAAGATGAACAAAGGCAAAGATGTGTTCTTGAACACCAAAACAATTCACTAAAGCAAGATGGGAGTTATGTGAATTGTAAACCAAAAAAGGGATTAAACCCCTAAAAGGAAGAAGCCTAAAGAATTCTGCTTTCGTAGTTTTATGTCTGTCAAAAACTGTGGACTTCTTAATGAAAATATTACCATTTAATGAGTATTTATACAAAAACACGCCGCCTCGAAAACAGAGCTCGTCCGAACGAGATCATCATGTCGCGCGAACGAAGGACAACTGTCGTTCGAACAAGATCGCGTGACATGCTATCTCGTGCGAACGACATGCTATGTCGCTCGAACGACTGTTGCAAAAAAAATATTATTTTAATGTTCGCTTCAACACTTAAAAAAAATACACATTTTTAAATTTTGATGAAAAAGTCCGCTCCAACACTTAGAAAATATTTTGTAAAAATATCTCAAAAGCTCTAAGTGAAAAGTTAAGGTATTTAAAACATAACGTTACCAAAGTAAAGTTCGTGGAATCTTGAATGATGAAGAACTTGAGTAATTCGAATCCGTCTTTGATGTAGATGTCTCTTGAATTCTCTTCGATGGTGTAGCAGTATATGACATAATAAATTGATAACGGACCTATGAAAATATGTCCTTACAAATCTTCCCATATGTCTATGCCGGTACATACATAAAAAATCCGAATTATCAAAAAATAAATTGCCTATACAAATCTACCCTCCCATGAATAAATTTGTTGTTATTCAATCATCTTCGTCAAATTTCAAAGCTTTTCTCATCAGGGTGTGCAACATCATGATCTTCAATATTTGTACCTATACACATGAGATAAAGCAAAAACCTTCGTGACGCATAGAGTTTGAAATGATATAAGAATAAAGCTTTAATAATCAAATCTCCCCCATAATGCAAAAACAAAACTCCCCCATAACTGATAATTCTTTCTCCCCCTTTTTATGATGTCCCCAAATAGACAGATAAGAAGACAATCAAAATATGGAGTGTCACGATAAAATGCATAGTAAACAAAGATCAAACTACGCGCATGCAAAGGGATATCTCAAAAATCTCACAAACTATTTTTGGATTTTTCAATTTTTCATACAAAAATAAGATACCACTTTAAAAAATATGATACAAAAATCACACCATGGATTTAAACTCAAACAACCAAGTCATGGAAATGTAATGAATGGGAGTGAACTCATTCGATAGGTAAATAAACTCAATCAATCATATGTGCACGATGAATACGTGTACCCCTAACAAATGAACATCAAAAGTATCCTTAGGTGTAAAAATTGTTGAATTAAGATGACATCGTCTTATACAAATCAACAAATCAAAGTTAAAATGATTTTCACCCCAATAACGTCCAAAACTATTTAGCGCATTATCAAGAATTTCAAGGACGTGCAAACCCGTTATAAAATTTCCAACCAAACACCCTCAAATATATTTTCTTTTTAGAGGTAATCTAAATTCTCAAACTTTGGAGAATTTGTGTAAAAACCTAAATGGTCCATAATTGGCATGAATTTCTTTTTATTGCCTTTAAATTTTTTTAGGATTTTTTAAACCTCTTTGGACCCCGAATAATAAAATTCCTCAAATTTTTTAGGTCCAATTTAATGGTGGCTTAGTATTCGCGAAGGCAAAATGAACCTTTCGCAGCCCTTCCCCGTTCAAACAAAGCACACAAACTCACAAAACGGTTCTTATATGCACAATCTCCTTATCAAAATTTATCGCGCTTGGTTCGTTTTAAAGGACAGGATTGAAGTGAAATACCCAACCAACATGTGATAAGACAAGCACAATAATCAAACAAATCCGTGCATGTGTGCAATAAAGGAAATCATGAGTCAAACATGTAAGAAGTAACACTAAATTACATCTCAATGATTCCAAACATTGTAAAGCACATCGATGAATTGACCTATTGTCTCAAAACACTATCAAATAGTCACATGAAGAATGGAATGATGTTGTGACTTGGTCATCCTAAGTGTCCATCCATAAACGGTGCAAACAAAATACAAAATTCTTTTTGGATTTCTTAAAAATTTTATCAAAATAAAATCTTTTTGCATTTTTTTCAAAAATCTTCAAAACAAAAAAATATATACAAAAAGTAGATGTCATTACACTAGCAAATATATATCATGAAACCAAAACTAGTGTATGACAAACATGCAAACATAATCATCTATATGATATGGCAAGAGAAGAATCATGTGCAAGCAAACGGGAATCAACTATTCTTAAATCTAGTGTATCCAAAAGTGATTTCCTAACCCAAACAGATGTAACACGTCAACACGGGATTTTGGGAATCAATAAAATACTAGACTTCAAATTCCTAGGACTTCTTCCAAGATCAAAATAAAATCTCCTAAGGTGACCTTTCCTACCACAATATGAACATGTGTAAACGGGTGGAACGACACCTAAAGTGTGATCTTTTCTAAAATCCTTGGAATTAGGTGACCCTCTAAAACAAATAATGGTATTGGCTTTAGCATTAAAAGCATGAGAACACGATGAGCCATTACCATCACTATCAAACCTACTTGAGTCTGTCAAGTCATTTTTTAACTTCAAAATATTTTACTCAAGCAAAGAATTAGACTCTTCCAAATTAAGGGACGCCTTTTTCAAGTTTTCAATAATTCCAAAAAGCGTATCTCTCTCTCCCTCAATTAAAGCAAACTTTTTCCTAAGAGTCTTTTCACGTGCCACAAACTCATTGACTAAAATATGTTTATCCTCTTTGGCACAAACACAAACCATCGAATTTTTAAGGTCCTCCAATTCTTTCTCTAAAAATAGGACCCTATCATCGAATTTTTCACCGTTCAAAATAAAACGAGAATTTTCTTTTTCCAAAACTTTAATTCTTTTTGCAAACGTCAAATTCAAACGATTTATATCATCAAAACTTTGACTCTGGTCATCAAAGGAGGGCATCCGATTAGATAAGTGCTCCATCGAAAAAATTGCGATTTTAAAAAACTGATTTTATAAAAAAAAAATCAATATCCCGCAAATTTTGCGAAAAATAAGAATACGCAATAAATTAGCGCAACCTGCTCTGATACCAATTTGAAAACGTGAGTAGACAAATTGTATCAGAAAGTAAATCCTCGAAAAATCAGGATCACGCAATAAATTAGCGTAACCTGCTCTGATACCAATTTGAAAACGTGCGAGTGGCTGTGATATCAATTAAATTAAATTTGCAAGTTTCCAAACAAACCTTTATTTAATTCAGCCCCTAAACATGCATCTATGGTGCGTGTGTCAAACCATAAACAAATAAAGTATGCGACACAACAAATATGCTGAGACACATATTTCAGGAAAAAAAACCTTTCGGGTAAAAACCTTTATTTCACTATGAATCTATAAATCTCAACTTACAATTACATAGAGAAATCTGCAATGGATCAACGCGCAGCCAACCCACAAAGACACGCAGCACCCTCCAAGGACTTGCAGCCCAATCTTTAGCAAAGAATCTTCACGCAGCAAGATCCTTAATGGCACGCAGTCATACGGTGTAGAGACGCACTCCACAAAAGATGAACAAATGTAAAGATGTGTTCTTGAACACCAAAACAATTCACTAAAGCAAGATGGGAGTTTTGTGAATTGTAAACCAGAAAAGGGATTAAACCCCTAAAAGGAAGAAGCGTAAAGAATTATGCTTTCGCGATTTTCTGTCTGTCAAAAACTGTGAACTTCTTAATGAAAACTTTATCATTTAATGAGTATTTATACAAAAATGCACCGCCTCAAAAACAGAGCTCGTTCGAACGAGATCAGCATGTCGCTCGAACGAAGGACAACTCTCGTTCGAACTATCTCGCGCGATATGCTATCTCGCGCGAACGAGATGTAATGTCGCTCGAACGACTGTTGCGAAAAAAAACATTATTTTAATGTCCGCTTCAACACTTAGAAAAAATACTCATTTTCAAATTTTGACGAAAAAGTCCGCTCCAACACTTAGAAAATATTTTGTAAAAATATCCCAAAAGCTCTAAGTGAAAACTTAAGGTATTTAAAATATAACCTTACCGAAGTAAACTTCTCGGAGTCTTGAATGATGAAGAACTTGAGTAATTTGGATCCGTATTTGATGTAGATGTCTCTTGAATGCTCTTCGACGGTGTAGTGGTATATGACATAATAAATTGATAACGGACCTATGAAAATATGTCCTTACATTTATTGAAATGGGTGATTTTGAGTTTTAACCAAAAACAAGTGTCATTTGACGATAACATAGTTGACTGGATGGATTCCATCCAAAATGGGGTCCAAAGGTCCAATATGCAAAGGATCGGGTATTAAACTATAAACTGGAAAAATTAGTGGAGGCCAAAGGCCAAGTGACCCATTAATTATTTACTTCATTTATATTCTACAACTAATATTGAACTAATTTGCTGATAATAATATAAAACATGCAAGACATAAATTTTTAACGTGGAACCCTTTCGGGAAAATCACAAAAATGACCCAATTTATATTCATCACTATAATCAGTTATTCATAAGGTTTATAATATTCAGAAATCCCTTACGAACACATTTTTGTGCACTCGGGCTGCTCAATTCTTAGTTCTGAAATTATCCATAAAAATATAACTTCAACACAGTATGCCAGCCTTGGTATTCACCGATCTCTTTAGTGTTAGAAAGCCCACCAAAGTCCTAACCATTTTTTTGGTTGTTGGAGGTTTATTTTCATTGATTAAGAAAATATATGATGATGTGAGTGTGTGGGAAAGAAATTCATCATCATGAAAATTATCAATCACAAAATGAAAATGATTAGATTTTAAAATGATGCAAGGGTGTAAAAGTTGCTAACAAAATGTCATTGATTCTTTGGATTTAAAATGGTGTGCGGTAGCTATAAATATTAACCCAACTAAAAGAAAAGACAAGTGGGAAATGAAACCCTAAAAAAAATGACACCTTGACCATAGCCGCTATAGCCCCAGAGCTTTGCCCTTATAGCGGGTTATGCAAGGATCACAGCGTTGATATGGCCGCTATAGCGGCTTGTGAAAAATATATTTCAGCATAAAAGAAAAGGTTGTTTCTTAATATGAAAATAGATACATTCCCAGAAAACTAATATTTCTCAAAGTTCATTTTTAATTTAGTTTTTAGAAAAAAAATATTGTTTTCAATTTAATATAAAAAGAATATTTCTCCATGATTCGTCTTTTAAAACATCATTTTTTTCCCTAGGATTATACCTCATATGGATCGAGCTTTGGGAACTTCGCTAAAAGTCTTATATGCGATCTTCCTTATGTTTTTGGAGCTCGAAAGAAGACAAATTATGTCTTTATAATATACATGGAGAACAAAATCCTGAAGAGGCAAAACCTATATACAATTTATACAAATCCTGTCGTGGAAAACATATATAATGAAGATCAAAATAAGGAAAAGAATATAACACTTTAATATGTAATAAATTATCTGACGATGTTTTAACCACAACGTTCCAGCTATTTAGTGGTGATTTTTGCACAATTAGCAATGAAATAGTTCCCTAAAAAATAAACCTTTTAGTAATTCAAAAAAATATCAATAACCAGCATTCAAAACAAATAAATTCTTTATAGTCTTGGTGATCTGATAATAAGAGTACAACATTGTTCAGTGCCCGAGACGCCTCTTCAACTTGTTGAAGGATCATTTCAACACCATGATCATAAAGGAAGTGAGGTTAAATGAAACCCTATGACGCCTCCATTACTCTATTGACATCACATATATTGATCTTTCTTTTTTGCATGTGTTAAATGCTCCGAAAAAACCTTCAACATCTTATGAACACTCCTACGACTAATAAATCCTACAACAATAACCGTGAAACAACACATAAAAATTTAAAGTCATTATTTAGTTGTATGGAAGTAAATAAGATAAAGAGTGATTTAATAAGTGTAGAAAATTAATTTTAAATAAGTTGAACTGATCAACAAGTCGTTGGGTAATTGTTGCCCGTGTTGGGTGGCAAAATCCATGTCGCACATGAAATGTATTCCCAACAGTTTTTGGAAAAATTTTAGCCAAAGTGACTCACCATTTACTGAAAACAAATATGTTTCACCCATTTAGAAAATGGCTTGGATTGGTACCTTTAAGTTTGTCTATGTGTTCTAATTTCATCTCATCTATCTTGGAAATTTTGGATATCGATCCTTTTGCTAGTCTCTATAAAACTTGAAATCATTAATTTGATTTCTCTTATCAAATATTAAAGACTAGGTTAATAAGTGTTTATGCAGATATTTAGGTTGCAAACATATCATATCTTATCAGTTCCTTTTTATGTCAAGATTGTCGTGACTCATAACCACCCTATTTATAGTTGTATTTGTCGTGTCATTTTGGGTTCATATCATGTTTTTGTCATGTTTTCATCAGTTATATATATTTGAATTCACATAACCATTTATATAATTATGCCTGTGAGTTCAAGGATAATCACAATTAATAATTCCAAGAAAGTAAGTAAAGAAAGAAAGTAAATCAATATCACACACAACACAAAATATACATGGTTCGGCAACTTGCCTACGTCCATGGAGAGATCAGTGTATTTTATTAGTCTATCTCTCAAGATTACAAAGTTCCATCCTCGTGACCCAAGGGTGAGGGTTTACATTTTTATTAACGTTCAAGAGGTTGAGTTGTACAAGAATCTCTTCTGACTTGAATGTAGCTCGTGAGGTGTCCCTGAATATCTCTCCGTGATTATTGGTAATCGATTTAAGCTTATCAAGATGTATTTAAGCACATGTTAAATACACGTGTGAAATTAATTATTTGATTTGGGCTGGAAGCATCCTATCTCTTGCTGGGATGGTCGTCTAAAATTAAAGGATGGGTCTAGCGAACTGTTTTAGTCCCCACAATTGCCCCAAAAATCTCTGGGCTGAGACTTATTGGGCCAGTAGATTTTATCCTTGTTGTAGGTCCAAGAACTAAGATTGTTATAACTATCATGGCAGTTTTGTATTATCCCTAAAATGCTGAGGGTATGCTCGTTCAAACAAAGTTGGTGGTGATCAGCATGGCAAATTTATAATAACCGTGAAGTTGTGGGGGTACACTAGTCAGAGCTGTGATCTGAAGCGCCAAAAATCACCCTCGAGAACTATATCCCATGATTACGCATAAGGTTTCAAATGAAGCTTTGTCACTTCAAATCGTCACTTTGCATTTCTAAGTTTTTTTCTTCGCAAATTCACTAAGAGCTCTCCTTTTGCTTCTAATTTCTTCAAAGTTTCTTCACATTGTTCTCTATCTGTAAGTTCTTCTTTCCTGCTCCTTTCGTTCATAATTTTTCTTCTTTGCTCTTTATTGTTTGTATCTCTTTCACCAATGGCTACTCTTCACGGCAAAAATGATGAGGAGTTTAGGAAAACATATACCATTCCTGCTTGGGTGGAAATCGACTATGCCCCCATGCCCAAAAATGCCAGGGACATCGATGAGGGGGGCACTGGATTCATACCCTTGTTATAGTTTAGGGAGGTTTAACATTTCCCCCAAAGCGCCTGTTTTTAGAATTTTTTGACTCCTTTGAAGTCGTTCCTGCCCAGTGTGCCCCTAATACCTGGGGAATAGTCAATATAGTGCACATGATCAATGATCTATATGGGACCAACATGGGGATCCCATAAATTAATATTGTTACGTTTGGTCGCACACCTCTGATGGTCTTATCTATCTGAACGCGTGAAAAGCCAATAGGATTTTGGTGGTGATCCTCCCTGATTCCAATAAGGGATACTGGGATAAAGGTTTTATTTCTAGAAACTGGCAAGATCCTCCCCTCCTTAAGGGAGAGAAATAAATAAGGCCTTTGCCTTTGTGCCCTGACTGGGGGGAAGATCATATAAGTTGATACCTGGGTTTTTCAATTGTTGACTTTTTATTCCATTTTCTTCCCTTTCTTACTAATTTGTGCCTCCTTTATCTTTTTGCATCTCGTAATAAAAATAAGGAGCCATCTCTCCATCACATCAAGGTTGTTGACCTTTTGAAGGTTTGGGGAATTAAGGATAGACTAACCGATGGTGAACATCCTCGATCAATGGCCTATATGCTTGAGTACACAACACCACCAGAAGTTTCACTACTCGTTCATTCGATGATATCCCAGACCTTCCTCTCCCAGGCGAGGAAAATTCCTTCTCCTTTAAGCCAGTGGGTATTGAATCAATCTCCCAATAGGAATAATAACTGATGGATCCACCCATGAGGAGGATCATGCTATCAGATAATGAGGACGATGATCAAGTCCTTCTTTCTATTTGGGATAAGCCCTAAAGAGGGTGGAGGGTGAGTCCCCCAAAACTGGTGGCCCAAGTTTAGAAATCAAGGAAAATGAGAAGGAAAGAGAAGAATAGAATAAAAAGAAGGGCATTGAGGCCCCAAAGAAGGGTAGCATTCCTTTTTCCCCCTCTGATACACCTGAGGCCAATAGTGTGGCCTTTAACTCATCTCTTTCCCATAGCCTGTTAAGGGGCGCAGTGCTCACTAGAGATCATGAGCGTTTGATGATGTTGGGTCCCAACCATCTATCTCTTTGGGCTTCTCAAACTCTTGCCTTTGTAGGTGTTCTCTTCTCTCATTTCCTTATTACTTTAAGATGTGGTTTGCCCTAGTGCTTACGTGTTTTTCTATTTTCCAGTTTGTGGCGGAGTTTACCACTCTTTTGGATGGTCGTGTCGACCAGTCCAGGAAGAATGAAGATCTATCTGAGGCTCTGAGGAAGTTAGAGGAGGCTCTGGTTAAGGCTAGGGAGGAACGTGAGAAGCAGAAGGATACCATTGCCTTATCTTTGGCCTTCTTGAAGTCTGAGAATAGACTCCTGCAGGTGGACAACTGCAAGTTAACCACAGAGGTAGAGAAAATTCCTTCCCCTAAGGATGCCAGCTTCGAGAAAGGCTGGAACAGTGCGTACAATTATGCTAGAATCTGTGACAACTCGCCTACTAAAATAAGAGGTGGCTAGCCCGATACTCCAATAATCACAGGAATCATAGATTGACCATTCTTAGCATCACTGTCGTTAAAATAATAATACGAGATAACCACCAATTATTTTAGAAAATGAACTATCAAATTAAATTTTTGCAAGTAAAAGAAAAACACTTAGACAATCCCATTTGCAAAAATGGTGGATACCAAAAAAATCAACGAGTCATTGAATACAATATGCATAAATCAATAACCAAATAAGCTATCGGTTAACAGGCTAATACAAACAAGTTACACCAAGTATTACAATTTAATATCATATTATAATAAATGAGTATAAAATGTGGGCCACACGCTCGAATAAATAAACTGAACATAGCTAGAGTACAATGGAAAGAAGAGTCTATAACAAATATCCTACAACATTCGCAAAATGCTATAGCTCCAGAACAACTGGAATGGAGAGGTCAATACGGGCGTCCTTGCGGAGGAGCACCTGGATGGACAATGAGTTCATGCAAAATAAAGAAATATAGACAGGTCAGGGCCCGGTTTGATATGATTACCATGTGACTAAAATGCATGACAGTTATGAATGTAACTATCTCTTGCAATTAAATCATAAAATTTCTCACCTCTCAATCTAAAAGCACAACCTAGCGCAATATCAATGCTAATGCTCGATGAACATCTAAGCATGGGAGAACCCATCTACATTTACTCAAGGAGACATCATTACAATTATTCACAATATAAGTGCACAATTCCTTTTTCTCTTAGGAAATACATATATGGAAACTATTTTTATACAATGTTTACCAATTCGATTTTATCTCATTACTTTCTATTTCCCTTCTTCCATCCAGGAAAGGTATTAAAGCCAATTTATTATCATAAAATAATTTTTCAATTCATATCTTCCCATTTCCCTTCTTCCATCCAGGAAATGTATTTAAAGCAAGATTTATTATCATAAAATGCTTTAACATCACTAATGTCCCACATTATAAAAAAAATAGTTATATTTCATATCATATAACGTTTCTAAGACCACCCGTCCGGGTTTCCCCATTGTGCGAGCCCCTAAATGGCTATCATCTACCAGGGCCTATCACCAAGACAACCTGGGATCCTAACGCAACGTCGAGAAGTGGCCATATACCTGCGAGTGAGTCATAACCACACTCGAAATTACCTCACTAGCATATAATAAACATACAATAACCGGTCATATGGCCAAGGACTATATTCACCCTGCATTCATTAGCCAGGGGACTTCACCTCACGCGCGCAACTTCCCTTATGATAGCGATTTAGAGAGGTGTGTTTACGTAAATTATCATTTACGAAAATCATTTCTTTATCCATTTGAAAACATTCACATTATTCCTTCTCAAAAATCATTTATTCTCAATGAGTAAATACCAATTTTAGAATATGCATTTCTTATTCTTAAAGTCATATTTTATTAATGACCTAAGACCCGAAGTGCCAATATCCTCACACTAGTCTCCAAGAGTCCAAAACAATACCCTAAATCATCAAAGTGAGTCTCCCTCACTAATAGTCTCCCAAAATTCCCAACAGTATCATTTTACCTTCTATAAATTATAGGTGAACTTCTTATTTTAAACGAAACATTAACCTCTATAAACTAACCCTTAGGATAAGCCCAAATATCCCCATGCTAGCCTAGGACATTTGTCTACCCAACACAAACCTCTAAAACTCTTCATTACTTCCCAAAGGAAGGTTCCTGAACCTTGAACCTAAAAGAAAAGACTCAAAACAAAACTAGAAAAATCCCTGAATCGATTCGCCTAGGGATGAATCGATTCGCCCCTGGCTCGCTCAAAAATGAATCGATTCACTGAGGAAAGCCAACCTACTGTCCCAGCCTGAATCGATTCGGCCTTAGTTCGAATCAATTCAGCCTTAGTCCGAATCGATTCGGTCTCCCGGGCCTATATCCTCCCCTGTAACCGAATCGATTCGCTGGGGGCCGAATCGATTCAGCCTGGCTGAAATGCCCAATTTGGGCTACCGGTTTAAGAACCCTAATTTTCCCAAAACCTCAAATCTTTAATTTTATCAACATCATCAACAACTAATTCTACCCAATCATCCCTACACTACTACTAACTAATTTATTTCCCTCAAATCAAATTAAACTACAAGATTAAGGATTAAATCACTAAAAACCTACAAATCCCAAAAATTGTTTAAATTTCCAAAAATATAGCTATACATGCAATTTATCACATTAAATCAATATCTAGCAAGTAAAAAAATTGCCTCAAGTTTTTAGTCTCTGATTTCCTTCCCATAGCAACGGATTCCAGCTCCAATCTTCCATTTTTCTCTATTTTCTCCATTTTCTCCCAACTCTCTCTTCTCCCTCTCTCTCTCTCTTGGCTTATAACACAAGAATGGGAAAATAAAAGGGTTTGGAGACTTAACCAGGCTTAAAACATAAATTCCCCTCTTTTAAATGTTAATACACCATTAAAATGACTCGTAACTACATAATTGAGCCATAACCTGTCAAAAGTACCCGAAACTCAAAAATACAACTTGGCACTTATTTTGACTATCTCGACTATTCCAAAACTAACCGCACCCCCTATTTTGGCATTCGGAGTAACGTAAAATATTTTTGTGTTCCAAATTCATTTTAATTTATTAATTATACTCCAACTTACATATAAGTCATAACCGTTGTTTAAAGTACAACGACACAATAAAACACAATATAAAGCGATTTACCTTCTCATATCAGTAAATAGGCAAAACACGATAAATACTATCCCTTAATAGCACGGGAAATAATATTTACTCCAACTTCCTCTATTTTATAAAATTAGACCATAAGGAAAAATAATGTAAAATAGTCGCTCAAAGTCTGGGTTGTTACATAATCTAGATCGCCTATGCTCGGAAGGCAAGCTTCTAGAAAGGGTGGAACAGAGCCTTGGTGGAAACTGGAGTCTCTTCCGAGTCCGAGCTATTTAGGAGGCACCATCTAGATCCTCCTCCTACTATTGATGAGGAGCCATCTGTCAACCATCCTACCGAGCAAATGGAGGTTTTGGTGCCTCAGAAAAAGGAGGGGGCATCTAAGGGGAAAGAAGTTGATATAGAGCAGGTGAAGAAGTGAAGCCTTTAGTTCTTAGGGTTTTAGCATCTTTTTTTGCTCGTGCATTATACTTTTTTCTTTTTTCCTTGGACTGTAATGGCTCTTCCTACCCTTTTTTGTTGTTAATGAAAATTGATGCCCTCCTTTACTGAGTTATCTTCCATTATTTTTTGTTTGCTCTGTTTATTTGTAGTTTATTATTGAGGAGAATTCCTCTTCTAAAAATATTGATAAGTTGCTCGGGCGAGATATGAGCGAGAAAGCTCATCGAGTGTTATTGAAAACCTTTAGAGAATTAAAGGTGAGAATCGAAACATATAAGGACCAGTCCACCCTGGTCGTGAAGTTAAAGGATGGCCATCAAGACTTAGAGGACGTGATCTCCTTGATGTAGAAGGAGATAGCCAATCTGAAAGCCCGGCCTATGAAGAGCAAGGATGTAGGTGTTATTAGTTCCCTAATTCAGTCTGAGAATGATGCTTTGAAGAACAAATTCTCTGAGTCAGAGGAAAACTTCCAAAGGAGTAACGATATTATTGCTAGGCTGCAATATGACATGAACAAGCTCCAATACTTATTCAGAATGGGCCCTCGGGATGCCTAGTCGATAGGCTATGATGAAGGCTGGAAGGATGCCCCTGTCCGATTATAAGAAGGCCAGGATGTAGCATATAATCAAGGATGGTTTAATGCCCTTAAGGTGATCAAAGAATCGAAGGAGTCCCAGTTGTGGTACATGTACCGAGTGGATTATCCAGCATACCACCAGCCTCCTTTTGAAAAAACATGAGGAGTGGGTTCCCTTGGATGCCACCCCCCATCAACTGATTAATGACTACTTGGTGGGTCACGACAGTGACGATGAGTATTCCCCAAATCCCGATGATAGGTGAAGGAAGAAAATAGAATAATTTTTATCTCGTTGACCATAAACTGTTGTGTAATTCTTATGATTTTTGTAATTTGTTGTGTAGTTGATACTTCTTGTATTCTGGGATTTTTCCAAGTAAATTAAATTAATATCAATTGTTATTGCATTTTTTCAGTCCAATATGACATTTCATGTGTGTTATTACATATTCCTTAACTTTTAGGTCGTGTCGACACATTTCGTTAGACCTAGGAAAGACGGTGGTAAAAATGCACTTAGTTTATGAGCAATCCACCTGTTCAGGTTTATAGTCGATCAAGAAAAGTTGGTTGATTACTTAGAGATACCCCGTAGGGCTTTGATCTTGCCTGAGAAAGTCATGAGGTCTCTTGTGTTGGTTATGACAGGGATATATGAACTTAAGTTTTAATTGTAATAAGCAACATTTCCATTGTAATTAAATTAAAGTCTGATCATATTACTGTATGGTCGGCGGCTTTCCAGGATTAAAAAACAATTGTGAGCCAATTACCTAGGAAATAATATTCATCAACTGAATCATCTTAAGAGATTTGAGCATAAAGTCGAAGAAATGGCCTTCTTTTATTCATAACGTAAATAGAAACTTCGAGCTACATAAGTTTGAAATGAAAATTTGCATAAACTAAATGTGTTGAGATATAAGAAGACTAAAAGTAAAAATTATTGAGGTTGTCCACATTCCATGCCCTTGGTATCTCTCTGCCCTCCATTGTTTCCAAGTGATAGGCTCCTTGAAGATCATCTCTAACCACCTTGAAAGGTCCCTCCCAGTCGGGCCCCAATTTTTCGTCTGATGGCCTGGCGTCACTACCGATAACTTTCCTTAGGATGTAATCTCCTACCTAGAAATTCCTCAAAATGACCCATTTGATGTACTGCCTTGCTAATTATTATTGGTATTAGGCCATCTTAATCATAACTTGCTCTCGTCGTTCATCTACTAGGTCAAGTTCATCACGAAGAGCATCATCATTTAATTTTTGGTCGGCTACTCTAGTTCTCATAGTAAGGAGACCAGCTTCAAGTGGTATGATAGCTTCCATTTCATAAGCGAGTGCCAAGGGTGTTTCCCAAGTTGGTCTTCTAGGTGTGGTACGATATGCCCAGAGAACACTCACCCAATCACCTTTTTCTCTTTCTAACCTCTTTTTAAAGCCATCGATTATTATTTTGTTGGAAGCTTCTTCTTGACCGTTACTTTGAGGGTACGCAACCGAGATGAAGTGATGCTTCATTTTATGCCCGTCGTAGAAATTCTAAAAAGGACCACTCTCGAATTATATGTCGTTATCAGTGATGATGGATCTTGGTACCCCAAAGCATGTTATGATGTTCCTCCAGATTAACTTTATCATAATGGCATCATTAATATTGGCCAGTAATTCTGCCTTTACTAACTTAGTGAAGGAGTTTGTACTGATCAGCAAATACTGGCGATTCCCAGGTGTGGTAGGTAGTGGTCCCATAATATCTAATCCCCGTTGATCAAATGGCTATGGGTTGGTCAAAGGCCTCAAATCCTTAGTCGATTGATGAACCATAGTAGAGAACTTCTTACACTTCTCTTACGTACGAACATAGATACTTGCATCTTTCAGCATATACGACTGTCAGTAGACCTCCTTGACCGCTCGAAATACCAGGCATTTTCCTCCTATATGACTCCCAAAAATCCCATCAAGAACCTCATAAAGAACTTGCTCGACGTCTTTTGGGTGGATGCATTAGAGGTAAGGACTTGTGAAATATATTTTGTAAAGTTTTGCTTCAGGTTCCAGATAAAAGCGAGTAGCTTTCACTCTTATTTAGTGAGCCAACTGCTTATCGATCGACAGTGTCTCATTCTGCAAGTAGGAAACGATCAGATCCATCCAGTTGGAACCTTTGTCAATAGTAAGAACATGCTCAATGAAGATTGTCATGTCAACATAAGGCTTAGCTAGGAATTCCACTTCGACTTTTCTTTTCAAGTCAGAGTTCACTATTGAGCTTAAGGCTACTAAGGCGTCAGCATGACTGTTTTGTCCCCGGGGAAACTGCTGAACGTGGACTTCTTCAAACTTTACCTTAGGCTCGCATACCAAATCAAGGTAGGTCCCCATACTATTATCTTTTGGGTTGAAATCCTTGCTGACTTAGTTGGACACCAATTTGGAATTGTCGAACACGTTGGTTCATTTTTCCCTTAGTAAATGGGCTTTGCATAGACCATCTATAAATGCTTCGTATTCAGCTTCATTCTTGTAGGCTTCAAAGACCAACCTGATTCCTTGCTCAATGACCATGTCTTCTAGTGTGACGAGGACAATTTCTACTCCTGCTCCCTTAGAATTGGAGGCTCCATCAACATATAGGGTCCAGTCCTTAGACTCTACTTCCTTATTTATGGAATCTCTACTAGTTATTGATCGGTCGGACTGTGATCTAAAAATTCAGCGATAAATTCGGCCAAAATTTACCCCTTAATTGTTGTCCAGGGTTAAAAGTGAATTTCAAACCTTCCAAGTTCGATTGACCATTTTGACATTCGTCGGGAGAGGTAAATTTTTTAAAGGATAGCTTTAAAGGGGAATGAAGTGATCACCTTAACAGGGTGGGCTTCAAAGTAGTGTTTAAGCTTCCTAGAATTTCTATAATGGACCTTACCTCAAGAAGTTTTCCTACATCGTTTTCCACTGCTTTAGCCTTTTTTGGGGCTGTTCGGAGTGCCTTCTGAGTAAGGGTGTCAGTTATTCCAAACTTTCGAATTTTCTATTTTTCGATCCAAATTTTTCCAATTTTGGCACCATTTTTTAATTTTTTGATTCTAAATTTTCCAAAAAAATGGAATGGGATTGGAAATCATATATGGATTTCGAATTTCTGAATTTTCGATTCAAATTTTCCAATATCACGCCGATCTGATCCATACAAAATATTTTTCGAAATAATAATATTTTGGTCTATTTTAATACATTTTTACTACCCTTATTTATATATAAAATTTATTATTTATTAGTTTAATCTTTACCCTCCATTTAAAACCATCTCAACCATTAATATATACCCATATATATTAACCTTGTACATCACACTAACCATAAATCGAAAGACAACAACCGAAATCATATTCAATTGTTATGCGAATTTAGATTCCAAGGATGATTTATATTAAGTTTCCCTCATCTTCCTTTTGTTCATTTTTTGTATCTGAAATACTGATGCACGGGCTCTACTACAGCTATTAACCATTCTTGCATTTCCTTTTTTAAGTAAGTAAATAGTAATTTTTTCCATTCACATAGCTTTGTAGTTTCTTTGTATCATAGTCAAGCCTTGATTGATCTTTCTCCAAAACGGTAAGAGATACATAGCTCTGTAGTTTATTTCATTTCCAAAATGGTATGACATACATATCCTTGTCATTCACATGCCTCTGTAGTTTGATGACAAGTGGAGTGTTTGTTTTTTATTTTTATTTTAAAAATATCCTTTTCAAACATGACATTTTCGATATTTTTTGAAAATATTATAATTGATAATTTCGATTATTCCGATATTTTTACGAATAATAAAATTTTTGAAATTTTTGAATATTCTGAATTAGCCGAATAGGAAAAAAAATGATTTTTCGATTTTTATTTTTTTCGAATTGGAAAGGATTTTAAAATTCCAAAAATTTTGGAATTTTTCCTGAACACCCTTATTTCGATCCAATCCATTCGAAACACACCCCTACTTCTAAGTGATCGACTTGAAAGTTGGGTCCCTGTAAAGATGGTGGTAGGCCACCTGGGGATCAATCCCTGGTGGATCATACGGTTCCTAGGAAAATACATCCAAATTACTCTTTAGAAAGGCAACGAGCTCCCTCTTTTCTTGATCGACGAGTGTTGTCCCAATCAGAAACTTTCTCTGTGGTAGGTTGGCATCAAACATAACCTCATCAAGGCTTTCAATGACCCTATCAATGGGGTGGATAGTGTTTTCCTCCACCCCTGGTCGATCGTATGGTAGTTGTTATTTCGAAGGAGTAGCCCCATCTTGGGCTTCCTCGGGTGGAGCTTCCTTTTCTTTCTTCTTTTCCTTTCGAGGTTGGATGGTGGAAATAAAGCATTTCCTGGAAATGGCTTGGTTGCCTCGAATTTTGACTACTCCTCGGTCTATGATACACTTGAGCTTCTGGTGGAATGTCGAGGTACGTCTTTCATCAGATTAAGCCACCCACTACCTAGAATGGCTTGGTAGGGCGAGTCTATGTCTACCACCAGGAATTTAATCAATTTTGAAATATTCCCTACCATTACGGGCAGGACTATCTTTCCTAATGGCATCGTGATCTTCCCCGTGAAGCTGACCAGTGGAACTGTTGCCTCTTGGAGATCGACTAAATTGAGCTTTAATTTGTGGAAGAGCTCTAGTTTCATCACCTCAGATGGGCTCCCTTGATCCACCAGTGGTTTGTCAATATCCCAGTTCACAATCTTAAGAGTGATTACGAGTGCATCATGGTGTGGGATACTTACCCCAATTAAATCTTCTTCCACGAAGATGAAGTATTTGTTATATTCAATATCCTCTAGTCATCGACACTTGTCAGCCTAGATTTCATAGGGGTTGATCTGAAAGGCTTCCATAATGGTATTGACCTTCTTCAGTTCCATTTGAACAGCATTCTTTTAACTCTATTAGAGGTCAGAGGCTCCGTTAATCACTACGAACTCTTTTCCCATGTCTTCATCTTGGATGTTGTCTGGCTTCTGGTTACCATTAATTGCAACCTTATCAGCTTTATTATCTATATACTCATCCAGATTCCCAGCTTGGTCCAGCTCCTCTAAGTGAGATTTTAATGATTTTTAGTTCTCTGTTCGGTGGTTGTCTTGTTTGTGGAATGTGCATTGCAATGCATTATTCTTCTTCGTTAGGTTACCATCCATCTTCTTGGGACACTTCATAAATAGTTGATCCTTGATCTTTCCTTGTATCCAGTAGATTAGTTCTTAAAGACTGTACTGATAGCTTGGAAGGCTTTCTAAGGATCCTCCTTGCCCCCATCTTGGAACCATTCTTGCCCTCGCTCATATTCCCCTTTTTGGGATTGTTGTCCTTATCGCCTTCCTTATTTGCCTTGACACGACTAGTTTATGCATGGATAATATGAACCATATCCTCAACTTTAACATATTTCTCAATACACGCCATGAGGTCATCAATGGTGTTAGCCTTCTTCTTTGTAAGGGACTGGTGCAACATGAAGGTAGTTGGCAGGACAATCTTGAACGATGCTAAGAAAACTTGCTCTGAGCAGTCCTCTATTTTGTTGAACACTTCCCAGTATCTTTTGGCATACTTGTGAAGGGTTTCCTTTGTCTTCTTCTTCATCGTTAACAGTGAATCCATACTCTTCAGGTGGGAGTTGATGTATATAAAGCAAGAAGTGAAGGCCTCAACAATGACTTTGAGGCTCGTGATGGACCTATAGGGAAGCCTCTCAAACTACTTCTTAGATACATCATATAGGCTAGAAAGGAATATTCTACCCATAAGAGAGTCATTGTGGATCCATAGTGTCATGGTCAACCAATACTGCCTGACATGGTCTATGGGGTTAGTCTTGCCATCATAGATTTTAAACCTGGGGACTGTGAACTTCTTTTGGGTCTCTTAATCCTCAATCTCATTTGTGTGTTACGAGATCTTCTATCGAGATCTTTGGTCGACCTAGGCCCTCGATGGTATGGGTGTTCATCCATCTCTCTTCGGACCAAACTTCTTATGTCTTAACGTTCATCATTTTTGTGGCATCTGGTCGGCCACATTTCGATTCATCCAAGTCGTGTTTGGAGCTCCTCCATTGGCTGCGAGTGTTGCTCTCCTGAGGACTAGGAGTCCTTGCACGATGCTTCCAATTATCGTCATGGATCTCTTTTTCCATTCTTTCTAGTCGCCTCTAACGGCGAGCATTTTCTTTTATCTAGAGGTATATGGCCTCCTCTTTCTCTCGAAGCCTGGATTCGTAGGTGTCAACCAACCGGGAGATTTGCATAGACCTAAGCGGGTCATGGCTCTCATCAAAAGGTAGTCACTCTTGGCGAGACCTTAGATTTTGCTCCTAAAGAATCTGAGACCTGACCCTGGGTATAACTAGGTCAACTTTTATGTTGTCGACCTGAGTTAGGTTATTGTTGTGGTGAGACATCATGGCACTTTCCTTCGATGGTTGATTTCAAAGGAAAAAAGAATCTATTCCCAAAGACAGCGTCAATTTTGAGTTCAAGAATAATCATAATTAATAATTTCAAGAAATCAAGCAAGTAAAGAAAGTAAATCAATCTCGCACACAACACAAAATATACATAATTCAGCAACTTGCCTATATCCACGGAGAAGTCACTGTATTTTATTAGTCTGTCTCTCAAGATTACAAAGTTTCGTCCTTGTGACCCTAGGGTGAGGGTTTACATTTATATAATGTTCAAGAGGCTGAGTTGTACAGGAAACTCTTCCGGCTTGAAATTAGCTTGTGAGGTGTCCCTGAATATCTTTTCGAGATTATTGGTAACCGATTTGAGCTTATCAAGATGTATTTAATCACATGTTAATAATCATTCCTAGTTGGGTCGGTCGCATCCTATCTCTTATTGGGCTGATCGGCTGAATCGTGGATGCTCCTAGCAAATTGTTTGAGTCCCCACAGTGCCTAATGGCTCAATCTAATAACTCAAACTTATTAAGAATAAACTCAAACTTTTTAAGATTATAGTCAAACTCATAATATTGTAATCATGTTAAGAATTGTCACTTTGACTTTATTGATTGTTGAGTATACAAGCTCCATTATCATTGTGAATGATCATATGATGTTGAGCTTTCCTCAATTTCCTTGAGGAATCTTAGGTAAATCATTATACAGCTAGATCATGTTTGTTCCATGTATTATGATTAAGGTTTAAAAGTATTGTACTTTTTTATTATATATTCAAGTATCTCCAAAAACACTTTGTACCCGAGAGACTCCAAATTTAAAAAACTCAAAACCCATTTTCTTAATATGAATATAGATAAAACCTAGAAGGCAAATAATTGAAGGTGGTGGATATACAAGGGTGCTGGAGAAACGATAAAAAGTATCCTTCTACATTGTTGGATGGTGAGGGGCCTATGGTAGATTATTTATTTTCTTTTTAGGTTGGAATGGGTGTATGGTTATTTGGTAAAAGAGGAGGTGGCAGCTTGGAGATATACAGTAGATGGGGAAGTTATGCTCCCTTATTTTTCATTTTATGGATGCTTTGGAAAAGATATAAATATGTGGTGTTTCGAGAGTGAGGCGTTGGATCCAGTGAGACTACGTGCAGTTTAAGGATGAGGCATCGACGTCGATTTCATGTTTCCAAGATTTTTTTAGAGGAGTTAGAGAGGGAGGTTTAATTGTATGTATCTTTCTTTATCATATGCAACTCTTTTGGAGGAGGGGGTTGTAATACCCCATATTTTAATGGCTTTTAAATTGGGAATTTATTAAATGTAAGTGAGATAAATTAATTTAATATTAATCCAAAAATTTATTGTATATATTTACTAGTGTGAAGAGAGTTAGTATTTTTTGGGAATTTGTTACATATTACTTAATGAGTAAAGTAATATATAGAATTGAATTTGTTAAAATTGTCACGAGTGATTTATATGACAATTATAGAAATTAAGTCCGGACGCGCCTGTGTCGTGTCGGAACTATATTATTGTTATAAAAAATGAATAAATTATAAATCACCTGTATGGTCATTTCGAGTGCGCCAATGTGTCCGGAAGGGCTGAGATAGTTAGAAAAGTGCACCCGGGGGTTTAGTTTGGGTCTCGGGGCATTTTTAGGCCTACCCCGGAAGGGCAATTTAGTTATTTCCAAATTAGGCCTTAGTTAAATGACGAAAATTGGGAATTAATATCATATATTAGGAGAGTCTTCTAGGGTTAACATTCTCAAAAGTCTAGAACGGCAGTAAGAGGAAGAAAGGAGAAAAGTCTTCCAAAAATCCAAGGCCAAGAACCAACCCAATTGCACCACCACCACCACCAAAACGTAGATCGGAGCGAGGGGATCAAGCCTATACCGGTCAAACTCGTGGAATCAGGCCTACTATCTTAAGGCAAGTATCTATATTGCTATTTTTCTAGTTGATATTTCACCCATGTTAGAATAGGATTGATAAATATATGTTTTATTTAAGAATTTCATGAATTAGGAGATTTGAATCACATGTTTTAGGAGTAATACATGAAATCTGGAAGCCTTGTCATTTGTATAGGATTAGCCACGAAATTATAATGGTTTAGAAGAATGAAATCTGGAAAAAGAGTTAGAATGTTGGAAATTATGATGAAACTAGGGTTCTTGACAACTATGATGAATTGGCCCTTTAATCCTTTGTCTTTGATGAAATTCGTACATGCTTTACGTAGAAAATCATGTAGATAGGTATATATAATCATTGGTTTAATTGGTTGGGAGTTTGGGACTCATTTTTGTTGAGTTTTAATAAGGAAACCGGTAGCTAACAATGGCAGAAACTGGGCTATACCTGGTCGATCGATTGATCGATCAACTGATCGATCGATCGACCCCATTTCATCAATCGATCAACCCCTTCTGGAAACAGTATGTTTTTCCTCTTTTTATTTAACTCGGATAAAATATGTAGGAACCCTTGAATATCATTTAAAGAGTATAATGGGTCATGAAGAGGACCATTAGGGTCTAAGTAGATTTCGTTGAATGAAATTTTATATGGGATGTAACCGTGGGTTAACGGGGGTTTGACACATATTAGAAATCGTGCGTACGTTAACTATGGAATTGAGATATTCGTGAATGACTTAGACCAGTATGTTAGAGAGGGTGTACCTACTGAATTGATCTTTAGGAAGATAGAATACTTCGAGGGACGAGAAGTAATTACGAAATGATTATAATTGAGAATAAAATGAGATGAGTTCTTTATGCGTAAAGATTGGGTAAAATTATATTACGTACGGCTAAAATATTATTATGGGTCATGGGCTAATCTAATTATTACATGAGAATATTTATATATATGACCGAGTTCATGTATATATATCTATTTTATATTTGTGTATAATCATACCCGCGCTACTTGCTATCACGGAGGTTGTCGCACTAGGATAGTCTTATCTCGATGGGACCTTTATGGGGGATATTGACTTGTACCCTAGAACATAGGATTCCTTAGTACATGCTATCTGAGAATGATAGTCAGATGGTCCTAAGAGACGTGAGGGGTATGTACTGACCTCTTAGTGACTTGAACTATGCTTCGCCTCCATTTTTTATGTATTGTGTTAATACAGTTCGAGAGTTATTCTGAACTAGTATTTCCCTTAGTACGAGAGATACGGGGACTTGATAGCAAAGTATGCCAGTACCATAGATTTTATGCGGGGTGCCAATAGTATATATATATATATATTATATGAGTGACTAATATATATACGTATATATGGAATTCTTCTATTGTGCATATAAGTAGATAAATATTGTATAAATGCTCCATAATTATAGTAAGTGTTCGGGACCGTCACAACAGTATTGAGAAATACATAATAGATGTAAGTAATCCTTAAGAGACTAACCGCTAAACAAAAATCATATTCTTGTGGCTCCTCCAAATAGAATTTATGGGAGATGAATTAGATAGACTTATGAGGCATTTTAGTAGTATGGTAGGTGTGCACACTAGATGCGAGGTGAGAATTCTCAAGAGAGTGTCGCGTACAAACATGGTTGTTATATTAGCCAGTAAGAATTTTAAATACTTGCTAAACTATTTTTAAAATTTCTTTACACTCGGGCTCTGACCCGTTTCCTGTTATTTTTCTCCCTCTTGTATATATATGTATGTATTACAGGTGCCCAGCCACAAAGGCATCAGGCGTAGGTTCTTTGGATTGGACGTGTTGCAGCTTATGTGGGAGTTGCAGGCCCTTGCTCTAGACGACCTCTTACTTGATTCATCTCTTGATTTAGTACTTCATATCTAGGGCATGTGTCGCCCGTTCGATTTCCTATTTCAGTTTAGACTTATTAGAGATTTTGTATTTATTTCTATTATCACTATTCAGTACTCATTGGTAGTTATGTCTTGTCATGATGATTTCACTTGTTGTTATTGACTTGGTTTGGTTAATCTAGTTGGTTCATTTCTTTTGGTTGATTGTTATCCTTAGCATTTATGTTATTCTTAATCTCATTTATATTTTAAAAAGGTTTTCACATTGGGATTTAATAAACGGAATAATAATTTAAATTGATTTGACACTTAGCTTAATTAATTAGGGTGATTAAAAAGAAAAATTCTTTTTGACGGTGATGCTTAGAATAAACCACACCGCTCACCTTGATTTTTAAATTAATAAAGGACTGATCACCCGGTATTTAATTAGGCGGGGTGTTACAGGTGGTATCAGAGCATCAAGTTCTAGTGTCCTTTAGGATTTGTATGGCCTATTTCACTTTCAGCTTAGCGTCTTTGATATAGAGACCTATTTTTAGAACTATTGTGTTCTTGTATTTACGCTTACATCTTCAGCTATTTGGGATTTAATAATAACTGTAGACTAATAAACTTCCTTTTCATTTCAAATGCCTCCGAGATGTGCACCTCGAGACAAGAATGCCCAGCCGAGAAGCCAGCAGCTCCGCCTCACGGAATGATGAATGCAATTGAAGTAGCAGCCATTATTGCCTAGGCGGTGAATGTCGCATTAGCAGTGGTGCAGCAGGCTCCACCCCAGGTTCAGGCAGTAGCCCCAGAACCAACACCGCTTCCCACTGTATGGGAACGGGTCAGGGATGCCTTTCAGGAGGCGCATCCCCCGGAGTTCTCGGGTAGTTCGAATATCGTGATCGCTAACCAATGGAAGAAGGATATCCAGAGGCATCTGTGCATGTATGAGTGCACTGACATGCAGAGACAGTTACTGGCTTCCTTCAAGCTGGTGGGGGCCGCTTTGCAGCGGTGCGAGTCCAACACCACCTTGGAAAAGAGGGACATCATATCGATGTAATACCCCATAATTTTATGATTCAAATAATTATGAGATTTATTATTATTGTGGGATTAATTGAATTAAAATGTGAGAATTTAATTGTTCATTAATCCGGATTTAAAATAAATATTAACTAGCGTGCCAGGGTTAATACTTATTGATTGAATATTACTGTGTGATATGTAATATGGAACTATATACTTCGGTAAATTATCAAGAATAAGAAATGCGACACTTTAGTAAATTAAGTTAGACGCGCGTGTGAGTCGTGTCAGGACTAATTTAATGGAATAAAAGATTAATTATTTTTGGGTAGCTCGTATGGTCATTTCGAGTGTGCCGTTGAGTCCAGAAGGGTCGAGATAGTCAAAATAGTATACCCGGTTGTTTAGTTTGGGTCCCGGGACAACTTTAGGCCTAACCGGCACCCCGAGAGGGCATTATGGTAAATTGTATTTTTGGGCTTAATTAATGGACGAAAATTAGGAGTTATTTTTATCATCCAAAAGAAGTCCATTAGGGTTAGGAGATACAGAAAGTAAAAACGGCCATAGAAAGTGTGAGGGAGAACTAATTTCCAAGAGGGAAGGCTCGATTAGCACCACCTTGCACAACCATCACCACCACCGTGTAGATCGAGACGAGGGGAACACACCCATACCAACAACGTCAAGAAATCAGACGACTAATTCGAGGCAAGTGTTTATTACTTATTGTACCTTATCAATTATCAAAATGATGTTAGTATAGGTATGTTCTAAGCATGTTTTGATTCATAAAAGTGATAAAAATTGGAGAATCAGGATATGTAAATTGAATCTGAGATTTGTTAAATTGAAACCCTCCACGCATGTAGATTAAAAATCAAGTTTTTATGAAATTATGTGAAGAACAAATCTGGGAAACATGTGTTCTTGAATAAGAAATTAAAGAACTAAGGTTTTAGTAAAAAAATTGGGGATTTCACAATTTTGTGATGATTCGTAATGATATAATGATGTTAGAATGTTAGAATCCATGTATAATTGTTAGAATTCAATTTGGGATTGATTGGTTGAAGTTTGGGATGTTAATTTAGAGGTTTTAGGGTTAAAATGGTGGAAAACACTGGAATTCTGGGAAGAAGACGAAACAGTAGGTCTCGCGCGAAGTCGTTCAAGCAAGATTGCATCTCGCGCAAAGTCGCTCGAGCGACACGTGGCAGTCGCTCAAACGACATGCCATCTGGTTCGAGCGACAGGGTGAAATTTTGGGAAATTTCTTAGAGGAAGTTTTGGAATTTTTTTAGTCTTTACGAGCGAGAGAAATTACCATTTAACAGAATTGAAACGAGGCAGGTCCACGAGAAAGTATTTGAGTTTTATACATAAATTAATCCGGAAAGAAGAGTTACTTTGGAAATTACTAAAGAGTTGTGTTAATTTAGTAATACTATGAAATACGTAATAATGAGAATGAAAATACGTATGGTATATATACAATAAGGTTGGGGAGAATACCTATAAATATTAATAGGATGTGTTAATACCTATTGTTTGTTTAATATTATTTGTATGACATACCTAGCTACTTGCTATCATGGGGGTTGTGTCGAGACGGTCTTATCCTGGGTGACCTTCGGGGGGATATTTGACTCGTATCTCAGAACATAGTACTGTGAAGACTTATTTGTGAGTTGATAAGTCAGCTGACTATGGGATCGGAGGTATGTGCGTTACCCATAGGTATGTGAACTATGTACGTCGCCACTATGTGTGTTTTGTGTATATGGTTCATGGGAGACTTCCGAACCGACGATCCTTATTAGAGTACGAGATGTACCGGGACATGATAGCAGAGTACGCAATGCACTACAGGTTTAGCCTTAGGGTGTTGTATTACTATATGTATATTATAGTGGTGAATAAATATATATATACTTGTGTTATTCCTACTGTGAGATAATTGGAGATTATTGGGATAGTATAGTCTTAAGTGACGTAAGTTGTGAATACTTAACTTAGTGTGATAACACTTAAACGAATTAATAAATGATGGTATTAATAATGTGGAAAACTGGGAATCACGGGTTTCTACCACGAGGTATAACAAGAAGTATGAATTGTTATCTAGTTAGAAGTGTTACGGATGTCTAGGTAAGAATAGATGTATGTTGAGCGTGCACAATAGACGAGAGGTGAGATTGTCATGTGAGAGTTCGAACTAACATGCATTTGACACTTGCTTTACTACAAATTTTAAATACTTGCTAAAACAAATATTTTTACACATCGGGCTCTGACCCGTTTCTTGCATCTCTTATATCTTGCTATATATATGTATTATATCAGGTGCTCAGCCACAGGGACACTAGTCTTAGATATTCGGATTGTTTGGTGTGCTGCAGCTATTGTGGAAGATGTAGGTCTTTGCATTAGACACCTCCATCATTTCATTTCCGTTCTGTTTAGACTTTTTTTGTAGGGCATGTGTGGCCCATTCCTTAGACAATTATTTGAGATTGTATTCAGTTTACTTTTTTTTCATTTCAGTTGGATTTATTGTTCCTATGGTACTTGATTTAGAGTTTTAAAAACTGGAATGTTTTATCCAGTCTTATTTATTTTAGTTTGTGATTCAGATTTAGTATTTACATTAATTAGTTGTGGTGGATGATTGATGTTTATATTCTCGGATTAATAATTGAAAGATTATTTTTAAAAAGGAAATATTTTTTACACTGGCCTAATTAATTATTCGGTGGTTAATAAGGTTATTATGTTTTCGACGGTTATGCTAAGAATGAGCCAACTGAACATTTTATTTTAAATTTTATAAAGAACTGATCACTCGATATTTAATTGGGCGGGGTGTCACAGGTGCTATCAGATCATCAGGTTCTAGAGTCATTTAGGATCTTTACGGCTTACTATGTTTCAGCTCTGTGTCCTTTGATATAGAGCCCTATTTTTAGGACTGTTGTGATCTTAATTTTTGCTATTTCGTCTTCATCTATTTGAGATTTAGTAATAACTGTGGACTAATAAAATTCTTTCTCGTCTCAGATTCCTCCTCGACGTGCACAAGAAACAGACAGGCCCAGCCAGAACAGCCGGCAGCACAGACTCAGGGGACAATGAACGCAGCAGAGGTTGCCGCAATAGTTGCATAAGTGGTGAATGCAGCCATAGCGGTGGTGCAGCAGGCCCACCCCAAGCTCAGGCAGTAGAACCAGTTCTAGTGCATCTGTTTACCACTGCATGGGAAAGAGTGAAAGAGTCCTTTCAGATGGCATGTCCCCCAGAGTTCATGGGCAGTTCAGATGTGGTTATTGCTAGTCAGTGGAAGAAGGACATGCAACGACACCTTCGTATGTATGAGTTCACTGAAGTTCAGAGGCAAGTTTTGGCTACCTTCAAGATGAGAGGGGTAGCCTTACAGTGGTGGGAATCCACTACTACTACTGAGGTGCGAGATTTGATGGCGATCAGTGATTTTTGGGTGCGGTTCGACCGCAAGTACTTTCCTTCTGCCGTTAAGACCGAGATGAGGCGGAAACTTTTAGACCTCGCCCTGGAAGGGAGAACAGTTACGGAATTTGAAGAGGAGTTCACGCGATTGGCAAATATGGTAACGGATGAGGTGCCTACTGAGGAGAAGCGCATTCAGATGTTCATAGATGGACTCACCTAGAGGATCAGGTAGCATCTTCTGGGTAACCTCTCATTACAGACCTATTCTGATGTGCTTAATACAGCACTGCTACATTGCCAGGACCATCGCTTCCATATGACTGGGAGAAAATGAGCAGGGGAGTCTAGCCAGTCGGGCAGGACAGGAGGTAATGGTGCCCTTGGGGCACAGCCAGCTTAGGTTCAGCAGAGGCAAGTTGATCAGAGTTCCCAGCAGGGGGATTCTAAGCGATTCAGGTCAGGGGGTTTTCGTCAGGGTCAGGGAGGTTTTAGGCCTGGCCAGCAGGGTCAGCATGGCCATCAGGGCCAACAAGGGCATCAGGGCCAGCAGGAGTTTAGGAAGGGACAATGGGGAGCTGGAAACGGCCAGCAGGGCCGAGGATGGCAGGGGCAGCGAGGGGGAAACTTTGGAGGGAAGTGTTTTATATGTGGCAAGATTGGCCACAAGCGGCATGACTATCCTGAGTGGGGAAGTATGTAATACCCCATATTTGTATGATTTAAATATTTATGAGATTTATTATTATTGTGGGATTAATTGAATTAAAATGTGAGAATTTCATTGTTCATTAATCCGAATTTAAAATAAATATTAACTAGCGTGTCAGGGTTAATACTTATTGATTGAATATTATTGTGTGATATGTAATATGGAACTATATACTTCGGTAAAATGTCAAGAATAAGAAATACGAAACTTTAGTAAATTAAGTCAGACGCGTGTGTGAGTCGTGTCGGGACTAATTTAATGGAATAAAAGATTAATTATTTTGGGTAGCTCGTATGGTCATTTCTAGTGCGTCGTTGAGTCCGAAAGGGTCGAGATAGTCAGAATAATATACCCGGGTGTTTAGTTTGGGTCCCGGGGAAATTTTAGGTCTAACCGGCACCCAGAGAGGGCATTATGGTAAATTGTATTTTTGGGCTTAATTAATGGACAAATATTAGGAGTTATTTTTATCATCCAAAAGAAGTCCATTAGGGTTAAGAGATTCAGAAAGTAAGAATGGACATAGAAAGTGTGAGGGAGAACCAATTTCAAAGAGGGAAGGCTCGATTAGCACCACTTTGCACAACCATCACTACCACCGTGTAGATCGGGACGAGGGGAACACACCCATACAAACAACGTCAAGAAATCAGACGACTAATTCGAGGCAAGTGTTTATTACTTGTTGTACCTTAGCAATTAGCATAATCATGTTAGTATAGGGATGTTCTAAATATGTTTTGATTCATAAAAGTGATGAAAATTGGAGAATTAGGATGTGTAAATTGAATCTGAGATTTGTTAAATTGAAACCCTACAGGCATGTAGATTAGAAATCACGTTTTTATGAAATTATGTGAAGAACGAATTTGGGAAACATGTGTTCTTGAATAAGAAATTAAAGAACTGAGGTTTTATTGAAGAATTTGGGGATTTCATAATTATGTGATGATTCGTAATGATATAATGATGTTAGAATGTTAGAATCCATGTATAAATATTAGAATTCAATTTGGGATTGATTGGTTGAAGTTTGGGATGTTAATTTAGAGGTTTTGCGATTAAAAATGGTGGAAAATGCTGGAATTATCGGTAGAAGACGAAACAGTAGGTCTCGCGCGAAGTCGCACGAAGTCGTTCAAGAGAGATTGCATCTCATGGGAAGTCGCTCGAGCGACACGTAGCAGTCGTTCAAACGACATGCCATCTAGTTCGAGCGACAGGTTGAAATTTTGAGAAATTTATTAGGGGCAATTTTTGAATTTTTCCAGTCTTTACAAGCGAGAGAAATTACCATTTAACATAATTGAAACGAGGCAGGTCCACGAGAAAGTATGTGAGTTTTATACTTAAATTAATTCGGAAAGAATAGTTACTTTGGAAATTACTAAAGAGTTGTGGTAATTTAGTAATACTATGAAATACGTAATAAGGAGAATGGTATATATACAATAAGGTTGGGGAGAATACCTATAAATATTAATAGGATGTGTGAATACCTATTACTTGTTTAATATTATTTGTATGACATACCTAGCTACTTGCTATCACGGGGGGTTGTGTGGAGACGGTCTTCTCCTGGGTGACCTTCATGGGGATATTTGACTCGTATCTCATAACATAGTACTATGAAGACTTATTTGTGAGTTGATAAGTCAGCTGACTATGGGATCGAAGGTATGTGCGTGACCCATAGGTATGTGAACTATGTATGTCTCCACTATGTGTGTTTTGTGTATATGGTTCGTGGGAGACTTCCGAACCGACGGTCCTTATTAGAGTACGAGATGTACCGGGACATGATAGCAGAGTATGCAATGCACTACAGGTTTAGCCTTGTGGTGCTGTATTAGTATATGTATATTATAGTGGTGAATATATAAATATATATATATATATATATATATATATATATATATATATATATATATATATATATATATATATATATACTTGTGTTATTCCTACTATGAGATAATTGTAGGTTATTGGGATAGTATAGTCTTCAGTGACGTAAGCTGTGAATACTTAACTTAGTGTGATAACACATAAACGAATTAATAAATGATGGTATTACTAATGTGGAAAACTGGGAATCACAGGTTGCTACCATGAGGTATAACAAAAAGTATGAATCGTTATCTAGTTAGAAGTTTTACGGATAGCTAGGTAAGAATAGATGTACGTTAGGCATGCACAATATACGAGAGGTGAGATTCTCATGTGAGAGTTCGAACTAACATGCATTTGACCCTTACTTTACTGCAAATTTTAAATACTTGCTAAAACAAATATTTTTACATCGGGCTCTGACCCGTTTATTGCATCTCTTCCCTCTTGCTATATATATGTATTATATCAGGTGCTCAGCCACAGGGACACCAGCCTTAGAGATTCGGATTGTTTGGCATGCTGCAGCTGTTATGGAAGTTGTAGGTCTTTGCATTAGATGCCTCCATCATTTCATTTCCGTTATGTTTAGACTTTTTATTTTGGGCATGTGTCGCCCATTCCTTAGACAATTACTTGAGATTGTATTCAGTTTCCTTTCTTTTCATTTCAGTTGGATTTATTGTTCCTATGGTACTTGATTTAGTGTTTTAAAGACTGGAATGTTTTACAGTCTTATCTATTTTAGTTTGTGATTCAGATTTAGTATTTACATTAATTAGTTGTGGTGGATGATTATGTTTATATTCTCAGATTAATAATTGAAAGATTATTTTTAAAAAGGAAATATTTTGACGCTAGCTTAATTAATTATTAGGTGGTTAAAAAGGTTATTATGTTTTCGACAGTGATGCTAAGAATGAACCAATCGAATATTCTGTTTTAAATTTTATAAAGGACTGATCACCCAATATTTAATTGGTCGGGGTGTCACAAGCGATTCAGTCATTTTGTCTACGATTTGACCCAAAATATTTTCCATCCGTTATGCAGACTGAGATGAGGTGGAGGTTACTGAATCTTAAGAAGGAGATTATGACCGTTGTTGAGTTTGAGGAGGAGTTCACGAGACTTCTCACTATAGTGTCGGATGAGGCACCCACTGAGGAGAAGAAGATATTGTTTTTTTTAGATGGATTGGCCTGGAGGATTCGTCAGCACCTCATAGGTAATCTATCATTGGGTACTTACAGTGACGTACTCAACGCCACTATGTTCCACTGCCAGGATCATAGCTTCCATCAGCAGGGAAGCAAACGAGCAGGGTAATCCAGCCAGCAGGGACGGATAGGAGGCAGTAGTACTGGTGGGGCACCAGCAGCCCAAGGGCAGACACGTCACAGTGAGTAGAGTTCCCATCTGGGAGACCCTGCCAAGCGATTCCAATCTGGTGACTCTAGATAGGGATTTGGGGGATTTAGACAGGGCCAGTCCAATCAGCATGGCCAACAGGGCCAACACCGTCAATAGTAGGGTCAGCAGCATGGCCAACAGCGTGTTCAGCAGGGGCAGTGGTGGGGTGGTAACGGTCAATAAGGTCGTGTTCAGCAGGGGCAAAGGGGAGGAAACTTCAGAGGCAGGTGTTTTGGATGTGGCAAGAATGTCCATAGGCATCAGGATTGCCCAGAGGGGCATAGGTCCCCACAGAAGCAGGGTGCCCGTAATGAGTCGTATAGGCCACTCTTTCCAGCCGCCCTCCCAGCGCCAGCTCAGATGTTAGCCCTATCATCCATCCCAGCAGCCCCAGTTTAGCAGGGACAATTGCAGTATGGACGTGTCTATAACGTCCATTAGGCAACAACACCTCAGGCGCCACCCGCGATCGAGGGTACGTTTCTTATCCATGGCACTATGGGTTGAATCTTATTTCATATTGGGGCATCGTACTGTTTTATAGCTACTCACTTTACACGGGCCTTAGGGTTATTAGACACGACAGAGAGTATAGTGACATGTGTATACTCACCACTAGGGAATGGGTCTTTGATTTTCTTTACATCCCGGGGTGTAGGTATAGAGATTGGTAGCCTGATTTTACCTACGTACATGCTATTTTTAGATATGCATGAGCACGACGCCATTATTGGCATGGATTGGCTCGTTGCGTACAAAGCCATGATAGATTATTTCGGTAGGAGTATTATCTTTTCCATTCCGAGTCAGGAGATGTTTTCGGTGGCGATGCCTCGCCCAGAGGGAGGATCTTCCACCCATTTGTATTACATAGAAGAGGATATCTCTAAGGAGATTTTGATTCCCCTGGATTCGATTTCAGATGTTTGTGAGTTTTCAAATGTATTCCAGGAGATACCGGGCCTACCTATAAGTCAAGAGATATATTTTGTCATAAACTTGATAGCACGGGCTACGTACCGTATGGCTCCAGTGGAGATGAAGGAGTTACGGGATCAGATAGAGCAGTAGCTATTGGACCAGGACTTCATTCGTAGGAGCACCTCGCCTTGGGGAGCTCCGGTGTTGTTTGTGAAGAAGATAGATGGTTCACTGAGGTTTTGCGTGGACTACAGAGAGTTGAACAAGGTGACGATACGGAATAAGTATCCGTTGCCTCGAATCGCTGACCTGTTCTACCAGTTGAGAGGAGTAGCCTTCTTTTCGTAGACAGATTTAAGATCGGGATACCATCAGCTGCGAATTAGGGAGCAGGATGTGTCGAAGGCTACTTTCTTGATAAGATATGGGTCCTATGAGTTCAGAGTCATGCCGTTTGGGCTGACAAATGCTCCCTCCGTATTTATGGACTTGATGAACTGAGTGTTCAAAGATTTCTTGGATCAGTTTGTCATCGTCTGCGTAGATGACATCCTAATTTATTCACAGATCGAGGAGGAGCATGCCGAGCACTTGAGATAGGTTCTTCAGACTCTACGAGAGCATCAGTTGTATGCTAAGTATGAGAAGTGCGGGTTCTGATTACGAGAGGTACAGTTTTTAGGGCACGTTATGTCAGAATTGGGGATATCGATTGACTCGAGCAAAGTGTCGACGGTGAGGGAGTGGGGACATCCCATGACACCAACAGAGGTGAATAGTTTCTTGGGGTTAGCCGGGTACTACAGGCGGTTCATTCAAGGATTTTCAAAGATAGCGGGTCCATTGACGAATCTGACTCGCAAGGGAGTACCGTATGTATGGGATGATGTCGTAGACCGATAGGTGACGTAGCGTAAGTATGGAGAGCAAAGTGGAAAGAGTTGGGACACCAGGACGCGGTAGCCCATTCCTTTATATCCGTTATGTCATTCACACCCGAGATTATTATGAGGGTGATACAGGCACAAGCAGCGGATACTTTTTATCAGAATCAGACTGTACGACTTTTAGCTGAGGGTGTTGAATCCTATTCAGTGAATTCTGATGTGGGTTTGAGGTTTAATGGGAGATTGGTGGTCCCGGAGGGAGATGATTTACGTCATACAGTGATGATATAATTGTACAAGTCTAGATTTGCGGTACATCCCGGAGGGGATAAGATGTACCAAGATATGAGGCGGCAATACTGGTGGAGTGGGATGAAGAAGGACATTGCAGAGTTTGTATCCAAGTGCGTCACCTGTCAGATGGTAAAGGTGGACCACCAGAGACCGCCAGGGTTACTTCAGTTGTTGGAGATACCTACGTGGAAATGGGAGAGTATTTCCATGGACTTCATTACTGGGCAGCCTACATCACAACGGGGTCACGATTTCATATAGGTTATAGTGGATCGGTTGACCAAGGTGGCTCATTTTCTCCCAGTACGGACAGACTACACCACGAGCCAGTATGCATAGTTATTTATTATCGAGATAGTTAGGATACATGGGGTGTCGCTGGATATTGTGTCTGATAGAGACAAGATTTTTGTGTCACACTTCTGGGAGAGCTTTCAGGAGGCCATGGGTACAGAGTTGAGATTGAGTTCAGCTTATCACCCACAGACGGATGGACAGACAGAGCGTACCAATCAGATGCTGGAGGATATGCTACGCATGTGTGCCTTTGATTTTGGAGGGGGGTGGGAGTCGTATCTTCCATTGGTGGAGTTCACTTATAATAACTCCCATCAGTTCACGATCGGTATGGACCCATTTGAGGTTTTGTATGGCAGACCTTCTCGTTCTCCCGCTTGTTGGCTAGAGGTGGGGGACAACAAGGTGCTCGAACTAGAGGTTATTCAGGAGACGTCACCTAGGATTAAGATTATCAGGAGTAACATTCGGATAGCCCAGAACCGATAGAAAAGCTACACCAATGCAAAACGGTCCTTCCTATAATTTAGCGTGGGGGACCAAGTATTACTACAAGGGTCTCCTATGGAAGGAGTAATGAGATTCGGGAAGAAAGGGAAGTTGGCTCCGAGGTACGTAGGACCATTTCCCATTATTGAGAGGATAGAGCCGGTGGCATACAGGTTGGGATTTCCAGATCACTTACACCGTATTCATGATGTATTCCACATCTCGTCGTTGAGACGATATCTTCGGGATGATATAGCCCACACTTACATCGCGATAGAGGAGATTGACTTACAGCCCAACATTTCTTATGAGGAGAGACCAGTGGCTATCCTAGACCATAGCGAGAGGAGATTGAGGTCAAAGGTAGTTCCACTTGTACGGGTCCAGTGGGAGCATGATAACGTGGAAGAGTCCACTTGGGAGCGAAAGGCAGATATGCGCGAAAAATACCCAGAATTTTTTTTACCAGATACGCCTAATTTTTTTGAATTTCGGGAAAAATTCCGTTATTAGGAAGGAAGTATGTAATACCCCGTATTTTTATGGATTTTAAATTGGGGATTTATTAAATGTAATTGAGATAAATTAATTTAATACTAATCCGCAAATTTATTGTATATATTTACTAGCGTGACGAGAGTTAGTAATTTTGGGGAATTTGTTGAATATTACTTAATGAGTAAAGTAATATGTAGAATTGAATTTATTAAAATTATCGCGAGTGAATTATATGACAATTATGGAAATTAAGTCGGGACGCGCCTGTGTCATCTCGGGACTACATTATTATTATAAAAAAATTATAAGTCACCTGTATGGTCATTTCGAGTGCCCCAACGTGTCCGGAAGGGTCGAGATAGTCATAAAAGTGCAGCCGGGGGTTTAGTTTGGGTATCGGGGCATTTTTAAGCATAACCAGCACCCCGGAAGGGCAATTTAGTCATTTCCAAATTAGGCCTTAGTTAAATGACAAAAATTGGGAATTAATATCAGATATTAGGAGAGTCTTCTAGGGTTAACATTCTCAAATGTCTAGAACGATAGTGAGAGGAAGAAAGGAGAAAAGTCTTCCAAGAATCCAAGGCCAAGAACCAACCCAATTGCACCACCACCACCAAAACGTAGATCGAAGCGATGGGATCAAACCTATACCTGTTAAACTCGTGGAATCGGACCTACTATCTTAAAGCAAGTATCTATCCTGCTATTTTTCTAGTTGATATTTCACCCATGTTAGAATAGGATTGATAAATATATGTTTTATTGAAGAATTTCATGAATTAGGAGATTTGAATCATATGTTTTAGGAGTATTACATGAAATCTGGAAGCCTTGTCATATGTATAGGATTACCAATGAAATTATAATGGTTTAGAAGAAATAAATCTGGAAAAAGAGTTAGAATGTTGGAAATTATTATGAAACTAAGGTTCTTGACAAATATGGTGAATTGGCCCTTTAATCCTATGTCTTTGATGAAATTCGTACATGCTTTACGTAGAAAATCATATAGATAGGTATATATAATCATTGGTTTAATTGGTTGGGAGTTTGGGACTCGTTTATGGAGTTTTGGTTGAGTTTTAATAAGGAAACCTGATAATACGCGAATATTGAGTATTTCATCCGTCGAACCTACGCATTTTAGCCCCCTCGGGTGCCTTAATCTCTATATTTAAGCCTGTTAACCAGACAACCTCTGTTTATACGGTTAACATGCTATATGAGGTATAATTGGGCTTTTGTAGGTATTTAGGTACCAAGTATGGGATTCGGACGCATTCCGCGCAATTTTCGTACACAACCGCACGTTCAAGGGCAATCCGGTCATTTCACAGATTGGGCACCTGGCCCGACATCTACACGGAAGTTGTAGCTCTCCTCGCTAGCTTCGCGTGGCCATGAACGGTGTGTGATTCTGAGTCCGTATGACAAAGTTACGGCGAATTGAGCGGAGATGGAAAGCATGCCAAAAAAGGGGAAACAGCAGGTTGCGCTGCTTGATCGATCGATCGAGCCTGGTGGTCGATCGATCGAGCCTTCTTATTTTTGCCACGATTTTCACTGTCGATCGATCGACCACAGGGGTCGATCAATCGATCCCCTGTTTTTCCCTGCAGATATTTTCTTTACTTTTCTTTCTTCTTTTCTTTTATTCTAACTTACTACTTAAGCCAAATTTTTGTTGTAAGAGATACACACTCTCATATTCTGAAAGAGATAGTTTTAGTTAGGGTTTGGTTTGGAGAGTTCATTTTCTCTTCTTCTTGGATTGACAACCCATGTGGTTTTGTAAGATTGAACTATTCACTCCCATTTCCATTAATATAGTTTGTTCTTTATCTTTCCTTGCTTTGTAATTTAGTTTCCATGCTTTCTAACTAGTTTACATGCTTTATTCACATGCTTTGATTTACTTGCTTTGTAGTATAGTTTTATCACATTTATTCCCTCTTTCCATTTACCGCGTTTTTATGCTTTCTAGGTAATTTAAATTTGGTTGTGCTTGAATTGAACTCACTCGAGTTGACACGTTGCTTTGCTTTGGTGATGGTGTTTACGGTCTTTTTCGGGTGTGTTGTCCTAGTTATTATGCCTAGGATATTTGACAGGGCATATCATGTATGCCCCATGCTTACGACCTTTCACGCGTAATTTTTGGGATATTTGTTGACGCCAAAATCTTATTAGGCTTTTATGTTGATTTAGGGCGTGACAACCCTTGATTTAATTAACTGTCAAAACGAGACGCACGTGTAATAAACCGTCGACCCATGTAACCATTTTATACAAATTAACTCGGGTGAGGGATATTCGACGCAACCTATAATTTTACTCGCTTTCATAATCTAGTTTCAATACACTCGCCTAGATTACTATTTCCCTTTTATGCATCTTTCCCTTTTTAGTTTCTAAACACCTTTTACACTTTTATTCCTGGATTAATAATCTGTTTTGATTTATTGAACATTCCATGTGGATTCGATACCCGACTTACCGCTGTACTCACCAGTTGAGTGTAGTCATAACTTAGGTTTTTGTATAGTTCAGGTGAGCTGAATATAAAACGATCGGCGCGTAGGTGACTCTCGCGCCGCGGCGAAACCCCGTCCATCAAAACCCATAGTTAACAATGGCAAAATTTGGGCTATACCTGATCGATCGATCGATCGACCTAAGAATATTGATCGATCTGACCGATCGATCGACCCCATTTCATCGATCGATCGACCCCTTCTAGAAACTGCATGTTTTTCCTCTTTTTGTTTAACTCGGATAAAATATGTAGGAACCTTTGAATATCATTTAAAAAGTATAATGGGTTATGAAGAGGACGAGAAGGGTCTACGTAGATTCCGTTGAATGAAATTTTATATGGGATGTAACCGTGGGTTAACGGGGGTTTAACACATATTGGAAATCGTGCGTACGTTAACTACGGAATTGAGAGATTCATAAATGACTTAGACCAGTATGTTAGAGAGGGTGTACCTACTGAATTGATCTTTAGGAAGAGAGAATACTTCGAGGGACGAGAAGTAATTACGAAATGATTATAATTGAGAATAAAATGAGATGAGTTCTTTATGCATAAAGATTGGGTAAAATTGTATTACGTACGGTTAAAATATTATAATGGGTCGTGGGCGAATCTAATTGGAAAATGAGAATATTTATATATATGACCAAGTGCATGTGTATATATCTATATCATATTTTTGTATAATCATACCCACGCTACTTGCTATCACGGAGGTTGCCACGTCGGGACTGTCTTATCTCGATGGGACCTTTATGGGGGATATTGACTTGTACCCTAGAATATAGGATTCCTTAGTACAGGCTATCTGAGAATGATAGTCAGATGTTCCTAAGAGACGTGAGGGGTATTTGCTGACCTCTTAGTGACTTGGAACTATGCTTCACCTCCATTTTGTGTGTATTGTGTTAATACAGTTCGAAAGTTATTCCGAACTAGTATTTCCTTTAGTACGAGAGATACGGGGAGTTGATAGCAGAGTATGCCAGCACCATAGATTTTATGCGGGGTGCCGATAGCATATATATTATATGAGTGATTAATATATATACGCATATATGGAATTCTTCTACTGTGCCTATAAGTAGATAAATATTGTATAAATGCTCCATAATTATAGTAAGTGTTGGGGAACGTCACAACAGTATTGAGAAATACTTAATAGACGTAAGTAATCCTTAAGAGACTAACCGCTAAACAAAAATCATATTCTTGTGGCTCCTCCAAATTTATGGGGGATAAATTAGATAGACTTATGAGGCATTTTTATAGTATGGTAGGCGTGCACACTAGATGAGAGGTGAGAATTTTGAAGAGAGTGTCGCGTACTGACATGGTTGTTATATTAGCCAGCAAGCATTTTAAATACTTGTTAAACTACTTTTAAAACTGCTTTACACTCAGGCTCTGACTCGTTTCCTGTCATTTTTCTCCCTCTTGTATATATATGTATGTATTACTGGTGCCCAGCCACAGGGGCGTCAGGCATAAGTTCTTTGGATTGGGCGTGCTACAGCTTATGTGGGAGTTATAGGCCCTTGCTCTAGACGACCTCTTCCTTGATTCAGCTCTTGATTTAGTACTTCATAGCTAGGGCATGTGTCGCCCGATTTTCAATTTCAGTTTAGACTTAATAGAGATTTTGTATTTATTTTTGTTTTTAATATTCAGTACTCATTGGGAGTTATTTCTTGTCATGATGATTTCACTTATGGTATTGACTCGGTTTGGTTAATATAGTTGGTTCATTTCTTTTGGTTGATTTCAATCCTTACCATTTATGCCATTGCTAAACTGATTTATATTTTAAAAAGTTTTTCAGGTTGGGATTTAATAAACGGAATAACACTTAGATTGATTTGACACTTAGCTTAATTAATTAGGTTGATTAAAAAGGAAAATTGTTTTCGACAGTGATGCTAAGAATGAACCACACTGTTGACCTTGATTTTTAATTTAATAAATGACTGATCACCCGGTATTTAATTAGGCAGGGTGTTACAGGGGTAAGGAGGTTTTGTTCCGCTTAATTAAGTTTTTTTCATTTCCCCATTTTTTATGTTTTTTGGTTCACTTTTCAATCTTTGTATAGATCATGTATGTGGGTTTTCATCCCCTTAGGCGGGTGCATTTTATGTACTCCTTATCTTACTTCTCAAAAAAATAACCAAACATATAACTCAATGTATAAAATTATCTTGAGTTAGTCAACTAACTTAAAATATAACTCAATATTCACTATTCAATAAGAGCAGTTCTGTTGAACAAGCTATAGGTGGACTAAAATTATCTCAAGGCATTGGAGCAATTTTCTCTCTCAAAATATTCCAATGACATTGAGCTACACCAAAAAAAAACTCCTAGGCATTGGTTATAATAAAACTCCCCGCGGAATTTAGTTTGTTGCGTTGACCTCTCCCTTGCAGCATTCCAATGTCGCGAGAATAACTATTAACCAACAACTCTTTAATAACCAGTTTTGTCATTTTAAATAAACACCCCCTAAATTTTACATATTTCACAACCCATTTCATTCTCAAATACAATATTATTATCTTCAAATTTACAAACAATCTCAAACAAAATAAATTTGAAAATAATAACATTGTGTTTGAGAATGAAATTAATCACATGCTAATGGTATTATATATGTTGATTATGAAATTTGTGATAAATTACTTAAATATTTACCTCAGTCTTTTGCAATGAAGAAACAACAAATTTGAAAACTAATTAATGGGGGAGAGTGTTTGAGAATGAAATTCGATGAGTTATTTCTATTATGCCAAATTAGGCCTCTGGTTCTTATCTAAAAAAGCCCAAATTAGCTTGATAGAAAACGATCACAATAAGTGATACAATTAAATTTTAATCGAAGTGGATTGGATCTGATTTGAACTTCACTTCGATTTGGAGTAACTTGTGAAATTGAAAACACGATTTAATTAGGTTGGATGTGATAATTACGATTCACTCTGTAAAAAACTTATACCACACCCCCACCCGCAAAAAAATCACTAACAAATGAAAAATTCAATCCAAGTAGGGCAAGTTACATTTTTAGTAAGAGTAGCCAAAATTTTGTAGTTTTCTTAGTTATGATGAACCAAAATGTTGTGAAATTTTGTAAGTTTAATCAATCCTTGACCTATACAAAATTTTTCATAACTTATCTTGATTTTGAGTAGGTTTTTGGATAGATAATCCATATACGTTTCCATCCCTTCTTTTAGGCCTTGTTTGCGAGTTCTTATTTTGGAGAGAAAAGAAAGGAAAGGAAGGGAAAGTGTGTTTCATTTCCTTAGTTTGGGAGTTTAAGTAGGAAAGAAAGTGATTTTCTATCATTTGGGAGTTTAAAATGAGAGAAAAGAAAGGAAAATTTTTAAAAAACTCACTTCCTTTCTCTGCAAAACTTTCTTTCCAAATCGAAAAGAAATGGAGAGAAATGAAAGTTTTTTAATGAATTGTTCTTTCTTCCCCTGAAAAAATCATTTTCCTCCCAAACTCCCAACACAAGAAAGAAAGTTATTTTTTCCTCTCACAAACTCCTTTCTCTTCTTTTCTCTTTTGTTCTCTCTTATTAACTTTCTATTCTTTTCTTTTCTCTCTTAATAAAATTTTCCTTTCGTTTCTTTACTCTCCAAAACTTCCAAACGAGCGATTAATGGATTTAATCTTCTGTAAATTGGGTTCTTAAACTATATTTTCTAAATTAAAAAAAATCACTTTATCCCTTGCATTACTATCATAATTAGTCTTAACCCCCTTCAAAGATAATGAATCATATATAATCCCCTATGAGTGGCGGGCATCAGTCTCCGTTATAAATCTTTATCAATGTGTATTTTAACTTAACTCCATTATATTTTGTGGAGAAAATAATCCTCTTCTTAAACTCCTCTTCATCTTCTTCCTAAATCAAAACACAATAACTAATTTCAAACAAAAAAAATGAAAAAATTTTAAAATAATGACCAAGATCCACAGCCACTTATGTTTATGTTACTAAGGGATCGCTTTTTCACCAAAGGCTCTGCTAACTTCGTAGTGATTGAAGTTGATATTTCCAAATTTAAAATTTTGGGTCCCTAACTCAAATTTGGCAAGTAAGTTGGTCCCATCAGTTATATTAATTACTTCCATTGGTTGACAACCTGAAATGGTTTAATTCCATCGTGAATGGTTTGCAAGGAACAGTTGATTTCATTGACTATGTATCTGGATTTTTTAAGTTACAAGGTATGAGAACTATGGGTTAATATCGTTGCTAAAATCACCTTAAAAAAAGTAGAATACTAATGTGATTATGAATTTTGGTGTGGCATATAATTTTTATGTGTTTATACTAGGATTAGGATTTTAATTTAGGGAGCAGATAAAGAGGATAGAAGAAAAGGGTTTTTTGTCCACAAAATATTAGGAGGTTAAGGCAAAATACACATTAGCAAAGGTCTTCTTTAACAGAAATTAAGGTCCGTGCACTCATGGGAAATTATGTCTACTATTTCATCTTTATTAAGGTTTAAGTCTAACTATAGCATTGATACAGGTAATTAAGTCAAAAAAAGAACCCTTAAAACTAGGATTGAGAAAGAAAAAAAAAGGGAGAGAAGACGGACACATTGATAGAGATTTTAGTGGTGAAGGCACAACTGTGGAGGATGATTTGAAATGAAAGTAAGTGAAAGAATTTTTTTAACACAAGAAATCCTACAATCATGATCCCACGAAGTATATGTTATTTCATAATTAATTTTTGGGCCACTTTTCACAGTACCTTTTTTGTTCCTCGAATGCATAGCACACAAAAATCCTTTTTGTTGGTTTTTTGGGGGGGATGGGGTGGGGGTGATTTTTACATCGATGACGTCTTTATATAAAGGTTTATTTTTTACTCTAATATGTCCTAAATTATTCACTTTTGAGGTTGATACCTTTTATTGACTTTGAGTATAGTACAGTCTCCTATAAGGGGTAGTTAGTTTTAGCGACTAACAAAAGAATTTGATTTTAAAATAAAGGAACCCCCCCAGTCGTCTTAGCCCAACAATCCTCACTCCACCCCACCCCACCCTTCCACCCATCCCCCCCACCTCTCTCTCTCTCTCTATATATATATATATATATACACACACACACACACACACACACACACACACACACACACATAGAGATACCCAAATCAAGAATGCAAAAACCCAACTCAATCCCAAATCTGTGCGTGTCTATATATATATATATATATATATATATATATATATATACAGAGAGAGAGAAAGGAGAAATAAAGAAAGAAAACACAGAATACGAGGGGGTTAGTGGTGGAGGGGTTTGGCGGGTGTAACGTCCCGCAGCCTACCCTAGTCGGTCGCGGATATTAAGTCACTTGATCTCGTGGGGATCTAAAACTTGAACAATACAAGGAAATTCTTATATGACTGCAGCCTGTAAGTGGTCTCGGCTTCTACATTAGAGTTGGCAGATTTAATTTTCCATTGTCATAATATTATCCCATATGAAATGAATCACCAAGTAGATATTTTGAGTTTCATTGATGTCATAATAGTCTTTAATACATGTCATAGAATCAGTCCTTCCTCGTGGAATCATCAACATAAAAATGTAAAGATAAATATGTACAACTAATAGCGAAATCTATATAAAAACTCCTAATGGAGTATTATGCAAACTATCTTCGCGGTCCCTATGAGATCTAACAGCTCAGCAAGGAAGTAAAGAATATAGAAGGGGTGAAAATATAGAAGGGGTGAAAACTATCTTCGCGGTCCTCGGATCTTAACTTAAGGAAGTAAAGAATATAGAAGGGGTGAGATCTAACAGCTCAGCAAGGGTTAATGAATAGTCACGAATATTGCATGTGCACGCCCATTATCTTTACGTATTTTATCACTTTTTGTGTTCCTTATTCCTATATTTAAGCTCGTTAACTAGACAACCTCAGTTTTAGATGTATATATATATATATATATATATATATATATATATATATATATATATATATATATATGCTTTGTAGGGTTTAATTGAGCTTTCGTAAGTATTGGAACGCTTAAAGTGAGGATTGGTTGCTTTTTGGAAAAGTTCCATCGTTGGACTCAACTTCAAGGGCATTTTAGATATTTCATACTTCATATTCGGATTAGCATATATATATGCTTTGTAGGGTTTAATTGAGCTTTCGTAGGTATTGGAACGCTTAAAGAGAGGATTGGTTGCTTTTTGGAAAAGTTCCATCGTTGGACTCAACTTCAAGGGGATTTTAGATATTTCATACTTCATATTCGGATTAGCAAAAATCCATGGAAGCGTAGTCGTCGAGTTAGCTTCGCGTGGCCGCAAACAGCATGTCGTTTCGAGTCCGGATGAAGAAGATATGGTTGTTTCCATTTTGAAGCTTTTCCCCCTTTTTATGGACCAAGACATGCTCAAAACAAGGGACCGATCGACCAGACCTGAGCCCCCGATCGACCGGTGTTTTAGAAATAATCCTACGAAGGAAACAGGGGGCTACAAATTATGACCTCGGTCGATCGGCCCGTTGGCCGCGGACGACCGATCCAGGTCGTTCGATCGGCCCTGAGCCCCCGGTCGACCAGTGATTCAGCATTTATCCTATAAAGGAAATAGGGGTCTCAAACTAAGGACCCGATCGACTGGCCCCCAGGCCACGGTCGATCGGTAATAGTAGTTATTGGGCGATTTTTTCCTATTTCATTTCTTTTTCTATTTCTTTATTCCCACTTACTATATAAGCAACCCTTTTCTTATTTTGTAAGATATTTATTATATTCTCTTATTTAGTTTTAGGTTTTTATTCTCTTAGGGAGGCTAGGGTTTGGAGGTTGTTTTGGGTGTGACATTCTCTCCCTCCTAGGGTTTACCCATATAGGTTGTGTAAAAACACTATACATCATCTTCTCCATCAATCCAAGCTTCCATTTCTTTATTTCTTGCTTTTTGTTGTTTATATTAAGCTTTGAAACTTAGGTTTGTTGCTTTATTTATTGCTTTCCTTACTTTATTGCATTTAATTTATGACTTTCATTATGTTCTGTAACTAATTTAACCCAGGTTGTGATTGATTGAACTCACCTTGGTTACAATGGGTTGTTTTGCTTTGGTGATGAGTTTCATGTATTTAATTCAATTGGATTGTTCTTGTTATTACGCCTAGGAGATTTACGAACCTGCGTGTGTAATTTCAGGGGTATTTGTTGACGCCAAAATCATATTAGAATTTGATGCGAATTTAGGGGTGACAACTCTAGATTTAATTGATTGTTGAAAAAAGATTCAATCTTGGTAAATTCGTGCTCCCATGTAACCATTTATACGCATTAACCAAGGTGAAGGATATTAGTCTCAATCTATAGTTTGTATTCCTTTTTGTAATCATAGTTTAAATACACATGCCTAGTATTATCTTTTATTTTGTTAACAATTATCTTTCACACTTTTATTCCTGAAGTATTAAATCAAAATAATTCTAGCAAACATTCTTTATGGATTCGATACCCGGACTGGCCGTTGTACTCCCTTAAAAGAGTGTAGACAATAGTGTAGGTTTTTTCATAGCGGTGGGAGCCAAGCATAACGACCAATATATAGCTTTATACACTTGCGTCGCGGTTTCCCCCTGTGGCCAAAATGGCGCCGTTACCGGGGACTTGTTTGTTTTAGAATTTAATTGATTTAGTATTTCGCAATATTTTCTTCCTCTTTGTATTCTTTGCTCACTATTTTTGTAGGACTTCAACATTTAAGCGCCAAGAAACGCTTGAATTTGTCGGACGCACATTTTTTGTGGATTTTTTCCACCTTGAGCTATTTTGGGGGTAAGCATGTCTTATTCTAATTTTTTTCGATAATCGTAGTGATAATTCTCAAAATCCCCCTAAACCTATGATTTTTGGTGAATACTCGCAAAGTCAAAAACTTGAAACATCTAAAATGTGTGTGGGTGAGTATTACCAAAGTCAAGTTACGAATCACGGGAATTTTGAGAATGATTATTCCAATTTTGGACCTCAAAATTCTTATGTTAATGATTTTGATAGTAGTTCCAAGAATAGTTTCCAATCTTCTCATTTTCAAGAATCCGCACCTCCACTAATGACTTTACGTGAAGGTTTGCGCATTCTTGAAAATGAAAAATTCGAAAACCATTATTGGGAAGAAAATCGTTGTTGGGAGCAAAAGTTGGATGCATTATTCGAATCCAACGACGATTTCTCTTCTGAGACTTTCCAAGTCGAAGAATGTTTTGGACCAAATGAGGATTTTGGGCCTACTTTGGAACAAAACATTCTTGACTTGGCCCGTGGTATATTTGAGAATGAAAATGAGGAAGAAATGGACGTAGTATCCATTTGCAATGAAATGATTTCTTCTTTAGTTCTCAAAGAAGAAAGTTTCATTGAAAATGATCAGTCCCCTTCGAAATTCAATTTTTGAGCAATGATAACTCATATCTTGAGAATGAGTTTCTTTCCTCCCTATCTTTATTTTATATTGTCACACCGATACAAGTACCATATGAATTGGTTACAAACTTTAAAGTGTTAAACCCTTTCACCGATGATGAGTACTTGCGCGAGTTGCCTTCTTTGAAGGCAATTTTGCTTCCATGTGCGCCACCTCCCATTCCAATTGCAAAACCTTTGGGAGTAAATTTTGTTTATTTTTAAATTCCACGTGTATTCGTCACCCATTCAATCCAAACCCCACATCATCCCTCCAAAAATTTTAATTGATGATGGTTCATTTCTTCCGCCTTACACATATGTTGTTTGAACGGAATTCCAATTTTCTGGAAGGTATGCTTGAAAGGGAGGGTCCCTCGTTGATCCTTCAAAGTCAAATCGTATTTTGGGTGGACCCTTAAAAGTTTAAATTTTAGTTTACAGTTAGTTAGAAGTTATAATTGTAGGTTGTAAATAGTTAGTTTTTATTTTTCCTTATTTTTCTTTATTCTTACTTATTATCTAGCGTAATTAGTTAAGTTTTTGTAATTTGTATTTGCTATGATTGGTACTAACATGTTTTGTAGAATCATTGAACTTGTACTTTTCAGAGATCACTCCATTTTGGGTAATATCGCCCTTTTTCTCTCTTTAACTTGGTTTTTAATTCACATTTAGGACAATAGTAGGTTTAAGTTAGGGGTGTGGGATATTCTATCCATTCTTTGATTTTATTATATATTCTTTCTAGGGGTGTTCGCGGTACGGTAAAAACTCGTATCGTACCATTTTTTACCGAAAAATTATGGTAATGATTTATATTTTTTATGTTCTGAAACCGAAATTATCGATTTTTTTGTGGTTGGTTTTGGTTTTAGCATTTTAAAACCCGATTTACCGATTGTTCCATACCGAAATGAAATACCGAAATACCGTATAACAAATTACCATATATTATCGTACCATATATTATCATATATTACCGTATAGTATATTATCAAAATATCGTACCAAACTTAATGCATGTTACCATACCACTAATTGTCAAATAAATATTGTATTTAAAATAACATATATATACCAAATTAATCATAACCCTTTATATTTTTATCTCATCTCCTCCATTCATTTTTTAGTATAAAAGATACAAACCCTACCTACTTTTTATTTTATACTCTTCTCATCACGATAGCAGCCACCATCAAAATATCGAGCACACAACCAAATCGGCATCTGCCCCTCCGGCCACAACAAACCGCATATCACAAAATGGTAACTTTTTGGCCTCCTCCTCTGGTTACCCTCTTTTTTTCCCCTTTTCATCACTACATCAAATTATTAATGGCTATGTTTAAATCAGAATATGTTTAGAGATAACCAACTCTCCGATCAGTATTTTTACAACTTTGTTTGTCTACTACTTTGTTTAATGGCTATGCTTGTCTACAACTTTACTTGTCTTCGATCATAAATTATTAATGGCTATGATTGTCTACAACTTTGTTTACACCTTAAAATAGAAAACAGAAGCTTGTGTGGCCTCTTTTCCCTTAATCGACGCTCAACGTGTGTGGTATGGCCTATGTTCCCTTGTTCAGAGCTTTGTTTTGTTACAGCTATTAATTTATTATGATTAACGTGCCTTTTCGATGTGCCATTATGCATTACACATATTTAATATCATGTTGTTTAATATCATTTTCTTTTCACCTTTTTACTGATTACTTGAGGCAAAAAAATCACCACTGTCAACTCTAGGCTTATATTGTGAAAGGATCCTTACCTTAGAAGGCTATAATAGAACAAGTGTACCTTTTCTTCTTCTTTAATCAAATTTCTATGTGATAGTGTAGTTCTTGCATTTGTAATTAGTAATTATATTTTTGCTACCCCTGTCCTCACTTAGGAGGGAAGAATGATGTGATACCAGTGCAACGAAACATAATTTAATGTGACGACTTCGATTGAAATTTATTTGAGTTGTAATTTAATTGTGATGTTTATTTTGGGGTTTAATGTTTATATGTAGTTTTGGAGACGAGACAATGATGTAGTTTTTACTATTATTTTAAATATGCATATCTACAGGTTTATGTAAGTGGTACAAAAAAATACAATTATGTACCGAGTACTACCAAGATTACCGCAAAGAGAAATTTATCGAAATTATAGTATTTTCCGAAAAAACAATTTTACCGCAAAAAAAAACAATTTTACTGATATACCGCGCGGTTTGGTTTTGGTTTATGGGTTTATGTACCGGCTGGTAAAACTAGTAATTTTGGTTCGATGATTTCAAAGTTGGTATGGTAGTGGTATTGTCTATTTACCAACCAAACCAACTGAAAACTAGCCCTAATTCTTTCCAAGCATGCTTTTGTTGTAAAAAAATAAAAAAATTCAAAAATATTTTCTTTCTTTTTTCTCCTTTATTAGGCATTTTGCCACTGTTTCCGATGACAACGTTTAATAAATACCCGATCCAATAGACAACTCAATGATGCATGTTCTCTATTTTAGAAGTTATTAGACTTTAGTCCTAAGTTATTGATATTATGAATAACTTCATGAATTAAACTTTAATCCCATGAGCACATGCATTTTCCTTATTTAAATGATTTGGTTTAAGATTTTTATAACCCAGTAATCTTTTGTTGCATTGTATATATACTTACACCTAGTGAGCTTTGGGCTTTTCTTCAATTGTGAGTGTTATACACTAATCTTTTCTTCTTGAAAGTGTTAAATTTGTTGATAATCTCATTATTCTTTCATTGATCGTTCGTTAATTGAGTTCATACATGAAATGTGTTACTTGACCATGACTTTCAAAGTTGTTTTGACTAGAAAATTGCGTAAACTTTAGGAAATGATCAAGGCCATATTTGTTATATCACCCATATTGACCTTAACCTCACCTTAAATATTTTCCTTCGTCAACCCCTATGAGACTTAATATAGCCTTTTGTTTCATAACCCAATATCCCATAGCCAACTCTGCGTTGGAGTTATAAACCATATATATTAACTTACATACCTTTGTTTGGAATGATACTTGGGGTTGAATGGTGTTCTTATTACGCGGTTGCAATTAAGCATGTGAGAGTGAAAAAAGCGAAGAAAAAGGTGTAGAGAAGTGAGAAAGCAAAAGAAAAGAAAAGAAAAAATGAGAAAAAGAAGAAGAAAAAAAGGAAGATAAATGTGTATATGTTGTGTACAGTGTTCAATAACCTCTGTTTACTCTCTCGATTGTTAATATCTAATGCTTGTTATGGAAATTATATTCCAATTTTGAAATTGCCCACAATTTCCATTATCCTGAGTCTTAATCCCCGAATACTTTGAATCCGTACATATTTCCTTCGTTTCATCACCCGAGCCTAACCCACATTACAATCCTATAAAGTCCTATCTTATCCTAAGGTGAATTTAATTTAAAAGTCATAATAGTTTTGATAATCTGTGAAAATACATTTCGCCTTCTTTAATAAGCAGTATCATTCATTGAGATTACATATTTTTCAGTATATATAGCGTTCTTCATTTGTGACATGTCTGCGGCATAGTTTCCATTTACATTTACTCTTTATGTCCGCATGTCTAGTGTATTACCTCCCATTCATAGTGATTGCATTTGTTGAGTGTAATATCCGGTGAGGATTGATTATATGAACGATTTAACGTTTATCCGGTTTACATAAGTTTTTTCCAAACGATAATTTGTATATGCTCTCTTTTCCTCCCTGTAGACACCACATTCCATTACCCCCAACTCTCCTTAGGTCCCTAGTACCTCCCTTCATCACTACAAACCCGGGTCATGTCCCGAGTACTGACCTAGAAGCAATCAGGCACTCCCCGGCTCAGTTTGACCAAAAATTCAAACTCTTCATCTCGACCAAGACTTAATGAATCATCGAAGGGAACTGAATACCCTTTTCAACGGTCTGTCCCGTGCGCGATTCCGACTTACCATGCGGACGAACGATCCGTTTGCGTCCGAAACTTGACCTAGAGGCCACTGGGCGCTCCCGGGCTCTGTTTGACCTATGTCAACTCTTCAGCTCAACCGAGGCTGAATGAATCTTCAAAGGGAACTGAATACCCTTTCCAACGGTCCATCCCGTGCGCGATTCTGACTTTCCATACGGACGAACAATCCATTTAACTCCAAGAGGTCACCGAATGCTTCCCGAGCCCGGTTGACAGAAGTCAACTCTCCAAACCGGGTCAAACTCTTTGGAATGTCTAAGTACATCTCCTAACCTTTCCAACGGTCCACCCCGTGTGCGATTCGGACTTACCATGCGGACGAACGATCCGTTTGCGTCCGAACGATTCCCCGTCCAATGGACCGACAAACGCTTCCAAGCCATATTTGACCCAAAGTCAACTCCCGAACTCGGGAGCGGTCCAAAGGACTTTCAAAGGTCTATGAATTACCTTTCCAATGGTATGCCCCGTGCGCGATTCTGACCAACGATTTACCCTCGGCAGCCGATTTTCAGAAAAAGCCTGAAGCGCACTACCAAATGGCAGGTTCCAAACCCTGCCTATCGGCACCTGCCGATAGGCAGGAACAGGTATATGCCGATCGGCAGTTACCTGGGCCTATAAAAGGAAGCCTTCACCTCATTTGCAAGGGGAGCCCAGATCTGATAGAAATCACTCTCAACGAATCCCAGAAACCTCTCTCGAAGGCAGTGTGATTTCAACTTCCAAATCCCTTTTTTACTTCCACTTCTCATCATCCTTTTCATCAAACTTGGTGAATTATCCACTCTCCATCATCATCCAAGTGCAAGGGCTGATCTCCAACATTCAAGATCAAGATCAAGATCTTCAAGAAGGTTCAACTTTCTCAAACTCTCTCTTAAATTCTCTTAAATTCTCAATAACTTGTTTTCTTACTTAGCACTTTTATTATCTCATCCCACACATCCTAATATACTTTTTTATTTAGTATTATTGTACATATCTTATTTTCATATAAATAAAAACCCAAAAAACAAGAAAAAGAGGGTTTGCTCATAAATTCCAAATAGGGTTTCTCATACTTTTTCTCACACTTTTATCGCGACTAAAACACTTTTTCCACACACACTCGCAAATAAGAGATACCCATTTGGATTTATGGGATAAACCCCACCCTCATTTTGTATGCAAACTACGTGGACTTTGATGCCTTTATAGGCTACGTAGGCATCTCGGGGTAAAACCCGAGACTCAAGTCCCTTTTTCCCACTTTTTCTCTTATTTTCTATCTCCTCTAAATCCCATCTTCTTATATTCTATATACTTGTTCTTAGTGATGTATTACTCCATATGCGTTATCGTTCCATTATAACGATCAACGTAAGGGTAATCACGTAAATCTTATTTTTCTAATATTATTCTTATATCTTCCTACGGATGACTCGCTTTATCTTTTTCATGATAGAAGTTGAGGATTCCTACCTCCATTATATATATACACATGCACACATATCACGGGGGGAAATATAAAGGAAAACAGCAAATATCCATGAGAGACCGAAAGGGCGGAATGGGTGCCTAACACCTTCCCATTTCGTAACTAAGCCTCTGAACCCTTCTCGAATCATTTTGGTTTCGCACGCACCAGTATGTCTTTGGATGCCATCTTTCGGAATGGCTTTCCCTTTTTCTTTTGTCTGTTTTGAATAAAATAGACTGGCGACTCTAAATCTCTGTACATTTTTACACCACATCTCAAAAAGGACGCTGGCCAAAGCACCCCCGAGAGGGATGCGCGGGACCCAAAGGATCCTCTCCCTTCGCGCGTACCGCCCCAGCGCGGCGAGGATCGGGGATGGCCACAGTGGCGACTCTGCTGGGGAGTTTATTTGTTTTGTGGGCTTGACTCTATTTGCATGGATGCTATATTTGTTTATGTTTCCCCCAATATCTGCATGTTCCCCTTTTCCATGTGTATCCCATGCTTGTGCTTATGTTCACACACTTGTAGAAATCTCTCCATGTACACTTCTCACCACGTGCACATAGGATCACATATATCCCCATGTTGCACGCATCACCTATCCATACTTGGTGTACCTACCTTGGGTACTTGTACTTTGCTCCCTGTTTGGCATAATCAAGAAAGGCATTCTCATCATAAGCTACTAATAAAAGAATCATGCATGATTCACATAACATCACCAAAGAGAAATGTTATTGACCAAATTTTACCTAGTAACTGGAGGGTCACTTCGTGATAGGCACTAGTCCGGTAAGTCACAGTTAGCCTAAGCGATATGACTCTCACCTTCCATTGGCCAAGTACCTTTGACGTATATCGAACGGTTCCCCCGCATCGTACCGCTTGATCGAAGTCATGACGGGAGGTATATCGCAGGGAATTCGTTCACGTACGCCGAGTATATCGAATTCTCTCTCACACGTACCATCCCCACGAGGTATATGGTGAGGCAATTCACGTACACTCAGGTATATCAAATGGCTTGTCCACACGTACCGATTTCCCACAAGAGCAAGACGTATATCGTGGAAGTCACGTCAAAGGGGGGAACCCATGTCGTTTCACCCAACCAACTGCATACCCGCATATAGGTGTAAAACCTAGGACACGCACTTTAGATTGCCGGTTTCAACTCGAAACTCTGTCGAAATTGCGGGTCGGCATGCCACCCAATTTTTGCGCATTTTTAAAATGGGACCCCGTCCGTGAGCCTGGTTATAAGTCCAAACCGTAGCTTTGCATATATTGAATACCCCACTTTTCCAGGCTCAAGTCCTGTCCGGCATTGCATTTAGGAGAATTAAATACAAGTGAGAACATAATAATCATAATAATCAGGCTGAGTTCCGTCTCCAAAAGCATTTTTCCCTTCTTTATCAAAAATCTAAAAACAATTCTCCCTTATTTATCAAAAATCCAAAACATTTCTCCCTTCTTTATCAAAAATCCAAAAATAGTTCTTCCCTTTTTCTCAAAAATAAATCTCATCCTACGCCTTCTCAAGACGATTGCAAGCCCTTGGCTTGGCTCCCTATTGGCTTCGGTCTTCAGTCAAAACACCCCAGAGTTTCGTCCATTCCTCTACTACTTCTTCCGAGTCCGAAATCCATCCACTTTCCATGGAGAATACAGATCAAGCACCAATCATACAGCCAGATCTGACGACAGTCTTAGCTCAACTCGTGTCCAAGATTGACAACCTCCAAATTGAGGTCCGAGAAATGCAACAAAACCAAGTTCCTATTCCTCAAGAGACCGAGGCCATATTCCCTCGTGCTATGGGTCCACCCAAGCCTATCTAGGTTCCGAAAGAATATCAGCACGCTCCACGTGCCCCTCCTGTCAATGGGCCACCGCCTGCCCAACATTGCCCAGCCTATGGCTAACTTACCTGTGGTCGCTGATCCAAAGGAGGAAGAGTTGAATAAAGTCAAGGAGGATCTCAAGATGCTCACCAAGAAGTTTGACCAAGTCAGGATCTCTGGGAATTACATGGACTACACTCGCATGTCTCCTTATCCTAAAGCGAGGTTACCTGAGAAGTTCAAGATGCCAAATATCGAGAAGTTTGGGGGGAGTGGACCCCCAATTGTTCATCTTTGAAGTTATCATCGTTCCATGACTCTACTAGGGGATTCTGAAGAAGTAATGGCCCAATTGTTTCAACAAACTTTGAAGGATAGTGCCCTCCGATGGTTTTTATCTCTTAAGGAATCTAGAATCCGTAGCTAGGAGGATGTAGCCCGAGAATTCGTGTCGCAGTACAAATACAACGAAGAGCTTGAGGTCACCCGTCGTGATTTAGAGCTTCTCAAACAAACCCCTGGAAATCAGTCAGTAACTTCGTAACCCGGTGGAGAGAGCAAGCAGCTACCATGACTAATCAGCCATCCGAGGAAGAACAGGTCAGCATAGTGAAGAAGAACTTCTTGCCCCATGTCCGAGCGACGATGGGAGGACAATACTACCCCCACTTCCGAGCTCTCAAAGAGGCTGGAGTGGAAATCGAGGAAAGCCTCGTTAAAACAGAGGTTGAACCGAAGAAGGTGTCCGGACAATTCACCCCTAGAAAGTATGACAAACCTGCCAGTGCTACAGTTTCAACCATTAACAACATCTCTCAAACAACCACATCATGGGCGCCAGAAAGCCGCCCTGCCCCCATCCGAAGGGAATACACTGAGTTCTATCCTCCCCTCTCCAAAGTTTATCAAACCCTGTTAAGCCGAAACCTCATCAAACCCTTGGATCCACGTCCGTTGCCAAATCCACTCCCAAGAAATTTCAAGACCGATGCTCATTGCGCCTTTCACCAAACTGCCGACCATACCACCGACCAATGCTTTCACCTTCGGAACATAATCCAAGATTTCATTGACCGGGGTACCATCGCCCAACCAGCCAAACACTACTCACAATCCACTTTCGAATCATGCCAATGCCATCTTTTTAGAAGAAAACCCGAATTTCGATCCCTCAACTCAAATCACACTCATATACTCTCCTAAACCTCTTCAAATTTGCCCATATTTCCTCCTACACCCTACTAGCCTCACTGATCAGGCACTGTCACTCCTCACCAGAGCATGCATCGTTGTCCGTACCCGTTCTAAAAATGGAAGTATGGAATTGTCAGAGGTGTTAAACCAACTCCTAGAGTTCGGGCTAAAATTGCCCTCACAGATGGTCATCAATTGCCAGAAGTTCAGCACACAGTTCTTGGAAGCACGAAAGTGGGTCCGAGATTCAAAAAAATGGGTGGTAACAATCGACGAAGTTAGCTTAGATGATGTTGTCCAGACTATGGTAGAATTATTCGAGCAAACCAACAGCATTTGCAATATCACCGGGTTATTTGACACTTTGAAGCTACAAGGGTGTTTGGTCCCTTAAACCACACATATCCCCACGGAATGGGAGGACCTGTATAAAGAAGCCGTTGAAGTTGTAGAATGCATCAACTTTACATGGAAAGACAGAATTGTTGCCACCGGATGGGGGGAATAATTCGAAGATTCGAGCAGAGCTGGCCCAATAGCCGACATATGTGGGATGATATCATTTGAAGAACTCCTCGGAGAAATAAATAGGGTGGCAGAACAACCTGAGATTGACGAGGAAACGGGATTCATGTTCTTTCCTTCTTTAGTAAATCACATGACCAGATCAGGGAGACATTACCAAGTTCTAAGCTCACTACCAGCAAATGACAAAGGGAAGGGCGCTGAAAACCTTCCTATGCCAGAGATGACCATTGAGGAGAGCAAAATCCTCGATCAACTGAAGAAAACCCAAGATAACATCACTCTATGGGGGCTTTTTATGTCTTCCCAACTGCACAGAAATGCTTTAATCAAGTTGCTCACTGGTCCCATAGTCCCTCCATCTACCACACCAGAAAAAGCAGTAAATTTGGTCGGATCCTTTACCTCTACCAGAATGTTATCATTGTCTGAAGAAGAAATCCCCAGAATTGGGCCGAATCATAATCATGCACTCAACATCTACGTGAAGTTATGGGGAAGGTCGTGCTACTCTCCCTTGTCAATAACGGATCCGCCTTGAATGTTTGCCCTCTGAGAACCTTCAAGTGTTTAGTCCTGAAAGAAAGCGACCTCGCTCCAACCTCCGCCGCCGTACGTGCCTACGATAATACCCGTCATGAGTTGGTGGGATCCATAAAACTTGTAATAGGGATTGGCCCTATAAACCCCGTCGTTGAATTCCAAGTCATAGACATCCCAGATTGTTTCAACCTGTTGCTCGGACGCCCCTGGCTCCACAATATCAATGGTGAGTCTTCCTCACTCCATCAGAAATTGAAGTTCTTCGCCGACGAGCGAGTCATCGCCATTTTGGGCGACAACGAAAATGTAGAGGGTGCAAGCACCAGCAGTCCAATCCTTGAGATACAGCACGGGTCAAATGATACTCCTATCAGGATTCCGAGTTGAGCCACTCTTACTCACGGCAGGAGACGGTTTCAAAGAAAGGGTTTGTCCAGAATATGACCCTCATGGCAATATCAATGTGATTCAGATGTTCACAAACATGCACTTCATGCCCGGACTGGGACTAGGGTGAAGGCAACAAGGGAGAATCAAGCCCATCGAACTGAAGAAAGCTTTCCCTCCTTGCGGCTTGGGGTATCAACCATCAGAATAAGAGATTAGAATGATCCACCAGTCTTGACCAAAGAGAAGATCAGACTACATCCAAACTATCTCAGGAGACTCCTTAAATGGACGATTCATCAAAGAAGGCGATGACTTCCCCTTTTGCGATTTTTTAGAACCATGGAATGACCACAAAGACAAGAAGATAAAGCCTGGAATGGAGATATTTTTCCAAGACAGCTACCCATGGGCCGAAAGTTTCCAACACCGAGTACAACCGCTCATCAAAGATAGCAAAGAGACTGAGGAAAGTGATTCCGAAGATTCCTTTAACTTACAGACACTGGGGTTGGCACTCTGCATGGTTCATTTAGGCACTACATCAATGGATCCATCCCTTCTGATTAAAGATGCTGACACACCTCTCCTCAACTGGCATGCAGCGCTAGTTCTACCTTTTAAAATCCCCCCTAACCCCAATGTTTACCTTATTTCTTCTCCTACTGTCTATCCTTGTTCAAATGTAAGCGAGGCCTCTTTTGATGAGGTTCTCAATGTTGTCTTTCCTATCAATGGAATAAACGAAGATTTTGAGTATCTTGTTGTGCCTTACATTAATTGTTTAGATTCTAATCGAACTTTTGATGATGATGATTTTGCAAATGAACAATTCTTAACTGGTCTAAATAAGGTTAATAATAAACAACATAACCACGTTCAAGTTAATGAAGAAGAGACTGTTATTATTAATCTCGGTTCTAGTAGCCAACTACGCGAGATTAGGATAGGGGCCACCCTTAACGAGCATGAGCGTGCACAATTCGAAGAATTGCTGAAGGAGTTCGTGGATGTCTTTGCATGGTCCTATGATGATATGCCCGGCATTGATCCTGAAATATCTCAGCACGAGATCCCCACTCTCCCATATTACAAGTCGGTTAAATAAAAATTGAGAAAGCTCTGAATCGAATGGTCGCTCAAGGTCAAAGAAGAGGTGGTCAAACAGTTGAACGTGGGCTTCATTCGTGTGATCGACTATCCCACATGGCTAGCCAACATTGTACCTGTGCCGAAATCAGGAGGGAAGGTTCGAATGTGTGTAGATTACCGAGATTTAAACAAGGTTTCTCCAAAGGATGATTATCCACTACCCAATATCGACATGATCGTGGACAACACAGCCAGTCATGCTCTCAAGTCATTCGTCGATGGGTTTGCCGGATACAACCAAATCAAGGTGCACCCCGACCACCAAGAAAAAACTACATTCATCACCCCATGGGGAACCTTTTGCTACACCGTTATGCCATTCAGTCTCAAGAATGCTGGGGCTACATACCAAAGGGCTGCCACAACCATCCTTCACGATTTGAATCACAAGGAGGTCGAGGTTTATGTGGATGATATGATTATCAAGTCCAAAACTAGAGAAGGTCATGTTTCCGCTCTTCGAAAGTTCTTCGAACGACTGCGACAATATCAAATGAGACTCAATCCACAAAAGTGTGTCTTCGGCGTTACAAAGGGAAAACTCTTGGGATTTATGGTCAGTGAGAAGGGGATAGAAGAAGATCCTACAAAGCTGAAGGCCGTACTTGAGATTCCACCGCCCCGAACAGAGAAAGAAGTCCAAGGTTTTCTTGGGAAATTACAATATATCAGTCGGTTCATCAGCTAGCTAACCTCCATCTGTGAACCTATCTTCAAGCTCCTCCGAAAGGATTCAACCAAGGTTTGGAATGAGGCCTTCCAAGAAGCTTTTGACCGAATCAAACAATACCTGACCCAACCTCCAATGCTCATGCCACCACAGTCTGGTCTCCCTTTGCTCTTATACCTAACCATAACTGACACTGCAGCTGGGGCTTTGCTAGCCCAATACCTTGAGGACTCTCGTAAAGAAAGAGCCATCTATTACGCCAATCGCAAATTAGTCAGGTACGAGGTCAACAACACTGCCGTGGAGAAGGCGTGTGTCACGCTTGTCTGGGTCACCCAAAAGTTGCGACACTACATGCTCGCCTTCCCCATCAAACTTGTATCCCGAATGGATCCCATCGAATACCTGCTTGAGAAACCCGCCTTATCCAGTCGAATGGCCCGATGGTTGATGCTCCTAACCGAGTTCGATATCGTGTACGTCACACAGAAAGTCGTTAAAGGAAGAGCCATCTACGACTACCTCGCTGATTACCCTGTAGAAGAAGCAGATGTTTGGATCTCTGAATTCCCATATGAAAATATCCTCTGCACCACTCAAGATCGCCTTCGATGAAAAATGTTATTTGACGGCGCTGCCAATAAAAAGGGATATGGCATTGGGATACTTCTGATCGCCCCAGATGACTCCCACACTCCCATCGCCATTAAATTGGATTTCCCTTGCACCAACAACATGACGGAATACGAGGCATGCACAGTGGGCCTCAAAGTTGCTCTCAAGAAAGGTATTCAATACCTTGATGTCTACGGGGATTCTGCCCTTATCATCGTTCAAGTGCTCAGAAAGTGTAAAGTTAAGGACGAAAAACTCCAACATTTTCATGCCCAATTAGAAGAGCTACCCTCCCGATTCCGAGATATCACCTTCCATTACCTACCCCGAGCAAAGAATAACCTGGCCGATGCTCTCGCTACCTTGGCCTCCATGGCCGACATGCCCGAGGGAATAACAATGACCCCCTTCCTAGTTCAAAAGCAAGACAAACCGACCCATTGCTACCATATTGAGCTTGTCTCCATCGAAGATTTCGAACTAGCCGATTGCTGGTACTATGATATCTGGTGCCTCCTCAAACATGGTAGATATCCCGAGGGTTCTAATAAGAAAGATTGAATGACTCTCCGAAGACTAGCCGCCCAATACATCATCTGTCATATAGCCCTACTCAAGAGGAACTTCGATGGAACCCATCTACACTGCATCGCAGGAGCTGAGATTGAGAAGATAATGCAAAAAATCCACAGCGGGGAATGCGGACCCCACATGAATGGTCACATGCTCACCAAGAAGATCATCCGACAGGGCTACTAGTGGACCACCATGATCCAGGATTACACCGCCTATGTCCGAAGGTGCCTCAAATGCCAACAATTCTCCAATCTTCAACACCTACCTCCGCGAGAATTATACAACATGACCTCTCCCTGGCCGTTCTCCACCTGGGGTGTCGACATCATAGGGAAGGTTACACCAAAGGCTTCAAACGGACATGAGTTCATCCCGGTTGCCATCGATTACTTCACCAAATGGGTCGAAGCTGAGTCATATGCAGTACTGAATGCCAAGAAAGTGGCCAAATTCCTCAAGAAAAACAGCATCTGCCGATATGGGGTCCCGTACGAGCTGGTGTCAGATAACGGGTTGCATTTCGAAACAGAAGTCACAGAAGTAGTCAACGAGTACGGGATTAAGAGACACAAATCTTCTCCCTACCGACCTCAGACCAATGGTGCAGTTGAAGCCACCAACAAGAACCTCAAAGCCATCATCAGCAAGATGACCGAAAGTTATAGGGATTGAGCTGACCGGATCCCGTACGCCCACTGGGGCTATCGAACCTCAATTTGAACTTCTACTGGGGCTACCCCTTACTCCCTGGTCTACGGCATGGAAGCAGTCCTACCTGTGGAGCTGGAAATACCCTCGCTACTCGTCATGCTCGAAGGTAAAGTTAGCGAAGAAGACTGGTGCCAAAGCCGTCTTGATGAGCTAGCCCTCCTAGATGAAAGAAGATTAAAAGCTCTTTACCACATACAAGGGTACCATCGCCGAATAGCGCGATCATTCAACCAGAAAGTCAAGGACCGCGGTGTCCGGGAGGGGGATTTAGCCCTCAAAGAGATAATAGAACCCATCTGGGACCCCAGAGGGAAATTCAAGCCCAATTGGAGCGGTCCCTACATTGTGAAGAAAATCTTATCCGGCGGTGCCGCCATGCTCACTGACCTAGATGGGGAAGAGATGGCTCGTCCAGTAAATCTGGGCCATCTCAAGAAATTCTACCCCTAGTCCGAAATCTCGGCGCACTATGACTCTTCTCATCCCCCATCTATTCTAAAAAAAAACTCTTCATTTACCTCTACCCAGAACTACGTGGGCCTGATCCTCTGAAAAAACTATTTTCAAACAGATAAAAAACTTTTTCAATAACCCCAGAAGTACGTAGGCAGCTCATACACCTCACATGAGTGTGGCCCTTTCTTTTTCACAAAATACTATTCTTTTCTTACCTCCAAGAACGGCGGTTCATTCTAAAGAATATATGAACAAAAGGATTATGTATGCCTTAGCGATCGGTGTAGATAATTCAAAATTACAAAATTCATCGGAAGGCACAGCTGGATGATCAGAAACTTGTTTATTGCATTAATAAGAAATTACAATACAAATTACATAAGAAAAGGAACGGATAACTCCCTTCCCCCACTACCATAAAAAGCCAAATAAAATCCCCACATTTGTCATCCATTACATAAATAAACTCCCCAGGGGTCCTACCCACAGCTACCAGAGGATCCTGCACCCTCATCATCTACATCCTGAGGTCCCCAAGTTTCCCCTGCCTAAATAGAGTGCCTCAAACACTCCATGGACCGATGAGCTCGAACCATCTTCGAAAAGATCACAACACCCCCTTCCATGGTGTCGAATAAAACAAACCATCTTTGTCCAGTCTCCACTGCCAACATCTTGCTAACTACTTTCCTCCACAATCACTTCATATAATTTTGGGGACATGCCAAGGTTTTTCGACAGATTGGGAAGGACGGATCGACGAACGCCGATTTTCCCACAAAGACCTAAGCAAAAGACGCAAGCGCTCAGTCAAATCTTCTACCGGAAAAAAATTTGAGATCCGAGGTAGCACGACATGTGCCCAGCCAAATTGGCGCAGAAGCCGCCAAGGGAAATAAAAAGAGGTCTGCTTGAGACCAACCAGCCGCACATATGAATACTCTCCTAGCTCCAGAAAAGGCTGCAACTGTCCCCACCAAGGCACTGACCAATACAGACCACGAGCCCCATATTCCACAAGCCAATTCTCCCAGTTCTCAACATACAGGCCAACGCTGATGAAGTAGCGTGAAAAGAAGTTGGGTACGATCGACAATGGATGCTCTGGAGGAGTCGCCAAGCGGAATCTTTTAGAAAATCACATGAACAGCATCACAGGGCTACCCCTCAAAAAGTAAAAACGACCTTCTCTCCAGGCATCCAGGCCATTCAGAGTCTCCGACAATATCACCGCCGCAGGATTACGACGGTATGACATCCATGAGGTAATGACTGCAAGTTGTGGGTCCACTTTCACCTCCCCATTCACCAACAGCAATTTTGAAACCAGGCCCAAATGCACGAACTGCAGCACCGCCGGGAGGGAGATCATTCCTACAGCAACCAATGATCTAGCCGCCGAAGGCGAAATATGAAGAAGTCTAGCCAACAAATCCCTGGGAGAGCGGGAAAATTCGGGCAAATCCGCAGCAACACTGGGATTTACACCCAGTATGGAAGAAAATTCCTCGTAGGTAAGACAAACTTATTACAACCCAAAGCGGAATACATGGTCTTCGGGGTACCAAAATTGTATCGCCGCCGTCAGCACGTTCCACTCAAAAGGCCGATTGCGCCACAGGGAGACTCGGCGCATGTTGAAAGCATCGTAGTCGACATTATAAGACCACATTGCTTCCAAGGCTTCAAGGTAGTTGACAAACTCAATGATACTAGGGAGATCCATCTTGCAAGGATAAAAAATAATGGGCAAGTAGGTGAAAATGCAAAGGTGTGATAAAAACACTCCACCCTTACCCCTTTTTATACTTGAGAACCCTCACAAGGAACATAATCCCTACAAAAATCGGAGAGAATCCTACCCCACAAGGTACCAAAGGCTGAAGAGGGTACCATTCAAGGCTTTGAATTGATGGGACTGGGCTGAACTGTCGATAGGCAAGTTACGGTGCTTGCCGATCGGCAACCCCCCATTTTTAGAAATTTCCCTCTTTTCCTCTTTTGTCAAATCAGAAAACTCAAATACAAATAAATTGACATTCTCAATAGAATTTCAATAAACCCCTGCTTTCTCCTTATATAATTTCCCCTTTTAATTAAAAAAAACTTTCCTTCAAAAAAATCCAAAAATATTCCTTTTTACGGTCTCAGTAGCAAAGTAAAAAGCGCATGTGCATGCATTCATTCATCATTAAGTAAAAGATAATCAAAAAACTCTATTGCATTACATATATCTGTTTTCTGTGTTACATCATTTTTACAGGAAATAAAAAGAAAAAGCAAAAACAACGGGACTCAGCTCGAACCCATATTCTCTCTCTCTCTCTCTCTCTCTCTCTCTCTCTCTCTCTCTCTCTCAAGAGCTTCCACCCCTGCGGCGTGCTCTCTTCCCCCTACGGCGAGACGATGCGCCACCACTACCCAAGCCCGAGTCCTCTCCGAATGAAGAAGACGGAACCAAGAAAGAAGGAACGAGAACCGCGTCCCGAATATGGGTAGTCGCCGAAGATATCCAGGCTCCGATGTCCCTCAGCCAAGTGGTCGACACCCGAACTTGCTGCAAGGAAAGGTGAAATCAGTATGAAGGCAGGGATGACCAAAATAGAAAAGAAAGAAAGAGAGTAACAGAAAGGTATACTGCAGGTCAAAGGACCTCCTCTGTCAAACCCAACTCCTCCGGATCCATCACATGAGGACGGTGCAACATAAGCACCATCCCTCCATCAGCCCGCCGAATGTTGTACGAAGGGGTATGCAACTGCACAAAAGGAACCTCTGAGGTCGTCGCCGCCGCCGATGCCGATGGACCAGTGCCGCTGTGGGAAGAACCCACCACCCGACTCGAACCCGCAGGAAGGAAAGGCAAGGCATCATATATGTTGGGCGCCATCAACCAACTCGTCACAAAGTCCATATAATCATGCGGTGCAGTCATATCGGTGTACAACAAGTAGGACTCGCCGATCATCGCCGCGATCCTCTCATCCTCCGATAGCAGTCTCTCCCGCCTCATAGACGTAGGAGGTTACGCAGGTGGCACCACCACCTCCTCTTCGGTAATCTGACGAACCACCCTCTCCCCGAGATACCAGGAATGGTCGAACTCGTGCACTAGCAAACGCCTCATCGGCGCATTCACCCCGGTTGCCCCCGCATCCTGAATGGCTGTCCCCCAGGGATAAAAGGTCACCTGAAAATCTCCAAGCAGGCATAAATCAATACAAGATCAGAAGGTGCAAAAACCAAGACTGAATTGGAAAGAGTCTTACCCTACCACTGGTCAGGTCATTCAAGACCTGACGCACTGCCTCCAGGGAGAGAGATCCCTTTGACTGTCGATTGGCCTTACGCCATCGATACAATCGACAGAAGTCCCCAACAGTGTCGTCCTTCAAAGCAATCAGCGGGGTGTTGCACCCAATCACCTCGTAGAACCATGTCTGAATTCACAAACAAAAGAGACGCATGGAAGGAAAATTTGAATGCATGAAAGCAAAAAGAGATGCATGAAAGGAAAATGGGAATGCATGAAAAGAAATGCGCAAACTGAAGAATACCTCAAGAAGGTACGTGGCCCCAGTAAAGGTCTGCCGACAGAACAGGCTGAATACATCCAGAGAGGAGTAAAGGGTCGCCAAGGTCAAACTCCCCCAATCATAGACAGGGATGTTCGAAAACATCCTCAACTACGGCAGAAACCATAAATGGACGACGTCGTCGCTCGACGCCACCATGAAACCTCCCAATACCAGCAAAATGAATAATCGGGCCATCTGCCGCACCTGCAGCCCGTCCTCCACATCAATCACCCTGCTTAGCAGAACATCCTTCAGCAGGGACAGCCGGATAGAATCCCCAGAAACTATCCTCCCTCCATCACCAAGTGTGGCACGCACTGCCTCCGGTCTCACCCATAATGAGTGATCCACCTCTATCTGCTCTCCATCATAATCCAGCCCCAGCAGCTTCTGCACGTCTATGGGAGTCACAGTCATCTCCCCGAAGCCGAAATGGAAGGTGTGGGTAGTATCTCACCATCTCTCTCCCAAAGCGCACAAGACCGCTGTCGAACGAGGCGTCTCATCCAGCACCGATGTTAACTGTCCAAAACCCGCTGATGATACCATCCAACACACCACAGGTGGGAGATGCTCCCAGACATCCCTGAGCCCCGTTGTCCCACGGGCACGCATGTTCTTCAAAGAAATATCAGACTGGAAAAAAGAAAAGTCTCATCAAAAGTCAAGAAAGAAAGAAAAATCACCAAAAAGAGAAGAACGCCAAAGGTCGGGTTACTTACATAACCGCCGGGACTCACTCTCGAAGAGCGATGACGCGATGGCTCCCACAGCAAGGTTCGCTCATCCGCAACTGGCTCAAACGCATCAAAGGAGTTCTCACTCCCCAAAGCAAGAGGCGCCCTAGCCCTTCACTCCATATTCTCCCAGTCATCAACAGTCAACCACTCCCGGTGGACTGCAGTGCTCACAAAAGTGGCCATTTCTTGAAGATCGGAATGCTAGAACGATTTGCAGAAGAATCGCAGAGAGAGAGAAAGCAAAGAAGCCGTGAAAAAATGAGGGGATTCACTCCCTTTATATAGGATGCCAAGCGCCATGCCGATCGGCACTGACCCCTTTCCTTCCCGAGGTAGCCCAAAAGTACGTGCCACTGCCGAATGGCACCCTTCATACTATGCCAATCGGCACCCCCCCTTAAATTTCGTACAGAAATTCCCAAAAAATACCAGAAAGCCTCGAAAAATCCTCGAAAAATTCCTAAAAATCCCAGGATGGATTTAAAACATTTTCACCAAGAAAATTTCGCACTCCCTCAAGCGAAACCTCACTTCCCCGACGGAATCCTCAAAAACTCAGTGAATCTCCTCCCGGCAAAGCTCCGGAGGATCTCTAAGGATCGCATGATCACTTCCCCAGCGGAATTCTCTTACAGCACCAAAATAGGTTGTCCCCCCCTGCGAGGTCTCCTAATGAAACAAAAGCTTCCTCATCTATCAGCTCCCCATCTCAAATCAAAATCACAAAAGCACTTTCCCCGGTAAAATCAATCTTCATCCATTCTTTAGGTCAGAATTGACCTCAGTCTTGGATCGTCACCTGAGTTGGGTCAGAATTGACCCCGGTCCTCGGTCGTCACCACTCTTTAGGTCAGAATTGACCTCGGTCTTGGATCGTCACCTGAGTTGGGTCAGAATTGACCCCGGTCCTCGGTCGTCACCACTCTTTAGGTCAGAATTGACCTCGGTCTTGGATCGTCACCTAAGTTGGGTCGGAATTGACCCCGGTCCTCGGTCGTCACCACTCTTTAGGTCAGAATTGACCTCGATCTTGGATTGTCACCAAAGTTGGGTAAGAATTGACCCCGATCCTCGGTCGTCACCACTCTTTAGGTCAGAATTGACCTCGGTCTTGGATCGTCACCAGAGTTGGGTCAGAATTGATCCCGATTCTCGATCGTCACCACTCTTAGGTCAGAATTGACCTCGGTCTTGGATCATCACCTGAGTTGGGTCAGAATTGACCCCGGTCCTCGGTCGTCACCACTCTTTAAGTCATAATTGACCTCGATCTTGGATCGTCACCTGAGTTGGGTCAGAATTGATCCCGGTCCTCGGTCGTCACCACTCTTAGGTCATAATTGACCTCGGTCTTAGATCGTCACCTGAGTTGGGTCAGAATTGACCCCGGTCTTCAGTCGTCACCACTCTTAGGTCAGAATTGACCTCGATTATTAGATCTTCACCCTAGGCCTGTAGATTTGGCTTTGACCTGCAGAATTGGTCATCCCCCTAACACAACTTCAGGTCCTCAGAATCGACCTAAACCTTCGATCGTCATTCCATCCTCAGCACACTCCTTAGGTCCTCAAAATCGTCCTTGACCCTCTGAATCGATCATACTCCCTCAAAAGCATCATGTGGTGTCTATTCGACGGCTATTATTTGTTCCAAACTCACCCGTCGAGGGGATCTGTAGACACCCCATTTCGTTACCCCCAACTCTCTTTAAGTCCTAGTACCTCCCTTCATCACTACAAACCCAGGTCATGTCCCGAGTACTGACCTAGAAGCTATCGAGCACTCCCCGACTCAGTTTGACCAAAAAGTCAAACTCTTCGTCTCGACCAAGACTGAATGAATCTTCTAAGGGCACTGAATACCCTTCCAAACGGTCCGTCTCGTGCGCAATTCCGACTTACCATGCAGACGAAAGATCCGTTTGCGTTCGAAACTTCACGCAGAGGCCACCGGGCGCTCCCGGGCTCTGTTTGACCTATGTCAACTCTTCAGCTCGACCGAGGCTAAATGAATCTTTAAAGGGAACTAAATACCCTTTCCAACGGTCCATCCCGTGCACGATTCTTACTTTCCATACGGACGAACAATCTGTTTGACTCCAAGAGGTCACCGAATGCTTCCCGGGCCCGGTTCACCAAAGTCAACTCTCCAAACCGGGTCAAACTCTTTGGAATGTCGAATTAAATGTCCTAAAATTTCCAATGGTCCACCCCGTGCGTAATTCGGACTTACCATGCGAATGAACGATCCGTTTGCGTCCGAACGATTCCCCGTCCAATGGACCGACAAACGCTTCCGAGCCATATTTGACCCAAAGTCAACTCCTGAACCCGGGAGAGGTCCAAAGGACTTTCGAAGGTCTCTGAATTACCTTTCCAACGGTATACCCCGTGGATGATTCTGACCAACGGTTTGCCCTCGGTAGCCAATTTTCCGAAAAATCCTAAAGCGCACAGCCAAATGGCAGGTTCCAAACCCTGCCTATCGGCACCTGCCGATAGGCAGGAACAGGTATATGTCGATCGGCAGTTACCAAGGCCTATAAAAGGAGGCCTTCACCTCATTTTCAAGGGGAGCCCAGATCTGATAGAAATCACTCTCAACGAATCCCATAAACCTCTCTCGAAGGCAGCGTGATTTCAACTTTCAAATCCTTTTTTTACTACCACTTTTCATCATCCTTTTCATCAAACTTGGTGAATTATCCACTCTCCATCATCATCCAAGTGCAAAGGTTGCTCTCCAACATTCAAGATCAAGCTCAAGATCTTCAAGAAGGTCCAACTTTCTCAAACTCTCTCTCTTAAATTCTCAATAACTTGTTTTCTTACTTAGCACTTTTATTATCTCATCCCACACATCCTAATATACTTTTTATTTAGTATTATTGCACATATCTTATTTTCATATAAATAAAAACCCAAAAAATAAGAAAAAGAGGGTTTGCTCATAAATTCCAAATAGGGATTCTCATACTTTTTCTCACACTTTTCTCACGACTAAAACACTTTTTCCACACACACTCACAAATAAGAGATACCCATTTGGATTTATGGGATAAACCCCACCCTCATTTTGTATGCGAACTATGTGGACTTTGATGCCTTTATAGGCTACGTAGGCGTCTCGGGGTAAAACTCGAGACTCGAGCCCCTTTTTCCCACCTTTTCTCTCATTTTCTGTCTCCTCTAAATCCCATCTTATTATATTATATATACTTGTTCTTAGTGACGTATTACTCCATATGCGTTATCGTTCCAATATAACGATCAACGTAAGGGTAATCGCGTAAATCTTATTTTTCTAATATTATTCTTATATCTTCCTACGGATGACTCGCTTTATCTTTTCCATGATACAAGTTGAGGATTCCTACCTCCATTATATATATACACATGCACACATATCACGGGGGGAAATATAAAGAAAAATAGCAAATATCCATGAGAGACCGAAAGGGCGGAATGGGTGCCTAACACCTTCCCATTTCGTAACTAAGCCTCCGAACCCTTCTCGAATCATTTTGGTTTCGCACGCACCAGTATGTCTTTGGATGCCATCTTTCGGGATGGCTTCCCATTTTTCTTTTGTCTGTTTTGACTAAAATAGACTGGCGACTCTAAACCTCTCTACATTTTTACACCACATCTCAAAAAGGAAGTCGGCCGAAGCGCCCCCGAGAGGGATATGCGGGACCCGAAGGATCCTCTCCCTTCGTGCGTACCGCCCAGCGCGGCGAGGATCGGGGATGGACTCACTCCTACTTTTAAAGTTTTAATTCTATGAGGTTCATTCTACAATATCAATAATACGGACTTTTGTGTGAATTCAATCACTTTTCTAATAATGTGTTTGAAATCTTTTTCGTTGTTGTTGGGCTTGTCACGTATGGTTGGGCATACTTTTTAAGGAAACTTTGATGTTCGTGGGTCTCCTCTCTGAAAACCCTTACGAGACAACACTCGTCCACTAGGGTAACCTAACGGGTTCAACGGCTTACTGCATATGCTAAATGCAATCGTGTTCCCTACAAAAGTGGCATTTATATTTTTCTATGCTTATATAGATTTTTGCACCTCCTGCTTTTGGACTGGGTTTTTTTTTGTTTCATCACTAGGTACTAGCAATGTCTAAGTTAGGGGGTGTGATTAGTCACGAATACTGCATATGCGCGCACATTATCTTTATGCATTCTAGCAGTTTTTGTGTTCCTTATGCCGATATTTATGCTCGTTAACCAGACAACCTCGATTTTGGATATATATATATATATATATATATATATATGCTTTGAAGTTTTTAATTGAGTTTTTGCAGGTATTGGAACGCTTAAAGTGAAGATTGATTGCTTTTCAAATAAGTTACGTCGCCGGACTCAATTTCAAGGACATTTTAGACATTTCATAATTTATCTCCAGCTTCGTGGAAATCCATGGGAGCGTAGTTTGTAGAGTAAGGTTCTCGTGGCCGCTAACGGCACGTCGTTTGGAGTTATGACGACGCAGTTATTGCCGATTTCGTAAAGCAACCTTTCCCCCCTTTTAAAACAAAATGACACCAGAAAACGGGGGACAGGTCAATCGGCCCTGAGCCCCCGGTCGATCGATAATTCATTATTTAGCCTACGAAGGAAACAAGGGGTCTCAAACCAAGGACCCGATCGACTGGCCCCCTGGTCATGGTCAATCGGCGGTAGAAGTTATTGAGCAATTTTTTCCTATTTCATTTCTTTTTCTATTTCTTTATTCCCACTTACTATATAAGCAAACCTTTGCTTATTTTGTAAGATATATATTATATTATTTATTTTTAGGTTTTGGTTCTCCTAGGGAGGCTAGGGTTCAGAGGTGGTTTTGGGTGTGCCATTTTCTCCCTCCTAGGGTTTACCCATATAGGTTGTGTAAGAACACTATAGATCATCTTCTCTATCAAGGCTTCCATTTCTTTATTTCTTGCTTTGTGTTGTTTATTCCCACCTTTGTAACTTAGGTTTATTTCTTTATTTATTGCTTTCCTTACTTTCTTGCATTTAATTTATGACTTTCATTATGTTGTGTAGCTAATTTAACCCAGATTGTGATTGATTGAACTCACCTTGGTTTCAATGGGTTGCTTCTCTTTGGTGATGGTTTCATGTATTTAATTCGATTGGGTTGTTCTTGTTATTACTCCTATGAGATTTAATGGGATATATCATGTATGCTCCATATTTACGACCTTGCGTGTGTAATTTTTGGGGTATTTGTTGATACCATTAGGCTTTTATGTGAATTTAGGGGGTGAGAACTCTGGATTTAATTAATTGTTGAGATGATATTTAATCTTGCTAAATTCGTGTTCCCATGTAACCATTTATACGCATTTAGCCGAGGTGAGGGATATTAGTCGCAATTTATAGTTTTTATCCGCTTTTGTTAATCGTAGTTTAAACACATGCCTAGTATTATTTTTTCTTTTGTTAACAAATAATTTTTACACTTTTGTTCATGAAGTATTAAATCAATAGAATTCTAACAACTAGTCTATGTGGATTTCGATACCCGAACTGGCCGTTGTACTGCCTCAAAATAGTGTAGTCAATAGTCTAGGTTTTTGCATAGCGGTGGGAGCCGAGCATAACGACTAGTGTATATCTTTATACACTTGGCCAGTTAACTCAAAGGTCTTCAGCCACCTGCCAAAGTTAGTACTTACAAAGGCAACAAATATACAAATTATATCGTGTAATGATAAAAACAAATAATAATAATTGTGTAATATGAGCAATAAGAAAAGGAAAGAATAGTATTTCCCACTCCCTCAGATTCTCAAATGACCTATGGTTCAATCTCCCAAAGGTCTCAACTTCCCGGCTTCCCACGTGGATCAATCTTCCATAGTTTGCCCTCTTAGTCAGCAGCATATATTTTTATAATCTTGGACTTCTCAAACTCCGCGGCCTTATTCTAGGTGTCTTTGACCTACTAATGCCACTGGCCGTAGCCTCCTCTCCTGCCCAATTCTAGGTTGAGAGATCCACATTTTGTTGTTAACTCTACACTTTCACAGAGCTTTGCTGCGGTGTTAAGCCCCATAGTTAGCCTAGGCTCAATCTTCCTAGACTAATCGTGTTGACCTCAAGCACTGAGCAGGAGGCCCTCAAATAAACATGATGCCTAAACTTGGCTAATGAGTGTTGCGGCCTCAACACCAAATCCCTAACTCAACAAAGGCACATTATGATACTGCCTCCTAACACCACTGCTTCTTCTAATAGGTTGCGGCCTCAAGGAAGGAGTTCGTCAGCAACAGAAAGGGAACTATAGTAAAAATAATGTTTTAAAACCCTAATTTACTCCCCACTTAAATCCTCAAAGATCAATGTCATTACCCTAAATAAATCCCCCAAGGTTAAGTAAGAACATCCTCAAAATTCCATTCTCCAACTATAGAATCTCACCTCAAAAATCCTAGTATAAAATATCTATAATCATATATTTACTTAATAAACAGTAATATGCCTAAGTCTCCAAATCTTAATGAATCAGTGGCACTCCATGGCCTCTAAACCTTGATGTAAAGTAGCTTTCCATGGCCTATACCCCAGAAACCCAGAATCTCAAATGAACAGTAGAATTCCATGGACATTTCCAGATTTCACACAAGGGCGCATCTCAATCAATTAAGACATAGAAAACTAGGATTTTAACAAGGAAGAAGAGGGTGAGGATAGATCCTTTACCTCAGTGGATCAATCTGACGGATAGTAGCCTTCTGCCACCTTCTTCTCCAGTGAATAGTAGCCCTTTGTCGCCGTACTTCGGTAGCCCTCTCCTATTCACACACAAACCTTACTCTTTCTCTTTAGAATGGATTTTAGGGTTTTTAATAGTCTTGGAAAGTGTGATAAGGGTGAGTACTGATAGGTTTTAGTGGGGAACCTATGAATTTCCTCTTTTGGACATTGCCCCTTTTAAAAAGGCTTCTAGATTTGTCTGAATTTGCTCCTCAAGTTATGACATAATAACCCATGGCATCACCCCTCGTGCTGCCAAAGAAACTAAGCTTTGTGGCCATAACCTAAGGTCGTGGTCTTATAGAGTATGTATGCGTCCTTTGCATACTAAACCATAGCCTCTGGGTTTCATATATCCGTGGACCCCCCCCCCCCCCAATCTAACCTAGGTTTCTCATCGGCTCAACTACATATAGTGACCTCCCACAGTGTCGTGAACTCTTAAGGTTTTAGTGTTGTTACAACCTCCCCAACTTAGGAAATAACGTCCTCGGAATTAAATGACTTAAAAGTATATATTAATTTATACCTTGGAACAATTGTGGATACTTTACTTTGATGACAGACTCCATCTCCCAAGTGTCTTCTTTTGCGGACTGATGTGTCCAAAGCACCTTGATTAAGAAGATTGACTTTGATATTTTTTCTTTCTAAGATCTTGATTGGGCCCTCATCATAACTTAAGTCTTCGTGAATATCAATGTGCTCACGGTTCAGTTAATGTCTAGGGTCTCTGATATAGTTCCTCAACAGTGAAACATAGAACATTGTGCATATAGGACGATTTTAGGGGCAAAGCTAGCCTAAACGAAGTCCTCCCAACCTTCTGAAGAATCTCAAATGGTCCAATATACCATGGGCTTAATTTTTTATTCTTTCCAAACCTCATAATTCCCTTCCATGGGAAAAATATTAAAAAATACATGGTCCCCAGCTTCTAGACCCACATCCCTTCTTTTAACATCAGCCTAATGTTTTTGTCTATTTTAAGCACTCCGCTGCCTTTCTTGAATCAACCTAACTTTAATCGTGGCCTCTCCTACTAATACTGGCTCTAGAATTTGTATTTCCCCCACCTCATCCCAACATAATGGACTGAATCATCTTCTCCCATATATTATCGTGTAAGGGTCCTTTTTAATAATCTCTTGGTAACTATCGTTATACACAAACTCATCTAGGGGTAGGTGGTCTTCCCAACTGCCGTGGAAATCTAAAACACATGCTCAAAATATATCCAAAAGGTTTTATTTGTTCTTTCCGTTTGTCCATCTGTCTGTGGAAGGAAAGTTGTGCTGAAGTCTAGTCGCGGCCCCATTGCTCTTTGAAATCTCGTCCAAAATCCCAAGGTAAATTCAGGGTCGCAGTCAGATACTATGGTCACAAGGACTCCGTGGAGTCTTACAATATCCTTGATAAAAAGTTTAGTTAATTGATCATTGGTTGTGGTCTTGACAGCCAAAAAAATGCGCGGTCTTGGTCGATCTATATACAATAACCCAAATGAAATACATTCTTCTCTGCGTCCACGGCAGTCCAACTTTAAAATCAATGGAGATGTTTTCCCACTTCCATTCTGGGATGGGCAAGGGTTGAAACAGCCCTCTTGGTCTCTGGTGCTCGACCTTAACTTGTTGTCACGTTAAACACTTGACCACATACTCTGCGGCCTCTCTCTTCATGCTAGGCCACCAAAAATTATCCTTCAAGTTTTGGTTCATCTTAGTACTTTCGGGGTGAATTTCAAAGGGTGAGTAATCTCCCCATTCCAGCACCTTAGCCTTAATCTCATTATTCTGGGGCACATATAATCTTGTCCTAAATAATAAGGCTCCATAGTCATCAACTCTAGAGAGTAACTTTTCTCCTTTATCTATAGGTCCATGAATCATCTGGAGGTCAGGGTCGTGACATGCCTTATCCTCTCAATAATACTTGGTTCAACTTTAGCATCCTAAGACGTTTGTGGCCTCTGCGGCCTATGACCTCAATCCCCATTTCCTCCAAGTCTCTCAGAATGTCTTTATGGTTGGTAATCCTCAAAGATCTAAGGGAACATTTTCTACTAAGAGCATCGGCCACCACGTTGGCCTTTCCCGGATGATAATTAATTGAGTAATCATAATCTTTGCTCAATTCCAACCACCTGCGTTACCTCATGTCTAAATCACTTTAGGTAAAGATATACGTTAAACTTTTATGGATCGTGAATATCTCATAACTTTTTTCGTAATAATGTCTCTAAATTTTCAAGGCAAACACTACTGTGGCTAGCTCTAAGTCATGGGTGGGTTAATTCTTCTCATGAGACCTCAGCTTCCCAAAGGCGTAAGAAATTATTTTTCCATTCTGCATCACCACATAACCAAGGCTACGGCCTAAGGCGCCACTATAAATCACATAGCCTTCTCCTTCCATGGTGTAGGAGGGTAGTTGTACTGGGGTCTTAAATAACTAGAACAGATGAGGCATCACCCAGTGCAATGGACTCTGCCTTTAAGGTCTTCAAGGTATCAATAGCAACTGGGTATGAAAAGCTTCTATTTTTGGTAAAAATTGAGTAAATGTTGTGGACCTCCCCCTGCAAATATGACACTTCACAAATAATAATGATAACTTGGAGAATAAGATTCTTGAGAACAATGGATGCAATGATGGGAGTGAAGAAAGAAGCACTTAGATTTTGACAGAATACTGACTTAATTTGAGTTCATGATGTCCGATTTGACCTTAAAAAAGGTCCTATTTATAAGTAAATACTAGGGGTGGTTTTTTTTTTGGGGGACCAAAAATGGGAGGGAACTTAAGGGCCAAGGTCTGTAATGTACCTTGTGTCCCTACTTGATCTGCAGTTGTCTGTCCCCTCTGACCGATGAAACCTAGTGTAAACCAAAATCAAAAGGCAAATATGTCTCCTAATGGTGACCAAACAAGTGATTTGGTATGTATATTTTCAAACGGTAACATGTTGTACAAACATTGTAAACTTAAGAGTGGCCTCTAGGGCCACCCTCTCTAAAATCATTTTATAAAAAGTATTTTTTTTTCTTGTTAGCGACCTTTTGGCTACTCACTTCAGTTACAACTAAGTGTGAGTTGTAAGGGATTGAGTGAATCCTAGGGTCCCTCTACTTGTATTCTCTCTATCTTAAAGTGCTAAATGGTTGATCTTGCTCAACAAATCTTGTCTTTGAGCCACCAAGCCAAAACTCTCAGGAGATGTCAACTGGCCTACTTGAGCCCTACTTGCTCAACTAGGCTACATATACAAGAAAGTAAATATTAGTACTTTGTTATTTTATATGTAACAAGTCTTTAGGATGAGGCCACTCAAGGTGGACCCCCTCTCCCTATGTCAATTCTGTATATGATTTGGGGCAGAGGAGCTACTCTAGCTGGACCTCCTCACCTTACCTTTTTTTCCAGGATGTCAACTTGGGTAGAGGGGGTTGCTCGTGGTGAGTTCCCTCGTCCTGGACCTTTTCTGTGGCCTTAGTCTAGCTTGGAGGGGATACTCATGGTGAGCCCCTTCATCCTTGCCTCTTTTTCTATAGCTTCAATAGACGAGGGGTTGCTCGTGATGAGCCCCCTCATCCTTGCCCCATCTTCAGTGGCTTCAGTCTTGGGATGAGGGGTTGCTCGTGGTGAGCCCCCTCTTCCTTGCCTCTTCTTTTATGGCTTCAGTCTTGGGACGAGGGGTTGCTCGTAGTGAGCCCCCTGGTCCTTGTCCCTTCTTCTGTGACTCCAATCTAGGGTGGAGGGGTTGCTCATGGTGAGTCCCCTTGCTCAGGTATTCCATTTGTCCACAGGTTCACTCGAGGTAGACCCCATCACTCTAAACTTTTTCTTGATAATTTGGGTAGAGGTATCCCCTTCAGGTGGGCTTGCTCGCCCTAGAATTATTTTGGAATAATAGATGAACATCCCTCCACATTAGTCCCCTCTTATAAAAATCTTTGTGTTGGGCAGACCAAAGAATTTTTATGCAATGACTCAATTCATCTTGGAATGTGAATAGTTTCACTTAGTCACGTCATTACACTATTGTCATTAAATGACTCTGTCACTTCAGCCCACATTTATTGTTTCGAGGAGACATGCATCGCACTGGGAATAGACATCCCATCATTTGGGTGATAATTTGTTGATATTTTAGCCACTCAAATATGCGTTCCTTTTCTAGTATAAAAAAGCATTTTTATCCTTTCTTCACTTCACTTTCACTATCTTCCAAAATTTCACAGAACTTTAGAGAGAGAAAGTATAAGCCGCCATTAGTCCTTCAGCTTTCAAGCTTCCAAACTCAATCATTGATGGCCTCTTCTTATCAAAACTCTATTTCTGTCGTCGCCACCACCAGTAGCGAAGTACTGGTGAACTCTTTTCTTATTTCTGTCACAATCTCAATTGTTTTGGCCACTAGAGCAACCAACATCACCACTATCGTCTTGGATTCCACCGCCTCTGCTATTGGCGGTTCATCTTCTAGGGTTACTACGAGCGGGGGTCCCTCGACCACCATCACTTATTCTAAATATCAAAGGGAATATTTGGCCAGTCGTTCGAAGAGGGAGTTTGGGTTATACTACCTTGCTCCATACTTTGGCCTTTGACACACCATCGTGCCTTCTCTTGCCAATTTTGAGCAGGAGTTTGTGGCTAAGATCATCAAGCAGCCCCATATGGGTTTGAGTGAGTCTACTGACTTTCTTATTATTTTACTTGATTAGTATCCTTGGGGTTCAAGTGGATAGGGGTGATTCTATCCATTCCAACATTGAAATTAACGTTTGTGGAGGTGCCCCTGACGAGTGGGCCCTCTGGGTAGATCATGTCTTCTCACCCCCTCGCACAAGGCTATTGTCGAGGGGCTTGGCCTTACCACCACTATTAATAGTTTGAAGACTTGTTCTATTGCCAATCGTGGTAGTAATTTCACTCTATTGGCTTCTCGTTGGAGCAGGGACTCGTACAGTTTTGTTACTAGATGGGGCGAGTTCACTATAACCATGGAGGACATTTGCGAGTTGCTCGCCCTACCCTATTTAGTAGAAAATATATTTTTTGGTGGCAATGAGGATGAGGTCGAGGAGGTGATGGATAAGAGCTCCACTCAGTTTTAAGTGAGTGCTCTCAATATACTACAATCAATCAGACTGGTATAACCTAGCATACCCTTACCAAATGGCAAAGGTATTGGTTTAAAGATTTTAAGTAGTTGCCCAAGGAGGGAAGTTTGAGTAGGGGTGGCAATTCGGGTTAGTCGTGTCATTTTCGGGTCGCGTTGATTTTTATTTTAGTATAAGTTTTAGGTACTCTTAAATCTATACAAGCTAAACGGGTCATGTTCGGGTTATTACCGTAAACGGGTTATCGGGTCAAAAATTGCCAACTCTAAGTTTGAGTAGGGCCTTGAGAAGCCAGGGGGCCAAAAATTAATTCCACCTCACATTTGTTAGCATTCTTTTTTACTTTCCTTAGTATGTTTTTATTTCCAGGAAGACCATACGATTCCCCTCGTGAGCTTATTTTTAGACTTGCTTGAGGGAGGGCAGTCCCCCTCGCAGCTCTAACCTTGGGATTTATCTATACTTGGCTAGGTCGTGCTCATGTTGATGTCGAGAGATCCTATGGCCGTCATGATGCTATCAATTTAACAAGCTCTTTCGTCTTATGTCCTTTTTGTTTGAGAGATTCCCTAACTTTGACCCATAGGCGAGAGCCTACTATAGCCAAGTTGTTCGATCTACCAGGTGGCATAAGAAAGTTCCCAAGGCTCCTTTAGGACCTCTGATAGACAACATTGATGAATTCTACTTCCGTCCTTACTGTAAATGAGTTGGTGGGGTTTTCACATGGGGATCTTCCTCATCTTCTGTAGGTACCTTTTATTGTCCCGCAAATGCTGAGTTTGTTTTTACCTGTCCTCATATTGAGGTGGCAGTTATGCTCTTGCCTTGCATTCTTCCTTCATTGACTGACTTGGGCCAGGGTGTGGAGTTATACCACTCTGACAGAGTGATGAGGCCATTCGGATATGATCAAGGTGTTCATTCACCTTCTTATCCTTCGAGAACCTCCCCTTTCGAGCGATATCTTGAGGCGTATGCCAATTTCACTTCTGAGGGAATAGTTCACAAAGTTAGCCACTTGGGGGGCTTATACGTGCCTACTCAAGATTACTTGCCATATTTCACTCACTCTTGGTTTACTCTATGGCAGAGGCGGGTGGGCCTCATTCAAATTGTGTGAAGGATGTCCCTCGCGAGACTATCTCTACCAAGATCCCTAATAATGAAAAATACTTGGGTAAGAGGACCCAAAGAGAGTTGTGGCATTACAACACTATCTCTAAGACCCCTCTTGAGCAATTTACCCCAATCCTGGTGAGGCCCCTGCTCGATGAGTCCATTTATTTAAAACATCATGAGCCTCAACCTGCCAAACCCAAGGCAAAGGGAAAAGCAAAGCCCCCAGCTGCTTCCAAAAGGAAGCACCCTGACGTAGATGTATCAAATTTCGTACCAACTACTGCTGCTTCACCAACTACTGTTGTTACTACTGTTATTGCCCCTGTTTCCCCTCCTTTAACAGTAAGGACTAGGGCGAGCAAGAAGAAAAGGAAAGTTAGTGTTGAGGTCGTTGCTCCTTCTCCTGCACCAGACCAGGAGTCTAATACTAATGATCTTTGAGTGGAGGAGACCTACAAGATAGTACGCGAGCAAGGCCATGAAGCCTTGGGTTTGTCTTCTGAAGAGCCTCCTACTACTTCCATTCCGGTTGCTAAAGGTAATATACCTGACTCCTCTTTACTTAGTGATACTGGCTTTCATGGGGTTTCACCTGTTGTTCCCCTTATCATTCATTTGAAGAGGAACTAGTTGATTATAGAAGCACTCCATCCTATGATGATGACAGTTCTTCTTCAAATGACGTGAGTGATATTAACCCTCGTGGTGAACATCATCCTGACATTTTTACTTTGTTTCTAGTTTTGAGAGAGTCTTTTAGCGAGGACACCATGATATGTTCTCCTTTGGCTAGTAGTCCTACTACCGGACATCTCCCATATGGGTAAGGTGCGTGCACAACTACAGTAAGTCTTTTCTCTTGACTTCCTTTACCTGACCTTTTATTAATCTAAATTTTATGGCTTTTGTCTAATTCATTTTTTTCTTTGTGATGTTTTATAGGTTTCTTCTGTTGAGGCGAGGGATCCTTCGCCTCCACCTCTTGTTCAAGCACCCTTTCCCAGGGAGAGGAATTCTATATTGGTCTCTTCTTTGGGTCTGGCTAGAGAGATTCATTACTTCCTCTCTATTCAACTATTGCTATCTTCATTTCTTTTCTTGTAACCTTTTACTGACATAGCACATTCCTTTTTTGCTTTTACAACTACCTTTTGTGTTTCCCACGACCACGAGGACCTCTTATGTGTCGTCTCGTTCTGTCCAGGTAAGCATCAACTTCTCTTATTTCTTCTAACATGTCGTCTTTTTAGACATATCTGGATGTTTTTTTCTCTTGTGCGTTTGTAGAGGACTGTTCCTCCCAAGCGTACGTCCCCGCCTCCTACCTCTTCTGCGGTCGGGGGTTCTTTTGTCGGGCTTCCAGAGGTATTTGGACTTGTTATTTCTGCCATCTTTTTCTACCTAAATCTTTCTATGTATAGTTGAACCTCAAGTTGTCTTTGTTGTCTTTGTCTTTATTCCTTGCAGGGCCTGTCTTCATGTAGCCCCTTCCACCATCGAGAAAATAGTGCTACTCACTAGAGTTATTGTCCCAGGCATATAACCTTCCAGAAGGATACATATCCCTTGAGTTTATGTTCCTATAGATAATAGGCCCCATATCCATCCTCTTCCATCTCAGTCAATCTTCACCATTGCTTCTAGTGAGCCGGTTTCACAAACCATCACTTTTTCTCAGGTACTGCTCATCCTTGTTAGGATCAACTATTTCCTTTATTTGTGTTTGTTTCTAACAATCTTTTATGAATGGCCCAATACTACCGCATCGGTTATGCCAATAATCATCTTTCGTCCTTCTTCCCTTAAGGGGGTGTAGGTATATACATTTTTTTAATCTTCTGTTTCTTGACTCGTTTTTATTTATCACTAAAATTTCATTCTCATGACTTGCCACTGCCTATTCATGTTTCAGCTGGCCAATGTTTTCACATCATTGACTGCTTCTTCAGCTACTTCTCTGATAGCCTCTGCAGCTGTTGAGGCCTCTTCTACCACGACTTCTGGTGGAAGCATCATCATATCACCTCTCCCGGTATCTATTTTAACTCGGATTTACTACGCTTCCATATTTTTTCTTCACTATATAAGTAATTCGTTAAAACTTATATCCTTCCTTTCTTCATAAGTTGGTTCTAGTTAGGCCCCTTCATTTGCGACGCCTGCAGTGAGTGATGTGGAGGCAGCCCTCTAGACATCACCTACAGGTCCCACCTTATTTCATGGGGAGATTACCACATAGGTACCATGTATTTCTTGTATAAGAGTAGATATTTATGTATCACCTTTTTACTTACACTTCTTTTAATCTTACTTGCCATCAAGCCAGCATAGCTGAAGTCCCATTATCTACAAGGGTTGTTGTGAAATTTGTAAGAGTGACTTCTGAGGTACTTCTTTTCACACCCTTGTTTGTTATACTTTGTCCTTCTTTCCTTTTCTTATATGCACGAGAACTTTAAAGTCTTTCTAACATATTATGGTCTCTCTATCTGCAGGACCTATATCTTGGTTCTCAGGTTAGCATGCGCCAGTTCTTGTACCTGTGGAACCTTTGGCCAGCATCCCGGAGGAGACTACCCCAATACATGTGGCACATTATTTTTTATTGACATTGTGGTTCGTCATTTTCTAAGCGTCCCATTCAGGAAGAAGATGAGACTCCACATGTCTAGGCAGTCTAGGGTTCAATAGCATTAGGCTGAGGTTGCTCAGATCAGAGGTCAGACTCAGTCACTCTAGGCCAGGTTGGACAAGTTTGAGGCTAGTGATACGGAGGACGAGGCCAGGATGGTCAGGCTGGAGCAGTTTGTTGAGGAGGCAGGCCCCTCTTAGCAGACGTACGCTTACAGCAAGACTTGTTTTTTATTTTATCTAGTTGATAGTTTGTTTTCTATGTAGATTTTGCAATGTATTTTCTTTTCTCCTCCATATGTAAAAGATTTGGTAAATATCTTTTCAAACGGTAACTTGTTGTACAAACTTTATAAACTTGAGAGTGGCCTCAAGGGCCACCCTCTCTAAAATCATTTTATAAAAAGTGTTTTTTCTTGTGAGCAGCCTCTTGGATACTCACTTCAGTTATAACTAAGTGTGAGTTGTGTAAGGGATTGAGTGACTCCTAGGGTCCCTCTACTAGTATTCTCTATAATCTTAAAGTGCTAAATGGTTGATCTTACTCAACAAACCTTGTCTCTCAGCCACCAAGCCAAAACTCCCAGGAGATCTCAACTGGCCTGCTTGAGCTCTGCTTGCTCAACTAGGCTATATGTACAAGAAAGTAAATATTAGTACTTTGTTATTTTATAAGTAGCAAGTCTTAAGGATGAGGCCACTCAAGGATGACCACCTCTCCCTATGTCAATTTTGTAGTATGTGATTTGGGGCAGAGGAGCTACTCTAGCTGAACCTTCTTGCCCTACCTCTTTTTCCAAGATGTCAACTTGGGTAGAGGGGGTTGCTCGTGGTGAGTTCCCTCGCCCCGGACATTTTATGTGGCCTTGCCTCTTTTTCTATAGCTTCAATCTAAAGACGAGGGGTTGTTCGTGGTGAGGCCTCTCATCCTTGCCCCATCTTCATAGGATTTAGTCTTGGGACGAGGGGTTGCTCGTGGTGAGCCCCCTCATCCTTGCCCCTTCTTTTGTGGCTTCAGTCTTGGGACAAGGGGTTACTCGTGGTGAGCCCCCTCGTCCTTGCCCCTTCTTCTGTGGCTCCAATTTAGGGTTGAGGTGCTGCTCGTGGTGAGTTCCCTCGCTCGGGTATTACATTTGTCTACAGGATCACTCAAGGTAGACCCCCTCGCTCTAAACTTTTTCTTGCTAATTTGGGCAAAGGTAGCCCCTCCAGGTGGGTTTGCTCGCCCTAGGCTTATTTTGGAATAACAGATGAACACCCCTCTACACATGGGTAAGTCTAAGTTATGCACGATCACTAGTTTTTCCTTCCACTTATGAAAACTCTCCTCAAACTCCACATACCATAAAAAAAATTGTCCTTGGGTTTTAACTGGGTCAAAGGCATGGCTATCTTGGAAAATCCTTTTATGAACCTTCTATAATAGCCTGTTGGGCCGAAGAAGTTTCTAACATCCGTAACTGTAGATGGTCTTTCCCAATTAACGATGGACGCGGCCTATCCTATGTCCATGTTCAATCCGTCTTTATTTACTAGGGTGGCCGAGGAAGGCAATCTCCTGCAGCCAGAATTTACACTTAGAAAAGTTTACATATAACTTATATTTCCTAAGAACCTCAAACATTCCGCGGAGACGTCCCTCAAGCTCCTATGCCGACTTGGAATAAATCAGTATATAATCAATGAAAACAATCACAAATTTATCCAAGAATAGTCTAAACACCCTATTCATCAAATCCATAAAATCTTTTGGGGCGTTAGTCAACCCTAAAGGCATCACCGCAAACTCATAATGACCATACATAGTTCAAAGGTTGTTTTATGAATGTCCCCATTCTTGATCTTAAGTTGGTGATATCTTGATCTCAGATCAATCTTAGAGAAATATCTAGCATCCTTCAATTGTTCAAAAAGATCATCAATCCTAGGCAAAGGGTATTTATATTTCACAGCCATCCTCTTCAATTATTTATAGTCTATGCTCATCCTTATAGCCTCATCCTTCTTTTTCACAAATAACATCGGGCACCCTAAGGGGATGTACTAGGTCTGATAATGTCACAGCCTAGCAAGTCCTCCAACTGCTCCTTTAACTCCGCAGAGGCCATTCTGTATGGCGCCTTAGAACTAGGCACGCCCTCTGGCGCAAGATCAATGGTAAACTCAATTTCCCTGTACAAGGGCAACCCTGGAATTTCCTCCGAAAAAAAATCATTGTATTCTACGGCCACAAGGACATCTACTAAAGTGGTCACGGCCTTCTCAATATCCATGACATGCGTTGCGTATCCGCGGCACCCTCACTTAATCATCTTCCTAGCCCTCAGAGCTGATATCAATAAGGGTTTCCTACTAGTTTTAGTTCCCTTAAAACTCACCTCGTCCTCTCCGGGTCTACATAAGGTGATTTCCTTATTAGCACGATATATTCTAGAAAAATGGGTCGATAACCAATCTACGCCTAAGATCATATCGAAGTCTTCCATTTCTAAGGGAATTAAACTAACTCCGAAATTCTGAAATCCTATAACTGCGGCACACCCCCCATATATGATCGCTGCCTCTGATGAAGATCCTATCGGGGTATCAATTACTAATGGTGGGTATAAGGTCTGAGGCCTTTTCTTAAATTTTCGTGCAAAAGTGGTAGATACAAAGGAATTAGTGGCCCTAATGTCATCAATAGTAATGGTACTTGTTATCACATCCTCGGCTTTCCCAGCATCCTTAGCGTTGAGGGAAAAGACTCTGGTAGGAGCCCGCTGCTTCTCAGCATCCTTCTTTGGCAATCTGCAGTCTTTAACCTTGTGACTGGGTTTGCCACAGTTGTAGCAGCTCATTCCTGGTGGGAAAGCCTTCGCAAAATGGCAGTCGAAGTACACAATGTTCGCGGAGTTAATCTTTTCGTCGGCGGTCCCTTGAATTGTCCACGGGTTCAGTGCTTGTTGTCATGGCTTATCTTCCTTTTATGCTCCATCTTCTCTCCCCTCTATCTTTTCCCCTTCTGCCTTTAACCTATCCTCAAAATCTTGTTCCATGATTTGGATCACCTCGGTCAGTTCCGTGTAAGTTCTTAGCCATAGTCCCACCACCCAGCAGCGGAGCACTCGCTTCAAGCCCTTCTCAAACTTCTTTGACTTATTTTCCTCAATTTCAACCAGATAAGGGCAAAGTATGATAACTCTACAAATTTTGTTTCATACTGGTCCACTGACATGGTTCCTTGAGTCAACTCCATAAATTCTACCTCAAACTTATCCCTAGCCGCGAACAGGAAGTACTTCTCTAAAAAGAGTGCTTTGAATTTGGCCCAACACATAGCCTTGGCTTCTCCTCCCGACAATGTTCTCTTGATCATAGACCACCGATGATCTGCCTTAGCCTCAAACATAAAAGCAAGCGAAGGAGACCTTCTCCTCACTGCAATTCAAAACAACAAAAATCTTCTCCATCTTTTGAATCCAGATCTTTAAAGGGTCAGTATCTCCCTTGAAAGCCTTCGGTCCCAATTTGTTAAATTGTTCAATGGTGCGGCCCATTGGCCTTTACTCGACTGCCCTTGCAGCTATGAACCTAGCTAGGGCCTCCGCGAACCCCACTACCGCTTTCAGTACTTGTTTAGCGGCCACGTTATAGTTTGCGCCACCATTAACTCTGCTATTACATCTTGCCATAACTTTCTTGACAAGAATCACGTACGTATAAATCTATATTACAATCAATAGTTCTCTAAGTCTACGTAATCAAAATATTCCAAACACTCCTAAAGTTTTCCTAGATCGAACGCTCTGATACCATCTGTAACGTCTCGCGGCTTCCCTTAGTCGGTCGAAGACGTTAAGTCACTTGATCTATTGGGGATTTAAAACTTGACAACGTAGGGCAATTATACTGTCGCGACATGTATTATATTACACTATATGAGAAGAATCATCAACTAGATCTTTCAAATTTCATTAATGCCATAATAGTCTATAATACATGCCCTAGAAACAGTCCTTCCTCATACAATCATCAATGTAAAACGGTGAAGCTAAATAAGTACAACTAAGAGTGAAATCTATATAAAAACTCCTAATGGAGCACTATGTAAACTATCTTAGCGATTCCGATGAACTCCGTTGTTCTATAAGATCATCAGCTCCTAACCTGAAGAAACAAATAATATAGATTGGGTGAGCTCTAATAGCTCAACAAGGGTTAACTCAAAGGTCCTCAACCACCTGTTAAAGTTAGTGTTTACAAAGACAACAGATATACATATGATATAATGTTACGATAAAAATAAGGAATAATAATTGTGCAATATGAGCAATAAGAAAGGAAAGAATAATATTTCCCACTCCCTCAGATTCCCCAATGACCTATGGCTCAATCTCCCAAAGGTCTCAACTCCCGGGCGGCCTTCCACATGCCTCAATCTCCATAGTTCGCCCTCATAGTCCGTGGCATATATATTTATAAACTTAGACTTCTCAAATTCCACGGCCTTATTTCAGGTGTCTTTGACCTAGTTATGCCACAGGTCGTGGCCTCCTCTCTTGCCCAATTCCAGGATGAGCGATCCACGATCTGCTATGAAGTCTACATGTTGGTTGAGCTCTGCCATGGCGTTAAGCCCCATAATTAGCATAAGCTCAATCTCCCTAGACTACTCGTGTTGAACTCAAGCACTGAGCATGAGGTCCTCAAATAGACATAATACCTCGATCTAGCTAATGAATGTCGCGGCCTCAACACCAAATCCCCAACTCAACAAAAGCACAATATGATATTGCCTCCCAACTCCACGGCCTCTTCTAATAGGTCACATCCTCAAGTAAAGAGTTAGAACTCTTGGTCGACAACAGTATGGGCGTCATAGTAAAATAATATTTTAAAACCCTAATTTACTCTCAACTTGAATCCTCAAAGATCTAAGGCAAAATCCTAAACTAATTTGCTAAGGTCAAGTAAGAACATCCTTAAAATCCCATTCTCCAACTATAATATCTCACCTCAAAATTCCTAGTATAAAATATCTAAAACCATAGATTTACTTAATAAAGAGCAATATGCCCCTAAGTCTCCAAATCTCAATAAATCGGTGGCACTCCATGGCTTCTAAACCTTGATGAAAAGTAGCTTTCCATGGCCTATAACCCAGATGAAAAGTATAACTCTCTGAACATTTTCTAATTTCACACAACGGCGCATCTCAATCGATAAAGACATAGAAAACTATGATTTTAACAAGGAAGAAGGTGAAGATAGATCCCTTACCTTAGTGGACCAATTCAATGAATAGTAGCCTATTTTGCCGCCTCTATCGCCGCTTTCTCCGATGAACAATAGTCCTTTGTCGCCTTACTCTGACAGCCCTCTCTTCTTCACACACAAACCATACTCTCTCTCTAGAATGGATTTCAAAGTTTCTAATAGTCCTAGGAAGTGTGACAATGGTGAGTAATTATAGGTTTTAGTAGGGAACCTAGGATTTTCCCCACAACTACCCCTTTTAAAAAGGCTTCTAGAATTTTCTAAACTTGCTGCTCAAGTCATGACATGATGAGGTCACGTCATCACCCCTCGTGCTGCTAAGGAAACTAAGCTCCACGGCCATCGTAGCTTCTAGGTTTCATATATCCGCGGCATGATCGTTAAGTATAACACTTCTCTAATGGCAAGGATACCAAAGTCAAAGAGATTGGTAAAAAGGTATCAAACTCAAAAGTCGATAATTTAGAATGTACTAAAGTAAAAATAAAAAACTTATTGAGATTACATGAACTCCATAAGGGCCCTGGCACGTGGAACCTGCCACATGCATTTAAAGAATTCAATTTTAGAAAATAAAATAAAAAAGAGGGGAAATAAATATTAAAAAATTTATAAAATCGTCTAATTCTACCAATTTTTTTCCAAAAAAATTCGACCCCCAAAAAGATTTTCCAAATTGATCCAAAACATAAAAAATCGATCCATAAATTAGGACTCCTACGAGTGGAAAGGTGTTCCAAATGACTCGTACATTGTAGGTGAGGTGGACTTTTTTATTATTAACATTTTGCACAAGAGTACTTCTACATCGACTCAGGATTTTGACCCATCGTTTGAGTGAAGACAAACTGACGTGTTGAATCTGCATTGATTTGTAACTGGGGTCCACAAAGTATCACTAAAAATACGAACCAATACAGACACAAGATGTTAGTTTATCGAACAAAATGAATCGGAATTTTGACTTGGACTAGAATTAAACTTTGTAGAAAGATGGTTTTGACATTAGCCCAAATAAATAATCATAACTAGAATATAACGGCAGACAGGAAGGCATGGCATCAATAAATTTTAACAAAATAAAATTATTCACATGCCTGACAAGACTCTTATTACAAAGAGGCGGCAAAATTAAACTTACAAGTATAAAAATAATTCCCACATTCATAAGACGACTCAATCAACTCTCCATATATCAAGTTTTCTTCTTTAGTTCCTTTTTACAAATCAAGAAACATCCAAGAACTAAGACCTTCATATGCATTATTTGCAACATCTCATTTACACAATCTCTCCTATATATATATATATATCATCTTACCACAAATTCAATCAAATCCAGAAGTCGCTCTCTCAAAGCTAGCCCCTCCCACCGCTACCATGTCGTTGGTTTCTAAAGTAGCTGAGTAGTGCCTGAGCCTGCAAGCAGCCAAAACTGTTAAACATTCGTTCTAAACCCAAAAGCTAACTTTAGTCCATAAGTTTTCATATTGGAATTTTTTCCGAGTTAATGTCCAATTATGAACAAACAATGGGGGATAAAGTCGAACTAAATATAATACAGTGTGGGCTAAACTGGAAATATTTTGCTCAATTTATTGCAATTAACACAATCGTCAAAATGGGAGCTAAAGTTCAATATTTGAAAACTCTGAGGGATAAATCCAGTTTTCATTTAAACACCGGGAGCTTAGTACCAAATGGCCCAAACATATATGGCAATATCTAACAGGTAAATTCCACTCGAACCCCTGTATTTATTAAAAGTTCAGACACACCTCCCCAATTTCTGCAAAATAAATGCAGACCTCCCCTAAGTTTTGATAAATTCACCACAAACCTCACTTACTCGAACAAAATCGTAGGTTGGCGGTCAAATATTAAATTTAATTTGTTAAATGAGTAAAATGCACTTGTTGCCCATATGTTGACTGAGCATAATATTTTATTAAAAGTCAAAAACACAATATTATCTTTATTATTCATAACAGTTAATCTTTAGAATTAATTTTTTGGGTATATTTTTGTTTTAATAAATTAATAAAAAGAGGCATAATTGTTATTTTATTATATCTACTAACAAATTTTTAATAGAAGTGATGTTTGGGGAAACTTCTTAAAAGCTCAAGGGAGAGGTTTATTCCATTTCACAAAACACATGCGGTGTATCTGGATTTTTGGGTAAAACATGAGGTGTACAAAACAAAATTACTGTGCATGCATGTGTAGAAGAAAGAGAGACTAAAAAAAGCAAGCATTAGACCTTTTCTTTGGCTCTTGGGGTGCCTGACTGTGACAATGCAACTAATGGCGGTACAGCTCCTTCTTGAAGCACCATATTGCAGAATTTGCCGCTGTTAGTGCAGAGCTGTAGAAGAGCAGCAGCCGCGTTCTCCTTCCCTCTCGCAGAACCCAACTCAACCACCTCAACCAGCACAGGTATCCCACCCTCCTGACCAATTGCCACCCTCCCCTCGTGAATAGTAGCAAGATTCGACAGAACAGCCACTGCCTTATCAACCATCCCAGCCGCGGGGTCCATCAACTCCACAAGGTACTTCACGGCCCCCGCCTGCACAATCCGGGCCTTATTTTCGTGAAAAATCGACAAGTTAAACAAAGCAGTGGCCGCGTCTTTTTTACCCCTCGGGGTTCCATATCCCAACAAATCAACTAGAGGCTTAATTGCCCCTGACCTCCCAATTCTCACTTTGTTATCCTCGATCACCGAGAGGCTAAAAAGAGTGGCGGCCGAGTTCTCCTTGGCCTCGGGGCTTCCTGTTTCGAGGACGTGAATGAGAGGCTCGATCGCATCAGCATTCGCGATTGCGGTCTTGTTGTTATCGTTTATTGATAAGTTTAAAAGGGCAGTAACAGCATTTTCTTGAATATTCATGTCCGTCGAAGAGAGTAAGCCAACAAGAAAGGCGATGGCCCCACAGTTTGCAATTACGATTCGGTTATCCATGTTGTGCTTGGCGAGTAACCGGAGCTCGGTTGTCGCGTCTCTTTGCTCGTCGAGCGACATGCTCCTCAATCCCTCAACCAGGTTTCGAACTTGGGTCTCAACTCCAGAAAGATCGGCTCTCGTTTCGATAGAGGGCGAAGAAACTATACGCGGAATAAACCTCTCAGATGGCCTTCGCCAGATTTGGCCTCGAGATCTCCCATCAAATCGGGTTGGGATATCAGGCTCTCTATGTGCAGCAGAAAAATTATCAGAAGGATGAGGCTCTGATACATTCTCCGCTGGAGCGTGTGAGGACACCGTATTGCCATCACTGGTCATTTCTTGTGATAAATTCCCATTAGAAAGTGTGCTGGATGCTGAGGTGGTTCTATTATGGCCCTGAGATGACTCTGCATCAGCCCCAGCAAAACTCGAAAATTCTTTCCTCTCTCCTGAGTTGGCCAACCTGTCCTCAGAACTCTCGATGTCCAATTCATGCCCATTTCCAGAGAAAGAATCTTCTGAAGAAGAATGGGGGTGCGATGGAGAATCTCCCTCCCGATGGATCCCACTAGGTAAGGTTAAGTTATTTCCGGGGGAACCTATAGACCGAGTTGACTCGGGTGAGTGAGGAACAATATGTAAATCCCGAGGGGAAGAAGGTTGGTTCAAACTCGGAGATTTCATGGGGTCAGGCAGCTTCACGTTGTTTAACTCGCACCAATTTGCGATGAGTGCCTTTACGGTGTAATTAGGAATAAGATTGGTGTGGGCTAAAATCTGTCGGGTCTTAGGGCAAACTGTGAGCCCAAGATCGAGCCATTTACGGATAAATGTCCGCTCATATGTTTGTCCAGAAGCCACAATTACAGGGTCCGTCATCAGTTCAAGAGAAAGAGGGCAACAAAAATCGGCGGGTATTTCGACAGGGTTAGAGCTCTGTGACTGCTTCATCATGACATGGCGATCGTGCATGTGTGTAACAAGAGCAATCATTTGATCAATATCATCAACTTCCCCATTCTTTTCAGCTTGTTCAGCATTCTCCTTTAACTTTTCAAGGGCCACTGCCTCAATTAGAAGCTCCTGGTTTGACCTTAAGCTCAGGCAATCTGCAATTTTCACTAGGCTGTCTGAGGTGGGCCCAGAGCCCTCCTCTTGATCCCTTATAGCTTTTGTAATGAAAGCGGATGTCTGTTCATATCCCATATGCTTAATTTTCTGTGCACAATGCTGCAGTTAATTGTGCCCAAGGGTAAGACATCAAAAAAAATAATACATATATATATCAAGTCCTAAAAAGTCAAAAGTAAAAGTAGCCTCATTGTAGCTTTTATGATTCAGCCATGTGGGAAATGGCTTTCAGTATATAACAATGAGCACAGGAAATGAATTGAAGACGATGTATATTGTTTGGTTTGGCGGTCATTCTGCCTTTCACCTCCAATTTTATTTCAACTTGCGTTACACTCGCACTATTTCACTATTTTAAAAATCTGAAAGACAGACCCCAAATAATTGGGGAAAGGCTTTGTTGAGTTGAGTTGTATGAAGTGTATCTCAAATTTTCAAAAATATAGGGTATAATTTAAAAATTGAACAAAATGGGGGTGAAAGTAAGAATCACCCATTATTTTATCTATATCCAGCTTAAGAATGTAAAACTTCAAATTAAACTGTACCTCAAGAGATCTTGGACTCAGTTCAACAGGTAGATCAGAAGATTTCAGCAGCTCAAAAATTTCCAAGCCAGTAATCCGAACCTTTGCTATGCACGATTCGACTTGCAGGACCTGGACATCAGTAATAACATGAGCTGGTTACAGAAGTAGGCTCTAAATACAAAAAATAATGTCGTAAAGCAGCAAGTTGTACATAGCACAAGCATACATTGAATGATAAGTCTCCTAATTGGCCATAGCCATTAGAGAAGTAAATTCCTCCTTGACCTAAAAGCAAAAGACAGAACACAAAAGCCTGAACTACAGAGATGCTCTCAGTTCTCTTCAATCCTAAGGTCCAATCAAAGGCTTCTCACTCTTTTGATTCATTGCAGGAGAAGAATGACATTAATGAGAAGACGAGAAGCCGCATATAATCACTAATCTGGTGTGAGCTTATAAGCTCCAAAAGTTGTCCATGAAACTCTACATCCTTTTTAGGTTCAAATCTTTGTCAAAAACCATCGTACATGACAAAGTTATGATTAAAATCTTTGTAGAAGCCGAAAAGAAAAGGATGTTCAATTTAGGACTGTCAATGGATTGGATTTTATCCAAAACCGAATCCGAATCCAAATCCGATCCATTTAAGCGAATATGGATCATGCCTAAAATTCAATTACCCGATTGCCCGTTTATTAAATGGAGTGGATTTGGATTCATATACTCCGATCCATTAATAATCCGATCCGATTAATATTTTTAATATATATATATATAATATTTTTAATTAATATATATTGTATTTAATAATATTTAAATATATATTATAATAGTTCTTTATTTCTTTTTCTTTTTTTTTTACTTTTTTACAAAATAAATTTATGAAATATGAGTTAAAAATAAAAATGTTGAAAATCAAGTTTAACATAAACGGATAATCAGATAAACGGATCGGATCTGAATCTGATTAACATAAACGGATACGGATTTGGATTTGCCTGATCCGATCCGATCCGATTAATAAACGGATCAGATGCGTTTGGATCTGCATGATCCCGTCTGAATCCGATCGGTTTACGGACCTAGTTCAATTACTTCAGGTATTGGTTACATTATGAGAGAAATCGTTCACCTAACACTAAAGTGGGTTCGCACCTAGAAGTCAAAAGGTGGTGTTACCAATTTTAGCATTCTTTTATTCTTGCTACATAACAATTTTAGCATTTTAAAATTTTAACTTACAGAAAAACAATTGAAGAAAATAAAAAAGAAGAGTTCCCAGCCTAAATATAAACGCATATGAGAATTGTTTCTATATTCTTATTACAATATTCTGTAGGTTGCATACTATATATTTACTTAATGACCCCTTCTTATATTGATGAAGTGCATTGGATCTTGAGAATATAATTATAGTATTAAACGACTTCAACAAGAGTTCTAAATGTCTCATAATCCGAAATAGGGAACTAGGCCTACTCCAACCGTACCATGTATCAATTAAAGAAGCTTACCTTGAACCACGTACCAAGCTACCCACATTCTTGGTAATAATGCCATCCATTATGTCAGTGGTCTATATCTAGGAGGAGTCTATATAGCAGCGTATTGAGGAGAAAACCTTTATATAACCGCGCATCGAACGCTACAGATAGCTTATTACAATTCACTCATCTCAAAAACCTTACTTCGATTATGACAACAACAATAATAACAAAAAGAGAACTCTAAAAAATACCATAACAAGCACAAAAGTGATGATATTAGTAAATGAAGTTTATATAAACTCATGTCAGATGTGATATTCTCATGGTTCTCGACTAGTATATACAACAAAATATGAACGAGGAAAAAAACCACGAAAGCATCCCTTTTCAAGTTTATATGTAGAGAGATACAGAATTTTTTTTTGACATTTTATAATTGCTCCACAACTCTTCCAGTTGTATAATTTATCAATTAGGAAGTGGTGTATTTGTGTGGAGTCACCGGCAATGTTCCTAAATTAAGATATCTTTTACAACCCTTCTTGTGGGTTTCCTAACCAGTTCTACAAAATGCTAAAAGCATGGCACACTTGGTGGTTATGAAATATTAAGAAGGGTATTTTTATTACAATATACATATACTAAAGATATAATGTGTTAAGTAAAAAGTTAGAAGTCATTTGTTTAATTTGCTGAAGTGTTATATGTAACATTATATAAATTTAAAAAAAATACTGTCATCATTCTTAGAGGGGATTCTCCATGCAATTCACAATAATATGTAATAATCAATAATTTTTTATAAGAAGTTATCTAATTGATTGACGGTATTCTACACATTTTAACTTCATACCAAAAAGTAACCGGCAACTATCTCTCTTGATATTATAGTAAAAGATATACATTCGCAAATTTTTGTTAAGAATAAATTTATTGAGGAATAAAGACAAAATACCAGTTAAGAGGGTAAGGGTCCTCTAGAGAAACCATATAGATAAAACAGAAAGATGAGCTATGAAAGAGAAGGGCTCCACAATCTATCTAAATGTCCACCAAAGGAATTTCTGGAAAAGCAACCACTGCCCCAGCCCATAAAGAGGCTAAGAAAATCATCTTATCTCTCAAAAGATGCAAGGGAAAACACCGAACCTCAAAGTTCTTATATTCAGCCGCAAATTATGAAGCAATTATACTTCATATGGGGTTGTCATACCCGTATACGAACCGATACATACATGTTACGCCTTATGAGTATATTGGATTTTTTTTATTTAACTGATACGCATATCCAGTACCTATCCTCTGTACTCTTCACCTCTCATTCCTCCTTTTCCGACTTCTATCAGCTTTGCTTTTTCATCTCTTTATTCGTGTTTCCAGATTCTTTTTCATGGACTCATAAGGTCTACTTCTATGAGCTTTTCTTTTCCGTCTATTTATTTGAGTTTCCAATACATATTCTATTCCATGTAGTCGTAAGGAATCTCCGGTATGGTGGTCTGTAAATGATTTTTTCCGAGCTGTGTGGAACTTTTTCAACTAATCATCCCATTATTTCACATAAAATGGTGGAAAGAAGGGGAAGGTTGAGGATTTTATCCATTCAATTCTTCAAAGCAGAGCTGAAATTATGTGATATATTAAACACACGAGCCATACTCTTACAACAGAAGAAAAAGAATTGAATTTATCCGCATTCAAATAGTTGAGTTAGTACTTGCAAAAATAAATGAATGGCACAAAAGCCATAATGGTTTTGATGCTTTTGACTTACTGAGTTAATACTTGCAAAAATAAATGCACTGTTTTAGGCTGTTAGTATTGCATATCTGTAATTGTTATAGACTTCATGATTTTTCTTAGTCATATTCTTCATAAATTTATTAAATTCGTTAATTTTATACATATATCAATAAATTATAGTGTTATTTTATTGCCGTATCGTATTCTAATTTCTGCGATTTGCTGCATCCCCATGTCCGTCTCGTCCATATCTGTGCTTGTTAGGCTGAGAACATTCAACAAATCTACATGGTACTCCATCCATCCTTCCTTCTACCAAACCCTAAAATCTCTACAAAAACATCCTCATAATGGACGGGCAGGCACAACACTCCTCCCTCACTCCAATTAAAACTCAGAGTGGTGCCATATCGTAAAGTGAAAAAATAATTAAGCATGGGACTATGCAAGCTTTATACGCAACATAACTATCGTTTCATGTTCTACAGTATTTATCTTTCAAGTAATTTCACTAACAATCATTACAGATAGTCAAATTTACTGATAGACTAATGACTAGAGTAATATACATTCTCAGGGCAATCATCTAAATAACTTAACAATTATTTCCGAAGTGTTGGAATATAACAGTATTCATCATTAAAGGGCAACTAAGATATTGTTAAGCTTTTCAAGAATTCAAAATAAATATAAAACAGGACCCAATACTTTGAGTTTGTGATTGTATACAATCCCTAGAACAAGCTTAGTGAGTAGAAATTCTACAGGGAAAAAAGGTAACTAAAATCCTTGAGGGACCTGAATCATTTGCAATTCCGCCAGCTACGAATTTATAACGATAAAAATATCTTAAAATGAATATAAAAAATATAAATATAAAAACATCACTGCAACTGGCATTGCCACGCAACCTCTAACATCAGTTGAAAATTTTGCCAAAAGTCATTCGGCCCCTCAAGATGTTCAAACAGAAAATTTAAGCCCAACAGATCCCCGTAGGATGATTCGAGACTATGGCACACGGGTTTGGGAGATGGTTCAACAAACCGCTCCACAACCTTTGCGGTAGATGATTTATATGGGTCGATGATGATGAATACGTGACCCGTCTGCACCCGAACCAATTGGATCCCCAAGCACTAGGTGGTCGATTCACAACGATGCTACATAACCCTTTCAGGAAGAGTGGCTTCTCTGGACAACCCCTCGTGACAAAAGGTATGCACATGATCCCTTTTTGTTCTGAAAAGAATCATGTACGTTTTATATGCAAAAATATTAGGTATATGATTTTCTCTGTTCTTTTTTAAGGAATGGGCATACGGTTCAAATTTACCTATCTCAGTAAGACAGAGAAGAAGCCCTGAAATTTATTTATCACTTAATCAGAGGAAAGCCACAGGCGGATATGCCTAGGGCCCAGCGACCATGTGTATTGGGTCTAATGAATGTCTTATGATGAGGATCATGAGGGCCCAATTATGTGTCCTCGGATTCGATTGAAAATGAATTTGAGTATAATAGACTTAACTCAACTCAACAAAGCCTTTTTCCAATTATTTGGGGTCGGCGAATTTGAGTATAATTGACTTAATTTTTTAGTAACAATTAAGCGTCAAGGCCATGCCAAAGCTTCATTCTCTTCAAAATGGAGGGAGCTCGAGAAAAAGCAGCTGATTCCGTCATTAGGATAAAAGGAGGAAGTATCTGAGGTTCGCACTCATTTCAAAGAACTACCCTATTAGTTGTTTTCCTAGGCTCAGGGTCTGAGACAGGGATCGATAAATCGATGGATCAATGTCAGTGACTGATAAAATTGAAGCTCGCATTCATTCCAAAGAGTTATGAGTAGGTTCAGGGTCTGAGACAGGGAGTGACGTCAGATACTGACTACACTACACTGAGCAATTCCATTTATCTGAGAAGCACTAATTAGTTAGCAGGTCTTTTTTGTCTTTTGCAATTAAGGTTGCTTAGGACCTAGTTCACATTCCCTTTATATATCCGTATTCCCATTTTCGAAACATACCCCTACGTACCGCAATCCGGGATCACTGACCCGGAAAATTGTGGTTCCCCAATAAGGATCTCCAAAAGTGACGTACCCAATATTAACAATAAATCTCTTTTAGCTATTATAAGTAATATTGCAACTTTTGATTTAGTGGATGAAATAAATGAAGAAAAAACAAACTCCCTAGCAAAGTTTAAAAGAATGGTTTATATATGTTTTTAATATATTACATAAATTATACACAACACAATTTTGGTGAAGCTTTCTAAATTGGTGGAATACATATGTTCTTGATAATATACTTTTGGTTCTAAAAGAGTCTCAACAAAAGTATTAGAACATTCCGTAATTCGAAGTAGCATACCAACTAAGCCTACTCCCACCATACCGCGCACCAGCTATATCTACAAACCACGTACTCGTACCCGTACCAAAGCGACCCACGTTCCAGGTAACAATGGTTGGTTGAGTGTGAATTTTGTTTATAATCATGTTGTGTGTGTGGTATACACCATTAAACTTCACAATAAATTACCTACAACACCACACCCAACAACACTGCACTACCTTCAATGACTTCTTGCTGTCAGACATGAATTCACTTTTCACACCTCCTTACGGAATGTTCACACTGGAAACAGGTCTTGTCATGAGGGATTTGTGTCGTGCCATGAAGCACGGTGCGGGTGCGGCGATTCGAAAAATCATTAAAAAGTAGGATTCGAGGGCGTTTGGAAATAAATTAATAATATAAAAATATATTATATTGTTCCTTAATTTTGCGTAGATTGTACATTACGTTTTGTACAAATTAATATATACATTCATTTGTCTCTAACATAAATATAATGGACCATAACGAAAAGGATGTAAGTGATAATATCATTCGTGGAAAAGATATATTCCCAATACTTAATTTCATCTACTGTAAAATCTAGACATGTGTCAAGCTTTTCGAGCATCACTTACGTAAATCATTCTAAAACTATTGTTCAATTTCACCGCTCAAGGCCGAAAGATGTTGAAAGTTAATTTGCAAAAACATGACAATCTTGAGCTTCAATCAACCACGTCAATGAATTTTAATATACAATGCTTCAGTCATAACCTTGCTAACTCTCGAATCTCTCATTATCTCGAGCCAACTCTCATCCTCTCTCCTTCTCAAAGTTTCATCCAATCTAGAATATACATCCTCATAGCTACAAACGACGTTGATCCGAAAAATACCACTAATCTTGGTTGAGCTTCGAAAAATTCCAGATTCTTAAAAAATCCACAAAGAATCCGTAATTAAATTATATTAAAAAAAATTGGATTCGCGGTGGGTTCGAATCGGAGGTGAATCGCACACAATTTGGGTGCGATTCGGATTCATTTACCATTTTGAAGAATATGTGCTTCATACGTGTCGTGCCATATCAAGTTTGTGTCACAAATTGCTCCACTACACTCGAACAATCTTGCTCACGTCATGTCGGATTCATGTCGCGTTTAAATCATGTATCCGTGGTTTCACCTCATGCATAGTCAGGTATGTGCCATTCATTTCTCTAAATGTGTCTCACAGGTCAGCTAAAACCCACTAAACCTCGTGTCTGGTTAATGTGACACGTCAGTGGCGTGTTAAGACTTGTCAAGTATATTTGCATCCCTTATCGCCATCAAGGTATCATAACAACCAGCAACTTTACAACTTACAATTATAATCACTACCTCCATACCGTTTAAAAAATTGTTGATACCAACACAACCTCAAAGCAGCTTGTTTTTAATACTACCTTCTAAAACTGTCACTAGTTCCACTAACATATCCATAGTGACTGCATGATTCCTAAGAAAGCCGACCTTACCACCACTACCATCTTGAAACCAGTCACTGACCTCAGCATCTCATACAATCCTTCACCAACATAAAGAGGTAATGTACCAGTTGTTTCGCAGTAATATTTTGGGTGGATGGTGATATGTGAAACATTTTACAAAGAATTTGAGTTTGTCTTGCCTGATTAACCTTGGTTATTCAGTGGATTACTAGTCGGAATAAAAATCTAGTGTTTGGTTCGCACAAGAAAAGGTAGCTTAGAATAAGATCCAATTTTAGAAACTTAATATTTTATTAATTCATCTTTTTGTGTTTATTAAAAATCTTATTTCGGGATTTTCATGAAAAAGTAAGAATCCCACCACCTTTAGATGGATTCAGAAACTTCAGACAGACTAGGTAACCTATTCTGTTGGGCCCACTTTCCCATATCATTTAACCTCCAACCAAACACATCAATCTTTCACTTTACCAGGTATATTGCAAATCATATTCCACCCAGCTTTACCTCGAACCAAACAAGGCCTCCTAAAGGGAAATTTAACCCTTTATCACACATGTTGAGGAACAAATCTACTCTATAATATAAAGTAAGAGCAAAAATTTTTGTATTGTATTGACCAACAATCCAGTACTAACATTTTTACCCCTACTAAATTCAACAGCAAGAGAAATCTGCTACTAAAAATTTAACAGCATATCACGGAACATACAATGTAAACTTTACTCATCAACGGATGCCAATTTTCAAATAGCTCCCTTAGTTCATCAACAGACTGACGCAAGCCAGCAAATGCCTTTTGAAGCGATTCATCCGAAGCTATTTCAGCATCAACAATTGCATCAAGTACTGGCTTTAGCAACTTCAACATCTCTTCAATCTTTTGGTAATATTTTTGAATTGGTTCCAAGTTTATGTTCTCACGAGATGATAAAGGAAAGAAACAAGAGATGCTCTTGAGAAGCGCTTTTAACATTGATATCTCCATCACACCTGCGTTAAAAATGGAATAATTACGTCCAAAGCAAACTTGATCAATAAAAAAAATATCAACACAAACCTTGTGATAATGCTATAACTACAGATATTTGTTGTTATCTTAATAACTAGAATCTTACCCCATTTTGAAGAATATATTCTTCAAAATGGAAATAAGGGTGTATCTCAGATATCAACATATTCATAGGGTAGCAGAGGCATAAGACATATGGGAATTAACGAATTTATGGTACAAAAGATTCCAGTTGGAGTTGGACCTTCAGACAACTAGAAAAGGTCTCACATTGAACACAGATGCTATATTGAGATCACTAACTTTTTATCAATACAAGTGCATTACTGCGAAGAAAGGTTCTAGAATTAGTACCCAATTTCATCAAAGAAAAAATGCTTTGTTAAATAATTCGGCATCGAAAACATAAATTATAACTTAAGCTTTCATAGGAATATGAATTTGGAGGAAAATCATTATAAGCCATTTTAAATTAAAAGGAACCTTTCCATTGCATCGAGTCAAAATCGAGATCCGTTGGGTAATAGATAGAAACTCTGCATTGTTCAATCCGTCGCCACGTGTCGGCCAACCTGTGGCTTGATTATCCGTAGAACAACTTTGGCAGTCGTTTTAAGGATGACCTATGCCATTAGAACACGACACCGCTGTTCATTCTAAAACCTAGAATCTTTTTGGTCCATCCCAGACGGACCATTGACCCCTTTTCCATCATTTCCCTGATCCGAATCACATCTTTTATTCTTCATTTTAGTACATTTAGAGAGACAAATTGAGAGGCCGTGAGTGAAGAAGGTTAGGGATTTTGCAGCATTTGAGGGACATTTGGGAGTAATTCTAGGTAAGGAATTCTAATCAGTTTTAGTAGAGTTTTTTAGTGATTTTTGTACCATTCTTATAGCGCTTTTGGAGGCCACTAAAGCTTGTGGTAGCCTCAAGGCCTTCGAAGGTTTGAGGCTACTTTCATCATCAAACGCATTCTTCTTCATCGCTTGGTCTGGGGATTAGGGTTTAGACTACTTTTCAATGAAATGTAGTAAAGGTATATATGTGTGTGTGTGTGTGTGAGTGTGTGTGTGTGTGAGTGTGTTGGACTCCACCTTGCTATATATGTATATTGTAATACCCCGTAATTTTAAATGACTTTTAAAATGGGTTATATTTTAAATTAATGGATTAATTAGATTTTATTATTAATTAATTCATTCGGGTTTATCCGGACGGTGGATATTAAAATGGATGATTCTGAATATTACTTAAAGATATTTAGGTAATATATGAATGTGATGTCATTGATATGACTGTATGATATAAATTCGGTAATTTATATTTTTAGTCAGACGCGGTATGGGACGTGTCGGGACTAGTTTATTAAATTAAAAAGAAAATTTATTTTCTATCGATCTAATAGTCATTTCGACTGCGTCGTTGCGTCCGGAAGGTTCGAAATAGTCAGAAAAGTCTATTTGGATGTCAATTTTGAGTCTCGGGTCATTTGGGAATGAATAGACAACCCGAAAGGGCATTTTGGTCATTTTTCTAGGGGGGGTGAATAGTGATTTCGGATTTGGAACTATTATAAGTATTAGTAGATTAAGTGTATGGGGGTTATTCATCTCCTCTTCACAAATAAGAGCAGCCATCTTCCTAGAGAGAGTGTAAGAGTGCTTGGGAAGGGAAAAGTCACTTGGGAAGGAGAAGAACAAGAACCAAGGTTCACCACCACCAACCACCACCGGAGTTTGACCGGAGAAGGGACAACCAACTGAGATATACTACTCCAAAGGATCAGACCTACAAGAAAGGCAAGTGTTTGATAATGGCAATTTAAGTTTGTATATTGTCCATGTTAGAATAGTATGAAAAGATAAGATTATTCATGTTTGGAAGAAATAATGGAATGATTAAATGGATTTCTGGAAACTGAAATGATATAGGAATTTAACTCATGTTTTAGGATGAATATAATCCACGAAATAGTCATGAATCTGTTGAAGAAACTATGAAAACCATTGTTGTGTTCTTGAAGATGATATGTTGATAAATTTCTGGAAATAAGGAGATAAACATACTTTTTAATCCAATACCTTGATGATTCTAGGATGTTTAGAGTACTGGAAATCGTTCATATATGTTGGCATATCATGTAGTAATAATTATAACTCATTTTGGAGGTTAATATGAAGGTTTGAATGAGTAAAAATGGTGAAACCCGTAGTTGCTGAAATGCAGAAAAACCAGGCTTGGACCTGAGTGATCGATCGATCGACCCCTACCTTCGATCGATCGACCTCCCCAGATTATGTAAAGTTGTTTCTTTTTAAATGTTGATTCTTATCCCAGACCTTTTGTGGATCTTTGGTGATTATTATTTGGAGATTATGGGACCTAGAAAACATCAGTAAACCCTTGATAAGATTTGAATTAATTTGATTTGGATTCGAGTGATTTAAATGATGAAAATTATATTAAATGGAATTTCGGTTGCTAGATTCATTCGTTAAAATTCCAAATGGGGATGGATGAGGATTTAAGATAGGATCAGTAGGGGTGATTTAATATAACACCTGGGTATCCTTAAGTTTACAAGAGGGTTTAATCCTAAGTGAAAGAATATGTGTTTATAAGAGATTTGAAACTATCAATTTTAACCTTAATTAAAAAGGAGAACTAAACTCGTAGTGGTTCGGGAGAATGATGTTATGGACCAGTAGGATATTAGTGACTTCTTACTGAATATATGTTGAGGAAAAACCTATTTGAATCTTATGAGATGGGAGCTTAGAACACATTTGATTGAAAGAGGGTATGAGGTTATCCCGATCGCATAGTTAAAGTTTTTCGGACCTCCTCGATCGACAAAGTTAAGTAGTAGTGTATTGGAGGGGTTCCTTGTTTGGATTTCGCTTTGCGAGACGCTCCGCGCATGAACCTTAACGACGTCGGTAGTGGAGAGATGTTATAGGATGCGAGGATAATTAATTTATGTAGTAAAGATATGATAATTTAAAAGAGATATAATGCTACGTATGGGAAATATCTTAGGGTAGTGATAATTACCTTATTGATATTATATTATAGGTATGATAATACCTATTTGATTGATTGATGATTATGTGTATGACATACCTAGCTTACTTGCTATTGGTGGGAGGTTTACGCGTGAGGACAGTCATATCTTGATGAATCCATGGGATCTTTGATTTGTCGCTCGAGAACATAGGTCTATGAAAGACTTGTCTGGGAGTTGATAAGTCCGTTGACTGTGGGTACGTAGGTATGTGCGTGACCCATGGATACGAGAACTATGTTCGCCTCCAATTTGTTTGTTGTTGTTTGTGGTTCGTGGAATCTTACCGAACCTGTAGTCCCCTATTCGGCGACCTGCGATGATGGGGCATGATAGCAGAGTAATGCATTGCACCACAGCTGTGACTCGGGGTGCTGTATTATATATGAATATATATATAATAGATTAAATGGTTACATGATTATATATTGTGTTTAAATCTATCTACGGTGATAATTGTAGATAACGGTGAATAGAGAAAGATAATGGAATTAAGTTAATTAATGTTTATTCTTAAAGAATTGAAAAGCTTAACTCATATTAATGAGTAATGATTCATGTTAATGAGAAACTAATCATATTAAGGAGATTTGTAAATGAATAATAATGTGACGTATGGTATGGGACATACGGGGATTATGATATGGGAAAGGGGATTATAATATGGAGACTAGAGAAGAGGAACCATTAACTAGGAGGTTAATAGGAAACGTTAAGTGTGCACTCTAGTTGAGAGGTGAGAATTGCAAGTGAGATTGGGATCTAACATGTACATAATAAATGTTTTATTGCACTTGTTAAATACTTGCTGTTTTTAAAATAATCTACACATTCGGGCTCTGACCCGTTTCTTTGCATATTTTCTCTTCTATTGTATCTCTATATCAGGTGTCCAGCAACAGGGACGCCAACCATAGTTGATTTCGACGAGCTATGGAGCTATGGAGGTTTTTGCTTAGACGCTTGTCATCTTTTGATTCACAGTATTCTTACATAGGGCATGTCGCCCAAAGGATTTCAGTTATCATTTTCTGTCGGACTTAAATACTATTGTATTTGTGTCTTTAATACATTTAACATTGTTGGGATTGTTGTAAAGGATTTATATTATTTGGGAATGTTTATTCCAGTTGCATTAAAATTCTTTTGAGTTATTTATTTAGTGATCTGTGTTGTAGAAAATAATGTGTTGTGTTATTCTTAAACTGGGAATGGATTTTGTTAAATTAAAATTTGGAAAGTTTTTAACACCAGCTTAATTGAGTTTTGGGTGAGTTGTAAATGTTTTCGACAGTGATGCTAAGAATGAGCCAACTGTATATTCTGTTTTAATTTGGTATGGGACTGGCCACCCGGTATTTAATTAGTCGGGGTGTTACATATATTTGGATATATGCATGGTTGACTTGCTTGATAAAAGCGTATAAGGTTAACTTAATGTTATATGCGGATGTAAGCGGAAGCATTTTCACAACATTTGTTTAGAGGCCAAAGGCCTAAATACTCTCTTTAATTCTCATTCATCTCTAAAAGTAAAGTGCTTACAAAGAATGGCAAAAGGATTTATTTATAGGAATGGGTATCTTGCTATCCAAGATACCCTTAAAGTGTAAAAAGAAGACTAAAGAGGGCACACTAAAGGTAGTGAAAGACAACGGCACCCTCTAACCTAATATAACAACTTAAAGAGAGAAATAACCTAATAAAACATGAAAAATAAATAAACAAAATACAATTAAATCTCGAGACCCTCATACACGTCACTTTCCCCAACTAAGAAAAGCTCACCCACAAGCGTGAAAGCAGGAGGGGGTCCATAATATGGGATAAGAACACCACTGTTCTCCCCAACGGTGGGAAGCCATCCAGGGAGAGCCCGGCGTATCGGCCAGCAAAAAGATGAGGCCGAGCAATCAAAAATCCCTGCCAAGGCCAACGAACATGAACATGGCCTCAGAGTTTACCACACCGAAAATCAATCCACTAACTCCTCAAGGAGGGCCAACAATTCCAAATGTGGTCTGAGTCTCCCAGGACAAGTCTCCTCAAGGCTAAGCGTTGCAACTCGACCTCCAAACACGCCTCAAACCCATCACAGAACAAATCCACGAACACAGAAGCAACCACACCAACCCAGGGCAACAACCCAATCTCAAAATAGCCACCAAAAGAGTCAACCACAACACAATCATCATCAATCCCAAAGATTGGGAAGAAATCGACAAGCCCTTATGACGCCATCCCGCAAAAATCATCCAGTCCGTCTCCGAAAAGATATGGAAGAACTTTCCAAACCTCTTGTTCCTCGAATATGAGTGCAGAGGGGGCTTGAAGGTAATCCTGAAATTAAATTAGGTATAATCCCCCCATTAACAAAAGTTTTTTGGGATTAAGGCGGCCTAGCGTGGCAACTCATACTTTAGCTTGCTGTGTTAGTCATATTGTATTTTTGTTTATCTTGACTATGAGCTATAACGATTGTAATGATGTAACGAGAATAATGATTATGTGTGAGTTCGAACGCTACTCGCGCGAGACCAGGCTTGGCAGGGCTGGGTAAGCTTTCATGCTCTATCGAACGACCTCGCCGTGGGAGCTTTGGAGGGACTTGGTTTGGAGGATTGAGAAGTGAGGCACCGTTAGGGCTTGTCCTAACCATCTTAGATACAACTGGTAAAACGCCGAAGGACCCTTACCGTGGAACCTCGGGCGAAGCAGCTTGGAGTTCCATCGTGCATTGAGTTGTGAACCAAATAGCCATCTACTTAATGTCACATCCACTGTAGGTGATGTCACTAGCCAGCTAAACAACGTCAAATCTGCACTTGAGTAAACCACCGTGGTATTTGGGGATGTCAAACAGTAGGTGAGCCACCTCTGTGACGACAGCCCCCTGACACACAATGGTTAGGCAAAGAGGTATGTCTTGCCATTTAATGTTTATGACGTGGAGATAACTAGTGCATTAGGTATTTAATGTTGTGACATATAGTATGAGGGGTGTCTTTCACAGGCATTGATGATTGAGTTGCCTCGGGAGTGGTGTGGGGGCTATTTAAGGACCCCAACCACCTCTGGAGAAAAGATGATTTTTTGAGAGCTCAGAAGTTATTACTAGAGATAATATATATCAGAGAGAGTTATTACATACCAGAGAGGTTACTCACCCACCATTGTCATTTATTACGAAGCTTTTAAGTCTGTCTTAGTTCTTTTTTAACTTCATATTTTTGCAACTGTTTTTTTTTAAGCCTGTCTTAGTTCTTTTTTAACTTCATAGTTTTGCAACTGTTTTTTTTTAAAGTTAGTCTTAGTTCTTTTTTTTTGGGATTTAATTTTCAGTTTACAATGTATTAATTTGTGAACTTATGACTTTCAAGTGATGGTGTGAATTTGTTTACTTTATTTGGAATACTTTTTTGAAATTATTTATTTGTATTTTTAATTATAAAATTGAAATGCTCGAATTGCTTGCGCGATACGATGTATGCGACCGCACCCGGGACCAAAACGCGACACCTTGCGCGAACGCGATTTAAAACATTGATCCCAACACCACTCTTTTTTAGCAAATGTGCTTTCACTCTAAAGTATGACTCCACAAATTCTAAATTACACTATTGGCATCGAAATTGCCAATTTCCACCAGCTTCTCCCTTTTTCTCTAGCTTTGTAACATGCTCTCAAAGTGGACATTCTTCTTCCTCACTCGTTTCCCTTTAGAAAGGAACTAAAAGCAGAAAACAAAAATAAGAGCTGTTAAAATTCACAAGTGCTGTTTAAAGTGCACAAACCCACAAATGCACAAGAATACTATTGAAAAAACAACATCAAACAGTCTTTGATTAATTTACACAGCTTATAACAAGTGGCCTGACCAAAAAGTTCATTCCAGGAAAAATAAAATAAAATAACAATAGAACTTAGAAGCTTTGGAGTTGGCATAGTTTAAGAGAGAACACATAAAGTAGTCCTACACAAGCCAACAAAGCAAAATAAACAAGAATTTATGGCAGAAAAGTGAAAAGAATCATATTTATTACACACACACACATATATATATATATATATAGAGAGAGAGAGAGAGAGAGTTATTGGGACTTATGAGAACCGATCTGGTCAGCCGAGAGAGAAATCTGGTCGGAGGTGGGGTCGGCAACGCTTTGATGAGCCAGAAGGTTCATCTGGTTGGAGGTGGGGTCGGCTGGGGTTTCTTGGGTTCTTTATTTGGAGCAAATGTCTTGACCGTTTTTTTTATTTGATTGTGAAAACTAATGTGTTCTCTATTATTTGTTTGCAACTGGGCCCGGCTAGTTGAAAATGCTATCCTTGAGCAAATGTTCTTTTACAAGAATAGCCACTTAATTTTTTATTTTGAAAACAAACCCCCGTTTTTACATAACTAACTTTAAAAAAAAGGAATCCAAAAAGAATCCAAATTGAATCCCTGCCGAATCAGAAATTTTGGTTTAATTACTTTTTTGTCGATTCTTCTTGGGTGCGAATCGGGGCCACACCCGCACCCACATCGAATCTTATTCGAACTCGAGGCAATTCTCGAAGAATCAGTGCTTCATAGATGACCTGTGACCTTCGCCTGAGCCCGACGACGACGAAGACCCATCGGAATCTTCAAATCGATGGTGATTTGAAGTAGATATAGGCTTTTTTTAATGTACAAGCTGCTCTGATGCTAAAATAGGGGCTCACGGTAAGTCAAGGGCCTCGACTAGGGATTCTGGACCTCCGTCCAATGTAGGTATGCCCCCCATCGATCGTCGTCGGGTTATAATGCTTTGAGGACTTCTCTCTTTCTCAAAGAGAGAGCACACGTTGAGTTATTGTTGGAGCCAACTAGAAAATCTTGGAAGAGTAAAGGCGTATCTATTGTGAGTGATAGTTGGACGAATGCCCAACGAAGGACCCTAATTAACTTTTATGGCGGTTTGCGGAAGTGGGGCAATGTTCTTAAGAGCCGAAAATTGTGAAGAATACCCCGTATTTTTATGGCATTTAATTATGGGATTAATTAAATTAAATTGGGATAAATTAATTTAATATTAATCCGGATTTTAAAATAGATATTTACTAGCGTGATGAGAGTTAGTAATTATTGGTGAGAATTATGTTGAATATTACTAGATGAGTAAAGTAATATATGAGATTGAATTTATAAAAATTGTCGAGAGTGAATAATACGACAATTATAGAAATTAAGTCGGGAGGCGCATGTGTTGTGTCGGGACTAAATTAATGGAATAAAAAGTAAATTAATTCTAAGTCGCCCGTATGGTCATTTCAAGTGCGCCAATGTGTCCGGACGGGTCAAGATAGTCAGAAAAGTGTACCCGGGGGTTTAGTTTGGGTCTCGGGACGATTTTAGGCTTAACCGGCAACCCGGGAGGGCATTTCGGTAATTTTCCATTTTAGGCCTTAATTAAGGACGAAAATTGAGAGGTTATATCTGATGGAAGTAGGAGTCCTCGAGGGTTCGAAGCATTGGAGTTGCAGAGAGGCTAAGGAAGAGAGAAGGCTTCCAAAGAGGAGAACCACCAACCCTACACCATTCTCACCAATTCCACCACCAACGCGTAGATCGGGGAACGGGGAGCGGGATCATACCCATCATCTTCTACAATTCAGACTTTTATTCTTGAGGCAAGTATCTAAATTGTTGTTCTTTAGTTGATAACACATCCATGCTAGTATAGGAGATAATTATTTGTGTTTTCATGAAAGTTAAATGATGTTTGGGAGATTTATATTGAATTTCTGAGTAGAAACCATGTTAGGACAACCCTATTGATATATGTAGATGATTAACTACGAAATTGATGTCCAGTAGAGGTTAAATTCTGGAAGAATTAGGAAGATGATGATAGGGTTCTTGGTGAATTAGCTTGAATTAACCCCCTTTAATTGATGGCCCTTGATGAATTTGTAAATGTTTTACGTTAGAAATCATGTATGTAGGATAATACAACTTGTGGTTTGATTGTTTGGGAGTTTGGGACGTATTAATAGAGGTTTTGAGAATTTAAGTTGATGAAACCCGTAGGACAAGAATTGCAGAAACTGGGCCAAGAACTGCTCGATAGATCGATCGACTCAAGAATGTCAATCGATCGACTGGAAATTGAAACTTCTTTCCCCTTTTAATGTTAATCCGATCCCAATGTGTAAGGATCTTTGGACATAATTTAAATATCATAATGGGACTTGGGAAGAACCAGTAGAGTATAGGCAAGGTCCGGGTAATACAACTTTATATGAGATTTGACCGTGGGATTTCGGGGGTATAGAATGGAGTGGAAATCGTGCGTACATTAAATTAGGTCTTGTGGGAATTAAGAGTGACTTAGACCAGTAGGGTAGAGAGTGTACAGCTACTGATTTTATACTTATCAAGATGAAACACTTCGAGAGACGAGAAGTGCTTAAGAACTTGCGATAATTGAGAAAATGAAAGAATGATTTAATTATACGTAGGACTCAGGCGTTATGTGCCACGTATGGTTAGAATATTATGGGTTGTGGGCGTACCTAGCTGAATAATGTGAATATATACGAGTGCATGTATATATATAGATATAGTATGTGAATATTTGTGTGTAATCATACCCGTGCTTGCTATCACGGAGGTTGCCGCGCCGGGACAGTCTTATCTCGATTGAACCTTATGGGGGATATTGACTTGTACCCTAGAACATAGCATCCTTGGTACAGGCTCTCTGAGAATGATAGTCAAACGGTCCTAAGAGACGTGAGGGTATGTGCTGACCTCTTACTGACTTGGAACTATGCTTCACCTCCAATATGTGTGTTTTGTGTTAATACAGTTCGAGAGTGATTCCGAACTAGTATTTCCCTTTTGTACGAGAGATACGGGGACTTGATAGCAGAGTATGCCAGCACCATAGATTTATGTGGGGTGCCCTATTAGTATATATATTATGACTGATAAATATATGTACCTGTGATTAATCTAATGTGCTTGTAAGTAGATAAAATTGAATAATTAATATTAAATGAATTAAGTGGTTGAGAACTTAAGTCTGTATTGAGATGAACATAACTGGCTTACTATATTCATAAGAAAAGGCTATCAGATATAAACTACAGTTATGCGATTACTTGAAACAGAATTTAGTGAGGGAAAATTGGGTAAGACTTGTGACTTGGGTTAGTTTTATCAGGCGTGCCCACTAGTTGAGGGGTGAGAATTCCCAAGTGAGTATCGAGGTACTAACATGTATGTAATATCAACTGGTAAGCATTTTAAATACTTACTAAACTATTTTTAAAGTTGTTTTACACTAGGGCTCTGACCCGTTTCCTGCCATCTCTTCTTTCTCTTGTATATATATATATATATATATTACAGGTGCCCAGCCACAGGGGTGTCAGGCTTAGATCTTTGGATTGTTGACATGATGCAGCTAGTTTGGAAGTTGCAGGTCCTTGCAGTAGACGACTTCATTCTTGTCTTCTCAGTCTTCTATTTAGTCATTCTCAGATAGGGCATGCGTTGCTCATTTCCAGTTTTATTTAGTTCAGAGAGAGACTTGTACTCATTATTCCAGTATTCAGTTTAGTTGGGATTGTTTTAATTATTTTATTGTCCTACGATTTGAGATATTTTATTTGGATGATTAATCTAGCATGTTTATTCCACTTGGATGGTTTGGTATTCAATATTATTATTTGTGTTCATGAAAATGGTTTCGTATATTAAATCATAACAATAGGACTTAATTTATAAAATTAAATGTTTTGACACTTAGCTTGATTATTTATTAGGTGATTAATAAAGAAAATTGTTTTCGACAGTGATACTAAGAAGAACCAACCGGCCATTTTGATTTAATTTAATAAAGGACTGATCACCCGATATTTAATTAGGCGGGTGTCACATGAAGGTGAGCAGAAGGACAAATATTTTATTTGTGTAACTTAATCGAGAATGTTATTGAAAGTGTTGGGGGAGATAGAGTGGTGCAAGTAATTACGGATGTAAGGCGGCGGGTTTACTTATTGAGGCTCAATATCCTCGTATCTTTTGGACACCTTGTGTTGTACATACGCTTAATCTAGTGTTAAAAAACATATGTGCCACGAAAAGATAAAGCGGAGGATAGGGAGACATATGAGGAGTGCAATTGGATCACAACAATTTGTGGGGATGTTTTCTTTATTGATAAATTCATCATGAACCATTCCATGAGATTGGCAATGTATAATGAGCATTCCAACTTAAAATTATTCTCTATGTCGAGACACGTTTTGCTTCCAATATAATAATGCTTACGAGACTTGTGAAAGTGAAGCGTGGCCTCCAACTAATGATGATATAAATCTCTTTTCCCTCAATAAATCTCTTTTCCCCGTATATTAAATTATTCTACATGTCTCCAATTTGAGTCTCTCTCTTGACTTGAGTGCAGTTATGTATTGCCATTGACGGCTTAATTTACGTCAATTGGTATCAGAGCGATGAACGCTCCACTCGTTGAGTATCTCTCTCTCTTGAGTGCAGTTATGTATTGCCATTGACGACTTAATTTACGTCAATTGGTATCAGAGCGAGGAACGCTCCACTCGTTGTTGTGTGATCAAAAAACCGTGAACACAACAAGCAAATAATGGCGTCGAGGAAACCCACCCAAACCAAGAGATGAAGTGCCCAAGTGGAGGACACAATAGTCATGCTCGCCCAAAAGGTTGACCTACTCCTTCATGAACACCACCACCAAGAACCCTCCCATTCTGCCACCACACCTGTTGACTTGGAGGATAGGATTGCCCTCCTCGCCAAAAAAGTTGATCATATTTACATCCTAAACCCACCTCCATTCCATTTTCCTACCACCGTTGTCCCACCACCCACTTTTACACCAAACCAACACCCTCATTCACCCTTTCACCACCGTCTGCTGTCCCACCAACTCAAAACCCTAAGCCAAACCACAACGAAAGAAGAAGAAGAAACATAAGATGGGGCTGAAATCAAGACGTAGGGCTCCGGTGAAGAGATAGCAGCAAATCAGGCAGAAAACAACAAGAAAAGAAGCTGAATTCGCAAGATTCAGCGTCGATTTCAGGCAGAAATCAACTTCTAGCAGTTTTAAGGGCATCCCCCTTTCCTCCATTAAGAAATTGGGATGCATGTGTGATTACAGATAGATAATGCATTTGAGATAATAAAAAAATATGAAAGGGTATTGAAGCACTGGTGGTGATAGAGCAGGGGCAGCAAATCAGGATTGGTACTTCTATTATTTTTAATTATTTTATCTACAATTTTATTTCTAAATTTCTCTTCGCTTTTTCTCTTTATGGACTGCTAGACCACCTCCTTTTATATATGTTTATCCTCGATAAAAGTTCCTTGTTTCCGATCGAGAAAAAAACAGTTTTAACTCAATTATCAAATTCATAAAGGTCACGCATGCTATACACACGAGTGGTATTTATTTGACCTATACAAGAAATGACACATGACTTATTCATGGATCGGGTCCCAAGAGGATTTTTATATGTATTTAGCTTTAGTACCTAATTGTATTTTGTTAAATGAGGATATTACTTTGGGATATTCATCAATTAGTTAGGTAGTAGATTATTATTAGTCAATATCTTTTCCTATGGGATTTGTCTCCTATTTAATTTAGGTAATTATCTATTAGCTATTTGGTAAATTTAGGTCTCCTTTTGACAGCCTATGAATACGGCATTTGGCTCTCTTCTACACACTGAATTATTGTGAATGAGTGACGACATGGATTAAAGAGAGAAACCTTTTTATATATGTCTGTAAGTGCAAGTAAAATTCCGTGTGTTCATATCAAAACCCCCACACAAGAAATTGACCTTGAAATCTTGATAAAACAAACATAAAAGCTGGAGGCTGACCAACATCCCCTTTGATAGATAGAATAGATATAGAAATATAAATGTACTAATCAATAAAAGTGTGGAGATGCATATGTGCAATATCCACACATACCCATGGATAGTATTGACCTGGTATGAGCACTGCAGAATGCATACCAACGTCTAAGAAAAGGGGAAGGAAAAGAGGGGATTGTGTGTGTGTCTCTCTTTGTGCGTGCATGGGGATGGGGGGCGAGAGGGGGTGAGAGCAAGAGAGAGAGTTAGCATCATAACTTAGATTGACTTATTTTCACGTGCAAGATTCCAATAGATTACAAATGCAAGTCACAGTTATCGATATCATATTTTTTTATATACATCGTAGAAGTATAATGCCTCGGTCAATTATTATAAACAGCACATGATATTTAACCCTTCCCAGGTTCCGCAATGGCGGGAGCCTCGTGCACTAGGATTGCCCTTTAGTGAGACGTAGTGTAGGAATCACAGTGAATCCTAATGAATTGCACAAATCAAAATATTCATTTGATTCCTAAGTTTTTCAGCCTTGAATGCTTAAACTTAACTCTTTACACTATCTTATGTTTAAAGGGTATTTAAGGGGCCTCTAAGGTTAACTATACTCCTAGGCTCCTACATCGTTCCTCATCTTTGATACATATTGTTGGAGAACTACAAAGCTTATTCCCAAAGACGCAGAAATTAAACAATATGAAAACAGGGGGGAGGGGGTAATAGAAAAAAATATGAGAAGTAATGAACCCACACTGAAAACTAGAACTCTTATACTTGAATTAAGGATGGTAATTGGTAAGAGTGGTACAATGTGCATTTAGAATGCATTTACAATAAGCACCGATGAGATTCATACTAGGAGTGGTGTCATTCAAATGCTTATACCTATGATGTTTGCAAGTGATCAAAAGTTGCGAGGAAACACAAATTTTAAGGAAAGGAAAGGAATATAGGTGATGATAGTAAAGTTATAGGTCTTAAAAAGGACCAATATGTTAGGACAAAAAGAACCATATTGTTACAGACAGATATGAATATCATTAGCTATGATAATGAAATCCATCAGTAAAAAAATGGCAATCCCTCCTAAGCACGTAGAAACAGCATACTATGCGAATTTTATGGTTTTATTTTAATTTACCTTTTTAATCAGACTTTGTCTTTTATTTTACCATATATTTATTATTTTTACATGTATACCTACTAGTTCGTACCTATTTTGGATCTTGTCACCACAATTTGAATCTGGTCCACAGCTCAATAAGATTCACAACTGCGAATAAGGGGAATTCAATGCGTGTTGTAAATTTTGATTTGTCATCTATGGTGCAGATTCTTTGAAGGTCCAATAATTTCACATATACATGTTCTTAGTTTCTCCACTCTTGATCCCATTCTTTTTAACTATAAATGTTCTTAATATCTCTAACACTCTAGATCATGGCTATTCGTCTCTACACTTTTGCCAAACAAATAAAAGAGAGTGGGGCATTTAATAGAAAAGTTCCAAGAGTTAGTTAGAAACAAGAAAAATTTAGGGCCAAACCAGTTCATAACAAAAGAAAGGCCAAAAGTTGGACTCAACACCAAGCATGCCCAAATTAGCCCCCAATTCAAACAGGGGATTAGGGTTTCCAAGCAAACCCTGGTCGCCGCCAAGCCATCACTTCTTCGAGCTTCACCTCCACCCTGTGACCCTCGCACCGATTGCCGCTCCTCATCGAAATCCTCTAGATGTTGCCGTCAAATTTCAGCTACGAGTTGCAACACATGGACAACAATATGATCTTGTTGTCTCGATTCCTTCCTTAAGTAATTGTCTGCTTGTCAACGGTGGATTTTGAGACAATGTGTCACATTGCCGTCGCGACGATGGGCAAACTTCATTCTCTCATCGCGAGTCAGCTAGCAAAGCTCGTTACAGCTACTCCCTCTATCCATCTCATCGATTTCTCCGGATTCATGAGCTCCTTGAACTTTGATGTCACCTTCGACGAACTCGAGGGAGGAAGCCTCGGCTAGCAATGAAAAGCCTCAGCAAGATTGTAAACCATTTTGTGATTCTCTTCGAACTCGTTGCCGTTACTCTAGCCAACTAGGTCCATCTCAACATTCAGATCCGCAAGAGTTAGCGTTTGCGCCCAGTGAGGGCGATTGACAGCTCGTCGTTTGAACTGTGTGCGTTCGAGTACGATAGAGAAAAAGTTGTGCCTCCATCAGCTTCAAACAGTAAAAATTGAACCAACCCAAGTCCTAATTGTTGTCCTTTATGGAAGCGGGATGGAAAAGGCCATGTGGGTGGTATAAGGTAGACAATAGGGATCCCAACCCGACTACCATACCCTGTTGATGACTCAACTACTACATCAAGGGCGAATGTTGCTCTAATACCAATTTGATGTGGATGCGAAGTGCTTCCAGCAACTATAAGATTTGCATCCAACATACAAGATCTTAGAGTCACTTCACTCATTGTCAATTGATTTTTGGCAATTGATTTTGGGTTGAATTCTCCAATATTTAACATGGTACTAGAGCATGCTATACATATGGCCCACTGAACTGATCATACACTCCACATCACGATGTAAATCACACCACAAGGGAGCGTGTTGAGAATAGTGTTCTAAAAAACCTAGTCTAGGGCCGCCTAGGCCCGGCATACGTGCTAAGCACTGCTTTGCAGTGGCCAAGGCCAAGGCCCTAGACAGTGATCAATACACACACACACACACACACACACACACACACATATATATATATATATATATATATATATATTTCGCTACTATTTTGGTGCATGAACGGTTATTGATACATTGATTTGATTACTTAATACTCTGCCTTGAATTCTAAAGTTTATGCAAATAGTTGAATTTTATAAGTCGCAGCAGAAACCTAGCAATATTTTAGCAATAGCCCAGCAGACGGCAAAACACAATCGCAATTGCAATTATCCAGGAACACGAAGGACAATCACCAATCATCTATGATTAAGGCATTGCCAAAGTCATAATGCACTGTTGTAGTATCGGCTCTCTCCCCAACTCTAAATACATATCACTCACTGTAGGCGCCAATTTGAGAAAATTATAGGCTGGCCCCACTGAAGATCCCAAGAAAGACTGGGCGAGCTTACCAGATCCGAGAAAGGAGTTATATGATAAGCACCAATGTAGCTTGTATCATATATTAAGCACAGAAAATAAAGTCCCAGTGAATATGTACTGTTTATCCTATAGATGGTAGTGTCCCACCCCCAAGGTGGGCACGTGGAGTGTGGCATGTACTGCCATATTGTAATCTCGATATTCCTATAGAATTAAAGCAGCGTGAACGTAGGCAAGTTACCAAACCAGTGTTCTCGTTCCCTGTTCGTGTAATTTGTCTTTCCTAGCTCTTACATTTAACCGGTACATTTGTTACACTTGGTGCGTGAATTTTTTTCCAACACACGTCATTACAAAAGAACAAAATCGTCCTCAATGATTAGAAAATAATATAATTCGTCCACAACTTAAAACATTAAAAGGCTCCATCAAAGAACGGTAATAACGAGAACAAAGATTGGCAGCCACACCTTCAATACTTGAGCTGTGAAGAACACCAGCCCCTTCCCTGCCAAAAAATAATAACACACTAACAATAAGCAAACAAACAATAAAACCAAAACCCAGGAATAAAAATGGAAGAGAAGTTTGGGGAAAAGTAAAAGATGGGCATCAGTTTGTTTCACATATAACAAGTCACATTGCTAGCACATCTTATACTCCAGTACTGGTTCAAGTACATTTCATTTCATTTAATAATGATCAAAGAGCACAACCAGCGCACACACCAATATGTAGACCTGGCAATGTCGCGTCGATTTTTATCATGTTCGGGTCTTATCAAGTTCGTGTCTAAACAAGCGACTTTTTTTATTAGGTGAAGAAAAAAATTAAACACCATTCATTATCTTAACGACACTCAACCGTTACTATGCATTAAAATAGTGAACCATTTGAATCATATAAGGGTTGACACATTAATCCGTCAACAAATTCAAATTGACCCATTAATTCATTAATATTACTAAAATACTTATTTCTTATTTTCTTCACAATATTTTCTAATTTCTATTTTATTAGAAATGTTTATTATCTACTTATATTAACGGATCTTACCAGGTGTTAACAAGTTTTCAATGGGTGAAGCAGGTCACCAAACCTTTTTGTTAATTATAGTGGTTGGCAGTGATATGACTCGGTCCACCCATTAGCGAATAACTTCATGTCATGTTATCGTGTCTACCAATATGTACGCAAATAAATCATTAGACCATCTCCAAGTGTTTGTCACTTGCATGGCCAAAATGGGTCAAACCCATTTTACAAAGGGGGTAAACTTAGGTGTTTGAGCATTTTTCCACTTCGAGCCACACTAATAACTAAATAAAAGATAATTTGAGGAGAAGGTTGGAGCAGAGTAAAGAAAAAATAAAAAATAAAAGAAAAAGGAAAATTTTGGGGCGGCAAGTGAGTTGTCATATGAGTACAACTTACCCATACTCGCAAACCCAGTTTTTTTAGCAAAATAGCTCCAGATTTGAATTGGAAAATGGGTTTCACCTATTTAGACGGGTCTCTAGATATAGTTTGGCGGCGCAAAATGGGTTACCTAACGGCTTGGAGATGGTCTTACCTTAGTAAATTAGACAAATTGCACAATTGCACAATCATATCAGCGTATTAATTTCATGAAGTACTAGCGACAAAAAATAAAATCTGAAATGAGCCACCATCAATCAGATAGAGAAGAAAACCAACCTTTTTCAGTAAAAACCTGCGATTTCAATATCTCAAGTAATTTTGCTCACATTTCTGGTACTCAAAGATACCAAACTGTTAAGAAGATATCCTTTTTTAGCATCCTCAGAAGAGTGCACACACGAACAAGATATTGAAGTCAAGACGAGAGGTTGTCTGGGATAGAAATTGTCTGATTAGCGTCCTGCACAAGAAAACTACAAACCATGATTTCCATAAAGTACAGTCTATATTTCAAAGGTAAGGCATCTACTGATATAATGTAAAATTTTGTAACTGGCTGTTGAAGTACATCATCTGATTCTCACATAACCAAATGGTCATGATAGAGAGGGACCACAGCCTGAACTATTAAAAAGCTTGAACGATATGTGAATCATTTAGGAATCTCAAAAAATTAACAAAAGAACTGCTCTAATACTGAAAGCTATTAAATACGTAACAAGATCACAGCTAACAATATGTGCCTACCATGTGTCTGCTTCCAGAAGAGGGAAGAGGACAATAGGGTCAACTGTGGAAGCAATTTCTCGTCCTATTTTGTAGAAAGTTCACCTTTATAAAAAGAATAAAAATGGACATGTAAGACTAATAAGGAAGAAACTACTGCAGGACCTAAATGTTTAATACATTATAGCTGGAACACTTTGAAAGGATTCACATTGGAGCGTCCAACTCTGACCACACATAGGTGATGGTCCATGTTACTAGATCAATGCATTCAGGCCCACCCCATGCGTCCAGAAGAGAGAGAAAATAATACACGAAAATAAGGTGAGTTTCTCCTACCACTAAGTAAAACTTTAACCCTTTTGCAGAAAGTGTAAATGGCAGCACAAATAAGAAAAGGAGATTTTCCTGTTAGTCCTTCGTTCACTTTTTTTACGCTTAGATCCAGTATTTTTAATAAGGCTCTAAGGTCCCTCAGCGGGTAACGTACACGTAAAATTCTCCGCCTTCGATAAATGCGTGACACACAAAACAAAAACACTGCAAAGGGAAAATGTATTACTGGTTTTTTGTGCATGTACTTTTCAAAATTTCATGTGTACTTTATACAAACACGCATGTACTTTGTCCTTTTTGCATGTGCTTTCATTGAAAAATGCAAGTACTTTCACTATAAACAAGTTTACAACTTCAAAAATTTCTCTACAAATAGTCTCAAATCTTCTCACCTTGTAAAAAAAAGGTACCAAGATCCACCTTTATAAAACCAATTTTCTTTAAGTACCCTCCAAATAGTCTACATTAGTACATATATGCTAAATCACATCTTCCATGTCCACCACAATACAACGGGCATAGACGGGCATAGGGTCATAACAGGCACTAGAATTATAACAGAAAACATGCATTTGAGAACACATACACCAATGTCATTGGGTCCGCGTATTGGGAAATGGAAGAATAAATTACAGGTAATACCTACAATTTTTTTTTTTTTTTTTGGGGGGGGTGGGGGGGGGAATGCAAAAAGTCCCCCAGCCATATCCATGTTGTATTTGTGTCGTATCCAGAAGGAAAATTGTTGATCAAGTCAAAAGAATACTTATTTGGAGTATCGAATACGTATGGAGCCCCATCGGTGTCGTGTCACATACTTCAATTTTGTATCTTTTGAAGTACCCGTGCTTCTTAGGTAGGTAGCCACGACGTACAAGACATGTTGTATGCACGTGGTGTGTCGTAAACAAGGCATACGACGCATGGAAAGTGTTGTAGACACGCGTCATTTAGGAGGCACAAAACTTGGGGTGTGCGAAAAGCATGGGTATGGAGTGGACAAAAAAGCAGTTCCACCGGCACAAGTATCAACGAGTGTATATGATATAAATAGCGAAACCAACAACACAAGTAGTCATAAATGAGGGTTTCAATTATTCTTTTTTTTTATTGTATTGGACCAGCAGTCCAGATACAAAGATAAAATACACGCAAAAACATAAATCAAACTCCAAAATGCGACAAAAAGGAGCAACAACGCCAATGGCTCACCTTTCCCTATTGTCTCTAAATTAGGGTTTTTAAACAAAAGATGATGAATAAAAAGACAACTAAAGGACCCTAGTATATTCTAAAGACTCAAAATGGAAATAAATATATAAACGAAAAACCCTAACCCGGCCAATTGCATCCCGGGCGAAGCCCAACTACGCACCGCAACACCCCCATCCCCCATCCCCCACCCCCCCGGAATGCCTTAGTATAGTCCCTATCTTGTCATTATTAGGGAGCATTCAGACAGAAGTACTGCGGGGAGCACTCAGACAACCATATATTACGCCATTAGACAAGGTGACTGTGGTGAGTCCATCCGTCCAGTGACGGAGATCGTGACCATGATCCCCTTGATCCTATTACCATGAGCATCACCTTGAACAGACACCGAATCAGCGATCCAAAGGATGAGTAATCGGGGGAATACGGTTGGCCATTAATGATGTCAAGTCAACCACATTAAACAACTTGTGGACCTTGAAGCCTGGAGGCAGGGGTATAAATCCAATCCACAATAACACTTAGCAGGACCAGAACTTTCCATCTGTAGTTTATGTTTTCATCCGTGTCAACGAACGTAACCATATTAATCAAATTGGGAATCGCATCGAGAAGAAAGCCCATGAATTGTAAATCAGGAATCACATCTTAAATCAAATCATAAGATCTGATAAGAACCATAAAAACTACTAAATAATGTATAAATATGTAGATAACACAATATATTAAATAATAAAACCCATTATTATGGAAAAACAATTTTAAAACATGATAATCAGCATCTGATGGTAAGTCGGCCTCCATAACAAACATTGTGAGTTGAATCCCTGCCGATACTCCAATTTGCCACTAAAGCCACATTATTTATCAATTATCATAAATTCATTATAGAACATAAATAATTATGAATAAATAGATAAACAGAAGATGATTGAACTAGCACGGACTCGGATTAGAAAAAATTAAAGTAACTTTTTTTATGTTTAATAACACAGGTTCCGAAGCAAAAATCTTACGTTACTATTGAATCGTAAGTGAAATCAGAATTCATTCTGATTTTCAATTTGATCAAAGATAATAAAATTACTATTAATATTTACTTTAAACTCCATACACGATTCCAGAATCCGCTGGGCTATTATTGAATCAAACCATGAATTGTATCACGTACGAGATTCAATACGAATCATGTGAACATGTTCATTTAAGATTCACTACATAAATGGTATTGAATTAGCAACAAATCATGAATTCTTAAAAATCGAATTGTGAATCATAAGATTTTGACAACTATGACTATAACTAAATCTCCCGTCTGAAATGCTAGTTGATGCCGATACTTTCTCCTTATAAGCTGTAAATCCCAACTGAAGATGAGACTGGTAATCCTCTCAAATGGTGGTCATGCGAACAGAAAATTCAAAAGCAAATTGACTCATCAGAGTCGTAGGCAGGGACGGAGCTACTTTGTAAGGGAGTGGGGCAAGTGCCCCACCCAGCAATCCTTAAAAAAATTATAAAAGTTAAAGGTAAATATGCAAGAATTGAAAAATATAAGGTGTGGATCAAAAATTAAAGAAAGATAAAAGTTGAAATAACTTACTCTCTCTGTCTTTCTCCCGTTCTCTCTTTTTCACTTCTTTCAATACAAATCAAACAAAAAAATCCTTTGCCCCGCCACTGCCCACCATCCGCACCTTTCACCCTCACCGTGAGCCGCCGGCTCCAGCCACTGCCCTCCGCCCCTGCCTACAGCCGAGCAGAACCTCTCCTCCAGGTAATGGTCATTTTGTTTTTGAAAAGTTGCAACCAAATCTAACCTAACTTTGTACTGTTTTTAGTTTATGTTTTTTTTATTTAATGTTTGATTTACTTTGATTGATGTTGTTATTTATGATTTATTGATTTAGGTAATATGGTTAGTTTGTGATTTAATGTTTATTTGTTATGATTTGTTTGTTTTTTAGGAATTTGCAAATTGCACGGTTGTGGGGGAGAGAATTTCTACATTGGACATTTTTCTTTGATTGGATCGGAGTTGTTGAGGTATTTATATTAAGTCTTACATTTTAATTTTAATTAAACTTGCAATTTGTATATTTATTGAGTTAAAATAGGTGTAAATATAATAAAAGAATATGATAATGTTGTTGACTTGTTCTACCTATGAGTTATAATTTTCTCTAAAAATACAAATTATCAACCAAATATTTGTAAAAAATCTAAAAATAACCCTTAAATTTTTTTTAAGTCAATGTCGTGTACAAAGTGCCCCACCCAATATCATTTTCTGGCTCCGCCACTGGTCGTAGGCTGTAGCTCTGTGGCGTAGTTGAAGACATGTCAATCACCACTTGAAAAGGGGAAAGGCTGCGACTACGGCATCCCACGACTTGGTGTTGTTCCCCGCTAAACATCTTACCCACACTCCTGTTGACCACATTTGTCTGATTATCTAATTAATGGCGAAAAGTCCTGGAAACCTGACAAGAGCAACAAAGATACACTCGCAACATCGCCAGAAATGCCCCCTCAACATGATCTCCCTGTCAAAAGTGATGTTAAATATGCATCTTAGATAATTTATCCACCACTACGAACAAGGAATCATGGCTCTAATCATCTTCGATAACCCCACCACAAAATCCATCAAGACGGGTTAACCATGAATTGTCGGGCACACGGTACGAGGCATTGAGATAGGCGTTGATATGCTACCCCTAATCTATCTCACAAATGTAAAAAACAGCGGAAAAAAGTATTTATATCCCTCTGCATGGTAAGCCTAAAAAAACGCTCTCGTAAAGTTGCTAAAGGACAAGACACCCCCCACTAGTCACCCGTAGGAAACACAGCCAGTATCTTCTCAGTCATCAACGACACTAGAGCACGAAGCAGCCCCGATAACAATTAGCCATCCTGCATAATGATTCTCCATACGCTCCATGGTAAGCTAAGCAATTCATGAAAATGAGGCCAAAGTGCGGGCAGACTCGAAAAGGGAATAAAGCTCCTTAAACACCAGCACAGTCTGCCACAAAACCACTAACCCATGCGCCCTCCGACTCTAAGCATCTTTCACTGGGCTCTTCATCCCTTACTTGTGCTAAAGGTGGAAGGTGTACCACTGCATATAGTTAAACAACTTGGTATGTTTGACAATCATCTTAATCTAGACAAGCAAAAGATGAGCAAAGCACTCCTTCCATCGGCCTTTATAGGAGTAAGGAGCGTGGTGAGATAGATAGACGTTTAATCCTGCAGCAGTTTCTCGGCCTTAGTCTTGGGTTGTTCCATGCTGGAGTCAACTCCATTTCCATCGAGGCTGAGAGACCAAACGATCATGTCTTCAACAGAAAGCTGCGAGAGTTCATTCGGGGCCATCTCTTTCATTAAAAACTGTCCAGGCAGGAAAGGAAAGAGAAGGCCTACCAAACCATATGCCCATGGATGTAGGATTCTTCGGAAAACTGTTGGCTGACTCGATGACGTGAGACCTTGGCTTAACAAAGATTGAAGGGAAGCTTGAAGAGATTTCTCCGCCAGCCCTCAAGACCATTTGACGACGAAATCTTTATGCAACAAATACTCGTGCTAGCTTTCTCAGCATGGACCACAGCATAAAACTCATAAGTCGTAAGTGGAGTGGTTGAGCACGGTGCATGTAATATATTAACTAAATAATGCTATGGAATGACCTTTCAGGCTCAAGACCGCGCAAATCATTGTTCGCAAGCATCGCACCAGAGCTCAAACTGTGGAAAGTTCGGAAGTTCCAAAATGAGGCGCCATCATGTTGACCATAATAGCCTATAATGCAATCTTAGCCTCAAGAGTCTACTCGAAAAATGCATAACTGCTCATTAGAGAAGATATGAGATCCATAATACAACTACACCCCTAAATGAATCTCCGGTACAAAATGACTTACCCGTGGAAACTCTGCACGTGAGCTACCGATGTCGGTTTAGGCCAATCTACTATCACCTAAATCTTGGACTTGTCAACCCGAATTCCCTCTTTAGAAACCATGTATCCTAAAAACAATCATGAGGGAATCATAAATGAGCATTTTTTCATTTGTAAGTACAACACATTTTGACAAAGAAATTATCATCTCCTCCCAAGCCCGGTTATAAATAAGTATATCACCAAAGTACACCACCGCAATTGTGGTTTATTAAGTGACCTCACGTGGTCACTCGAGACAACTCACAACTCTCTCGAGAAAATCAAACCGCAAGAGTTGCAAATACATTATTATATTATATTGCGTTCCCCAAATGTCATATTCAAAAAATTAAAGAAAATCATGATAAACACGTCAAATCAGGATACACCTCGTGCTTGAATGGATGAATGTTCCCAAGATGTACCTTGTTGTGTATCTAATTGATATTATTTTGAAAACGATGTAGAGATTGAAGAACAAAAAGATATGATAATACGGTAAAGCCTAGTCAATGGACTCTCCAAAGTCTTTGCGCAAAAAAATGGCATTAATGCTTTGAACTTTGTTGTTCCTTTTGCATTCGGTGGAGAAATCGGAGGGAGTGACAATGACAACCACAGTGGGAGGAACAACAAAGGCGATAGCGCAAAGAGTGGGGTAGAGGTGAAGGTGATTCAGCTGCGATAACATTTGAACATGAGGCAATCCCCCCCCCCCCTCTCTCTCTCTCTCCCCCACTATCCTAGTTTTGAATTCTTCGACGGGGACGAAAATGACGACTCGCTCTAACTCACCAAATTCTCTTTTTTATTTCCACCTATTCACACAACTCTCACTTTGAACCAATTCTGAATCCCACCACAACCCACCCAATCCCACATTTTTTGTATCCAAATACCAATTCATCCCAACAGTCTGCTCAATTTTTACATTTTCTATCTTGGCCCTAATAGTTCAAGTGAACTATAGTTCTTCATTAAATAGTGCCATGTCACATATATTAGGATTACTTGAGGTGATGACAGAGAAGCTATTATACGAGACACCTTACGCTTCTATAAAGATTATTGTAATCTTTCTTTAGTTCCCCGACTTAGTAAACTAGCCAAGCATAATATTGTGGAATATTTTGGCACAAGATATCATACTTGTTTTCTCTCTCCAAGTATGCGGGCAGCGAAAGGGAGCTTCGTTGCATCTAACAGATCACGGTTGTTGCAGATCACGATTGTTGTAGCTAACAATACGCATATAGTTTTTATGATGTGAATAAGGGCCTTTTCATCATTTTTTGTCATTTTTAGTAGTCCTTCTATTTTGAGTATTCATTGTATTTTTCTTTTGCTTAGTATTTAGAGGATGGAAGGCTACTTGGCACTTAAGGGCATAATTGTAATTAGATTCTTAGCTTAGATGCCAAGCAACCTCCCTCTTATAAATACTTTTTGAAGCCTCATTTGAGGCATTCTTCCATTTGATGATATAAAGATTTGAGAAAGTTTAGAGAGAGAATTATCTTTTCTTACTCCCATTTGACATCATTTACGTCAATTAGTATCAGAGCCTAGTCGCTCCACCGGTTGTTGTTATTGTTGTAAAACAAAAACTCATAAACAACGTCACAGTGGGTTCAAGAAAGGATGAACACCTCCGATGAAAACCCTTTCAATCAAATCTTGGAGGCCATCAACCAATTGACAGCCCGAGTAGATGCGATCGACGCCCGAGGTCCTCCGCCGGCAACCACCACCGAACGCCCACACACCACCCCCGTAACATCTCAAAACCCTAACCCTAATTCTCCAAAGTCAACCCATTCTACACCCCTACCCCAAAAAAAGCTTAATTTGACAAACCCTAACCCCATACATGTTCAAGAAAGCACAACCACCGAAGATGGTGTCCCGCCACCACATCCCACTGACCGAAATTCCAAAAAATAGGCCCTAGAACAAACCGGACTGCCGAAACAGCCACACCTCCATTTGCAAAATCAAACCGCACCAGTCCAATCCCAATACCCTCTCGATCTAACCCTAACCCAACCCCAAACCACCGGACAACAGCCCCTACCACGGGTTATCATCTTCGAAGTCGATCGGTCCAGGTCCACGGCCGAACAAGTCCGTTTCAGCAACCGGCGGCCCTGTACGCCTCTACCTGCCAATAGGCGATCACACCGAGGGACAAGCGAGCCTACCGAGGGTCTCCCACCAGCCTCAATTCATCCCGATACGCCTCCAATCACGTCTTCTTCAATTTGTGTTCAAATGGCGCCCCCCATGATTGGAACGTACTCTCCAACACTAGCCGAGATGATTCGCGATATCCGGTACGCAAAGGGTTCAAATCCAATTCATCCACAAACAAGGATAACAATTTCATTGTCAAATGAATCCTACATACCACTTAACCGAAATCTTGAACAACAAACCCTAGAATTTCAACCCTCCCACATCTTTAATTTCACCCTCCAAAATTCACCACCACCTCCTATATACCCCCCTGCACCACCCAAATTTTCATCACAACGCCATGTACCCTCCCCACACCTTTCTCCACCCCGTATTCTAGTTTCCCCCCACAATTACCCCACTCCTCCTCAACATGACTACTCCTTACCTCCTATCTCCATTTACTCTCGCCATCATCCCCAAAAACACCTCGAACCGCCCCACCTTCCCTCCATGCCCCCCGCTCCATCCGTTACCACACATCCTCACCCACCCCATTCCGCTTAACCCACGCTTCCGCCCCCACCTATTCTACACACCTCTCCCCTACCCGGTCACCCCACACATGTACCTCACCATCATTCTACATGGGATGCCCGTTTGTTCATTTCTCACCCGTTGACTCTCATGAGCGGATACGGGGGTGGATTACTTTACCTCCACATGATGGCTCCCCTTCACCCCGACCCCACTCCGCTCCCAAGTTTGAGCCACCCCCTCCTACAGAGTGGCATATCGATGTCTCTCCTTTTGACTCTCTGGGTCCGAAGGTTACTCCATATGTACCTCTTTCCGAGATCGATTGTTTTTTGTGTTATCAAAAAGGACACCAGATGAACCACTGCCCCTACCTCCAGCCGTTGGTTCCAACTCCCCCTCCTTCCCCACCACGCGAGACCATTCCAACTCATACTCCAGCTCTACCCGCCCCATTACCACCATTAGCTCCTGACCCTCCTCATCCACCACCTCGAAGACACCCACAACGAGCAATACTTCCCAAGCCTCCGCCAACTGGTGGTGATCTAGATGAGGATGCCTTGGCCCTATAGGGTGGTGATGTCATTGCATAGTTGGCGCTTCAGTTATTCTCGAGGAGCATGCAGGGTGACATTCGGGTCGATATCCCGATGTTTGACGGCCACCTACAGCCCGATGCCATTGTTGACTGGCTATTTGAGTACAAGCGACTGAAGGTCGTCGGTGTGTCTTACTAGCAGCCACTAAATTTCAGGACTACGCGAGTGTTTGGTGGAATGACTTGGAGCAGTGTCGTGTTCTTGAGGGTCAGCCTCCTATACAGACTTGGGCGGAGCTTCGTGACCAGTTGATGACAGCTTTTGTCCCCACCACTTACAAGCGTGATCTATTCTTCCGAGTCCAGTCTCTTCAGCAGGACACCACAGTTTTGGACTACACTAAGCGCTTCCAGCTTCTTTGTACTCGTGCCCGCCTCAGTGAGAGCGAGGAACAGAGGATCAGTCGGTATATTCACTGCCTTCAGAGCTATATCCAGCGTGACCTCACTTTAAGTGACGTCACCTCCTTTGCTAAGGCGGTGGAGTACGCCACTAAAGATCTGCTCCTCCACCCGTGGCCACTCCACGACAGCTCCTCCAGCACCAGTAACTTCTACTCCTGTGACTTCGTCTACTGCAGCTACTCCTACTCCCACGGTTCCTCCTCCTGCACCCACTCATCTTGTCACCTTCAAATACTACAACTGTGGGGTGATTGGTCATAATGCTTCAGATTCTTCCCTTCCCCGCCGTCGCGCTCTCCTAGCTTCGGGGGATCATGAGTATCTTGAGGAGGCACCGGAGATCCCACCCCAGCCAGCTCTCATTACTATCCTCGATGGTGACACTGAAAACCTTCCCCTCTGAGTTCGAGGACGAACTCTTTCAAGGGGGGAGTGATGTGAATAAGGGTCTTTTCGTCATTTTTTGTATTTCTTCTATTTTGTGTATTCATTGTATTTTTCCTTTTGCTTAGTATTTAGAGGATGAAAGGCTACTTGGCACTTAAGGGCATAATTGTAATTAGATTCTTAGTTTAGAGGTCACGCAACCTCCTTCCTATAAATACTCTTTTGTAGCCTCATTTGAGGCATTCTTCCATTTGATGATATAAAGATTTGAGAGAGTTTAGAGAGAGAATTATCTTTTCTTGCTCTCATTTGACGTCATTTTAAGTGGGGGTATTGTTGTTGTTGTTTGGGGGGGGGGGGGGGGGGTACCACAAATGTGTTCCACATATAAAAGGATCATTTTGGGGGTTTTAAACTCTAAATTTTGTTACTCGTTGTTAGAGGCTAGAGAGAGTCTTCCGAGGCATATGAGTCTCTTCCTAATTTGAGTGTGCTCTATTTGTATTGTGTGAGTGTGTAAGATGTGGATCGTTGGAATACAGTTAGTATCAAGTGAGGCGTACCCTATGAAGCACCGACACTCTCCCGGAAGGCACAATTCTTATTTGACACGTGTCGGACACGCGACACGCTCCGACACGTTGGGACACGCGAGTCCCAGAGTGTCATGTTTTCTTTTAGTTGGACACGTTGGGGACACGCTCCCGACACGCTGAGGACACGCTCCCGACAACGCTGTGTCCTCTCTCTCCCTCCCGTTTCTTTGTTTTTCTTTGCTTTTTTCTTTGCTTTTTTCTTTGTTGTTTCCTCTTCCCACACAATGGTATGTTATGCCACTGCTTCTCCCTCTTTATGTTATACAACAACAGGAAAAAAAAAATATAAGCAACAGCAAAAAAAAAGTGAAGAAACAAAAAAAATGCCACTGTCTTTTGTTCCCTTCTGATCTTGCCCTGTTTTTTACGCGTTGGTTATTTTTTATTTTTAGATGAATGTGTTTTATTTATGATTTTAATGTTAAAGTGTATTTGATTATTGTTTTGTATGATCAATTTTCTTAATTTTATGTTAAGAATGCTCTAATAATGTATTTTATGGAAAAAAATTTGTTTTATTTCTTTTATATATATTTAAATATATATTATATATTATACGTATTCTAGCGTGTCGTATCCTAGTTTTTAGAAAAATCACGTATCGCGTATCGCGTGTCGTGTCGAAACACGTATTGCGTGTCGAGTCCGTGCTTCATAGGGCGTACCCCTTATCAAGATCGGGATCAACACCGTGTAATATTAAATGCTGACAGTGAGCACAGGTGAATAAGAGGCAAAGGGATTCAATATTCAAACTTGTATTAAATGATATGTTGGCACAATGAATACACAACGAGCATAATAAATAGATGGGACCAGCAGGTAGCTTGGTCAAAGGGAGAAAGAGCAAGCACTCTAGGCACAATAAAGGGAAGGCAAGAACTTCAAGCTCAGTTAATGCTCAATGATATGGGTATTCAATGGGTGTGGAAAATTATGTTCTCACAATAACTCTCGTGTATGGGGGAAGTTGGGCAGCAACTCTAGGCTCAGAATGCTCGCCTTGTTAAACTGTTTGTCTGGTGTATTTATATAAAGGGCAAGTTACTCGAGTAAACTTGCCCGCGTTCAATATGATCGATCGTATTAAATGCACAAGTACCTAGCAACTATAAAGCACGGACTCGACATGTAATACGGGATACGACTCGTTTGGGGATACGGGATACGTGATTTTTCCAAAATGTAGGATACGGATACGCTAGGATACGTTAAATATTTATTATTTATTTTATATATATTAATGATAAACTTGATAAAATGAAACTAAAGCATTAAACACCATTATATTAAAGTGCTCAAATATGATGATTGTTGTCACCAAACAAACACCATTACAATAGAGCATCATTAACATAAAAGGTTGTTCCAACAAAAACATAAGACAAAAATAAAGATAATATCCTTAGCATAAAATAAGATAGAGAGAAGCCTCCCGAGAGCATCCCGGCTTCATAGTATCTCAATCACTAAGTAGACCCAATATCAACGGCATCATCATCTCCGTCAACCACATCATCAAGTACCATAAAAAAGGATTTAAACAGTCAGATGTAAAGGTTAAAGATAACACAGCTAAGAGTGAAAACAGTTAAAGAAAACAATACAGCTAAAAACAACATAGATAAAAAAAAGAATGAAAACATAAAAAAAAGTTAAGAAAAAAATCAGAAAACAATACAGCACAAGCAAAGAATGAAAAACAAGCAACATAGTTAAAAATAAAACATAGTAAAGGAAGAAAAATAATTAAAGAATGAAAAAAATATATTTTTAAAAAAAACGTATCCTAACGTATCCCCAGCGTATCTACATGTCCAACAAAAATTCGCGACCTCCCGAGAGTATCCGTGCTTCATAGCCTAGCATTAATGCAAAAGATATTGCATTAAATGCATGGGATCTCATAATTTGGGGGAAACTTTTTCATTGGACGGAGGTATGGTGGGCATTAATGATGGATATGACGTGGCAGCTTGGGGCTTACCTTATAACGGCTAAAGGGTCAGGTTTGGTGAACTAAACCTATCGTCCTAAGGATAAACCCACTTGAGTGCCGTAATTGCGGGTACCTAAATGTCAGACGTTATGACGTCAGAAAGTGGGTAAACAGTGGCTCTATTAGGTGCATGGTCACACAGTCGGGCGGGATGGCGTCTGCTTTAAGGTTGCTTGGCTAGTAGGTAGATCGAGTGTTTAGTTTTCTGTTTGTTGGTTAAAAACTATCTTAAGACCGGGGCTGCAAGATTGGGGTACCTCGAGGCGGTTCCCTCGAACAAGTAGGAGTTGAGGTAGCTCGGTTGTAGTGGCTCGAGCAACCATATGTACTAAGTGAAGTTTTGCCCAAGTGTGCCAAGAGGGTTAGTAGTTGTATTCCCAACGTTGCCTTGCTCCCAATCCTCCAAACCATGTCCCTGCGGGGTTCCCAAGAGGAGGTTGTTCGATAGAGCATGTTAACTCCCCCATGCCCTGCCAGGCATGGTCCCTCGTGGGTACCAAACAACCTCGCTCAACATATAATCATAAGATAAAGTGCATGATACAATTCATTCTATTTCTTATTACAAACTATCGTCATCCAAGTGACTTTGATCTACAAGTTGGATCCTTTGAACCAGGTCCTTAGGAGAATCTTCGAGGTAGGTCCTTCGGGCCACTACTGTGGAGAATCTTCAAGGTAACTTGCTCGGGTCACCTTCATCCTCCTTCTTCGTCTGCCAATCAACAGATTAACTAAGTTAATCACTCTTTGGCAGGGACTCCCCCTATAGAGTGGATTTTCTCAGGAGAGTGGTATACACTTTGATGGGTACATGAGAAGCATTAGATCGAGAGGGTTATTGGCTTTAAAACTTTGATTTACTTTGGTGGAGGGTTGGGGTACAAGAATTTAATTTGGGTAGAAGAGTACAGGGTAAGTGATTTATCATTGGTACTACTCTCTATTGTACTTGTAATTTCTTCAAATATAGTGGAGTCGGACTTTTCCGTGGATGTAATCAAATTGGTGAATCACATATAATTTGGTGTTCTTGATATTGCCCCTGATGTATATGCAGAACCCGGGGAATATCAATTGTATTTTTATTTTTATTTTTATTTTAGTATTTTATTAGCTAGAATAAATGAGTATTCCTTTGGGAATATTCTAGAATATGTTCCGATGATTAACTCTAGTGATGTCATGGGTGCCCATTACACGTGACATCACCCATAACATCAGCATATTCTAGAAGCCTCTCCATTATTCTTTTGAACCTATAAATAGAGTGTTCCCCTCACTTGAAACGGGACCACTAGAATGTAAGAGATGAATATATGAGAGTTCTCCTTATGTATCATTAAATGTGTGTATGTAATGTTTCCGTTGCATTTACATCAAACTGGTATCAGAGCGACGTTCATTCCTCATGTGATTGACGCACGTGTTTTAGAGCCATGGGTATGGCTCGGAGGAACCACCATTGGACAGCATCTCCGAATGACACCCCGTCGCCCGCAGTCAAACGGCACTATAAAAATCGGGCATCCGGTACAAGGACTGATACCAAGACTTTGAACGACAGTGAAATATGAATATATGAGAGTTCTCCTTTTTTATCATTAAATGTGTGTGTAATATTTTCAGTGCGCTTACATCAGCTTCTCTTGTTTTACATCTGTATTGTCCTTGTAATTATTACCATTTTATCTTAATTATATTCCGGGTCATGATTGATTGAGCTTGCCCCAACAAATTGTGTATCAAGGTTGCAAAATCAAGACATGGAGAATATGCCCCAATTGCTTGCTTAGATTCTTATACATCTCCAATTTGAGGCTATGGAAAATTAAAAGCTGAAATGTGTGAAAATGAAAATTATGAAGATTGCGACTTGGGGTCGCACTAAGCACTGGTTATCCTTCTATCAAGTTATAATGAGAGGTAAATTGTTTGGACAGGCATCCAAATTGTTCGATGGAATGGCTCAACAATATAAAATGTCATTCTTTTTTGGGTTGTGCTTGATCCCCGGTGGAAGCACAGTGAAATATTCAAATTTTCATTTTGAAGACAAGGATGTCTTAAAAGGGAATAAAATATCATGAATGTGAGGTATAAGAGAATTATTAATTTACTTATACATAAATAATTAGGATAAATAGTGAGATTAGTTAGAAAAAAAGGAATGAAATAAATTAGTATGAAGTGTACCAAATACTTTCCCCAACCTCCGAGAACAGAGTTTAAGTTCTCAAGTACAGAGTTCAACTTCTCAAGTACGTTTATGGGGCTTTAACACCCCGAATTTCCATATCTCGCATTTCGCATTTTGTTTTAAAGAAAGGAAAAAAACGAGAAAGAAAATATATGTGACCAAGTTCTCTTGATTTTCTCTTGTCCGAGCATATCCACAAAAACCTAGGTAATCCAATACTAAGTGGTAAATGGAAAAACTTAATTATAATAAAAAAAAATGAGTATGTTTGTTCAAGTGTAGTATATATACATCAATAGACTTTATGTGATACCCAAAACGATCCAAATAATAGTTCAAAGCGAACAGCAAACCAAATAGGGTCCCAGCTAAGCTTACCCCAATATACCATGTACCAAGCACAGTAGCATACCACGTACCCATTCCCGTACCACGCACCAAACCATGTCACGTTCCAAGTAACTTTGGTTAAATAATACGTAGCGTTGTCACGGGGGAACATTTAAAGGAAGTATATGTGATAATCTTGTAGTAGGATACGTGAAGGAAGGTTGTGGAATACTCTAGATGTGGGTTAAGATAATATTCCAACCTATAGTATTGGCAAATCAATCAATGAAATTTATCAAAAACAATTCCTTTTATGGAGGTATCTTTGTATATGAAAGTAGGAATTATATTAAGTTCATATTTGCTAAAGGTGGCTTCGATTTTCTCTTTGTTATTCAGGTGTGTCTTAATTATTTTGGCCGCGCGTGACATCTAAAGCAGGAATTCATGTGAGGCCGCATTTGTACTCCGATTTTTTCTTAAAAAAGAGCTTAATTTTAAGGAAAAACCAATTATCACAACACGAGAGAGAAACAATATCTGAAGAGCAGAGGCCTAGAGCCAATTAAGCCTAAAAATACATAACCGAGTTACAGCTAAACAGTTGAACGATCTATTTAAGCTAAATCACAAACGAGCTAACATGTCTACGCTTGAGATAAAATTTAGTAGTTTATGTGAGCAGGCACAAACATAAGAAGAAGATGAATATATATAATTGAAGAATTTGAACGGTACCTGATTAATCTCTGAAGCAGATGTGCATGGATTATGAGTTTCTAGGGCTTTAATTGAGGGTTTGGGGCGTGAGAATGAAAATGAAGTTGCGTCTATATAAAGACGCGTATATAAAAAGGGAATTAGAATGTAGGATTTGAGGCGAGAAACAAGAATAGTAAGCGATCAAAATCGGAGGAAGAGAGACTAATTGAGAATGAGGGAAAGAGCGTTGGCCTGGCAAGACAGAGAAGGACAGTGAGAAAGGAGAAAGTTGACGATGGACCGAATGGGTCAAGCTATTAGCTATATTTCACCAAATATACATATTTACCCTCTAAATTGTCTTTTATATTTTGTTTAGGTCCTAAATAATTGTTTTCTCAAGTAGGTCCTTTAATATTTTTAGGATCATTTGGCTTTTGGTCGTATGATCAAAAAATAAATTATTGGGGATTGGCCCCATATTTTCAAATGAATCGTCAATTAACCAAATTTTGACCGTTAAATTATTCTTAATTAACAAAGTACATATAAGGCATCGTACCTAGACACCCTCACATTTATAAAAAAAAAATGTCTTCAACATTTTTAATAACCCATAAGGTTTTTTTTATTATAAAGTAAGATGTTTGAGAATAAATTTATGATATATGATGATATCCCTTTTTCTTGTTAAAGGTCATATTTTTACTCCATAAAAGTATTTTAGGCAAATTTTAGTATAAGTAATTACATATTATAGTATGACTAAAATTGACAGCGAAACAAGGTGATGACATTTGTCGCTTTTCCAGATAGACACGTGGACAATTGTAATTAAGGTTTTTATTATTCAACAAATGAAAATGGTATCTATATTAATAGTGTAAAACGGAATACAATCCATATGAAGCTCCAAAAAATAAGTCGTGTGTTTAATTTTTCATATGCCTTTCCTGGCCATTCATAAGCAGGTCTTTCATCTTCACTTTCTTCCACCCTTTCATATTCTCACTCTCTCAAAATAAATCTTAAACAGACCCATTTACCTTCCTCGTACTTCGAAACACTTCACGATCCCTCAAGAGCTTCAATGTCATTGAGGGTCGTTATGACTTTGACGGTCTCCTTGATTTATTTGACAATCTTATCTTTTTATACAAACAACTTCCCCGGTATCATGAAGGAATCGAGCATAATAGTCCTAACTACTGAGAAATAAAATGTCAGAGTTGAAACCCACAGCTAGAAGGATGAAGGTAACAAAAATAAGTACGGTAAATGCTTCACATTCTGCACTTATTCAACTAAATACATCCAAATTTTGACAATATTAAACACCCCAAAACCCTCAAATTCTGTAGAATTTTATGCCCACAATGAAAAATCTTTTTGTTAGATCCAAAAAAGGTCTTCTCTTATATATGCATTTGGATTCCAAATGTTCACACTAGGAAAAAAAATTATCTTTCTAATGACTTTGATTTTGATTGATGGATTTCTTCACCATTTGGAGTTAGTATAACAAAAGATAATTCCAACTGAGTGTTTGTATACAAGTTTTGTTCATATTTTATAATTTTATGATTAATTTAAACACACGATGGAATTCTATAATATATTGTTGTTCTTTGTGTTCATGTAAATATGTATGTTGATTGTAATTTGAAATCAATTGCATTTTGCCATTCAGTCATTTTTTGGTCTAAAATGAATTGGTTGGGTTTCTGTTTTTTAATTGATAAAAAAATAATTTTGAAGTTTTAACTTTATTACTATTGTTGTTTGTATGCATAATAGTTTAATTGTACAATCTATTATGATGTTGCATAATTTTTTTTTGTGTTTTTCTTTAATAATTTTGTTCTTTATACACTTTGTAAATGTATATTTATTTGAATTATTCATTTAATAATTCTATTTTATTGGGTCTACTTCATGTAATGAAATATTTTTATCTGATGGTTCCTCAAATTAAGCCTAATTATTACGAAATGAGTTTTTAAAAATAATTTATATTTTATTTTTTAGAATTCTTTTCTACCAATTCTGATTCAATATTGAAAAAGATGAATTTTATATTTTTTATTACTTAAGTCTTGCTTTAAATATAAATAATTACAAAGATATTAAGTTTTCATTTGGTACCAGTCTTTTATATTTGACAATATTTTAGTGGAGTATATATTTAATTATATTTAAAAATTAAATTGCGACCGCGCATCGCGCGGATTGCATGTTAGTGTGATCACATATTCGAGTAAAAAAATTTTAATTAATTATTCTATAATAATTAGCATGACTAGTATTAAATGCTAAAAGAAACTAAAACATGTTTTAGTCGCTCGTCTTTTAGCCTGGTCCTTCAAGAGGCATGAGATCTATAAAATGTGCGTATACTCGAGTTAGAGTTTGGGTAGCCTCAGACCGTATCAATGTGTCCCAATTGTATTTCCGAACAAGAGATAAAAAATACACAGCATATGATAAAACGTAGGTTACATCTTGAACCTATTTTGAAAATGTTTATATAATTTTGTGTGCTGATAATTATATTTAAAATATACCAAAGCCATCCATATGGCTCATGTTCGTGCCCTTCGAGTAAGACATCTGGTGGTGCAATATATTACAACTCATGTTTCAAGTCGCGCTATAAAGAAGGATTTTCCTCCTCTCGCACCTCGAAGACGGACAAATCAAAGTTACGGTATAGGACAAAGGGCAAAAGATAACCATTAAAGATCCATCCCTTAACGCCTCAAAGGTGGTCAGGAATTTCAAACTTCGTTGATTAGTAAAATGTGAATGCCCTAAGAACTCAATGAATCAATGTTTTATACTATGATGGGAATAATTTTAACACACTTGAGAGTAGAGCACGTGCCTAATGATCCTATCAAGATCTCGTAAAAAAAAAGACCATCAATACCAAACTGCAAGAATATAGGAGCACGATACAACTAATCAGGCTAGGATAGTCATCTCAAATCATAAAGTCTTGCACGACCCAGCTATCTTTATTTTCTATAGAAATACAAACCCCACCCCAGGGGAAAGGAGAATACAATCTTGGTGATTGAAACAAGATTAATAGAAAAGAGAAAACCTCCCATAAACGTAGACATGTTGCGGAACCACATCAATATTATTCTCGTGTGATTGCGCTTGATTTATTTTTTGCTTGGCTTAATATTACGTTGAGCTGTGGAAATTAATTTTCCTTTCTCAACCAAATAAGCCAATAAGAAACCATGTCACATTCACACGGTGAGCACACACCATCTCACGATAGTTGCCAAAATAACGAGAACGGCCACGAAGCTCCTAGGATTAGGTCTGTGATCCAACCCAACTGGAGCCATTATACTCCTAAATCTCGTTACCATCTACGTGATGGTCAAATGGTGGAGAGTAATAAGCCACCATGATCTAGTCAGATATTGCGACTTATGGATGCTTATGAGCAACGCATTTTTTAATAGGAGGCAGCCACACACCACCAACATGAGGAAAATGCCCGTCTTTAACATCGTCTAGAGGATGGAGCAGGAGCTCCATGGATACAAATGTAAATGTCATGAAACTACCTGCACCCCTAGCCCTCGGGCAAATGAAACTCGCAAACGAGGAAGGAATTCACGACGTAATCAAGATCATTCCTATCAAAGTGGATCACCATGTAAGAGAGATCGCCACACCAATCGTCATAACAAGAAGGATCTTTGCAACCTCATATAAAAGGAGATGAACGACCATTCTGCCCATCAGGGAGCCAGATGTAACACCCCTTATGTTTCACACACAGTTGATCAAGTTGTACACCAAATACATGGGAGCGTTAACCAATTTATATAATTCCCGGCATCAATAAAAAATTAAAATGACAGTAAATAAAAATCATCCACAACATTAGGAATATGAATGACAGTAAGAATAACTAAACAAAGATAAAATGAAACTCTAATAAATTTGAATCCATTAATATAAATTTATTTTATATAAAAGTCTCAACTTGAATATAAATACAACTGTAACCACTTATGAAAAAAAATCCTTAATACAAATGATTAAAAAATGAAACTGCAACTCTTACTCTAAGGGTGAAAAGCTTAAACTCCAGCCACTGCAAGTCTGACTGCTTAGCCATGTTATTTCTGTATATTTCACTACACCAAAACTGGGCTAATGGTCACATACTTTATCACTGACCAAGAAGTTTAGATCGCGGATTTGGTCCGTGACCAAATCGGGCGTGGCCAATTTCAGTGGTCTCGACCCAAATCCCTTACCCACAGCCTGATACGAATTTTACATAATCACAGATGTGGTCACGGCCCATAGCCCTGACCCTATTTGTAAGCCTGGCCATGGCCCGAACCCGTGACCACTGGGCGATTAAAGACCATCGGGTCACGGTTCAAACTCGTGACCAGTTGTCTGTGCGATCCATATTTGTCACGACTTAAGGTCGCAATCAACTTTACTATATATATGATATTTTCACGGCTTTGGGTCGTGACCACGCTTACAATAAAGATAATATTATCACGGCTTTGGGCCGTAACTACAATTATTGTGCATAAAATCTTGTAATGACTTTAGGCCGTGACCAATTTTAATAATAACAAAAAAAAATCCTCGAATCGGGAGGCTAATTGGTCAGTTACTACAAGTGCTCCTTGGATGACCTCGAGGGGGTCCTGTGTTCTTAAATCGGGGGGTCCCGTGCTGTCAAATCGAGGTGCGAGGTATTGACGCCACTCACGGGGCCGTTTTGGGGGCGCTAAGGGGTTTCGCCCCCGACGGCACATTTTCAAGTCTAAGTGGATAATATCTATTTTGGGTCGTGCTCTCAAATTGGGGGTTCCGTGACCACGCGTTTGGTTCGTACGGGCTTCGCTGGTCCCATACGAGGTATTGTCGCCATTCACGGGGCCGTTTGGGGGGTACTAAGGGGTTTCGCCCCCCGACGGCACGTTTTCAAGCCTAAGTGTGGATATTATCTGTATTGGGTCGTGCTCTCAAATCGGGGATCTCGTGACCACGCAGTCGATTACGTTGGTCCCGTGCGAGGTGTTGGCATAGCTCACGAGGCCATTTGGGGGGCGCTAAGGGGTTTCGCCCCCCGACGACACGTTTTCAAGCTTAAGTGTGGATATTCTCTATTTTGGGTCGTACTCTCAAACCGGGGGTCCCGTGACCACGCGATTGATTCGTACGGGCTACGTTGGTCCCATACGAGGTGTTGGTTCCTCTCAGGGGGCCATTTGGGGGTGCTAAGTCATTTCTCCCCCCGTCAAAATGTTTTAAGCCTAAGTGTGGATATTTTATATTTTGGGCCGTGCTCTCAAACCGGGGGTCCCGTGACCACGCGGTCAGTTCGTGAGAGGTGTTGGCACCGCTCATGGGGCCGTTTGGGGGGCACTAAGGGGTTTCACCACCACCACCCCGACGGCACTTTTCAAACCTAACTGTGGATATTCTCTATTTTGGATCGTGCTCTCAAACCTGGGGTCCCGTGACCACGTGGTCGGTTCGTGCGGGCTACGTTAGTCTCGTGAGAGGTGTTGGCGTCGCTCATAGGGCCGTTTGGGGGCGCTAAGGGGTTTCACTCCCCCCCGACGGCACGTTTTCAAGCCTAAGTATGGATATTATCTATTTTGGGTCGTGCTCTTAAACCTACGGTCCCGTGACCACGCGGTTGGTTCGTGCGAGCTACATTGGTCCTGTGCGAGGTGTTGGCACCGCTCAAGGGGCCATTTGGGGGCGCTAAGGGGTTTCGCCCTCCGACGGCACGTTTTCAAGCCTAAGTGTGGATATTATCTGTTTTGGGTCGTGATCTCAAACCGAGGCGCAGTCGATTCATGCGGGCTATATTGGTCCCGTGCGAGGTGTTGGCATCACTCACGAGGCCGTTTGGAGGGCGCTAAGAGGTTTCTCCCCCCACTAGCACGTTTCAAGCCTAAGTGTAGATATTCTATATTTTGGGTCGTTCTCTCAAACCGGGGATCCCGTGACCATGCGGCCAGTTCGTGCGGTCTATATTGGTCCTGTGAGAGGTGTTGGCGTCGCTCACAGGGCCGTTTGGGGGGCGCTAAGGGGTTTCGGCCCCCCGACGGCACGTTTTTAAGCCTAAGTGTGGATATTCACTATTTTGGATCGTGCTCTCAACCAAGGGTCCCATGACCACGCCGTGTGGGTTACGTTGGTCCCGTGAGAGGTGTTGGCGCCGCTCACGGGGCCGTTTGGGGACGCTAAGGCGTCCCCCCCCCCCCCCCCCCGACAACGCATTTTCAAGTCTAAGTGTGGATATTCTCTGTTTTGGGTCGTGCTCTCAAATCGGGGGTCCCGTGACTACGCAGTTGGTTCGTGGGGGCTACGTTGGTCCTGTGCGAGGTGTTGGCACCGCTCACGGGGACGTTTGGGGGGCACTAAGGCATTTCGCACCCGATAGCACGTTTTCAATCCTAAGTGTGAAAATTATTTATTTTGGGTCGTGCTCTCAAACCGGGAGTCCCGTGACCACGTAGTCAATTCGTGGGGTCTACGTTGGTCCCGTGAGAGGTGTTGCCGCCGCTCACAGGGCCGTTTGGGGGGCGTTAAGAGGTTTTTGGCCCCCGATGGCACGTTTTCAAGCCTAAGTGTGGATATTCTCAGTTTTGTGTCGTGCTCTCAAACCGGGGGTCCCGTGACTACGCGGTCGGTTCGTGTGGGCTACGTTGGTCTCACGCGAGGCATTGGTGCCGCTCACGAGGCCATTCGGTGGGCGCTAAGGGGTTTCGTCCCCTGACGGCACATTTTCAAGCTTAAGTGTGGATATTCTCAGTTTTGGGTCATGCTCTCAAATCAGGGGTCTCGTGACCACGCAGTCGGTTCGTGCGAGCTACGTTGGTCTCATGAGAGGTATTGGCACCGCTCACGGGGCCGTTTGGGTGGCGCTGAGGGGTTTTTGGCCCCCAATGGCACGTTTTCAAGCCTAAGTGTGGATATTCTCTGTTTTGTGTCATGCTCTCAAACCGGGGGTCCCGTGACCATGTGATCGATTCATGCGTGCTACGTTGGTCTCGTGCGAGGTATTGGTGCCGCTCATGGGACCGTTTGGTAGGCGCTAAGGGGTTTCACCCCCGACGGCATGTTTTCAAGCCTGTGGATATTTTTTGTTTTGGGTCGTGCTCTCAAACCGAGGGTCCTCCGGCCACGCGATCGGTTCGTACGGGCTACGTTGGTATCCCGCGAGATGTTGGCGTCATTCACGAGGCCATTTGGGGGGCGCCAAGGGATTTCGTCCCCCGACGGCACGTTTTCAAGCCTAAGTGTGGATATTCTTTGTTTTGGGCCTTGCTCTCAAACCTGGGGTCCCGTGACCACGCGATCGATTCGTACGGGCTACGTTGGTCCAGTGTGAGGTTTTGGCACCTCTCACAGGGCCATTTGGGGGGCTCTAAGGGGTTTCTCCCCCCCCCCCCCCGACGGTACATTTTCAAGCCTAAGTATAGATATTCTCTATTTTGGGTTATGCTCTCAAACCGGGGGCCCGTGACCACGCGATCGGTTTGTGCGGGCTACGTTGATCCCGTATGAGGTGTTGGCACAGCTCACGAGGAAGTTTGGGGGGCGCTAAGGCGTTTCGCCCCCCGAGGGCACTTTTTTAAGCTTAAGTGTGGATATTCTCTATTTTGGGTCGTGCTCTCAAATCGGGGGTTCCGTGATCATGCGATCTGTTCGTGGGGGCTACGTTGGTCCCGTGAGAGGTGTTGGCGCCGCTCACAGGGCCATTTGGGGGGCGCTAAGGGGTTTTGCCCCCCGATGGCACGTTTTCAAGCCTAAGTGTGGATATTCTCTGTTTTGGGCCGTGCTCTCAAACCGGAGGTCCCCTGACCACACGATCGGTTCGTACAGGCTATGTTGGTCCCCGTACGAGGTGTTAGCACCGCTCGCAGACCTGTTTGGGGGGAGCTAAGGGGTTTTGTCCCCCGATTGCACATTTTCAAACCTAAGTGTGGATATTCTTTATTTTTCCCGTGCTCTCAAATCGGGGGTCCCGTGACCACACGGTCGGTTCGTGCGGGCTACGTTGGTCCTGTGCGAGATGTTGGTGCCGCTCACAGGGCCATTTGAGGGGCGCTAAGGGGTTTCTCCCTCCGACGACACGTTTTCAAGACTAGGTGTGAATATTCTTTGTTTTGCCCCGTGCGAGGTGTTGGCGCCGCTCATAGGGTCATTTGGTGGAGCTAAGGTGTTTCGACCCCCAAAGTCACGTTTTCAAGCCCAAGTGTGGATATTCTCTGTTTTGGGTCGTGCTCTCAAACGGGGGGTCCCGTTACCACGCGGTCGGTTCCTACGAGCTACGTTGGTTTCGTATGAGGTGTTGGTACCGCTCACGAGGCTGTTGGGGGGCGCTAAGGAGTTTCACCCCCCGACGAAATTTTTCATGCCTGTGTGGATATTCTCTGTTTTGGGTCGTGCTCTCAAATCGGGGGTCACGTGACCACGTGGTTGGTTCGTGCGGGCTACGTTAGTCTCGTACGAGGTGTTGGTGCCACTCACGGGGACGTTTGGGGGGCGCTAAGGGGATCTAAAGACTGAGGAAACGTTTTCAAACCTAAGTGTGGATATTCTTTATTTTAGGCCACGATCTCAAACCGGAGGTCCCGTGACCATTCAATCGGTTTCCCCTCTAAAGGCACGTTTTCAAGCCTAAGTCTGAAATTTCTCAAATTATCGTCATGTTCTCAAATCGTGGGTCCCATGACCACGCGATCGGTTCCTGCGAATTATATTGATCTCGTGCACGATGATCGCTCCTCTAAAGGGGCCGCTCAGGGGGTGCTAAGGGGTTTCACCCTCTAACAGCGCGTTTTCAAGCAAAAGTGTGGATTTTCTCAAATTATCATCATTTTTTGGAACCAGGAGTCCAGTGACCGCGTGGTCGGTTCCTGCGAGTTAAATTGATCCCAAAGAGGTGTTTGCACCTCTCACGGGGTCATTTGGGAGGTGCTTTTAGTTTTCTCCCTCAAAAGGCACGTTTGGTAAGAAAATCTGAACAATAATGGCACGGGAACACTAAAACTGTGCTCTGAACGATCTTTGGAGTTTTGTCTGGACAGTCTTTGGACCAGCGAAGCCACGTAGTCTCCCACGAGTGAATCCCTGACTTTTTACAACTATAGCAAGTGTCCCATTATTGATTTTAGATGGTGGAGTTCGATTTTGTTGAGTAGAGTGAGCGATAATGTTTGTAAGGGATTAATTTCAAGGTGCAGGGAACTTAACATTATAAGGTGAACTCTTTGGAAGATTAAGAGCTTGACAAACCTCATTGAACTTACAACCTTGCAAATCTCAAATGACAAGTTCAAATGACAAGGTTGTAAGCTCAAATGAGGGTTATCAAGCTTTTAATCTTCATATGAGGCCACCTTGTAATGTTGAATTCCCTGCACCTAAAATTAGTCATTTACAAACATTATCGCTCACTCTACTCAACAAAATTAAACTCCACCATCTAAAATCAATGCTGGGAACACTTGTTATAGTTGTAAAAAGGTAGGTATTCACTCGTGCGAGACTACGTGTCTTCGCTGGTCCAAAGACTATCCAGACAAAACTCCAAAGACCGTTCAGAGCACGGTTTTAGTGTTCCCGTGCTATGACTGTTCAAATTTTCTTAGCAAACATGCCTTTTAAGGGCGAAAACCAAAAGCACCTCCCAAATGGCCCGTGAGAGGTGCAAACACCTCTTACGGTATCAATTTAACTCGCAGGAACTGATCGCGTGTTCACGGGACCCCTGGTTCCAGAAAATGACGATAATTTGAAAAAATCGACACTTATGCTTGAAAACGTGTCGTTAGAGGGAGAAACCCCTTAGCTTCCCCTGAGCGTCCCCTTTAGGGGAGCGATCATCGTGAACGGGACCAATGTAATTCACAGGAACCAATCGCGTGGTCACAGGTATCACGATTTGAGAATATGACGATAATTTGAGAAAATCCAAACTTAGGCTTGAAAACGTGCCGTTAGAGGGGAAACCCCTTAGCGCCCACCCTACAACCCCTAAAGAAGTTTGAACACCTCGCATGAGACCAACATAACTCACAAGAACCGACTGCGTGGTCAAGGGACCCCCGATTTGAGAATATGACGATAATTTGAAAATATCTAGAATTAGGTTTAAAAACATGTCGTTTGAGGGAGAAAACCCAAAGCATTATCCCGTAATCCTTCTAACATACTATCTAACAACAAGCCAACGACCAATAATTATCCAACAGCCAAACCAAACAAAACCAATAATTATCCCATACTCCTTCTAACATACTATCTAACAACATGCTAACAACCAATCATTATCCAACAGCAAAACAAAACAAAACCAATAATTATCTCGTACTCTTTCTAACATACTATCCAACAACAAGTCAACAACCAATAATTATCCAACATCCAAACCAAACAAAACCAATAATTATCCCATCTTTCTAATATACTATACAACAACAAGCCAACAACCAATAATTATCCAATAGCCAAACCAAATAAAACCAATAATTATCCCATACATCTAAAATATTTAAAAGATAATGCATATCAATTATATAACTACTTCAGTTAAAGTAAAGAGTACTTGATTCTGTGATCCAACAAGGCCATTAAATAAAGTCTTCTGAATGTGTGATTGGACCAAATTAATTTTGGAGCCCCTGACGCGACTAAGAATGTGTCTCAGAAGTGCGTACTCTCTAGGTTCAAGTGAAAGCATGTCGCTCAAGTAATAATCCGATAAGTCGGGTATCGATCCTTAGGGAAATAGGACAACAGAGTTGTAACGACGTTGGACAGATGAAGGAACCCTAACTCTGACTCTAAAGAAAAAGGAAAAGATGATCTAATTGGTGAAATAGCTACAACTATATGCAATTTTGTAAATGTTTAACTAATGAACTAAAGTATGAATGGAATGCAACTATTCTAAATTACTTTAAATACTAATGATGATTGAATTAAAACTCGAACTATATGATGAGGAAAACAGGTCGGGAATACAATCCCTCAACCCTAGTGTATTGATGGTATAAAACTAATCGTAAATTTAAGTGATTAATTAGACCCAGAATTTAGTACTCCCAAGCATTACGTATATGGGGTTCAAGCTCGTACCATACCTAATCAGAGGACGAGTAAATCGGTATTGCGATAGTTACACTCGAATTACATTCTGAAGCATCTCGGTTACCCTCAATCAAACAAGATCCAAAGATCTACAATTATCGTGTTTCTACGCAATACGATCATAATCAAATCATTAAATTTAGAGGATTAATTTTATACACATGCAACTACCACATCAGGTTGAGTTCATGCATCTCGACCTTAGAAATCTAGCCTGGCATATGAAAACTTGTAGACAACACGTTTGAAATGAAAGAAAACATTTTGAATACTGAATGAAGATGAAGATAGATGAAGGTGTTATTAGACAAGAAATTACTGCAATAAAATAAGAATTAGAATGGTATTACTTTAATTACAAAACTGAAAGCAACTTGGGTTTATTGTTCTTATTCTCTAAAAGTGATTACCGAGCTTCCCTAATGAATCAGAAGCCTCCTCTCAGTGTTGGGAGGAGTTTACAATTTATCCTCTACGAAATAAAAGAGTTTAATCAAGTAGGATTCTAATTTTTATAAGTGGATAAGTCTGGATAATCGAGAACAGAACCGATCCTGTTAAGGGGTTCGGTTCAGTTCGGTTATGTCTTTGACAGCTTTTATAAAGAATTCTTCGAGCATCGGATTGGTTCTTTATTTCTCTACTTTGGTTCGGTTCCATCTTGTTAACTCTTCACATGAAGTTTTTGAGGTGTAGGATCGGTTCGTTTTTCCCTCCCTTCAGTTCGGTTCTGTCTTGACAGTCTTTATAGGAACTTTCCCAGGATGGATTCGGTTCTTTTTTTCCTTCACTTGGGTCCGGTTCCATCTTATCAGCTTTTGCAGAAACCTTTTCTTCTTATTTTTCTTTGGAGCTTTTGGTACAAAACTCGAATCAAATCACTAAACACCTGCGAAATAGTTAGAACATACACGAAACTCGGCGTACTCATTAGAACTTGTCAATATCAAAGATATGATATAAATCCACTTGAATTACACTTCGCGGTGCGATAAAAACCTCTAAATTAAGGGAATAAATGGGAAGAATTTATGCCTAATCAAACCCCCCCTAACTTAGAACTTTGATCGTCCCGAGCAATGTAAAAGAATCAAAACATGGTTTAACTCAAAAATGGGATAGAATACCTCTTTTTCGGGCGAGCGATTGCATTTAGCGTGTGCAACAAGCCTTTAAACCCCTAGGTTACCCTAGTATGATGAGTTGTGTCTCGTAAGGGTTTGCAGAGAATATACCCACAAAATTCGACTCAAAGAAAAACTCAAAATACGCAAAAATTGTATAATTCAAACTTTTCCAGAAAATAGTCATCATCAAATCATGTCCAAGAGTCTCAAATCATAGTGCGAGTATGTGAAGCCGAAGATTTAACCGCGAATTTCCACCGATTAACCATTGCGTTACTTGTCCAAAAATTCATTTTGATTTCAAAATCTCACGGAATGCTCTCATAAATGAATAACTCGGAATGTGGCTTTTCTCTCGGTATACGCGATTTATAAAGATTAAATATAGTGGAACCAAGTTCACGCATACAAGTAGAAAGACGAAAATTTCTGGTAACTGGATCTCATCATTGGATTATGGATATAAGGAAACGGGAACATTGCCTCTAATTAGTATCTTTGATCATTTGTATTATCTTTTTGTGTTTTATCTCTCCACGCGGTAACCAAATTCGCAAAATTTGGACTCGGTTAGGACTTTTTCGAGCTAACGGTGTATTGGGTAATATGAGAATGGTACGGGAAATATTGGAATTGGAACGTTTTCTTATGATGTCCGTTAGTGCGTTTCCGGGCTTTTGCTCATTTTTTCTTCTTTTTCTATTTTTTTTCTATTTTTCACACTTTTCTTTTCTTGCTATTTTTATTGAGCATGGCTATTTTTTCTCTCCCCTTTTTCTGCACTTTTCGGACTTAATTTCTGGGATTATCCCCTTTTTCGCAATTTCGAGCCAGTTGGGGTTTTTCGGGGTGTCAAACGAAAGGGAAAAATTTATTCGGCTCAATCTTGGTTACAAAAGGGATAATTTTTCACTACTTTTTCTGGTCAATATTTTTGGGTGACAAATGAAGGCCTACTTCATTGTCCAAAATACTAATTGCGTTACCATATGCGTTTCGAGATGAATTAAGTTTAGAGATCAACTTTAGCATGTTTTTCAAGGCAATATCACACACATTTTTCATAACCTATCAAAGTGAAAGAATTGAGACCCTTGACAACTTATTTGAAGCTGAAAAGAATTTTTGAGTTAACAATTAACTCGTATTGATTTATAAATTTCACAAAAATGAGAGGCTCGAATCTCACCGGGGTTGTTAATGTCCGCGTTTATTCTTTAAGTCCCCTGAGTTCACTCAATTTCCATCTTTGGTCAATTCCGGCTTTGTGTATTGTGTTTTTACAATTTGAGACTTTAAACCGACTTTTAATGATATTTTTGAAATTTTTGAATTCCAATTTTTTATTTATTTTGAACAAAAAATATTTTTGTGTTTTTCAAGATTTTATGATTTTTTATAAATTTCTGTACATTTTTGAAAATTTGTGAAGTTTTAGAAATACGCACTTGTGACCCCCCCTAACTTAGACTTTTGCATTGTGCTCATGCAAAAAGGACTAAAATCTAACTCAAAGCGAATTAAAAGTATGAAAAAATAAAACAAACAAATGAAACATAAAAGCAGATTTTTTATAGATAAAAAAAATAAATTGTGTTACAAAGGGTAAGGAAGAACACACAACCAACACAAACAACCATAAACACGCACAAGCAGCTAACACAAACAGGTCTTCATTGGGGCGGCAGATTGGAGGGCCCGGGTGTGCTGGGATCGTAAGGATCATAGAAGAAAGTGGGGGTGGCCCACCGAAGTTGAGGTCGTATAGGTGGGCTTGGAACTGGTGCATCATGCTCGTGTCCCTCCGGTAAGCGTCCTGATCCCTTTGATAGGCTGCTTGGTCTTGGTTGTATTGGGTGATGAACTCGTCAAAATGGGATTCCACCGCTGTAAGGCGCCTATCAAAATCCGCACCCGGGGGCTCGAAATCCGAATCATCGTCCTCGTTTTATTCTTCTTCTTCAGCCCCGCCCATCTCGACGTCCTTAGCCTCGGGCTCTTCAACAGGGATTTCCTCCTCGACCTCTAAATTAATCGCCTCCCGGGCTGCTCAAATGGCAGCCCTTTGCTGGGCACTCTTCGTGCGGGATACCTTTCCAATGGGCTCAGAGAGGCGTGGGAAAGCTTGAGGGGGGTGGATACCAGCATCGGCAAGGAGGGAAGTAATAAGGCAGACATAAGGGAGAGGTACCGCTCCTTTTTGCTCCCAGGACGCGTAAAGGATATCGGCGTAAAGCATGCGAGCCAAATTTAGGGTAGAATTTAGGTTGAAAAGTTGGTACACGAGCGTCGCTTGGCGAGGGTGCATGGCCAAGTCGTTGGAGGTTTGAAGCAAGTTGGCGCACACTATATGGAAAGTGATGCGCGCCTTATCGTTTAGGCGACCCACGGGGAAGGTCCCCGTTCTCAAATATCGTTTGGCGCGAGCCAATCGATGCATTGTTGTTCGGTAATAGTGGGGGTATTGGTTGGGTAATCATAGATTTTCGGGTGGGGGACGCCCTTCTCAGCAAGTTTGCGGGCGAGGATGGCTAAGGAGAATGGGATGGGGCGGCCGTCAACATAGGATTGGTACTCAAACTCGCCTGTGCGGACGAGAGAGCCATAGAATGCCCGGACTTCGTCCGCCCACACGACATGGTGAGGTTCTTATAGGTATTGAGTCCACCCCCTCCGGCTGAAAAGGGTGGTGACGGAGCGGGGCAACTCGGCCCAGTTGACAACTCGCTCAATTTGCAATTGGCGGGAGAAACTAAAAAACTTTTCGCACCATACGCGCTCCATGTGGGAGCGGTATTCTCCATTGTCGTTGGGCAGAACTTCGGTTGACATATATTTTGCGGGGAGAGCGGGATTGGACATTGGGAAAATGGGGAATTAGGAGATGGAAAACTAGGGTTATAGAGAGGATAGGGAAAGTGTAGGTGTGAGTGGAAGGGTAGGGATGGGGTGGGTTTTTATAGGTGGTGGGGAGGGTTGAGTGGAGGGATTTTTAGAGGGAAATGGGAGTGTATGTTTTGGGGGGAAAAGGGGGAAGAATGGAGGGAAGGGAGAGGATAAGGGGGAGGAATAGGCTCCTCGGGAAGAACCAAAATCTCAGGACCCGAACCGATCCGGTTCAGGGGCGATTCGGTTCATTTCCGGGGATTTTTTTATTTTTCAATTTTTCCAAACCGAACCAATCCGGTTTGGGGATTCGGTTCGGTTCCATTTTTAACAGAACCCTCTTCTAAGACTGCTGCACTAGAATCCTGCACTCCCGAATTTCTGGATACTTTCGCACTTATTCCCCCACTTGGATTTCTCGATGCCCTCGCAAAGTGTGTGCTAGAATATGTGATCTTAACCCTACCTCACATAACATACCTACGAACTCAATCTAATCTACCGAAGCATAACTACTATACACAAGAAATCACCCCATACGCGTCGGGGGTGCGACGACCTCTCTGTCAAGCTCATTCGACCCCGTAAACGGAGTTCGACAACTAAACTATGTCGACTTCTTCCACACACGCCTCCAGATATGGATTTAGGCGTTGTCCATTAACCTTGAATATATTTCCCCCTTTTAAATCGTCTTATTCCACAGCTCCGTGAGGGAATACATTTTTTACAATGAACGAGCCAAACCATCGTAACCGCAACTTGCCTAAAAATAAATGAAGCCGAGAGTTATAAAGAAGAACTTTTTATTCGGGAAGAAACTCTTTGCGTCGAATAATGTTATCGTGAGCGAGTTTCATCCTCTCTTTGGAAATTTTTACGTTCTCAAACGTATCATTGCGTATCTCTTCTAACTCGTTTAGTTGAAGCTTGCGAGCTTCACCGGCTTTATCCATGTCATAATTCAACTTCTTAATTGCCCAATATGCCTTATGCTCTAATTCAACGGGAAGATGGCAAGGTTTTCCATACACAAAGCGGAATGGGGACATACCGAGTGGATTTTTGTATGCGATACGATAGTCCTATAGTGAATCGTTCAATCGAAGTGACCAATCTTTTCGAGTGGGATTGACGACCTTCTTAAGAATGTTCTTGATTTCCCGATTCTCTAATTCAGCCTGCCCATTCGTTTGTGGGTGATAGGTCATTCCAACCTTGTGAACGACGCCATACTTTCTCATGATCGCGAATGGCCTGTTGCAAAAGTGTGTGCCATTATCACTAATTAATGCTTTCGGAGCATCGAAGCGGGAAAGTATGTGTTCATGTAAGCGGGAAAGTATGTGTTCATGTAGGAACCTAATCACCACTTTGCTGTCATTTGTCTTGGTAGCTATAGCTTCCATACATTTAGAAATGTAATCTACCGCGAAAAGTATATATAGGAAACCAAAAAATGGGGGGAAAGGGCCCATGAAGTCAATACCCTAACAGTCAAAGATCTCAATAATGAGTATCGGGGTTAATGACATCATGTCTCGTCAGGTAATCGCTCCAATCCTTTGACACCTATAGTAAGATTTGCAATAATTATTCACATTCCGAAAAATTGTGGGCCAATAGAGGCTGCATTGAAGAATCTTAACGACCATCTTTTTCGTCAAAAAATGACCTCCACAAGCTTCTGAATGATAGAATTGGATGACTTTCGAGATCTCGTCATCCGGTACACATCTTCGGATGATTTGGTCGGTGTAATATTTAAAAAGGAAAGGATCGTCTTAGAAAAACATACGCGACCAAGTGGTGAACATCTTCTTATCTTGCGGTGTCCAATCGGGAGGGACGGCTCCCGTGACAAGATAGTTCACTATATTCGTAAACCATGGCAAAGAATAGGTAGCAAAGAGTTGCTCATCCAGAAAGTATTCGTCTATGGGTATCGAATCACTAGGTACGTCGGACGAGAGCCGTGACAAGTGGTCGGTAACGACGTTTTCTACTCCTTTCTTATCTTTAATGGAGAGGTTAAACTCTTGTAGGAGTAGGATCCACCTTATGAGGCGCGGCTTTGCGTCTTTCTTCGCATGTAGGTATTTCAATGCCGCGTGGTCGGTGAAGCAAGTGATGGGAGAACCGATAAGGTAGGATTGAAATTTATCAAGAGTAAAAAACTACCGCTGAAAACTCCTTCTCTGTGGTGGAGTAATTAAGTTGTGGTTCGGTAAGAGTCCGGCTAGCGTAGTAGATGACATGAGCCTGTTTGTCTTTTCTTTAGCCCAAAACAACCCCTATCACATAATCTCTCGCATCACACATAAGATTTAATGGTAAGGACTAATCCGGAACTTGCATGATAGGAGCGGACATAAGCATGGTTTTCAATTTTTTTAAAGCGCTATGGCCTGCTTATGTCCACTCAAATGGGGTGTCCTTCATAAGAAGGTTACTTAAGGGTCTAGCGATGGCGCTAAAGTCCTTAATGAACCGTCGATAAAACCCCGCGTGGCCCAAGAAGGAGCGTACGTCTTTGAGCGATTTTGGTGGGGGTAGATCGACTATGACATCAATCTTAGCTCTGTCAACTTTAATCCCTTTGGATGAAACTATGTGGCCAAGAACTATTCCTTTAGTGACCATAAAATGACATTTCTCCCAATTTAGCACTAAGTTCTTATCCACACACCGGGCAAGTACTTTTTCCATCTTTGCCAGACAAAGATCGAAAGAGGTGATAAAAACGCTAAAGTCATCCATGAACACTTCAAGTCCTCTCTCAACTATGTCGCTAAATAAACTCAACATGCACCTTTGAAAGGTCGCGGGTACATTACCCAAGCCGAATGGCATACATTTGTAAGCAAACGTACCAAAGGGGCAAGTGAAGGTCGTTTTCTCCTGGTTAAGTACATCTACCTTAATTTGGTTATATCCGGAATAACCATCAAGGAAGTAATAATAATAGTGGCCTGATACTTGCTTAAGCATTTGATCGATAAATAGTAAGGGGAAATGGTCTTTTTTAGTTCCCGCATTGAGTTTCCGGTAATCAATGCAAACGCGCCACCCGATGATGGTACGTTGGGGAACTAGCTCTCCCTTATCATTTTCAATCACTGTCATGACCAACTTCTTCGAGACAACTTGGATAGGGCTCACCCACTTGCTATTTGAGATTGGGTAGATAATCCCAACATCCAATAACTTAATGATTTCGGTTCTCACTACTTCTTTTATATTGGGGTTTAACCTTCTTTGCATTTCTCTAGAGGGCTTTACATCCTCTTCGAGATGAATCTTATGGGTGCAAATCAAAGTTCTTATCCCCTTCAAATCAGTAATACACCAACCGAATGCACCTTGGTGCTTCCTCAAAATCTTTAACAGTTTACCCTCCTGCTCTTCCTCTAGGTTAGAGGAGACAATAATAGGAAATGTCTCGTCCTCTACTAGGTATGCATATTTAATATGGGAGGGTAATTTCTTCAACTCAAGGGTCAAGAATTGTTCGCTGGAGGGAACCATGCGTGCCTCCCGTGGTGGTAACTCCTCGAATCGAGAAACCCAACTTACATCTCTCGCGTCCTCGTCCGACGATCTCTCATTAAGTAACTCTCTCAACTCCTCAACTTCCCTCTTAAATTCAGTATACGTCCCTTTACTCTCGTGGTTCGACACTAAATAGGACGCTAGGGCATCTCCATAATAATTTTTCTCAAGGTACTCCTCTACGATCTCATCGATTAGGCTCACCGCGTGAAGATCATCTTCTTCCCCTGTATATTGGGCTATATAGAAGATGTTAGTCTCTAAGGTCATGTTCCTAAAGGTGAGTTGCATCTGTCCATTTTGAGTATTGATAATTGCATTAGCCGTAGCTAAGAATAGGCGCCCAAGAATGATGGGAACATGATTGCTCGAGGGGAAGGAAGGTTCCGTGTCCCAAATGATAAAATCTACCGAAAAGTAGAAGGTGTCAAATTGAACGATCACGTCCTTAACTATACCTATTGGGATATTCACGGTTCGATCCGCTCACTGAAGAGTGATATTTGTGGGCTTAAGGTCGCCCGAATCTAGTTGCCTATAGATGGCGTAAGGGAGGATATTGACACTTGCTCCCAAGTCAAGTAAGGCTTTTTCAATTTTATTTTCTCCAATGATGCAGGAAATAGTGGGTGCACTGGGATCTTTAAATTTTGGTGGGAGATCATTAAGTAGAATGGAGCTCACGTTCGGTGCTATAAATACATTTTTCTTTACCTCCATCTTCCTCTTCACTGTTAACAAGTCTTTGATGACTTTTGCATAAGCAGGAATTTGCTTAATGGCATTGAGGAAGGGTAAATTTAGCTTTACTTGCTTTAGCACATCTAGCATGTCATCACGGGGGTTCCCTTTATGGGAAGGAACCAACCTTTGAGGAAACGGTGCTGCGGTGGGTGGTTTCACTACTACCTCGGGATCACCAGTGTCTTATTTATCACTGTCTTTCAAGGGGACATCTTCGGCCTCTTTCGTGCCGGGCGAAATCTCCTTATCTTTGGTTGCGTCGTGTGGGGGAGGTGATAAATCAACGATTCTCCCACTACGAAGAGTGGTCACAACTTGGCATTGCTCCTGATGTTCTGTAGAGGTGGAGCCAACACTAATTTGACCTTAGGGAGGTCTTTGGCCCTGGGCAGGAAACTTACCCTTCTCTTGTACACTCAACGATGATTGTATCTTTGAAATATTTTCATTTATTTCGCTGATCATGAGATCATACCTAGCTTTGGCTGCATTCTGGGTATTGATAAATTGGTTCATCGTATCCTCGATATTTCTCCGCGGTGGAGTAATATATGCCCCTTGAGGTGGTGGTGTTTTCACATGTCCTTGCATGTGTGGAGCTTGCTAAAAGTACGATGGTTGAGGAGGGGAAAAATATGAATTAGGATTCATCGCAGCATGTTGTTTCCCATAGCTAAAACCAAGGTCATTTTTCCATAAAGGGTTGTAAGAATTCCCATGCGGTGCATCGAAATTGCCCTTGAATCCTCGTATACCACTTACTTATTCTTAAAGCATCACTTTGTAGGTGATTATTGTCGAGCATTCCTCTGTTGAATGACCCGCCTCACAGATCGCACACACCTTCTTAACGGGGTTTGAGATGGATCCAGTTGGTCCTCTTCCACGTACCTCCAATAATTCTCTCATTCCCGTCTCAAGTAGATCGAGTCGGCTATCCATTATAGCATTCATGTCCACGTGAAATAGGTCGGACGCCGATAGAGTGGTGGTCGCTTGACGTGTTCGATTTTGAGCACTAGGGTTAGATGTATTCTAAGATTGGGTAGTCTCGGCGACATACCTCAGGTGAAGTTCAGCATCGTTGGCGTCTAATTCGACAAAGGGACCATCACACATAGTCTCAACGAGTTATTTGAAATTCATATCCAGCCCGTTATGGAAGAAGGAAATAATTTGTAGTTTATCAAGTCCATGATGCGAGCACGAATTGACTAACTCATTAAAACTCTGGTAACATCGATCGAACGACTCATTTTCTAGTTGTCGAAATGTTTGAATTTGAGCCTTAATGGAGTTCGTTCGATGTGTAGGAAATAATTTCTAGAGAAATTTAGATTGTAACTCGTTCCATGATGAAATCGAGTTTGGTGGTAAAGACCATAACCAGGTCTTAGCCTTATCCTTTAGCGAGAAAGGGAAGAGTTTGAGGCAGATCACATCTTTTGTACATGTTTGATTATTGAGGGTCTCGCACGCCTCCTCAAATTCCATTATGTGGAGATATGGATTTTCTGAATCCATTCCATGATAAGTGGGAAGTATTTGGATCATCCTATTCCTAAAGCAAAATTTCCCAGCATTATACGGGAGTAAAATGCATCCCGGAGTGACAGTGCGCTCGGGATATAAGAGTTCTCTCAATGGGCGGTACGGGGCCTCTTCCTCACCGGCGACTGCACTACCGTGTTGTGACATATTTCTCTAACTCAAAGACTATGTGTTCTCACTTGGTATACTCGGAGCGTGCTCTAAAGTGTCCTAAGAGGAAAAACGGAGTGTTATTTGCAATTGAGTGTGACGGTGTGGGAGGTGGAACCCAGAAGTGCGGAGCGTTAGGAGTGTGAGGGCTATCGGGGTCGTACTCAACTATCGAGTTTTCGTGAATGTGGGTTGGAGTATTATGAGGAGTTGGAGTGAGTTTAGAATTTTGCATTAACAGGCTTATGAGAGATGATGAGGAATATTTTTGTCCTTTTAATTTTTTTTTATGTTTTTAGATTTTTTGAATTTTTTTGTCAAAGCTTTAGATTAACTTGATTTAATCCTAAGTCTACCCAAGTCCCCGACAACGACGCCAAAAACTTGACGCGACTAAGAATGTGTCTCAGAAGTGCATACTCTCTAGGCTTAAGTGCAAGCCTATCGCTCAAGTAATAATCCGATAAGTCGAGTATCGATCCTCATGGAAATAGGACAACAGAGTTATAACGACGTTGGACAGACGAAGGAACCCTAACTCTGACTCTAAATAAAAAGGAAAAGATGATCTAACTGGTGAAATAGCTACAACTATATGCAATTTTGTAAATGTTTAACTAATGAACTAAAGTATGAATGGAATGCAACTATTCTAAATTACTTGAAATACTAATGATGATTGAATTAAAACTCGAACTATATGAAGAGGAAAACAGGTTGGGAATACAATCCCTCAACCCTAGTGTATTGATGGTATAAAACTAATCATAAATTTAAGTGATTAATTAGACCCATAATTTAGTACTCCCAAGCATTACGTATATGAGGTTCAAGCCCGCACCATACTGATACATCACGAATATTGCATATTTGCGCCCTTTATCTTTATACATTCTAGAACTTTTACGTTCTTAATGTCTATATTTATGCTCATTAAATAGACAACCTCATATTTGGACATATATAAATTTTTGAGGGGTTAATTGTGCTTTTGTAGGTCTTGGAACGCTAAAAGTGAGGTTCGATTGCATTTCAGAGAAGTTTCGTCGTCGAATGTTACTTAATGGGCAATTTGGTCTTTTCAAACTCACTATTTTTATGTAATGAAGTTACCAACATGTAGATCATCAAATTATATTTTCGTGGCCACTAACCGTGCGTCATTCTGACTCCGTATGTGGAAGTTATGCCCATTTCCGTAAGGTTTTGGTATTTCTTCTACTTCAAGGGCATTTTGGTAATTTCATACTACATAATTTGGAGGGTTTGAAAATATAATCATGTAGATAATTGAATTAGCTTCGCGTCGGTTCTGACCACGCATCATTTCGATTCCGTATGAGGGAGTTATGGCCATTTTCGTGCAACGCATCAAAATTGGTTCGAAGAGGAAAATGGGGCAATTCTCAAAACCGCGGTCGACCGGTGCCAAACATGAGGTCGACCGGGCCCATCAGATATGGACAAAAATTGACTTATTTTGGGTTTTTTGGCTTGATTTTATTGGGGGTTTGTTTTGGGGTATCAATAAAATGTTGGGGGCTTTTATTTGGGAGAGATATTTCATTTTTAGGTTAGTTTTTTGGGGATTCTTTATGGAGCTTCCCTCTCCTATCTTCTCTTTGGGTTTACACCCATTTGTGTATGTAAGTATCACTATTCATGTTCTTCTCCATTAATGTAATTTCCATTGTTGTTCTCAAGCGTTGTAACTTAGATTTATTTTCTTTCCTTACTTTCTTGCATTTAATTTATTATTTCGTTATGTTGTGTAGCTAATTTAGCCTAGGTTGTGTCAGATTGAACTCACTTAGGGTTGACATGTTGCTTTGCTTTGGTGATGGATTTTACGGGTTTATTTCGAGTGTGTTGTCCTAGTTATTACGCCTAGGAGATTTGACGGGGTATATCATGTATGCTCCGTGCTTACGACCTTGTGTGCGTAATTTCTCGGGTATTTGTTGACGCCAAAATCATATTAGACTTTTATGTGAATTTATGGGTGTGAAAACTCTTGATTTAATTAACTATCGAAACGAGACGCAATCTTATTAACTCGTCGACCCATGTAACCATTTTATACTAATTAACTCGGGTGAGGGATATTCGACGCAACCTATAGTTTTTACTCGCTTTCTTAATCTAGCTTTATTTTTCGTCGTCTAGATTACTATTTCCATTTTATGTATATTTCCCCTTTTTGTGTATAATCATCTTTTACACTTTTATTTAGGAATATTAAACCTTATAAATTCTAGCAACTCGTCTCTGTGGATTTTCGATATCCGACTTACCGCTATACTCACCCATTGAGTGTAGTCATAAGTTTAGGTTTTTTTATAGTTTAGGTGAGCCGAATTAAAAATGACCGGCTCGTAGGTGACTCTCGCATCGTGGCGAAGCCCAGTCGATCAAATGGCGTCGTTGCCGGAGATGAGTTTGTTTTAGACTTTATTCGATTTAGTATTGCATAGTATTTTCTTTCTATTTGTATTATTTGCTAATATTTTTGCAGGACTTTCACATTTGAGCACTTAGAAACGCTTGAATTTCTCGCGCGCACCTACTTTGTGGAATTCTCCACTTCGAGCCATTTTTGGGGTAAGCATGTCTTATTCCAATTCTTTCGGTAATCATTGTTATAATTCTCAAAATGCTCGTAATCCTATGACTTTCGCTCAATACTTAGAATCCCAAAGTATTACAAATTCAAATATTACTTTGGGCGAGTATAACGAAAGTAAAAATTGGGTTATTGGAATTTTGATGATGATGATAATGATTTTGGGCCTTTACCCCCTTAAATAGGAATTTTGAAACGAATTCGAATAGTTTTAAAAATTCCTATAATAATGAGTTTTCGTTTAAGTTCGGTGGTAATTTTCAAAATTCCCATTTTCATGCATCCGCACCTCGACCTATGACATTCGGTGAGGGTTTACGTATGTATGAAAATGAGAAAATTGAGAATCATTATCGGGAAGAAAATCGTTGTTGGGAGAAAGACTTGGATTTATTATTCGAATCCGACGACGATTTTGCTTCCGAGACTTTTGAAGTCGAGGAATGTTTTGAACCAAATGAGGACTTTGTACCTACTTTGGAATAAAGCATTGCCGACTTTGCCCATTGCATAATAGATATTGAAAGTGAGGTTGAAATTGACCTAATATCTATTTGTAATGAAATGATTTCTTCTTTGGCCCCCAACGAAGAACATTTCATTAAAAATGATAATATTTCCTTCGAAACTCAAACTTCATGCGATGATGATTCATCTCATGAGTTTGAATTTCTTTCATCCCCATTGTCATTCTCTATTATCACACCGTCTCAAGTACCCGATGATTCGGTTTCAAACTTTAATATTTTAATCCTTTTCGCTGATGAGGAGTACTTGCTTGAGTCTCCCTCCACGATCGCATCTTTGCCCTTGTGTGCGCCGCCTCCCATTACACTTGTTAAATCCTTGGGAGGATTTTTAGCTTTTCTTAGTCCCCACATATTTTTATCACCCGTTCAATCCAAACCCCCCATCGTCCCTTCAAAACTTTTATTTGGCGATGGTTCCTTTCTTTCACCTTACACATGCCTTCCGTTTGTTAAACGAAATTCATATTTTTCGGAAGGCATAATTGTATGTGAGGGTACGCCGATTATCCTCCAAAGTCAAATCGTTCTTATGGTGGACCTTCAGCTATTTAGACTTCTAGTGTACAGTTAGTGTGAAGCCTAAATAGTAGGTTGTATATAGTTAAGCTTTTATTATTTCTCTCTTTAGTTTTTCTTTCCCTTTTAATTTAGTCTAGTATAATTAGTTAACTTTTTGTTATTTGTTTTGGCTATGCTCGGTACTAACTTGTTTTGTAGATTCTTTGGACTTGTTCTTATGGGGATCGTTACAATTTTGGGTATTAACGCTCTTTTCCTCTCTTAACTTGGTTCTTAATTCACATTGAGGACAATGTCAAGTTTTAAGTTAGAGGGTGTGGGATATTCTATCCATTTCTATTTTTAGTCCATGTTTTTGCTCACATGTTAGTTACTTAGTATGCTTTTCTTAGAAAAATTCAAAAATTTCAAAAAGATTTTCTTTCTTTTTTCTCCTTTATTGGGCATTTTGCCTTGGTTTCCGATGATAAATTTCAATAATTGCCCGATCCAATTGACAACCCAATGATGCATATTCTCGATTTTAGAAGTTATTAGACTTTAGTCCTCGATTATTGATATTATGAATAACTTCATGAATTAAACTTTAATCCCATGAGCACATGCACTTTTATTGCTATATTGATTTGGTTTAAGATTTTTATAACTCGGTAATATTTTGTTGCATTGTATATACTTAGATCGAGTAAGCTTTGTACCTTTCGTCATTTGTGAGTGTATACACTATTCTTTTCTCATTGAAAACGTTGAATTCGTTGGTAATCTCACTATTCTTTCATTTGATCGTTCATTAATTGAGTTCATACTTGAAATGTATTACTTGGGCATGATTTTGATATATTGTTTTGACTCGAGAATTGCGTAAACTTTTGGAAATGATCATAGGTCATCTTTGTTATATCACCCATATTAGCCTTAACCTCACCTTATATGTTTACCCTCGTTAACCCCTTTGAGCCTAAATATTAGCCGTTCGTTTCATAACCCAAAATCCTATAACCAACTCTAAATTAAAGTTTTAGCCCATACAGACATTTCCATACCTTTGTTTGGAATGTTACTTGGGATTGAATGATGTTGTTATGATTTCGGTTGCAATTTAGGCATATGAGAGTTTGAAAAGTAAAGAAAAGAAAGTAGTGAAAATAGTGAAGAAAAAAAGAAAGCAAAAAGAAAAAGAAAACATGAAAAAGAAAACATGAAAAAGAAGAAAAGAAAAGGAAAGAGAAAGTTGTAAATGTTGTATATAGTTAAATAAGCTTTGAGTACTCTCCAATTGATATATGTAATGCCTTTTTGGAACTCGTTTTCCAATTTTGATATTTCTCGCATTTTTCCATTATCCCGAGTTTTCATTCCGAACACTTTGAATCCATACATACATATCATTCATTTCGTACCCTAGCCAAACCTACATTACAACCCTATACAAATCCTATGTAATCTTAAGTAGATGTAATTCAAAGGTTTAAATAGTTTTGATAATCTGCGAAAATACATTTCGCCCCCTTTAATGAGCGGTATCCTTTCATTGAGATTACATTTTTCATTTTATATATAGCGTTCTTCATCTGTGACATGTGTGCGGCTTAGTTTTCATTTACATTTACTCCTTATGCCCGCATGTCCCGTGTGTTAGCTCCTTGTTTCGAGTGAATTCACTTGATGAGTGTAATGCCCGTGAAGATTGAATATATGCTTGCTTTAATGTTTATCCGGTTTATATAAGTTTTTGCCAAATCACACTTTGCATGTGCTCGCTCCCGTCCCACATTTTAAGGTTTCAATTCTATGAGGTGCATTCTATAATGTTAATGATTCGGACTTTTGTGTGAATTCATTCACTTTGCTAATAATGCATATGAAATCTTTTTTGCTTTTGTTGGGCTTGTCGCATGTTTATTTAGGCATATTTTGAGGAAATCATATGATGTTTGTGGGTATCATCCCTGAAAACCCTCACGAGACGACACTCGTCCACTAGGGTAACCTAGGGGTTTAACGGCTTATTGAATATGCTAAATAAAATCGTGTTCCCTACGGAAGTGGCAATTATATTTCGATGCATATATACCTTTTGTATTTCCTTTTGTGGACTGATTTTATTTGTTTAATCACTAGAGACTAGCAATGTCTAAGTTAGAGGGTGTGATACATCACAAATATTGCATATTTGTGCCCTTTATCTTTATGCATTCTAGCACTTTTACATTCTTAATGTCTATATTTATGCTCGTTAACTAGACAACCTCGGATTCGGACATATATATGTTTTGCAGAGGTTAATTGTGCTTTTGTAGGTATTGGAACGCTAAAAGTGAGGTTCGGTTGCATTTCGGAGAAGTTTTGTCGTCGAATGCTACTTCAAGGGCAATTTGGTCTTTTCAAACTCACTATTTTTTATGGAATGAAGTTAACAACCTGTAGATCATCAAATTATCTTTCCGTGGCCACTGTCCATGCGTCATTCTGACTCCGTATGTGGAAGTTATGCCCATTTCCGGAAGGTTTCAGTATTTTATTCTACTTCAAGGGCATTTTGGTAATTTCATACTGCATAATTTGGAGGATTTCTAAACATAATCATGTATATAATTGAATTATCTTCGCGTCGGTTCTGACCACACATCATTTCGATTCCGTATGAGGGAGTTATGGCCATTTCCGTACAACGTGTCAAAATTGGTTCAGAGAGGAAAATGGGGTTGTCAACAGCCCAAGGCAAATCTCAAAACCGCGGTCGACCGGTCCCAAACATGAGGTCGACCAGGCCCATCAAATATGGACGAAAATTGACTTATTTTGGATTTTTTGGCTCGATTTTGTTGGGGGTTTGTTTTGGGGTATGAATAGAATGTTGGGGGCTTTTATTTGGGAGAGATATTTCATTTTTAGGTTAGTTTTTTGGGGATTCTTTGTGGAGCTTACCTCTCCTCTCTTCTCTTTGGGTTTACACCCATTTGTGTATGTAAGTATCACTATTCATGTTCTTCTCCATTAATGTAATTTCCATTTTTGTTCGCAAGCTTTGTAGCTTAGATTTATTTGCGTTCCTTACTTTCTTGCATTTAATTTATGTATTTCATTATGTTGTGTAGCTAATTTAGACTAGGTTGTGTCGGATTGAACTCACTTAGGGTTGACATGTTGCTTTGCTTTGGTGATGGAGTTTACAGATTTATTTCGAGTGTGTTGTCCTAGTCATTACGCCTAGGAGATTTGACGGGGTATATCATGTATGCTCCGTGCTTACGACATTGTGTGCGTAATTTTCGGGGTATTTGTTGACGCCAAAATCATATTAGACTTTTATGTGAATTTAGGGGTGTGACAACTCTTGATTTAATTAACTATCGAAACGAGACGCAGTCTTAATAACTCATCGACCCATGTAACCATTTTATACTAATTAACTCGGGTGAGGGATATTCGACACAACCTATAGTTTTTACTCGCTTTCTTAATCTAGCTTTATTTTTTCTCGCCTAGATTACTATTTCCATTTTATGTATCTTTTTCCTTTTTGTGTATAGTCATCTTTTACACTTTTATTTAGGAATATTAAACCTTATAAATTATAGCAACTTGTCTCTATGGATTTTCGATACCCGACTTACCGCTATACTCACCCGTTGAGTGTAGTCATAAGTTTAGGTTTTTGTATAGTTCAGGTGAGCCGAATTCAAAATGATCGGCGCGTAGGTGACTCTCGCGCCGCGGCGAAACCCAGTTTATCACATACCTAATCAGAGGACGAGTAAATCGGTATTGCGATAGTTACACTCGAATTGCATTCTGAAGCCTCCCGGTTACCCTCAAGCAAACAAGATCCAAAGATCTACAATTATCGTGTTTCTTCGCAATACGATCATAATCAAATCATTAAATTTAGTGGATTAATTTTATACACATGCAACTACCACATCAGGTTGAGTTCATGCATCCCGACCTTAGAAATCTAGCCTGGCATATGAAAACTTGTAGATAACACGTTTGGAATGAAAGAAAACGTTTTGAATACTGAATGAAGATGAAGATAGATGAAGGTGTTATTAGACAAGAAATTACTGCAGTAAAACAAGAATTAGAATGGTATTACTTGAATTGCAAAACTGAAAGCAACTAGGGTTTATTGTTCTTCTTCTCTAAAAGTGATTACAGAGCTTCCCTAATGAATCAGAAGCCTCCTCTCAATGTTGGGAGGAGTTTACAATTTATCCTTTACGAAATAAAAGAGTTTGAACCAAATAGGATTCTAATTTTTACAAGTGGATAAGTCCGGATAATCGAGAACAGAACCGATGCTGTTAAGGAGTTCGGTTCGGTTCGGTTCTATCTTTGACAACTTTTACAGAGAATTCTTTGAGCACCAGATCGGTTCTTTATTTCTCTACTTCGGTTCTGTTCCATCTTGTTGACTCTTCACAGGAAATTTTTCAGGTGTAGGATCGGTTCATTTTTCACTCCCTTTGGTTCAGTTATGTCTTGACAGTCTTTACAGGAACTTTCCCAGGATGGATTCAGTTCTTTTTTTCTTTCTCTTGGGTTCGGTTCCATCTTGTCAGCTTTTTACAGAAACCTTTACTTCTTGTTCTTCTTTGGAGCTTTTGGTACGGAACTCGAAGCAAATCACTAAACACCTGCGAAATAGTTAGAACATACACAAAACTCGTCGTACTCGTTAGAACTTTTCTATATCAAAGATATGATATAAATCCACTTGAATTACACTTCACTGCGCGATAAAAGCCTCTAAATTAAGGGAATAAATGGGAAGAATTTATGCTTAATTCGCACCCAACGTATTCTTTTACATGTACATTTGTTGACTAGTTTCTTTAATACAATCTTCATTAAATCAAGCTAATTAAACTTCATTTTATGAACATTGCATGAATGAAACTGATCAGCAAATGTATATGTATCGGAACACGTGGCAATTGAGCTGGGTCAATTTGATCCAATCACAAACTCAAATGATTATATTCTCAAACTGAGTGTCTTATAAAAGTAACTAAATATTAGACTGAGCATGACATATTATCGAAAGTTAACTTGCATACATCATATTAAACAGTCGTAAAAGTAACTAAACATTCATACATCAATGTAAAGTGCTAATACAATGTCAATAACAAAATAGGATACAAATAAGATTGACAAGGTTAACATAATATTTTGATACTCAATCTTCCCATAAATCAACTAAAAGATCCTTCAAATTAGGTTTGTCATCAAGAGCTGACTGGAACTCTTTTGGAGCCTTCAATGCATCCACTTCAGTAGTCATACCCTTTGATGCTACCTTCTTTACGTTCTGAAAGGAACAAATAAGAGGCTCGTCGACTATGCGATCTTTACTCTTCAACTTTGATAAATTTACCATAAGAAGTTTGGAGTCAGGATCAAATTTTCAAGCATTCGTAGTATCCTCCACCTTTACCCAGTCATAATAGATTACGGTATCTGTGAAATCTAAGTAATTAAGTTCTTGGATTTGTTGGATTATCCCGTGATAGGTTAGCACCGTATTCTTTGGATTTTTAATTATTTTGCTAGCGATACAAGTGGTCAAGGTAGAAATTAATATTCCACTATTTTGCGTCAAAAGTTTTTCCTCATATGGAAATGAAATGAAATCAAAATCGTTTGTGCAAAAATTTTCAAACTTTTTCGCATGAAAATTAGGGTCTTTTGCTTGGCGTGCAAGCCCGGAAGAGACATCACCTCTTTTAAGAAGCTCCATTTATTAATGAATTTGTATTAAGGCATGTTTTTATCACACACGAATAAATAACCGCACACATAAGATGTGAAGTTTACCTCTTTTGATACCCATGCCCTAAAATAAGTTGTCGTGCAATTTCTCCTTTGATTTTGAGAAATTTCATTATCGTACTTCCTACGGGTAAATTGTTGAGTTTATATCGTAAAATATCATATACACATAATCAAAGAAGAAGAATTCAATAGATACTCACTCTCTCCATTCTTCGACTTCATCTTGCGATTCGAAGACATAACGAGTTGCTTGCTCGTATTGAATATTTGTGAGTTTCACCTCTTTAGGGTTACCAAGCGGTACTTCATCCTGAAAGTCGTCAGGTTCCTCGATCACTCCTCCTCTACAAGTAGTGAACCTCCTCACCTCTTGTTCTGGCATATATTCCCTGGCGTATAACGATGATTCCACAGTTACGTATTCTTCAGTAATTAACCCTCCAATATACCGTGTATTTTTTACGTAATATTTGAAACTTTTCGTCAAGCGCTCAAAAGGATAGATCCAACGATACCTAACGGGACCTATAATAAAGCTTCATTGCATAAATGTACAAGTAAGTGGATGCTAATATCAAATAACGACGCACGAAAATATTTCTCTAATCGGCTAAAGTTGATTTTACATCTCTAATGTGCCTTCTGTTTACCACTTTTGCACAAACTAGAGTAAAACATAAACTGATTTGCATAATTGCCCGATGGAGATCATTGTATTCAGAGAAGTAATGCCGAAATAATAGAGGGATTAATTAGATGATTACATGCCAGTCATGAGACTTGCACTGTTTTAAGTCATTTTCTTAGTAGTTAACGACCCAACGTAAATGACCAGAATAACCAGTTGGAGTCTTCAAGTTGAACGTGTCTAAGAGGATCTTCTTCTCACTAGTAGTAAAAGCGAAAGCATCTGGAGGGGTAGAAACTCTTCTTGTTGTAGGATCGTTTTTTAACCCAATTTTCTTCTTTAGCTCCATATCCTGTAGATCTCGGGGGGTTCGCTCTCCATCTTTGGAATGAGATCCACCCAGACATGTTCCTATCAGATGTTCTGTAACATTATTCTCTATGTGCATCACATCAATTACATACCTTACAATATGATCTTTCCAATATGACAAATCAAAAAATATTTATCGCCTGGACTATGGTTTTGCTTTACTAGGGTCGTTAGGATCTCCCCTTGCTTTACGCTTCTGGTTTACAAAATTGGGGTGTTGGCCTACGTACCTATTCCCCGCAGTCCATCCTCCGCCTTCTCCTCGATCTGTTGACCAGAAAGTCGAGTTGGTCGCATCCGACGCTCGTGACTAATAGGATAAAAGTTAGACTTGTGGCTCTACGATGACCTATGTAACTCATCTTACTACTATGCTGTATCCAAATGGCTTCAATTTACTCCCCACATATGGGACATCCATAATAACCATGAACATTACAATCGGACGAGGTCCCATAAGAAGGAAGGTCGTGGATCTCCCACATCACCATTTCTTTAAGTGTGAACTCTTTACCCTTGTGAGAGCCGAATGCCGTCACGCCTTTATCCCACAACTCTTTAATCTCTTTGATTAATGGGGCTAAGAATATATCAATATAATCACCCAGATCCTTCGCCCATGTTATTAATAAAGATAATAATGTGAACTCCTTTCTCATGCACAATGTCGGAGGGAGACTTAAAGGCGCCATTAGAATTGGACAATAACTTTGACTAGTACTTAAATTTCCGAAAGGGTTAAACCCATCAGTTAATATTGCAAGACGAACATTGCGTGGTTCTTTGGCAAATTCATGGTGTCGTGCATTTGAAATTTTCCAGACGAGTGAATCAACCGGATGATGCACCATATTCCCACCTACCTCACATCGAGCGTGCCATGTCATGGCCTCCACTATCCACGGTACACTAAAAAAACGTTTTAACTGTGGCCCAAGTGCAAAATACTTCAAAAACTTTTGTGGGACTTGAGATTTCTTTTGATATTTTGCAGGTTTGTCATTTAACTTCTCACAAATGATACATCTAAGCTCACCGCATACTGGACATTCATCATTCTCTCCGTGTTCGTTGCGATACAATATGCAATCATACTTGCATGGATGAATAGATTTGTATTTTAATCCCAAACCCTTCAACCTCTTATTCGTGGTAGGATAAATGTCTAGTAACGTGTTCTCTTTTGGGAGAATTTCTTTAACTCACTTAAGAATTCTAGTTACGCTATTCCCAGAAAATCCAAATTGACTCTTCAAGTTATGTAAACCAATCATTACATATAATACCGAATGATGTTCATCGCAATCTTTATACAATCGTCTAGCTGTATCGACTTTCAATCGTATATATTCTCGATCTCTTGGTAGTTCAATATCAAATTGTTCATTGTGCGCATTATCTGTCTCCATAGGTTGGTGGTTTTAGCGGTGGTGGACTCCGTAAGCATCATCAATTAGGTCGATCAATGGGTGATGTGTTGGCAAATCATTTACCACTTCCACCCGTTGGTGTTCTGTTGCGTGGTCGGTTACTGGTAATTCTTTGGGAACATAAGGTACATGTTTTTCACCATGTTATGTCCACTTATTATAATCTTGACAAATTCCCCACATTATTAAATGTAACTCAACATCTTCTAAAGATTTATATTTTTCGTTTATACAATGGGTGCACGGACAGGGAATCTTCTCACTTTTAAGGTTCTTAAAAGCGTATCTAACAAATTCTTGAATGCCTTTAACATAACTATTAGCTATTCGGTCAGTCCCCCCATCCACTATTTGTATTGTGGAAAATCCATTTAATAATCTTCAAATTGCAGTCATGTGTTAACATGATAAAATAAATACATGTTGCATAAATATAATGTTGCATAGTAAAGCACTAAGATAGTATCAAAGCAAAGCATTAATATAGTCAACAACGCACCAATCAATCAAACTATGCGATTACTTAAATACAAGAACACGCCAATCAACGATACTACAAAAGCACTTAAACTTAAATTAAATAAGTTTGTCTACTGATATTATTACAACATAAGAAAAATATTACTACATCTTCATCAAGCGATAAACTATCCAAGTGGTAACGAAGTCTACATAATTTTTCAAAAAATCCCCTTCTCCACTATTGACGTGTGCTGGAACAGTTTCATAACCCTTATATATTGTATCAATCACGATCTAACACTCACCCTCGTGTAAAGGTTGATTATGTACTAAAGTTCCTACGACAGTGGGCATGAGTGTGCAGATCCCAATGACAAATTTACTGCTCAGGTCCTGTATATAGTATTTCTCTCCATAGTTACCGTGGGTTATTGATGATGATCCAAAACCTGTGCCATGCTGAGGCACTGAGAAAGGGAATGTTGAGGGAGGAACCAGAATCTGTGTGGGGAACGGAGAACGAGGAAAATTTTGAGGAATCCCTGGCATCTGTGGAGGGAAATCGGGATGCATTTGGAGGCTGCAGGGGCATACGACCGGTTAAAAAGGACACAATCTGTGCAATTTTATCATTCACACCTCCCAATTCATTTCGAAGCCCCATTATATCCCCTTCAGTCCTAAATTGACGATCATTGTTGGACGCGAAATGCTTATTAACAGAAGAAAGCTCATCAACGAGAGGTGCAGTGTATTTGAATCTTATTTTTGACATACGCGACCCCAAACTTCTCATCCTCCCTCTGTGGTCCTGCCCAAAGGTTTGTGCGATGGAATCATTGTCAATATCGTCGACCGAGATTAAATTTTAGTGACCATTGATAGACTCTATTGATTTAGAGTCTTGGCCAAGTGAGGAGGGAATTTATTATCTTTGTCCCGTCTAGTATGCATGTACAAGTTGGCCTTATTCGGTGTCTTTCCTTCATCCGGACTACCTTTCATAACGGTCGTCCACTCGTTCTTAAATCTTCATAAGATTTCGAGCCAAGCCGATGGATATCAGTTTTTTTGGCTCTATTCTACTTATTTTTCTCCCTTTACAGCATTTTGGGGTCCTTCGCCTCATTCTCCAAAAAATCATTCCATTGAGAGACTGGTATCTCAACATTCGAAGGGACTTTGTCTTTTAGCGCCAAAATATCGGAGCTTGATGCTCCCTTAGGGAAATGCTTATGTCTAAGGTTTCTCCGATATGTTCGGAGTTGTTCAGCCACCCGAGAAAGCACCTTATTTTTTGAGTTGGGGGAAAATGAAAACCGTTTGTTGAGTTGCTCGTAGATGTCATCTTCATTAGCTTTATTTATGAGGTTTCAATTGTCAGCTCCTCCCACTCCCACATTCATTTTTGCCAAGGACAAACACTGTGGTTTAAATTATTGAACGTGATTCTTATCCCCCGTGGGTTTATTTCCCAAAAGAGAGAACCCAATGGGCTTCTTCTCAACTGACTCGGCAGTTTCAAGAGCATTGGGCATGTTTGTTGGATTAGTGGGAGTGAATAGTTTGCGGAGTAGGGGAGTGAATAGTAGGTGGAGTTGAGTATTGCTCACCAATTGGTGATGAGAATTCTCCTTGTGGTTGTTGGTTATTATTGGCTGGAGCGTTGCTTCCATTACCGCCTGACATTAGCTGTAAAATTAATAAAAGTTAAATGTGTATCTATAATAATATATGCATAATTTTGAAGTTCAATATGAAAATATAAATAACAAAATAATTTTTTTAACCATATATTATAATCTACCAGTTCATGGTAAGACTTTAACAAAAGATCAATGTGTCTGATCTCCACCCATTCTGCATTTATTTTTAAAAACCTACAGATTTTTGCACGTGGACAATTAAGAGTAAGTGTATCTATAATGGATGCATAGATGTCAACGACATGAACTTGAAATCTCACCATCTTTAGCCTATTGGCAAGATCGATTTTGACGTGCATATGTCGTGAGACATCACAGTGTTCATCAATGCTCTTTGTACGTAATTCTATCCATAATGGGTGAATTTTTTTTCTAGCCTTCTCTAACAACGTAAGCAAGTTCAGTGCTCTATCGGGATTATATACGTGATATATATATATATATATATATATATATATATATATATATATATATATATATATATATATATATATATTGTACAGCTTCATCCCAATATTGTGGCAGGATAAACAAAATGCGATCGAACAAGTACTCTTGCTAGGAATGAACTCCACGGTTTACAAGGTAGTTAAATTGTCCGATCTTACTATTCCCATTCCAATAAACCGGCGTACCAACTTTATGAGGATCATTAATGAAAGAGGTACGAGTGAGGACCAATTTTCATACTCTTGTTGCCATCGATTATCACTGTGACTTATTTTCCTTGAGAATAATGAACGGGGGAGTGAATATGATTCCTATAAATAATGGATTTAATTAATCATTAACTTGTTATTGTGTACGAGGGCGTGGATATGATTCCTATAAATAATGGTTCTAATGAATCATAAACCGTTAATTTATTATGTTTTGAATACCTACTTTTGTCATTTAAGCCAACAATCCCTAAAATTAACCCTTATGTTTGGTATTTTTTTAATGGCCCGGTATTTTTTTAATGGAGAGGTAATTTTTTTATATTTTAGCTCCAAACTTAAACCAACAATATCCATTTAATTAAAATTCACCCTATTTTAAAAATTAAATCAACAATATCCATTAAATTAAAATTTGCCCTAGTTTGAAACTTAAACCAACATTAATCATATATATGTATTTTTTTTAGAATACTGGCACAATACACACAATGATAGTTTATACACACCTACGTACACAATACATACACGTATACACACACACACACACACACAAATATAAACACGTAAGCATACACACACACACACACACACATATACATACACACACAATGAAATAAATAATAAGGGTTTGGAAACATACACACACATATACACATATAAATACACACACGTATACTCACACACACACACACACACACACACACACACACACACACACAGAAATACACACAGACAATGAATTAAAAAACCCAGGTTTGGAAATACACACAATGAAATAACAAGGGTTTGGATTACTTTTGAGATTGAGAGAATGAGAGAGCTTGAGATTGAGAGAATGAGAGCCGAAATCGTTGGAGATTGAGGGAAAAGGGTTTGGAAATTTTTAAAGGAAATGAAATTCTGATCTGCGATTTTTAAGTATAAAGACACTGGTCACGGCCCTAAGCCGTGACTAACCGACATGACCCCTTTATTTTTAACACGTTAGCGTGGAAACAAGACTATGGTCACGGTCCTAAGTCGTGACAACATTGGTGTGTATTTGTGTCCTTGGTCAGGGCTTTGAGCCGTGACCCCATCCATGACCACATTTGGCGGGAAACTTGGGGCCATAATGGTCACGGCTAGATCACGATTGTCAGCCGCGACCCTGAGAGTCACGGTTAAAGTCCGTGACCACTTACAAGTCGACCCATGACCACACCGAGTCTTGGAATTGGTCACACTCATTTTGCATGTAGTCACGGGTTTGGGCCGTGACCAGCTGGTCACGACTCTTGGTCGTGACCCATTTTCTGTGACGATTTCCGGTATTTGGTGTAGTGTATGACAATAATAATACGTGTGGGGGAAAAGGGTTTATAGATTTTGGTCAGTGCCTTAAATTTGTAAGAAATAACTTATAATATCAAAATAGTATAATCGTGCGACATATTTACAATAAACATACAACTCATCAACACTCACATGCAACATATACCCCACCCCTCATTAAAGTGAAATACTATATGTGTGTCCTAACCCAAGGCATAAATAATAATAATCTTGTAATATACATACCGAAGGTTTCTCCCGAATGTTCTCAATTGTTCAGCAACCCCGGGAAATAACGATTTGCTTTGAACGGTCGGGAAACGGAAACCGCTTACGGAGTTGATCATATATGCATATTTGATGGCTTAATCAACTAGGTTTCGGTTGTCTACTCCACCTACTCCCACGTTCATTTTCCCGAGCGAAAAACACTAGGATTTAAATCCCTGGAGGTTATTTTTATCACCAGTGGGGTTATCTCGAGAAGGGCGAACCCAATGGGCTTCTTCTCATTTTATCGGGATGTATCGGGAACGCTGAGTAGGGGTGTTACAGCAACAGGGGTCTGTTTCCTTCTCGTACTTGGAGTGGTGGATTGAACCAATGGTGGAGTTGAGAATTTCTCAGCAATTGGTGATGAGAATTCTCATTGGTGTACACGAGAATCCTAGTTGGGGTGTCACCTCATCACTGGTACATTTTGTCAATTGTTAGCCGAAATTATCTACAAAAATAAAAATTAATAAGCGATTAAATAATTATAATAATATAAAATTATAACTAACTAGTCAAGTTTATGACTATGTATATGTATCTACCTTTTCAAAGTAAGACTTTAAAATGTGAGCAATGTGTCTGATCTCCATCCATCTGGTATTAGTTTTTAAAAACATATAAATTTTTGCAGGTGGACAACTAGAAGGAAGCATATCTATGATTGATGTACAAATGTCCGTGATATGAACCCATGATCACTTCTTCTTAAACTTATTGGCAAAATTCAATTTAACGTGCACATGTCGCGAGACATCACAATCTACACTACAAGAAAACAATATTTTTATGACTTTTTTAAGTGTCATAAAACGCATTTTATAACGCTTTATTTTTTTAAATAAAAAACGTCATAAGTTTGGGTGTCATAATTGATACCCATAAAAGTGTCATATTAGGTAACAGTTATATATGACTTTTTTTTGCAAAACTATCATATCTGTCACAAAAAAAATTCATAATACACTCTATAAGATGTCATATTTGATTTAAAAAGCGTCATGATAAAAAGTTTTCAAAAAAGGTCATAAAAAATTTCATCACATGAGGATTTAATATAAACTGTCATAAATTAAACATATAATAAAAAAAATTAATAACTAATATTAATGTCATAGTTGACAAATAAATCTAAACACAAATCAAAATTTACAATAATATAAAAACAGTCTTAAATTTTTTATATTTGAAGTCAAGTACACCAACCAAGCCATTTGTCCATATATAAAAAATAGTGGGACACAAATAGATATACCCACCATCTACATTAATTATCCACAAAAAAGTAATGACTTACAACATTTATCATATTTAGATATACCCACTATGTACATCATTAAAAAATGTCTCCAAAAAAATGTACATCCAAAAATTACGCATAAATGCATCGGTCCTCCTTTGACTTTCTCGAAATTCTGTCGACAAAGTGCTCCAAATTATATAATATAAGGCTAAATAAATTCAATGAACTCACGTTGAAGAGGGACACGTTACTGTAATCTTTGGTGTAAAATGAGTTGCATAATCATCACTAAGGCCCTCTTTCTCAATATTCATCACTTCAATTGGTACAATTTTCATCGAACGTTCCTCGGGCACAATTTGCATATCACTTTCGTGGGCTTCTATTTTTAGATCCCCGTTTGATATATTATCTGAATAAAGAGCTTCACGTATTCGAATGTACAGTGAGTCCTTCAAGACTTTACCAAAATCTTCTTCACCTTTGGCTACAGAAGCAACTTCCTGTAATGGATCTACTGAATAAAGAGTTTCACGTATTCGAATGTACACTGGGTCCTTTAAGACTTTGCCAAAATCTTCATCACCATTGGCTATAGAAGCAACTTCCTGTAATGGATCCATGAGTAGGAAACATAATATGAAAAATAAGAAGGAATTAGATACAATATATATAATTATATATGATGGTCAAGAGACAATCCTAAAGTTATTTTTTCATCTTTTTTCATGTGTACTTACCTCGAGTGTTCCTCCAAAGTTTTCACGTATAGGCCTTTGACCACCAAAATGACTTTTTGTAACACTTTGTTAGATACAATTTACAAAGTGTAGCAAAAGTCATTTTGGGGGGTCAGAGGCCAAGAATAAAAAACTTCAGGGTCTAACAAGGTAATCATAAATAAATGTGTGTATGTGTGGGTAGGTGGGGGTGGGGTCAAAATAACCTTACAATATTTTTCACCTACGTTCTTTTTGGATAAAGTGGTTTAGTTAGCCTAAAGGAAGGGAACGCATGTACACAGGAAGCGTCCGAGCCAAAAAATATAAATCAAGAAAATAATAACAATATTGGAATTATAACCTTTGGGTAGAGCGTAAGGATAGAAGAATAAACGATAAAAATTGAAAATATAACCTTTTGATAGAGCTTGGAACCGCTACTTATGGGCTGCCTTGAAACAAAATTGATGAATACTGGAGGGACAAAGTCCAGCTTATATCCATGTTTATAATCGTCCTGCAAAAACTGGATGTTTAGATAAAGCGTTTCAGACAGAGGAATTTAAAGACATCTTATTTATGTTGTATTCTTCCTTATTCATCTTTTTGTAAAGCTAACTGTTGATACAATAACATTCAATCTTTTAACCAAATATTACCCTAAATCTGTAGATGCCCATTATTTCATAAAATACAATAAACTAAGTTAACGATTTTAACAGCATACAAATCTAATAATTTTAACCATATAACAATGTACAAATTTTTACAATAAACTAATTCAACAATGTTTGGAAGTTGAAGAGATTTGAACATTTAAAAAAAACACATGCTCTGCTTGGAAGTTATAAAAAAATATTATTGAACATTATTAAAAAAAAATATCATTGAACATTTCATATAAAACCTGCTCTGATTTGAACATCATAACAATTATCATTGAATATTACCAAAAAAAACACCTCCTCTGATTTGAATATAGAATAAAAAAACACAAAAAAAAAGATAGAAAAAGTGAAGCTTACCACTTGCTCTGCTTGGAAGTTGGGTTGGGTTCAGATGAGTTCAGTCGAGATGAGAGAGAGACAAGGGCGTCGCTGTTTTGCACTAGTTTGAGCCGGAGAGGAGGAGACATCGACAAGGGCAGTGGTTTGCTTGCTGCTGCCCGGCTCCTGCTGGCTTGCGAGCGACGGAGAGAGGGCTGCTCCTGCTGGATTGCGACGGAGATGAGTGGAGGAGGGGGGGGGGGGGAGGTAATGTGAAGGAGGAAGGAGGGATAGAGCGACTGAGGTGAGAATCTAGTTTAGGTTTAGGTTTAAAATGTTTTAAAAATGTGTGTGTATAGCAAAACAGGAAGGGATTTGAGAATAATCTAATTGTATTTGTGCCACCAAAACTAAATACCTTCTATTATGAAACATTACACAAAGATCCAAAAAAACGATTAAACAAAATGTAAACAGTCTCACCAAATCTAATTTAGGTTTAACATCCCTACGCTCGTGCTTGTCTTTACCACCAATTAAACAAAATGTAAACAGTCTCACTAAATCTTTCATCAAATATTTTGGTATTTACTATAGTGAAACAAACATAATTGATCTTCTTATCCTTCACTCTTGCTTCTTTTTCTTGTTCGGTGAAGTCATACTACTAACAAAGTACTTCACTCTCCATAAGGCACTTCGAATTCTCGGGGAGCTCTGCCCAAATACCAAAAAAAATCATTAAAATAAAAATAAAAAATTAATATTATTATTAGTTTAGTGTACATAAACTAGAGAGAGGACATAAAATATTTCATCACTAAATCAAATGATCCAAGGTAGTTTGTATTAATCAAGCTGGTCTCTCAATTTCTTACATGGAATAACTCATGCCACATTCTACAACCCCCCCCCCCCCCCCCCCCCCCGCGTGAGCATGCAAACCACCCCCACCACCACAAAAAAGAGGCATTAACCATCCCAACAAATGTGAGTCGTAATCATATACGTTTAAAACAAAATGTTGGATTCCTTACTTATATAACCACAACAACATGTTGAATATTTTTTTCTCATACTTATTATGAGGGATTGAATAAACATACCCCCATGATCGCCTGAATATAATAGTGCCAGCCTCCTTTCTCGATTGGAAACTACCGAGATGAAGACATCCCATCGGTATTTGGCCTGAGAGTTAATTTCTTAGACTTACAAAATAACTGGACACAAACAAACAAGATCTGGAATCCAACATGAAACCTTCTACATACTTGGTACTTGATGTTCCAACATTAGAAATGGTGGGAGATGCATGAGTGATCTATCAAATATCAATGGTATTCCATGATAATACATATTGGGGCCTTTCCACAACCTTCCAATGGACTTTTAATATGCACAAATTAACTGAATGCATTGTGAGAAAATGTAAAGCGTTTAAGAATTAATATCCAAAACTATTAGGTGTCTAAAATGCATAAATGTAAGCATAACAACTGAAATAAAAAATTATTTGGTGAACCTCACAAGTCACCAATTGATATGAACAAATCAACAAAGTGAATTATACAAATTGATGATACCAAACATGGTACCACTGGGTCACATATATAAGAAGCTCAAACATGTATATAACATTGGCAATAATCACGAAGTAAATCAACAAAGAAGGAGATCAGGGAAGAGGATGTACACCTGAATTTCAGTGGTTCAGTCGGAGCCTACATCCACTGTGTGTGTGTGAGTGAAATCCACTAGTAAATATGGCTTTAATGGCCTTGTTACAAAACATAAGCTTTCTCTCTCTCTCTCTCCCCCTCTCTCTCTCTCTCTCTCTCTGTCTCTCTCTCTCTCTCTCTCTCTCTCTGTATACAATGGAGCAAAGTTTTAGCAGGAGTTTGAATAAATCGATCCTTTACAATGTAGAAGAAGAGTGTATATATAGTGCTTAGGGGGTGTAGTGCACCCCCCCAAGCATGCTGAAGGTGTGTACATATGAGGGCATCCACTCAGGTAGTGATAGCTGTCCGCGCACATGTATGTAATGATGATGAAATCTCCCCTAACGTGAGGAAAATAATCTTAGTTATAATCGAATTGCTCACGTAAAACACGTCACCTTGATACCTTTAACTGCACGTCCATCCACGGCATCGGCTGTAAAGATCTCAGCCCAGTCGAGTACGAGGTTATTGTTAGAGCACTCTATCTTGCTCGTAAAACTAACAAGTTTAGTCTCGGTCCTTAGAGTTTAGGCCGAGGTTGGCTAAACTGGTTGATTAGCGCGTGAAAAGTGCGCGCGGGTAAAGTGCGCAGTCGTTGTTTTGGTTTCACCGCGATAATACAAACAAACCTAAATTACGGTTACACTTGTGAGGCAAGTATGGCGGTAAGTCGGATATCGAATATCCACAGGGGCGAGATGCTAGAATTTAATTGATTTAGTGCTCTAAAATAAAAGTGTAAAAGATAAATTACAACTAAAAGTAAAAGATGCGAAAAAGGGAAAGATGATTAATCTAGGCAAGTGTATTGAAACTAGATTAACAAAGCGGTAAAACTATAGGTTGCGTCAAATATCCCTCACCCGAGTTAATTTGTATAAAATGGTTACATGGGTCGACGAGTTATTACGAATGCGTCTCGTTTCGACAGTTAATTGAATCAAGGGTTGTCACGCCCCTAAATTCGCATAAAAGCCTAATAAGATTTTGGCATCAACAAATACCCCGAAAATTGCGCACGAAAGGTCGTAAGCATGAGACATACATGATATGCCCCATCAAATCTCCTAGGCACAATAACTAGGACAACGCACCCGATATAGACCCATAAACACCATCACCAAAACCAAGCAACGCGTCAACTCGAGTGAGTTCAATTCAAACACAACCTAATTTAAATTACCTAGAAAGCATGTTAAAAACGCGGTAAATAAACGCGATAAATCTACACTATAAAGAAAGTAATCAAAGCATGTAAATCTAAATTATAAAGCATGTAAATTACACTACAAAGCAAGAAATAATGAAATACAACTATATTAATGGAGATGGAAGATGGTAGCACAAACTACAAGCCCAAATGGGTGTCAATCCAAGAAGAAATAAAGAAATGAGATCCCAAACCTCCAAAACCCTAACCTATCTAACCTAAAATGAATTATCTCTCTTATTTACAACAAAATTGGCATTTATACTAAAAGGAATTAAATTAGAAAAGAAAAAAAGAAAGAAAAGAGAAGCCAAAATATCTCCTGGAAACAGGGGATCGATCGATCGACCCCTTTGGTCGATCGATCAATCAAGAACAAAATATCCCATGTCGAGAAGGATCGATCGATCAATCCTTTTGATCGATCGATCGATTAAGCAGGTATCAGCCAGGCAGCCTACTGCATTGCTTTTCTTCCTCTTCTCCTCCTCTTTCGATTTTATTATTTTTCCTTCCGCTGAAACTCCCGTAACTTTTTCATACAGACTCGGAATCGCGCACCGTTAGTGGCCAAGAGAAGCTTGCGAGGAGGGATACAACTTCCGTGTAGATGTTGGGCCAGGTGCCCAAGCTGTGAAAAGACTAAAATGCCCTTGAACGTGCGATCGCGTACGAAAATTGAGCGGAATGCGTCCGAACTTCACACTTAGCATCCAAACACCTATAAAAGCTCAATTAACCCCTGCAAAACATGTTAACGTAGAAATTCGAGGTTGTCTGGTTAACGAGCATAAATATAAGGAATAAGATACCCGAGGGGGCTAAAATGCGTAGGTTCGGAGGATGAAATACGCAATATTTGCGTATCATCACACCCGTACTTACACATTGCTAGTCCCTAGCAATGAAATAGGATGCAACAAGAACTACAAGCAAACCAAAAGTAGGAGATAGTACAAAAGTATGGTATAAAAACAAAAGATCGCAGGTGATTCAATTTCATTTAGCGTATGCAATAAGCCGTTAAACTCCTAGGTCACCCTAGTGGACGAGTGTCATCTCCTGAGGGTTTTCAGGGATGGTACCCACAAACATCACATGGTTTCCTCAAAATATGCCCCACCCAACATGCGACAAGCCCAACAATAGCGAACAAGATTTCATACCCATTATTAGCACATTGAACGGATTCAAACAAAAGTTCAAATCATTAACATTATAGAATGCACCTCATAGAATTGAAACTTTAAAATGTGGGAGGGGGAGCGAGCACATGCAAAGTGTGATTTGGCAAAAACTTAAATAAACCGGATACTAAATTAAAGGAGGCATATATTCAATCCTCACAAGCATGACACTCATCAAGTGAATTCACTCAAAACAGGGAGGTAACACACGGAACATGCGGGCTAAAGAGTAAATGAAATGGAAACTAGGACGCACACATGTCACAAATGAAGAGCGCTATATATAAACTGAAAAAACTGCAATCTCAATGAAAGGATACCGCACACTAAAAGAGGCAAAATGCATTTTCACAGATTATCAAAACTATTATGACTTTTAAATTACATCAACCTAAGATCACATAGGACTTTACTAGGGTTGTAATGTAGGTTAGGCTAGGGTATGAAATGAAGGAATGTATGTACGGATTCAAGGTGTTCGGGATGAAAACTTGGTATAATGGAAAAATACGGCCAATATCAAAATGGGAAAACAAGTTCCAAAACAGCATTAGATATATCATCGGGGAGAGTAATCAAAGCTTATTGAACTATATACACATTTACAACTTCCTCTTTCTTTTCTTCTTTTTCTCATGTTTTCTTTTGTTTGCTTTTTCTTTTTGCATTCTCTTTTTCTTCACTTTTTTCACTATTTTCTTTACTTTTCATACTCTCATATGCCTAAATTACAACTGACATCACAACAACATCATTTAATCCCAAGTAACAATCCAAACAAAGGTATGGACACTGTATATATGGTATATAACTCCAATTTGGAGTTGGTTATAGGAATTGGGTTATGAAACGAAAGGCTATATTTAGGCTCAAAGGGGTTAACGAGGGTAAACATATAAGGGTGAGGTCAAGGCTAATATGGGTGATATAACAAAGAGGTCCTATGATCATTTCAAAAAGTTTACGCAATTCTCGAATCAAAACAATATATGAAAATCATGATCAAGTAACACATCTCAAGTATGAACTAAATTAATGAACGATCAAATGAAAGAATAGTGAGATTACGAATGAATTCAACGTTTTCAATGAGAAAAGAATAGTGTATACACTCACAAACGACGAAAGGTACAAAGCTTACTTGGTGTAAGTATATACAATGCAACAAAAGATTACCGAGTTTTAAAAATCTTAAACCAAGTCAATATAGCAAGAAAAGGGCATGTGCTCATGGGATTAAAGTATAATTCTTGAAGTTATTCATAATATCAATATTAGAGACTAAAGTCTAATAACTTCTAAAATCGAGAACATGCATCATTGGGTTGTCTAATGGATCGGGCAATTATTGAAATTTATCATCGGAAACAAAGGCAAAAATGCCCAAAAAATGAGAAAAAAGAAAGAAAATATTTTTGAAATTTTTGATTTTTTCTAAGAAAAGCATACTAAGTAACTAACATGTGAGCAAAAATATGGATTAAATAAAGAAATGGATAGAAAATCCCACACCCCCTAACTTAAAACTTGACATTGTCCTCAATGTGAATTAAGAACCAAGTTAAAAAGAGGAAAATAACGATATTACCCAAAACTGGAGCGATCCCCGTAAGAACAAGTCCAAAGAATCTAGAAAACAAGTTAGTACCGAGCATAGCAAAAACAAATAACAAAAAGTTAACTAATTACACTATACTAAAATAAAAAAATAAAGAAAGAATAAAAAGTTAACTATATACAACCTACTATTTAGGCTTCATACTAACTATACACTAGAAGTCTAAATAACTGAGGGTCCACCGAAAAAACGATTTGACTTTGGAGGATAATCGGTGTACCCTCACATACAAGCATGCCTTCCGAAAAATATGATTTTCGTTTGAACAACGGAAGGTATGTGTAAGGCGTAAGAAATGAACCATCGTCAATTAAAAGTTTTGGAGGGACGAGGGGGGGTTTGGATTGAACAGGTGACAAAAACATGTGGGGACCGAGAAAAGCCGAATATCCTCCCAATGATTTTGATATTGGAATGGGAGGCGGCGCACACGAAGGCACGGATGCGATCGTGGAAGGTGACTCGAGAAAGTACTCCTCATCGGCAAAAAGATTTAAAACATTAAAGTTTGAAACCGAATCATCGGGTACTTATGACGGTGTGATAATAGAGAATGAAAATGGGGATGAAAGAAATTCAAACTATTGAGATGAATCATCATTGCATGAAGATTGATTTTTGAAGGAAATAATATCATTTTCAATGAAATGTTCTTCTTTGGGGGCCAAAGAAGAAATCATTTCATTGCAAATAGATATTACGTCATTTTCATCCTCACTTTCAATATCTATTATTATGCAATGGGGAAAGTCTAGAATGGTTTGTTCCAAAGTAGGCACAAGTACCTCATTTGGTTCAAAACATTCTTCGACTTCGAAAGTCTCGGAAGCAAAATCGTCGTCGGACTCAAATAATAAATCCAAGTCATGTTCCCACGAACGATTTTCTTCCCGATAACGATTTTCAATTTTCTCATTTTCGTACATACGCAAGCCCTCACCGAATGTCATGGGTCGAGGTGCGGATGCATGAAAATAGAAACTTTGAAAGTCACTATCGGACTTAAACGAAAACTCATTATTGTAGAAATTTTGAGAACTATTAGAATTTGTTTCAAAATTCCTATTATAAGGAGGTAAAGGCCCGAAATCATTATCATCATCATCAAAATTCCAATAACCCAAGTTTTGACTTTCGTTATACTCGCCCAAAGCCATATTTGAATTTGTTATACTTTGGGATTCTAAGTATTCACCGAAAGTCATAGATTTATGAGAATTTTGAGAATTATAACAAGGATTACCGAAAGAATTGGAATAAGACATGCTTACCCCAAAATGGCTCGAAGTGGCGGATTCCACAAAGTAAGTGCGCGCGAAAAAAATTCGAGCGGTTATAAGTGCTCAAATGTGGAAGTACTGCAAAAATATTAGCAAATAATACAAATAGAAAGATAATACTATGAAATACTAAATCAAATAAAGTCTAAAACAAACTAGTCCCCGGCAACAACGCCATTTTGACTAGCGCCTGAAAAGTACGAGCGTGTAAGGTGCGCAATCGTTGTTTTGGTTTCACCGCGATAATACAAACAAACCTAAATTACGGCTACAGTTGCGAGGCAAGTATGACGGTAAGTCGGGTATCAAAAATCCACAAGGACGAGATGCTAGAATTTAATTGATTTAATGCTCCGAAATAAAAGTGTAAAAGATAAATTACAACTAAAAGTAAAAGATGCGAAAAAGGGAAAGATGATTAATCTAGGCAAGTGTATTGAAACTAGATTAACAAAGCGGTAAAACTATAGGTTGCATCGAATATCCCTCACCCGAGTTAATTTGTATAAAATGGATACATGGATCGATGAGTTATTACGAATGCGTCTCGTTTCGACAGTTAATTGAATCAAGGGTTGTCACGCCCCTAAATCCTCATAAAAGCCTAATAAGATTTTGGTGTCAATAAATACCCCAGAAATTACGCACGAAAGGTCGTAAGCACGGGACATACGTGATATGCCCCGTCAAATCTCCTAGGCGTAATAACTAGGACAACGCACCCGAAATAGACCCATAAACACCATCACCAAAGCCAAGCAACGCGTCAACTCGAGTGAGTTCAATTCAAACACAACCTAATTTAAATTACCTAGAAATCATGTTAAAAATGCGGTAAATAAACGCGATAAATCTACACTAGAAAGCAAGTAATCAAAGCATGTAAACCTAAATTATAAAGCATGTAAGTTACACTACAAAGCAAGAAATAATAAAATACAACTATATTAATGGAGATGGAAGATGGTAGCACAAATTACAAGCCCAAATGGGTGTCAATCCAAGAAGAAATGAAGAAATGAGCTCCCGAACCTCCCAAACCCTAACCTATCTAACCTAAAACGAATTATCTCTGTTATTTACAACAAAATTGGTATTTATACTAAAAGGAAATAAATTAGAAAAGAAAAGAAGAAAGAAAAGAAAAGCCAAAATATCTCCTGGAAACAGGGGAACGATCGATCGACCCCTTTGGTCGATCGATCGATCAAGAACAAAATATCCGATGTCAAGAAGGATCGATCGATCGATCCTTTTGATCGATCGATCAATCATGCAGGTATCACCAAGCAGCCTACTGCATTGATTTTCTTCCTCTTCTCCTCCTCTTTTGGTTTCATTGTTTTTCCTTCCGCTGAAACTCCTGTAACTTCTTCATACAGACTCATAATTGCGCACCGTTTGCGGCCACACGAAGCTTACGAGGAGGGATACAACTTCAGTGGAGATGTTGGGCCAGGTACGCAAGATGTAAAAAGACTAAAATGCCCTTGAACGTGTGATCGCGTACGAAAATTGAGCGGAATGCATTCGAACTTTACACCTAGCATCCAAATACCTATAAAAGCTCAATTAACCCATGTAAAACATGTTAACGTAGAAATTCGAGGTTGTCTGGTTAACGAGCATATAAATATAAGGAATAAGATACCCGAGGGGGCTAAAATGCGTAGGTTTGGAGGATGAAATACGTAATATTTGCGTATCATCACTGGTCGTCTTGTGGCATCGTCTGGGAGTGGGGACGAGGCATGTCCTTGGTTGCTCCGTCTTTTTCTTGGGGTGTCGCCCTACTGGACGATCGAGGTTAAATGGACAAGACCGAGATGATTCCAGGAGATGACCTGTGCGTTGGACCATAAGCTTGACTGTTTGAGTTTTGGGTCTCGTCGTGGGACGAGGTTATATTCGGGCATATCAATCCACCCCTAGCCCTCAGTCACCTATATGAAGAGGTGGCTGGGGGATATGAGTCAACATTATTCCTTGGTGAGCTATCTCTAAGGCATCGACTCAATGCATGTTGATGTGTAGGAGAGTGACACATGTCACATTTTAGGTTGGGTAGCATTTTACCCAAGTCTGATTGGGTGGCAAAGTGCTTCGTACTTCGCCCCTCAAATGATGATATACATTGGAAAGTGTGTTATGTCATTAGCTTGGTATTTAAACTTCCAGGTCCTTTCTCTCTCCCTTATTCATACACATTCTCGCCATTGTTCTCTCTCCAACCCACTTTACTAAGTCTGCAACTACTTCCTCCCTTCCTGTCTTTCTCCGACAGCTCATCCTCACCAGGTATTCACTATCACTTTCTTTTCAATATCTTTGCTAGTTTCTTTGAGTTAGGTTATTTTCCATTTTTTTCTACGAGGTTTAGATTTTTTCGGCGAGGTTTAGGGCGTGTTTGGACCCATTTGGGCTCTCCCTGGGGTGTCTCTGGGTGGTTGATATAAATTGCAGCCTAGTTAAATAGGCTTTTTAGGCTTTTCTTACATTCTGAACTTTTTTCGGTGACCTCTAGTCACATTCTCCGACCAACTTCAAGGCTTTAGTTTTTGGTGTTATTGCCTGAAAACCTTTTAGCTTCATGTTTGATCTTTAACCAACCTTAATCAATGCCTTAATTTGTTTGTGTCTTTTCCCAAAAAAATTTAAATCCAGCATCGGCCTTTGATGTTAAGACATCTTTACAAGCTAGCCGAAGTGTTCCCCAGCGTCAGAGAACTGTGTTTCGAACATATCAGGAGAGTAAAGTCTGAAAAGGCCAAGAGTCGTAAGGCCGAAACATTTCCCCTTCATACTATTTAACCTCCCCCTTAGCTGTTATATATCCTCAAGCCCCTTAGCCTTGTGATCCTTCAGTTGTTGAACCAAGTGATCCTATGTCTGTGTCGTCCTCTCCTTCACACGACCCTATGTCTATATCTCAGGTGGCTGAGAGTGCAGACTCATATGAGGAGGCGATGGCCTGCCTTGGGGGGGTCTGAGGCTAATGAGGCTACTTTCTTCCTCTCAAGAGGCCGAGGTTTCAAATCAATTTGAATATGTTCAGATTATTGAGCCTAATGTGGCAGTTCCCTTATTGGCTGCAACCGGGGCCGAGTTTGCAAAAAGATTCCCCAGTGGTTACCTAAGTAATCCACAGACTCAAAATAATCCTCATGAGGCTGAAGTTGAAAAGAGCAGTAGTGAGGGAAGCTGTAAGGACATAAATTTCCAATTGAGTCCCTGTATTATTTTGACTTAATTCCGTGAACAAAACTGTGTTTGTAATATGTCATAGGGAGATTTTAATTTGTCACGATCCCACTTGGTCTATGAAGTATTGAAGAAATTGAAGACGTTGCGGCAAAGATTCAAAGAAATAATCATGCCGATGTTTAAATTGGTGCAAGTTTACTCGTCTTCAAGTCAATTGCATTCCGAGATCACTCAGGTATGAATGCGTATAATTAATGGTGCTCGAAATTATTTTTATAAAAGATAAGGATGTATTTTTATAAAGAAAAATGTTTTAAAATGTTTTTAAAAGTGTTTTAAGTGTTTACACTACGTTTTATTTAGATATACTCGAAATAGAGTTTGACTAATTTAGATCTCTTTTAAAAGACGTTTTGAACATAAAGTCAACAAAGTCAAACTTTTGCCCTGTCGTTCAAATGATATGTCATCTCGTTCGAGCGAGATTAACATGTCGCGTAAACGACGTGGCCTTATCATTCGAGCGACACGTTTTTTGAGGTGGCGCTAAATTGTTATTTAAAGCATGTTTCTATTAGAGTTTCGTAAGTGTGCATCTGGAAAAAATAGAATACATTCCAGCACGTGTTTGCACATGTTTTTCTAAGGTTTCAAAGCCTAAACACATCCTTAGAAGTTTGCGAAGATCCGAGTTATCATTAGTTTATGTTTACGTGATCTTGCGGCATCAAAGAAGTTTGTTCTATCATTGAACATCAAAGGTTTTTGCGGTGAAGAAAAGAGAAGGACTTCTGGTTCGACAGCGTAGACGAATCAAAGACATTCGGTGGACACCGAGACATACGTGGACGCGTGTGTTGTGGACAGGTGTCATGGAAGACGGAATTTCTGCGTGGGCACTAATGAAGAATGGTTGAAGATCAGAAGGAGCGTCAAGACCAGTGGGGATCGATTCATTGAGTAAGGCTAATCTGTCTTTGTAAGATCATTATTCATAGTGATTGTCTGGCTTGGGCCGTTCGAGGTTAGTTTTCCTCGTACATCCGACGTTGTGAGTTTTCTTTACTTTATTTTACTTGCTTTAATCACTAGATGCATGTTTAGGATTAATCAAGATAAAATTGGTTTAAAGTAAGAATTGGGTTTTCACAACTTGGTTTGGTGCACATTAAAAGTTGGATAATTTTTTTTGGTGAAAATTTGGTTTTGTGTAAAACACACATATTGTATGGCTGAGGATTATGAGAGAATAGTGTCTAAGGCCGACCTACTGGTCTAAAGGAACCTCTTTGGGATAAACTCCTCTATTTACATGGGAAAGCCTGAAAGATACGGGGGAGCGCTTCACGGTCGAGAGGGCAGAATTTGCCTTCATGAGCAAATGTTTAAGCTTGGCTTTCGGCTTCTTATCCATCCAACCATTTGTGCCATCTTATCTCACTTTAAGCTTACACCCTCTTAGCTTTCTCTGAATGCCTGGAGGGTCATCCTTGGGTCAACCATACTTTGGAGGACAGTTCACCAGACTGACCTTCCACTTAGCATTTTCCTTGCTCGTTACACACCGTCGTCTTTAAAAAACCAACCTGGCTGCCACCACTTCGTAGCTAAAAAGTGTGAGAAAAAAACTTCTGCTGATTACCCAAATCTCCAAGCATAACTGGAAGCCTCGGTACTTTTTCATTTCTGGGGCTTCGGAGGTTATCCCCTCTCAAGCTGATGGAACCTCTGAACCTTAGACACCTCTAAAATGGGGTAAAGTTTCAGCGCCGACCAAATAAACCCAAGCCTGAACCCTAAGGCCTACGAGAAGGTTAAAAGATTCCGGGATCAAGGTGATAGAGGTCGTCAAGTTAAGTTTACGCTTCTGATCACTCCGTATTATTTAGCTCAGACAGGCCTAGATATTGGCCCCTTGGAGGAGTTGTGTAAGTAATAAACTTTCCAACTGTAACATCGTATTTCTTGGAGACTTGTGCTGATTTCTATATTCTTATCGTCTGCAGGTTATCCGAAAAGCATCTCATACACACTTTGGGAAATAGTGGATTCCAATCTAAGTAAGTTTGTCTGCAAACGGGGTCAGAGGAATGAACCTCTGCTCTCTATGAAACCAAAAAGGCACCTGTTATCGGCACCAGACACCTGTTATCGTTTTTTAGAGTGTATGGATGAGTGTCGTCTCGTCCATGCACTGTCGTCTACATCCGAGAGAGTCAATCCACCAATTAATGATGTTTATTAATGAACCACAACTAAGTGATTTTTTAACTTGGGTTCACCAAATTATGGTGTTTTAGCATAAGTCCTCTCTAATCGTTTTTTAGAGTGTATGGATGAGTCTCGTCTCGTCCATGCACTGTCGTCTACAACCGAGAGAGTCAATCCACCAAATTAATTATGTTTACTAACGGATGTATTTTGATGTTATTGATGGCACATGGACGAGGTTGACCTCGTCCTGGACAGCGTATCACTGAAAGCAACTTAAGCCTACTTCACCACGAATGATGTTTTGTAACTTAAGATGAGTTATCATATATAGACAACAAGTCATTCGAAAAAATAGACAAGATATGAGAGAACACTTTGATATTTTCATTCATCTAAGTCTCATACACAAGTATTACAATAAAGTGAAAGAAAACTAACATAAATGAAATCTTACTGGTAATACTTTTTGAGGTGGTCGGCGTTCTAAGGGTTGGAAAATAATTATTCTTCTAGATTGTCTATTGGTAAGTCCCTGGTACCACCTCTTCAACCACTCTGTACGAGCTATGCCAATTTGGGTGAAGCTTATTAGGCTTCTACCGTGACTTTTTCAACACTAGGTCTCATACTTTAAGGGATGAGTCTTAACTCTCTTATTATAAAACCTTATTGTCCTTTGCTGGTAGGAAACTTGCCTAAGCTCAGTGTCTTCTTTTCTTTATTCTATAAGATATAAATTAAGTCTCCTCTCATCACTATTATTTTCAGGGGAGTAGGTTTGAATCCTATGAGTAGGCAGACTTATCACCGTCGGTATGACTGCCTCTGAACCATAAGTAAGCATAAATGGGGTATCCCAAGTGGGAGTCCTCTATCCTTTTGCATCTTCTAACTTCTTCTTAATTCCATCAAGAATCGTTTGATTTATCACTTCCGTCTGCCCATTAGCTTGGGGTCGGCCAGGAGTGGAGAATAATTTCTTGATGTCGACCTTGTCGCAGTACTTTTCCAGGGAGACGTTCTTGAATTGCGTTCCATTGTCAGAGATCAGGGGGGTGGGTAGGCCATACCTACATATGATATTTTTCCAAATGAACTGAAAGGTCTTTTACTCCGTAATTGTAATTATCGATTCAGCCTCCACCCATTTAGAAAAGTAATCTATCACTACGATCAGATAATGATAATTATTCACAGTTCTAGGTAAGGGTCCGCCAGATCAATTCCCCATACCGCAAAGGGCTAGGGAGATTTGATGTAGGTCAGAGGTTGATGAGGTTGGTGGGGAGTGGTAGCAAACCCTTGGCACTTATCGCACTTCTTAACATATATTGCAACATCTTTGGCCAAGGTCGGGCACCAATACCCCGGGGTACTAATACTCTTAGCTAATTATCTTCCCCCAATGCGACTGGAACATGATCTTTCATGCACGTCCTTCAAGATGTATGCTACCTTAGATGGGTGGACACATCTGAGCAGAGGAAGCAAAGATCCTTTCTTATATAAAGTGTTTCCTATGAAGAGAACTCAACAACTTTATATCTTAACTTATTTTTCTCGATATTTGACTATGGAAACTCCCCGTCTTTTATGTATTTGATGAGGGGATCCATCCAGGAAGCTCCCATGCTTAAATTCAGACAAGACTCTAAAGCATTGTCCTCTTCTTTAATGGTCGACCAATGCCGAATTTTTATTGGCACCATCCTTCTTATCTCTGTTCTTGTAGCTGAGGCCAGTCTTGTAAGTACGTCAGATCTACCATTGTCCAACTGGGGTATCCTCTTCATCTCTTTGAAATTCTTCAGTACTTTCCTTACTCTCTCAAAATATTGGGCCATCTTATTGTCTTTTGCCTCATACCCCCCCAAGATCCGATTCACCAACAATCTTGAATCACTGTGAACTAGGAGTTGGTCAACATTCAGAGCCAAGCCAAGGAGAGGAATGCTATGAAAGCTTCATATTCGGACTAATTATTGGAAATTTTAAAATTGAACCTCAAGACATATTCAATATCTGTCCCATTCGGTGCCGACACTATCAGTCCTACACCACTTCCATTCTAGCAAAATGACCTATTGATGAAGAGGCTCCACACCATACCATCTTTAGAGAAGTTATCCTCTATCAGGGCTCCTTACTTGAATATATACCGCTCATCTTCATCCTCATGTACTTTCCCCCTAGCTGAACTTGTATCGACCTCGACCGGGAGAGGACACACTGTGCGTTGTTGCCCACATTCCGCAGCTTCCACATCTTCAGTGTCAGCCTTGTCCCATGTCAACTCGTCCACAAAGTCTGCTAGGGATTGCCCATTGATATCCATTCTTGGCTGATAGATTATGTCGAACTCTCCCAATTTAATTGCCCAAGCCATCAACCGCCTTAATTTTTTTGGCTTTCAATTACTTGTTTACGAGGTGAGTCCGTGAGGACTACCATGGTATGTGCCTAAAAGTAGGGATTCATCTTCCTCGAGGCATGAATTAATGCATAGGCCAACTTATCCATCTCGGGGTACCTCTGCTCAGCCCCTTGGAGTGACTTACTATTGAAATACACTTTTCTGGGATTCTATCCTTTTCTCTTATAATGGAGGCACTAATGGTCGACTTAGAAACTTCCAAATAATGATACATCCTTTCCCCTTGGACGAGTTTTGATAGTTGGAGTGGGGAGCCGATGTAGGACTTCAAATCCTTGAAGGCTTTATCACACTCCTCATTCCGTTCGAAAGCTTTTCTCAACACTCAAAAAAATGGAAGTCATTTATCAGTGGTTCTAAAGACAAACATGTTTAGCGCTGCTACTCTTTGGGTGAGTTTCTGCACATCCTTTATTGTTCTAGGAGTCTTCATCTCCAACAAGGACTTGATCTTCTCAGGATTGGTTTTGATACCTCTTTGATTCACAATGAATACCAAAAACTTTCCTGCCCCCACACCGAAGACACACTTGGCAGGGTTTAGTTTCATTCGGTATTTATCCATAGTGTCAAAGGTGCGCTCAAGGTAGGCCACGTGAGTGTCGGCCTTGAGGCTCTTCGTCAGCATATCATCAACGTATACCTCCATCGTCTCCCCGATCTGGTCTTCAAACATCTTGTTAACCAACCTTTGATATGTTGCTCCAGTATTTTTCAGCCTAAAGGGCATGACCTTATAACAATAGGTCCCCTTATCAGTGATAAAGGTTGTATTCTCTTCATCAACTGGGTCTATAAATATCTGGTTGTAGCCTGAGTAGGCATCCGTGAAGCTCAGCAGTTCATGATCAGCTGTAGCGTCTACCATCTGATCGATCCTAGGTAAAGGAAAATTATCCTTCGAGCATGCCTTATTGAGGCCTGTGAAGTCCACACACATTCTCCACTTCCCATTAGCTTTGGGGACTATGACAGCATTGGCCAGCCAATCAGGATAAATCACCTCTCTTTTGAAGTCGGCCTTTTCCAGCTTTTTTACTTCTTCCCGGATGACTTCGTATCGGCTTAGCATCCTCGGCCACATTTAGTTTATAGTAAAAAAGTTCAGAGTTTATCCTCGACATATCCTCATGATTCCATGCGAAGATACTCTACCTCTCCCTTAGGAGTTTGATTAGTTATTCCTTAATATCTCCTCTCAGGGCTTTACCGACTTGGACGGTTTTTTTTGGCTCATCCTCATTGAGGACGGTGGATTCTACCTCTTTCGCAGCCTCCCCTTTTATCAGTTTGGTCTCATCCTTGGGATCTAGGGTATCAATACTATAGGTCATTGTTGCTTTCTTGTAGGCTTCCCTCTCCTCGGTTGAGTTAAAAGAGCATTCACATGCCAACATTTGATCGCCTGGGACTTCCCCTACTCCATAAGGGGTTGATAATTTTACCATTTGGTGTATAGTGGATGGTACGGCCTCAAATTCTTTGTGGGCTACTCTTCCCATGATAATGTTATAATCCGAGTATACACTTTCATCCATTATAAAGAAATTGGTCCTCTTTGTGAGCCTCTTCGGCCAAACATCTCCTATTCTGACATCCATTTCGTATATTCCCAATGGGTGCACCTTCTCGCCACCGAACCCTATCAGGGGATGATGATAAGGGACGAGCCTCTTATTGATGAGTCTTAGACCTTTGAAATAGGGCTAGAACATAACATCGATCGAACTCCCCCTGTTAACCAATATCCTCGGCACATCATACCCATGAACTCTAGTTGTGATTATCAAAGGGTCATCCTAAGGAGCTAGGATTCCCTTGAAGTCAAGTATTGAAAAATCCACAATCAAGGTATCTATATCTAACTTCTTTCTATTCTCTGACTTTATACTTATTTCGATCGAGTTGACGAATTTAACCTTGGGGAGGGCCTTAGCCTTAGCCACATGCGCCTTACGATCGGCCACTTCTGCACCACCCCCTGCCAGGCCTTCACAGATCATCTTCACATCGAATGAGATCGTATGGAGCCGACCCTTTGGATCATCATCCTTTGGTGGCAGATCAGGGTCATCGTCGTCATCCTTCTTCCCTAGAACATCTTCCCTACATTTATCAACCCTCATTTTTCTGGGGTCATCTCGGCCATTCTTTGAAGCACCTTTTTCTACTTACTTACTCAAATTTCTAGCTTTCAATATCTTCTCTATCTTATCTTTTAAAGCAAAGCATTTATCGGTCAGGAGCCCGTGGTCTTGGTGAAATTCACACCATAATTTTTTGTTCCTCTTGTGAGGAGGAGCCTTTACTCTTTTGGGCCACCCGAGGGATCGATTATTCTTAATTTCATTCTAATTATGCTCGCAGCTTACCGTGAGTGGAGTATAGTCAGCAAACTTATCGTCTGCTGACCTCTTCTTCCCATCCTTATTCTTCTTTTGGAACTTGCTCCCACTGCTACCCCCTTTCTCATCCTCGTACTTTGCTGTCATAGCTTCTTCGGCGTTAATGACCTTTTTAGCCATTGCCAGTAGCTCAGCCATGGATATCGGGGGGATCCTAGGCAAGCTTTCAAAGTAATTTCCCCTTTTGAAGACCTCCTATGAGCGATGTCATAGCTATTATCACTTCATAATCTTCAACTTTAAGCTTCTCCTCGTTAAACCTCGCGATGTACTCCCTAAGACTCTCACTCTTCCCTTGCTTGATGTACAATAGGTGATTAGTATTCTTCTAGGGTCTTACCCTAAAGCAAAAGTTGTGGATGAACCTTTCTGCAAGCTACTTGAAACTTTCGATGGAGTTATTTAGGAGCAAAGTGAACCATACACGAGCAACACCAGTTAAAGTGCTTGAAAAAGAACGCCATCGCATCTCATCTGAGATAGAGTAAATATCTGCTGCCGGCTGGTACATCTTGTGACACCTCGCCTAATTAAATACCGGGTGATCAGTCCTTTATTAAATTAAAATCAAGGTGAAAGGTTGGTTCATTCTCAGCATCACTGTCGCAAGATAAATATTTCCAATTTAAACACCCTAAATAATTAAGCTAACTATCAAAACAATTTAAAGTCTTATTTTCACTTTATTAAATTCAAATATGAAACCCTTTATAATAACCAACAGTTTAAGAATCATATAAATGCTAACGATGGCAATGAACACACAAGAATTTAAACCATCTAGATAAACCAAACCAAGTTTAAGAACCATAAATGAAATCATCCTGACAATAGTTAACTCTCAAAGAGTACTGAATACTGGTAATATAAATAAACATAAAACTCTGACAAATCCAAACGGAATAGGAAAATGGGCGACACATGCCCTAACTATGAAGAACTAAAATAGGAACTGAGTCAATGAAGAGGTCGTCTGAAACAAAGGCCTGCAACTTCCACATAAGCTGCAACGCGTCCAGTCCAAAGAATCTATGCATGACGCCCCTGTGACTGGGCACCTATAATACATACATATATATATACAAGATAAGGAGAAATAACAGGAAACGGGTCAGAGCCCGACTGTAAAACAGTTTTAAAATAGTTTAGCAAGTATTTAAAATGCTTACTGGCTAATGTGATAAACATGTTAGTATGCGACATTCTCTTGAGAATTCTCACCTCTCATCTAGTGTTCACGCCTACCGTACTACTGATCTTATAAGTCTATCTAACTTATTCCCATGAAGTTTATCTCGAGAAATACTAAGGCCATGATATTTAGTTTTAGAAAATCAATCTCTTCCATTTTCGTACGTTACTTACAACAACTCAGTATCGTTACAAAATTCACGAACACTTGTTATAAAGCTGGAGCATTTATTCATTAATTAACTACTTACACACACAGTAGAAAGTTTCCATATATATAAGTATATATATTTTAGTCACTCATATAATATATATACTATCGGCACCCCACATAAAATCTATGGTGCTTGCATACTCTTCTATCAAGTCCTCGTATCCCTTGTACTAAGGGAAATACTAGTTCGAAATCACTCTCGAACTGTATTAACACAATACACATACAGATTAAGGCGAAGCATAGTTCCAAGTCACTAAGAGGCCAACACATACCCTCACGTCTCTTAAGACCATCTGACTATCATTTTTAGATAGCCTGTATCTAGGATACTATATTATAGGATACGAGTCAATATCCCCCAAGGTCCAATAGAGATAAGACTGTCCCGGCACAGAAATCTCCGTGATAGCAAGTAGCATGGGTATGATTATACACAGATACATAATACTTAATATATGTACATCCACACAGTAATATATATAGATATTCACATTTTCCAAATGAGGTTCACCCACGACTCATAATTATTATTATTCGTTCTTAACACAAATTTTACTTAATTATCTCGCATAACGGATTCGTCTATTTTATTCTCATCTATAATTTATTTCACTTTTACTTCTCATCTCTCGAAGTATTCTCTCTCACTAAATATAATTTCAGTAGGTATACCCTCACTTAACTTCTGGTCTAAATCTTTCACGAGTCTCAATTATTTAGTGAACGTACGCACAATTTCCAATGTATGAATAACACCCCGTTTACCCACAATTTCATTCCATATTAAATTTCACTCAACGGAGTCTACTTAGACCCTACTGCTCCTCTTTATAACGCATTATACTCTATAAATAATAATCAAGGGTTCCTACGTCTTTTAACCGGATTAAAGAAAAAAAGGAAAAATATGCAGTTTTCTAGGAGGGATCGATAGATCGAGGAAAGGGGTCGATCGATCGATCATCGATCGATCGATGCTCTTGGTCGATCGATCGATCAATCAAGCAGTTCTTGCCCATAATCTCCATGAACCCAAACAATAATATTATACATGATAAACATCACAATAGTTAACGCCATTAATGATCCCCAAACTCCCAAACAAGATTACTACTAGTTATATATACCTATATACATGATTTCCTATGTGAAACATGTCCAAATTCATCAAAGGTATTGAATTAATGGGGTAAATCTACATATCTATCAAGAACCCTAATTTTTTATGAAACTTCCATTCTTCTAATTCTTTTCCAGATTCTTGCTTCTAAATCCATACGATTTCGTGGGTAATCATCTACATGTGATTGAGATGGCTAAATTATATCTATTTCCTCTAAAACATGTGATTTAAATTCTCTAAGTTATCAAATTCCTCCATGAAACATGCTTTTATCAATCCTAATCTAACATGGGTGAAACATTAACTAAAAACAAAGCAAGATGGATACTTGCCTGGAATTCAAGGGTCTGATTTGTTAATGAAAAGGATATGGTTGCATTTCTCATCGTGCGATCTACGTTTTAGTGGTGGTGGCGGTGCAATCGAGTGAGTTCTTGGGCTTGGATTGCTTGGAAAGCTTCCTACCTTCCTCTCCAATGGCCGTTTTTATGTTCTCTGATTGATAACCCTAGAAGACAACTCCTAATGGCTGATATATCTTAGGGAAATTCGTGGGTTTAATTACCCAAAAATACAAAATGTCTATAATACCCTCCCGGGATGTCAATTAGGCCTAAAAACACCCCGAGTACACTTTTCTGACTATCTCGACCCTTCCGGACACTTTCGCGCACTCGAAATGACCATCCCGATGACTTATAATTTATTCACTTTTATAATAATAATTTAGTTTCGACACGACACATGCGCGTCCCGACATAAATTTCCATAATTGTCTTTTTATTCACTCGTGACACATTTAATAAAATCAATCTTATATATTACTTTACTCATCTAGTAATATTCAACAAATTCTCAGTAATTACTAACTCTCGTCACGCTAGTAAATATTTAAAATAAATTTCTGGATTAATATTAAATTAATATCACAATTTGAATTTAATAAATCCTCAAATTTAAAAGCCATAAAATTACAGGGTATTACATACTTCCCCCCTAATAACGGAATTTCGTATAAGGCAGACTTGGTAAAAATAGATCTGGATATTTTTTGCGCATATCTGCCTCGCGCTCTCAAGTGGATTCCTCTACATTATGATGCTCCCACTGGACCCGTACAAGTGGAACTACCTTCGATCTCAATTTCCTCTCACTATGGTCTTGAATAGCCACTGGTCTCTCCTCATAAGAACTGTCGGGCTATAAGTCAACCTCCTCTATCGCTATGTGAGTGTGGGCCATATCATCCCGAAGATATCGTCTCAACAAGAGATGTGGAATATATCGTGAATACGATGTGAGTGCTCTGGTAACCCCAATCTGTATGCCACCGGTCCAATCCTCTCTATAATGGGAAATTGGACCACATACCTCGGACCCGACTTCCCCTTCTTCCCGAACCTCATTACTCCTTTCATAGGAGATACACGCAGTAATACTTGGTCCCCCACGCTAAACTCTCGAAAGGACCGCTTCGCATCGGCGTAGCTCTTCTGTCGGTCCTGGGCTACCCGAATGAGACTTCTGATAAACTCAATCCTAGCTGAAGTCTCCTGAATCACTTCTAGTCCGAGCAACTTATTGTCCCCCACCTTTAGCCAACAAGCTGGAGAAAGACAAGGCCTGCCATACAATGCCTCAAATGGGGCCATACCGATCGTGAACTGATAGGAGTTATTATAAACGAACTCCACCAGTGGAAGATAAGGCTCCTAACTTCCTCCAAAATCAAGGACACGCATACGTATCATATCCTCCAACATTTGATTGGTACGCTCTATTTGTCTATCTGTCTGTGGGTGGTAAGCTGAACTTAATCTCAACTCAATACCCATGGCTTCCTGAAAGCTCTCTCAAAAGAGTGACACAAAAATCTTGTCTCTGTCAGACACAATATCCAAGGGCACCCCATGTAGCTTAACGATCTCGACAATGAATAATTATGCATATTGGCCCGTGTTGTAGTCTGTCCGTACTGGCAGAAAATGAGCTACCTTGGTCAATCGAACCACTATAACCCATATGGAATCGTGACCCCTCTGTGATGTAGGCAAACCAATAATGAAGTCCATGGAAATACTTTCCCATTTCCACGGAGGTATATCCAACGGCTGAAGTAACCCTGGCGGTCTCTGGTGGTCCACCTTTACGACCTGACAGGTAGAACATTTGGACACGAACTCAGCAATGTCCTTCTTTATCCCACTCCACCAGTACTGCCGCCTCATATCCTAGTACATCTTATCCCCTCCAGAATGTATAGCAAATTTGGATTCGTGCGACTGTCATAACTGCATGATGTAAGTCTTCTCCTTCTGGAACCACCAATCTCCGTTTAAATCTTAAACCCCCATCAGAGCTTACTGAATAGGATTCAGCACCCTCAGCTAAGAGTCGTACAATCTGCTCCTGGCAAAACATATCTGCTGCCCGTGCGTGTATCATCCTCGTGACAATCTCGAGTGTAACTGACATAACTGATATAAAGGAACGGACTACCGCATCCTGGTGACCCAATTCTTTCCACTTCGCTCTCAATACTTTCGCTACGTCACCTTCCGGTCTACGGCTTAACGCATCAGCAACTACGTTAACCTTCCCCGGATAGTACTGTATCTCGAATTGGTAGTCTTTCACAAAATCCAACCATCTGCGCTGATGCATGTTCAACTCTCGTTGAGTGAACAGGTATTGCAGTGACTTATGGTCCGTGAACAAACCTAACTTTTCCCCCAATAAGGAATCTCTCCAAATTCGTAAAGCAAATACGATCGCTACTAACTCCAGGTCGTGGGTGGGGTAATTCCTTTCGCGAGGCTTAAGCTTACATGAGGCCAAAGCTATAGCCTCCTCCTCCTGCTGAAGTACTCCCCCGAGTCCCCGTAAATAGGTGTCAATGTACACCAGTTACTCCACTATCGGCTTGGGTAAAGCAAGAACTGGCCTTGAAGTCAACTTATCTTTCAGCTCATCAAAAGCTAATTGACAAGCATCAACCCAAACATACGGTACTCCCTTACGAGTCAGATTCGTCAATGGACCGCTATCTTTGAAAAGCCTCGGATAAACCTCCTGTAGTACCCGACTAACCCCAAGAAACTACGCACCTCTATCGGTGTCGTGGGCTGTCCCCACTCCCTCACTGCCGACACTTTGCTTGGGTCAACTAATATCCCCAATTCTGACATAACATGCCCCATAAACTATGCTTCCCGTAGACAAAATCTGCACTTCTCATACTTAGCATACAAATGATGCTATCGTAGAGTTTGAAGAACCCGTCTCAAGTGCTCGGCATGCTCCTCCTCAGTCTGTGAGTAAATCAGGATGTCATCTATGAAGACGATGACAAACTGATCCAAGAATTCCCTGAACACTCGATTCATCAAATCCATGAATACGGCTGGAGCATTTGTCAGCCCAAATGGCATGACTCTGAACTCATAAGATTCATACCTCGTTAAGAAAGCAGTCTTCGACACATCCTTCTCCCTAATCTGTAGCTGATGGTATCCCGACCTCAAATCTATCTGTAACACCCCGCCCGCCTGGGGAGATCGAACAGAGCGCTACTAAGATAAAACTAATTCAAATCCATAAGTAACAAGGTATAGAGCATCTAAATGAATCCCACAGTATTATAAGTCCACTAATCTCAATACTCAAATTTAAATATAATAATTGTCTCTCGAAATATTACAACTATCTATCTCGAAATAAAAATAAATCACTAAATGCTCTATACAACAAAAATAAATACAAACCTTCTCTCTCAAATATTCTTCCCAAAATATCCAAGATAAAAACATCCCAATTGGTCCATAGCCTCCCAATCCACGCTAACCTCAGTGAACCATCTCTCTTCTTTACAAACAACACCGGAGTGCCCCCAAGGTGAGGTGCTCCTACGAATGAAGCCCTGGCCTAACAGCTGCTCTATCTGATCCCGTAACTCCCTCATCTCTGCTGGAGCCATACGATACGGTGCACGCACTATCGAACGAGTGCTCGACATCAAGTCATGACAAAATCTATCTCTCGACTGGGGGGTAGGCCCGATATCTCCTGAAATTCATCCGAAAACTTACGAATGTCTGGAATCGAATCCAGGGGAATCACAATCTCCTTAGAGGCCTCCTCCTCTATGTAATACAGATGGGTGGAAGATCCTCCCTCTGGGTGAGGCATTGCCACCAAAAATATCTCCTGCCCCGGAATGACAAAGACAATACTTCTATCGAAACACGCAACGAGCCAATCCATGCCAATAATGACATCATGCTCATGCATATCTAACACTAGCATGTCTACAGGTAAAATCACGCTAACAATCTCTATACCTACACCCCGGCATATAAAGAAAATCAAAGTCCCATTCCCTAGTGGTGAGTCTACGCATGTCACTGTACTCTCTTCCGTGTCTAATAACCCTAAGGCCCGTGCAAAATAAATAGCTATAAAATAGTGCGACGCCCCAGTATTTATTAAAATATGTCCCATAGTATTAGGAAGAAGAAACGTACCCTCAATAGCTGATAGTGGCTGCTGAATTTCAGTATGCTGGATGTTGTACACACAACCGTACTGTTTCTGTCCCTGCTGTTGGGGTATCTTACCCTTATCTGGGCAATCCTGCCTCCTATGACCCATCATGCCACAATTGAAGCATCTACCTTTAAACTGCCTCATTTTACAACTTTGTTGTCCAGTTTCACCTTTTTCTTGGCCTTGTTGGCCTTGCTGAGCAGCTTGATGAAAAATGATATCCGGTTGAGGACAACCCCTCTACTTGTGACCCGGTTGCACACACTTATAGCAGAGTTCTGAAAGTTCTCGCTAGTCGGGTCAGAGTTTCTCTCCAGTCTGATCCGGACAAATTTGACGTTCATGGTCGTCCATTCCACATTTAACACACCTTTTTGTGACTTCATTCTGACCCCGACTATGTTGGCCCTGACGCTTTTGGCTCTCCATGCATATTTTGTTACCTTCGTGGCTTTTACGGTCTTGAGGAGTTTGTTGTTGCGATTTTAATGACTTTACATAATTATTAGCTCTAGTCATGTCAGGTTGACTAATCTCTCTAGGTATTTTGCCGCCTATATGCTGCATGCTACGATCGTGGTACTTTAAGACTGCAGTGGTAACTACTTGTGCCACAATACCTGCTAATTTGGCGATTGATACCCTCTCCGGAGACACGTGAGGTGTGAGCTAACCTTGCTCATTGACTCCCCCAACGGCATTACCATGTTCTTCTTGATGAGCCATCTAAAAGTTTAAATAATCTGGATAAGTTCAACATTCACTTAAACAAATTACAGAAGCACGAATTTCCCATGCATAAAGATGAATACAACATTCATAATATTAGGGCTCTAAATCAGAGGACGCTAAGCTGGAAACGAAATAAGCCGTACAGATCCTAAAGGACACTAGAACCTGATGCTCTGATACAACCTGTGACACCCCGCCTAATTAAATACCGGGTGATCAGCCCTTTATTAAATCAAAATCAAGGTGAACGGTTGGTTCATTCTCAGCATCACTGTCATAAAATAAATATTTCCAATTTAAACACCCTAAATAATTAAGCTAACTGTCAAAACAATTTAAAGTCTTATTTTCACTTTATTAAATTCAAATATGAAAACCTTTTTAATAACCAACATTTTAAGAATCACATAAATGCTAAGGACGACAATTAGCACACAAGAATTTAAACCATCTAGATAAACCAAACAAAGTTTAAGAACTATAAATGAAATCATCCTGACAATAGTTAACTCTCAAAGAGTACTGAATACTGGTAATATAAATAAACATAAAACTCTGACAAATACAAACGGAATAGGAAAACGGGCGACACATACCCTAACTATGAAGAAATAAAATGGGAACTGAGCCAATGAAGAGGTCGTCTAAAACACAGGCCTGTAACTTCCACATAAGCTGTAGCACGTCCAATCCAAAGAATCTATGCATGACTCCCCAGTGGATGGGCACCTGTAATACATACATATATATACAAGAGAAGGAGAGATAACAGGAAACGGGTCAGAGCTCGAGTGTAAAACAGTTTTAAAATAGTTTAGCAAGTATTTAAAATGCTTACTGGCTAATATGACAACCACGTTAGTATACAACACTCTCTTGAGAGTTCTCACCTCTCATCTAATGTGCATGCCTACCGTACTACTGATCTTATAAGTCTATCTAACTTATTCCCATGAAGTTTATCTCGAGAAATACTAAGGCCATGATATTTAGTTTTAGAAAATCAATCTCTTCCATTTTCTTATGTTACTTAGAACAACTCAGTACCGTTACAAAATTCACGAACACTTGTTATAAAGCTGGAGCATTTATTCATTACTTAACTACTTACACACACAGTAGAAAGTTTCCATATATATAAGTTATATATTTTAGTCACTCATATAATATATATACTATCAGCACCCTACATAAAATCTATGGTGCTTGCATACTCTGCTATCAAGTCCCCGTATCACTCATACTAAAGGAAATACTAGTTCGGAATCACTCTCGAACTGTATTAACACAATACACATACAAATGGAGGCGAAGCATAGTTCCAACTCACTAAGAGGTCAGCACATACCCTCACATCTCTTAGGACCATATGACTATCATTTTCAAATAGCCTGTATCTAGGATACTATCTTCTAGGGTAAGAGTCAATATCCCGCATAAAGGTCCAATCGAGATAAGACTGTCCCGGCGCGAAAACCTCTGTGATAGCAAGTAGCCTGGGTATGATTATACACAAATACATAATAGTTAATATATGTACAACCACACATTCATATATATAGATATTCACATTTTCCAAATTAGGTTCGCCCACGACCCATAATTATTATTATTCGTTCTTAACACAAATTTTACTCAATTATCTCGCATAACGGATTCGTCTCTTGTATTCTCATCTATAATATATTTCATACTTACTTCTCATCTCTCGAAGTATTCTCTCTCACTAAGTATAATTTCAGTAGGTATACCCTCAGTTAACTTCTGGTCTAAATCTTTCACGAGTCTCAATTCTTTGTTGAACGTATGCACAATTTCCAATGTAGGAATAACACCCGTTAACCCACAATTTCATCCCATATTAAATTTCACTCAACAAAGTCTACTTAAACCCTACTGGTCCTCTTCATAACTCATTATACTCTATAAATAATAATCAAGGGTTCCTACGTATTTTAACTGGATTAAACAAAAAAAGGAAAAATATGCAGTTTTCCAGGAGGGGTGTCCCCGTGGCTGGGCACCTAAAAGGTTTTTAAAAATATTTTACATAGCAAGAGTTAGTACTCAAAACATTTTAAAAATATTTTGCAAGCAGCTATCACAAATATGAGTTATTGATTATACATGTTAAGATTTCGTACACTCTCTTGAGTTACCTCACCCCTCTCCTATAGTGCACGCCTAACATTGGTATTTAGTCCATCTAGCTATACTACCCAAGCTAACTAGACTAGAATACTCCACCGAGCTTATCTACTCTCTAAGTCACCATATCACACATGCAGTATTTTAATAGTTCACATCTCATAGGTTTTACACGTAGATAACTTATTCATTTCTTGTTATCTTCGTTCTTCTTTTATAATTAAGTCTCACCACTTAATTATTACTAAAATATTATCAGTCCATCTTATTATCTACTATTCATGTCAGTAGATTATACCTACAGTACACATTTATCACACGACATATACTAAATATTAGTTATCACTAATATATCCTTATATCACACATAAAGGACTCTTGGTTCGGAATAAATCATCAACCCCAAGTAAGAGTTGGTTCGGAATAATACATCGACCCCAACTATTTATATATATACACATATTCTGGCTCAAACTCTTTCATCATGACACCATTTTTAAGGTTTGGTTCGGCATTCTTCATTAACCCCAAACATATAATAATTTTATGTTAGTTCGAAATATCTCATTGACCCTAACATAATCAATTTAGGTATAATTATCTTACCCTAAAAGTTCATACAATTCAGTAGGTACACACCCGACCTATCAATCATGTTCGTACGTAATATTTTATTCTCTCATATTCACCGTACTTGTTATTTTACGATTTATTTTCACTATCACATTTAATTGAGTATATGCAATACTCTAAGGGCCCTAGTTACCCCTCCAATTAATTCAGTAGTTAATTCATCTTTACCCTACTGATAATTATTTTGAATTCATGTTAACTCCCTTCGTAACTTAAATTCACCATTTTCGATACTCGACCCGTTCGTTCTTTGCTTATCTAGTCATTTTCTAAGTCTTTCTCTCAATGACTATGATAGGTCTCAACCCTCTACCTACTGGTCTTTATTAAGTCCTAGGATAGGTATAAAACCGCTCTAAATTTCCCATATAGTGACGACCATCGAAGAAAATTCACTCAATAAGATTTTTCAGGAAAATAGCAGGGGTCGATCGATCGATCGATCTTCTTAGTCGATCGATCGACTGTTCTGGGCAGCTTCAACTTGTTTCGTCTTTCTTAAGTTTTTACCACTCAAAACTCTATTAAATCTTCTGAAACTCTCTACTAACATCACCAATTAGTTTTTATATGGATATAGACTATTCCTAATGTTAATATATCATCAAATCTTCACGAAAATCATCCAAGAATCACAATTATTCTTAACTTCTCAAAACCCTATATATGTGGTTTCTTTATCTTAAATCATCATATACCCAGATTTATATTTCGTAATAAGAATCATATTTCTTCTGTAATTTAATCCTCTACAGATGTAAATCTAACTACATGCAAGTCCTATCCCAAACATGTATCAAATCTTCCTTCCAGAATTATTCAAAAACCATTTATTCTACACATCTTGTACATGGATATTATAACTCAGATTTAGATTTTGTAAATAACTACTTGCCTTGATTCATAGATGAACTGATTTCGTGGTTGTTGTAGAGTTTGATTGTTTGTCTCCTTCAATCTTCACTCTTCAATTGCTTGAGTTTAAGGATTTATTTGAATCTCTCACACTTCTCTTTTTATGCTTTGAGAATAACTTCTCTTTTCTCTCTAATGGCCTCTCCGTGAGTTATGAGGTTTCTAACCCTAATTCCTTATTTAATTAGACGATAAAAGACTCCAAAATTTGCAGGTCTTCCCACTCCTATCTTTTAAAAGACCAAAATGCCCTTGAATGGTCCCGACTTAGCCCAAAGATGTCCCGGGACCCAACTAGTACCCCTGGGTATACTATTTTGACTATTTTGACCCTTCCAGAGCTAACTGTGACCTCTAAATTATCATTTGAGTCATTCATATAATATTTCTTATCTCAACCTCTCGTTAGCCCATGTTTGGCTCTCGATTAAGATTTAAATCACATACGCCCATAACACTCGTTATGACGTAAGGTAAATTCATGAGTTCTTCACAAGTCATTTTCAGTAACTCGACTTAAAATATTAAATCATCCCATTTAACATTTAGATCATCTTAATTTACTCTACTCACGTAATTTAAATATAAGGTCACATTAAATTACTCTACTCACGTAATTTAAATATAAGGTCACATTAAATTACTCTACTCACGTAATTTAAAAAAAAGGTCACATTAAATTACTCTACTCACGTAATTGAAATATAAGGTTCATATTTTTTGTTTAATCGCTCCATTAATTAAATTCTAAATACGTAGAAATATGGAGTATTACAACACACACATACACACACGCACACACACACACACACACCACTACACTAAAAATAGGATTCTGGCACAGTTCAAAACCGTGCCAGATCAAATCTGGCACGGTTTTGAACTGTGCCAGAATCAGGTGTTCCAAAATGGGAATTTTTTTCTGGCACGGTTTAAAAGTGTGCCAGAATCAGTCAAACAGGAACACTTCTGGCACACTTTTAAATCGTGCCAGAATTTGATATTTCTGGCACACTTTTGGCACAGTTTTTAACTGTGCCAGATTCTTCAAAATAAGAACATTTCTGGCACACTTTTAAACCGTGCCAGAATTTGATATTTCTGGCACACTTTTGGCACAGTTTTTAACTGTGCCAGATTCAGCATAATTTAAAAAAAATTAGCACAGTTTAAAACCGTGCCAAAATATGATACATTTTTGCCACGGTTTTGAACTGTGCCAAATTTTTTTAATTTAAAAAAAATATATTTGAAAGCACAAAATTCACAAATTAATAATATTGCGCGTTATTAATAAACTAATGTACATACAAACTTCAAAATATTACAAGTCTTTAACTGCTCGCATGCCAAAAAAAATTGGGCAGAGTTTCCTCTATTTTCTGGACATTTCAAAACCTGTTAATACAAAACCTGCCTAACATAAAGCCCGCACGGCCACAAAATATAACAATTAACTTACAAAAGCCCTCATGGCCATAAAAGTCAATAATAAAACAACAAAAGACCGTACGATCATGACACAAAAAAATGGATTCATTAATAAACCCCTTGTTGTAAACCATTGAGTTCTTTGTGTATTCCACGCGAATAAAAACCAATATCCTGCAAAAAAAATAGAATACAAAAAAGATACGATATTAGTAACCCAATAATTTATAAAAAAAGAGCTTGCACGAGCGTGCCAAGTCATTTTCTCTGCTATCCATTTTATGGTATACAACCGTTTTAGCCTAGGGATTAGAGGGAAATGTCGCATTACCTTCTTAGGAACCCTAGAGTACTTTTTTTTTCCATTAGTATTCTGAATTTCTACCCCGTCCTCGTCTAGACAAGTAAACTTGTAGCGTAAAGAACCACATTTTATACATCTAGTAGATTTTTCATGCTCTTTCCAAAATATCATACAGTTGTTAATGCATACGTCATACTTAACATAATCCATACCGAGATCTCTAACGGTGTTTTTCATTTCTGTATAACTAGTTGTCAAGTTGTTCTCTTCAGGAAGTAGTTCATTTAACAATCTAAGAATTCCACCTGTAGCACCATCCGATAAATTGAATTGTGTTTTCAAATCATTCAACTTTATAAGAGCATACATTGTGGTATGACGCGAAGAACCGGTAGCTAGGTGCAATGGCTCCTGTGCGAGTTGATGTAAACGATCATACTTCTTGCCTTTGTATTTATGTGTGTGCGAATCATTGGGAACCTCAGAAGTTGGGGGGGCTTCATCACTGCCTACACAATTAGGTTCACTAGGTTCCGCTTCACCCATAAACATCTCACAAGCATCATTCACAAGATCATTCAAAATTGGAATATTGTGCACATCAGCGTGTTCTGTCGGTGTCACAGATTGCGGTGGTGGTTGGACTTGATCAACAACTAATGTCTCACCGTGAAAATGCCATAAGGTATAGTTCATGTCCATACCATATGTCATTAAATGAATGAATATGTCATCTATAACAACATGTCCTTTCCCATTTCGACAACGTCTACAGGGACATGAATGTTTAACATTCGAACTATTACTACGCACATAATGAAGAAACTGTAACACCCCATCTCTATATGTATCGGTCTCGATATTTTTCTCATTTATCCATTCTTTGTTGATTCCCGACGACATCCTGATAAGTTTAAAGAGCACACATTATAATATAAACGCTTACTGTAAATATATTTAAGTTTATTCAAGTGTAAATATGTATATATTTGAGCTCCTATATTTCCTCCATCTCCTCTACAGGGTAAGGGTCCTATCCCATTCGAAAATGCATATTTTGTATTGTTCATAATGTCTCATGCCATGTCCTAATCTAGAAAATTTCGCCAGCATCTCCCTACAGTTCTTCAAGTACACAACTTAAATTGGGAGTGTTCATGTGTTACTTAAGTTTTTCAACCAAGAAAACACAAAACACTACATCAATCTAGTATGCACCCAAAGAACATAAAGAGATGCCACCGAATTTTTCAAAATAGGACATGCATAATCATTATGTACAATACAAACTTTTGCATTTCCAAACTGTCCAAAAATGGGACAATTCAAGAGTTCTCACCACAGTCATAGTGAGACCTCTTGAACGGGTCTAAGGTTTTTCTACATGTGTAACATCATTATTGAATGTTTAGTATTAATGTCTACTTACTATTTAAATAGTTTTTTTTGTTTTTTCTTAAATTTTCAACACATAATCTCATTTATCCATTTAATTAGTGGGGTGTCTACTTTTCAATTTGTTATTTTTACATTATTATTGAATATTTAGCACTTAAATTTTCTTAAAACTACGTAACATTTACAAATCAGATCAAATATACATTTTTGTTAAAGGGGTAAGAACATAAAAACCCATGATTTTTTTTTTCATTATCAACATTCAATTTGCACCAAAAACTCACACATTAAAAAAAATAATAAATATGTATATATGTATATATAAAACCCTAAAAATCAAATACGAATCAAATCAAGCATATCATAAACTCTAGGATCAAATCTGAAATCTAACTTAGGTTAAAAAAAATACAATGCTTTAAAGAAATTACCTGATTGGGATGAGTGCAGTGAGAGAACAAGGCAGTGACCAGAGAAAGAGAGAATGGGCGGGAGAGAGAGTGTCGGCAGTAGAGATGCTGACCTAGGGCAGTGTCAGCAGCAGCCGCCGAGAGAGAGAGACCGCCGAGAGAGAGAGAGACCGCCGAGAGACCGCCGAGAGAGAGAGAGACCGCCGCGAGAGAGAGAGAGACCGCCGCGAGAGAGAGAGAGAGAGACCGCCGCGAGAGAGAGAGGAGAGGCAGGAGAGCGCATAGGCTAGAGAGAGGCGGGAATCGTGAGCGGGAACAAGAGAAAGAGGGAAGTGTAATGTTTTTTTTTTGGGTATTATATATTTTAGTAAGTGTACTCAATTTTGGCACACTTTAAAACAGTGCCAAATTTTGGCACTGTTTTAAAGTGTGCCAAATCTCTATAAAACCGTGCCAAAATCTGGCACAGTTTTAAACTGTGCCAGATTTTTATTATCAGGGTGTGCCAAAATGCTGTTTTTGGTGTAGTGCACACACATATATATACACACACACACACACACAAAAATCATATGCTTTTGGTTGCTACTAATTGAGATGGTTCCCTTTAACCCATATATTTGTACAATTCACTCTGTTGATTTATTCATATGAATTGGTAACTTGTCAGATTCACCAAATAATTTTGGATTTCAATTATTATGCCTACATTTATACATTTTAGACACCTAATAGTTTTGGATTTTAATTCTTCAACGCTTTACATTTTCTCACAATGCATTTAGTTAATTTGTGCATATTAAAGGTCCAATAGGAGGTTGTGGAAAGGCCCCAACATGTATTATCATGGAATACCATTGATATCTAATAGATCACTCATGCATCTCTCACCATTTAATGTTGGAACATCAAGTCCCAAGTATGTAGCAGGTTTAATGTTGGATTCCAGATCTTTTTTTTTGTGTCCAATTATTTTGTAAGTCTATGAAATTAACTCTCAGCCTTAATACCGATGGGATGTCTTCATCTCGGTAGTTGCCTATCGAGAAAGGAGGTTGGCACTATTACATTTACACGATCATGGGGGTATGTTCAGTCAATCCCTCATAATAAGTATGAGAAAACAATATTCAACATGCTGTTGTGGTTATATAAGTAAGGAATCCAACATTTTGTTTTAAACGTATATGATTAAGACTCACATTTATTGGGATGGCTGTTGCCTCTCTTATTTTTTATTTTATGGTGGTGGTGGTGGTGGTGGTGTGAGGGGGGTCTGCCTGTACGTTCGTGCACGCGCGTGTGTGTGGAGGGGGGGGGGGGGGGGGAGGGATAGAAGCTGGCGTCAGCCATGCCTTGTAAGAAATTGAGAGACCAACTTGATTAATACAAACTACCTTGGATCATTTTGTTTTATGATGAAATATTTTGTGTCCTCTCTCTAGTTTATGTGCACTAAACTAATAATAATGTTAATTTTTATTTTAATGATTTCTGTTGGTATTTAGGCTGGGCTGCCCGAGAATTCAAAGTGCCTTATGGATAGTGAAGGACTTGGTTGGTAGTATGACTTCACTGAAGAAGAAAATGAATCATGAGTGAAGGATAAGAAGATCAATTAGGTTTGTTTCACTATAGTAAATATCAAAATATTTGATAAAAGATTTGGTGTGACTGTTTACATTTTGTTTAATTGGGGTAAAGATAAGCACGAGTGTAGGAATGGTAAACCTGAATTAGATTTGGTGAGACTGTTTACATTTTGTTTAATCGTTTTTTTGGACCTTTGTGAAATGTTTCATAATATAAGGTATTTAGTTTTGGGGGTACAAATACAAGTAGATTATTCTCAAATCCCTTCCCGTTCTACCATACACACGCATTTTTAAAACATTTTAATCCTAAACCTAAACTAGATTCTCACCTCAGTCGCTCTCTCCCTCCTTCTTCCCTCACCCTCACCTTCCCCCCTCTCCTTTCCTTTCCGCCACAGTCCAGAAGGATAAACTCACTATTCGTCGCCCGCAAGCCATCAGGAGCACGGCAGTAGCAAGCAAACCACCGCCCCTGTCATTGTCTCCTCCTTTCTGCCTTAAACTAGTGCAAACCATTGGCGATCCTATCTCTTTATCGTCTCGACTGAACTCGTCTGAACCCAACCCAACTTCCAAGCAGATCAAGTGGTAAGTTTCACTTTTTCTATCTCTTTTTTGTGTTTTTTTTTTCAATTCTATATTTAAATTAGAGGAGGTGTTTTTTTAAATAATATTCAATGATAATTGTTATAATGTTCAAATTAGAGCAGGTTTTATATGTATTGTTCAATGATAATTTTTTTAATAATGTTCAATGATAATTTTTTATAACTTCCAAACATTGTTGAATTAGTTTATTGTAAAAATTATACATTGTTATATGGTTAAAATTATTAAATTAGTATACTGTTAAAATTGTTAAATTAGTTTATTGTATTTTATGAAATATAGGGCATTTATAGATTTAGGGTAATATTTGGTTAAGAGATTGAAAGTTATTGTATCAACAGTTAGCTTTACAAAAAAGATGAAGAAGGAAGAATACAACATAAATAAGATGTCTTTAAATTCCTCTGTTCGAAACACTTTGTCTACACTTCCAATTTTTGCAGGAAGATTATAAACATGGATATAAAGCTGGACTTTGTCCCTCCAGCATTCATCAATTTTGTTTCAAGGCAGCTCATAATGTCACGACCCCGACCCAAAATAGTATTAGGGAACGAGTGTCTTGACATGCCACCAAGGCAACAAATATTCCGATTTAATTGTTTCCTTAAATAAATGCAACGGAAATATTATCACATGGTTATGAATCGTAAAATACTGAAAGTAAAGGAATTACGTCATCAGAGCTTTCTAAAGGAAACTTCATATATATTAAAAGTAACAACGAGTTACAACTTAAGAGAAAATTTAAACCTTATTACAAGAGAGCCAGACATGCTCTAAATAAACATTTTACAAAAAGAGCTCTAAAAGATAAATCTTCAATATAGTCCATTTTCATTCCGTCCATGAGCCTAAACGTTTCCTGAAAAATGGTTATTTATACAACATCAGTTAAAAGCCGAGTGAGGTTCAATCTCCAAATATTCCAAGGTTTTTAGAAAATAGATACCTATTCAATTTAGAACAGAAGGTATATACATAGAGATAGGAATTTCAAGTAATATATATAAAGTAAATGACACTATATATATTCAGAATAAACAGTTTAGAACAGAACAGATAAAACAATTGAGAATGTGTCAATTATTCAGTTTTAGTGGCCATGTACACTCTAATACCCAGACAGATAGTGTTATCAAATGTTTCCACCCGATAACATCACAGACAGATAATCATGATTTCTGGAACAACGCCTTGTTTAGGGCACACCAGCGATAAACCAGCTGGGAAGGTACCACCCAAATATTTCCACCCGGTAGTCAAGGCCAACATAGTAAGAGAGTTTCCATAGGCCGAATCAATAATTTTAGATTTCAAATCAGATGTTTATATGGAGAGATATAAACATATAACAAACGACGGAATCATCGGTATCATATGCATTTTGAGAATAAAAGCATTTCAAAAAATATACATAGTTTGCATAATATAATATAATCAAAATGCGTAAGAAATTTCATAGAGTACTCACCCAAAATGGAGGTCAAATTTACTGGTATTGAGTCTTCGATCACACGTTAATCTGATAAAGATTTAAGTACACGTTCTAAGGTCCAGTTTATACTATACTTTAATAACAACTTCCTCTTTTAAGGGATTACTGAATCTATATTTGTTAACTTTTAAAACTCATTGATCGTAATTGAAGAATTCAATTCATAGTCTTTCCTCATCAGTCGGTTCCCAGTAGAGATGGAGGGTCACAGGGGCACCACTTAAATACCATCTCATCTAGACAGAACATTTCCGGATCATTCCCAGTAGAGATGGAGGGTCACAGGGGCACCACTTAAATACCATCTCATCTAGACAGAACTTCACCGGGCCTGACTTTGGAATTACTTAAATCGGATTCCATAATAACGACTAATTTCTTTGAAAAGAATCATTTTTAAAAGCGTATAATTTCAAACAAGTTTATAAAATCAACTTGGATTTGTTCTAAATTTTAAGTTTTGATTAGTGAATTCTTTATTGTATTTTACCAGCATAACTACTAAGTAAAGCTATAAAACAATAAATTAAAACTATAAAGATGCATTATAACATTAAGATTACCTTAAGATGAATATCCCTAAGAGCTTCTTCTTAAACTTTCTCACACTTTCTCTCACTATTTCTTTCTATAATTCTCAAGGAATTGGTGTGAGTTTCAAATGATCCCCAAAGGCCCTATTTATAGTTTTCCAAAGATGTTTAGGTGTTGACACGTGTCTGGGTGATAAGGTTTCACTTTGGTGAGTCGTCGTTCACGTGTCGTGCAACGGATCAGCCTTGCAGTCTTGGTTTACCAAACGACGACACGTGTTTTTTTTCCTTTTTCTAGAGGATTTACATGAGTTTTATCCTTTCCTATAGAGGTGACACGTGTGCAGTGGATATGTTCAAAAACCGAGCACGAGGTGTCGAGGATAGGTATTAAGGGTATAAGGGTCATTTCGGACCTGAAGGGCATTTTGGTAATTTCACACCATATATTTTCAATATTTCTTTTAGGTCCCTGAAAATATTTTATTTACGAAAAGGCCCCTTTTTATTTTTCATTTTGGTCCCTGAAACTTTCTTTATTAAAACCAAGTCCCTAAAGTTTCATAAAATTATATTTTCTACCCCAAAACTTATCACTTAGCTTAGGATGTGCCATAAAATCTCAATCTGACCCATTTTACCATTGATTCTTCAAATTTAAAAATGGGATTTGTCATATTAAGAACTCGGAATATCATATAAGTAATAATATATCATTATTAGATAGTAAGTATGACGAAATTGAAAGAAGACAATTATATATTGGCATAAGAAAATAGGGTCATTACATCCTACCCTCCTTATAAAAAGTTTGGTCCCCAAACTTTACTTACATTAATTTCCAAAAAGGTGTGGATATCGCTCCTTTATCTCATCTTCCCGCTCCCACGTTGCTTCTTCAACGTAATGATTCCTCCATAATACTTTAACTAGTGGAATAACCTTGGTTCGTAATATTTGATCTTTATGATCCAAAATTTCCACTGGATGCTCAATGTACGACAAATCTTCTCCAACTTGAAGAGGCTCATGACTTAAGATATGTTTTGGATCTGGGACATATTTCTTTATCATTGATACGTGAAACACATTATGTACACTAGAGAGTTCCGGTGGTAAGGCTATTTTATACGCAACAGCTCCTATCCTTTCAAGGATTTCAAAAGGTCCTATGTATCTTGGGCTCAATTTTCCTTTCTTCCCAAATCGTATTACTCCCTTTGTAGGTGATACTCGTAAGAACACACAATCTCCTCTTTGGAATTCTAACTGTCGGTGTCGATTGTCAACATAACTCTTTTGACGGCTTTGAGCGGTTCGAAGTCAGTCTTGTATTAATTTCACCTTCTCTGTTGTGATCTGAATCAATTCTGGTCCCAATAATTTTCTTTGCCCAACTTCTACCCAACATGTAGGGGAACGACACCTTATACCATAGAGTGACTCATACGGAGCCATTTGAATACTTGCTTGATAGCTATTATTATATGGGAATTCCACTAACGGTAAATGATCATCCCAATTCCCTTTTAAATCAAGTGCGCATGCCCTAAGCATATCCTCCAAGGTTTGAATAGTTCTCTCTGATTGTCCATCCGTTTGAGGATTAAAAGCAGTGCTAAAATTCAATTTTGTTCCCATGGCTTCTTGTAGGCTTTTCCAGAAGCGAGACACAAATCTAGGGTCACGGTCAGAAACAATTGAAACTGGGGTTCCATGAAGCCTAATAATTTCCCGCACATACAACTTAGCTAACTTCTCTAAAGAATGGGTAATCTTAATGGCAAGAAAATGAGCAGATTTAGTTAACCTATCAATAATTACCCAAATAGAGTCATTACCATTTGAACTCCTCGGTAAACCTGTCACAAAATCCATAGTAATATGTTCCCATTTCCACTCAGGGATAGGTAGGGGTTGCAGTAATCCTGATGGTTTTTGATGTTCTGCCTTTACTTGTTGACAAACCAAACACTGAGATATAAATTCTGCTATCTCCCTCTTCATGTTATTCCACCAAAATACTTCTCGAAGATCCTTATACATTTTTGTACATCCGGGATGAAATGTGAATCTTGAGTAATGACTTTCCTCCAAAATTTGCCTCTTTAGTTGGGCATCACATGGCACACACACTCTATTTCCAAACCTCAATATATCATCTCGCATCGCAAATTCAGTTCTCTTACCCTCGATGACTTCTTCTCTAATCTTCTTCAGTTGTGGGTCATTTACTTGTGCAATTTTGATCCTCTCCATCAACATGGGTTGTACTTGTAAGTTTGCAACTATTCCTCCTTTGCTATAGATACGTAAATCTATTTCCATACTTCTCAAATCCCTTAACAGTGCTTCCTGGCTTGTAATAAGACATGTTAAATTTGGTGTAGACTTCCTACTTAAAGCATCGGCTACTACATTAGCTTTCCCCGGGTGATAGTGAATATTTACATCATAATCCTTCATCAATTCTAACCACCTCCTTTGTGTCATATTCAACTCTTTCTGAGTAAATATATACTTCAAACTCTTATGATCGGTATAAATCTCACAAGTCTCACCATACAAATAGTGTCTCCAAATCTTAAGAGCAAAAATTACAGCTGCTAATTCTAGGTCATGGGTTGGATAATTCTGCTCGTGGGTTTTCAACTGTCTTGAGGCGTAAGCTACTACTTTTCCATTTTGCATTAGTACACATCCCAAACCATCTTTTGAAGCATCACTATAAATCACAAATCCCCCTGTCCCGGAAGGAATAGTCAAAATTGGGGCAGTTACTAATCGATTCTTAAGTTCTTGAAAACTTTTCTCGGCTTCCTCAGACCATTCATATTGTACCTTCTTTTGTGTTAACCTAGATAGAGGTTTGGCAATTCTAGAAAATCCTTCAACAAATCTTCGGTAATAACCTGCTAATCCAAGGAAACTACGAATCTCACTCACATTAGTTGGTCTGGGCCAATCTAATATAGCCTCAATCTTTTGAGGGTCAACTGACACTCCCTCTTTAGATATTACATGTCCTAGAAAAGAAACACTAGGCATCCAAAACTCACACTTCTTTAATTTTGCATATAATTTCTCTTTCCTAAGGATTTGTAATACCGTCTCTAAATGGTTTTCGCGTTCTTCAATACTTTTGGAATAAATAAGGATGTCATCAATGAAAACAACCACACACTGATCCAAATATTTCCTAAACACCCTATTCATCATATCCATAAAAGCGGCTGGTGCATTAGTTAGTCCAAATGGCATTACAAGAAATTCATAGTGACCATATCTAGTACGAAAAGCTGATTTTGAAATATCATCATCCTTAATCTTTAATTGATGATAGGCTGACCTAAGGTCAATCTTAGAGAATACTTGTGCACCTTCTAATTGATCAAACAAGTCATCTATACGAGGTAAGGGGTATTTATTCTTAATGGTTACCTTATTCAGTTCACGATAATCTATACATAGTCTCATTGTCCTATCCTTCTTTTTCACAAATAACACTGGAGCACTCCAAGGCGATATACTTGGTCTGATAAAACCCTTGTCTAAAAGGTCTTCTAATTGAACTTTTAACTCTCTTAATTCTAAAGGTGCCATACGATATGGTGGTTTTGAGATTGGTATAGTTCCAGGAACAAGGTCAATCGTAAATTCTATTTCTCTATTAGGAGGTAGGCCTGGTAAATCATCTGGAAAAACATCCGTAAATTTCTTAGCGATAGGAATATCTTCTAAGCTAGGCCCTAATGTCTGCAAACTGGTAACAGTTGCAAGAAATCCTTGACATCCCTTCTTAAGAAAACTATAGGCTTGCATTGCAGAAATAATACACATCGGAGATATGATGCCAGTTCCTTCAAAACTAAATTTTGGTTGGTGAGGAATTTGGAAAGTAACACTCTTCTCAAAACAGTCTACCTTAGCATGATGTGATGCTAACCAATCCATCCCCAAAATGACTTCAAAATCTTTAATGTCTAAAACTATCAAATCAACAAATAGTTTATGACTATCAATATCTATGGGGCAAGCCTTGTATACTAATTTACCCATCAATAACTCACCCGAAGGAGTAGAAACATGTAAGTTATGATTCAAGGGTTCAGGAAATTTATGAAAGCGATTTAGTACATGTATAGATATGAACGAATGGGTAGAACCAGGATCTATCAAAGCTTTAAAAGGTTGTGCACATATAGAAAGTGTACCTGACACTACCGCATTAGAAGCTTGGGTATCGGAAAGTCCGAAAACTCTACCCCGTCTGTCCTGATCCTTCTTTGCACTTGAATGTTTTATCGGAACCCTTGCTGGGTTTGGGCAATCTTTTATCTGATGTCCTTTCTGTCCACATCTAAAACAAGCTCCTGAATCCTTATAACAAGGTCGTCCTCCATGCATCTTTCCACATTGCTGACATGTCTGGTTATTATACTGTTTATTATCACTAGATCCCCCAACATTGGATGTGTTCCTAAAGAAATTTCTATTGTTCGGGTTCTTTCCTTTTCGTTCCCCAAACTTCCTCTTGCCATCTCTAATTCGATTGTACTCCTCACCATCCCTCTCAGCTATTGTAGCCCTAGTCACGACATCAATATATGATGTTAATTTCAGGATGGAAATTCGACTACGAATATTCAACCTTAACCCATGCTCAAACTTCTTTGCCCTTAAAACATCAGTTGCTACAACATGACGTGCAAAACGAGATAACTCAGTAAACTTTGCCTCATATTGACTAACCGTCATATTCCCTTGCACCAGACTCATGAAGTCAGCTGCCATTTCATCTTTCACCGTTTCTGAAAAATATTTCTCATAAAAGATTACTAAGAAATCATTGCAACCTATGTAAGTATTCCTTTCCCCGTGTATTCTCTTAGCCATTCTCCACCAATGTTCAGCCTCCCCTTCTAACATAAATGTTGCAAATGACACCCTTTCTTCGTCGGTACACTTAAGAACATCGAGTATCTTTTCCATCTGCATCACCCAACTTTCTGCCTCGGCGGGGTTAGGAGTACCTTTAAAAGATGGAGGATTCAACTTCTTGAACTGTTCAATAGTACATCTACTTAGTTCAAGATTCTTTTTTACTCCATTGTTCACCTGCTGCTCCACAATCTTTGCTAGACTTTCAATTGCCTTGTATGCACCTTCCAGTCCTTCTATACTCGAATCACTAGTTCCCATTGATGATCTTCTCTTGTTCATTTTCTACAGTCATGGAGAAACGTAAGATCTACTATACTATATCAATATTGAAAACTAAAAGACAAATTATAAATAATATAACACATAGGGAGGGTTATCACATAATACTATCTCCTAAGGATGGAAACATAAAATCTATAATGTTCGAAACCTATGTTCTGTAGTCTACGGGTTCATAACCTATGCTCTGATACCACCTCTGTCACGACCCCGACCCAAAATAGTATTAGGGAACGAGTGTCTTGACATGCCACCAAGGCAACAAATATTCCGATTTAATTGTTTCCTTAAATAAATGCAACGGAAATATTATCACATGGTTATGAATCGTAAAATACTGAAAGTAAAGGAATTACGTCATCAGAGCTTTCTAAAGGAAACTTCATATATATTAAAAGTAACAACGAGTTACAACTTAAGAGAAAATTTAAACCTTATTACAAGAGAGCCAGACATGCTCTAAATAAACATTTTACAAAAAGAGCTCTAAAAGATAAATCTTCAATATAGTCCATTTTCATTCCGTCCGTGAGCCTAAACGTTTCCTGAAAAATGGTTATTTATACAACATCAGCTAAAATCCGAGTGAGGTTCAATCTCCAAATATTCCAAGGTTTTTAGAAAATAGATACCTATTCAATTTAGAACAGAAGGTATATACATAGAGATAGGAATTTCAAGTAATATATATAAAGTAAATGACAATATATATATTCAGAATAAACAGTTTAGAACAGAACAGATAAAACAATTGAGAATGTGTCAATTATTCAGTTTTAGTGTCCATGTACACTCTAATACCCAGACAGATAGTGTTATCAAATGTTTCCACCCGATAACATTAAAGACAGATAATCATGATTTCTGGAACAACGCCTTGTTTAGGGCACACCAGCGATAAACCAGCTGGGAAGGTACCACCCAAATATTTCCACCCGGTAGTCAAGGCCAACATAGTAAGAGAGTTTCCATAGGCCGAATCAATAATTTTAGATTTCAAATCAGATGTTTATATGGAGAGATATAAACATATAACAAACGACGGAATCATCGGTATCAGATGCATTTTGAGAATAAAAGCATTTCAAAAAATATACATAGTTTGCATAATATAATATAATCAAAATGCGCAAGAAATTTCATAGAGTACTCACCCAAAATGGAGGTCAAATTTACTGGTATTGAGTCTTCGATCACACGTTAATCTGATAAAGATTTAAGTACACGTTCTAAGGTCCAGTTTATACTATACTTTAATAATAACTTCCTCTTTTAAGGGATTACTGAATCTATATTTGTTAACTTTTAAAACTCATTGATCGTAATTGAAGAATTCAATTCATAGTCTTTCCTCATCAGTCGGTTCCCAGTAGAGATGGGGGGTCACAGGGGCACCACTTAAATACCATCTCATCTAGACAGAACATTTCCGGATTCATTCCCAGTAGAGATGGAGGGTCACAGGGGCACCACTTAAATACCATCTCATCTAGACAGAACTTCACCGGGCCTGACTTTGGAATTACTTAAATCGGATTCCATAATAACGACTAATTTCTTTGAAAAGAATCATTTTTAAAAGCGTATAATTTCAAACAAGTTTATAAAATCAACTTGGATTTGTTCTAAATTTTAAGTTTTGATTAGTGAATTCTTTATTGTATTTTACCAGCATAACTACTAAGTAAATATATAAAACAATAAATTAAAACTATAAAGATGCATTATAACATTAAGATTACCTTAAGATGAATATCCCTAAGAGCTTCTTCTTAAACTTTCTCACACTTTCTCTCACTATTTCTTTCTATAATTCTCAAGGAATTGGTGTGAGTTTCAAATGATCCCCAAAGGCCCTATTTATAGTTTTCCAAAGATGTTTAGGTGTTGACACGTGTCTGGGTGATAAGGTTTCACTTTGGTGAGTCGTCGTTCACGTGTCGTGCAACGGATCAGCCTTGCAGTCTTGGTTTACCAAACGGCGACACGTGTTTTTTTTTCCTTTTTCTAGAGGATTTACATGAGTTTTATCCTTTCCTATAGAGGTGACACGTGTGCAGTGGATATGTTCAAAAACCGAGCACGAGGTGTCGAGGATAGGTATTAAGGGTATAAGGGTCATTTCGGACCTGAAGGGCATTTTGGTAATTTCACGCCATATATTTTCAATATTTCTTTTAGGTCCCTGAAAATATTTTATTTACAAAAAGGCCCCTTTTTATTTTTCATTTTGGTCCCTGAAACTTTCTTTATTAAAACCAAGTCCCTAAAGTTTCATAAAATTATATTTTCTACCCCAAAACTTATCACTTAGCTTAGGATGTGCCATAAAATCTCAATCTGACCCATTTTACCATTGATTCTTCAAATTTAAAAATGGGATTTGTCATATTAAGAACTCGGAATATCATATATGTAATAATATATCATTATTAGATAGTAAGTATGACGAAATTGAAAGAAGACAATTATATATTGGCATAAGAAAATAGGGTCATTACACATAAGTAGCGGTTTCAAGCTCTATCAAAAGGTTTTATTTTCAATTTGTTATCATTTATTCTTCTATCCTTAAGCTCTACCCAAAGTTTATAATTCCAATATTGTTATTATTTTCTTGATTTATATGTTTTAGCTCTGACACGTCGTGTGTACATGCGTTCCCTTCCTTTTGGTTAACTAAACCTCTTTATCCAAAACGAACGTAGGTGAAAAATATTGTAAGGTTATTTTCACCCCCCACCCCCACCCCCACCGACCCACCCACCCACCCACCCACCCACACATACACACATTTATTTATGATTACCTTGTTAGGGCCCTGAAGTTTTTGATTCTTAGTCTCTGACCCCCTAAAATGACTTTTGCTACACTTTGTAAATCGTATCTAACAAAGTGTTGCAAAAAGTCATTTTGGTGGTCAAAGGCCAATGCGTGAAGACTTCGGAGGAGCACTCAAGGTAAGTACACATGAAAAAAGATGAAAAAATAACTCTAGGATTGTCTCTTGACCATCCTATATAATTATATATATATTGTATCTACTGGATTCTTATTTTTCGTATTATGTTTCCTACTCCTGGATCCATTACATGAAGTTGCTTCTATAGCTAATGGTGATGAAGATTTTGGCAAAGTCTTGAAGGACCCAATGTACATTCGAATACGTGAAACTCTTTATTCAGTAGATCCATTATAGGAAGTTGCTTCTATAGCCAAAGGTGATGAAGATTTTGGTAAAGTCTTGAAGGACTCACTGTACATTCGAATACGTGAGGCTCTTTATTCAGATAATATATCAAATGGGGATCTAAAAATATAAGCCCACGAGAGTGATATACAAATTGTACCCGAGGAACGTCCGATGAAAATTGTACCAACTGAAGTGATGAATATTGAGAAATAGGGCCTTAGTGATGATTATGCAACTCATTTTACACCACAGATTGCAGTATTGTGTCTCACTTCAACCTGAGTTCATTGAATTTATTTAGCCTTATATTATATAATTTGGAGCACTTTGTCGACATAATTTCGCGAAAGCCAAAGGAGGGCTGACGCATTTATGCGTGATTTTTGGATGTACGTTTTTTTGGAGAGTTTTTTTTAATGATGTACATAGTGGGTATATCGATCTATGATACATGTACTAGGTCATTACTTTTTTGTGGATAATTATTGTAGATGGTGGGTATATTTATTTGTGTCCCACTATTTTTTATATATGGACAAATGGGTTGGTTGGTGTACTTGACTTCGAATACAAAAAAAAACAAAATTGTTTTTATGTTATTATAAATTTTGATTTGTGTTTAGATTTATTTGTCAATTATGAAATTAATATTGGTTATTAATTTTTTATTTATTATATGTTTAATTTATGACTGTTTATATTAAATCCTCAATTGATGAAATTTTTTATGACTTTTTTAAAATTTTGATAATTTTTTATCATGACATTTTTTAAATCAAATATGTCATCTTATAAAGTATATTAAGAATTTTGATGCGAGAGATATACAGTTTTATGATACCCTTGGTACATCCCAGGACGCATGTCTATGCAGGGTGAGTTAGGATATTACCGCTTTGCGTGGTGATCTTAGCAAGACGTCACAATCAGTTCATGCCATATAGGACATGGTCACTGGACTAGATAATTAACATCCTTAGAGCAACCCTTACGGGTATGCTAAACTGGTATATATGGCATATATATGTGTGTTATGCGTAAGGCAGTATTGTATATATGAACATCGGTAGGGCATAAAATAACAAAGATACAATTGGACTAGTTGGTTTTTTGTGGGACCCGCACCCAAAACGGAACATCATGTTCCGCGCAAGGAAGAAAAAAAATATATATATATTGGCTTAAGCGGAACATCATGTTCCACCCAAGCATTCCCCTATTTCCCTCTTTTCTACTTTCACCCCCAAATGTTTCAAATAGTTTCAACAGTTATTTATTTATCCCTCTTTTCTATTTCAACTTCAACGGCTATTTGTTTATCCAACGGTTACATTTTTTTTTTATAAATACGAACACTATCTTCATTTTCATTTATATTTGTATTCTAAACACTCTCAATTTGCATTTATATTTTTTTATACAAAGCACTCTCTAGTATCTTCAATATTATTATTACCAAAAATTATTTTTTTAGGTAAGTAAATATTATTTTTTTATCCATAAATAATTTCGAATTTTTTTTATTTGCTTAAACATATTTTGTGATTATTTTACAATGGTTTGAGGTCAAAATATGTCTCAACACGACGATGAAGTATTATGCACAGCTTATGTAAATCAAACAAATGATGGTTTATGAGGAACTAATCGACCTAGCACATTATTTTGGGATGCAGTCGCCGAAGAATATAATACGACGACGGGTATCACTGAACGTCGGACGGGACCTAGCCTACAAACCCGATACAGCAAAATCTCGAGGCACGTAATGTTATATGTTTCTAAATTCAAAGATGCATCGATGACAAATCGTGGTAGTGGGACAGTGAACACAGATTGGGTAAAATCAGTTATATCTTTTGTAATTTTTTTTATATTATTTCTCTTACATTTGTTACTAACGAGTTAATAAAATTACATTGTCATTTTATTTCAGGTTACTGCAGCTAATCTAGCATTCCAGCGAGAGAACAAGGGAAAATCATTTAATTTTGAATCTTGTTACCAAATTTTAAAAGAACTCCACAAATTTCAAATTTCCCAAACATTTTTAGACTCTCCTCAATTTCATTTTGATTCACCAATGACGGGTGCGACAGAAAGTGATGGAAGTCCGAATATTGGATTCCCCTAGGAAATTCCAAAGATGGGGAAGAAGTTAATATATAAAGGCCTTATCCGAGGCCACCTGGAAGGAAAGAGATGAAGCAACGGGCTAAAGGAAAAGCGAAGGCTACAAACATTGTGGTGAACCGAGAAATACTGAATAGTTGCTCTTCATTCAATGAATCATTTGAGCGATCATATCAGGCTGATCGTGTACGGGACGAACAGGCCCGTGAAGGGCTTAACCGTTCACTGCAACTTAAGGAGCGAAGTTTGGAGCTCAACGAACGCAGTATATTGGCTATGGAGAGGAAAGATATGCGTGAACAAATATTGCTTGATCAACAAATTATGAACACTGACACCTCAAACATGAATTCAATCCAGAAGGAGTACCATGAATACCTCGTGCTTAATATACTCAACAAAGCACGGGGCCAATCAAACTTTCCAAACTATCCGCCACATGGAGGTCATTATGGATTTTAAAATTTCTATGCTTCTGAGTATGTAACCTGTTATTTATTTTTATCGTTTGATCTACTTTGTAATATGATTTTATGGGTTGTGAAATGAATTTGTTTCAAATTTCCATACATAAACATTAGTTCGGTACAATATTAACGATACAACATTAATAATAAAGATAACAACAGAACAACATTAGAAAAAAAACATAAATTGTGTAAAATCACACACTGTTATTGGAAAACTTTTCCCAAACATGTTCAACGAGATCTGCACGTAGCTGTAAATGATTCCTCTTGTCATGCATGTGCATTGTCCTATCCTCGATCGCATAATGTTGCTCGAGAGAGTTTCGAAACATAGGAACCGGGTCAGGCGGGAAGTCGTATTCCTCTCTCCAATCACAATCACGCCTCTCGTCTTCAACAATCATGTTGTGCATTATGATGCACGAATGCATAATAGATGACAATTTATCCTTGCTCCAGAGTTTTGCCGGCGTATGAACGAATGCGAACCTAAGTTGCAGGATACCAAACGCTCGTTCTACATATTTTCTTGGCCCCTCTTGCACTTGAGCGAAAAGTTTTTCCTTCTGGTTGGTTGGCCTTTTAAAAGTTTGCACCAATGAAGCGTAAGGCGGATAAATGCCATACGCTAAAAAATACCCCATATCATATACGTTGTTATTTACCTCAAACTGGATTGGTTGAGTCTCATCGCGGACAAGATCGGAGAAAACTCTTGATCTGTTCAATATATTAATATCATTACAACTACCCGGCATCCCGAAAAATGACCTCCATATCCAAAGGTCATGTGATGCTACCGCCTCTAGTATAATTGTCGGTGACTTTTTATGTCCAGTATATTGCCCATGCCATTCGGTTGGACAATTTTTCCACTCCCAATGCATGTAGTCTATGCTCCCCAGCATTCCGGGGAATCCACGTGCCGCATTTTGTTCGGTAAGCCTTTGCACATCGAGAGCGGTAGGCTTTCTGTTATACTCCGGACCAAATATCCCCACAATGGCAAGGGATAATCGGACCAATGCCTTCTGGGTTGTCGATTCTTCGATACACAGGTACTCTCCATTTATATCAGCAGAAGACCCATATGCTAACATTCTCAGAGCAGAAACGATTTTTTGATGCGAGGACAGGCCAAGACGACCAAGTGCATCTGGTTTTTGTATGAACCAGGAGTCGTAACTACATACAGCATCATGAATACGTACATATAGGGCTCGATTCATTCTAAAACGTCGCCGAAAATGGTAGTCTTTGTATACTGATGCTTCACCAAAGTAGTCGGCGATTAGTCTATCATGGCCCACCTTTCTAGTCCGACATATCGTCCTCCTCGTTTGATCCTCTTGGGAATCACATACTATGTTATGAAGGGCCATATTTTGAATTTGTTGCATATGGCCCATCGCTATTTTCTTTTTCTTTTTGGCTACATTTGACTGGGCGATTTGCGTGGCTTGTATTTCTTCGTATTCTTCCATCTCACTGTGGTATGACGTTTGACCAGTAAAGAGAATTTGGTGCTCTTCTAGTTATAATAGGTTGTAATATGTTGATGAACTTAAAGTATCATCGATTTTAGGTTTTATAAGGTTTACGGTTGAAGATCTAGGGCGGAATATCTAGAGCGGAAGATATAGCTCGAATCACATTAGGCGGATAATTTAGAGCGGAATATCTAGAGCGGAAGAAGTAGCTCGGATCACATTAGGCGAATAATCTAGGGCGGATTATGTTGATATAAATGTGGTTAATTATGCTGATATAAATGTGAATGGCCAGATTGAGTGTTAATGTGCACAATGGCATCTTACGAAGATGTGATTGATGAGTTCTTAGCTGAAGCCTTGATAGATTCATTCCCACGCGGTCTTTTTGGTTGTGAGATTAGCCAAGTTAATGATCTACGAACCCCTTGGGAAATAATTGCCGACAAATATCATGAGTTGCTACCTCGGCATGATTATCAGAGCCCGTGTAACTTGATGGATCGATGGTTGGAAATTAAAGACGACATCGAGGAATTTGATAACATTTTCAATAGAGTTGAACAAGATATGCAACCATTGGATGAGTAAGACGATCCATATGAGGAGGCGGTGAATTCATACATTCGCACGTTTGGTGAGAATTTTGAAGGCTTAATGACATGGTGTGCGTTGAGGAGAAATGCTTATTGGAAGGACTTTTACTAGTTTTTCTTTCATCTCCTCTACATAGAGCAAGGGCAACTTCTATTCATGTTAATTTGAATCATTGCATGTTTATTAGTTACTAGTTATTCTGTTTATCGTTAAATTAAATGTAACGGAATTAATGGTTCAAAACACTATCTTCATTTTCATTTTTGTTTTTATTCTGAACACTCTCTAAATTTATGAAATGAATTTGTGAAATGAATCTTCAAATTGTGAAAGGAATTTGCATCAATCTTAACAATACAACATTAATAATAAATATAACAACATAACAACATTACAAAAGAAACTGTAATTTGATTTTATTTCTTAATTATCGAAATCCCAATCTACATCATCCAAATTTACAGCATCAGACATGTCATAATTTTACGTTGATGGACCAGGTTGGCTAGTATCTGCTTGGGCACCAATATCATCCATGTGCGGTCGATACACTGTGGTCGCAGATCGGGGATCTTCTGTGGGGTTGTAAAAGGCCAAGGTTATACCACTAAAAAAATTAGGCGGGGGAGCAGTTCGCTCGTGAGATACACCCAACTCTTGGAGCTTCCTTGTAGCTATATCCAACTCATGACTCCAATAGTTATTAAGGTGCATGGCTGCATCTAGAGCGGTGGCTCTCGATGATTGCCAATAATCTGAGAATTACCGACTAGTAAATAAGAGGTCATCATATGTGGGAAATTCTTCATCGACCGCAATCCTGTCTGGCCGTGGAACCGAAATCAATATGGGTACACCTGTAGGACTGCAAAACGGTAGATCCCAAGTCATTTGGGGTTGAGTGGGATGTACCCGACCTATAGGAGTCTCATAAGCGCCAGGTGCCTGTGAAGGGACAGTCGGTATTTGGATGTGGTATGGCAGTGCGCTGGGACTTATGACATCCGTGTTGACTGCTCGATAGAGGGGTGGCATTACAAGGCCTAGGGACACTTGCTTCCAGTAACGGTCATACATGGGTTGAGAAACAATGGATACGCTGGGGTCCATCTCGTCAATAATAATCCCATGCCTATCAGGGTGAAAGGGTATCCTCATCATTTGTGCCGGAGGGTCATTTGAAATGCAAATTTCACCGGTGATCTGTCGGCGACATCGATCACCCAAGTAATATATCCCCCCATATTGAGGATCCATAAGAACACATCAATTTAATGATATGTACTTCGCATGTTGAACGTAGGCATTCATCTCCACAGTAGACCCCGAGTAAGGTAGCCAATTGATTGAACCTGGCGATCGCATTTCAATCTGACTCTGGGCGGTGGGAAAATTATACTGGATTGAGCCCTTTGTCTCCTTACGATTTAATCGATTTTCTTTCTTCCATCGATTAATTCTAGGCCAGCAATCACCAGTATCTCCCCTCAATAAGGGACACGCCCATTGTATGTATTCAAACCCGAAAAATTGCAATACAAAAATGAGTATTATTGAACCATAATTTTTTTATTAAGTATATATTAAATACATTAAAATTCACATTTTAACACTTACCAATATGAGTTGCCAAAAACAATTCATAGAGTCTACGCGATATCTTGACAAGAGATGGAGAGAGTAGTATATGTGAGCTAGAATTGTCGAACCCCAATCGTATGATCCCACAATCTCCATATCCTCTAAAGCAGCCAACCAACCAATCAGAACGCTATCTTTAGCGGTTGGAAAAAAAATATGTCCCACACAAAAAAATAAAAATGCCCTAGCAGTGTCGTCAGGGCCAACACTCACATTATTTATCTTTATTGCCTCAAACCACTTATTTAAGCTCGACACTTTCACCCCACAAGAATCACTGGAATTTGGTTCAATGCCGGGAAAGTATCTATGTATAATGTCATCCTGGATTTGAGTTTTGCCATCAAGTACGATCAAGTACTTTCTATCATCCATCGGTACCATAGGACCGCTACCGATTGGAATACCTGCAAGATGGGAAGGATAGTAATCAATTGTAAATTTAATTATTGTACTAAACAATGTTATTACTAAAGTAATTTATTATATACAAAAACTAACCAGTCAAAACCGTAAAATCATAAGGAGTAATGGTCAGCTCCCCGGTAGGTAGTTGGAACGTGTTGGTTGTGTCCCACCAACGCTCACCGAGCGCTTGTACCAACCCCCAACTTGTCTTCGGAATTTGAGCGTCTAACAATTCTCCCCAACCGCTACGGTGTATAAAATGCATTATCTCGGGAGATGTCTTAAAATGTTTATATGTGGCTCTAAGACTCTCCCAATTACTACGCATCTTTATTGAGTTGCCATTTGTGGCCGTGTCCGGAGAAGGTTTAATGTGATCTCCGGCGTCCACAATACGCCTATAGTTTTCAAAAACTATAGGTCGCTCGGCAGTTGTAACTTCGGGCTCTCGCCCTACTTCTCCCATTTTTTTAGACTTTCTTGCCCTAACAGCCCGTCTAATTTTTTTGCCAATTTGTTCCATTATCAACCCTGCAATGTCAACAAAAAACTTATTAATTTTCTATCATATTGACTAATTAATTGTAAAATATTATGTTATATTTTCTATCAAATTGATTAATGATTAAAATTTAATTTTAATTACAAATTTTCAACTAACATGACATAAAAATTTAATTTTAATTATATATTTACACATGAATATTTAATAATATTTTTTTGTTATTTTTTATATAACATTAATTAATAATATTTTTTGATTTATTTATACACAACTATTGACTAAACAATATATACCACTATAAAAAAAAAAAATTTACAACAACTACGTATTAAATAAATTTGGCATGGAAATTAAAACAACTAAAAAATTAACTCTTTTTTTTTATCGTAGATGACGTCTTTGAGAAACAGAATATGGTTTTCTTTTTTAGCTAGGAGTTGCATATAAAAATAAAATTGATTCAAAATTTAATTTTACAACTAACATAACATAAAAATTTAATTTTAATTATTTATTTACACATGAATATTTACTAATATTTTTTGGATTTTTTTTATATAACATTAACAAATAATATTTATTGGTTTCTTTGTACAAAACTATTTACTAAATAATATATAAAACTATACAAAAATAAATTTACAACAACTAAATATTAAATAAATATAGCATGGAAATTAAAACAACCAACAAATTACCTCTTTTTTTTTGCTCGTAGATGATTTCTTTGAGTAGCAGAATATGATTTTCTTTTTTAGCTAGGAGTTGCATATAAAAATAAAATTGATTCAAAAATATATTTTACAACTAACATAAACTAAAAATTTAATTTTAATTATATATTTACACTTGAATATTTAGTAAGTAATAATATTTTTTCGTTAGATTAACATATCACATAACAAAAATTAATTTAATTTTATTTAATATTTTTTCGTTATATTTACACATGAACATAACCTAAAAATTTAATTTTATTGTGTCTAAATAAAGACTGAAAAAAAAATGAAAAAGTACCTATTCAGGAAAAATAATAATAATAAACATAATCACAATAAAATAATAAACATACCTCACAATAAACAGTTTTGTGTGTGAAGTGAGTGATTTTTTTTTGTGTCAAGAAAACAATAAAAATACCTCACCCGAAAAATAACCGTCGGCTTCCAAGTGGGTGAATTTTTTTTGTGCTAAAGCTTCTCATAAAAGGGGTAGATAAATAGGTATAAGGTAATTAATAGGTTGGTTGGAAGTTAGAAATATTGTTGAGGAATTAATGAGGGTTGATATGTAAATAATAGAGAAAGTGTGGGGGCTTGATGGAATTTAGGGAAAGACTAAAACGGAACATGATGTTCCGCTTAGTCACTTGACATGGCCCACACAAAACGGAACATGATGTTCCGCGGAACCAATTTATATCAATACGATACCGTTTTGTGTCTCAAAATGGTATATTTGTTTTTACCCATAGCATTTTTCTTCTTTTTTATCATCTAAATTTGCACTAGTTAGGTGTATTTTTACACTACCAGTAAGGGTTGCTGTTATATGCATCAATTTATGGATCTTCTCTGTGAGCAGTTCACTGTCTTATCCACTTTAGTCCACACTCAAGCTACCTAGCGGGCTTCCTTTATCCAATCAATGGATTCCTTAGTCAGTCATGCTCAACTATTCATTGAGGGACTGATCATCACTTCATGATAGCAATGCGAGCTTTAACAACAAAACTATCAATTGTGAGACTCTCTTATTGATTTAACATAAGTAGGCTCGACAACGCACTCTTTTTAACCACTGTATGTCGGAGCAACACCGCCCGTCCGTCAATCACTCATGGATCTATTTATGGTGCTTTTTCTATTATCCTTTTGTTATTATGAACCCTATCAAGGATGTGATGTATTTTATTATTCTGAGTATGGATAATTATTTTAACTTTCATCTCTGGATATATTATCTATTTGGACTTGATGTATCGACTGTTTTGAGTTTCATTTTGGAATATTTATCCGCTCACCTCTATTTTGCTACTTTATCATACACATTATTGTATTGCACTTATCTATCACATACTCTTATTATCTCATCGCATGCTTAATTTATCTATTCTTCAATTTGTTCATCCGAGATAAAAAGGGGGAGAGGGGGGGGGGGGGGGGGGAGGATATTATATGATTTAGGTGAAGTTTTAATGGATGAATTTTCATTTAATACATGAATCATAATAAATGAATGTGCTAGTGTGTATGTGCATGTGTGTGTGTGTGTATGTGTGTGTGTGTGTGTGGTGGGGGTGGGTTGGGGGTTGATGTAATACCCCTTACTTTTGAGTAATTATTGTTATATTAGTTGCCATGCGGATTAGTCATTTAAAATAAATGGAAATTGAATTAAATATTAATTTGTATAATTTAAGAGTTAATATTTATGAGTATTGCATAATTACGGTTACAAGAATGTAAATAGTGTAATATTATGTTGTGTTGCGTCGTTGCGCATTAAAGCGACGGTTATGACTTATATCCCAATCGTATTATTTAAGAAAGGTAATATGACTTTGGGATAGGAAATTAAAAACGATATCTCGGATGTTAGTTTAGAGCGCATAGTTAGTCCGGGAACGATTGAGATAGTCAAAATAAGTGCCGAATGTGTTTTTGGGTTCAGGGGCACTTTTGGCTAGTTATGACTTTAATATGATGTTACGAGTCATTTTAAGTATGCAGTAGAATTTAATGTTAGACTTAATGTATTTAAGATATTTTCGGTATTTAGTCTTGCAAGAATAATTAAAGCTCATTTGTGTTTAACCTAGAGAAAGAAAGAGAGAGGAGAAGAGATTGAGAGAAAGAAGAGAAAAGAGAGGAATTGGTGATTTGAGCTTGGAATCGTTTCAATGAGGAGGAATCCGAGACTTCAATCTTGAGGCAAGTTTTCTAACTTGCATATATGTATGATTGTGTGTGAATAAATTGTATAATTTGTTAATGTTCTTGAGTTTAAACCATTTGGGGATTTTGGTGAGTTTGATGTTTAAACCCTTATGTATATGATGCAAACATTATTGAGGGATTCATAATGGAGGGTTATCATGTAGGAATGAATTGTATATGATGTTGGTTGATGATGATTGGGTTTAGAGGGAAGAAAAGGGTTTTGGGATTTTAGGGTTCATATAAACCAGTAGCCAAAACTGGGCTGTCCGACCCAGGCGAATCAATTAGACCCTAGCGAATCGATTCGGTAAAATGGTAGGCTACAGGTCTGAGTTAGCGAATCGATTCAAGCAGACCGAATCAATTCATCAAACTAATAGAAAGTTTAATTCTTTCGACCGAATCGATTCGTCTGGGGTGAATCGATTCGGACAGGGCAAATCGATTCGGACATAGTGCTGTTTTACAAAAGTTTTCTAACTTTGTTTTAACTCCTTTTCTCTCGGGTCTAATGATTTGGAACCTTATTATAGGATATATTAAAGATACATGCGACTTTATATGAGGAGATTAATACCTTAGGATGATAAGGGGGCATTCGGGCCTATTTTGGGGATTAGAAATGATAGTATAGTATCTCAATTGATTAAGAAAGTGATAGTAGGACTAGTGTATGGTAGGACTTTGTTGTTTTGGATTTCGAGGGATGGTATATAAGTGTTTATACATTGTAGCCTTAATTTATTATACATTTATGCATTCGGGTATAAGAATTGTCGTTTGAATTCATTTATACATACATTTTGTGATTTTGGCATATATGCACATACCTCTCTAAATGTTATCATAAGAGAAGTTACGCGAAAAAGGTGAATCCCTTGGCTAATGAATGCAGGGAGAGTATAGTCCTCAGTCCATAGCACCGGTTGTTACATTATGTGACTGTTTATTTGAAGTGAAGTAATTACGAGTATGGTTACGCCTCACTGTCGAAGGTATGTGACCGCTTCCCATGCATTGTGATTTAGGGTACCCAGGTGGTCATGAAACTAGGCCCTGGAAGATGATATAAATTAGGGAATGCATCCAGTGGGGTGACTCCCGGAAGGATGGTCTTAGAAATATTATTGTATGAATATAACTGTTCTCATTCAAATTGTATTTTAACGCAAATGATTAAATGGAATTAGGAATCAATTCTGATTATATATGATCATTAATGATTAACTGACTTGTGAGGATCAATGATAAATTGGTAAACCAGGAATATTGGATAGAGTTAGGTTATTCCTATTAAGTAGTCAGGTATCTTAACTTAACAATGAATTGTACGCATTAGGATGTGCACTTTAGAAGAGAGGTGAGCATAATTCTTGAAGTGAAGAGCGAATTTAATTTGTTTTTGAAATTTGACTGTGACACCCCGCCTAATTAAATCCCGGGTGATCAGTCCTAAATCAAATTACAACTTGTATACCTTAGTTGATTTATTCAGACTTTTATGTTGGTATTTGATTTATACATTGTTCCTCATATTGTTATATGTTTAATGAAAGTAAAAATTTGGCACTAGTATAATTTCACCTATGTGTCACACTGTAATTCGTAACTACTATGCATTTTATTCACTTCTAAATCATATCAAACCGTGCCCTGACCCGTTTATATTTTGTCTCTTGGTGTGGTTATTGTTCATGCTCAGGTGTCCCGCCGCAAGGGCGCCCGTTCTGACCTCCCCTTATAGTGTTAAGGAGCTACGACATATTGCGGATGTTGTAGGATTTTTGTATTAGACGCATCAAATTCTTTTTGGATATTCTAGTTATGATCCGTCAGTGGTATTCGGGCATGCTGCCTAAGTTTATATCTCATAGATACTATATATTTGGTGTGACCTTTTTGTATCAATCTTCTAACCGACAACTTATTCAGTTATGTTTTGTACATGCTATCAAACTGTTACTTGTATATTAACCCTTTTCTTTACGGAAGTAATTGATTGAAATAGTTCATTTTAAATTGGAAAATATTTTGACAACGTTTTTTTTAAATTTGTTGGGTGGTCGTATCATATTATCTTTTATGCGACAGTGATGCTAAGAATAGACCATTTAAGATTCTTATTTTATTGGAGTAGCGGGCTGACCACCTCTTATTTATGTAAGCGAGTTGTCACAGATGGTATCAGGTAATCAAGTTCTAGAGTCTTTAGGATTTGTGCGGACTTGTCACGTTCTACAATAGCGTTCTTCGATATAGAGCCCTATTATTAGGACTGTTTTGCTTATGCGTGTTTGCGACCTTCCGTAAAGATAAATTGTTTAACTGTATATTGAATCAGTCGCTCTTTATCTCAGATGCCATTGAGATGAGGTCGCCCGCAAGGGTAAATCAAGTTACAGATGACGTAGAGCCCCCCACCAGCGCAGGGAACTATGAATGCGACGAAGGTGGCTAATATTGTTGCCCAGGCAGTCAATGCTGCAATGATTGCTATAACCCAATAGCTTCCAGAAGCTTAATAACTGGCAGCACCAGTGGTTCAAGCCCATACGGGACCCTCCGCGTGGGAAAAAGTTATAGAATCCTTCTAGAAAGGTCACCCTCCAAAATTTCAGGGTGGTGCTGACGTGATCTTGGAAAATAAATGGAGGAAGGATATTCAACGCCATCTTCAAATGGTGGAATGTAGTGAGGAGAGGAAGCAAATTCTCACCACTTTTAAATTAGAGGGAGCAACTCTCCAATGGTGGGAGTCGGTGATAATTCCGGAACAAAGGGATACTATGACTATCTCAGAGTTCTGGATTCTATTTGAACGAAAGTATTTTCCTCTGGCAGTACAGAAAGAGATGAGTAGGAAACTTCAGGATGTTACTCAAGGGGAGCGAACAACGGTGAAGTTTGAAGAGGAATTTACCAGTTTAGCAAATTTTGTGCCGGACGAGGTAAGTAAGGAAGATAAGAGAATCTCTAAACTTATTGGGGGTCTGAATTGGAGGATAAGGTAGCCCCTGTTGGGGAATCCTGCCCTACAAAATTTTAGCGACGTGATGAATGCAACTTTACTTCATTGCCAGGATCACCGCCTTCATTTGAAGGTGAGTAAGAAAATAGGGGATTCTGGACAATCTAGTAAACCCGGAGGAGATGGTGCCGGTGGAGCACTATCACCACCACAGTAGTCCAGGAGTAAATAGAAAGAGCGGGACCTTCAGTAGGGGGATCCGACTAAGATATAACGCTTTGGGGGTTTCAGTTTTGGCGGAGGTGGTTTTAGGCAAAATCAGGAAGCTCATCATCATCAGCAGCAGTAGCAACAACAAGTAGTCCCATAGGGCCAATCCGAATGAGGGAATAATGGAGGTCTAGTCCAGCAGGGCCAAGGAGCGGGGCAGTTTCGGAGCAATAATCGGGGCCGACATCGGGAGAATTTTGCGGGGCTTTATTTCTAGTGCGGTAAGACGGGTCACATAAGGAGAGTCTATCCACAGTTGAACATAGGAAATTCCTGGAGGCCCCCAGGATCAACAGGCACCTTTATAACCACAATCACCTATTCCAGTAGTCCCACTACAACAGGGACAACTTCAGTTTGGGCGTATGTATAATGTCCAAAATGCTTTGTTTCCGCCAGCACCGCCAGCTATCGAGGGTAAGTTTCCCATCCATGGGGTTATGGGTCGAGTGTTATTTGACATGTGTGCAACACATTCATTTATAACTACGTACTTTGCTCATTTGACGGGATTGTTAGCCGATAGTACTCTTATGAGTGTAGATTCTCCGATGGGTGATGACTAACTTATATTCTTTATTTGTAGAGGGGTGGGAATAGATCTTGGTAGATTGTGATTTGAAGCCGACTTACTTGTCCTGGATATGGTCGGTTATGATGTTATTTTGGGCATGGATTGGTTAGTGAAGTACCGGGCCATGGTGAATTGTTATGGGAGGAGTATAATTTTTTACATTTCGGGGAAGGAAATATTTTTAGTATCCATGCCTCTTTCGGAGGGAGTTTTAAGCACTCACTTATACTATATTGAGGAGGAGACTTCACAAGGTATAGTCATTTCCTTAGATTCGATTCCTGTTGTTAGAGAATTTGAGGATGTTTTGCAGGAAATTCCCGGCTTACCTCCAAGTCATGAGATTGAGTTCGTAATTGACTTAGCGCCAGGGACTAGGCCGATTGTTCGAACTCCATACCGTATGTTGAAAAATTGTTGCTAAAGCCGTGTAATACAAGATTAAACTATTTAAGTAACTACGAACTGTTTTTTGAAGAAACTCTTTTCTAGAAATCAAATCAGTTTAATCACAAGATGTGTTTAAAATTATGCACGAGCTCTGTTTAAGATTTATTAACAAGTTTTGAAAAATAAAATTAAAATCGTTTTTAATTCAGCACACTAAATAGAAAGGGATGAGGAGATGTAGAAAGATTAATAACAAGATATTTTTAACGTGGTAAAATCTCACCCAACTGAGGAAACATCCACGACTCCCTCTACGGAGTAAACCGAAAATTTCACTAAAACAAATTATAACAGTTACAAACTATATAACACACATGCACACAAATCAGACCTATACAGTTTAGGAATGTACCCACTGGCGTCCTTCTAACTTTTCTGCAGTTCTGTTTGTTGATGTTGTTCTCCAGTTTGCTAACATCCAATTTGTTCCAGTTCTTTACGTCGACTCTTGTTTCAAGATCTTATTACCAACACTTTTAGTGTGGTAGGGTGTAAGTGTTTTGTGAAGATGCTTCTAACATATGCATGCACACACTCACGCTGATTTATACAAATAGTCATATCAAATTACATATAAGATCTATATGCTGTGATTTTCAGTTTCTCTCTTCTTAGGAAACTTTGAACCTTATTTGACCTTTAATATTAACCAAGAATCCACGGCTATCTTGCTCAGAAGACGTATCAAGATCTTAATCAATCTCAGGTTTTGAAAATATTTTTGAGATTGAAAATCACCAAGTGCGATTCCAACTAGGTGAAGGTTTTATTTCAAAAGAACTAGAAACAAAAAATATTTTTGTTGATTTTGAAGTTGAAACATTTACAGAAACAAATCAACAAAAGTTTTCTCAAGATGAGAAACTATAAATGGAGATCTATGTGAAATATAACATAAAACGTTCAGATCTACAATTTCTTTGAATCATAAACACAGATCTTAAACTTAATGTTTAAGTTGAAAACAAGATCTCAAAACGAAGAGGTTACAGCATGAAACAACTAACAAACTAACACTCAAAAATCCCAAACACTCAAGGTTGTGTTTGGTATATACTGGTTTTAAAAGAGGTTAGGGTTTGAAAGAAGTTAGGATGCTTTAGGGTTAGGGTTTCTAACTCTCTCGCTCTCTCCGGTTTTTCTCTTCTTTCTCTACTCTCTCTACTCTATCTTCTCTCTCCACTCACTCATATAGTCGAAGTGGAAAAAGTCTCTTCTGGCTGAGGGTTAGCCTCCTTATATAGTGGGCTGAGAAGGATCGAGAAGATGGTTCAAAATCAAGGGCTACGATTTGGTCTAGGCAGTTTGACTTTGATCCAAGGGTTAGAGATAAGCGGTAGTTAAAACGCTTCTGATTGGTTTAAGAGGGATTCACCAGGATTGAATTAGAACTCATGCAGATCGTTGATTAAAACAATCCAAGGGTTGCAAATGTGCAAGTCTTATGTTTCTCAGAAGAAACACAAATCCAACCGTTATCTGGTAGACAGGTGTAGGGCTAGGATTAAAGCTGAAATGCGTGTTTTGAAAATAATTACCAAGACACCTTGTAGTCTCTAGCGCTTTTGATTCTACCCAAATGAACTTCCAGTTAATAAAACCAACAACCTAGAATTATAGAATGACCCCAATACTTTATAAATTCAATTTTAATTAAGATAAAAGGTGTTTTAAAAATCATTCAAAATTCCCAAAAATTATTAAAAATCAATTTTAGGGAAATTAACACACACAACACACACACAACCAATTTTACGCAATATACAAGATATGAATGTAATCCTAATGTGTGTGAGTGTTGGTACATATACCTTTGATTAGACAAGCAAGAGGAATGAATTTTAGACAATTTCTGAGGCTTTTTGGTTTCTAGGAAAGGACACAATTTTGTCACTATTTCCAAACTAGATGAGCACTTATACAATGTAGACTCAAGTGAGTCAAGAGTATAAGGTGCTTCAATCTCCCCCTTTGGAAATATGAGACAAAATCTCCTTTGAGTCATCTAGGACTCGTAGGGCAATAAAGAAATAAGGAAAAAACCTATTCCTAAACAAAAGTTCTATCTCCCATTTTCTAGAAAATAAAAGTACATAACTCAACTAATTAAAAATCAATACCCTATTGAGAATAACTGTACAGAATCCTGCAAATGATTTCTAAGATCAAGCTTATTAGAAACATATGAAAGCAAATTGAACGCATAAGACTCAAATTTCTCCCCCATTTTGTCTCAAATGGATAAAGGGAAAAATTATTGAAATCCAAGAAATTATTCAGCACATAACATTCCAATTGATTTACGCAAGGTAATAAACCTATTATAATCCAAAGGTTTGGTAAACATATCTACGAGTTGCAAATCAGTAGGATGATAATTTATTTCTAATTCCTTAGTTTCAACTAATTCGTAAATAAAGTGATGTCTTATTTTTATGTGTTTTGTTCGCGAGTGTTGAACATGATTGTTAGAGATATTGATCGCACTTTGATTATCACAATAGAGATGCAATTGTTTTTCTTGAATACCATAATCACTTAGCATTTGCTTAAGCCAAAGAAGTTGAGCACAACAACTGTCAGCAGCTTTGTATTTAGATTCAACAGTGGATAATGAAGTGCAGTTTTGTTTCTTACTACTCCAACCTACCAAAGTATTACCAATATAATAACATGCGCCTGATGTGCTCTTACTATCGTCTGTACACCCTGCCCAATCAGCATCGGTGTATCCTATTATAGTGCTAGGAGTATCATTGGTGTACCAAAGTCCTAAATTTAGAGTGCCTTTAATGTACTTGATAATTCTTTTAACACAAGTTAAATGACTCTCTTTAGGATTGTTCTGGTAACGAGAACAAATGCAAACAACATACATAATATCAGGATGCGAGGCAGTAAGATATAGTAAGGTTCAAATCATACTACGATAAAGGGTGGGATATACGGATTTTCCTGTTTCATCCTTAGATAGTTTGACAGTAGTACTCATGGGAGTTTTAGTATCTTTTGCACTTTCAAGACCAAATTTTTTAATAATCTCTAATGCGTATTTTGATTGCGAGACAAATAATCCTTATGAATTTTGTTTGACTTGAAGACCTAAGAAAAATTGCAACTCCCCCATGAGAGACATTTGAAATTCTTTATGCATAATTTCAGAAAACCATTTAACTTCTGAAGGGGAAGTTGATCCAAAGATGATATCATCTACGTACACTTGAGTTATAATGATATGTTTATCAAAATGTTTGACAAAAAAATTTCCACCTCTCTTAAAACCTTTGTCTAAGAGAAAGTTGGAAAGGCGCTCATACCAGGCTCTTGGCGCTTGTTTTAGGCCATACAAAGCCTTTTTAAGACGAAAGACATAATTTGGATTTTTAGTGTCAATAAACCCTTTTGGTTGTTCTATATAGTTCTCCTCAGTCAATATTCCATTAAGGAAGGCAGATTTGACATCCATTTGGTAAAGCGTAAAATGTAAGTAACAAGCTATGGCAAAGAAAAGATGAACAAATTCTAATCGAGTAACGGGAGTAGAAGACTCGTTAAAATCTATTCCCTCTATTTGAGAGTATCATTGAGCAACTAATCTGGCTTTGTTTCTAATGACTATCCCACTTTCATCAGATTTATTTTTAAATATCCAATGTGTGCCAATAACCTTTTTGTGATCAGCCCTAGGTACAAGATACCAAACATCATGAATGACAAATTAAAGAAGTTCATCCTGCATTACAGAAATCCAATGAGGATCATTCAATGCACCATTAACATTCTTTGGTTCCACAAGGGAAACAAGACATGCATAATGAGCATAGTTTCTTAATTGAGATCTTGTACGCACAAGTTCACTGGGATTACCAAGAACGTTATCTATGGGATGGTCTTTAGCAACCCAATTAGGTACTTCAGGTGTCTCTATTGGTAAAGAATCATCTATTTCTGATGAGTCATTTTCTAAAATATTTTCAGACTCTACCATAATAGTTGGTTCTCCAGTCTTACTTTCTATAGTAGTGTCACTTACAATTACGTTTATGGATTCCATTATGGTCTTAGTGCGAAGGTTATAAACACGGTAAGATCTACTGTTAGGAGAATATCCTAGAAAGATGGCTTTATCTCCTCGAACCTCAAATTTGGATAAGTGTTCTCTGTCCTTGCAGACATAACACGTAAAACTAAAGGTTCTAAGGTACTTAAGATTGGGTTTCTTCCCATACCAAAGTTCGTAAGGAGTTTGTTTAGAATTCTTTCTAAGATAGACCCTATTAATAATGTGACAGGCAGTACGAATGGATTTTACCCAAAAATACTTAGGTAAAGTCTTAGCATAAATCATAACACGTGCCATCTCTTGAAGGGTACGATTCTTTCTCTCAGCTATACCGTTCTGTTGAGGAGTCTTAGGAGCACTAAATTCATGTTTGTAATCATTGTAGTCACAATACTTTACAACACCTGTATCTAAGAACTCTCCACCTCTATCACTACGAATCCTATTTACCTGAGAGAATTTCTCATTTTCAATTCGAAGTAAAATCTTCAAAAAGGTTTGGAATGTGTCAGACTTTTGTTTTAAGAAAGCTACCCAAGTAAATCTGGTGAAGTCATCAACCATAACTAGAATGTAACTGTGTCCACAAAGACTAACAGTTCGAGAAGGACCCGTTAGGTCCATATGGATGAGCTCCAAAGGTTTAGAGGTTAGGATATATTTGACTTTCTTATGAGGAGCTTTAAAATTTTTTCCTTCTTGACATGATCCACAGACAATATTAAAAATTTGTTTGATTTTTGGAATTCCTTTAACTATTTCTTGAGAAGACAATCTATTAAGATTATCGTAATTTATGTGACCCATCCTGTTATGCCATATCTCATTATCATCCATTCTGGCAACATTACAGATTTCAGAATTATTCATGACAGTATAGCAATTGAAAAGAAGTTCAATTGCTATACTGTAAAATTTTGAGTCCTGAATCCTGTAATTATGCATTCACCCTTTTCGTTTAAAATCTTGCAATTATTCTTTGAAAAGGTAATTATGAAAAGAAGTTCAATTGCTATACTTTAAAATTTTGAGTCCTGAATCCTGTAATTATGCATTCACCCTTTTCATTTAAAATCTTGCAATTATTCTTTGAAAAGGTAACAGTATGATCTGGGTCACAAAATTGCGAGATACTAAGTAGGTTTGCCTTAAGACCTTTTACTAAAAGAACATATTCAAGCAAAGGTAATCCTTCTTCTTGGAGTGTTCCTTTACCAATGATTTGAGATGATACACCATCACCAAAAATAAATTTTCCTCCAGCAAAGCTAGTTTTGTTTAAAAGTTTTGTATCATCACCAGTCATGTGTTTTGAACATCCAGAATCTAAATACGAACCAGAAGACGTGTGTTCAAATTTTAAAGAAGTAATCACAATGTTACACTTCATCTGGGGTAATAGATCATCTTTTCTAACCCAAATAGCTCTTGTTTTCATTTTGCGCTTATTTGCTCTAAATTGATAAAATTTGCGAGCATTAGATTTTTATTGAAAAATGTTTTGCGCATGAGGCTGAGTTTTATGGAAAGTGAGAGCATTTGGTTTAGAAAAGTGTTTAGAAATCCTTCTTGAAAATGATATTTTAGGTTTGGTCTTTCTCCTTCTATAGTTAGTGTTTTTGTCTGGTTGTCTCAGCAGAACATAATTGTTACGACTCCTAGAGTAGTTAAAGTTTTGATAGACAGGAGACTTAAAGACAGGGTTGACTATACGTCTAGAGTAACATCCTTCAAAGTAATGATCATATAGATCACAGTAAGAGCAGTATAGATTGCTCGACAATGGTATCTCCTTAGGAAAGTCTCTAAACAAGGGCTTGATGAGATTTTAATGTTGAACTTTATTCCTAGGGAGTACAGTTTGAAAGACCGAATCACTCTTCCTAATAGGGGGTAAACATATTTAGTCTTGGATGGAATTTCACACTTATAGTTACTTGTTTCCCCAATATCAAACTTAGATTGGTTTTTGTCAAACTCATTTTTCAGAGAATGAAAGTTTGGACAAGTTTCTACAGGTTTTTTGCCTCTTGACACAAACTTAATTGGTTCAAAAGTTTTAGTTTGAGTCTTCAAATTGGGGCAAAATCCTATTCCAGTTCGATCATCAGAATTGGTTTTGGAATCAGCAACAAATCCATCAAAACAGTTTCAGTTATTTTCAAATTTAGCAAATTTTTTGAAAACTGTTGCCGTCTTTTCTTTAGATTGTTCCAATTCTAATAATGTCCCTTTGTATTTTTTCTCCAGAGTTTCATTTTCTTCAATCAAATTCTTTAATTTTTGATAAAAAATCTTAACTTCATTTTCATGAGTTAGACATTGGGTAGTATACTCTTCAGCGTTAAGTTTAACCATCAGACTTAGGTCTTCTAATTTCTTAGTGAGATCTTTCACTATATTTTCTAGTCTAGTGCTTTTCTTGAGAGTTTTAGCATAAAGTGTGTGAATGTCTGGGAGGTCTTCAGTATCTGAGTCACTAAGTGCAGTGTGTGAAGTGACCCCTAAAGATTCATTTCTTGAACTCACGCACCCATGGACATCGTCATTATCGCATTCCCTTTGACTCACACACCCCGTTATTGAACTAACAATATTCTCAGAAAGTAAAGCATCTAAACCAGTAGCAGCATGATTCACAACAGCAGGTGTAGAGTTACTATCATCATCCTCATACATAGGCATATCATCATTGTATATTATCTTAGCAAAAAAAGACATGCAAGGATAAAAACAATCCAAAGATTCAGGTTCCTCGTTCTCAGAATCACTTGAATCATTCCATGTTTTGCAAATGTTGGCCCTAGTATGTTTATTGACAGTGTTTAGTTTCACTCTACAGTCTTGTGCTATGTGTCCTAGTTTTCCACATCTAAAACACTCAATGTTCTTGAAGTCTTTATTGGGTCTCATGTCCTTGTGATGTTTGTCTTGACCTTTCTCATGAGGTTTGTAATTAGACTGACTTGGATAATTTGGCTTGTCTTGTCTGTTTGCCAATTTATTTTTAAATTTGATAATTTTCTTAAATTGTTTTGACATCAAGGCAATTTGATTATCCAAACTATCTATATCACATTCCTCATCAGAATCATCAGTGAGAATAGTAAACCCAGGTTTCATCAACTTAGAAGAAAAACTCAAGTTGGAATTAGTCTGTTTCTTATGGGACCGGGTAATTTGTTTCTTAAATTCTAATTCCATTTCCACAGTTCGAAGTTTACTACTGAGTAATTCAGGAGTGAGATTTTGATCACACATTTCCACAATAGCATATCTTTTATTATCAAATTTCTGTGGTAATGACCTTAGAATTTTAGATACAATTTCATGTCTGTCATAAGTTATTCCATTAGCATGCAATTTGGTCACAATGTCAGTTAATTTCATGTAGAAATCATCGAAAGTTTCGGAATCATACATAATTAGTGAGTTATATTGCTAAACAAGCATTTGAGTTTTAGCATCCTTAACTCTAGTGTCACCCTCATGTGAAGTGATCAGTGTATCCTAAGCTTCCTTAGAAGTGGCACAAGATGAGATCCTTTTGAACTCATGTTCATTTATGGACATAAAGATAACATTCTTGCCTTTGTTATTATTACGAGAAGTCTGCTTCTCTTATTGTGTGAACTCACTTAATGCTTTCTTAACCCTCTCATTACTTCCTTTAGTGGATGGTTTAGTAGGATAAGAGTATCCATTTTCAACAATATCCCAGACATCATCTCCCAAGGTTCCTTGTATGAAAGCAACCATCCTTACCTTCTAGTAAGCAAAGTTGTTTCCATCAAAGAGTTGGGGTCTGGTCAAGTTACCAAATCTTTCATTTTTCTCGTCCATTGTTATGATTTTAAGAAAATAATTTCAGAAACACAAGATCTTTTAAAAATATTTCCAAATCTCTGATACCGATTTAAAAAGTCTTACTAAAGCCGTTTAGTACAAGATTAAACTATTTAAGTAACTCCGAACTGTTTTTTGAAGAAACTATTTTCTAGAAATTAAATCAGTTTAATCACAAGATGTGTTTAAAATTCTGCACGAGATCTCTTCAAGATTTATTAACAAGTTTTGAAAAATAAAACTAAAATCATTTTTAATTCAGCACACTAAACATAAAGGGATGAGGAGATGTAGAAATATTAATGACAAGATATTTTTAACGTGGTAAAACCTCACCCAACTGAGGAAACATCCACGGCTCCCTCTACGGAGTAATTTTAAGTATGTAGTAGCATTTAATGTTAAACTTAAATGTATTTGAGATATTTTAGGTATTTAGTCTTGGAAGAGAAATTAAATCTCATTTGTGTTTAACCTAGAGAAAGAAAGAGAGAGGATAAGAGCTTGAGAGAAAGAAGAGAAAAGAGATGAATTGGTGATTTGAGCTTGGAATCATTTCAATTGAGGAGGAATTCGAGACTTCAATATTGAGGCAAGTTTTCTAACTTTCATAGATGTATGATTGTGCATGAATAAATTGTATAATTTGTTAGTGTTCTTGAGTTTAAACCATTTGGGGATTTTGGTGAGTTTGATGTTTAAACCCTTATGTATATGATGCAAACATTATTGAGGGGTTCATAATGGAGGGTTATCATGTAGGAATTAGTTGTAGATGATGTTGGTTGATGATGATTGGGTTTAGATGGAAGAAAAGGGTTTTGGAATTTTAGGGTTCATATAAACCCGTAGCCAAAACTGGACTGTCCGACCCAGGGGAATCGATTAGCCCCTAGCGAATCGATTTCGTAAAATGGTAGGCTACATGTATGAGTTAGCGAATTGATTCGGGCAGGTCGAATCGATTCGTCAACTTAGCAAAAATTTCGATTCTTTCGACTGAATTGATTCGTCTGGGGAGAATCGATTCGGACAGGGCGAATCGATTCGAAAATAGTGTTGTTTTACAAAAGTTTTCTAACTTTGTTTTAACTCCTTTTCTCTCGGGTCTAATGATTTGGAACCTTATTATAGGATAAATTAAAGATACATGTGAATTTATATGAGGAGATTAATACCTTAGGATGATAAGGGGGCATTCGGGCCTATTTTGGGGATTAGAAATGATAGTATAGTACCTCAATTGGTTAAGAAAGTGATAGTAGGACTAGTGTATGGTAGGACTTTGTTGTTTTGGATTTCGAGGGATGGTATATAAGTGTTTATACATTGTAGCCTTAATTTATTATACATTTATGCATTCGGGTATAATAATTGTCGTTTGAATTCATTTATACATACATTTTGTGATTTTGGCATATATGCACATACCTCTCTAAATGCTATCATAAGAGAAGTTACGCGAAAAAGGTGAATCCCTTGGCTAATAAATGCAGGGAGAGTATAGTCCTCAGTCCATAGCACCGATTGTTACATTATGTGAGTGTTTATTTGAAGTGAAGTAATTACGGGTATGGTTATGCCTCACTGTCGAAGGTATATGGACGCTTCCCATGCGTTGTGATTTAGGGTACCCAGGTGGTCATGAAACTAGGCCCTGGAAGATGATAGAAATTAGGGAATGCATCCAGTGGGGTGACTCTCAGAAGGATGGTCTTAGAAATGTTATTGTATGAATATAACTGTTCCCATTCAAATTGTATTTTAACGCAAATGATTAAATGGAATTAGGAATCAATTCTGATTATATATGATCATTAATGATTAACTGACTTGTGAGGATCAATGATAAATGGGTAAACCAGGAATATTGGATAGAGTTAGGTTATTCCTATTAAGTAGTCAGGTATCTTAACTTAACAATGAATTGTACGCGTTAGAATGTGCACTTTAGAAGAGAGGTGAGCATAATTCTTCAAGTGAAGGGCGAATTTAACTTGTTTATGAAATTCGACATTCATAACTATTATGCATTTTATTCACTTCTAAATCATATCAAACCGGGCCCTGACCCGTTTATATTTTTTCTCTTGGTGTGGTTATTGTTCATGCTCAGGTGTCCCGCCGCAAGGGTGCCCGTTCCGACCTCCCCTTCCAGTGTTAAGGAGCTACGACATATTGCGGATGTTGTAGAATTTTTGTATTAGACGCACCAAATTATTTTTAGATATTCTAGTTATGATCCGTCAGTGGCATTCGGGTATGTTGCCCAAGTTTATATCTAATAACTACTGCATATTTGGTGTGACCTTTTTGTATAAGTCTATTAACCAACAACTTATTCGGTTATGTTTTGTATCTGCTATCAAACTGTTAATTGTATATTAACCCTTTTCATTACGGAAGTAATTGATTGCAATATTTCATTTTAAATTGGAAAATATTTTGACATCCGTTTTTTTAAATTTGTTGGGTGGTCGTATCATATTATCTTTTATGCGATAATGATGCTAAGAATGGACCATTTAAGATTCCTATTTTATTGGAGTAGTGGGCTAGTCACCTCTTATTTTTGTAAGCGGGGTGTCACAGTTGATAAGTGATAAAGTTAAAATTCATAATTAATTTCCTTTACATAATTTAATTGTGTTATTTAGTTAATTATAACATTATGGCACAATTGCGTTTAATACTTATGTTAATATGTGTAAGCGTTAAAAATTCTTCTCTAAGTGATACATGTGAGTTAAAAGTTCAACATTGTACACAAGCATGTTGAGTTGTTTGTGTTATATGCCTTCGCACACAAGTCCCTATCGAGTCTACATTTTATTATTGTATTCACCGTCACCTCGTTTGTTATTGTAACGATGGTGGTTAGTATAGACTTAAGGAACGTGTTTTGGTTTTATTAGGATTCGTCAAAGGATGAGATTTGAAGAAATAAATATTTGTCTTGTCCGTTATAGCCTAGAACAAACACCGAACTTTCAAGCATACGAGATTCCGAATAGAAAAGATTCAAAAATTAATCCCCAAATACCAGTTCCACAAACATGTAAATAAAATAATAAATTGGAAAGGATTTTTTCATTTTTTTTATGAATTTCATAATTTTGGTTTTGTATGTAATTAAAATAATTTTCAAGAAATTATTTCTAGAACCAATTTTTTGAGGGATATATTTGATTTAAAATGAAATTTTAAACTTAAGTTTTCAAATCTAGGCATTATGTCCCGCAACTGACCTGCGACATGAAAGCACCTAAACTGCATAATAAGACTATATGCGGAAGTAAACGATTGTCGATTAAACACAATTTACCTACGAGTTTTACCGGTTATTCTAGGAGGGATCAATTCAAAATTTTCTTCAATTGTTAACTTTATGAAAATGAATTTAATTTCCAAAGTCAATTAAAAGTCCATATTATTATCTTTGTTAAATCTAGATAATTTACAAAATAATAACCTATTCAGTTTTTAGGCGAGTTTCTATTTATTTAAACCTACTTTTTTGTATGAGGTGATATACGAAAAATGTAAAGCACGCGGTATTTATTTAACGTCGCAAAAACCCTTCCCCGAAAAAAATGACGGACCCCTCTAGGAGTCACCTAATCTACTTCCACTAAAATAATAAAAACAACAGGAACGAGTTACAATTAACAAACACGACAACTAAAGAAGATAGATGTAGCTATTACCTTACACGACCAAGACTCCTCCATGGTTGCTTATTCTGCTCTCTCTTTAAGTCTGTCCCTGATTGATTTTGCATTCTACACTTCGCAGCTTCTCCCTCTTGCGCTTCTAGCTTAAGATCAACTCAGTGCCTATTGTGTCTTATTTTCTAGTGAAGTATTTATGTCCGGTGTTCTATCCTAGATGACACACCCACACTTACATGTTACAACCGAATGCAATGCAACGATTTTCTCATCTCCTAGATATCAGCAACAACTCTTATGTTCTGTTCTCTTGTTTAAATCAGTCTTTCTTGATTTAACACAATGTTCTCAAACTTTACTTTTCTTTTTTTCTCAAAAATTAGAAAAATGAGAGTTGATCTAATATATACACATCAAAAAGTGTCTAAGTGTTGTGTAGTGCGTGATTTCTATGTGATAATGCCATGAATAATCCTGAAATCACTTCAAAGACCAAGCAATCATATTCACAGAAATAATGGGACTCCAAATATATTCAATAAAATCAGAAAGTCAAATATTCATAATTTATTTTTTAGAAAACAAATATTAGATTAAATTAGATTTTAATCTAAAAACTTATCGAGACTATTTTTACAAATATTTCAAATTAGTCTAAAACAGTCTTAAACACTCAAGAAAATAATATTCAGTCTAGATATGAAATCTTATCAAATTAGTTCTCACAAAAACTTAGGTTTAACTTTTTAAACCACAAACAAGATAATCTGAATATTACCAAATTATTTTTCTGAAATATATATTTTAAAACAAAATGTTTAAAAACATTCAAGATCTTACAACAAGATACAAACAGAATATTCACACAAAAACTAATTCCGTGAATAGTGTGTGTTGTGTGCAAAAATTAGATCTAAAGTCTGATCTAAGTAAAATACACAAAGATGAGAGAAATCACTTACAAAAATTATATACTATTAAAAAATCGTAAGTACAGATTTAGAATGAGAGATGTCTAATCTTCATTTTAGTTTTGAACAGAAATCAATCCTTGAAGATGAAAAAAAAACAATCTGGTTTATTTCCTCTCTTTCTCAAGAAATTTTGACACATTTTAACCACAAAAATAATTTTCTCAGCCTCTTAAAAATGAGACCCAAAGGGTGCTATTTATCGAGTGCACAATTGTGTGCTGATTGGTGTAAACTAGAGTCACATGGATTGACACAAAATATACACATATCCGTTGATTAAAAATAATCTGACTGTCGACAAAGAAACAGAAATGAGTGTATTAAAAATCAGACACGTGGAGTGCAAGCTGTAACCAACTCAAGCAAACTTCGAAGGCCAAATAAAACCAGCTGTAACAAACTCAAACAAATGTTACCATTGTAAATAAACTCAACACGCCGTCGTTTAGATAAAAGTGAAAATCAACTTTGGTTTTAAAAGAAACCGGGATAAGATCACGATGTCGTTTGACAGAAAAAACAAAAACCAATTTTTTTTTGTTGAAGAATTAAAACCGTTTGTGGTAAGACAGGATAAAAAAATCAAAGGCATGAGTTCACGAAAGCAGGTAAAGTTCAGGACCTGCTAGGGTCAAGTCGTTAACAGTAGAAGTATAGACCAACTAATCACCAACATGTTTAGATTACCAGTTAGGTATATATATATATATATACCCTCATATGAAATCGTGTATATCAAATGAAACAATGTATCAACAGATGGTCATGATATCGGTCAAAATACTATACTAGTGGTCAACTCTAGACATCTCCTAAGGCTACCAAGGAAAAGGGACAAGACCACATATCATAAAAATTGCCATGCATTCAACATATAATCATACACGCATATATATAACAAACATATATTCATAACAAATAACAGTAATATGCTTTTGTTAAAAAAACATTCACATTTAAAAATTAGTTCTAATAAATAAAAACATTTTAATAATTTCGAAATAACTTTTTTCAACAAAAATTTGTTATAAAATGTATTTCTGAAATATTAAAAAAATATTTATTCTCAAAAAATTTCAAATTAAAATTTTGAACTCAAAAAAAAAATATTATGACAAAACCCAACACTATCATAAGATATGATAAATGAAATGCATATGCAACGTGGTGTCGTGTCCTACATGACAGAATAAATCCTATGAGCCATAGAGTATGAAAATTACCTTTTCTGAGATGACGGATCGAATCGAGAGCTCATTTGATGTAGACGAATATAGAGAGCTTGGCGTCGATAGGCGAGACACAATCCTAATTAGACAAAATATTTTATTAAAATTCAAGTCCAACTAAATGAAGGTCTATATAGCTAAAGAACTGAAAGCAAATCCTAGGTGTGATCTATATAGGTACTTTCAAAATCCCCCACTGGAATAATTTTGACAAAACCCTTGAGTACATCAAATGATATACTAGGGTAAAATATTTCCTAAAGTGTCATATTCAAAAGAGTATCTAACTACCCACCCATCCTAGAAAAGAAAATGTACAACTCATGACGACCAACAAGAATACCTGCAAAACATAAATACACTTTATGTCGAGAAATCAAGTTAGTAGCACTTGCTCTACCAAAATATTAAAATGACAGAATTAAATGTGCATGAAATAACAAAACATAATATGTATGAATAATATCAACAACACAAGACTAGAATATGAACTCAACTCTCCCCCATTTTGGCTAAATTAGACAATGGTAAGAAGAAGAAAAAAATAAGCGTTTATAATTTGCAAAATAAGCGTCTCCTACATCAAACATGGCTTTAAAAGATACCGGTTATTAGTAGATATCTTTATCCTAAAACCTCGGAGATCTAGTAAACAAGATGCTGAATAAACACAGGCTAAAATTCAAGTACAATCTCTCCAGTCAAATGTCGAAGCTACTTCTAAACAAGAGTTATCATAAGGCATATAAAGAATATCATCAAGCTAAAAATCACAAGCAATAGAAGAAACTACCCTAATTTGTTTAGGAGTTTTTGGAGCATTAAACTGGTAAGAATATCCATTAGCATTACAATACTTAGTAACTCCATTTTGATTAAACTCACCTCCCCCATCATTGAATAAATCTAAGGGTTTGGTGGTGTTTAAGTCCTTAACCTTCTCGTGAGGAGACTTAATGATTTTCTCACTCTCACAAGCGTCACATACATTAGTTGGGCATTTCTTTGACTTTAAAAAATCCATTTGAGGTCTCAAGTCACAAGTCCTAATCCAGATAGGCAAAGTTTTCAAAGGTTTTTGTGCCTTTCGGAATTTAGGATAAAATTTATCTTTCGAAATATTTTCTTGTTAACATGAGGCCTAGACTTATTGAAGAAATAATTCCAATTATTATTAGTGCACTGCCTACCAATATTTGTAAATCGCTTCACGTTTCAGTTATGACTTTTAAAATGAGAACCTTTTTTGCGATTACTAAGGCATTCCCTGTTTTGGTGACCAAAAACGTCACACCAAGTACAAAATTTACTAGAAGTTGGTAGGTATGAATGGTAGTGTTTTTCCTCTACATGCTTGACAAATTTATTATGAATAAATGGTTTAGGAGGTCTATAGAGTCTCTTGGCGCGGGGGGGGGGGGGGGGGGGGGGGATATTTTGAAGTAGACGGTCCTACAAAGTTCTCTATGAAATTTTAAATGTCACTTTCATAATCACTTTCAATTAAAACTTGTTTTTCTTTATCCTTTTCACACAACTTACTTTCCAACGGAAGAGCCATTTCTTATTGGGATTTTACAAAGAAGAATGGTCTACTTGGATCAACTTTTTCAAGAGGACCCTCATATCCAAATCCTCTAGTATCACCCTTATATCGTTGTTCAGCAAGTAGTTTGTCAATGTCAAAATATTTTATATCACGACTACGAGACATTTTGAAAGCCGTGTCACAAACTTGTTTGGATGTTTCAACTTGCAAAAGTGCTTCATTATATTTTTCTTCAAAAGAAGATAAATTTTCATTTAAAGTCGTAATATGAAATTTCAAATCAAGTGACTGTTTTTTAAAACCAATTTTGACATTGTACATTTCAATGAAATTTTGTTGAACGATCTTATATTGATTCTCTAAGGTCTCACTAAGCATTTTTACTAAATTCAATAATTCTTGTCTATTTTGCAAAGTCTTGACATACAATTCCGAGTAATCATCATAGCCAACGAATTTTTCATGCTCATTTGTGTTCGTGTGTGAATTGTTGCTATCATCAGATTTAGTATCATATAAGGCACGTTTAGCATCAAACGGAGCAGTTATTTCAAACATAGAAGTTTGTCTAGCTAACAAAGATTTAGCAGCATCAATCAAATAAAGTACTTCATCTTCGAAATCAGTCATTTCTGCTAAGTACACATCTCCACAACTGTCATAAACTTCTCCAAAAAAAGCAAGGCAATTTGATTCAGAATTTCCCGACCTAAAAAACTGACTAGAATCTTCCATTAAAACAAGGAAAAAGAGTTTGACAAAAGTTTTCAAAAATATATCTTTTTAAAGTCTAGCTCTCATACCACTTGAAAGCACCTAAAATGCGCAATAAGACTATGTGCGAAAGTAAACGATTGCCGATTAAATGCAATTTACCTACGAGTTTTACCGGTTATTCTAGGAGGGACCAATTCAAACTTTTCTTGAATTGTTAACTTTATGAAAACGAATTAATTTTCAAAGTCAATTAAAAGTCCAAATTATTATCTTTGTTAAATCTAGATGATTTACAAAATAATAACCTATTCAGTTTTTAGGCGAGTTTCTATTTATTTAAACTTACTTTTTCGTGTGAGGTGATATGAGAAAAATGTAAAGCACGCGGTATTTATTTAACGTCGCAAAAACCCTTTCCCGAGAAAAACGACGGACCCCTCTAGGAGTCACCTAATCTACTTCCACTAAAACAATAAAAACAACATGATGAGTTACAATCAACAAACATGACAACTAAAGAAGATAGATGTAGCTATTACCTCACACGACCAAGACTCCTCCCTGGTTGCTTATTCTGATCTCTCTTTAAGTCTGTCCCTGTTTGATTTTGCGTTCTACACTTCGCAGCTTCTCCCTCTTGCACTTCTAGCTCAAGATCAACTCAGTGCCTATTGTGTCTTGTTTTCTAGTGAAGTATTTATGTGCGGTGTTCTATCCTAGATGACACTCCCACACTTAAATGTTACAACCGAATGCAATGCAACAATTTTCTTATCTCCTAGATATCAACAACAACTCTTATGTTCTTTTCTCTTGCTGAAATTAATCTTTCTTGATTTAACACAATGTTCTCAAACTTTACTTTTCTCTTTTTCTATAAAATTAGAACAATCAGAGTTGATCTAATATATACACATAAAAAAGTATCTAAGTGAATAAGTGTTGTGTAGTGAGTGGTTTCTATGTGATATGCACATGAATAATCCTGAACTCACTTCAAAGACCAAGCAATCATATTCACAGAAATCATACGACTTCAAATATATTCAATAAAATCAGAAAGTCAAATATTCACAATTTATTTTTCAGAAAACAAATATTAGGTTAAATCAAATTTTAATCAAAAAACTTATCAAGACTATTTTTACAAATATTTCAGATTAGTCTAAAACAATCTTAAACAATTAAGAAAATAATATTCAATCCAGATATAAAATCTTATCAAATTAGTTCTCACAAAAACTTAGGTTTAACTTTCTAAACCACAAACAAGATAATTTGAATATTACCAAATTATTTTTCTAAAAAATATGTTTTAAAACAAAAATGTTTAAAAACATTGAAGATCTTACAAACAAGATACAAACAGAATATTCACACAAAAATTAATTTTGTGAATAGTTTGTGTTGTGTACAAAATTAGATCTAAAGTCTGATCAAAATAAAATACACAAAGATGAGAGAAATCACTTACAAAAATTATATACTCTCGAAAAATCGTAAGTGCAGATTTAGAATGAGAGATGTCCAATCTTCATTTTAGTTTTGAAAAGAAATCAACCCTTGAAGATGATAAAAAATACAAAACAATTTGGTTTATTCTCTTTCTCTAGAAATTTTGACAGAGTTTAGGCACAAAAATAATTTTCTCAGCCTCATAAAAATAAAACCCAAAGGGTGCTATTTATAGAGTGAACAAGTGTGTGCTGATTGGTGTAAACTAGAGTCACATGGATTGACACAAAATACACACATATCCGTTGATTAAAAATAATCTTACTGTCCATAAATAAACACAAATGAATGTATTAAAAATCAGACACGTGGAGTTCAATCTGTAACCAACTCAAACAAACTTCGAAGGCCAAATAAAACCAGCTGTAACAAACTCAAACAAATGTTACCATTGTAAATAAACTCAATACGCCGTCGTTTAGATAAAAGTGAAAATCAACTTTGGTTTTAAAAGAAACCGGGATATGACCACCATGGCGTTTGACAGAAAAAAAAACCAATTTTTTTTTATTTAAGAATTAAAACCGTGTGTGGTAAGACAGGATAAAAAAAAACCAATTTTTTTTATTTAAGATTAGTTGGTCTATACGAAAGAAGCTAAAGTTCAGGACCTGCTAGGGTTAAGTCGTTAACAGTAGAAGTATAGACCAACTAATCACCAACATGTTTAGATTACCAGTTAGGCCATCAGCTATGGCCACTTATGCGTACAGTTAAAGCCAATAGCTAAAATCGTGTACAACTATACATGCCAACATACATATATATATATATATATATATATACTCATATGAAATCGTGTATATCAAATGAAACAAGGTATCAGCCAATGATCATGATATCGGTCAAAAGACAATACTAGTGGTCAAGTCTAGACATCTCCTAAGGCTACCAAGGAAAAGGGACAAGACCACATATCATAAAAATTGCCACGTATTCAACAAATAACCATACACACATATATATAACTAACATATTTTAATAATTTCGAAATAACTTTTTTCAACAAAAAATTGTTATAAAATGTATTTCTGGAATATTAAAAAAATATTTATTCTCAAAAAATTTCAAATTAAAATTTTGAACTAAATAAAAAATATATTATGACAAAACCCAACACTATCATAAGATATGATAAATGAAATGCAAATACAACGTGGTGTCGTGTCCTATGTGACAGAATAAATCCAATGAGCTATAGAGTATGAAAATTACCTTATCTGAGACGATGGACCGAATCGAGAGCTCATTTGATGTAGACGAACATAGAGAGCTTGACGTCGATAGGCGAGACACAATCCTAATTACAAAGAATATTTTGTCAAAATTCAAGTCCAACTAGATGAAGGTCTATATAGATAAAGAACAAAAAGCAAATCCTAGGTGTTCTCTATATAGGTACCTTCACGACAGACATGTGAGTCATTGTGGTGGCGATCACGGCTACCATACCCATGGTAATGACAATCACACATGCGGTCGTGACACTTTGTTACACGGTTGCGACGTAATGCGTGTGCTTTAGGGCTAATCCCGAAGTTTAACTAAAGGCTTATGTTTCGTAAAAGAAAAAATATTATCAAATGCTCCATAGAATTGGTTATCTTATCCCGTTCCAAAACATTTTGAATCACAGTCTAAGTTGTCCATAAATCTTTATGTTCAGGATTACAATGTAGGACTTCTTCATCTTCATTTGAGAGTTACCTCATGCCATGACCAATGAGAAAGTTGATTTAAGATAAAGGTAAATGACTTAGAATGAATTAGATTCAATCTTGTTTTAACATAACATAAATTATTATTTTTTAAATTGGAAGATTTGTTAAAACTTGTGTGTGAGTTTGTTGGACGAATTGATAAATACACTAAGCAATATACTTTTAATATAAAAAACTATTTTATTAGAGATTACATTCTTATTTGTGTATTTTAAGTATGAGTGTTTTAGGTTATGAACAAACATACTTAGAGTGTTTGCCAAAATTATTTTTAAGAACTTGGATGTCCAATACTCCTTCAATTCTGGTTAAATGCAAGACCTGCATTGTCATTCTGTCAATGCAATGAAGACACATTTGCTACAATGAACCTGGTTTCGGTGGTACTTGTGTTGGTACGGAAGTCCAAGGGTCTATTGACAACGTGTATAGATCGAACGACAAAAAAAATTACACATGGTATATCTATATAGGAGATTCAAGATCTCATACCTTTGTGGTTCCTTCTGGCTTGAACCGTAGAGATTTGATCTCTTCCCTGTCACACTGATCCGTGTTATAAATTTAACGGTGTGACAACCACAAAAATGAAATGATTTTTTCAAAACTCATAACAACCTCAAAATAAGATCTTTCATGAGTTTTTATGTCTTTCGACCTCTGTAACCCGTATGAAAAATTTCAGCTCCATCCAATTAATGGTTCTCAAGTTATGACTCTAACTAGTAGATACCATGACGTGTCGCACATCTGTCTAGATAGCTGAAATTTCGTAAAGATGTGTGAGGCAGGCGGATCAAACAATCTCTAAATGATTTGAAATTTTCTATGCCTCTTTGGAGGACCTGCTCATTATTGAAAAGCTACAAACCGTTGGTGGAGACCGTGAGATTTGTTTGTGACCAAATCCCTCTCCCACTTAGTAATTTAAAACTTTTGTGAGGGTTATAAAAAGAGAACTTTAATTTTAATGTTTTAAAAAATACAGGGTAACTGACGCATGTCAAAATTTATAGTTGCCCAAATTTTCGCGCGTCCAAAATATGTGTAATAAATATAAATTCTAAATTCACTTATATTAACAAAATAAATCTTGAAATTTAATTTATATTTTCTAATTACACATTAAAAAAACCATAATTAAAAAAAAATACATATATAACCATGAAGACTGTTCAATTTCAAATTGTCCAATCAAAATAATGGGATTTTTCAATTTATTTATTCAAATTAAAATAACTAATTTCCTTATTTTAATTTGTAACAACCCAGACTTTTGAGTGGCTATTTTATATTATTTTTCCCTGATGGGCTAATTCTATAAAATAGAGAAAGTTGGGGTAAATATTATTTGAAGTGAGTTAAGAGATAATATTTATCAAGTTTTGCCTATTTACTGTTATGTGGATGTAAATAGCAGTCTGTTGTGCTTTATTGCATCGTTGTGCTTTAAGCGACGGTTATGACTTATATTTAAATTTGAGCATTATTAATGAAATAAAATAACGTTGGAACATAAAATATTACATGATACTCCGGATGCCAATTTAGAGGGTGCGATTAGTTTTGAAATAGTCGAGATAGTCAAAATAAGTGTCATATTGTATTTTTGAGTTCCGGGCACTTTTAACAGGCTATGACTCAATTGTGTAGTTACGAGTCATTTTAATGGGGTGTCAACAATTAAAGATGGGAACAAGTGTTAATTTCCCGTTTAAGTCTTCCAAACCCCTTTTTATTTCTCATTCTTATGTTATAAGCCTAGAGAGAGTGAGAGAGAAGAGAAAACTTGGGAGAAATGGAGAAAAGAGAGAGAAATTAAAGATTGGAGCTGGAAATCGTTGCTACGGGAGGAGAATCCGAGACTACAAACTAGAGGCAAGTTTCTTACTTGCTAGAGTATGATTTAATGTGGATAAATTGCATTTATAGTTATGTTTTGGAGTTTAACCATAAATGGGTTTTTGATGATTTTGGTGTTTAAACCCTTAATCTTATAGTTTAATTTGATTTGAGTTGGGATTATTAGTTAGTAGTAATGTAGGGATGATTTGGTGGGATTATTAGTTGTTGGGATTGAAGGAGATGGAAGAATGGGGTTTTGGGGATTTTAGGGTTCATACGACCCGTATCCCTTTCTGGTCAATTCGAACAGGGAGAATCGATTCGCTAGCAGGGGTGGCTACAGGTCTGAGGAGCCGAATCGATTCGGGTTAGGGCCGAATCGATTCGGGCTGAGACAGTAGGTTGATTTTTTTAGTCGAATCGATTCATTTTTGGGAAAATTAATTCGCAGTCAATGGTGAATCGATTCATCCCTAGGCGAATCGATTCGGAAACCCTATTTTTGTGAGATTTTTTCTAGCTTTATTTTTAGTCCTTTTCTTTTAGGTTCAAGGATTAGGAACCTTCTCTTGGGAAGTAATAAAGAGTATTAGAGGTTTATTTTAGGGAGACAAATATCCTAGGCTAGCATGGGGTTATTTAGGCTTATCCCAAGGGTTAGTCATAGGTGTTAATATTTCGTTGGATATAGGAAGTTAACCTAGAACTAATGGAAAGTAGAGTGGTCATGTTTGGGACTTTTGGGAGACTAGTATTAGGGGAAATTACTTTTGATGAATTATGGTATTACTTTGGACTCTTTGAGACTAGTGTGAGGATAATTGCACTTCGGGTCCTAGGTCATTAATAAAATATGACTTCGAGAATAAGAATTGCATATTCTAAAATTTGGTACTTAACGGTTAAGTATAAATGGTTTTGAGAATGTAACAAGTGAATGTTTTCAAAATGGAAAAAAATGATTTTTGTAAATGATAATTTACATATACACACCTCTCTAAATCGCTATCATAAGGGAAGTTACGCACATGAGGTGAAGTCCCCTGGCTAATGAATGCAGGGCGAATATAGTCCTCGGCCATAGGACCGATTATTATATATTATGTGATTATTTTGTGAAGTGAGGTAATTTCGGGTGTGGTTATGACTCACTGTCGCAGGTATATAGCCACTTCCCGACGTCTCGCATTGTAGGATGCCCAGGTTGCCTTGTTCGATTGGCCTCGAAAGATGATAGCCATTTAGGGGCACGTCCAGTGGGGAAACTCGGAAGGACGGTCTTAGAATCGTTATATGATATGAAATATAACAATTCATAATAATGTGGGACATTATTGATGTTAACGCATTTTATGATAATAAATTTGCTTTAAATACGTTTCCTTCAGGTAAGAAGGGAAATGTGAAGTTATGAGATGAAGTTGAATTGGTAAAATATTTTGTGAAATGAATTGATATATATATATTTCCTAAAGGGAAAAAGGAACTATGCATGTAGAATTGTGAAAAACTGAAATGAAATATCATTGAGTGAAAGTAGATGAGTTCTCCCATGCTTATATGAACATTGAGCATTATCATTTATATTGCGCTAGGTTGTGCTTTTAGAATGAGAGGTGAGAAAGTTTATGATTAATTGCGAGAGAAAGTTAAATTCATGATTATGATTAGATATTCATACTGTCATGCATTTTATTCACATGGTCATCATATCAAATCGGGCCCTGACCCGTCTATATATCTTTGTTTTGCATGAATTCCTTGTTCGTCCAGGTGCTCTTCCGTAAGGACGCCCGTATTGACCTCTCCATTCCATTTGTCCTGGAGCTATAGCATTTTGCGAATGTTGTAGGATATTCGTTATAGACGCTTATATCTTTTGTACTCTAGCTATGTTCAGTTTACTTATTCGGGCGTGTTGCCCATTCTTTGTATTCATTTATTATAATGTGATATTTAATTGTAATACTCGGTGTAACCTGTTTGTATTAGTCTGTTAACCGACAGCTTATTCGGTTATTACTTTATGCATTTTGTTATACTACTACCCGTTGATTTTTAATATCCACCTTCTTTGCAAATTCGATTGTCTAAGTGATTTTCTTTTAACTTACAAAATTTCATTTGACAGTTAGTTTTCTAAAATAATTGGTGGTTATCTCGTATTAATATTTTAACGACAGTGATGCTAAGAATGGACCATCTACGATTCTTGTGATTATTGAAGTATCGGGTTGGCCACCTCTTGTTTTAATAGGCGGGTTGTCACATAATTATCCAAAAATAATAAAATTATTTTAAATTAAAATAATTCTAGAAATTAAATTAAATTTGAATAATAAATAAAACCCATTAAATTTAATGAATTTAAAATGAACCACCAAAAAATTTATTTTACAAGAAAATCATGATCTAAGGCTGGGTAGGTATTCCATGTTGTCCATAATTCTAAGGGTCGTTAACACATATTAATAACCCAACAATTAAAACATGAATAATATAGGCATAAATCAACATAAATAAAAAAATGAGATAAATAAGGATTCCCAACTATTATGGTCAAGATGTAATTATGTTGAGAGCTCAAGAGTCATCCTTGAACTCAAGAGTCAACCCAAGAGTCATTCTTGAACTCAACAGTCAACCCAAGAGTCATCCTTGATGAACTCAACAGTCATCCTTGAACCCAAAAGTCATCCTTGAATTCAAGAGTCATCCTTGAAACCAAGAGTCATCCTTGAACCCAAAAGTCATTCTTGAACTCAAGAGTCATTATTGAACTCAACAGTCATCCTTAAACTCACGGGTCATGATAAATAAATTACAGATGTCCTATGCCTCCATTAAGGAGTTTACATTCTACATACATATTACATTAATCTATGATAAAAAAAATAACCACGAATAAACCATTGTGGGGTTCAATCACATAAAATAAAAATAAAAATACGTGACCATAATAGTCGGATCAGATCGCTGCAAAACAAAAGTTATCACATATCTATATTCTACCCAACATTCATGCACATATACAATTATTTTAATTGGACAACATGGCTGAATTCAACCTATACACGGTATCAACATGGCTTTGATACCAATTGTTGGACCAGAAGTCCAAGGGTCTATTGACAACGCGTATAGATCGAACGATAAAAAAAAATTACGCATGGTATATCTACATAGGAGAGTCAAGATCTCATACCTTTCGGTTCCTTCTAGCTTGAACCGTAGAGATTTGATCTCTTTCATGTCATACTGATCCGTGTCGTAAATTTAACGGTGTGACAACCATAAAAATGAAACGATTTCTTTCAAAAATCATAACATCCTCAAAATTATATATTTTGAGAATTTTTATGTCTTTTGACCTCAGGAACCCGTAGAAAAAATTTCAGCCCCATCCGATCATTGGTTCTCAAGTTATGGCTCTAACAAGCAGATACCACGACGTGTCACGCATCTGTCTGGATAGCTGAAATTTCGTAAAGATGTGTGAGGAAGATCGATCAAACAATCTCTAAATGACTTTAAATTTCGGGTGCCTCTTCCTTTATATGTCAGAAACCCATTGTTCTACTTCTAGAATTTTTGGACTCTCCGATTGCCTGTAATTGATTTTACAATATGAAAGCTTTGAAAGAGACCTCGAGAGCTTCCATGCTATTCCTTTAAACGAATACGTGTCATTGGTGTGTGGGCATCAATGATCACGACCCTACTACTTCTTTATAGGTGTTTTTCATGATCTATATTGATCCCTCACTTATTAGGAGATAAGGGGTTGCTTAAATAGGCTAGCATGGGGACCCCTAGGAGAAATAGAAGACTAGCTTCCTACAAAGTTTAAGAATTCTAATTAAACTCTATAATTAATTCCATAATTCTATAAATTATTATTCATTCTACTAAAGAATAATAATTTCACTCTAGTCTAATGTCTCAAAATTATAATTTCTAGCTCCACGCTATTAAAGGCTTAATAATCTCCCAACGTTAAGATTACAGATACCCGTCGATTAAATTAAATTACTGAAAATTATATTTAATCGTGAAGAGTGCACGTGCGTTCAAATAAGGAAATTATTTAATTAAATCTCAGTTTTTCAATTAAATCCTAAAACATGCATCTAGGTGTGATTGGAAATAATATTATCATCCAAGAATAATTCATCACACACAAAAAAATACAAAAATGGGGAAAAATCCTCCAAAGGGGAAAACCTTTTTATTTTTATTTTCACTATAATTTGTAAAAATGGTTACACGGATTACATTGAAAATAAGATCGACATACGAAATACCCTCAGGCGTCGATTTCGATGTCTCAGCTGGAATATCCCGCAAGAACTCCATATGGGCAGCAGTAGAGAAGAAGATGGATCCTCCACAAATTACTCCAGAAGAGTAAGAACGATCCTCATGAAGGATGAACAATTCACATACATAGATGGGAGTGTTTATGTTAATAAACAAGGTGTAAAATCTTAAAAAGTGAAGTCTATTTCTGGGAAGTTTTTCGTAGAAACCGTGTTGTGCAAAGACTTGGAAAAACGTGTAGAAGGTAAACTGGTATTTATACAAAAATCGAGGTGGCGGCGTCGCTCGAAAGAGATAGACATCTCACTCGAACAAAGGACACGTGTCGTTCAAATGACTTTACGCGAGATGCTAATCTCGCTCGAACGAAAGTGCTAGCTCGTTTGAACAAGCTCGTCGACCGAGGCACTCAGCTTCTACACTTAGAAAAAATTCTGCTTTTGATAAAAATAAATCAGTCTTCGAAAAAACATTTTTTGAAAATTTTTCCATATATTTATGCAAATATAAACAACTCCGTTAAATCATTTTACCAATAATGCGTCGTGGAGTAGTGGGAAACAGTTGAGCAGCACGTCGCATGTAGCATGGTCCACGCGTGAAGATGATGGATGCATGGATTCAGATAGAGGCCGTCGTGGATGATCGTGATGATGTGCCGAATGTAGTGGTATCAGACATACAAACCGTGATATAGGGAAAACAGAAAATTCCTAGATTCTACCCCTAACATTTATAAAATTATGTCCTTACAAATCTCCCCTATGTCTATGCCGGTACATAAATAAAAAATCTGAATTATGCAATCTCATTAAAACAAATGACATACATATAATATCCCCATTAAACCCTCAAACTAAGAATACTAAATGACATGTATTCAATCAAACTTCAGCATCTTCAAATCTTTAACTCTTCTCACCAGGGTTTGTAATCCAATGAATATCACTTTTGTACTTACACACATGAGATAAAGCAAATACCCGTGACAAGAAACAGTTTGAAATATAATGATATGCAAAAATCAAATATCAATGAAGCTTAAGAAAATCATTGATAAGTCAACCAAACACCAAAATTCTCCCCCATAATTCATTCTCCCCTTTTTTATGTTGTCCCCAAATAAACAAATATGAGAAGCATAAATATGGTAAGTGTCACAGTAAAAAAAACTTTCTATTTTTGAATTTTTAAAATTTTTTCATACAAAATATACAACAAAGAATCACACCATGAACAAACACGAAAACAACCAAGTTGATGATAGCTTAAATGTAGGGGTGTGATAAAATTCGATAGGAAAATCAATGCATACAAACATGACATATGTGCACGATGAATATAGGATACTCCTAACGAATGCACTCAACATCTTCCTTAGGTGTAAAAATATGGAAATAAGAGACATTGCCTCAATCAAATCAACAAATCAAAGCTCAAATGATTTCCACACCAATAACGTCCAAAACGATTTAATGTTTTTTCAGGACTTTCAAGGAAGTGCGAACCCGTTTAAATTCTCCAACCAAACCCCCTCAGATTTATATTTTGAATAGAGGTGATCTAAATTCTCAAACTTTGGAGAATTGAAGGTGAAACCTAAATGGCCCATATTTGGCATGAAATTCTTTTTATTGCCTTTAAATTTTTTCCAGCTCTTTTAACCTCTTTGGACCCTGGATAATAAATTCCTCAATTTTTTAGGTCCGATTTAATGGTGGCTTAATTGTAAAGGATAGATAATTACCTTTCTTAGCCCTTCACCATTTTATAAAAAAACACAATCTCACCAAACGTTTTTTTACATGCATTCCAATCTTGTCAAGTTTTATCGCTTAAGGTTCGTTGTATAGACAGAAGTGAGATGGAAACACTCAAGCCAATATGTGATCGACAAGTACAATAATCAAATAAACCCATGCATGTGTGCAATAAAGGAGATAAGGAGCCAAACATGTAGAAAGATATCACTAATCACATCTCAAAGACTCCAAATAATGTAAAGCACATGGATGCTATGATGTAGCGTCTCAAATCACTATCAAACAGTCACGTGGATAAATGGAATGAAATTTGTGACTCAGCTATCTTAAATTCTCATCCATAAAAGGTGCAAATAAAATACAAAAATCTTTTTGTGCTTTTCTAAGAAAATTTATAAAAAGAAAATCTTTTTGGATTTTTCAAAAAAATATAAAAAGCAAAAATAATAATACACATGATACAAACTAGCAATAGGAATCATATGATATGAACATGACAATGCATCATATCCTTGACATGAATCAACCCCTCAGTCAACTGTGCAAATACCCAAAGACTTTTTAAGACTCTAAAATCTAAGGGCATCTAAAGGCTTCGTGAAAATATCTTCCAACTGACGATCGATGGCTACGAAACTCAGGGATACGAATTTCTCCTAAATTAACTGTCGTATAAAGTGCTCGCGTATACTGATGTACTTTGTGCGCGAACGCTGGACTGGATTGCGGGATATGTGTATCGCGCTCGTGTTATCACATGAAATGGTCATGGTGTCCTGTGAAATCCCATAATCCTCCAGCATCTGCTTCATCCACAAGAGTTGCGTGCAATAACTCCCGGTGGCGATGTACTCAGCCTCCGCAGTGGACAAAGAGATGGAGTTTTGCTTCTTGCTCAACCAAGAGACAAGAGCAAAACCAAAATAGAAACACCCACTAGAAGTTCTCCTACAACCATCTACATCCCCGACCAAATCGACATCCGAATAGGCGGATAAACGGTCATCGATATCAAAGAAATACCAAATACTATATGAGAGAGTCCCACTCACGTATTTGATAATACGTTTTAGAGAGAGTAAGTGTGACTCTTTTGGAGACGCCTGATATCGCGCATAGACTCCAACACTAAAGGCTATGTCAGGATGACTGGCAGTCAAGTATAAAAGACTACCTATCATACTCTGATACAAGGTTTGCTCTACGTCCTTGCCTGAAGTGTCCTTACTAAGCTTGATAGAAGTACTCATAAGTGTACATGCATGCTTAGCGGAGTCTAACCCAAATTTCTTCACTAGGTCTCTAGCATACTTGGATTGGGAGATGAACATCCCATCCTTTAGCTGACGAACTTGGAGACTAAGGAAGAAAGTAAGCTCACCTACCATGATCATCTCAAACTCACTTTCATATCCATCCTCATCCTCACTATCGCTTAGGGTAGTGGGCATGGCAACTTTCTTTCCCTCTCTCCTAAGTCTAGTGGGATACTCAAATTTATTGTGCCCTGTCCCATCGCACTTAAAACATCTTATCTTCTTAAGTTTGTCTTTTCTCTCTTTTTCATTCTCACACCAACTCTCTCTCTCTCCAAACAGTCTTAAATCTTTCTCTAAAGCGGCGATCCTAAGTACTAACGCTTTGTTACGCTCTTTGGTTTTAAATGACTCAGTATATAACTCAGCGTCAGAGCGTTAGAGATCACTTTCTCTCTCACTTGCATCAACCTCCCCTCACTCACATCTCTCTCACTGTAGAGGTGTCCCTGTGAAGCAGCATCCTCATCGCCGTGAGGAGCACTAGAAGAACTCACATGACTTGCCATGAATGCGGTGAAGTTACACTCATGCGGTGACTCATCTTCAGAGTCCACCGACTCGACCTCACTGTCGTCACCAAGGGTAGCATTAAGGACAACTTTGCCCTTTTCTTTGGTAAGTTTGTTAAGCCTAGTAGCACACTCAAAAGCTCTATGTCCCTTACCATCGCACTCATAACACCTCTCACTGTGATTCTTAGGAGGGTCTTTAATTTTTTTTTTCATTTTTCTTTTCAAATTTATTTTCTCAAAATTCTTTTTGTCTTTGAAATTACCATTTTTCTTGAATTTGAGAATTTTCTTGAATTTTTTTGCAAACAAGGCCAAATTATCTAAATCAAAGTCACATTCAGAATATGACATTTCTATCTCTCTTTTTCTAGATGACTCTACCCTCTTTCTTGCCGACCCCTCACTCTTTCTATCCTGGGCATTAAGTGCAATTCCCTTATCTTTAGGCTTGACAAATTTAGGAAACATATCAATTTCATATGTTTGTAAGTCTCCTACAACTTCCTCTAATTTAAGCGTGTTTAAATTACCCATAGAATTTAGCACAGTGACTTTAGGGATAAAACTCTTAGGCAGTGATCTAAGAATCTTTTTAACAACTCTAGCATTATGAATGTGTTCACCAAGATTAAAGCTAGTGTTAACAATATCAGACAGTCTAGCATAAAATTCATCAAAGCATTCAGTCTCAAGCATGGTGATTATTTCAAATTGAGTTGTTAAATTTTTCAGTTTAGACTCTTTCACAGCATTGGTTCCTTGATGGGTAAGTTGTAAAACATCCCATACCTCTTTTGACGTGGTGCACGTCATTATGCGTCGAAACTCGTCAGGTGTAATGGATCCAGAAATAGCACTTAAACCCTTAGAATTAAAAGATGACCATTTAAATTCTTCTTCAGTCCAAGCAGTGATAGATTTTAAACTAGTCATATTCTCAACCGGGATGGAAGGAGGTGTCCACCCTCTTTGAACCAAAATCCAGACTCTTTCATAAATGGCCGTTAAAGTAGATTTCATGCGGGCTTTCCAGTAAGCATAATTAGTCCCGTCAAAAACTGGCATTTTATTATATAATTTCTCCATTATGAACACGCCCTTTTTTCAAAAGTCAATTTTTCAGAAAATTGATATCTTAGAAAAATTTTGCAGAAAATTACACGGTATAATTGTGTAATTGGCTCTGATACCAATTTAAAGAGTGCGCGTGCGTTCAAATAAGGAAATTATTTAATTAAATCTCAGTTTTTCAATTAAATCCTAAAACATGCATCTAGGTGTGATTGGAAATAATATGATCATGCAAGAATATTTAATCACACACAAAAAATATATAAATGAGAAAAAATCCCTCAAAGGGGCAAACCCTTTTTATTTTCACTATAATTTGTAAAAACGATTACACGGATTACAATGAAAATAAGAGCGACATACGAAATACCCTCAGGTGTCGGTTTCGATGTCTCGGCTGGAATCTCTCGTAAAAATTCCAGGTGGGCAGCAGTAGCGAAGAAGACGGCTCCTCCACAAATTACTCCACATGAGTAAGGACGATCCTCATGAAGGTTTAACAATTCACATACATAGATGGGAGTGTTTGTGTGAATAAACAAGGTGTAAAACCTTAAAAAGCGAAGTCTATTTCTGGGAAGTTTTTCGCAGAAATCGTGTTATGAAAAGACTTGAAAAAATGTGTAAAAGGCACACCGGTATTTATACGAAAATCGAGACGGCAACGTTGCTCTAACGAGATAGGCATCTCGCTCAAATGAAGGACACGTGTCGTTCGAATAACTTCACACGAGATGCTGATCTCGTTCGAACGACAGTGCTAGCTCGTTTGAATAAGCTCGTCGACCGAGGCACTCCGCTTCTATACTTAGAAAAAATTCTGCTTTTGATAAAAATAAATCAGACTTCGAAAAAACATTTTCTGAAAAATTTCCCATATATTTATGCAAATATAAACAACTCCATTAAATCATTTTACCAATCATGCATCGTGGAGTAGTGGGAAACAGTTGAGCAGCACGTCGTATGCCGATGATGCACGTGTGAAGATAATGGATGCATGGATTCGGATAGAGGCCGCTGTGGATGATCGTGATGACGTGCCGAATGTAGCGGTATCAAACATACAAACTGTGATATAGGGAAAACAGAAAATTCCTAGACTCTACCCCGTACATTTATAAAATTATGTCGTTACAAATCGAGCTCTTATATTTGCTTAACTTATTTGATATGTTGGATAATTAAATCCACCGGTCGGGTTTGACCTAATCAAAATTTATAAGCTACATCAAGAGGGTATCATCAATATCTTTACGGAGACGTGGATTCCATTCATAATTAACTTTCACACTACACTAATCGACATTACCCAATCTACCAAGCTTATTGATCCATAAATGAATCTCACCCAATGGGTCAAAGTAATGAACAATTGATGCACAAGTACATCAATTATATTTGGATTAAGAGCTTAAGCACTCATAATAACAATGAGATGTTCATTATCGCATATAGTAAGTATAAAGACAATTATCTCTAATTGGTCCCGTTGAATACACACTAAGTGTTCTAGCATAATAAGTCGAAACTATACCATTTCCTGTAATCAAGATAGACCTACTAAAATAGTGTGCTACAATCCTACTGATGATGTGTCCATCCCATCTAAGATTGTGAACTAGACTTATATTCTACAAGGATGGATGATCTGATCTTTCATGTGTAAGTCGAAATCTACTCACCAAATCATTTACTGTGTAGAATAAAAGATACATATGCATAAATATATAAAATAATATAATGCAGACATTACTTGTGAAGATTCTCATTAAATAAACATACTAAAATTAACTAGTGAACCATGAATTTTAGTATACAACCCCAATAACTTAATATAAGTCCAAAATTCCCTTGAACTTTACGTGACCTGACTTCACCGTAGGTTTTCTACAAAGACACATTTCTTCGCTACCGTGAAACTCCGGTGATGGTTCCAAATCTGGCGTAATAGGAATATCTTTCTTAAAGATTGCATTGTAAAACGTGAAGTTTTTCGTTTGCTTCCATATTTTGTTGAGTTGGGTAGGAAACCTATTCTTTGTGTCGATAATGACTTAGAGTCATTGATAACTTGTGTCCATAGGTTTAAAAAAGCCTATTTAGTTCATCTTCTTCTCTAAATAAAGCAGAGGCTGATTTTTAAGTTTTTATTATTTTTTCAAGCTAAAAGAAATTAATTTTTCTTAATATAAAAAATCTTATTTGTATTTTTGAGAAATCCATTGTTATCATTATATTTTAAAGTTATTTGAAGTTTGACCACTTCTTCTCGATACTGAAACAAATATTTTGTAAAATTTATTCTTGAGAAACTTTAAATATTTTCGATAGCTCAAAAATATTGTGAGTTTATTTGATTAGCCAAACACTTTTCAAACTTCCATCAACCTTTATTACTCTCACATCCTAGGAAGTAAGATTTACATTGGATACTTTTCACTTGTTACTTTAGAACAAAAAGTTTCCTTCAACTTTAAAGAAGATGTGAAGATCAACGTAAACGTGACATTATCAACTGAAGTTGACACCTATGATTTAGTGAGTGGTCGGAGAGTGATCCATGCTTACTCTTAGGTGGGGAAAGTATCTTGTGGAGGGTGTGCATTATTGAGCCTATGAGAGGTTCAAGTTTGTAAGCCATTTCTTCCTTTTGTAAATCTTTACCTTATATAGTGTAAAGTATCGATTTGTCTCAAGATTTTTCCCATAAGAGCTTTTCCCTCGTATATATCCTTGTCTCAAGAGCTAGATTTACTATTCTGCATTTTAATTTCTTTTATATACTTCATGAACATATATAGTTAAGTTTAATCAATTTGTAAATCATTTTTTTATTACTTAGACGCTAGGATAAACTTTTGCTCAAATTTGAATTAAGAATTACCTTCATTTTGGTAGTAATTTTTAATTTGGGTAGTTGTTCACTGCTCAGACAAACTCTCATGTTTACTATAAATGTTTTTTTTTACCTAACTAAACCACAAATTTTCCAGAACCTCATGCTTTTCTCCCTTGATATTTTCATTCTCTTTTAACTTTATATCCCTTAATAATTACTAATTAATAAAACTTTTTAGAACATAATTGAAAATCAAAGAGTGTTTTCTCAATTAAATAAAACACTTTTTTGAAAATAACTATTGAAATGGCTTTGGTGGTTTCCAGAGCTTGCTGAGGCCTGAAGATCGGTGGATACGTACGCATACTTTATTGTGAAGGAGTTATAATATGTTGAATAGAGTTCATAAGCTTCGTAGATAAAGTTGATGGTGTCAAGTTGGGTTGTAAGTTGTTTGAACGATTGTATTACTTTTAAAACTTGATTACTGTGTTGAATAAAGAGTTAGGCCATTTTTATGGCTTCCCAAAAGGGTTCCATGTTAAATATTATCCACTGTGATTACTGTATTATTTATATTTCGAATGATGTATGAATATTAGTCTTGCATTAAATATGAAATGATTAATTAACTAAATTTATATTCATTAAAATCTTCGAGACAAATACTCATGAAAGACAATTATTGGACATAGTTGATCTTTAATTATTAATTCAAATAAAATTGAATTGGCAATTAATAATTCATAGACATTTCAATTTTTCGAGAATTAGGAGAAAGGATGAAAGGAGACCAAATTGTTTACCAAACTCTATTCATTATCTAGACCAAAAAGGCAACAAAAACTTCTATTTATATCCTTTGATTGGAGTAGTGTATATTAGATTATATGCATTTCATTTATATGAACTCAAGAGATAATTTTATGATACAAATTTGAAATTCATAGAATTAGTATATAGTTATGTTATATGTTTTTTTAATTGGAGTCACATGAAAAAACTACGGCTCCATTATAAATTGGTTAATTTGTGTAATTGTGTATTACTTGCTAAATTATTATTCTCAATTAAGGTTAATTATGATGTTAATTATTTGAACTTATAAAAAACATATTAGTAGGTCGAATTCATGTTTTACGGATGTTAATTCATGTTAGAAACCATGTTATAGGATTCAAATTATTCATCATGTGTTTATATCCAAGTATATGGTTGATCTTATTGTACTTGTTTAGATTTCATGATTTAAATATTATGAGTGATGTAATCTAACTCTAAATAAGTATAAAGATGTTGGAAACTGATGTTGATTGAATTAGTATTGATTTGGATTTGTGTGAAGGGTTGTATTTTTAAAATTTTCAAATTTGGTGATTTTGGGTTTCTGTTATGATTTGGTCGATCGGGCGAGCAGATTGATCAAGGTATTTTGAGTGAGGGAATTAGGGGATTTTTTTATTTGGGGGGATATGTTGATTTCGGGTTAGTTCAGGGACTCCCAAATTATGTTAAATATTATTTTAACTCATTAAGTTTGGGATTAAAGGTAGAAAATGTGGGATAACTTAAACCTTATGTATATTTGTTTAGGTATTAGTTGACAGGCCTAAACGATTTTAGTAATTTGTCAAATATAATCGATTGTAAAATCCTTTTTTTAAAAAATTGAATTAGGACACGTGTCGATTTAGTTAATTAAAGATCGGTTCAAGGGCAGTTTGGGACTTTAATTAATGATTAGGGACCAAGGTGTGGTTGTTAGGACTGAGGGTAGGCTATTGTGACTATATGGATACGTTGTAATGTGTATATAGTTTGTATATAATTTTATGATTTTACGTGCATGGACACAACATGGGTATGTGTATAGGATCATGGTGAGTATATTAGTTGGTGATTTTATGGGATGGATACATTTGGACTGCAGTTGAAACACTCAAGTTGACGACATTGGTTAGCCATATGTATCTTATATCCTAGGGTTGCGAACTAAACCCTTAGCATGTTGATGCCGTGTGGGAATATGTCTTATCACGGCCCTACGTGCTGAGGTTATCATCTCCCGATATGGGACAATATGGTTAGATGTTTTCATGTGGACGTTTCTATGTGGTTTACAGGGTAGGTGTGATGTCATAGTGATTTCCTTATTTGTGTATATTAACTTTAGGATTTATTACTTTTTAGTAGTCGAAACTAGTAGATGCATGACATATCCCTAGAAGTTTAGGGGTAAACTTCTTTGAGATATTTTACATGAGGTTTATGTGAATTCTCTATGTTTTTATATGCACTCTGTACAAATGCCTTATGATCTATGTGATGGTTTGGAGTACCCCCGTGGATATTTTATATATATTTGAATTTGTGATGGGCACGGGGTTGGGATAACTAGAGCTAGCTTTATATCCTTTACTTGAGTAACTTTATTATGAAACTGAAACGTTATATGGGGAATATAAGAGAATGGATCCGTTAAAAATGATGCTACACGTGTTTTGGTAGCTACCGTTTAGACTTACTTTAAGGTATGATGTTAGGTGAGGGGTAAAGAAGTATAGTTAGTTAGCGGCTTTACCATATAGATCAAGGTAGCTCACAATAGTTTAGATTATTATATTATTATGTTAGGTATCGTACAAAATGTTTTGTGGTGATGGGCAGTGTGGATACCCCATTTTGATTAATAAGCTGTCAGGATGCTTTGTTAAGATTCATAATGGATAAAATTATGTCTTAGTGGTTAGTGTGTATGTGTTAATTTCCTAAAAATATTGGACGAGATATGTCTATGGAGCTCTGGCATTTCATTGAGAATAGGCAAACCCTAAGGTGGGGCAGTCTATGGGGAACTTAGTTAGTTGGCACTCTCATTGATAAATAGTGGGACATCTAGTTATTGTCAGGTTAGGGAGTTAATATTAGACTATTTAGGATGCAATTGGTTGTATTTTTCTCTGTACTTATTAAAGTAGGTGACTGTAATCTTGGAAGTATTTTGGGTGAAACAATTTTGGTTAGTAATCGAGGTCTAGCAACCATTAGCTCTCGACTACTTACTAATCAATACAAAGGTGTACTGATCTCATTAACTTATTTTGTTGTACTAATCAATTTATTTATCTTTCTTCTTTTATTTAAAGTCTCTAGATAAATGGCCCACTGAGGGTACCACATAGTGTTACGAAGGCTGAACCAAATATCGACCGCCTCTCAGCCTGCTACTACTCAATCGAACCCTTCTGCAAATGATGTGACCCCTAGTATAACATACTAGGGCTGCAGAAGTGGTTTTTCCACTCAAAGTTATTGAGGATACATCATCCATCCATCTCGTGTATGACGAGGCTCTCCAGAGGAGGAGAAGGGAAAAGATCCCCTTGGAGACCGAGGCTAGGACTGAGACCACTCCTACTTTTGTCCACCGAAGGATATTTACTGATAAAGATGAGGAAGATGATGAAGGGGAATGGGTGCCTATAGATGGGTAAAGGTTTGGGATACCCTACTGCCTCTATGATAATCCAATGCGAAATATTTGGCCTTCCAAAACTCCTATCTTCCTGACAACATTGATCAGTTGATTGGGGGCCTCATCGGCAGTACTAAAGAGATAATCCAAGTCGAGTCAAAGGCATTTTCCTATTCTTTCTCCCTACACTGCCATTATCCATACTTTTTTTACTGATCTTGATTATGTGAATCCATTATAGGTGAGTTTCATAGGAGTTTACATGGCCAAGAAGTGTCTGTAAAGGAAGGATGAGGTCGTGAAACTTTTAGGGTTGGAAGCGGAGTTGGTGATTTTGAAGAAGGACAAAACTAACACCGATGAAGCTCTTGTGATGGCCCAAGGATAGAGATACACCGAGAAGACAACCAAGGGTAATGACATAATAGAGAAACATAATATTTTTGTGGAAAAAGATTAGCTTCCGAATAAAGTCATCGAGCTAAAACGATATCTTATCGAGAAGGATAAGGTGAAGGCCCAGGAGGTTAAGATTGAGAGGGATCTAGAGCTGTTGATCAGGTTTAGGTACTTGAAGTATTTCTTGACTTCAGATGGGTTATTAAAATATCAATCCTTCATTAATGTCTATACTGAACTGGTCAATCGGGTCAAAGAGGCTCATCACACTGGGACCTTTATGCTTTTAACCCTAATAACTGCGAAGGTGAAGAGTAATCGATGACTCCCCCTAGTATTTAGATCAATAGAAGTATTACTACTACCAGGGGCTTTTTATATCTCCCTGCCTTTGCTGGATTACTAAGGTAAAGATATTCATATTTCATTGTGGGAGGATATGGGCCGAATTTTGTCTAATGTGCCTCTCTCTACTCCACCCCCTACTCCATAGTATTCTCTTTGTCAGATAAGTATTTGAATTTTTATAGATATGTGATATTGTCTTTGACCTTTGAATATTTATTTTATCAGCTTCGACATGGATATTTATTTTGCATGTAATCTGAATGGCATGGTTGTACTGAACTTTTTGTTTAAGTTGTAATGATTTCTCCTTATTTCTAAATGCATACTCCTACTACTTCTTCTTCATTTTTTATAATTAGTATTTATGTTTTGTTGAAGTTCTCCCATACTTGCTTAAAAACTGTGTAAGTGCTTCGTACCCTTACTCAATTACTCTTGACGTTTATACTCTAATAAAAAATTGCCAATTTTTTTGCAGTCAGTTGATGAACTGAGTTAACTGCAAAAGTTGTTTATATTTAGTTGATGAACCGATTTCTTCATATAGGTTGTTTATACTCAGTTGATGAATCGAGTTCTTTATACATGTTGTTTATACTCGGTTGACGAATCGAGTTGTTTATACTCCGAAGGTCAATTGATAAATGGTGGTGCGAATGACCATTTGTATTTTGATTACTAGTTTTATTACAATAATGTTTTGCTACGAATTTATGAACTCCTGCCTTATCACCACCATACATCCCATATTTTATTTGAAAATAATTAAGTGATCGGAGACAACCCTTTATAACTCAGAGTTATCCCAATTTATACTCGCACCAACCACGCTACATAGACCAGATCAGATCTGAGGGTCCCGGGAGTTAACTTGGTGATCAATCAAGTTATTTTTTCGAAGACTTTTGAGTCTTAAACAGGCGTCCCAAGATGTGGACTGGTGTGAGCCTTCTTCCGACCTAGTGGTTGAAACACACTATATGGCTGATTGAAAACTGCGAAAGCCCCCAAATTATAAAGTCCTTAATTTAAAAGTCCAAATATGGGATCATGGTTCAACTTGAAATTCCAAACTAAAATTGTTTTTCAAATTTTAACAATAATGTTCCAAATTTTAATTTTACCAAAATTAAAATTAAACTTAAATAGGAATTCCAAATTTTAAACTTCTTTAAAAAATAACCAAATTTTAATTTCTTCAAAATTAAAATAGAATTAAACTAAACAAACATTTGAAATTCAATTAAACAAGAATTAATTCAATTCAAGGTCTAAATATGGCCAAACAAAACAAACATAAATTTTGCCAAATTAATTAAGTCCAACCTTGAAATAAATTAAACTATAATTATCCAAACATTTAATTAGCACCAAATTAAAGAAGAGTGAGATTTAAACCAATTTTTATCTTGGTTATCCTAGCATGCATCTAGGGTTATTTTTACAAGATAAAAATAAACAATCACACTACGCCGCGATGTCCGAGGAAATCCCACAATGGAAAAAACCTCGGACGGTCCTGCCTACAAGTCCACTAAGTATGGTAATTATAAATACAAGACAAACAACTTACTTCCTCAATTTGACTCCATCCAAGCCTTGACACATCTTTTTGTACCAACGTCCACTTAGTCGACAACCACGGATTCCACTGTAGTCTTGGAATGCACCAATGGGGCTCGGTCAAGCCTTTCTCTATATGGGAATGTCACATCAAATGTTTCTCCTTTTTGGGGTAGAAAAGATCCCAAACTATCTTCTTTATGGGTAGAGAAGAAAAATCGGTGTCAAACACTCCCCAAGCAAAGATATATATAAATGGGAACTTGGATTTAAACACAAACAAATATTTGGTTTAAACAGTCTTGGTTTTGTTATAAAGATAAAACATTTTTTAACAAACACCAAGGGAACTTTTTCTTGGAAGCACTAAGCTCTCAAAACTCTCTAAGAAAAAGTTCTTTCAAAAAATTATTTCCCGCACTTAATTTATCAGGTAAAAGGTTAGTGGGAAAAACAAACTGACAGAATAACTGTTCTCGCTGAAATCTCGTCCGAATGACTTTTTAAGGTCATTCGAACGACTATGTTCGAATGAGAAATTAGACGAGATTACTAACTAGATTTCAGAATTATTTTCGTTCGAACCAAAATTCTAATGATAAAACAGAAAAATTCTCGTTATGTCGTTTGAATGAGAAAAAAATGTCGTTCGAACGACTTTTCAGAAATTTGAATTATGCTATTTAAGCCCTGAAACTTTTATGTAAAGTTTTAAATGATTTTCGGAAAAATAAAAAGGTCGTTATGACAAAAGATTTAATTAAAAAACTATTCCAAGCTCCTATATATATATATATATTAATGCATTCATACCTTTTGGAGACAATGGAATACAACTGTTGTTGACGTGAAGCTTGGCACGAAAACTGGCAAGGATATATTCTTCAATTTTTGGCCGCTATGTCTTCAACTTATACTTGTCATTGGCTTGAAGAATATGAATGAACATCTATCATATGACTCAAATTGTTTTGTCCGGAATTACGCCAAGACTACAAATTGACTCGATTGGAAATTAGTCCTTACAAATATCCCCTTTTGGCTGTTCTGGGACAAAACCAAACCAAAAATCCTAAGGGCCATTAAACATGTCTAGACACAACATCCCACCCAAATAAAATAAAATATAGACACTTGACTCGACTCTTAGAAGCTTTGTCTCTTTAAATAATGCTGCTAAAATGAGTTTCCTTCACACTAAAACAAACCATTAAACGCATAGGGAATATGAAAATATAAAGTGCATAAAATCAAATTCTCCCCTTTTATTTATTCTCCCCCTTTATCTAACAGTGATCTACCTAGAAACACGTCTCTCCCTAAGTTTGATCTCCCCAAATTCAAAGGTTTAGATACCATTTCTCCCCCTTTTTGTTCAGGAATAGACAAAGGTTAAAGAATTATAAACTAACTTATTTCTCCCTCAATTTAAAGAAAATACCATTTCTCCCCCTAAAGTCTACACAAGGGATAAGAGATAAGGAAAACAAGTTACACATATAATGGTGTAAAACGATAGGAGCACTTGAGCATATGACAATAATGAAATACAATTAATCCACACAAATATTAATGGATACCAACTGTGAAGCGATAAAAAAAAGATACCACTTAAAATGTATTTCGATAAGCATGGGATATCTGTAATACCCCATATTTTTATGATTTAAATAATTATGAGATTAATTATTATTGTGGAATTAATTGAATTAAAATGTGAGAATTTAATTGTTCATTAATTCGGATTTAAAATAAATATTAACTAGCGTGCCAAGGGTTAATACTTATTGATTGAATATTACTGTGTAATATATGATATCGAACTATACACTTCGGTAAATTGTCAAGAATAAGAAATACGACAGTTTAGTAAATTAAGTCAGACGTGCGTGTGAGTCGTGTCGGTACTAATTTAATGGAATAAAATATTAATAATTTTTGGGTAGCTTGTATGGTCATTTCGAGTGCGCCGTTGAGTCCGAACGGGTCGAGATAGTCAGAATAGTAAACTCGAGTGTTTAGTTTGGGTCCCGGAGCAATTTTAGGCCTAACTGGCACACCGAGAGGGCATTATGGTAAATTGTATTTTTGGGCTTAATTAATGGACGAAAATTAGGAGTTATTTTTATCAGCCAAAAGAAGTCCATTGGGGTTAAGAGATACATGAAGTAAGAACGTCCATAGAAAGTGTGAGGGAGAACCAATTTCCAAGAGGGAAGGCTCGATTACACTACCTTGCACAACCATCACCACCACCGTGTAGATCGAGACGAAAGGAAAACACCCATACCAATAATGTCAAGAAATTAGATGACTAATTCGAGGCAAGTGTGTATTACTTGTTGTATCTTAGCAATTATCATAATTATGTTAGTATACGGATGTTCTAAACATGTTTTGATTCATAAAAGTGATGAAAATTGGAGAATTAGGATGTGTAAATTGTATATGAGATTTGTTAAATTGAAACCCTCCAGGCGTGTAGATTAGAAATCAAGTTTTGATGAAATTATGTGAAGAACGAATCTGGGAAACATGTGTTCTTGAATAAGAAATTTAAGAACTAGGGTTTTAATGAATAAAATTGGGGATTTCATAATTCTATGATGATTCGTAATGATATAATGACTTTAGGATGTTAGAATCCATGTGTGGTTGTCAGGATTCATTTTGGGATTGATCGATTGGAGTTTGGAATGTTAGTTTAAAGGTTTTAGGGTTAAAAATGGTGAAGAACGCAAAAATTTTGGGAAGGAGATGAAACAGTGGGTCTCGCGCGAAGTCACGCGAAGTCGTTCAAGCGAGATGACATCTCGTGCGAAGTCGCTCGAGCGATACGTGGCAGTCATTCGAACGACATGCCCCCTGGTTCGAGCGACAGGGTGAATTTTAGGGAAATTGTTTAGGGGCAGTTTTGGATTTTTCAGTCTTTACGAGTGAGAGAAATTACCAATTAAATGAAATGAAACGAAGCAGGTCCATGAGAAAGTATGTGAGTTTTATACTTAAATTAATCCAGAAAGAAGAGTTACTTTGGAAATTTCTAAAAATGGTGGAAATTTAGTAATATTATAAAATACGTAATAATGAGAATGAAATACGTATGGGACATAAACAAGAAGGTTGGGGAGAATGCCTAATAATATTAATAGGATGTGTGAATGCCTATTACTTGTTTAATATTATTTGTATGACATACCTAGCTACTTGCTATCACGGGGGGTTGTGTAGAGACGGTCTTATCCTGAGTGACCTTAGGGGGGACATTTGACTTGTATCTCAGAATATAGTACTGTGAAGACTTATTTATGAGTTGATAAGTCAGCTGACTATGGGAGCATAGGTATATGGGTGACCCATAGGTATGTGAACTATGTTCGCTGCCACTATGTGGGTTTTGTGTATATGGTTCGTGGGAGACTTCCGAACCGACACTCCTTATTAGAGTACGAGATGTACCGAGACATGATAGCAAAATATGCAATGCACTACAGGTTTAGCCTTGGGGTGCTGTATTAGTATATGTATATTATTGTGGTTAATGTATATATATACTTGTGTTATTCCTACTGTGAGATAATTGTAGGTTATTGAGATAGTATAGTCTTAAGGGACGTAAGCTGTGAATACTTAACTTCGTGTGATAACACTTAAATGAATTAATAAATGATGGTATTAATAATGTGAAAAACTGGGAATCACGGGTTACTACCACGAGGTATTACAAGAAGTATAAATAGTTATCTAGTTAGAAGTGTTATGAATGGCTAGGTGAGAATAGATGTACATTAGGCGTTCACAATAGACAAGAGGTGAGAATCTCATGTGAGAGTCCGAACTAACGGGCATTTGACACTTGCTTTACTGCAAATTTTAAATACTTGCTAAAATAAATATTTTTACACATAGGGCTCTGACCCGTTTCTTTCATCTCTTCTCTCTCTTGCTACATATATGTATTATATCAAGTGCTCAGCCACAGGGATACCAGGCTTAGATATTTGGATTGCTCGGCGTGCTGCAACTATTGTGGAAGCTGTAGGTCTTTGCATTAGGGCATGTGTCTGTTCTGTTCTTTCATCTCTTCTGTTCTGTTTAGACTTTCTATTTAGGGCATGTGTCGCCTATTCCTTAGACAATTATTTGAGATTGTATTTAAATTATTTCCTTTTCATTTCAGTTGGATTTATTGTTCCTATGGTACTTGATTTAGAGTTTTAAAGCTGGAATGTTTTTATCCAGCCTTATCTATTTCAGTTTGTGATTCAGATTTAGTATTTACATTAATTAGTTGTGGTGAATGATTGATGTTTATATTCTCGGATTAATATTTGGAAGAGTATATAAAAAAAAAGGGGAAACATTTTGACACTAGCTTAATTAATTATTAGGCGGTTAATAAGGTTATTATGTTTTCGACAGTGATGCTAAGAATGAACCAACCGAACATTCTGTTTTAAATTTTATAAAGGACTGATCACCCGATATTTAATTAGGTGGGGTGTCATAGGTCGTATCAGAGCATCAGGTTCTAGAGTCCTTTAGGATCTGTACGGCTTACTATGTTTCAGCTTTGCAACTTTTGATATAGAGCCCTATCTTTAGGACTGTTGTGATCTTAGTTTTGCAATTTCGTCTTCTGCTATTGGAGATTTAGTAATAACTGTGGACTAATAAAATTCTTTCTCGTCTCAGATGCCTCCTCGACGTGCACCAAGAAACAGACAGGCCCAACCAGAACAACCGGCAGTGCAGACTCAGGGTATAATGAATGCAGCAGAGGTTGCCACAATAGTTACACAAGCGGTGAATGCAGCCATAAAGGTGGTGCAACAGGCCCCACCCCAAGCTCAGGCAGTAGCACCAGTTCCAGTGCATCCATTTCCCATTGCATGGGAAAGAGTGAGAGAGTCCTTTCAGAGGGCATGTCCCCCAGAGTTCATGGGCAGTTCAGATGTGGTTATTGCCAGTCAATGGAATAAGGACATACAACGACACCTTCGTATGTATGAGTGCACTAAAGTTCAGAGGCAAGTTTTGGCTACCTTCAAGATGAGAAGTGCAACCTTACAGTGGTGGGAATCCACTACTACTGATGAGCGAGATTTGATGACGATCAGTGATTTCTGGGTGCGGTTCGACCGCAAGTACAAAAATTTTAGACCTCACCCAGGAAGGAAGAACAGTTACGGAATATGAGGAGGAGTTCACGAGATTGGAAAACATGGTACCGGATGAGGTGCCTACTGAGGAGAAGTGCATTCAGATGTTCATGGATGGCCTCACCTGGAGGATCAAGCAGCATCTTCTGGGTAACCTCTTATTACAGACCTATTCTAATGTGCTTAATGCAGCAATGTTGCATTGCCAGGGGCACCACTTTCATATGACGAGCGGGGGAGTCTAGCCAGCTAGGCAGGATAATAGGTAATGGTGCTAGCGGGGCATAGCCAGCTCAGGGTCAGCGGAGGCAGGTTGATTAGAGTTCCCAGCAGGGGGATTCTAAGTGATTCAGGTTAGGGGGTTTCTGTAAGGGTCAGGGAGGTTTTAGGCCTGGCCAGCAGGGTCAGCATGGACATTAGAGCCAATAGGGGTATCAGGGCCAACAGGGCCAACAGGGCCAAGGGGGAGGTGGGAACGGCCAGCAGGGCCGAGGACAACAGGGGCAGCGAGGGGGAAACTTTGGTGGGAAGTGTTTTATATGTGGAAAGACTGGCCACAAGCGACATGATTGTCCTGAGAGGGGTAGGGCCCCACAGTAGCAACAGCAGGGTGCTCGACAGGAGCCCCAGAGACCGATTTTTCCCGCCGCCCTCCCAGCACCACCTTAGATGCCAGCGTTGCCAGCTATTCCAGCAGTTCCAGTTCAGCAAGGGCAACTTCAGTATGGACGAGTTTACAACCTCCATCAGGCCGCATCCCCATAGGCACCACCCGCGGTTGAGGGTATGTTTCCTATCCATGGCACTATGGGTCGGGTTTTATTTGATACTGGGGCGTCACACTGTTTTATAGCTACTCATTTTGTAAAGGCCTTAGGGTTATGTGACACCCTGCCTAATTAAATACCGGGTGATCAGTCCCATATCCAATTAAAATAGGTTTCTCATCTGGTTCATTCTTAGCATCACAGTCGAAAACTTTTTAAAACATTACTAACCACCTAGTATTCAAAAAGCCGATGTCAAAATTTTAATCTTTTTATTTAAAAATCAACAACAAAGCATTATTACATAAATACATCCCATGCTATAGTAATATAAATCCATCCACAATATAAAAGACTGGAATGAAATAATACTGAATAAATTATCGGTTTCAAAATCCAATATAAAGTTCAACCTGAAAAAAACTCTGAATACAAGGTCTGACTGTCATAAATGAAATAACGGTGGGCAACATGCCCGAATAAAGTACTGCCCTGCACCCTATACTAGGAGTGAAGTAACTGAATTGTCTAAGTCCAAATCCTGCAAGCATCCACAAGTGTTGCAGCTACGCATGCCTAGAATAGATCATCCTGCTTGGCGTCCCTGTGGCTGGACACCTAAAAGGTTTTGAAAAAAGGTCTTGCAAGTATGGTTCAGAGCCCAAGTAAAAATCATTTAAAAACATTTAGCAAGTAATTAAATAACAGTTTAAATGAACAGTTATTAGATACACATGTTAGGTTGCGAACACTCCTTTGAGTTCCTCATCTCTCATCTATAATGCGCACCTAACATTTGCTACTCAACCCCACCTAGTCAATTCTAGCCAATCTAACTAGGCAACCATTATTTAATAAATCCAAATCAATATAGCTCCTCCGTACTGCCCATACAGTACGCTATCGAATACCTTTAATAATTAACATATCTCTTATGTTATTATTAAACCCTAGTTACCCTTTCTACGTAGGTTATTGTTCAAACATTACCATTTAAGTTTCTCTACTTAAACTTTATTTTAGATATTCACTAACTATCTTCCTACTATTCACACATTAGTAGATTCATCATTATATAGATATACCCTATCTAAGCTCCCTACTAATTACTCTTTAGTAGATTAATCGTTCTTTACATACATACTATCTCGTCTCTCTACTAGCACACATAAGTAGATTATTCGTGTTGTATATATATTTTACACACCATATATAATATAAGAACACACTCTGCTATTATATCCTTGTATCACACATTAAGGGCTATTGGTTCATAATGTTACCCCGACCCCAATAGTTATTCCATATGTATTGGTTAGGAATGTTACCTCGACCCCAATATTCAGATTACTTTTAGTTTAGATACACACAACTAACTAGTTTGAAATCATAAGTTTGCTACCCATAACTCATAGCGTCCATTCGTATTTCCAAGCAAATATATTTATTAAATATATATCCATTTCTCTTTAATATGGACAAGGCTTTTCAAATTTTAGGATTAAGTGTTCACATACTTAAGTCAAATAAGATTTCACTATCTTTCTCGTCCATTAATTTTACACAGTAGATAACATAACAAGTATATATATATATATATATTCACACTATAACACGGCACCTCCCAGACCCAACTGCGGTGCATACTGTAAAACATATCAAAGGTATATATATTTATCATCCATTATATTTATACTAGTACGACACCCCTAGGCACAGCTGCGGTGCATGCATACTCTGCTATCATGTCCGGGTACATCTCTTGCTGTACAAGGGACTATTGGTTTGTCTTCTCTCACGAACCATATATATCAAATCACACATATTGGAGGCGAACATTGTTCACATATCCATGGGTCACGCACATACATACGCTCCCATAGTCAGCAGACTTATCGACTCACAAATAATACCTTCACAGTTCTATGTTCTTGAGGTACCAAATCTAAAATCCCCCGAAGGCAACACAAGATAAGATTGTCCTCTTTCGAACGCCAACCTCCCGTGATAGCAAGTATGGTAGGTATGTCATACACATAATAAACAATAATATAGGTACACATTACACCTATATAAATATAACCTCAGTGAGGTATTCACACAACCATATAATAATGATAGGTCACCTATATACATATATAATAATAATAGGGCATACACACATCCCATATCACAAGCCTCATACATAGTATATTTATATCCCGAATATTCTACGTATTCCATAATTTATAACTTCGTTTATTACCGTAAATTCTCGAGTATTTCTCACCATTCTAAGGGTATCCTTTATTCCACATATAATATCAGAAGGTAAACTCTCTACCCCCAACTGGTCTAAGTCCTCGTTCCTCTCGAATTATTTTAACTCGAATTATCCTTCAATTTAGATTTTTCTTCTCTATTAATCCAAATTAATTTAGCCCTTAAACTTCCCTCGTAGGCCACGCCTAAAACCCAAACTAGGCCTACTGGTGTTTCAATATAATTCCCTTATATTAGAAATTAAATCCCACAAATTAATTCCAAACGATTTCCAAAGGTCCTAAACAAAAAGGAAATTATTGGCCAAAACTGGGCAACCGAATCGATTAGAAAATTTTCTGGCAGATTAAACACCCTGTAGTAAAATATCGATTACTCCCTCTACAGAACTCCGATTGACCTGATTAAAAGCTCATTTGAAAGATAAGGCATAGATATTTCCAAGAATGTATGGATATAACTCTAATTCTAAGTACAATTTAAATGGCATACGTTCAAAGTTACGTCCAAAAATTTTGGCAGTTACTATGCTGGTAGATCAAACACCCTATAGTAAAATATCAATTTCTCCCTCTACCGAACTCCGATTGACCTGATTAAAATCTCATTGGAAATCCAAGACAAATACCTTTCCAAAAATGTATGGATATCACTTTAATTGTAAGTAAGATGAAAATGGCATATGTTTAAAGTTACGTTAATAATTCTGTCATATTGACATCTTGTGTTCATCAATTAAACCCTAAGTCATTCAAGATTTATGTTCTTCAATCAAGAACCCATCAAGATTAAATATTAATCATCAAATATATTCTAATATCAGTTTATCTTCGTATAGAGATAAATTTCCAATGAAAATTTACACAAAAACATCAAAGATTCAACCCAAGAATCAAATTCTCCTTTAATTAACATAAAACCCTAATTTTCTCATGTTCATCAACTTTATAAATCAAGAACTCAGATTTCTCTCTTATTAAGCAACCCAAACCCACTAATTTCATATTATCATCATTCAGGAACATCTCTACATGCATTCCCACTTTAGTTTATGAATTTAACCCTCCCAAATTCATATAAAACTTTCAAAAGCATGATATCAAACTCTAATCTACATGGGTAGTATAACATGCTTTATATAAATTGTTATTTAAATACTTGCCTCTCAATAGCAGGTTTGAATTTCATTAGTATGATGATGTGGTTGTTCTCCCCTCGCTCCGATCTCGATTCCGTTGCGTTTGGGGTGAAAAACTATGTAGGAAACTTTGGCTTTCTCTTGCTCTTCCTCTTTAATGGCCTCTCTTATATTGTGATTGTGTTAACCCTAGCCTCTTCTCTCTAACGGCAGATATACACTTAATATTTTCAGATTTCTCTAAACCTCCAACTCCCGAATGATCGAAATACCCTTAAACGATGCCGGGGTGGTCCAAAATCATCCCGGGACCCAAATTGTACACCCGAGTACACTTTTTTGACTATTTTGACCATTTCGGAACCAACCGTAACCTCAAAATAACCATTCGAGTCACTTTAAAAAATTATTTTAATTCCACCTCAAAATATCGAACGCGTGAAATTAAACTTAAACTGAACTGATTTACTCTCAATCATCGAATTAAATAATTTCTCCGAATCAAATAAATTCCAAATCATCGATTTAATTAAATCCTACCCACCAATTTAATTTAATTAAATATCCTCAGAAATATGGGGTATTACAGGTTATTAGACACAACAGAGAGAACGGTGACATGCGTAGACTCACCACTGGGGAATGGGTCTTTGATTTTCTTTATATGCCAGGGTATGGGAGTATAGATTGGTAGACTAATTTTACTAGCTGACATGCTAGTCTTAGAGATGCTTGAGCACGATGTTATTATTGGCATGGATTGGCTTGTTGCGTACAGAGCCATGATAGATTATTTCGGTGGGAGTATCATCTTTGACATTCCGGGGCAAGAGATGTTTTTAGTGGCGATGCCTCGCCCAGAGGGAGGCTCCTCCACCCATTTGTACTATATAGAGGAGGAAACCTCTAAAGAGGTTGTGATTCCCTTAGATTCGATCCCAGTCGTTCATGAGTATTCTAATGTATTTCAGGAGATACCAGGCCTACCCCCAGTCGAGAGATAGATTTTATCATAGACTTGATGTCGGGCACTTGACCGATAGCACGTGCACCGTAACGTATGGCCCCAGTAAAAATGAGGGAGTTACGGGATCAGATAGAGTAACTGTTAGGTCATGACTTCATTCGTAGGAGAACTTCACCTTGGGGCGCTCCAGTGCTGTTTGTGAAAAAGAGAGATGGTTCACTGAGGTTATGCGTGGATTATCGAGAGTTGAACAAGGTCACGATACGGAATAAATATCCATTGCCTCGAATCGATGACCTGTTCGACCAACTGAGGGGAGAAACCTTCTTTTCGAAGATAGATTTGAGATCGGGATACCATCAGCTACGAATTAGGGAGAAAGATGTGTCGAAGAATGCTTTCTTGACGAGATATGGGTCCTATGAGTTCAGAGTCATGCCATTTGGGCTGACAAATGCTCCAGCCGTATTCATGGACTTGATCAACCGAGTGTTTAGAGAGTTCTTGGATCAGTTTGTCATCGTTTTAATAGATGCCATACTAATATATTCACACACTGAGGAGGAGCATGCCGAGCACTTGAGGCAGGTTCTTTAGACTCTATGAGAGCATCAGATATATACTAAGTATGAGAAGTGCAAATTCTAGTTACGGGAGGTATAGTTTTGGGGGCATGTTGTGTCGGAATTGGAAATATCAATTGACCCAAGCAAAGTGTCGGTGGTTAGGGAGTGGGGACAACCCACGTCTCTGACGAAAGTGCGTAGTTTATTAGGGTTAGCCGGGTACTACAGGAGATTTATCCGAGGCTTTTCGAATATAGTGGGTCCGTTGACGAATCTGACTCGCAAGGGAATTCCGTATATTTGGGATGATACTTGTTAATTGGCTTTTGATGAGCTGAAAGATAAGTTGACTTCAGCACCAGTTCTTGCTTTTGCCTAAGCCGGGAGTAGAGTATCTGGTGTACACTGACACTTCCTTACGTGGACTCGGGGGAGTACTTCAGCAGGAGGATAAGGCTATAGCTTTTGCCTCCCATAAGCTAAATCCTCACGAGAGGAATTACCCCACCCACGACCTAGAGCTAGCAGCGGCCGTTTTTGCATTGAGGATTTGGAGACATTACTTGTTGGGGGAGAAGTTTTACTTGTTCATAGACCACAAGTCACTTCAGTACTTGTTCACTCAACGAGAGATGAATATACATCATCGCAAATAGTTGGAGTTTGTGAAAGACTACCAGTTCGAGATACAGTACCATCCGGGAAAGGCTAACGTGGTTACTGATGCGTTAAGCCATAGACCGGAGGGCGATATAGCAGACATTTGGAAAACTAAGTGGAAAGTGTTGGGCCACCAGGACGCGATAGCCCGTTCCTTTGTATCTGTCATGACAGTCACACCAGAGATTGTTACGAGGGTAATACAGGCACAGTCAGTGGATACGTTTTGTCAGGAGCAGATTGTACGACTTTTAGTTAAGGGTGCTGAGTCCTACTCAGTAAGTTCTGATGGAGGTTTGAGGTTTAATGGGAGACTGGTGGCCCCAGAAGGAGAAGACTTATGTCATGCAGTGATGACACAGTCTCACGAGTCCAGATTAGTGGTACATCCCGGAGGAGATAATATGTACCAAGATATGAGGCGGTAGTACTGATGGAGTGGGATAAAGAAGGACATTGCTGAGTTCGTGTCCAAGTGTTCTACTTGGCAGATGGTAAAGATATACCACCAGAGACCGTCGGGGTTACTTCAGCCGTTGGAGATACCTACGTGGAAGTGGGAGAGTATTTCCATGGACTTAATTACTGGGCTACCTTTATCACAACGTGGTCACGACTCCATATAGGTTATAGTGGATCGGTTGACCAAGGTGGCTCATTTTCTACCAGTACGGACAGACTATACCACGGGCCAGTATGCACAGTTATTCATTGCCGAGGTTATTAAGCTACATGGGGTACCCCTGAATATTGTGTCTGATAGAGACAAAATTTTTGTGTCGCGCTTCTAGGATAGCTTTCAGGAGGCCATGGGTACAGATTTGAGATTGAGTTCGGCTTATCACCCATATACGAATGGACAAACAGAGCGTACAAATCAGATGTTGGAGGATATGCTACGCATGTGTGTCCTTGACTTTGGAGGAGAATGGGAGCCGTATCTTCCACTGGTGGAGTTTGCTTACAATAACTCCTATCAATTCATGATCGGCATGGCTCCATTTGAGGCATTGTATGGCGGGACTTATCGTTCTCCCGCTTGTTAGCTAGAGGTGGGGGACAACAAATTGCTCGGACCTGAGGTATTTCAGGAAACCTCAGCTAGGATTGAGCTCATTAGGAGTCGCATTCAGGTAGCACTGGACAGATAGAAGAGCTACGCTGATGCGAAGTGGTTCTTCCGAGAGTTTAGCATTGGGGACCAAGTATTACTGCGGGTATCTCTTATGAGAGGGGTAATGAGGTTTAGGAAAAAGGGGAAGTTGGATCTGAGGTACGTGGGACCATTTCCCATTATTGAGAGGATTGGGCCGGTGGCATACAGATTGGGGTTGCCAGAGAATTTGCACCGCACTCACGATGTGTTCCACATCTCGTCATTGAGATGATATCTTCGGGATGACATGGCCCATACTCTCATCGCGATAGAAGAGACTAATTTACAGTTCGACAGCTCTTACGAGGGGAGACTATCCTAGACCATGGAGAGAGGACATTGAGGTCGAAAGTAGTCCCACTTGTTCGGGTGCAGTGGCAGCATCACAATGTAGAGGAGTTTACTTGGGAGCGGGAGGCGGATATGCGTGAGAAATATCCAGACTTATTCTCACCAGGTATACCTTATTTTTTTTAATTTCGGGACAAAATTCCGTTATTAGGCGGGAAGTATGTAATACTCCATAGTTTTATGATTTAAATAATTATGAGATTAATTAGTATTGTGGGATTAATTGAGATTAATTGAATTAAAATGTGAGAATTTAATTGTTCATTAATCCAAATTTAAAATAAATATTAACTAGGGTGCCAAGGGTTAATACTTATTGATTGAATATTACTGTGTGATATGTGATATGGAACTATACACTTCGGTAAATTGTCAAGAATAAGAAATACGACAGTTTAGTAAATTAACTCAGACGCGCGTGCGAGTCATGTCGGGACTAATTTAATGGAATAAAAGATTAATTATTTTTGGGTAGCTCGTATGGTCATTTTGAGTGCGCCGTTGAGTCCGGAAGGGTCGAGATAGTCAGAGTAGTATACTCGTGTGTTTAGTTTGGGTCCCGGGGAAATTTTAGGCCTAAACGGCACCCCGAGAGGGCATTATGGTAAATTGTATTTTTGGGCTTAATTAATGGACGAAAATAAGGAGTTATTTTTATCAGCCAAAAGAAGTCCATTAGGGTTGAGAGATACATGAAGTAAGAACGACCTTAGAAAGTGTGAAGGAGAACCGATTTCTAAGAGGGAAGGCTCGATTAGCACCACCTTGCACAACCATCACCACCACTGTGTAGATCGGGACGAGGGGAACACACCCATACCAACAACGTCAAGAAATCAGACGACTAATTTGAGGCAAGTATTTATTACTTGCTGTACCTTAGCAATTATCATAATCATGTTAGTATAAGGATGTTCTAAACATGTTGTGATTCATAAAAGTGATGAAAATTAGAGAATTAGGATGTGTAAATTGAATATGAGATTTGTTAAATTGAAACCCTCCAGGCGTGTAGATTAGAAATCAAGTTTTGATGAAATTATGTGAAGAACGAATCTGGGAAACACGTGTTCTTGAATAAGAAATTTAAGAACTAGGGTTTTAATGAATAAAATTGGGGATTTCATAATTCTATGATGATTCGTAATGATATAATGACTTTAGGATGTTAGAATCCATGTGTGCTTGTCAGGATTCGTTTTGGGATTGATCGATTGGAGTTTGGGATGTTAGTTTAAAGGTTTTAGGGTTAAAAATGGTGGAAAACGCTGAAATTCTGGGAAGGAGACGAAACAGTGGGTCTTGCGCGAAGTCACGTGAAGTCACGTGAAGTTGTTCAAGCGAGATTGCATCTCGTGCGAAGTCGCTCGAGCGACACATGGCAGTCATTCGAATGACATGCCCTCTGGTTCGAGCGACAGGGTGAATTTTAGGAAAATTTCTTAGGGGCAGTTTTGGAATTTTTCAATCTTTACGAGTAAGAGATATTACCAATTGACAGAAATGAAACGAAGCAGGTCCACGAGAAATTATGTGAGTTTTAAACTTAAATTAATTCGGAAAGAAGAGTTACTTTGGAAATTACAAAAGAATTGTGGAAATTTAGTAATATTGTAAAATACGTAATAATGAGAATGAAATACGCATGGGACATATACAAGAAGGTTGGGGAGAATGCCTAATAATATTAATAGGATGTGTGAATGCCTATTACTTGTTTATTATTATTTGTATGACATACCTAGCTACTTGCTATCACGGGGAGTTGTGTAGAGACGGTCTTATCGTGGGTGACCTTCGGGGGTATATTTGACTTGTATCTCAGAACATAGTACTGTGAAGACTTATTTGTGAGTTGATAAGTCAGCTGACTATGGGAGCGTAGATATGTGCGTGACCCATAGGTATGTGAACTATGTTCGCCGCCACTATGTGTGTTTTGTGTATATGGTTCATGTGAGACTTTCGAACTGACAGTCCTTATTAGAGTACGAGATGTATCGGGACATGATAGCAGAGTATGAAATGCACTATAGGTTTAGCCTTGCGGTGCTGTATTAGTATATGTATATTATAGTGGTGAATGTATATATATACTTGTGTTATTCATACTCTGAGATAATTGTAGGTTATTGGGATAGTATAGTCTTAAGTGACGTAAGCTGTGAATACTTAACTTAGTGTGATAACACTTAAACGAATTAATAAATGATGGTATTAATAATGTGGAAAACTGGGAATCAAGGGTTACTACCATGAGGTATAACAAGGAGTATAAATAGTTATCTAGTTAGAAGTGTTACGAATGGCTAGGTGAGAATAGATGTACGTTAGGCGTGCACAATAGACGAGAGGTGAGAATCTCATGTGAGAGTTCGAACTAACATGCATTTAACACTTTCTTTACTAGAAAATTTTAAATACTCGCTAAAATAAATATTTTTACACATCGGGCTCTGACCCGTTTCTTGCATCTCTTCTCCCTCTTGCTAGATATATGTATTATATCAAGTGCTCTGTCACAGGGATACCAGGCTTAGAGATTTGGATTGCTCGGCATGCTGCAGTTGTTGTGAAAGCTGTAGGTATTTGCATTAGACGCCTCTATCATTTCACTTCCGTTATGTTTAGACTTTCTATTTAGGGCATGTGTCGCCCATTCCTTAGACAATTATTTGAGATTGTATTCAGATTATTTCCTTTTCATTTCAGTTGGATTTATTGTTCCTATGGTACTTGATTTAGAGTTTTAAAGATGGAATGTTTTTATCCAGCCTTATTTATTTTAGTTTGTGATTCAGATTTAGTATTTACATTAATTAGTTGTGGTGAATGATTGATGTTTATATTCTCGGATTAATAATTGGAAGAGTATATAAAAATAGGGGAAATATTTTGACACTAACTTAATTAATTATTAGGTGGTTAATAAGGTAATTATGTTTTCGACAGTGATGCTAAGAATGAACTAAACGAACATTCTGTTTTAAATTTTATAAATGACTGATCATCCGATATTTAATTAGGCGGGGTGTCAAAATATCAAACCATAAATTCGCAACAAGATATATACCAATTTTGAATTCAAAGCATAAATGGACTAGCAAGCAAGACAAAGACTCAAAACAAAAATACCATATATATATCTACACAAAAATTTATCAATAATGCACACACACACACACACATATGTATATATATATATATATATATATATATATATATATATATAAACATCACACAAGACATAAGATACATTAAGCTTTCCACACTCATATGGTAAAAATGTGTCTAAATATATGTGGTAAACGGAAGTGAAGGGGTGTGAACTATAGACTAAAGGAATATAGGCCCAATCACTTAAACATGTTTACGGATAACACACCCCAACCCAGTTACTTATAATTAAGTTCGAAAGTCAAAGTGAGTAAAATCATAATTACCTTAACCAAACCATAATCATGAGTATCCTTTTTCAATTATTAACATGAATAAATAAAACTAAAACCTTTGACAACTTTAAGGTAATTAGGCTTATTCAAACTTACTAAAAAGATAAGTGGGCTTAAATTACCCCATTTACGTTTGAAAAAAATTCTAGTTTTATGCATCCCTTGTTAACCCCACCGACCTCCTAGATTTGGCAGTGATATCACAATACTTGAAAAACATAAACATAGGAACCATGAGCAAAATAGCTCAGCAAATGCGTCACTACTACACTATTGCATAAAATTAATTGCAATAAATTATATCCCCATGATGATATATGCATACTTATCTAGCCTATTCATAAAAATTATCAATTATATACTTATCCGTCTCATTCATAAAGAATTACCAATTATATACTTATCCGACTCATTCATTAGGAATTACCAATTATATACTTATCCGGCTCATTCATAAAGAATTACCAATTATATACTTATCCGCCTCATTCACAAAGAATGATCAACTTATCCGAATCATGATTCACATATCCTGTCTGCAATAGACATTCTCCCCCATTCCTGGTCGAGGAGTAACCCCTTGTCTTTAATAGAAAAATCTCCCCCATTCCGAGTCGGGGAGTAACCTCCTATTTCGGTAAATCGAAATGAATAAATACATATTCAATATTATTCTGATCATATCCGTAACCATGTATAATACATCTTACCAATAAGTGATATTCGGATCATATCCATAACCATGTATAATACATCTTACCAGTGAGTGATATTCAGATCGTATCCATAACCATATGTAATACCTCTTACTCAGGAATGATATTCAGATCATATCCAAAACCATATGTAATACATCTTACTCGTGAATAATATTCAAATCATCTCCATAACCATGTATAATACATCTATTTCCAGTGAGTACACTCACCTTGGCCACTTCATGTGTTTTTCCCGTGCCTTTGTCTAGCAATTGTTCAACCGGTTCTTCTTTCCTTTCACATATAAATTCTTAAAATATTAGTATCATCATAAGGCTATTAAAAATCCAAAGAATAACTTAAACTTAACCCAATTCATAAGCATCATATAATCTCATTGAAATCATATATCGTAAATGAAGTCCAATCAAATTTCATGGTAAAATATTTACCATGCCCAAATCATAGGCCAAATATATTTTAATTTCTTCTTAGTAGTTTCATCCTTATCATATTGGGTTACCAATCCAAAATACAACATGTCATTTCAAGTTTCCTAAAGCAAGATATGCCCATTTATTTGCTATATAGCAAATCTGCCCTATAGGCTCCTTTATCACTCAGTCAACTTCCAAGAATTTTCATAATTTTTTTGTATCATACCTTTCTATGATATTTCACCCAACATCAATAAACATATTTAAAAATACAAATGTAAAGTTTCATATTTTTTAAGTTTCATTTGCTATGTCAAGAAAAACACCGAACACATGGTGTGCATACTTACTCTTTTGGGGTAGATTTTATCCCTGAACTTCAAAGTATCACCAAAGATTCATTTCTTGATATTTTTAAATGTTATTCGGATATGTTATACATATATGAGTCTATTGAGATCTCCAACTAGAATTATTCAATTCCAATAAATATACAAAAAGTTATAGAAGTTTGAATACATAAGGTTTCCAATTAAAGCAATATACATGATTTACACGTTCAACTTTACTTAAACTTGCATCTATCCGTAAATATACACCAAGGCATGAAATTTCAATAAACAATCAATGATTTCTATCATTTCGATCAATAATACCAAAATAATAACAAGATTTATAGGGACTTTTTCGTAATTTCCTACGGATTTTTCTCAATTTTTCTCCTCACTTTCTACTTCCCGAGCTTCCCGATTCTCTCTCCCCAGGCCAAACTCTCTCATGCCTGATTTTCGCTGAAGGAGGAGGTCATTTCAAGGTTTTAAGGTCGGCATAAGTCACCTCCCTTTGGTCCAATCAAAATATGACATGTGTCGCCATATAAGACAAAATGTCCTTTAAAGCTAAATGACTACTTTACCCCCTATTCGTAATTTTAGCATAACTCCTTCCTCAAACCTTTGTTTTACACACCGTTTGTTGTGTTACAAACTTAACTCATATATCTACAACTATCTAGTTTTCACCTCAAGTCAATTATAATATTATAGTGGCCAAAACTAGTCCTGAACTTGAACATTCCTACTGAAGACTTCACAAATTTGTGTTTGTGACTAATTCAATATTTCATAAGTTATGAAGGTAGAATTAGACTAAACCCAATAACTTAACATTATATATTCTAATAACACATTATACCCATACCATAAGGCAATAATTATTTAAACATAGTTTATTATAATCATATCTAGGTCGTCACAACCTTCTCCCCTTAGAAAATTTCGTCCCCGAAATTTAGGATGAATTTCATTTACCAACCAATTGGGAATACTATTTCCTCATGCCCGAAAAATCTACTCTCATATCATCTTCATTTTATTTATCACTGATACGTAAGGATAATCATCTAATGATTTCTTATAAATGGAGGTCAATTCCCAACTCATGTATTACTTCATACTTTCATTCTTATGGTCCATCCTTCTTATCCTGTAATATTTGAAATAACAAATATTCTATTACAAGACTAACTTCTTATATTTCCTTTCTCCAACTTCCACTTAATATTTCAATTCTTATATATCATATTATAAGACTATCTTATTATATGCCATCTTCTCATCTTCCATTCAATACCAAATACATGTGTTTGACTTTAACTAAACATACAATGACCTTAACAAGTCATTTATTCAACACAATTACTTTACAATTTTAATCTTACCCCAATCCTTAATAACATGACAGTCTTATGCAACATCATTAATTTACTAACTTTACCAGTTTTCGTAACCTGGATGTTGAACATAACATCACCACTTAAAACCTTAACCATGCCTACCAGCCCCATAATACTTTTCTAATTATTATGTCTTATTTCTATCAAGTAACCTGTACAAATACCCTAATGTATCACATTATATTATTCCACATAACACATTATCCTTATACATATTTCTAGTGACTCATTATAATGTTAACGATATTCTTTATATGACACATCCTTAGTGATATCGCATCGGCACAATGACCAATACAACTCAATATCCACCCAAATCAATTGTTAATATTCAAATCCGACTAGGATCTTTCCCTCACTTATACACAACACATATTCTTAAAAGGACTCCTCAATATTTTTAAACTTTCAACTCCTAGCCACCTCGCCTCAACTTTACTATTCTTATAAGCATTGCAAAACATCACAAGAGTCATATCCACTGCATATACTTATACTATTAAAGAAGTACATCTCAACTCTCATTACTCTTTTCTCTTACTTATCATAATACATTATGAACCTATGTTCGGACCGATTGTGATACATTATATTTCAGACCATTTCACATATTAACTTTAAACATATACAACTACAAATATTCTCACTTCACCTTTACTATGTCAACCTTCATTTTATTCACCCTGTAACAATTCAAATCCCATTATAATCATATAACAATAATTTTTCTCACGTCTTATCCTTTAGTAGGATATGGGTTCCTATACATCACTCTCCCATACATATGAAGAGTGCAACCATTCATGGCTTAGTACGTAGCGCGACTCAAGTCCACATATACCAGTATAATAATATATCACTTCCAATACTTTTCATTTTTTCTTACCACCTTTTATCTTTAAAAAATTTCTTCAATGACATGTTTGTCCATACAACATATAAAACAATGCAATGATTCATATTAAAATACTTTTATTCGTTGTCATCCCCGAATAAACATCAACATCTTATTTTCTTTCCTTCAAGATCCTTATATTTCATATCCCGTGCAACAATATATATGTATAACTGACAAATATTAGTCAACAAAAGACAATTTACTTATGACTCAAAATAATTTTTACTTCCACTGCCAAATCTAGGTGCTCTTCACCCCAGAGTCTCCAAAACCTAGGCTCTGATACCAAAGTTAACACACCCCAACTCAGTTACTTATAATTAAGTTTGAAAGTCAAAGTTAGTCAAATCATAATTACATTAACCAAACCATAATCATGAGTATCCTTTTTCAATTATTAACATGAATATATAAAACTAAGACCTTAGACAACTTTAAGGTAATTAGTCTTATTCAAACTTACTAAAAAGATAAGTGGGCTTAAATTACCCCATTTATGTTAGAAAAAAATCCTAGTTTTATGCATCCCTTGTTAACCCCACCGACCTCCTAGATTTGGCAGTGATATCACAATACCTGAAAAATATAAAAATAGGAACCATGAGCAAAATAGCTCAGCAAATGCGTCACTACTACACTATTACATAAAATTATCTGTAATAAATCATATCCCCATGATGATATATGCATACTTATCCGGCCCATTCACAAAAATTACCAATTATATACTTATCCGTCTAATTCATAAAGAATTACCAATTATATACTTATCCGGCTCATTAATAAAGAATTACCAATTATATACTTATCCGGCTCATTTATAAAGAATGACCAACTTATTCGAATCATGATTCACATATCTTGTCTGCAATAGATATTCTCCCCCATTCCTAGTCGAGGAGTAACCCCTTGTCTTTAATAGATAAATCTCCCCCATTCCGGGTCAGAGAGTAGCCTCCCATTTCGGTAAACCGAAATGAACAAATTCATATTCACTATTATTCTTATCATATTCGTAACCATGTATAATACAACTTACCAATAAGTGATATCCAGATCATATCCATAACCATGTATAATACATCTTACCAGTGAGTGATATTCAGATCGTATCTATAACCATATGTAATACCTCTTACTCATGAATGATATTCAAATCATATCCATAACCATATGTAATACATCTTCCCCATGAATGATATTCAAATCATCTCCATAACCATGTATAATGTATCTATTTCCAGTGAGTACACTCACCTTGGCCCCTTCATGTGTTTTTCCAGTGCCTTTGTCTGGCACTTGTTCAATCGGTTCTTCTTCCCTTTCATATATAAATTATTAAAATATTAGTATCATCATAAGGATATTAACAATCCAAAGAATAACTTAAACTTAACCCAATTCATAAGTATCATATAATCTCATTCAAATCATATACCGTAAATGAAGTCCAATCTAACTTCATAGTCATCATAGGCCAAATATATTTTAATTTCTTCTTAGTAGTTTCATCCTTAAATATCGGGTTACCAATCCAAAATACTACATGTCATTTTAAGTTTCCTAAAGCAAGATATGCCCATTTCTTTGCTACATAGCAAATCTGCCCTATAGGCTCCTTTATCCATCAGTCAACTTCCAAGAATTTTCATAATTTTTCTGTATCATACCTTTATATGATATTTCACCCAATATCAATAAACGTATTTAAAAATACAAATGTAAAGTTTCATATTTTTTAAGGTTCATTTGCTATGTCAAGCAAAATATCGAACACATGGTGTGCATACTTACTCTTTTGGGGTAGATTTTATACCTGAACTTCAAACTATCACCAAGGATTCATTTCTTGGTATTTTTAAATAATATTCAGGTATTTTATACATATATGAGTCTATTTTGATCTCCAACTAGAATTATTCAATTCCAATAAATATACAAAAAGTTATCGAAGTTTGAATACATAAGGTTTCCAATTGAAGCAATATACATGATTTACACGTTCAACTTTACTTAAACTTGCATCTATCCATACATATACACCAAGGTATGAAATTTCAATAAACAATTAATGATTTCTATCATTTCAATAAATAAACCAAAATAATAACAAGATTTATGCGTAGAATTACCTTAGGGACTTTTTCGTAATTTCCTACGAATTTTTCTCAATTTTTCTCCTCACTTTCTACTTCCCGATTCTCTCTCCTCAGGCCAAACTCTCTCATGCCTGATTTTGGCGTAAGGAGGAGGTCATTTCAAGGTTTTAAAGTCGTCATAAGTCACCTCCCTTTGGTCCAATAAAAATATGATATGTGTCGCCTTATAGGACAAAATGTCCTTTAAAGATAAATGACTACTTTACCCCCTATTCGTAATTTTAGCATAACTCCTTCCTCGGACCTTTGTTTAGACACCGTTTGTTGTGTTACAAAGTTAGCTCACATATCTACAACTATCTAGTTTTCACCTCAAGTCAATTATCATATTATAGTGGCCAAAACTAGTCCTGAACTTGAACATTCCTACTGAAGACTTCACAAATTTGTGTTTGTGACTAATTCAATATTTCATAAGTTATGATGGTAGGATTAGACTAAAAATAATAACTTAACATTAGATATTCTAATAACACATTATCCCCATCCCATATGGTAAGCATTATTTAAACATAGTTTATCATAATCATATCCGGGTCGTCACAACGGAGTTCTCATTTGATTGCAAAACTTTATCACACTTAAATATAGCCTCATGTGATAATATAAAGTGAACTCAATGAACAAAATACACAAAGCACACAAACCTAGAATTTTGATGATTCTATAAACCAATAGAGTCATGATAAAATAACATAACTAGGATACAAAGTCATTGTGCAAACCTGTTGATATATCCAACCAAACTTCTTTATAGATATTTTTTTTCTTTTTCTTTAGGAGCATACCAAATAAACAATTAAGGCCGTGGTTAATTTTTTTTATATGATGCCAAATTTTTTTTAGGCCAATTTTTTTTTTCTTTTTCTTTAGGAACATACCAAATTTTTTCGCTGCCCGATTCCATTGAAAAACAACTACGTCGGATAAACATATTTTTCTATTTTTTACATCTGAAAAACGGTTATTACATGCACAAATCCTCCATAGTCATAGCAGCATGTAGATGATTAAATTGATAGGAGAACATCTCACTTAGCTTAAATATACATGTGAAGTTACATTTCAAGTGAGCTCGTGCATGTGTGAATCAAGGCATATAAAAATAGAATCTATTAAGCAACATAAAATCCAACTACTCCATGCAAGCATTACAAAGAACAATTTAAGGATTAAAAATCTTAACCAAAATTTCTAGCCATATGGAAGCGGATATGATATTGGATTCAAACACAATTATATTCCACATAAAGTGTGTCAAATTAAAATACACACACACACAAAAAATCATTTTGGGGTTTTCAAATTTTTACCAAACATAAAAAAATTCAACTCAAAAGAAAACAAAAATCTTTATGTATTTTCTCAATAACACCAAACAAGATAAAATCAAATATAAAAGATAAACATGCCATAATTCTATCAACAATTTTTTTATAATGGAGCATAAACTAGAATATGATAAACACAACATACAACTAGCAAGAATATATTATTAAGCATGGCTAGAATATGTAAACATGCAAGCAATTACTCATAAGATATAGGAAGTGAAGAGTCATTTGCAAGCATGCTAGAACCATCAAAAACAGGAAATTTTGCAAAAGATAAATTTTTATTTTTAGACCAAAATAAAATTAAGGATCTTAACGCAATAAATTAGCACTCCGGCTCTAATACCAATTTGAAAACTACGGAAGCCCCCAAATTATAAAGTCCTTGATTTAAAAGTCCAAATATGGGATGATGGTTCAACTTGAAATTCCAAACTAAAATTTCTTTTCAGATTTTAACAATAATATTCCAAAATTTAATTTTACCAAAATTAAAATTAAACTTAAACAGGAATTCCAAATTTTAAACTTCTTTAAAAAATAACCAAATTTTAATTTCTTCAAAATTAAAACAGGATTAAACTAAACAAATATTTGAAATTTAGTTAAACAAGAATTAATTCAATTCGAGGTTTAAATATGGCTAAACAAAACAAACATGAATTTTGCCTAATTAATTAAGTCCAATCTTGAATTAAATTAAACTAGAATTATCCAAACATTTAATCATCACCAAATTAAACAAGAGTGAGATTTAAACCAATTTTTATCTTGATTATCCTAGAATGCATCTAAGGTGATTTTTATAAGATACAAATAAACAATCACACTACGCTGCGATGTACGAGGAAAACCCACAATGGGAGAAATCTCGGAAGACCCTGCCTACAAGTCCACTAAGTATGGTAATTACAAATATAAGATAAACGACCTACTTCCTCAACTTGACTCCGTCCAAGCCTTGATGCATCTTCTTGTACCAACTTCCGCTTAGTCGATAATCACAGACACCATCACAGTCTTGGAATCCACCAATGGGTCTCGATCACCGTCAACCCGCACACGAAGCCTTTCTCCGTATGGGAACGCTGTAGCAAACGTTTCTTATTTTGGAGGTAAAGAAGAACCCAAACTGTCTTCTTTATGGGTAGAGAAGAGAAATCGGTGCCAAACATTCTCCAATCAAAGATATATATAAATGGGAACTTGGATTTAAACACAAACAAATATTGGGTGTAAATAGACTTGGCTTTGTCATAAAGATAAAACATTTTTTAACAAACACCAAGGGACGCTTTCTTGGAAGAATTAAGTTCTCAAAATTATCTAAGAGAAGGAAAAAGTGCTGTCAAAAAATTGTTTCCTGCACTTATTTTATCAGGTAAAAGCTTAGTGGAAAAAGTGGGAAAGTGGGAAAGAAAAACTGACAGAATAACTGTTCCCGCTAAAATTTCGTTCGAACAAATTTTTGAGTAATTCGAACGATTATGTTAGAATGAGAAATCAGACGAGATTACTAACGAGATTTCATAATTTTTTTTCATTCGAACCAAACTTCTAACAATAAAATAGAAAAATTCTCGTTAGTTACGTCGTTTGAACGAGAAAAAATGTCGTTCAAACGACTTTTCAGAAATCCGAATTTTGCCATTTAAGACCTGAAACTTTTATGTAAAGTTTTAAATGATTTTTTGAAAAATAAAAGGTCGTTATGACAAAAGATTTAATTAAAAGACGCCTATAAAACTATTCCAATATCCTATATACATAAATATATTAATGCATTCATACCCTTTGGAGACAATGGAATACAACTGTTGATGACATGCAACTGGGCACGAAAACTTATAAGGATATATTCTTCAATTTCTCGTCGCTACGTCTGCAACATATACTTGTCATGGGCTTGAAGAATACAACATGAACATCTATCATATGACTCAAATTATTTTGTCCGAAATTAAGCCAATACTACAAATTGGCTCGATTGAAAATTTGTCCTTACACTGACTTATTCGGAGTATGTGCCATATCAGAGTTTTAAATAGTTTGGATATGATGATAAAATATTTTCTAGATAGAATTGAGTCTTCCTTAATCAAGGTACTACAAAGTCAGCATCAAGAACATCTCCAATAATCTCAATCATGGTATATAAGTCAAAACGTAGTAAACAACACGCTATAAGAACACATTGCACTCATATTGCATTTAGAATGTTTAAAATAATTTTTGGGAATTTTTAAATCTTTTTAAAATTAATTTTTAAATACTTAAAATTTATTTTAAAGTTTCTAGGTTTAATTAAAAATATCAAAAAGCCTCGTAAAAACCATTTGGACTGAATCTAAAATCGGCACATAATATTGTGTTTCAAAATTGGATTTTATAAACCTAAAAAATGCTTGTTTGTTGGCTTATTATTATGCTACACGTGCTTGTATTTTATTGGCCCATTATGTTTTTCTGCTCTCTCACAAACCAAAGATGAATTTTAACCTTCGATCTAATATGATCAACGGTCTGCATTTCCTTAGACTTAATTGCAGTGCAACACCTTTTAACTAATTTAGAGCATGTTACTTGAAATCGGTTATAAACGGTTATGTTTTCTTTGGGCGGTGCATTCTTGATCGTTAGATTGATTTCAAAACAGTAGATGAAATCACATCCATTGATTTAACCCCTAGAGTTTTTAGCCTTCCCATTTCACTATTAAAAAAAACTTTCGTCTAAGCCATTTGACACTTTTTTCAATCTTTAAAATGAGAAGAAGAAAATAGAGAGAAGAGAGAAAAAATCAGTTCTTTCAAATCATTTTTAAAATCTTTTTAAAAAATAAGTGTGTTAGGGTTTCAAAATATAAGAAGGTTCTCCTTTCTGATTTTAAAACCACTTCTTAAAACCCTTTTTCATTCTTTAAACATCAGTGTTTTCGTGAGTTTTCGTTAGAGTGATTTTTTTTTGAGAAAAATCATAGACACCTTCCTTTGAAAACTTATCTCTCCTACAACAACCTCATAAGGTTGAATATCCCAGTTTCTTTTTAGAAATTTTAGATATTAACTAAGTGATACATTATACGCACTATTTAGGTGTTCTATATAATTTCTACTTTTTAGAAATCATCTTTTTGTGGATCTTTTGTAAAGATTCTTTCAATATTTCAAATCTATTTTTTCTTGTTTTGAAAAATTAAAAAGTAGACTTAAAACTGGTTGCATGTTTTAGATCTGGTTTGATTTTCTAATTTTACAGTTTGTAAAATTTTCTATAGATAAATAATATTTTATATCTGAGTTTTTCAAGATCTAAAACATACAGATATAAAACAGTCTTATAGTTTGAAGTCTGATTTTATTTTCTTTTAAAATAAAAGAGCATATAGACTTTATGTAATTTGTAGGAATGGTTTGTAACATTTAAATGTATGTGAGTTCATACTCTTCATATATTTTAGAGACACACATCACACCACTGTCTCACACTGAACACATAGTCAAAGTGCATTATTGAGAAATAGATTTGTTTGACTGAATCGACATAAAATTAAAAGGGAGAAGGAGCAGGACAACTATAAGCAGAAGTCAAAGCATAAGTAAATTGTTGGAGGTGTGGCTTAATTTAGGTATACTTATTGATATTTAATTTGATTTTGTGTTTTTGTTCTGAGCTTGTAACCTTGTTCATTTGAGTTTATTTTTAGTTTGTGGTGTAGAGGTCACCGTAGATGTTTACCCTAATTTGGAATTTTACCACGTAAAAAATATCGTGCGTACTTTACTGTTTTCGTTTCTTATTTCTTGCGAAACTAGTTAAGATTAATGAGGCTTAATAAGGATTATTTTCCAAAAACAGGTTTACCAAGAGTCTTAAGTTGGTTTCTGTTTTACATAGTTACACATCTTGTGTTTTTAATCAAAAGGAGTTTCCTCAAAGAATTTAGTCGGAGCTTACCTAATCATTAACTTTAGTTAATAACTTGGTAATCGATTTTCAAGTGGTATTAGAGCGAATTTTTCAAAATAATTTTTGATTGTGAAACTCTTAAAATTGCTTTTGAAATTAATTTTTTAGAATGGATGAAAAATTTGAGATGCTTGGTAATCTTTCACGTCCACTGCTCTTTAGTGGAAATAATTTCCTTAATGGAAAGCAAGGATGATTGCCTTCATCCAAGGTACTCTGGGTGATGATGTCTGGGAAATGATTGAAAATTGTTATATTCACCCTACTAAGCCTCTAGGTGAAACTAGTACCATAAGAATTATGAAAAGTCTCAGTGAGTTCACCAATGAAGAAAGACAAATGTCACTTAGTAATAATAAGGGTAAAAGCTGCATCTTTATGTTTGTGAATGAACATGAATTTAAACGTATATCTATCTGTACCACTTCCAAAGAAGCCTGAGACACCTTTGTCACTGCCCATGAAGGTGATAAGCGTATTAAGGCTAGGAAGACACAAATGTTAGTTCAATAATACAATAACCTTATGATTGTTGAGACTGAGTCATTTCATGACTTTTACATTAAGTTGACTGATAGTATCACTAAATTGCACGCTAATGGGATAGTATATGATAGGATAGAAATTTTGCTTAAAATTCTGAGATCCCTGGCTATTAAGTTTGATAATAAGAGACGTGCTATTGAGGAAATGGATGATCCTAATTTAACTCCTGAATTATTGAGTAGTAAAATTAGAACTGTTGGAATGAAGTTAGAATACAAGAAACGTATGACCTTAAGTAGTAAAAGATCATATGGATCCGATGTTATGTTTTCATCACAGTTGATTGTCCTTAATAAGACATTACTTGACTTTAACCTAGGGTTAGATGAAGACTATGATTTAGAAATCCTTGATAACCAAATTACCCTGATGAGTAAATGCTTTAAAAAAATTATGAAGTTTAGGAGTGTAATGGCCTTCAAACAAGGGAAGTCTAGTTATCATAACTTTCAAAATCCTAGACCCCATGATAGGAATAGTAATAGACAAAACTCTAATAATTACTTAAAATCTAAGAAAGACATTAGCAATGTACAGTGCCATAAGAGTGGCTAGTTGGGGCACTTTGCTAATAAATACGGGACCAAGCTTAACAATACTGTCAAGGCCCATATGTGTAAAATATGAGATGACTCTTGTGACTCAGAAGAGGATGAACTCGAGTCATCCAATGCAAATGAATCACGCATGTCTTTCTTTGCAAAAATTATATATTCTGATAATAAAGCATGCTTACATGTTAATAGTGTTATACCTCCTGCTATTGTGAATGATGTATAAATGATCCTAGTACTTCTAGCATAAGTGTGAGTCAAATTGAAACATCTTACGATGAATTGGATGGGTGTGTGAGTACTACTGCATAAATTGAAGCGTTAGGGGACACATCACACACATCACTTAGTGAGTCTGAAGATGAATTACCTGGAATTCTAGAACTGTACACTAAGACCCTTAAGAGAAGTGACAAACTAGAAAAGATGGTAAAATAGTTAACTGAACGTGTTGAGAACTTGAGCAATACTACTAGGAAGAATGTTGAGGAATACGCTAATCAATGTATTGCCCACGAGATAGGAAAAAAATATATTTCCAAATTGAAAGAAATTTTTGAGAAAAAAAATATTTTAGAAGAAATGTATAAAGCTACCTGAGTGGAATTAAAAGAATTTAAACAAAAAGTGTCAACTGTTTTTAAAAAATGGCTTCACTTTGGACTGATGCTAAAGCTTATGAAAAAATCATTAGTTTTAGCAAACTTTATTCTGATGACAAAACTGGCCTTGGGTTTAGTAAAAATCTTAAAGAAACAAAGATAAATTTTCAAAATCCAAAAACAGTCTTTGTTAAAACAGGACAGACTTTTGATAAATATCCTAAAGAAAATCTAAGTATTGATGTCTCCAAATAAACACGAAGTGTAAATAATCCAAAGCCGAAACCTTATGGTAAATCCAAATATGTCTATTCCCCCATAAAAGAGCTGGACAAAGTGATAAAACTATTGCAGTTAAACCTCATATTTCAAACCTATCTAAACTTATTTTCAAGGACTTAGAAGACAAAGTCGAGCATACTTCATAATAATACTTCGATTACTGTGATAACTATGGTCACTCCATTTTTGAATGTTTTTAAAAACGTCTATTCACACCAATTTACCAGAACTTTAATTATTTTAGAGAGAGTCGAAATGCATATGTTCTCCCTAGGTAGATCACTCAAAACTCTAACTATAGGAAGAAAAAGGAAGGACCTCGAACTAAGAAGAAATCTTTTAGAAAGACCTCTCAAACCTTTTTTAAGTCCAAGGCCAAAGAAAAAAAATGAAAACTAAGTCCATTTGGGTTAGAAAAGATGATCTCATATCCCAACTTAGGTGCAATGTGGTTATAACTGCGTTTAGAGCCGAACACACCTCAGTTGGAGGGTATTTGGATTCTGAGTGTTCGAAACACATGATCGAGGATGAGACTAAAGTAACTACTAAGACAGACTTCTTAGGAGGTAATATCCTTTTTGGCGACGGAGTCTCATCCCAGATCATTGATAAAGGAACGCTTTGTGAAGAGGGCCTTCCTTCTCTAAATGATGTTTTGTTAGTACTTTACAGTTTGTGTTTCTCTTTTCTTGTGAATATGGTTAGGATTAATAAGGCTCAATAAGGATTATTTTCTAAAACCTGGTTTACCAAGAGTCTTAAATTTGTTGCTATTTCATATAGTTACACATCTTTTGTTTTTAATCAAAAGCAGTTTCCTCAAAGAGTTTAATGGAAGGTTACCTAATCTTTAATTTTTGTTAATAACTTGAACTGCATTCATCAAGGAGGTTCAGGTTGGTTCGGATCCATTTATCATTTTTCTCTTCATTAAAATAGGGTACCCTTAAGGTTGACACTTTTAACTCAATCGATATTGTGACTTGGGTGTTGTAAATCAGGGCAAAAGGCATGGATCCCATTGGAACCCTCATATTTGTTATGTAGGCCCATAGGATAGAGGCCGTTTATTCAACCTAGAGTTCTTTAGAGTCCATGAGTTTCATTTTAATTCATAGAGGAGTGTTCAGTTTGTTACCTCAACCTGACTGCTACACCCAAAATGTTTGGGGGCTGAGTAGTAGTGATTGATTTTAAATTGGTAGCATAACTATTGATCTTATTACTGTCAAATTGCCTCCCACTATCTGAAATGATAGCGTGCAAAATTTCGAACTGACCGATGATGAACTTCTAAGTAAATGAATACACTTTTTAATTAGTGATCTTGGATAGTGGCTCTACCTCCACCCACTTAGTAAAATAGTTAATTGCCACTAAAATAAACTTACATTGACCCTTCCAGGTTGAAAATGCACCAAGGATGTTTATTCCCCATAAGGCAAACGACCAAGGTGAGACGATCACTAATAACTCCTCGATTGCCTAATGAATATCATTCTCAGTCCTCTAGCATCAGTCGCACTTTTTGACGTAGTTCTTAGTATTTTTTCTCATCATTATCCATAGTCACCCCATGTTAGGGATTTCTAGGCCAAGATTCCCTAGTCAGAGTGTCCCCCACAGGTACCTTTGTGGAGTCATATTAAGGACATCATTATGCTTGTGGGATGAACATAACGGAGGATGGGTCGGGCATACCCCTTCAGTAAAAAAACCCTTTGTATAATAAGTACTTTATCTCCTTGAATTGCACCTTTCTCGCCTCCACCTAATCCTCTGGATATATCCTTTCTTTTATGAATTGGATGTATTTATCCATCCATCTAGGTCTTTGTTATGCAACATTGACTCCTGTTGATTCCTCAATTTGAAGACTAGGTCGATCAAACATTTCTACGAGGGTAATTCCCTGGTTGGTGGATGCAATCCTTTCCAGGTGATCGGCCTTCGCACTGTCCACCCTTGAGATGTTCCTGATACTGAATGCTTGGAACCGCCCAGCTACTTCTTGAAGCCACCTTATATATTCCATCATGTTTCTTCATTTCACTTCATACTCACCCATCACTTATTAAAATACCATATTTGAATCACTTAGGAACTCCACATGTTGGCTTTGAGGGATAGGGTGAGCCACACCCCTGCGATTAGATACTCAACTCAGCTACATTATTATATGCCCTAAAGTTAAAACATAGTGCATTCTACACACTTACACCATCGGGGTTTACACTATTAGCCCCGCACCAAAACCTTCATAATTTTAGTATCCATGCAAGTAGATTATCCACACCTATTTTCCTTCCACAATCTGCTGGGGAATGATCTCCCCCTTAATGTATGTGAATTTGCTATAAAATCAATGACTTCCTTCCTCTTGACTGCAAGTATCAACTTGTAGTGTATGTCGAACTCCCCGAGCTAGATTGGCTACTTCATCAATCGATAAAGAACTCAGGATTATGGAGGACTCTGAGTGGGTAATCGATTAGGACAACAATGGGATGGGATTAGATGGACGACCTTAACTTGTTGGCTGACACAACCAACGCAAAGGCTAGTTTCTCCAACACTGGGTATCTTGATTTTGATCCTCGAAACAGTCTGCTCACATAGTAGACTGGTCATTAAACCCCTATATCGTCTCTAATTAGGACCGAACTGACTTCCATTAAAGAATGATGAGGTAAATACATAATTCTTCTCCGGGTATTGGCCTCGATTGGAGCAAAATATTTTTTAAGTAAGATTTCAAGTCTTAGAAGACTTGTTCACACTCGTTCATCCGACAAATTCCTTCTTCAAAGTCCAAAAGAACGCTATGCACCCGCCTGTCACTTTGCTTATAAAACGATTTAGTACCGCTACCTTCTCACTCAATTATTATACTTTCTTTGTTATCTTTGGGCCTTTTATATTTAGTATCACTTAAATATTTTTGGGGTTAGATTCTATCCCCTTTGCGTCACCATAAATCCTACAAATATTCCCTAGGCCATTCCGAGAGAGCATTTTTGGGGTTCAGCTTCATTCTATATCAATTAAGAATTTTAATAATCTCCTATAAGTTGGTCACGTGATCCTTTCCTTTGATTCTCTTCACCAACATATCATCCACATACACCTCCATGGTCTTCCTATTTGGTCCTCAAACACTCAATTGACTAGCCTCTGGTGGGTGGCCCACACGTTCTTTGAACTAAATGGCATTACCCGATAACAGTACGACCCCATATTAATCACGAAGGTGGTGTTATCCTCATCACCCAGGTGAATATGTATCTGATTATATCTGGAATAAGTGTCCATGGATGATAAAGTCTCGTGCCCAACCATGGTATCCACAAGGGCATTGATCCATTCTATTCGTCTGCCTCATTGATTAGTTAGTTAGGTCCACCTTTAGCTTATGAGTCATTATCAAGGCATCAATGCCTGGAATATCCTCATCGATCCATGCGAATGTCTTGTGGTAAAAATAAAACCAATTTTCCCCTCTTTTTATCGATTATTGACGATCCCACGTATACCATCCTCTCTGGGCGATTGTCATACAATGAGATTCGGATCAAATCTTCAACTATAGATCTCACGTTTGGTTCTTCCATTGGGTATAACCCATCAATGTTGAATGTTTTTCTTTTTTTTTCAATGATGAAAAGTAATAACTCCTAGTGCCTGACTGGCCTCCGTGCACTGTTCCTGTCCATTCGGTGAAGTGAATGGAATGGTGATGGGTGTGATTGAAGACTACATCAAGTTTACTCAAGGTTATTCATCCGATCAGTACAGTATAAACTGATGGGGATCACACTGCCAAAAATTCCACTCACAGAGTGGTTAACCTTAGACCCTTCCCGATTGTGAACATGATCTTAATAATACCCTCCGAATATACCTTCTCTTTCGAGAATCCCAAGAGTGGCTTTATCTGCTCATTACACTAAAAAATATATGATTTTATTTGAACTCCCTATGTCTACCATGATCCTCTCTACTGTATAGTTGGGATCTCAGTTGTAATCAAAAGAGGGTTGGCATAGGGAGTGATCAAATCTTGAGAGTCCTTTGGTATGAAGGTATATCCTCCCAATATTCAAAGGGTTTCTCCATTCGTACCTCCACAAGTTATCTTTTCTAGGTCCAATTGCGAGCCGATGTCAATTCTCCCCTGATCGTAAATCCAAAAAAGATCTTATTTATCCTTCTTCCTCCTTCAGTCACAGTAACTTTCCTTCATTCTTCTTATCTTGGTTCCCTTTCTTTCGATCGACTTCTCCTCCAATAATACTTTTGCTAATTTCTTCATTTGTCATGTCGGGGAGCCTCTCTTTTGTATAAATTCTCTTAAATGCCCCCTTTGGACCAATTTTTAATCTCACTTTTTGGTTGGAGATAATCGACAATCATGCCTATAGTCTCAATGAAACTGGTAATAAAGATTAGACTTCGATCTGAGTGGCCTATCTTTTAGTCTGTTCGGCTATCTCAGTGTCTTCTGATCAACCATATTGTTTAGTACTCACCCTATGGTCACATTTAGGTGAGTGAATTGGTCCGAGTAGGTCTGGTTCACCCTTTGAGTCGATGTAAACTTTCGCTTCCCTTACTCATCCTCAAACTTCCTTTCTCTACAAAATGTTTGGGTTGATGGATTTACTTTCGGTTGCAATCGTATCCTCAACATGGATGTGCTTATCCACTTTCTTCATTAGTTCTGTCATGTTAGTGGAAGGATTATTCGATATGGAGTAGATTATGTTGCTGCTATATAACCCTCCTAAGAAAACTGATTCAACCACCTTCTCATCTGAGTGATCAATATAGAGGAGTTTGTATTTAAACCTCTTCGCATACTTCCAAATATTTTCTTTCTTTGTCTAAAGGACATAGAATAGGTGGTCGGTGGTCTTCTTATGGATTAGATTCCCGATGAAATGTCGAACGAAACACTCAGAGATCTCATTGGAGTAGGTAATCGAATTGGGTGATAAAGAGTTGAACCAAGTTCTTGCTGAACCCTTTTGTGTCGTGGAGAATGGTGTGCATCTAATCAGGTCTGGGCTGACTAGGAAGTCTATATGGGCCCTCAAGTGATCTATGTGGTCCTTTAGATTAGCGGTGTCATCAAAAGAATCCATTATTAGGAGCTTAAATTTGTACGACATAGGGTAGTCTATGACCTCTCGACTGAAGGGAGACTCTCATCCGGCATCTACGGTCTTTTTTTATGACTAGTAGGAGTTCGACCTGCCTGGATACCGAGACTTGGTGGATGGTGGATGGTGGAAGAGAGTGCTGGACGAGGTGGAGGCGGTTAGGGTATTTTATTTTCTATGTTTTTCTCGACATGGGGAGCCTGGTCTACATACTTCTCCGGTACTGGTGATCGAGTGGTTGGTAAGAGAATTATGATCTCCGTGAGATGGTCTTGAAGAGATTGTTGGTGCTCTCTGAGGCCATTGATGACACACGCCACATGCTTCTTGTTCATGTCTTTGGAAATTATCGTTCTAAAATATGGTGCCAATTATGTTGAGTTGAAAATCTAAGCCCACAAGCTTGACACAATAAATTTATAATTGCAATGTAAATTAAGTGAAGGATATGAGAGAAGAGAAAAGCAATAAATATACATGGTTGGGCCGGGATCGACCTACGTCCACGGGGTGAAAGGGTGGAGGATTTCTTTGCTTACATTGGTGGAAATGAGAATTATAGAAGGTTTCAAAGTTATTCCAGCATTATGTTATTCCATACTATAAGAGGCTTTATATATTTATCCCTTATAACATCTTCCCTTATCTATAGCATGCACATTGAAGACTATGAATTCGGGGAAGACACATATTCATCTCTAGAATCTCCATGCACTCCCACGTTGTTCGTTCTCCTAGATTCCCATAAAATTTAATAGGGAATGTGCTAGTCATTTGAAGTAATGACATGATGATAAAGTCTTAAAGATTCAAATAGCATAAAGGTCATTTGTGTGATAAAGCTGAGCGTTTGACTGACTGTGACAGGTGGTTCGTCTTCACAAAGTTATCATATTTCCCATGCTGTTACTATGCATTCAATCACCTGTCTAGTCACTAATTAATCCATCCCATTGTTCATATGCTGACTGTTACTCCGCCCAACTGATCGTGATGCCCTTTGATGACACCCTTCGTTCTCCTTCAGATTGGCTGAAAATATCCCTCATCAAAGCCCACAATAACAGTATTTCTAGTTGATAATTGTCAAGATTTTAGATGGAATTAAATTTCACAATTATTAAACTAATAAACATTATTTAAAAATATGATGCTAAAGTCACCATATAACTATCCCACAATTGCAGTTACTCAATAACAATAGTGTAACACATGTCATATCAAGTACACCGAAGTGCATACATGTTTGTCAATTATACGTACATAAATAGTCTCATTCACATCACATCATAGAATCCATTAACCAATATCGTCATCGCATCTAACTAATAAAAGAGACTTAATGCCCTGTACTTCTTACACATGTCAACGTGATGCAAACATTATCCCATCACATTTTTCAAACAAGAATAGATATTTAACACCCCTTTATCCCAGACACGCTGAAGCGACACCTAGATAAATTCCACCACCGCATCCAAACAATAAAAGAAAGTTAGCACCCCCTTACATCCCGCACATGCTTACGCGATGCCCGACATGATGATGTGTATATATTCTCATTGCCTAACTACGTAATCAATTATCCCTTATCAATAATAATCTATAAATCCTTTAGACTACCCACACACCCACTGTATCTAAGCATCTCATCTGAAGTATGTCCTAAAAATATGAGTATGACAACTCTACGTGTTAAATTTCTTACTAGCCATTATTTGGATTCATAAATCTATCTCATTATTTTGTACCTTGTTCATCACAATTCTAACCAAATCATGTAATTTAGTCAATCATATATCAATAATAAATAAATTGTCTATGTGTAATATTAATATAATATAATTTCATTAGGATTTATTTTATCATCTCGTTATCAAAATTCCATGAATTCAAGAAATGAGGCAAGATTTTCTTTCCCAGTTATATTTAATTATGCATGTACATGCACATATTCAGTTAAGATTCATTAACATGAATTAACAATAAGGGTTATAGAATTTAATAAAGACTATAAGGATTGTCTATCATAATTAAAGAGGTTCGTATAAGAATTTATCAATTTTAATTCATCTTTATAATTAAAACATGGACAAGATTTTTGTTGAGGCACTATCCAAATTATACCATACTAGAGGGGAAAATAATAGAAAATTCTTGACTTAAGTGGATTTTCTTATATCTAAATTTATTTTTGGGTATAAACCCTAAATTTTTATAAATTGGAATTTTAGGTATGTACCTTGTATCTTTGTCAATTGAATTTTTTTAATGTATACTGTAGATATTATAAATGTTTTTTTTGGTAAAAACCCTAGTTGTTTTACTTGAACTTTTGGGTATAAACATTATATGTTGCATATTTAAGACATTAATAAATGTAATTTTTGCTAAAATATGTAAAATAAAATGGCTAAATGGTAATGTTTTTAAGAATTTAATGAAATTATACGCTCACGAATTGGCTTAGAGCATATATATGGGTGTGACACTAAAGTTATATATATATATATATATATATATATTTATATATATATATATTTCTCTAAAGTTGATATCTCTTTGAGATTTTTTGTATTTGTTTTAGATATGGTAATAAGGAAATTGTAAATAGAGTAATGTTATAAATTTTTTTAGAGAAATAATTGTTGACAATGAGTGTGACACTTGGATACTGTGCATGCATGGGTTGTCTAGGCGTTAAGGTGTTAACCTAGGTATGAGATAATCATGAGGGGGTAATTGTTGTTGAGTATTCTAAAACATTTAAAATTTACTAAACTTTACCTTTTATGATAAGACGTGGGTTAGGCTGAGAGAAAACACGTGATGTTAAATGTTGTTTTATAAAAAAATAGATTAATTAAGAATTATGTGAGTACACATAAAATTATATACTAGTACTCACCCGATGTTATATATAGGTTTGATGTAGCACCCTAATGCTTTGCGTATGTAAAGTTAGCCTAAGGTTGTAACAACCCAAGACTTTCGGAACAGTAACTATCTTATTTTGGGAAAAATAAATAATATTTTATTGGAAAATAATTAAATTGGCAATTGAGGTCAAAATTAGGAGTTGTTAGAAAGTGTGTCGAATGGCAATTCTGAGGGTACCATCGTTTCCGGAAGGGTCGAGAAAGTCGAAATGACTGTACTTGGGGTCTATTTGGGTTCCGAAATAAATTAGGACCGTTTGACTCGAATTAAAGTTACCGAGTCATTTAAAGTGTGTATTATCATTTAAAGATGTGTATTTTGGGATTTAGGCTTAAAAAGCCTACGGGAGATTCATTTCTCCAAAAGAGAGAAAGAGAAAAAGAGAAGAAAGAAAGAAAGAAGAAGAAGAAGAAGAAGAAGAAGAAGAAGAAGAAGAAGAAGAAGAAGAAGAAGAAAAGGAAAGAGAAGAGATAGAGGATTTTTCCCGTGGATTCAGACCCTACGAACCCGAGGTAAGTGATTAAACTTGCTAAATAATTGTTGTGTACATTTATTGCATGATTTGTGGATTGATATTTTGGGTTTTAGGTTAAATTTGTCAAAACCTAATTTTTGGGAAAAACCTTAGATTTGTAATGCATAAATGGATTTAAGGTTAGAAACTAGTTTATATGTATTCTAGGATGATTATTGTGGATATATTTGTGATTGGGTTGAAGAAAAATGGAGAGAAAACCATTAAAATGATTTTTGGGTATTTTGGCTTACTTAAAAAGTAGCCATTTTCGAGGTTCAGCAGGGCCGAATCGATTCGGCCCCCTAGCCGAATCGATTCGGAAAGATGCAGGTGCCCAGGTCTGAGTGACCGAATCGATTTGGACTCCAGCCGAATCGATTCGCCTTGAGACAGAGTCCCAGGTCTAATGACCCGAATCGATTCGCTGGGCCGAATCGATTCGGAATAAGCCCGAATCGATTCGGAAACAGGGCTTTTGGGGGAAAGTTTTTCTAGGGAGAATTTCTTTCCATTTCGTTCGATGTTATCGATTGGGGATCTCTATAGGAGATATTTGGAGTATGTTTTGGAGACTATTAGAGAGTTTCCCTTATAGGAAAGTTTGGAGTCATATTGACTAAAATTGAGGAATATTGATTAGATATTATGGTTTCTCCTAAGTGGGGAAGCCTACCTTAATTGGGAGGTTATACTTGGAGATAATAAATTCCATTCATATGAAAGAATAAGAATAATTTAGAGATATCTGATCTTAGGATCCAATCCCAAAAAAGGGGGATAACTTAATGGTTCATAAACTATATTGAACCTTATGATGGATGGATAATTATGAATGCTATTTGATGTGCATATGGATATAGAAATATCCTTATTAATGATTGATTTGGGAGATATCTCATACAACGAGAAATGCTAATTGAGGTGCAATAGGATATAGAATATCCTTAACTTAAATAGAATTGGAAGACAATTCATATTAGAAGCGACATGAGAGCTTCAAGCGAGAATTAGTATAGCATATACTAAGTGGGGTAAATGCGGGAGTATTGACGGTTAGTGTATCAATAGAGAGAGATATACTAAACACACGATGTTAATCAATTGCGCCTAAGAGAGTATAATGAAAATGTATATGATGTTGCAGGTATACCTTATATAAAATGGTATATCTTTATTATGTGGGATGTATGTATTCCTTATAAAATGGTGTATATACATGTTAAGCATACCCCTTCCTTGCTATCATTGGGAAGTTTCGTGCGTAGAGGGTGAGCATTCTGACTAGAAAAGCAGAATGTAGATATTCCCCAGGTCATAGTCATCCTTTGTGGTCAGCAAATGACATTTATATATATATATTTATTTATTTTGGGGGTGAGAGGTCGGGGGTATGTGACACTCTCACTTGCCGGTTAGGAACTATGACCGCTTCCCGGACGTCGTGTGCGTGAGTTGATCACGAGGTGGGTGTCGTTGAACCTCACCAGGTGGCCCCAGTTTGCTACGTATATGGGCTGCTGGAAGATGATAGCATGTGAGCCTGCGTCCTTCGAGTTATAGCTCGGTTGGATGGTTATTATTACTTGTGATTGTACTTTGGGTGTCAAGGGCATAATGGACCTCAACGACCTACATTGCCAAGATTAGTGTATCGGGGGGGTTCCTTGTTTGGATTTCGCCTCGGCGAGACGTCCCACGCACGAACCGCAGTGTAATGTTGGAACTTGGGGATAAGTTTAGTCCTTAATGCTCATAATTATATATACATATATATCACCTATCCCGATAATCGACAGTGCCAGGAGTAGTGTAACGGGGGGGTTCCTTGTTTGGATTTCGCTTCGGCGAGACGTCCCACGCATGAAACGCCGTGTACTGTTGAGAATTGGGAATATTAATTAATTAAAATTGGACAATAATCATTTGGGTTACATGCATCTTGCATTGAGGGCATAATGAGCCCCAAGGATCGATACGGTCAGGAGTAGTGTAACGGGGGGGGGGTTCCTTGTTTGGATTTCGCTTCGGCGAGACGTCCCACGCATGAAACGCAGTACCGTGTTGAAAATCGGGAGGAGTTTAGTTCTTAACTCTTGATGCTAATAACTCATCTATAATAATTATATATATGGTTTCATGCCTTATATGGGCATCACTAGAATAAATTCTAGTATTTGAGATTGTGGATGTATTGTGATGATGTGGACATGATTGGATCATGTAACTTTATATGTTCAACAAATGAACATTATAAAGATAACGATAACAATTGCATTAAAGATAATGTATATAACTTAAAGTAGAGAAATAAATGTAGAATTGGGAGATAGGTTAGATGGTTTCACTTAAATACTTTATTTGGGTTTAAGTTAGAATCCTCTTACCTTATTAGAATCGGACATCCTTGGGAGACACGTGCATACGCTTAGTGCGCGCTTTAGATGAGAGGTGAGTTGAATTTTGATGGAGTGTTCGATTCCAACTAAATCGTGTAATAATGCATTTATAATTATTATGCATTTTAATACACTTGCTATAAACTGTTTTTCAAACTGGGGTTCTGACCCGTTTATATTTTCCTCCTCCATGTATATATATTGTATTACTTCAGGTGTTCCTCCGCAAGGACGCCTTTGATATTCCTCCATTCAGGATTTGTGGAGCTGTGGCAGTAGCGGACTGTTGCGGCACTTTGCTTTAGTCGATTCCTATCTCTTGTACATCTAGATTATGATTCAGTTATTTTGAGTTAGGATTCAAGTGTTGTAGATTAACACTTTCATATTTTATTTATCATATTCTTGTATTGTCTGTTGCCCGACAGCATATTCGGGTATTTCTTTATTGAGATTTGTTGTACAATGTATTGTACTCTTTCATATCATTGGAGCATGCACATTTCACATCATAGTTAGATGTATATTGTTGGTTGAGTGCATTATTGGTTTTGTTGTTGTTGTTAAAAATAAAAGTTTTAAATTTTTGGCAATTCGCACTTAATGATTTCGGGTAGTTAGCCTTATATTATAGTGTTTAGTTGTTGATGTTGAGACTGTACCATCTGAGATACCTGATTTATGTAGTATAGGGCTGGCCACCCGTTATTATTTGGAGCGGGTTGTCACAAAGGTATGGTTATTGGGGTTCGAGTATTGTGATCCTACTTGACAGTATTGGTGTATCTTATGTCCATGTCCATGTCCATTTGGTGTACTTATTTGTAAATACTATAAAGTTATACTAGGTGAAATCTTAACAAATCAACATCGTCTATTAATAATGGATTTATCCATTAAAACATTTAAGTACAAAAAAGAGAAAGTAGGTTATCAAAATATAAAATGGAAGGATTTAAAAGAATGCAAAGAGATAGAATTTAGTCAGAAGTTCCTGTTAAACATGAAGTGGAATTGGGACGACAATGTTAACAATATTTGGTCAAAAACAAGAATAATATTAAGAAAATAGGTAAGAAAATTTTAGTTGAGACCAAAGGAAAAAGATTTAATAAAAAAGAGACTCGGTGGTGGAATGAGGAATGCAAAAGTTAATACAAAAAAATGAGTAAGTTTTAAGGAGTGGCAAAAGAGTAAAAGTCACGAAGATTTAGAAAGGTATAAGAAGATAAAAAGTGAAGTAAAAAATATTATTAGAAATGCGCAGCAAAATGCACTAGATAATCTTTATTGTAAATTAGGTACCAAAGAAGGTGAAAAGGAGATATATAAATTGACAAAGAATAGAGATAGATTGATGAGGGATATGGGGCTAGTTAAGTATATTAAAGACATAAATCAAAATATATTAATTAATGATAAAGATATTCTAGATAGATAGGAAGAGTATTTTCAAGGATTATTGAATGAAGAATATCCCAAAAAAAATGTGAAGAACATATAACCGAATATAGGAATGGTATGTCCAATTACTATAAAAGAAGTAGATATATTATTAAGAAAAATAAAAGGAATAAAGCGGTTGGTCCGGATAAAATACCCATAGAGGTATAGAGGACCCTTTGAAGTATTGGGGTGGAATGGTTAACATATTTATTTAATAAAATCTTAAAAGAAGGAAACATGCGAGATGAGTGGAGGAAAAACACCATAATACCTTTGTATAAAAATAAAGGGGATATACAAACTGCATTAATTATAGAGGAATCAAATTGATGAATCATACTATGAAATTATGGGAAAAGGTCATAAAACAAATATTAAGAAATGAATCAACTATTTCAGACAATCAATTTCGATTTATGCCACGGTGATCCACCATGGAAGCTATTTACTTATTAAGACAGTTAATAATAATAAAATATACATGGTCTTTATAGACTTAGAAAAGGCATATAATAGAGTACCTAGTGATATAATATGGTGGGCGTTAAAGAGGAAAATAATCCTTATGGTCTATGTTAAAGTTATTAAAGATATGTATGATAAGACAAAGATTAGAGTAAGAACTATTTATGGAGAAACGAGTGATTTTACGATTAAAGTGGGCCTACATCAAGGATCGGTGTTAAGTCCTTACTTTTTTGTTGTAGTATTGGATGAGATTACTAAAAACATACAAGAAGATATCCCATGGTGTATGTTGTTTGTGGATGATGTAATTTTAGTTGACACTTCAAAGGAGGCATTAACGATGAGAGTAGATACTTGGAGAAATGCCTTAGAGTCTAAAGGACTAAAAATCAGTAGAAATAAAACTAAATTTATGGAATGCAAATTTAATAATGAGGAGTCTGATAACACAATGTTAAAGATTGAAGAAAAAGTGATAAACCTAACTAATAAATTTCGTTATTTAGGTTCAGTAATGCAAAGTAATGGGGGTATTGATGAGGATGTTACGTGTAGAATATCAACTAGATGGATGAAATGGGGGCAAGCAAGTGGGGTGTTATGTGATAAGATGATAACTAATAAAATAAAAGGATAATTTTATAGAACAATTGTTAGGCCAACGATTCTATATGGAGTGAAATGTTGGGCATTAAAGAAAAATATGAACAAAGTCTACATGTTAGTGAGATGAGGATGCTCCGATGGATGATACGAATCACTAGAAAGGACAAGTTTAAAAATATGACGTGAGAGGAAAGTTATAAGTAGCTCGCATTAGTGATAAATTAAGAGAAAGTAGACTTAGATGGTATGGCCATGTGTTGTAGACCAATACATGCACCTATAACTAAAAGGAGACTATTGGAAGTAGAGGGTAAAAGAGAAAGGGGCCGCCCTAAGCTATCGTGGGAGGAAATTATTAGGAAAGATCTTAAGGCATTAAACTTAAATGATATTATTGCTTATAATAAATTAGAATGGAAAATAAGAATCCATATGGCCGACCCCATGTGATGGGATTAAGGCAAGGATGATGAAGATGATGTATCTATATAATAGCTGTATTATAGCTGAAATTAGTTCTTCTCACCATCTGTGAAACCACGTGGCACCAAATCCCGTGCAATTAGTTTCTCTTTTTTCACAACCCAATTAACTATGCCATTTGTTTCATCCTTTTACCTTCCTCTCCCTTGAACCAAACCATCATTTTTATATTTTTCTCTTCCTCAACCTAGCATCCAAGTCGTCAAATATATCTCAAAATTTTCAGTTGACTTTGGATCACTAATAGATGATAAAAGGCTTATCAGTGATACTTTCATAATCTCAAGTTCTTTCATCTCTATCTCTTCCCCTAACATTTTGGCATCGTTTCCTATGCTAGTCATACGAGATTGTTATATGATTTCGATTGGTGGTGCACAAGATTTTAGTTCATGAATTTTTTTACTCATTTGGTTATTATGATTCAAGTATGTATTAAGTATCCTTTTTGTACGTTTTGAAGCTATGTAATGGTAATTTTTTATTGATGATGTAAATCTTCTTCAATGACATTGTTAATATATATGTATGAACAGTTAATGGAGCATCTCTCACATGTTCTACATGATGCATATCTACAGCTCGATAAAATGCCAAGTTTCTGTTACTTATCCTCCTAACGTGCATTTCTTTTTTATTTGTTTACTCCGTTCCTTTTTTAATAAGTTGTATATCTATAGAATAAATATATTACGACAAATAGAAACTATTTAGTAGCTACTTAATATATGCAGGAAGAACTGTGCAAAGTTGTGTTATCTAATGTTAGCATTTGGTTACACAAAAATAGTTGTTTAGCACCTCTATAAAATTATGTGAGTAAAAAAGTAAGGTTCATGAGCCTTACAATGCCTATATAAACGTTTGAAACAATGCCTGTAAAGTTTTTAGCTACTTTTCATTTTTTTACTTGATTTCTCTTCCACTTCTAAACCTTTGAATTCTTTTTCCATGTTAATTGAAGAATAATATTGAAGTAAATGGTTCAATGGTTAAAAACACATCAATTGCATATATTCATTGGGGAAATTATCTATTTGATATGTGATAGATGATTTTTATTTAACGAATAGGGCTTCAGATGCATTATAGGTGTTGAAAACTTCTAAAATTTGAGAGAAATCATTGGGTTTGATATGAGGTAAGTATGCTCATTAACAAAGTTCTGGATGCTCTTACTCATCTTTTAAGGTACTATAATTTTTTAACTTATTTCTTAAGTTGCATGGGATATAACTACATATATTTGAAAACTGTAGAAACAAACAATATTTTGGGGTTTTTATAGCGTCGTATTTTACTCACACAATAGTTTGGGAGCTTATAATATATTTAGACTTCTTTAGGAGGTATGTTTCACTTTACTTATTCATAATATATATATATATATATATATATATATTGTTTGATAAAATATAATTGACTATTGTGGTGAGATACTGCTCGTACGTCATGCATGATATGATGGGATGTTGTTTTTACGTCACGTGCATGTGTATATTCATGGGGTAATAACTCTATAGTACTATTTGGCTACTAGCACAGTATGTCGTGTGTGTCACTTCCATGTGTTGGGTCTAGGGGATACAACTCTTCTGCACTGATTGGATAATTTAATGAGATACAAGTTTTTTATGTATGGCATGGTAGGATTGCATGAGAATATATAATATATTACATGTGTTGTGAAGTTCATGTGTTAGCGTATGATATATGTTATATGATGATGGGCGCGTGTGAGTTTGTAGTATATGATGAGTGGCGCTCACACCTACTATAAAATAGATCAACAAATTTATTTCTACCATCTACTATATAATAAGTTATACATACTTATCATATTCATTATTAGAATGGAATATTAATCCTAATCAAATAAAAAAGTCTTTACTATAAATTACTAATACTTGTAACACTCTCCGTGTTAATGGGTTAACCATCACTAGACGACGATGCTACATACGTGTTAATTGAATCACATATGCACATCTCACTTCTATGAAATAGTACAATCAATAGATGAAATAAAACCATGCTTAGAAACTATGATAGAAAAAATGAGATACCTATTGCTCTAAAGCAAGACTATCTCTAGCGATAAAACTCACTCGGAAATTTTATCAAACACTTGGTGTGCGAAAAACACCCAAGACCTTGTTCCGTAAATGAACAAGTGTGAAAACTCCCAATCGATTCAACCAAGCATCAATAAAGAGACAACAAGAACATACAAGCAATCATCAAAGCAAAATAAAAACGATATACCGTGGTTCACCCAAATTTGGGCTACATCCACCAAGGAGGATTTCTTCTTTCTATAGATAAATGGAGGAACCCAAAGGTTATACACACACACAATTTATCTCTCTTAGAAAGTCACTCAAAACCTCACAAGAACTCACCCCTCAAATGGAAGCTCTATCTCTCTTTAGCTTTGATAACTCTCAAAATAGCTCTCAAACTTTTTCTCTCTTGTCCTCTCTCAAAACCTAGAAATAACACTTGTATTTATAGATTTGAGCCAAAATGGCAAATTTGTAAATAAACCAAAACTGAAAAAATAGGAGAGCCAAAATCAACAATACCCATATGTGATTTTAATAGTGCTTAATGAAATCAAGTCTCGTTTACAACTTTTGTTATATAACAAAGAGATAAAACAAAAATTAAATTATAACAACCTTTCATAACTCATACAAAACAAATCATTAAATGTATGCATAAAAGTAGAATAATTAAAATCCTTACTGCAACCCAAGTTATTGCCTTACCTCCTAAATGTAGGATGTAATTTTTTCGTCCACTACACTTGCATTTGTTTTCAATGGCAACAAAGTATAACATAACCACAATACATACACATATATTTTTAAAGATAGTTACTAATCATAAAAAAAATAAAATTGCATATAATATAAAGAAAAGAAGTTAGACTTAAATTTTAACATAATAATTAAAATTAAACCACAAATAAATAAGCGTAAAATAAAATTCACCCAAATACATAAAAATGCACTTTGCCATGACCTCATCAAAAAATATACAAAATAATGTGAAAAGAAGTCCCACCGAGTTAAATGCTCAGAAAATAGACGATTGAAATAGAAAGAAATTGTAGCTTTATATATGAAATATGAACAATCAATATGGTCTTTTGTGGCAGATTTATAATTTATTTCTCCATTTTGCTAAAACTAGACAACATTTCTAGTCTCATTTTCTACTTACAAATAGTTGAGACAATCTTAATAGATTTGTTTGGAAAGAATTTCCAATAAAAGAAAACATATATAAAACAGGGGTCAATTAAAGATTATCCTTTTATATTTACTTCCAAGCAAGTATTCAAATATATAACTAATAAATATGAATTACACTACACTGTACACGAACAAAAAAACCCACCTCTCTCCCCTCCTCCCATCTCCCCCCCCCCCCCCTCTCCCTACAACTATGATAAAAAAATCTATGATAAAAAATTACTGGACCAATGATCTTATATTTGCTCACTCTTGCATATAAATTTATATATACATATTTTTTGTAGTTGATATTAACATCGAACTGTACCTCATAGTTTTTTACAGAGTTTACATTTTATTCTTTTTTGGACACGAGTCACATGAAGTATAGGCAGGTAAAAAAGGACAAAAGTGTATAGGTATTAATAGATGCATATTAGACTACTCGTCTTCTCTTCTTCTTCCTATAAATGGATGGATGGGTAGAGAGGGGTAATTAATACTGGGAAGATGAGCAAACTTTATAGAAAGGGAGAGCCAACAAGATGGGAACTGAGTAGATTTTTAATATAAAAACTCGCTCACATTGTATTTTTTTTTGCTTTGGTCTTTTTAATACCTCTGAATGGAATGGCCTGTGAATTAAATACTGAGTTTTATACCAGCTGGGTGTGAACGCTAGGTCAAGAAGTCGAACATGCCTCTTGGTAATATCTAAAGATAAAAAGAATGGAAGAAACATGAGACTCTTGATGATCGAGGGTAATAAATAAAAATGTGTATGTAATAATGAGCTGATACAGTGCATATGCTTGACATGTTTAAATTTAAGAGGTCAGTGAAATAGAACATTAATGCATTCCACGTGACATAACTCAAGAAGGAGATTCCATATATATATATATGTGTGTGTGTGTGTGTGTGTGTGTTATCGCCTAAAACTGGTGTATGTATCCATATCTTAGCTAAATACACTAATCTTAGATTCATGACAGATAAAGAGAGAATAATCATAGACATGCTTGTTTGGAGTAAGTAAGTTAGAGAGAAGATGAGAGAATAGGGATGAAAACCAGGTTTACGTGGTTCAGGTCAATGCGATGCCTACGTCCACAAGTGCAGTAGTGATTTGAATTAAATTCAATGGGAAAAAGCCATAGAAGAGTAGAAGATTTCATGCTCTCCGTTTCACTTTAGAAATGGGCAACATAATAGTAGTAATTTATCTTTCTCCCTCGTATGAGGTAATGTGTGCCATATTTATACGTGGCGTGAGTGGATAGATATAGAGAGTAGTGGATACAAAAATAATATTGGGTGACAGTTGTCATGCCTTTACAGATTACGCAGGTACACCTTTACATGTTTTATTAGGAGAATGGGATGAGCACACGTTGCCTATCAATAGTGGAGGAATAATAAACCTTAAATAACTCATGTATATTTGTTTAGTGTTGCTGACGTCAATCCTACTACCTTTATCCATCAATACACACTGTTAACTAACACCGTCGATAGCTCTAGGCCAAGTGGACTAAAGTCACTGTCTATGATGATGGAGCCGAACATAATGTGTTGGACGACTATATTTAGTATGAGCCTACCTCTTTCAGGTCATGGAAAAAGCAGTTGCCGCATCATAATTGGTTTCTGATCACACCACATTTATGGTATAACAAAAGCCCCCAAGACTTTGTTAACAATTGAGGAACAAGGCAGATTTTACGAAGTGTTATGCCTTGGGAGTATCTACTGAGCTGATATGAGTAAGTAAAGTTTTATCCGAAGAGAATGTCGTTGGCCTTAAAATCTTCTCGACGCGCGCACCGAACATATTGATTTATAACATTTTTCTCTTTAAGATTGAATTTGACACGTGCCACTAGTTGGGCTTTTGCTCCCTGCGTAATATTTACGTACACCTGGGGTAGTGTGTGTGAATTTAAGCTGTCAGTATCTATCCGTATTTTTAGGCATGACGTCATGCGTCATAAATAACTACTACCTCCCTTTTTTAATATAAATTCTCATTTCAAAATCATATTTTCTTTTTCTAATCGATTTGCATCCCTTGGGTGAGTTTTAGATAGAGAGAAAGAGAAACCCCCCAACCTTTTAACTTCGCTTCTTCTTCAATCCATGATTTTTTTTTAGTTTTCCCTATAATCGTGGGGTAATCCAAGCTTCTAATTTTCTTTTCTTCAAGGTTTAGGTGCTTTTTATTGGCTTCAAAACTCGTTAGGGTTTTTAGGTACGCCTTTTATCCTCTTCCTACAATTTAGGGCTTATTTAGAGAAACCCTCATTCTCAACCATCTTCACCATCTTTTTTTTATGCGATTGCTTAGTTTGTTGATAATTGTTAATTTATTGGAGGAGTGCCTGTATTTAGATGACCATTAGTTTTGTTGGCCTAGGACTCTAACTTGGTTAGGGTTTAGTCTAAAACCATCGTCTGTTTTCTGCATCGGAGTAGCTTTCAAGCTTATGGTTTCATTTTTCATCTTAATGAGCTCTCCACTCCACGTTCAGAGACTATTTGAGATTTTAGCTGAGTTAGATCCAACTTTTTTTTATATCACATCTAGGAGGTTCCCTAGACCTTTTTAGGTTTCCCTTCCTAAAGATGATCCAAAACATCCTAGGTTTACCCCCATACTTTCTTCGTACATAGGGTATGCTACGTAATCCCTAATAGCAGGACCTACGTCTCTTGTTACTCTAGATACCATAATGGTAGACCATCATCTTGGCAGGGAGAGGTTCGTTGACACTGTATCAATGCCCGTAGTTGACCTAAATTTATCTCCTCGTCTTTCCTATAATGATTAGATGGTCTCCATATTTCCTATTGTGGTGCCCCTCACTGATGAGGGAACTTCCAGAGCCTCTAATATTGGTATCCATCCACCACAGACATTGTAAACCATGGCTATAATATCATGGAGGATGACTTGGGGGTCTAAGGGATAGGTATAATATCCCAATAAACATTTCCATGAGACTACCACACCCTGATGAAAGGGTCTATAATCAAATTAATAGAGATGAGATTTGTTTCCCTGTATGTGCTTTACAGGTGGGAGTTAGGCTTTCCCTTCACACCATCATAAGATCAATTATATGGGGTAATGGTGTATCTCTTACTCAGCTCCCACCAAATTCCTATAAGTCCATTTTTGGATCCATGGTGTACTAGAAGCTCCACAAGGGATTTGACCAGACTAAAGAAATCTTTAGATTGGTGTATGGTGTAAAAGATAACCCCAAAGCCAATGGCTAGTATTATTTTTCACCTAAAAAATGCAACCAGAAGATGGTGCAGGTCGTATATATGAGCAATCATAGTTAGAAAAACTAGTTCGTCTTCATAAAAGGCGATTAGGAGTTCCGTTCTAATGAGAGGGACATGTCTTGCAGTATCCCTCGTGATTAGTGATCTCCCCACCATATTAGTACATTTTAATTGTTATACTTTCCTTCGCATATGTTTACTGACCTCATTTCCAGTTCATCTCTTTATAGTAAAGAAGGCTCCAAATCTTCCCCCTTCTCTAAAGAAGTTAGTTAAGACCGCCTGTACCCCTAATCCCATAGAATTTGAGAAGTTTTTCTCCCTTTAAAATTTCACAGAGTAGGATTATTAGGTCCTCCAGGTGGTGTCCCTTAAAAAGATGAGCTGATCAACCTGTCTCATGATCGTGAGGTTCGTGAGGTCTTTACTGAAGATGAGGAGATTATAGAAGGTATGATGTTTTAATTTGTGGTCATCTTGGTTGAGAGCTTTTACTTGATTGATTCTTATGATATAAATATGATCATGTTTCTTTTTGTACAACCTCTTATTTAGATTTGCCTAAATCAGTAAATTCTATGGAACCTTCGATCCTTGATCAAGCAGTGATAGAGATCCCCAGGAAAAGGTAGTTAAATGTTAAGGCTAAAAAGAAGAAAACCGCTACCACTGTTGATTCCAAGGAGAAAAAGAGGATCGAGGGAGAGAAGAGGGCTAATACAGAGGCAACAAAATAATGCAGAGTATGAGGCTAAGAGATAAGCCAATGCCAAAACTTCTCCCAAGGCCATTACTCCTGATGATGGGCCTATTTTTTTGCCAAAAAAGGCCAATGGATAACTCCCTCGTTAGCCTAGCCCCAAATAATAAAGAACTAGGGCTAGGGTGGACAGAGTTACAATTGAGGTATATCCTTCTCGGCGATTGGTCCGAGGTGATGGATCTTCTAGCCCTTATCGAGAGGTGGATCCTTTTAATTGGGAACCTGAGAACTTGGTCACTTAAGAAAAACTGAGGGTTGAGAAGGAATCCATCCTCTGCCATAGGGAAAACGCTGCCAAGATGCTTGGGTATCATGGGTGTGCTCGTGATTTCTAAGATCTCCTGCAGTTCAATGTCAATGAGCTCTGGAGCATGATACAGCACAACATAATGGTGGTAATCTCCAAACTAGATTACTTTTTTTTAAAATATTTAAATTTCATGTCTCATATTATGATGATCTCTTCATTTTAAGGTGCCATGTGTGCCACCGTTATGCGAGAGCAGGTCACTTCTTATCAGGACATGTACAATGAGATAAAGACCGACCCCGACGAGCTCTTAAATCATTATGAGACCTACTCTAGTGAACCAAAAGATGTTAAATCTGATCGTGACAAGGTCTGCTTTGAGTTAAAAGTGAAGGATGATCAGTTGGTGTCCAATATGGGTACCTTGAGCCAGGTAGAGGAGGAAATTAAAAGACTTTAGAAGTAGGTGCAAATAGATGTAGCCAAGCTCAAGTCTTTAGATGAGGCTATTGCCAAGGGAGCAGAAGATTTGAAGAGAGTAACCAAGGCTCGAGAAAAAGCTATCGCTGCCCTTAAACATGCTAAAGAGGAGGGAATGAGGAAGTTTAAGATCTCGAGCGAATACATCATCGACCTGGTGACCATCTTCATGGAGGGTTATGACGAGCTCGAGATGAGGGTCATCAGGCATTCCCTGATATCGCAGATACGGTACAGGCTTGGGAAGGTGATGATAATAATGAGGCCAAGGCTTCGACTACTGAACGTGAAGCCTTGGCGGTGGAAGCATCTGCTGATGATATTGAGAATGTGCAGTTGAGATTGCTCCTGGCCAATCCAGTGCTTCCAATTCCACTCCTATCGCTGCTCTGGATGCCCAGATGACAGAGGTTGGGATTCAACACGCTCCTGAAGCATAAACCTCCCCGTCCTGAATTTTTTTTTATGAAGCTCTTTATTTTCGAATTTATAGTTTTAACGAACGCACTTTGTAGTTTTAAATAATTTTTGTGGAGCTCGTGGATTCCCTTTATTATTGTAATGATCATACTTTTACCATATCTTCTAGTTTCTCTGCATGCTCATGCTTATCATGTTTTATACGAAGATATATACATGAACTTGACTAGGTCTTACCATATTCAAAATATTTTGCATAAGCAAATGTTTTTGTATATCTATAACTTAGTTAGTTCTAGTCTTATGGGCTTATTATAGCATAATTCTTATTTTCCATGTTAACATGTTGACTGATTTAATGCTTGGGATAGGCCTGCTAGTAGTTTAGTCTTACAATCATGTGGTCAGCTTGTTGCCAACCAGATCTGCCTTTTTAACTACCAATTGTGGACAAACCTAAGTTATCCTATCCTAGGTTTTACCAATGCTTATGTCATCTTATTAGTCATATGAACAGATCTCGGTGTACTGGCCATGCGTCAGCATAAGTTACCAGAGTCGACCAAGTTTACTAAGATCTATCCTTGCGCTAGTCCGTTATGGTCATATCTTGTCATCCACAAGACTGCATTGGATTTCCAAGACTTAGAGGGAATTCTTATTTGTGATCTGTCTTAAGACGAGATCGTACATGAAGTTAAACTTCTTGATCATGACTTGTCTATAAATGTAGCCATACATGAAATGTTTGGATAGGCCAATTGGCAGTCTAGGCTTAAAATCATGTGGTTTTGTTAACCTTCTCGGCCTTACTAACTACCAATTTTGGACGACCCTGAGTTATCCTGACCTAGGTTTTACTAATTCTTATGCCGACTTACTGGTTGTATGAATGAATCTCGTCATCTAGACCATACGTCAGCGTAGGTTACCAAAGTCAAACAAGTTTACTAGTATCTATCCTTATGTTAGTTAATTATGGTCGGATCTTGTCGTCCACAAGACTGTACTAGATTTATTAGACTTTGAGGGACTTCTTATTCGCGATTTGTCCTAAGATGAGATCATACATGAAGTTGAACTTTTGATTGTGAAGCAATTTTTCTGATTGTGAATCTTGATGCATTCGTTTCTGAGGTATCTTCGGCCCAGGCTTCTTACACACCTCTCACACTGACAAAATGGTCTTCTAATAATGTATAAAACCTTGAAATAATTACATATGTAGAAGATGAAGCTCTTCTCATTAATCACTGAGGGGAATTACAAAGGAGTGAAAAAGAAGCTTTACATTTTATTTTATTGTCATTGTTACTGGTAGTAGCTCCTCAAGTGTTCGGAGTTCTAAGGATTCTTGAATTGCTCACCATCTAAAGTCTCAATTCTATAGGTTCTTGATCGCATGAAAATAGATACTCTATATGGACCATGCCAATTGGGTTATAGTTTGTTCATTTTTTGAATAACCTTTTTCAACACGAAGCCTCATTCCTTTAAAATGATCGATTTTACTCTTTTATTATAAAACTGAGCAACCCTTTATTGATATGCGATAACCCATTGAGCAGTGCATTCCCTGACCTCTTCAACTAGGTCTCGATCGAGTCTTCTCATCAGATCGCTCTTCGATGAGTCAAAGTTGAGCACCCGATGGTTGGGCAAGCCTATTTCAAGGGGAACCATCGCTTTAGTGCTAAATGCCAGCATGAATGGGGTTTCACCTGTCGCCATTTTGGATGTTATTTTGTATGACCACAGTACGCTCTGTAGTTCATTAATCCAATTACCTTTAGCATTATTTAGTTTTTTTTATTCCTCTGAGTAGGGTTTTTTTTGTTATCTCTGTCTGCTCGTTGCACTGCGAGTGATCGGGTGCTGATTGCGATTTCTAGATTTTGGAATATATACAACAGTCTTCAAACTCTTTGTTATCAAACTGTGTAACATGGTCTGCGATGAAGGCAATTGGGGCTGGTCGACCGGTCCTTTGTTTTTAGACCAAGAATGGTATTTTCTCTTACCCCCTTTTCTTTTGGGTTTTATTTTTAGGGGACTTCTTAATGGACTTATTATGGAGGGTGGTGATATAATATTAAGGGATTTATGCCTTAGGATGAATAGGGGTTTTCGAACTTATGTTAGAAATGGATTACGAGGGTGGGATGCCTCTTTTAGTAAGGAAATGATTGTGGGACTGAATGATAGGCTAATATATTAATATGATGGTGGTGCGCTATCATGAAATAGTTTATAAATTATAGAGATAGTATCTCTCTCTTTATGTGCAATTAAGAATAGATATTCGGAGGTATGATGGGGTTATAAGAAATAAATTGGGATTGAGCTCGTAGATTACCGACTACTAGGTTGGTTGAATCGATTGGGAGTTTTCACACTTGTTCATGACCGATGCCGAGTGGATTGACATTGATCAAAGAGCGGCTTCGTGTATTGAGATGCTTATCACGGATGATGTGTTGAATAACGTGATAGCGGAGACCATGGCTAAAGGCATGTGGGATAAGATAGAAGAGATTTATTTGGGAAAGCCGTTGTCAAATAAATTGTTCCTCAAGAAGAAACTCTTCAAGCTTGAGATGAAGGAGGGTGAGGATATGATGAAGCATATCAATATTTTTAATACCTTGATAAATGACTTGAATTGGATAGATGTTCAATTCATTGATGAGGTTCGAGCATTGTTGTTGCTTGCATCATTACCCGATTCATATGAGCATTTTGTGACCACTCTCATGTTTGGGAAGTCTATGCTCCGATGCAACGAGGTTGTGCAAGATATTCAATCTCATGTCACGATGAGAAAGAAGAAAGGTGGAGGTGACGGGTATTCCCATAATGAAAACCTTACGACGAGAGATGGATGTGGGCAAAATGGCGGGAGGAACTCCAACCGGGGATTTAATGACGGTAGTAGGTCTAGATCGAGGTGTGTTTATGGTAAAGGGTTGAAATGATACAAGTGCCAGGAATGGGGTCATATGATCCGAGAATGTCCTTTGTGGAATGACAAGGTTAAGAGCAAGGTTGATTCCGAGAGGGCAACGGTAGCGAGTGCGAATTATGAAGATGAACTTGGAGAACTTCTCATAATCTCCAAGGTTAACTCTCTTTTCCAAGATGATTGGATATTAGATTCGGGATCATCGGATAACGTTTTCTCCAAGAGGGAATATTTTCAGACTTTCACCGAAAATGGAAAAGGTTCCATGTCTTTGGCTAACGGAGAGAAGGTTGCCATTGAGGGTGTCGGGATGGTGAAACTCAAGATGTTCGATGGGGCGAAATGCACTTTGGGTGGTGTGGATTATGTCCCAAAATTGTGAAAGAATTTGATATCCATTAGCCGTTTGGATTCCAAGGGTTGTCGGGTGTCGGTGGTGGGTGGAGTCTCGAAAGTCACACCCGATTGTATGGTCCTAGTGAGGGGAGAGGAGAGAGAGGGGTTGTATCATCTAAATCAGACTTCGAGAAAGATGGGGAAGCGGTGTGCACAAGTGATCGAAAGTTCGAGGCATGTCTCATTTGTGAACCAAGCGGAGACATTGGGTGCTAGCTTTCTGAGAGTTGACAGTAGTGATGGGATAATACCTACTAGTGGAGGGGCTGGATCGAAGTCCCCCTCCAGGGCCAACGGGTGATGTTGACTCAGTATAGTTGCACACATGCATTGGTCGATTGGAATCGAGGAGGTGTAGGACTGTGATGGATTCGAGGTGTGTGTAGCTAGTTCAAGAAAGGCCGATGAGTTATTATTTACGAGCATTGGCAAAAGGGAGTTTTTTGTGATAAAGACTTGGTACATCTTTCGAGGGTGAGATTTGGAGGGTGTGGGAGGTGAGGAATTTTCCCTCTCATCCGTGGTTATTTCTCAAGGTGGAAGATGGTGTTGATGTGATTGAATGTTTCGTGTAAAGAGGGTGTATGCTATATGTATTGTATGGGGGTGTACTCACTGGGTTACATGAGGAGAGAGATTCACCGTATGGTTACATGGGAAGCATTCAGATGCACGAGATCGAGAGTTCTTAGTTTAGAACTTGGTTCCTTGGGGAGTGGAGTCGTTTGGAGTCTTGGAGTGAAGACTTGCGGTATCTCACTTCATGGTTGAGATATATATATTGTTTACTACAAGTGTCCTACCGCATGGATACCGGATGATTTTCTATCCGGAGTCCTGGGAGCCGTAGCAATTGCGAACTGCTGCGGGATTTAGGTTGTAGTCGCTTTTTACTCCTTTGAAAGTCTAGATAGGATTCATGTTGTGTATCGGGTTCATACCCAAGAGTTATATGTAGCGTTTTATATTTCTTCCGTATGGATGTTGTATTGTCTGTGACCCGACAGCATATTCGGGTATATTTTTATATGTACTTATGATGTATGGAGAGTATGTTCTTTCTTCATATTGAGCATGTATATTCTTTATTCGTGTTAATGGTCATTCTTATTGTTGGGTTGATATCCATTGCATGTTTTATATAAATTTTGGCATCCGCTTTTATAGTTTTGGGTAGTTAGCCTTATTTATTGTAGTTTCGTTAGTTGATGTTAAGAGTGATCCATTTGATATTCCTGTTTTATTTTAGTATAGGGCTGGCCACCCGTTATTATTAAGTGGGGTGTCACAAAAGTTATAGAATTTATTAATAAAAACCAAAACCTGAATAATAAGTTATGTAAAAATACCTATATTGTAAACCCTACTTAATATAAAAATGTAAAAACACAAATCCAAAGAAGAAAAAGGGTATTCGTATGGTTCAAATGTAGATTATATAATGAGAAAAATGAGAATGGAAACTTTGTACTCAATATTCACAAACAAAAGGGTGTGAAAGTATACATGAGTAAGATTACCCAAAGTGAAACAATTATATATCAAGATTTATGGCTTTTTGCTTATCGATTCATCACATAGAATGAATACAGGATTGGGAAACAAAATAAAGAGGAGTGGGAGAGGGCAAGAGAGAATACCTAGTTTTTATTGGAGAAAATGACTGTGATTCAGTACAAAAGTAGAATTTAAAGTAGCGAGATAGGGCATGAGAGAGAGAGAGAGAGAGAGAGAGAGAGAGAGAGAGAGAGAGAGAGAGAGAGAGGATGGATGATTTAGTTTTAATTGTGGGTAATCTAGCGGAATGGAAGACGAAGGGGATGAGAGACATATTGAAATGACTAGAAAAGATAGAGGATTAGAGTTATAAAAAATATCCCTTTAACTAGATATGACCTCATAATTTATTATTGACAATCAAATTGTCTAGGATATGATTGGCTTGCCACTCGTTCTAGTTTGGATGGCTGAATTGAGAGTGAAACCTCAACACATTTATGGAAGAGCAAGAGACTCGTCATTTCAATGTTTTATCGAGAGGGATCAAAATACCTCAAGAAACCACAATTTTAGAGGCATGTTTTAGAGTGATTTGCTATTAAGAGTGATATTTATTAGATGATCCACGTGGCAAAGCTATAATTAGAGACACTATTTTTAAATATACTAGGTTTTATCCCCATGCGATATACGGGTGCTTTATAGTTATTGTTAGATAATGTATTATGATCATTCAAGCTTTGTTTGCTCGAACAAGTGGCGTCATTATTATATTCTCAATAATACGAAAGAAACGTACTTCGTTTACATAGATTTGTAGTGCCACAAGTGATTTAAAATTCATGAAAATGCCTTGCACAAAAAGCAACTTTACTTTTAAATTCCATAATATGACAGTGAGTTATATTAAAAAATAACCTTATTTGTCAATATCATCGACAATTATTTAAGAATAATTGTGGAGTCAAACTAAATAATATATGTATTTCTAACCTAATATTGTTTCTTTATAATTACACTATATGTTTGAAAAAAATAATTTGTTTAAAAGTCCTCGTCTACAACATTTCCATCTCTATAATAAATGGACCATTTTCATATTGCACAACCTTAATGAATTCACGTGTGTATAGATCTCTATAAATGAAAAGGATCCCATTTCAAAGTTCATTTTCATTTCCTCTCCACTAAAACATGGCATAACCATAAAAAGGTAACCCATTTTGAATTCCATTGCCATCCCCACCAAAGAAGACAATTTTTTCTATATTTACAATTATAATGATAACAAATACACACAAACAAAACACAATCACTTGTATATTTATATTTCTTGGTACTTACATCTTAAATAACCTAACAAAGAAATACAAGAACTTAGGTTTTTCTACTGGATAACCCAACACAAGAAATTCAACCACCCCATTCCAGTTATCTAATAATATTGGTTTGTGACAAGTTAATAAAATATTTATCGAATGGACACAAATTAATAAAGTCCTATTTTTTAAGACCACAAAGGACATAAAGACGCACTTCACCAAATACTAGTATATACCTATTCCAACTCGATGTACTATCCACTATGCAAGCATGAGTGAAGAAGATATGACGGTGTATCATGGACAACAATGGATATAGAGAGGAAGACACTGTGGTTATGACAAAATCGGTGGTGCAGACAAAGGTTTAGATGGAAATTCGTAGATAGTGGGCATGATAGGGGATATAGAGGAGTGGGTACCATCATGAGTGAGGGAGAATGCCTTATATATATATATATATATATATTGTTCACTTTAAATATTCAGAATACAAAAAGGCTTACAAAAGTTTTGCTCTCGGTCTCATGGTTTGCATATTTACGAGTCCACCTTTTATTTTCTAATTAAAGATGAGAAGCTCAATGATTCTTTGTATATAATAGGCTGTAATAACCCTTACTTTTGAGTAATTGATTTTATATTAATTTGCCATGAGAGGTAATTATATAAAATATTAGATAATGGGATAAATATTATTTTAAGTGAGTTAAAAGATAATATTTACTAGATTTTGCATATCTACTGTTATGTGAATGTAAATAGCATCATGTTACGATTTATGGTGTCATTGTGCTTTAAATGACATTTATGGTTTAAATGAAGTTGGAACTTGAAATGATTTATATTATTCTGGATGCCAATTTAGAGGGCGCGGATAGTCCCGAAATAGTCGAGATAGTCAAAATAAGTGTCATATAGTATTTTTGGGTTCCGGGCACTTTTAACAGGTTATGACTCAATTATGTAGTTACGAGCCATTTTAATGATGTATTAACATGTAAAGATGGAAATTAAGGCTAATTACCTGATTGAGTCTTACAACCCCTTTTATTTCTCAAGTGTATTCTTACTAAACCTAGAGAGAAAGAGAGAAGAAGAGAATTGTGGAGAAAAAGAAGAGAAAGGAGAAGAATTGAAGAAATTGGGTTTGATCTTGCATCTACCGTAAAGGAATATGAGATTTCAGCTTAAGGCAAGTTTCTTACTTGCTAATAAATGATTTAAGGTGAATAAAATGTAGTGATGGTTGTGTATTGGGAACACTTGAACAATTATGGGGTTTTATGAAATTGTAGTGTTTGAACTCTTAAACATTGTTTTAGATAGATATTGTGTTGATTATAGTAGTTAGTATTTATGTAGGATTGTTTTGGTTGGTGTGGGTTAAATGGAGAAGAAATGAGTTTTGGGAAAATTAGGGTATTAACATCCATGACCGAAATTGGGCATTCTGTCCCAGGCGAATCGATTCGCTAAAGGGGTAGGCTACAGGTATGGGATGAGCGAATTGATTTGGACTATCCGAATCGATTGGACAGTATGCAGAATGTTGGTCCTCTTGACCGAATCGATTCGGACCATCCAAATCGATTCTCTTCAAGACCGAATCGATTCGGCCAGGGCGAATTGATTCGGAATTCCTGGTGTTTTAGGTTATCTTTCTAACTTAGTTTGTAATCCTTTTCTTATAGGTTTAGGACCTAGGAACTTTCTCTTAGGATAATATAAAGTGTATTAGGGACTTACCTTAGGTATGTAACTACACTAGATTAAAAAGGAGATACTCGGGATTATCTCGGGATTATTTAATAGACGTTAGGGTGGTTCTTTCTTGAACGAACTAGTTTGAGACAAGGGAAGAGTAGGATTATATAATTGTGGAAATTTAGAGACGTGTTTGAGGTATACTATACTTGGTGGCTTATAGTAATGTCATTATTTGTCGGAGACTAATTTGGGGGTTTATTAAATGTTGAAGTTTATAATGATGGCATTAAATGCTTATGACTCCGGATAAAGACTTAATGTATATTTTAAAATTGGAATAACTTGTGAATGATAAATTGCTTATACACACCTCTCTAAATGCTATCATAGGGGAAGTTACGTGCATGAGGTGAACTCCCCTGGCTAGTGAATGCAGGGTGAATATAGTCCTCAGCCATAGGATCGGTTATTATATATTGTGTGATTATTGTTCGAAGTGAGGTAATTTCGGGTGTGATTATGACTCACTGTCGAAGGTATATGGCTGCTTCCGGACGTCACGCGATGTAGGATGCCCAGGTTGTCTTGGTGATAGGCCCTGGATGATGATAGCTATTTATGGGCGGATCCAATGGGGAAACCCAGAAGGTTGGTCTTAGAATTGTTATATGTTGTGAAATATAACTATTCCTATTAAAGTGGGATTTTATTGATAATATGGCACTTTAGGAAGTAAATTGCTTAAATAAGTTTCCTAATGAGAAAAAGGAATGGTGAAATGAAATTGTGTAAAAAAGGAAATGGACTCTCATTAAGCAATATTTTAATTATATTCTCCTGCACATATTAATTGTGATCATTGTCATTATTGTTGTGTTAGGTTATGCTTTTAGATAGGAAGGTTATATTCCTTATCATTATTTATGGTGAACGAAACAATCTTAGTCATGGTAATTAAATTGTCCATAACTGTCATGCACTTTATTCACTTGGTAATCATATTAAACCGGGTCCTGACCCGTATCTATCTCTTCATTTTGCTTGAATCTTATATTCTCCCAGGTGCTCCACCACAAGGACGCCCGTATTGATTTTTCTAACTCAGTGTCCCAGAGTTGTAATACTTGCGGATGTTACGGGATAGTTGATATAGACGCTTCCATATTTTTGTATTCTAGTTATGATCGGTTACACATTCGGGCGTGTTGCCCAAGTTTTGTACTTGTATTATATAATGTGACATTGTACTTTAATACTCGGTGTAACCTTTTTATAAGGGTCTGTTAACCGACAACTTATTCGATTATTTTTTATGTATATGATTATTGATCAGATACATGTCTTTACTTTATCCACCTTCTTTTCAATTGGATTGTTTAAATGTTTTTCTTTAACTTACAAATTAAATTTTGACAATCCATTTTCTAAAATAATAGTTGGTTATCTCGTTAACTTACTACTTTACGTTGATGCTAAGAATGGACCATCTATGATTCCTGTAATTATTAAAGTATCGGGCTGGACACCTCTTATTTTAATAAGCGGGTTGTCACAGATGGTGTCAGAACATCAGGTTCTAGAGTCCTTAGGATCTATGCGAACTTGTCACGTTCTACTGTAGTGTTATTTGATATAGAGCCTTATTGTTAGGACTGTTTTTATGTCTATATTTGCGATCTTCTGCTAAGATAAATTGTTCTTAATCGTATTCTAATTTAGTTATTTCTTCATCTCAGATGTTGCCTAAGAGAGGTCACCCTGCGAGAAGAAATAGAGTTGTAGAAGATGATGTAGGTCCTCCACCGCCACAACAAGGAACTATAAATGCCGTTGAGGTAGCCAATATTATGGCCCAGGCGGTCAATACTACGATGACTGATGTGGTTCAATAAATTCTCCAAGCCCAACAACCCAAGGTTCAGGAGGTGCAAGCCCTTGTGGGACCTTCTCCATGGGAAAGAGTCAGTGAATCCTTCTTAAAGGGTCATCCCCCGCAATTTCAGGGTGGTTCTGACGTGATAGTAGCTAACCAATGGAAGAAGGATATGCAGCGTCACCTTATCTTGATAGACTGTAGTGAAGAACGAAAGTAAATACTTGCTACTTTTAAACTAGTGGGAGCAGCCTTACACTGGTGAGAGTCGACGACCACGCCAGAATAAACAGATACTATGACTATAACTGACTTTTAGGTTTTTTTTTACCGGAAGTATTTTGCTCCCACAGTTCAGAGGGAGATGAAGAGGAAACTTCAAGATGTAGTTCAAGGTGAACGTTCTGTGGAAGAGTATGAGGAGGAATTCACTCATTTGGCTAGTTTTGTGCCTGATGAGGTAACTCTGGAGGAGAGGAGAATATCAAAGTTTATAGGGGGTTTACATTGGAGGATACGACAACACTTACTGGGAAATCCAACTTTACAAACATTCGGGGATGTGATGAACGCCGCATTACTTCATTGTCAGGATCATCGATTGCATGTACAAGGAAGTAAGAAAGTTTTAGTTATGGGACAATCGGGTAAGCCGGGAGGCAATGGTGCCGGAGGATAACTATCCTCGTCCCAATCATCAGGAGGTAAGCAAAAGGAAAGGGATACCCAACAAGGGGACTTGTCCAAAAGACAACATTTTGGGGGATTTAATTTTGGTGGTAGTAATTTTAGGCGCGATCAGGGTGCCCAGCAACAGCATCAGGCGGGTCAGGCAGGTCGGAGTAACGATGGGGGTCGAGGCCATTCGAGCCAAGGCTTTGGGAAGTTTAGAAATAATGGAGGTCGTAATCAGGAAAATATGGCGGGTTGTTATTTTCTATGTGGGGAGTCGGTTCATTATAGGAAATCATGTCCGCAGTTGAACGGGGGATAGTTTCCTAGAATTCCACAGCATCAGTAGGCACAGCTACAGCCACCAGTGCCTAATCCAGTCGTCCCTCCACAACAGGGACAATTACAGTATGGGCGTGTCTACCATATACAGGATGCTATGCATCCTCCAGCCCCACTAGCACCGCCAGCTATTAAGGGTAAGTTTCCCATTCATGGGCATATGGGTCGTGTATTGTTTGATATGGGTGAGACACACTCGTTTATTTTTAGAAGTTTTGCTCAATCGACGCAATTAATTAAATCTACAGAGAGTAATTTCACTAGTGTCGAATCCTCTATGGCTGACGATTCGCTTATTTTCTTTATTTGTAAAAGAGTAGAAATAAATCTTGGTAATTTGTGTTTTGAGGCTGATTTGCTCGTTCTTGATATGGCCGGGTACGATGTTATCCTGGGTATGGATTGGCTAGTGAAGTATAGTGCGATAGTAAATTGTTATGGGAAGATTATAGTCTTTGTCATTCCGGGGCAAGAGATGTTTCTTGTGGCTATGCCTCTTTTTGAGGGAGGTCCTAGCACGTATTTATATTGTATTGCGGAGGAGACTTATCGTGATAGAGTCATTTCCTTAGATTAGATTCCCATTGTTATAGATTTCGAAGATGTTTTTCAGGAGATACCGAGTTTACCTCCAAGTAGGGAGATCGAGTTCGTGATTGATTTAGCACCGAGAACGCGACCGATTGCTAGGGCTCCATACCGTATGACTCCTGTTGAGATGAGGGAGTTAAGAGATCAGATTCAGAAGTTGTTAGAATAGGGGTTTATTAGGCATAGTACGTCGCCATGGGGTGCTCCTGTGTTATTTGTGAAGAAAATACATGGTTCTCTCCGGTTGTGTGTTGATTACCGGGAGTTGAATAAAGTTACCATCAGGAACAAATACCCACTACCCCGGATTGATGATTTGTTCGATCAAATTAGGGGAGCATCGTACTTCTCTAAAATAAATTTGAGGATGGGGTATCCCTAGCTGCGGATACGAGAACAGGACGTGTCCAAAAATGCGTTTCTAACTAGATATGGGTCCTATGAATTTCTGGTTATGCCTTTTGGGTTAACCAATGCTCCTGCAGTGTTTATGGACCTTATGAATAGAGTGTTTCCAGACTTCCTGGACTAGTTTGTTATCGTGTTTATTGATGACATCCAAGTGTTTTCTCAAACGGAGGTCGATCATGCTAAACATTTACGATTGGTCCTGCAGATGTTAAGGGATCATCAGTTATATGCCAAATTTGAGAAGTGTGGTTTTTGGCTACAGGAAGTACAGTTTTTGGGTCACATTGTGACAGCACGAGGTATTTCGGTAGATCCGAGTAAAGTTGTTACGGTGAGGGAATGGGTTCAACCCACAACACCTACAGAGATTCACAGTTTTCTGGGTTTGGATGGCTATTACCACAGATTTATCAAGGGTTTTTCTAAGATTGCTAGCCCTTTGATCAATTTAACTCGAAAGGGAGTGAGGTTTGTTTGGGATGATTGTTGTCAACTGGATTTTGATGAGTTGAAAGATAAGTTGACTTCTGCTCCAGTACTTGCATTATCGAGATCGGGATTGGAATATTTGGTCTTTAAGGACGCATATCTGCAAGGGTTGGGAGGTGTGTTACAGTAAGAGCATCGAGCTATTGCTTATGCTTCTCGCAAGCTAAAGCCCCATGAGAAGAATTATCCAGTTCATGATTTAGAACTTGCTGCAGTAGTTTTTACCTTGAAGATTTGCAGACATTACCTCCTGGGGGAGAAGTTTAGTCTTTTCACGGGCCACAAATCTTTGCAATATTTATTTTCACAAAAGGATTTGAATATACGACAACGTCGATGGTTAGAGTTTATGAAGGACTACTAATTTGATATTCATTATCACCCAAGTAAGGCTAATGTAGTGGCGGATGCGTTGAGTCAGAAACTCAAGCGGTAGTTAGCACTGGTAAAGACGGCTAAATGGAAATAACTTAGCTAAGAGGACGCAATGGCAATGGCATTTATGTCGGTGTTGACCATTACGCCTACCATAGTGGCAAGGGTTTTGGAAGCTCAAGGAAGGGATAAAGTTTGTCAGGACCGTAAGAACCAATTATTAACCGAGGAAGTGGAATCCTACTCTATAAGTTTTGAGGGTGGATTACGTTTCCACGGGAGACTTGTTTTCCCGAAAGAAGGGGATTTGAGATGGGCCGTAATGACAGAATCTCATGGGCCCAAGTTTGCAGTACATCCTGGTGAAAAGAAAATGTACTGTTGATGTAAAAAACTAGATCACTCTAATTCTTCAATCACAGATAAATAAATAAGACAAAGATTTTTAAAGTGGTTCGGCTAGGAATAAAGCCTACGTCCACTGTTATGTTATTGCTGAGTGTTTGTGGAATTCTTGATTACAAATTCTCTCAAGAAATTCCCGTCCCCTTGAATGAGGATGATACAAGGTATTTATAGCCTTGAGGCTGTACATGAAAGGGTCAATACATTAAATGATATACATATGAAAGGGTAATACATTTAATGCCCTTAGACTTGTGCGTCAAGGATAATCATTTAATGAACCAGTTGGACTGTTCGTTATCTGGCAATCAATGCTGTGGCCGAGATGCAGCTCGGACCGTCTGAGTAACTCGGGTATGTTGATCTTCCTGGTATTCAAGAGTTCCTCGGAGAGGTATGTTCCTCGGAGCCTGTGAGTTCCTCGGAGAGGTATGTTCCTCGGAGACTGTGAGTTCCTCGGAGAGGTCTGTTGTTGCCATGTAGATAGCCAGGTGTCTTCGTATGATTGGTCCACGTCAGCAGATCAAATTTGGTATCAACAGAAGCCCCCAATGCTTCATGCTTGATGGTTTACTTGAAAGGATGGAGTATTTTATTTTGCAGTGTTGCTCGGTGCTCGTGAAATTCTTGATCTACCTTCTTGATTTGTTGGACATAAAGGGCATTATCTCCTGGACGACATATGATGCCGTTTGTAGCTTATCATAATCTTCAAGTATGTTGATTGGTTTGTTAGCCGACCTACTGCATTCTGTGAGCTAGTGGTGGACTCTGCTCGGGGATGATCAAGAGCTGCTCGGGGACGAGCAAGAGTTGCTCGGACAGACCATCTGTGATGAACATCAGAATACTGAAATATCTTAACTTCATAAAATTCCCATTATGCTTTGGATGATCTTCCTGCTGGCGAGGAACCTGTTTCAAAATCAGAGGGAGAGAAACCAATAGAGTAGGAATCTCCATGTAATAGTTAGTACACAATTTAATATCAATGTAATAAATTTGCATAATTCATTTTGAATTCAGTGAAAGAATTTCATTTTTGTTCGCAAATTTGAATTTGCTATTGTTTTGTAAATATCAAACACTTTATTATTTGTGCTTGCATAACAATATTGTATGGTTCATCGACCAAAAAAATTATAAGTATTAGTAATGTTGCTCGATCAATTAATAATAAAGTAATGAGTATAATTTATTCAAAGTGTTTCCAACCAACCAAGGTGGATAAATAATGTTTGTCGACCAACTACAGTTGATGGGTTTTTATCCCCGACCAACCATACTTGGTATAGTTTGGAATATTTTGTTCTTTAAAGAACTTTTTGTAATAATGTTACCTCCCGACCAACATAAGTTGTAATGCGAGAGTATATAAAGTCTTACCAACCGTAGTTGATCATGCTGGTATACACCTCCTAATCAAAGGAGTAGTAGGGTTCTTTCGAACTTTTTGGCTCCTTGGAGCATGTCCTCCTAACCAAAGGAGGTTGGCTACTTATAGCACTTTTGCTCCGTAGAGCGCTCCGTAGAGCTTATCCTCCTAACCAAAGGAGGTTGGCTACTTATAGCACTTTTGCTCCGTAGAGCTTATCCTCCTAACCAAAGGAGGTTGGCTACTTATAGCACTTTTGCTCCGTAGAGCGCTCCGTAGAGCTTGTCCTCCTAACCAAAGGAGGTTGGCTACTTATAGCACTTTTGCTCCGTAGAGCTTGGCTCCGTAGAGCATGGCTCCGTAGAGCATGGCTCCGTAGAGCATGGCTCCTTAGAGCAGTCTTCTTGGTTGATCCTGTAACATCCACAGGTTGATCAGCGAGCAATGTTTGTTTCTCGGGAGTATTAGGAATCCTCCCAACCATTTCTGCATTGCATCCTGTAACATCCACAGGTTGATCAGCAAGCAACTTTTGTTCCTCGAGAGTATTAGGAATCCTCCCAACCATTTCTGCATTGCATCCTGTAACGTCCACAGGTTGATCAGCAAGCAACTTTTGTTCCTCGGGAGTATTAAGATCAGTAAACTCCGCTATAGCTTGTATTAATGGCATGTCGGCATGCATGGTATGGGCCTGGAAACACAGCCTCCTTCTTCTACTTGCTTTAATTAATGCCACTGCCAATTTTTCCCGCTTTGGGTATCTGATCTTTGCACCTCTTCTTTCGTTTTTGGGGATCGCAACCCTAACAGGGCTTTGATCTTGTCTGGATTTGCTTCAACGTCTCGCTGGTTGATGATGTACCCGAGGAACATTCCTTCTCGTACTCCAAATGTGCACTTCGTCGGGTTGAGTTTCATTTGATAATTATCCAGTTGATCAAAAGTTTGACTCAAGTCAACCAAATGATCAGCAGCTTTCTTGCATGTCATCAACATAGACTTCCATACTGCAACTGATTTTCTCGGCAAAAACCTTGTTCATCAGCCGTTGTTATGTCTTCAGGTTTCATTTTAATCTAGTTGTAGCCAGAGTAAATATCCATGAGCAGTTCGTGTCCCGAGGTAGCATCCACTGCCTTGTTGATATCGGTGAAATCAACACACATTCTTCATTTATTGTTTTTCTTCTGCCCGATGAGGAGATCTAGATATCTCTCTTGCTTGGTCTTCATTTCCTCTTGTATAGCTTGATTCTTCTCGGGGCTGGATACTCTTCTTCTCGTATGTCATGTCAATAAGTGGCTCAGCTTCTATCCACTTAGTAAAATAATCTACTGTGATGACGAGGTATTTGAATCTTCCTCGAGTCGTCGGCAATGGTCCAACCAAATCAATCCCCATATGGCAAATGGCCAAAGGGAGTTATGGGTGTCAACAATGCTTGTGGAATTCTTCGGATGGAGGAAAAGCGTTGGCACTTGTCACATTTCTTGGCATAGGCTTATATAGTTAGCTCTCATCGTCGGCCAGTAGTATCTCTGCGTCATCACCTTTTGCAAAAGTGTCCGACCTGCTACATGGGCTCCACAGGACCCTTCATGGATCTCTTTAATCAATTCTTTCACCTCGGAGGAATGTACACATCTTTGCAAACCTGCCATAATTCTTCGTCTATACAAAATACCATTAATTAATACATACCGAGCAGCTTTAAACTTCCATTTCTAGGCAGCGAGATTATCCTCCGGTAATTGTTCCTCCTCAATATATGCTCCGACTTTCTAATACTTCAATTGGTATCGTTCTTCGCAGCTCGGTACAAGTAGCTGATGCTAATCGGGCCAATGCGTCTGCTCTAGCATTCTCCATCCTCGGTGTCCTCACCAATTGAATAGCATCAAATTCTGTCAATAACTCCATCACCTTTGCATGGTACTTGACCATCGACTCTCCATTCACTGCATATATTCCCATCATTTGATTCAATTAATTGAGAATCACTGAAAACAATTACTTGCCGTGCCTCCATGACTTTCGCTAAATGAAAACCTGCTATCATAGCATCATACTCAGCCTCATTATTGGAAGCTTTGAATTGGAATCTCAATGCATACTCCATGTCAATATCATCTGGGGTGTTTAAAACAATCCCTGCTCCACAACCAGCTGTGCAAGATGATCCATCTACATATAATCTCCATGTAGGTACCTCGTCTTCAAATTTCTGGTCTGACAGAGTTCCTCGGTGGAATACTTGTCGCTTTCTTTCATCATGTCATGATACTTCTGAATACACCTCTTGAATTTCAATATACCTCCTGAACTTCAATATTCCTCCTGAACTTCAATATACCTCCTGAGCTTCAATATTCCTCTTGAACTTCAATATACCTCCTGATTAGTCGGGGTTGAATTTGATGCTCGACTGCATGATGATATAAGAATGTGCCACCAAATGAACAAATATATCTGTAATATAAGCCCCCAACTGTGGAATGTGAACTTTGAATGAGATTTATCGACCAATACCAACCGGAGTTGGATTTTATCTACCAACCGGAGTTGGATTTTTTTCTACCAACCGAAGTTGGATTTTATCTACCAACCGGAGTTGGATTTTGTCTACCAACCGGAGTTGGATTTTATCTACCGATTAGAGTTGGTGGTAATTGATAATAAATGATGAAGACTTCCTCGGAGCTGACCAACAGATTGTTGGGAAAAAGATAATATAAATACTGGAGACCTCCTCGGCGCTGACCAACAGATTTGTTGGGAATAAGATAATACAAATGCTAGAGACCTCCTCGGCGCTGACCAACAGATTGTTGGGAATAAGATATAATAAATGCAGGATACCTCCTCGGCGATGACCAACAGATTCGTTGGGAATAAGATAATATAAATGCTGAAGACCTCCTCGGCGCTAACCAACAGATTCGTTGGGAATAAGATATAATAAATGCAGGATACCTCATCGGCGATGACCAACAGATTGTTGGGAATAAGATATAATAAATGCAGGATACCTCCTCGGCGATGACCAACAGATTGTTGGTAATAAATATAATAAATGCAGGATACCTCCTCGGCGATGACCAACAGATTGTTGGGAATAAGATATAATAAATTCCGAAGATATCCTTGGAGCTGAATAAGATATAATAAATGCTGGAGACATCCTTGCTGAAATGAGAATAGAATATGCATCCAAATAGATATAAAGAATAATTAAAAATAATAAAGTGCCTCGCCGATCCGTCGAGGTAGAATCATATAATGCAGAACAAGAATAAGATCTTTCAGAACATAAGAATATGGCCGAGATCGTTGTCAGGCCTGCATATAAATAAGAATTATCCGAACGAATGTTGTAATTCTCCTTAAAGTTGAATAAGTATCTTGTCGAGGCATAATTGCGGAATGCCGAATAAGAATAATATTTTCCAGAACATAAGAATATGGCCGAGAACTTTGCTGGGCCTGCATATAAATAAGAATCACCCCGACCAACTATTCGTTGGGGGTGAAATATAATAAATGTTACAGTTCTCCTCAGAGCTGAATATGATAATAAGTATCTCGCCGTGCTTCATGTTGAGATGAATATAGAATATGAATCCCAATGGATATATAGAGTCATTTGTGCTGGAGCAGATATCTGGGCTTGAATATAAATAAGAATTACCCCGACCAACTATCCGTTGGGGGTGAAATATAATAACTGTTGTAGCTTTTCCTCGGAGCCGAATATATATAGAGAGAAGAAATTTTTCGAGCTCCATGCTGAGATAAATATAAAATATGAATCCGTACGGATATAGAATAATTTGTGCTTCAGCATTCGTCGGCATTGAATCTTGTGCCTGTAAAAATTAATAATTTGCTATACCATATGTGTAGGCTGAATTGATTAGTCATGAGAATAATTTACTCATCCAATCAATATATGATATGTATCAGCATAAAAATTTCAAAATATGAAATAATATGTTTTATGCCAAATGTGTGTGAGATGGACAAATTATTATCAAATATGCATCATAAATAAGACGTAAAGTTTTTTGTAAATTTATTTAATCTCCAACAACCAATTCAGGTATTAGTTGCTGTTTAAAAATATTTTTGGGGTGATCATAAGTTAAAAAGACTTAAGCCCCCTGCTTGTCCCCAAGCCGAACTCGCGTTTAAAGAAATATCAGGGGTGCTTAGCATTTTTTAATACCCCAAGATTCTACTGCTGCCGACAAACGACATGGATGTTGCCGACCAACATTTAAGGATATCTCAAATTATAGAATATATGGTTGGATGACTAGAATATCTCGAATCTTTAGATCAAAAAATAACATTCAATGTAAAATTTAAGCCTTGAGACTGTTAATTAAATGAATAAATATATAACCCACTAGATCGTGTGATTTCGTCAAAGAAACCTTGTGATGTGATGAACGAGGGGCCAACATATCAAATTTGTGCCCAAAGTCTTGATATGGTCATGATTGTTTTACTGATCCTCTTTTACAAGAGGTGGGTAATGATTTTTCAGGTGAGAGAAAATTATTTTTTTATATTGATCCCTTCCTATTTCCAATTTGGAGAGATAAAAATATGGTCAATGATTAAAGTCATTACCAAATTTATATAAAAAATCAATCAATTTGACTTTATTGACATAGATGGAAGATGAACCAAATTAAGTATATAATTCATAAAAATGAATGCAAAGAGACTCAAACTTGAAGAGAGAGAGAATATATATGGGTCATGATTTCCATGAGAAGACTTTTCATTGTCTTTAACCTTTTCCCATTCTTTTATTAAAAATATGATAGGAATTTGAATAGACCTCAAAGATCTTACCAAATTTATTTCAAAATCAACAATGAAAATGATCAAATTTTATCACCGTCGTAAATATTGGCATATGTAATCATTTAACATATTTATTTCATGATATAAAATTAAAACTTGAGAATCAAGCAAAGAATTATGATTTATGAAATCTACTATTTTTCAGATTTCTAAATAAGAATTAATCTAACAGTTATGATTTAAAAATCATGATATGCAACATTTTGCAGATAACAAATGGATGATTAATTCATGTATATAAACATAAAAATCATGATTGAATCAAAAGATGTATGTATAATTGATTATACGTATAGAAAATAAAAACTTAGCTTTTGGTGGAGAACAACGCTTGTAACACGTTCCCACAGACGGCGCCAATCTGTTGATGTAAAAAACTAGATCACTCTAATTCTTCAATCACAGATAAATAAATAAGACAAAGATTTTTAAAGTGGTTCGGCTAGGAATAAAGCCTACGTCCACTGTTATGTTATTGCTGAGTGTTTGTGGAATTCTTGATTACAAATTCTCTCAAGAAATTCCCGTCCCCTTGAATGAGGATGATACAAGGTATTTATAGCCTTGAGGCTGTACATGAAAGGGTCAATACATTAAATGATATACATATGAAAGGGTAATACATTTAATGCCCTTAGACTTGTGCGTCAAGGATAATCATTTAATGAACCAGTTGGACTGTTCGTTATCTGGCAATCAATGCTGTGGCCGAGATGCAGCTCGGACCGTCTGAGTAACTCGGGTATGTTGATCTTCCTGGTATTCAAGAGTTCCTCGGAGAGGTATGTTCCTCGGAGCCTGTGAGTTCCTCGGAGAGGTATGTTCCTCGGAGACTGTGAGTTCCTCGGAGAGGTCTGTTGTTGCCATGTAGATAGCCAGGTGTCTTCGTATGATTGGTCCACGTCAGCAGATCAAATTTGGTATCAACATGTACCAAGACATGCGCCATCAATATTGGTGGGCGGGTATGAAACGGGACATTTCTGAATTTTTTTCCTAATGTACTACTTGTTAACTAGTGAAGGTAGATCATCAGTAACCGACGAGATTGTTACAACCCTTTAAAATATCGGTATGGAAGTGGGAAAGCATCTTGATGGATTTCATCACGGGATTGCCAACATCACAAAGCGGTCATGATTCCATCTGGGTGACTGTCGATCGTTTAACCAAGTCGGAACATTTCTTATCGGTACGTATAGATTATAATACTGCTCGTTATGCCCGGCTATTCACTGCGGAGATTGTTAGACTCCACGGGGTGCCCATTAATATAGTCTTCGATCGAGACAAAATTTTTGTTTCCCATTTTTGGCGAAGTTTCCAAGAAGCTATGGGAACCGAATTGAAGTTGAGTACCTCCTATCACCCTCAAACTGATGGGCAGACGGAAAGAGTCAACCAAATGTTAGAGGATATGCTCAGAATGTGTGTGCTTGATTTCAAAGGAGGTTGGGAACAATACCTTCCCCTAGTCTAATTTTCTTATAATAATTCATACCAATTCACTATTGGGATAGCACCCTATGAAACATTATATGGCCGACCGTGTAGATCACCTACTTGTTGGTTGGAAGTAGGGGATAGTAAATTACTTGGACCTGAGATGATCTAGGATACTTCTTCAAAGATTGAACTTATTCACAATCGTATCTGAATTGCTCAAGATCGTTAGAAGAGTTATGCTGATGCGAATAGAAGGCATGTGGATTTAGAGGTTAGAGATCAAGTGTTGGTACGAGTTTCGTCGATGAAGGGTATAAAGAGATTTGGGAAGAAAGGAAAACTTGCGCCACGCTACGTAGGTCCTTTTCCCATTATTGCTAAGATAGGCCCAGTATCTTATCAACTTGCCTTACCAGAGCATTTACAACAGATTCATGATGAGTTTCATGTTTCATCCCTAAAAAAGTATAAGAGGTGTGAAGGAGCTCACTGGCACATTTCTTTAGATGATATCGAATTGCAGACTCATGTCTCATACGAGGAACAACTGGTTATAATTTTAGATCACGGGGAGCGTAGGCTAACATCTAGGGTGGTGCCCTTGGTTAGGGTCCAATGGTGACATCACAATGCCGAGGAGTCAACGTGGGAGCAGGAGGACGATATGCGACAAAAATATCCACATCTCTTTTTGCAAGGTATGCTCGAATTTTGAGGGTAAAATTTCCTTATAAGGGGGGGAGTATGTAATAACTCTTACTTTTGAGTAATTGATTTTATATTAATTTGCCATGAGAGGTAATTATATAAAACATTAGATAATAGGGTAAATATTATTTTAAGTGAGTTCAAAGATAATATTTACTAGATTTTGCATATCTACTATTATGTGAATGTAAATAGCATCATGTTACGATTTATGGTGTCGTTGTGCTTTATACGACATTTATTGTTTTAAATTAAGTTGGAACTTGAAATGATTTATATTATTCCGGACGCCAATTTAGAGGGCGTGGCTAGTCCCGAAATAGTCGAGATAGTCAAAATAAGTGCCATATTGTATTTTTGGGTTCCGGGCACTTTTGACAGGTTATGACTCATTTATGTAGTTACGAGACATTTTAATGATGTATTAACATGTAAAGATGGAAATTAAGGCTAAGTAACCGATTGAGTCTTACAAACCCCTTTTATTTCTCAAGTGTATTCTTACTAAACCTAGAGAGAAAGAGAGAAGAAGAAAATTGTGGAGAAAAAGAAGAGAAAGGAGAAGAATTGAAGAACTTGGGCTTGATCTTGCATCTACCGTAAAGGAATCCGAGATTTCAGCTTAAGGCAAGTTTCTTACATGCTAATATATGATTTAAGGTGAATAAAATGTAGTGATGGTTGTGTATTGGGAACACTTGAACAATTATGGGGTTTTATGAAATTATAGTGTTTGAACTCTTAAACATTGTTTTAGATAGATATTGTGTTGATTATAGTAGTTAGTATTTATGTAGCATTATTTTGGTTGGATTAATGACGGTTGGTGTGGGTTAAATGGAGAAGAAATGAGTTTTGGGAAAATTAGGGTATTAACATCCATGGCCGAAATTGGGCATTCTGGCCCAGGGGAATCGATTCACCCCTAGAGAATCGATTCGTTAAAGGGATAGGCTACAGGTCTGGGATGAGCGAATCGATTTGGCCTATCCGAATCGATTCGGCAGTATGCCAAATGTTGGGTCCTCTTGACCGAATCGATTCAGACCATCCGAATCTATTCGCTTGAAGGTCGAATCGATTCGTCCAGGGCGAATCGATTCGAAACTCTTGGTGTTTTAGGTTATATTTCTAACGTAGTTTGTAATCATTTTCTTGTAGTTTTAGGACCTAGGAACTTTCTCTTAGGATAAAATAAAGTGTATTAGGGACTTACCTTAGGTATGTGACTACAATAAATTAGAAAGGGGATACTCGGGCTTATCTCAGGATTATTTAATAGACGTTAGGGTAGTTCTTTCTTGAACAAACTAGTTTGAGACAAGGGAAGAGTAGGATTATATAATTGTGGAAATTTAGAGACGTGTTTGAGGTATACTATACTTGGTGGCTTATAGTAATGTCATTATTTCTCGGAGACTAATTTGGGGATTTATTAAACATTGAAGTTTATAATGATGGCATTAAATGCTTATGATTCCGGATAAAGACTTAATGTATATTTTAAAATGGGAATAACTTGTGAATGATAAATTTCTTATACACATCTCTCTAAATGCTATCATAGGGGAAGTTACGCGCATGAGGTGAACTCCCTTGGTTAGTGAATGCAGGGTGAATATAGTCCTCGGCCATAGGACCGGTTATTATATATTGTGTGATTATTGTTTGAAGTGAGGTAATTCCGGGTGTGGTTATGACTCATTGTCGAAGGTATATGGCCGTTTCTCGACGTCACGCGATGTAAGATGCCCAGGTTGTCTTGGTGATAGGCCCTGGAAGATGATAGCTATTTATGGGTGTATCCAGTGGGGAAACCCGGAAGGATGGTCTTAGAATCGTTATATGTTGTGAAATATAACTATTCTTATTAAAGTGGGATTTTATTGATAATACGACACTTTATGAAGTAAATTGCTTAAATACGTTTCCTAATGAGAAAAATGAACGGTGAAATGAAATTATGTAAAAAGGAAATGGACTCTCATTAAGTAATATTTTAATTATATTCTCCTGCACATATAAATTGTGATCATTGTCATTATTATTGCGTTAGGTTATGCTTTTAGATAGGAAGGTTATATTCCTTATAATTATTTATGGTGAACGGAACAATCTTAGTCATAGTAATTAAATTGTCCATAACTGTCATGCACTTTATTCTCTTGGTAATCATATTACACCGGGCCCTGACCCATTTCTATCTCTTCGTTTTGCTTGAATCTTATATTCACCCAGGTGCTCCGCCGTATGGACTCCCGTATTGATTTTTCTAACCCAGTGTCCAGGAGTTGTAACACTTGCGGATGTTACGGGATAGTTGATATAGACGCTTCCATCTTTTTGTATTCTAGTTATGATCGGTTATACATTCGGACGTGTTGCCCAAGTTTTGTACTTGTATTATATAATGTGATATTGTACTTTAATACTCGGTGTAACCTTTTTGTAAGGGTCTGTTAACCGACAGCTTATTCGGGTTTTTTTATGTATATGATTGTTGATCGGATACATGTCTTTACTTTATCCACCTTCTTTTCAATTGGATTGTTTAAATGTTTTTCTTTAACTTACAAATTAAATTTTGACAATCCGTTTTCTAAAATAATAGGTGGTTATCTCATTAACTTACTACTTTACGTTGATACTAAGAATGGACCATCTATGATTCCTGTAATTATTGAAGTATCGGGATGGCCACCTATTATTTTAATAAGGGGGTTATCACATAGGCCAATTGAAGAGCTGAAGCTATAGGGGTGAAACGAAAGATGAAGAAAAGAGATGTCGAGCTTTAGAGAATATGATAGAGGATCATTGAAATTGTTTTAATGATTTGGCATGTGTAGGTCTCCGGTGAGGAGCCTCCGTTTCTAAATACATACTAGGTTTTAGCCCCGCGTGATGCGCGGGCATCCTGTAATTCTTGTTGTAAAATGTGGTGCTTTGAAATGAATAAATATATACTAACTATATGTTCTACGTGATGAAAAATTTATAAAAATCAAATATGTATATAACATTAATAATAATATTTCATGTCGAACTGATATTTGAATGTAAAGGCAAATGAGTGTTTAGAGAATACTAATAAAATAATTATCTCAATTTTTGGTTGGTAAACATAAATAACTTAACAAAGTGGATAAATAAGTAAACGACAAAAACATAAAATATGCGTAACAAAAGGAAACATCAGTGAAGCAATAAAAAAAGCATCAAGAAGAAACATACCTTTTAATCTGGGCAAGGTATATGTTGTACAGTAGGAGAGAGATAGAGAATGAAAATAGTTATTTTTTAAGGAAATGCAACTGTCTGCATCCATGTGCCAAGAAAAAAATAATAGTAGTTCTATGTTAAATAGAAAGTTTAATGCAACTCAAAAGTTATACATTTGTAGAAAGTGATAAATCAGGATTCAATACAACATTTGTTTACATAGGACACTGTTTGTTTGACCTAGATTAGAAGTGATTTTGTTAAATAACAATTCAATTCAAATAATTCCTTTTGAAATTTGATTTTGGTCAGAGGGCAATAGGAAATTCTTATAATGTTTTATCATTACACCAAAAGGGAAAGTATTATTAAACAACACCAAAAGGGGTTGTGAATCAATAGAGGATATTGAGGAACATATTAGTTAACCTATTTCAGTTCTCTATTTAATCATTAAATTATTCTATCATGGTTGAATTTGTAACATTTTGAAATGCCAATAATTTAGGTTGCCCTTTCAAAACCTTAGTTGTGAATTCTAGAAGTAAATTAATTGGTGGGAAGAAAAAAAATATATTGAAAAGATAAGCATTCCATACCGTGGAGACTATTTGGAGGCTTGTTAATGGGTAGAGTGTATTTAGTTCAATTAAGGGTAAATTTTCCCTCGTTGATCTTGTTGCCAACCCGACCAACAATGCACCCAAAGTAAGGTGCAACACCTTTCTAATCCACATACACGAAGACCAATTCAAATTTCAAATGCGAATAAAACAATTCACAAACAAACTCATAACCATTAAAAATAAAGAAGTTAATAGCCAAATTACAACAGATGTTATTTTGTTTTGTCTCAGATAGGCACACACAAAGATCATCGAATCCAAGAACAATATTAGCTAAATTTCCTTAAAAAAATCAGAGATAGTGTACATATTAATAATATAAGCAAGCCCAAAATATTACTACAAATGAATAAAAATAAAGTACAACAAACCTTCAAGCTTATTTAAGAAATGAACAATCACCATGGGGAGAGAGAAGGACGCTGCATACTGATGATTTTGAAAATATATTATAACTCATTTCCATTCAGTTAAAGATGGTAGCATTTTTTTCAATCGTTAAGTAGTTTAATATAGTAATTAAAATTATAAATTCTTTTTAGAGCTAAAATTTTGAGACATGACTCTACTATAATCTTTTAACATAGAGTTTTGCTCATTTGGATTTCCAACGGACCCATTTTAACGGGTCCAAAAAATGTTTCTTTTAATAAATAATAAAAAAAAATTGTTGATTTTGGGGGGGATTTTTAATATTTCAGTGTACTCATGATAACAATCAAATCAAAAACAATTTTTTTACTATTTCAAAAAAATGAGCCAAATATATGTCACTTTTTAATTGACCCGAATTATTAGTTAATTCATTTTGACCGTTAATTCCATGTTAAGTTACAACAATATCGATAAACTACAAAAATAATAACATGGGTTTTTTTATAAAAAAAAAACTTGTATGGAGTTTCTTGTATTTTCCAATTAAAAACTTGAATTTTCCAACAAAATCTTGAAAATTCATTAAATTACTTTGAACTCTCTTTGAATTGGGATTTATATGTACAAAACATGAAGATATTATTGTATGTATTCAAAACATGAACAGTAGAAAGTAAACCAAAACCTGACACCGCTCAGTGGATGAATTATCTCACACTAAAAGAAATCAAAAATGCTATTCAGACTTAATTTTTGACCGAAAGTGGATGGACTGAATTAGGTGGTGGATTTCTATTGGATGGTTTATGGGGTCCACGCCAGTGGGACCAAAGAATCTACCAATAACACGCTTCCACGTGTAATTTCAGTCGAAAATTCAGTCAAAATTTCGGGCACAATAGAAGTGCTCAAAAGAAATAAGCTCACTCAATGCTCCCAAGAAATTATACCATACTTTATTTCCTTTCTCCAATCCTTCACATTCATTAACTATAATTACCTTATAATCAAAATGGAACGTAGCTTATGGTAGGAGCAATATGCCTGAAAACTAACGATAACAAAGGTTTTTAAAACTTTGGAAAAGGCCAAGGCCCCTCTGGACGATGATATGAGAAGTTTACTGGTGTTTTTATAGGTGGGTGAATATGTATGGATCATAAGAGGGATGGGTGGACTTTGGAAAAAGAAGGGGTAATTTCTAAGAGGTACTGTGGAAATATGAGAAGTTACGTTGAATAGACTTTAGAATAACCAAAGTTATACCTTGAAAATGGGGCATAAAAGGAATGAATGTAACGTTTAGTATTCCCATTTTGAAGGCATGCCGTTTCAAAAGGATAAGAATTATTAATGTTGACACGTGTCAATCCTCAGATAGAGACACCAAAATTATATTTAATTACTAGCATGAAGGCCACGCGATGCGTGGCCGAATATAAGGATATATATATATATATTAAACGGGAGAGAAAGAGAAGAAGAACGAAAAGGTTGTAGATTTCAATATAGGTTCTTGAAAAATTAAAAATAGAATACATTGAATAGGAAACCGGTTAGATAGACTAAATTCATTATATTGGAGTGTAAAGAAAAATGAGTTATTATCTTCACGTATCCTTCTCTAGAGAGAGAAGAAGAAGAGGAAAAGGTTGTAGATTTCAATGTAGGTTCTTGAAAAATTAAAAATGGAGTACATTGAATAGGAAACCGATTAGATCGACTAAATTCACGATATTGGAGTGTAGAGAAAAATGAGTTATTATCTTCACGTATCCTTCAGAGACTCTCATTTATGATATCCTTTATTAAGTTGCCACGTGTCAGTCTCACATGATTTTGGTCTACAGTTTTTATATAATTACTAGTATGAACGCCACGCGATGCGTGGCCGAATATATATATATAAGAAAATGAATTTAATGTACCTTTGAATTGAGACTAATATATTTTTATAATTAAAAAATAAATTGAGAAAAAATCACAATTCAAAGAATAAGAATATAGACAAATCCATGTGAGCAAAAATAATAGGGCTAATGTGTAAATAAAAAAATATTTGGGCTAAAATACAACCTTAGATCTCAAGCATGAGTCTATGTTGGAAGTAAAATTTAAATAATAAGAATACAAACAATTCCAAGTGAACAAAAATAATAGGACTAATGTTTAAATTAAAAAAATTAGGGCCAAAATACATACATGGATCTCAAGCAAAAGCCTATGTGGGCGTGGCTTCTCTTTGTGTGGGGAAAAATTACAACATTTATAACTAACCCCCTTATTAAATACATTGAACCTTCTAATTGCAGATAACGATGCAAATGAAGAGGTGCCTTGAAAGTGGTAAATATTAACTAACCCCCTTATTAAATACAATGAACCTTCCAATTGCAGATAACGATGCAAATGAAGAGGTGCCTTGAAAGTGGTAAATATTAATTAAAGGAGAGTCGTGAACTTCCATTCGTATTAAGTAGTGGGTTCTCTTAAAATTCATTTATGATATGCCACGTGTTAAGTTTGCATTTATGACAGCCACGTGTCAGTCTCACATGATTTTGGTCTACAGTTTTTATATAGTTATATAGATATAGAATATAGATTTGGAGTGTCCTATTTTTATACACTTTGAGAATTATGAGGACCTTTCCCCAAAACTCCCTTTTATGAATTTATTACATGACCTAATATAAGAGGAGCAACCAACTCATATGAAAACATTGAACTGTTATTGAATTTAACAAAAAAAAATGAGAATCAAATATTGAACCGTGATTGATTTTCAACAAAAAATTGAATCTAATACTAATAAATAAGAGTAGTTCTATAGTGACCGAATTTTTGACAGAATTTTGATGGACAAACTGACGTGGCGAGTTTTTATTGGTTGGTTTCTAGGTCCCACTGGCGTGGACCCCAAAAACTAACTAATAAAAAGTTGTCACAACAATATGTCCATCAAAATTCGATAAAAAATTCGGACACAATAGCATTTTTTAATAAAATTTGTGTCTTAGTTATTCAGCTACAAATATTAACATATACCTGTTTGTTTCCACCCACCATCTCCGCCGACAGTAGTCGAAGACTCGTAAATCCCCTTTATTTTGGATCCCAAAACATGTGTGTCCTAATTCATGCACATCCTCAAAAAAATAACATAACCCAATAAAAATTAAAACAAAAGTCAATCCAAAAGAGTAGAACATATGTACCAATGATCATGAAAATTTGAATGTTTATTGGTGAAGATTCTTGAAAATTCTTATTCCATTTTTTTGATACAGCATTGCAGCCCCATAAAATGGCTTCCTCAATCTGTTTCATCACTTGCCTACCTGTTCGAGCTCGAGTATGATAGATCCGGTGGGAGCTTCGGGTCTGGGTATAGACTAAAGTGATGCCGGGTTTTGGACATGGGCATAGAAGTGGGTTACGATTGTGGGTGGATGGGGATAGTCTCGAGTATATGGTTGCTGGGATTCGACGGAGGTAAGGCAGGGGCTGGCCGAAGAGTTTGGATTCGAAGTGGGTTGGACAGATCCACTGGATTTTTGTTTCAGGTAAGTGGGTTTGGTAGTAAGGTGTGGGTGGTTTTGAAGGTGTTGCAATGGAGGTTGGGTTATGGAGTAAGGAGAGAGGGGGAAGAAAATGGGTTGAAAATGGGTGATGAGAGAGGATTGAAAAGGCAACTGGCAGCAATCATTTATGGTGAGAATCGAAATGTTAATAGAGGAGAGATAACAAAATTAAATTTTCAACGTTTAGAATTGAAAAGCCAACCGATTTATTCTCTTCAGTGTCAAATGGGTCTAATTAAAAAATAACCCAGCTGTCATTTTAGGAAGCCTAAATATTCATAGCGGGAGAAAACACAATGCCTCTCTCTCGTAAATGCATCTTTATACCTCTAATTAATTCATATGCCAATGGTGGGCAATATATACAAACCCATTGGGAGCAGAGGGGATGAATACGGTTTTAGGTTTCAAAAAATGGAACCCAATTGTTAGATTTTAGTAGGAGGAAAATAAATGAGTCTTGAAAATCTGTCTTGGAAATGTAAACGGTGGAAGAGAAGAGAGGAGAGATAATTTGAGGAGCAGAGATGTACATTTATGTTAATGCCACGTGTCATCCTCCCATGATTTGGGTCTATAGTTTTTATATAGTTATATAGATTAGATTAGATATATTAGATTTTTTTCTAGTAGCTTTTTTTTCTAGAATATGAAAACAAAAATTAAATATTATGCTTTGTTTGTTTTCTTTATTATTATCTTCATTTTAGGATTATTAAGTACACTTTTAGTGCATTTTCTCGTAGCATCTTTATTCTTTAGTCTTTATTCTTTTTTATTTTACGCTTGTTGTGTTTTGGTTTTATTTTATGTTTTGCAGTAGCATATTCAAAATAAAAATACAAAATACAAAAAGAAGAAAGCAAAAGAAAAGCAAAAATGCGAAAAAAGTAGAAAATCCTCACAAAGCAAGAAACAACGTGTGAGAGATAAAGACACTTAAACATTCATGCCACGCTCACATGGTATGCTCGAGGACGAATGAAAAGTAAGCGACATTTCCATCCGATCGATATCAACTTAAACTTTGGCTGACGTAAACAAGTGACCGTTAAAAGTCCACATCGGAGGTATTTTTTGTTTGTCATTACGTGACTTTGTTTTAGCATATTTTAAATTAACACCTTGGTTAAATTTGACTTTTTAGAAAAAAATCGCATTTGCAAGATAAGGTTGGTATTTGATCGCCCTTCCTTGGCCTAAAAATTACTAAATTATTAGAGCATTTTCATAGTCCGGCCCATCAATTTTAATTTAAAATCAAGTAGACATCGACATTAAGGTGTTCACATAACTCGCAGGATCCTGTTAACAAGGATTAGATTTAAATCTATTCCAATGCGAAGTTATTAATTTGGTCCTGAGGACACCTTGCCTAGGATTGGTGGTTTTTAATGAGTCTTCGTACCGACCGCCAACCTGGCGGAAGACTTGGTATTTGAGGTGATAGATGTAGTTGGTGGTTTTTATATCCTACTTTGAAAAGAGTAGGAGCTTTCTAATTAGAGAGATTAATTTTGAGACCCATGTTGTGGTTAAATTAATATTGCAAAAACTAGATTTAAAAATTAAAGTTCCTCTCACTCGATTAATATAAATCAAATTTCTTTATTAATGCATGGTTTTAAGTCAATTTATTTTATTTTTCTTTCTATAAAAATAATACATATATATATATATATATATATATATATTTGTTGTGTGTGTGTGTGTCTCTCTCTCTCTCTCTCTCTCTCTCTATATATATATATATATATATATATATATATATATATATATATATATATATATATATATATATATATAAATAATAATAAAAAATACATTCAATAAATAAAAAAATCAAGTGAGGTACGTCGTGTATGCATAAATGGTTTTAAGACAATACCAGTCGATTACCGTGTGAGGAATCCTATGATTTCCCAATCAATTTTATCCGAAGAGTATTGATTTATTCTGAAATGGCTAAAGACGCAGCTCCCTAGTATTTGAAGGATTACCTATACCCAAGTAGGTTTAGTCAACACTCGTGCATTCGACTCCATGTCCATAATGACAACAAATTCGAATTTAAATTGAGGACCATCCACATGCTACCCGTATTTAGGGATACGGAGAATGAAGACCATTTTTTGTACATATATAAAGATACCAATAACTTCTGGATGATGTTGTTAGACTTAAATTGTTTCCATTCTCTTTGAAATATAAGGAGACGAGATGTCTTAGGTCACTCGAACCCCAATCCATCACTAGATGGAACCAAATGTGTATTCTCCATAAATTCGTCCCGAATAAAAAGACAACATCGATACGTCACACCATAAAAAAATTTAGCCAACGAGAAGGAGAATCACTCTCTTTATACTTAGAAATTATTCAAGGACTAGCTATCACAATGTCCACATCATGGTTTGAGTTAGTATGCCAAGTACAAAACTACAAAGGGCTTTATTCAACACCATAGCTATGTTGAAATCAATGTACAATAGAGACTTTACGAAAAATAGTGAAACCAATGACTAGAAATTTTTAGAGGTCATAGCTAAAAGTCCTAACATCGGGAACCCCATCGAGAATTTAGGTTAAGACAAACCAATGTTGGTACAGCGCACCAAGTTGACCACAACTTTGACGTAAGATCTAAAATGTCCACCTTAGCTCACCATGTAAAGTCATTTGAAATGAGTGAAATGGTAACCGGTGCTGGAGGCCATACAAGACATAGGTACCCCCATGTCTACGTTGTGGTGCCTTCGATCACTTGATTGAAAATTTTCCCATGCTCCCGCTAATAAGGCTTTGGCTGAGCAAGAAAATTAAATATATCAATATATGTTGGGATATGACTCATTTTTTAACTCCTAAGATCTAGGATGGAAATATCACCTCGATATTTTGTGGTCCAAGGGTCAGTACCAAGGAGGAAAAGCTTCTGGCAACCCACCCTTTGGTTTCCAAAAGACTCCTCCCTCTCTTACATATCATTAGTACCAAAAAGTGAAATCTCTCGAGGATTTATTAGTCTGATGGCCCAAAAATTCCTTCTAATTCAAGCAGTCGATGCAATAAGTTTTTCATAAGAACACTCAATCGATCACCAAGATTAAGGTACAATTGATCTAGCTATCTCAATGCCTTAGCGACAGAGAGAAAGGGAAGTTCCCCAGTCAAATTAAATTGAACCCAAAGGGTAACATGCCTAAAACCCAATATGTTATGAAAGATGTTGCTAGTTCACCCCAACCGCAAATGGACACCAAAGATATAATCACACTTAAGTCCAACAAGGAAGTAGAAATGAAGGTCCAAGAGTCGATCGAAAAGAAACTAGAAAAGTCGACGAGAAACAAAACCTCCCATCGAACCATGAAAATGGTCAAGGTCGAGTCACTCCTCCACCTGTGCCTTCCGAGATATATGTAGGGACCGACATTCCCAATGAGCTATTTCCTCAATTATTAGTTCCATAAAATAAAAGGGAACAAATAAACAATATGATGGAAATTTTCAAGAAAGTCTAAATAAATAACCCACTACTTGATGCAATTCAACAAGTCCCATGTTACACCAAGTTTTTGAAAGACCTTTGTACCTTCAAAAGGACTACCAACGTGTCTAAAAAGGCATTTCTCGTCGAGAAATCAAGATCCATTATATTATGGAATACCCCTATCAAATTCAGAGACCCCGACGCCTTGAAGATCTAGATGAACATGGGAGATCATCATTTCAAGAAGGCACTCTTAGATTTGGGAGCAAGTGTGAACCTTTTGTTGTACAATGTCTAAGAGAAGTTAGTCTTGGGGGAGTTAAAACCCACAAGGATTACATTATCCCCAGATAAACTCTCTGTGAAAATTATAAGAGGAGTGATTGAAGACGTGCTAGTAAAGTGCAAGATTTTATTTTCCTTGTCGATTTTGTCATATTAGACACCCAACAAATGCAAGACCCTGCTATAAAAATTCCCGTGATTTTGGGTTGTCCCTTCCTTTCCTACTTGAATGTAGTCATTAGGTAATAGTGGCTATATGAACATAGAATTTGGAAACATTTTAATGCATTTGAACATGTTCAACTTAACCAACCAACCACCTAATGATAATAATTCATTCGACATAGACTTAATTGCCATGATTTTCGAGAAGACATATAACCTTAACCCTTTAGAGGCATGCCTTGATTATTTTAGTCCAATTTCGACATAAATAAGTCTATCTAAGAGGTCAATGATTTTCTTGACTCTATTCATGTTATGTACACTAAAAAATGGAGATCTCAACCTGAGCCGCCACCACTCCCTACATCACACACTCTGCCATCAGTCTAAAAAACACTTGAACTTCAATTGAAATAGTTTCCCTACTCTCTCATGTATAGATCTGTACGAACTTCTATTACCTTGTCTGTTAATATTGTGTCTGATTTGGAAGAAGAATGAAAAGGTAAATTTCTTCATATTTTAAAAGAACACAAAGAAGCCATTGGATGGACCATAGATGACATAAAAAGAATTAGCCTTTCGGTGTGCATGTATAGGATAAAATTAGAAGACAATGCTAAGAACTCCCTTAATAACAACAACAGGTAAATCTTAATATGAAAGAGGTCTTCCGAGTTGAAATGCTGAAGATACTTGATGCGAGTATCATTTACTCCATTTATAATAGCCAATAGGTCAACCTCATTCAAGTTGTACCCAAGAAATTTGGTGTTACGGTGGTAAAAAATAACGATGATGAATTAGTAGCCACCATGATCCAAACTGGTTGGCATGTGGCCTCAATTATCGAAAGCTACACACTGTCACAAGAAAGGATCATTTTCCCCTTTTGTTAATTGATCAAATGCTAGAAAGGTTATTTGGATATCCCTATTACTATTTCCTTAATGGTTATTCTAGATATAATCAATCCCAATATCTCCTGAAGACCTAGAAAATACTATGTTCACATGTCCTTTCTTCATTTTTGCTTACCAACGCATGCCCTTCATGTTATATAATGTACCAACTACCTTTGAGTCGTGCATGATGAATATATAATTCGATATGGTTAAATGGTATCTCTAGGTCTTTATAAACGATTATTCAGTCTTCAGGTCTATCTTTAACGAATGCCTACACCACCTCACCCTCATTCTGAAGAGGTGTAAGGAGACTAAACTGGGAAAATTATCACTTTATGGTTAAATAAGGCATAGTTCTAGGTCACATAATTTCTGAAAAGGGTATCGAGGTAGACGAGGCTAAAATAGATCTCATTACCAATCTCCCACCACCAAAAATGGTGCGTGAAGTTCGATCATTCTTAGAATATGGAGTTTTCTACCAAAGATTCATCAAGGATTTTAGTAAGAGATCCCACTCCTTGTATCATATTAGTGCGAAGGAGCCACCCTTTGATTTTAATGAGGAATACTTTCAAGCCTTTGCGAGGCTTAAGAAGGAATTTACTTCCGTGCCCATTATGAGACCACCCGATTGGAGTCAATCCTTTGAAATCATGTATGACGCTTTCAATTATGCTATATGTGTAGTTCTTGGACACAAAATGATAAGTGGCTGCACAACATATATTATGCTAGTAAGACTCTAAATAATGCCCAAATGAACTATTCCAACACCGAGAAAAGGTTCTTTTCCATATATTTGCACTAAAAAAGTTTTGACCCTACCTTATTGGATCTAAAGTCATAATATTAATTGATCATTTGAACCTATGACACCTTATGGATAAGAAGGATGCCAAGCTTGAATAATCTAATGTATCATGCCACTTCAAGAGTTCAATATCAAAATTTGAGATAAAAAATGTTGTGAAAATGTAGTGGCTAACCATCTATCTAGGTTAGCCATAGAGTCCACCATAAACTTTTTACCACTCAATGAGTTATTCCCCGATGAGCAACTGATACTCGTCTCCTAACCACCATAGTACTCTGATATAGTGAACTATCATACCATAGGTATGATGCCCTCGCATTGGCCTAAACAAGAAAAGTTCAAATAGAAACGGAGTTGAAAAGATTATTTTAGGATGCCCCATATCTGTTTAAATATTGCCCCGATCAAATAATTTGACGTTGCATTCTAGATAATGAAATTCAAGGTGCTATCATCTTCTACCATGACGATTCTTGTGGAGGTCACTTTAGTTCTAAGAAGACCATCGTAAAAATTCTTTAATGTGGTATATAGTATCCAACTATCTTTCAAGATGAGTATGAGTATTATAAGGGTTACGACCATTGTCAATGTTTAGGTAAGATTACCCATAGAAATATGATGCATCTATATCCTATGTGGATTATCCCAGTACTTGATTGTTCGGTAATCAAATTTGTGGGACCTTTCCCAAAGTCTTAAGATAATTTCTAAATATTTATATTGATAAATTACATGTAAAATTAGGTTGAGACCATACCACAAAAAATGAATGATCTCTATGTAGTGGTCAAATTCACACGATAAAATATATTCTCCAATTTTAGAATGCCCATGGACATAATCAATGACAAGGAACCCATTTTTCCATCCGGTTCTTAAATATCTTAATGCGAAAGTATCTTGTCACCCACAAAGTTTTCTCATCTTACCATTCACAAATAGTGGCCAAGTAGAGGTCTCGAATTGGAAGATAAAGAGAATACACGAGAAGAGAGTAAATTTGAACCAAAAGGACTAGTCCCTAAGGTTGTTGGATGCACTGTGGGCTTACCGTACTGCCTACAAAATGCCACTAGTAATGTCCTCACACAGGCTTGTCTATGGCAAAGCCTATCATTTGCTAGTAAAACTAGAGTATAAAGCATAATGGGCTATTAAAACCTTTAACTTAGACCCAGATACTATGGGTGAGGTCCTAAAGATCTAACTTAATGAGTTAAACAAGATTAGGAATGATGCATATGGAAATGAAAAATTATATAAAGAGAAAACAAAGAATTTTCATGATAAGTCCATCCTTAGGAAGTCACTTAAAATAGGACAAAAAGTCCTTTTGTATAATTCTTGATTACATCTATTCTATAGGAAGTTAAGGGTATGATGGTCCAGACCTTTCATTATTAAGATAGTCTACTCACATAGGCCTATTGAAATAGAGTACCCAACTAATGAGGAGATCTTTAAAGTGAATGGTCAGCAACTGAAGCTCTATTTTGAATGGAGAGATCAGGAAGTGGAGAACGTTCTTCTCCAAGACCACGTTTACCAAGAGTGAATCATTAACAATGGGTCATTCTTGTTATATCATAGTTTTTGTTTTGTTTTATGGCATTTTAATGATTTATTCAGGATATGTCATTTTTTTATGGAGAAGTCCCTAGATACGACATTATCATTTCATATTTACATGCCTTTTTCAATTCCGTTTGCTACATTGAGGACAACGTAGAATTTAGGTTTGAGGATATGTGGGACATTTTCTTCGTTTTACTTATAAAAATTCAAACATCAGATTTTTTTTTAAAATGAAAATTTTCCAAAAAGAATCCAAAAATATTTTCAAAGTAATTAAGTTTTGAAATGTTCTCTTTATATAGAATTTGTTCACAAACCTCTGGACTTATGGAATTTTTACATATTATCCATATAATATGATCGAAAATGGAAAAGTGAGGTGAAATTTAATGAACTTAACGAATAAATGTGGAGATTTTTAACTCCATAAGAATTGTGTCATTCATCATTTCTAAGAATTAAATATATCCCGAATTAAAATTTATCTTAACTTTCTTTCAGTGTGTACATCATTGATGATCTCTTATTCTTTGTTTTGTTCGAAAACTAAAAACTAAAATAAAAATATATGAATCTTTATCACCACAAGTCTTAGTAATCGACTTGAGACACATGAATAATTTAACTAAACTTGTTAAATGAGATTAGGTCTTCGTTTTAAATGAGCGGGAATAAGCCTTATATGACCTTTTACATCATTCCATCGCAAGACAATTTGAGCCGAAAATAAAAATTTAAGCCTTTCATTTGAAAACCCATATTCCCGCCTAACTCCAACTTGGAGTTATAATCTAACAAATATACCTAAATTATGAAAATACTAGGGCAATATTATTGTAGGAATGGGAAAAAAGGAAGTATAGTGGATAAAATGATGTGTGAAAAGGAAAAAAGAAAAGAAAATCAAAGTGTGAAACAAATTATCATAAATATGAAGTAACCCGTGGACCAATCAGAATGTGACATCTAACCTTACATACAGGTTGGGAGTGTGGTTGGCTGGAGCTAAGAGTATGGCTGGCTCGTAAGGTGATCGGTTCGGCCACACTTAATAAGGCTATTTAACTCTGTTAGTTAATGTCGTTAGAGTAAGCATGCACTTTGTGACTATATGGTGTCAACATCTTAAATACATATGTACGTGGAGAAAATATGCAAATATACACTATGTGATAATAACTAACTTGTGATTGTTCCCTTATTATGGATGTAAAATGTGTACTCGCCTCATTTATAAAGGTGAGACACGTGTCTGACTCTCTTCCCTTTCTCCTAATAGACTATAAATAGCACACTCACTTTATGTGAGTATCTTATGAGACTTTACCTTATTATTATACTTCCCAATTGTAAGGAGAAATTGAGAGCTTGTACATTTACTTTTTAATATCGTTTGACGAGTAATCAATCGAATCACTAGAACTTGTGGACGTAAGCACCAAGTTAGGTTGAACCATATAAATCTGATTCTTTTCCATCCTCTCTTTACTCTCTAGTTTATTCTTGTATCAATATCTTAATAATTCAGTCTCTAATCTAATTATCTAATTTTAATTATTATATTTAGTTAAGATAAACCATATACCAATTTCTAGTGATAACAAGATAGAGTCATCTGTGGAAGATGGCTTGCCATGTTCTTTTGCACCATTTTAGATTTCTAGGGCTCTAAGAGACCCGATTTTAGTAAACCAGTGAATTGCGGATCGATTCAACTTGGTTTCGAAGGGTTTGAGGTGTCTCAAAAATAATTTCAGTTTGATTTTTAGAAATTTCTTAGACATCTTCTTATATCCATGTTATTCTTCTTTAAATTTTCATTCCATGTGAATTAACTTACTTTGTGTTATGATACTTTGTTATCATGCTTGGATTTTGTTGAAAATGTGAGAAAATTCAAATAGTGGTCGAGCAGGGGAGGGATTGCCACCCTCCACACTAATTTGATTGGGTGATTTATAAGGTATCTTGTAGAGCCTGGATAAAATCAAGGATGACATGTAGGAAAACATAAAACAATTGATTCATAGTATCCTTGCTAAGTAGAATAGGTTGGAATTAAATCCCATCACTCTAGCTATTGGGGAGAATTCAGATCGAAAGAGATAAATGACACCTCCAATGCCACACAGTGAAAGAGCTTTGAAAAGCCCCAAATGCTTGAATCTATGTCAGTTGGTGAGAGGAAGAAGTACATTGTAAAAGATATTTAGAAGACCCCAAACATTTGGATCTGGGTCAGCTGGTGAGAGGAGAAGGTCTGAAAGAAGAATTAAGTTAGATAGAGGTTAACATTACTACATATTAAGGAGAACCTCAACCATATAATAACTAAGGATGGTTAGCACTACATGATCGAGCGACCTAGTGTGTTGGAAATGTTAAGCAAGGGTAATTCTGTAAGGCCCTAAAACACGATTAGTAAGGTTAATTATACGATTAAGTATAAGTTATGAGTTATAATTTATAAATTGGTTATGTGGTTAAATGCATCATGAAAATATGTTTCTAAATGCATCATTATGTTTATAATAATTAAGCTAGAGTGTTGGTGCGAAAGTGGCGATGTTTGGTCGCCAAATGTGAAAGTTATGAAATTTTGAGTAAATAATTACTCTTCTGTTCGAGCACAAATTAGGTGTACTAGTTTTATGATTTTGGGAAAACACAAAACATGAAAGTTGTATATTTTTAAGTTATATACTCATAGACACAAAGTGAGAGTAAATCGGGGCCCGAAATAGTGAGTTATGGTGATTTTACGAGGCAGGACAAATCTGTCATTAACGGAATTGTCCTATTGGACCCCTTGCCCAACGAATCGCGTAATACCACCTTAAAGTGGTCACATAGCCAAGTTTTTAAGCTTATAAGGCAGAACTTATCATCTTTTCATTTCCTATTACAATCTTGAGAAAAATATGCTTATGGAGAGAGAAAAACAAAGTTAAGGAAGAATTTCTTTGAAAATTCACCATAAATCGAGGAATTCTTGTGAGGTAATTACATATTTATTAAAGTTTGTCACATGGATGAGTTATATACTTGGCATGTTTTTATTTCTGATTTGGATATATATTTTAATGATACCCATATTTCTTAATTGTGTTGGAACAAGGATGGGTTAAGAACATAAGTTAGAACCAGAGCTAGGATCGTAAATGCATACTTTAAAGTCCTAAATTTACATCATCTTTTCGTAAAGAATTTTGATTTAGAAAATTCATGATTATGATTTATATTTCTGCTAAAACATGTTTATTATATGTTTCCATGAATTATACTCAAGGTCAAGGTTATGTATGCTTAAAAATGTTAAGTTATGCCTTAATGTTGTATTTTGACCTAGTTATGCTAAAAATGGCATAAATCATGGAATACTTATTGGAATTGAGTGATTCAAGTTGGAGAGTAAAATAAACTCATACATGTATAACATATCCGAAAGTTGAGTAAAAATACCAAGTAATGAACCCTTGGTGATAGTTTGAAGTCTTGGTTTAAAATCTGCCCTAAAGGAGCAAGAATGCATACCAAGTGTTTGACGTTTTGCTCGACATAGAAAATGAGCCCTAAAAATTATAAAACATTAAATTTGTATTATTAAATGTGTTTACTGATATTGGGTGGAATATCATGAAAAGTTATGTTGTACAAAAATTATGAGAATTCCAGGAAGTTGAAGTTGTGTTGTTGTTTTTCTTGAGAAACGATTTGGAAAAGGCTGTAATAAAATGGGCATAACTTTGTCTAGCAAATTCGTAATTTAATTCCGTAAATTGTGTTAGAACCCTAATTAATTGGGTGTTATATAAATGTGAAGTGTCATATGTAATTCCTCCTTAGTTATTTCTGATTGACCAAATTATGTGAAGTGTTACTGGGTTTGATGTTAATCGGTGTATTCAAATACTAACGACATTGACTTGTTAGGTGGGGAAGCAGCTAATACTACCATACCAAGGAAGTAGTTGGTATTAATCTTAGCACCAAATCCAAGGTGAGTGACCTTCCTTATGAAATAGAAATGCTTATAATTTCATATCGAAATGTGTAGTTAAACGCATGGGTAAAAATGTTTATGGGAGTGATGTTGTATTTATGAAACATATGCATATGATTAAAAATGTTAAGCGATGTTATATGATGATATGGACTAGTGAGTCCTTTATCTAATGTTAAGGACTGTGGTGGGTCCTACGGGATGTGGTGGTCCTGTTAATCCAACTTAAAGGTTTGTGTACTCGGGCCTAATAAAGGGATGTGGTGGTCCCTAATAACTGTGGTGGGTTAATTGGACTGTGGCGGGTCCAGGCTTGCGAGAGTTTCACAATTCCTATTGGGTTATAGAATTAAAACAAAATAAAAATGGTTATTCAAATTGGTTATATGTGTGGTATGTGGTCATTCACTAAGCCTTTATAGCTTACACTCCTATAATGTTTTGTTTCAATTATGCTTATAATTTGGAGTTCACTGCCAAATTAGGACCTTAAAACGGGGGAGTGATGAATATTTAGTATGGTTTGAATACCAGGATTTCTTTTGTGTAATTATTAAACTAAGGATCTTGGTTATGTAAATTTATGTAGTACTTATTAGTTATAAGTAAAAGCAGTTATGTTTTCATCTACACATACCTTTGGAAAAAAATCTTATGTTATTTTCCTTAGAGATTTAAATTAATGCATTGTTTAAGCCAATTTATCTCTAATTAAAAAGGATGAGTTTAACAAAATAAAGTCGGGGCGCGACAACTTGGTATCAGAGCGTGGTCATTAGGTTCTGGATAGGGTGTGGGGTCTAGATTGGCAGTGGACACTAGAAAGTGAGTTTGTTATGCACCTAGATTTTTACTAACAATGTTAATATTAAATTGCTACTATTGTATTTTGTTTAAGTGAATTATATTGTAGTGAATGATGGATCCACATGAGCTACATGATGGAGCGGAGGGTGAGGCATCTTATGTTCCTAATAGTCATCAAGGACAAAGACATATTCAAGTGGAGGAACCAGAGGTGCAACAACAACCTATTGATGATGTGGGAAGAATATTACGTGTTGTGGCACAACTTATCGAACAAGCAAGAGGTGGAGAACATGGTGGGGGTAGGGACAAATTACATGAGACGTTCATGAAGTTAAATCCGCCTGCATTTACTGGGACTACGGATCCGTTAATGGCAGAGGGGTGGATTCGAAAAATGGAAACAATATTCAAGGTGATGGAAGTGCGAGATGAACAAAAGGTTTTGTTAGCAACCTTTAGATTGGAGAATGATGCAAAGTTATGGTGGGATTCTACAGAGAGGTTACTTACTATGATTGGGGGAGTATTGCCAGCAAATCCTCCACCTATTACATGGGAGAGGTTTGTGAAGCTGTTCTTTGAAAAATATTTCCCAAGGCTTTATAGGAAAGAGAAAGAGGAAGAATTTATCACGTTGAAACAAGGGAACCGAACAGTGGCAGAGTATGAAGCTTTATTTATATACTTATCAAGATTTGCACCTGACTTGGTGAGGACAGAAGAAAGTAAATGTGATCGGTTTCAAACCGGGCTGAGTGTAGAGATAAAAAGCATGGTTGCTAATATGAAGATCATAGATTATGTGGATTTGGTTGATAGGGCCATGGTGTCAAAAAAGTCAATGAAAGAAATGCAAGTTGAACACTCGAAGAAAGCTAGACATGATGTTATAAGATCTTATGGATGGGAGATGGGAACCTCAACTCAAAGTGTAGCACGAGGAGTACCTAAGGGACAAGAATTTAAAAATAATAGAATTGCACGTGGAAGATTTCAAGCTCGAGGTGGAAGGACTGGGATGAATCGGTGAGAAAATGCATCTATGTTGGTGCCGAGGGATATATTTTGTTATAGATGTGGTGGTCAAGGGCACATGTCTCGAGAGTGTACAATTGCTGAGACGACACCTTTGTGTTTCCATTGTCATCAACCGGGGCACTTACAAAAGAATTGTACAGCGATGGGAGCTACAACATCAGTTGGGAGTGTGGCGGTAGGAGGTAGGAGTTGTACACAGAATGTACCCAGGGGAGGTAGAGGAGGTATATCGCAAAGTCAAGGCCAAGGCAGAGTGTTTGCACTGACGCAACAAGATGCACAAGCTATGCCTAACGTAGTGACAGGTACACTTCCTATTGGTGATAAAGATGCTTATGTGTTGATAGATCCTGGTTCTACACATTCTCTTGTGTCTTTGCTTTATCTGTTGCATCTTAATAAACCATTATCATCATTAGATTTTGGTTTAGCTATTGTTACTCCAGTAGGGGGGTTGGTTTTTATTGAGAGGGTATATAGGGAGTGTGTGGTGCGAATGGGTGAAAAAGAATTACTAGTTGACTTATTACCTCTCGATATGCGCGACTTTGATGTAATACTGGGTATGGATTGGTTAGCTTCATATCATGTATGTTTGGATTGCTTTAAAAAGGAGGTAGTGTTTCAGTTACCGGGTGAACCTGAATTTAAATTTATTGGCAAACGATATGTCACTCCAACTTGTTTGATTTCTACTACAAAATGTTATGAACTGCTAAGGAAAGGATGTGAGGGTTATCTTGCCCATGTGGTGGACATACGACAAGAGGTTGGAAAACTATCAGATATACCAGTAGTTAATGAGTTTGCAGATATCTTCCCAGAAGAACTCCCAGGGTTAGCACCAGATCCTGAGGTAGAATTTGCGATTGAGTTGGTACCAGGCACCGCACCGATATCTATTGCACCATATCGCATGGCACCTGCAGAATTAAAGGAGCTAAAAATAAAGTTGCAAGATTTGTTAGATCGTGATTTTATAAGTCCTAGTGTATCACCGTGGGGAGCCCCAGTATTGTTTGCGAAGAAAAAAGATGGAACCATGAGGCTGTGCATCGATTATCGTCAATTGAATAAGGTGACTATCCGTAATAAATACCCACTACCCAGCATTGATGACTTGTTCGATCAGTTGCAAGGAGCCAAAGTGTTTTCTAAGATTGATCTCAGATCCGGATATCATCAATTGAAAATAAGAGATTGTGACATATCAAAAACTGCTTTTCTTTCCGGGTATGGACATTATGAATTTCATGCCATTTGGGTTAACAAATGCACCGGCCGTATTCATGGATTTGATGAACCGTATATTTCACCCATATGTGGATTCTTTTGTTATTGTCCTCATCGATGATATTTTGATATATTCTCATAGTAGGGATGAGCATGAATGCCACCTGCGTATTATCTTACAGACCTTGCGAGAGAAGCAGTTGTATGCTAAATTTTCTAAATGTGAATTTTGGCTAGACAAGGTAGTATTTTTGGGGCATGTTATTTCTGCTGATGGTATTTGTGTAGATCCCAAGAAGGTTGAAGCAGTAATGAATTGGTAAAGACCAACTAGTGTGACAGAGGTGCGTAGCTTTTTGGGATTGGCGGGCTATTATAGGAGGTTTATACCGGGGTTTTCTTCTATTGCATTGCCATTAACTAAGCTTACCAGAAAGGAGAACAAGTTTGTGTGGAGTGGCGATTGTGATAAAATCTTTGAAAATTTAAAGGGTAAGTTGACATCAGCTCCAGTATTGACTATCCCAATGGGTACAGAAGGTTTAGTTATTTATAGTGATGCCTCATATCAAGGACTCGGTTGTGTGTTAATGCAGCATGGAAAGGTAATTGCTTTTGCTTCTGACAGTTAAAGATACATGAACATAACTACCCTACACACGATCTTGAGTTGGCTCCAGTAGTTTTTGCATTAAAAATCTGGAGACACTACTTATATGGTGTTAGTTGTGAAATTTTTACTGACCATCAAAGCTTAAAATACTTGTTTAAACAAAAAGACATGAACTTGAGGCAAAGAAGGTGGATGGAACTTATAAAAGATTATGATTGCACGATACATCACCATCCGGGTAGAGCTAATGTTGTTGCTGATGCTTTGAGTAGAAAATATCTAGGCATAGTATCTTCTATTTATTGTATTCGAGTTGACCTGCTGAGAGAGTTAGCTTTAATGGGGGTGGAATTAACTTTGAATGAGTCTTATGGAATAGTGGCACATTTAAATGTTAGACCCACGTTGATAGATTGGATAAAACAAGCACAGGCAGGAGATACAGAATTGGAGAAAGTTAGAGATAATATGAAAAAGGGTAAAGCAAATGAATTTTCTATTCGGGATGATGACATTGTTATGTACAAAAACCGTTTGTGTGTACCTAATGTGCCTGATTTAAGCAGAACAATTTTAGAGGAAGCCCACTGTTCTTTATATGCTATGCATCCAGGGAGCACGAAACTGTATAGAGATTTGAAACAATGTTATTGGTGGTCGGGAATGAAACACGACATTGCAGATTTTGTTGCTAGATGTCTAGTTTGCCAACAGGTGCAGGTGGAGCATCAGAAGCCAGGTGGTTTACTACAGCCCTTACCTATTCCTGAGTGGAAATGGGAGCATGTTACTACAGATTTTGTTATAGGTTTACCAAAATCATCACGAGGGTTTGATTCTATTTGGGTTATCGTTGATAGGTTGACTAAGTCTGCACATTTTCTTCCTATTAAAACTACTTACTCCATGGATAGATATGCCAAATTATATGTGGATGAGATTATCAGATTGCATGGTGCACCTGTTTCTATTATTTTTTATCGAGATCCTAAGTTTACTTCTCACTTTTGTCCTAGTTTACAAGAAGCTTTGGGGACTAAATTGAAATTTAGTACAGCTTTTCATCCTCAAACTGATGGGCAGTCAGAAAGAATGATCCAAACACTTGAAGATATGTTACGAATCTGTGTGTTGGAGTTCAAGGGGAGTTGGGATGAACACTTGCCACTAATAGAGTTTGCTTATAATAATAGCTATCATTAGAGTATTGAGATGGCTCCTTATGAAGCTTTGTATGGGAGAAAATGCAGAACTCCAGTGTGTTGGACTGAAGTAGGAGAACAAAAACTACTTGGGCCAGAAATCGTACAGCAGACTACTGAAAAGATAAATCTTATCCATAATCACTTGAAGGTGGCGCAAAGCAAACAGAAAAGTTATGCAGACAACCGAAGGAAAGAATTGAAATTTGAGGAAGGTGATCGAGTATTCCTACGTGTTTCTCCTTGGAGAGGGGTTATGAGATTCGGGAAGAAGGGAAAGTTAAGTCTTAGGTACATTGTCCCTTATGAGATAATGAAACGGGTTGGAGCTGTAGCTTATAAATTGGCGTTACCACCAGAATTTTCCCGGATACACGATGTTTTTCATATATCCATGTTACATAAGTATGTGTCTGATCCTTCACATGTGTTTACTTCACAACCGATAGAGCTTCAAGATGACCTAACCTACGTGGAGGAACCAATTGCTATTATAGATCGAAAGGAGCAAGTGTTACGTAGGAAAACCATTTCACTAGTTAAGGTGATGTGGATAAGTCAGAATGTGGAGTATGCCACATGGGAAGGGGAGGATAACATAAAGAAGCAATATCCTCATTTGTTTGGTAAGTTTCTTTGCGTTAAATTTCAAGGACGAAATTTTTATAAGAGGGGTAGAATTGTAAGGCCCTAAAACATGATTAGTAAGGTTAATTATACGATTAAGTATAAGTTATAAATTGGTTATGTGGTTAAATGCATCATGAAAATATGTTTCTAAATGCATCATTATGTTTATAAAAAGTAAGCTAGAGTGTTGGTGCGAAAGTGGCGATGTTTGGTCGCCAAATGTGAAAGTTATGAAATTTTGAGTAAATAATTACTCTTCTGTTCGAGCCCAAATTAGGTGTACTAGTTTTATGATTTTGGGAAAACACAAAACATGAAAGTTATATATGTTTAAGTTATATACTCATAGACACAAAGTGAGAGTAAATCGGGGCCCGAAATAGTGAGTTATGGTGATTTTACAAGGCAGGACAAATCTGTCATTAACGGAATTGTCCTATTGGACCCCTTGCCCAACGAATCGCGTAATACCACCTTAAAGTGGTCACATAGCCACGTTTTTAAGCTTATAAGGTAGAACTTATCATCTTTTTCATTTCCTATTACAATCTTGAGAAAAATATGCTTATGGATAGAGAAAAACAAAGTTAAGGAAGAATTTCTTTGAAAATTCACCATAAATCTTGGAATTCTTGTGAGGTAATTACATCTTTATTAAAGTTTGTCACATGGATGAGTTATATACTTGGCATGTTTTTATTTCTGATTTGGATATATATTTTAATGATACCCATATTTCTTAATTGTGTTGGAACAAGGATGGGTTAAGAACATAAGTTAGAACCAGAGCTAGGATCGTAAATGCATACTTTAAAGTCCTAAATTTACATCATCTTTTCGTAAAGCATTTTGATTTAGAAAATTCATGATTATGATTTATATTTCTGCTAAAACATGTTTATTATATGTTTCCATGAATTATACTCAAGGTCAAGGTTATGTATGCTTAAAAATGTTAAGTTATGCCTTAATGTTGTATTTTGACCTAGTTATGCTAAAAATGGCATAAATCATGGAATACTTATTGGAATTGAGTGATTCAAGTTGGAGAGTAAAATAAACTCATACATGTACAAAATATCCGAAAATTGTGTAAAAATACCAAGTAATGAACCCTTGGTGATAGTTTGAAGTCTTGGTTTAAAATATGCCCTAAAGGAGCAAGAATGCATACCAAGTGTTTGACGTTTTGCTCGACATAGAAAATGAGCCCTAAAAATTATAAAACATTAAATTTGTATTATTCAACGTGTTTACTGATATTGGGTGGAATATCATGAAAATTTATGTTGAACAAAAATTATGAGAATTCCAGGAAGTTGAAGTTGTGTTGTTGTTTTTCTTGAGAAACGATTTGGAAAAGGCTATAATAAAATGGGAATAACTTTGTCTGGCAAATTCGTAATTTAATTCCGTAAATTGTGTTAGAACCCTAATTAATTGGGTTTTATATAAATGTGAAGTGTCATATGTAATTCCTCCTTAGTTATTTCTGATTGACCAAATTATGTGATGTGTTACTGGGTTTGATGTTAATCGGTGTATTCAAATACTAACGACATTGACTTGTTAGGTGGGGAAGCAGCTAATACTACCATACCAAGGAAGTAGTTGGTATTAATATTAGCACCAAATTCAAGGGTAGTGACCTTCCTTATGAAATAGAAATGCTTATAATTTCATATCGAAATGTGTAGTTAAACGCATGGGTAAAAATGTTTATGGGAGTGTTGTTGTATTTATGAAACATATGCATATGATTAAAAATGTTAAGCGATGTTATATGATGATATGGACTAGTGAGTCCTTTATCTAATGTTAAGGACTGTGGTGGGTCCTACGGGATGTGGTGGTCCTGTTAATCCAACTTAAAGGTTTGTGTACTCAGGCCTAATAAAGGGATGTGGTGGTCCCTAATAACTGTGGTGGGTTAATTGGACTGTGGCGGGTCCAGGCTTACGAGAGTTTCACAATTCCTATTGGGTTATAGCATTAAAACAAAATAAAAATGGTTATTTAAATTGGTTATATGTGTGGTATGTGGTCATTCACTAAGCCTTTATAGCTTACACTCCTATAATGTTTTGTTTCAGGTATGCTTATAATTTGGAGTTCACTGCCAAATTAGGACCTTAAAACGGGGGAGTGATGGATATTTAGTATGGTTTGAATATCAGGATTTCTTTTGTGTAATTATTAAACTAAGGATCTTGGTTATGTAAAGTTATGTAGTACTTATTAGTTATAAGTAAAGGCAGTTATGTTTTCATCTACACATACCTTTGGAAAAAAAATCTTATGCTATTTTCCTTAGAGATTTAAATTAAAGCATTGTTTAAGCCAATTTATCTCTAATTAAAAAGGATGAGTTTAACAAAATTAAGTCGGGGCACGACAACTTGGTATCAGAGCGTGGTCATTAGGTTCTGGATAGCGTGTGGGGTCTGGATTGGCAGTGGACACTAGAAAGTGAGTTTGTTATGCACCTGGATTTTTACTAACAATGTTAATATTAAATTGCTACTATTGTATTTTGTTTAAGTGAATTATATTGCAGTGAATGATGGATCCACATGAGCCACATGATGGAGCGGAGGGTGAGGCATCTTATGTTCCTAATAGTCAGCAAGGACAGAGACATATTCAAGTGGAGGAACCAGAGGTGCAACAACAACCTATTGATGATGTGGGAAGAATATTACGTGCTGTGGCACAACTTATGGAACAAGCAAGAGGTGGAGAACATGGTGGGGTAGGGACAAATTACATGAGAGGTTCATGAAGTTAAATCCTCCTGCATTTACTGGGACTATGGATCCGTTAATGGCAGAGGGGTGGATTCAAAAAATGGAAACAATATTCAAGGTGATGGAAGTGCGAGATGAACAAAAGGTTTTGTTAGCAACCTTCAGATTGGAGAATGATGCAAAGTTATTGTGGGATTCTACAGAGAGGTTACTTACTATGATTGGGGGAGTAGTGCCAGCAAATCCTCCACCTATTACATGGGAGAGGTTTGTGAAGGTGTTCTTTGAAAAATATTTCCCAAGCCTTTATAAGAAAGAGAAAGAGGAAGAATTTATCACGTTGAAACAAGGGAACCGAACAGTGGCAGAGTATGAAGCTTTATTTATATCCTTATCAAGATTTGCACCTGACTTGGTGAGGACAGAAGAAAGTAAATGTGATCGGTTTCAAACCGGGCTGAGTGTAGAGATAAAAAAGCATGGTTGCTAATATGAAGATCATAGATTATGTGGACTTGGTTGATAGGGCCATGGTGTCAAAAAATTCAATGAAAGAAATGCAAGCTGAACACTCGAAGAAAGCTAGACATGATGTTATAAGATCATATGGATGGGAGACGGGAACCTCAACTCAAAGTGTAGCACGAGGAGTACCTAAGGGACAAGAATTTAAAAATAATAGAAGTGCACGTGGAATATTTCAAGCTCGAGGTGGAAGGACAGGGATGAATCGGTCAAAAAATGCATCTATGTTGGTGCCGAGGGCTATATTTTGTTATAGATGTGGTGGTCAAGGGCACATGTCTCGAGAGTGTACAATTGCTGAGACGACACCTTTGTGTTTCCATTGTCATCAACCGAGGCACTTATGAAAGAATTGTACAGCGATGGGAGCTACAACATCAGTTGGGAGTGTGGCAGTAGGAGGTAGGAGTTGTACACAGAATGTACCCAGGGGAGGTAGAGGAGGTATATCGCAAAGTCAAGGCCAAGGCAGAGTGTTTGCACTGACGCAACAAGATGCACAAGCTATGCCTAACGTAGTGACAGGTACACTTCCTATTGGTGATAAAGATGCTTATGTGTTGATAGATCCTGGTTCTACACATTCTTTTGTGTCTTTGCTTTATCTGTTGCATCTTAATAAACCATTATCATCATTAGATTTTTGTTTAGCTATTGTTACTCCAGTATGGGGGGTTGGTTTTTATTGAGAGGGTATATAGGGAGTGTGTGGTGCGAATGGGTGAAAAAGAATTACTAGTTGACTTATTACCTCTCGATATGCGCGACTTTGATGTAATACTGGGTATGGATTGGTTAGTTTCATATCATGTATGTTTGGATTGCTTTAAAAAGGAGGTAGTGTTTCAGTTACCGGGTGAACCTGAATTTAAATTTATTGGGGAACGAAATGTCACTCCAACTTGTTTGATTTCTACTACAAAATGTTATGAACTGCTAAGGAAAGGATGTGAGGGTTATCTTGCCCATGTGGTGGACATACGACAAGAGGCTGGAAAACTATCAGATATACCAGTAGTTAATGAGTTTTCAGATATCTTCCCAGAAGAACTCCCAGGGTTAGCACCAGATCGTGAGGTAGAATTTGCGATTGAGTTGGTACCAGGCACCGCACCGATATCTATTGCACCATATCGCATGGCACCTGCAGAATTAAAGGAGCTAAAAATACAGTTGCAAGATTTGTTAGATCGTGGTTTTATAAGTCCTAGTGTATCACCGTGGGGAGCCCCAGTATTGTTTGTGAAGAAGAAAGATGGAACCATGAGGCTGTGCATCGATTATCGTCAATTGAATAAGGTAACTATCCGTAATAAATACCCACTACCCCGCATTGATGACTTGTTCGATCAGTTGCAAGGAGCCAAAGTGTTTTCTAAGATTGATCTCAGATCCGGATATCATCAATTGAAAATAAGAGATTGTGACATTTCAAAAACTGCTTTTCTTTCCAGGTATGGACATTATGAATTTCATGTTATTTGGGTTAACAAATGCACCGGCCGTATTCAAGGATTTGATGAACCGTATATTTCACCCATATGTGGATTCTTTTGTTATTGTCTTCATCGATGATATTTTGATATATTCTCATAGTAGGGATGAGCATGAATGCCACCTGCGTATTATCTTACAGACCTTGCGAGAGAAGCAGTTGTATGCTAAATTTTCTAAATGTGAATTTTGGCTAGACAAGGTAGTATTCCGGGGGCATGTTATTTCTGCTGATGGTAATTGTGTAGATCCCAAGAAGGTTGATGCAGTCATGAATTGGGAAAGACCAACTAGTGTGACAGAGGTGCGTAGCTTTTTGGGATTGGCGGGCTATTATAGGAGGTTTATACCGGGGTTTTCTTCTATTGCATTGCCATTAACTAAGCTTACCAGAAAGGAGAACAAGTTTGTGTGGAGTGGCGATTGTGATAAAAGCTTTGAAAATTTAAAGGGTACGTTGACATCAGCTCCAGTATTGAGTATCCCAACGGGTACAGAAGGTTTAGTTATTTATAGTGATGCCTCATATCAAGGACTCGGTTGTGTGTTAATGCAGCATGGAAAGGTAATTGCTTTTTCTTCTCGACAGTTAAAGATACATGAACGCAACTACCCTACACACGATCTTGAGTTGGCTGCAGTAGTTTTTGCATTAAAAATCTGGAGACACTACTTATATTGTGTTAGTTGTGAAATTTTTACTGACCATCAAAGCTTAAAATACTTGTTTACACAAAAATACTTGAACTTGAGGCAAAGAAGGTGGATGGAACTTATAACAGATTATGATTGCACGATACATCACCATCCGGGTAAAGCTAATGTCGTTGCTGATGCTTTGAGTAGAAAATATCTAGGCATAGTATATTGTATTTATTGTATTCGAGTTGACCTGCTGAGAGAGTTAGCTTTAATGGGGATGGAATTAACTTTGAATTAGTCTTATGGAATAGTGGCACATTTAAATGTTAGACCCACGTTGATAGATTGGATAAAACAAGCACAGGCAGGAGATACAGAATTGGAGAAAGTTAGAGATAATATGAAAAAGGGTAAAGCAAATGAATTTTCTATTCGGGATGATGACATTGTTATGTACGGAAACCGTTTGTGTGTACCTAATGTGCCTGATTTAAGAAGAACAATTTTAGAGGAAGCCCACTGTTCTTTATATGATATGCATCCAGGGAGCACGAAACTGTATAGAGATTTGAAACAATGTTATTAGTGGCCGGGAATGAAACACGACATTGCAGATTTTGTTGCTAGATGTCTAGTTTGCCAACAGGTGAAGGTGGAGCATCAGAAGCCAAGTGGTTTACTACAGCCGTTACCTATTCCTGAGTGGATATGGGAGCATGTTACTACAGATTTTGTTATAGGTTTACCAAAATCATCACGAGGGTTTGATTCTATTTGGGTTATCGTTGATAGGTTGACTAAGTCTGCACATTTTCTTCCTGTTAAAACTACTTACTCCATGGATAGATATGCCAAATTATATGTGGATGAGATTATAAGATTTCATGGTGCACCTATTTCTATTATTTCTGATCGAGATCCTAAGTTTACTTCTCACTTTTGGCCTAGTTTACAAGAAGCTTTGGGGACTAAATTGAAATTTAGTACAGCTTTTCATCCTCAAACTGATGGGCAGTCAGAAAGAATGATCCAAACACTTGAAGACATGTTACGAATCTGTGTGTTGGAGTTCAAGGGGAGTTGGGATGAACACTTGCCACTAATAGAGTTTGCTTATAATAATAGCTATCATTCGAGTATTGAGATGGCTCCTTATGAAGCTTTGTATGGGAGAAAATGCAGAACTCCAGTGTGTTGGACTGAAGTAGGAGAACGAAAACTACTTGGGCCAGAAATCGTACAGCAGACTACTGAAAAGATAAATCTTATCCATAATCACTTGAAGGTTGCGCAAAGCAGACAAAAAAGTTATGCAGACAACCGAAGGAAAGAATTGAAATTTGAGGAAGGTGATCGAGTATTCCTACGTGTTTCTCCTTGGAGAGGGGTTATGAGATTCGGGAAGAAGGGAAAGTTAAGTCTTAGGTACATTTTCCCTTATGAGATAATGAAACGGGTTGGAGCTGTAGCTTATAAATTGGCGTTACCACTAGAATTTTCCCGGATACACGATGTTTTTCATATATCCATGTTACGTAAGTATGTGTCTGATCCTTCACATGTGTTTACTTCACAACCGATAGAGCTTCAAGATGACCTAACCTACGTGGAGGAACCAATTGCTATTGTTGATCGAAAGGAGCAAGTGTTACGTAGTAAAACCATTTCACTAGTTAAGGTGATGTGGAGAAGTCAGAATGTGGAGTATTCCACCTGGGAAGGGGAGGATAACATAAAGAAGCAATATCCTCATTTGTTTGGTAAGTTTCTTTGCGTTAAATTTCGAGGGCGAAATTTTTATAAGAGGGGTAGAATTGTAAGGCCCTAAAACACGATTAGTAAGGTTAATTATACGATTAAGTATAAGTTATGAGTTATAAGTTATAAATTGGTTATGTGGTTAAATGCATCATGAAAATATGTTTCTAAATGCATCATTATGTTTATAAAAAGTAAGCTAGAGTGTTGGTGCGAAAGTGGCGATGTTTGGTCGCCAAATGTGAAAGTTATGAAATTTTGAGTAAATAATTACTCTTCTGTTCGAGCCCAAATTAGGTGTACTAGTTTTATGATTTTGGGAAAACACAAAACATGAAAGTTGTATATATTTAAGTTATATACTCATAGACACAAAGTGAGAGTAAATCGGGGCCCGAAATAGTGAGTTATGGTGATTTTACGAGGCAGGACAAATCTGTCAATAACGGAATTGTCCTATTGGACCCCTTGCCCATTGAATCGCGTAATACCACCTTAAAGTGGTCACATAGCCACGTTTTTAAGCTTATAAGGCAGAACTTATCATCTTTTTCATTTCCTATTACAATCTTGAGAAAAATATGCTTATGGAGAGAGAAAAACAAAGTTAAGGAAGAATTTCTTTAAAAATTCACCATAAATCGAGGAATTCTTGTGAGGTAATTACATCTTTATTAAAGTTTGTCACATGGATGAGTTATATACTTGGCCTGTTTTTATTTCTGATTTGGATATATATTTTAATGATACCCATATTGCTGAATTGTGTTGGAACAAGGATGGGTTAAAATGTTTTTGAGAGTGATGTTGTATTTATGAAACATATGCATATGATTAAAAATGTTAAGCGATGTTATATGATGATATGGACTAGTGAGTCCTTTATCTAATGTTAAGGACTGTGGTGGGTCCTACGGGATGTGGTGGTCCTGTTAATCCAACTTAAAGGTTTGTGTACTCGGGCCTAATAAAGGGATGTGGTGGTCCCTAATAACTGTGGTGGGTTAATTGGACTGTGGCGGGTCCAGGCTTGCGAGAGTTTCATAATTCCTATTGGGTTATAGCATTAAAACAAAATAAAAATGGTTATTCAAATTGGTTATATGTGTGGTATGTGGTCATTCACTAAGCCTTTATAGCTTACACTCCTATAATGTTTTGGTTCAGGTATGCTTATAATTTGGAGTTCACTGCCAAATTAGGACCTTAAAACGGGGGAGTGATGGATATTTAGTATGGTTTGAATATCAGGATTTCTTTTATGTAATTATTAAACTAAGGATCTTGGTTATGTAAAGTTATGTAGTACTTATTAGTTATAAGTAAAGGCGGTTATGTTTTCATCTACACATACCTTTGGAAAAAAAAAATCTTATGCTATTTTCCTTAGAGATTTAAATTAAAGCATTGTTTAAGCCAATTTATCTCTAATTAAAATGGATGAGTTTAACAAAATTAAGTCGGGGCGCGACAAATTCTTTCGATCGTTTGCGCCCAAATCTAAGGATAACACGAGGACATCCATGCAAAAATCACTTGGAGGAGTCTTGGAGATCAAAAAATAAGAACGTTACGAACTTGGTAAGATCTAGACAAAGCATGGGAGGCTCAATGAGGTCCGAGAACACTTCTATGAGGGAGGAGAGTTTGATCAAAAGGCAACAAAGAGCCGAGAAGTTAGTCAAGATCGAGTAGATATAGAAGGACCATCCATAAAAAAATGTCCTTTTAGCTCTTGGAAGACCGATTGGGGGACTTGATCAAGACTACTGCAGAGGGGTTATGTCCAAGGATCTACTTTTACAAATCCTGTCATGAGCTACCCGACACTTGGAAACTTCAAACCACCGATGAATATGATGGAAAAACTGACCTAATGTTCCATATACACTAGGACCATGTTGCTTCAGATATATATTCAATTCTCGATGAGATGAGATATAGGAAATTTTGTAGTACTCTAATTGGATCAAAACAAGTATGATACAACGGGATCTCATGAGGTCTAATAACCAGTTTAAGTAATTAATCGACGTGTTCGTTAATAGTTCCTTCTTCAGCACCAAACCTAGAAAAAGATTTGCTCATTTTTTCAACGTTAGGTTAAGGAAGATGAGAAGACGATGGAGTACATTACCAGGTTCAATACTGAGAAATTGGAGGTAGTGGATTATGATGAAAAAATATCAATTACCATGAACGGTTTATTGCTTGAAAAGTTGTATTGGGTGTAGAAAAAATAAACTCCTAACACCATGGTCGAAATCTTGGTTAAGGCTAGGAAGATCATGAATGTCGAGGAGGCAATGGATGAAATGGAGTATAATTGCACCGATCTGATGCTAGAGGAAGCTCGGGCAGGAAAGAGAAGGATTAATCCAAGAAGCTAAATCAAGATCGGTCTAAGAAATTTGATGAGTACACATACCTTCTATAGGGGTACATCATTTCCTTGATGACATTCGGGGAAGTGAGAAGCTCTGGTGGTCGAAGAAGCTAAAAACTCCTCCTAGTAGGTGGGATAAAAGTAAGTGATTTGACTTTCATAAAGACCACGACCATACAACAAGTAAGTGATTAGCCTTAAAAGATGAAATTAAGGCCCTGATTAGGAGGGGTAAACTAAAGAAGCACATAGACGCACCAGGATGAACAACTGAGACCATGGGTGATCCAAAGTTGAGGAGATTATCAAAGTCTCCTTACAAGGGAAAGGATAACAAGACATGCAGGCGCAATGATTAAGATTAAGATAAAGGCAACGATGATGAATTGCCCCAAAAGCCCAAGGTGCCGAAGAAAACATTATCACGATTTCACCCGAAATGCATTTGAGTGTTAAGGGAAAGACGGAGGAGGTGATGGACCCGTCGAAAGTAAAGAATATCTCAATGAAGCAAAGGTTTGAGTAAAAAGTGGGTGCAGTGATGTAAATTTATCCTAAGCTGTTGATAATCTCTCCATAAGGTGAATAGAGATAGGTTAATTGCAGTGTTTTCAAAGGATGACTTAAACGGCTTATTTTACCCGCATAATGATAAGTTTTTCATTAGCATAATGGCCTAGGAAAAGACTGTTAAGAGGATTCTGGTGGACGACAGGAGTTTAATAGATGTATTGTTCTATAATTTCTTCAAAACGCGAAGGCTGTTTGAAATAAATTACAAGCCTACCACCACCCACTCATTGGATTCTTAGGGGATAAGGATTACCCCTTGGAAACCATTGAACTCGAAGTTAATGCAAGGATATTGATGACTTAAAGCACGCGGGTGATGAAATTCTTTGTGATGGATAAGAATGTGGCATTAACCTACAACATTATTTTTGGTAGAGTGGGGTTAAAGAAGTTCGAAGCAATCCCCTCCACAGTGATCCAAGTAATGGAATTACACCATAAACTTTGGGGCTGGTCAAGTAGAGGGATCCCATATGGTAGTATGAGCTACTTCACCTCGACCGATGAGATTGATAATCTTACTACCACTTATCATATGGATCCTCAAGATAATCTAATTATGAGCGAGAAAAATGAAAAGATTGAGCCCATCAACGTGGATGATGAAAATCTAGAGTGGAAAGTGAAGATTGTCTTATCCTTGGACCAGAAGTTGAACAAATAGCTAGAAGACTTTCCAAGACAGGCGAAATGTATTTGCTTGGATCCATGAGGACATGACTAGCATCGATACTGATGTGCTCTACCATGATCTCGGTAAACTGAAGGACACTAAACTCGTTAAACAAAAGTATCGAGTATTTGCAGTAGAGAAGAATATGGACATCAAAGTGGAAGTTATCAAACTTAAGAAAGCTCAATTCATTAAGGACATGAAATACACGCATTGACTATCAAACATCATGATGGTAAATAAGAAGAACGACAACTGGAGGATGTTTGGTGACTTTACAAACCTCAACAATGCCCGTCCAAAGGATTATTACTTTGAATTGACTAGTTGGTCAACGCCACTACTGGGCACGAGCTGCTCAATTTTATGGATGCCTATTCGAGGTATAATACGATCAAGATCAAGATAAAAGACATAGAGAAATCCTCTTTCATAACCAGCCGAGGTGCTACAGCGTTATGCCCTTTGGGCTAAAAAATATTGGAGATGTACCATAGGTTGGTCAATCAGGTTTTCAAGGAGAAAATTGGAACAAATATGTAGGTGTACATTGAAAACATGTTGACTAAGAGAAAAAAGGCATTCGATCACATCCGCGACCTCGACCAAATTTTTTACATGATTGACAAGTATCAAATGAAGTTAAACCTTGCAAAGTTTTTTTTCGAGTAAGGAAATTTCTTGGGTTTATTATCAACCAGAGGGGTACTGAGGCCAACCCTGACAAGATTAAAGCCCTTATTACTATGAAATCACCACAAACTAATAACGATTTGAAGAGATTAATATATCGCATTGCAATACTTAACAAGTTCATATCACGGGCCACTGTCCGTTATCTTCCATTCTTCAAGGTTCTTAGAATAAACTTTGAATGGATTGAGGAATGTGAGAAAGAATTTCAGGAGATGAAGAGATATCTTGGATTCCCACCTTTCTATCAAGGTCTATCCTAGTAAAGACGCTATATTTGTACCTAGTTGTGTCTGAGTATGCTATGAGCTTGACCCTAATGAGATGTGAAAATAGGGTACAAAAGATGATTTACTGTAGAAGTATGTCCTATAGAGGGGTGGGGATCCTATAATCAAGACTGGAAAAAATGGCACTAGAATTGATCCAAGACTCAAGGAGACTGAGGCCCTATTTTTAGGATCACATCAATCATCGTGTATACTGACCTACCTCTCTGACAAAACATTCACAAACCTATGAAGTCTGATAGGTTCATGGTTTGAGAAGTGAAGTTAGGGTAATACGACATTGTGTATGAGCCTAGAACAACAATAAAAGGTCAAATAAAAGGGGATTTTATAACAGAGTTCATTATGACTAAGAGATAGTGGAAATACCAACCACTATTAAGGTTGCACCAGTTCCGAATAGTGACAAGACATAATCATCCGGAATACCAGAAGAAAGGGCTCATGATTTGAAACAACTGAAGAATATATTCAAGAATGGTTCTTTGATTGATGGTAACTTCGATGAGGAACCTATTATTTGGAAAATGTTTGTTAAGGGATCCTTGTAAAAAAATGAAAGCAGATCAGAACTGATAGTTACAACATCGGAGGGGATAGATGTTGAGTATCCCATGAGGTTTAATTTTGAATCCTCTAATAATGAGGTCGAGTACGAAGGCTTAATCATAGGCTTGGGGCTAGCCTTGTCACTAGGAACTCAACAACTGTCAACTCATAATGACTCACAGTTAGTCGTCAACTAGGTGTTAGGCATCTATGAAGCAAGGCAAGAGATAATGTTTGAGTATCCAACGAAGGTGAACATGTTACTGCCCAAGTTCATTGTAGTACATATGGTAAGAATCCCTAAAATAGAGAATTCTCGAGATAATGCCTTTGCTCATCTGGCATCGACAACTAGGGCCAAACTCAGAAGAATAGTGCCAGTGGAAATATTAATGCAGTGCAGTATTAAAGAAGAGAATGTGAAGTTGTTGGAGTTATATATATAACCATCCCAGATGAACCCAATAAGGTCATACTTGGTGACTGGTGTAGTTCCAAATGACCCAAAGGAAGATCATAAATTAGGCTACAAATCAATCTGATATGTACTGGAGAATGGAATACTGTTCAAAAGGGGTTTTATTTTACCTATCCTGCAATGTGTCCAACCTAAGGAAGTCCAAAACCTGATTAACTAGGTGTGCGAGGGATCCTGTGGTGCATAATCGGCTGGAAGATCATTAGTTAAGTGAGTGGAGACACAAGGCTAATATTATCCGACGATGAAAGAGGATTACAGAGTATACACCATAAATTACAATAAGTGTCAAAGGTTTATTGTCATTCACCGAAGACCTTCTACATCTCTGACAACCATTATATCCCCCATGGACTTTCACTATGCGGGGAATAGACCTCATTGTCCCATTTCTAAATACAAAGGGGGGGTTCAAATATTTGGCCGTAGCGATGGATTATTTCACCAAGTGGGTTAAAGTCGAGCCCTTAATGGAGACGACACATCTGAAGGTCTTCCATTTTATATAAAATAATATTATCTACGGTACGGAATGTCGTTTGATTTGATCATATACCACGACACTTAATTTGATAACGCTTGATTTGAGGCGTACCATATCAGGCCTAAAATTAAAAAATTACTCTCTTTACCAGGTCATCTTTGGTCCAACAAATAAAATGGGATCACTAATAAAACTTTGATGGATGGAATGAAGAAAAGGCTTGAAGACTCCAAAGAAATTGGATTAATAAGCTACAAGCATCCTGTGGGACTACAGGATGATCCCCCATAACTACCATTGGAGAAACCCCATTCATGCTGGCCTTCAGCTCTGAAGCTGTTTTATCAATGAAGATCATATTGTCAAGCCACAAGGTGTTGAATTTAAACTCACCAAGGATCGACCTCCTGTGTTGACTTGACTTGGATTTAATGGACGTAGTAAGGAAGCTGGAAAACCTTAGGGTCGTGACATATTAGAAAAGGATGAATGGATTATACAATAAAAGTGTCAAGTTAAGAACACTAACAACAGGTGATTTGGTAAATAAGAAGGTTATACATAAAGGAAACGAGTTAGAGGAGAACTGGCATAGTCCCGATAAAGTCACTACGGTGGTCTGACCCGACACGTACAAGATCGAAACTCTAAAGAGAGAACCCTTTAAAAACCCTTGGAATGCAGAGCATTTGATAAAATACTATCATTAGGTATACCAGAATGGATATGTAATGAAATTCGTCTATGTAAAAAGTTTTTCAATTATAATGAAAGATAAATCTTCTATCCAAATTGTTATTATTAAAGTTCTTCCATTAATTATTATAAATTTCCCAGTTTTAAGAGATGGGCTTAAAGCTTAAGCCTAAGACATCTTAAAAAGAAGTTGAGAAGAATAAATTAGCTTTGATCAAAACACACTTATAAAGGGGTATAGTCCCTAGGGCATATCATAATCATGAAATTGGTTGACCCATTAGAGATCAATGCTATCACCAGGTTGGTTGGCCATGAGCAAACCTAATAAACCAGTAAGTTAACCAAATCATTGATAAACCTTGGTACAAATGAGCACATTACTGGTTATGCAAAGACTTCACAAGCAAAGATGATAGGGGAATGATAATTAAATACTTGTGGAAACCCTATCTAGAAAACACACGTTCATCCAAAAGGTAGCTAGTAGTCAGGTCATGTCGGTCAAGAGCCAACCACAAGACCACATAATGACTTAGATACTGATAGTCCCAAATAAACTTAAAATCAATGTTTGAATAAAATTGCTAAATTAACTCTACGAAAAATATTATTTCATGCTAAAATATGTCCCCCAAAACATAAGTTATATATGTGTCTAATAAATTTATCCAAACATAATAACCTATCAAAAATATATCATACGAGATAAGTATTACACGTGCATTCAAATAACATAAAAGGATTAAAATCACTTTCATTCAATTGAAGTAGAAATATCCATTTAAGCCAAAAAACTTATAACAATTTCAAGTTATAAGTTACAAGTTAATTGATGAAAAAATGAAAAAATTTAAGCAGCGGGATGGTCTTGTGAAGGATCGACAACAACATCTTCAACCATTAGAGCATTTTGAGGGTTCTCTTGAGTCACTGCCATGGGGGAATTGGGAAGAATTAGATTTTTCGTGGTTATCTTGGCCTGTGAAGTGGTCTTGGCTTCTGGAGAAAGATTATCCAATTCCATGACAGCGACATTAAATAAGGCCATTGCCTCTTCATCGTCCCCTTCCCAAGTATTGATGACTCTAATAATATAAGGATAATGATTCATCACTCTCTTTTTAATTTAGGCATAACCCTAAAAAAAAGGACATCGTCTCATTCTCAAAGTCTCGACAAGCCTTGTATTTGGCCATAACATACTCCTGGTCCTTATACAAAGCCTCCCTCAAACTTTGGATGGTGGATACATCCAAACCAACCCACTTTTTACCTTTTTTGAGCTCATTCTCAACCTTGTTAAGTGCCTCTGTATTTAGAACCAACTGAGCATCCTTCAACTTCAACTCATCGCTCTTCAGTTTAAGCTCATAGACCTTTGACGACAGACCATATTAGTATTTAGAAGTGTCAATATGAGAAGCGATCATCTGGTCACTTAAGATGGTGACTTGAGCTCAAAGTTCTTGATTAATATTCTTCTCATTCTCAAAGGCCTGGACATGGGCTGGAGCTATTGTATCTCTCTCTTAAGGAACATTAGGCATCATACCTTGCTGTAAAGAGAATAAAGGATATGAGATTTATAAATAATAATTTTTTTATAAAATGATAAAGTATTGAAAGCTTACCAAAATAGCCTTTTGATGAGCAAAGGTCCACAAGGAATCATTTTTTAAAGTCCTGAGGTACTTATAGTCAGGACTATGGCTGTGATAGACAAGAAGATTCAAATCATTGGACATTTTGGTCATAATCGACTTGTCACCCTTCTTTAGCATCTCGTAGGTGACAGGGTTGTTTAGATACCTCTTATACTCATCCACCACTGGATAAACAAAAGGAATTTCATCCTCCCTTACCAACCATTGAGTTAGACAACCTTCGATAAGAATAGGAATCTTCCCAATTCTCATTTTCCTCTGATCCTCCAACTTTAGTTGTTTGGGGTCAGGTTAGGAGGTAAAGGTCTCAATTAGCTTCTTATTGGTTACAGATGAGGGCTCCACCTTATTCTTTTGGTCGACAACGACCTTTAATGTCTTGTCCTCCAGCTCATCAAGGGTTTCATCATTTTTATTTGTAGCCTCAACCTTCTTTTCATGAAAGCACTTAATTTCTTCATGATATGATGGTTTTAGTGCCATCTCCCAAGTTGGTTAAACCAAGTTGGTTAAACTTGAAAAACTGAAGTGGAAGGATTAGAGGTTGTGCAAGAAAAACACAATAATTACTAAAAGTATAAATTGAAAAGCATCTGAACTAACACTTGTGAAAATAACACTTGTCAGCTTCGTCTCGAGCTTCGAATTGAATTGGGAGCTTTTAGTAGCAAAAATCCTCAAAAATTGGAGGTTCGACAATGTAAATGTTATCCACCAATCTCTTCAAGTAAGTAGAGATTTTGGGAGTAGCTATCACTTCAAATAGACCAAAGCAGGTTAAAAGGTAAGTCAGTTAAAAAGAAAAAGAAAAAAGTATGAGAAGTAAATACCAATTATGTTCATCCCACTCCGGTCCCAAGGAAATCTTGTAGTTCTCCTCCTTTTATTAGGGTTGAACTCCCAACCTTCCATTAAGTACACAAATATGTGTTTCAAGAAGTGGTTACTTGTCTGAGTCACCCTCACTTACTTCTGATGGGACTTCCTAGGAGAAAGGTAATAATACCTTAGGACTTTGGTATTGTCCTTTATCTTTTATATATATCTCAATATCTCCTCATTTACGTTGAACCTAGAGTGCTCCTCCCTCTAATAAACCATGGAACCTATGCGTTCAGAGGAAGTTGGGTCAAAAGTACTCCATAACCCTTTAAAATTCCCTTAATGATGGGGTGTATAGAAAGACAAAGTACCACTTGTAAAGACGATATAGGAAACAAAATATCTTCATCTCGAATTCGATCATAGAATCTCTATATTCCATCATCCATTCTATAAGTTATACCTATAGGGATACTATAAAAATATTTTAAATCCACCATTTCTGACTTTGAGATGTCACAAGCATAATATCTTGCCTCGATGGCTGGAGGATCATACGAACTATCAAATGTTCAGGAGTGCCCTCGTCCAACGATCTAGATGATTCTAAAGACACAACCACTAGGTAACTAAGAGGGTTCGAAGGTGTCTTAGAATGCATGGCTTACTTATAATAAGACCCAATAATGATAACAGACTCATCAAACGTCTATTTGGAATAATTCCTCCCACATGATTGGGAGTTTGCATCATCATGTGAACTATTGGAAGCTAGGAACTTTGATCTGCTATAATGGACATCTAGGAGGAGTCGAACCATCAAAAAGAAACATTATGAATGAATTTAGGGTATTTCGGATCTCCCTCCATGGGATAAATAACCGTCAAAGGAACAAGTCTCAAGGGTTCAAGAGATTCTTTAGCATTGTATTCTCGAATTCTCCTCATCACTCTCTCAACACATTAAGAAAGATTGATAAAGGGTCAATACTCATAAAGGAGATATAATGGGGGATATTGACTATTGCAATTCAACAAATTGGTAAAAATTAGAAAACCCTAAAAACTATAAAACCTATTGCTAGCCAACTTAATGGTTATCTAAATTCCCGATTCCACTAGCTACACCAAAAGAAATTAACCGAAGTAGAAATATTTAACACTATTCAGACGAATCGCAACCAAAAATTAAGAAAATCTCATAAAATTCAAGAAAACTAGAGGATAAGGTACAAAGGGGTACCTGATATCCCTAAAAGTGGAAAGAGAATCAGAATATTGCCAAAGTAGACTGAGAATGACTGAGAAAGGAGTCTATTGCAGAAAATAACGGACTCGGGAAAAACAATGATTGTATATGGTGGAAGTAAGTGATATATTAGTTAGAAAAAGGAAGAGTTTCGAAGCAAGAAAGAATTTCTCTTTATATAAGCTTGTGTGTGAAGGTTTGGAGTGTGAAAGATTTAATATGATGGGAAAACAACTTTTATACCTTTTTAGAGGAAATCGTTACTTTTTTTAAAAGGCATGGAGTAATACACAGGAAAACAAATTGACATCTCAAAAATGCACGTGCACTGCCCAATTCAAATGCATAGTAATTATTACCTTTTTCTCCACCCAACGATCGACACTTGATACATCCATCGTAAACACTGATCTAGATGCCATCGGGCACCCCCGGGCCCCCTTTAACTTAAGTCAACTTCATCGTCAGAGCAAAAGCTCAATGAATCTTCGAAGGGCTCTGAATCCCCTTTCCAACAGTTAGCCCCATGCGCAAAATGGCATAACAGTTGGGATGAACGATCTATTTCACTATCAAAAACTAATCTGGAGGCCACCGGGCTCTCCTAGGCATTTTTACCCCAATCAACTTCCTCACCTTAGTGAAATCTCACTTAATATTCCAAGGGCTCTGAATCCCAATTCCAATGGTTTGCCAACATGCACAAATTAGCCTTATTATTCGGACGAATGAACCGTTTTCCCCCCAAAACTAATCCAGAGGCCACCGGGCACTCCTGGATTCTGTTTAACTCTTGTTAACTCTTCATATCAAAAGAGACTGGATGAATCTTCTAAGGGAACTAAATACCCTTTCCAACGGTCCGCCCCATATGCGAATCAGCCTTATGTTAAGGACAAATGACCCATTTTACTCCGAAGGGTCACCCGATGCTTCTGAGCTCTATTTGACCAAGGTTAACTCTCTGAACCAAGTAATATTGAATTAATCTTTAAAGGATTTTGAATAACCATTCCAACGGTCCATCCCGTGCGCAAATCGTCCTTACGGTTTGGATGAACGATCCATTTTCCTCAAGGAATCTCATGTCCAAAAGACCATTGGGCACTTTCGAACCCTGTTTGACCCAAAGTTAACTCCTGAAATTAGGAGCGGCTTAAGTATTCTTAAATTTCTTTGAATAAACTTTCCAACGGTATGCCCTGTGTGCGATTGGGACTAATAGATTGCGTTTTACGATTATTTTTCTAAAAAATCTACACGAGACTGCCAATTGGCAAGTCCATTTTCCTACCTATTGGCAGTGTGTCTAGGGTTACTTGTCGATAGACTAGACAAGGATAATGGCGATAAAAAAATTCCCTGACCCTATATAAGGAGAGCATGAGATCACTTTGAAAGTCACCTCGAAAACATCAACTTTAGTGATCTCAGCAACATTCTTCTAAAGTTAGCGATGTTTCCTTGTTTGAAACCTCTCTCCACCTTTCATTTCCATCACTTTCACACCTAATTTAGAAAAATCCCCTTACATTCCTCACCCACTTTCAAGGAAGCTCATCAACCATCAAGATCGATCTCAAAGTCTCCAAAAAAGGTCCAAACACTCTTCTCTTTCTTTAAATTTCTTTATTTTCTCTTTAGTTATATCCGTTCTTAATATAGATTTGACTTCAAATCATTCGCATTAATATTCAAGCCTTTATTAGTAGTATTGCACTTGGTATATTTTCTATAAAAAAAAACAAGAAAAAGAGGGTTACACCTATAAATTCCAAACGGGATTCTTCACTACATTTTCTCAATACTAAAACACCTTTTTTACACACACACGCACACATATAATAAAATTCTCGTTTGAATATATGGGATAAACCCTACCATCGTGTCGCATGCGAATTACGTGGACTTTAATGCCTTTATAGGCTATATAGGCATCTCGGGATAAAACGCAAGACTCGAGTTCTATTTTCTCATTTTCCTCATTTTCCTATTTCATCCATACATTATTTATCTATATTATATTTGTGGTTCATATTTGCGTCTTATCTAACACATATTATCGTTTCATCATAACTATCAATATCTCGATAAGTGCACACATCATATTTCTAATTGCTGTTTTGGGAACACTCCTATGGATGACCTCACTCCGCCCTTTTTTATAAAGCAATTCGAACGATTCCTATCTCCACTTACATACACTCGCACACACACTTCACGGAGAAATTAAGGAGAATTATAACATAAGCTCATGAAAGACTGAAAGGGTGGGATGGGTGCCGAACACCTTCCCATTTCGTAACTTAGCCCTTGAACCTTGGAACTAATTGGTTTCGCAAGCATAAGTTTGTCTTTGATGTCATTCTCTCAAGGCGGCAACATATTCTTTTTGCTTTTTATGAAAAATAGGCTGGCGACTCTATCTCTTTACATCACCCCAAGATTGACGATGATATAAGTTCCCCAAGAAAGGGAGCGAGACCTATAACTCCCTCTCTCTGCGTGCGCGCGTGAGCTTCAGGACACCATGAGAAACGAAAGATCTTGAGGATGGCCAGAGTGGCGACTCCGCTGGGAATGACTTATCATAAGAGGGCTAGACTTTATTTGCATGGATGTTATCATTTTTTGTTTGTGTGCGTGTGCACCTGCCTATATGTTTCCTTTTCTCCTCAATTACTTCTAGTATACATCTACCTCATGTTTATATGACCTTTTACTTACTTTTCACTTCACACACTTATAAATACTCTCCATGTACACATCACACTACTTACACTTGTATATACGGTCACTTATATCCACAGGCTTCACACACCACTTTGAATATTTTTGCTTAGGCTTCACTATCACACACCACTTGTAGTTGATTCATGCTTTGATTTCACTATCACATATTCACTTATAGATATTCACACATCACTGACTCTCACGTATCCATTCTTAGTGTAATCTTCATGCACCATGCTAGATCTACTTTTCATGATACTTATACATTCATCCCTATTAGTATAGTTCTCATCATGCCAAAAAAATACTCTCTCCATAAGATACTAATCAAGAATCATGCATTTTGCACACTACATCACCAAAAGCATTGCTATATAAACCAAAAATTATCCCGCACTGGAGGGTCACTTTGTGATGGGCACTGCTTCGGCAGGGCGCAGATAGTCTAAGTGATATGACTCTCACCTTCCATTGTCCTAGTACCTTCGACGTATATTGAACGGTTCCCCCTGAATCGTACCGCTTGACCAAACCCACGACGGGAGTTATATAGCAGGAAACTCGTTCACGTACATCGACTATATCAAATTCTCTCTCATATGTATTGTCTACACGAGGTATATAGTAAGGCAATTCACGTTCACTTAGGTATATCAAATGGCTTATCCAGGCGTATTGATTGCCATTAAGAGCAAGAAGTATATCTTGGAAGTCTGCCAAGGGGGAACCTTTCCACTAACCCAACAACGACATACCCTCGTATAAGCGTCAAACTTAGAACACTCATATTTATACTATCAGTTACTACACGAAACTCTATCGAAATGTCGATTGACATGCCATCCAATTTTTTACAAGATTTCGTCTTTTTTTCAAAACGGGACCATGTCCATGAGCTTGGCAACAAGTCAATCCATGTTTTACATATTTTTCAAACCCTATTTTTCCAGGCTCGAGTCCCGTCCAACATTTAATTTTGCATTTTGATAAACCTAATATAAGTGGGAAAATAACAATAATTATGTTGAGACTCTTCTCTCGTTTTTCCTCCTTCTTTTCCAAAAGTGTCAAAAACTCTCTTTTATCAAAATACGAAAAATATTTTTTCTCATTTTCATCAAAATTCCAAAAACATTTTTCCTCCTTTTTACCGATGTAAAAGTGGGTGATATCGATTACTTGTTGAATCACAAATTTCCAATTAAAACCTATTTAATTAGAGTGAGTCTTAGATCCAAATTTTATTAACCTCAAACATTCATCTATGTGATTAAATCATTTAAAGATCAAACAATCATAAATCAAACACAAATTGTGGGACAAATAAATTTCAAGAAAAAAAACCCTTTCAGGTAAACCCTTTTATTTCAATAAAGGTTTGCAAATCGTAACTTACAACACACTTACATAAATATGCAATAATTTACCGCAATAAACCCACATAGGTGCAGCCTAGTAACCAACAATATAATCCCTCTAGAACCCACAAGAACCGCAGCTCCCCTCAGCAAGAAACACCCTAAAGTCTCCCTAAGTGACTGCAATAGTTAGCAAGCAACTCCCCCGAGAGCTATCAGATTAGCAGTAGAGATGGCACTCCACAAGAACAAACTATGATAGAAGTATTTGGGTTCCACAAGTAATTCACAAAAGATTGGTATTGATTTTGGTGAATCAAAAACATAAAAAGCCCTAAACTTTGAAGATTAAAAGGTCTTCCAAGATGAGATTTCATTTTTGAAAAAGTCTTCATGAAATAGGTCTCCAAAGCAGGTATTTATAGTCGAGCAAAAATTTGAGGCAGCTCAGGTCGTTTGAACGACTTCAAAAGACATGAAGATGTCGTTTAAAAATTACCTTTAAAAACACAAAATAGTACGGGTTCATTTGAAGTAGAAAATAAAAGATCCTTGAAACGACCCTTAAAATGACATTGCCTATCAATAGAAGCAGTCATTGGAATGACAATGGCATGTTGTTTGAATGACAGGAGCAAGAAAATTTTATTTTAAATGCTTGTCTACAGGTCTTTAAAAATTATTTTGGCTTGGCAAAAATTCCTCATTTTATTTTAAAATCAGTTTCGAAAAATATCCCAATATAAATGTAAACTATTTATGAAACTTAATCACATTCTATCAAAATTGTACCTCATGTTGTGCAAATGTTGAAGAGTGCTTGAAATTTGGATCCATCATCTTGAACAAATTATCGTGAGCTTCTTCGACGATTGTAGCGGTATACGGCATATCCTGTGTAAACTACGGACAATGGAAATAATGTCCTTACAACCAAAAATGTCAAAAACATTTTCCCTTCTCTTCACTAAAAAACATTCTTCTTCCTCTTTTTCAAAAAATAAATTCGAATCATTTTTCTTTTCAGGTCGATCACATAACCAGCCCTTGACCTGGCTCCCTATTGTCTTCGATATTTCGTCAAATAGCCCTGAAGCTTCGTTGGTTCCCCTGCTACTTCCTATGAGTTCAGAATCTACCTTCACCAGTCCTGCATGGAAAATGCCATCAAGTACCGAATGTGCAGCCTGATCTGAGTGCCAAGATTGACAACCTTCAGTCCGAGATTCATGAGATATAACAAAATCGGGTCCATAATCCTGAGGAGCCCGAGATCCTTTTCCCTCGTGCTATGGGTCCACCCGCACCTGATCATGTTTGGGTTTCGAAAGAATATTAGCATGATCCACGTGCCTCTCCTACCAATGGGCCACCACTACCTCAACTCCCTATGCAAAATCTAGCCCAGTCAGAGGCTAACCTGACAGTACCCATTGATCCGAAGAAAAAAGAGTTAAATAAGTTGAAGGAGGACCTTAAGCTGTTATCCAAGAAGTTTGACCAAGTTCAAATCTCTGAGAACTACGTGGATCACACTTATATGTATCCCTACCCTAAAGCAAAGCTTACAGAAATGTTCAAGATGCCTAACTTTGAGAAGTTCGGGGGCAGCGGGCCCCTAATTGTTCATCTTCGAAGCTACCATCAAGCCATGAATCTACTAGGTGCCTCTGAGGAAATAATGGCCCATATGTTCCAACAGACTTTGAAGGACAATGCTCTTCGTTGGTTTCTATCCCTTAAGAATCCAGAATTCGTAGTTGGGAGGATGTTGCTCAGGAATTCATGTCACAATACATATACAACGAGGAGTTGGAGGTTACACGTCGTAATCAAGAACTTCTCAAATAGAACACTGGAGAATCCGCCAATAGTTTCATAACAAGGTGGAGGGATAAAGCTACCACTTCGACCAACCGGCCTTCTAAGGAGGAGAAAATTAGTATTATAAAGAAAAACTTCTTACCCCATGTCCGAGAGGCGATGGGAGGCCAATATTACCCATATTTTGTAACCCTCCGGGAAGCAAGAGTGGAGATTGAATAAATTATTACCAATATAGAAGTTGAGCCAAGAAAGTATCCGAACAGTTCACTCCAAGAAAATATAGGAATCCTGCTACAGTCTCGATCGTCAATAATATCTCTCATCCCACTACCTCTTGGGTGCTAGAAAGTCGTGATAGTATAGTTAAAAAAAATAATACAACGAGCTTCATGCTCCCCTCTCTAAAGTCTTCCAAGCCTTATTGGGTAGAAATCTCATCAAACCTTTGGACCCTCATCCACTACCGAACCCACTTCCTAAAAATTTTAAACCCGATACCCATTGTGATTTTCACCAAACTGCCGGCCAAACCACTAATCAGTGCTTCCACCTTCGAAATGTAATCCAAGGTTTAATTGATCGGGAAATGATCGCCCCACCAGCTAATCCCAAACCCAACACCACTAAAAAAATCCACTTCCAAACCATTCAAAGGCCATATTCCCAGAGAATTACCTGAAATTTGATCCATATACCTAGATTGTACCCAGTAAAGCACCCATCATATCTATATTTTCACCCAAGCCACTTAAAGTTTGTCGATATTTTTTCTTACACCCTAACTGTTTTACTGACCATGCTTTATCGCTTCTCATAAGAGCGTGTATTGTTGTTTGTACCCGGTTCGAAGGGAAAGATATGGAATTGCCAGTAGTACTAAACCAGCTTTTAGAGTTTGGGCTAACATTGCCTCTGAAATGACCATTGACTGCCAAAAATTTAGCATCTTATTCTTGAAAGTCTATAAGTGGGCTTAGCAGCCAGATAATTGGGTGGTACTCGTTGATGAAGTCAGTTTGGACGATGCAGTACAGATTATGGCAGATTTATTCCTACAAACCAATGAGATTTGTAGTATATTTAAGCTACTCAATGCCTGAAAGATACAAGTGTAATTGGTTCCTTCACTTCTGCACATCCCTGTTGAGTGGGAGGATCTATATGAAGAAGTCGATGAGGTTGTGGAATACATTGACTTCTCATGGAAAGACGACATCATTGCCACCGGATGGGGTGATAAGTTTGATAACTCAAATGAATACCCAAGCTAAGAAAATTTTAGTCCGATAATTAGTATGTGTTGATTGATATCCTTTGAAGATATGCTAGAGAAATCAATAAAGTGGCCGTACAACCTGAAATAGATGAAGAACTGAGGTTCCTGTTCTTCCCCTCCACCGTGAACCATATGATAAAATCTGGGAGACACTACCAGAGTTTGAATCTTCAGTCAGCGGGGATAGATAAAGGAAAGGGATATATCGAGGAACTCCCCATGCCAGAGATGACCATTGAAGAGATCAATATCCTAGATCAACTTAAAAAGACTCAAGCCAATATTACCTTACAGGGTCTCTTCATGTCTTCCCAATTACACCGAAACGCTCTAATAAAATTGCTCACTTGACCCATAATACCTTATCCCATCACTCTAGAAGAATCCGTGAACCTGGTTGGGTCTTTGACCACCACTAGACTCCTTTTCTCTTTGAAGAAGAAATCCCAAAGTTTGGTCTTAACCATAACTATGCTCTTAACATCTTCGTTGAGGTGATGGGGAAGACAATCCCGCTCTCACTCGTTAGCAATGGCTCTTCCCTCATTGTGTGCCCATTAAGAACCCTCAACTACCTGGGTGAGAAAATAAGTGACCTTGATCCAACTTTCACCATAGTGCGTGCCTATAACAACATTCGCCGAGAGGTAATGGGATCCATAAAACTCACAATAGGGGCAAGCCCTATCAATTCCACTGTTGAGTTTCAAGTTATTGACATACCCTCTTATTTCAATCTATTGCTTGGTGTACCGTGGCTTCATAATATTAAGGGGTATCTTCTTCTCTTCATCAAAAATTAAAATTTTTTGCCAAGGGGAAAGTCATTACCATTTTGGGAAATGATGACAGTACTGAAAATGCCAGCACCAACACTCCGTTACTAAAAATACAACATGGGATGAATGACATGATTCTCTTCGATTTGAGGGTTGATCCACTTCCCCTTTCGACATGGGATGATTTTAGAGACCGAGTCTATCTAGAGCATAGCCATCATAGCAATGTCATAGTGATTCAGATATTCAAGAAAATACGCTTTATGGTCGGACTAGGGATGGGATGACGATAACAGAAGATACTGGAACCCATAGTCCTTAAAATGCCTTTACTCTATGTGGCCTGGATTATCAGCCATCATCAGAGGAACTCAGAATGCTCCTCCAACCCCGGTTGAAGAGAGGTTTAAAAAGTGCCAAGACAATTTTGAGGGATTCCTTGAACGAAAGATTCGTCAAAGAGGGTGAAGATTTTCCCTTCTTTGTATTTCCCAAACCATGGCATAATCATGAAAATAAAAAGTTGAATCTAGGGATGGATATATTCTTTCAAAACAGTTACTCCTGGGTCGAAGACTCCCAGCATCATATGCAACTACTCGTTGAGAAAATCATAGCCATTACCAAGATCTCTGAGGGAAGTGACTCCATAGACTCGTTCAGCCTGTAATAACTGGGGATGACTCTATATATGATCCATTTAGGTGCTACATCATTAGACCCGTCCACTCTAATCAAGGTCACTGATGAACCCTCCTCAACAGGAATGTTATACCAGTTCCACCTGCCAAAATGCAACCCAACCCAGATGTTTATCTTATCTCTTCCTCTTTTGTTGTTTCTTTTTTTTCTGATAATAATTTAATTGAGACCTTATTTGATGAGGTTCTCAATGCTATTTTTCCTGAAAGTGAAATAAACGACAATTTTGAGTATCTTGCTATGCCTTACGTTAATTGTCTTGATTCTAATTAGACTCTTGATTATGATGATTTTGAAAATGAACAATTCTTAACTAATCTCAATAAGGTTAATAACAAACAACATAACCGCATTCAAATTAATAAGGATTAATATGTTGTTATCAATCTCAATTTAGTAGCCAACTGTGTGAGATTAGGATAAGGCACCCTTGATGAGCATGAGCGCCCGTAACTCGACGAACTGCTGAAAGAATTTATGGATGTATTCGTATGGTCCTATGACGACATGCCCGATATTGATCTAGAAATAGCTTAGCAAAAGATTTTAACTCTCCTAAAATGCAAACCGATCAAACAAAAACTATGAAAGCTCCGCACCAAATGGTCGCTTAAGGTTAAACAAAAGGTTATTAAACTGTTGAATGTAGGATTTATCAGGGTGATCGAATATCCCACATGTCTAGCCAATATTCTATCAGGGTCATCAAGAAAAAAATGCATTCATCACCCCTTGGGGAACCTTTTGTTACACAGTTATGCCATTCAAGCTCAAAAATGCAAGGGCCACAAAAACCATCTTGCATGATCTGATACACAAAGAGGTTGATGTCTATGTGGATGATATGATCATTAAGTCTAAGACTTAGGAAGGTTATGTACCCGCCCTTCGAAAGTTCTTTGAACGGATACAACAATACCAGATGCAACTTAACGCGCATAAATACATTTTTTACGTCACCAGAGGAAAGATTTTGGGATTTATGGTTAGCAAGAAGGGAATTGAAGCAGATCCTGCCAAGCTGAAAGCCATACTCAAAATGCCGCCACCCTGAACATGGAAGGAAATTCAAGGATTCTTGGGAAAATTAGAGTATATCAGTCGGTTCATCAACCAGTTGACTTCTTTTTGTGAATCCATCTTCAAACTCCTCTGAAAGTATTCCACCAAAGTCTTGAATGAAACCTGTCAGGAAGCCTTCAACAGAATCAAGTAATATCTTACTCGACCTTCGATACTCATTCCACTGGACTCTGGTCTCCCTCTTCTCCTATAATTGATTGTAAAAAATACTAAAGTTGGGGTTCTGCTAACCCAATACCTTGAAAAATCCCACAAAGAAAGGGTCATCTACTATGCCAATCACAAATTGGTCTGGTACGAAGTCAACTACACTACCTTAGAGAAAGCATGTGTTGCCCTAGTCCGGGTCACATAAAAATTATGGCACTACATGCTCGCTTTTCCTATTAGACTTGTGTCCCAAAGGGATCCTATCAAATACCTACTTGAGAAACCTACCATGTCTAGCCGAATAGCTTAATGGTTGATGTTTCTAGTCGAGTTCAATATTGTGTATGTCATGAAGACAACCATAAAAAGAAGAGCCATCTCTAACTACCTTGCTAATTACCCCATGGAAGAAGTCGACGTTTTGATCTTTGAGTTCTGTAATGAAGATATCCTTTTCACCTCTCAAGAAGATCTCCGGTGGAAAATGTTCTTTGACTGCGTTGCTAACAAGAAAGGATATGGCATTGGGATAATCATAATCGGCCTTGATGACACTTACACTTTAATTGCCATCAAGTTATATTTTCCTTGCACCAACTATATGATAGAATATGAGGCATGCACGTAGGCCTCTAAGTCTCTCTCAAGAAAGGTATCCAATGCCTAGATGTCTATGGGTATTCTGCCTTCATCATCGACCAGGTCCTTAGAAGATGGAAAGTCAAAAACGAAAAGCTCTTACCCTTGCATGCCATCCTAGGAAAGCTAGCCTCTCAGTTCTGGGATATCACTTTCCACTACTTGCCCCGAGCGAGGAACAGCTTAGTCAACGCTCTTGTTAATCTCTCCTCCATAGTTGACATGCCCGAGGGAATAACGATGGCCCCTTTCCTAGTCCAAAAATAAGCTAAACCGACCCATTACTACCACATTGAGCTCTTTACATAAGAGGACTTCGATATGGATGAGTTATGGTATTACGATATTTGGCGCCTCCTCAAGCACGTTAGGTATCCCCAAGACGCCAATAAGAAAGACCATGTAACCTTTCGTAAACTGCCTACCTAGTACATCATTTGGAATAAATCATTGTTCAAGAGAAACTTCGATGGAACCCATTTGCACTGCATCACAGGGGCTGACATTGAATAAATGATGCAAAAAATCCACAATAGGGAATGAGGACCTCATCTGAATGGCCATATGCTTGCTAAGAAGATTATCCGTCAAGGGTACTATTGGACCTCCATGATTCAGGATTGCACTGCCTATTTTCGAAGATGCCTTAAATGCCAACAGTTTTCCAATCTCCAGCACTTACCTCCCCGAGAATTTTATAATATGACTTATCCCTGACCACTTCACGTGGGGCATTGATATCATAGGGAAATATACACCCAAAGTAGTCAATGGGCATGAGTCTATCCTGGTCTCCATTGATTATTTCACCAAATGGGTCGAAGCCGAGTCAGACACGGTGCTAAATGACAAAAAGGTAAATAAGTTCATCCTGAAGAACATCAATTTCCAATAAGGGGTTCCCTATGAGTTAGTGTCAGATAATGGATAAAATTTCAACACATAGTCATAGAATTGGTTGACGAGTACGGGATTTAAAGACACAAATCTTCTCCTTACCCATCATAAACAAATGGTATAGTTGAAGCTACTAATAATAATATTAAAGCAATCATCAGCAAGATGATCAAGAGTTACCAAGATTGGGTCGATTGAATCCCATATGCCCTCTGGGGCTACCACAATTCAGTCTGAGCATTTACTAGGGATACCCCTTACTCTCTGGTATATTCCATAGAAGCATTCCTTCCCTTTGAGCTAGAAATACCTTCATTACGCGTTATGCTTGAAAGCAAAGTCAGCGAGGAAGACTGACATCAGATCCATTTTGATGATTTATCACTCTTAGATGAAAGGAAGCTAAAGGATCTATATCATATACAAGCGTACCATCACCGGATACCGCGATCATTCAACCAAAGAGTCAAGGACCATGGCATCCAAAAATGGAACTTAGCCCTCAAAGAAATTATAGAACCCGTCTGGGACCCAGAGGGAAATTTAAGATAAATAGGAGTTGTCCCTACATCGTGAAGAAGATCGTATTTGGTGGCGCCGCTATACTCATTGACCTTGACGGAGAAGAGATGGCACATCCAGTTAACCTCGACCATCTCAAGAAGTTCTACCCTTAGTTCGAAATCTCAGCTCGCTACGACTCCTCTTATCCCCCTTCTATTATAAAAAAAATTAGTTTCCCTCTACTCAAAACTACATCGGGCCTCATCCTATTAAAAAAAATTTGCTTTCAAAGTGAAACTCAGAAATTTTTTCAAAACTCCCAAAGGTACGTACGCAGCTCATACGCTTACATGGGCATGGTCCCCTTCTTTTTCGTAAAATTCTATTATTTTCTTACTTCAAAAATGATAGTTCGATTAATTATTTATATGAACAAAAGTATTATGTATGCCTTAGCGATTGGTATAGATAATTCAAATGTAAAGCTCATCAAATGGCACAATAATATAATTAAAATTCTTTTTTATTCCATCAATGAGAGAATTCAGTACAATTACATGAAGTATCAACATAAGGAGTCAAAATAACTACCCCCCACCAACCAAAGTGTCCCTAAAACAAACCAAACAAACCTTCCTAAATTTATTCCTAAGAACCAAAACAACAAAACAGACCAAACACATCTCAATCACAAAAGCTTCACAAAAAATGAACACCAGCTTCACAAAGACCCTATCCATAGCTACCGAAAGACCCAACCCCATCATCCTCTGTTCCTTGAGGCCCACGTACTTCCCCATCCTGATTGGTATTCCGAAGGTGCTCCATAAAATGATATGCCTTGCCCAACCTGGAGAAAACCACTACGCCCCCTCCATAGTATTAAAAAGGGTAAACCATCTCTATCCGATTTCCTCTTCAAAGATCTTTGCCACCACTTGCTTCCACTACAATTTTAGGTAATACCCGGATACATGCCAAACCCTACCTAAAAATTGAGAACGACGGGTTGATGGAAGATGATTCTCCCACAAAGATCCCAACCTCATGCACATGGATTCGGTTAAGTCTTCCACGGGAAAGAAGTCTAGTGCCCGAGGAGGCACTATCTGCTCCGTTTAACTTGGCACAAAAGTCGCCAGGGGAAATAAAATGAGGTATGTCTAAGTCCAGCTAACTGAACATACCGGTATTCTCCCAGTTCCAAAATGGGTTGCAGCTCCCCCACCATGGCACCGACCAACGTAGACATCGAGCCCCGTGCTTCATGAATCTATTTACCCACTTCTCAATGGATGGGCTAAAGCTTATGAAATAATGAGTGAAGAAATTCAGCACAACTGCTAAGGGATATTGAGGGGGACTGCTAAACGAAATCTCTCAGCCAGCCACATGAATAGCATAATCGGAATTCCTCTAAAAAAATCAGAATGGCCTTCTCGCCAAGCATCTAGACCATTCAGGGTCTTCGCCATTATTATTGTCGTAGGATTACGATGATATGACATCCACACTGTAGTGGCACCCAGTTGAGGGTCCACCATCAGGCCCCCGATCACCAGCAGTAGCTTTGAAGTTAGGCCTAGGGAAACAGCTCCAACATGTATAGCATTGTTGAAATCCCATAGACGCATAGAATACATGATAGTTGGAAGGGAGATCATTCCCCCAATGACCAATGGTCGAGCCGCAAAAGGAGAGATGTGGAGAAATTCTATTAACAACGCCCGAGGTGACCGAGAGAATTTGAGCATAGCCACTGCCACACTGGGATTAATCTGTAACATGGCTAAAAACTCCTCAGAGGTCGGACAGACCTCATCCAAACCAAAGCAAAAAATGTGATCCTTGGGATACCAAAGCACTGCTGCCACCAACATGTTCCAATCAATATCCCATTTGCACTACAAGGAGACTCGGTGCAAATTGAAAGCTTTGTAATCTATGTTATATAGACACATGTCTTCTAGGTTCTCAAGATATGAAGCGAATTCTGCACTCATGGGAAGGTTCATTTGGGAAATAATAAGGTAGAAGACAAGAAATAAGAAATAAGAGAAAATGTGAATGGGTGAAAAACTACACCCCCTATACCCCCTTTTATACCCAAATACCTTGGCTAAAGATAAGAAACCCAACAGACCGGAAATAAAACCTACCCTACCAAGTACTTTGGGCGGTAAGAAAGTGCAACCAAAGCCTTAGGGTGATTTGACTGGTCTCACTTGCCGATAGGCAGGACAAGGGGTATGGCGATCGGCAACCCCCTTATTTTAGAAAACTTTATATTTCCTTTTTTGTCAAAATCAAAAATCTAAAAAAATAAATCCTTGTTTCAAAGAAAACTCGCGTTATTTCTTCCTATATTATCCATTTTTACTTATCCTTTCTCAAAATAAATCTTCTCTCGAGTTATTTAATAAAATATCCCATCCTTTTTAAAGTCTCAGCAGCAAAGTAAAAAGTTCATGTAGAATAAGTCATTTTAGCAAAGATAAATAAACAAAAATCTCATTTATTTTAAATATTTCCATTTGCACATTTACATGCTTTTCAGGAAGAATAAAAAAAGTACAAAGCAAAAACAAACAAACTCAGCCCAAAACCCCCAATCTCTCTCTCTCTCTCTCTCCTTAGGACCCCTATCCCTACAACGAGTGTGCTTCCCCCAGTAACGAGCTGTGGAACCTCCACTCCTGAATCCTGATCCCTCCTCTGAGGTAGAAGATGACACCAGACAAGAAAGAACCAGAATCGAGTCCCTAATATAGGCAGACGCGGAGGCTACCCAGTCTTGGATGTCCTTAAGCCAAGTAGTCGATACCCGAACATGCTGCAAAGAAAATAATAGAAATAAAAGGCAAATCTGTGAGTCTAAAGCAAAGAAAAAGATGGAAAAGGACAAAGAAAGAAATAAGATATACCTTTGGCTGAAGGACAACCTCAGTTATCCCCAATACCCTCAGATCCACCGCATTAAGGAAGTGCAACATACGCAGTGATCCCCCTCCAGTCAATCAGAAATTATAGGAGGGCGAAGCAAGCTAAATGAATGGAACCTCCATTGCCGCCGCAGACAATAACACACCACCTGTGTTGTGGATGGACCCCAACGACCTACTCGTACCCCTTCCCGAAGCCATAGGAGGCGGAGGAATGTTCACCACATCGTAGTTACAAGAAGGCATCAGCTAGCTCATCGCAAAGTCTAAGTAGTCATAGGTCACCACCGTACCCGTATTGAGCGAATAAGGCTCACCAATCATTGCCGCCACCCTATCCTTCTTCGACACATCCCGCACCCGCCTCATGTACATCGGGGGCATCGCCTATTATATGTAAAAATTACTCTCCTACGTGGACCAATGATAAGTTTACACATGTCCACCTATTTGTCCAGCCATCTCAATCGACATCAGAGATACTTAGTCGACTGGAAGGCCGGCCAATGCCAGAATGCGAACCACCAGGATTATCAAAGGTTACTCGTATGGAATGGCAACCAACACTTAATTTCAAGAGTCGCGTTTATTGTACACATCTGTAAATGCCTCAAAATATAAAGGCATTCCATCCAGGGTTTTACAAGACTATAAATACGGAATACCCCCTCAACTCAAGGGAGAATCCAATCATTATCGAGCACACCATACTAAGCTATTGTAATCATCATAAATAAAACGATGGACATAGGATTTCTTTATAACCGAACCACTTTAAAAATATTTATCTCTTGTGTGTTTGATTAAGATTATTTATCTATGATTATAAAATTATATCACTCCATTTTTAGACATCAAAATTGCCGATGGGAATGCCACCTCATCCTCCACAATCTGTCGGACCACTCTCTCCCAAAAATACCAAGAATAGCCAAACTCTGCGCGAGCAGTCGACGCATCTGGGCATGTATCCAAGTCACCCCCATGTACTGGACAGCTATCCCCCTGGGGTAGAAACTTACCTGTAATTCCCAATAAAGATTAATATTTGTGCAACTAGAGAAAATGCCAAAAAAGGATTTAAAAGAAAAGGTGAATAACATGGTCGCTCGTTAGGTCTTTTAAGTCCTAACGCACCGCCGATAGAGAAAGAGACTTTTTGGACCTTCAGTTGGTCTTTCGTTAATGGTATATCCGGCAGAAGTCCCGCACCTCTTAATCATGTAAGCCTATCAAATGGGAATTGATCCCGATCACCTCATAAAACCACTTCTGCAAAAAGACAAGAATCAATGGAAGAAGAAAACTAAATGAAAAATACAAGAAAATACATAAAGAGAAATGAGAGAATTATCTCCAAAAGTTACGTGGCCGCCGTAAAGTTCTGCCAATAGAACCGATTGAAAGCGTCTAGAGAAGAATAAAGTATCACCAAGGTCAGGCTACCCCAGTCATAAAAAGGGATATTCGAAAATACCCTCAAAATGGTAAAAACCATAGATGGACAACGTCACCAAGACCCCCCCCCCCCCCCCACACACACACACAAAAGAAGAATGAATAAATGGGACATACGTCGTACTTGTAACCCATCTGTCTCATCGATCATCTGGCTTAACAGCAGATCCTGGAGAAAATAAATGTAGATCGAATCTCCTGAGAATATCCTCCCCACAAATCTCCTGAGAATATCCTCCCCACATCTCATAACACAACCTTAACCGCCTCTGGTGTCACCCTCAAAGACTGGTCCACCTCAACCTGCAGGCCCTCGCAGTCAATCCCTAACAGCTACTAGACATCGATGGGAGTCACCATCATCCCCCCGAATCCCAAATGAATGATGTGGGTAGTGTCCCACCACCTCTCCCCCAGCGCGCACAGAACAGTCGTAGAACACGGTGTCTCGTCCAAAGCAGACGCCACGCGACAGAAACCCACAGAGGAAACTACCCAATTAGCCATCGTTGGAAGGTGCTCCCATGCATTCCTTAAATCCCGTCGTCCCCCGAGAACAAAAGAAAATAGAAGCTATGTCAGTTTACCGAAACAAAAAAATCAATAAAGAAACCTTTTGTCAACTCAAGGAAATAAAAAGAAGAAAAGAAGAAAAAAAATGCCAAAGGTCATTAATACTTACATAGCCACTCGGTTTCCCCACCCTAAACGACCGGTGATGTGAGGGCTCTCACAGCAGAAAGTGATCCTCAACAACTGTCTCAAACAACTCGAAGGCATTTTCACTTCCCAATGCCAGGGGAACCCTAGCTCGCCACTCTAGGTTCACCCAATCATCGACACCCAACTACGCCATATGGGTCGCACTACTTGAAAATTTTTCCATGTTTAAGTATCAAACGAGGAAGAATCTTAGAAACGGATCTTAGCAAAGAAAAGGGAGAGGATCTAAATGCTAGAAGCCAAGAAAAATGAGGATAACTCGGCCTTTTTTATAGGAGACCAAGGGGCATGCCAATCGGTAGTCCCCTAACACCCACCAATAGGCATATACCTCTTCCTCTTCCTAAGGCAGCCCAGAAGACCGTGTCACTACCAAACAACAACCTCTGCCACCGATCAATCGGTAGTCCCCCTAAAATTTTGTAAAAAAAATCCCATAAAATGCTAGAAAAACTCCAAAAATTTTATGGAAAATTCATAAAATTGCCAAATAAATATTGGAACATTTCTTCACAAAGAAAACCATTTTTCTAGCGCTCAAAACCCCCAGTCGGATTAAAAACATATCCTTATCCCCAATTTAAAACCTAAAATTGTGCACTTGCATCAGAGAGTCCGCTACAATTCCCTAGCGAAATCCCAAAGCCTTAAGTCATCCCAAGCGGAACTCAAAACCTCAAAAATCAAATGTTTCATTAGCAGGACTACATAATATCCTACCCATTTCCCCAGATAAATTTCCAAATTAAACTTTCTCCCAAATAAATTCCAACTTCCCCATCGAAGCTATAAGACCTAGTCAAAAATTTCTCCTCAGTGGCGCCTTAGAGAAACACATCCCCCGTAGGAACCACAACTGCATCCAAACTCCCAAAGATAAATTAAAGATTCTCCAGAGAGTAAACCCATGCATTACAACTTTAGGTCCTCAGAATTTACCTCAACCCACAGAATTGGTCGCCCCTATTTTAGGTCCTCTGAATTGACCTCGACTCGCAGAATTGGTCACCACAACTTCAGGTCCTCGAAATTGACCTCATCTCGTAGAATTGGTCGCCATAAATTTATGTCCCCATAATTGACCTCGACCTGCAGAATTGCTCGCCATAATTTTAAGTCCTCAGAATTGACATCAACCCATAGAATTGGTCACCACAACTTTTGGTCCTCATAATTGGCCTCTACCCGCAGAATTGTTCGCCCTTACTTTAGGTCCTCATAATTGAACTCGACCCTCGAAATTGATCGCCCCTACTATAGGTCCTCAGAATTGAACTCGATCCACATAATTGGTCGCCCCAACTTTAGGTCCCCAAAATTGACCTCGACCTACAGAATTGGTCGCCCCCACTTTAGGTCCTCTAATTGACCTCAACCGGAAGAATTAGTCATCACAACTTTAGGTCCTCATAATTGACCTCGGTCCGCAGAATCGGTAATCCCAGCTTTAGGACCTTAGAATTGACCTCGACCCACATAACTGATCCCCTCAACCTTAGGTCCTTAGAATCGACCTCGACACTATAAAATGGTCATCCTCGTCCCTTTTGGCCGCAGAATTGATCTATTTCCCAAAACATCCATGTGGTGTCTATTCGACAACTTTCACTTGTCCCAAGCTCACCCGTCGATGGTATCTATAAAATCACATTATAGGACCCCCTAAGTCTCTCCTTATGTCCCTAGAACCTCCCCCATTTACCATAAATCCTAGGTCATACTCCGAGTACCGATCTAGAGGCCATCGGGCACCCCTGAGCCCTGTTTAACTCCGTTCAACTTCATCATCAGAGATAAAGCTCAATGAATCTTTGAAGTTCTTAGAATCCCTTTTAAAAAGTCCACCCCGTTCATAAAACGGCATAACGGTTTGGATAAACGATCCATTTTACTATCGAAACCCGATCTGGAGGCCACCTGGCGCTCCCGAGCCCCGTTTTGACCCCAATAAACTTCCTCACCCAAGATAAAGCTCAATGAATCATTGAAGGTATCTAAATCCCCTTTCCAACAGTCCACCCCGTGTGAGAATCGACCTTACCATTCGGATAAATGATTCGTCTTCGTCTTAAAACTGATTTGGAAGCCATCTAGAGCTTTCGCACTCCGTTTAACTCCCATCACTCTTTAGATCGAACGATACTGAATGAATCTTTTAAGGTCACTAAATACCATTTCTAACGGTCCACCTCGTGCATAAATTAGCCTTTTGGTATGGACGAACAACTCATTTTTCTCTGAAGGGTCACCAAGTGCTTTCGAGCCCTGTTTGACCAAGGTCAACTCTTCGAACTATGTGAGACTGAATGAATATTTGAAAGGCTCTGAATACCCTTTCCAATGGTCCATCTCATGTGTAAATCATCCTTATGGTTTGGAAAAATGGTCCATTTTCCTCAAAAAATCTTCGGTTCAAAAGATTGTCGGGTGCTTTTGAGTCCCATTTGACCCAAATTCAAATCCTGGACCTGGGATCGGCCTAAGTATTCTCAAAATTCTCTAAATAACCTTTCCAATAGTATGCCCCATGCACAATTTGGACTTACAGATTGCATTTTACGATCGTTTTTTCAAAAAATCTGCCCAAGACTGCCAATTGGCAAGTCCATTTACCTGCCTATTGACAGTGTGTGTATGGTTACCTATCTATTGGTAGGACAAGGAAAATGTCGATCGTTAGTCTCCTGGACCTATATAAGGATATCATGAGCTCACTTTGAAAAGTACCTCAGAAACATCAACTTCAGTGATCTCAACAATAGTCTTCTAAAGTCCGCGAAGTTTCCTTAATTGAAACCTCTCTCCACCTTTCATTTCCATCACTTTCACACCCAATTTAGATAAATCCTCTTACATTCATGACCCACTTGCAAGGAAGTTCATCAATTATCAAGATCAATATACAAGTCTCCAAAGAAGGTTCAAACACTCTTCTCTTTCCTTAAATTTCTTTACTTTCGCTTTAGTTATATCAGTTCTTAATTTATATTTTACTTTAAAATATACACATATTAATATTCAATACTTTATTAGTAGTATTTCACATAATATATTTTCTATAAAAAATCCAAAATAAGAAAAAGAGGGTTACGCTTATAAATTCCAAATGGGATTCTTCACTACGTTTTCTCAAAACTAAAACACCTTTTCTACACACACACATATAATAAAATCCCCTTTTAAATTTATGGGATAAACCCCACCTTCGTGTTGCATGCGAACTATGTGGACTTTGATACCTTTATAGGTTACGTAGGCATCTCGGGGGCTAAAACTCGAGACTCGATTCCTATTTTCTCATTTTCCTCTTCTTTCTATTTTATCCATACATTATTTATCTATATTATACTTGTGGTTCATATTTGCATCTTATCTAACACATATTATCGTTTCATCATAATGATTAATATCTCGATAAACGCACACATTATATTTCTAATTACTATTTTGGGAGCACTCCTATGGATCTCACTCCGTCCTTTTTATGTCGTGAGTCGAACGATTCGGATCTCCACTTATATATACCTGCACACACTTCACGGAGAAATTAATGAGAATAATAACATAAACCCATGAGAGACTGAAATAGCGGGATGGGTGCCTAACACCTTCCCATTCCGTAACTTAGCCCTTGAACCTATGAACTAATTGGTTTCGCAAGCATCAGTTTGTCTTTGATGTCGTTCTCTCGAGGTGGAAACATATTCTTTTGCTTGTTTTGTGTAAAATAGGATGGCGACTCTCTCTTTACATCACCCCAATATCAACGACGATCGAAGAATCCCGAAGAAAGGCGCGAGACCTACATCTCCCTCTTCCAGCGTGCGCACGCGAGTGCCTGGACACCACCACCCCCCCCCCCCCCCCCCCGCGCGGGAGGGAAGATCCAGGGAATAGACACATCCACGGCCAAAAAAATTCAAAAATCTATAAGGAAACTTCTTCGGCAAGTGATGATATGATGAGAGTCTGAGCCGATGATACTTTGCACTTATAATTTCACTCATTCAGGTCGTGTGGAACCTACCAAGAATATATTACTCTTCAAGGAACCCGCCATTGGTAAATCATGCGCAAAGTCTTGGGGAATATTCTTATACAATAAATATGGAGAGACCAATTTTCCAATCAGAAGGAGACTCCTATTCTCACATACAGATTGGGAGTGTGGTCGGCTCGGACACACTTAACAGGACTACATAACTTCGTTAGTTGACGATGTTATTTAAATTAGTTAAAGTAATCATACACTTCATGATTGGATGACTTCAACCTTAAATTCATGTGCATATGGATAAGATTTACAAATATTCTCCCCTATGTGACAATAATTAACTTGTGATTATTCTCTCACTGTGGATGTAAAATGTGTACGCACCTTACCTATGAAGGTGAGCCACATATTGTACTCTTTACTCTCTATTCTAACAGCCTATAAATAGCACACGCTCATTTTATATGAGTATCTATGAGACTTTACCTAATTGTTATTCTGCCCAATTCTAGAGAGAACTTGAGAGCATGTATCATGTACTTTTAATGGCGTTTGCCCAGTATGCAGTGGAATCACTAGCATTTGTGAATGTAGGCACCAAATTAGGCCGAACCACGTAAATCTGGTTTTTATCCCTTATCTCCTTACTATCTAGTTTATTTGTGTATTATTATCTCAATAATTTAGTCTCTTATCTATTTATCTGCTGGTAATTAGTATATTTATCTAAAATAAACCATATACTAATTTCTAGAGATAACAGTGGATGAAATGATATGTTAAAAGGAAAAAAAGAAAAGCAAAATTTGTGAAACAAACTACGCAAAAGATGAAAATATCTCAAAGAAAAAGGAGAATATGTGAAATGAAATCAGAAAATTAGAGGTTGGAAAAAGTGCCCACAATGTTAAAACTACTCAAACCTCCAGATTACAACCAAATGGAAAGTTATAATCTATCTCAAGTAAATTTAGTTATGGTATGAAGAAAATATTAATAGGATCCATGGTGTATTCAAAGTTTTCAAAACAGAAGTTAATTTTATAATCATGAGATCATAATCATCCATAACCGAAATGTGCGTTCTTTAATAATGAATATGTGAACTTGAAATTATCCCACATTACACTTAATCACAGATGGTGAAAATTTCTTCTCTTCGAGAGTTCGATTCTGAGAGCATTCCATCAGTATTTATATCAAATTGGCTTTTCAATTAAAGAATTTAATAATCAAAACTTTTGACATGGAGGCTACGCACACACGCATGATAAGTTGAGGTTGAGAAGTGAACTCCTACTATATTTATAATTATGAAATTGCATCAAATCTTAATTGTGTAACTTTTCTACCTTTTGTAAATAAAGTTAAGGTTTCAAATTTTGTGGCCATATTCACTACAAGCCCTCACAAAAATAATAATCATCCATTAGGGTAATATACGGATTTAATGGCTCGCTGCACATTCTAAGCGCAACCGCGATTCCTACGAAAGTAAGTTATTTTTTCTTAATTTTACTCGAGGACTATTAAATTTTAGGTTGAGGGTATTTCTTGAACGCACATATTTGTAGAAAATAATCCCAACTCTAGGCATTTTTATGCTCATTCTATCATTTATAATTAGCTTTTATAATCATTTTATTAAATGTAAGGAAAATTGCAAGAAGAAAGAAAGTATGGTCAAAAATGGATTTTTCAAAAAAAGGATATTTTGGTCATTTCATATATGTTTGAGCTAATATTTGTCAAATATGTCAATTATCTCTTTAAAGGGGATCGAGGAATCGTTTTGAAGAAGTTGGATGCAAAAGGAAGTATGAAAAAAGATTGGGAAGAAAATAAGAAGAGAACAAAATTGCTCGTGCAATGCGCCACCAGGCAAAATTCTTAACGGAATTTTTAAGTCCAAAAGTGAGTCAAATGTTTGTTTTTTATCCCCATAATATGGGGAACCACCCATTTAACCCGTATCACCAAATTTCACCCCCGGCATTTTTAAGAACTCACAAACCTTATTTGAAACTCCACTTTGACCAAATTAAAATTTAAAACTTCCTCCATTATACCCTAACAAATACTTATAAATCAAGCGCATTTTTGTAGTTAAAAATTGCTCTCAATAATAAATTTTAGAGAGAGGAAATTATATAGAATATTAGGAGGCTTTATTATTGAAGAGAAATTGTGGAGTTTTGGACCCAATTATTTGTAAGTTGTTTATTATTAATGAAAATTGGTATTTTTTTTCTTTCATGTTTGGTCTCAATATGATAATGCTAGCTTAAATATTTTGCTAGGACTTAGTGAAATTTATCATGCTTAGTTAACTTTGCAGGGTTATTTAATTCTGTTGTATTTTTCGATATGTTTTAATTACAATAAAAATTCGTTATTCATTAAAATATTGTGAAAGTAATGTTTTAACCTTCGAAGTTAATTATTGATTCACATTTTACGTTTATATGGGGGTACTTTTTTATGAGTTATACTTTTATTTAGATAATTGGTATCTCATGCTTAAATATGACACTTAATACCAAGGTTCTAAAAAACGCGGGGCGTGATCGAGGCGTGGAGGTCAAGCCTTAAGCCTTAGAAGCCTAGGCGGGTTTAAGCGTAAAAAGGCGTGAAAAGGCGTTTAAGACTTCTTAATATATATTAATATTTTAAAACCATAATAAGGCTATTAAAATACTAAAATTGTACATATCATAAAAATATGCCTGAATATATGAAAATTAAAATACTATTTGATTATTTTGGATGAGATAATGGTTCGATTAGTTAAAAAAATATTTAAAAGGTGATATCGTTTCACTTAAGTATTGTTGTTTTTAGAAAAAAGTGCGCCTTAAGGATTTTACTAAGAATAAGGCGTAAAAAACTTAAGGCGGGGCGTTTCGCCCAAGCCTTAAGCCTAGGCGTGCCTAGGCGGAGCCTAGGCGGGTTTTTTAGAACAGTGCTTAATACATAACATTTATATATTTAAGGTAATAAGGGTTTAAGTTGTCTAAAAAGAGACTTAACATATATTTTAACGAATGTTGATGCGTGTTAAAATGGAATGTGACTTTAGACCCACATGTTCTACCCTCTGGACCTCAGACGGGTAAGAGAAAAGAGGTGTCAAAGTAAAAGACAAAGGTTTAAAGTGGTTCGGACCTTAGATGAGGGTCCTACATCCAGTATCAAATGTGTTCTACTAGTTTATTAGATTGTAAATAATGTATTACAGTCTAGGACACCTCTTGAGCTTTGGTTAGAGAGTGTAAGGTCATCAACCTTTGTCAATGACACAGAGGACCTTAAGAAATAACTGAATGACTTCTCTAACGGCACATAGGTACTAATTTAGGGTTCTACAAGATGTACAAAGTGTATAAGTAATTGAACTATTCCAAGTTATAAGTATAAGCTCACAACAGTGGATTGTGAGTGTAGAACTAAGTGTAAACACTTGCGAAGCCCTTGAACTCTTATAAGTCTATTTATAAGGATGCCTTTATCTCTTTCAATGCTCAAGATATGTCCATTTCACCATATACTAGCCTTCTATTTATAGGAAAGCCCTTGTAAAGAGAACAAGTGGACTATCACAGCTTGGTTGGGGTCTCCTTGAGGTCCGTCGGTGTCAGCAAGGTGGTGTAGTGTTGGGCAAAGTATTTGCATATGGTGTAAGGTAGTTGTTGAGTGCATTTAATGTTAATGGGAGCATTCAGTACAAGTGGAGATCAATAGTGGGGGTAGGTCAAATAATGTTCATCTTCTCACCTACCCCGTCAAACTATTTATAGGAGCTTTACTAGAGGTCCAAAGGGTCTGAAAGAACTGTAGAGATGCCCAAAGCTGGCTCTGAAGTATCACATACTACCATATCCTAGGACTGAGGCTTGGGTGACCTCGAGAGGTCACTGTTCTTAAATATGAGGTCAGAATGAGTGCATATCATGATGGAACATTGATGTTGTGGTCTCTGATCATGATTGAGGAGGTATGCTAGAATGACTAACCTTCCTTGGAGGAAGGATGCGTGACCGAGGTATGAAATATTACCATAGCCTACTATTTAGAGTAGCAAAAGATTTCTAAGATGAGTGGTGGTATGTCTGAGGTCTAGGGATATCCTTGGGACCTTTTCCCTTCCATAGAGGTAAATAGGGAGTTAGAAGACCTGGTAAATACCAAGTGTAGAATAGGGTGTAATTTGTAGCCCCTTGCTATTTTTTGAAAAGGTTAGAAGGGGTAATACTTATCTAATGTGAAAGTTGGGGGTATGGTCATAACTAACCATAGAGATTTTTTTCATCATTAGATCATATTGGTAAGGAGCTCGCACGTGACTGAGGACATGTGTTGGCAACCGAGATCGTTGATGTGATTGAGGCTTCTGACTTTAGAGATGTGAATGGATATTACCCTAGGCCTTGGAGGCTATGAAAAAAAACCTTGGGCTGAGCTGAGTTCTTCTCCACACATTTCCCTTTCCTCTCTTTTCTTCTAGAATTTCCTCGACCAAACACACCATTTCTTTCTAACAATGTCTTCCGATAATAATTTCCCCTCTAAGTTCTTGGACCCCAAATCATTATCTGTTGTTAGGCCTCATTGCTATCTACCTACCTTGGTGAAGCCAAAACCTAAGCTATCGGTTCACCTTCCCAGTGGATCAGTTCCACCTAGCATAATGGTGATGAACTCTGAAGGGTCTTTAACCCCAACTTCATTAGTGAGGCTTAGTATGCCACAGGATCACTGAGCATGATCTGGTCGAGCACCAAAGAACTTATTAAATTCTGTAATATGTTATTTTATTTTGAGGGATACAATTCCTGATGATAAGGCCTTCTCTAAAGTGGCCAACTTTGTACACTTCAATGAGTGTTACTTCCACTATGGGTCCAAATTCCCCCTGCCTCTACCCATAGTCAGAATATTGAAGGCTATCGGCATAGCCCCTTCCTAATTAGTGGACATCTCATGAAGGTTTTTTATGGCCGCAATCTTGGCCTTCAAGGAGTCTTGTGGGGGGAAATGTGATGTATTCCTGCCAGCTCTTTAAACTATATAGGGTTTAAGAACAGAGCAAGCCAATCAATAAGGGCCTGAAATACCTTGCCCCTAGTATTAACATGGTGAACTTCAGTAGCAAGCATAATGCCACCAAAATTGGAGGACAAGGTTTTCTTCTTTGGGGAAGTTTGGGCCATTCCAAACATTATTGAGCCATTTGGATGCCCCACTATCTAGTGTACTCCTCTATCAGTGAGTAAGTTGACTCTTCAATTTCATCTCAATGTTCAATTTTACATCTTTTTTGAGATTTTAAATATTTATTTTCCTATTGTAATGGTTCTTAAGCCTACCATGTTAGAGTTTAACAGGATTATTGAGGCTCATAGGTTAGCCTCCACTCCCTTTGAGGTTCGTGTTACTTCCAAGTGCCTCTTTAGGAGCCTAAGCCCCTAACATATAAGGGAATCCTTGAGGCCCATAATATTATTGTGCGGATCACATTAGAGGATGAGCCTTATGCCTCAATTTATGAAAGAGGAATGTCATATCTAAAGCTCCGATAGAGGTTTCCAAGGCTTCTGAAGGCAACGATGACCAGACCAAGAGTGGAGTTGACCCATCGAAGGTCGAAGAGGCCTTTGCTTCGGTTAATGATCCCATTGCTTTCTGTCTGTTCTCCTTGTGAGTATATTTTATTTTTTTTATTTTTACCTTATTCATTAGTTTTTTAATGGATGACTCAGATCTCTATTTTATTCAACAACTGAACAGAAGGAACAAAGGGTCCTTATTAAGCTTGTGATTAACAGAAAGAGGAGAACCAATACCATAAAGAATTTTAATTTTGGTACCGTGGTGGACATTCCAATACCTGATGTTAAACTAGTGGAGGCGGTCAATTTAAGGTTCGATCCTATTAAAAGTTCAAGTCTTGAGCTTGATAAAACCCTACCCTTACTAGAAGAAGAATTGGGGGTAGGTGGAACTCTTGGGGTAATCCAAGAATATCCATATATTCCAAGGGACTTATAGCCCTTGGTCTCAAACAATTAAGCTATAGGGAAGCTGATGCCCCCATTACCGGGAGGGAAATTTTTAAGGGGCGGCTGAGTTGCCCGGTTCTTCAGAGGGGATAGACCCTTATACATCAATGGTGGATGCCCTTCATGCGCTGAAAAAGAAGAATAACAGTGACATAGTAGCTAATCTAAGGGGCAAAAGTATTCCAACCAAAGCTGAGGAGTTGGTCCATTTAATGGGCAAAATAGTTAAACATTTTCCTGACTTTTTCCTCAAACCTTTTCACATTATGTGCCTTATTCTTATATCTATTTGTCTTATAGTTTCAACACCTGATGGAAGCTCTCTTAGCCGATGCTCTTTGTGGAAGAACAACATGGAAAAAGGCTACTAAGATAGACCATAGTTCGAACCTCACTCGAGAGAACTTGGACTGATTGATCGATAGTCAGAAGCTGCAGATGGAGGCTCTTAAGGGGGAGAGAAATACCTTAAAGACGTAGGTGGCTTCTCTAGAACATGAGAATCTTTCAAATGAGAAGACCCTTAGAGACAGTGTTTCTTTGTTGGCCGCTACTATGGAGTCTCTAGCTAAGGTCAAGGAGTTGCGTGCCCTTGATCAGGTTGAGTTTATAGTGACAATAAAGGCTTTTCAATGCAAAAAAACTAAACTCCAGAGCTTTAAGAATATACTCATTTGACTTAATGATGAGGTAGATCTCTTGATGTAGATAGTCAAATATTTATCAATTAAGAAGTAAAAGTTGACCTCTTAAGATCAAGAGCTTCAAAAGAGCTATGCTGAGGTCCTGATCACGCATGAGGCACTCCAAGAATATATATGTGGCGGTTCAGGGCTACTTTGATGCTTATCAGGAGTTTGAAGTTTTCAAAAGATACCTCTTTTAAAATTTTATTTCGGTATTCGAAGCTTGTAAGGCCAAGGTACAGTCACTGTTCCCTAAAGTGGATGTTTCTGGCCTATAACCTAAATCCCCTCAATCAAAAGAGGAGAGCTCTAATAATAATGAAGGCAATGTTAAAGCTGATCAAGAGGACGAAACCAAGAAATTGGTCGCTTCCTCTCTTCCCTCAACAAGTGAAGCTCTTGTGAACCCCCAAACATTTGAGCCATAACGGGATTTTTTGTAATTTCTTTTTTTGTAAACTGTTAATTAACCATGGACACTCTTTGTTCTTTCTGTTTTTACCCTTAATGAGAAGGTAGTTTTGGAATCTTGGACTTTTGATCCTCTTCAACCATTACTTGATTACTTATTTACGATTTTCTAAGTAATTTTTTTATTGCTTGAGATCTACCTAAGGTCTACCTAGTATATAGTACACCCTTAGCCCTCAAGAGTGCTTAATAAATAAAAGTAACTGGGACTGCGAACCTTCTTGAAGTAGAATTGAAGGCCCTGAGACCTCCGCTTTATACTTGTGCAATTTTTTAAAGTCAAGGATGAGGCTCTGTAGTTGGGAATTAAGCCTTAGAACCTTAGCATTCTTGATGTTTGTGCTTTTATGAGACTAGAAACCCACATTTTTTGTTTAAACACTTAGCTCCCTAGAAAATTTTGGGCATAAAGACTAAGATAAATATGTAAAACATACTAAGATCTTCAATTTAGATTCGAATTTAAACGTTTAACATATAAAGTCCTTGAAAGGATCCTAAGACATCTAGACTTAGTAAAATTGTAACTTGAAGTATCGCAAAGGGTCCTAAGACTTCTGATCTTGCGTAAACTTGAATATGAAGTCCCACAAAGGTCCTAAGACATCTGAACTTGGAAATTTTAAAATTTTGAAGTCCTTATAAGGGTAAAAGGCCTCCGAATAGAAAAAAATTGTAATCTAAAGTCCCATAAAGGGTCATAAGACCTCTAAACATAGGTGAACTTGAATCTGAAGTCCCACAAAGGGTATAAAGACCTATAAACTTGTGAAGTTTGAAATTTTGAAGTCCTTATATGGGTATGATACCTTCGGGCTGAAAAAATTTGGAATCTGAAGTGCTTGTAAGGGTCTAGGGCCTCCGAACTTAAAAATAATTTGAAATTTAAAGTGCTTATAAGGGCCTGAGACCTATGGACTTAGTTCCTTACACCTTTTCATTTCTAAAAAGCTAGAGTTTTAGGTAATTTTTTGTATATGAACACTTAGCTGTAATACCCCGTATTTTTGTGATATTTATTTATGGGAATAATTAAATTATATGTGTATTAATTGGAAATTAATCCGGATAAAAATACTAGCGAGATGCGAGTTGGTATTTGAATATAATGTGCATATATGATTATACATGAATATTGAAGTATGAAATTTGTCGTGAGATTGAAATACGGCTAGTTGGAAAATTTTATTGAGACGCGTGTGACAGTCGCGTCAGGGAAATATTTATTTTTAATTAAAAAGTGAATTTTAGTTCTATTAACCATATGGTCGTTTTGAGTGCGCCACCAAAGCGTCCGGAAGGGTCGAAATAGTCAGAAAACACTAGCTGGGGGTTAAGTTTGGGTCCCGGGGAATTTTTGGGCCATACCGGTAACTTATAAGGGCATTTTGGTAATTTCGGAAATTGGGTAATTAAAACCCACGAAAATTAGAGTTAAAATCTGACTTAGTATTAACCCACTAAGCCATTTCCAACCCCAATTTAGGAAGTGGGCTACGGGAGAGGTTATAACTTGGCAAAACCAACCTCACCTCCATTAACATCTTGAGAAGAAAGCTTGGAGAGAGAGAGAGAGAGGAGGAATTCTGCAGAGGAGAGAGAGAACCATTTATCAGATTCGTCATCAAATCCAGAGTTACCGTTAAGGCAAGTGATTTAATTTTGTTTTTATATAGAATGTTTCTTCCATGTGTAGGAATTGATAAAAATCTGATTTGTTCTTGGGAGTTAATGAAAAACCCATTAAATTGGAAATAGAATCTTACATATTGATGAGGAATTGCATGTAGGCGATTATTCTGATGTTAATAATATCTTGGATGAAACAAAAACGGATTATAGTAGGTTCAATTATGATGTATAAATGTTAGGGTTCATGTTCATATAAATTGGGAATAAATAAAGAGATTTGAAGATTTGATGATATTTAAGATGAGTTAGCCCTATATAAACGTTTCATTATGACCTATGAGTGTTTAGTACGAATTATGAACCTTAAAATGATGTTGGGTCGATTTTTATGTGAGATTAGGAGTGAAGAAAATTGGGAAAAATGAAATAAGGATTTCTGGGCTCGAAACTGGCCACTCGTTAGAAGACCTGCCCAGGTCGTTCGAACGAGCTCGTTCGAACGAGCTTCTAACGAGTTGAACTTTGACTTCTAACGAGGGTGAAGTTCGTTCGATAATCTCGTTTGAATGAGATCTCGTTAGATAGCCCAGTTCGTTCGAACGAACTCTCGTTCGAACAGCCTCATTCGAACGAGACTTCGAACGAGTTGACAGTTTAGGCTTTTTAGCCTGTTTTGATCCCGAGTGCCCCGTAACCTTGTGTATAGGTAGAGATAGCTTTCCCTTGATGATTAATTGATATATTTGGGATGTTTGGGATATAATGAAGAGTCAAATTTAGAAGTGTAGTTTGAACCTAAAGGAAAATATGAGTAGGACGTGAGTGTCTATTACGTTGCGAGAACTATTGACGGACTAATGTATTATATTAATCGGGAACATATAAATTGTGTAGTATTATATGTCGGTACGAGAATGAGAAGTGTACCACCAATAATATGGTGATTACTAAGATGTGTGAATACTTAGTATATGTATTGATTTTATGTGTATGACATACCTACCATACTTGCTATCACGGGAGGTTTGCGTTCGCTTAGGGCCTTCTAATCCTTGTGTTGCCCGGATTTAGATTGGTTACCTCGATGAACATAGGTCAGAGAAGGACTTATTGGGATGTTAATAAGTCTGCTGATCGTGGGAGCGCAGGTATGTGCGTGACCCATGTGATGTGACTGTGTTCGCCTCCATTATTTGTGATGTTGTTATTTGAGAACGATTCCTGAGAGATTCGGAATACGTGATCCTTATGCACGTGATGTACCGGGATAGATAGCAGAGTATGTGTGCACCGCAGCTTAGTCTCGGGGTGCTTGTATTGTATATTTATGATGTGAATAATATACACTTAATTAATGGGAACTTTTATGTTAATATTGTGAATAATATTATGGTAATGATTTGAGAAAACAAAACAGGTTAACTGATAGTGATTGGTATTCCTAACTGAGAATCTGAGAGTAAGTAAAACCCTCTATTTAATTGATAACGTTAGAATGTAATATGGGAATCGAGTAGTAAGGGGTAGAACTTATTACAGTTTGGTTAGATATGGATGTCTTATAGATGGGTACGGTAGGTTAGGAGTGCACATGTAGTCGAGAGGTAAGAATTCCATGTGAGTGTACGTCCTAACATGTATTTTGCATTTAATGTTTTAATGTTATTAAAACACTAGTTGTTTTTAAAATGATTTCCACTTTCGGGCTCTGACCCATTTGCTTGCAAATCTATTTTTATAAAAACCATTTTAGGTGCCCAGCCACAAGGACACCATGCTTAGGATTCTCATTCAGGTGAAGAGCTGTAGCTGTTTGTGGAAGTTACAGGACTTTGCTTGTACACGCTTCATCTATCTTGTCTCGATATTCTTCAGTTATCAGTTGTAGGGCATGTCGCCCATTTCTTTTAGAGACATTTCATTTATTTCAGTTATTGAGACTTCTGGCATGTAATTATTCAGGATTCAGACTTGTAGTATTATTCTTCAGTTGTGGGATTGTTGTGAGGAGTTTTCCTCCGGATTTATATTCATGTTGTTGGTTATTTATTACTTCATTATAGTGAATGGTTGTTATCATTTCATTATTCTTTTACTACATGTTAATCAGACTTAACTTAAAATTTGGCACTTACTTTTTAAATACTAGGTGGTTAGTAATTATTAAAATGTTTTCGACAGTGATGCTATTAACTGAACCAACTTGGCATTTTGAATTAATTTAATAAAGGAGTAGCTACCCGGTATTTAATTAGTCGGGGTGTCACATTAGCCCTTAAAAAAATTTAAAAAATAGAAGTTTTTATTTTAAATGCTTTCAAAAATTAAGTTTGAGGGGTATAAGGTTTGTACATTTTTTTGTATAACTCCATAGTGAATAGAATATTTTGGTGAGATGAAACGAGTTGTTTATGGGTCCTTAGACCTTAGACTATTGAAATTTTTGGATGAAAATCTCAATAATCCCTTAGTCTTTTAGGTCTTGAGACATTTAATTACGCTTTTTGGGTTATTTAAACCTGAGGACTGCATTCTTTTGGGGGTCCTTTGTCCTTTAACTATTAATCTAAAAACAAGGTTTAAATCCTTTCAACTTTAAAGCCAGGCCCTGAGACTTTTGCTTAAACCTATAACCAAGGTTGTTATCCTTGCAACTTTATTGTTAGGTCCATAGACCTTAGTTTAAGCTTTGAGCCAAGGCTGAAGTCCTTGCAACTCTCAACGAATACTTATATTGGATACATTATGAGTAACAAAAAGTTTATTTTTCATTTAATTAGAATAATATATTGTTTACAAATGTTCGAGTGAAATGTCATACATTTATTAAGGTTTCCAGTCCTTCACTAGGATTTTTAGCCGTGGGGGAAACAGTCCTCATCTTATGGGATGAAGGTACCCAGACTCATCATCTTTATTATAAGTCTTTCTAGAAGGAACTCAGACATTGGTGGTGGTAGAGGCAAGACCTTTAGTGAGACCTCAGAGATCCTATGAAACTTTATCGGGAACTCTGTTAGGCCCTGTAAAGAGCTGAACAACTTCTTTTATCTTTTATGAAAGTGAATTAGCTCTCCCAAGCTTTTTTTGGTCTCTAAAGACCTCTCATATACCCTCGGGGTTGGAATCTCATCACCATCCTGTAAAGACCTCTCTAAATACCTCTCATATACCCTCACATCCAAGCCATTGAGTGACGGTCTGCCCATGATGACGTTGTAGGATCAGTGAAGGTTCACCATTATGAATTAGTTCTTGATGGTTGTGCATCAATTATGGAACCCATGGGTGAGGAGGAGAATGACATACCCCAAAGAATAGGTTCGTTCTTCATTAAGCTCAATACGAGGGGTGATGGTTGGCTGCATATGATTTATGGTGAGGCCCATGGATTCAAAAGAATCTAAGAACAAGATATATGTGGAGCTTCTTATGTCAATCAGTATTCTCCTCATGTTAGGATTTCCTTTGGCTATTATGATCATAAAAGCATCATCATAATGTAGCTTAACCCTCATGGGGTCAATTTCTGGGAAGACCATCATTACCTCCTTAGGGGATTGATGTGGGAGGGAAACATGGTTAGCATGTATCCTTTTATGTTGTAAAGTCTCGAGGTAGGCCTTTCTGGCTGTGGAAAAGAACCCACCTCCAATAAACCCTATGTAAATGCATTAAACGTCAATCAGTGGGATATCATCTTTAATTTTGTTGATGTCTTTGTGCTAGAATAAGCCTGCATCTTTGGCCATAAACTCCTTTAGGTATCCCCATATTTATCACCCCCTCAATGGCCTCCTTCAATTGGAAATAGTTTCTTATATTGTGTCAATAGTCCCTGTAGAACTGGAAATACTTAGACTTGTATCTTTTCTCATCTTCGATCCTCATAAGTTGGTTGAGGCAAGATGTCCTGAGCTTATGTGACAACAAAGACCTCTTCCACGATGATAGTGAGGGGTGTGAAGTGTTTGGCCTGAAGAATCCTACTTTTCATAGCTCCTTTATTTTTCATCTTAACCCCATCCGCTCCTGATGTCTCCTCGAGTTGAGAGAAGAAGTCTTTCCTCTTACCTTGTTAGGGAGAAGATATGGCATGCCTTATTGAGATAGCATCATTAGCATTCATATGATTTTGATCCCTTTCTAATAGATTCGTCATGGACTTCAGAGTCTTCTTACTAAGGACCTTAGAAAATCTTTTGAGGTGAGATCTGAGATAAAGGCGGCCATACAAATAGTGTCATTCAGAGAATCGACCTCGAGATCTTCCTAATTTAACCTTTTGGCATAATCTTTGAGGGATTCCCCGGTCTTATTTTTTAAGTGGAGGAGGGAAGTGACAAGCTTCCTCATCTTTTGAGCTCCAATGAAATGACTCGCAAAGGATCTTTCTAGCTATGTGAAGCTTGTAATGGTCCATGGTTTGAGCTTGGAAAACTAATTCTTAGATGAGGTATCTTAAAAAAGCATCAGTGATATGTGGGTTTCCAAATGATTGATGGGGTCCTTGGACACATCGAGTGGTTCAATATTAGGTATCTTCCACTTTGGGGGAAGAACGTAATTTTGAACATAATTGGAAAAGGGAGATAATGGGTTTAAATGTCCAACTCAATGGTATTAGGAGTTTAAATATTTTATTGGTTGATGAAATTCTCCAACAAGTCTTTTATCTTTTTTATCTCGCTATCCCAGATCTTAGAAGCACTGGAACCTCCCTGGGACTAATCTCCTAGGAGCAATAAAGTGTCTTTTACTAGAATACGTGTGACTGATCGTTGGGGGACCCTAAACATACCCTCTGGATCATTCTCCACTACAACTGGGGCTCATGGTTCTCCCTGGTACCACTGCGTCCTGGTACAACTGCGTCCTCTACCACCGAGGGTAAAAGGAGCCTGCTGAGGATGGTGGACATCTTCTCTAGGAGTATTTTTTGCTAAGCCTTTATTAATTTCAAGGAATAAGCCAAAGTTGTGTTGGTCACCATTTTGAAAGGATTAAGGTGTATATTTTAGAAAGATGAAACTTTTCATTCCTACAGAGAGTGCTAAGTCGATGAGTGTTAAATATTTATGTGACTTTAGACATGGTTCTCCCCTCTGGACCTTAGATGGGTAAGAGGAAAAAATTATTAAAGTAAAATACAAAAGTTTAAAGTGGTTTGGACCTCAAATGAGGGTCCTATATCCACTTTCAAAGGTGTTACACTAGTTTAATGTATAGAAAATGAAGTATTACAGTCTAGGAGACCTCTTGAGCTTTGTTCAAGAGAGTCTGGGGTCTTTCGAACTTTATCAATAGCACAAATTACCTTAGGAAGTATGACTGATTTCTCAAAGGGTACCAAGGTACTAGTTTAGGGCTCTATAACATTTACAAAGTGTATGAGTAATAGAAGTGGTCCAAGTTATAAGTATAAGCTCACAATAGTGGGTTGTGAGTGTGGAATAAAGTGTAAACACTTGTGAAATGCTAAAACTATTATGTATGATTGATGGAATGCCTTTATCACTTTGAATGCTCAAGACCGATCCCCTTTCATCGTATACTAGCCTCCTATTTATAGGAGATCCCTTGTATAGAGAATGACTAGACTGTCGCAGCATGGTTGGGGTGTCCCTGAGGTCTTTTGGTGGTGTAAGGTAGTTATTAAGTGCATTTAATGCTTATGGGGTTGATATGGATAGTGGCGATAGGCTGAATAATGTTCTACTTATCACTTATCCCGTCAAACTGTTTGTAAGTTCTATAATAGAGGTCCAAAGGGTCTAGAAGAATCATGGAGTTTCCCAAAAATGATCCCGAAGTATCATGTACTACCGTATCCTAAGACTGAGACTTGGGTGGCCTCAGGAGGTCATTATCCTTCAATCTGAGGTCAGCTCTGAGCACAGATCATAAAAGAACCTTGATGTTATTTTCTTTGAGTTTGCTTGAGGAGGTATGCTGGAATGACTAACATTTCTAGGAGGAAGGGTGCACAACAGAGGTATGATACAGTATTATAGCTTATTCTTGAGAGTAGCAATGGCTTATAAGATAAATGGTGGTCTATCTGAGCTTCGAGGCTAGTCTTGTGACCTCTGCCATGCCTTAGAGGCAATTGGGGAGTTAGAAAATATTTTAAATACCAAGGTTTGGTGCTAACCTTGGGACCTTTATTCTACAAGGTATGTCTAAAGTCTAGGGCTAGCTTTGGTACCACTTCCCTACCTCAGAGGCAGTTGTGGACATGGAAAACCTTTTAAATACCAAGTGTAAAATATGGTATCATCAAACGTTGAATGTTATATTTTTCAAACTGTACGCGACGAGAGTTTGTGCATTTCGAGTTATGAAATTGGGAATATGGAATTAAATTGATGTGTGGAATTAATTAAAAGTGATAATTGAATCCAGTGTCCTAGTATCCTCTCATATCTGTTACAATTCTTGATTTTGATTATGTCATTTAAGTTAGTTTAAGTTGGTATTTTTTTCCATATATCTAGTCAAAATCACAAATTATGTCTAGTTGGAGAGTCATAGTTTGGATTATCACATCTCCTCGTGGGATCCGTTTGTATTTCCATATCTTTATTACAATAATTTGTGCACTTGTAGAAACACAACAACAATGTGGAAATAATGACAGGAGCAAAAGAACAATAGTAAAAAAGGAAATGTGAAGGATAATCATAAAGGATAAATAAGTAATTAAGATAAAATAAAAATAGAAAAATCGAATAAACAAGGACTTTATAAGGGAAAATTTCACAACGTGTAAAGTTTGTAATATGTTTATTGTAAATTTTTAATATCGGATCTATTTTGTTTGGACAAAACTCTTTGAGTCATAGGTTAGGATTCTATTTAATTGGTCATGTAAACCCATGGTGTATCGATGACATGTAATGGCCCAAGTTAAAGTGACATCAACTTCTATGTCGTGTTTTGTTTTCAACATTTCGGATCTCACAAATGGTATATTTTGTGTATTATGTTGATCCTTCAATTTTTATTTGGGGCTTTAAAGTTTATTGACGCATTTTCTAAAAATAAAAATTTTACAAAAAATTATCTTTGTTTCGGCAAGTTATTCAAACAACCTTTGAATTAGTGCAAACGGAATTTCTAGTTTCGTTCAAACAGGTTTCAAACAAGCTTCGAGTGAAATGTTTTTACCTAAGCAAAATGTTATCGTTAGAAGGTAGATTGATCCTCGTTCAAATGACACTCGGGCTCTCGTTCGAATGACTTTGAGGTTCTTTCGAATGAAGTGCCTTAGGTTGCGTGTAGCCACTTTTTCACAAATTTCTATAAATACAAGGCACAATAAAGATTTTTTAATTTTAAGATATTTAAAAATAGTTTTAAGAAGAGAAAACCTAAGCCTCAAAGAACCGTGTGTCACCCTAGTTTTGAGATCCAAGAATCTATATAGTATGCTTGTTCGATATCTTAATTTTCTTTCACCAAAGATTTTTTACTCAATGTCGTTGAGAATTTTGTTTCGCATGGTGGACTATGAGTGACTGTAGGAAGGTTTTCTATTTAAATATCGATAGACACCGAGAGGTGTGAGGTGCATGCATTGTGAAGATCATGGGAGGATTCCTAAGGTGTTGTTGTGAAGAAGGTTCAAGTAATGCAAATTGCATCAAGGCTTGAGAGCGTCGAGTCATGTGAAGTATGCCTATCACTATTGTATAAATCCTATATCATAGTGAATTTACGTAAGCTAGGCCATCCGAGATTTTTTTCCATGACGGATTTTCCTTATACATCGAGGCGTTGTGATTTGTTAATTTTATTCTTGCAAATACCACCTAGATGGATGCTTAGACAAGATAAAATTGGACTAATATTTCACAACGTATGTTTCATCGATGCTTGATTTAAAATTGGATAAATTGCTCATTTGTTCACTTAATTGGAAATTAAAATTTGGTATTTGGTAATCCGTACCTGTTTTTACAACTTGAATTTCTTAAATTGGTATCAGGGCGAGTTGCACTACATTATTGGGTTGATCATCGTTTAGTGCACTTTTAGGGTTTTTACATGGATTTTAACCGTTAGAATTTCTCAAATGGTTTATGTAGTTCAATAAATTGGTCTTCCATATTTGACAATTCAAACTTTCCCTACTAGAACTCTCATGTGAGATTTTTCTCGATATATATCGATGAAAATGTTTGGAACTCCATAGAGCAAGGGTGGTCTCATCCTACCGAGAATGGCTTAGTTAAAGCGTATTCCATTTGGTCAAAGGCTAAAAAAGATGCCTCGGTGTTTAATTCCAAGGGTGTGAACTATCTTTTGTGCCATCATGATTGAAGAATTTAGAAGCATTGTGACTTCTGAGGTTGCTAAAGATGCTTGAAAGTTTTTTAAATCCACACACGATGGTATTGACATAGTTAGGATTTCTAAGTTACAAAATTAGACAACTATCTATGAAACGATTAAAATGGGAGAGCACGAGCCTTTTAATAATTTTTATGATAAATTATTGAATATTGTTAGCTCCTCATTTAACTTAGATGAACTTATCCTGTAATCGAGAGTTGTGAGAAAAATCTTAATGTCATTACCTGAAAGATTTAATGCTAACATCACGATCCTAGATTCTCTTGGCGGTGTTGATAATATGAGAGTACAATAACTTATAGGTGATCTCCAAACCTTTGAGATGGATATGTTTCCTCCTAAGAAGAAAGAAGAAAACAAGGAAAAAAACTTAGCTTTGACAATTCGTAAGGAGGATGTCGGACTCCGATAGTGAGGGTGAATTAGATCCCGAAGAGATTGATAGGTTTGCTAGAAAGTTCATAAAATTTATTAAGCTTAGAGAATATAAGAAATTTTAGATCTTTACACCGACCGTGATAGGAAGAAGAGAGATAACCATAAGAAGGTGGAGGATCGGAACAAGTTTATGAATGCCAAGGGTTTAGGCATCATGCTCGTGAGTGTCCCATGAAACTAAGGAAAGAAGGAAAGAATCCCAAAGCTTATAATGAAACCCTTAGTGATAGTGAGTTGGAAGACGAACACGATTCTCCCATGGAGTGTAACTTCATTGATTTCACGACAAGTCATGTGAGCCTAAATGAAAATCCTTCGATGTCAAAGATAATCATATGAATGACAGTTTTGAGGTTCAGTCTTGTGATTTCCAAGCTTGTGATGAAGAGGAAGAAGAGGAGGTGAGTGATAAGGAGGAAAGTAAACTTTAATTTTCCTTTCATGAGTTTTATACCAAGTCGTTAAAGTTAAAATAAATGCAACTTGAAGTTAGAGGCAAGGTTTAAAGAACGTGTCGTAGAAAATAATGATAAATTGATTAAGGATTTAAGGTTATATGAGAAGACTCTTAAGGAAAAACTTGAATACATTGAGGAGGAGAGAGATAAGCTCTAACACAATGAGTCTAAAATTTTAGAGTTAGAAGATAAATTAAGATACTCAAGTGGTGTTAAATTTTATTTTGAATCTAGGTCAAAAAAGTTGGATAATATTTTAGGCACCGTCCAAATCAAAAATGACAAGATAGGTCGGGTATATGATGATCCAAATGCTTTTTATCTTAAATCCAAACCAAGATTTTATGAGAGTCAACAGTTGTCAAGGACGTTCAAAAAGGTCAACCCAAATGTAACATTCTTTGTGTATACACATGCTCACATCAAGGTAGGAAAGGTCGCTTTAGTTATTTATATTTTAATCTTAGAAGAGGTTTTAGGAAGCCTATATCCCATGTTACAATGGTTCCCAAAACTCGAGGCATTAAATCTTCATCTACTTGGGTAAAAAAATCTTATTTAGAGCCACTTAATATTAAATTTGTTGATTCTCGCATGCTTTCACATGATTCATCCCATGTTATATCTTATAAGTGATTGTGTTTGCATTTTTTTCATACACTAATTTTGTGCTTCATGATTATATGCTTTGACTAGTGCTACGGTGATGTGCCTTTTGTATTTTGATTCTTTATTTTTTAGTCTATATGAAAAATAAAAAAAAGGTTAAGTTTTATTTTGAGTATTTTTTATGAAAAAATAATAAAAACTGATAAATATTTTTGGGTTCTTTTGCGTATTAGTTTTACAAATTTTGTGTGGCATATTTGTATGTTTGAATCCCATTTATTCCATGTTTTCCATATGGCTAGGACATTAATGTATGTCTTACAATGCTTTCGATATTTCTTAATCATGCCATGTATAGAGTTGTTCGGAATTGATTTGCTTAATGGATTCACCTAAGTATATGCCTATGTACACACGTTCATGAACTCTTTTGAATTTTAACTTCTTATGTTGCATGAGATAAGTGATATGTTATCCTATAAATCTTGCCATATACATATCTATATATCAGGGATATTTATGTATGTAAGAATCATTGCGATGAGTTTTCTCTTAGGATTAAAAAAATGAAGTGTGTGTAATGGAAAGAGGTATGAAGGGAGTAAATCTCCTTTACATGAAAGGCCACTATTGGCAAGAGCTTTTGAAAAAGAAAAGAAGAGGAAATATTTGCAAGGCCAAAGTTTAGAAATTGATCATTAAAGTGATATCTTCAAAAAGATCAAAAAATTGAATATTTTTATATTTTGAGGGTGTTATAAGTTGAAGATCAATGGGTTTAAATAATGAGTCCTAGTTCATCATAATTGTTTGACGCTATTAGTTTGAGAATCATTAAAATTTTCTAGGCTTGTGTGCATTTAGATCATTTGTTCGTTTGAGTTCACATTATTGTCACATGAGGCTAAATCTAAGTTTCATAAATTGATGCGATCAAATAGAACTCCTTGGATTATCTTGAGTATTTGGGACATATTTCTTTTATTTTCTAGTTCGTGCCCCTTCACTCCATACCACAATTGGTTTAGACATACTTATGCCATACGAGCTTAGAAAACTTAACTTTTTTATCTTATGTGGTTATACTTACATATATATATATATATATATGAATATAATATAAAGTAGGAGGGACTTTTTGTCCTCCCCAACTGATGGCTCAGATCGAAAGTTGATCAATTTGGTGTTTATCAACTAGCGACTGAAATTAAATTGGAGGGGTTTTGATCTCCCCCAACTCACGGTTGGGATTAAGCCACGTGTGAACTGACTAAGACTTGCTCTGGTACACCTACACTGCATTACTTCTTTCACCCACTACCTCAATCTTTCTTTCTCCGTCTTCTATACAGCACACGGCTCAAGAAAAGTAGATGAAAAATCCACTCAACCACTTAATCATCATCAACCACTCTCCACCACTTAATCACACGGCTCAATAAAAAGTAGGTTCTTCCTCTCCACCACTTAATAATCATCATCCTCTCTCTCCCTCTCGCATAACTCCTACAGGTTCGACCTCTCCAGCGGCTAGCCTAACCCCTGCATATCCCATCCACCACAAACTCAGTGAACACCCCTGGAGGAGGCAACATATGGTAAGATATTTTAGGTTGAGAAAGTTATAGATCTTGGTTTTCCACACTCAGTAGACAAAACACATGGATCTACTATTTGTGTTATCTAAAACTCCACACCGAAAAGAAGAATGGATAGGAGACAGAACTTCACATCGAAAAGAAAATCGAAGAGGAGAGGTGCACCTGTCTTCGGGTCATCGATCGGTTTTCTATTTAGGTCGAAGAGGAGAGCAACCTGGTCAGCGTGGAAGAAGAGAAGACCATATGGATTTTTTTATCAAGGACGGAGACAGAGCTGGTCGTCATTTTTGTACCTGGTCACTGACCAACAAGGGTTGTCCAGCGACCCTTTGACCAGTTCGTATGAGATCGGTGGAGAGAAATCAAACCCAGTGGAGAGAAACCAAACTCAGCGGATTGTGCGAGTATATGAATTTGGGGTGTCAATTTTTTTGGGGGTTTTGGTTTTGATTCTCCCAATCCTCTGTTGTGTTGAAGAAATCCTAGCCCACTTTTTTTTTTGCTCTGTTATGGGTTTGAGATTGATTGCTTTCACTATTTTTTTTCAGGTACAAAACACATTATCTTCCATGCACAGCAAAATATCGTACCCGTTTATTTTGTCTAAGAAGCCACATGCATCAGGTATACAGTTTGGTTTTGATTATACAGTTTACATGGGTTTGTTTACGTTTCTTCCATTTTGCAGGTTTTTATGTCTAATTAAATATTTTAACTTTTTTTTGGTTTTTTTTGCCTTTTCATAGTTCTTTGATTTTGTTTGTTTTTGTTAATTCGGATTCCAAATAAGTGTTCACAACCACAAGTTGTGGAGATATGTTTTGAATCTATTGTTGGTTACTCTACCTTAGTTTTTCTTGGATTTGACGAATAATATTGTCGTTTTTTAATATTGTTTGATGTACTTTTTGAACAAGAGCTTGGACTATTGTTTACTACGTCGTTGGCCAAAATGTTTGGTGTGAAGAATCTCATTGTTTTTTTTCACGAGTTATTTTAAATATATTTTCATGGCTATGAAATAAAAGGGGTTTTGGTTTAAATTTTTAGTTTAAGATCACGTTCTGTCACTTCTTCAAACATCATTTTATATTTTTAGGATTTCTTTTTACAAAAATAATTGTTTTTGACAAAACAAAAACACAATAAAAACAATTCATAACAACAACAAAAGTTTTTTAAGGAATATTAACATTTAGAAATAAACGGTTTTAACAAATAAAAAATAGTTTTTAAATTAAATTTTTTAACAAAATAAACAGAGTTTATAACAAAAAACAGTTTATAACAAAATAATAGTATCTTAACAAAAAAAATGACAAAACGGAAAATACAGTTTCAAAATGGAACAATTTTCAATAATTTGATTTTCAATAAATAGCTCAATGAGGTGACAACGATTAGACAACTCATCTCTTGTTATAAACATTGTCAGTTTTGAGTTCATGGCTCGAGGAAAATATTTGAGTTGTTGAAAGTGACTTTTTCTCTGTTAATGGATTGTTTTCAACTATTAGAAATAGTTTTGTTTACTTTATAATCTGATGTTTGTTTTTTCATTATGAATATTGATTTATTTGAAAGTTGTATATTAACACAAAAAGTGGTATATTGAGTAACGCACGTGATTCTGAAGAAAAGGACCATTTTTTTTCCTTTAGCAAAAGATGCAACCCCATAATATTTGGTATCACGTGACACGATATCAAGAAAAGATATCTCCATAGTCCCAACAGTGGGTATAGAGGAAAAAAAGTAGCTTTGATGTTTAATGATTCTTATTCTGAAATGGTTGCTAAATATTATGGGGTTAAGTAGAGCTTCATTTTCTTTGTACTGCCAATAGTCTTATGTGTAGATTATAGGGATAAAGAAAAGGATGTGAAACTTTTCTTTTTTCCTTCAAAATTTGAAATGATTGAAAATTATTATTAAAAAAAAGGGATGGCTGCTATTTTTTTAGGGTTATTTATATTTTTAAAAAAAGTTGAAGTTTCTTTATATTAAAAAAAAAATTGGACCGTTAATAATTTGGTGTTGAAATGATAATTTTTTAAATGGGGGTCTTTCGCAAAAGTGGATAAAAAAGTGGGGGGAAACATAAAATGTAACTAGTACTAACGGTTTGGATGGAAAGTTAACTGGATGGTGGTGCATTGCAAATTTTTTAAAAAAGTCGGGGTGTATTGCAAAACTGGTCACAAAAGGGGGGGACACAAAATAACCCTTTTTTTAATTACTAATTCTTTTTATTTGGTGTGCAACGAGACAAAATACTATAAAGATATTTATGACACCACCACTGACATATGTCAGTGTAATATGTCTCTAGCCAAAGTCGTAATACAAACTATTTGATTACATTATTTGTAAAAAAAACTATTGTATACTTTAATATGTTAATATTAATTACGAGAATAAAAAGTATAGTAAAGAATGCGAGTGATCAATTGTGGATTGCGTTGTTACCCACTGTATTCAATTGTTATAATTTATAGTTATTTTTTTAAAGTTGTCTTTATATATGATCGTGTCATTTTAATTGTTTAAACATTTAATCCAACAATCTCCCTTGGACTCACGTGTATTTGAAATATCATATTCTCACCCCTTAAATTTTAATGACAATAAAATTATATGGTAATGATGTGTAGAACTCTGGACATAATTAAGATAGTGCCATCGATACAGAATATGAACTGTTGGCGACATAGGAACTAATTTATCGTCGTGCCATCGGCACGGGTACACCCTAGTGTGTGTGTGTATATATATATATATATATATATATATATATATATATATATATATATATATATAGAGAGAGAGAGAGAGAGAGAGAGAAAACAACTCTCATACATACAAAGTATACATACTTGCTATCGTAAACCTATTTTTCTAAAATATTAAAAGACATTTTTTACTTGAATTTTTTATGTGGTAATAAAACATTTCACGGGATATATAAAAAAATCAACTCAAAATAATTTTTTTTGCTATATTAAAAAAAGGTCAAATTTTCACTGCTTTTAAAGTGCTTTAAAAAGTGTGAAAGTTTGATCGGTTTTTTTAAAATAGCAAAAAAATTGTTTTGAGATGATGCTTTTTATATGGGTTCCTTGAAATGTTTAAATACCAAAAAAAAAACTCAACTCAGAAATGTTTTTTTTACTATTTTAAAAAATCGGTAAGTATACTTGGTATATATACTTGGTATGTACTGGAGTCTATTTGTATACACCCACACACACATACACATGTGTGTGTGTGCAGGCGTTCATGTTCCTGTTATATGTGCATTTTTATATATATGGTTTGTTTATTTTGAGTTTTTTTTTTGCATTTAATCCATGTTCGTCATATGTCTCATATTAATGAAATTGATATCATTGGAATTATTTGTACTTGTATTGCCATGTTATTTTTTATTGTTATTTAGCTTCACATCGCATGATATGCTTGTTTCCTTTATGAGCATTTGTGTCACGTTAAGGGGAGAAGTTGTTCCATATTATGCACATTTACTTTTGTCAATTCCCAAACAAAAAGGGAGAGAAGCTTACCTCAAGGGGGAGATATTTTAACAAAGGGGAGGGTTTTTCATATGCGGTTTATATATCTCATATTCTCTTTGCATTTGAAAGGTGTGTCAAGTGTGCAGGTTTAAGTGGCGATGTGAAAAGGTTTCACAAGAGAAAAGTTACCCAAGAGATAAAGTTGGTCAAATGTCAGTTTATATTTTTTTCCTTTAGAGTTTTGGATTGGGTATTAGAGCTTAATGGCTTAGTTTTTATTTTTTATTTTGTCCCGGAATAGTCAAAGGGGAAGATTTGTAAGGAAAAATTTCACAAAGTGCCCAGTTTGTAATATTTTTATTTTAAATTTATAATATTGGATTAATTCTGTTTGGACAAAACCGTTTGAGTCATGGGTTAAGATTATGTTCATTTTGTCCTTCAAGACTATGATGCATCGAAGGCATGTAGTGGCCCGAGTTAAAGTGACATCAACTTTTGTTCCGTATCTCATCTTCAACATTTGGGTTCTCACAAAAGATGTATTTAGTGTATTATGTTGATCCGTGAATTTATTATTTGGGTGTTTGTAGTTTATTGAGGCATTTTACACAAAAATAATTTTTAAGAAAAATCATATTTATTAGGGCAAGTTGTTCAAATGGCCTTTGAATTCGTCTAAACAAAATTGCTAGTATTGCTCATACAAGTTTCAAACGATATTCACGCAAAATGTTTCTGCCTAAGCACAATGTTGTCGTTTGAAGGTCAATCGATCCTCATTCAAACAAAACTTGGGGTCTCATTCTAATGACCTTGAGGTTCATTCGAATGATGTGACTTATTCGTTTGAATGACCTTGAGCTTCATTCGTACGAGGTTCCTCGAGTTTCGCATCATCGCTTTTTAACAATTTTTATAAAATACAAGGCATAAAAAAGATTTTTTAATTTTAAGGGCCTCAAAAACAATTTTAAGAATAGAAAACCTAAGACTCAAAAAACCCTGTTTACACCTTAGTTTTGAGATCTAAGAATATACATAGTATGCTTGTTTGAGATCTCAATTTTCTTGCACCAAATATTTTTTACTCAGTGTTATTGATAGTTTCATTTCACACGGTGGATTCCGTGTGACTACGATTGCGATTTTGCTAGTCAACGATCGAAGGACACTGAGACGTGTGACGCGCACGCATTGTGAAGATCGTGGGTGGATTCCTATGGTGTTACTATGAAGAATGTTCAAGTAATGAATATTTCATCAAGTCTTGAAGGCGTCGAGTCATGTGAATTAAGTTTGTCTGCCACTATTATATAAATCCCATATCATAGTGAATTTTTGTAGGTTAGGTCGTCTGAGGGTTTTTTTCGTTCTGGGTTTTCCTCATACATTGCGATGTTGTGATTTGTTGATTTTATTCTTGCAAATATCATATAGACAATATAAAATTGGACTAATGTTTCACAACATATGTTTAATCGATGCTTGATTTAAAATTTAATAAATTGCTCATTCAGTTTGTTGATGTAAAAAATTAGACCATATCTAATTATTTAATCACAGATAAAATAAATGAAACAAAGAGTTTTTAAAGTGGTTCAGCCTTATAAGAATGGCCTACGTCCACTGTTATGTTATTGATGATTGTTTGGGAATTCTCAATTACAAGTTCTATCAAGAAATTCTGGTCCCCTTTACAATGAGGATTGTATAATGTATTTATAGCCCTGAGGCTGTAATGTGAAAGTGTAATACATTCAATGTTGTACATGTGAAAGGGTAATACATTCAATGCCCTTTAAGCGTATACATATGAATGATAAGCATTTAATGAACAATCAAACTGTTGGCTATCCTGCTATTAATGCTTTGTTCAAGGTGCAGCTCGGACCGCCTAAGTTGCTCGGAGCGCCTAAGCTGCTCGGTACTCAAGAGTTCCTCGGAGAGTTCTTGTTCCTCGGAGCGTCTGAGTTCCTCGGGGAAGCAGTGTTCCTCGTTGTAGTATGGTTCCTCGGAGCATCTGAGTTCCTCGGAAGTGTTTGTTGTTTCCACGCAGATTGCCACGCATCTTCATTCAATTGGGCCATGTCAGCAGACTAAATTTGGTATCAACAGAAGCCCCCAATGTTTCGTAGTTCGAAATTTGAGGAGTGGGGAACATTCTTTCTCGGAATATGGTAGTTTTAAATGGTCCTCCTGATTTTTAGGAGTGTTTCCTTTGTATTTATTTTTCCTTCCAAATTCGTAGAATCAGGCTTTTTTGAATTTTTATAACCGCCTCGATCTCCGCGTACTTTTTGTCCTTCTAGTCGCCGATAGCGTAATCATTTCTTTTTGTAATCATTAACTTTATCGTTTCCCAAGGCAGAGTATTTAAGCATCACAGACAATCCCATCGTCTTCTACCTTTTCAAATTTGTATCTTCGAATTTTCCATTGTCTTACTCTCTTGTGCGTTCATCCTTTCCATCATTCATTGTCAACAGATCCACTCTTTTTCTGTAAGATCTTCTTCCTTCTTCTTTATTTCCTTCTTTCATCATGGTTTATCCTATAGAATCCATTGATAAATTTCTCTCTGAATTCTCTATTCCCTCCTGGGTTATTTTGGAAGAGCTTTCTAAGGCTTCAGACTATTTTCGTTTGGCTGAGGGACATTGGTTCCCCAGTCTCTTTGTTGCTGAGTGTGGATTTTCTTCTCCTCCCAAACCTCTATGTCTGGAATTCTGTCAATACTTTGATGTGATTCCTGCAAGAATAGCCCCCAATACATGGAGAATAGTTAATGGGGTTCATAGACTAAATCAAATTCATGGAACTCGCATAGGAATTCCAGAAATCATGTTTTGCTATAGATGGGCTGTTGGGGATAATACTTTTATTTAAAAATTAGATTTTTAAATAGGGCTTTAGTGGTCAATCTCCCGAATGCCAATAGGGACTATTTTGAGCACGGGATTGTTATAAAAAATTGGCAACATGCTCCTTTATCTGGAGATGAAGTTTATCAGGGTCCCAGATGCCCTCCCTATGGCAATGGGATAGGTTATTTTTATTTCATTTTACTTATTTTGAAATCATGCTTCTTCTGTGTTTGATAAAATGTGTCACTGATATTTTAATGTTTATTTATTTGCAGTTGACAACAAAAGAAAGTGTCCAAAAGAAACAGACGTTAATATAAGGAACTTAAAACTTATCTAGAGTTTGCATCAGACGGTTGCTGATGAGCACATTAGGTCAGCTTCATATCTGCTGCAGTACAAAAGTTACACTTCCTCTTTCACTGCTCATCCGGTGATAAGCAGAGTAGAACCAGTACCAACTTCTACCAGTTCTTCGCCTGAGTCACACGTTCCTTTAAGTGAAAGGATGAAGAAAAGAAGACCTCCCACTCTCTTCGAGAAACCTGCCTCTGCTGCTGGAGAGGCAAAAAGAAGTAAACATGATGTCCCAGAAGGGACAAAGAAAAATGATGCACCCCCTCCAGCTACTCTTGTGAAGGTTGCCGAGAAGCCCACAGTGGCCCCGAGCAAGGCTGATGCTCTAAAATAAGTTATTGTAATATCACCGACCAAGAGTTCCTCCTTGGTCGAAACTATTCCTGTTCCCCGGAAGAAGCTGAAGAAGAGCTCCTCGGTCAATTTGGCTGAAACCATTTCCCAACCCCCAACTACTGGAACTGGTGTTCCTACTTTTGTTCCCCCGAACTCTGCCATGAGCTCGGTGAAGACTTGGATCATTCCCGAGATCCAAGGTATTGAAGAGAACCTTTCTCAAGACATGGTCACCTCATTGGTTGCTCGCCATATCGCTTCTGTAAGTCTTATTACTTTGAACTTTTCATCTTTCCCTTGTTATATCTGTCTCTGACTTGCTTTCATTTTTCTTTTCACAGTTGGTGAGCTGCTTTAATACAATTTTAAAGAAAGATGAAGCTATTAAAGCTTCAAGCTCCTCATCTGGTGTGGAGGAAGCTCTGGTGGGCCTAACGAAATCTTTGGAAGATTCTCGTCAGAAGTATGATACTGACAAGGCTGTTTGGGAAAAGAAACTTACCTCCACCGAGCAGGAGAAGGCTCAAGTTGTTGAAGTCTCCAAGGGGTTGGAGAAGAAAATAAAGGGTTTGGAATAGAAAAATAAAGAGCTCGACAAGAAGCTCAAAAATGCTGGAGAGTTTGAGAATAAACTCAAGGTTGCTGAGGAAGAATTAATCCAACTTCGCGAAGTAAGTCGCCAGAAGGACGAAGTTGAGAATAAACTGAAGACTGCTAAAAATCTTCTGTCCGAGAAGCTTTCCTCGGAGAAGTTAAAGAGGAAATTGGCTGTGAAGAAGTCTTTCAGCGTCGGCTGGGACAAGGGGTGGAAAAAAGGCTTGGCTGCCATGATGTCGCAAGTCGAATATGGCAGCCTCAAATACTTTAGAGATGGGTGGGTCGCTGATTTACAAGAAATGAAAGTTGATGAAACTTCGGAACTCTTTCAGCGATACATCCCTGGTCCCCCTCCAACTCTTGAAGACGAAGAAGAGGACGAAGCTGCCTCCGAAGAGTCTTCCATGGTGATGGGAGATCAAGTTTCTCATCCCCCATCCATCCAGCCTACAAACGAGGAACTTCAGCAACTCGCTACTTCCTTCGAGCAACCTCCAGCACTTCCCCAGCTACTATCTTCTCCAATCGAGCAACCTACCTCCTCGTCCCAGCCTCCCGAGAAAGTTTTAGGAGATAACGAAAAGGTGTAGAGTTGTTCGGACTTTTCTCTATTTTATTTTTCTTTGTCAAATGTAATCCTGAATATGTAACTCTGATCCTTGTACTTCTGACCTTTGTGATATAATAAAATTTAAACTTTTGTTTATGCATACTGTTGTTTCTCTTCTTCATGCTCTGTTTGTACTCTTATTGATTATTGCTTTTTCTTCCTCTACTAGTTTCTGGCCAGGATGGAATTATTATCTGCTCAAGATACAAAGTTTTTGAGGCAATGCAACGATTATTTTAAGGCTGGTCACACAGATCTGAGTGCAGCACAATTCGTCGACATCCTCGGCCAAGATGCTTCGGAACAGGCAATTGAAGCCTACCAATACTTGAAGTGTCTGCTTGATCGTGCGGTGGCCAATAATGTAGCTTATTATGATATGATTGAGGATCTCCAAAGCACTCTTGAAGACCTTTATCAATAATATAAGGAATCCACTACCCTCTTGCATGAGGGGTATGAGAAGAAATATCAACAAATCATTGCCGGCAAGGGATACGACAAACTTTTTATTGGAGGGCTGAGGTCGAGGAATGCAGACAAATTGCCGAGTTGCTGGAGCAAGAGAATAACAACTTGCAAAGAGAAGTATCTCAATTAAAATCTGTTGCCTCCACCTCAAATTCTTTGGTCCCAGTGACTGACGAGGGATTCTCGTTCTTGGAGGTCAAGAACGCCAACTTGAGGGATGAGTTGGAAACCTTGAAAAGGTCTGGCACTTCTACATCTTCTCGTGGACGAGCAAGAGATCCTCGGGGACGAGCAAGAGCAGCTCGGATTCCTGTCGAGGAACAGAGGACTCAATCTGCCTTATAGAATTAGGCCTTCCAACTGATGGCAAAGAACCAGGCGTTGGCTGAAATGTCAAAGAAGATCAGGGGTCTGGACGAGCAGCTTTCTGCGCAGAAATCTACCTTGGAGAATAAAGAGCTCTTCATAAAAAATCTCCATGAGCAACTGGAAAGATTAACATATCAATTCCACAAACTGCCCAGGGAGTTCTGGGTGGCTGGTTACAACGAGGCTCTCTACCACTTGGACGATCGTATCCAGAATGCCAATAATGAGGGCTACAAACAGGGTTGGTTGAATGCCTTAGGTGTGCTGCAACTGGAACAGGGTCATTACCTATGGTATTCCCATAATCCTGGGCTGCTCGACCTTCCAGTTCCACCATTCAAGCTTGACATGAGTTGGATCCCTGCTCGGGCCATCCCTCAGTGCTTAATTTCCAAATATCTCGACGACTACAGTCTCCATTCCAGTGCTGAGATATCTCGTCCCGAACACCTACTAGATCGACCATCCGTGATGAATATCAGGATGCTGAAAGATCTTAACTTTATAAATTATCCTCTTGCTTTAAATGATCCGCCTACTGGCGAGGAACCTGTTTCAAAAGCAGAGGGGAAGAAACCAATAGAGTAGGAATTTGATGTAATAGTTAGTATACATTTCATTCTTAATGTAATCTGTTTTTGGATTTAATGAAAGACTTTTATTTTTGTTCGCAATCTTAATTGCTATTTTCTGGTAAAACACTTTACATCTGTGCATGTGTATCTGTTAAAAAGATAACAATATTGTATTATTTGTCGATCAACTTATTGTCGAGTAGTTTGAATTTGTGGTAATCATTTGGAAAAAATGATGTTTTGTTTCTCGACCAACTTAGTAATAAAGTTACAAGTATCAAAAATTTTGCTCGATCACTTTCTTGTATTCATAAAATGTTTCCGACCAACCAAGGTCGGTAAATTTTCCTTTTCGACCAACTACAGTTAGTGGGTTTTTATCCCCGACCAACCATAGTTAATGGATTTTTTTTTTTGACGAGCAACTTTGGCACTTTTTGGAATAGTTGTACCTCCCGACCAACCTTAGTTGGCATTTTCGAGAATATATTTACTTCCTAACCAACATAAGTTGGCATTTTTAGGAATACTTTTACTTCCCGAGGAATACATAGTTTTACTTCCCGTAGGAATACATTTACTTCCTAACCAACATAAGTTGGCATTTTTAGGAATACATAGTTTTACTTCCCGTAGGAATACATTTACTTCCTAACCAACATAAGTTGTCATTTTTAGGAATACAAGTTTTACTTCCCGGAGGAATACAAGTTTTACTTCCCGGAGGAATACAAGTTTTACTTCCCGGAGGAATACAAGTTTTACTTCCCGTAGGAATACATTTACTTCCAACCAACATAAGTTGGCATTTTTAGGAATACATAGTTTTACTTCCCGTAGGAATACATTTACTTCCTAACCAACATAAGTTGGCATTTTTAGGAATACAAGTTTTACTTCCCGGAGGAATACAAGTTTTACTTCCCGTAGGAATACAAGTTTTACTTCCCGGAGGAATACAAGTTTTACTTCCCGGAGGAATACATTTACTTCCTAACCAACATAAGTTGTCATTTTTAGGAATACAATTTTTACTTCTCGGAGGAATACAAGTTTTACTTCCCGGAGGAATACATTTGTTTCTCGACCAACCTTAGTTGGCATTTTTTAGAATAAATTGGAGTAGTTCGAGCTCCGAGCTTTACCGAGTAGTGTGTAGCACTAGTATTCCCGAAAAACTTTCAATAAAAGGAGAGAATTTGGCAGAATATCTTCATTTTATTCATACTGACGGAACTGCCTTACATGAGAATATACATCACTGATAATACTTGCGCAGGTGCTCTGCGTTCCATGCATTCTTAAACTCCTCCCCCTCTAAAGTTGTTATTCGGTAAGTTCCTGGTCGAACAACTTCTATAACTCGATATGGTCCATGCCAGTTTGCCTCCAGTTTGTTGTTCTTTTGAATCACTTTCTTTAGCACATAGTCTCCTTCTTTCAGGTCGCACTTCTTCACCCTCTTATTGTAGAACAAATTTGTTCGTTGTTGGTATGCAGCATTCCTGATGGCTGCTTCTTCTCTAACTTCCTCGAGCATGTCTAACTCCAATCTTCTCATTAAGTCGCTGACAGGGGAATTAAAATTCAGTACCCTGTGTGTTGGGAGTCCCAACTCGGTAGGTATAACGGCTTCACTTCCAAATGCTAGCATATATGGAGATTCCCCTGTTGCTACTCGGGGAGTAGTTCGGTAAGCCCATAGTACTGATTGTAGCTCGTTGATCCAATTTGCTTTCGCATCATCCAGTCTTTCCTTCAATCCATTCAGCAGCGTTCTGTTTGTCACTTCAGTTTGTCCATTGCTTTGAGGATGGCCTAGTGCTGAGTGGATCTTCAAAATGTTTGACTAATGACAATAGGCAGCGAACTCCTCGTTATCAAATTGTGTTCCATGGTCTGTGATGAAGGCATGAGGAAGACCATATCGACAAATGATGTTCTTCCAAATAAATTGGTACACCTTGTCGTACGTCATATCAATGAGAGGCTCAGCTTCTACCCACTTAGTAAAATAATCCACTACGACAACGAGGTATTTGAACCTTCCTCTGGTCGTTGGCAGTGGCCCGACCAAATCTATTCCCCACATGGCAAATGGCCAAGGGGAAGTGATGGGTGTCAATAATGCTTGTGGAGTTCTTCGGATGGAGGAAAAGCGCTGTCACTTGTCACATTTCTTGGCATAGGCTATACAATCAGCTCTCATCATCGGCCAGTAATATCCCTGCATCATCATCCTTTGCAAAAGCGTCTGACCTGCTACATGGGCTCCACAGGACCCTTCATGGATCTCTTCAATCAATTCTTTCACCTCGGAGGTATGTACACATCTTTGCAAACCTGCCATAATTCCTCATCTATATAGAATACCATTAGTTAATACATACCGAGCAGCTTTAAACTTCAATTTCTTGGCTGCGAGCTTGTCAATTGGTAATTCTCCCTCCTCAATATATGCCCTGATAGGATCCATCCAAGATGGTCCTAAATCAAGGGTAATAAAGTTCATCATCAGATCTTCATCTATACTCTGACCAGCTAAAACTTCAATTGGGATTGTTCTCCGGAGCTCGGTACGAGTAGCTGATGCTAATCGAGCTAGTGCGTCTGCTCTCGCATTTTCCATTCTTGGTATTCTGACCAGCTGAATAGCAGTAAATTCCGATACCAACTCCATCACCTTTGCATGATACTTGATCATTAATTCTCCTTTAGCTGCATATATTCCCAACATTTGATTTACGATCAATTGAGAATCACTGAAAATAATAACCTGCTGCGCCTCCATAATTTTTGCCAAATTAAGACCTGCAATCATGGCCTCATACTCAGCCTCATTATTGGAAGATTTGAATTGGAAATGTAGGGCGTATTCCATGTCGACCTCATCCGGAGTGCTCAAAACTATCCCTGCGCCACATCCTGTAGTCCAAGATGAACCATCCACATACAGACTCCATATAGGTAACTCGTCTTCAAATTTCTGATCTGACAGATTTCCTCGGTGGAAAATTTGTTGTTTCCTTTCACCATCTCCTGATTTTTCTTGCTGTTCGTCGATCATCTTTTCTTGCCCTTTTACCAACCTGAGCTGGTCTGGGATTGAATTTGATGATCCTATAACATCTACTTGCCCTTTTACCAAACTAAGTTGGTCTGGGCTTGCATTTGATGATCCTGTAACATCCACAGGTTGATTATCGAGCAACTTTTGCACCTCGGGGGTATCACGATAGGTGAACTCTGCTATAAAATCTGCTATAACTTGACTTTTTAGCGATGATCTGGGTTCATAGACTATATCATATTCTATTGCCCAGTACATCAATCTCCCTAATTTTTTTGGTTTATGAAGGGCTTGCCTCAATGGCATATCAATATATACGATTATAGTATGAGCCTGGAAGTATGGTCTCATTCTCCTACTCGCCTCAATCAGCGCCAGTGCTAACTTTTCCAGCCTTGGATATCTGATCCCTGCTCCTCGGAAAGCCTTACTTGTGTAGTAGATTAGTTTTTGTACTCCATTCTCCACTCTTATTAATGCCGAACTAACTGCATTCTCCAACACTTCCAGATATAAGTATAATTTTTCTCCCATCACTGTCCTGGATAGCAGTGGAGGTGCTCCCAAGTATTTCTTCAAGTCTTGAAAATCCTTCTCACATTCATCATTCCACTCAAAAGTCTTTCGGAGTGTCTTGAAGAATGGGAGACATCGATCAGTTGCTCGCGATACAAATCCGTTGAGTGCTGCTACTCGTCATGTAAGACTTTGCACCTCTTTCTTCGTCGTTGGATATCACTGCCCTAATAGAGCTTTGATCTTTTCAGGATTTGCTTCAATGCCTCGTTGATTGAAAGTATACCCGAGAAAAATGTTTTCTCGTACTCCAAATATGCACTTCGTCGGGTTCAGCTTCATTTGATATTTATCCAGTTGATCAAAAGTCTGACTTAAGTCAACTAGATGATCGGTAGCTTTCTTGCTCTTTGTCATCATATTGTCAACATAGACTTCCATATTGCAACTGATTTGTTCAGCAAAGACCTTATTCATCAGTCGCTGATATGTTGCACCTGCATTTTTCAAACCAAAAGGCATAACATTATAACAATAAGTTCCCCTAGGGGTAATGAAAGAAGTACTCTCCCTGTCTTCAGGTTTCATTTTAATTTGGTTGTAACCGGAATAAGCATCCATGAAGCTCAGCAGCTCGTGTCTCGAGGTAGCATCCACCAATTGATCAATTCGAGGCAGTGGAAAGTGATCCTTTGGGCATGCTTTGTTGAGGTCGGTGAAGTCTACACACATCCTCCACTTGTTGTTTTTCTTCTTTACCATCACCACATTGGCTAACTAGTCTGGATATTTAACATCTTCAATGAAGCAAGCTTTCTGGAGCTTCTCGACTTCCTCCTGTATAGCTTGATTCTTCTCGGGACTGAATACTCTTCTTCTCTGCTTCACAGGCTTGATCTTCTTATTCACATTGAGTTAGTGACATAAGAAATTTGGATCTATCCCGGGCATATCCTCATGACTCCACGCAAAGGTTTGCTTTCTGCTTCTTAGGAAAGTTATCAACTCCTATTTTAATGAGTCTTCCAACGACTAGCCTACTTGAGTAGTTCGTTCAGGGTGATCGTCGTCCAGAATGATGTTTTCAGTAGCTTCCACCACTTGACCCTTCACGAGTTGCGACTCATCTCTAGGGTCCAATGTTTCAATTTATGCACCTTCATCCACTTGATAGGTAGTAGTCTTTTTCCTTGATTCCTCCAGTTCCTCCTGCTCGGTGGATGAATAATATCATTCCCAAGCTATTTTCTGATCACCTTTCACAACTCCTACTCCAAAATTTATTAGAAATTTTAGGCATTGATGAACCTTAGATGGTACAGCCTCGAACTTCTTCAATCCTACTCTTCCCATGATGATATTGTATGATGATTGAACATTCTTATCCATCACGAAGAAACGTATTCTTTCTGTTCGATAAGTAGTCCACGTACCAATGAATATATCTAACTTGATCGTCCCAAGTGGAAAAACTTTCTCGCCAGCAAAACCGAGGAGGGGTCTATGATAAGGCTCCAGTTGAGATAGCTTTAGATTTAAACTATCGAAGCACGAGTAGAATATGATGTCTGCCGAGCTACCATTATCTACCAGTGCTCTTGAAATCATTACCTCCTTCATTCTCATCTTGATCACCAATGGGTCATCATGAGGATATAGAACACCTGCAAGGTCATTCTTTGAGAAACCGATGATAAATTTCTCTTTGTTCACCTTTCTCGGGCGATCCTCCTCAGCTAGATTTATTCGCTGAATGTACGAGCACGCTTGAGCCTCACATAGGAAAGCTTTTCTCTCTGCAGTAAGGTCTCCTCCTCCTGCATCTCCACCTGTAATAACATTACAATCAAATGACCCAAAGCGTATTGAAAATACCTCTCGTTCTGGCTGCCTTGGTCTCTTGGGAAGATCGGGGTCGTCTTCTGGATCAACTTCATTATTTTTTTTCTTGTTCTCCTCTGCTCGACGAGGAGATCTAGAACTCTCTCTTATTCGATCGTTGTTTCTTCTTTCGTTTCCACGATCAACGTACTTTGCCAGTTTTCCTCATCTGATGAGTGTTTCAATCTCATTTTAAAGAGCTATACAATTTTTGATTATACGGACATGATCTTTGTGATACTCGCAATATTTTGCCTTATTCCTTCGATCAGGGTCTGCCTTCATTTTCTCTGGCCAGTTTAGTTCCTCATTGTTCTTGATTTCTTCTAGAACATGGTTGATGTCCTTCTTCAAAGGAGTATAATTATCAAATTTCTTCATTACTTCCCATGTCGACCTAGTTTTTGTGTGTTTGTCATTACCATTGTTCTTATGCTCTTTCTTCTTAGCTTTATCACCTTCCACCTTGGTTTCTTTGGCATCTATATTCTTCTCCGCAGCCATAGCCTCCTTGACATTCATAATCTTGGACGCTTTTCCCATTAGATCTGACATGGTTCTAGGTGGATCTTTGGCCAAAGTGTAGTACAACTTGTTGGGCAGTAGTCCATTCATCAAGGCAGTAATCGTTGTCTTCTCCTCATAATCAATGACTTCGAGTTTCTCGTTATTAAAATGAGTTATATAATCTCTGGTACTCTCACCAACTTTTTGTCTAACACTTAACAAATGCGCTACTCGTTTAACTGGCTTTGCCCCAAAATAGAAATTCCCAATGAATAACTCAGCCAGTTGAAGAAAAGTTGAGATCTTACCCCGAGGAAGATTATTATACCATATTTGAGCAGATCCGGTAAAAGTTCCCGAGAATGCTCTGCATCTCATCTCATCTGGAACGGCATAGATGTCGGCTGCAGCTTGGTATTGTTCTATATGAAGGATAGGGTCAGTCTTTCCATTATATTTGGGGGTCACAACAGGTGCTTCGAACTTTGATGGTGTTGGAAAATCTACAATAGCCTGGACAAAAGGTGTTCCTCAAATAAAAGTTCGTTATAGAGGGTTCTTGGCTTTAGCCATTTCCCCTAATCTATCCTCCAGCCTTTGAATAGAGCCTTTCCATGCATCATTTCCTTCCTCGGGCCTGTTGGTTCGAGCAACTGATAGCGTTGATGTGGCTTCCTGGGATCTATCTTGACGAGCAGTTGGTCGCGACTAGGCAGATCCTTCCCTTAAATCCAATGGTTGTCGAAAACTTCTCGATGCGACTTTAGGAGGACTTCTACTCCTTCTAGGTCCTAATCGATCAAAGGGTGATACCCTGCTTAACCTCTCTAGCGCACTAGTCCTCTCTGGAGAGAGAGTGATACGTTGTTCAGTATCTGTGGCTCGCACTGACGAGTTCGTCCAGGTTGATAAGAAAAATCTTCAGACTCCTCATTACGATATGAATCGGTACGCCTAGTACGCGAAGAAGGTGCACGGGTATTTTTTTGAATACTTCGTGGTCCTGAATGGGTTGGTGCACTGCCATGGAGGGTTTGTATGAGTTGTCGCATATTTTCTTGCATGACGGTCTGGCCCTGAGCCAGATTTGTCATTATTCCAGCCAGATCTGGAATATTTGGCGGAGCAGATGGATTTGAAGGGTTTTCAGCATTTCGATTGCTGGATTCTGGAATATCAGCCATTTGTGATGAATTGTTTTCGATGAAAAACGATATTACCAGTCGTTTCCCACAGACGGCGCCAATCTGTTGATGTAACAAAATTAGATCATATCTAATTATTTAATCATAGATAAAATAAATAAAACAAAGAGTTTTTAAAGTGGTTCAGCCTTATAAGAATGGCCTACGTCCATTGTTATGTTATTGCTGACTGTTTGGGAATTCTCGATTACAAGTTCTATCAAGAAATTTTGGTCCCCCTTACAATGAGGATTGTACAATGTATTTATATCCCTGGGGTTGTAATGTGAAAGGGTAATACATTCAATGTTGTACATATGAAAGGGTAATACATTCAATGCCCTTTAAGCGTATACATCTGAATGATAAGCATTTAATGAACAATCAAACTATTGGCTATCCTGCTATTAATGCTTTGTTCGAGGTGCAGCTCGGACCGCCTAAGTTGCTCGGAGAGCCTAAGCTGCTCGGTACTCAAGAGTTCCTCGGAGAGTTCTTGTTCCTCGGAGCGTCTGAGTTCCTCGGGGAAGCAGTGTTCCTCATTGTAGTATGGTTCCTCGTAAGTGTTTGTTGTTGCCACGTAGATTGCCACGCGTCTTCATTCAATTGGGTCATGTCAGCAGACTAAATTTGGTATCAACACAGTTAATTAAATTGGAAATTAAAATTTGGTTTTTGGAAATCCATCCCTATTTTTACAAGGCATTTCTCCGACTTGAATCTCGAAAATGAATCTGAGACGCCTACGTACCCTAAAAAAGCGATCACGGCCCACGTAGTTTTCACTTGAGCTCCAAAGGAAGAATCTACATGATATTGACAATTTGGAGGAAATATGGGCATATCTAAATAAATGGGTGGGTAACACCTTTTTTGTTGTTTGGGAAAATCACTCAAAAATAATCTCTAACTTGTCCAATATCAAATAAATTTTAATTTGGGTATTTTTAATTCATAAAAATAATTTTTATGAATACAGATCTAGAATAAAAAAGAAGATGATATTTAGAACAAACAAAGTTTATGACAATATAGTACTCAAATAAATGGAGATATTTAGACAGTGAAATGTAAAAGAAGTAACAATTCAAACTAAATATAAAATGAAGAATATATTTACTTTTAAACTTTTATGGGGATTTTATGTAATTTTTTCTACTTTTACCTCAAAAAATGCTTGTTGAAACAACATAATTTACTATTGTTATTGATTTTTATTAGAGTGATGTAAGTGAAAAAAGGGATTTAATGAGAGAATGTAGGTAAAATAAGAGAGAATGTAGGATTTTTAAAGGGGTCGTGCTTGTTGTAGTTTTTCGAAAGATTCCTAAAAGTGAGCTCATGTATTTATTAATTAGGAAAATCCTAAAAGGACTAAACTCTCACATGTAGTTGCTGATCGACAGGGTTCAAGTCCTATCGATCAGTGGACACGCAATCCGACAGTGAATTTTTTAAATAGGTATTAGCCCGTAAATCGGTGTTTCATATGGCATAGATCATCAAAAAGGAATTATAGAGATCTAAAATCTTTATTTTGAGAGAACTTCCACACTAGAAAAATACCAATGTCAAAATGAGTCAAGAAACTAGGTAAATAGCCAAGATTTAGGGTTTATGGTGGAATAAAGGTCTTGTTGCATCCTATTTCATTGCTAGGGACTAGCAATATGTAAGCTAGGGGGTGTGATACGACGTAAATATTGCGTATTTCATCCCTCGAACCGACGCATTTTAGACCCCTCGGGTATCGAATTCCCTATATTTATGCTCGTTAATCAGACAACCTCGGATTTCTATGTTAACATGTTTTGCAGGGGTTAATTGAGCTTTCATAGGTATTTGGATGCTAAGTGTGAAGTTCGGACGCATTCCGATTAATTTACGTACGCGATCGCATGTTCAAGGGCAATTCGGTCAATTCATAGTTTGGGAACCTGGCCCAACATCTTCACGGAAGTTGTATCCCTCCTCGTAAGCTTCGCGTGGCCGGGAACCGTGCGCGAATTTGATCCCAAATGAAGAAGTTATGGAGATTTTAGCCGAAGAGAAATCCATCCACCCAAAACAGGAGGAAATTGGTGCAGACATGTAGCCATCGATCGATCGATCAAAAGGATCGATCCTTCAGTTTTTTCCCTCGAGCTGAGACAGTGGGCTATGATATTTACCATCGATCGATCGATCCCCTGTTTTCAGCTGATATTTTGGCTTTTCTTTTCTTTTCTCTTTTCTTTTCTAATTTTATTCCACTTACTATATAAAGGTTTTTTGTTGTAATATTGTAATATAATATATTTTAGGTTAGTTTAGCTTAAGGGGAGCTCATTTCTTCTTCCTTATTTGGTGTGACAACATTTGGGTTTGTAAGATTGATCTTTTCTTATTCCCTCTCCATTAATATAGTTTGTATTTCATTAATTCTTGCTTTGTAGTTAATTTACATGCTTTGTTAATTAGGATTACATTCTTTCTTTCCTTGCTTTCTAGTGTAGATTTATTGCGTTTATTTACCTCATTTCTTTATCGCGTTTTTAATATGCTTTCTAACTAATTTAGTCTAGGTTGTGCCGGATTGAACTCATTCCGGGTTGACATGATGCTTTGCTTTGGTGATGGAGTTTACGGGTCTATTTCGGGTGCGTTGTCCTAGTTATTACGCCTAGGGGATTTGACGGGACATATCATGTATGTTCCGTGCTTACGACCTTGTGTGCGTAATTTTCGAAATATTTGTTGATGCCAAAATCATAATAGACTTTTATGCGAATTTAGGGGCGTGACAACCCTTGATTCAATTAATTGTCGAAACTGACGCATTTGTAACAACTCGTCAACCCATGTAACCATTTTATACTAATTAACTCGGGTGAGGGATATTTGACGCAACCTATAGTTTTTCTCGCTTTGTTAATCTAGTTTAAATATACTCGCCTAGATTAATATTTCCATTTTATGCATCTTTTCCTTTTTAGTTTGTAATTTATCTTTTACACTTTTATTTAGGAATATTAAACCAATTAAATTCTAGCAACTCGTCTCTGTGGATTTTCGATACCCGACTTATCGTTATACTTGTATCGCAAGTGTAGCTGTAATTTAGGTTTGTTTGTATCATCACGGTGAAACGAAAATAATGATTGTGTCCTTACACGAACACACCTTTAACGCGCTGATCAAAATGGCACCGTTGCCGAGGACTAGTTTGTTTTAGAATTTATTTGATTTATTATTTCATATTATTTTCTTTCTATTTGTATTATTTTCTAATGTTTTTGTAGGACTACTACATTTGAGCACTTAGAAACGCTTGAATTTTTTGCGCGCGCATCTACTTTGTGGAATTCGCCACTTCGAGCCATTTTGGGGGTAAGCATGTCTTATTCCAATTCTTTCGGTAATCATTATGATAATTCTTAAAATTATCGCAAACCTTTGACCTTTGGTCAATACTTGGAGTCCCAAAAAATAAAAAATAAAAATATTACTTTGGGCGAGTATTACAAAAGTCAAGCTTTGGAGTGCGTGTATTTTGATGACGATGATAATGATTTTGGTCCTTTACCTCCTTATAATAGGAATTTTGAAATGAATTGCAATAGTTTTCAAAATTCCTATAACAATGAGTTTAAGTTTAAGTCCGATGATAATTTTCAAAGTTCCCATTTTCAAGTATCCGCACCTCGGCCTATGACTTTTGGCGAGGGCTTGCGTATGCTTGAAAATGAGAAAATTGAAAATCGTTATTGGGAATAAAATCGTTTGTGGGAACATGAATTGGATTTATTATTTGAATCCGATGATGATTTTTCTTCCGAGACTTTTGAAGTCGAGGAATGTTTTGAACCAAAGGAGGACTTTGTGCCTACTTTGGAACAAACCATTCTTGACTTTTCCCATTGCGTGATAGATATTGAAAGTGAGGATGAAAATGACGTAATATCTATTTGCAATGAACTGATTTCTTCTTTGCCCTCCAAAGAAGAACATTTCATTGAAAATGATCTTATTTTATTCGAAACTCAATCTTCAAGCGATAATGATTCATCTCTTGAGTTTGAATTTCTTTCCTCCCCATTTTCATTTTCTGTTATCACACCGTTACAAGTACCCGATGATTCGGTTTCAAACTTTAATGTTTTAAACCTTTTCGCCGATGAGGAGTACTTGCTCTAGTCGCCTCCCACAATCGCATCTTTGCCTTTGTGTGCGCCACCTCCCATTCCAATTTCAAAATCCTTGGGAGGATATTCTACTTTTCTCGGTCCTCACATGTTTTTGTCACCTGTTCAATCCAAATCCCCCATCGTCCCTCCAAAACTTTTAATTGGCGATGGTTCCTTTCTTACACCTTACACATGCCTTTCGTTTTTCAAACGAAATCCATATTTTTCAGAGGGCATGCTTGAGAGTGAGGGTACACCGATTATCCTCCAAAGTCAAATTGTTTTCACGGTGGACCCTCAGCTATTTAGACTTCTAGTGTACAGTTAGTGTGAAGCCTAAATAGTAGGTTGTATATAGTTAGCTTTTTATTCTTTCTTTCTTTTTATTATTTTCTTTCTTTAAATTTAGTCTCTTGTAATTAGTTAACTCTTAGTTATTTGTTTTTGCTATGCTCGGTACTGACTTGTTTTGTAGATTCTTTAGACTTGTTCTTATGGGGATCACTCCAATTTTGGGTAATATCACTATTTTCCTCTCTTTAACTTGGTTCTTAATTCACATTGAGGACAATGTCAGGTTTTAAGTTAGGGGTTGCGGGATATTCTATCCATTTCTTTATTTAGTCCATGTTTTTGCTCACGTGTTAGTAACTTAGTATGCTTTTCTTAGAAAATTCAAAATTTTCAAAAAAAAATTCTTTCTTTTTTCTCCTTTATTGGGCATTTTGCCTTTGTTTCCGATGATAAATATCAATAATTGCCTGATCCAATAGGCAACCCAATGATGCATGTTCTCGATTTTAGAAGTTTTTAGACTTTAGTCCTCGATTATTGATATTATGAATAACTTCATGAATTAAACTTTAATCCCATGAGCACATGCACTTTTATCGTTCTATTGATTTGGTTTAAGATTTTTATAACTCGGTAATCTTTTGTTGCATTGTATATACTTACACCGAGTAAGCTTTGTACCTTTCGTCATTTGTGAGTGTATACACTGTTCTTTCCTCTTTGAAAACGTTGAATTAGTAGGTAATCTCTCTATTCTTTCATTTGATCGTTCATTAATTGAGTTCATATATGAAATGTATTACTTGAGAATGATTTTCATATATTGTTTTGACTCGAGAATTGTGTAAACTTTGTGAAATGATCATAGTCCATCTTTGTTATATCACCCATATTGACCTTGACCTCACCTTAAATGTATTCCCTCGTCAACCCCTTTGAGCCTAAATATTGGCATTTCTTTTCATAACCCCAAAATCCCATAACCAACTCTAAATTGGAGTTTTAGCCCATACATACACCTTCCATACCTTTGTTTGGAATGTTACTTGGGATTGAATGATGTCGGTTGCAATTTAGGCATGTGAGAGTGTGAAAAGTAAAGAAAAGAGATGTGGAAAAAGTGAAGAAAAAGAGAAAGAAAAAAGCAAAAGAAAACATGAGAAAAAGAAGAAAAGAAAAAGAAAGAGAAAGTTGTAAATATTATGTATATAGTTCAATAAACTTTGATTGCTCTTCAATTGTTATATCTAATGCTTTTGGAACTTGTTTTCCAATTTTACTATTACCCGCATTCTTTCCCATTATCCCAAGTTTTCATTCCGAACACTTTGAATCCGTATATACATTCCTTTCATTTTGTACCCTAGCCAAACCTACATTACAACCCTACTAAAGTCCTATGTGATCTTAAGTAGATGTAATTCAAAGGTTTAAATAGTTTTGATAATCTGTGAAAATACATTTCGCCTCCTTTAGTGAGCGATATCTTTTATTGAGATTACAATTTTTCATTTCATATATAGCGTTCTTCATTTGTGATATGTGTGCGGCCTAGTTTCCATTTACATTTACTCTTTATGCCCACATGTTCCATGTGTTAACTCCCTGTTTTGAGTGAATTCACTTGATGAGTGTAATGACCGTGAGGATTGAATACATGCTTGCTTTATTTAGTATCCGGTTTATTTAAGTTTTTGTCAAATCACACTTTGCATGTGCTCGCTCCCCTCCCACATTTTAAGGTTTTAATTCTATGAGGTGCATTCTATAATGTTAATGATTTCGGACTTTTGTTTGAATCCATTCAATGTGCTAATAATGCGTATGAAATCCTTTTCATTATTGTTGAGCTTATCGCACGTTGGGTTGGGCATATTTGGAGGAAACCATGTGATGTTTGTGGGTATCATCCCTGAAAACCCTCACGAGACGATACTCATCCACTAGGTTAACCTAGGGGTTGCAATCGAATTGCTAGCGAAAGTGGCCTTTTGCTTTTATACTATACTTTTGTACTATCTCCTGCTTTTGGTTTGCTTGTAGTTCTTGTTGCGTCCTATTTCATTGCTAGGGACTAGCAATGTGTAAGTTAGGGAGTGTGATACGACGTAAATATTGCGTATTTCATCCCTCGAACCGACGCATTTTAGCCCCCTCGAGTATCTTATTCCCTATATTTATGCTCGTTAATCAGACAACCTCGGATTTCTATGTTAACATGTTTTGCAGGGGTTAATTGAGCTTTTATAGGTATTTGGATGCTAAGTGTGAAGTTCAGACACATTTCGATTAATTTTCGTACACGATCGCATGTTCAAGGGTAATTCGGTCAATTCATAGTTTGGGCACCTGGCCCAACATCTTCATGGAAGTTGTATCCCTCCTCGCAAGATTCGCGTGGTCGGGAACGGTGCGTGAATTCGATCCCTAACTAAGAAGTTACGGCGATTTTAGCGGAAGAGAAATCTATCCAACCAAAACAGGATCGATTGATCGATCAAAAGGATCGATCATTCAATTTTTGCCCTCGAGCTGAGACAGCAGGCTATGATCGATCATTTTGATCGATCGATCGATCCCCTGTTTTCAGCTAATATTTTGGCTTTTCTTTTCTTTTCTCTTTTCTTTTCTAATTTTATTCCACTTACTATATAAAGGTTTTTTGTTGTAATATTGTAATATAATAGATTTTAGGTTAGTTTAGCTTAGGGTTTGGGAATTGAGAGCTCATTTCTTCTTCCTCATTTGGTGTGACAACATTTGGGTTTGTAATATTGATCTTTTCTTATTCCCTCTCCATTGATATAGTTTGTATTCCATTAATTCTTGCTTTGTAGTTAATTTACATGCTTTGTTAATTAGGATTACATGCTTTCTTTCCTTGCTTTCTAGTGTAGATTTATTGTGTTTATTTACCGCGTTTCTTGATCGCATTTTTAATATGGTTTCTAGATAATTTAGTCTTGGTTGTGCCGGATTGAACTCATTCCGGGTTGACATGTTGCTTTGCTTTGGTGATGGAGTTTACGAGTGTATTTCGGGTGCGTTGTCCTAGTTATTATGCCTAAAGGATTTGACGGGGCATAGCATGTATGTTCCATGCTTACCACCTTGCGTGCGTAATTTTTGGGGTATCTATTGATGCCAAAATTATTTTAGGCTTTTATGCGAATTTAGGGGTGTGACAACCCTTGGTTCAATTAACTGTCGAAACGAGACGCATTTGTAACAACTCGTCGACCCATGTAACCATTTTATACTAATTAACTCGGGTGAGGGATATTCGATGCAACCTATAGTTTTTCTCGCTTTGTTAATCTAGTTTAAATACACTCGCCTAGATTAATATTTCCCTTTTATGCATCTTTTCCTTTTTAGTTTGTAATTTATCTTTTATGCTTTTATTTAGGAATATTAAACCAATTAAATTCTAGCAACTCATCTCTGTGGATTTTGATACCCGACTTACCGTTATACTTGTATCGCAAGTTTAGTTATAATTTAGGTTTGTTTGTATCATCGCGGTGAAACGAAAACAACGATTGTGTCCTTACACGAACACACCTTTCACGCGTTGATCAAGTAGTAGAGGTATAAGAAACTCAGAAGGACCTCATATCTCCCCTCGATTAATGCTTTCTTCGATCAAAATTTATATCGTACTATCGAAGCTAAACTTCATCTAGTGGACAAACTAATCATCAAAATTCCATGTTAGGCTGCAAACTTCCATATACATATCGTTAATCTTTTCATAATCAATAAATTGTAATGTCAAGTCTATGGTGATTCCATCTCAAAATCTTCCAACTGATTCGGAATAGCAGGTAGATTCATCCTCTAGTCTTCATATTTGAACCAAATTGCAATGCAAGCTCGAATGATTAGGCTCAGAAGGCGGTCTAGGGCATCCTTAGGGTGGAAAAAATTTGATGGACAAGGTTTAACATTGATTAAAGGATCATTGAGAGGTAAAAACAGTAAAGTTATTATTTTGATTCGTGTAGAAGGATTGCAGGTTGAATTAATTTCCATGAGGATGGCATTATCACCTACTTAATGAGGATGTAGTGGATTTTGGGTGGTATTTGGTTTGAGAGAGTGGTGGGAATATAATACCATTATCGATATAACATTATAAAATTAGATGCATTGATCGGTATCATGATCAAGCATTTTAAGGTAGGTATGGTGGATGTTATGTTTGTTTTGGGAGGAAATGGATCAGGTAAAAGCTTAGGATTGAAGGGTTTGATGAGGTCATGAGATAGTAGAGCTTAGAACTTTTTAGTGAAAGAGTGTGGAGTTATGTATATATTTTATTTTATGGGAAGGGCGAATGTGATTCTGGATACCATGATGTATCATGGTTTACAAACATATTGTCAATTGTTGTAGTAACGATTTATTTCTCATTCTTGTGAGGAACAAACTTTTTTGAATTCCTCTTAGCGTCAGACTCGATTTTCAAAGCTTGGATTCATATTTTTTATTCTCTATCGACCCCGATTTTAGGGCTTATGGTGGCTACTAATGATGTTCTTGATAGGGTAATATTGGATACCATAATGTTCTTAATGTGAAGAAGAAATTTTATCGTCACAATGCTAACTTGCTCTTCTTTTAGAGGATGGTTAGTTATGATCGTGCTATTTTCTCTCCATTAAGTGATGAAATTATTGACGGGGTCATAATTTGATTAAGCATCTCATAATCACGATGTATTGCCTCAAGCTTCTTATTGTACTTATATTGAGTTATGAAATCCCTTACGACATCTTCATGACTGTGAATCCTAGTTTTATCTAGCGATGGGAATCATGGGAGTGCATTTTCATTAAGGGTTTGCTCGAACATTTGTTCCGTGATTTATTGTGTGGATCCCAAGAGGCTCATAGTTTGGTTATAGTTACACAAGTGAACGATGGGAAGTCCACTTCCTCTGAACTTCTCGATGTCTTGCATCTTATATTTCTCAAGAAATTGGGCCTTTGGGTAAGGCAACATGTGAGGATAATCAATATAATTCTCGATTAATTTAACTTGGTTATATTTATGTGAAAGCATCTTGAAGTCTTCCTTTGTCTTGGTGAGTTTATCATCTCATGGATCAGCTGGAGTAGACAAATTAGCCATTGGTTGATCAAGTAAGGGATTCAACGGAGGGAGGCCAATTGAGTTTCCCAATGGATTAGCGATATGATCAAGAAGAGGAACTCCCACTGGTTGGATTGTATTCCTTACGACATACTTAATTCAGCGGGATCCCATACTTGCTCAAGAACTCTTTGACTAAGGACTGTGGATGCAACACATTCAGATTCTGATTTAAGTTATGATTCTGCAACTTGGGACCATGGCCCTTTCTAGCACGATCCCTCTAAATTTCTATGAGTTCGATTTAAAAACCATCCATTTTAGCCATCATGTGGTTCATTATAGCTATTAGGTCTGGCTGCGGGTTGAGATCTTGATTATGATTTTCCATTGAAACAAACTCTTTGCTCACTCAGATGAAAGAGATTATAAGATACCCATGATTAAACCCGATGGTGGATGACTAGAAGATCACAACTAGTAAGACACCAAACCAAAATAAGAGAAAGTGGTTTCACTCCTACAAGAGAAGAAATCTTTAGTAAAAATATGTTAATTTTTACCCTTTTCATCATCTTAGCATAACAATCCTTAAATTTCTTAAGGTTTGTAAAAGTAAAATTTCAAGATCTTTTACATTCTAAAACATCCTTAGAAATACTTTGCCTTGGCCTCAAATTTGGGGTCCTCAAAATCTTTATTTAGCTCGGTAATTTCCTCAGCATGAGATTGGGTTTTTACTTAGGACGCAACAATATAAAGGTTAGTAACATTTAGATTTTCTACGAGCTTTTACTTGTATACAGATACCGTCATCCTATCATCCTTCACCATTTTAAGATTTATTTATATCTTCGTGTTATTTATCTCTAAGAGTTGAAAGGCACCATCCTTGTTCCCATCAACAAAGCCCTTTACTAGAAGGTAGCGACGAGGCTGGCTTGATAAAGGTAAAGAATGCAAAAGTTAAAATAATACATTATAATGTAATAAAATAAGCAAATTGAGAAATACATACCTAGCCAGATTTTTTAAAAGTAATGTTGAATATGTCCTCAACCAAACATGCCCCTTATATAGCGGTAGTCATGCTCGTAACCATAGTAGTTACGTTACCTTTAAGTAACCATTGAGTGGAATAGAATGGAGGATATATATCTACTTAAAAAATTATATATGGGGAATTAGGATCATACACATAAGAAGGGGATTCCATACCCTGGATCCTCTCAATGTCTTTACATTTTTCCACTGGTGTAGAAGACGATAGCCTCGTAATGGTTACCTTGGGGATCGACGATATACCCCCAATGGAGGTGAACTTGGAAAGCTTATCATAAAAGTTGGTCGTACTACTCAATCTATCCTCAACAAATGTGGGGCCCATGCCATAAGTTAACGAGGAGATCGCTTCCACGATTCCCATAGTAAAGGAACACTTTATTTAAACCACCATTTAAGACCAAATTCAAATCACTGACATATGCTGCAGGCATTTTGAACTATCATAAATGCCTCTAGTATTTTGTTGCATTTCTTAACCACACACCTCTCAATATTCAACAACTATATCACACAATCAGCAACATCGGATAGTCCCATAACTCAGGATAAACCAAAAACCAAAACCACGAAAAGCTTATAAAATATCTTTAAAAATATTATAGAAGAACGTAGTAGTTTTTTATTTGCATGAAGGGAAACCATATTTTATATGAAGAAAAATTAATATTTTTATAAAAATGTGGGACTCCACATAACCCCTATAACTCCCCACAAATCATTATGTTATTACCAACTCAAGGACTCGTTAAAATAAAAAAAAAATGAAAATTTTAAAGACTCTTAATCTATGGTGAGATCAATAGAGTTTGAAACCCTGAGCTCAAGGGCAAACCCCCATAAATTTATCACTAGGCCAATTACCCCCTATCAATAATTTCATTCCAAACAAATATATATATAACAAATAAACACAAATAAATGAAAAGACACCTTAGAGTACAATAAGAAGTTACATAGAGATTAAGATGTTATTCGACTTGAACCTTTGCTTTGTGATAATATTTCGATTTTATCGGTTGACATTTCACTTATGTCTTGAACTATTTAACTATAGTTTGAAACTTAGGACAACAAAATATGGTATAAATAACTCACTTATTGCTCTTTGACCCCCTCAGTCACTATGAACGTCTCCAATCAGTGCAATGGGATGTGTCTATTTATCTATCTCTTGACTCAAAATAGGAGAACTCAATATCTATAATGTATGAAATACGTAGGAATGACAGAATAAAGAGATTTTTCTACTCAAATTAGAATTTGCAATAGATCTCTTCGCTCTGGATAGGAGAATTAGTGGGCACAGGGAGGGAGCAGGCGAAGTGTGTCATTCGTAATGAAAAGAAAGAGACCAGTACTTCGCCTCTTTATTGGACCGCCGACGTAAACACAGTGGTCTCTGACCAGGACCAGGAACCAATTCAAATTTGTATCTTGACATGTCGGTGGTTTTAACCTTAGGCATTTTTCTAGGAAGTTGGTGGGCTCATCATGAATTAGGTCGGGGTGGCTAGTGGTTTCGGGATCCCGTAGAAAATTCTTATTTTATGCCTCGGGAAAAGTGCCTCACCTTTCTACTTTCATTATTAGAAAAATATCCTAGGGTCTCTATAAAACAGAATGAAAAGCCCGGATAGAAGCACAAATAAAAAGAGGGAGGAAAATAGGGTTGTGGGAGAGCAATACAAGCATCGTGCTGCTAGGCGAAGCGGTAGAGCGTTGTACCCTAGATGGTGAAAGTCAAGTAGCCGCATTGTTCACAAAATTTTGAGTCTTCTTTTTCATCTCCAATTACTCGATAATTTCCACAAGAACAAATTCCACTTTTGATAGGCCCAAAAATTCTTTCACAATTACGTTTTTACAAAATACCATCTCAATTCATCCTATTTCATCAGATCCGGGAAAACGTCAATGGTTTTTGGCTTATTTGTCAAAAAAAATAGTGTACGTTATAAAGAATTAATTGGTCAATTGAATATTCGAGAGACAAAAACTCATTAATTTAAAGAGTCATTTTTAATTATTCGTTTCGATTTTTATGAACTTGTTTTCACTTTCAGCAATTCACAACTCTCAAGAATCATCGTCAAATTATCATAGTTGTGCTTGTTTCGACATTGGACATTCTAAAGTGCCCTAGAGAATCATATTGAATTCTCATTAAATAGACTCACTTACACACTCATATGGGTTCTTCTTTCAAGAGTATATAGTATCTCTACACATCAATTAAAAAAATTATAAATAACATTAAAATATTGTAACTCATCCTCTCAATGATACCATTGTCACTATTTCATCATAAGATATGGTTTGAAGTGAAAATTATTATAGTTCTCCCAACAACCACGAGTATAACTTGCTATTATATTCAACCCATATCATGGGATCTCTAGTCACATGAATCGGGATGTCAAAATAGGTGGTTAAGTTGCTAATAGGATTTATCCTCATTCCCCTCAATATTTTATAAATATCTCTTTAGTTATCAGTTTAGTTAGTGGATCTACTCAATTCTCTATTGACTTGACATAGTTAATTGCTATACCCCATATTTTAATAATTGTCTCGTAATGTTGTGGTTTCTCCTCATGTGTCTACACTTCCCATTGTAGGAGTTATTTTCTTCCTTCGATCATTGCTTAACAATCAAAGTGTATAAACACGGTTGGAAATGGTTCTGGCCACAATGAACCATCTAACAAGAAATGCCTTAATCTTTCATCCAATTTGTATGCTTTATCTAATGCTATGAAATTTGATTCCACAGTGGATCTTATTATACGAGTTCTTTGGTTGATTTGAAATATAATTTTCCCCCTTCCAAGGTAAAAACATATCCACGAGTAGATCTTCATTCATTACTATCATAAATAAAGTTAAATCACAAACTCCTTTAGCCACAACTGGTTCAAAATGTTTTCTCAAATACAATTAAAATTACTCAAGATTTTTAAGCACTTTCTCTATGTAATGAGACTGGGTTAAAAAAATCCTTTAGAATTATTATTAATTTTAATTTCAATAATAACATCACCGTGACCCAAATATTTCATATCAAAATGCGTTTTAAAAAATATCAAACTAAAAATCAACATATCATCCCTATATAAACAAATAATTACATCATATTGATTATAATACTTATTACAGATGTATTTATCCACTTTATTAATGCTAAAGCCATTGAAGATTATTATTGATCAATGTTTTCATGCCACTATTTAAGAACTTGATTTATTCTATACACTGATTTTTAAATCTACGTTTTTTTTATTATCAAGTATTGGACTATAAACTCCTCAGGTTGATCCATAAAGATTTCTTCTTCAAGAGCCCCATTAAAAAAAATTAAATTTTAACATCCATTTGATGAATTAATAAATTATATACAAGAAATCGCAATTAAAGTCTAACATAAGTAATTCTAGTCATAAGAGCACGTGTCAAAGAGACCATATCCTTCTTTTTGTTTATAACCTTTACCTACAAGATTTGCCTCAAATTTATCAATGGAACTACAAAATAATAGTTTCCTTTTAAAAACTCATTTACACCTAATTGTTTGACATCATGGAGGTAAATCAACTAATTCTCATGTGTTGTTAGAAATAATAGAATAATATTCAAGATTTATAATTTCATTTCAAAAAAAAATCGGTAAAGATATGACCTCAATAAATGTGTGAGATTCATTATCCGCTAAGTATGTTAAGAAGTAAGGACCAAAAAAAGTGGAAGTCCTAGGTCTTTTGATTTTTAAGTTCATTTTTGTGTAATTCAAAAGACTAATCTCTACCTTTAGGGCAATTGTAACAACATTACTAGTTCCCTTTGCCCTCTATTTAAATGGAAACCTATCCTAATTGAACTCAAAGTCCTTTGACTAAAAATGGTATCTTTATCGATATAATAATTTTTAAAATCAATTGCTAAAAACTTATATGCAATATTATCTTTAGCTAACATATAAAAATGATCAACTACTTTTTGGTCAAGTTTAGTTCTCTTAAGGGATGAAATTGATACCTTAGTTAATCACCCCATATTTTAATGTGTTTATAATATGTTTTTATACTATTACACACTTTATAATGAATTTTTCATTATTCTCAAAAATAATTTCATTACGGATATAACAAACAATTGGAAGAGCCTCCCTCCATATGTTAGTACGTTGTCTAGATGTGTATAACATTGAAATTATCATATCTTTAAGAGTCGTATTTATGATTTCATCCGCATTATTCGATTGAGGTGAGTATGGGAGAGTAACGCTGTAAATTATTCAATTTTCTTTACAATATTTATCAAGATCTACAGTATATTGTCCTCCTCCATCAAAACTTATTTCAACTTTTATTTATAGGAAATATAGTTGTAAAAAAAATATGCTTATTTGTAAGAAGATAAATATAATAATAGGTAGAGTACGCCTCAATTAACGTAACAAAGTATTTATTTCCACCACGTGACATGTAACCTTTTAAATCACAAAGAATTGAATGTATTTAGCTCAGAATTGAATGACTTATTTCAACGCTCTGACAAGGTTTTTTAGCATACTAAGATTCAAAATAAGTTTCACATTAAGTGTCAGAAGAAATATAAGACTTTGTTATGTTTCCTAGAAACTTTAATTTTTGAATAAATGTCTTATTCACATTACCAAGTCCAACTTGACACATATCTCAACAATTAATTAAAAAAAAGTAGATGAATTATTACTATAATTATGAGCTAGAATTACATTTAGTTTGAAAGGATCCTCGTCAATATAACATTTTCCACAAAAGCACCCCCATTAAACATCACAACATCATCACACTCAAGACCAGTCTAAAAAACTTTCTTAACTAATGTGAAACACAATTCCCAATTTTTTTTAACCCATGGAACATAAAAGGCATCACTCAAAGCAAGAACATTCCCAAAATTAATATAAAAAATATAGTATGATTACCCTTAACCTTAGTTGAAGAGGAGTTCCCCGTGTACAAATTCTCACCTTCACTAAGAGTGGTGAAGGTAGTAAGGGAACCTCTCGTATCGCATATGATTTTAGTAGCTATAGAATCACCAGTACGTCATGTTACTAACAAGGTTCCCCTCTCTTACCACAACTAAAAAGTTACCTTCCTCGGTCTTGTTTAAGGCTTCAGATTCTAATTATTCCTATGCTTCAAGTCCTTAGGACAATGACCTAATTTGCAACACATGAAGCATTTATTCGGAAGTTTAGATATATACCAAGGTTTATATTTTTTTGTTCAATTATTTTTTTATGGTCGTACTTCATATTATGGTTAGGTTTAGGATTTTCAAGTTTCTAGTTTTGATTGTTGGGCCTATAGTGGTTCTATTTTCTATTGCTTCGTGATCCCCCTCAACAAGTTAGCCTTAGAAGTACACGCATAATGTTTATCCTTATGTTTGGCCTTCATATTTTTTTCCTCAATTCGTAGACAAACTATGAGATCTTCTAAGGACATCTCATTTTTCTCGTGTTTAAGATTATTTTTATAATCACTCTAGAAAGATGAAAGCTTCTAAATTATTGCACACACTTGAAACCCCTTAAATTTCATAACCCTCTGCCAAAATCTCATGAATAGTAATTTGCAATTCTTCAAATTAAGATACTACAAATTTGTTATCATCCATTTTAAATTCTAGAGATTTTACAACTATGAATTTTTTAAGCTCCATCATCGTTAGTAGCATATTTCTTATCCAGTGAATTTTATAATTGTTTAGTAGTAGAACTTGATAAATAAACATCACATGATTCAAGAAATGGACAATTCAAAAATATAGTTCCTACACATGTAATATTTATGATCCCATGTAGATTGTTCCTCGGGTTTAGAAAATCTATTAGAATACTTTGAGTACTTTGCAATAGAATTATCAACAGAGTTGCACAAACAACTAAATTTCACATTTTGATTTGTGAAAAAATATATGCAAAAATCCCCCAAATTTGTAAAGCAAAATAACACTAGAAAAACTAATAGTTCGAAGAAGAAAATAGCCATTTTCATGTAAAAACAAGGGTCTCCACATAACCCCTAAAACTCTCTACAACTTAATCTTTTAAAACGAACTAAAGGCGTGAGTCACATGAAAAAAAAATGAGTATATAATTAATTTATATATATATATATGCGCGCGCGCGCGTGTGTGTGTGTGTGTGTGTGCGAGTTTAAAAGTTAGCAATTTCAAAAAAGTTCGAGGACCTATCTATCACCCTTAATGTTGTTGAGTTCAATGGGGTTTAAACTCATAAATGCAAGGACAGAGCCCCCACAAAGTTATCACTGGGAATCTTACCCCAAATCAATAATTTTATTCAAAACATACACACACACACACACACAACACACAACATACACGCACCCTAATTTTGTTGGCCCGTATTGGCTTGCATGGAAACTCAATTTGACTCCTTTAGAGGAATTCTACAAGTTTTATCTAATGGGTACGATTTTATTGTAGGTAAAAATGTGGAATAATCAGCAACTCAAGTTCTGGAAAAGAAACACTAAGCAAAAGGCTCAACCACTTACCTTCAGAGTTTTAAGGTAGTGGATGAATAAGTGAGTCAACATGACTCAATGAATGAACATACTTGTCTAAGGTTACTATATCCTCAAGGTGTGGTACCTCTTGGGAATTACTTTGGACGTTTTCCAAGATGTTGGACAGATGATAGGAGTGATCCTATCTGTTTGAAAAATTACCGAGGGATAGAGTCCCCTCGTCACGAGGTATATGGATTGACATGGTATTCTCCCTTGGAAGTAAATTAAATAAAAAAGTAAGAGGAATTCCATATTTTGTCACTGGTTTAAGATACCTCAACTAAACGATGTTTCAGATTTCGAGGGGGGTTTATAGGAGTTTTCTTTAATACCATATTATATCTGAAATCTTTCTCAATGAAATCTTTAGAATTCCTCTCTATATAAAACATAATTCATAGGAGAGTAATATGTCAACTATTGGGGCTAAGCTAATGAGGTGTGAAGACAAACTCGCTTTGAATACCTCAGAGGATAGGGTGGAAGGTTAGTTAAAGGTCGACACTTAAATTTTTGTTAGAATGCAGACTTCTTCCATAAAGGCACGATAAAAATATCGCTTAGTATTAGTAGATAACTTCATCCTAAGTATTCTAGAATACAATATAGACCACGGAGATCGAACACTTAAGCATCAATGACTTTGCTTCGACACTTGTTAACATAAATGATACAAAATATTCTATCGTCCCATCCTCAAAATCTTGGTATTTGTCCCTCATGGAGATGGTAACATGAATGCTTGTTACCTCCAATAGCAAATCAAGGAGCTCAAACTCTATTACGTCAAAAATCTAGACGGAGTCTTTAGATGTGTCCTCATCCACCTGGTTATGTTTATCTGAATAGAACATGTTTGAGTCGGTCATGTTGAACCCAATATCCATAACGACACGATGAGGGCTGAAACAAAAACTGACACGATGGCTCAAAAGAAATCTCAACATGATTTGTTCTCTATCCCCCAAGAGGCGGTGGAGGGCAAACTAGGGAAAGGGAGGTCAAAAAAAGTATTTAAGGGTATCATATGACATTTTTTGCTAATTTGGTTTACCAACATATCATTAAAAGTCTTCATCGCTACTAATCAAATAGACAAAAGACAAAAAAAATGCAAACTCAGAGGGAAGATTACTATGGGAGAACAATTCAAATAGTCCAGAGCCTAAAATGGGTATAAATTGTATATTGAGAATTGAGAAGGTAGCACAATCGAATCCAAACAAAAAGGTCTGATCGTTCGGTACCCGAGAAAACACCAAAAAATCTATAAATAAACAAAAAAAATTGTTGAACGACAAAGCAAATGTGTGAATAAAATAAAGTACAAGGAGATATCACCTAGGTGAAGCAAACTAATGAGGGAGCAACCTAAGAAAACAAAAGCTAACATAAGAACCGTCAATGTTAGATTGAAAGCTCTTATTTGGCAGGGACGAGAAGCTTGAAATAAGTGTGGCAAAAGGTTCTAGTGACTTAATGGGGAAGGTTGGACGAATGTTTAAATAGACTAAACGATGGATAATTCTATTATCACACACAAAATCGACACATTTTTGGTGTGACACATTGACGTCGCACCCATACTGGCCTGTCTCTGGGCTCCATTGTTGTTGGGTCCGTATGAAGTCCAAACACGAGTCAATACAGGTACGATACATCAGTGTTTCGCACCAAATGTCTTGATTTTGTGAGTCAAGAATGATCCAAAAAGAATTGTCATTTGGTTTTGAAAGTGCAAATGACAGAGATAGAGGGGGAGTCATTATGATGCACTACCAAAACATCAACCTTAATGCACAACTCACTTGTAAAAGCGTTTTATTGCATCCCATGCCAGTTACACCCTGCACAAAATGTTTAGTACTTGAGTTCAAAGACTAGAGGTAGGGGAGTGCCCCCCTCACATGCCATTGACGGCGGGATGATCATGGCACAACCCAAGCCCACGAACAAAGGCCGAACCAAACAGGGGGCATGAGCTCACATGACAAAGCATTATTTCATTTTTTTGGTAGCATACCATGAGGTGTCCGGGCCGGCTTACGCGCACCTCGACCCATCCACATTCGCGGTTCATGGCTTCTGTTGGCCAGGCATTATTTTGACAGTGTCAAGGATCGAACTAGGGACCAAATCCATAAATTGCTATAACATCAAATTTCTATCCATTAATTGCTCAACATGTTATATAATATTGTCTGCATGAATTACTTTACATTAGATAGTCGTGGGGATTTGTGGCTTCTTAACCATGTTGTGGTCACTTCATTTAATTGTTGATGATTGCATCAACTTACCTCATACCAGCTTAGCCGTCTGATTCTGTTCATAAAAAGTGGAAATTTTTCCCCTAAATCTACAAATTACTCACTATATTTTTCGAACATCCATGTGAATTTCAAAACAAAATATCGAGAAAATGTTAATTTCCCAGAAATTTTACAAGGAAATTTATAATTTTGGTAGAACAATTTGTATACACGTTCAGATCAGTTATATACATTCTAAGTTGGCAATTTTTGTTGCAAGTGAAATTTCCAGAGCTTACCCTAAAATAATTCATTACAAGGTATTCTTGTTCAAACGGTCTGTACTTTGAATAAAGTCTTGCATAGGAATTCCTTTTCAAAGGGGACCAAAGGGCTTGCTAAGAAATGACCCTACAAAGCAGCCCTAGTCCTTGTTCAATCAGATTGTCATGCTTATTGTGCGTGCACGATATCAAACTAATCAAATAATGTGAATTTAAACGAAGTTATTAAAGCAAGATCTTGATAAGATAGCTAACAATTAATAGCTAATTTAAAGCATGATCTTGAAAATTTACTATGGACAACCTAATTTAAGGCATAATCTTGACAAGATAGCCAACAATTGATAGATAAAATGTGAATTCGAACAAAGTTATTAAAGACAATAAATTATTCTTATAGCGGGTGTGGATTTGAACCCACTGTATATATAAATACGTGCTTAAAAGAATTGCATAATTATCAGTTAACTCTACACACGAAAAAAAAGAGGGGGAAAGAAAAGAAAATAGAAATGGAGGAGTAACATATATTGTGAATTGGCTTATTAGTGAAGCTTTTTAATTCAATGATATCTTACAATATTCACATACAAATTCATAGATGCGACATACGGAAGAGATTTAGGCAGTTCTCTTTACATTTCTATCCGAGTCCAGCGAAACGTCACAGAACAACAAAAAATAATGTCTGCAGTAATATTTCTCAACAAATCTTTGATCAATCTGGTAGAGCTGTGGTTGGAAAAGTCAGTCATTACTTGTCAAAACTTTGATCAAATTCATACCAGCAACATTTTTTGGGTCTATAGCGGTTGGAGTTCTTGCTCAGGAACAACAGCGTCGACAGGCTTGTACGCAACAAGGGATTGCTGCCTACGTTTCCAAATAAACCATGCCCCGGAAGCTGATAGTCCAAGAACTGACGTTACAACAATTACTATAATCACAGCAGGGTAATGTTGCTGCCACCATGTCCTGCGCACCAATGTGGAAATGTTAAAAGAAATAGTTTGCATGAAAACCCTATGATTATGTTAATAATAACCCCGTGAACTACGAGTTTAATTGCAAATATCCCATTCTGAGGACTTTTTAGCCAAAAAAAATAGTAACAAGCGTGCTTTCTTTGTAACAAAAACGCATAGCTCAAGTAAGTTTTTTGCATTAAAAACACTTTGGAGGGGTTTCTTGCAATAACTAAAAAATTCAGGGGGGTGTTGCCTGTTAGGCTAACAATAATGACAACACATACAAACCCAAAATGAATACTTCATTGACAAAAGCTTATACTAGGAACAGAAATTAAATAACTTTGGATTACACTCGACATAAACACCCAACTGATGAGGAACATAAAGATGCATTATGAAATATATGCCTGCTAGAAGTTCCTTCCAATTTTTAAAACGTGTTTCTTCATTTCTTTCGATAATTTTCAGTGCATGAGTTTGTGTGTGTGTGTGTGTGTGTGTGTGTGTGTGTGAGAGAGAGAGAGAGAGAGAGAGAGAGAGAGAAGAGGGAGGAGGGAGAAGGGGAAGAGAAATTATAAGCACTGTGGACAACTAGTTTTATAAGAATTTCCCTGGTGAATTTTATTAGGGTGCCTCCCTAATTGAAACCCACCCAATTAATGTGACATTCAGCGACATACCAATTTATGTCAATAAAAGTGACATTCAACAACGAGACACTAATCTCCACCACTAAAGTTGCCCAAGAAAATTTGTGTCCCCGCCATAAAATTTGCCACCAAAACATTTCGCACAGTTAACAAATCTGTTATGAATAATGAGCTAAGACCATCTCCAAGGCATCAAGCAAAACGCTAGTTTGCTCGAGGCTTTTGCTCATTTTGGCACTCCAAAGCATGGACTCTTGTATTTGCTGGTTCAGGACGAGCAACTCGTACACGCGCGACAGAACAATTGCCGGGGCAGTTGGAATGCCGCGGAAACAACAGGAATAAAAAAAAAAATTGTTTCAATTAATTTAAATTTGTTATGACAAGTAATTATCTTTAGATTAAATTCAATTTGGTAAGTTCAAAAGGGCAATGAAACCATAATATTAAACATAAACATGCTAATATGCATCAAAATCATTATATTTATAACAAGCATACAAAACAAATGTTTGGGGCACTTATACTGCAACTTCATTCGTCAGTAAAACTGCCATGCGAAGCTTAAGCCGCGGCATTCCAAATGCCGGGGCAAAGTACAGTATGCACAAAATGCCTTGGAGTTGGGTTAGTTCTTGGGTGGAGCAAAATGGCATGGATCATTTTGGTGGAGCAAAATGCTCCAATGCCTTGAGATGGTTTAAGTCTAATTAATAAAGTAAATAATTCAATTGGCCCCTCACTACCATGATTGTTCCAAAATGGCCCATCAACTATCAAAAGTGTCAAATAAACCCTCAACCTAACCAAACCGATTAAACAAGACCCTTCCGTCCATTTTCACCGTTAAATTGGACGTAATTAAGTCATGTGCTTGGCACATGCCTTCTCTAAGGATATAAATGTAATTTAATTCAAGCACAAGCTCATTTTTTTCAAAAAAAAAGTGCCAAATGTAAATGCCAAATTTCAACAGAATATACTACTACCTCCATCTCAAATTGAGAGTACTGGTAGTCTGGTTTGAATGACACTTTTTAGGAAAACGTTGACTTCATCGAATTGACGTCGAATATTTAAACTTACTTGCATATTATGATACATTGATTTTCAAAGTGGACTATTAATTTGGGCCGTTCCAAAGGGCTCTTAATTTGCCTAATGGAAAAATTGAACGTTATGGGTAACAGTAAACATTCCCCACTAAACAGAGAAAAAAAAATGTGACAGAAACATGAAGAAGTTAAATTAGGAAAGATAGAGACAAAATTATGTAGTTTACCTATTTGATTGGTACTCTATGTTCCAATCAAAAAATTGATAATTCCCAAAGGTTTCCGGAAGATGGACACGGTGTTCAGCTAACCGAGCAATAATACTCTGCCAAATGCCAATGAGGCTAATGAGCATAACAAATACGCAAAAAATGGTTCTGATTGAGAAGAAACTTCTCTTCTAGAAATGAAAACTCACCATTGCAGAGGCATTCGAAATGTAGTCAGCAGATCCTGACGGGAAAATGGCCCATCTTAAGAGGGAATCATTTCCTTTTGACGTAAAATTCAGCATGTGAACCTGAAACCATCCATCCCAGGGTAAAATGAAGTTCGATAGAAGATAGAAAAAGGTCCCTTGTGAAAATTCTTAATTGAGGAAAACCTACTTAGCTTTTAGCTACACTAAAAGGTCCCTTGGTGAAACTGTACTTCTGGCCATTTGGATGCATTTTAAATACTTAACCGAAGCCATAAATAACTTATGCCTATCTAAAGATATCTGGACCACCTTCTAATGGCTAAAAGTACATGAATTTTTTTCTAGCAATTGTTTCTCCAAGGGCTTATTTCTGAAAGATCCTAAACTTCAAATGGCAATCATAAAGTAAAGCACAGTAATGACAAACCAGAATTAGTCTACCTGCGAAGCATTTACATTCAACTCCTGAGCCATGAACTGAGCAAGCTTGATGATGGAAGGCTTAAGATCTGAGTAGTTGACACTCAACGACATAGAAAACGTTATCAGTCCAACTTTTAGTTCCCCTGCAAATAAAAAAGATTAAATATCCTCAGAGATCACTTGATTGTCATCGTTGTTTGTTATCTCAGCACTTTCTTATTTCAGAGGCAAAAGCTATGAAGCACGGACACTCTCCCGGAAGCCACCAGTCGTGTGTCGTGTTGAAAAACGTATTATGTGTGCGCTCCGACACGTTACGGTGTATTTGAATTTTGCGATGGTGATTCTGCTTTACTTGTGATTTTTAATGTTAAAGTGTATTCGAATTTTGTTTTGTATGGTCCATTTTCTTAATTTCATGTTAAGAATGCTCTAATAATGTATTTTATGAAAAAATATGTTTCATTTCATATATATATATTATATATTATCCTTATCCTAGAGTGTCGTATCCTAGTTTTTGGAAGAATCACGTGTCGCGTGTTGAAACGCGTATTACGAGTCCGTGCTTCATAGGGCAAAAGTCAACTCGACCACCAAAATAAATACTCCCTCTGTCCCAGATTAATAATCGTTGTTTGAAAGTCAAACATTTTAATAACAAATATTACTTTCCAAATTTATCCTCCTAAAATGATGAATGCCCGCAAGACATACACTTGAATCATTATTCTCTCATGCGTACTGTGTATTGCTTGAATGGGTGATTTTGTAACCTCGCCTAATTTTATATACTATTTAAAGAAACGCGAATATTAATTTGGGATGGAGTAGAAAGGAAAGAAAGACTATTAATTTGGGAGGGAGGGAGGGAGTACTAAAATTTCTTAACGAGTATCAAATGAATGCAATCTAACTACCAAAGGACAAGCAATGTAGAAACAACCATTCTACTAGGATCACATCCTTAAAAAAGATCATCCTTCCTTTTCTCCCATTCTCAACCAAAGCTATTGGTAATGTAGAACACTTTGGTGGGTGGTACGTGTCTGTTAAGAGTAGACTTAGTTGACACTATTTTGGTGCTCTTGAAACTATTATTTGGATCACTTTGGGTACCATTTGAAGTGCATTTACATATGTATACTACAGCCAAACACATACAAAATTTCTTTAGAGTGCGTTTGGAAGGCTCGATTCCATGCCATGGAATTGGAAATTTTGAACTGAAAATATTCCAATTCTAATTCCATGGCATGAAATTGGAATCCCAAACACAACTTTATTTATTTAATTTAGTTTGACTATTCACTTGTATTTGAGTATGTAAGTTTTGTAGATATAATTGGGATGGAGCAAATCGAGAGAACTTTGTAACGAATATGATTTTATTTCTCACTTTTCTTTGTTATTTTCTTTTTTCTCTCTAAATTAAAGCAGGATCACCAAATATAACACTTGAGCCATTATGAGCCTTGCTGGAAGGAAATGTTGTAGAGGTGGGATATAGTTTATAACCATCGATGCTCGTTGATGCCAGTCACAAACACATCCATAACAATTCACAGCTTTTAGACAGACACAATCTGAAGCCCAAGGCCGATTGTGACTCCACCACGACGAATAGGATCAAGAACCCAATGTCCATAAATGCCATCAGTTCGAAAGCCACAAAACCCCTCATCACCAAAGGACTCACCTGTAATCGAAGGAGACCAAGGTAAGAGCATTTCAATCAAGAAAGGCCAAGGTATATCTTTAACTTAAACCCTAGACTGTCAAATTACACTATGAAGAGCTCACAGGAATCGGAAGATTCAAATGAATGTTGTTTATTTCTTAATATTTGATATCTTTGAGTGTTTTGGCTGGCTGAGGAGCAAGGTCAATTGGGGTCCCACATGCCAACCACCTTACTACGAGAGTGAGAGCAACATTGACCCTGGTACCCTAGTGTCTTTAGATAATCACCACAAGCCACTTTGAGTCCCGAGTATCCCGACATACTTTTGACATGCAAAAAGCACCTGGACAGTGCCAACCGACAACAAACCTTTACCAAACATGTTGCTTGATGCGCTGTAAGCTTACGTTTAATACCACTCACGCCTCATTAGTTCAAGTTCACTCTCTGCCATAAAGAGATGAGATCTTTCACTATAGACGACCACCAACCTCATTTACTCCACGGTTGTTGGAGAGACATCCCTATCACACCTACCTCGTAGCTTTATATCACTATTTGAGAACCACACTCCCAACAAACAATCTCCATGTTCTTCTCACCATCCCCGTAGCCCCACCACATAAATATCTTAAGTCCTTACTCGTAAGTGACAAGAACTCCTTTTTTTCCTCATAGTTGCTATGTCATAACCCCGCGTTTAGGCTGCCTCTCTCACCCTTCATTCCAGCACTCTCGTGACATCCCTCGATCTTTTTATTCATATTTTCATGTTTGTGTGACTACATATTTCCTATTTTTCCTCTTTCTTCGCCCCCTTCTCTGGTGAAGATCTCTCCTGGTTGGGTTAAGTCTTGGTCCTTGGGGGACATTCTCCACGATACTAACACACCACTTGCAACCCTATGACACAAGACTTGTAAGATGATCCAAGGTCCTCGAGCTAGATGGGTATTTGCTTCGGTTTGTAAATAAACAAGTCAAACATATTTTAAACATGTTAGTTTACTGGTTTCGGCTTGAATTTAGCTCAATTAAGCAATAATCATAAAGTATAAAAAGCAAGCTACTCGAGCTCTGTTGGCTCGATTAGAAACTCGTCCAAGATCAACTCATGAGCTAAACAAGTGAAGATGTAGTTTCATAAGGGCTTGTAAAGAATTTCAACCCGAGCTTAAACAACCTACAACTCGGCTTGGCTCGACTCGTTAAATATGCTTGAGGAAAGCGAGCAATCGAGCATGGATTAGGCACATACAAGTGTGTCCATGACACCTAACATGACCTAAACGAGATTAGTTCATGTTCAAACTGCAATCTGGTGTGGTTTTTGCTTACCTAAGATTGGATAACATGTTATTCCAACTTATAAATAAATGGGAAAAATGCAAATTTAAACCCAAGGTTTGGAGTGTATTTGATATCCACAGACCACTTTTAAAAGTTGCAAAACTAACCCCAAGATACATTAGTGATCCAATTCTAACCCTGCATCAGTCTGCCACCTTGGCTCCATAACAGAATGGGTGACCAATGACCAATTAACATGTGGCCAAAAGTATTATTAAAGTAAAATCAAAAGAATAAAAACAGAAAATTATATTAGACAAAACAAAACCCACCAACCACACCCAACAAAGGCAAACTCCAAACCACCATCTCTCTCTCTCTCTCTCTCAATTTCGGGCCCGATGTTTCAAAAGTTGCAATGTAGACCTTGAAATGTAAAATTAGTGCAATCAGAACCACCATTACTGAATGGAAGTCCACTACAACCCATTTGGTATCTTCTGTGATTATTTAAACAAAATAGGTGCCATATGGATAAAGAAATTGCTTAATAAATTATAAGTTAATAAGAAATTAATCAACTAAGATTTTTTTTCTTCCATCACCACCTGCCACCACTGCCACACTACCAACACCTCCACCATTTTAAAATTGCCTTCACCTTTCCTTTCTACCCCTCACACGCTACCTCCACCACCACTTCCCCAGCCTCAAACACCACCAGCATCATCTCCGTACAGCTTCCAACACTGCTGGCACACAATTTGAAAACATATAACCCTAATTGATCTCTCAAATCAAAATCAAGTGCCATAAAACTCAAATGAAAATATAATGCCATAAAACCCGAATCAATGCTACATAACATAACCCTAATCGAAGTCCCAAAACAAAATCAAATCCCTCAAACAACCCTATTCAAAACCCTCTAAACCGAAACCATGTAAAGTGGCATTTGAGCAACGTGACATTGACTCGGTGGTGAACTTTTGGTCTCTGTTTGAGTCTTACGATTTAATTCAAGTGTTCAGTGTAATTTTCTATGGGTTTTGATTCAATGCTGCCATGTTTCTTTTAAAGGTTTATTTTGTCTTTTGATTGAGTTTAAGAATTTAATGTTGTGTTTAATGGTTGCGAGTGTGTGTATTTTTCAGAAGGGTATATAGCTTGTATTAAAAATAACTTTGTTGGAGACATTTGTCAATTATTTATTAGACAAATAATAATTTGCCACATAGGATGCAAGATAGCATATCCCATCAATGTTCTAAATGGTAATGTGACAATGGGTCCAATTGCACCAAGTATTAAAATTCAAGATCGACATTGCAATTTCTGAAACATTGGGTCCGAAATTGAAATCGACAACAAACTTCAGGTTAAATTTGCATTTTCCCTTCATCTAAACTTGAAATGAAAAGAGAGGGTAAATTAAACGCTACAAATATCAAAAGCTGATCAATATGTGGAAGAAAACAATTGCTGGAGTCTAGGTCTATATTGAATAAAATTGTTCTCCTCGGCCCAAATTAGAAATTTCCCATTGCAAATCAATTCCCCACTCCACTTCTAACACTATCCAATTAGATAAAACGACTGTATTCTAACAAGATTTTAACAAAAATGTAACTAAAAAGCTAGTGTATTTACGTACCTGTGGGAACATACTGTGGAGGTCCAACGGGAGCCAATGAAGGTGGCATATCTGCAGCAGAGTTTCTTTTATCCACTGCTGAAGGAATTGGTGGAGGCACACCAGAAACATGAAGTCTTTCCCATAAGTCAGAACAATTAGTTTTCCAGAAACCAATCTTTTCATGTTCACGATCATATGTTACGAAAGTATTGCGGACAACAATTCCTGTTACAAAATTTATTTTATAAAAGTATAGTCAAAGAAGTACAGATCAGATAAAAGAAAAATAATGCAGCTTCTTAACATAAAAGGGGCTGAAAAAGAAGTAAATTCGTGCAAGAGGGAAACAGTGGTGAAAATGGTCAAAACATGTATTTGGTAGAGTATGTGATACCTCCTAAAAGAGTGGTTGGATCCTTTCCATTCTGGAAAATCCCCAGGCAATATGCTCCAGGCACCTTTGAATGCTTTGTAAGGACGAGATGAATAGCAGAGAAAGGCAGTCAGTTCATTCAGACAAAACTATTGCATTACCATCAAGAGCCAAACCGTATTTTGTTTGGGACCTTCATGTTCCAGTCCCCAATATTCAAGAAATATAGATGGTTTCATTTTATGATGTGGTCCTCGCTTTGCAGGTTTAAGTTTTACTTTGAGTGATACAGCTATGTGACATATTATATAATGTCTATCAGTACTAGTTATATTACGTAATATGTCCATCTCACATAGTTATGATATGCAAAGTAATAATTATATTCAGAGAGTGAGGGACACATCCTGAAGTCGAAATCATCATGGACCGCAGCCTGTCTGATTTTGTTTTCTCAAGAGGGTAACCCTTTTAAGAAATTGAAGAAATGTCAGATGCTTTACCCGGAACAAGTAGTTTTCAGGAGATAGCGATAGCTTCTGTCCATTACCAAATACCATATCAACTGCTGGAAAGGTTTTTGAGAGTTGTGAAACCTCACTGAAGAAAAAATCAAAATTTAAAATTACTTCCAACACAATGATAAGCAATGAATCTATCTTGAAACTTCGGGAAGTTTTTCAGTTATGCTAAAAAATACCTTCCAGCACCGGAGAAGCAAATGTCAGGATAATTTGGGTCAGGCCCACGGATCTGTTTGAAGGAATGAAGTTCTTTCGTGACCTACATATAGATGCAATAAAACCTCTTATAAAAATTAACTAAAGAGACTGACATTATGATTGAATTGTTGATGGAAAATGAAATTTATAAGACCTAAAACTGATAAACAGTACAACAAGCCACATATATCCAATTTTTCAGCAATCCTACAACTATTTTAGGTTTGCCATCATTCCATCAAGATTTCATATAAATTGCAAAAATCGAAAGATAAAATAAGCACCAAAATTCAAATGAAGAAAAACGTAATTGATGTTTAAAAGTTAGCAATGAAGTACAAAAATTAATGAATGATATTGATAACAAATGCGAATGCACAAGCATATGCACACAGGAATTACATAACATATTCATGAGCACAAGGGCACAAGCTCTTAGTGTGAGAGAGAGAGAGAGATTCAACTTGTAAAAAAGTCAAAGCCCAATATTCGTCAAACCAACACATGGGCCTGCAAATGTGAATTCTGGACAACAAAACAAAACTGCTGGCATTATTTGGACGAATTGGCTACTCTCGTACTCAAACCCAATTGAACTTTTACTAAGCAAGATTGAAAAATATTCCATCATGATTTTTTTTTATCTTCCACATAAAACTATATTTTGGACTCGTGACTACTAACTAGAAGTATAACATTTGATGTGAAATAGAACAGAAAGTAGTAGTTTTAAAACATGGAATGTAAGTGGAGGGGAAAAAAAGATCATGAAAAAGTTAAAAGCTTCACGTCTGTTTACGCATACAAGGTTTGGTGGGGTAAGTTGATGAAATAATTAGCTTATAATTAATTATATGATCCAACGTCCCTATAATACCCCCAGGATATAATTAATTTAATTGGGAAAAATAATTCAATAAATACATTTTATTGGGAAAGTGAAAGTACCATGTGAATTTAATTGAAATTTTTTAATAATTAAGTTAGTGTTAGTTTTTGCACATTATAACTTATATGTATGTGTAGGTCAATTATTTAAAATAATAATTCGTGTGTGCCAAAATATTTGATAAAATTAATAATGTGTTTGATAAATTAATTTGGTGTAGCTCAAGTTAAAATAAATTATTTAATAACATGGTGCTTTGGGGTTTTCTGATTGGACTTTTGGGCCTTTGGGGAGACCAAATCAGGTTAATATAGTGGAATGATGCACCCATGGGTAAACCATTGGGACAAGTTTAGACATGTTTGGGATGGGTTTGGAGTTTCCATAAACCCACGTAAAAATAGGGTTAAGCTAAATGACAAAAATTGGTTATTTAGATAACATCTTAACCTAACATTAGACTCCTATCATCATTGTAACCTAATCCTCAACCTAAAATGAGGAGAGGCTAAAGTGGGAGGGAAGTTTGGGAGGTGAAGAGGCATAGTGAAAGCTAGCTTCGAAGAGGAGGTTGAAGGCAAACAAGGCAAGAACTATTTCTTACTTTTCCCTTTGAATCCATATGAAAATACTAAAAGTCATGTTTAGTTAAGACTAATAAAATAATTGAATCAGTCATATTGTGTAATTCATGTAATTGAACTCTAAATTGGGTAATTGGACTAAATTGACTAATCGATATCAATTAGAACCTTAATATATGTGAATTCTACAATTGGATAAACATTTAAACTTCACCTTGTTAAATTTCTAAAAAATTGTATATAAATGTGATGTAAATCTACAAATGTGGAAGCGTTATTGTTACACTACACAACTATTAACTATACAACAACAACAACAACAAATAAACTAAACTAATGAAATGGGTTTCTTTCTCTCTCTATTCTCAATTCTCAATATTCAAGGTGTGATTACAAATGAGGGTCAAGGGCCTAATCAAGCTAAGACCCAAAAAGGTCAACTAATAACTAAAAATGACTCATTAGTCCCAAACATACTTGGAGACTAATAAAAGACTAAATAAAGTAAATGACAATAAACCCTAAGCTAAAAAATAGAAAATAAAAAATAATCTTCTCCCGGAGGCACAACCACACGCCACGTGTCGCTATAAGTCCCATACACATCATTCTTCCCGTCTTCAAAAAAGCTCGTCCTCTAACTCAGAGGGGGTTACTCATCAATGCCAAATGTTCACGAGTCGCAACAAGTGTTACCTTCCAAAATAAAACCCAAATTAAATTCAACACGCAAATGGACGAGCTAAACTTCTGTTAGACACATATGGACCTTCAACAATTGGGCCTAACATACCCGAATCTCAACGATGTCTCCCTACGGAATCCGAGCAACCAAAAACTAACAACCATATCCGCCTTCTCAACATCACGAGCACATTGGCTTGGTGGACCCTTGAATCTGACCGGATGGTAACTCCGGCAACAGCACCTTTTGCGAGTACGATGGCGAAACAAGTGGATTGAAGACGGCGACATCCCGAAAAGCCCAGCCTAAAATGGTAAATATTCGGAAAATGGATCCCAAGTGCGACGAATTTCTCATGAAAGTCATGTGTTGTGTCAAAGATTGATCGGATTAGAGGTCAATAGGGAGGGTGAGATTGGCTCAAAGCAGGGCATGCCCGTTTTGGGTCAGATTTTCTTGCAGTTGGGTGTAGGTGAGTGAAAAGGGGAAAAATAGGGTAAAAATAGGGATGGGGTTGATTTCTTGGGGCTTGAAAGTGGTGGGGGTTGTATTGTTATTTGTGGGCAAGAAAAGGGTGGGAAGACAAACCCAAGGAGTGGGTTGCCCTAGAGATAAGGGGAATGCTATCCAAAAAAAAAAAAATGGATTTCAATTTGGGGTTGTGGGTTTCTTGGGTTAGGGTTTGAGTAAAATAGAAGACAAAAATTCATGTAAACGGGGTGGTGGGTGTGTGGCAGTAGGAGGTGGAGGTGGAGGAGGGTGGTGGTGGAGATGGAGGGTGGAGGAGGCTAAAAGGGTTTGTATCCCCCCTTTTAGCGGTAATGGAATTTAGAGTTTCCATCCACCCGATTCCCAATTGGACATTTATCAATCTACCGATTGAAGGGTTGTCGGAGTTGGAATCACAACTCGTGACTCACTTCACGCACCACGACGAACACCGAGAACAAATGCAGCAGTGATACCAATTTGATATAAATCTACAAAAATGCGGAAGCATTACTGTTACACTACACAACAACAATAAATAAATTAAACTAATGAAATGGGTTTCTTTCTCTCTATTCTCAATTCTCAATATTCAATGTGATTATAAATGAGGGTCAAAGGCCTATTTATAAGAGAGGTTAGCTTGCTAATCAAGCTAAGACCCAAAAAAGATAAAAAAGGATAACTAAAAAATAAAAATGACTCATTAGCCCCAAACATGCCTGGAGACTAATAAAAGACTAAAAATAAAAATAAAAATGACAATAAACCCTAAACTAAAAAAATAGAAAATAAATGATAGTCTTTTCCCGGAGGGACAACCACGCGTCACGTGTCACTATAAATCCCATACACATCAAAATGATGATAATTATCATATGTAAATTAAGAATTTCATGAAATCTGGATTTATGTTTGTTTATGCAACTTTTTGAAATTATTCTATCACCTCTTAATTCATATGTTCAAATTGATGTTATGTTGTAAAATTAGATTAGTTGTTTATATTTGAAACATGTTAATTGGTGAATTCATGTTAGAATGATTTTAATCCATGTTAGAATCCATGTTTTAGGATCTAAGTTTTTCATAATCTATAATGCTCAATTGTATTGTTAATCTTAGTGGAGCTGATAAATTCACGATTTAGATGCTTATATATATTGTTTTATATCCCTAAACAATCATCAAAACATTAGAAACTGATTTCTCCTGATTAAATTAATTTGGGATGAGTTAAGTTGAATTACGCAACAAAACAAGAAGACAACGAAATGGAATCCCAAGGCCACAGACCCAGATCGATCCGTGTAGGGACTGGATCAATCCTGCCCTGGAAATTTGCCAAGTTGGGTTTTTGGATGTCTTGGTGGATGATAGGTTCAATTCCGGGTTGGTTCAGGGAGATCTTTAAATTATGTTAATTAATATTTTAAAATGACGTTAATTAATATTTTAAATCAGTAAGTTGAGGTTAGGCGTAAAAATGTGTAAAGACCTAAAATATTAAGAGGATTTCATTAACAGGTATTAGTTTGTATGCCTAAAACGGTGCTATGGACGAGACTAATGGTTTGAACAATCATAAAAAGTGAATTAGGACCAGTAAGTAAACTCCTTTAGTTATGCAATGTTGTAGAATCCTTTGAGATGGTAGAGTATGTTTGGGGTATTAGTAAATGGCTAGGAATTGATGTGTGCTTTGATAGTAATGACGTGTAAGTGGTTTGGGCCTGTTTGGATAGTTTATGATTAGTAGGTTATGTGTTCCTAGTTTGATGTTTATTTGGATCCTTTATATGCGTGAACATAACATGGATGGGTGTGTAGGCTAGTGGCAAATCTACTACTAGAGGATTTGATAGGACATATGTGCTGGATTTCGTTTATGGCTCTGGGCTATTGCTGCCGGTTGGGTATAAGTTTTTTTATCCCGATCCTACATATTTGATTATAGTGGTTATCTAGTAGTCGGGACTAGTAGAGGCACAAGAGATCCCCGGAGGTGTTGGAGTAGGCCTTTGTGAGATACTTTGTGTTTTGTGAGGATGGCCTATATTTTATATGATAGATCAAGGGTGCCTGTCTGGTATAGTGTGATGGAAATGTCATGCGGACTATTTACCTGTAATAGTTATGTGGTGGAGATAATTAGAGCTACCACTATATCCTTTAATTGTGCAACTTTATAATAAAACTTGAATATTATAATAATGGTATAATATAATGAGTTCAGTAAGGGCTACGTAATTTTATGGGTTGGGATATTCACCTCAACAATTCATCGTAGGAACTATATGGTTTTATTATAGTTATATGGGTCCTCCGATTCGGATCAAGCAGTAAGTTCATGTTGTGGGTGAAACATTTCAATTTAGCGGTAGAGCTTGTAATGGCATGAGAAAAACAAGAGAGAGCAATAAAGATCAAGGCAAGAAGGACCAATTTAAGCATAAATGGATTTGAAAGAATTTTTTATAATAAAAGTTGTCATGAGGGAGGGGAAAGGAGGAGTAGTCAAAAATTAAAAGATTTGAACATAATGCCTTCACTTAAAATCTTATGTCGAAGAACCAGAATTGAAAAGGAGAAACAAAACCAACTTATCAAGCTATAAGAAAATAATATAGGAGTAAGCCATAGTTGTTGAATCGTGATACGTATCGTGTATCGAAAACCCTGTGTATCGTGAATCGTATCGCGATACGAATCGTACAATACGGCACAAAAAATAAATAAAAATGTAAAAAATAAATAAAAATATAAAGAACACTTTACAATCAATTATATAACATAGTATGATTCAAACTTTTAATTTCCCCAAAAGTAATATCAAAAAGAGAATCCCCAAGCCATATTTTTAGATATACTAAGTAACTATTAAGGTATCGTCATGGTGTCATCCTCAACTATGATGATGATAACTTAATAGTATCCAAAAAATAATAACCAAAATCCAAAATATATCCAAAATCTCACCCCATTTTGCATCCTTACAAAAATTACATCTTAAATGCAATCTATTATCATTCACTTTTTCACAATAATCCCATGTGGGGTCAACCACAACTTTTCTCTTTTATTTAGTCATTTCTTGAATAAATAAAGAGGAAAAATAAATAAATAAAACTTGAAGAAAAGGATATTAAATAGGGTGGAACAATAAATAAATAAATAAGTGAGAAACAATAAATAAATAAACTAAGTTACTTACCAAAGTACCAAAACAAAGTATGGAAGCTTCTCTTGGCAAAAAGTTGAAGAAAAAGACTAGAAAAGTGAGTATATTAATGGTGGACAGAATATTAATGGTGGGGAGCACAAGAAAAGTGAGAAAGGGACCTTTTATACCTAGGGTTTTGCTCTTTTATGTGTTTTGAAGTCTTTAAATAATATTTAAAGCATTTTCATCCAGAAAAAACTATAAAAAAAAAAAAAAAAATTGAGTTTTTTAAGCCCAGCTACTGAAACTGCCCTTCCCGACCCGGACAGCTTGAATCGCGAGTGAATCGTAGTCATACGATTCAGGTATCGACTCGCGATTCAATGCCGATACGTACAATAAATGGGGTTTTTCGATACAAGGAGCCGATACGTATCTTTTTATGTTAGTATCGAATCGTATCATCCGATACGTATCGGGAATCGTCCGATACCAACATCAGAGGAGTAAGCAATATAAATGGACAAGGTCAGTCCAGGAACTTAATGGGTACATCACTTAGTTTTTAGATATAGAGTATGAGGCACTAGGTAATAAGCCTTCAATAGCTTTTCATGAGAATGGTTGACGCCTTTTATTTTCTTTAACATCAAAAGATAAGTATAAGGTTGGACCCTTTTTATTTTTTCTCATTCTTAAGTGGAAACAATAACATATTAAGAATTCACCACTATTGTGGTGTTCAAGTATATTAGATAATGGCGAAATCAGCATTATTGTAGTGATTTACATGTACCTTCAATGGCTTTTCATGAGAAGGGTCGGCACCTTTTATTTTCTTTAACATCAGAACACAAGTATAAGGTTAGACCCTTTTAATTTTTTCTCATTCTTAAGTAAGAACAAAAACATAATAAGCATTCACCATTATTGTGGTGTTTAGAGTATATAAGATAATGGCGAAATCACCATTATTATGGTAATTTACATGTACCTTTGAAAGGTTGAACATTTTTATATTATATCGATAAACAGTAGATACACCATAATAGAATCCAAATACACACACACACACACACACACACACACACATATATATGGGCCTGAACGAAACAATAATGTAGTGCATAGTGCCTAGGTCGAAGAGCAATGGGCTGGACCTAGGCGGCACTGGGTGGGGATTTTTAGAACACGGAGGTAAATAGCCACAATCCTCAATCGCCCCGCCCCATGAGCCATTCTACTCAATTTTCCTTCTTCCTCATGAATAACTACAGCACGAATTTCTGTCATGTTAACCTCTAACATTGTTAAATTTATCCTCATTAGCATATAAAAAGAAATTTGTAACACCTACATATTGCAAATCAGAAAGGCTTACTTTTTTCCCACCTATCTCAAAACCATCGTTTTAATGAAGAGAGAGCAATCGAACTGTAGTAGTCAATGTGCACATGATGCAGCCTAATAAAATGTAACTTGGATTTCAATTGCTTATATGATACTCAAACGGATCTTTACATTTTATCTTTATTAATAAATAAAATTTGATTGGATTTGTAGTAGTGAATTAAATGAATGGAACCTAATAAGGGAGAGGAGAAAGAGGACACCTTGGCCACCAATTTTGAGAGTCCCAAAATTAAGTTCAGTGTAATTTAAACCCAACCCCTATACTGTCTCTATAAATTTTGGGTTTACTTAACAATAGTTTCAATATACTTGCAACCCCCAATTTGGAGATAGGTGGTAAACGGACGAATACGGAGCGGATACTATGCTATCCATTATCCATATCCATTTATAAATGAAATATACTTATTTGTATTCGTATCCGGCCGGATAGCAAGATCCCCTCGGATTCCACGAATTCGGATAATATCTGTATCCGTTTACATTGTTTACCCATTGCATAACTAATGATAATTTTTAAATTATCTAAAGTTCATATTCAACAAAAATTATACAATTAAAGTGAGAATTTTGAGCAGAGAAAACCTACTTGATTCACAATTGAGAACGTAAGGGGCGAGAGCATCAGTGGGGTGACCGACGATGGGCTTAAAGAATCCAACGATGGGCAAGAGCCAAGGTCTTGGACCTCTTGGTTCAACTTCGGCGCTTTAAAGTTTTGGGCGAGGAGAAAAGAAAGGTTATAGGAGGTGTAATGGTGTCTAAATGTAAATGGATTATTGGTTTTTGTTTTTGTTTTAGCTGATTCGTGTAGGTGAGTGTAGAGTAGTTTGTGTAGTGTTAATTTTTTATTTGTTAATATGTTCGCCTTTAAAATAAGTGCGTAACAAAAAATAAAAATAAAATACAAATAAAGATAGTAAATATCTTAATTATATAAAATGAATACATTAATATTATGTTATATATAACTACTAATAAAAATTAAAAAAATATTCTAAATTAAATTTCATACAGATACAGATATCCAAGAAAATGGATATCCGCAGATGTAGATACTCTGCCTCGAATACAGATTATCCATGACGGATACACGTACTATCCGTATCCGTATCCGTATCCGTATCCATTTGTTAACACACTATCCGTCTCCACCCTTCCGAATATTTTTCCAGATAAATTTTCGCATAATTCGGACTCGGATACCGGATAGATTCGGATTTTCGAATATCCGTTTACACAGCCTTGGGCCCTCAAAATCTTGAGGCCGGCCAAGGAAGCTAGTCCCAAAAAGTTGTTTTAATCTTCAAATGTTCAGTATAATTCCTTTGCGATTTGCGATCATGACGAGTTAGATCTGCTGTCTCTGCTAATTATTGGCTTAATCAATTAAGCTAAAGTAAGTCATATCCGGTGCAGAAGCAAAGTAGGTACATTAACGCTTCTCGACAAAGAGAAATGGAGTGCAAAATGTCATGTTCTCAATTTCAGCAAGCAACCCTCATTGTGGTGTCTAAACTGATTTCTCAAATAAATAAGTTATTGAAGTTTAGAGTGCATCAGGAACATGAAGCCTCAATTTTTTAACATGATAACTCCATAAATTACATTTATCAAGCAAAAAAGAACATGGATAAAATGTTTGTATTGATATTTTTTTAGGATCTTAAGTATTTAATCCCATTTGTAAAGATTCACTTGTGGCCACTCCCATGTTTTTGTTTTTTTAGTTGTTTATCCTATTATAACAAATATGAGACAAGTGTCATTCTCTATAAAAAGAAAGAGGGGTGGTTACAGGGGGCGGTTTTGACTGGTTATGAGACTTGATACAATTTTAAATGAGCATGGAAGTTGACCCTAACAAATCTTTGGAGATGGGACTAAAGCCAAAAAAAACTATATTTTTTTCTCCCACGCACGGTTTAAATTTTTCACACGTGGTATTAATTTGTATGTAAGGGTCAGTTCACTTTCTATCCGTTAGAATGCATAGAGAATGAGATCATCGAACTAAGAGTCCAAGTCAGTTAATTATCTGGTATGCAAGAACAGCAGAACATTGATTCACTTTAGTTTATCACAACATTTCGTCACTAGCAGAGAAGAAGTCCAATCAAATTCGAACATGCTGCATAAATATCCTTATAGCACTAATCGAACTCAGGAATTGAATACAGAAAGGATAAAACTAGAAGAAAGTGGATCTTACAGCATTCTTAAATGCCACAAATGCTGCTTCTGGTAGGTAAGCATATGTTGTACCACTATCTAGGACCGTTCCATGCTTTCCGTCAAAAACCCTTGGATTTAAAGGCAACGACTTTCCAGCAACGTGTATCTCCTTCAAGTCAATATTGTAGTATGGACTGTTGCCATCCCGAGACTAGAGTAAATGCGTGAGATGTATCAAGTGCATTTATTGCTAAAACATATTATGTTTTACAGGAATCGATAACATGTGGCCTTGGGGCACATGTTAACAATCTAAATATAGCAAATAATAAGTAGCTAACAACTCAATCAATGTCCCATCTGCTGCTTTCATTTCTTGGTTGGATATTTATAGCGTGCTCGAAGGGCTCATGTTATCAATAATACCCATGTTTTATATCTATGAAAATTTTGTTTCCAATACATTACCTGCGTCCAGCGTCTGAATGGGTAAAGACCATATCCGCAGGGGGTGAAATTCCACCAAGAACCATTGCACCACCACCAACATCCATTCCACCATAACATAAAGAAAAAGAATCACTGATGAGGCCTCTGTCAACAAGTTGATCAACAATACTGAGATCGCCACGGCCCAAACCCATTATGCCATCAGCGTGTTGACTGTATAGGTCACCGGTCTCAACATTTTCACAACCAAAAACAGCACGCTGAGGTGCAAGTTCACTTTGGTTGCCGAAAGAAACAATATCCTCGCCGAGTACACCACTGCTAGAACTCATTTCAGCATATTGTCTTTCATAAATACATTGCACCCTATCATTATCACAGTTGCATTCAATATTGCATTTCACGGGTTGGTACGTGCTCGACAACTCTGGCTGGAACTTTGGATCCTAGTGAAAGAAAAATGTATATCAGATCATTGGAAGAAAAAATAGAGAAAAGGCAAATCCAAACACGCACATCTATATAAATAAGGTTTTTAAGATGACGCATAACATTCTTTGTAGATACATAGACCTGGTCTATCATGGCACTCACACTGCTAGATATAAATATATTCTTGAAGGGAAAAAAAAAATATATATATATATATAGAGAGAGAGAGGGGTTCACAAGTGAACTTAAAAGATTAACTTTTTAATGAACCTTAACAAAATAACACCTAACAACTCATTAATTTTAATTTTTATGTTGTAATTGGTCCGCGCCAGCGGCAACGAACACGCGTGTCGATCGATCTCCAACCCCCTCACTCCCCCCCCCCCCCCCAAAATCCCTCCCCCCACCCCAACCCCAACCACCACCATCACCATGGCAGCCCTTATAGCAGCCCTTATGGCACCAGGGCTACCATGGGGGCGGGGGTGGGGGGTGGGGCGGATGGGGAGGTTGGGGATCGATTGACACACGTGTTCGTTGCCGCTGGCACGGACCAATTACAACATAGGAATTAAAATTAATGAGTTGTTAGGTGTTATTTTGTCAAGGTTCATTAAAAAGTTCATCTTTTAGGTTCACTTGTGAACCTCTCCCTATATATACATATATATATATTTATATAAAATAAGGAGTAATGGTGTTTTCACTGTTCCATAAGTTTATAAGACATTTAACGGTTCAGATCTAAGCCAACAAGGCACTAAATTGAGGGTGAGATTGCAATCCATACAATAAGCTCTATAACTCACCACACCTTATTTTATAATTTATATGACATTTACAATTTTAGCCTACTAAAATTTATTTCCCCCCTCTTTTTCCTTCTAAAATTTCATTATAATTCAAATATAGAGGGTATATTAGTAATACGTCAAAAAAGGAATATCTTGAGACCTTCAACCCGCTTAGAATTGTTTTAGGCAATTGTGGAAGCTTCGAGGGTTTGTGGATATTTCATTAGACAATTTTAAAAACCTTTGGACATGTGGCTTTTTTTATTGGGACTCACAACCACTAGAGTGGTTGGAGTACCTAACCTAAGATATGGGTTATATCTGATATCTTCACGCAAAGGTAAGTGCAGAGAGAGAGAGAGAGAGACTACATTTGTGTTTTGAACTGAGACTAAATTTGTGTTGGAGAAGGTGGTAGCTTATATGATCGACTTTTTTTTAGAGGTACTATACCCGCTTCACTTCTTTTTTTTCTGTTTATGTTATTTTTATTTTCTCCAACGACCAGTGTAATATACCTTCTTCTTCACTTCATCTTTCGTTTAACGCTTTTTTCACCTAGAACACCTTTAGAGATTTTCGTATGTCACAGTTTTAACTGAGCTTCCACTTTATCTTTCGTTTAACTCTTCTTTTTTGTTTCTATTTGTGTTGCTTTTTTAGGACTGAAATGGATAACCTTTGGGCTAGATGTGGCCACACGTTGACGGCTGTATCTGCTGTTGGTGAGGAAGAGAGAGATTTTCGTCCGTCACAGTTTTAACTGAGCTTCCACTTTATCTTTCGTTTAACTCTTCTTTTTTATTTCTATTTGTGTTGTTTTTTAGTACTGAAATGGATCATCTTTGGGCCTAGATGTGGCCACACGTTGATGGTTGTATCTGTTGTTGGTGAGGAAGGGAGTTCGAGTTATATTGGGCCAAGGTTTATTCTTTTTGGTGGCGCTACTGCTCTTGAGGGCAATTCTACTACCTCCGGTACCCCTACCTCTGCTGGTAGTGCTGGAATACGTAAGGCCTACATTTCAAACATACCTCAATGGAGTTTCTTAATGCTCGGTTTAGTAACCCTGAGTGCAATTAATTCAGTGACGTGTTCTTTGTTTAAGAATTTACTTCTTGATTATTGGATTGGAAAGGTTCATATTTCAAAAACTGTGTATAACACTTCAAGTTGAATTTGACCACAGGGTTGGCAGGGGCCACTGCTGACGTGCACTATTACGAAAGGGCTCAACTACCATTGATAGTTTAGGTAAGCTTGGATTGACAATTACTTATCAACTACCATTGAAAGTTTAGTGTTGTTAAGTTTAAAAGTTTAAAGATGCTGAGATTTCGTCAATTTTTTGCAGAATCAGCCCCTTGGGAGAGCCACCCACACCAAAGGCAGCTCATGTGGCAACGGCTGTGGGCACTATGGTGGTTATTCAGGTCAGCTGACGCCTTGGTATTTTAGAAGTTTGGCTTAGTATATATTTTTACATGGGAATGTATGGAATTTTTTCATTCAGATCTAAGTTTTCTTGAAACATTTGCTTTATATTTTTGGTGAAATCAGTTTTTTGGGTTTCAACATATTGTATAGGGTTCTTTGTTCCGGATTTCAGAGCTTCAACAACGGGTATTCAATTTTTTTGGGGTTTAACACTGATGACTTATCCATTGTATTAATATGTTTTCTTCTATCTGATTTGTGTTTTTATTTTTTATTTTTTGCAGATATTTATAACAGAGTGTTGTTTTTTAACCAAGGTATGTTTTTTGGCCTTAAATTAGTATGTGTATACATTTAAATATATGGTTTTCTGATTTGAAAAGCATTTTGTGTTAACCCAATTTTGGAGCCATGTTAACCCATTTTCAAAACATGGGTATACGGGTGCCTGATTTAATTGTAATTTTTTATGTTATTTTCCTATAGAAAATTGTTGAAGATTTTCTAAAAAACTGTTGAAACTTTTAAATTTTTGGACTCGACCAAAATAACTTTCCAGGTGATATGACTTCTTTGATATGACTTCTTTATCTCTCCCTCTTTCAGTTTTATAATTTCTATTTGCAGTCTTATATTTTTATGTATATGTATTCTGATTTTTCATTGATTAGCTGATGTTTGATTTTGCAGGTTCTTGGATGTGGCTATAAGATTGCGAAGGTGTCAAACGATTTTTTGAATTACCTTGTTGATTTTATCAATTTAGCTTATAACAGTTTTTATGTCAGAATTGTATTTTTTTTTAATTTCATTCATGAACTTAAAGTGTATGATTTGGTTGATGAACTTAAGTAATTTGTTAGTGTATATTTTTTTTCATTTGGTGTTCGTATAGATGTTTTATAGTTGTGTAAAATTTTATATATAGTTTTTTAAACATTGTTCGTAATCATGTTTATCAATTATTCTTTTCTTTTTAAATTAGTAGAATGTTAATATTATAAAATTAAGTTGAAGTCGAACTACACTTTAATTAGGTAAAGGTAAAAGTAGGAAAAAATTTTGATGTATCCGAGACATCAAAAAATTGATATCTTGGATATATGATTGGTTAATGCCGCTTGGACGGATCCACATTACTTATGGAAATGGGTTCGAGCCAACGACATTGACAAATCACATATCCAAGACATTAGAGACATCAAACTTTTTTTTCCATAAAAGCATATTATACACACGGACCCTTGATACGACGCAAATATTGCGTATTTCACTCGTTAACCTACGCCTTATTAGCCCCATTGGGTATCTTAATCCATATATTTATGCTCGTTAACCAGACAACCTCGGATTTCTATGTTAACATGTTTTGCAGGGGTTAATTGAGCTTTTGTAGGTATTTCGATGCTTAGTATGAAGTTCGGACGCTTTCCGGAAATGTTTCGTTGACTTTTGCAGCTTCGGGGGCATTTTAGTAATTCCAGCATTCGGGTTTGAATCCCGAGCTCTTCACGGAAGTTGAAGCCCTTTGATTTCTCTTCGCGTGGCCGCCGACGATGCATGATTCCGAGTTGTATCGGTGGAGTTATGGCATTTTCGGGATGGTTTTTACTGCAAAAGTACACTCAATGCCACATTCAAGGACATTTTTGTCATTTCAGAATTTGGGTTTTTGGCCCAACGTCTTCTTGGATGTTGTAGTCCTTTGAGTTATCTTCGCGTAGCCTCCGACTGTGCCTAATTCCGAGCTATAACGAAGAAGTTACGGCCTTTTCCGTAAAACAGGACAAAGCTGCAGATTTCATACCTGTAGGTACCGAATCGATTCGGTCACCCCAAATCGATTCGGTTTGGACCAGTGTGATCAGTTTCCCTTTGACCAAATCGATTCGGACACCCCGAATCGATTCGGTCCTGCAGATATTTTTTGTTTCTTCATTTTTTTACAAGTTTGCCATGGGATATTTTTGGGTATAAATACTCTCTTCTCTCATTTTTGAGAGGGATCTTGATATCTCCATTTTGTCTTAGATTTTAGGGTTTGTAAACTTAGGAGATTTGCCCTACTCCTCTCTTGTACTCTTTGTTTTGTAAGTTGTACCTTAACTTTAATTACATTAATTTAGTTGTCTTCCTTAATTTCCATGCTTTAATTTACTTGCTTTCTTTACTTTCTTGCCTAGATTAAATTATTTCTTGCTTAATTAGTTTATTGCTTTGTTAATTAGTTTAATTCATGTATTGCCCTTAGATAAATAGGGTCGGGGTTGTGTTCCGCCATTTACGGGTTTGGACCTCGAAAGTTAGGTTTTGTGTAAAATTGCATTTAATTGAAACCTCGCGTATTAAAGTTGGATTATTATGCGTTTAACTTTATTTGTCACGCAACTTTAGTGTTTATAGCGATATTCTGAATTTAATTCGTGTGTGACCATTTTCTGTTAAATGTTTAATCTCGCAACTTTGGATTGAATTCCTTATTGTGTGATGTTTATGCTTAATTGAAAATGCTCGATTAAATTGCTTTCGAGCCTTAACTCTAATTAGTAGTTGTTTCGATCCGTGTGGTAGGATGCGATCCCGATCCTCGCTTTACTTTTGTGTAGCGTAACTTATTCTTTTCTTTTTCCACCATAACCACCTATTATCTTTTCATTTATTTATTTTACACTTTTATTCCTGAAGTAATTAAACAATTAAAATCTAAAATTCAATCACTCCCTATGGATTTCTTACGATACCCGACTTACCGCTGTACTTGCCTCACAAGTTCAGTCGTAGTTTAGGTTTTTGTATTGAGTAGGCGAAACGAAAACAACGATTAGCGTTCTAACGCGACGCTACTTTTCGCGCTCGATCAACCCTCCAAAGTAAGGTCTCGGGCTTTTTGGCTACCCTTACCAGTGATTTGACCACATGACCCGTTAAAACCTTAGGTCTGCATTACCTGCTTTTTCTTGATATATCTTTTGGTTCATTAGGTCTATTTCAGCGGTAGATTTCATATTTGGGTTAGGATCATTCTCATTCATTGAAAAATCTTCCAACATTTTATTCCTAGCATTAGATTTTATTTTTTTTAACCGAGTAGACCACTGCCCCACGAGTGAACAGAAAGTTGATCGGAAGTACTGTTTTATCTGTCTCTTTATTTTGATTTGACTGGTCATTAGGGGCCATTATTGTTTGTGGGTATTGACTTTTCGTTCTTAGCATGAAGAAAATATACAGGACCTGTTGGAAACCTTAGGAGCTTTAGTTTGTTTGACTTTTTTTTTAAATAAAAAAAATATATATTTTAAAACCTTTTAGGGCTTTTATGATGTGACCTTTGCATTTCTTTTTACCCGATTGATTTCCTACTAGATCTTAGGCATTGCTTATGATTTGACTGTTTGTACCCTTGCATTTGATTTAACCAAGGTTCAATAGTTGCTAGACCTGTTAGCAGTCTTTTCCCATTAGGACTCTAGAAAGTGAAGGTGTTTAAAATATTTAAAAACAAAGAAATTTTTGCACCACAATAAAATACTATTTGACATTAATAACACGAATAAAATTATGAATTAATCGTGTCTTTTTATTAGTATTAATAAATTTCGCCGAGTTTTTATAATAAAAATAATGTCTAATTTTTTTGGATAAAAATAACGTTCATTTTTTTAAAATAAATAACAAAAGTTATTTTTATTAACGTCCATTTTAATAAAAAAAATAATATAAAGCTTTATGGTGATTGACCCGGTTTGTAAGTTTGTATTTATGTTTGGATATTGAGTTGTCTTTAATGGATTGTCACATGTTCTTCATTATTTTTAAAATATTTATTTTTATACCTCCTTTTCATAATAATCACAAAATTTTGATCTTTTTAAAATCCTAAATCTTTTACATCACTAACACGAGTCAAAATTTTGAAACGAACATAATACGTTCATCATGAAAATAAATCCTAATATATATAATATACGCATAGTTGTCAAATCGCGAATCGTATCGTGAATCGTTTACCCCCCGAATCGCGAATCGTGAATCGAATCGTGAATCGTATCGGTCGAATCGGAACCAAACGATAAAAACGTAGTAAAACATATGTAAATGGAATTTAACACTATAGAATTGGTAATTAAGCGTAATATGACAAAAAACTAATCATAGCACATGATAATATACCAAAATATATCACAAAAATTAACCGTAGTACATGTTCTCATCCATTTTAAGCTTAAAAATGTAAAAAACAAAAATATTTCATAAAACAGCCTACATATTAATTTAAATCACCCTACATAAAACAAATATATATATATCATAAAGAGCCTCTATATTAATTTAATGTAAAAAAATCGCGAAAAAAAAAAAAAAAAAAAAAAAGTGAGTCGGACCGAATCGTGAATCGGACCGAATCGGACCCGAATCGGAAGATTCGAATCGTGAATCGCCGATTCGGTCCGATTCTTTAGACATTTGCGATTCGAAGGTTGATTCGAATCGTTTTGGTAGTGAATCGAATCGAATCGTCCGATTCGAATCGCGAATCGGACGATTTTGACAACTATGTATATACGTCCTAAAAATGTCAATTTCGAATAAATGTACTGATTTTACTTTCGTGTGTAAATATCACACTACTCTATGACGATTAAAACTAATAAATTTGAGGAATAATAAATTACTAAGCATGACGTACGGTCTTATTAATGACGTACACTTTCGAAGATTAGCATCGGGCTTTCAGGCACGGACATACCCTAGTATGTATATATATATATGTATGTGTATATATATATATATATATTCATTGTTTAATCTGCTAAACCATTCTCCAGATTTTGCAAAACACAAGTGTCAAAGACCACTTATTTTGTTGTACCAATTCAAGGCATATAAAAAAAAATTAAGCCATAACAAGAGATGGCAATAAACCTTAGGTCATTATTGTAGGATAGGGGTACCATGTTGTTCTTAAACGTGAGCCCTGTCAAGACCACGTGGCCCTAACTAGAAAAACAGATACATCATCAGTTAGCATAGCTTGGATGGCTCGACAACACAATCATCAGGGTAATAATAATGATGAAATCAGCCCAGGGCTAGCAGGTTCCAGGAGGCCTACAGGCCTGACCAAAAACTCCGAGGGAATACGAAGGGTGCGGGTTGATAGGCCAGGATGTACGGCACCAATAGTTTACAAAATTGTTGGAATTCTAGAATAATGAAAGAGAAGACACCGCTAGGAACCAACCCCAATAGTTGTTTGGTACCAAGCAGTGTTTTTAAAAGCGCGCTATTGCGTTTTGCGTTGGGAAAAGGCGAGGCAAAATGGACTGCTATTTGAGATGTTCAAATTGCTTGCGCTACGGAGCGCTATTTGGCGCGAAACTGCGCAAAAGTACGCAATTTGGCGCAAAAGTACGCAGTTTGAACGCAAGCGGAGCTTTTTTTTTAAACCCTACGTCTTACCAAAACGACGTCGTTTTGGTAAGAACATAGGTTATAAAAAAAAAAACAGCATACTCTCCATTTAAAAGCCCGATCGGCAGAAAACCCCTTAAGAAAACCCTTCATTTCACTTCGGCGGCACATCACAACTGAAAAAAACAGCACATCACAACTCTGAAAAAACAGCACAGCATCTACATTTCATCTCTGAAAAAAACAGCACATCACAACTATTTTCTTCTCAAAAATCAGTTATTTTCCCACGACTGTAAGTATAAATTTGATGTTAGATTTACTGTTTTTTAATTTTATTTATTATGTTTGTCAATTTATATATTAAACATAAAAAAAAAAATTATGTTTAACGTAAATAAAAAAAAAATTATGTTAAACATAAATTTGCACCTGTAAGTATAAATTTTATTTATTATTATGTTAAAAATTTATCTCAAGTGCTTTTTTTTTATTGTTTTTTAAATTTCAGTTGGTTGTCAAAATAATGTCTACAAAGAAAGATTTTGGGTGGAAATATGCATATGAAAAGGAAGGGGAAAGTGGAGTTTTTTGTAGGTAATGTCATCATAAGTCAAAAGGTGGTATTACACGTCTAAAATATCATTTGGTCGGCACCCACACCGGTCAAAAGGTGGTATTTGAATTGATTTGTAGTTACTCTTTGAGCTTATTTATTTATTTATATTTTTTTACATCTTTTCAAATTAAAAATCTGGAATGCACGAATTGCTTGCGCTACGCGATTTGCGCGACGCAATTTCGGAACCAAAGCGCGACACCCTACGCGACCGCGATTAAAAACATTGGTACCAAGAGACAAACTTAGCCACTAACCCCTACAGACAATTATCGACCTTTTCAAAATATAAATCAACATTACAATTTGTTGTACCCTCTAACAGACACCATAACAGATTCTCCTTTCATTGACATGTTTAAAATGACCTGATAGGTCCTCCACAAACTTGAGTAGTAAGGCTTCTTGCAGCTCATACAAAGACACAGAACAAGGGCAAGAAAAGTGAGGTAGAACAAATCCTGCATACCCTCTGGTTCTCATAGCTCCTTAAAATTGTATTACGCCTCACTCCTTCCAGTTCATCTATATCCATCGTCACCCTCTAACTCAATACCCTCTAAAAAGGAATAGTGGACTCTTAATTTGGGACGGAAGGAGTAATATAGAAATTGAACATCTATGAATCACGGATACGAACAAGGACACGGGTGTTGTGTCCGACACGAAACGGACAAGGACAAGGACAAGAACACGCCAACGCGGCAAATTTAAAAACTGGACATGACACGTCGAGGACACGGATACACATAATAATTTTTTAATAATATTTCATGTATACTTCAATCTATTTGCACTAAAAAAAGTAGTAGTCAAACTAATTATCTAATCATATAAAATAGCATGGTTAAATATGTATAAAAACATTGGAACCACGAGTCATTAGTTATATATCCACATAAAGTCTTGTATCATAATTAACTTCATTGCTAGCAAAGTAATAAGTAATAATCAATATACAAAAAGAACCCATTCTAAAAATTATATTAATAATTTCAACGGGCTAAATAAGTGGTTTAATATTCTCATTTAACACCGTATCACTAGACCAAAACTTCATCATCACTCCCATACGTATCCTAGAAGTGTCACATAGACTTTTATAAATGCCAAATCTGGCGTGTCGGAGGAGCGTCATGTCCGCGAGAGTATCCGAAAATGGGTACGGCATCTCTGACGAAGTGTCGGTGCTTCATAGTTGAACATCCTCTTCCCTAATTGACGTAAAAGGTTGGTGTGTAGTAGAGATGAGCCCTACATCCTTATTTTTTGAATGTGTGTGACTTACCATTTGCCTTTGACAATGTTATTTTGTTTAAATTATTGTGAATTGTACATTGTTTGACAAAATAAGGTTTGTTGGTAGATTTGCATAATATAGTAATAAAGTGAAAGCATGTGGTGTGAAATGATAAATATGACCTGGTGCTTGCCACACTGTTCACATGTAGAACAGGGAACATAAGTAACCGTACTCCCCGTATCAACAATAAGCGCGAATTTCTGAGGCGGACTCCCAATCCAAAGCCGAGTAGTATAGTACCTATTTCGATTAATATTATTATTTAAATTACTCCGTATTTAAAAGAGGAGGGAGAGAGAGAGAGAGAGATTTGAATGAAAATGTATTACCCGTTGAGGAGAAGATCATCGTGGAGTGGCATACGAGCAGATCTCTGAAGGTGCCGACGTGAAACGCTACGGGAGGAGTTTGGGGGAGATACATAAAGAGGGAAAAACATGGTGTGGGGGTTGTTTATAATGAATGAGTCTGGATCCTCGGATGATAAAATTAAACCGGATTGCTTCAATATCATGATGCTGGTCAACCACAGGATCATACAACCACCCCGTGCCATTCAACTTCAATTGGTGTTTGAGATCGGGAGTAAAGATTTCAACCTTTGGGAGAGACGAAAACAGGAGACTTAGTAGTTAATGGAAACGGAAGTCACCCAGGTTGGCGAATAATACACTTCGATATCTACATTTTATTTTATTTTATTTTTAAAAGACTTTTAGGATCCAATTCTTGGACTAACATTTTTGGTTAAATATAAATATTATGCCCAAAATCACTATAAAAAGGTAAGAGGTTTGTGGGGACCAAACCATAAAAGCCAATTTATGGCGGTCCGAGGAGGCCAAACATGCCGCCCAGTTAGTTTCACCATCATATGGATAATTAGAAGGGTTTGTCATGTGGATAATTACGGAGTCAAACTATTTACCTATATTCACAGATGAGATAAACAGTGATCACCAACGAGCCAATAAAGAGCTAGTGGACTTCCTTGTACGACTCAACTATTTTTTACTGTTATAAATACAACCCTCACCCTAGGACAAAGGGGCATGTAATATCGAACTTCTGAGAAATTAATAAGAACTGAGAACCCTCTCCGTGAACGTAGACAGTTGCCGAACCACGTAAATTCTAGTATTCTGGTCATTTTTCTTTACTCTTCTAATACCTCTGATTTCTAGAATTATTTAATTGTGAATTCTTTTACTCATACTTGGCGCCGTCTGTGGAAAACGATTTACTTTTCTACGAAAGCAACCCAGAAAAAAGAGTAAACATAATGTCTCATTACCCAAATAGTGCACCCCTAGCTAGCGATGTGCGAGCTAACCTAGCCCCACTCAGAATCAGATTTGAGGTTCGCCAAGACGAAAATCCTAGATTTCTCCCGAAAGAGCAACTCTCCTAGCAAAGCAATGAGCAACCTAGATCATCACAGATCTCACGGTTGGTCAACGCTTATAAGGCACGACTCCAACAATAAAAGGAGACCTCTAAATGGAGAAGAATGCACACCTCCAACGATTATTGGAGAGGATGGAGAAAAAAATTTGTCAGGAGAACCGAAAACGTCGTGGTCAGACTCCCAGCCCTCAGGCGAGCAAAACTCGCACTCGAGGAAGGAGTTTCGAACGCAACCAGGACCGTTCGGAGTGTGGAAGTCACCTGGTGAAATGAAATCGGGATGAAGAGCGTAACAGGCATGATATAAGGAGTTTAGTCCGAAAAGAGATGCAACAACACCCATCACATCGTGGAGCCAGGTCCACAAAATAGTTGGCGAGAAGGGCCTTATCACACAGATGCCACTACACCAAATCCTACGAATGGTCACCCACAGGGGGTCATGGTCCAATGTCGTGACCATCTGGTCACGGCCCAAAGCCATGACAACATCAACTTTGAGGTGACCATATCCATGACCCACTGTGGTCATGGATGCTCTAGGAAGTGGTCACGGTCCAAATCCCTGACCAGTGTGGGTCACGGCCCTATGCCGTGACCAGGTCGTAACCATTATGGCGTCAATTTCGCACAAAAGTTTCTTTCAAGTTTTGTCACGGATGGATCACAGCCAATGTCCGTGACCAATTCTACAATGCACACCATACGTGTCACGGCTTTGGGCCGTGGCCATCTCAATCTTTTCACGGGCGTGGGTCACGGCTTAGGGTCGTGACCACATGGTTAACTACACGCTGCTGTATAAAAAATTTAAGGGTCATGGCAGTGAGTCACGACTCTAGGCCGTAATCAGTGTCATTATACTAAAATCCTTCTGCCTCATTTTCATTTCTTCTCGCGTTAATCTCTCTCTCTTTCTCTGTGAGATTTCGACGATTTGCATTCTTTATGTCTCAAAACCTAATTTTGGCCCTTATCTCTCTCAATCTCAAAGGTAAACCCTAGTTTTTGTGTTTCTAATTTAAACCCTAATGTGTATATGTGTGTGAATGTGTGTGTATTTCTGTGTATGTGTGTGTTTGTATTTGTGTGTACGTGTGTGTGTGTGTGTGTGTGTATATTTATGTGAATTCATGTGTATGTGTGTGTACATTTGTGTATGTATGTGTATCCCCGATTTATATGTGTGTATATTTGTGTATGTGTGTGTATACCGGTTTGTGTGTGTGTATATCTCTGTGTGTGTGTGTATGTGTGTAAATTTTTTTTTCAAAAAAATGGATGTTAAATTTAGGAGTTGAAATTTATTGCATTATTTATTGGATATTGTTAATATTGATTGGAAATTGTTATTTAGAGGTTGAAATTAACTGAATTATTTACGGGTATTTATTGGGTATTGTTAGTATTGACTGAATGTGGTTGCTTAGAAATTAAAATAAATTGCAAAATTTATGGGTATTATCATTTAGGGCTTGAAATTTATTTAGAGTTTGAAATTAATTGAGTGTTATTAATATTGACTGAATGTGGTTACTTAGGGATTAAGATAAATTATATTATTTAGAGTTTGAACTTAATTGAGTATTTTAGGTTTCGCACCCTAATCAAACTAATAAACTCAAAATCCTTTATTTATTATCAAAACCTTAAACAAACTAATAAACCCTAATATACACGCCCTTGTATATTTTTCTCAGGAAAAATTAGCTACGGTGATAATCACTGGCAACAAGAGTTGGAGAGGTTGCAATTGGACCACACACGTAACTTTTTTATTACTAAGCGTCATATAGAGGGTACTCCTATTTATAGGTATGAAAATAAAAAGATTGAACAATTTAACTACCTTCAAAACTGTGGAGTTAATTTTCGGCAAGATTACCTGTCTGATCGTATTCTATTTTCCCTATCAGAAGACTGGGATGACTGTAATACCCCGTAATTTTAATGACTTTTAATATGAGATAAATTAAAAGTTAATGGGACAAATTAATGGGATTAATTGGAATTAATTATGTAAAAATTTAATTGGGATTAATCCTGATTGATTATTATTAGAGATTAAAGTAATATATGATTTTGAATATATGATTTTTAATATTACTTAGTGATATAAAAGTAATATGTGAATATAATAACTATTGTCGGGAGCTACAAAGACGACAATAATGGAAATTAAGTCAGGACACGCTTATGAGTCGTGTCGGGACTAAAGTTGGAAAATAAAATGAGATTTATTTTTACGTCATTTGGATGATGATTTCGAGTGCGTCATTGAGTCCGGAAGGGTCGAAATAAGCAGAAAAGTCTACCCGGGGATTTGTTTTAGGTCTCGGGTCAATTGAAAGATGAAAAGACACCCTACCCCGAAAGGGCATTTTAGTCATTTTGCCTGGGAGATGAATAGTACCTACGTTTTTTTTGTCTTTTATCTAACCTTAGAGATTTATTATATATGTGAGTTTAGATGTACATAATATTCATTTCATCAAAACACAAAGTGATGTCATTTGAGAGAGAGTGAAAAGCCTTAGAGAGAAAGTGAAAGGTTATCTTGAATAGAAGAAGAATTGCTTGAAAAGGAAGAGTCGTCTAGGACAAACTAAGGGGAAAACTACCATCTCTACGCCTTTCACCAGCACCGGATAGTTGCCGAAAAAAGTAAGAGGAAGGGCCAAACATTTATCTTCACCAAAGGTTCATAAGGCAAGTGTAATTCTTGTTTTATTTTGGTGCTTATATTATCCATGTTAGAATAGGATTTCTTTTTGGATTGATGAACTTATGAATTTGGGATTATATTGACTGATAAATCAAGTTTAATGGATAGGCAAATTCATGTAGCTGGAGATTTATACATGTAGAGATTATGAACATGAAAATGGATATACATGTAGAGACTATGAATATAAAAATGGATAGGTTTTACATGTAGAGGATTTATTTATTTTAATGATGATATAAAAATGATGTTACGTATTACATGTAGATGAATTATACTCATGTTGATGATTTAGTTATAAAATGATAATTCTAAATTCTGGATTTTTAAGAGGTATAAAAATGAAGGATTTAGATAAATTAGGATTTTAAGGATTTAATGGGTTTGATGATAATACCCTTATGAACATATGAATTTGATGTTATTTGTAACACCTCGCCTAATTAGATACCGCGTGATCAGTCCTATACCCAATTTATTCAAAGTATACAGTTGGTTCATTCTTAGCATCACTGTCGAAAATATTTTTCTTTATTAATTAACCCAATAATTAATTAAGCTAGTATCAAAAACTTTTTTCATTTAATTTAATTAAAACCATTCCACAAAGGGGAGCAATAATAAACAATATCAAACCACAATTGAATAAGAATAAATACGACTGAATTAACTCCTCTGTTAAAATATTTCACTATTATCAATTAAATGATATCCACATTGATGACATAAATGATTACAATCTCTGAAATGGAAATGAAACAACTAGGATCCTCGGCGACATGCCCTAAATAAAATAGCTACAACATGTGAATCAAGGAGATGAAACGTTTAATACAAAATCTGCAACTCCATAGCATCCACAGCACGTCAATAACCAATCCCCTATAGCTGGAGTCCTAGTGGCTGGACACCTAAAATAGAAGATACGAGGGAGAGAAGAGAATATGCAAGGAAACGGGCCAGAGCCCGATAGTAAAAATAGTTTTGTAAAACAACAAGTGAGTAAATGCTATATTCGGCAATTATTATATACATGTTAGATTATCGGACTCTCTCTTGAGATTCTCACATCTCATCTAGAGTGCACACCTAATATACCTCTAAGCCATCCTAATTACAGTTTCCATGCTAAATAATTCAACCTAGTGTATCCACTAACCATAGTCCAATTCATTCCCACGTATTTCCCTCGTAATACATGTAATAATAGTATATGTATATCCATTTAGATTCAACATGGATTATCGCTATAAGTATTTAACGTAATTAAGTATTATCGTACTTAATTAAATTTCAGATTTTATTATCTTTCACTTATACTTTATTCACATAGAAGATATTATCACAAATATATATATACATTCACATAATTATATATATACAATACGGCACCCCGAGGCACAGCTGCGGTGCATGCATTACTCTGCTATCATATCCCAATACATCTCGTCACTGTATAGGGGACTATAGGTTCGGTAAAAATTCCTCAAACCACAAATATCAAGCACAAGCATTGGAGATGAACATAGTCCTAAGCCTTTGGGCTACGCACCCAAATGACCGGTCACACCCATATTTACAAAAGTGGTGATCAATCCCTAAGTTATATGTTCTCGAGTGACAAATCGAAAATCCTATGGATTCATCGGGATATGACTACCCTCACGCGTAAACCTCCCCCGAATAGAAAGTAAGTTAGGTATGTCATGCACATAAATTTTCAAACAATCAATAGGCATTATCATATACCTATATAAAATTAGGTACTTACACTACCTATATCATATTAGCAATTCATTATATCCCAAGTACCCGTTGTATTTATTGAATATTATCCGTACTTGTAATCATGATTATCACCATATATTTTATTATGTAGTTATTACTCACACAATATTTGATCCGACCCAAGTACCCATAAATATATCTTCAATATTAGTCGTACTTGATATAACGATTATTCTCCTCTAAATCGTAATATAATTATGTAGATATCTCTCATAAAAATTTAATCCTTAAATCCAAATAATTTTCCAACATTAACCCAAATCCCTCACTCCTGGTTAATGTACCAAAATTAATAAAATCTCACCATGGGCCAAATTACCATTTCCCAAACTTTTTTTTTATAAAGGTACATTTTGACAGAAATATAAAATTATAATTTTGAGGCTTTTCTGCTCCGATTTTGAAAAAACTTAAAACTGCAAAGTTGTGCAGAACGTAATTTTATACAAAAACTCGTGAGCACACTGTCAATTTCCTCTTAAAACAGTCCTAAAATTATCATCAATGTTCGTCCTTTTTCAATAATTTTTTTCATGCGTTTTATCCATTTTCTTTCACCCAAACTCACTTGAAATATATTCTAACGAATCCCAAATATCTCAACATCATTTCCACATGATTATGGGTAATTATAATACAAGAAAAAACATATAAATCACCAAGTTTATACGAGAACTAACATCAAACCCAATTAACCCTCAAATTTTTATTTATCTAGATTCTCCATTTTTATACACTAAAAAAAACTTAGAATTTAGAACTATCATTTCATATCTAAATCATCAAATTTCATATTCAACATGGGTAGGATTTTTCTCCGTGCAATTCCTATCATTATTTTCAATATCCTCAATAACATATATTTTTCTCTACATGTAAAACTTATAATTTTCATCATGATCATAGCCTCTACATGTTTATACTCAACTACATGAATTTGCCTAACCCTTATCTTTGATTTGTCAATCATTTTAAATCTCAAATTAATAAGTTCATCAATCTAAAAGAAATCTTATTCTAACATGATATTATAAGCACTGAAAATTAAAGCAAGAATCACTTGCCTTATAAGTTGGTCTGAACCGTTGGTGAAGATAATGTTAGAATCTCCTCTTCCCTTTTTTCGGCGACTCTACGGTGGTGGTGTAAAGTGTAGAGATGGTGGTTGTCCCCTTGGTTTGCCCTAGGTGACTCCTCATTTCCAAGCAACTCTTCCTCTCCTAAAGTTAACCTTTCATTTTCTCTCTAAGGCTTTTATTTTTCTCTCAAAATTCCTCACTTATTTTTGGATGAAATGAATCTTACGTAGAGTCTAAACTCACTTAATATAATAAGTCTCCAAGGCTAGCTAAAAGACAAAAACGTGTATACTATTCATCTCCCAAGAAAAATGACTAAAGTGTCCTTTCGGGATGTCCTTTCATCTTCTAATTGACCCGAGACCCAAATCAAACTCCCGGATAGACTTTTCTAACTATATGGACCCTTCCGGACGCAACGGCGCACTCGAAATGACCATAATGTCTATATAAAATAATTTTTCTTTTTATTCATTTAAATTAGTCCCGGCACGTTCCATAACCGCATCCCGACTTAATTTCCATTATTGCCGTATTACTAACTCACGACAATATAAATAACATCTTATTCATATATTACCTATTTTTCACTAAGTAATATTCAAAATCATATATTATTTTAATCTCTAATAATATTAAATCCAGATTAATCCCAATTAATTTTTTATAATTAATTCCAATTAATCCCAATTTATTTGGCCCATTAACTTTTAATTTCTCTCAATTTAAAAGTCATAAAATTACGGGGTATTATATTATTCTTATGTAAAAATCACCCTTGAACATGTTAGAATACTATTAGCAAATCTGGGTTTGGGTAGAATATAATCCAAAAGGTTTTGGGTGTAAGAACTTGAAGAAAAACGCAGAAAACTGAGGTTGAAGGCGAACTGGAATGACGTTGATCTCGTTCGAACGAGACATGCTGTCATTCGAACGAGACATGTTGTCATTCGAACGAGATACTATCCCATTTGAAAGATTTCGAGTTTCTAACGAGATTCCATAATTTCTGTTTTAGCCCATAAAAGTTTGGAGAATTGAATTTTAGCCCACAGTAGGTTTTGAATAATTTTGGTACATTAACAAGGAGTGAGAGACTTGGGTTAATGTGGGAAAATTATATGGAATTGAAGAATAAAATTATGTGAGAAATATCTACATAATAATAAAACGATTAAGAGATGAATAATCGTCATGGTCAAGTACGGGTAAGATTGGAGATATATAAACGGGTACTTGGGATTATGTGAGTGATAACTACATTGTGACACCCCGCCTAATAAAATACTGGGTGATCAGTGTCCTATACCAAATTAAAAAAGGAATCCCAATTGGTTCATTCTTAGCATCACTATCGAAAACCTTTTTAAAACTTACTAACCATCTAGTATTCCAAAAAAATGGTGCCAAATTTTATCTTTATTTAAACAAAAAGAATAACATGCGGAGTATACTATGAGCCATTCGCCACAACTGAATCAAAATAATTAAATAGATAAATAAACTACCTGTCGAATAAATCATCGGCCACAAAAGTAAATAGTCCAATAATAATCGTCCAACAACTGAATAAATGAATCTGAAAATTGTACTGAAAAGTCTGGGTGACAAGCCCTAAGGAAAACAAAGACTGATGATTCCTACTCTAGGAGAGAATGAACGATGCGTCTAATCCAAGCTCCTGCTAGCATTCATATGTGCCGCAGCTACGTGTCCCTGGAATAAAATATCAAGTTTGGCGTCCCTGTGGCTGAACACCTAAAAGGTTTTGAAAATAGTTTCATAGCAAGGGTTAGAACCCAAAACATTTTAAAAATATTTAGAAAGTAAGTTAACTGCAATAATTAAAATGTATGAATGCGCTTCATATATAAGTTAGTGTCGCACTCCCTTGAGGACATGCTCACCCCTCCACTAATGTGCACACCTAATGGTTACCTTAACCCCACCTAGTTATACTACCCCGTTCACCTAGTCCTGGTATTAACTCCCCTTGCCATACTACTGTAAACCGAGTATTATTATTAATCATGGGTTATAAGTTATCTCTCTCATTATCTTAATTAATTCCTTTAAAATAATATCATATAACCGTGACACAAGTTATATAAGTAAATACATTTCTCACATACATATTTAATGTCGTATATAAATTTTACACCATCATATAGGTATAATTATAATACAACGATCCCATACTTGTCTTTCATAAGTTTTCCTTTTTAAATAAATCATATAACAATCTTACTAGTTATATAAAATACATTCATTCTCGCAATATGTATATAATTTTTTTATATACTATTATTTATGTAACTATACCACAACATCCACACATATGTCATATGTATATCCATCCTTCCGAGTATAACCTCGCCGAATGATTTCCTCTAAAGTGTTATTATACGAGGTGTGCTCACTTAACCTAGTTTCCCCAAGTCGGACTCTCTCGCGAACTTGGCCAAAAATATAAACGTTCGAGGTGGTCATATTTCCTACCTGAAAGTGAGATAATCCCCTCACCCATATAATAACGCTATGACCTGGGGATATACTCGCCCTACTCCTCAAGTTAGGGGATTCACCCACATCGTGCAACCTCTCTTAATAGCACTAAAGTACACAATTTAATTAAATATCTAGTCACTCATATTTATAAGCATACAATATATATATACTATCACACACCGTACATATTGTTGATGTAAAAAATTAGATTATATTTAATTATTTAATCACATATAAAATAAAGTGAGACAAAGAAATTTTAAAGTGGTTCAGCCTTATAAGAATGGCCTACGTCCACTATTTCTGTTATTGCTGACTGTTTAAGAATTCTCGATTACAAGTTTTATCAAGAAATTCCCGGTTCCCCTCCAATGAGGATGATACAATGTATTTATAGTCCTCAGGCTGTACATGTGAAAGGGTAATACATAGCTGTCTATTAGGCGTATACATCTGTATGATAATAATAAGCATTTAATGCGCAGTCAATCTGTTGGTTATCCTGCTATTAATGCTCTGTTCGAGGTGCAGCTCGGACCGCCTAAGCTGCTCGGACCGCCTATGTAGCTCGGTACTCATAGGTTGCTCGGTGTATTAAAGTTCCTCGGAGAACTCTTGTTGGTCGGTGTGTCTGTGTTGATCGGGGAAGCAGAGTTCCTCGTTGCAGTATGGTTCCTCGGAGAGCATTTCTTGCTCGGAGCATCTGAGTGGGTCGAGGTGTTGTTCGAAAGTGTTTGTTATTGCCACGCAGATTGCCACGTGTCTTCACTCAATTGAGCCATGTCAGCAGACTAAATTTGGTATCAACAGAAGCCCCCAATGTTTCATAGTTCGAAATTTGAGGAGTGTGGAACATTCTTTCTTGAAATATGGCGGTTTTAAATGGTTATCCTGAAATTTAGGAGTATTTTCCTTTGTATTTATTTCTCCTTCCAAATTCGTAAAATCGGACTTTTTGAATTTTTTATGACCGCTTCGATTCCCGCGCCCTTTTTTATCTTTTTAGCCGCTGGTAACGTAACCGTCTCTTTTTGTAATCATTATCTTTACCCATTCCCAAGACAGGGTATTTAAGCGTTGCAGAAAATCCCCTCGTCTTCTACTTTTTCAAACTCATCTTTTGAGTTTTCCATTGTCTCTCTCTCTCGTGCGTTCATCTCTTTCATCATTCGTTGTCAACAGACTCATCCTTTTTCCTGTAAGATCTTCTTCTTTCTCTTTGGTTTCCTTTACTCATCATGGTTTATCCTGTAGAGTCGCTTGATAAGTTTCGTTATGATTTCTCTATTCCTTCATGGGTTATTTTGAAGGAACTTTCTGTCCTTCAAATTATTTGCGTTTGGCTGAGGGACATTGGTTCCCCAGTCTCTTTGTCGCTGAATGTGGCTTTTCTTTTCCCCCAAACCCTTTATGTCTGGAATTCTGTCAATACTTTGACGTGGTTCCTGCAAGAATAACCCCCAATACATGGAGAATAGTTAAAGGAGTTTATAGATTAAATCAAATTCATGGAACTCGTATAGGAATTCCTGAGATTATGTTTTGTTATAGATGGGCTGTGGGTGATAATACTTTTTATTTAAAAACTAGGTTTTTAAATAGAGCTTTAGTGGTCAATCTCCCAGATGCCAATAGGGACTACTTTGAGAACGGGGTTGTTATGAAAAATTGGCAACACCCTCCATTAACTGGAGCTGATGTTTACCAGGGTCCCAGATGTCCTCCCTATGGCAATGGGATAGGTTGTTTTTATTTTATTTTCAAAATTATGCTTCCTTTGTGTTTGATAAAATGTGTCACTGATATTTTAAATTTTGATTTATTTGCAGTTGACAGCAAAAGAAAATCTCCAAAAGAGATAGACGTTAACATAAGGCATTTAAAACTTATCTGGAGTTTGCATCAAACTGTTGCCGACGAGCATATTAGGTCAGCTTCATATTTGCTGCAGTACAAGAGTTACACCTCCTCTTTTACTGCTTGTCCGGTGATAAGCGACGCAGAACCAATACTAGCCTCTACAAGTTTTTCACCTGAGTCACATATTCCCTTGAGTGAAAGGATGAAGAAAAGAAGACCTCCCACCCTTTTTGAGAAATCTGCCTCTGGTGCTAGAGAGGCAAAGAAAAGTAAGCTTGATGTCCCAGGAGAGGGGACAAAGAAAATTGATGCTCCTCCTTCGGCTGCTCCTGTGAAGGTTGTCGAGAAGCCCCCAGTGGCCCCGAGCAAGGCTGCTACTCCAAGCGAGGTGATTGTCATTTCTCCGACTAAGACTACATCGTTAGTCGAGAACGTTGATGCTCCTCTGAGGAGGCTGAAGAAAAGCTCCTCTATCAATTTGGCTGAATCCATCTCTCAGCCCCCGACTAGTGGTGTTCCCACTTTTATTGCCCCGAGCTTTGTTATGAACTCGATGAAGACTTGGATCATTCCCGAGATCCAAGGTATTGAATAAAACCTTTTTCGGGACATGGTTACCACATTAGCAGCTCGTCATATTGCTTCTGTAATTCCTATAGTCTTAAATTTTCATTCTTTCCTTTTTGTATCTGTGCACTGACTTGCTTTTATTTTCCCAGTTGGTGACCTGTTTTAATACAATTCTGAAGAAAGATGAAGCTATTAAAGCTTCAAGCTCCTCATTAGGTGTAGAGGATGCCTTGGTAGGTCTGACGCAATCCCTGAAGGATTCTCGTCAGAAGTATGCTGATGACAAGGTGATTTGGGAGAAGAGGCTCACTTCGACCGAGCAGGAGAAGGCTCAGGTTATTGAGGTCTCTAAGGGGTTGGAGGAAAAAATAAATGATTTAGAGGAGAAGAATAAAGAGCTCGAAGGGAAGCTCAAAAATGCTGGGGATCTTGAAAATAAGCTCAAGACTGCTGAGGAGGAGTTGGGTCAACTTCGGGAAGTAAGTAGTCAGAAGGAGGAAATTGAGAATAAATTGAAGGCTGCTGATGATCTTCTTTCCGAGAAGCTTTCCTCGGAGAAGACAAAAAGGAAATTGGCTGTCAAAAAATCCTTCAGCGCCGGTTGGGATAAAGGGTGGAATAAAGGTTTGGCTGCCATGATGTCGCAAGTGGAATATGGCAGCCTCAAATACTTTAGAGATGGATGGGTCGCTGCTCTGCAAGAGATGAAAGTTGATGAAAATTCTGAACTATTTCAGCGACACATCTCGGGCCCCCCTCCAACTCCTGAAAAAGAAGAAGAGGACGAAGCTGCCTCTGAGGAATCTTCCATGGTGATGTGAGATCAAATTTCTCATCCCCTAGCTATCCAGCCCACTAGCGAGGAACTTCAACTACCCGTTACTTCATCCGAGCAACCTCCAGCACTTCCCGAGCAAACCTCTGTTCCATCCGAGCAACCTACCTCCTCGTCCCAGCCTCCCGAGAAAGTTTTGGGAGACAAGGAAAAGGTGTAGAGTTGTTCGAATTTCTCTCTATTTTATTTTTCTTTGTCAAATGTAACTCTGAACTTTATACTTCTCCTTTATGATGTAATAAAATTTGAAATTTTGCTTATGCATACTGTTGATTCTCTTCTTCATGCTCTGTTTGTACTCTTACTGATTCTTGCTTTTTCTTCCTTTACTAGTTTCTGGCCAGGATGGAATTATTATCTGCTCACGATACAAAACTATTAAGGCAATGCAATGAGTATTTCAAAGCTGGTCATTCAGACATGAGTGCAGCTCAAATCATTGACATCCTCGATCAAGGTGCTTCAGAGCAAGCAATTGAAGCCTATCAGTATTTGAAGTGCCTGCTCGACCGTGTAGTGGCTAACAACGTAGCATACTATGATATAATTGAAGATCTCCAGGGCACTCTTGAAGAACTTCAGCAACAATATAAGGAATCTACAACCCTTTTGCACGAAGGATACGAGAAGAAGTATCAGCAACTCATTGCTGATAAGGGATACGGTAAAATGTTTGCTGCTTACGATGTGAGGGAGAGAACTTTGAAGGCTAAGGTCGAAGAGCACAAACAGATAGCTGAGTTGTTAGAGCAGGAAAACAACGACCTGCAAATAGAGGTGTCTCAGTTGAAGTCTGCAGCTTCCACCTCAAACGCTTTGGTCCCTGTGAACGACGAGGGATTCTCTTTCTTGGAGGTCGAAAATGCCAACCTGAGGGATGAATTAGAAACTTTGAAGAGAGCTGGCCCTTCTACATCTACTCGGGGATGAGCAAGAGCTCCTCGAGGACGAGCAAAAGCTGCTCGGATTACTGTCGAGGAATAAAGAACTCAATCTGCTCTGGAGAACCAGGCCTTCCAACTGATGGCAAAGAACCAGGCATTGGCTGAAATGTCTAAGAAGATCAGGAATCTGGACGAGCAGCTTTCTGCGCAGAAGTCTGCCTTGGAGAATAAAGAACTCTTTATAAAAAGTCTCCACGAGCAACTGGAAAGATTGACATATCAATTCCACAAGCAGCCCAGAGAATTCTGGATGGCTGGCTATAATGAGGCTCTCTACCATTTGGATGATCATATCCAAAATCCAAATAATGAGGGTTACAAACAGGAATGGTTGAATGCCTTAGGTGTACTGCAACTGGAACAGGGTCATTACCTGTGGGATTACCATAATCCTGGGCTGCTCGACCTACCAGTGCCACCATTCAAGCTTGACATGAGTTAGATCCCTGTTCGGGCCATCCCTTGGTGTTTGATTTTCAAATACCTTGGCGATTACAATCTCCATTCCAATGTTGAGATATCTAGTCCCGAGCACCTACTCGATCAACCATCTGTGATGAACATCAGGATGCTTAAAGATCTTAACTTCATAAATTCCCCTTATGCTTTGAATGATCCACCTGCTGGCGAGGAACCTGTTTCAAAATCAGAGGGGAAGAAACCAATAGAATTGGAATCTTGATGTAATAAATTTGTATTTCATTCTTGATGTATTTTGTTCTACATTTAATGAAATAATTTTATTTGCAAATCTTGACTGCCATTGTCTTGTAATCATAAAACACTTTACATCTGTGCATGTATATCTGTTAAAAAGATAACAACATTGTGTTATTTGTCGATCAACTGGAGTTTGTTAAAACTTATTGTCGACTATCTTGAATTTGTGGTAATCATTTGACGACTAACCAAAATTGATGATACTTTGTTTCTCGACCAACTTATTGATCATTTTCACATACTCATATTTTAAAATGCTTCTGACCAACTATAATTAACCTTTAGTTGGCATTTTTGGGAATAGATTTACTTCCTAACCAACCTTAGTTGGCATTTTTAGGAATAGATTTACTTCCCGACCAACCTTAGTTGGCATTTTCGGGAATATATTTACTTCCCGACCAACCTTAGTTGGCATTTTCGGAAATATATTTACTTTCCGAACAACCTTAGTTGGCGTTTTCGGGAATAGATTTACTTCCCGACCAACCTTAGTTGGTGTTTTCGGGAATAGATTTACTTCCCGACCAACCTTAGTTGGCGTTTTTGGGAATAGATTTACTTCCTAACCAACCTTAGTTGGCATTTTGAGGAATAGATTTACTTCCTAACCAATCTTAGTTGGCATTTTTAGGAATATATTTACTTCCCGACCAACCTTAGTTGGCGTTTTCGGGAATAGATTTACTTCCCGACCAACCTTAGTTGGCGTTTTCGGGAATAGATTTACTTCCTAACCAACCTTAGTTGGCATTTTTGGGAATAGATTTACTTCCTAACCAACCTTAGTTCGCATTTTTAGGAATAGATTTACTTCCCGACCAACCTTAGTTGGCATTTTCGGGAATAGATTTCTGAGTAGTCTGAGTAGTACTTTTGCTGAATGCGTAGCACGAGTATTCCGCAAAAAATTTCCAACAAAAGGAGAGAACTGGGCAGAATATTGTCACTTTATTCATACTAACGAAAATGTTTGAGAGTTTACATCACTGATAATACTTGCGCAAGTGTTTTGCATTCCATGCATTCTTAAACTCCTGCCCTTCTAAAGTTGCTATTCTGTAGGTTCCTGGTCGAACAACTTCTGTAACTCGGTAAGGTCCATGCCAGTTTGCTTCCAATTTGTTGTGCTTTTGAATCACTTTCTTTAACACATAGTCTCCTTCTTTCAAGTCGCACTTCTTTACCCTCTTGTTGTAGAACAAAGTTGTTCGTTGTTGGTAAGCAACATTCCTGATGGCTACTTCTTCTCTAACTTCCTCGAGCATGTCTAAATCCAATCTTCTCATTAAGTCACTGACAGGGGAATTAAAATTCAATACTCTGTGTGTCGGAAGACCCAACTCGGTAGGTATAACGGCTTCACTTCCAAATGCCAGCATATATGAAGATTCCCCTATTACTGCTCGGGGAGTAGTTCGGTAAGCCCATAGTACTGATTGTAGCTCGTTGATCCAATTTGCTTTCGCGTCATTCAGTCTTTTCTTCAAGCCATTCAGTAGCGTTCTGTTTGTTACTTCAGTTTGTCCATTGCTTTGGGGATGGCCTGGTGCCGAGTGGATCTTCAAGATATTTGACTGATGACAATAGGCAGCGAACTCCTCGTTGTCAAATTATGTTCCATGGTCGTTAATGAATGCATGGGGAAGACCATATCTACAGATGAAATTTTTCCAAATAAATTGATACACCTTCTCGTACGTCATGTCGATAAGAGGCTCAGCTTTTACCCACCTAGTAAAATAATCCACTGCGACGACGAGATATTTAAATCTTCCTTTGGTTGTTGGAAGTGGTCCGACCAAGTCAATTCCCCACATGGCAAATGGCCAAGGGGAAGTAATGGGTGTCAACAACGCTTGGGGAGTTCTTCGGATGGAGGAGAAACGCTGACACTTATCACATTTCTTAGCATAGGCTATACAATCAGCCCTCATCGTTGGCCAGTAGTATCCTTGCATCATCACCCTTTGCAAAAGCGTCCGACCTGCTATATGAGCTCCACAGGACCCTTCATGGATCTCTTCAATCAAGTTTTTCACCTCGGTGGGATGCACACATCTTTGCAAACCTGCTATAATTCATTGTCTGTACAGAATACCATTATTCAGTACATAACGAGCAACTTTAAACTTCAATTTTTTGGCTGCAAGTTTGTCAGTTGGTAATTCCCCCTCCTCAATATATGCCCTGATGGAATCCATCCAAGATGGTCCTAAATTAAGGGTAATAAAATTCATCGTCAAATCTTCATCTATACTCCGACTAGCTAAAACTTCAATTGGGATTGCTCTTCGTAGCTCGGTACGAGTAGCTGATGCTAATCGAGCTAAGGCGTCGGCCTCGCATTCTCCATTCCACGTATTCTGACCAACTGAATAGCAGCAAGTTCTGATACCAGTTCCCTTGCCTTTGCAAGATACCTGATCATTAATTATCCTTTGGCTACATAAACTCCCATCATTTGATTTATGATCAATTGCGAGTCACTGAAAACAATAACCTGCTCTGCCCCCATGGTTCTTGCCAAACTAAGACCTGTAATCATGGCTTCATATTCAGCCTCATTATTCGAAGCTTTGAATTGGAAGCGTAGGGCATATTCCATGTCGACCTCGTCTGGACTATTAAGTACAATCCCTGCCCCACAACCTGTTGTGCAAGATGATCCATCCACATATAAACTCCATATAGGTAACTCGTCTTCAAATTTCTGTTCTGACAGAGTTCCTCGGTGGAAAATTTGTTGCTTCCTTTCACCCTCTCCTAATATTTCTTGTTGTTCGTCGATCATCATTTCTTTCCCCTTTACCAACCTAAGTTGGTCTGAGCTTGAGTTTGATGATCCTGTAACATCTACAGGTTGATCGGTGAGCAGCTTTTGCTCCTCGGGGGAATCAGGATAGGTGAACTCTGCTATAAAATCTGCTACATCTTGCCCTTTAAGCGATGATCTGGGCTCATAAATTATGTCATATTCACCGAGCTCTATTGCCCAATACATCAATATTCCTGATTTTTCTGGTTTATGAAGAGCTTGCCTCAATGGCATATCGGTATATACGACTATAGTATGAGCCTGAAAGTATGGCTTCATTCTTCTACTTGCCTCGATCAATGCTAGTGCCAATTTTTCCAGCTTTGGATATCTGATTTCTGCTCCTCGGAAGGCTTTGCTAGTGTAATAAATCGATTTTTGCACTCCATTCTCCACTCTTATTCATGCCGAGCTAACTGCATTCTCTGACACGGCCAGATACAAGTACAATTTTTCTCCTATCACTGGCCTGGACAATAGTGGAGGTGTTCCCAGATATTTCTTCAAGTCTTGAAAAGCATTCTCACATTCATCATTCCACTCAAAAGTCTTTCGGAGTGTTTTGAAGAATGTGAGACATCTATCAGTTGCTCACGATACAAATCTGTTGAGTGCTGCTACTCGTCCTGTAAGACTTTGAACTTCTTTCTTCGTCGTTGGGGATCGCAGCCCTAACAGAGCTTTGATCTTTTCAGGGTTAGCTTCAATGCCTCGCTGATTGACAATGTACCCGAGAAACATGCCTTCTCGTACTCCAAATATGCACTTCGTCGGGTTCAGCTTCATTTAATATTTATCTAGTTGATCAAAGGTCTGGCCTAAGTCAACTAGATGATCAGCAACTTTCTTGCTCTTTGTCAGCATATCGTTAACATAGACTTCCATATTGCAACTGATTTGTTCTGAAAACACTTTGTTCATCAGCCGCTGATATGTTGCACCTGCATTTTTCAAACCAAAAGGCATAACATTATAACAATAAGTTCCTCTAGGGGTAATGAAAGAAGTACTCTCCCTGTCTTCAGGTTTCATTTTAATCTGATTGTAACCAGAATAAGCTTCCATGAAGCTCAGCAGCTCGTGTCAAAAGGTAGCATCCACTAGTTGATCAATTCGGGGCAGCGGAAAGTGATCCTTTGGCCATGCTTTGTTGAGGTCGGTGAAGTCTACACACATCCTCCATTTGTTGTTCTTCTTTTTCACCATTACCACATTTGCTAACCAGTCTGGATATTTAACATCTTCAATAAAGCAAGCTTTCTGGAGCTTCTCGACTTCCTCCTGTATAGTTTGATTCTTCTCGAGACTGAATACTCTTTTTCTCTGCTTTACAGGCTTGATCTCCTTATTCACATTGAGCTCGTGACATAAGAAATTTGGGTCTATCCCAGGCATATCCTCATGACTCCACGCAAAAGTTTGCTTTATGCTTCTTAGGAAAGTTATCAATTTCTGTTTTAGTGAGGCTTCCAACGACAAACCTACTTGAGTAGTTCGTTCAGGGTGCTCGTCGTCCAGAATGATGTTTTCAGTAGCTTCCACCACTTGACCCTTCACGAGTTGCGACTCATCTCTAGGATCCAATGTTTTAATTTCTGCACCTTCATCCACTTGATAGGTAGTAGTTTTTTTCCTTGATTCCTCCAGTTCCTCTTGCTCGGCGGATGAATAATAGCATTCCCGAGCTACTTTCTGATCACCTTTCACAACTCCTACTCCAAAATTTGTTAGAAATTTTAGGCATTGATGTACCGTAGATGGTACAACCTCGAACTTCTTCAATCCTACTCTTCCCATGATGATATTGTATGCTGATTGAATATTTTTATCCATCACGAAGAAGCGTATTCTTTCTGTTCGATAAGCAGGCCATGTACCAATGAATATATCCAATTTGATCGTCCTAAATGGAAAAACTTTCTCGCCAGCGAAATCGAGGAGGGGTCTATGATAAGGCTCCAGTTGAGATAACTTTAGATTTAAACTGTCGAAGCACGAGTAGAACATGATGTCTGCCGAGCTAACATTGTCTACCAGTACTCTTGAAATCATTACTTCCTTCATCCTCATTTTGATCACCAATGGGTCATCATGAGGATATAGAACACCTGCAAGGTCGTTATTTGAGAAACCAATGACCAATTTCTCTTTGTTTACCTTTTTAGGGCGATCCTCCTCAGCTAGATTTATTCATTGAATGTATGAGCAAGCTTGAGCCTCACAGAGGTAAGCTTTTCTCTCTGCAGTAAGGTCTCCTCCTCCTGCATCTCTACCTGTAATAACATTACAATCAAATGACCCAAAGCGTATCGAAAATACCTCACGTTCTGGCTGCCTTGGTCTCTTGGGAAGATCGGGGTCGTCTTCTGGATCAACTTCATGGTCTCTTTTCTTGTTCTCCTCTGCTCGACGAGGAGATCTAGACCTCTCTCTTGTTCGATCGCTGTTTTTTCTTTCATTTCTATGATCAACATACTTTGCCAGTTTTCATCGTCTGATGAGTGTTTCAATCTCATTCTGAAGAGCTATGCAATTTTTGGTCATATGGCCATTATCTTTGTGAAACTCGCAATATTTTGCCTTATTCCTCCTGTCAGGGTCTGCTTCATTTTCTCTGGCCAGTTTAATTCCTCGTTGTTCTTAATTTCTTCTAGAACATGGTTGATGTCTTTCTTCAAAGGAGTATAATTATCAAATTTCTTCAATACTTCCCATGACGACCTTGTTTTTGAGTGTTTCTCACTACCATTGTTTTTATGCTCTTTCTTCTTAGCTTTATCACTTTCCACCTTGGTTTCTTTGGCATCCATATTCTTCTTCGCAGCCATAGCCTCCTCGGCATTCATAATATTGGCCGCTTTTCCCATCAGTTCTAACATGGTTCTAGGTGGATCTTTGGCCAAAGTGTAGTACAACTTGTTGGGCAGTAGTCCACTCATCAACGCGGTAATCGTTGTCTTTTCCTCATAATCAATGACTTCGAGCTTCTCGTTATTAAAACGAGTTATATAATCTCTGGTACTCTCACCAGCTTTTTGTCTAACACTTAACAAATGCGCTACTCGTTTAACTGGATTTGCCCCAAAACAGAAATTCCCAATGAATAACTCGGCCAGTTGAAAGAAAGTTGAGATCTTTCCCCGAGGAAGATTATTATACCATATTTGAGCAGATCCGGTAAGAGTTCCCGAGAATGCTCTGCATCTCATCTCATCTGGAACAGCATAGATGTCGGCTGCAGCTTGGTATTGTTCTATATGAAGGACAGGGTCGGTCTTTCCATCATATTTGGGGGTCACAATATGTGCTTTGAACTTTGATGGTGTGGAAAAATCTACAATGGCCTGGACAAAAGGTGTTCCTTGAACAAAAGTTCATTGTAGAGGGTTCTTGGCTTTAGCCATTTCCCCTGATCTATCCTCCAGCCTCTGAATAGAGCCTTTCCATGCATCGTTTCCTTCCTCGGGCCTGTTGGTTCGAGCAACTGATCGCGTTGATATGGCTTCCTGGGATCTATCTTGACGAGCAACTGGTTGCGATTGGGCAGATCCTTCCCTTAAGTCTGATGGTCGTCGAAAGCTCCTCGACGCAGCCTTAGGAGGACTTTTGTTCCTCCTAGGACCTAATCGATCAAAATGAGATACCCTACTTAACCTTTCTAGCGCACTTGTCCTTTCTGGAGAGAGAGTGATACGTTATTCAGTATCTGTGGCTCGTACTGACGAAGTTCGTCCAGGTTGATAAGAAAAATCTTCAGACTCCTCAGTACGATATGAATCGGTATGCCTAGTACGCGAAGAAAGTAAACGGGTATTTCTTTGAACACTTCGATGTCCTGAATGGGTCGATACTCCGCCATGAAGGGTTTGTATGAGTTATCGCATAGTTTCTTGCATGGTTGTCTGGCCCTGGGCCAAATTTGTCATTATTCCAGCCAGATCTGGAACGTTTGGCGGAGCAGATGGATTTGGAGGGCTCCCAGCGTTTCGATTATTGGGTTCTGGATTATCAGCCATTTATAATGAATTATTTTTTATGAAAAACGATATTACCAGTCGTTTTCCCATAGACGGCGCCAATCTGTTGATGCAAAAAATTAGATTATATCTAATTATTTAATCACAGATAAAATAAAGTGAGACAAAGAAATTCTAAAGTGGTTCAGCCTTAAAAGAATGGCCTACGTCCACTGTTTCTGTTATTGCTAACTGTTTAGGAATTCTCGATTACAAGTTTTATCAAGAAATTCTCGGTCCCCCTCCAATAAAGATGATACAATGTATTTATAGCCCTCAGGTTGTACATGTGAAAGGGTAATACATAGCTGTCTATTAGGCGTATACATCTGTATGATAATAATAAGCATTTAATGCGCAGTCAATCTGTTGGTTATCCTGCTATTAATGCTCTGTTCGAGGTGCAGCTCGGACCGCCTAAGCTGCTCGGACCGCCTATGTAGCTCAGTACTCATAGGTTGCTCGGTGTATTAAAGTTCCTCGGAGAACTCTTGTTGGTCGGAGCGTCTGGGTTGATCGGGTAAGCAGAGTTCCTCGTTGCAGTATGGTTCCTCGGAGAGCATTTCTTGCTCGAAGCATTTGAGTGGGTCGAGGTGTTGTTCGGAAGTGTTTGTTATTGCCACGAAGATTGCCACATGTCTTCACTCAATTGAGCCATGTCAGCAGACTAAATTTGGTATCAACACATATATAATTTAAATCCCGACTTTACCATGCACAAAAAATCCATAGCACTAGCTTATATTCTCCCGAGTCTATGGTCCGACTCTAATTTAATTAATTTACTCATTAATTAAATTTATTACCTCCACGAGTCTACGGTCCGACTCTAATTTAATTAATTAGTTTCACTTTAACTAATTAATTTAAAGTAGTGTCGCTCAACTGCATTTCCCGCATTCACTCACTTGGCCCTAAATTGAATAATCCGAATTGTCGCCCAAATTCCCTTTAATGAGTTCAGACACCCCTATTAATTTATTATTTTACATGCTCCTCTTTCCACATTAATTTAGTCCCACAAAATATTTACTGTTTGTCCCTTCAAAACCTCAAACAACTTAGGCTAAAATTAAGTGCACATGTTGTACATATTTAACCTTTAAATTTCATCATCAATCCAAACAGTAACGAGAACCAATCTCGTTGGATTTTATCCCGTCGTTCGAACGCGACACCTGTCGTTCGAACGATAGCGTACATCGTTCGAACGAGATCCAACGTCGTTCGAACGACCCCTGTATCTCTACCTCTCTTCTTCCTCGCTTAGTCCAGTCCGCCATTAAAAAACCAACTCAAGTTTCCACCCAGATTTCTCTACCTAATCCTTTTTCAAATCAATTCCTTCCTAATTATTTTAAATCTCAATCTTATACGCAAGAAACAACCCAAATTTGAATTTAAAGACGTTTTCTTCCAATCTCTTTACAATTTATGCATCTATCCCAATTTAATCATAATTTCTTAATAGCCCTTGACAGTCCAAAAATTGATTTGAATATCCACAAATTTAAAACCTAATTTCATGCAATAACCCACCCTAAAAATGAATTTTGGTTTACACCACCATAATATGAATTGATTATCACATATTTAAGAATCACAGCAATTAAACACTTGACTTTTGGATTCGTAGAGTCTAATCCGTTGGTGTAGATAATGGTTTGATGAAGAACACCCAAATCTCTATCTCTAGATTAGTCTCTAAAGGATCCCCAATTGATCCTCTAGTTTCCTCTACATTCTTAGATTTCTCCCAGATGAGTTATGGCTACCCACAACTCCTAAACCTAGGTTTATAACCCCAAATCTCATTTTTAGGCATATGTGCCTAATTAAAATGGCCCAATTACCCCCGTGGGGGTCCGGTTATGCCTAAAAATATCCCGTGACCCATTTACCACCCCCGGATACACTTTTCTGACTATCTCGACCCATCCGGACTCAACCGTGCACTCAGAATTGTCATCCGAAATACTTTATAACATTCTCTAATTTTGACCTTAAAATGCGACACAATAATAATTCGAATAATTAAACCTAAAGTCGCTAAATATAAATAATTCTTTCCACTCAAATAAATTCTCCAAATAAAAAATTTAAGTTTCTCCAATTTAAATAGTTTTATTTCTCCCAAAACTAATTAAATACTAAATCCTCAAAATTACGGGATGTTACATACTTCCCCCCCTATAAAGGAATTTCATCCTCAAAATTAGGATAAGCCTGGTACTCCAAGCTTCGAATATCACTCTCTAGTCCCGCGACTCAAATATTACTACATCTATCTATCCCACTTCTAATTATAAGTTACAGAAATATGCATTTTAATTAACCAGGGTGCCCATACACCCTGTACCTGTGCTTAACCGCACGAAAGTTACCCTAATTAACTAGGGCGCCCATACACCCTATCCCCATGCCCGCACGAAAGTCACCCGACTATACTAGTAGTGAACCATAATATAACTTCCAACCCGTAGTCATATCACATACATGAATAATAATAACCGGGGTACCCAACCCATGTACTAACGACCAAACATCTCCCCACTCCCAACGATGCGCTAAGTTTCGTACATGGGATGTCTCGCAAAGCGAAATCTAAATAAGTAACCCCCCCGATACACTACTACCTAACATTATCAGTCGTGGAGATTCTTTAAGCCCTCAGTCCACAGCTCGCACCCCCAAATACATGTCTCTTAACACAAAAGTTTACACGCCCATTCTTATGCTATAGACAACATAAAATACTGCGCCCTTACTATCACCAGTTTTTGCGCAAAATAAGCCCCGAGCTATCCCTCCCCACTCGAACATAAACCTAACCACCCTGACTCACTTCAGTAGACATCCCTACTTATCGGGATAAAATATAATAACACAAGACATTTTTATGTGTCTATCATACCACACAATACAACATACATACACACATATATATGCTATACCCCCTCTCAGGTGAAACCTAGTAAAAAATCATTCATACCCTGGTGCCGCGAACACCAAAACTTACTATCACTATCCACAATAGTTCAAATCCATCGCTATCCAACAGATACTTGGAAAATTATCTACCTTACTCCCATAATTCTCGAAAGTAGTGACCCATCGTACAATTCAAACCTTCTCTCAGTGTACACCCCCACTCCATCTTGGTTAACACTAAAGAACTCCGCTACCCCACAAAAATTTATATACGCAATATGGCTGCTATAGCCGGCGTGCCCACTATATTCGACTTACCCGCGAACTCTAGTGAAAATAAATTTATATTGTGACACCCTCACTGTCACTCAAAACATACCCCATGCCCATAGGACAAAAAGATAATTACTTCCATACTCTAGCTACAATGGCTGATCCTCGGGTTCCTGATTAAAATTTTCTCATCTGAACTGCCCAGAAACTGCTGTAACGGCTGTACATCCAGAACTTCGTCCTGTAGTTGCCTCCTGCCTCGCTTAGGGCAATCTCTCTTAATGTGTCCCGCTTCTTCACAAATGAAACACTTCCTAATAAATTTGCCTTGCCACTGATCCCTTCCTTGTTGGCCGTGTTAAAAGTCCTAGCCATCCTGTCAATAACCCCTAGATCTAGATCGCTTGGCCTGATTCCCCTGTCGGGAATCCCCCCTGTCTGTTGCTGGGATACCCCACTGGAACTGTCCCCTCATGCCTTGTCCGGCTGACTGGGTTCAACTCTCCTCTTACTTCCCTTCATGTGGAAACAATGCTCCTGGAAGTGTAGGAGTGTTGCGTTAACGACGTTTGTATAAGCTACTAATGCGGGGTTATCGATCAAATGTTGCCTGATCCTCCAAGCTAACCCATTCATAAATCTTGCTTTCTTTCTTTCTTCATTGTTCACCTCATCCGATATAAAATTTGCTAAACGAGTGAACTCTTCCTCATACTCGACTACTGAACGATCCCCCTGAGTCACTTCATTAAATTTCCTCCTCATCTCAACCTCAACTGCTGGAGGAAAATACGTGCGGTCGAACTGCACCCAAAACTCGGCAATAGTCAATATGTCCCTTTCTTCAATGGTGGTGATCGACTCCCACCACTGTAGCACTGCCCCCACTAACCTAATAGTGGCTAGCATTTGCTTATGTACCTCACTGCAGTCAACCATGCGCAAGTGACGATGCATGTCTTTCTTCCACTGACACACAAGCACTACATCTAAACTTCTCTGAAACTATGGTGGATGGCCTTTCTGAAAGGCCTCTCGTACTCGCTGCCACTCTAACGGCCCGGGGTGGGCCTGCACCTCTGGTACCACTAACGGATGTGGCTGATTTTATGGAAAGTATCTTGTTATTGCGATCATCATCGCGTCAACTGCCTGTGCTACTAATTTCGTCACCTGCGCAGTTGAAATCATCTCTGGCGGTTGCTGTGGTAACTCTGGCTCCTGATGAGCCTCTCTAGTCTCATCTCCCCCCGCTGCCCTAGCTTCTCTCTCTCTCCTGGGCGACATCTGAAATGAGAATCGAATTGTATGAGTTCACCATCAAATATAAAGTAATTGGCAGAAGAACGTAAATACGCATACGTATAAGAATACAACAGTACTATGAGAGGGCTCTAAATCAAAGAGCGCTAAGCTGAAACGTGAAAAGCCGCAGAGATCCTAATGACACTAGAACCTGATGCTCTGAAACCATTTGTGACACCCCGCCTAATAAAATACCGGGTGATCAGTCCTATATCAAATTAAAATAGGAATCTCAGTTTGTTCATTCTTAGCATCACTATCAAAAACCTTTTTAAAACTTACTAACCACTTAGTATTCCAAAAAGCCAGTTCCAAATTTTATCTTTATTTAAACAAAAACAATAATATGCGGAAGTATACTATGAGCCATTCACCACAACTGAATCAAAATAATTGAATGGATAAATAAACTACTTGTCGAATAGACCATCGGCCACAAAAGTAAATAGTCCAATAACAATCGTCCAACAACTGAATAAATGAATCTAAAAACTGTAATGAAAAGTCTGGGCGACAAGCCCTAAGTAAAACTGAGACTGATGATTCCTACTCTAGGAGAGAATGAACGATGCGTCTAATCCAAGCTCCTGCTAGCATCCACATGTGCCGCAACTACGTGTCCCTGGAATAGAATATCAAGCATGGCGTCCCTGTGGCTGGACACCTAAAAGGTTTTGAAAATAGTTTTATAGCAAGGGTTAAAACCCAAAACATTTTGAAAATATTTAGCAAGTGAATTAACTGCAATAATTAAAATGTATGAATGCGCTTCATATATAAGTTAGTGTCGCACTCCCTTGAGGACATACTCACCCCTCCACTAATGTGCACACCTAACGGTTACCTTAACCCCACCTAGTTATACTACCCCGTCCAACTAGTCCTGGTATTAACTCCCCTTGCCATACTACTCCAAATCGAGTATTATTATTAATCATGGGTTATAAGTTATCTCTCTCATTAACTTAAGTAATTACTTTAAATAATATCATATAATCGCGACACAAGTTATATAAGTAAATACATTTCTCACATACATATTTAATGTCGTATATAAATTTTACACCATCATATACGTATAATTATAATACAACGATCCCATACTTGTCTTTCATAAATTTTCCTTTTTAAATAAATCATATAACAATCTTACTAGTTATATAAAATACATTCATTCTCGCAACATGTATGCAATACTCGTATATAATTTTTTTTATATACTATTATATACGTAACTATACCACAACATCCACACATATGTCATATGTATATCCATCCTTCCGAGTATAACCTTGCCGGATGATTTCCTCTAAGGTGCTATTATACGAGGTGTGCTCACTTAACCTAGTTACCCCAAGTAGGACTCTCTCGCGAACTTGGCCAAAAAACATAAACGTTGGAGGCGGTCATATTTCCTACCTAAAAGTGAGATAAGCCCCTCACCCATATAATGGACGCTATGACCTGGGGATATACTCTCCCTACTCCTCAAGCTAGGGGATTCACCCACATCGCGCAAGCTCCCTTTATAGCACCAGAGTACACAATTTAATTAAATATCTAGTCACTGATATTTATAAGCATATATATATATATATATATATATATATATACACACTATCACACACCGTACATATATAATTTAACTCTCGGCTTTACCGTGCCCAAAAATATGTAGCACTAGCCTATATTTTCCCGAGTCTATGGTCCGACTCTAATTTAATTAATTTACTCATAAATCAAATGTATTACCTCCCCGAGTCTATGGTCCGACTCTAAATTAATTAGTTAGTTTCACTTTAATTAATTAATTTAATATAGCGTTGATCGAGTCGAAAAACCGAGCGTCTGTGTAATACGCTAGTCATTGTTATCGGCTTCCAACCTCAATACAAAAAAAAAACCTAAACTTGTAACTACACTTCTTAAGGAGTATAGTGGCGAGTCTGGGTATCGAATCCACAGGGAATTAGGACGTGTGAACGTGACGACAAAGGTAAGGTAGTTTAATCCTAAAGTTGATGTTAAAATAAAATAAAAGAAAAAGATGATTGATTTTTATGGATTTTATCAATGAATTAACTAGATTTAATTAAATTAACCTATGCATGCGAAATTAACTAACTAAGAAGGAATTAATATGAATGAAGAAATGGGTTAAGAATACACTCCCCCAAACCCTAGTGTGTATGCCAGTACAAAATTAGTCATAAATTAGATAATTGATCAGACCCAGTCTTTAGTACTCCAAAGCATTACATATATGAGGTTCAAGCCCGCATCATACATAATCAAAGAATGAGTAAAGCAGTGTTGCAATAGTTCACGCACGTTGCATCCTTAAGCACCCCGGTTACCTAGGGCAAACGAGATCAAAATTTCTACAATGGTTGTGAAACAATACAACACGATCTGATCACTTATTTAATTTAGAGGACAAATTTTATATCTATGCATACCACACCGGGTTGGGTTCATGCATCCCCACCCTTAAAAACTTAGCTTAACATGATTGAAATAAAAGAAAACTTAAAAGTGAAAGTGCATGAATTCATAACTAAATCTAGAAAATTGAGAACATGACTTGAATTGGGATTGGAAAACTAGAGAACAACAATTAATTAAACTAACTATGAAAGCAGTAAAGGCAATAAATTAAAATTACTTGCAATGGATGAATGATGAATCTTGAATAGATCTTTGAATCTTGAATAGTAGTCAAACTTCAAAACTAGGGTTCTTGGTTACAAGAATCCTCTAAAAATTAACTACTAGCCTCCTACAACTTGATAAAAATAACTCCTCTCTTCCTACTAGGGTTTGCCCTTTTATAGATCTAAAAAATGACTCTTTCCATGCCTCTCCACGTTTTACCCTTTTAGTATACCTAAATGAGACTCTTCCCATGCCTCTCCACATTTTACAACTAATAAAAACGAATTAAATAAGAAATTTCAAGAGTTGTCTCTTTAGTTCTGAAAATGACTCTTCGGTTCTGCAAATGACTCTTCATCATCTCGCAACTTCAAAACCTCGTAACTTCTTCACCGTCGCTCGGATTGGGGTGCCGTTTTTTCCAATATTCTTGTAATTTAGAGATATTCAACTCTATAGTTTTTCCCACCACCGGAATATATATGTAAAATTACGAAAATGACCTTCAACTCCCCATTTCTTAGTTTCTTTCACTGTTTTGCATTCTCTTTCGCACTAATTTGCATGAAATACCTGTAAAATACATAAGAGATATACAAAACATGAAATACTTACCAAAAGAGGTTAGTAGCATAAATACGAGACAAATCCAAGCTATTTACACTGCACGGGATCATAAAAATACTGAAATTAAGGGGATAAATGTGAATAATTTATGCCTAATCAAGCGTCGCTCAACTACATTACCCGGATTCACTCCCTTGGCCCTAAATTGAATAATCTCAATTGTCGCCCAAATTCCCCTTAATAAGTTCGACACCCCTATTAATTTATTCTTTTACATGCTCCTCTTTCCACATTAATTTAATCCCACAAAATTCCTACTGTTTGTCCCTTCAAAACCTCAAATAACTTAGGCTAAAATTAAGTGCACCTGTTGTACAAATTTACCCTTTAAATTTCATCATCAGTCCAAACAGTAACGGTAACCAATCTCGCCGGATTTTATCCCGCCATTCGAACGAGACACCTGTCGTTCGAACGACAGTGTACATCATTCAAACGAGATCCAACGTCATTCGAACGACCCCTGGATCTCTCCCTCTTTTCTTTCTCGCTTAGTCCAATCCGCCATTAAAAACATAACTCAAGTTTCTACCCAAATTTCTCTACTTTAATCCTTTTTCAAATGAATTCCTTCTTAATTATTTGAAATCTCAAACTTATACGCAACAAACAACCCAAATCTGAATTTAAAGATGTTTTCTTCCAATCTCTTTACAAATTATGCATTTATCCTAATTTAATCATAATTTCTTAACAGCCATTGACAGTCCAAAAATTGATTTGAATATCCACAAATTTAAAACCCAATTTCATGCAACAACCCACCCCAAAAACGGATTTCGATTTAATATGAATTGATCATCACATATTTAAGAATCACAGCAGTTAACCACTTGCCTTTTGGATTCGTAGAGTCTGATCCGTTGGTGTAGAGGATGGTTTGATGAAGAACACCTAAATCTCTCTCTCTAGATTAGTCTATAAATGATCCCGAATTGCTCCTCTAGTTTCCTCTACGTTCTTAAATTTCTCCCAGATATGTTATGGCTTCCCACAACTCCTAAACCTACGTTTATAACCCCAAATCCCGTTCTTAGTCATATGGGCCTAATTAAAATGACCCAATTACCCCTCTGGGGGCTCGGTTATGCCCAAAAATACCCCGTGAACCATTTACCACCCCCGGTACACTTTTATGACTATCTCGACCCATCCAGACTCAACCGTGCACTCAAAATTATCATCTAAAATACTTTATAATATTCTCTAATTTCGACCTCAAAATGCGACACAATAATAATTCGAATAATTAAACCTAAAGTCGCCAAATATAAATAATTATTCCCACTCAAATAAAAAATTTAAGTTTCTCCAATTTAAATAGTTTTATTTCTCCCCAAAATAATTAAATACTAAACCTTCAAAATTACGGGGTATTACATACATAATAAATATTTGATGATAACCGTGATTAACAAGTATGGGTGGTATTCGAGAAATACGGCGGGTAGTTGGGGTAGGATGAAATCCTAATATGATATTGGTCGAGTGGGTATCGAATTTTATATAGGTTGATGTGTATACCTATTGATTGTTGATTTATGTGTATGTCATGCCTACCCTACTTGGTATCAACGGGAGCTTTGCGCATAGAGGACAGTCATATCCTGATGAGCCTTATGGGGGATTTTTTACTTATTGCCTAACATAGAAGTTAGGTTGGATTGCCATATGTGAAAACAGTGGTATTGAACGGTCATTTGGGTACGTAGGTATGTGCGTAGCCCAAAGGTTTAGGACTATGTTCACCTCCAATATTTGTGTTTGTTATTTATGGTTCGAGGGATATACCGAACCAACATTCCTTTGTACAATGACGAGATTCACCCGGACATGATAGCAGAGTATACATGCACCGTAGTTGAGTCTCAGGGTGCAGTAGTGTATATATATAATAGAGTGAATGTATATATATACTGGTGACAAGTTTTACATTTTGCGCCGTAGCTGAGCCTAAGGGTGCCATATTAGTGTATATATATTATAGTGTGAAAATGTATATATACATGGGTTATTATCTACTATGTGTATTTAGTAGACGTGTAAGATAATGAAATCTGAAATGAATTAAGTAAGTGAATACTTAATTATATTGAATTAGATAAAGGACTTATCCATGTTAAAGAGAAATTGGATATATATGTATTACCTATATTGCGAGAGCAATACGTCAGAAAGATATGGGCTATGATTAGTTGTCACTGGTATGAACTAGTTAGCATGAGAATAGTAACTAGTATGGTTTTAAGGTACGCTAGGTGTGCACTCTAGATGAGAGGTGAGGATCTCAAGAGAGAGTCCGATAATCTAACATGTATATAATAATTGCTGAATATAGCATTTATTCAATTGTTGTTTTCTAAACTATTTTTACAATCGGTCTCTGACCCGTTTTCTCACATATTCTCTTCTATCTTGTATCTCCTATATCAGGTGTCCAGTCGCAGGGATGCTAACCGTAAAGAATTGAGATTTTTGACGAGCTATGGATGCTATGGAGTCTTGGACTTTATTTAGACGCTTTCATATTCATTGATTCATACTCTGCAGTTGATCTTTCATTTAGGTCATGCCGCCCAAAGGATTCTAGTCTTTCCATCCCGGTCAGTTTATTTACTTGTATCGGAGTTGATTACATTTGGTTTACGTTGGATTATTGTATTGAGATTTTAAACTGGAGAGTTTTATTCCAGTTGCATTTAATTCAGTTTTGATATTACTCAGTTGTTATTCATTGTGTACATGAATTGTGTTAATTGGTTTATGTTTTAAAAGTAGAATTTTTTTTATTAAATTAAAATTAGAAAGTTTTTAACACCTGTTTAATTAAGTATTAAGTAACTATGTTTTCAACAGTGATGCTAAGAATGATCCAACTGTAGATTCTGTTTTAATTTGGTATGGGAATGATCACCCGGTATTTAATTAAGCGAGGTATTACAGGTGGTATCAGAGCATTAGGTTCTAAAGCCTTTTAGGATCTATACGACTTATTACGTTTCGGCGTAACGTTATTTGATATAGAGCCTTATCATAGGGATTGTTGTATTCCTCTTCGTATTGCACATTACGTCCTCCAGCGAGAGTCGTTAGCAGGATAGTAGGAGGAGGACTCAGTCGAAGACTTAGAAGATTTTTGAAAAGGGGATTGAGATAGAACTCACCATAATTGTTGTTTAGGCTAAGGACAATCAAGAAGACGTTTGGGAGCTATAGTTTCCCAAGCACCATCACAATTGACATTTGTGTCGTTCCAGACTCACCAGCATAGCTGGAATGGAAGTGAGTCAGACGAGTCTTTGAAGTAAACCATTTGTAGAAATGTTATAAATGCGGAGATTTTGTGTGTTACCAATGGATGGAGAATATCTAGTTTTTTTGGCATATAACAGAGTGTTGAATACCTGAAGTGAAAATTGGGGTAAATTTTTTCCTGGCTCGCAGGAACAGTGTTGTAATAGTGATAGTCAATCACCAAGTTTAAAAGGTAAAATATTATGCCAATGTAAGGATCTTAAGTACGGTCTTACCGCAAGTTCCTTCATATATTGTTCAGAAGATGATATGAACAACATTTTGAACTTTGTACACGAAGGGGTAGGTACAATAAAGAAAAGAGCCATTGACTAGGCGATGGACTCATAAGAGGAGTCACCAAAGCTTAAGGGAATTTGTGTTTGGACGCTCAATGTTGATGAGGATAATGTCGTGTTTTGACAATGAAGATATAAATGCTTATATGTGAAGGGAGCAAAGAGTTAAAGGATCTAGCCCAGGAATAAGATTGGACATAACAGTGTTATTGAAGCACCATGGGTGGAGACCCATTAGGGGTCCCATTTAAATGATTCAGATAGTTGAATTACTATTAAGTGATGGTAAATTCAGTCAGGGCTGTTAAAGCTAACAGTGTGTTCCTTAGAGCTAGCGAAACTAAGGGAATAATGAAGGCGGCCATCGGAGTTGAAGCTACCAGGGTCCAAGAGAAGGACAACCCTAATATATTATCTGTGGAGAGTAGATCACATGCATTGAATTTTGCCTAAAGTAAGTAAAAAGGACAAGAGTCTGGTACCTATCAAGGGAAATGATTAAGATAGTTTTAGTTTAATTCGAACAAGCCTGTTGTATCCAGGAACCATTTGAGCGGCCAGGGCGATTGGCAAGGAAGGAAACATGGGTTATCTTCGGGAGAATGAGGTATGCTTTATGTGGCACGAGCGAGTCACGATATTTTGATTAGCACTAGATTCGCGTGTGAGACGAGTTTAGTGGTTTTATCGATACCATTATGGGTATTTGTATTTTTCGTGGTTTGACGGGAATAATATTTGGTCTCATCCACAGGGGAGTGTGTGTAGATAGTAAGAATATTTTTATTGAGATTACTCATTTTAGTGATGTGTTATACGTGTACGATGTCATCCTGGATGTGGTTATTGATGGTTAATAATGATAGTGGGCTATTATTACAAGGCTATCATGGTTGTTGTTCCAGGACAGGATGTGTTATTTTGGCGATGCTTAGAGGGTTGTGTGACACCCCGACTAATTAAATACCGGGTAGCTACTCCTTTATTAAATTCATTCAAAATGCCAAGTTGGCTCAGTTAATAGCATCACTGTCGAAAACATATTATTATTACTAACCACCTAGTATTTAAAAAGTAAGTTGCCAAATTTTAATTAAAGCCTGATTAACATGCAGTAAAAGATTTAAAGCAAGAATAATAACACCATTCACCATAATGAAGTAAATAGAATAACCGTCACATGATATAAATAAATCTGGAGGAAAACTCATCACAACTAAATCCCACAACTGAAGTAAGTAACGAAATACTGAATACTGAACTAATACAATGCCAAAGTCTGATAAACTGAAATGGAAATGTATCTAATAGAATTTGGGCAACATGCCCTACAACTAAGGAATACTGAGTAAGGAATCCAAGTGATATAAGCGTCTAAAAGCAAATCCCTGTAGCTTCCACAAGCAGCTACAGCTCGTCATCTGAGTGAGAATCCTATGCATGGTGACCTTGTGGCTGGGCACCTAAAATGGTTTTACAAAAAGATAGATTTGAAAGCAAACGGGTCAGAGCCCGAATGTGGAGATATTTTAAAAACCTGCAAGTGCTTTAAAAACAATTAAAACAGTATATGCAAAATACATGTTAGGACGTGCTCTCACATGAGATACTCACCTCTCGTCTAACTGTGCACTCCTAACGTTCCTGTACCCATTCATGTGTTAACTCATAACTATCTAATTCTAAATAGTTTCTAACACTTCTACTCGGTTCACGTTTAAGTTCTAACCTTAACAATTAAATAGAGAGTTCTACTTTAATTCCCGGATTCCCAATTATTAACAAAACCATTTATTGATAAAAGTTCCCTTTTTATCTTTTCATAACGTTACCATAACTATACTCACAATTTAACATAGTAAATTCCTTCTCGTTTAACCGTATATTTTCACATCATAAATATACAATACAAGCACCCAAAGGCTAAGCTGCGGTGCACACATACTCTGCTATCCATCCCGGTACATCACGTACATAAGGATCACGCATTCCGAATCTCTCAGAAATCGTTCAGATAACAACATCACAAATAGTGGAGGCGAACACAGTCACATCACATGGGTCACGCACATACCTACGCTCCCACGATCAGCAAACTTATTAATATCCCAATAAGTCCTTCTATGACCTATGTTCATCGAGGTAACCAATCTAAATCCGGGCAACACAAGGATAAGAAGGCCCTAAGCGAACGTAGACCTCCCGTGATAGCAAGTATGGTAGGTATGTCATACACATAATATTATATACTAAGCATTCACAAATCTTAGATATCTCAATATTAATAAAGGTATACTCTACATCTTTATACCATTATTCCAAATTCATATATTTCAAGTATCCCGATAATATAGAAATTAAATTGTCGACACGTCTCACGTCGTAGTCTCTTAAACTTAAAACCTATCTCAAATAGACTATTAAGTTCCTATTATTCCCACATATAATATCTTTACACCTAAGGTCTTTACTTCTGCCCCAAACCTTATTTCATCAATTTGTGCAAATTAACACTATTAACCCAAATACTATCTCACTTATCGAATTTCATTAATTTAGAATAATTCCTCAAATTAAATTCCAATTAAAGTCCAATCTCATAATCATGCCTACTGGTCTTCCTTAAGGTTAAGGGTATTCACAAGGTCTCCAATAATATCATTCAAGGATTAACACCATTAAAATTTAATTAAGGAAAAACTTTACTCATTTTGGGAAGGTCGATCGATCGACCTTTACCTTCGATCGATCGATGGTGGTCGATCGATCGACTAAAGAACATCGATCGATCGAATGCACCAGGTCTGGTTACGGACTGCTTCGTTTTGCAGTTACCAATTCGTCCCAAAACACCATTTTTAAGCATGAAACTCTAAGACAAGGTTACCATATCATCATACTAACATCCTACAACAGTATTAACATTCCAAATTCCATAATTCATCATTCCAAGGCTTAGTTTAGATCAAAACTATATCAAAAATTTCCAGAATTCTTCTTCATTCAAGAACATCAATAAACTTCTTCTAAACTCCATTTTTAAATCATCAAAGGTTCTGTTTAGAACATATAATTCGTCCAGAATATCACTACATGCAATTCCTACATAATTCATGGCTTTTAACTTCCAATTTATGGGTCTAAATTATCTTCCAAGATCAATTTCGAAAATTTCCTAAACATGGAAAGGCATAGCTTGAATCAAATGAGTTTAAACCACTTGCCTTAAATCTTTCTCTGAATTTGGTGTTGGATCTTGAAAGCTAAGTTTTTCTCCCTCTCTCTTTCTGCAGAATTCTCTTCCTTCTCTCTCTCTCTCTACAAGTTCTTTCCAAGGTTGATGACAATGGAGGTGATGGAGGTGTGTTTGGTTTTTGGTAAGTTGGGACTATATTTCAACTTCTCCCGTAGCCCATTAAGTCTCTTAGTGTAGTTAGTGGGTTTAGTGGGTTAAAGAAGAGGTCAGATTTCTATTTCCAATTTTCGTCACTTTTAATTCCCAAATTTATGAAATTACCAAAATGCCCCTATAAGTTACCGGTATGGCCCAAAAATGCCCCGGGACCCAAACTTAACCCCCGGCTAGTGTTTTCTGACTATCTCGACCCTTCCGGACGCGTTGGCGCACTCAAAATGACCATACGGTTAATGGAACTAAAATTCATTTTTTAATAAAATAATAAAATACCATGACGCGGCAGTCACACGCGTCTCAACAAAATTTCCCAAATTGCCGTATTTAAATCTCACGACAATTTCAATATTACCAATATTCATATAATGCCAAGTATACACATTATAATTAAATACTAACTCACATCTCGTTAATATTTTTATCCGGATTAATTTCCAATTAATAAACATTTAATTCAATTAATCCCCAAAAATAAATATCACCGAAAATACGGGGTATTACAGGTTGATCTCGAATTTATGTGATATTGAGTAATGTTAAGAGACTTATAAGAGTGTAGTCATCTTGAGATATTTGATCCCGGTGTGTAGGGACTTTACTGATATGATTAAGAGTATTTGGGTTTTTTATCGAGCGTAAAGGCTTAACTCATTTTTATATTTACCGCTCAGGACTTGGTGATAGGTATAGAGCATTGTTATATCACTCATTAGATACATGAGAGTTGAGATTTATATTTATATGTCTGGGGATCAGGATTTTTAGTGTCTAGGTTATGTACCTTGAGTCTACAAATCTCGATGATCGATAATGTTAGGTAGTAGTGTATCGGGGGGTTCCTTCACTACACCATAATGGCTATTTTACAACTAATAGATTATTTAATTTGTAAGTGCTTATAACACTTACAAAATTTACAACGGTTTTAAACACTCACAAAATTTGTAAGTGTCCAAAACCGTTGTAAATTTTTTAATAATTACTTAATTTGTAAGTAGGATAACCTAAAAGGGTTACTTAGTAAAAAAAATGTGTCAAAATTTTCACACTAAATTTCCCCTCCAAAACCTTCCCACCAATCGTTTATATCAGACATTCGTGCCTCCAAACCTTCCCACCAACCGAAATCCTGTCTTCAGAAGGCATTTAACATATCGATTCGTTGCAACCTCCAAACTCTTCATTACGAAATCTGTTCAACCCTAGTCTTTAGAAGGTAAACCTTTTCAACCCTAATCTTCAGAAGGGAAATGATTAGGCATAAATTCTTCCTAATTTATCCCTTAATTTCGGTACTTTAATCACCTCGAACAACTTAATTGGATTGACTTTATCTCATAATCTTGCTATTGAACTATCCTAACAAGTACACCGAGTTTCTGGTATTTCGTTATGATTTTACAGGTATCTAATGTCAAGAAATGGAAGAAGGAAATCGGAAGAATAGAGAAAGTCAACAAGGAAAGTCAAAAGGGCAAAAGAGTCATTTCTACCCAGAATCCGGATGAGGTACCTAAAGAGAAGTTGAAGGTATCATCCTCACAAGCACCTAGGAAGAAATGGCACCTCAATCGGATACCCGGATCAAAAGATATGGGCAGTCAAAGTTTGAAGGAAAAGTCAAATAGGCAGACCGGTCCGCCTTCAATCCGGACCGGTCCGCTATGCAAACTCCAGAGGACTGCGAACCGAAGAAGACAAAAACTAAAAGAATCGATCCGCACCCGGACCGGTCCGCCTGGAAAATAAAAGAACCGATCCGCTTTAGAAGCGGACCGATCCGCCTAAGGGTCGGACCGGTCCGCCCATCGAGATTTTGTTTTCTGATTCTCCTCTAAAGACTCCGACTTTTTCTCAACTTCTTGGAATTTCATGTAGGGTATAAAAACCCGAATTATTTTCATTGTAAAGGGGGGAGAACGGAGGGGATTAGTTTAATCTCTCTTATTCTTCCATAAACCCTAGTTGTAGATACAATTTCCAGTTTTATTCAAGGATTGAAGGTTTATTCAAAGTTTGTGTGATCACCAATTTTATTTATTGCTGCGATTGTTCCTTGGGTAATTTTAGTAAGTTGTTTCTTCTTTATGATTCTATTCTACAGTATTCCATCAATTGTCCTTAGATTAATCATGAACACTTGCATGTTAAACACTGTTTTCATCACTTTCGGTATGTCCAGCTAGATTTCCAAGGTCGGGTTACATGAACCCAACCTGATGTGGTAATTGCACGTATAAAATTAATCCTCTGAATTTAGTGATTAATTGTGATCGTATTGCGTAGGGACACAATAATTGTAGGTCTAAATATCTCGTTTGCCCCTGGGTAACCGGGATGATTGAGAATACAATTCGAGTGTCACTATCGTGATACTGATTTACTCATCCTTTGATTAAGTATGACGCGGGCTTGAACCTCGTATACGTAATGCTTGGGAGTACTAAAGACTGGGTCAAATTAATTAGATAAATTTACGATTAATATTATAACTGCATTACACTAGGGTTGGGGGATTGTATTCCCGTCCTATTTTCTTCATCATCTCATTTAAAAGTTCGATTTCATTCTTCATTCATAATTTAGGTAATTTAGTTAGCTACATTTTTCATCATAATTTCATAATTGCATTTAGTGTAATCGAATCCCAAAAACCAAATCTTTTTCTTTCTTCTTAGAGTCAACGTTAGGGTTCTTCTGTCTTATCCCGTCGTCACAACTCTTGTTGTCCTTTTTCCCTGAGGATCGATACCCGACTTGTCGGATTATTACTTGAACGACAGGCTTGCACTTGAGCCTAGAGAGTACACACTTCAGAGACACATTCTGAGTCGTGTCAAGTTTTTGGCGCCGTTGCCGGGGAAATAGGTAGACTTAGGATTAGATCGAGTCAATCCAAAGCTTTGACCAAAAATTCAAAAATCCAAAAACATAAAAAAATTTATAAAAAGCACAAAAAGATTCACCACCATCTCTCACAAACTTAATGCAAAATTCTGAAACCACTCCCACACCCCATAATACTCCAACCAGCATTCACAAAAATCCTCTTGTTGAGTATAACCCTGATAGTCCCCACACTCCAAACGCCCCACAGTTCTGGATCCCACCTCCCACACTGTCACACTCAATCTCTAGCAACACTCCCTTCTCCTTCGTAGGACGCACTTCGAGCACACCCAGTGAGAGCGCCGAGTCGTCAAGTGAGAGAGAGATGTCACAGCATAGTAATGCATCTACCGGTGAGGAAGAGCCTCCGTACCGCCCATTGAGAGAATTCTTATATCCCGAGCGCACTGTCACTCCGGGATGCATTATACTCCCGTATAATGCCGGGCAGTTCCGTTTCAAGAATGGGATGATCCAGACGCTATCACATTACCACGGTATGGATTCTGAAAAGCCACACCTCCACATAAGGGAATTTGAGGACGTGTGTGATACTCTCAATGATCAAACCTGCACACAAGAGGTAATCCGCCTCAAACTCTTCCCCTTCTTGCTTAAAGATAAAGCCAAATCTTGGCTATGGTCTTTACCTCCAAGCTCGTTTCCATCCTGGAATGAGCTACAGTCTAAATTTCTCAAGAAATTCTTCCCAACACATCGAACAATCTCTATCAAGGCTCAAATTCAAGCGTTTAGACAACATGAAAATGAGCCATTCCATCGATGTTATGAACGTTTCAACGAGTTAGTGGCTTCATGCCCCCATCATGGATTTGATCCGTCGCAAATCATCTCCTTTATCTATAATGGGTTAAATCTTAACTCCAAACAACTTGTTGAAACTATGGGAAGCGGTCCGTTTGTCGATCTAGATGCCCATGATGCTGATCTTCACATGAGGTATGTCGCCGAGACTACCCAATCTTGGGATACATCTGACCCGAACGCTCAAAATCGAAATCGACAACCCACCACTGCTCCATCGGCGTTCGGCCTATTCCACGTAGATAAGAATTCTATGACGGACAGTCGATTGGACACTATGGAGAAAGGATTGCGAGACTTATGTGAGTTAGTTGGATCTATCCAAAACCCTGTCGTGAAGGTCTGTGCGATTTGTGAGGCGGGACATTCAACTGAGGAATGTCCGACGATACCCGCCTACAAAGTAATGTTGCAAGAGAAAGTTAGTGGTATAGGAGGCTATAAGGGTAATTTCGATGCCCCGAACGGGAATTCATACAACCCTTCGTTGAAAAATCATCCCGATTTTAGCTACGGGCAACAACATGCCGCAATGAACCCTCCTTCGCATGTTGCCCCTCCTCCACCGCACTAATTTCAACAAGCTCCACACATGCAAGGACTTGTGCAAGCATCGCCACCCCATGGAAATTATATCCCGCCACAGCGGAGAACCCTCGAGGATACCATGAATCAATTCATTGCAAGTCAGACTGCAAATAATGCCAAATATGATCGTCAGATTGGCGACATAAATGCGACTCTGTCAAAAATACAAACCTCATTGAGTGTTCAAGAGAAAGGTAAATTTCCTGCCCAAGGGCAACGACCTCCCCAAGGTCAAACTAGTGTTAGCTCCACCTCCACTGAACATCAAGAGCAATGTAGCGCAATTACCACTCTACGTAGTGGGAGAGTAGTTGACTTGTCACCTCTCCCACGAGACGTACTTAAAGACAAGGAGATTTCACCCGGCACGAAAGAGGCCGAAGATGTCCCCTTGAACGAGAGTGACAAAGAAGACGCTAGTGAGCCCGAGGTTGTAGTGAAACCACCCTCCGCGGCACCGTTTCCTCAAAGGCTAATTCCTCCTCATAAAGGAACTCCACGTGAGGACGTGCTAGACGTGCTAAAACAAGTTAAGCTGAATTTACCTTTCCTTGATGCCATTAAACAAATTCCAGCTTATGGAAAAGTCATTAAAGACTTGTTGACGGTAAAGAGAAAGATGAAGGTAAAGAAAAATGTCTTTCTAGCACAGAATGTGAGCTCCATTCTACTCAATGATCTCCCACCTAAATTCAAAGATCCCAGTGCACCCACCATTTCCTGCATCATTGGAGAAAACAAAATCGAAAAAGCCTTACTTGACTTGGGAGCAAGTGTCAATATCCTCCCTTACTCCATCTATAGGCAACTTGACTTGGGCGACCTCAAGCCCACTAAGGTCACTCTCCAATTAGCGGATCGAACCGTGAAGATCCCAAGAGGCATAGTCGAGGACGTGATCGTCCAAGTTGACACTTTCTACTTCCCGGTAGACTTTGTCATTTGGGACACGGAGCCCTCATTTAACTGGAATAACCATGTTCCCATCATCCTTGGGCGCCCTTTCTTAGCTACGGCTAACACCATCATTAATAATCGGAATGGGAGAATGCAACTCACCTTTGGGAATATGACTTTAGAGACCAACATCTTCCATGTCACCCAACATACGGAAGAAGAAGATGACCTTCACGCGGTGAGCTTTATAGACGAGATCGTAGGGGAGTACTTTGAGGAAAATGATTGTGGAAAGGCCCTAGGGTCCTGCTTAGTGTCGAGCCATGAGAGTGAGGGGTCCCACAAGAGAGAGCCGTTAGGGATGTGCCCTATTTCATCAAGTAATAGTGGTAGTTGTGACAATGAGAGAAAAGTGGGGGAGAGGTGTGTAGTGACCGCAATTAAAAGAGAGAGAGAGGGGTTAGAAGAGAGAAAACTGGTGGAGTTGGAGATCGAGCAAGTAAGAGAGGACGTAGGCACCACGAGAGAGAGAGATCTAGGGGACATGAGCATGGAAGAATTTGAAAAAGAATTTGGTCCGGTGGATGAGAGCCTAGATGAGAGCCTTAACGACCAAGTCCAAACTCTATTGGATTCATTTAGACACCTAGAGGAAAGCGAATGGAAAGATAAAATCAATGAATTTCTTCTTTGTGACCATCCACCCATACCACTAGAGGTCCCGAAGGCGAGTGAGGAGAAAAGTTGTGGTTCATCTGACTTAGAGCCCGACCCATGCATCTTAAAAATTGAAAGAGACCTAGGTGTTCCCTCCGAGTCAGTCCACGCAGACCACGCTTTGAGCCAGCGTCACGAGGATCCCTTTCCAATTAGTCACGACGAGTCTCCCGGTCTATCCTTTATCTATGGGCGAGGTCCCAACTTGTTCCGATTGCTGGAATATAATCCTAGGACGGGAGTGACAAGGAGAGCATCGACCCCCGTAAGTGGGGTCGGGTGAGTTTGTGGAGAGATGAGAGGTCGTCGCACCCCCGACGCGTATGGGGTGATTGTTGTTTTATTTTTGAGTCATGCATGAGTGTCATATAGTGTCTTGTTGCATTTTTCATATTTGTTTGTTTTATTTTTCCGCACTTTTCATTCGCCTTGAGTTAGATTTTCGTCCTTTTTGCTTGAGGACAATGCAAAAGTCTAAGTTAGGGGGGGTCACAAGTGCGTATTTCTAAAACTTCACAAATTTTCAAAAATGCCCAAAATTTTCCCAAAAAAAAATCATAAAATTTTGAAAAATCCAAAAATATTTTTGTTCAAAATAAATAAAAATTGGCATTCAAATTTTTCAAAAATATCATTAAAAGTCGAATTGGAGTCTCAAATTGTAAACATCCAACATACACAAAGCCGAAATTGACCAAAGATGGAAATTGAGCGAAAATTGACGACTTAACGAATAAATGTGGAGATTAACAAACCCGGTGAGATTCGAGCCTATCACGTTTTGCGAGATTTTAAATCAATCCGAGTTAAGTGTTAACTCAAAGTTCTTTTTAGCGCGTAATAAGTTGTCAAGGATCTTAATTCTTTCATTTTGATCGGTTTTGAAAAATGTGTGCAATATTGCCTTGAAAAACGTGCCAAATTAGTCTCTAAATTGAATTCACCTCAAAACGCATATGGTAACACAATTGGCATTTTGGACAATGAAGTAGGCCCTCGTTTGTCACCCAAAAATATTGGCCAGAAAAAGTAGCGAAAAATTATCCCTTTTATAACCCAAATTGAGCCAATAAAAGTTATCCTTTTCGTTTGACAACCCGAAAAACCCAAAATAGCCGGAATTGTGAAAATTGATAAATTCAGATTTCAAGTCCAAAAAGTGCATATAAAGGGGCAAAAAAAAAAAAAAAAGAATGCTCAACAAAAATAAAAATAAAAAGAAAAAAAAATATAGAAAAAGAAGAAAAAAATGAGCAATAGCCCGGAAAAAGCACAAATGGACATCATTAATGACTTTTCTAATTCCAAATTTCCATACCTCCTTCATTTTACCCAATGCAACCTTCATCCCGAAAAAGTCCTAACCGAGTCCAAATTGCGAAAATTGATTACCGCGTGGAGAGATAAGACATCAAAAGATAGTATAAGAGATGAAATATGCGCGAAATAGAGAAAGTATAATCACCTCGAACAACGTAATTGGATTGACTTTATCTCATAATCTTTCTATTAAACTATCCTAACAAGTACACCGAGTTTCTGGTATTTCGTTATGATTTTACAGGTATCTAATGTCAAGAAATGGAAGAAGGAAATCGGAAGAATAGAGAAAGTCAACAAGGAAAGTCAAAAGGGCAAAAGAGTCATTTCTACCCAGAATCCGGATGAGGTACCTAAAGAGAAGTTGAAGGTATCATCATCACAAGCACCTAGGAAGAAACGGCACCTCAATCGGATACCCGGATCAAAAGATATGGGCAGTCAAAGTTTGAAGGAAAAGTCAAATAGGCAGACCGGTCCGCCTTCAACCCGGACCGGTCCGCTATGCAAACTCCAGAGGACTGCGAACCGAAGAAGACAAAAATTAAAAGAATCGATCCGCACCCGGACCGGTCCGCCTGGAAAATAAAAGAACCGATCCGCTTTAGAAGCGGACCGATCCGCCTAAGGGTCGGACCGGTCCGCCCATCGAGATTTTGTTTTCTGATTCTCCTCTAAAGACTCCGACTTATACTCAACTTCTTGGAATTTCATGTAGGGTATAAAAACCCGAATTATTTTCATTGTAAAGGGGGGAGAACGGAGGGGATTAGTTTAATCTCTCTTATTCTTCCATAAACCCTAGTTGTAGATACAATTTCCAGTTTTATTCAAGGATTGAAGGTTTATTCAAAGTTTGTGTGATCACCAATTTTATTTATTGCTGCGATTGTTCCTTGGGTAATTTTAGTAAGTTGTTTCTTCTTTATGATTCTATTCTACAGTATTCCATCAATTGTCCTTAGATTAATCATGAACACTTGCATGTTAAACACTGTTTTCATCACTTTCGGTATGTCCAGCTAGATTTCCAAGGTTGGGTTACATGAACCCAACCTGATGTGGTAATTGCACGTATAAAATTAATCCTCTGAATTTAGTGATTAATTGTGACCGTATTGCGTAGGGACACAACAATTATAGGTCTAAATATCTCGTTTGCCCCTGGGTAACCGGGATGATTGAGAATACAATTCGAGTGTCACTATCGTGATACTGATTTACTCATCCTTTGATTAAGTATGACGCGGGCTTGAACCTCGTATACGTAATGCTTGGGAGTACTAAAGACTGGGTCAAATTAATTAGATAAATTTACGATTAATATTATAACTGCATTACATTAGGGTTGGGGGATTGTATTCCCGTCCTATTTTCTTCATCATCTCATTTAAAAGTTCGATTCCATTCTTCATTCATAATTTAGGTAATTTAGTTAGCTACATTTTTCATCATAATTTCATAATTGCATTTAGTGTAATCGAATCCCAAAAACCAAATCTTTTTCTTTCTTCTTAGAGTCAACGTTAGGGTTCTTCTGTCTTATCCCGTCGTCACAACTCTTGTTGTCCTTTTTCCCTGAGGATCGATACCCGACTTGTCGGATTATTACTTGAACGACAGGCTTGCACTTGAGCCTAGAGAGTACACACTTCAGAGACACATTCTGAGTCGTGTCAAGTTTTCGATTCAATTTGTTCGTACTCAATACATTCGTACTCAATACATTCGATATTTTCGATTTGATTTGTATTCGATCTTTTCGATTTGATTTGCGAAATCAAAGGGTATTCATTAAAGTTTTTGTTCGATTTGATATTTTCATTAAAGTTTGAGAAGTTTCTTGTGGAAATAGTTTAATTAGGGTATGTACGCACTTTTTATGTATTTTTTCTTGCAAAAATAGTTCAATAATTGTCCTGGTGCCCCTTTTGATATCATACATACCCTTTTGATTACAAAATAGTTTAATTATTTTTTATGTTATCAAAAGCTTCTAATTATAGAGTATTATGAATTGTTGAAGGTGGATTTGTAGAAATCTGTTCCGAGGTATTAATATTTTAAAATTTTGTATTAATATATTTAGTACATGATGATACTATGTCCAATATCTTCAAATGTTGCGTTGAAAGAGGGCCTTAGGTATAATATAAATTCTCTGATATTGCCAAGTATGAAGTTTTTTATGTATGGGTATGAATCTTTGTTGTTTAAGGATCACGTGCCTCTTTTTTCCAATGTGCGACATGTTTTTTATTTTATTTTATTTTCAATTTTTCATCTAAATGTTTGGGGTATATTCTAATTCATAAAACGTTGGTATTCACTTTCACTTTTAAAAAAAAAAAATGAATGTGTAGTAAGCTATGTTGGCACTCACTTTAACTCTAATTTGGCTTCTACTTTTTGATTATGCAAATTAAAATGGGGTGTTTTATGTGGAAGAACTTTTAATTGTAGATTATGAACAAAGCATAGGATGATTGGTCTTTGTTGTGAAGCTTTATTTATTTAGTCTATTTGCATATAGATTACATTTTAGTTTGCTCGGATTGTTAATTTATGATCTTTAAGGGTAGTTAATTTATGATCTTTATGGGGGTGTCTTCCATAATTTTGGTCTTTTAACAGTAGTAATAGATATATGCGTGTGTATTTATAGGTGTTGAAAGTTAAAAAAAAACAAAAAGTAATGCTGAGTTGGGGTTTGGCGTGTTTGGGTTTAAGGTCGGGGGTGTTTATATTATCATTCGAATATAAAGAAGATTGTTTCTGGTTTCAACCATAAAAATATTTAATTTATACTTCATTTGGGTATAAATTCTATTATATGAGATTTGAAGATCATGTTATATATGTTGATAAAAAAATTTGTACCAAAATAGGGGTTGTCATTTTGAGTGACTATCAAGTTGTAAACTAGTTCATGATTGTTTGAAAAATTCACTTCTAATCACCTCTTTACTTCATTAAATATTAATCAAAGATTGTGAACAATAGACTATTGCTTTGCCTATTTCCTGACCCTTAGATAGTAAATAGTATATATTAATTTTTTACTAACGTATCTCAACATACAGAATGTCATCGGAAGTTAGTAAAGAGTGGATGAAGGAACGTGAAAGAGGAAGTGCAAAATACATTAATGGGGTTGCTACGTTCATTGATTTTGTGAATAATAACTGTGGTGGCGAAACCTTATTTTCATGTCCATGCATAACATATGAAAATGGAAAGTTGTTGGAGCTCGAAGACGTCCATTTTCATTTGCTTCGTTATGGTATATCCAAGTCTTACATATTTTGGCGTTTTCATGGCGAAAAGAAAGTCGTTAAAAGAAAATAAAAAGAACCCACTGAAATTGTTGAATGCAATGACCATGTCCTCAACAATCCAAGAATGGAAGAGCTTGTTTACGACGCATTCGAAATGTTTAATCGTGAAGTAGATTATTTATCAAGTGAGCATGTTAGAATGGGGGAGGTGACAATCGTGACGAGACTAATGAGGAGTTAAAATACGAAAACTTAAGTGGCAAGGCAAGTGAACCGTTGTACCCGTCAAGTCCTGAGAAACATACGACGCTATATTTTCTTATCAAATTGAATAATGTTAGGGCAAGATTTGGTTTGTCAGATAATAGTGTTACAGAAATTTTGGGGGTGTTTAAAGAGTTTTTGCCGAAAGGAAATATAGTACCATCCAAGTATCCAGCCATGAAGAAGATAATCAAAGATGTAGGTCTGGATTATAATATAATTCATGCATGCAAAAATGATTGTATTTTATATAGAAAAGAACATGCAATGAAGGCAAAATGTCCAGTATGCAACCTACCCAGGTATAGGTTGGGAATAAATGGGGAGGGTAAAGTACCTCTGAAGACAGTTAGACATTTCCCCTTGATTCCAAGGTTGAAGAGATTATTCACCACACCATGGATTGCAAATGACATGGCTTGGCACGCTAGGGCGCAGTGTAGCACAAATATCATGCGTCATCCCGTTGATTCGTCTCTGCTGATGTGATGTGGCCAGACTTTGCGATTGAAAAACGTAATGTCCGTCTTAGTATAGTCACTGATGGTTTTAATCCATACAGGAATCTCAGCTCTAGTTACAGTTGTTGGCCTATCATTGTTTCTCCTCTAAATATGGGACCGTCTTTATGCATGAAAATGGAGTTTTCAATGATGTCAATTTTAATATCCGGGCCGAATGCTCCGAGCAAAGACATTGATATTTACCTGGCCCCTTTGATATATGAGTTATAGGAATTATGGTTTCAAGGTGTAATGGCGTACGACTCATATACAAAAACTAATTTTTCTTTCAGAACGATGTTGTTGTGGACCGTCCATTATTTTCCTGCATATGGAACTTTATCGGGTTGCACGGTTCATGATTATAAGGGGTGCCCAGTTTGTGCGAAAGAAGTTGACTCTGAACGCCTTACGAGTAGTAGGAAAATTTATTATCGTGGTCATGGAAGATTCCTTCCTCGTGATCACAAGTTCAGGGAGGACAAACGCAATTTCAACAATAAGGTAAGGTTGAACATCGTAAAGCTCCACGAAGGTTATCTGGTTCAGAGGTTGAGAAGAAGGTGAAATGAATCAAGATGAGAATTGGTAAATAGATTTTCGGAATAAATAAAAAACTTAAAGGGGATAAGAATGTGGTTAGTGACGTTACCACTCCATGGTATCAAAGGTTTATTTTATTTGATTTTCCCTATTGGAAAGAACATAATGTTCATCATAATCTAGATGTTATGCGCATTGAGAAGAACATCACCGATCATCTTTTATCAACCATTCTAGACATTAAAGACAAAACTAAAGATAGCTAAAATGACCATAAAAATATGAAGACCATGGGGATCAAGAAGAAGATGTGGATGGAAACAGACGAAAGTTCAGGAAAAACTGTAAAACCAAAGGCCACATTCACTCTAAACAAAAAAGAAAAAGAATGGATTTTTCGTACTTTAAAGGAGCTAAAAGAATGGATTTCATATTCATTGATTCATACTCTATAGTTGATCTTTCATTTAGGGCATGTTGCCCAAAGGATTTTAGTCTTTCCATCTCAGTCAATTTATTTACTTGTATCGGAGTTGATTACATTTGGTTTACATTGGATTATTGTATTGAGATTTTAAACTGGAGAGTTTTATTCCAGTTGCATTTAATTGAGTTTTGATATTACTCAGTTGTTATTCATTGTGTATATAAATTGTGTTAAATGGTTTATGTTTTAAAAGTGGATTTTTTTTATTAAATTAAAATTGGAAAGTTTTTAACACCTATTTAATTAAGTATTAGGTGACTATGTTTTGGAAAGTGATGCTAAGAATGATTCAACTGTAGATTCCGTTTGAATTTGGTAGGGGACTGATCACCCGGTATTTAATTAAGCATGGTGTTACAATAACGTTATACAAAATATATTTCACATGCATAATCCTGATGTAGCCCTGACCTTGGTTATGTTGTTGGAGAAGGCGGAAAAAAATCCACCCGTTATGGATTCAACTGTGTACAAAGAGCATTGACATGGATTGTGATGTATCACACCATATGCACACTAAATTGAATCTTGCTAAAAAGTTGAAAATGACGGGATTTAGAGTTCATGTCATGGATATCTACACATCAATCATAAATACCCTTCCTCCTAGTTGTCCATGTGCAAATATTCATAGGTTCTTATAAACTAATACCGAATGGATGGAGATAAGGCACATTGAACTTATTCTAAAGTCTTACTTTGAAAAGGTATATTTATATATATATCTATATATATATAGTCGTAAGCTTGATTAATTAATTATAATTTGTTATTATAATTTTTTAGTCACTTATGTTTTTTCATTTTTGTAGATAATGTCGGGAGGAAACAACCCAAGGGAACAAAGTGCCGAGGGAACACCGCAACGAGGTTCACCATCTCGTGCACAACTCGAATTCTCAACACCAATTGGTGAGCAATACACAACTCCACCAATGGTTGCCTCCTCACAAAGTCCAACTGCTTCGACACCCTCATTCAGCACTCCTGTTGCTCCACCACCCCCATCCAATATTGTCGACGCCTCCCGCTTAACCTAAAAGAAGCCCATTGGATTATCCCTTCTTGGGAATAACCCGATGGGTGATAGGAATGACGTGCTAAACTTTAAAGCCCAGTGTTTGGATTTAGGAAAAAATGAACGTGGGGGTTGGTGGACCAGACAATTGGAACCAGGTTGATCAATCCATCAAGGATGATATATATAATCAAATCTCCAAGTATTTCTCATTTCCCGATCATTCCAAGAATAAGGTTTTATCTCGGGTTACTGAATCATTGAGAACATATAGGAGAAACCTTCGAAAGAAACATTTCCCGAAGGAGGCAGCGAGCTCCAATATTTTGTCTTTAAAAGAAAGAGTGCCTCAAAATCTTGAAATTTCGGTGGAGCAGTGGAATAAATTTTTGGAGAATGAGGCGACGGAAAAAAAAATTGGTGAAAAGGAAGAAAAACAAAAAAATAGTGCACAAAAAATTGATATCCACAGGTTGGGATCCAAATTCTATGAAGATGTGAAGAATGAATGGGAGAGTAGGACAAATGATGGTCTAGATGCAGGTAAAACACCAAATCGGTTCAACATTTTTATTCATGCTTGACGGGGTATAGATAATACATTCCCCAGCACACTTAGATGAGATGCTAAAATCAATAGAGGCCATCAGCAGTCAGTCAGGTTCGAGCCCTACTAATAACTTTGACCTTGATAATGATGCCCTGACCCAGACCTTTGGAAAGGGTAAAGGGGGGAGGACGAGAGGTGTTGGCTCACATATACCAAAAATAAAATATCAACAAATCGTACCTCTCGTGGACGAGTTCTCTTCGATCAATAATCGTTTCTCGTCCAATGACGACATGCCGAGACCGATGGGGATATCCAGGATATAAAAAATAACCTGGGAATGTTGACGAATCAAATTGGACAACTTGTGTCCCTTTTCCAAAATTATAGGGTCCCAATTCAGCCTCCTCCTCCTCAAGGTCACCCTTATCCTCACCCTCATCCTCAAGGTTTTACTTATCCTCCCCCTTCAAGTTCCCCTTCCCAAATGCCGCCTCATCCACCATTCTCCTCCAAAATGTCGCCTCATCCAACACTTCCTTCCCAAATGCTGCCTCATTCAACATTCCCCCCTCCAAATGCTGCCAATCGCGGGACTTAGATCATCATCAACAACACTATGGCGAAAAGTACTATTTCAAAAACCTTAGGAATAAGAGGTTTGTTAGGATATGCATACTCATCTCCAAGGTTATTGGAACTAAAGTACATAACCGACCATTGGAGACGGGTGAAGCTCAAATAGTGGTCGATGAAATATACAACGGCTGTGGAGATGTGCATGTGTTCGTTGCAGGAGGGGATGGGCTAGAATTGAGGAATTATAAAAACTATTTTCTTGCTTGGCCAATTATCTATTGGAAAATATCGAATAATATTTTGTTTTGTTTCAATTGTAATAATTTTTTTTGTTTCAGTTGTAAGAATTTTGATTTTGTTTCGGTTTAAGAATATTGGTTCTGTTTAAAAATATTGGTTTTGTTTTAGTTTTAATAATACTTTTTTATTGCTTCAGTTGTAGATTATTACATGGATTATAGTTTTAACCTATATCCACCTGACTGGAATTTGTAGATTATTACATCGATTTCCCACTATACAAAGATTGGATGGGATAATTATGTAAAGGGCGTTTAAGAATTTGTTAAATAAGCTTTCAAAAATATTTAAAATTCTAACCTTCCATGTCTGCGCACCCGTTGTGAGAACGAAAAATATAAGTCATTAGAATACGTTGAGTTGCATTTAATACAGTGGGGAATCTGTCGAGACTATAAAATATGGACATATCATGGTGAAAAAAATATACCTTATGTTCCTAAAGAATTGTCGGTGCCTGACCTCGTAATGGTACCCCAACGAGTGAAAGTGGTGTATGATTCACCAATGCACCAACTTAATTGATGATGCTTATGGATACGGATAATGCACATTGTGGCCAACTAAATGAAAATTCTGATGTTAAACTTCCAGGAGATCGAGAATACATAGATTGAATGTCGATGCAGCTAGACCGTTGTATAAAGATTGCGATAAATATCATTTGGTATTATATGCAATTATTGGTTTGCATAATTTGAATAATCAATTTAGTTTGTCTGGGAACAACGTAACCGGAATTCTTAAGTGGGTTAAAGATATTATCCTAAAAGAGACCACGTTACCAGACAATAATCCAACCATGAAGAAGAGTTTGAAGGGTCTAGGTTTGAAATACAAATCTATTCATGCATGCAAGTATGATTGCATATTGTACCGCAAAAAGAACGAAGAGAAGGATGGATGTCCTGTATTCAGTGAGCCTAGATATGATAATAGAAAGGATAAATGAGGAAAAAATCGCAAGTTCTCGCAAATCCCACAAATGGTTTTGAAGTATTTTCCACTTGGGCCACGGTTAAAACGGTTATTTACTGTACTATGCATAGCGGAGGCAATGACATGGCACGCTCGATACGAGGTGGGTGGGAATCTGATGCGTTATCCAGTTAATTCACCCATCTGGGAAATTTCAAACGCACAACACCATGAATTTGCAAAGGAATCGTGCAACATTCATCTTGCAAACCCAACCGATGGGTTTAACCCTTTCGGTAATTTAAGTACTAGTCAGAGTTATTTGTCAGTTGTCATGGCGCCTTTAAGTCTCCCTCCGACACTATGCATGAGAAAGGAGTTCACATTGTTGTCTTTGTTGATACCCGGGCCGAAGGCTCCCAGTGATGATATTGATATATTCTTAGCACCATTAATCAAAGAACTTAAAGAATTGTGGGATAAAGGCGTGACAACGTTCGACTCTCATAAGGGTGAAGAGTTCACACGACCTTCCAGCTTATGGGACCTTGTCCGATTATAATGTTCATGGTTATCATGGATGTCCCATATGTGCGGAGGAAACTGAAGCTTGTTGGCTAAAACATAGTGGTAAGATGAGTTATATGGGTCATCGTAGATTTCTACCGACCAGTCACCCTTTTAGGAACGATTAGTCTAACTTTTTGCCTGTCGATCATGAACGCAGAATGCCACCTGCTCGGCTTGTTGGTTAGGAGATCAAGGAGAAGGCGATGGCTGCGACTGTGGGGAATAGGTACGTAGGCAAACACCCCCAGTTTGTAAACCTGAAGCATAAAGCTAGGGGGATCCGAACGACCCTAGTAAAGTGAAGCCGTGGTCCAGGAAATCAATATTTTCTTATTTGTCGTATTGGAAATGTCATCGTGTAAGGCATGTAGTTGATGTGATGCACACAGAGAAGAATATTACGGAACATCTGATAGGAACATATTTGGGTGGATCTCATTCGAAAGATAGAGAGCGGGCCCGCCTAGATCTACATGATATGAAAATAAAGAAGAAACCGTGGTTAAAAAATGATCCTATAACAGGAAGAATTTTGACCCCCGGGCTGCTTTCACTTTGACTACTAGTGAGAAAAATATCCTCTTAGACACGTTGTTCAACTTGAAGACTCCAACTGGTTGTTCTGGTAATTTACGTAGGGTAGTAAGCTACCAAGCAAATGACTTGAAACAGTGCAAGTCTCACGACTAGTATGTAATCATCCAATTAATCCCTTTATTGCTTTTCTGAACATAAAGATCTCCGTCGGGCAATTATGCAAATCAGTTTATGTTTTACCCTACTTTGTGCAAAAGTGGTAAACAAAACGCACATTAAAGCTGTGAAATCAACTTTAGCCGAGGCAGTTTGTGTATCAGATAAATATTTTCCTCTGTCATTCTTCGATATCAACATCCACATTCTTGTGCATTTTTTCAATGAAGCTTTGTTATGTGGCCCCGTTAAGTATTGTTGGATGTATCCTTTTCAGTGCTTGATGAAAACCTTTAAAGATTATGTAAAGAGTACACGTTATATTAGAGGGTCAATTGCTAAAGAATACGTAACAGTGGAATTATCACTATACGTTAGGGAACATATGCCAGAACAAGAGGTGAGGAGGTTCAATCGTCGTGGAGAATGAGTGATCGAGGAACCTGATGAGTTTGAGGATGAATTGCCGTTTGGGAACCCTAAAGAGGTGAAACTCACAAATCTACAATATGAGCAAGCAACTCGTTATGTCTTCGAATCGCAAGATGAAGTCAAGGACTAAAAAGAGTGAGTATCTATTAAATTCTTCTTATTTGATTATATGTTTTTAATATTTTATGATATAAACTCTACAATTTATCGGTAGGAAGTATGAGAATGAAATTGCCCAATGTAACTCGTAAGAGCCGACCACGGGTCATGAGACCCTCGGTTTGAGATCGCGGCTCAAAACAGAGAAAATCCACACTTAGGCTTGAAAACGTGCTGTTGGGGGGGGGGGGGGGGTTGGAAACCCCTTAGCACCCCCCACATGGCCCCATGAGCGGCGCCAATACCTCGCACAGGTCCAATGTAACTCATAGGAGTCGACAACGTGGTCACGGGACCCTTTGTTTGAGAGCATGACCCAAAATGGAGAAAATCCACACTTAGAGGCTTGAATATGTGCCATTGGGGGCGAAACCCCTTAGCTCCCCCACACGTCCCCGCGAGTTGTGCCAACACCTTACACGAGTCCAATTTAACTCGTAGGAGTCGACTGCATGGTCACGGGACCCTCGATTTGAGAGCATGACCCCAAAATAGATAAAATACACACTTAGGGTTGAAAACGTGTCATTGGGGGGAGAAACCCATTAGCACCCCCCAAACAGCTCCGTGAACGGCGCCAATACCTCGCACGGGTCCAATGTTACTCGTAAAACCCGATCGTGTGGGCACGGGACCCACGGTTTGATAGCAAGACCCAAAATAGACAAAATCCACACTTAGGCTTGAAATGTGTCATTGGGGGGCGAAAACCCTTAACACCCACCCATGTCCTTGTGAGCGGCGCCAACACCTCGATTTGAGTGCACAACTCAAAATAGAGAAAATTCTGCCAATTTTTTTTAATATAGGTAAAACTGATCACAGCTAAAGGCCGTGACCATATTTTATTTTTGTCATTCATAATAAGGGTCATGGAGTATATCCGTGACCAGTGGTATGACCGTCCAACAAAATATAAGATGGGGTCATGACCTTGGGCCGTGACCAGTGGTATGGCCGTCCAACAAAATATAAGATGTGGTCACGACTGATGCAACCATCCAACTATATTTAAGGCTGGGTCACAACCTAGGGTCGTGACCAATGATGTGACCATTTAACTAAATTTAAGGATGGGTCACGGCCTAAAACTGTGACCAGCATGATGAATGGGTTACGGTCTTCATCCATGATCAGATTTTGTGACCCACTAAGATCCGTGACCATCAGATGATCAGGGACATGGGCCGTGACCACCGAAAATGGTCACGCCTAATTTGGTCATGGACTAAATCCGCGACCCACAGTTTTGGTCAGGGACAAAATTCGTGACCAATCGCCCAATTTGGTGTAGTGTGCAATCCCCTTTCTCAAGGTATATTGAGGAAGAGGAACTCCCTAAGAAATTCACAACCCCAAGGTTCAAGATATACGGTGAGAAAATAGGCCCCATAGACTAGGTTCATCAGTATACGAATGCGATGACTCTGTGGAATCACAACAGTGCTCTGATGTCGCCTAAAAGTGGTTTGAGAGTTTTCCCCATAGGTCGGTTAAAAGATTTAAGTCCCTCGTTGAGGTCTTCAGAACTTGCTTCATAACCAGCAACTCGAATCCGAAGAGGATGAGATCTCTACTCACCATGAGGAAAAGGCCACATGAGACTTTACGAGAGTATTCCAAGCGCAACTGGGAAACTTTTAACAATGTGAAAAATAACTCAGAGCAGTTAGTCGTAGCATCGTTCAAGATAGTCTTACCCCAACCTATATGCTACACCATCCCCTCACTAAGAAGGAAGCGGACACCATTGACGACCTCATGTCACGTATTAAAAAGTACGCCAAGGTAGAAGACATGGTCAACAACAACCAAACAAAAATTGATCACATTAAGGTGAACAAAGGTAACGACAAAGAGAACACCCCTAAAAAGGGGAACAAGAAATAGAACGGAGGAGCTAAGAATGGGGGCAGAGCAGATTTATGATTCGGCTCAAATATTACCTATATTCACCCTCTTTATTTATGCATTTTAGCCCCTTCGGGTACCTTAATTCCTATATTTATGCTCGTTAACCAAATAACCTTTTTTTATATGTTTACATATTTTGTGAGGTATAATTTAGCTTTTATAGGTATTACGGTGCTTAGTGTGAAGTTCGGTAGCATTCCAAGTAAATTCCGCCGATAATCGCACGTACAGGGGCATTTTAGTAATTTCATAGTTTAGGTTTCTAGCCCAATGTCTTAACGAAAGTTTAATCCCTCTGAGTCATCTTCGCGTGGCCACTGACGGCGTGCTATTCCGATCAATAACGAAGAAGTTAAGGGATTTCTTACAGAGGAAGAACAACACCAAAACCACTTAGAACAAATCATTTATTTTCCATTTATTTCTTATACCACTTACTATATAAGTGGGTTTTGTGTATTTGAAGACATATATTATATTATTAAGCTTTCTAGTTAGGTTATAGGAAGAAGGGTTTGGGAGGTGATTTTTGGTTTTTGTTTCCCTCTCTCCTATGGTTTCACCCAAATGGGTTTGTAAGTTACTATTCATCATCTCTCTCTTTAATCCAAGCTTCCATTATTGTTATTCTTGCTTCGTTATTTGTTTACTTGCTTTGTAACCTAGATTTAATTGCTTTCATTTACTTGTTTTCATTTAATTAATGTCATTTAACATGTTTTCTAGCTAATTTAGTTTAGGTTGTGATTGATTGAACTCACCTTGGGTTAATTTGGTTGCTTTGATTTGGTGATGGGTTTTATGAGTTTAATTCAATTGGGTTCATCTTGATTTTATGCCTAGGAGATTTAATGGTGTATATCATGTATGCACCGTGTAATGACCCCACTTTTATATGCTCATGTATTATTTGTTTTTATAATTGCGTCTCACTTATTATCTGATAATGTTATATTATTACAAATGTGATATTCTAAGTTCTTAATATGACAAAGCCCATTTTTAAATTTGAATAATCAACTGTAAAATGGGTCAAATTGAAGTTTTATGACACATCCTAAGCTAAATGATAAGTTTTGGGGTAGAAAATATAATTTTATGAAACTTTAGGGACTTAGTTGTAATAAAGAAAGTTTCAGGGACCAAAAAAAATAAAAAGGGACCTTTTCATAAATAAAATATTTTCAAGGACCTCTAAGAAATATTAAAAATATAGCGTGAAATTACCAAAATGCCCTTCATGTAGAAAATGACCCTTATACCCTTAATACCTTTCCACCTCGTGCTTACACGTGTCGTCGATATAGCTAAAGCTAAGACACGTTTCACTATTCAGTGAAATAAGACTGCAAGACCCCTCCATTATGTGACACTTCAACGCTGACTCATCGTTGTAAAAGCTTGGTCAGCTAGACACGTGTCAACGCCGTAATATCTTTGGAAAACTAATAATAGGCCCTTCGGGATCATTTAAAACTCACATTGATTGCTCGATAACTATAGTAAGAAAGAGTCGTATCTCAAAGTTATGTAAGTTAAGAAGAAGTTTCATCTTAACAAAGTGATCTAAGACTCAATATCGGGAACTTCGAACTTTCGTTTTAGGTGAGTACTCTATGACATTCCTAGTGTATTTTGATTATATGATATTATGCAAACATATATATTTTGTGAAACTGATTTTATTCTCAAAATACATCTGATACCGATGATTTCATCATTTTTTATATGTGTATATCTCTCCATATATACATATGATTTGAATTCTGAAATGATTGATTCGACCTATGAAAACTCTCTTACTATGTTGGCCTTGACTACTGGGTGGAAATATTTGGGTGGTACCTTCCCAGCTGGTTTATCGTTGGTGTGCCCTAAACAAGGAATTATTCTAGAGATCATGATTTTCTATCTGTGTTGTTACTGGGTAAAAACATTTGGTAACACTATCTGTCTGGGTATTAGAGCGTACATGGCCACTAAAACTGAATAATTGACATTTTACTCAATTATTTTATTTGTTGTGTTCCTCACTGTTTGTTCTGAAAATATATACTGTCAATTACTTTATATATATTCTAAATTGAATAGGTATCAATTTTTTGAAAAATCCTGGGATGTCTGGGGATTGAATCTCACTCGGATTTTAGCTTATGTTTCATAAATAAATATTTTTGAGGAAATAAGTAGGCTCGCGGAGGGAAAGTAAAAGGACTATGTTGAAGATTCATCTTTTAGAGCTCCTTTTGTTACTTTAAGTAAAATGTTTGTTTTATCATTTAGAGTATGCTTGACTCGCTTGTAATGAGTTTTAAATTTCATTCTTAAGTTGTAACCCGTTGATACTTTTAATGTATATGAAGTTCCCTTTTAGAAAGCTCTCATGACATAATTCCTTAATTTTCAGTAGTTTACTATTCATGACCATGTGAATATATTTTCGTTGTATTTATTTGAAGAAATATTTTAAAACAAGAATATTTGTCGCCTTGGTGGCATATCAAGACACTCATTCCCTACAATATTTTGGAGGGGATCGTGACAGATGTGGTATCAGAGAATAGGTTATGAACCCATAGACTACATAACATAAGTTTCGAACATTATAGATTTTAAGTTTCCATACACAAAATGTTGGATTAGATACCCGACTTATGTGATAACACTCCACATATCTTACATTTTATATAATTGTTTATATATAATTGTTCTTCTAATTTGCAATCTTGGGAAAGTATAATACATCTTACATTTGGCCATGACTATAGAAAATGATCAAGACAAGATCAACTATGGGAACTAGTAGTTCAAGTATGGAAGGACTGGAAGGTGCATATAAGGCGATTCCAAGTCTAGCAAAGATTGTGGATCATCATGTGAATAATGGAGCACCAAGGAATCTTGAACTGAGTACCTGTACTATTGAACAGTTCAAGAAGTTGAACCCTTCATCTTTTAAAGGTACTCCTAACCCCACTGAAGCAGAAAGTTAGGTGATGCAGATGGAAAAGATGCTCGATGTTCTTAAGTGTACTGATGAACAAACGGTTTCATTTGCAACGTTTAGAATGTGAAGCCGAATATTGGTGGAGAATGACTAAGAGAATACACGGGGAAAGGAATACTTACATACGTTGGAGTGACTTCTTAGTGATATTTTATGAGAAATATTTTCCTAAAACGGTGAAATATGAAATGGCAAACGAGTTCATGAGTCTAGTGCAAGGGAATATGACGGTTAGTCAATACAAGGCAAAGTTTACTGAGTTATCCCATTTTGCACGACATGTTGTGGTAACTGACATTTTAAAATCCAAGAAGTTTGAACATGGGTTAAGGTTGAATATTCGTAGTCGAATTTCCATCCTAAAGTTGACATCAAATAGTGACGTCGTGACTAGGGCTACGATAGTCGAGAGGATGGCAAGGAGTATAATCGAATTAGAGATGGTAAGAGGAAGTTTGGGGAAAAAATAGGCAAGAACCCAAATAATAGAAATAATTTTAGGAGTACACTTAATGTTAGGGGAGCTAGTGATAACAAAAAGTACAATAACAAGATATGTTAGCGATGTGGAAAGATGCATGAAGGACGACCTTATTACAGGGATTCGGAAACTTGTTTTAAATGTGGACAAAAAGGACATCAGATAAAAGACTCCCCAACCCCAACAAGGGTTCCAATACATCCTTTAGGTGAAAAGAAGGACCAAGCCAGACAGGGTAAAGTTTTTGCACATTATAATACCCAAGCTTCTAACGCAATATTGTCAGGTACACTTTCTATATGTACACAACCTTTTCAAGTTTTAATATACCCTGGTTCTACCCATTCCTTTGTGTCTTGATGTTTTGTTTACTGCTTTACTAATATACCTAAACCATTGAATCAAAGCATACACGTTTCTACTCCTTCAGATGAGTTATTAACGGGAACATTAGTATATAAGTTTTGCCCTCTAGATGTTAGTAGTCATAAACTATTCATCGATTTAATAGTTTTAGACATAAGGATTTTGAAGTCATTTTTGGGGATGGATTGGTCAACATCGTATCATATTAAGGTAGATTATTTTGAGAAGAGAGTTACTTTCTAAATTCCTAACCAACCAGCATTCAGTTTTGATGGAGTTGGCATCCTATCTCCCATGTGTATTATCTCTGCAATGCAAGTTTGTAGTTTTCTTAAGAAGGGATGTCAAGGATTCCTTGCAAGTGTTATTGATTTGCAAACAAAAGATCCTAGTTTAGAAGATATTCCTATAGATAAACATTTTCTAGATGTCTTCCCAAACGATTTACCCAGCCTACCTCCTAGTAAAGATATAGAGTTTACGATTGACCTTATTCTTGGAACTATACCAAAATCAAAACCACCTTATCGTATGGCACCTTTAGAATTAAGGGAATTAAAAGTTTAATTACAAGATCTGTTAGATATGGGTTTTATTAGACCAAGTGTATCCCTTGGGGTGCTCCAGTATTATTTGTTAAAAAGAAGGATTGGACGATGAGGTTATGTATAGATTATCGTGAACTAATTAAGGTAACCATTAAGAATAAATATCCCTTACCTCGTATAAATGATTTATATGACCAACTTTAAGGTGCACAAGTATTTTAAAAGATTGACCTTAGGTTAGGCTATCACCAATTGAAGATTAAGGAATATGATATTTCGAAATCAACTTTTCTTAATAGATGTGGTCATTATGAATTTTTGGTGATGCCATTTGGGCTGACTAATGCACCAACTGCTTTTATGGATATGATGAATGGAGTGTTTAGAAAATATTTCGATCAGTGTGTGGTTGTTTTCATTGATGACATCCTTATTTATTCCAAAAGTATTAAAGATCACGAAAAGCATTTAGAAACAGTGTTACAAATTCTTATGAGGGAGAAATTATATGCGAAATTAAATAAGTGTGAGTTTTGGTTGCTTAGCGTCTCTTTTCTAGGACATGTCATTTCTAAGGAGGGAGTGTCGGTTGATCCTCAAAAGTTCAAGGATATACTAGATTGGCCTAAACCAACTAATAAGACGAAGATTTGTAGTTTTCTTGGATTAACAGGTTATTATCAAAGATTTGTTTAAGGATTTTCTAGTATTGCCAAACCTCTATCTAGATTAACACAAAAGAAGGTGAAATATGAATGGTCTGAGGAAGTTGAGAATAGTTTTCAAGAACTTAAGAATCGATTAGTAACAGCCCCAATTTTGACTATTTCTTTCGGGACAGGGGGATTTGTGATTTATAGTGATGCTTCAAAAAATGGTTTGGGATGTGTACTTATGCAAAATGGAAAAGTAGTAGCTTATGCCTCGATACAATTAAAGCCACATGAGCAGATTTATCCAACCCATGTGTAACACCCCGTATTTTTGACAATTTAAATAATTATGTGATTAATTATTATTATGGTAATAAATATGCGATTAATTATTGTTGTTGGATTAATTAAATTAAAATGTGAGAAATTAATTTGTTATTAATCCGGATTAAAATAATTATTAATTAGCGTGCCAAGGGCTAATACTTATTGTTGTGAACTATTAAATATTACTGTGTAATATGTAATATGGAATTATGATATTTGATAAATTGTAGGAAGTGAGAAATAGGGCAGTTTGGTAATTTAAGTCTGACACGCGTGTGAGTCGTGTCGGGACTAATTGAATGGAATAAAAAGAGAAATTATTATATTAACTCGTATGGTCATTTCGAGTGCGCCATTGAGTCCGGGAGGGTCGAGATAGTCAAAATAGTATACCCGGGTGTTTAGTTTGGGTCCCGGGGCAATTTTAGGCCTAACCGGCACCCCGAGAGGGCATTATGGTAAATTGTATTTTTGGGCTAAATTAATGGACGAAAATTGGGATTAATTATATCAGCCTAGGAAAGTCCATTCGGGTTAATAGGTTACATAAATCAAGAACGGCCATGGAGGGTGTGAGAGAGAATCAAATTCCAAGAGAGAAGACCCATTTGGCATCACCTTGCACAACCGTGACCACCAACGCGTAGATCGAGAAGAGAGAAACGCGTATGTACCAACAACACCAACGGATCAGACCGTCATATTCGAGGCAATTGTTTATTACTTGCTTTCTTTTAGCAATAATCATGCTCATGTTAGTATAGGTGGATTTAATCATGATTTATATGTTAATTGGGTGAAAATTGGAGATTTAAATTATGATTAAGGATTGGTTTAATTAGTGTTTGGAATTCCTTCATGTATGTAGAGGATTAATCATGAAATTTGATTATATATTGATGAACAAATCTGGGTTGATTAGGTTCTTTCATTGAAAATTTGGAAACTAGGGTTCATATGAATTAATTTGGGGATTTTATATATTTATGATGATTTATGACGAATTAATGATCCTAGGAGGTTAGGAATGATTTATAACCTATTAGGTGTTGATGAGTATTGATGATGAGTTGTTGGGAATCGAATCTTAGAGGTTTTTAGGTTTAAAAATGGTGAAAAAATGCTGAAGTTTGGTGAAAAAGACGAATAGTGCAATCTCGCGCGAAGTCGCGCGAAGTGGTTCAAACGAGATGGGGATCTCGCGCGAAGTGGTTCAAATGACATATCATTCTGGTTCGAATGACATGTCAAAGTGGTTCAAACGACATCTCATTCTGGTTCGAACGACATGCATTCTGGTTTGAACGACATGTCTTCTCGTTCGAACGACATGTCATTCTGGTTCAAACCACATGTCATTCTGGTTCAAACCACAGGGTGAATTTCTGGGAATTTTCTTAGAGCCCAGTTTGGAGTTTATTAGTTTATTGGAGTGAGAGAAACTACCAAATAATAAATTCAAATAAGAAGGAATTTTGGGAAAAGTATGTGGTAATTAATACTTTAATTATTTCGGTATAGAGAGAATGTACCTTGGAGATTACGAGAGAGATAGTAATCTAATTATTTATACTATACGTAGTAATGAGGTTAAAATATGTATAAAGAGTATATATGTTGGTTGGAGAAATACGTATAAATTATAATAGGATGTGTGTACGCCTATTATGTGATATTATAGTTAAGAGCACTAATGATTGATAACTCGGGGGTGTAGAAACTCTATTATTAAGTGTACTAATGGGTGATAACCCGAGGGTACAAAGATGATTATTGTTTGGCGCATTAATGGGTGATAACCCGGGGGTGCTGGATTAATATAGATAGGTGCATTAATGGGTGCTAACCCGGGGATGAAATATTCTATTGTTAGGCGCACTAATGGGTGATAACCCGGGGGTGCTGAATTATTATTGATAGGTGCATTAATGGGTACTAACCCGCGGATGCATGATTTTCTGTAGATATGCACTAATGGGGCTTAGCCGGGGGTGCAGGATCAGTATATATATATATGTATAGGGATGATGGTACTATATACATATATGTATGGACTTGTGAATATTGCTACTGTGTGAAATTAGTAGACTTGGTAATAATAATTATTATTACATTGCACCAAACGGTCTTAACCTAAGGGTGCAGGATTAGTGTATATATATAGGGATGATGAGACTATATATATGTATGAGTGTAATTGAGTAATTTTCTACTTTGTGAGACTAGTAGATAAAATGAAAATGAGAAGTAAAATAATCTAAGTGAATAAAAGATTAACCATTCAAACGGTGAATAATGAAATTTAGTATGTGATATAAACTATCTGAATAGCGTATTGTATGGGCGATACGGGAATACTACTAGTGAGCATAGTTAGTATTAGTATGGTTTATGACTAGTTAGACTGGAAGGTATAACTAGGGGGAGATTAGATGTACGTTAGGCGTGCACAATAGACGAGAGGTGAGAAACTCATGTGAGAGTTAGATAACTAACATGCGTATAAGACTTGTTTTAAGAACCAGTTTTAAATACTTGCTAAAATATTTTTACACATCGGGCTTTGACCCGTTTCTTGTATCTCTTCTTTGCTATATATATGTATTATATCAGGTGCTCAGCCACAGGAGTATCAGATTTAGAGATTTGGATTGCTTGACGTGCTGCAGCTGTTGTGGAAGCTGTAGGTCCTTGCAGTAGACGCATCTATTCTTTCCATTCAGTTTCATCTAGATTTCTTGTTTAGGGCATATATCACCCACTTCTAGTTCTTTCATCAGAGATATTGTATTCAGTTTATTATATGGTTTGGAGTTTTGAACTGGGAGGTTTTATCCAGTCTTATTTATTTCAGTACTTGATTCATGTTCAGTATTTATTTACATTCTTATGTGTGGCGAATGGTTTATATTTTAAAATGGAAAGAAATGGATTTACTTGGTTTTATTAAATTGGAAATGTTTTGACACCTAGCATAATTTTATATTAGGTGATTAATATGTTAAAAAGTTTTTCGACAGTGATGCTGAGAATGAACCAACTGAATATCCTGTTTTAAATTGGTAGAGGACTGATCACCCTATATTAAATTGGGCGGGGTGTCACACCATGACCTGGAATTAGGAGCTATAATTTTTGCTCTTAAGATTTGGAGATATTATTTGAATGGTGAGACTTGCGAGATTTATACCGATCATAAGAGTTTATAATATATCTTTACCCCAAAATAATTGAACATGAGACAAACAAGGTGGTTAGAATTGATGAAGGGTTATGATTTAAATATCCATTATCACCCAGGGATAGCTAATTTAGTAGCTGGCGCTTTAAGTAGAAAGTCTACAACAATTTTAGCACGTCTCATTATAAATCAGGAACCTTTGTTAAGGGATTTAAGAAGTATGAAATAGATGTACGTATTTATAGCAAAGGAGGAATAATATCAGATTTATAAGTACAACCCATGTTGATGGAAATGATCAAAATTGCACAAGTAAATGATCCACAACTAAAGGAGATTAGAGAAGAAGTTATTAAAGGGAAGAGAATCGAATTTATGATACGAGATGATATATCGAGGTTTGAAAATAGAGTGTGTGTTCCACATAATGCCCAACTGAAGAGGAAAATTTTAGAGGAAGGTCATTACTCGAGATTCACATTTCATCCCGGATGTACAAAGATGTATAGGGATCTTTGAGAAGTGTTTTGGTGGAATAATATAAAACGGGAGATAGCAGAATTTGTATCTCAGTATTTGGTTTGTCAACAAGTAAAAGCCGAACATAAAAAACCTTCAGGATTACTACAACTCCTACCTATCCCTGAGTGGAAATGGGAACATATTACTATGGCTTTTGTGACAGGTTTACCAAGTAGTTCAAATGTTGATGATTCTATTTGGGTAATTATTGATAGGCTAACTAAATCTGCTCATTTTTTGCCATTAAGATTACCCATTCTTTTGAAAAGTTATCCAAGTTAAACGTGCAGGAAATTATTAGGCTTCATGGAACCCTAATTTTAATTATTTCTGACCGTGACCCTAGATTCGTGTCTCACTTTTGGAAAAGCCTACAAGCAACCATGGGAACACAGTTGAATTTCAGTACCGCTTTTCATTCTTAAACGGATGGACAATCTGAGAGAACCATACAAACCTTAGAGGGTATGCTTAGGGCATGTGTACTTGATCTGAAGGGGAATGGGGATGATCATTAACCGTTAATAGAATTTGCATATAATAATAGTTATCAAGAAAGTATTCAAATGGCTCCATATGAGGCACATTATGGTAGAAGGTGTCATTCACCTACATGTTGGGTAGAAGTTGGAGAAAGAAAATTGTAGGGACCAGAATTGATTCAGATCACAACAGAGAAAGTGAAATTAATACTAGACTGACTTCGAATCAATCAAAGCTGTCAAAAGAGTTATATCGACAATTGCCACCGACAGTTGGAATTCCAAAGAGGAGATTATGTGTTCTTGCAAGTATCACTAGCAAAGGGAGTAATCTGATTTAGGAAAAAAGGGAAGTTGAGTCCAAGATACATATGACCTTTTGAAATCCTTGAAAGGATAGGAGCTGTTGCGTATAGAATAGCCTTATCCCCTGAACTCTCTAGTGCGCAATATGTGTTTTACGTGTCGATGATGAAGAAATACATCCAAGATCCAATACATATCTTAAGTCATGAACCTCTTCAAGTTAGAGAAGATCTGAACTATATTGAGCATCCAATAGAAATTTTGAACCATAAAGACCCAATTTTACGAACCAAGGTAATTCCACTGGTCAAAGTAATATGGCGTAATCATTACGTTGAATAAGCAATGTGAGAGCGGGAAGATGAAATAAAGGAGCAATATCCATACCTGTTTGAAAATTAATGTAAGTTAAGTTCGGCACTGAATAATTGACATATTGCTCAAATTGTTTTATCTGTTATGTTCCGCACTTTTTATTCTGAAAATATATACTGTCAGTTACTTTATATATATATTACTGCAAATTCGTATCTCTCTCTATATATGCCTTCTGTTCTAACTTGAATAGGTATCAATTTCCTAAAAACTTCTGGAATATCTGGGGATTGAATCTCACTCGGGTTTAGCTGATGTTGCATAAATAAACATTTTTCAGGAAGTAAGTAGGCTCGCAGAGGGAACATAAAAGGACTATATTGAAGATTCAGGTTTTAGAGCTCTTTTTGTTACTTTAAGTAAAATGTTTGTTTTATCATCAAGAGCATGTTTGGCTCTCTTGTAATAAATTTTAAATTACGTCTTAAGTTGTAACTCGTTGATACTTTTAATGTATATAAAGTTCCCTTTTAGAAAGCTTTGATGATGTAATTCCTTAATTTTTAGTAGTTTACGATTTATGACCATGTGAATGTATTTTCGTTGCATTTATTTTAAGAAATATTTTAAAACAAGAATATTTGTCGCCTTGGTGGAATTTCAAGACACTCCTTACCTATTATATTTGGGTCGGGTCGTGACACACTGTATTTACGACCTTGTATGTGTAATTTCCGGGGTATTTGTTGACACCAAAATCATAGTAGGCTTTTATGACAATTTAGAGGGTGACAACTCTAGGTTTAATTAATTGATGAAATGATAATTAATCTTGGTAGAGTTGTCTTCCCATGTAACCATTTGTACTAATTAACTCGAGGTGGGGGATATTAGTCGCAATCTATAGTTTTACTCATTTTATTAATCTATGTTTAAATACATGCCTAGTATAATGTTTTGTTCGCATATTATCTTTTACACTTTTATTCGAGAAGTATTAAAGTAATAGAATTCTAGCAACTTGTCTTTGTGGATTTGATGCCCGGACTAGCCGTTGTACTCCCTTAAAAGAGTGTAGTAAATATTTTGGGTTTTTGCATAGTGGTGGGAGCTGAGCATGACGATCGGTGTATATCTTTATACACTTGCGCCACGATTTTCCCCTGTTATCAAAAGGCCTAAACCATTTTTTTTGAGATTTTTAGCATAGACTTGCGTATATTTCACTCGTTGTCCCACGTCGACACATTTTGTCGCAATGTTGTTTGTTTTCACCCGTGTTTCACACACTTTCACATGCCATTTCGACACATTCACCAACTAAATTTAATTGTGCTTTATAAATTTTTTTCTTTCCTAATTGTTGTTTTGTAGGTTGAAATGGACGAATTAAAAATGTACGACTCGCCTAAGTGTGCCCTCCCGAAGTTTCGAGGGGTTCCGTTGTGAAATGAAAAAAGAGGGGTTTCCTGCCTATTTTCGAAATCAACAGAGGCCGTTGGCCTACCATTGTGATTGGGACCTTGCTATGTGCCGGATGTGAGGGTAATGAAGATATGCACTGGGATCCTCTGGTGGTCCTAGTTTCTGTGTTGTTGTTGTAATGGGAAATTTTCATTTTTTCTTCTTCTTTTCTTTCTTTCTAATTTATTATATTAACTTTTTGGTATTGTATTGTATTAAGTTGTTTTGTGAAATTATGAGATTGGAAATGATAATGTAGTTATTGGTTATTTATTGAATTTTGATGCGTGTGACCCTCCATTTTTATAAAATCAAATGTTCACCATCAATTTATCTAGTATTTGCACTTTATCCCCTCTATATCATTGTGACTTATGACATAATTTCTTTTAATTTAATTCTTGCGATAAATATTGGTGTTTTTCTTTTATTTGTATAGGGCTCACTTTGATTACGTTGGAGATCGCTCCAAATTGGAGTGATTTATTTTCATCCCTCGTTTTTTCATAGTGTCTTTAATTTTATTGAGGACAATATGCGTTTCAAGTTAGGGGTGTGTGATTATTCATATCAATTTCTATTTTATCATCGTGAGCCATGTTTATATTTATTAATTAAATTTTATAAGATAAAAAAATAAAAAAATAAAAAAAATTCAAAAATTATTTTCTCTTTCTTGGGCGTTTTGCCTCAATTGCCTATGATAAATTCAATATTGCCCTATTCAATTGCTAATTCAATGATGCATTTCTATTTCTGCCTTGTTATTAAACTTTAGTCCCTAAATTGTTTAATATTGGGAATAAATGCATGAATTAAACCTTGAAAACCCATGAGCACTTGAGCATATTTTATAAATGCTTCGGTAGGAAAATTATAACTTGGTATCTTTTTGTTGCTTTGTGTACACTAAAATCGAGCGAGCTTTGTGCTTTTCTTCAATTACGAGTGTTTATAAATTACTCTTTCCTTCTTGAAAACATTGTATTCGTCGATAATCTCACTATTCTTTCATTGATCGTTCATTAATTGAGTTCATATACGAAATGTGTTACTTGAGCATGATTTTTAAAGTTATTTTGACTCGAGAACTGCGAAAACTTTAGAAAAGGATCATAGGCCACTTTTGTTATATCACATATATTGACCTTGACCTCACCTTATATGTTTTCCCTCGTCAACCCCTTTGAGCATAAATATAGCCTTTTATTTCATAACGCAAAATCCCATAACCAATTCCACATTGGAGTTATAAACCATATATATCACCTTCCATACCTTTGTTTGGAATGATACTTGGGATTGAATGATACTGTGTTACGTGGCTGCAATTAAGCATGTGAGGGTGAAAAAGTGAAGTGAGAAAGAAAAGGAAAAGAGAAAAAACAAAAGCAAAACAAAAAGATGAGAAAAAGAAGAAAACAAAAGAAAGAGAAAGTTTGTACATGTTGTATATAGTTTTCAATAACCTTAGTCACTTTCCATTATTATATTCAATGCTTATTTTGGAAATCATTTTTTAATTTTGAAACTGCCCTCGATTTTCCATTATCCCAAGTTTTCATGCCCGAACACCTTTGAATCTGTACATATTCCTTTCATTTCCTAACCTTAACCCCAAACCTACTTTACAACCCACAAAAGTCCTATGTGATCCTAAGGTGAATGTAATTCAAAAGTTTAAATAATTGCAATAATCTGTGAAAATGCATTTCACCTCCTTTAATGACGGTGTCTTTTATTGAGATTGCAAATTTTTTATTTTATATAGAGCATTTTTCATTGGTGACATGTGTGCGACCAAGTTTCCATTTACATTTACTCATTATGCCTGCATGTCTCGTGTGTTACACCCTATTTCGAGTGCTTTTATTTATTGAGTGTAATATCCGCAGATGATTGCGTGGAAGCATGCTTCAATTGTTATCCGAGCTAAATGCATTTTTACGGAATCATAGTTTTTGCATGTGCATGCACACGACTCACATTTAAGGTTTTAATTGCGTATAGTTATTCTTTTAATGTAAATAATTCTGGATTATTGTGCAAAATTCTCTTTTGCTTTGTTAATAAGATGTTGAAATATTGAGTTGTTGCTGAGCTTAGCATATTGGTTGGTTGGGCATATTTTGAGAAAATTTGATGTTTGTGGGTTTCATCCCTGAAAACCCTCACGAGACAACACTCGTCTACTAGGGTAACCTAGGGGTTTAACGACTTATTGCATATACTAAATGAAATCGTTCGCTCATGAAAGTGGCATTTATCTCCTTTGTACATATCTCCTTTATTTTGGTTTACTTGTAGTTCTTCTTGCTTTGTATTTCATTGCTAGGGACTAGCAATGTGTTAGTTAGGGGGTGTGATTCGGCTCGAATATTGCATATATTCACCCTCTCTACTTATGCATTTTAGCCCCCTCGGGTACCTTAATTCCTATATTTATGCTCGTTAACTAGAAAACCTCTATTTTATATGTTTACATATTTTACTAGGTACAATTAAGCTTTTATAGGTATTACGGTGCTTAGTGTGAAGTTCGATAGCGTTCCGAGGAAGTTCCGTCGACAATCGCACGTACAAGGGCATTTTAGTAGTTTTACAATTTAGGTTTCTGGACCAATGTCTTCACAGAAGTTTAAGCCCGCCGAGTCATCTTTGCGTGGCCATTGATGGTCGATTCCGATCAATAATGAAGAAGTTACGGGATTTCTCACGGAGGAAGGACAACACCAAAACCACTTAGGACAAATCATTTCTTTTCCATTTATTTATTTTACCACTTACTATATAAGTGGGTTTTGTGTATTTGAAGACATATATTCTATTATCAAGCTTTCTAGTTAGGTTACAGGAAGAAAGGTTTTGGAGGTGATTTTTGGGTTTTTCCTCTATCTCTCTCCTAGGGTTTCACCCAAATCGGTTTGTGAGTTACTATTCATCATCTCTCTCTTTAATCCAAGCTTCCATTGTTGTTATTCTTGCTTTTTTATTTGTTTACTTTCTTTGTAACCTAGATTTAATTTCTTTGATTTACTTGCTTTTATTTAATTAATGTTAATTAACATGGTGTTGATACCAAATTTAGTCTGCTGACATGGACCATTCACTTACAGACACGTGTCTGCCAACGTGACAATTACATATAATTCTACCGAGCAACTCACTGTCATCGAGCTACTCAAGCTCACCGAGCAACTAAGGAGCCCCGAGCAACTCAGGGCCCCGAGCAGCTTAGGCAGTCCGAGCAGCTTAAGCGGTCCGAGCTACATAACGTACAGCGCATCCAAATCAAGAGAATCAAGGAGACAACTGCACATTAAATGCTCATTATTATCATACAGATGTACACGTCTACTATATAACAACGCATTGTTCTTTCATTTGTATAGCGTCAAGGCTATAAATACATTGTAACCTCCTCATTAGCAGGGGACTTGGAATTTCTTGGTAAACCTATTATCGAGAATTCCAAGCAAACAGTCAGCAATAATAAAAACAGTGGACGTAGGCCATTCTTACAAGGCTGAACCACTTTAAAAATATTTTGTCTTATTTATTTTATCTGTGAAACATAAATCAGAGATAATCTAATTTTTTACATCAACAGATTGGCGCCGTCTATGGGAGACGACTGTACTTATCGTTTTTCACCAAAACAATTCATCATCAATGACCGATAATCCAGAATTCAGTAATCGAAACGCTGGAATCCCTCCAAATCCATCTACTCCCCCAAATGTCCAAGATCTGGCTGGTATAATGGCTAATTTGGCCCAAGGCCAGACGACCATGCAGGAAACCATGCGATAACTCATACAATCTATCCAGGGTGGACTGTCGGTCCAATCAGGACAAAGAAGTATCCAAAGAAATACCCGCATACCCTCTTCGCGAAATAGGTGAACGATATTTCCGGAGGAATCTCGATCCAGACGTACCGACTCATATCGTACTGAGAGATCTAACGATCTTTCTTATCAACCTGGTCGAACTTCATCAGTACGAGCTACAAACACTCAACAAAACGTTACTTTATCTCCAGAATGGACCAGTTCTCTTGAAAGGTTAAGTAGAGTCTCTCCTTTTGATCATTTGGGCCCTAGGAGGAATAGAAGTCCTCCTAGAATTATGTCGAGGAACTCTCAACAACCATCCGATCTAAGGGAAGGCTCTGCCCAATCACGACCAGCTGCTCGTAATGAAAGATCCCAAGAGGTAAATTCAACGCGATCAATTGCTCGAACAAATAGGCCCGAGGAGGGAAATGATGCATGGAAGGGCTTTATTCAGAGGTTGGAAGACAATTTAGGGGAAATGGCTAAGGCCAAGAATCCTTTACAAAGAATTTTTGTTCAAGGGACACCCTTTGTACAGGCGATTGTGGATTTTTCCACACCATCAAAATTCAAAGCTCTAATTGTAATGCCTAAATATGATGGAAAAATTGACCCTGTCCTTTATATTGAACAATACCAAGCTGCTGCCGATATCTATGCAGTTCCAGATGAGATGAGATGCAGGGCATTTTCAGGAAATCTTACCACATCTGCTCAAATATGGTATAACAATCTTCCTCGGGGAAAAATCGCGACTTTCTTTCAACTGGCTGATCTCTTCATTGGGAACTTCTGTTTTGGAGCAAAACTAGTTAAACGAGTAGCACACTTGTTAAGTGTTAGACAGAAGGCAAGTGATAGCACCATGGATTATATTACTCGTTTCAATAATGAGAAGCTTGAAGTTATTGATTATGAGGAGAAGATAACAATTACTGCTTTGATGAGTGGATTATTGACAGATAAATTGTACTACACTTTAGCCAAAGATCTGCCTAGAACCATGGCATAAATAATGGCAAAGGCAGCCAATATTATGAACACCGAGGAAGCTATGGCCACGAAGAAGAATATGGACACTAAGGAGACTAAAGTTGAGGCTAATAAGGTTGAGAAGAAGGAGCGGAAGAACAATGGCGGCAATAAGCAGTTAAAAGCAAAGCAAGCATTGGAACAGTTGAAGAAATTTGGAAACTATACTCCTTTGAAGGTAGATATAAACCACATTATGGAAGAGATCAAGAATAGCGAGGAGCTAAACTGGCCAGAAAAAATGAAGGCAGATCCTGACAAGAGGAATAAGTCCAAATATTGCGAGTTCCATAATGATCATGGTCACACGACCAAAAATTGCATAGCTCTATAGAATGAAATTGAAGCACTCATCAGGTGAGGAAAACTAGCTAAGTATGTTGACCACCGAAATGGTGGAAAAGCTAACGATCGAGTAAGGCAAAGGTCTAGATCTCCTCGTCGAGCAAATGAAGACAAGAAGAGAGACCATGAGGACGATCCAAAGGATGATCCCGACCTTCCTAAAAAACCAAGACAGCCAGAACGTGAGGTATTTTCAATCCACTTTGGATCATTTGAATGTAATGTTATTATAGGTGGAGATGCAGGAGGTGGAGATCTTACTGCAGAGAGGAAGGCTTACCTCAATGAGGCTCAAGCTTGCTCGTACATTCAGCGAATAAATCTAGCTGAAGATGATCGCCCGAGGAAGGTAAATAAAGACAAGTTGGTCATTGGTTTCTCTAAGAATGGCCTATCAGGAGTACTATATCCTCATGACGGCCAATTAGTGATCAAGATGAGAATGAAGGAAGTGGTGATCTCACGAATACTGGTGGACAATGGTAGCTCGGCAAATATCATGTTCTATCCATGTTTTGATAGTTTGAATCTGAAGCTAGCCCAGTTGGAACCATATCATAGACCCCTCCTTGGTTTTACTGGCGAGAAGGTTTTTCCACTTGGGACGATCAAGTTGGATATGCTTATCGGTACTTGGCCTGCTTGTCGAACAGAAAGAGTACACTTTTTTATCATGGATAAAAACGTCCAGCCAGCCTACAATATCATCATGGGAAGGGTAGGCCTGAAGAAGTTCGAAGCAGTACCATCTACCTTACATCAATGTTTGAAATTCCTAACCAATTTTAGAATGGGAGTTGTAAAAGGTGACCAGAAAGTAGCTCAGGAATACTACTATTTATCTATCGAGAAGGAGGAACATGAATAATCCAGGAAAAAGACTACTACCTATCAAGTAGATGAAATAAAAGATACAGAGATTGAAATGCTAGACCCTAGAGACGAGTCTCAACTGGTAAAGGGACAGGTCATGGAGGCCACTAAAAATATCATACTGGACAACAAGCATCCAGAACGAACAACTTAAATTGGTGCATCACTAGAGGTATCATTATAACAGTAATTGATAGCATTTCTAAAGCGAAGAAAGAAGACCTTTGCATGGAGTCATGAAGACAGGCCAGGGATAGATCTGAATTTCTTGTGTCACGAGCTCAACGTGAACAAGGACATCAAACCAGTGAAGCAGCGAAGAAGAGTGTTTAGTCTTGAGAAGAACCAAGATATACAGGAAGAAGTAGAGAAACTACAAAAAGCCTCTTTTATTGAAGATGTTAAATATCCCGATTGGCTAGCAAATGTAGTGATGGTGAAGAAGAAAAATAACAAGTGGAGGATGTGTGTAGACTTTATCGATCTTAATAAAGCATGCCCAAAGGATCATTTTCCTTTACCCCGAATCGATCAACTGGTGGATGCTACCTCGGGGCATGAATTATTGAGTTTCATGGATGCTTATTCTGGTTACATCCAGATTAAAATGAAACCAGAATACAGGGAGAGTACCTCTTTTATCACCCCAAGGGGAACTTATTGTTATAATGTTATGCTGTTTGGACTTAAAAATGCAGGTGCCACATATCAGCGGCTGATGAATAAGGTGTTTGCTGAGCAAATCAGTCATAACATGGAGGTTTATGTTGATGACATGCTTACGAAGAGCAAGAAAGCTGCTGATCATCTAATTGACTTAGGTAAGACCTTTGATCAACTAGAAAATATCAAATGAAACTGAATCCTACAAAATGCATATTCGGAGTACGAGAAGGCATGTTTCTCGGGTATATTGTCAACCAACGAGGTATTAAAGAGAACCCTGAAAAGATCAAGTCTCTATTGGGGCTACGATCTCCAACGACGAAGAAGGAAGTGCAAAGTCTCACAGGGCGAGTTGCAGCACTTAATAGATTTGTGTCACGAGCAACTGATAGATGTCTCCCATTCTTCAAAACACTCCAAAAAATGTTTGAGTGGAATGATGAATGCGAGGAAGCCTTTTAAGAATTGAAGAAATATCTGGGGACACCTCCATTGTTGTCCAGACTAGTGATGGGAGAAAAACTATACTTGTATCTGGCATTTTCAGAAAATGCAGTGAGCTCGGCGTTGATAAAAGTGGAGGATGGAGTGCAAAAACCAATCTATTACACTAGTAAGGCCTTCCGAGGAGCAGAGATCAGATATCCAAGGCTGGAAAAGTTGGCACTAGCGTTGATCGAAGCAAGTAGAAGAATGAGGCCATACTTCTAAGCTCATACCATAGTCGTGTATACTAATACGCCGTTAAGGCAATCTCTTCATAAACCAAAAAAATCAAGAAGATTGATGTACTGGGCAGTAGAACTTGGTGAATATGACATAGTTTATAAGCCTAGATCGTCGCTTACAGGGCAGGTAGTGGCAGATTTTATCGCAGAGTTCACCTATCCTGACACCTCCCAAGAGCAGAAATTGAATACCGACCAGCTTGTGGATGTTACAGGATCATCAAATTTAAACCCCGACCAACTTAAGTCGGTAGACGAGCAAGAGAAGATGGTCGACGAGCCGCAAGAAGGACTAGAGGAGGACAAAAGGAAGCAACAAATATTCCACCGAGGAACTCTATAAGATCAAGAGTTTGATAATAAAGTACCTATATGTGGATGGCTCTTCTTGCACTACAGGCAGTGAAGCAGGGATTATTTTAAACAGCCCGGATGAGATTGATGTGGAGTATGCTCTGCACTTTCAATTTAAGGCTTCTAATAATGAAGCTGAATATGAAGCTATGATTGTAGGTCTCAGTTTGGCAAAGACCATGAAGGCAGAGCAGGTCATTGTATTCAGTGACTCACAGTTGATCGTAAATAAAATGCTCGGGGTATATACAGCAAAAGGAGAATTAATAATCAAGTATCATGCTAAGGCAATGGAGATTGTATCGAGTTTTAATGCTGTACAGTTGATTAGAATACCGAGATCGGAGAACGCAAGAGCAGATGCACTAGCTCGGTTAGCATCAGCCACACGCACCAAGCTAAGAAGAACAATCCCAATAGAAATCCTAGTTGATCGGAGCATAAATGAGGATCTAATGATGAATTTTATTGCCCTTGATTTTGGACCATCTTGGATGGACTCCACCAGGGCCTATATTTAAGATGGGGCTCTGCCGACTGACAAATTCGCAGCCAAGAAATTGAAGTTTAAAGCTGCACGTTATGTATTGACCAATGACATTTTATATAGACGAGGAATTATAGCAGGGTTACAAAGATGTGTCCACCCCTTCGAGGTGAAAAATTTGATCGAAGAAGTCCATGAAGGGCTTGTGGAGCCCATGTGGCAGGTCGGACGCTTTTGCGAAGAATAATAACACAGAGGTATTATTGGCCGACGATGAGAGCTGATTGTACATCTTACACAAAGAAATGTGATAAATGTCAACGCTTCTCCTCTATCCGAAGAACTCCCTAAGAATTGTTAACACCCATCACGTCTCCTTGGACATTTGCTATGTGGGGAATAGACTTGGTCGGGCCACTTCCAACGACCAGGGGAAGATTTAAATACCTCGTGGTCGTTGTGGATTACTTTACTAAATGGGTGGAAGCTGAGCCTCTTATTGATATGACGTATGACAAGGTGTATTAATTTATTTGGAAGAATATCATTTGTAGATATGGTATTCCCTATGCATTCATTACTGACCATGAAACTCAGTTTGACAACGAGGAGTTTTCTTGATATTGTCATCAGTCTAACATATTGAAGATCCACTCTGCGCCAGGTCATCCCCAAAGCAATGGGCAAACTGAGGTGACAAACAGAACAGTACTGAATGGGTTGAAAAAGTGACTGGATAATGCAAAGGCAAATTGGATTAATGAGATACACTCTGTATTATGGGCTTATCGCACCACACCACGAACAATAACAGGAGAATCTCCATACATGCTGGCATTTGGGAGTGAGGCTGTTATACCTGCTGAGTTGGGTCTACCCACACATAGAGTATTGAATTTCAATTCTCCTATCAGTGACTTGATGAGGCGATTAGATCTGGATATGCTCGAAGAAGTTAGAGAAGAAGCAGTAATCAGGAATGTTGCATACCAATAACGAACAACTATGTTCTACAACAAGAGAGTGAAAAAGTGTGATTTGAAGGAAGGGGATTATGTGCTGAAGAAAGTAATTCAAAAACATAACAAACTGGAAGCTAACTGACATGGACCCTACAGAGTAACAGAAGTTGTTCGTCCAGGGACATACAGGATTGAAACCTTAGAAGGAGAAGAATTTAAGAATGCATGGAACGTAGAGCATCTGTGCAAGTATTATCAGTAATTGAAATCCCTATGTAATGCAGTTTCTTCAGTATGAATAAAGTTTTGGATGTTTTACCCAATTCTCTTTTTTTGTTGAAATTTTTTGGAGTATTAGTACTACACACTACGTATCAAGTTTATAATCAAATTACCACCAACTCCGGTTAGTCGGGAGATCAATCTCTTCCAACTCCGGTTGGTCGGGAACCAATCTCTTTCAACTCCGGTTGGTCGGGAACTAATCTCTTCCAACTCCGATTGGTCGGGAATAAATCTCTTCCAACTTCGGTTGGTCGAGAATCAATCTCCACTAACTCCGGTTGGTCGGCAAATAAATCTCTTCCAACTCCGATTGGTCGAGAATCAATCTCTTCCAACTTCGGTTGGTCGGGAAATAAATCTCTTCTAACTACGATTGGTCGAGAATCAATCTCTTACAACTCCGGTTGGTCGGGAAATAAATCTCTTCCAACTTCGATTGGTCGAGAATCAATCTCCACCAACTCCGATTGGTCGACAAATAAATTTACAATCAACTCCGGTTGGTTAAACTAAGCAGGATCATGGGATGAAAGTTATTTCATCGCTTAGGATCAAAGAGTGATAAGTCACTATAATAAAAAAACTAAAACAGTATGGACATATCAAAATATGCCTATATTCACAAATAAAAACATTCTGCAAACTATTTAGAAGAATATGGAATAGCGTAAGACTAAATTTCTTCATTCAATTAAAAAAGAATTACATATGATGTGAAAAATGTACTTCATTACATAAAAAATCCTATTCTATTGCTTTCTTCCCTTCTGCCTTTAAAACAGGTTCAACCCCAGCAGGAGGGTAATCTAATGCATAAGAGGAATTTATAAAGTTTACATCTCGAAGCATTCGAATATTCATCACTGATGGCCGATCAAACAAGTGCTCCGGGAGAGATATCTCAAAATTAGAATGAAGGCCGTAGTCGCTGAGATACTTGGAGTTTAAGCACTGAGGAATTGCCCGAGCAGGAATCCAACTCATATCAAGCTTGAAAGGAGGCACGAGCAACTCGAGCAATCCAGGGTCATAATAATCCCATAGATAGTGGCCCTGCTCCAACTTTAGCACACCCAGTGCATTCAACCATCCTTGCTTGTAACCCTCATTATTTGATTGCTGGATCCGATCATCAAAATGGTAAAGGGCTTCATTATATCCATCCATCCAAAACTCTATGGGTTGTTTGTGAAATTGGTAAGTTAATCTCTCCAGTTGCTCGTAGGGATTCTTCACCAGAAGTTCTTTATTTTCCAAGGCAGAACTTTAGGTAGAGAGTTGCTCGCTGAAGTTCAGAATCTTTTTAGACATCTTTGACAAAGCTTGATTCTTCGCCATCAAATGGAATGCCTGATTCTCCAAGGCTGCTTGAGTTCTTGCTTCTTCAATAAAAACCCGACCAGCTCTTGCTGTCCCCGAGAACAAGATCTTTCTCGTTCATGAGTAGAGGTGGAGGGTCCAGCTCTTATCAAAGTTTCCAATTCATCTCTTAAGTTGGCATTTTCTACCTTCAAAAAAGAGAAACCTTCATCATTGACAGGGCCCAAGGCTCCCGAGGAAGACGCAGCAGACTTAAGTTGTTTTACTTCCTCTTGCAAGGCAATGTTTTCCCGTTCCAGCAACTTGGCGATATGCCTATGCTCCTAGACTTCAAGCTTTAGAAAATTTTCTCTCTTCTAATAAGCAGATATGAATTTATCATATCCTTTATCAGCACTTAACTGCTGATATTTCTTCTCGTACCCTTGGTGCAAAAGTGTAGAGGACTCTTTGCACTGCTGCTGGAGTTCCTCGATAGTTCCTTGGAGGTCCTCTATCATCTCATAGTAGGCCATATTGTTAGCAACTGCACGATCGAGAAAACACTTCAGATACTGGTAAGCTTCAACTACTTGTTTAGAAGCATCTGAACCCAAGATATCAATAATTTGAGCCTTATTCAGATCTGCACGACCAGCCTTGAAGTAATCATTACATTTTTTCATCAGTTCTGTGTCGTGAGCTGATAAAAGTTCCATCCTGGCTAAAAACTAGCAAGGAGAATAAATAGAAAGAATCAATAAGAATGCAGACAGAGCAAGTAGAAGAAAAAGTCAAGACGAACAACCAAAAGTTCGAATTTTTATTCATCATAAGGGAAAATACAAAATCTGAGATTACATTCGATAGAATAACAAAATAAACACCCAAACTATTCTACACCTTCTCTTTGTTTCCTATGACTTCATCAAAAGGTTTTGAGGAAGATATTGGTTGCTCGGTGGGCAAAATTAGCTGCTCGGTAGAAGTACTGGCTGGTTGGGGTTGCTCGGAAAAAGGAACAACAGGAGCGATAAGGACCTGATCACCAGTCATCATTGAAGATTCGTCTGAGGCAGCTTCATCCTCTTCTTCTTCTCCAGGAGAGGGAGGAGGACCATGAATGTGTTGCTGGAACAATTCAGAATTCTCAACAACTTTCATCTCTTTTAATGCAGCCACCCATCCATCCCTAAAGTACTTGAGACTAGCATACTCCATTTGCGAGGACATGGCAGCCAGGCCCTTGTTCCAGCCTTTATCCCAACCAGCACTGAATGATTTTTTAATAGCCTTTTTCCTCTTTTCTTTCTCTGAGGAGATACTTTCCTTAAGGAGCTCCTCGACAACCTTCGACTTCTCCTCCATCTCCAGTTTCTGGAGCCCAACATCCTGAAGTCTAACAACTTCCTCTTCGGCAGACTTGAGCTTAAGTTCCAGCTCCTTGTTGCTCTGCTCGAAGACTTTGTTGCTCTGCTCAGATTCTGTCAATTTCTTCTCCAGATCCTTGGAGGCATTCACCACCTGATTTCTTTCTAGCTCAATGGACTTGAGTTGCTTCTCCCAAGCAACTTTATCCTAATCGTACTTTTGACGAGAATCTTTTAAGGACTGAGTTAAACCAACAAAATCTTCCTCGACACCTCCCGAGGATCTCGAAGCTTTAATAGCTTCATCCTTCTTCAAGATGCTATTGAAACACATCACCAGCTGAAAAAAGAAATAATTTTGAATCAATACAGGAACATTAGAAAGTAAAAGACTCAAGCTAATAATACCTACTGAGGTAATATTTTGAGCAGCCAAAGTAGTGACTCTGTCACGAGAAAGAGTGTCTTCAATACCTTGGACTTCTGGGATAATCCAAGACTTCACCGAGCCCATAGCAGAGCTCGGAGGAACAAAGGTGGGAATGCCACCTTCGACATTTAAAGAATGAGAGACAGGATCAGCGGGTCTCTCAGAAGAACTTTTCTTTAACCTCCTCGGAGGAGCAGGAATATTTTCAACCAAAGAAGTTGTCTTGGTTGGTGATATGACAATAACCTCACTAGGAGGAGAGATAACCACAACCTTGCTCGGAGCCACAGGGGGCTTCTCAACAACTTTCTTGGCAGCAGCAGGAGAGGGTGCATCAATATTTCTTATCCCTTCCTCTAGAACATCCTGTTTATTTTTCTTTGCCTCCACATTGGCAGAGTCTGATTTGTCAAAGAAGGAAGGAGCTCTTCTTCTCTTCATTAGGTTACTGATGGGGATATTCGATTCAGAGGAGGAACCTTCCACACCAGTTTTAGAAGCTGGTACTTGGTCAATGTTAACCACCACTGGACGAGCAATGAATGATGAAGTATAGCTCTTGTATTGCAGTAAATAAGAGGCAGACCTAATATGTTCCTCAACAACATATTGGTGCAAACTCCAGATAAGTTTTAAATGCTTTAAATTAACGTCAACTTCTTTTGGAGGTTTTCTTTTACTGTCAACTATAATGAACAAAAACAAATGTCAGTGAAACGTTTTATCAAACACAAAGAAAATAAGATTTCAAAAAATAAAAACAACCTATTCCATTGCCATAAGGGGGACACTTAGGACCTTGATATACAACATCTTCATTTAATGGAGCGTGTTGCCAATTTTTCATAACAACCCCATGCTCAAAATAATCCATATTGGCGTCTGGAAGATTAACAACTAAAGCCCTATTCAAAAACCTAGTTTTTAAATAGAATGTACAATCACTGACAACCCATCTTTAACAGTACATAATCTTTGGGATTCCTAAACGGGTTTCATGGAGTTGATTCAATCTATGAACGCCATTAACTATTCTCTAGGTATTTGGATCTATTTTTGCAGGTACAACGTCAAAATATTGACAGAACTCCAAACATAGGGGATTTGGAGGAAAAGAAAAGCCACATTCGGCTACAAAGAGACTCGGGAACCAATGTCCCTCAGCCAAAGAAAAATAATCAGAAGGTTCAGAAAGCTCTTCCAAAATGACCCATGAAGGGACTGAAAATTCAGAATGAAATTTGTCAAGCGACTCAACAAGGTAAACCATGATGAACAAAGTAAATAAAAGAGAGAGAAGAAAATCTTACAGAAAAAGAATGAATCAGTTGACAACGAACAATGGAAGGAACAAAGGCACAAGATAGAGAAGAAATGGAGAGTTCAAAAGATACAGATTTGAAAAGTGAAAGACGATAGGATTTCTGCCGCGTTTAAATACTTTACCTCTGGAATAAGGAGAGACAATGATTACAAAGAAAGACATTTGCGTATCCGGCGGCTAAAAGAAGAAAAGGAGCACAAATATCGAAGCGGTCATGAGAATTCAAAATATTTATGAGGCCTGATACTGTGCACTCAAAAAGGAGTTACATACAACGAATGCTTTCCTAAAATCCATACAAACCAATAATCTATGCAGTTCTCAAGCAGAATGTTCCATACTTTTCTTCAACATCAAATTATGAAACATTGGGGGCTTCTGTTGATACCAAATTTAGTCTGCTGACATGGACCATTCACTTACAGACATGTATCTACCAACGTGGTAATTATATATACTTCTACCAAGCAACTCACTGTCATCGAGCTACTCAAGCTCACCGAGCAACTAAGGAGCCTCGAGCAACTCAAGGTCCCCGAGCAGCTTAGGCGGTCCGAGCAGCTTAAGCGATCCGAGCTACATAACGTACAACGCATCCAAATTAAGAGAATCAAGGAGACAACTACGCATTAAATGCTCATTATTATCATACAGATGTACATGTCTACTATATAACAGCGCATTGTCCTTTCATTTGTATAGCGTCAAGGCTATAAATACATTGTTACCTCCTCATTAGCAGGGGACTCGGAATTTCTTGGTAAACATATTATCGAGAATTCCAAGCAAACAGTCAGCAATAAAAAAAATAGTGGACGTAGGCCATTCTTACAAGGTTGAACCACTTTAAAAATCTTTTATCTTATTTATTTTATCTGTGAAACATAAATTAGAGATAATCTATTTTTTTACATCAACACATGGTTTCTAGCTAATTTAGTTTAGGTTGCGATTGGCTGAACTCACATGGGGTTGATTTTGTTGCTTTGCTTTGGTGATGGATTTTATGAGTTTAATTCGATTGGATTCTTCTTGATTTTACGCCTAAGAGATTTAACGGCTTATATCATGTATATGCCGTATTTGCGACCTTGATTGTGTAATTTTTTGGGTATTTGTTGACGTCAACATAGTAGACTTTTATGACAATTTAGAGGGTGACAACTCTAGATTTAATTAATTGATGAAATGAGATTTAATATTGGTAGACTTGTCTTCCCATGTTACCATTTATAGTAATTAATTCGAGGTGAGGGATATTAGTCGCAATCTATAGTTTTACTCATTTTATTAATCTAAGTTTAAATATATGCCTAGTATAATGTTTTTTTCGCATATTATCTTTTACACTTTTATTCGAGAAGTATTAAAATAATAGAATTCGAGCAACTTGTCTATGTGGATTCGATACCCGGACTAGCCGCTATACTCCCTTAAAAGAGTGTAGTCAATATTTTAGGTTTTTGCATAGCAGTAGGAGCTGAGCATAATGACCGACGTATATCTTTATACACTTGCGCCACGGTTTTCCCCTATTATAAATTTATCCAAAGCATTCCAAGCCATTAATACGATTTTTAAGGAACCAATCTTCAAAATCCTGGGAAAGATTAAGAACCAACAGTTTCTCAAATGGCCAAAGAAGGTGGGAGGAGATCTGACCAAGAGGAGCAACACACTCAGGTGTGCCTTCCACAAGGATAACGAACACAGGACAGAAAATTGCAAGGACCTAAAGTCTCATCTGGAGGAGTTATCCCAAGCGGTGAATTTGAACGATTACGTTGAGAAATTTTTTTATCAAGTAATCACCAACGATGATAAAAAATAAGATATTATGTTGGATGATGAAGCATGAGATGAGTTTGCCATTATACACGGGGAATCCGACCTCAAATAGATCTAGGAAAATGTAGTTCGGATAGATTTCAAGAAGGTCACAACAGTGATGGAGGCTTTCTAGATAGATCCTGCCAAGAGCCAAGCTGTCAAATACAGGTGACTAGAAGACGTGGATTATAAAATAAACATAGTATTTACAAAAGATGATTTAGTTAGTGTAAGAACCCTATACCACGATGCACTAGTAATCAATTTCAGGATTACAATCTGAAATGTGGACAAGCTATTAGTGGATCAAGGAAGTTCTTCGAAGGTGATGTATTGGGAGCTTTTTCACAAGATCTAACTAAAGATGATGAATTTAAAGGAAGCAATCATTCCACTGGTCGGCTTCGTCGAAAAGATGACCTTGCCATTGGGGAAGGTAGTCTTGCCAGTTTGGGCGGGACATATTTCCAAACTCATCGAGTTTCTAGTGGTAAATATTGACTCATACTACCATGCTATCCTCAGAAGAGCGTGGCTATACGCCATGAGGGAAGTCCCCTCAACCTACCCTAAAAAACTCCTGTGTATCACATATCAGACATAATGAAGATAAAAGGTGATCGGGATATTACTCAAGAAGGCTACATCGCCTCCATCATTCCCAAACAAGAGAAGAAAAAGGAGAAAGGAGCCATCTCCAGCCACTTCATCCAAATAACAACTAAAGTATAGCGGGCTAAGGGTTGAGAAGACAAGACTTGACCTCGCAAAAAGAGTTATGGAAAAACTGGAGAAAGTAGCCTTTAATGAGAGCCGACTAGAGAAGTGGTTTCTAATCGACACCACATTATTCGACTAAAAAAGGATGGAACTAATTTATTTTTGTAAGAAGGACCTAGATATTTTTGCATAGGAACCATATTACATGTCGGGGATTGATCCCGAAATCACTTGCCTTCGCTTTCACGTGGACCCAACATTTTAGCCAATTATATAGAAGGCTCGTCACACTGCCCCCAGAGAAGGCCAAAGCAGTGGAAAAGGAGATAGGGAAACTTTTGGAGGCAAGGTCCATCGCAGAAGTTCAATTCTCAAAATGGATCTCAAACCCAGTGGTTGTCCGGAAGAGCAACGGCAGCTGGAGAGTCTGTGAATTTCACCAATCTCAATAGAGCTTGCCCTAAAGATAACTTCCATCTGCTAAAGATAGACTAATTGGTCGACGCCACAATAGCCCACGGATGAATTAGTTTTCTGGATGCCTACTTGGGGTACCACCAGATTCTCTTGTTTGGCTATGACCAAGATAAAACCTCATTCATCACCCCACTAGTTATGTATTATTATAAGGTCTTGACTTTTGGTCTAAAAAATGTTAGAGCCAGATACCAGAGATTGGTCACCAATATGTGCAAGAAACAAATAGGGGAAACGATGGAAGTATACATCGATGACATGTTCATAAAAAGCAAATGCAAGGGCGACCACCTCAAAGACTTGGTAAAAACCTTTGGAATCCTCAGGCATTATCGAATGAAACTCAATGCGAGCAAATGCTCATTTGAGGTTCAGTTAGGAAAGTTCCTCGGTTACCTAATCAGTAAAAGAGGGATCAAATTAAGCCTAGACCAGATAGTAGCGATTAATAATGTTCAGCCACCGAAGACATTGTGAGAAATTCAAAAGTTAACACGAATTCTCGCAGGTCTAAACTATTTTATCTCCAAGTCATCCGAGCATTATAGACCATTTTCTCAGCTGCTCAAGAAGGAAAAGGGCCTCACTGGAATGATGACTGCTCAAAATCACTTGAAGAAATCAAGTCTTATTTGAGAAAACCTCCACCGTTAGCCATTTCAGATCCAGGGAATCCTCTCTACCTCTACTTAGTAGTCTCAAGCCACGCAGTGAGTTCAGCCTTGGTATGTGAGAGAGAAGGCAGATAATTCCCTATTTACTATGTCAGCAAGATGCTCCTGGATGCTGAACAATGCTACCTTCCAGTAGGTGAGTTGACTTACTTGCTATTCATCGCATTTCAAAAGTTAAAGCATTACTTTGAGTCCCATTCCATCACAATTAACACATCATTACCTCTTAAGGTCATTTTTGTCCAAGTGGTCAATCGAACTCGAAAGATTTGATATACTCTATTAACCAAGAATAATAATTAAAAGGTGGGTGTTGGCTGTTTTGATAACTAAATTTGTGGAAGAAGAGGCTCGTACTGATCAACAGGTTGCCAATTAGGTGAAAAATCATGGGATTGATCAATCTAAGAGATGGATATTATATGTGGATGGTGCCTCCATATCTAAAGGAGAAAGAGTGGTAATTATGATCATAATGCCAGAGAATGCAATGATCGAGCAAAGGAATTAGTCTAGGCTTTAAAGCCTCTAACAACGAAGCCGAGTATGAATCTCTTATAGCTGAAGTGCGTAAGGCTCACTTGTTCAGGGCAAACCACCTTGAAGTGTATTGCAATTCAATGCTGGTGTCTAGCTAAGTCAATGGAGACTTCAATATTAAAGACTAAAGGATGGCAACATACTTACAGGTGGTTCGTGATTTAATATCCAAATTTGAGGAAATCCACGATCAATATGTGACACCCCTCCTAATTAATCCCGGGTGATCAGTCCTAAATCAAGTTAGAAAAGGTTTCTCAGTCGGTCCATTCTTAGCAACACTGTGGTCTTTTTAATTACTAACCACCTGTAATACCCCGTACTTTTGACTATATTTATTTTTGGGGATTAATTAATTAAATGCGTATTAATTGGAAATTAATCCGGGTTATAAATACTAATATGATGCGATTTGGTATTTGTTTATGTACATATATGATTATATATGTATTTGGTATTATAAAATTTGTCGTGGGATTTATATACGGCAATTTGGAAATTTTGTTGAGACGCGTGGGACCGCCGCGTCACGGTATAATATTTTGATATTGAAAGTGAATTTAAAATCTATAATCCGTATAGTCGTTTTGAGTGCGCCAACGCGTCCGGAAGGGTCGAGATAGTCAGAAAACACTAGCCGGGGGTATAGTTTGGGTCCCGGGGTATTTTTAGGCCATACCGGTAACTTAAAGGGTATTTTAGTAAATTGGTATTTTTGGGTAATTAAAAGTGACGAAAATTGAGAGTTGTAATCTGATAAGGAATTGACCTAACCAACCCTTATTAACCCAACAAGCCACGGAGGTTTATTAAATTAGGTTTTCATAAGTTTCCCCAAAGCAAACCCTAGCCACCATAGCCTTTTGGAGAAGAAAGCTTAGAGAAGGAGAGAGAGAGAGAGGGATTCTGCAGAAATTCTACACCGAATCCACACCAAATTCAGAGACAAACAAGGCAAGTGGTTTAAATATGTTTAACTTCAGCAAATGTTCTTTCCATGTTAGAAAAACTGAAAATTTATAATTGTTATTGGAAGATGAATGAAAACCCATGATTAATTGGACTTAGGTTATGATTATTGAAGATAAATTGCATGTAGAATAGTTGGAGATGATAAATCTGATGTTAATACATGATTGGGTGAAAGAAAAACGGATTTAATTTGATGAATTGAGGGTTTATAAATTAGGGTTCTTGTTCATGAATAATTTGGGGGGGGGGAAAGTTTTATATTTGCAAATTTGATGGATGATTAGGATGAGTTAATCCATAAAAACGTGATAGGATGTGATTATATTGTGTTTAGGATCGTTTAGATATCTTAAATCAATCATTAGAACATATTTTGGAGAAGATTTGAGGAGTATAAATGGTGAAAAATGATTTTTGGGAAATTCTGGGCCGGAACTGGCATCTCGTTGGAAGCAGCCCCAGGTCGTTCGAACGAACTCGTTCGAACGAGCTTCTAACGAGTTGACCAGTCGCTACTAACGAGTGGGGATTTCGTTCGATATCTCGTTCGAACGAGATATCGTTAGAAGGGTCAGTTCGTTCGAACGAACTGGGATCTCGTTCGAACAGCCTCGTTCGAACGAGACTTCTAACGACCTGACAGTCCAAACTCGTTCGAAGCCTCGTTCGAACGAGACTTCTAACGAGTTGACAGTTTGACCCTTTCTGGACTGTTTTGACTTTTGGAGTTCCGAGAACTGGTTCAAGGGTAGAGTTAGCATCCCTTTGATGATATAGTGATTGATTGGGGACTTTTGGGTTATTGAGATGAGTAAATCATATACTAGAGTTATATTCATTGAACCATTTGGGTTGAGACGTGAGTGTCTACTACGATGTGAGGAGGAATCATGGCGCGTATAATTACAAACCGGAATAGTACGAATTGTGATAATTATAGTTAGTACGAGAGTGCAATATGTACTGCGATTAAAATACGGTATTACTAAGATGTGTGTTTACTTAGTATTGGTATATGGATTGTATGTATGACATACCTACCATACTTGCTATCACGGGAGGTTTCGTTCGCTTAGGACCCTCTAATCCTTGTGTGCCTACGGGGGGGATATAGACTGGTACCTTGATGAACATAGGTCATAGAAAGACTTATTGTGATATTAATAAGTCCGCTGACCATGGGAGCGTAGGTATGTGCGTGACCCATGTGATGGTGACTGTGTTCGCCTCCATTATTTGTGGTGTTGTTATCGGTAAACTATTCCTGAGAGATTCGGAATATGTAATCCTTATGTACGTGATGTACCGGGATGGATAGCAGAGTATGTGTGCACTACAGCTTAGATTGCGGGGTGCTTGTATTGTATATTTATGAGATGAATAATATACACTATATTAATGGGAATCCTCATGTTAATATTGTAAATATATTACGGTATTGTTTCAAGGTATATAGTGAGTTAACTAATAGTGATATATATATTGCATATTGAGTATTTGAGTTACATTAAACTCTATTTAATTAAGAGCGTTATTATGTTTATGGAACCTAGTATTAAGGGTAGAGCCTTTGGCGGTCTAGCTAGATATGTTGTCACTTAGCTAGTAGTATGGGTAGTTATAAATGGGTACTTGCGTTAGGAGTGCACAGTTAGACGAGAGGTGAGAAAATAATGTGAGTGCACGTTCTAACATGTACTTTACATTTAATGTTTTAAATGTTTTTAAAGCACTTGCAGGTTTTTAAAATATAACACATTCGGGCTCTGACCCGTTTGCTTTTCAAATCTTTTTCTTGTAAAACCATTTTAGGTGCCCAGCCACAAGGACACCAAGCATAGGTACTCATTCAGGTGACGAGCTGTAGCTGTTTGTGGAAGCTACAGGGATTTGCTCATAGACGCTTCTATCTTTTGGATTCCAGAGTCACTATCTATCAGTTGTAGGGCATGTTGCCCATTTCTATTTAGAGCATCTTTTACATTTCAGTTTTCAGACTTTAGCATGTAGTATTTCAGTTTCAGTTATTTATCTTCAGTATGGGATTGTAGTGAGGGGTTTCCTCCAGACGTTATTTATTTCTATTGTGATGGTTATTCATTTTACTTCAGTACGGTGAATGGTGTTATTTATTTCTTTACACATGTTGCATGTTAATCAGAATTAAATTAAAATTTGGCAACTTGCTTTTTAAATACTAGGTGGTTAGTAATAATAAAATGTTTTCGACAGTGATGCTATTAACTGAGCCAACTTGGCATTTTGAATTAATTTTATAAAGGAGTAGCTACCCGGTATTTAATTAGTCGGGGTGTCACAGGTGGTATCAGAGCATCAGGTTCTAGTGTCCTTTAGGATCTGTACGGCTATTATGTTTCCGCTACGTTTCTTTGATATAGAGCCCTATATTTTAGGACTGTTGTATTCTTTTTGTGTATGCTTCGTTCTTCAGCTATCTTAAGTTTATAAACCGTGAACTTATAAACTTTGTTCATATTTCAGATGCCTCCACGACATGCACGACGAGTTCCCAGGAATGCAGTGCCCGAACCCCAGCCCACTCCAGTTCAGGGCATGTTGAACGCCGCTGAGGTTGCAGCTATAGTAGCTCAAGCGGTAAATGCCGCGATTGCCGTTATTCAGCAGGCACCACCACCGGCACCGGTTGCCGCGCCAGTACAGGTTAATGCATTCCCGTCTGCTTAGGAGCGTGTACGTGACGCTTTTCAGAAAGCGCATCCGCCAGAGTTTGCTGGTAGCTCAGATGTGGTAGTCTCGAGCCAATGGAGGAAGGACATGCAGAGGCATTTGAGGATGCATGAGTGCACTGATGTTCAGAAACAGGTGCTAGCTACTTTCAAGCTAGTGGGATCTGCGCTACAGTGGTGGGAGTCTATTACCACTGCGGAGGAGAGGGATACCCTCACGATTCAGGAGTTCTGGGTGCGGTTCGACCACAAATACTTTCCGTCCGCAGTTCATACAGAGATGAGGAGGAAGCTGATGAGTTTGAAGCAGGAGGGCAAGACAGTGGCCGAGTATGAGGCCGAGTTCACTAACCTGTTGAATATCGTTCCAGACGAGATTCCAACAGAGAAGAAGAAGATAGAGAAGTTCACTGATGGGTTGAATTGGAGGATCCGTCAGCATCTGCTTGGGAACCTATCATTGGCCACGTATTCTGATGTGGTTAACGCTGCATTACTACACTGCCAGGACCACCGTTTTCATATGGCCGAGGGCAAGCGGTCGGGGGAGTCTAGCCATCAGGGCAGGACTCGGGTCAGGGGCAGAGGCAGAGTGAGCAGGGCTCCCAGCAGGGGGATAATAAGAGGTTCCGGTCAGGGAACTACAGGCAGGGTCAGGGAGGTTTCCGCCAGGGCCATCAGGGTCCAAACGGCCATCAGGGCCAGCAGGGGCAGAATGGGCAGCAGTTCCATCAGGGCCAGCAGGGCCAAGGGAGGAATGGTAACGGCCACCAGGGCCGGGGACAGCAGGGGCAGAGGGGAGGGAACTTCCCAGGGAAGTGCTTTACTTGTGGCAAGACTGGCTATAAGAAGCAGGATTGTCCTGATAGGGGCAGGGCCCCACAGCAGCAGCAGCAGGGTGCTCGCCAGGAGCCACAGAGACCTATGTTTCCTGCCGCTCTTCCTGCACTGCCACAGGTGGCAGCATTGCCACCCATTCCAGCAGTCCCAGCTCAGTAGGGGCAGCTACAGTATGGACGTGTCTACAACGTTCACCAGGCTGCAGTTCCACAGGCACCGCCCGCGATCGAGGGTACGTTTCCTATCCATGGCACTATGGGTCGGGTGTTATTTAATACGAGTGCTACACACTGTTTTATTGCTACACACTTCGCGAAAGCTTTAGGATTGTTAGCTACGGCAGAGAGCACAGTGACGTGTGTCGACTCACCATTAGGGAATGGGTCACTTATTTTCTTTATATGCCGGGGAGTGGGGGTAGAGGTTGGTGGTTTGGTATTGCCTGTGGACATGTTAGTGTTAGACATGCATGTTCACGATGTGATCATCGGTATGGACTGGCTCGTATCATATAGGGCCATGATTGATTGCTTCAGCGGGAGCATTGTTTTTGCCATTCCGGGGCAGGAGATGTTTATAGTGGCGATGCCTCGCCCAGAGGGAGGATCGACCGCTCATCTGTATTACATAGAGGAGGATACCTCTAAGGAGGTTGTGATTCCTTTGGATTCGATCCCGATTATCAGGGAGTATTCAGATGTGTTTCAGGAGATACCAGGCTTACCACCCAGTCGAGAGATAGACTTCGTTATAGATTTGCTACCGGGTACGAGACCTATAGCACGTGCACCGTACCGTATGGCTCCAGCGGAGATGCGAGAGCTACGGGATCAGATAGAGCAGCTGTTAGGGAAGGGCTTTATTCGCAGGAGTACCTCACCTTGGGGCACTCCAGTTTTGTTTGTGAAGAAGAGGGATGGTTCACTGAAATTGTACGTGGACTACCGAGAGTTGAATAAGGTCACGATACGGAATAAGTATCCGTTGCCTCGAATCGATGACTTATTCGACCAGTTGAAAGGAACTTCTTTCTTCTCGAAGATTGACTTGAGGTCAGGATACCATCAGTTGCGTATCAGGGAGGAGGATGTCTCGAAGACCGCGTTCTTGTCGAGATATGGTTCTTACGAGTTTCGGGTTATGCCTTTCGGCTTGACCAACGCTCCAGCAGTGTTTATGGACTTGATGAACAGAGTGTTCAGGGACTTCCTAGATCAGTTTGTCATTGTCTTCATTGATGACATTCTGTTTTACTCTCAGACAGAGGAGGAGCACGCCGAGCATTTGAGGCAGGTTTTAAAGACACTTCGTCAGAACGAGTTGTATGCAAAATACGAGAAGTGCGGGTTTTGGTTGAAGGAAGTCCAGTTCTTGGGTCACATTATTTCCGACCAGGGAATATCAGTTGATCCGGGAAAGGTATCAGCGGTGAGGGAGTGGGGACAGCCCACGACACCAACGGAGATTCGTAGTTTCTTGGGCTTAGCAAGATACTACAGAAGATTTATTCGGGGATTCTCAGAGATAGCAGGTCCTTTGACACATCTTACTCGTAAGGGTGTGCCCTACGTCTGGAGTGATGCCTGTCAGTTGGCATTCGATGAACTGAAGGACAAATTGACCTCAGCACCTGTGTTAGCATTGCCGAGACCGGGAGTTGAGTATTTGGTTTACACCGACGCGTCTTTGCAAGGACTTGGAGGTGTATTGCAGCAGGAGAGACAGGCCATAGCTTATGCTTCCCGTAAGCTTAAGCCTCATGAGAAGAATTACCCCACGCATGATTTGGAGTTGGCAGCGGTAGTATTTGCCTTACGGATTTGGAGGCACTATCTTTTGGGGGAGAAGTTTCAGCTGTTCACGGACCACAAGTCACTACAGTATCTGTTCACGCAGAAGGAGATGAATATGCGGCAGCGTAGGTGGCTTGAATTTGTGAAAGACTACCAGTTCGACATCCAGTACCACCCGGGTAAGGCTAACGTGGTAGCAGACGCGTTGAGCCGTAGACCAGTAGATGAGGTGACAGAGGTGTGGAAGGCAAAGTGGAAGGAATTGGGACACCAGGATGCAGTGGCCCGATCTTTCATGTCTGTGATGACAGTTACACCGCAGATTATCACGAAGGTAGTACGGGCACAGGCTAATGACTCGTTCTGTCAGGAACAGATAGTTCGATTACTTACAGAGGGAGCCGAGTCCTATACCGTTAGCTCAGACGGGGGATTGCGCTTCAATGGGAGATTGGTAGTTCCGGAAGGGGAAGAATTACGGCACGATGTGATGGCAGAGTCGCACGGCTCACGGTTCGCGGTACATCCCGGAGGGGACAAAATGTACCAAGATATGAGACGGCAATATTGGTGGAGCTGTATGAAGAGAGATATCGCTGAGTTTGTCTCAAAATGCACCACTTGTCAGCTTGTAAAAGTGGATCATCAGAGACCAGCAGGATTGCTACAGCCATTGGAGGTTCCGATGTGGATGTGGGAGAGCATATCCATGGACTTTATCACGGGGTTGCCTACGTCGCAGAGGGGTCACGACTCCGTTTGGGTAATTGTGGACAGGTTGTCCAAGGTCGCTCACTTCTTACCCGTAAGGACTGACTACACTTCGGGACAGTATGCCCAGCTCTTCATTTCAGAGATTGTGAGACTTCACGGTGTGCCCCTGAATATCGTGTCTGACAGAGATAAGATATTTGTTTCGAGGTTTTGGGAGAGTTTCCAGGAGGCAATGGGCACGGAATTGCGGTTGAGTACGGCTTATCATCCGCAGACTGATGGGCAGACAGAGCGCACCAATCAGATGTTGGAGGACATGCTACGCATGTGCATTATTGACTTCGGGGGTGGATGGGAGCAGTACTTTCCACTGGTGGAGTTTGCTTACAACAACTCCTATCAGTTCACTATTGGCATGGCTCCGTTTGAGGCATTGTACGGTAGGCCTTGTCGTTCCCCAGCATGTTGGTTGGAGGTGGGGGACAACAAACTACTTGGACCGGAAGTGATTCAGGATACTTCGGCAAGGATTGAGTTGATTCGGAGTCGCATTCGGGTAGCTCAAGACAGGCAGAAGAGTTATGCTGATGCGAAGAGGTTTTTCAGAGAGTTCCAAGTGGGGGACCAGGTTTTGCTCAGGGTATCTCCTATGAAGGGGATTATGCGTTTCGGAAAGAAGGGAAAGTTGGCACCGAGGTATGTGGGACCATTTCCTATTATTGAGCGAATCGGACCGGTTGCGTATAGACTCGGGTTACCGGAGCATTTGCATCGGATTCATGACGTGTTCCATATTTCCTCGCTGAGGAAATACCTTAGAGATAATTTGGCTCATTCTCACATTTCTGTGGAGGACATCGATCTCCAGCCGGATAGCTCTTTTGAGGAGGGGCCGATTGCTATTTTGGACCGAAGCGAGAGGAAACTGCGGTCAAAGATAGTCCCGTTAGTGCGTGTTCAGTGGCGACATCACAATGTCGAGGAGTCCACATGGGAGCGCGAGGATGAGATGCGCGAACGTTATCCAGAGCTATTTTTAGCAGGTACTTTCTAGTTTCGAATTTCGGGACGAAATTCAGTTATTAGGGGGGAAGTATGTAATACCCCGTACTTTTGACTATATTTATTTTTGGGGATTAATTAATTAAATGCGTATTAATTGGAAATTAATCCGGGTTATAAATACTAATATGATGCGATTTGGTATTTGTTTATGTACATATATGATTATATATGTATTTGGTATTATAAAATTTGTCGTGGGATTTATATACGGCAATTTGGAAATTTTGTTGAGACGCGTGGGACCGCCGCGTCACGGTATAATATTTTGATATTGAAAGTGAATTTAAAATCTATAATCCGTATAGTCGTTTTGAGTGCGCCAACGCGTCCGGAAGGGTCGAGATAGTCAGAAAACACTAGCCGGGGGTATAGTTTGGGTCCCGGGGTATTTTTAGGCCATACCGGTAACTTAAAGGGTATTTTAGTAAATTGGTATTTTTGGGTAATTAAAAGTGACGAAAATTGAGAGTTGTAATCTGATAAGGAATTGACCCAACCAACCCTTATTAACCCAACAAGCCACGGAGGTTTATTAAATTAGGTTTTCATAAGTTTCCCCAAAGCAAACCCTAGCCACCATAGCCTTTTGGAGAAGAAAGCTTAGAGAAGGAGAGAGAGAGAGAGGGATTCTGCAGAAATTCTACACCGAATCCACACCAAATTCAGAGACAAACAAGGCAAGTGGTTTAAATATGTTTAACTTCAGCAAATGTTCTTTCCATGTTAGAAAAACTGAAAATTTATAATTGTTATTGGAAGATGAATGAAAACCCATGATTAATTGGACTTAGGTTATGATTATTGAAGATAAATTGCATGTAGAATAGTTGGAGATGATAAATCTGATGTTAATACATGATTGGGTGAAAGAAAAACGGATTTAATTTGATGAATTGAGGGTTTATAAATTAGGGTTCTTGTTCATGAATAATTTGGGGGGGGGGGGGGGGGAAAGTTTTATATTTGCAAATTTGATGGATGATTAGGATGAGTTAATCCATAAAAACGTGATAGGATGTGATTATATTGTGTTTAGGATCGTTTAGATATCTTAAATCAATCATTAGAACATATTTTGGAGAAGATTTGAGGAGTATAAATGGTGAAAAACGATTTTTGGGAAATTCTGGGCCGGAACTGGCATCTCGTTGGAAGCAGCCCCAGGTTGTTCGAACGAACTCGTTCGAACGAGCTTCTAACGAGTTGACCAGTCGCTACTAACGAGTGGGGATTTCGTTCGATATCTCGTTCGAACGAGATATCGTTAGAAGGGTCAGTTCGTTCGAACGAACTGGGATCTCGTTCGAACAACCTCGTTCGAACGAGACTTCTAACGACCTGACAGTCCAAACTCGTTCGAAGCCTCGTTCGAACGAGACTTCTAACGAGTTGACAGTTTGACCCTTTCTGGACTGTTTTGACTTTTGGAGTTCCGGGAACTGGTTCAAGGGTAGAGTTAGCATCCCTTTGATGATATAGTGATTGATTTGGGACTTTTGGGTTATTGAGATGAGTAAATCATATACTAGAGTTATATTCATTGAACCATTTGGGTTGAGACGTGAGTGTCTACTACGATGTGAGGAGGAATCATGGCGCGTATAATTACAAACCGGAATAGTACGAATTGTGATAATTATAGTTAGTACGAGAGTGCAATATGTACTGCGATTAAAATACGGTATTACTAAGATGTGTGTTTACTTAGTATTGGTATATGGATTGTATGTATGACATACCTACCATACTTGCTATCACAGGAGGTTTCGTTCGCTTAGGACCCTCTAATCCTTGTGTGCCTACGGGGGGGATATAGACTGGTACCTTGATGAACATAGGTCATAGAAAGACTTATTATGATATTAATAAGTCCGCTGACCATGGGAGCGTAGGTATGTGCGTGACCCATGTGATGGTGACTGTGTTCGCCTCCATTATTTGTGGTGTTGTTATCGGTAAACTATTCCTGAGAGATTCGGAATATGTAATCCTTATGTACGTGATGTACCGGGATGGATAGCAGAGTATGTGTGCACTACAGCTTAGATTGTGGGGTGCTTGTATTGTATATTTATGAGATGAATAATATACACTATATTAATGGGAATCCTCATGTTAATATTGTAAATATATTACGGTATTGTTTCAAGGTATATAGTGAGTTAACTAATAGTGATATATATATTGCATATTGAGTATTTGAGTTACATTAAACTCTATTTAATTAAGAGCGTTATTATGTTTATGGAACCTAGTATTAAGGGTAGAGCCTTTGGCGGTCTAGCTAGATATGTTGTCACTTAGCTAGTAGTATGGGTAGTTATAAATGGGTACTTGCGTTAGGAGTGCACAGTTAGACGAGAGGTGAGAAAATAATGTGAGTGCACGTTCTAACATGTACTTTACATTTAATGTTTTAAATGTTTTTAAAGCACTTGCAGGTTTTTAAAATATAACACATTCGGGCTCTGACCCGTTTGCTTTTCAAATCTTTTTCTTGTAAAACCATTTTAGGTGCCCAGCCACAAGGACACCAAGCATAGGTACTCATTCAGGTGACGAGCTGTAGCTGTTTGTGGAAGCTACAGGGATTTGCTCATAGACGCTTCTATCTTTTGGATTCCAGAGTCACTATCTATCAGTTGTAGGGCATGTTGCCCATTTCTATTTAGAGCATCTTTTACATTTCAGTTTTCAGACTTTAGCATGTAGTATTTCAGTTTCAGTTATTTATCTTCAGTATGGGATTGTAGTGAGGGGTTTCCTCCAGACGTTATTTATTTCTATTATGATGGTTATTCATTTTACTTCAGTATGGTGAATGGTGTTATTTATTTCTTTACACATGTTGCATGTTAATCAGACTTAAATTAAAATTTGGCAACTTGCTTTTTAAATACTAGGTGGTTAGTAATAATAAAATGTTTTCGACAGTGATGCTATTAACTGAGCCAACTTGGCATTTTGAATTAATTTTATAAAGGAGTAGCTACCCGGTATTTAATTAGTCGGGGTGTCACACCACCTAAGTGGGAAAAGTAGACTGGTGCCAATTTTTATCTTTCAATTAATTAAATAAAACTCATGCGGAACATACCATAATACACAATCACAGTTGATCAAAATAACCATCCACAAATAAAACACCTAACCGAATAAACCATCGGTCCAAATATCCAATAGAAGTAAATATCAGAAAAACATCTGATACGACGCAAATATTGCGTATTTCACCCGTTAACCTACGCGTTATTAGCCCCCTCGGGTATCTTAATCCCTATATTTATGCTCGTTAACCAGATAACCTCGGATTTCTATGTTAACATGTTTTGCAGGGGTTAATTGAGATTTTGTAGGTATTTGGATGCTTAGTATGAAGTTCGGATGCATTCCGGTGAAGTTCCGTACACAATTGCACGTTCGGGGGTATTTTAGTCTTTTCAAAGCTTGGGTACCTGGCCCGACATCTCACGGAAGTTGTAGCCCTCCTCTCTAGCTTCGCGTGGCCGCGAACGGTGCGCGATTCCGATTCATAACGAAGAAGTTACGGCGATTTCAGCGGAGGAAAAACAAGGAAGCAAAAGAGGAGAAGAGAAGGAGAAGAGAAGAATGCAGTGTGCTGCTGCTGCAATCTGCCCTGCTTGATCGATCGATCGACACTTCTGGTCGATTGATCGATCATTCTGGATTGCCGAAATTTTGCCTAGGTCGATCGATCGACCAAAGGGGTCGATCGATCGATCGCCTGTTTTTCTGCAGATATTTTCTTTTATTTTCTTTCTTCTTTATTTTTATTCTAGCTTACTATATAAGACAAATTTTGGTTTTGTAATAAGAGACTTGCCCATATACGATTTTAGCTTAGTTTAGTTAGGGTTGGAGGGTTTTTTTATTGGTTTTTCTTCTTCCTCTCTTGGATTGACACACTAATTGGTTGTAAGATTGACTATTCATCTTCCCTCTCCATAAATATAGCTTGCTTTCCATTTATTCTTGCTTTCTAGATAATTTTCATGCTTTGTTAATTAGTTTATTGTGTTTATTTCTTGCTTTCTTAGTGTAATTTAGTTAATTTCCATGTCTTTCCCTTAGATAAATAGGTTCGGGATTGTGTTCCGCCATTTTCGGGTCCCGAGCTCCGAAAATTAGGTTTTGTGTAAAATTGCATTTAATTGAAACCTCGCGTATTAAAGTCGGATTATTATGCGTTTAACTTTCTTTGTCATGCAACGTTAGTGTTTATAGCGATTATCCGAATTTAATCCGCGTGTGACCATTTTCCGTTAAATGTTTTATCTCGCAACTTTGGGTTAAATTCCTTCTTGTGTGATGTTTATGCTTAATTGGATATGCTCGATTAAATTGCTTTCGAGCCTTAATTCTAATTAGTAGTTGTTTAGCCCGTGTGGTGGAATGCGATCCCGATCCTCGCTTTACTTTTGTGTAGTGTTAACTTCTCTTTTGGTTTATTCACGATAACCAACCATCACCTTTTCTTTTATTTATTTTACACTTTTATTCCTGAAGTAATTAAAACAATTAAAGTCTAAAATTCAATCACTCCCTGTGATTTCTTACGATACCCGACTTACCGCTGTGCTTGCTTGTCAAGTGTAGTTGTAGTTTAGGTTCTTTTGTATCGCGGCGGCGAAACACACAACGATTGTACACTTACACGCGCACACTTTTTCCGCCCGATCAAAATGGCGCCGTTGCCGGGTAGTGTGTTTTAGATAGTAATTGTTTTGTTATTTCGTAGTATTTTTGCTTTTGTATTTGTATTCTTTGTTTTAACCTTTTTTGCAGGATTTGCATACTTTGAGCGCTAAGAAACTTTGATTCGCGGTTGCTCACTTTATTTCTTGGATTCTCCATCTTTCAACAACGAGGTAATCATGTCTTACTATTATAGTTATTACTGTTATTCTAATGATTCTTACTTTGGGGATAGTTTTCAAGTTTTCCATTTTTAAGATTTTCTTGAAAATGAAAGACTTGAAAACATTTATCGAAATGAAAATCGTTATTGGGAGCTTGAGTTGGATTCATTATTCGAATCCAATGACGATTCTTATTTCATTACTTTCGAAGACGAGTTTCAACCAAATGAGGAGTCCGAGGCTCTTGAGCCGAGGAAGCCTACTTTGGAAGAAACTTTGCTTCTTTACTCCCAAGGTTTGGAAAGCCTAAATGATGTTGGAATGAGACTTGGTGCACTTTGCAATGAGATGAATTCTTATGCACAAAACAACGAGGAGGTGGAAACTAGTGTTTCACCTCAATTTTTCAAAGAATTTCTCATCGAATGTGAATCTTTCTCCCCCGAAATTCAATCTCCTTCCGACGATGAGTCGATTGAGATTGAATTTGTTTCATCACCATATTCATTTTTCGTGATCGAACCATTAGAATTACCGGTTGATTCCTATGAGTCGGTAGAAACTTTTAAAACTTCTACACTTTTTGCCGATGAGGACTCCTTACCGAATTTGTTTTCGATGGATGTTATCCCCACGTGTGCACCATCTCCCATTCCATTTGAAAAATCTTTGGGAGATGAGTCAATTTTTCTTGGACCTCAAGTGTACCTTTCCCCCTTATTATCCAAATCCCCCATCGTCCGCCCAAAATATCAAAATGGCGCCGTTGCCGGGATTTGCATACTTTGGAAGGATTTGCATACTTTAAGCGCTAAGAAACTTTGATTCGCGGTTGCTCACTTTATTTCTTGGATTCTCCATCTTTCAACAACGAGGTAATCATGTCCTACTATTATAGTTATTATGGTTATTCTAATGATTCTTACTTTGGGGATAGTTTTCAAGTTTTCCATTTTCAAGATTTTCTTGAAAATGAAAGACTTGAAAACATTTATCGAAATGAAAATCGTTATTGGGAGCTTGAGTTGGATTCATTATTCGAATTCAATGACGATTCTTATTTCATTACTTTCGAAGACGAGTTTCAACTAAATGAGGAGTCCGAGGCTCTTGAGCCGAGGAAGCCTACTTTGGAAGAAACTTTGCTTCTTTACTCCCAAGGTTTGGAAAGCCTAAATGATGCTGGAATGAGACTTGGTGCACTTTGCGATGAGATGAATTCTTATGCACAAAACAACGAGGAGGTGGAAACTAGTGTTTCACCTCAATTTTTCAAAGAATTTCTCATCGAATGTGAATCTTTCTCCCCCGAAATTCAATCTCCTTCCGACGATGATTCGATTGAGATTGAATTTGTTTCATCACCATATTCGTTTTTCGTGATCGAACCATTAGAATTACCGGTTGATTCCTATGAGCCGGTAGAAACTTTTAAAATTTCTACACTTTTTGCCGATGAAGACTCCTTGCCGGACTTGTTTTCGATGGATGTTATCCCCACATGTGCACCATCTCCCATTCCATTTGAAAAACCTTTGGGAGATGAATCGATTTTTCTTGGTCCTCTAGTGTTCTTGTCCCCCTTATTATCCAAATCCCCCATCGTCCGCCCAAAATTTCAAATTGGCGATGGTTCACTTTTTTCATCACCCACATGCCTTCCGTTGTTTAAACGGAATTCTTATCTTCCGGGAGGCATGTTCACTTTGGAAGGTCCACCGTTGATCTTTCAAAGTCAAATCCCTTTTTGGGTGGACCCTCAACTATTTAGACTTCTAGTATATAGTTAGTGTGAAGCCTAAATAGTAGGTTGTAAATAGTTTAGCTTTTTAATTTTCTTTCTTTCCTTTTTTTTTCTTTCCTTTTTAATTTAGTTTAGTGTAATTAGTTAACTTTTTGTTATTTGTTTTTGCTATGCTCGGTACTAACTTGTTTTGTAGATTCCTTTGGACTCGCGCTTATGGAGATCGCTCCAATTTTGGGTGATGTCGTTCTTTTCCTCTCTTTGTGTTGTGTTCTTAATGCGCATTGAGGACAATGCAACATTTAAGTTAGGGGGTGTAGGATATTCTATCCATTTCATGTGTAGTCCATGGATTTGCTCACATTTAGTTACTGAGTATGCCTTTTTGTGAAAAATTTGAAAATTTCAAAAATATTTTCTTTCTTTTTTCTCCTTTGTTGGGCATTTTGCCTTGTTTCCAGTGATAAATTTCAATAATTGCCCGATCCAATAGACAACTCAATGATGCATGTTTTTGATTTTAGAAGTTATTAGACTTTAGTCCTTAAATCATTGATATTGTGAATAACTTCATGAATTAAACTTTATCCCATTAGCATATGCACTTTCCTGGTTCTATTGATTTGGTTTAAGATTTTTATAACTCGGTAATCTTTTGTTGCATTGTATATACTTACACCGAGTAAGCTTTGTACCTTTCGTCGTTTGTGAGTGTTATACACTATTCTTTTCTCATTGAAAACGTTGAATTCGTTGGTAATCTCACTATTCTTTCATTGATCGTTCATTAATTGAGTCCATACTTGAAATGTGTTAATTGAGCATGATTTTCATATATTGTTTTGACTCGAGAATTGCGTAAACTTTGTGAAATGATCATAGGCCATCTGTGTTATATCACCCATATTAGCCTTGACATCACCCTTATATGTTTACCCTCGTTAACCCCTTGAGCCTAAATATAGCCTTTCGTTTCATAACCCCAATCCCATAACCAACTCTAAATTGGAGTTATAAACCATACATACACTTTCCATACCTTTGTTTGGAATGTTACTTGGGATTGAATGATGTTTTTATGATGTCGGTTGCAATTTAGGCATATGAGAGTTTGATAAGTAAAGAAAAGAAAGTAGTGAAAAAGTGAAGAAAAAGAGAAAGCAAAAAAGCAAAAGAAAAAAGAAAAGAAAAGAAAACAATAGAAAAAGAAGAAAAGAAAAGAAAGAGAAAGTTGTAAATGTTGTGTATATAGTTCAATAAGCTTTGATTACTCTCCCCGATGATATATCTAATGCCGTTTTGGAACTTGTTTTTCCAATTTTGTTATTGCACGCATTCTCCCATTATCCCGAGTTTTTATCCCGAACACTTTGAATCCGTACATACATTCCTTCTTTTCGCACCCTAGCCATACCTACATCATAACCCTATTAAAGTCCTATGTGATCTTAGGTTGATGTAATTCAAAAGTCATAATAGTTGTGATAATCTGTGAAAATGCATTCCGCCTCTTTTAGTGTGCGGTATCCTTTCATTGAGATTACAATTTTTCAGTTTATATATAGCGTTCTTCTTCTGTGACATGTGTGCGGCCTAGTTTCCATTTACATTTACTCTTAAGCCCACATGTTCCGTGTGTTACCTCCCTGTTTTGAGTGAATTCGCTTGATGAGCGTAATGCCCGTGAGGATTGAATATATGCTTGCTTTAATGTGTATCCGATTTATATAAGTTTTTACCAAATCACACTATGCATGTGCTTTCCCACCTCCCACTTTTAAAGTTTCAATTCTATGAGGTGCATTCAACCTGTTAATAACAACGGACTTTTGTTTGAATTCGTTCAATATGCTAATAACATGTTTGAAATCTTTTTCGTTGTTGTTGAGTTTGTTGCATGTTGGATTGGGCATATTTTGAGGAAACCATGTGATGTTTGTGGGTACCATCTCTGAAAACCCTCACGAGACGACACTCGTCCACTAGGGTGACCTAGGGGTTTAACGGCTTATTGCATACGCTAAATGCAATCGAATCGCCCGCGAAAGTGGCCTTTTGCTTTTATACCATATTTTTGTTCTTTCTCCTCCTTTTGGTTTGCTTGTAGTTCTTGTTGTTTCCTATTTCATTGCTAGGGACTAGCAATGTGTAAGTTAGGGGGGTGATACGACGCAAATATTGCGTATTTCACCCGTTAACCTACGCATTATTAGCCCCCTCGGGTATCTTAATCCCTATATTTATGCTCGTCAACCAGATAACCTTGGATTTCTATGTTAACATGTTTTGCAGGGGTTAATTGAGCTTTTGTAGGTATTTGGATGCTTAGTATGAAGTTCAGATGCATTCCGGTGAAGTTCCGTACACAATCGCACCTTCGGGGGAATTTTAGTCTTTTCACAGCTTGGGTACCTAGCCCGACATCTCACGGAAGTTGTATCCCTCCTCGCTAGCTTCGCGTGGCCGCGAACGGTGCGCGATTTCGATTCATAACGAAGAAGTTACGGCGATTTCAGCGGAGGAAAAACAAGGAAGCAAAAGAGGAGAAGAGAAGGAGAAGAGAAGAATGCAGCGTGCTGCTGCTGCAATCTGCCCTGCTTGATCGATCGATCGACACTTCTGGTCGATTGATCGATCATTCTGGATTGCCGAAATTTTGCCTAGGTCGATCGATCGACCAAAGGGGTCGATCGATCGATCCCCTGTTTTTCTGCAGATATTTTCTTTTATTTTCTTTCTTCTTTATTTTTATTCTAGCTTACTATATAAGACAAATTTTGGTTTTGTAATAAGAGACTTGCCCATATACGATTTTAGCTTAGTTTAGTTAGGGTTGGAGGGTTTTTTTATTGGTTTTTCTTCTTCCTCTCTTGGATTGACACACTAATTGGTTGTAAGATTGACTATTCATCTTCCCTCTCCATAAATATAGCTTGCTTTCCATTTATTCTTGCTTTCTAGATAATTTTCATGCTTTGTTAATTAGTTTATTGTGTTTATTTCTTGCTTTCTTAGTGTAATTTAGTTAATTTCCATGTCTTTCCCTTAGATAAATAGGTTCGGGATTGTGTTCCGCCATTTTCGGGTCCCGAGCTCCGAAAATTAGGTTTTGTGTAAAATTGCATTTAATTGAAACCTCGCGTATTAAAGTCGGATTATTATGCGTTTAACTTTCTTTGTCATGCAACGTTAGTGTTTATAGCGATTATCCGAATTTAATCCGCGTGTGACCATTTTCCGTTAAATGTTTTATCTCGCAACTTTGGGTTAAATTCCTTCTTGTGTGATGTTTATGCTTAATTGGATATGCTCGATTAAATTGCTTTCGAGCCTTAATTCTAATTAGTAGTTGTTTAGCCCGTGTGGTGGAATGCGATCCCGATCCTCGCTTTACTTTTGTGTAGTGTTAACTTCTCTTTTGGTTTATTCACGATAACCAACCATCACCTTTTCTTTTATTTATTTTACACTTTTATTCCTGAAGTAATTAAAACAATTAAAGTCTAAAATTCAATCACTCCCTGTGGATTTCTTACGATACCCGACTTACCGCTGTGCTTGCTTGTCAAGTGTAGTTGTAGTTTAGGTTCTTTTGTATCGCGGCGGCGAAACACACAACGATTGTGCACTTACACGCGCACACTTTTTCCGCCCGATATACATCTCAACAAGTCTCATACTGATAAATGAACTGTGAGCGACAAGCTCAGATAACTACTATAGAGTCTCTACACGAATGAAAGAAGGAGGCGTCTATCAAAACCCCGCAACATCCACATGTGCTGCAGCAAAGGATACCTGGAATAGAGTCAAGCTTGGCGCCCTTGTGGTTGGACATCTAAAAGGTTTTTAAAAGAATTTTATAGCAAGGGTTAGTACCCAAAAACATTTGAAAACATTTAACAAATGATTAACTTGCAGTAATAAATAAATATGCATGCTCTTCATATTTTAGTTAGTGCCGCACTCTCTTGAGGACTTCCTCACCCCTCCTCTAATGTGCACTACTAACACTTCCATTTAATTTACTAGGTCCTACGCTCCTGACCCAATGCTTATTTTAACCCTTAAATTTTACCTACCCTAACCGAGTATGCCTTAATTCATGATTTTTAAGTTATTATAAACGTCAACTTAATTGAATCATTACTCCTTTTAATTTCATATAACATTCACACCTGTTATGCACATAATACATTTTTCACTATGTATTAATTATCCCATATATAATTATTTACCTAATTATATATTTAATCATATTACAGTATTCACAAACATACTGAAATAACATTTAATACAAACTTTCGACCGAGTAAGAATACTCACAAAAATATAAATTTTTCCAAGTGCTATCCCACTAGGTGTATTCACGTAACCTAGTTATCCAAGTTAGATTCGCTCACTAACTTAGTTTAACATACGAATTGGAGGCGGTCATATTCCTTCCCTGAAAGTGAGATGCCCCTCACCCATATAACGGACGCTATGACCTGGGATTATACTCGCCCTACTCCTTAAGCTAAGGGAATCATCCACTGCGCGCAACCTCCCCCTATAGCACTAGAATATACACTAGTAATATTCAATCACTGATATTAATGCCCACACTATATATATATACTATCACAGTCCGTATATATATATATATATATGTATAAAAAAAATATAAAATGTCCCAGCTACACCATGTACTAAATCCGTGACACAAGCCTATTTAAAATTCAGAGTTATGGTCCAACCCTAATTATTAATTAATTCGCACATTAATTAATTAAATCACCTTTGGTGTCGCCCCCACCATAAAAGTGGACTTACTCTCGTAGTCCGAAATAACCTCACCCGAGTCTAAGTTCCCGACTCCCGAATTTTTAATCATGACGTGACACCCAAAAATCCCTCAAATCCTAATTAACTTTACTCATGATTAATTAGGTTTAAACTCATGTATTAATTTCTCAATAATTAATTACATAAGGATTATTATATAAATTCCCTTTTATAAACATAACTGGGCAAAGCTGCCAAAATCTGCCGACCTTGGATCGATTGACCCCAGACCTTCGATCGATCGATCGAGCAGGTCTTCGTCTTCTTCGCGAAGACAGAATCAGCCATGGACGAAATTTCTCAGACCCTAATTTCTTCTACCAGTAACCTCAAGCCCTCTTAGCATTAATACATGTTAGAAACCTTATTAGGGACCTCCAGAATGTCCACCAATATCATTAATTCATCCATTAACTATAATTTCTGAATTTGGGGAAATATCCATCTTTAATTCCTTACCCATTTACATCCCAAATCCCTTCACCAAATTCGTTTCTAATTATCCAGATATCATCCTACCAGATATGTATCAATTTATAATATCAGATTTCTACAAGAATCCTCATTAAAATTCGTAAATCAGATTATTATTTTTCAAAACCTCATGTTTATGCCATGAACACCCAAAGCTAATTTTGATCAAACACATCACATGAATATGAATTTCAAAACATATTCAATACTATTGCAAGTTATCCACTTGCCTTAGGTTTCGTAGTGTCTGATTCGGAGATGAATTTCCAAGGTTGAAGACGATCCTTGTTGGCTCTCTTGTGATCCCAAAGCTGCCTTTAACTGCTATTAGGGTTCTTAATACACTTAGCCTTTTCTAAAACCCTATCAGCCGTTTTATCATTCCTCCCAATTCCTTAATTTACCTAATCCCGTTTTTTGCCTAATGGGCCAAGCCCAACTGACCCAAATGCCCCCGTGTGGGCCCGGCTATGTCTAAAAATGCCCCGTGACTCATTTACTACCCCCGATTACACTTTTCCGACTATCTCGACCCATCCGGACTCAACCGTACACTCAGAATTGGCATCCGAATTAATTTATAAAAATATTTATCCCCTCACCCCTTTAGTCTATACCGACTCCAGGTTGAGATAAGTGCATACCCTGTCATTAATACTCGAAATGACTTAAATAAATAATTACTATTCACTTAGTAAATAACTTCACGTAAATATTAACCATTTACTCCTCGATTAATATTTAAATAAAATTTCCCTAATTAATTCAATTAAATTATGACTCACAAGTAATTTTCAATTCCCGAATTAATTAAATATTTAATGCATGAAAAATGCGGGGTGTTACAAATAGTTCCCCCTGGGGGAATAATAGTCATATCAATGCTATATCAGCTTTAAGTTCAAAACTGGATTCCAATATGAGGAGAATGATTGAAGTAGAGCTCCTCGACAAGCCTAGCATTATGAAGACAGTGACATCCGAGCACATTCTCTCCATAGAAAAGGTTCACAGCTAGATGGACCCGATAATTGCTTATCTACAGATTGATACATTGTCAATCGATAAAAAACAAGCTCATCAAGTTAGGATAAAAACTGCACTATTCTACCTTGGACTTGAGGAAAAACTCTATAGAAGATCCTTCATAAGTACTTACCTTCAATATGTACATCTAAAAGATGTCGAGCAAGTTCTCTGTGAGCTACACAATGGTATTTGTTGAAGCTATGCAGGAGGAAGGTGCCTGGATTTCTGAGAAACCAAATAAGGCTATTAGTGGCCATATATGCAGAAAGACGTAAATGATTATGCTTGAAAGTGTGAAAAGTTATCCCTCATACTTCATCAATCGACCAATGACCTGAAATCCCTAATTAGTCCATGGTCATTCTCATAGTGGGGGATGGATATTGTTGGGCCACTTTTAACTGCACCAGGAAATCGTAAGTACCTTTTGGTTGGCACAAACACAAAATAGATTGAGGCAGAGCCACTAAGAAACATCAAAGACACTGATATGGTCAGATTTATCTTAAAGAACATCATAAATTGCTTTGATACCCAGGATAATCATAACAGACAATGGCATACCATTTGAAAGTGGGCCTTTCCAAGGTTTTTGCGATGACCATGGAATTAAACATCATTTCAATTATGTGGCCCACCCCCAAAGTAATGGTCAAGCGGAGGCTTCCAATAAAACGATGCTCAACGACTTGAAAAAGAGGTTGGAAAGAGCAAAATGAGCTTGGGTGGATGAGCTTCCTCTTGTTCTTTGGGAATATCGCACTATGATGAGGAGACCCACTGGGGAAACACCCTTCACCTTAACTTATGGAATGGAAGCCGTAATTACCCTAGAAGCTGGTCTGCTAATCACGAGGACTAACATTGTGGAGCAAGGTATGACCAACGAAGATATGAGTGTTGAACTTGACTTAGAAGAAGAATGAAGGGAACATGCCAAGATAGAAATGGCCTCCTACCAAAAATAATTATCCAAGCAGTACAACAAGGGATTCAATCCGTGAAAATTCCGTTTCGAGGATTATGTCCTCAAAAAAGTCCTTGGCAGCACCAAAAACCTTCAGATGAAAAGTTAGGGCCTAATTAGGAGGGGCCATTAAAAGTAACTAGAGATGATCTGCAATGAGCCTATCACTTGGAAATAATGGAGGGCAGAGAGATACCCAGAGCTTGGAATGCGGTTAATCTCAAGAAATTTACTTTTGATTTTATTTCCAGCATAGTTTTTGAATTTTTTTATTTAAAGACTTATAATGCTCTCAGTTTGATTTTAAGTCATCAATAAAGATCCAAATGGTTTAATCAATTACTTATCATTTCAATTACTTCACATTGTTCTAAAATGACAGGCTCACATTTTGCACTGACGATCGAATGCCAATAAGAATTACCTTAGCCTAATTACAATAATAAATTTGTTAATTATAATTAAACCTAAGGTCACTAGGTCTTTGTCATACAAAGCATAAAGACCTCATGAATTGCTCAGGCAATCAAAAGACCTACGGAGGATCCCTAGGTACTGAATGAACATATCTTGGTCAAACAAAATCCTGAATAGGTGGATTACCCTTAAACCAGATGCATTTTTGCCGTAATCTGTTCTAGGCCTAAGGTGGTGTGACGACACAACCTAAAAGGTAAGATAAGACAATAAAATAAATGATCGACATAATGGAATGGAAAGATGTGCAAGATACATATTAATAAACAACTTGTTACAATAAGAGTTACAACTTACATAAATATCATCTACACAGGTAAAAACACAAAAAATATGAACATGTTACGGTCGGTTGGAAAGGAAAACATTAATTGCTCTTTGTCGGCTATCGTTAGGGTTTGGTCGAAACTCATCGTCACTATCGTGAAAGGTTAAATAATTTTGTACCAGCTAATGAGGAACGATATCCAGAGGAGCCAACCTCTCTTTATTGCCAAAAGGAGGATGCCTGTTAGCCGGACAATCAACTTAGTACATATACTAAAGTTGAGAGTCCTTGGGAACTTTTAAAATCCCCAAGGCATTCCACCAACCATGCTTGTAAGCCACATTCTTTGCCTCCTCTAATTTCACAGGAGCATTCGCCCAACCTTTATCATACCCCATCGATCATGCTACTCAGGGACCCATTCTGAACAAATAGCAAAGCTTGATAATATCACGACTTAATCCCATAAACATAACATGAGCTCTTCAGCTACTGTCCTCTGCGTCAGCTAGATTCTTTATAAGCTCGTCATTCTCATATTAAATAAGGGCAACAACATCCCTGATGTCCTTTGCCCCAGCCAGCTGGGCCTTCAAATTAATCACCTCCTCCTGCATAAGGGTGCCTACATCCCCCCAGATCTTTCACATCATCTTTTAGCTTGGCCACCAAGGCTAAATGGTCCTTGTAGGCACCAGTCATCTTCTCAAGGGCCTTGCGAAGTGAGATAAATTCTCATACGAGCCGGAGCACTGGCATCCCGACCAAGAAAGACATTTAAGTTTCCAGCAAAATAAGGAATGTCCTCGACAATAGAGTACAAACAAAAGAAAACAAAGACATTTAGCAAAGTATCTAGGTAATATTAGAATTACCAAAAAGTAAGTTTTTTCATTGATAATTGATAGGCTGGGTTTCGCCGCGACACGAGAGTCACCTACGCGCCAATCATTTTATTTTCGGCTCACCAACTCTATGCAAAAACCTAAACTTATGACTACACTCAACAGGCGAGTATAACGGCCAAGTTCAGGTATCGAAAATCCACAGAGATGAGTCGATATAATTTAATTGGTTTAAAACTTCTAGAATAAAAGTGTAAAAGATAAGATTGCTAACTCAAAAGAAAAGATAACAAAAGGAAAAGGTTATTCTAGGCGTGGGAAAATTAAACTAGTTCACAAAGTGAATAAAAGCTATAGGTTGCGTCGGATATCCCTCACCCCGAGTTAATTGGTATAAATGGTTACATGGAATCATGAGTCATTAAGATTGAGTCTCTTTCCGACAGTTAATTAAATCAAGAGTTGTCACACCCCTAAATTCACATAAAAGTCTAATAAGATTTTGGCATCAACAAATATCCCATAAATTATGTACGCATGGTCGTAAATATGGAGCATACATGATATACCCCGTTAAATATCCTAGGCGATATAACTAGGATAACCCAATCGAAATAAACCCGTAAAAACTCCATCACCAAAGCAAAATAACCAATCAACCCCTAGGTGAGTTCAATCCCACACAACCTAGACTAAATTGTCTAGAAATCATATTAAATGACATGAATTAAATCCAAGAAAGTAAACCTAATTAACAAAGCAATAAATTAAATCAAGATAAAGAAAACATGTAAATAAAGCAATAAGTGAAGAAAAATAACTATATTTATGGAGAGGATGATGAATGAATAGTATACTTACATACAAATATGGACAAATATCCAAGAGAAATGAAGGAGTAGGGAAAAACCTCCTAACTACAAACCCTAAAACTAATACATAATGAAAGATATCTCTCAAAATGAGAAGAGAAATGTATTTATAGTAAAACCCTAGGCTATGGCAAACTTGTAGTAAAAAGAAGCTGAAAATAGAGGATCGATATCGATCAAACAGGTATGATCCCACTGTCTTCCATGATTCCTAAAAATAGGCATGGTCGATCGATCGACCCCGGGAGTCGATCGGTCGATCAAGCAGGTCTTGAGGTCCCCTGTTTTGGTCTGCATGAAATTATTTTTCATAAAAACTCCCGTAACTTCTTCATTATAGATGCGATTCGTGCACCGTTTATGGCCACGTGAAGCTTGCTCAGAGGGCTACAACTTTGGTGCAGATCTTGGACCATTTGCCTAAACTATGAAATGACTGAAATGCCCTTGCGCGTGCGAATTTATATGAAACTTGTCCGAAATGCATCTGAACTCCACACTTAGTCCCTAAATACCTACAAAAGCCCAATTATACCTCATATAACATGTTAACAATATAAAATAGAGGTTGTCTGGTTAACGGGCATAAATATAGAGATTAAGGTACCCGAGGGGGCTAAAAATTCGTAGGTTCGAGGGTATAAAAATGCAATATTTTATGCGAATCAATAACTTTAAAATGGGCAAAGCGCTTACAAATAGAGATAGAGAAAAAAGATATAAGAACATGAAGGAATAACCAACACTATATTAAGTTCCTTTATTCTTCACCTGCTCCTCACTCTCTGGGGCCTTGCCCTTGGACGCAGCATCCCCACTTTTATCGGTTGGGGAACTGGTGGTGGTTTCTTCCTCAACTCTTAGTGGAGAGCCCAACTTATGATCACCAAAGAATTCTGATTCAACTACAATGTTCGTCCTCACCAAGGCAACATCCCAAGCCTTTTTTAAAGTTAGGTTTCGAATGAAGGCCAATTGGTGTTTTGCATCCTCAAATGCCTCAGTATAGCCTTTGTCATAGCTTGCTGATTAGTCTCGAATATTATATATTTGTTCTCGTTTCTTATGCACATACGCACATTTGCGATTGTTATTTCACTTGTTAAAGATCTTATCCTGTAAAACTTTGGTTTCGATATATATATATATTTTCCAAGGTTTATTTGAGCTTTTGTAGGGATTGTAATGCTAAACGGTGCAAGTGTGTGCTTTTCGGGAATGTTGCAATGCTTTATGTAACTTTGGGGGAAATTTAGTCATTTATGCACCCTAGAATTGTGCCGAGCTCTTTACGGAAGTTTTATCTCTCAGATTTAACTTCGTGTAGCCTCTAACGGTGCGTTAATCTGGTTCCTAATGACCAAGTTACTGTCATTCTACTTAGAGGTTCCTTCTGTGGATTCAGATGAAAAGAAAAGCCCTAGTTTCCAAGGTCCCGGTCGCCCGTCCCCTGACCCCCGATCGATCGATTTTTTAGCTTTTACCTACAAATCAAGATAGAGTGCTTTGATCAAGACCCTGGTCAATCGGGCCCTGACCCGTGGTCGATCGATCCTCTCACACTTGCGAATCTTTTTGTTAGTTGGTTTGGTTTCCACTTTTTGGTTTTAGGTTTTAAATTTCTTATTTAATGGTATTTCCCACTTACTATATATAGTAAGGGGTTGGTAGCAAGTAAGGGGTTGGTTCAATATTGTAAGAGCAAAGAAGAAAAGTTTGATTTTGAATTTTTGTTCTCTCTTATTTCTTCTAGGGTTTGTTCCAATTTCTTCTTACTTTCGTCATCTACTTCGTTATTTGTAAGTCAAATTCCATTTTAGTTGTACTTTGTTAGCTATTGACATCTTTTTGTTAATTAATGGCTTTTTCCCTTTTAATTAACCACATGTTGTGTGTGTGCATAGTTAATGTTATGAGTAGCTAGTTTCCTTATGTTGGGAGCATAAACCCACCTTGGATGGCTCCACTTCTTGATTAGTTCAATGTTTGAATTCAATAAATGGGCATATGTGTTGATGTTGGAGTTTCATAGGATTTTAACCTCTCTTATCATGTGAGGGTTGTTTTTAAGACCTAACTCCAACATCAACGCATTTGTCGATAATATATCGAAACCTTCATCTCGTATCGTTGGGATGACACCCTTCATGAGGGATTGTTGAGAATGACATATTATTACTATTTGATTGTGATTCAATACCATTTGGGTTGTGATCATCTGAGGTGGGGGAATACTCCTTAGCCTTTTGTTAAGAATATTTTCATAATCCGTTTTATAAATCTCGCTTACTTCTATTAATATTTAGTTAAGTGTTCCAATAATTGTGGTTTGCTTTGGTCCCCTGTAACACTCGAAACTTAAATCATCTTTTCTTTTATCTTTTATTCTTGTTTATCGACTTTTAACTAGAAGAATATCTTCGATAATTCATATAATTCCCTTTGGAAATTGACTCCGATCTTATTGGGTTATTCCTACCCTTGCAATTAGCGAGCAATTGTGCTATACAATATTTTGAGTGAGTCAAGTTTTTGGTGCCGTTGAGGGGAAATTATTAGTAACAATTATTAATTTAGTTCTTTGCTGATATACCCTTTGCATTTAATTATTTGTGCTAGTGTTGTTTTGAAGGATAGGTTCTCGGTCCTAATGAGCAACAATTCGAACTAAGGGTTCGTCGGGAAAAACTTACCACTTATTTCATCCGAAGGATCAAACAATCCATTCAATAACTTTGTGACTTCATCTCAGCATCGTTACACGCTTAATACGGTGCCTTCCCAGACGATTTTTCATCCGTATCACAATATCCTAGTGCATTGCCCTCTGTGCAATTCTTTGATCCTCAAATGGAGTATAATCAGGCACCACCACGTGGTGTTGCTCCTATGTGTAAATCATTTGGTGACTACCTCCGCCTAAAATTGGTCACCTCTCCCAGGTGTATCACGTTCCCTTTTAACCATGGGGCCTTCCACTTCCGAAATGACATGATTAATATGTTGCCTTCCTTTCACGGGATGGAAAATAAAAACCCTTATCAACACATCCGAGACTTTGAAGAGGTGTGCAACATGTTCTCAAACCAAAATTACACACCCTAGCTTGTGCGACTTAAGCTTTTTTATTTTTCCATTTAAGATAAAGCTAAAGATCGGTTGATCACACTTCTCGCCAACTCTCTTGGGAATTGGCAACAACTAAAATACCTATTCTTGAAAGAATTCTTTCCCACACACAAGAAAAATGCACTCATGATTCAAATAAAAAAATTTCAACAATACGATCATGAGACATTTGACAAGTGTTGGGAACGTTTCAAGTCTTTGATGTGGTCTTGCCTGCACCACAATTTTGACCAAATGTGATTAATTTATATTTTCCATAGTGGGGTAAATCCCTTGACTAAATTGCTGGTCGAAACAATGTGTCAAGTTAACTTGACTTGAGTGGTCAGGAAGTTGAGGCCCATTTTGAATATGTCTCAAAGACATCTTGGGGTTGGGATATGTCGAACCCTTTTGATCGCACTGGTCGCGATAACACCACCCCTCGAGGGCAAACTAGCGATGTATCTATCTTGTAGGAGAATGATGATATGCAATCCAAGTATGATTAGTTGTGTCATCAGCTCGATGCGTTGCAACTCACACAACAATCCCCGCCCATAAAATTCGTTCAAAAGGTTTCCGTTGTGGAGGAGATTGTGTGCGTAATTTGTGACAACATTGGACACCAAACAAAAGAGTGTCCCTCACTTCCTAGTTTTAAGAGCTAGTTGCACGAGCAAGCTAATGCTATAGGGGCATATAAAAAGTAATATTTCAATACCCCATTCGATCCCAATAACCCGCCTTATAATCCAAATCGGAGGACATCCCATCCTCTTATGAGTTGGAAGGACCAAACTCCCCACCCCCAACCTCCAGGTTTTTAAGGTCCATTACCATCCCCGCCCCCACAATTTTAAAAACATCAACCCCAATATCAATCACCGCAACATCCTCCCCCGGGACATACCGCTTCATTTTACCCTCCATATAAAAGGAAAAATGAGGAGAAACACGCCACCATTCATAAAGTTACCCAACTTGAACAGTATATCTCTCAAATGGCTCGTTCTATGCAAGTGATGCAAGTCTCTCTTACCCAATTGGTCCAAAATTCCCAAGGGGTTGCGAGACTGCTTTTGACGGCGTAACCTTAACCCAATCCTAAGGGCCAAATGGGCGTTGAGAGCTCCAATTCGAGCACGTCGCATATCGAGCATGAGAAGGGTATTACCACCCTTAGGAATGGAAAAATGGTTGATAACAACGTCGTGAGGCACTCGCCGAAACGATCCATTCTCGCTCAATTCAAAGGCAAGATGATTCGTCCTGAATCATAGCACTTATTACCCTCTACAGTTATGCATTTTAGCCCCCTCGAGTACTTTAATGCCTATAATTATGCTTATTAATCAGACATCCTCTGTTTTATATGCTAACATATGTTATTTAAGATATTATTGAGTGTTTGAAGGTGTTACGGTGCTTAGTATGAAGTTTGGTGGCATTCCCGTAAAGGCCTATCGTAAATCACACGTGCAGGGCATTGTCGTAATTTCACACTTTGGAATTTTCAGCCCAAAGTCTTCACAGAAGTCGACGCTCTCAGAATATGCTTCGCTTGGTTGTGAACGGTGCATGAATCCGAGTCCGAACGAAGAATCCATGGGCCTTTTATCGGGGAAGAAATATAAGAAATTCATTAAACACTAACAATTAAATTAATGACCTCCATGTCCCTTTTCTCTTTTGCCCAAATTGCAGCAAACATGTCTCAAATAAGAATGGCGATTTGGGATTCTCTCGGGTTTGTGCTCGAGTTTTGGTTAACATCAAATCGATGATGATCTTTGATCACACATGGCTTGGCTCGAGTTTTGGCCATTTTTGTCAGGTCTTGGTTGAACCCATTTGGGGTTTTGTTATAGCAGCAATAAGGGTGGAGGTCTTGGGTTTTTATCTTAATATCCATGGGAGGTCTTGGTTTGAACTGATGCGGCATGGGCATGGCTTTTGCAGCAGGTCTATGATAGAGGAATGGAGATGGTCTCGGCTTAAAAAAGAGTGAACTGCGATTTGGGGCTGAGCTCCTACGACTGGTTGATCGGGTCCCCACTCGCGGTCGATCAAGTTTTTTCTTGTGAGTCTTTACAGTGTGTTGTTTCTCTCTGCTGCGATTGACCTACCTAATCGCAGTCGACCGATCCCCTGCCTTTTAACCGAGATTTGTGCTGTTGCTACTCATTCTTTCCTTTTCCTATTTTTTATTTCCTTTTTTCTTTTGTTTACTAATTGTAACTTATCCCCTTTTCTTTTTATTTTTATTTCCTTTTATTTTATTTGTTATTCCAACTTACTATAAAAGGATCCCTTGGTTTATTTTTGTAAGGATCATATTATATCTCATTTTTATCCCTTTTTTTTAGTTTAGACCTAGGGTTAGTTTATTTTGGGGATTTTGTGGAGACCACCCCTCTCCTCCATTCTTGTTGGTTTGACATCCATTAATGTAAGTGGATACTATTCATCTTCTTCCCTCTCTTTTAAGCTTTGTAATCCTTTAGTTTTTCATGCTTTCCATTTATTTCAAGCCTAGTTAATTTGTGTAGTTAATTTAATTAGTGTTGCTTTAATTAATCAATTGCTTTATTTATGTAGTTCATTATGTGTAGTGGCTTAAGTTAAATTAGGCTGTGTTGGATTGAACCCACCTAGGGTTTAATGGTTGCTTTGCTTTGGTGATGGTTTTTACTAGTTTATTTCAATCGGGTTGTTCTAGTTATTATGGCTAGGAGATTTAACGAGGTATATCATGCATGCCCCGTATTTACGACCTTACGTGTGTAATTTTCGGGGTATTTGTTGACGCCAAAATCATAGTAGTCTTTTATGCGAATTTAGGGGTGTGATAACTCTTGATTTAATTAATTGACGAAACGAGACGCAATCTTAATAACTTGTGAACCCATGTAACCATTTATACCAATTAACTCGGGGTGAGGGATATCTAGCGTAACCTATAGTTTTTATTCGCTTTGTTAATCTTAGTTTAATTTACCCTCTCCTACAATAATCTTTTCTTTTTATTCTCTTTTATTGTTGTTAACATTTACCTTTTACACTTTTATTTTAGAACTATTAAACCAATTAATATTCTAACAACTTGTCTCTGTGGATTCGATACCCGAATTGGACGCTATACTCCCTTAAAAGAGTGTAGTCAATATTTTAGGTTTTTGTAATGAGGAGGTGAATCGAAAACAACGATAAGTGTTTTGACACAACGCTACTTTTCACCCTTAATCACAAAATATTACTCTGAAGGATGTGCAACCACAAATTCCCGCCACTTTAGATGATGACATCCCCAAAGACAGAGACGAGTCCATAGTGCCGAAGGACTCCATATGTCCCATACCGGCCCCATTTCCACGAAGGCTCAAGGAGAAGGCTACTAAAGCCTCCGATGAGGGTTTTCTTGAACTTTTGAAGCAAGTAACATATGAACATTCCCCTCCTCAAGGCAATTGAGCATGTGCCAAAGTATGCTAAGTTTATGAAGGACTTTTACACGGTTAAAGGAGACAAAATGTGTGTAAAAATGCGTACATGGATGTTCAAGCGAGTGCTATCATAACTAATGAACTTGCCCCAAAGTTCAAGGACCCGAATTGCCCCACCATTTCGTGCATAATTAGGGATACTATAATATATCGTGCCCTCCTAGATTTGGGGGCGAGTGTGAACTTGCTTCCTTATTCTGTGTATTTCGAGTTGAAGCTCGGTGAGATTAAAGCGACTCCCGTCACTTTACAATTACTCGACCGTTCGACTAGGATACCAAGAGGAGTCGTGGATGACATAATTGTCCAAGTTGATTTTTCTACTTCCTCTTATATTTTATTGGTCACCCAACCCATACCAAAAGGGAGTTTGTAAATCCCAATAATTTTTGGACGACTTCTCTCATTTTAGAGATCTATTAAAGGGGTGTATTGAAAACTCCTTGGATATAAATTTGCTCATCAATGATGAGGGCTATGAAGATTCCCTCAATGCGAATTGCTATTTACTGAATGGGGAGTTATTGGACATGTGCAATTCCCTCGAGTACTTTGAGTATGTGATTGGAGGTGTTGATGGGGGTAGCATAGTGGAGGATGGTAAAAGAGAGCTCACAAATGACGAAAGTGAGGGGGTTATTAAAGACTCGATGTGGATCTCCCACTTAAAGAAATTACCCCCACGTGACTCTTTTCCCTTCCCATCGAATGCTTTAATGACCAAGCTCGAGCTCAAAACCTTGCCACATGATCTCAAGTATGTTTTACTAGGTGGTGAGAACACTTTTTGTGTGATTATAGCAGCAAACCTTGACAAGTGTCAAGAGGAGGTCTTATTTGAGGCATTGAGGAAGCATAAAAGTGCTATTAAATGGTGCATTTTCGACTTGAAAGGGATCAATCCCTCCATTTGCACGCATATAATTTACTTGGAAGAGGACTCCAAGTCCACCCGTCAAATACAAAGTCAGTTGAATCCGACCATGAAGAAGGTGGCGATGGCAGAGGTGATAAAACTATTGGATGTGGGGATAATCTACCCCATTTTCTATAGTGAGTGGTTAAGGTCGAAATAAGTTGTGCCAAAAAAATTGGGCTTTACAGTTATTGAGAATGGGTATGGTGACCTTTTTCCCTCTCACATTCCAGCCGGTTACCGTGTTTGTATCGATTATCGAAAGCTTAATGCGGTCATGAGGAAACACCACTTTCCCTTACCTTTCCTCAACCAAATTCTCGAAAGGGTAGACAGACATAAGTATTACTGTTTCTTAATGGATAGGAGCTACTGTCCTTTATCGAAAAAAGTCAATCAATGTGTTAGACCATTAGCAGTCAAAGGCTTGAAAGCATGTTCACAACTTAAGCCAAAGAGGACGTGGACATTTAAATAATTCATATTTCCTGCTCACCGTATTCGGGGTACAATCAAATTAAAATAACCCCCAAAGATCAGGAAAAGACCACCTTTACGTGTCCTTACTACACTTTTTCCATTTGGATAATGTCTTTTGGGCTTTGTAATGCACCGACAACTTTCAAATGGTGGATGCTTAACATATTTAGTGACATGGTCGAAGACATTATTGAAGTCTTCATGGATGATTTCACTGTCTTCGGCAATACTTATGAGGGATGCCTAGCCAATCTCGAAAAAGTGCAAGCTAGGTGCATTGAGAAAAACCTCATTCTTAATTGGGAGAAGTGTCACTTTATAGTGACACAAGGGATCGTCTTAGGACATATCATCTCCAATGATGGTATTCAAGTCGAGAAGGCTAATATTGAAGTTATCGCTAACCATCCCGCTCCTAAAAATCTCAAAGATGTGAGGTCATTTCTTAGCCACGTCAATTTTTATCGACATTTTATTCAAGACTTTAGCTTGATCGCGTTCTCCATGTATGCCCTTATTGCTAAAGATTCTCCATTTTTGTGGAGTGATGCGTACCAAGAATCGGTCCATGAGTTAAAAACCATATTGACCAAGGTCCCCATCATGAAATCACTTGATTAGACCCTTCTATTCGATCTCATGTGTGATGCAAGTGACTATGCCGTAGGGGAGGTGCTTGGTCAATGGAGGGACAAGAAACCTCACGTGATATCTTATTCTAGTCATACGCTTGATAGTGCGCAAATGAACTACTCCACTACAGAGAAGGAATTGTTAGCCATAGTGTTCGTATTGGATAAATTCTGGGCTTACTTGGTAGGATCGCCCATAGTGTGCTTCATCGATCATGTCACTTTTACGTACCTTCTTTCCCAGAAGGATACTAAGATTAGACTCATTCATTGGGTGATCCTCCTCCAAGAGTTAGACCTTTTAATAGAAGACAAAAGGGGTGGTAAACGTAGTCGCAGATCACCTATCCTGACTTATGTTAGATCACGATCATATCGATCCTGTCCCTATCCGTGCGTGTTTTTCAGATGAGCAACTCATGGCCATTTTAACGTTGGTATGGTTTGCCAATATTATGAATCTCCTTGTCATCGAGGCCTACCCACCGCACTTTTTGGCCAAGGATAAGGAAAGACTTTTGAATTTGTCCCATCATTCTTCATTTATGACCCATACATATTTAAACACCGTCCGGACCAAATCATTCATAAATGTATCCCAAATAATGAGATCCCGAGTATCTTGTTGTTTTTCCACAACGGAGCATGTGGAGGACACTCTTCTTTCCAAAAGACTGCCCTAAAAGTTTTACATAGCGGTTTTTATTGGCCTACGATCTTCAAAGATGTACAATCTATCTGTAAAACTTGCGCCCGCTGCCAATCGATTGGGAAGATTACCAAAAGGAACATGATGCCTCTTGCCCCTATTCTTGTAATCAAAGTTTTTGATTGTTAGGAAATACACTTCATGGGTTCTTTCCCTAAGTCCAATCAATTTTAATATATCTTAGTCGTAGTCGGCTATGTATCTAAATGGGTTAAAGTAGTGCCTACTAGGAAGAACACTGCGAAAGTGGTGTTGAAGTTACTAAAAGAGAACATCTTGGCTTGATTCGGAACACCTAAGGTAATCATAAGTGATCAAGGCGTACATTTTTGCAATAATATATTCAGTTGCTTGATGTCACAATATGGGGTCACCCATAAGGTCTTCGCCACATATCACCCACAAATGAATAGCCAAGCGGAATTGGTCAGTAGAGAAATAAAAGGTATTCTAGAGAAAATTGTAAACCCTTTGACCAATGATTGGTCATATATAGGCTAACCAATGCGCTTAGGTCGTATTGGATGGCTTATAAGACGCACCTTGGGATGTCTCCGTACTGATTAGTGTATGGGAAAGCATGTCATTTGTCGGTAGAACTTGAGCACCGAGCATATTGGGCTTCCAAAAAGCATAATTTTGATATTTCCGAAGGCGAGGACCTTTGTAAGTTCCAACTCAATGATATCGAGGAGTTGAGCAACGATCAATACGAGAACTCTCTTATTTCTAAGGCCAAAACTAGAGGCCTTTAACGATAAAAGGATAGAGCGTAAGAACTTTTAGGAGGGACACAAAGTCTTACTTTATGATTCCTGCCTATAACCCCAGTGGAACGGACTATTCATTGTGCAAAAGGTATACGATTACGGTTCCATCAAAATTCTGATCCTGAGGACTGGAACCTTATCTAAGGTTAACGGACAGAGGCTCAAGCCTTTACTTGAGGGGTTCAAGCCCGAGCTTGTAGAAATTCCTCTTGAGGATCCCCCTGTGGGCGCTTCATTGTATGTCGCATCGTAGGCCTTGGGTCTCTTTTTTGGATTGCCTCATTCCTTTTCATTATTAGGGAAATCGTGCATTATCACACTCGGTTATATACCTTTTGTTTCATCCCTAGGGCTCCCATTATTTTTGAGATTTTTCTTTGTGGGTTTCCCATTAGGCTGCTTGAGCATCAGGTGTTGTGAAAAAATAGGGCCCTAGTCGACCTGAACCTGACCCCCAGTCGACGAGTTGTTGTGTTCATGCTACATTGTCCCAACTTATAGGCAAATTACAAAAACCCGATCGACCGTGGGTGGGACCCCAATCGATCGGTCCTCTTTTCCATTGCGTACTGTCCCAAATCATAGGCATTTTAAGATTATGCGGTTGATCGGGATCTGACCCACGGTCGGCCGGGGTAAGTAGGTATAAGCCTATTTTTTTTACTTCGATTCTCTACTATTCAACTCCCCATCATTTATTCTTCTCTCACCAATCGAATTCCTCCAAAACCAACCCTCGGTACCTATAACTGCTTTTACACCACAATCAACTCCTCTAACCCACCCATTGAACTTTAAAGGTATGATCCCTCACTATAATTTTTGGGTTTGTTGATGTTTTTATGGAAACTCATGATTCTAGGGTTGATGTATTTGTGGATTTATTGTTCAAAATTGACATTGTCTTTGCATATGTGTTCCTCACATCTTCTCTTATACACACACATACACACACACACACACACACATACCCTTCCATTATTAATTACTTGCTTGTTGTGTATATGGGATGGATGAACATTGTTGTTTGTAAGTTTTGTTAAGACTTTTGATATTGTGTATATATATTTTGAAATTGGCCGAAAATTTTTCATATTCTTAACATATGTTGTGCACACTTGATTGTCGGATGGTGATTGATGAGGGTAGAAGCTTTTTGACAAAATTGATAGGATTTTTGTTGCAATTGGGAGTTGTTAAATTTTACGCAAATAGTGCCTTTGATTAAAACTCATTATAACTGCGAATTTGTTGATGAAAACCCCATTCATGTGCACATAATGTTCATATTCTTGGTATTGCGTTGAACGGGAGGGCTTATTGTTGATTTAAAATGTGCCCCACACCACCATTTTTCACTTTGAATGCCAAGTTTCACTCACTTCATCGTATCGCATATTTATATTCCATCTCCGCCTTACCATTATGAATTTTAGTCTTCAATTGCATTGTTGTACTAATTTATGTTTTGTAGGTACTCATGGGCAAAGTAGAGAAATAAAACCATTCACGATGCATCCCTCAAAAGGGTGTTGATGGGTTTCGAAGTCAGTAGGACAAACAGTGGTAGGAGGCATATTTTTCCATTCCAAAGCGCCCGCTTGCCCATAACCTGACGTGGAAGATGGAAGATATTCCCCCTGAAGCAATGGTTATCCTTAAATAATACAATTAGGATTCCTTCCTTGGATAAGAAAGACAAATCAATGAGGACCTGGTAAAGTTATTATATGCCTCGCTGATACAATGTAAGAAGGAGAAGAATTACTTTGAGTTCTATGTGTGGGGAGTGCAGATCACCTTTGGGCAGAAGGATTTGGCCTGCTAGATGGGAAATGTAATGGACCCAACCCCCTTTGTGAGCCTATTTGATGAGGCTACTTTTGACCTGGACACACTGATTGAGTTTTTAGCGCTGGGAGAGATCTGGACCAAAAAAATGTTCAAGTGGCCCCGTATGTAAGACCTGTCGTGACTCCTGCACTACATCAACGTGCATTGCTTGATGGTGGCAAATAACGGATCTGAGGTTCATCACGAGCATGTCGTCTTCTTATATGTACTGCTCATATAGTCGAGTGTCATTGACCTACTCGAGTATTTTTTGGACTAAATGTATTTGAAGGCGAAGGAGAAGGTGTGAAATTTCTCCCTTCTTTTGCCCGGAGTGGTCACTCATATCTGCCGTCTCGCCAAATGCCTAGAGCTTGGGTCTAACACAATCATTGACCCTAGAGGTCTTCTAACCAAATTAAATATCCGGAGATGTTTGGGACACTTTTAGGGAGAGCCGACGGACTAGAAGAGGCAGAGGGTAGTGATTGAGGACGTAGATGAGGAGAGCTGAGCACAGGCTAAAGCAACAGCCCGAGATGACTCCCGTAATTTTTTGATGCCCACTTTGTGGCATTCGAGGCACTTCAAGAGCAGCGATGGAAGGAGACTCAGTTGATGTGGGCTATACTGGAGTCCCATCTTGATAAGGACTGAGGAGAGCAGCATCAGGAGTTCCTTATGATGCAGTCCATGATGAAAGATTTGTACATGCAGTAGAGGCTAGAGCAGTAGGGACCATATGCGCATCTCCTGGCCTATTTCATGAGTCTATATGATCCGACTGCCCGGGGCTCCTCTGATCGTCCCAGGCACTAGACAGGCTTCACTGGGGAGATATTTTTCTTCTGATGCAATTATTTTGGGATGGCAGTGGGATGAGACTATATTTTCCCTTTTTTTATTAAGTTGTTTTTGTAAACATTGTTTAATTTGGAATGATAATGTAGTAGTTGTTGATTTATTAGATTTTGATGAGTATACACCTTTATAAAATCTAATGTCCACCATAAATTATCTAATATTTTCACTTCAACCCCTGTATACTATTGTTGATGTAAAAAATTAGATCGCTCTAATTATTCAATCACAGATAAATAAAATGAGACAAAGATTTTTAAAGTGGTTCAGCCTTATAAGAATGGCCTACATCCACTGTTATGTTATTGCTGAGTGTTTAGGAATTCTCGATTACAAATTCAATCTAGAAATTCCTCCCCCTTTGAATGAGGGTGATACAAGGTATTTATAGCCATTAGGCTGTACATGAATGGGTTGATACATTAAATGATATACATATGAAAGGGTAATACATTTAATGCAGCGTGTGCGTCAAGATAATGAACATTCAATGAATAGTTGAACTGTTGACATTTTGGCAATTAATAATACGGCCGAGATGCAGCTCGGACCGCCTTAGTTGCGCGTTGCTCAGGAGTTCCTCGGAGCGCTAGAGTATCTCGGAGTGCTGAAGTTCCTCGGTATATCCTCGTTGCTCGGGGAGAACATGAGTTGGTCGAGGAAATGAACTTCCTCGTTACTATTGTGCCACGTATATTGACACGTGTCTTCGTCTGATTCGTCCACATCAGCATATTAATTTTGGTATCAACAGAAGCCCCCAATGTTTCATATTTCGAACTTTGAGGAGTATGGAACGTTCTTTCTCGGTTTATGGCAATATTGAATGATCTTCCTGGGTTTTAGGAGCATCGTTTTTAAATTTATTCCCAAATTCAACGAATCCGCCTTTTTTCGAACTTTTAAGAGCGCTTCGATCTTAGTGCCCTTTTTGTCCTTTTAGCCGACGGAAGTTCAATAGTTTCTTTTTTGTAATCATTTCATTCGCCGCTTCCCAAGGCAAAGTATTTAAACTTCTTAGATAACCATACCGTCTTCTTCTTTTTCCAATTTCCTGCATTCAAGCTTTCTATTTTCTCCTTCTCTCTTGTGCGTTCGTCCTAGTTTTCGTTCGTTGTCAACATACCTCCTTTCTTCCTGTAAGATTTTCTTCCTTTCTTCTATATCTCTTTTATTCAGTATGGTTTATATTGTGGAGTCTGTTGAGAAGTTTCGCTCCGATTTTTCCATTCCTTCCTGGGTAACTCTGGAGGTTCTTTCTGAGCCTTTAGATTATTTTCGATTGGCTGAGGGACATTGGTTCCCCAGTCTTTTCATTGCTGAATGTGGCTTTTCCTTTCCACCAAACCCATTGTGTCTTGAGTTTTGTCAGTATTTTGATCTTGTCCCTGCAAAAATAGCCCCCAATTCATGGAGAATAATTAATGGGGTGCACAAATTAAATCTAACTCATGGGACTCGTATAGGGATCCCTGAAATTATGAATTGCTATAAATGGGCCACTCTAGATAATATTTATTATTTAAAAACTAGGTTTCTGAATAGGGCTCTTGTAGTTAACCTCCCTGACTCAAATAGAGATTATTTTGAACATGGGTTGGTTATTAAAAATTGGCAATATGCCCCTTTAGTTGGAGATGGAGTATACAACGGTCCCAGATGCCCCCCATATGGCAATGGGATAGGTTTATTTTTCATTTTATTTTACTTATGAAGTTATGCTTTTATCATGTTTGACAAAATGTATGACTGATATTTCATTATGTGTTTGTTTGCAGTTGATAGTAAAAGAAAAACTCCAAAAGAATCAGAGGTTAATATTAAGCATCTGAAACTTATCTGGGGTTTGCATAAGAACGTTGCAGACGAACACATCAGGTCTGCCTCATATCTGCTACAGTATAAGAGTTACACAACCTCTTATACTGCTCGCCCTGTTGAACCGGCTTCAGCTCCAGAAGATTCTTCTTCAGATTCTCATCTTCCTTTAAGTCAAAGAATGGGTAAGAAAAGAGCTCCTCCTGCTCTCTTTGATGACATTACTTCTGCTGTTGGGGCTAAGAAAAGCAAAGATGATGTCCCAGAGGGGACTAAGAAAGTGGATGCTGCACCCTCTAAAGCTGTCGAGAAGCCCCCAGTGGCTCCGAGCAAGAAAGTTGCTCCTATGGAAGTGATTACCATCTCTCCGACCAAGAGTTCTTCCTTGGTTGAAGCTGCTGAAGTCCCTTTGAGAAGATTGAGGAAATCATCCTCAGTCAATTTGGCTGAAACTGCCTCTTCCCCACCATCTGGTGTTGTTGGTGTTCCAACCATCATTGCTTCGAGCTCTGCAATGAGCTCGGTAAAAACTTGGATCATACCCGAGGTCCAAGGAATTGATGAAAATATTTCCAGGGATATGCTGACATCCCTAGCTACTCGTCACCTTGCTTCGGTAAATTTCTCATACTCTGGGTTTTCTTTCTTTCTCTGAATGCTTGCATTTTGTATTGACTTTTACTGTTTTTCTCATATTTCAGCTGGTGAACTGTTTCAATAATATTGTGAAGAAGGATGAAGCTATTAAAGCTTCAAGCTCCTCGTCAGGTGTAGAGGATGCTCTGCTGGGTTTGACCCAATCCTTGAAGGAATCTCACCAACAGTATAATGAGGATAAGGCTGTTTGGGAGAAAAAGTTGTCTGCAGTTGAGGCCGAGAAGGTGAAGATGGCTGAGATCTCAAAGAGTTTGGAGGATAAAGTAAAAGGTTTAGAGGTCGAACATCAGAAGTATGATGTTAAGCTCAAGAACTTGGGAGAGCTTGAAGATAAATTGAAGAAAGCAGAGGAGAAATTATCCGTCCTGCAAGATATCAAGGTCCAAAAGGAAGAATTGGATGTGAAGCTCTCCTCGGAGAAACTAAGAAGAAAAGTCGCAGTCAAAAAATCCTTCAGCGCTGGCTGGGAGAAAGGATGGGATAAGGGAATTGCTGCGATGACATCCCAAGTTCAATAAGGGAAGTTGAAATACTTCCACGATGGATGGGTAGCTGCTCTGCAGGAACTGAAGATCAAGGATGATTCTGATCTATTCGAGTTGCACCTCCCTGGTCCTCCTCCACCAATTGTGGAAGAAGAAGAAGATGAGCCCGCCTCTGATGAATCTTCTATGGCTATAGGTGATCAAGTCCCTGCCTTTCTTCCTGCTGCCAGCGAGGACATTTCTTCCATGCCTCCTCCTCCTGACAAAATTTCAACTCCTGCAGACCAAGTCGCCGTTACCACCGACCAACCGAGCTCCTCATCCCAGCCTCCCGAGAAAGTCTTGGGAGATAAGGAAAAGGTGTGAAGTTGTTCGGTATCACTTTTATCTTTTATTATTTGTAATCAAACAATGTAATCTTTTGATGATCTAATAAAATACATCTTCGTTCCTCTTCATTGTTGATACTCTGTCTGCTTTTATTTATTAACTCCTGCCTTCTTCTTTATTAGTTTTTGGCCAGAATGGAATTGATATCTGCTCCTGATACTGAGTTGATGAGACAATGCAATGGATATTATAAAGCTGGTCATACAGACCTAAGTGTATCAGAGATTGTCGACATCCTTGGTCACGATGCCTCAGAGCAAGCAGTTGAGGCTTACCGGTACCTGAAGGATTTACTTGATAGATCTGTGGCCAATAATGTGGCATACTACGAATTGATCGAGGAACTTCATTGTAGCTTAGAAGATCTTCAGAATCAACATAATGAATCAACTGCTTTGCTGCACAAGGAATATGAAAATAGATATCAGCAGCTTTCTTCTGAAACAGGCCATAAAAAGATCCTCGCTGGATATGATGTTAGGGAAAGAACTCTAAAAGGTGAGGTTGAGGCCTGCAGACAGATTGCTGAGTTGTTGGAACAGGAGAACAATAATTTGCAGAAAAAGTTGGCTCAGTATGAATCTGCAGCATCATCTTCCACTGCTTTAGTACCAGTTACTGATGAAGGTTTCTCGTTCTTAGAGGTCGAAAATGCCAAATTAAGGCAGGAACTGGATGACTTAAGAAGATCTGCTATTTCTGGGACTGCTCGGGGATGAGGAAGAGGTTCTCGGGGGCGAGGAAGAGCTGTTCAAAATGCTGCGAGGAGCAAAGTTCTCCAATCGCTGCTCGGAGTCGATCAAGAGTTCTTAGTCGTAATGTCGAAGAGGCTCGTACCCAATCTACTTTGGAAACTCAAGCATTCCAATTAAACGTCAAAGATCGGGCTCTATCAGAAATGTCCAAGAAAAATCTATCCTTGGAAGATCAACTTACTGCAACGAAGTCTGCTCTACATACTAAGGATCTTTTTGCCAAAAACCTTCTCGAACAATTGGATAGATTAACCTTTCAATTTCATAAGCAACCCAGGGAATTCTGGATGGCAGGATATAATGAAGCTCTTGTTCATTTGGATGCTCGTATTGAACATGCCAACAATGAAGGTTATAAGTAGGGGTGGTTGAACGCGCTGGGTGTGTTAAAATTGGAGCAAGGGCATTATTTATGGGATTATCATGCTCCAGGGTTATTAGACTTTCCTGTGCCACCTTTCAAATTGGACATGGCCTGGATCCCAGCTCGTTCCATTCCTCGTAGCTTAATTTCAAAATACCTCGGTGATTATAGCCTTCATTCCCAAATCGAAGTATCTCGTCCAGAGCATCTAATGGAGACACCTTCAATAATGAATGTCAGAATGTTGAAGGACTTGAACTTTATTAATTCTCCCCTTTGCCTGGAAGATCCTCCTACTGGCGAAGAGCCTATTTCTAAAGCAAAGGGCAAGAAACCAATAGAATAGGAATATCAAAGTAATAGTTAGTACATTCATGTAACCTGTAATTTATTTTGAATTTTAATGAAAAGACTTTCATTTTCTGTTTGCAAATTTTGCTATTGTCTTGTGTTTATCAAACACCTTTATATTTGTGCATATGTATCTGTTAAAAAGATAACAATAATATTGTTCATCGAGCAACTTAATAAAAAGTTACAAGTATCAAGGTTGTTCAATCACTTAATAATAAAGTAATGAGTATAAAATGTTCAAACTGTTTCCAACCAACCAGGGTGGATAAATAATGTTTGTCGACCAACTACAGTTGATGGGTCTTTATCCCCGACCAGCCATACTTGGTTCAATTTCAAATATTTTCATAAAATGTGTCCGACCAACCAACTTCAATAATTTATCCTCGTCGACCAACTACAGTTAGTGGGTTTTTATCCCCGACTAACTATACTTGGTTCAGTTTGGAATATTTTGTTCTCTGAGGAACTTTTGTAATAATATTACCTCCCGACCAACCGAGATTGGTGTTATAAAAATGTTGTTCTCGCCCTTTTATCAACCGGAGTTGATCATGGGTCCGAACTATCGTGTTCTTTTGAACTATCTTGTACACTAGTTATTTTACCAACCGAAGTTGATCACGCCAGTGTACGCCTCCTAACCAAAGGAGTATATCAGTTGTTCTCGCCCTTTTACCAACCGGAGTTGATCGTGGGTCTGAACTATCGTGTTCTTTCGAACTATCTTGTACACTAGTTATTTTACCAACCGAAGTTGATCACGCCAGTGTACGCCTCCTAACCAAAGGAGTATATCAGTTGTTCTCGCCCTTTTACCAACCGGAGTTGATCGTGGGTCTGAACTATCGTGTTCTTTCCAACTATCTTGTACACTAGTTATTTTACCAACCGAAGTTGATCACGCCAGTGTACGCCTCCTAACCAAAGGAGTATATTTTTTGTTTCTTTTTGCTGTCGAGCAGCGTAGTGTACAACACTAGTATTCCCCGAAAAACATTCAATAGAAAGAAAATGGTGAAACATCCTCGTTTTATTCATAATGAAGGAACTGCTTTACATTTTACATTACTGATAATACTTGCGAAGGTGTTCAGCATTCCAAGCATTCTTGAATTCTTCTCCTTCTAGAGTTGCTATTCGGTAAGTTCCTGGTCGAACAACTTCTGTAACTCGGTAAGGCCCATGCCAGTTTGCCTCCAATTTATTGTGCTTCTGAATGACCTTCTTTAGCACATAATCTCCTTCTTTTAAATCACATTTCTTCACCCTTTTGTTGTAGAACAGAGCTGTTCGTTGTTGATAAGCAGCATTCCTAATGGCTGCCTCTTCTCTTACTTCTTCGAGCATATCCAAATCCAGTCTTCTCATCAAGTCATTGATCGAAGAATTGAAATTCAACACTCTGTGTGTTGGTAGGACCAACTCTGCAGGTATCACAGCCTCACTTCCAAATGCCAGCATATATGGTGATTCTCCAGTCGCTGCTCGGGGAGTTGTTCGGTAAGCCCACAATACTGATTGTAGCTCATTAATCCAGTTAGCTTTAGCTTCACTTAGTCTTTTCTTCAAACCATTTAGCAGCGTTCTGTTCGTCACCTCAGTCTTCCCATTGCTTTGAGGATGACCTGGTGCTGAATGGGTCTTCAGGATGTTTGATTGTTGAAAATAGGCAGCAAACTCCTCGTTGTCAAATTGGGTTCCATGTTCTGTGATGAAAGCATGAGGGAGACCATATCGACAGATGATATTCTTCCAAACGAACTGGTATACCTTCTCGTACGTCATGTCGATGAGGGGTTCAGCTTCTACCCACTTAGTAAAATAGTCTACTGCAACGACGAGGTACTTGAATCTTCCTCGGGTGATCGGCAATGGTCCCACCAAATCAATTCCCCACATGGCGAATGGCCAAGGGGAAGTTATTGGTGTCAACAATGCTTGTGGAGTTCGTCGGATAGAGGAAAAACGTTGGCACTTGTCACATTTCTTAGCATAGGCTATACAATCAGCCCTCATTATTGGCCAATAGTATCCTTGAGTCATTACCCTTTGTAAAAGCGTTCGACCTGCTACATGAGCTCCACAAGACCCTTCATGGATTTCTTCAATCAATTCTTTCACTTCGGAGGGATGTACACATCTCTACAAACCTGCCATAATTCCTCGTCTATACAAAATACCATTAGTTAACACATACCGAGCAGCTTTATACTTCAGTTTCTTGGCAGCGATCTTGTCCTCCGGCAATCCTCCCTCTTCAATATATGCCCTGATGGGATCCATCCAAGATGGTCCCAAATCAAGTGTAATTACATTCATTGTCAGGTCTTCATCTATGCTTCGACTCTCCAATACTTCAATTGGTATCGTTCTTCGCAACTCGATACGAGTAGCTGATGCTAGTCGGGCCAGTGCGTCTGCTTGTGCATTTTCTATTCTGGGTATTCTGATCAACTGAATGGCATCAAATTTCGCCAACAATTCCATCACCTTTGCATGATACTTGACCATTAGTTCTCCTTTAACTGCATATGTTCCCATCATCTGATTCACAATCAATTGAGAATCACTGAATACCATCACTTGTTGCGCTTCCATAATCTTTGATAAATTAAGACCTGCTATCATGGCCTCATACTCAACTTCATTATTAGAGGCTTTGAATTGGAATCGTAAAGCATATTCCATGTCAATCTCATCTGGGGTGCTTAAAATAATTCCTGCTCCGCAACCTGCTGTGCAAGATGAGCCATCTACATATAATCTCCATATGGGTAATCCGTCTTCAAATTCCTTCTCTGACAGGGTTCCTCGGTGAAATATTTATTGCTTCTTTTCATCCTCCCCTGACACCTTTCGCTCCTCGTCGATCATCTCTTTTCGCTCTTTTACCAACCGGAGCTGGTCTGAGTTTAAAGTTGATGATCCTTCTACATCCACAAGCCCTTTTACCAACCGGAGTTGGTTTGGACTTATGTCTGTTGATCCTGTAACATCCATAGGTTGGTCAGCGAGCAGCTTTTGTTCCTCGGGGGTATCAGGGTATGTAAATTCTGCTATAAAATCTGCTACAGCCTGCCCTTTCAATGATGATCTGGGCTCATATACAATATCATATTCACCGAGTTCTATTGCCCAGTACATCAATCTTCCTGATTTTTCTGGCTTGTGAAGGGCTTGTCTCAATGGCATGTCGGTATACACAATGATGGTATGGGCCTGGAAATATGGCCTCATTCTTCTACTTGCTTCAATTAATGCCAATGCCAATTTTTCTAACTTTGGGTACCTGATCTCTGCATCTCGGAAAGCCTTACTTGTGTAATAAATTGGTTTCTGGACTCCATTCTCCAATTTGATCAATGCTGAACTGACTGCATTCTCTGATACTGCCTGATACAAATACAACGTCTCTCCTGTTATTGGCCTGGACAATAATGGAGGTGCTCCCAAATACTTTTTCAAGTCTTGAAAGGCCTTCTCACATTCATCAGTCCACTCAAAAGTTTTTCGAAGTGTTTTGAAGAATGGGAGGCATTTGTCAGTTGCTCGGGACACAAATCTGTTGAGCGCTGCAACTCGTTCTGTAAGACTCTGCACTTCTTTCTTTGTTGTTGGAGATCGTAACCCTAAAAGAGCTTTGATCTTATCTGGATTTTCTTCAATGCCTCGCTGGTTGACAATGTATCCGAGAAACATTCCTTCTCGTACTCCAAATGTGCACTTCGTCGGGTTGAGCTTCATTTGGTATTTATCTAGTTGATCAAATGTCTGAGCTAAGTCAACTAGATGATCTGCAGCTTTCTTGCTTTTTGTCAGCATATCATTAACATAGACTTCCATGTTGCAACTGATTTGTTCGGTGAAAACCTTATTCATCAGCCGCTGGTATGTCGCCCCTGCATTTTTCAAACCAAAAGGCATAACATTATAGCAATAAGTTCCCCTAGGGGTAATAAAAGAAGTACTTTCCCTATCTTCTGGTTTCATTTTGATCTGGTTGTAACCAGAGTAAGCATCCATGAAGCTAAGCAGTTCGTGCCCCGAGGTAGAATCCACTAGCTGGTCAATTCTGGGCAATGGAAAATGATCCTTTGGGCAGGCCTTGTTAAGATCAGTGAAATCAACACACATTCTCCATTTGTTGTTTTTCTTCTTCACCATCACCACATTCGCCAACCAGTCCGGGTACTTCACATCTTCAATGAATTGAGCTTTCTGGAGCTTGTCGACCTCCTCTTGAATAGCTTGATTCTTCTCGGGGCTAAATACCCTTCTTCTTTGCTTTACAGGCTTGATCTCCTTATTCACATTGAGTTCGTGACATAAGAAGTCTGGATCTATTCCCGGCATGTCCTCATGACTCCATGCAAAAGTTTTCTTCCTGTTTCTTAAGAATATTATCAACTCTTGTTTTATTGAAGCATCCAACAACGAACCTATCTGGGTTACTCGTTCAGGGTGCTCCTCGTCCAGAATAACATTTTCTGTAGATTCTACCACCTGTCCTTTTACAAGTTGGGATTCATCCCTGGGATCAAGAGTTTCAATTTCTGTACCTTCCTTCACCTGGTAGGTAATAGTCTTTTTCCTTGATTCTTCAAGCTCCTCTTGTTCGGCAGATGAATAATAGCATTCCCGAGCTACTTTTTGATCACCTTTCACAACTCATACTCCGAAGTTTGTTGGAAATTTTAAGCATTGATGTACTGTAGATGGAACTGCTTCGAACTTCTTCAAACCAACTCTTCCCATGATGATGTTGTAGGCTGACTGTACATTCTTATCCATCACAAAGAAGCGTATTATTTCTGTTCGACAAGCGGGCCAAGTTCCAATGAATATATCCAACTTGATCGTCCCAAGTGGAAAAACTTTCTCTCCAGCAAAACCCAGAAGGGGTCTATGATACGGTTCTAACTGAGATAATTTCAGATTCAAGCTGTCAAAGCATGAATAGTACATGATGTCTGCTGAACTTACATTGTCTACTAACACCCTTGAAATTACTACTTCCTTCATCCTCATTTTGATCACCAGAGGATCATCGTGAGGATAAAGAACACCTGCCAAATCGTTTTTTGAAAAGCCAATAACCAGCTTCTCTTTGTTTACCTTCCTCGGACGATCGTCCTCGGCCAGGTTTATTCGCTGAATATATGAACAAGCTTGAGCCTCTCCGAGGTAAGCCTTTCTTTCTGCAGTAAGGTCTCCTCCTCCTGCATCTCCTCCTGTAATGACACTACAATCAAATGACCCAAAACGTATAGAAAATACCTCTCGTTCTGGCTGTCTTGGCTTCTTGGGGAGATCGGGGTCATCTTCTGGATCATCTTCATGGTCTCTCTTCTTCTTCTCCTCTGCCCGACGAGGAGATCTAGACCTTTCTCTAGCTCGGTGGTTATCCTTTCTTTCACCTCCCCGATCAACATATTTTGCTAGCTTTCCTCTTCGGATGAGTGTTTCAATCTCATTCTGAAGAGCTATGCAATTTTTGGTCATGTGACCATGATCTTTATGAAATTCGCAATACTTATCCCTACTCCTCGAATCAGGGTCCGACTTCAGTTTCTTTGGCCACTTGACCTCCTCATTGTTCTTGATTTCCTCCAAGACATGATTAATACCCATTTTCAAAGGAGTATAATTATCATACTTCTTCATGACTTCCCATTTATTCTTGGAATGTTTATCTCCACCATTATTTTTATGCTCTTTTTTCTTAGATTTCTCGTCTTCCACCTTGGTTTCTTTATCCATATTCTTCTTTGCAGCCATAGCCTCCCCGGCATTCATAATTTTGGCCGCTTTTGCCATCAATTCTGACATAGTTCTAGGTGGATCTTTCGCCAGGGTGTAATACAATTTATTAGGCAACAACCCACTCATCAAGGCGGTAATTGCTGTCTTCTCTTCGTAATCTATGACTTCTAGCTTCTCGTTATTGAAACGAGTTATATAATCTCTAGTACTCTCACCAGATTTCTGTCTAACACTTAACAAGTGTGCTACTCGTTTTACTGGCTTTGCTCCAAAACAGAAATTGCCAATAAACAACTCAGCTAACTGAAAGAAAGTTGAAATCTTACCCCGAGAAAGATTGTTGTACCATATCTGGGCAGATCCAGTAAGAGTTCCTGAGAAGGCTCTGCATCTCATCTCGTCGGGAACAACATAGATGTCAGCAGCAGCTTGATACTGTTCTATGTGAAGAACAGGATCCGTCTTTCCATCATATTTGGGAGTTATCACGGGTGCTTTAAATTTCGATGGGGTAGGAAAATCCACAATGGCCTGTACAAAAGGTGTTCCTTGAACAAAAGTTTGTTGTAGGGGGTTCTTTGCTTTAGCCATTTTTCCCAATTTATCCTCCAACCGTTGGAAAGATCCTTTCCACGCTTCATTTCCTTCCTCGGGCCTATTGGTTCGAGCAATCGATCGTTCTGAGGTAGCTTCTTGAGATCTATCTTGACGAACGACTGGTCGTGACTGTGCTGATCCTTCCCTTAGATCTGATGGTTGTCGAAAACTCCTTGATGTGGTCTTAGGTGGACTCCTGTTCCTCCTAGGGCCTAATCGACTGAAAGGAGACGCCCTACTCAGTCTTTCTAAAGCGCTGGGTCTTTCTGGAGAGAGGGTGATATGTTGATCAGTATCTGTCACCCTTATTGACGAAGTTCGCCCAGGTTGATAAGAGAAATCATCAGACTCCTCATTGCGACGTGACTCAGTACGCCTAGATCGTGAAGAAAGTAAATAAGTTTGCCTCTGACCACTTTGCTGTCTTGAATGTGCAGGTGCACCACCATGAAGGGTTTGCAAGAGTTGCCTCATTGTGTCTTGCATGGCGGTTTGTCCTTGAGCCAGATTCGTCATAATTTCGGCCAGATCTGGAGGTGCAGAGGGATTTGGAGGATTTCCAGCATTTCCAGCGTTTCGATTGCTAGATTCTAGATTGTCCGCCATTGATGATGAATGATTTTTGGTGAAAAACGATAATAACAATCGTTCCCACAGACGGCGCCAATCTGTTGATGTAAAAATTAGATCGCTCTAATTATTCAATCACAGATAAATAAAATGAGACAAAGATTTTTAAAGTGGTTCAGCCTTATAAGAATGGCCTACATCCACTGTTATGTTATTGCTGAGTGTTTAGGAATTCTCGATTACAAATTCAATCTAGAAATTCCTCCCTCTTTGAATGAGGGTGATACAAGGTATTTATAGCCATTAGGCTGTACATGAATGGGTTGATACATTAAATGATATACATATGAAAGGGTAATACATTTAATGCAGCGTGTGCGTCAAGATAATGAACATTAAATGAATAGTTGAACTGTTGACATTCTGGCAATTAATAATACGGCCGAGATGCAGCTCGGACCGCCTTAGTTGCGCGTTGCTCAGGAGTTCCTCGGAGCGCTAGAGTATCTCGGAGTGCTAAAGTTCCTCGGTATATCCTCGTTGCTCGGGGAGAACATGAGTTGGTCGAGGAAATGAACTTCCTCGTTACTATTGTGCCACGTATATTGACACGTGTCTTCGTCTGATTCGTCCACATCAGCATATTAATTTTGGTATCAACAACTATTATGACTTACTACGTGTTTCCTTCTAACTTAATCATTGTGGTACATACTTTTGCCTTTCTTATGTTTGTATAGTGCTCACGTTGACTACCTCGGGAATCACTCTAAATTGGGGTGATTTATTTCTACCCGTTTATTTTTTCGTAATGTCTTTAATTTTATTGAGGACAATTGTGATTCAAGTTAGGGGGTGTGATTTAGCATCTCAATTTCTTTTTATTCATTGTGAGCCATGCACGTATATATTTATTATATATAAAAAAAATTCAAAAATTATTTTCTTTATTTCTTTTCTCTTTCTTGGGCCTCTTGCCCCAATTTTCTATGATAAATTCAATAATTTCCCTATCCAATTGCTAACTCAATGATTCATTTTCCATTTCTTTCATGTTATTAAACTTTAGTTCTCTCATTATTCAATATTGGGAATAAATTCATGAAATAAACCTTGAAACCCATGAGCACTTGAGCATGTTTTATAAACGATTTGGTAGGACAATTATAACTTGGTATCTTTTTGTTGCTTTATGTACACTAAAAACCTAGCAAGCTTTATGCTTTTATTCATTTGTGGGTGTTTATACACTACTCTTCCATCCTTGAAACGTTATATTCGTTGGTAATCTCACTATTTTTTCATTGGTTGTATTATGAATTTTGTCATTTGAGCATGATTTTTAAAGTTATTTTAACTCGAGAATTGCGTCAGCTTTAGGAAATGATCATAGTCTATCTTTGTATATTACACATATTGACCTTGACCTCACTGTATATATTTCCCCAGTCAACCCCTTAGAGCCTATATAAAAACCTTTCATTTCAGAACCCAAAATTCCATAACCAACTCCAAATTGGAGTTTTAAACCATACATATTACCTTCCACATACCTTTATTTGGAATGATACTTGGGATCGAATGATATTATTATTTTGTGGTTCCAATTGAGCATGTGAGAGTGAAAACGAAAGAAAACGAGAAAAAGATATGAAAAAGAAAGAGAAAGTATTCCCATGTTGTACATAGTGTTCAATAAGTTTTCTTCACTCTCTTTATTATATTATCCCATGCTTGTTATGGAAATCATTTTCCAATTTTGATGTTGCCCATAATTTTCCATTTTTCCAAGTGTTTCATCCCCAAACACCTTTGAATCCATACATAATCCCCTTGTTTCATAACCTTAACCCCAAACCTACATTACAACCCTATAAAATTCCAACGTGATCATAAGGTGATTGTAATTCAAAAGTCAAAATAGTTGCGATAATTTGTTGAAGTGCTTTTCATCTCCTTTACTGAATGATATACTTTCATGAGATTTTATGTTTTTCACTTTATATATAACGTCCTTAATTGATGACATGTGCGCGATCTAGTTTCCTTTTACATTTACTCATTATTCCCGCATGTCCTGTGTGTTACACCCTATCTCGAGTGCTTATATTTATTGAGTGTAATATCCAATGAGGATTGAGTGGAATCATGCTCTAATGTTTATTCGAAAACACCTTTGAATCCGTACATAATCCCCTCCTTTCATAACCTTAACCCCAAACCTAATTACAAGCCTATAAAAGTCCAATGTGATCCTAAGGTGATTGTAATTCAAAAGTCAGAATAGTTGCAATAATCCATTGAGGTGATTTTCATCTCCTTTATTGAATGATATCTGTTGATGCAAAAAACTAGACTAGGCTAATTAATTGATCACAGATAAATATAAGTAAAGAGATAGAAGAATTTTAAAGTGGTTCGTCTTAATGGAAGAACCTACGTCCACTGTAGCGTATTACTTTGGGCTTGTTTAATTGCCTCTTATTTCGTCCTTTTTGATGTAGGGTTTATAATGTATTTATAGCCCTCATAGGGTGTATAAGCGTTGGAATATCAAAGGATGGAATGTCTTCATAACATACACATTTACATCTGTAAAATCATTTATGCATATAACTGTTGGTGTTTTATGTTCATTGTTGGTCGGCCTTCCAGGTGGTACACGTAGAATGATAATTTTTGGTATCAACAGAAGCCCCCAATGTTTCATTCTTGAAGGTTTTACAAGAGTATGGAACATTTATCTCTTAAAGTTGCCCGAGAAATAATTTTAAGCTTGGTCGGTTGCCGACTTCCCATACCTGTAACAATTATGATTTAACTGTGGAAATATAATGCGTGTGGTATTTTTGCAATTATCCATAATTTTAACAAACCGTTTTTGGGAAATTCTATCTTTTCTACCTTTAGCCGCCACTAGTTCAATCGACGCTGCTTTTTAATCATTATCTTCTCAGTTTTCAAGGCAACCTAGGGCGGGAATGCCTCGATCTTTTCTTATGTCAAATTTTCTGAGTGTTTTTGCCGTTCCGTCTTCAAGCGTTCTCTTTCTCTCTTGTGCGATCCTTCAGTTCTTGTTGAATCCTTAATATCTGTAAGAACTCTCTCACTTTTCTTTTCTTCATCATCATGGTTTACTATGTTGATTCACTTGATGAATTCAGAAATGAATTTAATATTCCTTCGTGGGTTGATCTAAAACACCCCACTTTACCTGCTAATTTTTTCTCACTTGCCGAGGGTCACTAGTTTCCCTATATCTTTATAGCTGAGTGTGGGTTTAACTTTCCTCCAAACCCATTTTGTCTTGAGTTTTATCAGTACTTTGATTTCGTTCCACCTAGGGTATCCCCTAACACTGGAGGGTTGTAAATGGTGTATATAGGTTGAATCAAATCCATGGAACCCACCTATGGATTCCAGAAATAATATTTTTCTATAAGTGGGTGACTAGTGACACCACTTATTATTTAAAAACTAGGGCAGTAAACAAAGCATTAGTGGACAATCTCCCAGACTCCAATAGAGATTATTTTGAACATAGAGTTGTTGTAAAAAATTGGCAATATGACCCTTTGACTGGGAATGTTGAATATCAGGGCCCTAGATGCCCTCCTTTTGGCAATGGGATAGGTTGTTTTTCATTTAGCCGTTTTGCCTTGAATATGCTTGTCGAAATGTAATACTAATTGTTGCTATAAATTTTATTCGCAGTTGATCAGAAGAGAAGGTGTCCGAAGGAGAGTGAAATTAACCTCAAGGAGTTGAAATTCATTTAGGGACTTCATTAAAAGATTGGTGAAGAGAATATTAGGTCTCCATCCTACTTGTTGTAGTACAAAAATACGGTTTCGTCCTTTGTTGCTCATCCCACTATAGCCATTTCTTCTCCGGTGGTTAACCTTGACCAGGATCCCATCTCCACTTCCTCAACTATTGCATCTGGCAGTGGTGAACTTGCTGCCAATTCATCCTCCTCTTTGGATTCAAAATTACCTCTAGCCTCTGCCATGGGAAAAAGGGAATTTCCTAACATTTTGGGAGACATGGATGCCAATGCCCCCTCCAAACAAGTTGATAAGGGGGTGAAAAATAAATATGAAGTTGGGAAGAAGCCCACAACTAAGAAAACTAAAGAGAATCCTTTGAAAAGAATAAGGAAAAGGGCTTCCTTCTAAGTTAGCAGAAGGTTCTTCTAATATTCCTAACCAATGAGGGTTGGTTGACCTATCTTCTTCTGCCTCTCCAGTTGTCCTTGGCCCTAGTTTGGCAAGACAATTATTAAGGTCTGGGACTTTACCAGATCACAGGGGTGCTATAGCTGCACTATCTCGTTCAAAAAGTTCTGACAGGGCTGCTCAAAGCCTTTCTCTAGTATCTTCTTTTGCCTTCTTTATTTTTCTATCTTTGTTTGATTTTTACAATACTAACTTGATTTGTTTTCTTTGTGCAGTTACTTGTTACATATTGGAGAAAGATGAGAATTTGAGAGCTTCTTCTGGGGAAGTTAAAGAATATTTTGCTCAGTTGAATAAATTAGTGCTTGACTGTCATCAAGCACTGGCAAATGAATAGATTAAATGGGAAGAGAAGGTGAAAGATGCTGAAGGAGATGCAAAGACTACTAAGAGCCTGGCTAATAATCTGTAAAAAGATTTAGATGCTGAGAAAGTTAAGACCTTCGAGCTACAAAAGGATCTGGCAGCTACAAAATCTCTTATTGTTATTGAGAAAGATAAGAGTACTAAGGTCAGGGAGATAGGCTTCAACAGAGGCCGGGACAAGGCCATTGGAGCATCTTCTTTCCAAATTGAATTTTCAAAGAAAAAATGTTTTAAGGATGGCTGGTCGGCTGCTTTGGTGGAGGTCTTCACTCCTCAAGACTTTGAAATGTTCATTTGACATGATCCTGCCCCCCCCCCCTCAAATATGAATGAAGAAATTGAGGATGATAGAGGTTCCAGTGAATCCCTAGTGGTGATGGAGTCTGCAGACCAACACCAATATGTTTATTATTCTTCCCCCTCTACTGTTAATCTTCTTCCTATGCCAGCTCCTGCTTCTACTTTAACTAATCCCGATGCAGACAAGAAGAAGGTGTAGATCCGAATAACTTTTCATTTTCCTCTCTCAATGGTTGCAATTCTCCTTTTCTTTTTGAATATGCACTTGTAATTTCCCCTTTTATTATTGAAAAGATAAATATTTTTCATCTCTTCCTCTGCTTGTATTTTTTCATGCTTTGCACATTGATATTGATTGATGATTTTCTTTTTCTTGATAGTTTATTGATAAATTAGAACACTTCTCATCCACTGATTTTGAGCTACTCCATAGTTGTAATGATCTTTTTAAAGCTGGTCACTTATCTCTGACTGAGGTCGAATTGCTGAAGTTGCTAAGGGAAGGTGTACCCGAGCAAGCCAAGGAAACCTATGTTCATCTGAAGTGTCTTCTTGATCGGGCAATTGCCAACAATGTTGCCTACTATGAAACGATTAAAGAGCTGGAAGAGGACCACAGAAAAGCCAAGGTATTTTTAAATGAGGACTGTAAGAAAAAGTTCCAATCACTGAGTGAAGACTGGGGATTTGAGTAGAAGTTAGAGAAGTTTGCCTATTATTTTTGAAGACAAGAATTCTTGCTCAACCGTGAAGTGGAAGAAGCAAGGGCCATTGACAAACTTTTGGTGGAAGAGAACAACAACCTGATAGATGAACTTACTGCCTTAAAGTCTTATTCTATTGTTGTTGTAGCTACAGATGAAAGTCATTCCTTATTAGAAGCTGAGAATGTAAAGCCGAGGGAGGAGTTTGAGGACCTAAAGAAATCAAAACCCACGTCTTCGTCTTACCGAGCTAGAGTTAAACCTAACTGAGGTACTACAGAAAAGACTACGACTGAACAGACCCTTAGCGATCTAGTTGCCCAATTAAAAGCTAAAAATCAAGCCATTGCTGAAATGTCCCAGAAGTTGCAGGCCTTGTCTAAGCAACTATCTACTCAATCTTCTCATTTGCAAGCTAAGGATGGAGTGTTGAAGAAGTTGCATCATCGGGTTGAAAGATTGATGTTTTAGTTCCACAAACAACCAAGGGAAATTTGGATAAAAGGATACAATAAAGCTCTAGGGCATTTCGATGATAGGCTTCAACAAGCTAACAATGAGAGCTATAAATGGGTTTGGATGAATGCTTTGACAGTGATGAATGTGGAGAAAAATAACCAACTGTGGGATTGATATGATCCTAGATTGCTTGACCTTGAAGATCCCCCTCTTAGATTAGATGTCAACTAGATTCCTGTCCACAGTATACCTCAATGCTTGATTTCAAAGTACTTGGGAGACTATGAGCTTCATGATGAATTAGAAATTATCCGTCCTCCTCATCTGATTGATCGACCTAGTAGTAGCAATACAAATGCTTCAAGAATTTAATTTCATCATTTCTCCCTACTTTTGATGATCCTCCTGCTGGAATGGATCCTGTTTCCAAAACTGATGGAAAGCATCCTGTAGAATAAGGCCTTGTACTTTATTTTGTAACATAAGTTATGTAATATCAACTATATGACAATAATTGAATGGAATGAAAGTTTGATCAACTTATCTTGTGTTGAACGTGAGTGGATAATTCTTTCTTTTTCCATTACTTTTATTAATACACTTAGATTAAAATCTAAATTTAGTATCAATTCTCCAATGAATGCATATGTTCTACTAGCATACTTAGATTAAATCTAAATTTAGAGCTAGTTAGATGAATACGTAGGTTCTACTAGCATAATTATATTGAAATATAAATTTGGAGGTAGTTACCCATATGTCTCTAAAGGTTTTACTAATGCACCCAAGTGTTAGGTTTCATTAGATACCACTGGTGTGACCAGGCGTATGTGGAATATGTTCTTACATTCCTATTGAGGAATCTTTGCAACGTTCTTCCTTCACTTTACCCAGTAGGATAAAGATCTTATTTTATCCTTATGTTTATTTACCAAGTTTCTTGAGGACTAAACATCCTATTGATTTGGACTTTGTGTATCGCCGATCAAGTTTTTGACTTCTCCGAGCAACGTATTGCTTATGCCGAGCAACTTTTATTTTTTGCCGACCATCTTTCTAGGAATAAGTTTCTACACCGAGTAACAATTTGAAGTTTTTCTGGTAACTTTCTACTAAGTTATCATATATTAGTGTATTAGTGCTATGAATAGAAGTAGTACTCCCAAAAATGCAAAAATAAAAATTGGAGGAGTGATGATTTTATTGATACTGAAATTTGATATTGAACTGTGTACAATTGAATACATCATGGGTAATATTTTTTGAGATGCTCTGCATTCCAGGGATTCTTGAATTCTTCTCCTTCTAAGGTTTTAATTCTGTAAGCTCTAGGTCGAATGATTGCTGAAATGTGATATGGCCCATGCCAATTGGCTTCAAGTTTGTTACTTTTCTATAGTACTTTTTTCAACACGTAATCTCCTTTCTTCAGGTTGATCGGTTTCATTCTTTTATTATAAAAATGATCTATTCTTTGTTGGTTGGCTGAATTTCTCATAGAAGCACCCTCCCTCACTTTTTCCAGCATATCTAAATCCAACCTTCTTATTAGGTCGCTGACAGGAGAGTTAAAATTCAAAACTCTATGGGATGGGAGCCCCAACTTGGCAGGTATAACTGCCTCAATCCCAAATGCTAACATGTATGGGAATTCTCCAGTTGTCGTTCTCGGTGTTATTCGGTTCGCCCATAAAACATAATGTAGCTCATTAATCGAGTTTCCCTTTGCATTATCCAGTCTTTTCTTCAACCCATTGAGTATAATTATATTCGTAACTTTAGTTTGGCCATTACCCTGAGGATGACCTGGAGTAGAATGCAATTTTTGAATCTTGGATTGAGCACAATAAGCTGCGAATTCATCATTGTCAAATTGTATTTCATGGTCGGTAATGAAAGCATAGGGCAACCCATATCTACAAATGATGCTTTTCCAAATGAATGGGTACACCTTTTCATAAGGTATGTCTATTAATGGCTCTGCCTCAACCCATTTGGTAAAGTAATCCACTGCAACGACCAAGTACTTGAATCTTCCTCGGGTGGTCGATAGTGGACCGACCAAGTCTATACCCCACATGACAAATTGACAAGGTGAAGTGATTAGAGTGAGAGCAGCCTGTGGAGTTTTGCGAATGCTATAGAATCTTTAGCACTTATCACACTTCTTAGCAAAAGCTACACAATTTTCTCGCATCGTCGGGTAATAATATCCCTGCGCACTTATTCACTATAGAAGTGTTCTTCCTGCTATGTGGATTCCACAAGATCCCTCATGCACTTCTTGAATTAAGTCTGGAACCTCTAATGAATTCATGCAACATTTCATGTGGACGGTCAATCCTCTCCTATACAAAACACCTTTGTCCAGCACATACCGAGCTCCTTTATACTTCAACTTTTTAGCTTCCACTATATCTGCTGGTAAAGTACCTTCTTCAATGTATGCTCTGATGGGATCCATCCAATATGGCCCCATATCTATAACAACAAAGTTGATCATCATATCTTCATTTATACTCCTATTGGCCAAAATTTCAATTGGAATAGTTCATCGAAGTTCAATCCTAGTAGCTGAAGCTAGTCAAGCAAGAGCGTTTGCTCGGGCGTTTTCCAAACGTAGAATTCTATTCATTCGGATAACTGGTAGCTTCGTTACTACCTTCATTAGTTTAGACATGTATCTGGTTGTCAATTCTCTTTTAGCTCCATACAAACCCAGTACTTGATTTACCACCAGTTGGGAATCAATGTGGGCTATAACTTGCTCGACACTCAGTGATAGGGCTATACTTAAGCCCACAATAAGAGCTTCATACTCTCCTTCATTATTTAAGGCCTGGAATTAAAAACATAGGGCATACTCAATATCAATACTATCACGAGTGTTGAGTACTATACCTGCTCCACTGCCTATTGCACAAGACGACCCATCAACATATAAGTTCCATATTGGGATATTGTTGTCAAACGCCTGATCTATCAAAATCCCATAATGGAATATTTTTTTTCTTACTTCTTCATATTTCTTGAACATTTCCCGTGTTTAGGAAGAGGAATCTGGTAGGTCGGTAACAACTTCTTCTAACAAATGTTCTTCGGGAGCTCACTTATCAACATAATTTCCTCCTGATTCTTATTCTATCTGTTCACTTGGTTGCTCGGGGACCTCAGAGTAAATGAACTCAACTATGAAGTCTGCCACTTCTTGGCTTTTTAAACAAGACCTTGGTTCATAGATAATATCATACTCCCCCAATTCCACAGCCCAGTACATTAATCTACATGATTTTTTCGATTTATATAAAGCCTGCCTTAGAGGCATATCGGTGTAAACCATTATTGTATGGACTTGAAAATAAGGCTTCATGCATCTAGATGCTTCAATCAATTCTAATGTCAACTTCTCTAAGCGAGGGTACCTGATTTCTGTTCCTTGGAAAACCTTACTGGTATAGTAAACAGGTTTTTGAACTCCATTCTCTTTTCGAATTAATGCAGAGCTCACGCCTGATTTAGAAACAACTAAGTACAAGTATAATTTATCACATGTGATTGGTCAGGAGAGTAATAGAGGTGACCTGAAATACCTTTTCAACTCCAGAAAAGCTTTCTCACACTATTTATCCCATTTAAAACTCTTTTCGAGTACCTTGAAGAATGGAAGACACTTGTCTGTAGCTCGGGACACGAATATATTTAGAGCTGCTACTCATCCAATAAGCCTTTGCATATCCTTCTTGCACTTTGGGGACTGCATCTCAATTAATGCCCTATTTTATCTGTATTTTCATTAATTCCCCTTTGATTTACTATGTACCCGATGCACATTCCTTCCTGTACTCCGAATACGCACTTTGTCGGGTTCAATCTCATCTGGAGCTTTCAATTTGATCAAAATTCTACCTGAGGTCAACAATGTGATCAGATACTTTCCAGCTCTTTGTAAGCATATCATCCACGTTCACTTCCATATTTTTTCTTATTTGCTCCTCAAACACCTTATTTACACGCCTTTGATATGTAGCACCTGTATTTTTCAAACTAAAAGGCATAGCATTGTAAAAGTAAGTTCCTCGGGGAGTAATGAAAGAGGTGCTTCATTTTGATCTAGTTGTAACCAGAATAGGCATCCATGAAGCTGAGGAGCTCATGTCCTGAAGTGGCATCTATAAGTTAGTCTATTCGGGGTAAAGGAAATAATCCTTTGGGCATGCTTTATTTAGATCTATAAAGTCTATGCACATTCTCCATTTGTTATTCTTCTTCTTAGTTGGCCAACCAATCTAGATACTTCACCTCATTGATGAAGGCTACTTTTTGAAGCTTTTTAACTTCCTCCTGTATGCCTTGGTTATTCTCGGGGATGAATACTCTTCGTCTTTGCTTTACAAGTTTGACTTCTTTATTGACGTTGAGTTCATGACAAAGGAAATTGAGATCTATCCTAGGCATATCTTCGTGACTCCAGGAAAACACATACTTTCTCCGCCTAAGGAAGCTCATTAGTTCCTGTTTAAGAACAAGATCCAGTGTTGTCCCTATCTGAGTGGTGCACTCTGGTTTGTCATCATCTAACACAATGATTTTTGTCGCTTCCACAATTTGGCCCTTCACTAGCTCTGTTTCCTCCCTTGGATCTAAGGTTTCAACCTCAGATTCTGCATTAGGTTCAGAGGTATCCACTTGGTAAGTAGTGATTTTTCTCTTTATTTAATCCAAATCTTCTTGCTCGGCAGAAGAGTATTAGCACTCCCGAGCTACTTTCTAATCACCTTTCACAACTCCCACACCAAATTTGGTCGAGAATTTCAAATATTTATGGATAGTGGAAGGTATTGCCTCAAACTTCTTTAGCCTAACTCTTCCCATAATTATATTGTAAGCTAAATGGACATTCTTATCCATTACAAAGAAACAAACCTTTTCTGTTCGAATGGCTAGCCATGTGCCGATCATCACCTCCATCTTGATGGTTCCCAAAGGTAAGATTTTCTCACCTGCAAAACCTATTAGTGGTCGATGATAGGTTTCTAAATGGTTGAGCTTAAAGTCCAATTTAATGAAATAAGGATAAAACATGATATCTGCCGAGCTTCCATTATCTACTAACACTCTAGAGACAATGATTTCTTCCTTTCTGACTTTGATTACCAGTGGGTCATCATGTCGATATAATATGCCTAAAAGATCATTTTTAGATAAATCCATCACCAACTTGTCTTTGTTAACCTTCCTCAATCGATCTTCCTCTACCAAGTTAATTCTCTGTATATATGAGCAAGCTTGTGCCTCGTTGAGGTAAGCTTTTCACTCTGTAGTATGATCCCCTCCTCCTGCATCTCCACATGTGATCATTTGTTTGTCAAAGGAGCCAAAACATATACTGAATACCTTGTGTTTCGATTGTCGAGGATTTTTAGGCAGGTCGGGTTCAATGTCCTAATCATCTTCGTGAGTTCTTTTCTTCTCATTTCTGGGTTTTGCAAGGAGATTTTGACATTTGTAGAGCTCTTTTGTTGTTCAACCGATCAATAAACTGATTCAATTTCCCTCTTCGAATGAGAGTTTCAATCTTATTTTGAAGAGCGATATAATGTTCTGTCGTGTGACCATGATCTTTATAGAATTCACAGTATTTGGTCTTATCCCTTTTGGTCGGGGAACTTCTCAACTTGTTAGGCCAATGCACATCTTTATTTTGCTTGATTTCCTCTAGAACATGGTGAATACCCATGGTTAATGGAGTATAACTGTTATACTTCTTGAGTCATTTTAGAACTCCTTTCTACTTTGACTCCCTGTGTTCCTTGGCATCTTTATGAACTTTCTTCTCATTTTTGCCTTCGGATTTTATTCCCTAGCTACACTTAGCTGCCATTGCTTCCTCGGTATTCATGGTCTTCGCTGCTTTTGCCATTAATTCAACCATTGTCTTCAGAGGATCTTTGGAAAGAGTGTAGTATAGTTTCTCAGGGAGAAGACCACTCATAAGGGTAGTTATTGCAGTCTTTTCTTCATAATCAACAACTTCTAATTTCTTGTTATTGAAACGAGTGATGTAATCCCTGGTGCTCTCTCATTCTTTATGTCTAACACTAAGCAAGTGTTCCACCCTTTTCACAGGCTTGGATCCAAAATAAAAGTTGCTAATGAATAGCTCGTTCCATTGATTAAAGTTGGAAATTTATCCCCGAGGAAGACTATTATACCAAATTTGGGTAGATCCGGTAATGTTTCCAGAAAATGACCTACACCTCATCTCGTCGGGGATAACATTGATGTTGACTGCTGCTTGATATTGTTCTATGTGGAGAACTGGATCAGTTTTCCAATCATACTTGGGTGTTACTACTGGAGCCTTGAATTTCGCTGGAGTGGGGAAATACACAATTGCCTGCACGAATGAAGTTCCTTTTATAAAGCTTCTTTATAGAGGATTTTTGGCCTTAGCCATTTCTGCTAGCCTGTCTTCCATTCCTTGTATGGAGACTTTCCATGCATTGTTTAATGCACCAGATCTATGTGTTGCAACTCGATTGTTCGCTGAGCTTTCTTCCTGAGTTTGTTGCTCGGTTCGAAAAGTTCGTCAGGTATTTGGTCTAGACTGCGCAAAGCCTTCCCTTTGATCAGATAGTCATCGTGTGTTTCCTGATAATGCCCTAGGAACATTTTTGTTCCCCGTGGGTCCCAAACGATCAAAAGGATAAACGCGACTTAGACTTTCTAAGGCACTTTGCCATTTTGGAGAGTAAGACTGTGCGTTGAAGGGTTCTGATGCCCTGTATAATGAATCTGACCCAGGATAGTAAGAAGTATCTCTTGTTATCCTTGAATGACTTCGATAACCACCTCTTGGTGGAGGCATATTTGCCTGAGCAAACGGAGCAGGTTCCCCTTCTTGTGGAGTTTGTAGAAAATGCCAGGTGGAATGCCACCGTCTTGTTACTTGATTCAGGAATATCAACCATATAATTGTTTGAATGCGTGAGATCGATTAGAAATACGTTCCCACAAACGGTGCCAATCTTTTGATGCAAAAAACTAGACTAGGCTAATTAATTGATCACAGATAAATATAAGTAAAGTGACAGAAGAATTTTAAAGTGGTTCGACTTAATGGAAGAACCTACATCCATTATAGTGTATTGCTTTGGGCTTGTTTAATTTCCTCTTGTTTCGTCCTTTTGGATGTAGGGTTTACAATGTATTTATAACCCTCAGAGGGTGTACAAGCATTGGATGGAATGTCTTTATAACGTAGACATTTACATCTGTACAATAATTTATGTATATAACTGTTGGTGTTTTATCTTCATTGTTGGTCGGCCTTCCTGGTGTTGGCAGGGATTCACTAGCAGGTTGGTTGGCATACCTTAGTAAGTCGCTCTTTTGGTCTTACTAACTAGGATTAACCTTCCAATCTATAACACGTGTTCACGTGTGGGTGGTCCACGTAGAAGGATAATTTTTGGTATCAACAATATCCTTTCATGAGATTGTATGTTTTTCACTTTATATACAACGTCCTTTATTGATGACATGTGCGCGACCTAGTTTCCTTTTACATTAAATCATTATGCTCACATGTCCCGTATGTTACACCCCATCCCGAGTGCTTCTATTTGTTGAGTGTAATATCCAGTGAGAATTAAGTGGACACATGCTCTAATCTTTATCCGGGCTATAGGCATTTTTACTGAATAAAAGTTTTTGCATGTGCATGCACACCACTTAAATTTGAGGTTTTAATTCCATGTAGTTATTCTTTTAATGTTAATAGTTTTGGATTATCGAGAAATATTCTTGTTTGATTTGTTAATAATAAGTTGAAATATTTAGTTGTTATTGGGTTTGGTATATTAGTTGTTGGGCATATTTTGAGGAACTTTGATGTTTTTGGGTTTCATCCCTGAAAACCCTTACGAGAAAACACTTGTCCACTAGGGTAACCTAGGGGTTTAACAGCTTATTGCATTCGCTAAATGCAACCGTGCGCCTACGAAAGTGGCATTTTTTTCGTGTACCTACTTTTGTTGTTCGTACCACTCTATGTATCGAGTCTTATTTTCTTTCATCACCAGGGACTAGAAATGTCTAAGTTATGGGGTGTGATTAGTCGCGAATATTGTATATATGCTCCCGTTTCTTATACACGCACGCACCTTTGCGGCCGTTATTTCAATTATTAAAGATCTTATATATATATATATATATATTGCAAGGTTTATTTGAGCTTTTGTTGGTATTGGAAAGCTTAACGGTGCAAGTGTGAGCTTTTCTAGAAAGTTACAATGCTTTACACAACTTCGGGGGAAATTAAGTCATTTATGCATCCGAGGTTTGTGCCTGGCCTCTTTACGAAAGTTGTAGCTCTCGGAGTTATCTTCATATAGCCTCTGATGTTGCGTCAATCCAGTTCTCAACGACCAAGTTATGGTCACTTGACTCAGAGGTCCCTTGTGTGGATTCAAATGAAAAGAAAAGCCCTAGTTTCCAAGGCCCCAGTCGATCGGCCCCTGACCCCCAATCGATCGATTTTTCAGCTTTTACCTACGAATCAAGACATAATGCTTTGATCAAGACCTCGGTCGATTGGGCTCTAACCCGTGATCGATCGGTCCTCTCAGACATGCGATTCTTGTTATTAGTTGGTTTGGTTTCCACTTTTTGGTTTTGGGTTTTAAACTTCTTGTTTGGTGGTTTTTCCCACTTACTATATATAGTAAGTGGTTTGTCTAAAGTAGGGAGTTGGTCCAATCTTGTAAGAGCAAAGAAGAAAAGTTAGATTTTGTATTTGTTCTCTCTTATCTCTTCTAGGGTTTGTTCCAATTTCTTCTTGCTTTCATCATCTATTTCATTATTTATAAGTCGAATTCCATTTTAGTTGTACTTTGTTAGCTATTGACATATTTTGGTTAATTAATATAGTTGTTTTTTCTTGAATGCTTTCTTTTGTAATGGCTTTTTCCCTTTTAATTGACCCCATGTTGTGTGCGTGTATAGTTGGTGTTATCAGTAGATAATTTCCTTAGGTTGGGAGCATAAACCCACCTTAGATGGTTCCACTTCTTAATTAGTTCAATGTTTGAATTCAATAAATTAGGGTATGTGTTTATATTGGAGTTTCATAGGATTTTAACCTCTCTTATCATATAAGGGTTATCTTAAATACTTAACTCCAACATCAACGCATTTGTCGATAATATAATGAAACCTTCATCTCTTATCGTTGGGATGATACTCTTCATGCGGGATTATTGAGAACGACATCTTATTCCCATTTGATTGTGATTCAATCGTAAGAACCGTTTAGGTTGTGATCATCTGAGATGGGGGAATACTACTCAATCTTTTGTTAAGAATATTTTCATAATCCGTTTTATAAATCTCACTTTCTTCTATTATATTAATCTTCCGTTAAGAGTTCCAATAATTGTGGTTCGCTTTGGTCCGCTATAACACTCGAAACTTAAATAATCTTTTCTTTTATCTTTTATTCTTGTTTATCGACTTTTATCTAGAAGAATATCTTTGGTACTTAATATAATTCCTTATGAAAATCGACTCCGGTATTACCGGGTTATTCCTACTCTCGCGATTAGCATGCACTTGCGCTATACAATATTTTGAGCGAGTCACTTACCTCCTTGGCCAAGGAGAGGTCTTCATCTTCTTTTTTCAAATGATCGCGCTTAGACTTCATCTGGTCATTATCGACCTTCAGATAATCGCTCTGGACCTTTAGTTCGCTCATAGCGTCACTAGTGGACTTCTTCTCATGCTCATAAGACATCTCGGTAGAGTTTAGGGCCTCCTATTATTAATTTAAAGAGCCTCAGTCAACTCATCATTAACTTTGAACTGGTAAAAGCAATTCTTCAAAATGGAGACAAAATATGCCACCAATTGCGAATGAACAAACAAAAGGCAATGTTAGTAGCATAAAAGAAAAACTTTCAACAAATTCAGAATAAAATAACAAAATAACTATTGGCTTATTAGAGATAATGACTGAGCAACATTATAGGTCAGCTGCTCATAAGACAACTACTTGACTTGCTCACGATCAGCAACGAGCATGGCTCCCTTCAGAAAGCTGTAAGCCGAGGAAGGATTCTTGGCCACTAACATCACCTATGAAAACCTCACAGATAAAGGGATATCACCTTTCTTGGAGGGTTGTGGGAGTATGAGAGCCTTGTCTTTCTTGTTCTTCTCTCAGATGACCAAGTTCGAGTCAGTGGCCTTAGGACCTTCTTGTTTAGTCCTCTTCAAGGACTTGGTTTAGGAGAGAAGGCACTTGCCTCAACATCATCATCATCCATCGGTAAAATCCTCTTCTTACGAGCCATTGTGTCCTCTTTTTCAACAAAGATGGACCCAACATCTAGGGATTCAAAAAAGAAGGAGACATAAATTTCCTCTCTTAGAAAATCAGGGATGCAGTCTACTAGACGAGCTATGAAGATGCTAATAGAATTCTTGTACTCAAGCAGAATAGTGATTGAGCTAGGATGATCACTTCCTGGAACTAGGCGTTCCCTCAACTTCTAAACCTTCAATAACTTTGCTTTGTTGATATGGGCAAGGGATGATTCTTTTTTTTTTGATTGAGTTGTTCAAACAAAGAAAAGAAAATCATTAGTCAACACTATTTAGAAGGAAACTCATTAAAGTACATAAAAATAAAAGTATTAACCTATGCCACTCCCCCATTTGGGGCACATAAACCTACTGTATTGTTCGCCCTTTGGGAGAGGAGGGTGTTGCCAATTGCAGATAATAAAACCCTGATCCTAATATCCCTTATTGGAATCAGAAAGGTTTACTACAAGAACCCTGTCGGACTTACTTGTCTTTATGTATAAAACACCATATGTAGTGTGGGACCAGGAATAACAATATTTGATTTCTGAGATGCCCAAGTTGGTCTCATATAACTCGTTGATCATATGAACCCCATTGACAATGCACCAAGTACTTGGGGCACATTGGGCTAGGATGACCTCAAAGTATTTGATTAGGCGTAAATATCTATCCCCTTAATTTCGGTTCTTTTATGACCATGTGCATTGTAATTAACCAGGATTTATCTCATATTTATGCTACTAACTCTTTTTAGCATTTATTTCCTATTTTGCGTATTTCTGTTGTGTTTTACAGGTATTTCATGAAAGTGAATGCGATGGAGAAACCAAAATAGTGAAAGAAACTAAGGAAAGGAAGTCTAAGGGCATTTTTAAAATTTTTATGCCAAATTCCAGAGGCGGAGCCAACTAGAAAGTTGAAGAACATGAAATCACAAGAATACTGGAAGAAACTACGCCTTAATCTGAGCTAAGGTGAAAAAGTTACACGAGTTTGAAGTTGAGTAGAAAATCTAGCGACAAAAGAGGAGTTTTAGAAAAATACACCTGCGAATCGGCTCAGAGGTGCAAGAGAACCGGTTCGGTCCACTCGAGCATGAAATTTACATTTATTCTAATTTTCCCCCATAGAGTTGTATGGGTTTAAGAGTCTTGTAAAAACGACCTCATTGAGTTGTAAACCAATATTAGTCATATCTAACTTTGTTTTAACCTAGTTTTGAGAGGAGAAAGAGAGGCAAGAACATAAGGGATTATTTTTGCACCAAATTTATACTTTGTGGATCAATTTCATGCAATAATAAAGCTAGTTTGTCTCCTTCTCCTTCAATCTTTGCTTTTGGTTATTTTTCTGGTTTTCTTATATCGTTTATAATTAGGAATTCATAATTGCATGCTTATATACACATTAATGATTACTAAATTCACATGCAATATAAAAATCATGTCTTTAATTAGTTACGTCGTGTTCGACTAGGTTTACAAGGGTTGGAATGCATGAACCCAACCCTAAATGTTTTGTATGGATATAAAAATATGTTCTTGAGTTAAACAATTAATTGAAAACATGGTATTTTGTAAATACGATCGCCGTAGGACTTTTAACTCAGTTTGCCTCGGTAACCGGAGTGTTTAAAAATGCGATGTGCGTGTTAACAATCTCATCACATGCTTTATTTTTATTCTTGATTACGTATTGTGCTGGTGAATTCCTTCATATATGTACCTCTTGAAATAAATAAAGTCTTTGTTTCAATTAAGCGTTAAATTCTTGACTAGTTTTGCACCCGATGAAATTACTAGGGGTTGGGGGATTGTGTTTCGACCTTATCTTTCTTTCATATTAATTTAAATAGTCAATCTTTAATCTTGCATGCGTAGTTAATTTATATAGGTTTTCATTGCTTTCGTTAGTAATAATACATAGTTCTCATCACACTCATCTTTTCTTTTTCTTTTTCGTGAGTCATTCGTTAGGATTAGTCTTCTTACTTAGTAGTCATCACGATCGATCGTCTTAGTCCCTGAGTTCGACACCCGATTTATCGTATTATTACTTGAGCGACCGGTTTACACTTGAATCGTAATTACACGCATTAGATACACTTTTAGAGTGGCTTTGGTATTCACAAAAATCTAAGAAAAGTTGGTTTGGGGGAAAAGTTAATCCCCTCTGAACCCCAGCAAGCGTATGGATCCAGTTGCTACCATCAATCGCAATATGGTTTCTAAATATGGGGACGCACTCGATGATGACCCAAGAGGGGATAGAATAAGTCTTCCTGAAGTCCTCCAAGTTCTTTTCACGAAGATTATGAACGATTTTTACAAAATGGATGAACAATAGATTAATATGCAACAGAAAAAGAACTATGAATATAGAGAAGCAAGAATAAGCAAAAGAGAACTTACAGAGCAAGCAAAGAAATAACGCTCGAATTCCAACAAATCAATCATAAGGAATAACGCTCATGGCAGTTTTGGTGGTTCAATTTTTATAATGACCAGCATACCCCTGTCGGTTTCAAGCAATCACAAACATATCTGAGCATGAGCCTCAGGACTTTTGGATTCAATTTGGGCCTACAAAGGATTTAAAATTCTCTGGACCAACTGTGGCAAAGAATTTTAGGGGCAATGGTGGGGACCAAACCATAGAGGCCCAATATCTGATGGCCCGAGCTGGCCCTACACGCCGCCCCAATCAGTTTCACCGTCGCAGGGATAATTACAAGGGCTTATCACATGAATAGTTATGGACTCGACTGGTTACCTATATTCTTGAACGAGATAAATAGGGATCACCAACGAGCCAAAAAAGAGCTAGGGGATTTCCTTGTACGACTTAACTACTTATGACTATTATAAATACAACCCTCACCCCGAGGCAAAGGGGCATGTAATTTCAAACTTCTGAGAAATTAATAAGAACTGAGAACCCTCTCTATGGACGTAGGCAATTACCAAACCGTGTAAATTCTTGTGTTGTGATCCTTTTTCTTTACTCTTATAATACCCTGACTTTCTAAAATTATTTAATTTTGAATTCTTATACTCAGATGTCTTTATTGAGAGGATGGCTCGGCAGGAGATTATACCCGAATAGTTTGTTGTTTCATATGCCATAATGCCTTTATTATGGAGCTAGAATCCTTTGGGTAGGTAAGATTAAGTGCTTCTAATATTGAGAGAATTATGGATATTTACTAATGGGCCGATGGATGTTCTTGCTTTTCTATAAAAATGAGGGATAAAAATGTTAAATATGCACATCCTTCTCTTTACAGGATTTTCAAGTAGTAGTGGTAGTGATGTATTTAGAGTAGAAACAAAGGTAATCCATTTTTTAAAGCAACCCCCAAGTGAATACTAGTATGTGTAAGGAGTTAATGTTTATTCTTATCTCAATTAATATTTTTAAGGGCCTTTTTACTTAATACGTTCATCATTATGCTGTTCTGAATTTGTTGTTTTTTAAGTAATTTTGACTTTGGTATTAATAGTTGTTAAAAAATAAAATAATTAAAAAAAATTAGAAAAAACAAAAGAAAAAGGGAAAAAATGAAAAATAGGCCCCCACATCCCACCCACCCTTCTATCATCCCTCTACCTCCCATAAGCCACTCCAGTGAGAACCTCCACCTCCTACCACACACTGACATTGGCTACCACTTTAGTCAAAAACCCTAACTACCTGTGACCTCCATCTCCCCCATCCCAACACCCCATCTCAGTCCAATTAATTGATTGGGAACAAACACGGTGTCAGGTCAGATCTAGATATGCCAAGGTTTTTTAATTTCTTGTGAAATTTGGGTTTTAAATATATTTTTTTATTTTGGGTTTTCAATATTAAATTTGAGTTTCGGGTGTTCGATTAGGGTTTTGAGATTTATGGGGTTATATTTATACTTGAAGTTTTTTTTCCCTTCTAGTGTGAAGGGCAAGAGAGAGACATGTTGGAGGAGGGGTCGCCAGTGTGGGAGATGGGGGTTGTTGAAGGTGGAGGCAAGCTGTGGTTGGTGGTGGTGGTGGTGGGTGGGTGGGGGGGGGAGACAAGATTGGGGGGATGAGAATGCAACTGTTATAGTCTAAAACTAATATATGAATTTAAAATCTTAGCTACGATGTACTAATAATAATCAATGATAGACAAATAAATTATTACTACCAATGGTGCCAAATTGGGAATAAATAGAAAGGGGTGAGAGATAAAGAAGGAAACCAAGGTTTAACGTGGTTCAACCCAATATGGTACCTATGTCCACATGTACAGTGCAAGTTATCTGTATTTCATATGGCAATCGTTGTGAGTGGAAAGATGACAAGCGCTCTAAGTACTCTCTAGGGTTTTGTGTATAGTCGTCAAGTAGGATAATTGATTCGATCCCTTATCTTATGGGATTGAGAACTATTTGTAGGTAGTTACTAGTGAGTGAAAGTGTGTAATGGGATAGGTGGAATGCCTTTATATAGGTTATACCTTTTACATTCTAAAATATGGATAATCATTAGTCTAATACAACACAATAAAGATAGAATATTTCCTGATGTGTGTAATGGGGATTATTTGACTGTAATATTCTGTCATGTGATATAAACTGGTGCTAGACTGGCTTGTATTGTGTTTAATCAACTCTATCATCTAATAATGTGTTAAAATATTCACATAGATAAAGACATGAATAGCCGAGCACCTAGAGACCTGAGGCAACCTCCATATCTACGGTTGAGTCAATTCTTGTCATGCTGACCTCACTCTTTGTCTTCAATGGGGACACATGTCATCTTTTGAGTGGCTAATAAGATGTCCAATATTTAGGGTATAATAAAAGCCCCCAAGAATTCATTCATGGATGGAACTTATAATAGATTCTCTAAAGTGATGGATCTTCGGAGTAGTTGATAAGTGATATGAGTGAATGGAGTGTTTAGTAGAATGCTATCGACCTATAGTGAATGGAGTGTTTGGTACCCACCGAGCAGATATACTTGTAACATTTTGCATTGGGTAGCAGTCTGACACGTGTCAAATGACTTGGACCGGCGCAGGGTGTAATCATCACGCGTGTATGGGGAAACACGCACGTATATTCACTAAATCTTTCGCGACTGTTTCTTTTTCCAGTGTGAAGTCATTTGTCATGATTAAGTGAGCTTGATCCTAAATATCTCCCCAAACTTCATCATTCCCATCCGATTTTCACAATGAGAATCTTGTTTTTCTATCATGCTTTCTCATCAGAGTATCAACTATTTCTCAATTGTTTTTATCCCTCTTTAGGAGTTTCAGGTACGTATTTGTTTGAGCTATAAGAGTTTCAAGGTTTTATTCTCTCTCTTCTTATTTTTTCTTTCTTTTGCAAGTTCTTCGAAGTTTTTTCCGTATTCATTCTCCTTTGGTTATTGAATTACACGATATTTGGTGTTAATTTTGGTGGATTAATCGATTAGGTGGTCATTGAGTTGGTTGGCTAGGATCACGCATAAGTATTCACTTGTTGGTACACTTATGTAGTGAGTCACCTTTTTGCGACCCAGTTAGATATCAATGGATGTATCCGTTTAAAAGGTTGATGAAAGTTTTCAAAGAATATGTCAAGAATATACGATACATTGAAGGATAAATTGCAGAGGAATAGATTACTATGGATTCATCAATCTTCACTCGGTAATATATGCCAGACCCAAGAATTGTAGATAACAATGATGAGTTTGTCGACGAGGTGGTCATGTAATAGGCACACTAGTGAAATTAACAAGTTTACGATTCGAACAAGCAGCTTGTTATCTATTTGAAACTTATGAAGACGTCGAAGAATGAAAAAGTAATTTTATGTTGTCTTTTTACATTAATTTTACTTTTATACTTGATTAACTTCATGACATGTTTGTCACGGTCAATGTAGGAAATATGATGCGTGTGGGAATAATAAAAGATGATGGATGATGGCACAATCAGGTAGTGAATTTAGGCTATGGGACTTACATGAGGTAATTATTATGAGAATGTCTCTTAATAAATGACAAATTACAAAAATTCTTCAAAACTAACCTAATTAATTTATCTACAATATCAGTTGTTAAAGATGGGTGATGCGCCATCAAGGCTTGATTATCTAGCCACCGGACGCAATTTCATGGCGCAGGAGTACAAAATGTATTGATTGAACAGTTATGTATTAGGTGCAAGGGTGTACGAGAAAAATACCAATCTATAGAATTCGAGTATTTCATATAAGGATCTTACTTATTTTCGAGTGAGTGCAAAAGATAAAAATCTCATTGAAGCTGAAATGACTTACGATGGTGTTAGTCAGAATAAATTTTAATTAGACTATATAAGCTTCAAATAGGTTGTGTTTTACTGTTAAGAGTTGAGGAAAAAAATGTTTGTAAAATTGATTCAAGTACCAATTTGATCATAGTTGACTTGTCTAAAATGAATAGAAACGAGCATGTGAGCGATGAGCCATTTGTTCGTACTTTTCAAAAGGTTAAGCAAATGTTTTACTCGGAGTATATCAATAACGAGCCATGGTCAATTGTCTTACATGAGCCAAAGCGTCTAACCAATAGCGTGGATGACTTGGCTGCTCCTACCAAATATTAATCCATTTTGGATAATAACCCGAATTTGAAACAATTCTTAGATTTGTAATAAGGATTCTAATTATTTGAAACAAATCTTAGTTTGGTTTATGATATGGATTTGTATTCTTCTAATGTCATTGTTAATTTGTATTCTTCTAATGTTGTTGTTGATTTATCACAGTTTAATGCTTTGTTGGATATATTATTATTATTGGATGACAGTTTAACCTTGTATTGTAATTGTGCGTAGCTTGAACCTTCTTAAATGGGTGCAATTATTAGTTCTATCTTCTATTAGTCACTGTTTGAATGTGTTTAATGTGTTACAATCTAGTGCTATAATTATGTTATACTATATTGTATTATAATGATCGTGTTTTATGACATTATCACTAGATCTTTTATAGCATTGTTAAGTATTGATATAAAAGGTACTTATATGTTTATGTATACCGATACTTATTTTTTGCAATTTACTATTCTCCTATGCTTATTTTTTACAGGATATGTCTAACACTGGCAGGACCCCAGGCAGCGATGGGGGCGAGGAGGGCTAGTCCAACTGTAAGCCTATCAAGTGAGGTAAACTTTAGACACTGCAGGATAATAAAAATAAAATTCTAGGGAGGGACTTAGAGTTGGTCAAAACCATTATCGGTCTCGACTTTGGGGATTGGAGAGAAATGCCCCCAGAGCTTAAATCTGTTGCATGGGGTGAACTACAAGTAAGATTGTTGTAATATATCTATATTTATAAATTTTAACACTAATTCACTAACTTTATTATTTTATGTATTTGTTGGACATGAGAAATATAACCTCAACTATGTTTATTGCGATTCTGTACTGGCACAAGTGAAGGGCCAGCGAAAAATATGGAAGAGGAATATGCGGGTCTTTTATTTTGATATGGACCATGATTCCATATTGAGTCTCTGGGATAAAGTTCCATAGAAAGATCCCATTTCATTGGAAAATTGACAACACTTAATTGGATAATGAGACTTCTAATCGACAACTATCCTCCCGTGAATCAGGAAAGAAAAATTGGGCGAAGAGGTTGACGTGCACTACTCGGAGCGTACATCATACGCCAAAGAGGATGAGCGGATGGTAAGTACATTGCAAAAGTTAAATTTTATTTTGCTTGGTGGTAGGTATTTACTAATTCAATATTTTTATTTTATTTCAGAAGAGAGGGACTGTCCCAGGGTATAGGCCATATAGGCTTGATTCCTATGTGGCAATATTAACAAATAAGGGAAAGACCACCCCTAATATAAAGGCAACACTTGTAAGTTATAATTGTAACTATGTCGTTAATTCAAGTTTTTTTACTTGTATTCAATTTTATAACTAATCAGGTATATTTTGTTATTTCAAGAAAAGCTAAGGGAGGTCCACAACTTGTAAAGCGATATCGACAAGGCATCTCTAGATATGAATGCATTTATCCTGGTGCTCAGACGTGATCACAAGGGACAGACTAAGGGTGTCAGCTTTCGAGTTGGAAATCAAAAGGCAAAGGGGATGACAATGAGTAGGGCTAAATTGGCATTGAAGATCGACAACCTCAAAAATGAGATGCATATAAGTTTTAGCGATCTAAGAAAGTCGATTAATAATGTGAAGGCCATAGTTAAGGAAGCCTTAACTAAATTTGGCAGGTATATTAAAGGTAAGGGAAAAAAGGTGGTGGATGAGAAAACCAAGACTCCATCTCACACACCCTCGTCGATCTTCCCTGTAAATTCCTCTCGCTACGGCTTGCACTCCTCCATCCAGACTCCATATCCCGTTGATGAAGAGATAGTGGTCCTCCATGACTTGACTAGAGGTGCTACAATTGCAATGGGGATAAAATATATGAATGTGCAACCGAGTGATCTGGTGCATGGCCATCCAATTCAGTCCCTTAAATGCAAGATCCCCGTCACGAGTATCATCCCCGGGAAAGAAGATAAAAGGTTGTGGTTAGGTACTCAATGAGGTTTAAGTAATATTCATGGTTGTTTGAATTCATTTATTATGTGGCCTACTCAACTTGTTCATAGGTCGTCTCAGTAAACATTATATTTTTATTGATTTGGTAACATTATTTTTGTTGTTGGGTTCTGTGATTTGATAACATTATTTTGGTTCAGATTTGTGGTTTATGGTTGTATTTGATAAATTATTTGGTTGTTTAATGTGATTGTGGTTGGGTTTGATAATATTATTTGGTTGTATACATGTTTGGATTGCATTTGAAAGTTTTATTGATTGTGTAAACAGGAAAATGAAGAAATAATATCGCTGGGCTGTGGCAGTGGCAGTGGCCATACTTACCTGCATTTTTTTTAGTTTATGCTAAGATTTGTCATGATCTTAAACCGTGACTAGATCATGACAATGTTAATAGTTTTTACGATCAAAACCCATGATAAAAAGCTCGTGATAATATTATCATGGCCAATCACCATGACCTAAACCTTTATCTCCCTCGAAACAGTCGTGGTCCATGACCATGACAAAGATGACTTGTCACGATCTTTGATCGTGACAATTAATTTTTTTTGATGTAGTATTTTATTGGTAGAGTTCCATGGCAGCCATAATTTTGAAGGAAAAATGGTCGTCAACCAAAAGGCGTACGAGGAGCAGAGGGGCTATGTTGATAGTCTGTCTAAGGAGAATATTGATCTGAATGAGAGCATGAAGGAGGATAAAGATGATTTACAAAAGGCTAGTAAGGAGGTAATAAAAGGATGAAGTGGTGGTTTCCAAGATAATTTCCCTCAACCAGGCTGAAAAGGAGGTCGACAAGCTTAAGGACCAGGTTGAGACCGATGTTGTGAAGTTTAAGAGCTTAGAGAAAGCTATGAAAAAGGCTAATGACAATTTATTAGTGTCCAATAAGGCCCTGGATGATGCTAATCATAAGCTTACAAAGTCCAAGGAAGCTCTAACGAAAACTGAGGAGACTGGGGTAGAAAAGTACATATCTTTTGTGGACTACAACTTAGAAAACTTATCTTTCTTTCGAGATGCCTATGAGGAATTAGAGAAGAGGATCATGAAGCATTATCCATATATAGCTAAGAAAGTCTATAAATGGGAAGGTGATGACGATGAAGCCACGTATCTTGTTGCCGAGTAAAGGAGATTCTTGCTGAGGTCATCTGAACTGACGAAGCTAGCCAGGTTCTTGCTGATGATACCACCCTTCTTCTGGAAGATAATGATGCTGCTAATGCCTCTAGTAGTTGAGGACCCTATGCTTTTTCTTTGTGAAACTCTTGAGATGAATTTACTTCTGCTTTAGACATTTTCTTATCAATTGTAATGAATACATTCATAGTCAATTAATAATATTTTCTTTCAGATATTTGTAGTTGTTCGTCTTCTCCTCGTGTGCCAATGCTTATTGTGACAATCTGATGGGGTGTCTATGGTCAGTTCAAACTCAAAAAATTATTCCCACAAGTAAATGTGATCAACCAAATTCATTACAACAACTAGTTTTAGTTTTAACTTACAAACTATCAAATGTTTGAAATAGGTCTGCTAGCAGTTTAGTCTTATGATCATGTGGTCGTCCTACTTCCTATCCAATCTTCCTTGCGATACCAATTTTGGACGAATATGGGTTGCCCTTGTCTTAGGTTTTATTGACTCTAATGCCAACTTACGAGTCATTCTAACGGATCTTGTCATCCTAACCAAGTGTTAATGTCAATTAGTTGAGATGACAAAATGTGTTAAGATATATCACTATGTTATTATGGTCGGATCTTGTCGTCTATATGATTGGGAAGGATTTTCTAGATTTGTCAACTTATTATTCGTGATTTGTCATAAGACGAGATTGTACATGAAGTTAAATAACTTCTCGTTCGTGACTTGTCCGAAAACGAAGTCATATGTGATTTTTGGTTATTGGGATGCACTGTTGTTGATATATGTACATATCCCACACCCAAAAAAACATGGAAAAATGGAAGTGACATCGTTCTTGCAAAAATCAAAGCCTTCATTCATCACTGAGTGGAATTACAAATAAGGAAAAGGTTTTATATTTCATCACATGCAGTACTTCCTCCGGTGATTGATGTTCCATGGATTTTTAAACTGTTCCCCTTCTAAGATATCAATTATGTACGTTCTCGTCCGCACCACACTAGATACTCAATACGAACAATGCTAGTTAGGCTCCAACTTATTTCTCTTTTAGATGACCTTCTTCAGTATGTAGTCCCCTTCTAAAGTGCTCGATTTTGCTCTTCTGTTGTAAAATCGAGCAGTTCGTTGTGGGTACATTGCCACTTTAAGTAAAATTATTCAAAACTCTCAATTTACATCCTTAAAACCTAAGGAAAATTATTCAAAACTGTCAGGGTCGAATCGATTCGACAGGATCCGAATCGATTCACCTTGACCCCATTCGATTCGCCCTTAATGTGAGACGTTATAAATGATAATTGGTGTTAGGCGAGACATAGTGAGATGGTCTTCGAGTTCACCACTCATAATATGGAAATAGGTTGGTGTGCCTCAACCCTTATTTGAAAAGAAGGATTGCACCGGTGCGAGGTGCCGCCCAATATTGTTGTGAATGAGGATGAGATCCTTGAACCCCACCTCCGATAGGGAATTTCATGAAGCACTGGGGATGACGTTTATTTTGGGTAAGTCGTGTCACCTATGACCCGATGAGTAGACGGGAGGTGGCGGACGACCAGTAAAGATAAACGAATGATAATTTGTGATTATTTTCCTCCCACAACTGATATAGCTTGTGAGCAAAGTCAATCATAGTACATAAATTGGGAGAAGACATTACCGAATGGTAAACTTGTGTGTAACACTCCTACCTGGTTGTCATGGACAAGGTGTTTATTGAGGTTTTATGTGTAAAACCCTAACCATTCTCCCTCTAGTTGTTTAGAGGTGAACGAATAATTAGAATATTAGATCAGACAAGAGTTAGAGTCCGTTGATAAAGGTGGAGTGACCACAAACTATTGGGATGGATATGGTAAGCTAATGTCTTTGGTAGAAGCACAAGGTGTGATGTGCTGTTATTAAGGTGAGACCATATGACTGATGAAGTATATCAGTATTAAGAGAGTTGAACAAGCTTGATGTGAAACTGGGGCAATAGTGATTGAGCCTTACCTTGAGACAGATTTTGAACGGTTGTATCCGAATTTTGAGGACGAAATTCTCTGGGGGGGGGGGGGGGGGAGTATGTAATAGCCCATACTTTTTTGGATATTTAAATTACATAAGTGGTGTAATTTAATAATTTGAGAATTTCAAGTGAAAGAAAATTTGAAGTGTGAGTTAGATATTAATTGGAGAGTTTTGGATTGATATTGATGTGTGTTACATTTACTTACGGGAATAAGTGAATGAAGTTGAATTATTTAATATCAGGTCGTGTTTGGGCAAAGCGATAGGTGGTGTTAATTTATTCAAAAAACACGAGAGATGTGTTGGGTTTAAGACGTGAATTTTTGAGAAGTGACTCGGATGGGAATTTTGAGTGCATGGTTGGTCTCAGAAGGGTCGAGATAGTCAGAATAGAGTACCCGGGGGTAGTATTTGGGTTCCGGGGACTTTTTGGACTTGTAGGGACTCGAAACTATGTATACGAGTCAATTTTGGGTATAATAAGGGATAACCCTTATCTCTCCCTTTTAAGGGCACGGGAGAAGAGAGAGAAGAAAGAAAAGAAAAGAAAGAAAGAAAGAAAGAAAGGAAGAAAGAGGAGAAGGAAGAGGAAAAAAGGAGCTCGGGCCAACTACGGCAAATTCCCGGCATAAAGTCGTTGGATTTATCCAATGAGGCAAGTGTTTGACTTGATTTAACTATTAAGTGTGTCTATTGTTCATATTATAGTTGGTGATGAAAACTATATGATTTTAGGTTTGGGATTCTTGGATAAAAAATGGGTTTTTGAGATTTGAAGCCACATAAATTGTTGTGGTATTAATTCCATATGCATTTTAAGCTAAAAACCATGCTAATGGTGTAAATTATGGTGGGAAATTGGAAGAAATGGAAGTTGGAGTTTAATTAAGAAAATGGGTAGTGTAAATCGGTTAAATCCCAAATTGATTGTTGTATTGAGTATAAAAATGTGGGGAGATGATTATTTTGATGTTGGGTGATGTTGGAAGCCATAAAAATTGGGTTGAATGAGTGTTGGTTTGAAAATGGAGGTTGGAGAAGATGATAAACCCGTAGCAGATTTTGGATCTGTACGAGGCGAACTGTAACACCCCGCATAATTCTGGCATCGACCGACACTAGAACTATGTCGAGCGTCATTAAATTAAATACCATTCTTAGCATGTGATAGTTATAAGACATATAAATTTTTTCATCCACAAGATAAATAATCAATTAAGTAATCGTCCATGCAATAATAAAATCCATTACCATGCTAAACTCCAAAATAATCCAACTCCATAATTTATGTAAAACTCCAAACGAAATAATCCAATAAAGTAATTGACTGAAACCATAAACAACTTTGGAACTGAATGACCCTATAGAATCCATGACGAAGTCTCATAATGTAAAGCGACTGAATAAATTAAACATATACTAATAAAGAGAATAAATAAGATGGAACTCCAGCTGCACCTCCAAAATACTCTCCAATAAATCCTATGTAGCTACTCCAAAGCTATACCTGAAATGTTGGTCACGCAATGGGTCAGAGCCCACCGAATGGATACCAGATACTCCTCTCAAATAGGGTCCTTGAACCCAGAAAATAGCGTTATACTCAATAAACACGACAATAGAATATTTTAAATTAAATGGGATATATTAATCGACGAATAAAATAAATCGCGATCTACCCACAACAAAGCCTACCCAAGATCCAAGTCTCAATATTTATTTTCCAACCACTTACTATTTTTAATTTAATTTATTTACTCAAATTTATTATCATTCTCATTTTCTAACATCAGTTGCGGTACTCCTGCATTTAAGTCTTAAACCATAATAGTTGTGGGACTCCCACTAAGTTTACATCATTTTATTTGCGTGACTCCCGCTTATCGCCTTTCATTATTTGGTTGCGGTACTCCCGCTAGTTCTACACCATACCCATTCCCCTCACTATGGCCAGTTAGCCCAGTTCATTGTCAGCTCCACACACACTCATGAGGTTTCATGAACAATATGTTAATATAGCCAGTCAGACCGTTTAAATATCAGCCCGCACATACTCTTGATGCCACACACACCCACGTCTCTATAGCCAGTTGACCCGTTTAATTGTCAGCCCTGCACATACTTGCACCGCTAATATATTTTAATACCCGTTTTTATCATCTTAGGTATTAATTATGAATTTATCAAAATTTTCTCATTTATCTCAAATTAACCCCACCCTTTATATCGACATAAAATTCTGAAAACACCCTTAGTCCCATTCCTAAAGGTCTCTAACACACAAGTATTTTCTAGCCTATCATCTAGGAAGAAAACCAATTCACTAACACCACTTAGCCGCACCCCTAGGTTTGCTAATCCAAGGAACAACGTAAAAATCAGCCCCATCCCGGAATATCTATCTGCAAACCGTTACCACTATCTAGTCCCATACCTAAAAAGCGATAACTACCCAAAGGTCTACTAACTAGTCCCATACCTAGAAAGCAACCTAAATAAAGGTGAGCGTCCTATCTATCCCATAATTCCGTTGTTCTCGTGGTGTCGAACATAATAAAATAGATAAATGACACGAGCTTAAATTTCCATTTATCACATTAATTTCACCAATTTAATCCACACACCATAATTAAACAATTAATGCCCATTTAATTATATCATTAATTAAACCCTACTTTCACATCAAATTATTCGATTTATAATCACATGCAGGTTTATAGAACTTATACAACAAGAATTTTCTATCGTGCAACACCCACAAAATTTCCATTATTTGACGTCATAAAATTTATTAAATGATATCCCTACGTAAAAATCTACATGCGAATACCTTAACATCTATGGCACCCAAATCTCCCCTCTAATATGCAAGGATTTGAGTCTTCATTCATATTAAAATTATTCGTAAAAACAGTCCCAAATTATCTTCCATTTTCCCTAATTAATATCTCTAATTTATTTTAAGAAAACACATGTATTTAGTGTGCACGTCATAATTACTATGCATAATACCAAGGGAAAGAAATAGAGGTAACCATGCCTGAGAGTTGTTTGAAGAAATCTGATTTTGAAGATTTGTTCCTCGCGAAAAGACAGTAAAGTTTTGTTCATGGATCAACTTGAGAAAACTCGGTATATCTTGACAAATCTTGAGTTGAAAGTTGTGTAAAATAGGGCTAGGGTTTGTAAGAGGAAGGAGATGAAAATTATAAGGGATTATCTTAGAGGTTGTGAAAATATGTTTGAAGAGTCCTAACCCCATATTAATTTAAGTGGAGAAATATTAGAGAATTGAAGTGGTATTAGAATCCTATTAAAACTAAAACAGTTCACCTGTTAGTCACGGTTTGTAAGGACATAATTTTATAAATGTCCGGGGTAGAATCTAGGAATTTTCTATTTTCTCCTAGATCACAGTTTGTATGTCTGATACCACTACATTCGGCACGTCAACACGATCAACCTCAACGGCCTTTATCCGAATTCAATGCACCCAGTATCTTCACGTGCATCATGCTACATGCGACGTGCTGCTCAGCTCATTCCCACTACTCCACTACGCTTTATCGGTAAAATGTTTTATTGGAGCTTTAAATATTTGCATAAATATTTGGGAAATTTTTTGAAAATTATTTTTGAAGTCTGGATTAATTTTTTTATCGAAAGCAGAATTTTTTCTAAGTGTAGAAGCGAAGTGCCTTGAATGACGAGTTCGCTCAAATGACTTTGAATGTCGTTCGCACGAGATAGGCATGTCACGCGATCTCGTTCGAACGACTTCTGTCCTTCGTTCTAGCGACATGGCTATCTCGTTCGAACGAGCCGCCGCCTCAATTTTCGTATAAATATCCGTTCTCCTTCTACACATTTTTCAAGTCTTTCTGCAATCTCAAAATTCTGCAAAAACTGTCCAGAATAAGACTTCATCTTTTTAAGGTTTTCTAAACCTTTTTGATTCACAAAACCATTCCCATATATGTGTGTGAATCTTTAAACCTTCAAGAGGATCTTTTACTCATCTGGAGTAATTTGTGAGGAAGCCGTTCTCTTCTTCATTGCTGCCCTGCTGGAAAGGCATAGTTCCAGCCGCCGACAACAGAACCGACACCCGAGGGTATTTCTGTGTCACATATTTTCATTGTAATCCGTGTAGCCGTTCTCTTACAAAATTATAGTGAAAATAAAAGGTTTTACCCCTTTGGGGGATTTTTCCTCATTTGTGTGTGTTTGAATGTTCTTGCTTGATTTTATCATCATCAATCACACCTAGATGCCTGTTTAGGACTTATTTGATAAAAGTTGAGTTTAATTAATTAACTTCCTTATTTGAACGCAAGCGCACTCTTCTCAAATTGGTATCAGAGCCAGTTACACAATTTTACCATGTAATTTTCCGCAAAATTTTCTAAGATATCAATTTTCTGAAAAATTGATTTTTTAAAACGAGTGTGTTCATAATGGAGAAGTTATATAATAAAATGCCAGTTTTTGACGGGACAAACTATGCATATTGGAAAGCCTGCATGATATCTGCATTAAAAGCCATTGATGAACGTGTCTGGATTTTGGTTGAAAGAGAGATTCCTCCACCTGCACTACCTTAAGAGAGAACGAGTCTGCCTGTGTTGAGAAAGAGAGTCTGTTTAGAGAGAGAGAGAGTTTGTTTAGAGAGAGAGAGAGAGTTTTTTTGAGAAAGAGAGAGGGGACTTGACTAAACAAGTGGTTAGTCTTACGAGTGAGCTCCATTCCTCCGTGGAGACTCGAAAGAAACTTGAAGATCTTGTAGCCCAGCTTACTCATGATCTGGAGAGAGCACGGGAAGTCAAGGTACAAATCGAGGAAAAATCTGGGAAGATAGGAAAAATGCTCCTTGGCCCCGCTTTAGGTTTTGGTGATAGGTAGGGAATAGGTTATGATGGTGCCTCCACGTCCCAAATTTCACCTGGACCTATTCCTGAGTTTACTACGACTCCTTATGGCCATCGTCAAAAACCTTGAAGGAGAGTTCCACTAAGAAAAGCAAACCAAGGTCCGCCTTTGACTGTGTTCTTTTGTACATATTGCAAAAGAAAAGGTCACCACAGCATACTGATGATTTTACCAGTCTGAGAGAGCGAGTTGAGTTTTTACCTGTCACATCTCAGAGTTTGATGGAGGAATTTTGACGGATGTCATTACCGTTAGTGAATACTTCTCACATTCCGGCTAAAACTAACAACAATAAAGGTAAACAAAAGGTCACCACTTCATGGGTACCTAAGAAAGATAAAAAGTCCTTCATTGTTCATGTCTCTCTCAAAGCACATAATACCTCACAGTGGTATTTTGATAGTGGGTGCTCCAGACATATGACAAGTGATGCCTCATTTTTTACATCTCTTGAGAATTATCAGGATGGAAGAGTCACCTTTGGAGATGGGAGCAAGTCTATCATTGTAGGACGTGGTACTGTAGAGTTACTAGGATTTCCTAAGCTAGAGAATGTTTTGTACGTCAGAGGTTTAAAAGCAAACCTTCTCAGCATTAGCCAGTTGTGCGATGCTGACTTTGCCATAAAGTTTGATCGGGATGCATGTAATGTCTATAATCAAGCCGGTAAACTTTTAGTGCGAGGGGTGAGGACAAAGGATAATTGCTATGGGACTGAGCTCACATCCTCACTTGTCTGCAACATCGGCACGATCACTCCTATGTATCTGTGGCACCAGTGTCTGGGTCACGCGAATGTTAGAGATCTAACTCGTTTAGCTAAAAAGGACCTAGTACGTGGCTTATCTTCACTTGGAAAGCCAACTTCGACGGTTTATGGACCCTGTCAGTTGGGAAAACAAATTCGTAGCCCCCCATAGGAAGTTGCAATCCATTACCACCTCTCGTATACTTGAGATTATTCACATGGATCTTATGGGTCCTACTCGTTCTGAGAGTCTAGGTGGTAAGAGGTATATACTCGTGATGGTGGATGATTTCTCCAGATACTCGATTGTAGGTTTTTTGAGGGAGAAATTCGATGTTGTGGAGCTTTTAACGACCAAGTTCCGTGTCCTGCAAAATCAACACAGAGTCACTATTAACAGGATACGTAGTGACAATGGCACTGAATTTAAGTAAGCAAAGGTAGATCTTTACTGTGATAGCATTGGGATCAAACATGAGTTTTCTGCTGTGAAGACTCCTCAGCAAAATGGGATTGTTGAGAGAAAGAATCGGACGATCCAGGAAATGGCTAAATCTATGCTTCTAGGTCGTAAGGTTTCTAGGAGATTTTGGGCAGAGGCAGTGTCTACTCCATGCCACACGGTGAATAGGGTTTATCTGCGTCCACACACACTTAAGACACCTTATGAATTGTGGACTGGCAAGAAACCCAACCTTGCATATTTCCGTATTTTTGGGAGTAAATGCTATATCTTACGGGATAGAGAGCAATTAGGAAAGTTTGACTCCCGAAGCGACGAGGGAATACTGTTAGGATATTTATTGAATAGTAGAGTGTATCGAGTTTTTAACCTGAAGATCTCTAAGGTTATGGAGTCAATAAACGTCACCGTGCAAGATGACTAACCTTCGGCATTTATTGATTCTATCCTTTAGTGTGAGGATGAGGATGTTTCTGGCTGTACTTTACTTGTACCTCACCCACACTCCGTGGACCCTACTCCTATGTTAGGGAGCACACCTGCTTGGGTTCGCAAGAGTCATGAACCTTATGCCATTGTTGGTGATCCCACTCTAGGGGTCAAGACTCATGCTCAGCTCAAGAACGTTGTTAGCCATTTTTTATACACGTCCAAAGTCGAGCCCAAGAATCACAAATAAGCGCTCAAGGATGAACACGGGATATCTGCTATGCAGGATGAGTTGCTTCAGTTTAAAAAGAATAATGTATGGGAACTTGTCCCCCGACCTAGTGAGACTAATGTGATAGGTACTAGATGGATTTTCAAAAATAAAATGGATGAAAATGGTACCATAATCAGAAACAAGGCTAGGTTGGTCGCTCAAGGCTACACACATATATAAGGTGTAGACTTTGGGGAGACATTTGTTCCTGTTGCGAGGCTTGAGTCCGTCCGCTTACTACTCGCCATCGCATGTCATCTGCGCTTCAAGTTATATCAGATGGATGTCAAGAGTGCCTTTCTAAATGGCATTCTATAAGAGGAGGTTTACGTGGAACAACCGAAAGGGTTTGAAGACCCTAAGCACCCGGAGCACGTCTACTATCTGAGGAAAGCCTTGTATGGTTTGAAGTAAGCACCCCGTGCTTGGTACGAGAGGCTTACTTCCTATCTCTTAGCCCGTGGCTTCAAGAGCGGGGGAGTTGATATGACGTTATTCGTCAGGAGAGATGACGTTGCTATTTTAGTTGCCCAGGTCTATGTGGACGACATAGTCTTTGGATCCACGTGCTCCCAACATGCTCATCACTTTGAGGAGGAGATGAAAAGTGAGTTTGAGATGAGCATGGTTGGTGAGCTTACTTTCTTCCTTGGTCTCCAGGTTCGTCAGCTAGAGGATGGGATGTTCATCTCCTAATCTAAATATACTAGAGACCTAGTGAAGAAATTTAGGTTAGACTCCGCTAAGCATGCACGTACGCCTATGAGTACCACTACCAAGCTTAGTAAAGACACTTCAGGCAAGGACGTAGAGCAAACCTTGTATCAGAGTATGATAGGTAGTCTTCTATACTTGACTGTCAGTCATCCCGACATAGCCTTTAGTGTTGGAGTCTGTGCGCGATATCAGGCGTCCCCGAAAGAGTCACATTTACTTGGTCTAAAACCTATTATTAAATACGTGAGTGGGACTCTCTCATATGGTATTTGGTATTCCTTTGATACCGATGACCCTTTGTTCGCCTATTCGGATGCCGACTGGGCCGGGGATGTAGATGGTTGTAGGAGCACTTCTGGTGGGTGTTTCTATTTTGGTTTTGCTCTTGTCTCCTGGCTGAGCAAGAAGCAAAATTCCATCTCTTTGTCCACCGCGGAGGCTGAGTACATCACCGTCGGGAGTTGTTGCACGCAACCCTTGTGGATGAAGCAAATGTTGGAGGATTATGGGATTTCACAGGACACCATGACTATTTCTTGTGATTATACGAGTGCGATACACATATCCCGTAATCCGATACAACATTCGCGCACAAAGCACATCAGGATACGCGAGCACTTTATACGTCAGTTAGTTGTGGAAAAAGTCGTATCCCTGAGTTTCGTACCCATCGACCGTCAGTTAGCCGATATTTTCACGGAACCTTAAGATGCCATTAGATTTGAGAGTCTTAGGAAGTCTTTGGGGATTTGCACAGTTGACTGAGGGGTTGGTCTATGTCTAGGATACGATGTATTTTCATGTTCATATCATATGCTTCCTATTGCTAGTTTGTTTTATATGTATTATTGCCTTGTTGTACAGTTATTTATTTATTCTTTTGAAAAATCCAAAAAGATGTTCGTTTTACAAATTTTTTTTTTAGAAAAGCACAAAAAGATTTTTGTATTTTTTTTGCACCTTTTATGGATGAGCATTTAAGATAGCCGAGTCACAAATTGATTCCATTTATCCATGTGACTGTTTGACAGAGATTTGAGAAGCTACATCATTTCATCCATGTGCTTTACATTGATTGGAGTCTTTGAGATGTGATTAATGATATCATTCTATATGTTTGACTCCTATCTCCTTTATTGCACACATGCACGACTATATTTGATTATTGTACTTGTCTATCACATATTGGCTTGACTGTTTCCATCTCAATTCTGTCTATACAACTAACAATATGCGATAAAACTTGACAAGATTGGAATGCATGTAAAAACCATTTTGGTGAGACTGTGTGTTTATTTGAAAATGGGGAAGGGCTGCAAAAGGTTCATTTAGCCTTTGCGATTCTAAGCCACCGTTAAAAAGGACCTAAAAAATGGAGGAATTTTATTTTCCGGGGTCCAAAGAGGTTAAAAGAGCCCGAAAAAATTAAAGGCAATAAAAAGCAATATATGCCAAATATGGGCCATTAGGTTTCACCATCAATTCTCCAAAGTTTGAGAATTTAGAACGCCTCTATTCAAAATATAAATCTGAGGGAGTTTGGTTGGAGACTATAAACGGGTTTGCACTTCCTTGAAAGTCCTGAAAAAGCATGAAATAGTTTTGGACGTTATTGGTATGGAAATCACTTTGAGCTTTAATTTGTTGATTTGATTGAGTCAATGTCTCATATTACCAACTTTTTACACCAAAGGAAGATTTTGAGTTCATTCGTTAGGAGTATCCGATATTTATCGTGCACATATGTCATGTCTGTATGCATTGATTTTCCTATCGAATTTGATCACACCCCTTCATTTACGCTATCATCGACTTGGTTGTTTTTGGGTTCTTTCATGGTGTGATTCTTTGTTGTATATTATGAGTGAAATTTTTTGAAAAATACAAAAATAGCAGTTTATTCCCGTGTGTCATTCTCCATGTGCATTCATTTATGCTTCTCATATCTGTCTATTTGGGGACATCATAAAAAGGGGGAGAAGAATTATGGGGGAGAATTTATTTGGGTGGTTGGTTGATTTATGAATGATTTGCTTAAGCTTAATTGATGATCAATTTTTGCATATCATTATATTTCAAACTGTTACTTATCACGGGTATTTGCTTTTTCTCATGTGTGTAGGTACAACATTATTCATTATTGGATTACACACCCTGATGAGAAAAGCTTTGGAAGTTTCTGAAGAGCTGAAGATTTGGCAGACATATCATTTAGTATTCTCAGTTTGAGGGTTTAATGGGGATATTATCTTGTATGTCATTTGATTGCATAATTCAGATTTTTTATGTATGTACCGGCATAGACATAGGGGGAGATTTGTAATGACATAATTTTATAAATGTATAGGGTAGAATCTAGGAATTTTCTATTTTCTCCTAGATCACAGTTTGTATGTTTGATACCGCTACATTCGGCACGTCAACATGATCAACCTCGACGGCCTTTATCCGAATTCAATGCACCCAGTATCTTCACGTGCATCATGCTACATGCAACGTGCTGCTCAGCTCATTCCCACTACTCCACTATGCTTTATCGGTAAAATGTTTTATTGGAGCTTTAAATATTTGTATAAATATTTGGGAAATTTTTTGAAAATTATTTTTGAAGTCTGGATTAATTTTTTATCAAAAACAGAATTTTTTCTAAGTGTTGAAGCAAAGTGACTTGAACGACGATCTCGTTCAAATGACTTTGAATGTCGTTTGGTTCGAATGACTTCTGTCCTTCATTCGAGCGACATGGATATCTCGTTTGAACGAGCCGCCGCCTCGATTTTCGTATAAATATTCGTTCTCCTTTTACACGTTTCTCAAGTCTTTCTGTAATCTCAAAATTCTGCGAAAACTGTCCAGAATAAGACTTCATCTTTTTAAGGTTTTCTGAACCTTTTTGATTCACAAAACCATTCCCATATATGTGTGTGAATCTTTAAACCTTCAAGAGGATCTTTTACTCATCTGGAGTAATTTGTGAGGAAGCCGTTCTCTTCTTCATTGCTTCCCTACTGGAAAGGGATAGCTCCAGCCGCCGATAACAGAACCGACACCCGAGGGTATTTCTATGTCACATATTTTCATTGTAATCCCTGTAAGCCTTTCTCTTACAAAATTATAGTGAAAATAAAAGGTTTTACCCCTTTGGGGGATTTTTCCTCATTTGCGCGTTTTTGAATGTTCTTGCTTGATTTTATCATCATCAATCACACCTAGATGCCTGTTTAGGACTTATTTGATAAAAACTGAGTTTAATTAAATAACTTCCTTATTTGAATGCAAGCGTACTCTTCTCACGGTCCAAAACTGTGACAAACAGTTAGTCACGGTTTAAGGCCGTGATAAATATCTGAAGCATGATTTTTATTTTGGCCCTATTGTTTTTGCCTAGAGAGTTTTATGTTTTAAGGACTCTTCTAAAAAACCCTACACTTATATATACTCATATTATGAGTCTTTTAAGCTAGCTTTTCGAATTATTTAATTAATTATCGAATAAAATTACGAGTTGTTAGATACTTTCCCACTAGAACAGGGATTTCGTCCTTGAAATTCGATGAAGCATAAACGCGCAAAATAAAATAAGGCTCACATATTCCTACCTATACATACCACGATTAGGCGCCCATACACCCAATCCTACCCGAATGTAACTCACGATCAAAATATAATATATATATATATATATATATATATATATATATATACACACACACGTAACTATAAAAATAACGGCGTATCACGCTCTCCTACGAATCATAACCCGATTCTATCTCCAAACGTCCCCGCGATGACTAAATCCTCAAATCAAATCACACCACTACATTAATACTAGAAATATCCAAAATTTACCTAACTATTTTCCAAATAAATATCGTTTCCCAAATAAACTCTAAGGATCCTGACATCAAGATTACTACTTCTAACCTCAATGCCTACAATATCCTTAACAAAACTCCCTATCTCCAAGAAACACATCTAACATGTATGCCAAACCCACTTCCTCTAGAAGTACGAATCAATAAAGGGGATCAAAGATCGGTAACGCAAAAGCTAAATGGACTCACAACCTACGAGACCTAAGACCATGCTCTGATACCATTTGTAACACCCCGCGTAATTCTAGCGTCGGCTGCCACCAAAACTATGCCGGGCATCACTAAATTAAATACCATTCTTAGCATGTGACATATATGAGATATATAAAAATTTTCATCCACAAAATAAATAATCAATTAAATAATCGTCCATGCAATCATCAAATCCATCACCATGCTAAACTCCAAAATAATCCAACTTCATAATTCATTCAAAACTCCAAATGAAATAATCCAATAAAGTACTTAACTAACACCATAAATTTTTTTGGAACCGATCGGCCCAATAGAATCAATACCGAAGTCTCATAATGTAAAGCGACTAAATAAATTAAACCTATACTAACAAAGTGAATAAATAAAATGTAACTCCAGCTGCACCTCCAAAATGCTCTCCAATAAATCATATGTAGCTACTCCAAAGCTATACCTAAAATATTAGATAGCGCTATAAGTCAGAGCCTATCGCATGGATACCAGCTACTCCTCTCAAATAGGGTCCTTGAACCCAAACAATAGCATTATACGCAATAAACATGACTATATAATATTTTAAATTAAATGAGATATATTAATCGACAAAGAAAATAAATCACGATCTACCCACAACAAAGCCTACCCAAGATCTAAATCTCAATATTTATTTTCCAACCGCTTCCTATTTTTAATTTAATTTATTTACTCAAATTTATTATCATTCTCATTTTATTAACATCAGTTGCGGTACTCCCGCATTTAAGTCTTATACCATAATAGTTGTGGGACTCCCACTAAGTTTGCATCATTTTATTTACGGGACTCCCGCTTATCATCTTTCATTATTTGCTTGCGGTACTCCCTCTAGTTCTACACCACACCCATTCTCCTTACTATGGCTAGTCAACCCGGTTTACTGTCAGCTCTGTACACACTCGTGAGGTTCCATGCACGACACATCACTATAGCCTGTCGGTCCGTTTAACTATCAGCCCACACATACTCGCATCGCCAATATATTTTAATACCCATTTTTATTATCTTAGGTATTAATTCTAAATTTATTAAATCTTTCTCATTTATCTCAAATTAGACCCATCCTTTATATCGACATAAAATCCTCAAAACACCCTTAGTCCCATACCTAAATGTCTCTAACACATAAGTATTTTCTATCCTATCATCTAGGAGAAAACCAACTCACCAACACCACTTAATTGTACCCTTAGGTTTGCTAATCCAAGGAACAATGTAAAAATCTGCCCCATCCCGGAATATCTATCCGTAAACCATCACCACTATCTAGTCCCATAATTAGAAAGCGAATAACTACCCAAAGGTCTACTAACTAGTCCCATACCTAGAAAGCAACCTAAATAAAGGTGAGCATCCTATCTATTCCATAATCCCGTCGTTTCCGTGGTGTCGAACATAATAAAATAGATAAATTATAGGAGCTTAAATTTCCATTTATCACACTAAGTTCATCAATTTAATCCACACATCAAAATTAAACAATTAATGCCTTTTTAATTATATCATTAATTAAACCTTACTTTCGCATCCTATTATTTGATTTTTAATAACAAGTAGGTTTATAGAACTTATACAACAAGTATTTACTATCGTGCAACACCCACGAAATTTCCATTATTTAACGTCATAAAATTTATTAAATGATATCCCTACGTAAAAGTCTACATGCGAATACCTTAACATCTACGGCACCCAAATCTCTACTCTAATATGCAAGGTTTTGAGTCTTCATTCATATTAAATTTTTTTGTAAAAATAGTCTCGAATTATCTTCCACTTTCCCTAATTAACATCTTTAATTTATTTTAAGAAAACACGTGTATTTAGTGTGTAGGCCATAATTACTACGCATAATACTAAGTGAAAGCAATAGAGGTAACCATGCTTGAGATTTGTTTGAAGAAATCTTATTTTGAAGATGTGTTCCTCGCGAAAAGGCGACAAAGTTTTGTTCTTGGATCAATTCGAGAAAACCTAATTTATACTGACAAATCTTGAGTTGAAAGTTGTGTAAAATGGGGCTAGGGTTTGTATGAGGAAGAAGATGAAAATTATAAGGGTCTATTACTCTTAGAGGTTGTGAAAATATGTTTGCAAAGTCCTAACCCCGTATTAATTTAAGTGGAGAAAGATTAGAGAATTTTAGTTGCATTGGAATCCTATTAAAACTAAAACAATTCGCCTATTAGTCACGGTCCAGAATCGGGACAAACAGTTTGTCACAGTTTAAGGTCGTGACAAATATCTGAAGCGGGATTTTTATTTTGTCCCTATTTTTTTGCATAGAGAGTTTTATGTTTTTAGGACTCTTCTAAACGACCCTAGACTTATATAAACCCATATTAGGAGTCTTTTAAGCTAGCTTTTCAAATTTCGAAATAATTTAATTAATTACCGAATAAAATTACGGGTTGTTACAAAAACACCAAGGACTTGTACCGATATATCCGAAACATGGGAGTGTAATATAGGGGTGTGAACATAATGCATAGGAGCATCAACATAAGAGTATGCACAAGCACACAATGCCAAACAACAAGTGTAATAGTTAAATTCCCAAGTTGACCTTAGTGTAAAAAAAAAATTGGATTCACTAGAAGTCAATTCACTTATACTAAAAGTTCCTCGAAGATTCAATGATTCTCCGTCCATTGGTGTCACTCATTAATGCAATATTAGGACCTATTGTGTAACCCCATTGATCTTCGACTTATAACACCCTCAAAATTAATATTATTTCAATCTCACTCAACATTTTGAAGATATCATATATGGAATTAAGTTTTTGAAGTATTAATAACAAAAAATTGGTTTTGGAAATTCTATTTTTATTTGTCAAATATTCTTTTAGGATCTTTTCAATGAAGGCTTTTAACGTAAAGAAGATTTCTCCTTTCGTGGCCCATTTCCACTGGTCACTAAATTTTGATAAAACAATTAAAAAGGGCAATAGTTCTTACTTACACAATGTTTCCTATTACATATGGAATAAAGTGACAAGATTGATAAGAAAACACATTACTTCAACTAGGAAATGCAAAATGATACAACATTCTAAAGAGACAGTGCATGGAGTGTACATATAAGGTGACGAGATGAGACCAACATGGAAGGAATTGTCATAAAAGAGCATTATTCATCATAAATATACACAATTCAGCACAAGTAGCACGTAACTTAGTCTATCTCGCCACGAAAAGTCAATTGACCATGGAGTGTAATAGTGTTCCGAGCATCTTAATTACGCATCCCAAATGGTGACAAAAAAATATTTTTGTATTTTTATAAAAAATATATAAGCAAACTATCTTTTTGGATGTTTAAAATAGGAAATATACACAAATATACAATCTAGTTCATAGGGGACAAAGAATGATAATGGAAGCTCACCCTAAAATAGATATCTAATCGAACTCAATCAATGGAACTAACCTCGATAAACTTCAAAGAACCTTGAAACTAAGGGAATTTAGAGGTTTGGTGAAAATATCGGCCAATTGATGTTCGGTTTGAAAAAACTGTTACTAGATTAATAACAAAATGTTATAAGTTGAGTAAACTCCAAATAAACTTTTTGGACAAAAATCTTTTCGATTCATTACACAAGATGTGTTTTAAAATTGTTTTTTGAATATGTAGTCTAGATTTGGTAGTTGATTACCTTAGGTTTTAGAAATTAAAAACCATATACTAAGTCTAACATGCAGTACCAATCACAACAGAAATTAAGAACATTCAAAGAAAAGAACACATGTATTTAACATGGTAAAACCCTTAATCAAGGGAAACATCCACGGTGCCCTCTACGGCACAAACCAAAAATCCACTAAAATAAAGATTCAAGTTACAACACTTAGGCAAACACACAAAGATCCTAAATCAAAGTTCAGATTTATACCTATATGAGCTACTCCACTCCAAAATTTTTCTGACTGGAACTGATCTTCTCTTGTTACTTCTTTGACTTTTACTTGATCTCCTTTTCTTTGATTTCTGATTCCAGCAACTCTTTCAATTTCCAAGTTTCTCAAACAGAATCACTGTGACTAAGTGTTCGTGCGTGAGAATGTGTTTGTGATATCCACTAAATGCAGATTTATGCAACTCACCCTCTCAAGATATTTATACAAACAAATTCCTATAAATCAAGAGGTTCTATATGACATGCAGATACTGATTCAACTTATTTTGACAAATAACTTCTTCTCAAGATCGGATCTGAAAAACAAACTTGCTTTTAAAACTAGCCAAGGTCCTATGTGTTTGTATTTATTTTAGTACACATTTCTTTCAAAAATCGTGAAATATAAAGCAAGAAACACAAAAGTTCTAGAGATCTGATATAACCTTGAAATACAGAAGTTTCTTTCTCAAAATCCCTTGAAACAGAAAGGATCTATAAAAAAAGATCTAAAAGACAATAAAAATATAAACGTGTAATTTTCTCTTTTAGAAAAACTCAAGTCTCAACAGTGAAACTCAATATTCTCTTAGAGATGAGTTCTGAGAGAAACTAAGACTTGAAGAGGTCTTCAATCGCTGAACAAATCAAACACCAAACTCACAGAAACCCTAAATGGATCTAATGTTCAAGGTTTAGGTTTTCTCGCGGATGAAACTATGAAGGTTTTAGTGTTTGGACTAAGGGAAAACACTCAGAGGTTGAGCTTTGAAGATTAGTGTTTCTTCTCTCTCTCTTCTTCTCTATTTCTTTTCCTCTCTATTTGATGATACTGGAAATAGCACCACCGATCAAGGTGTTTGTAAGCTCAATCCAGTGATAACAATGGCAGCACAAGAGTATGCTAAATATAAGAGATTGAGATGAGGAGAAGAGAATAAACACCAATATATAAGTGGTTCAGCCAATTAGGCCTATGCCACTATGCAAGTGAGTGAGTAATATCACTAGAAGAAGGCACTAATGACCATGGATACAAGCACTCAAGCTCTCTCTCTCTACTATATAATTCGATAGAGTTTCAGCTAGGGTTGTAATTTCAGATCCTCCTCAAGGTAGGAGAAAACAAGTATATATAGTGTTTGGGGGGGGGGGGGGTAATGTACCCCCATGCATGCAATGAGCATGTGTGTGTTGATCTAGACAATCTAATGAGGACATCTGTGATTATCACATGTAAAGAATGATGATGAAATATTCTCCCACGTGAGGGGATTGATTCGGCTATAACTGATTTTTCCCACGTGTTCCTACCCTTGCGTACTCCTACCAATGCTCGGCCTTGTCCTTGATTGGTAAAAAATCGGCCTGGAAGAGTACGAGGTTGGTGAAGTCGGACCGTTGTTTCATCTGAGATTAACCATGATGACCTCGACCAAGTAAGCTGGCCGAGGTTAGGTCGGAAGAGTTGTAACGTCGAACTGGGCCGATGATAGGGCTTCCATATGGTTCCCCCATGTACCACTACTGATCTTGGCCGTTGACTATAACGTCGACTGAGGACAATACTGCCATTGGAGGGTGTCTAAACTCGCTAGTCCTTACAAACCTCGGCTGATGCCGAGCCGAGGTTAATGTATGAGGTAGATGTGATGTCGGCTGTGGCCGACCTGATGGATAACTTACCCCATGAGTTATGCAGATCTCGGCTATTGCCTCATCGAGGGATAAATAGTAACGTCGGTCGTAGCCAACCTTGTGCTGGACGAGACCGCTGATCGTCAGTCTTGAGCCCCTATAATCTCGGTCGTAATGCTAGCCGAGGTTAGTGCCTCCGAGCTGTCAGGTATACTTTAGGCATATCAATAACTCCTTAGCCCTCAGTCACCTATGTGAGTAGGTGACTAAGGGGTATACATATCCGAGGATGTATTTTCCTTGTGTACCACCATTTCTTTGACAAGTGTCAGCTTCTGAAGTAGGTTGCGTGCTTGGAAAGTGCAATGATTATCGCCTTTTGGGCACCCAAGGCAATGATGGACCTTGGGACTTGTGCCATATGGTTTGGGTGTTTAAACCCTTTTCTCTTATCTTTCCTCCTCATTTCTTTTCACTTTCCCGCCTGAGTTATCTTTGCAACTTTCTCTATCTACAAGAGCTTGGTTGCTGCATTTCAGAGGTTTTTTTTATTTCTATTCCTCTTCTCTTCTATTTCGCACTTCGACAGGTATTGTCTCCACTCTACTTTTCCATTTTCAGCCTTTAATTCTTGTTTCTTCATTTTTTGGTGAGTTTTTTAGGTTCTCCGACCACTGTTTTGCATTTTTCGGTGACTGTTTGAGTTTTTTGGTGTTTCTTCTTGACTGTTCTTAATTGTTCTCGCTCAAAATCCTAGTTTGATCCTTAGTTAGGTTGAGTTAAGTTGTTTATTTTTTATTTAGGGCCCCAAGTGTAAGGTCGTCTTCCTATGCTCAGACCTCTTTATAAACTTATTGAGGATTTCCCTTCTCATAGAGAGATGAATTTTCATGAAGATTAGGCAGATAAAGCTATCCCAAGAGGAGGCTCGTAGGGCTGAGGCCTTTCCCCTCAGACCTATCTTTCCCCCACCTCTGAAGGTGGTATACCCTGAACCAGCCGAGACTGCTGAGCCATCAGAGGATCCAATTGATCCCTCTCCTATGTCTGAGTCTGAGTCATCCACCTCCGACCCTATGTCTGTAGATTCATTCCATGAGGCAATGGATTTCTCCATTAGGCAAGATCAGGTCCCTGATCAGGCCGAGGTCCAAAGTCGCACCTCATCCCACAACGATTCTAGCACTTTACGGATCTCTTCTGATGTTGAAGTTATGGGGCCGAGTGTGGTTGTGCCCCAAATCATTGATGCTATTCCCCTGTCGGCCACCACAGGGGCTGAGTTCGCTCAGAGGTTCCCCGAAGGTGTTCCTACACCTGCCCAGGCCGATGTTGCTAGGGATGAGGATGACGGTCATGAGAGTGACATTGATACCGTAGAGGCAGCCGAGATAGAGAGTACTGTCACTGAGTTTGACCTGTCAGCCTTTAGGCACCTTTATTCTATAGGTCCTTCTATCAAACTTAGGAGACCTCTGAGGGATGAGAGGGCCTTTGGTGACCAAGATGGGAAAATCTGCGTATATGAGCAGATATTTAAGTTAGGATTTCGTCTCCCCATCCATCCAACAATTAGAGCCGTATTATCCCATATTAACCTGGCACCTTCCCCATTATCTCCTAATGCTTGGAGGGTGATGATTGGAACCATCATCCTATAGAGGGCAGTCCATCATTCAGACCTTCCTGTCAGGGTCTTCACAGGGTGCTACGTACCATCCTCTGCCAGGAACCACCCTAACTACTACCACTTCCTCGCTAGGAAGCCTAATAAGAAGATGTTGTTGGTCACGCAGACCTCCAATCATAACTGGAAGCCACGGTACTTCTTCATCTCAGAGGCATGGGAATTTGGTACTTGTTCCCCTTCTTCATTGCTATAGCCGAGGACCCCCTGAGGTGGGGAAAATTGTCATTGGCTACCAAAGCTGACCCTGGGTTAAGCCAGGATAACCTTCAAAAGGTCAAATACCTTCAAGATCAGGGGGAGCATGGCTGGCTAGTCAAGTACAAACATATGATGACCCCCTACTACCTCTCTGAGACGGGCTTGGGGGGGAAGTCCTTTAGCCCAGCTTCGTAAGTGTTTATTTTGCTAAGTTGTACCTATGATATTTAATGTCTCTGATTTACTAACTCAGACATATTTTTTGCAGAGCGCCGAGAAGGTATATCAGACGACCCATGGGAGATGTCTGCACCAAGCCTGATCAAGTTGGTGAAGAAAGCAGGGCTCAATGCTCCTCCTCCTCCCCCACCAAAGTAAAACATCGGCACCTCTAAGGTCGACGCTATGAAAAAGAGGAAATCCACCACTACTGCCTCAGAGGATCATAGGCTGAGTAAGCACCAAAAGGCAATCCCAATCTCTTCTGATGATGCATTAGCTTCTCATCTGGAGCAGTTGAATATTAGTGACAGCCTAATAGGTCATGGTCTTAAGGCAATGGATGCCATCGGCTCTATGATGACCGATGTAGATAAGCGTTTTTTGTGCTCCATTAATACCCCTCTCCTGGTCGAGTTTTACCTTCACAGGTCTATCTAGGTAAAAGCTTTTGCTTTTTTATTCCAAGTCTAACCTCGGCTTTTATTGGATTAAGGTTTCCATTCACACGTCTGACTTTGTATTGTAGAGTATCCTATCTATCTACCAGTTTGTTGACTGGACCCTGAGGAAGCTGCCCTTAATTGAGAAGGGAAAAGAGGCCCAGAAGGTGAAGGCCTCTCTAAATGCTGAGGCGGAACGTCTGAAGACAACCTTGGATGAATCTGATAATAAAGTGAAGCACGGGACGGGGACATTGCTAAGCTCCAGAAGGACCATACATCCTCCCTGAAGGCCAACGATGACATTCTTCAATAAAAGGTTGATGCTGCAGTGAAAGCTGCCCTTGAGGATGCCTCTGAGAAGATCTTGGCCAACTACAAGGTTTCCGATGAATTTATAAGCTTCGGCTTTAAATACCTTGAAAGTGGTGTTAAAGCTACTAGTAAATGGGCGGCCATCAAAGAAAAGGAGTCAGGGAGTTTGACAACCTCAGACTTTATTGGTCTCGGTTGTGGAAACCCTCAGTTTTCCCAGGCCATACAAGAGGTTAAAGAGGAAGGAGAAGGTGCTGCACCTGCAGAGACTGCACAATCGGAAGCTACAGAGATTGAGGATGTCAACCCTCAAGATGATGGGGTTGAGGTTACCAATATCGGCCAAGGTGATGGGGTCGAGGTTACTAACCTTGTGGCTGCAGACACTTAGACCATAATTTGTGAAGCTTTACTTGTAATTTTTTCTTTTCATCTGTAATTGTTTGTAACCTCTGATAACATATTCTAAGGCTTGATGACTTGTAATTTTGACTTCATGTTATATCATCCTCTTCATAGAATTTCGCTTCTTTTGATGAATGCTCCTTTGAATAGTTTTATAAGTCATACGATGGTGTTTTTATTAAGGTCTGAAGTCTCAACATAATAGTGTCTTCATTAATTTCACCAAACTGCTATAAGATCTGAGGACACCATAAGATCTGAGAGCACCAAACTACAATATTTCACCTCAAAAATTTCACCAAGTTAATGATGTTTAAGGTCTGAGGTCATCCAATTATGATGTTTTACCTCAGACCTTATAACCAAATTATGATGTTTAAGGTCTGAGGTCATCAAACTAAGATGTTTCACCTCAGACCTTGTCACCAAATTATGATGTTTAAGGTTTGAGGTCATCAAACTAAGATGTTTTACCTCAGAACTTGTTACCAAATTATGATGTTTAAGGTCTGAGGTCATCCAACTAAGATGTTTCACCTCATAAGTTTCACTAATTTAATGATGTTTAAGGTCTGAGGTCATCAAACTAAGATGTTACCCTCATAAATTTCACCAATTTAATGATGTTTAAGGTCTGGGGTCATCTAATTATGATGTTTCACCTCAGACCTCATCACCAAATTATGATGTTTAAGGCTTGAGGTCATCAAACTAAGATGTTACCCTCACAGATTTTCACCAAATTAATGATGTTTAAGGTCGGAGGTCATCTAATTATGATGTTTCACCCCAGACCTTGTCACCAAATTATGATGTTTAAGATCTGAGGTCATCAAACTAAGATGTTACCCTCATAGATTTTCACCAAATTAATGATGTTTAAGGTCTGAGGTCATCAAACTAAGATGTTATCCTCATAAATTTCACCAATTTAATGATGTTTAAGGTCCGAGGTCATCAGACTAAGATGTTACCCTCATGAATTTTCACCAAATTAATGATGTTTAAGGTCTGAGGTCATCCAATTATGATGTTTCACCTCAGACCTTGTCACCAAATTATGATGTTTTAGATCTGAGGTCATCAAACTAAGATGTTACCCTCATAGATTTTCACCAAATTAATGATGTTTAAGGTCTGAGGTCATCAAACTAAGATGTTACCCTCATAAATTTCACCAATTTTATGATGTTTAAGGTCTGAGGTCATCAAACTAAGATGTTACCCTCATGAATTTCACCAAGTAAATGATGTTTAGGGTCCGAGGTCATCCAATTATGACGTTTCACCTCAGACCTTGTCACCAAATTATGATGTTTAAGGTCTGAGGTCATCAAATTAAGATGTTACTCTCATAAATTTTACCAAGTTAATGATGTTTAAGGTCTGAGTTCATCAAACTAAGATGTTACCTTCATTAATTTCACCAATTTAATGATGTTTAAGGTTTGAGGTCATCCAATTATGATGTTTCACCTCAGACCTTGTCACCAAATTATAATGTTTAAGGTCTGAGGTCATCAAACTAATATGTTACTCTCATAAATTTCACCAAATTAATGATGTTTAAGGTTTGAGGTCATTAAGCTAAGATGTTACCCTCATGAATTTCACCAAATTAATGATGTTTAGGGTCTGAGGTCATCCAATTATGATGTTTCACCTCAGACCTTATCACCAAATTATGATGTTTAAGGTCTGAGGTCATCAAACAAAGAGGTTACCCTCATAAATTTTACCAAGTTAATGATGTTTAGGGGCTGAGGTCATCCAATTATGATGTTTCACCTCAGACCTTGTCACCAAATTATGATGTTTAAGATTTGAGGTCATCAAACTAAGATGTTACCCTCATAGATTTTCACCAAATTAATGATGTTTAAGGTCCGAGGTCATCAAACTAAGATGTTACCCTCATAAATTTTCACCAAACAAGTAATCCAAACAAAGCATTGACATAGGAACTGCTCTTCTCATTAATATTTTCTTCATAATATGATAGATTTACATAGAAATAATTGCAACATCATATGTAGTACTTCTTCAGGTGACCAGCATTCCAAGGATTGGAGAAAGGTTCCCCCTCGAGATTTTCTAGCTGGTAGGTACCGGGTATAACCTCATAGACCACTTTATAGGCACCATGCCAATTCGGATGAAGCTTGTTTGTCTTCTGCAACGTCTTCTTCAGCACCAGGTCTCCTACAGCTATAAGTCTTAATTTCACCCTTTGATCGTAGAACTTTGCTATTCTCAACTGGTAGGCTGCCTGTCTGATCTCAACGTCTTCGCTTCTCTCCTCGATTAAATCTAGGTCCAGTCTTCTCTCTTCTCCATTATTCTCGAGGTCATAGGCCTGAACTCTCTGAGTGGGGAGTCCTACTTCTGTAGGCATGATGGCTTCTGAGCCACATGCTAACATAAATGGGGTCTCCCCCGTTGGTGTCTTTACCGTTGTTCTGTAGGCCCATAATACTTCATAAACCTCTTCCGTCCATCTCCCCTTGGCCTCTTCCAATTTCTTCTTAATCCTGTCGAGGATTGTTCGGTTCGTGACCTCAGTCTGCCCATTTGCCCAGCGTCGGCCCGAAGAAGAGAAAAATTGCGTGATCCCGACTCTCTCACAGTATTTCTCCAAGGAATAATTCTTGAACTGGGTTTTGTTGTCTGAGATGAGGGTGTTCGGAAGACCATGCCTGCATATAATGCTCTTTCAGATAAATTAGAAGGTCTTTTTCTCTGTAATCGTGATCATCGGCTCAACCTCTACCCACTTGGAGAAGTAATCAATCGCTACTATCATAAATCGATAATTATTTACATCCCTTAGAATTGGTCCCACCAAGTCAATCCCACATACCGCAAATGACCAAGGGGAACTGATCGACGTCATAGGTTGATGAGGGATAATGAAGAATCTCTGGCATTTGTCACACCTCTTTACGTGGGTTACAATGTCCTTAGCCAAGGTCGGCCACCAATATTCCTGCGTAATTATCCTCTTAGCTAAAGGTCTTCCTCCTATGGGACTGGAGCAAGAACCCTCGTGTATATCCTATAGGACGCGGGGGACCTCTGTGGGATGGACACATCTGAGAAGTGGTAGTATAAATCCTTTCTTATATAGGACATCTCCTATTATTGAGAACTTTGCAGCTCTGTACCTCAATTTCCTCCTTTCCAGCTTCGATTCCGACAGCTTTCCCTCTCGGAAATATCTGATGAGGGGGTCCATCCATGAGTCTCCTAGGTTCAAGTTGAGGCAAGAGCTGGCAACCTCTTCATCCTCAATGGTAGGTTTGATCAGGATTTCGACTGGTACTGTCCTTTTGATGCCTGTCCTTATTGCTGAACCAGCCTTTCTAATGCATTTACATGACTGTTGTCTTATTGAGGGACCCTCTTTATCTTTACCTTTTCGAAGCCTTCTAGCATCATTCTTACCCTCTTAAGGTATTTCTCCATCTTATCGTCCTTGGCCTCATATACTCCAAGTATCTGGTTGATAACTAACCTTGAGTCCCTGTGAAGTAGGAGTCGTCCAACTCTAAAGGATTTTGCTAAGGAGAGGCCTGCTATCAAGGCCTCATATTCTGACTCGTTGTTCGATTCTTTGAAGTTAAACCTTAGTGCATATTCAATGTCGGTACCATTCGAAGCTGACAGTATCAACCCTGCACCACTACCACTTTCGTAAGAAGACCCATCAACAAAGAGGTTCCAAACATCTTCATCTGAAGAGAAGTGACCCTCTAACATGGCTCCTTGCTTGAAAAGGTATTTGTCTTCCTCATTCTCAGCCACTCCTTTTCTATCTCTGTCGGACACAACCTCTTTTGGGTATCGAAAGGCATTACTGTTTAATCCCTCTGTAAACTCTGTATTATTCTTATCCTCATCCTCTTCCCATGTGAACTCAGCAACAAAGTCTACGAGTGCTTTCCCTTTAATGGCCACCCTGGGTTGATAAATAAGGTCATACTCTCCCTAACTCAATGGCCCAGGTCATTAATCTGCCTGACTTCTCGAGCTTATAGAGGACTTGCCTTAGTGGGAGTCTATGAGGATGACCATATAGTGGGCTTGGTAATAGGGTTTCATCTTCCTGGAAGCGTGTATCAAAGCGTAGACCAACTTCTCTATACGAGGATTGTTCTGTTCAGACCCTTGAAAGGCCTTACTATTGAAGTATACATGCCTCTATACCCCATCGTTTCCATATTATGGCTGCACTTATAGCTGACTCTGAAACTGCTAGATAGATATACAACCTCTCTTCCAGAATGGGCCGAGATAAGAGCAGTGGGGATCCGAGGTAGGGCTTGAGCTATTTAAAAGCCTTATCACACTCTTCATCCCATTCGAAGGCCTTTTTAAGCACCTTAAAAAATGGAAGACACTTATCCGTAGCTCTGGAAACAATTCTGTTGAGTGCTATGACTCTTCCAGTGAGCTTTTGAACGTCTTTTATACTTCTTGGTGTCTTCATATCGAGAAAAGCTTTGATTTTCTCGGGGTTGGGCTCTATTCCCCTCTGATTGACTATGAATCCAAGAAATTTCCCATCTCCTACTCCGAAGACACACTTGGTAGGATTAAGCTTCATTGTGTATAAGGCCATGGTGTTAAAAGTTCTCTCCAGGTCGGCTACATGAGTACATGCCTTCAAGCTCTTCGTCAACATGTCATCTACATATACCTCCATGGTCTTGCCAATCTGATTTTCAAATATCCTATTTACAAAACGTTGATACGTGGCCCCTGCATTTTTCAAGCCGAAGGGCAAGACCTTATAGCAATAGGTCCCCTTGTCTGTGATGAATGCTGTCTTCTCTGAGTCTTCAGCATCCATGAAGATCTAATTGTAGCCTGAATACGTGTCCATGAAGCTCATAAGTTCATGCCCTACCGTAGCATCTACCATCTGATCAATTCGAGGTAAGGGATAACTGTCTTTCGGGAAAGACTTGTTCAGGTCGGTGAAGTCTATGAACATCCTCTATTTTCCATTGGCTTTAGGCACAATGATGGCGTTTGATAACCATTCTGGTCATATGACCTCCCTGATGAATTCTACCTCTTCCAACTTTCTGACCTCTTCCTTGATGACATCATACTTCTCCCTGGAGTAAATTCTTCGTCTTTGCTTGATTAGCTTAGCATCCTCTGCCACCTTGAGTTTGAGGCACATAACCTCTGGGTCGATGCCAGGCATGTCTGCGTGGCTCCAAGCAAAGACACTCTGCCTCTTCTTCAAAAATCTTATCATCTCTTCCTTGATCCCCGATTTTAAGGCCTTGTCGATTTGGATGGTTTTTTCTGGTTCATCCTCATTGAGGACGATGGATTCTACCTTTTTCGCGGCCTCCCCTTTCTTCAATTTTATTTCATCCCTAAGATTGAGTGTATTAATGTTATACGTTGTCATTGCCGTCTTATGTGCCTCACGTCCATGCACTCTTGTTGTAATTACCAAAGGGTCATCATGCGGAGCTAGGATACCTTTGAAGTCGAGTCGGGAGAATCCAACTATAAGAGTATCCATATCTACCTTCTTCTTCTTCTGCTTAGCCTCTGAAGATGCCAGATTTACAACCTCCACTTTGGTCACTTCCTTAGCCTTTGCCATCTGAGCTTTACGGTCGGTTACTTCAGAGCCACCCCTGCTAGTCATCCACATATGGTGTTAACACCGAAGGAGATCATTCCAACCATCTTCATAGGGGCATTGTCATCCTTTGGTGGGAGGTCTGGATCATTCTCGTTATCACCATCGAAGTTCTCATCTCTTCTCGCTGGGGTGTCATCTCGACATCTGTCGCTTCTCTTCTTTTTAGGGTCATCTCTTCCCCTCTTGGGATCCTTACCATCGACATACCTCCTCAACTTTCCGAACTTTAACATCTTGTCGATTTCATACCTCAAAGTGAAGCACTTGTCTGTCATATGGCCGTGGTCTTGGTGGAACTCGCACCACAGGTTCTTGTTCCTCTTATACGGAGGGGCCTTTAACTTCTTCGAATATCTCACATACCGGTTATTCTTGATCTCATTGAGGATGTGTTCACAGCTCACAGTTAGAGGAGTATAATATGCAAACTTGTCATCTGCAGACCTCTTTTTTCCATCTTTCTTTCTTTGGAACTTTTCGCTGCCACTTCCCTTCTCATCCTCATACTTTACGTCCATGGCCTCTTTAGCGTTCATGACCTTCCCTGCAGTTGTTAATAGCTTTGCCATGGACTTGGGAGGGTCTTCAGTAATCTTCCACAATAACTTTCCCTTCTGGAGTCCCCCAATGAGGGCTGTCATGGCTATATTATCTTCGTAATCTTCAACCTATAATTTTTCTTTGTTGAATCTAGCAATGTAGTCTCTTAGGCTCTCATTTTTGCCTTTCTTGACATACAGCAGATGAGTGGTCTTCTTTTGAGGTCTTACCCCAAAGCAGAAGTTATGAATGAACCGTTCAGCCAAACCCTTAAAGTTCTTGATAGAGTTCTTCGTAAGAGAGGTGAACCAGAAGTGCACAGCTCCTGTCAGAGTGCCAGAGAAGGCACGACACCTCATCTCATTCGGGATTGAATAAATATATGCTGCAGACTAGTAAATCTCGATATGATGTACATAATTAGTACTACCATCATACTTGGGAGACACCGTAGGTGGCTTGAACTTGGCAGGGGTTGGGAGGCTCACTATCCTGGCCACGAATGGGGAGCCCTCTGAGAAACCTCTTTGCAGTGGGTCTCGGCTTTTGATGAGGTCCCCTATCTTCTCTTTAAGACGTTGAATGGAATCATTCCATGGCTTTGCAATGTCGGCCTTGCCAAGGTTGTCCCCATCCACCTCCAAGGGGTGGACTAAGGGTTCCCCAGCCGCCGAATAACGGCGGCTGTTGACCTCCTCTTGATACCTGTCTCGGCCTTGATGGGGTCGGCCATGATGGGGTCGACCATGATGAATTTGATGTTCCCCCTCTTCCCTTTATGAGCCAGCTACACTTCTTGACCTAGATAACCTCTGCCTCAAGTCATTAACTTGGCCGAGCCTTTCAAAGTCCGACCCTCTGCTCAAGCGATCAAAAGATGATCCTCTTTGTTAGGCGCCACCATCTCTTCTGTCCCCACAACCTCGGCTCTACTGGATAGGACGTACCGTGTTATTCAAAACCTCATACGGCTCCCAACAGTCCTCTAGAGCATCTTCTGCCTCCATATCATCATACATATCCTCAAGGAAATGATGTCCTTGCCTCCCCAGGCACAAACGCCTAGGGTCAGTAACGTCCCTCCTCCAATAAGGAGTAGGTTGGTCTTTTCGCGGTGCCTGGGGTGGTCCCCTGGCTTCAGGATGAGGCTGGACAGCTTTCGGAGTAATCATCTCCGATGAGACCCTAGGTGGCCTCATCATATTTTGACTGAGCTGAGCAAATTGCTCCTTCATCGCTTGCTGCATTGCAACCAAGGACTTCAAGGCTGCCGCCACCTCTGCCATTTCGAATTGTGGTGGAGCCTGGCTGGAACTAGGTCCTCCAATGCCAGATGGTGGAAGAGGTGGTGGCAACTCCGGTGCCATATGTTAAAACTAAAGAGCTAGTGAAGAAAATGAGCTTAGTACCTTAAAGGACCTCTTTCAATGGTGAAACATCTCTACGCAAGGGGTGAGGCCTGGTTCACCACCAGAGTCTCCGGTGAGGTTAAACTAGGAAAGGAAGAGTTATGTCTTCTCGTTCCCACAGACGATGCCAAAATGATGATGCTACAAATAGCACCACCGATCAAGGTGTTTGTAAGCTCAATCCAGTGGTAACAATGGCAGCACAAGAGTATGCTAAATATAAGAGATTGAGATGAGGAGAAGAGGATGAACACTAATATATAAGTGGTTCAGCCAATTAGGCCTACGTCCACTGTGCAATTGAGTGAGTAAGATCACTAGAAGAAGGCACTAACGACCATGGATACAAGCACTCAAGATCTGTCTCTCTACTGTATAATTCGACAGAGTTTCAGCTAGGGTTATAATTTTGGATCCCCCTCAAGGTAGGAGAAACCAAGTATATATAGTGTTTGGGGGGTGTAATGTACGCCCTATGCATGCAATGAGCATGTGTGTGTTGATCTAGCCAATCTAATGAGGATATCTGTCATTGTCACATGTAGAGAATGATGATGAAATATTCTCCCACGTGAGGGGATTGATTCGATTATAACTGATTTTGCCCATGTGTTCCTGCCCTTGCACACGCCTACAATGCTCGACCTTGTCCTTGATTGGTACAACATCGGCTTGGAAGAGTGTGAGGTTGGTGAAGTCTGACTGTTGTTTCATCCGAGGTTAACCATGATGACCTCGGCCAGGTAAGCTGGCCGAGGTTAGGTCGGAAGAGTTGTAATGTCGGCCTGGGCCGATGATAGGGCTTCCAGATGGTTCCCCCATGTAACACTACTGATCTCGGCCGTTGACTGTAATGTCGGCTGAGGTCGATACTGCTATTGGAGGGTGGCTGAACCCGTGTGTCCTTACAGACCTCGACTGATGCTCAACCGAGGTTGATGTATGAGGTAGATGTGATGTCGGTTGTGGACGACCTGATGGATAACTGACCCCATGCGTTATACAGATCTTGGCTGTTGCCTGATTGAGGGATAAATAATAACGTCGATCGTAGCCGACCTTATGCTAGACGAGACCGTTGATCGTCAGTCTTGAGCCCCTATAACCTTGGCCGTAATGCTGGCCGAGGTCGGTGCCTCCGAGCTGTCAGGTATACTTTGGGCATATCACTCTTCTCCCTTCTGTCTACTCTCTCTATTTCTCTCTATGTGGATGAAGGCCAAAAGTATCAAATGGCTGAGACTTGAGGGGTTTATATAGTTTTCGAGGAAGGATCTCAAACCTTAGAGGCAATCCTATGGCTGGGATAAATCTTGACCAGTTGACTTCCAATCTAACGGTTCAATTTATGCGGTGGGAATAACTCACAGTGATTAGTTAAAATTTATTGCACATGGATTGATTTCAATCACATGCAGATCATCTATTAGGTTCATGCAAGGGCTGAGATTGCATATAAAGTATGTGTCTTAGAGAAAACAGAAAATCATCCGTTAGGGTGCTAACATGTGTTCGGTTGTTACACGCTAAAAAATGCGTGTAAAAGTTATTCTAAATTCTCCTCTTAAATTGTCTGCCGCTTTGAGATCTTACCCAACACAACTTTTAATGAATAAAAACATTTTGCAAATTCCAACTTTTATCCCCAACACTTTTTAAAACTAAATTTTAATAATTCCAAAAATTATTTAAAAATGTTTTAAAAATGTTATAAAGGAATTAACTTTATTTGAAAATATAGTTAAAGTGTTTAAATCAACATATGCACATAGGAACTCAATAATATGCAGTGTAGGTGTTCTATAGTGGTTATAAGGTAGAATTAACTTCCCTTTAGGTTGATCTTGAGGATTTCTTAGACTGGATTTCTTTATTCTTGCTGTGAACCTTTGAGAGATAGAGAAACTCATAAAAACTAACCTACTTTATATTGATATCCAAACTAGTTGGAACTGCTATATATCGACTCAAGTAAGTCATATATATAGTGTGTTCTCAATCTCCCCCTTTGGATATTAGAGACAAAATTCCCTTGAGTATTCTGAACTCATGGGCGAAAAATGAAAAATCCAAGTTCCTATACAAAAAATCTAACTACCCATTCCCATCCTAGAAATGAAAATAAGATGAAAAAAAATACATCACTCAACTACAATACAGTCCAATACCCTAATAAATAGAACAAGCTATAAAACGGGTCTGAAGAAATGCCTATAAAAGATTAAACACTGAATGACATATTAGTTGAGTCAAAATATGAATAGATATAAATCGCAGCAAAGATACTCAAGTTCTTCTCCCCTAATTTTTCTCAAATATACATTGGTATAAATAATAGAGAAAAACAGGAAGATGTAAAAAGGTTTCAATCACAAAGCATATCATAAGCAAGGGAAGAATCAAGGGTCTCCTACATAAACTAGTGTTTGGAGGCGTCTTTTGTCATTTGAGAGACGTCTATCCCCTAAAACCCCATAAACCAATTATTAGCATGAAACTACCGAGGTTATGAAAAATGTTCCAGAAATTGTGTGAGAACTGTCATACATATAGCTGTTCGTAGATTTTCAAATCGTATGTTATCCAACGGTTTGGTAAAAAGATCCACGAGCTATTTTTGAGTGTTCAAATATTCAATAATGAGTTCTTTTGATTCTATAAGATCATAAATGAAGTGAAGTATAATCTTAATGTGCTTATTTCGGGAGTGCTGGACCGGGTTTTTCGAAATATTTATGGTACTATGGTTATCACAATACATGGTTAATTGATTTTTCGTGATACTATAATCTCTAAGCATCTGTCTAATCCATAATAGTTGTGAACAACAACTACCTGTTGCTATGTATTCTGATTTTGCGCTAGATAAGGAAATACAATTATGTTTCTTACACGACCCACCTACTAGGTTATTTCCTATGTAGTAATAAGCACCAGACATGATTTTGATATCATCAGAACACTCTGCCCAATCGGCATCAATGTACCCTACAATAGAACTAGTTGTGTCCTTTGTGAACTAAATACAAAAATTTAAAGTACCTTTTACATATTTAATAATTCTCTTCACACTCAATAAGTAGGTTTCCTTAGGGCTACATTGAAATCGAGCACAGATACAGACTGCGAAGGAAATGTCTGGTCTAGAAGGAGTAAGATATAAGAGAGTCCCTATCATAATTCGATATAGAGTAGGATCAACATTTTTCCCATTATTATCCTTAGATAGTTTTGTTGAAGTACTCATGGGGGTTGTAGAAGGTTTAGCATTATCCAATTCAAATTTTTTAACAAGTTAGCAGCATATTTAGAATGAGTGATAAATAGACCATCATTACATTGTTTTACTTGTAGGCGTAAAAATATTGAAGTTAACCCATAAGTGATATCTGAAATTCAGCATGCATGATATCGGAAAAATTCTTAACTTGTTTAGAACAAGTGGATCCAAATATTATATTATGAACGTACACTTGTGCTATCAAAATATGTTTGTCCTCTTTCCTAACGAATAAGGTTTGATCGTTTCCGCCACGAACAAATCCTTTTGAAACTAGAAACATAGACAATCGCTCGTATCGAGCTTTAGGAGCTTGTTTCAAATAATATAAGTCTTTCGTAAGCATAAACATGTAGTTTGGGTGTGATGGATCTACAAACCCTTTGGGTTGTTCTACATATACCTCCTCAGTCAAAATTCCATTTAAAAATGCAGACTTAACATCCACTTGGAATAATTTGAATAGGAGGTGACATAATATAGCAAGGAGGAGACGAACTGACTCAAGATGAGTAACAGGTGAAAAAGTTTCATCGAAGTCAATTCCCTCTATCTGGGAGTAACCTTGTGCTACCAACCTAGCTTTATTTTTAATGACCTACCCATTTTCATCGGTTTTATTTTTAAAAATCCATCGAGTGCCGATAACCTTCAAATCTTTTGGCCTGGGAACAAGATAACACACATCGCGACTCTAAAACTGGATAAGCTCTTCTTGCATAGCATTAAATCAGAACGAGTCAGACAGTGCATCATTTACATTTGTTGTTTCCTTAAGGGAAACAAAACATGCAAATTGTGCCACATTTCGGAGTTGGGATCTTGTTCTAATAATATTAGAAGGATTACCAACTACAGTTTCAATTTGATGGTCTTTAGAAACCCAAGTGGGTACAAAAGGATTCTCGGGTGACAGTAAATCAGTGTTTTGTGAGGGTTCAATTGTAAAATTTGGTTCAGCCTCAATAGGTGGCACTGATTGACAAACACTACTTCCTACACTAGTATCATCTACAATCACATTAAATGATTCCATAATGGTTTTGGTTCGATATTTGAAAACACGAAAAACCCTGCTGTTTTGGGAATAACCAAGAAATATTACCTTCTCTCCTCGAGTATCAAATTTTGAAAGTTTTTCTCTTTCTTTACAAACGAAACAAATACTCCTGCAGGTTTTAAAGTGTTTTAAGTTTTGCTTTTTTTGGAACCAAAGTTCATAAGGGGTTTGTTTGGAATTTTTCCTAAGGTATACATGGTTAAAGACATGACACGCGGTTTGAACGGATTCTACCCAAAAATATCTAGGAAGACTTTTAGCATGTAGGATAACCATAGACATCTCTTGTAAAGTTCTATTCTTACGTTTAACGATGCCATTTTGCTGGGGTATTTTGGGAGCACTAAACTCGTGTTTATAGCCATTGTCTATGCAATATTCAGTAACAACAGAGTCTTTGAACTCTCCACCTCTGTCACTCCTAATACGACACACTTGGGCATCCTTCTCGTTCTCTATTTTCAAAAGGATTTTCAAGAATTCACCGAAGGTATCTGATTTTTATTTCATAAATGCAACCCAAGTATATCGCGTATATTTGTCTACTATAATTATGATATAACTATTTCCACAGAGCCTAACAGTCCTTGAGGGACCCATGAGGTCCATATGGATAAGTTCTAAAGGTTTTGTGGTTAAGATGTCCTAAACTTTCTTATGAGGTGATTTGCTTATTTTCCCTTCCTGACATGGTCCACATACCGAATTGAAAGAATTTTTAATTTTGGGTAAACCTCTAACTATTTCTTGGGAGCTTAATCTTCTAAGATTATCAAAATTCGTATATCCCAATATATTGTGCCAAAGGTCGGAATCCTCTAATCTGGAAATATGGCAAGACTCAGATCTAGGAATTACTGTGTAACAGTTTTCCTAAGTTCTATTTCCCATCAATATACACTTTCCTTTTTCATCAATAATTTTGCAATCAGTTTTTAAAAAAGTAACAGTGTGATTGGAATCACAGAATTGGGATATGCTTAAGAGATTAGCTTTGAGGCCTTTAACTAGGAGAACATCATTTATATCAGAAATCCCATCCTCACTCAATGTTCCTTTACCTATGATCTGAGATGAAACACCATCTCTAAACATGACACTACCTCTGAGGAAGTCTGTCTTGTTTTTCAATTTGTTTTTGTCCCCGATCATATACTTAGAACATTCAGAGTCTAAATAGCACCCAGTTGAAGTGTGTTGTGACTTTAAAGCAGAAATGACAATATTGCACTTGAGCTGGGGTAATAGATCATCTTTTCTAATCCAAATAGGCCACGTTTTGATCATTTTGTGGCCTTTTGATTTAGAAAAGGTTTGTTGGGTCTTTCTAAATGGTTTTTTCTTAGAGTTGTTTGTGGCATGTCTAGGGAGAACATAAGTATTTTTTCCTTTTCCAGAATAGTTAAAGTTAAGGTATGTTGGTGTATATTTTCTTTTTTGAAAACATTCTTCAAGAGTGTGGCCAAGAACGTCACAGTAAGAACAGTACTAATGGGTGTAGGTTTTGACTTTATTACTAAAGTCTTTAAAGATGGGTTTGGCTCTATTTGGTATAGTCTCCCAATTGTCATTGGTCTTGAGTTTTTGTTGTTGGTCTCTAACGGGTGGACAAACATATTTGGCCTGACCATTTGAATTAGACTTTTGATTGTACTGATTATGTTTTACTTCAAAGACATTTAGACTAAATTCCCCCTTTTGAACAGTTTGACAAGTTTATCCTTGTTTGATAAAAGTAACATTTCAGGAGAAACTTTGGTCTTACTGGTGTGCACCATTTCTCCAAAACCTAGGCCAGACTTATCTTCAGAGTCAAATTTTCTTCCAGCAATAATTTCCTCATAAGATTTAGCTTAGGTTTCAAAGTGTTGACATTTTTAAACACATTTGAGACCTTTTTCTTAGACTCTTCTAGTTCAATAAGGGTTTCCTTATATTTTTGTTCAAACTCATGATTTTTCTTAGACAAATCTTTTATTTTTAAGGCTAATTATTCAATCTTAGTCTCATGGGCAATACACTAGGCAATATAATCTTCAGTATTCTTTCTAATGGTTTGGTTAAGTAAATCGATACACTCAGTTAGTGATTTTATCATTTTTTCAAGGCGAGAATGCTTAATCGTTTTCGTGTATAACTCATGTGAATCAGGCAAATAATCATCAGACTCGCTAAGTGTGTCCTGTGAAGTGTCCCCTAAAGCATTACTTGATTCTTTTGGACTCGCGCACACATTCAATTCGTTGGCAATTTTAACGCTTTGACTCACACTTATATTACTTACAACAATAATAGGAGCAGTATTAACATCAACATCAATAGGCATCACAGATTCATGAGTAGGTTAACATGTATCATCATCATCATTATATATAATCTTGGCAAAGAAAGACATGCAATACTCATCATTCTGGGTTGACTTTGTTTCATCTTCATCAGAATCACTAGAGTCGTCCCACGTTTTGCTCATATTAGCCTTGTCATTGTTGCTAAAATTAGTTGGGCATGCATTTTCTTGCATAATGTCCCATTTTACCACATCTATGACATTTTACATCTTTCGGGTCTATCGTAGGTCGGTTATTGTCATAGGTCCTTTTACTGTCATGTGAGTGTTTGGCATTATCTCTGTCATGAGGTCTGTGATTTTGATTTCTTTGATAATTTGACTTTCCTTGTTTAGAGGCTACAACATTTCTGAATTTGAGAATCTTTTTAAAATGCTTGCCCATAAGAGCTATTTAATTGTCAAGGTCATCTAAATCACAGTCATCAATACATTCAGTGTTAAAGTTCAAAGAACTTATGTTAGGAACTTGCATTTTAGATGAAAACACAACATTAGAACTAGAGGGTTTATTGTTCTGTCTGGTTAGTTTCTTCTTGAAATCTAAATCCAACGCTACAGTTCTTAGTTTACTACTAAGCAATTCAGAAGTCATAATAGGGTTATCCATTTCTTCAATGGCATATCTCTTATTATCAAATATAGAAAGCAATGACCTAAGAATCTTTTGAACAATTTCCTTTTTACTGTAGGTTATACCATTTGCATAAAGTTTTGTGAAAATATTAGTTAACCTAATGTAGAAATCGTCAAAGGATTCATTGTCATCCATTATCAGGGTGTTGTACTGCTGGACAGGCATTTGAGTTTTTCCTACCTTAACTCTTTCATCACCTTCGTGAGAAATGACAAGAGTCTCCCATGCCTATTTAGAAGTTGAACATATGGATATTCTTTTAAATTCGTGTTCATTAATGGACATAAAGATGGCATTCTTGCCTTTGTTATTATCTCGGGACTTCTTGTTCTCTATCGTAGTAAATTCACTAAGAAGTTTCTTAATCCTTGTTGGATCAGTTTCAGATGCAGCCTTAGTAGGATGTTCATAGCCATTTTCAATCATGTCCCGGACATCATCACCAAGGGTTCCTTGAATAAAACAAACCATTCATACTTTCCAGTATGAAAAGTTATTTCCATCAAAGAGTGGTGGTCTGGAAAGGTTACCTAACCTCTCAAATCTTTCTTCTATATTCAGAACTTTTTGAAAGAAATTTCGAAAACAATTTCTAAAGTTTCAAGATCACAAAAGATGGTCCTGCTCTGATACCACTTGAAAAAACTGTTTACTAGATTAATAACAAAATGCTATAAGTTGAGTAAACTACGAATAAACTTTTTAGACAAAATTCTTTTCAATTTACAACACAAGATGTGTTTTAAAATTATTTTTCTGAATATGTAGTCTAGATTTGGTAGTTGATTACCTTGGGTTTTAAAAGTTAAAAACCACTTACTAAGCCTAACATGCTGCACTGATCACAACAGAAATTAAGAACATTCAAAGAAAAGAACACATATATTTAATGTGGTGAAACCCTTAATCAAGGGAAACATCCACGGTGCCCTCTACGGCACAAACCAAAAATCCACTAAAATCAGGATTCAAGTTACAACACTTAAGCAAACACACAAAGATCCTAAATTAAAGTTCAGAGTTATATTTATATGAGCCACTCTACTCCAAATATTTTCTGGCTAGAACTGATCTTCTCTTGTTGCTTCTTTGCCTTTTCCCTGATCTCATTTTCCTTGATTTATGATTCCAATAACTCTTTCAATTTCCAAGTTTCTCAAACAGAACCATTGTGACTAAGTGTTCGTGTGTGAGAATGTGTTTGTGATGTGCACGAACAGATTTATGGAACTCACCCTCTCAAGATATTTATAGAGACAAATTCCTATAAATCAAGAGGTTCGATATGACATGCAGATACTGATTCAACTTATTTGGACAAATAACTTCTTCTCAAGATCAGATCTGAAAAATAACCTTGCTTTTAAAACTAGCCAAGGTCCTATGTGTTTTTATTTATTTTTGTACGCATTTATTTCACAAATCATGAAATATAAAGCAAGAAACACAAACGTTTTAGAGATCTGATATAACCTTGAAATACATAAGTTTCTTTTTCAAAATCTCTTGAAACAGAAAATATCTTCAACAAAAGATCCAAAAGAGAATAAACATATAAATGTGTATTTTTCTCTTTTAGGAAAACTCACGTTTCAACAGTGAAACTCAAGATTCTCTTGGAGATGAGTTCTGAGAGAAACTAAGACTTGAAGAGGTATTCAATAGTCGAACAAATCCAACACCAAACCAATGGAAACCCTAAATGGATCTAAATCTCAAGTTTTAGGTTTTCTGGTGTATGAAACTATGAAGGTTTTAGTGTTTGGACTAAGGGAAAACACTAAGAGGTTGAGCTTCGAAGATTAGGGTTTCTTCTCTCTCTCTCTCTCTCTTCTTCTCTATTTCTTTTCCTCTCTCTTCTCCATTCTCGTTCTTCTCTCTACTCTCTCTATATGGATGAAGGCAAAAAGTCTCTAATGGATGAGACTTGAGGGGTTTATATAGTTGTCGAGGAAGGATCTAGAACCTTAGAGGCAATCCTACGATTGGGATCAATCTTGACCAGTTGATTTCCAATCTAGCTGTTCAATTTATGTGGTGGGAATAGTTCACAATGATTGGTTAAAACTGGTTACAAATGGATTAATTTCAATCGAATGCATATCATCGATTAGGTTCATCTAAGGGCTGGGATTTCATATAAAGTAGTGTCTTAGAGAAAACACAAAATCATCTGTTAAGGTGACAACACGTGTTCGGTTATTACACGATGAAAATCGCATGTAAAAGATATTCTAAATTATCCCCATAAATTCTCTGCCTCTTTAACATCTTACCTAACACAACTTTTAATGAATAAAAACATTTTGCAAATTCCAACTTTTATCCCCAACACTTTTTAAAACCAAATTTTAATAGTTCCAAAAATTATTTAAAAATGTTTCAAAAATGTTATAAAGGAATTAACTTGATTTGAAAAGATAATTAAGGTGTTTAGAAACTCAATAATATGCAGTGTAGGTGTCCTATAGTGGTTATAAGGTAGAATTAACTTCCCTTTAGGTTGATCTTGAGGATTTCTTGGACTGGATTTCTTTATTCTTGCTTTGAACCTTTGAGAGATAGAGCAACTCATAAAAACTAACCTACTTTGTTTTGATATCCAAACTAGTTGGAACTGCTATATGTAGACTCAAGTAAGTCATGTATATAGTGTGTTCTCATGGTTTCTTAAGGATACGATCTTCTTCTGCATGAGATCACGAATATATTTCTCACAAATTCGAATATGCTTTGTGTGGGAATGTTTTACGGGATTACGAGAGTTATGGATTGTACTCGTATTATCAGAGTAAATAGTCATTGTGCCTTGAAAAATTTTAGAATCCTCCAACATTTGCTTCATCCAAATAAAATGTGTGCAATAACTCCCGGTGGTGATGTATTCGACCTCCATTGTGGGCTAAAAAATGGACTTTTGCTTCTTGCTCATCCAAGAGACAAGAGCACTCCCAAAGTAAAAACACATACCCTAGGTTCTTTTACATCTATCAATATCTCCTTCCCAATTGACATTCGAATAAGCCAATAGACAATCATTGATCTTGAAGGAATACAAAATTTCGAAAGGCATGGTCCCACTAACGTATTTTAATATTCTTTATAGAGCAAGTAAGTGTGACTCTTTTAAGGATTCCTGATAACGGGATCAAACTCATACATCAAAGGAAATATCAGGATAAACATAGATAAGTAGAAACGACTACCTATCATGCTCCTAAAGTATGTGTGCTCTACATCGTTACCTTAAGTGTATTTTCTAAGCTTAGTGGTGGAACTCATGGGTATGCTTGCATACTTAGCCGAGTCTAGACTAAACTTCTTCACTAGCTTAAAAAGATCGCGCTATCGAGTTGACTCATATGGATACCTAGGAAAAACGTAAGCTCAACGACCATACTCATTTCAAACTTATTCTTCATTTCTCTTGCAAAAAGATGAGTATGTTGGTCACATGTGGAGCCAAATACTATGCCGTCAATATAGACTTGTGTAACTAAAATAGCTCTTTTATCCCGACGGACAGACACCATCATATCCATTCCCTCTCTTGTGAAGCCACGATCTAACATATATGAAGGAAGACTTTTATACTTGTTTCAAACTATATAAGGCCTTCTATAGACAAAAAACATGGTCCAAGTTCTTAGGGTCTTAAAACCTTTATGGTTGTTCCAAACAAGTCACTCTTGACATCCATTTGATAAAGCTTGGACTTTAGATGACATGATATGTCTAGCAAAAGTCGAACCAACTCTAGCCTAGTAACATGAGCAAATATCTCGTCAAAGTCAACACCCTTAATTTGGGTGTAACCTCAAGCAACCAACCTAGAATTTTTACGAACAATGATACCGTACTCATTTGTATTATTCTTATAAATACACTTGGTACTAATGATGTTAGTGGGGACTAATTTCCAGACACCATTCTTTTGAAACTGAAGCAACTCTTCTTTCATAACGTTAATCCAATGCTCATCTTTGAGTGCTTCCTTGATGTTATTGAGCTCTATTTTTTAGGTGTAACAAAGGTAGTCAACCTCATTCTTTACTTGATCATGAGTCTTAACTCCTTAGTTGGGATTACCATAAATGTTAGTGGGGTCATGAATCTTACGAACCTAAAAAGGTGGATCCTCTTTATTGAGAGCAGGGTGCACTGATTCCTTGTGCGGAATAATGTGATCAACCCAAGGGGGTGCATTGTTCTCATAACAAAGGTCATCATTATCATTAACAAATGTGGTGGGATCATCATATTTTTTGGTAACATTTATTGATTCGATGACCTTGGAGCTAGCAAAGTTATAAAACCTATAAGCTCGAGTATTCCATGAATAACCTAAAAATATTCCTTCAACGCTCCTTAAGTCAAATTTTCCTAAAATCTCTCTATCCTGAAGGATGTATCAAGGACTCCCTAAAACACAAAAATATGATAGGTTGGGCTTTTTATCAGTTCATAATTCATATGGCGTTTGATTAGTGTGTGGACGTAAATAAACCCTATTCACCATGTGGCATGCAGTGCTAACCGCCTCCGCCCATAAACGTCTTGAAATTTTACTTCCAAAAAGCATGAAACTTTCTATCTCTTTAATTATTCGATTCTTCTTCTCAATAATGCCATTTTATTAAGGAGTGCGAACAAACGAAACTCATGTTTGGTGCTAACTTCATCATAAAAACCATCAACTATGGCATCTTTAAATTCAGTGCCATTGTCATTATGAACACGATTTATAGTGATACCATGTTAATTTTGAAGAACACGACACTTGACGATTAGAAACTTAACAATGTCAGACTTTCCTCTAAGAAAAACATTAATAGAATATCTCAAAAAGTCATCAACCACCACTAGGATATACTTCTTACCACCAATACTCTCTGTATGTATGTGAAAAGTGGTGATCGCTTAAATAATCTCTGATACCAATTTGTAAAGTGGTGATCGCTTAAATAAGCTCTGATACCAATTTGAAGAGTGAGACTGTGTGATAATTGATTTAAATTAAATTCGCAAGTTTCTAAGTACCCCTTATTTAATTAGAGTCCCTAAACATGCATCTAAGGTGCGTGTGTCACCCTATAAATAAATAAAGCATGTGACACAAAAATATGCTGAGACACAGATTTCAGGAAAAAACCCATTTCGAGTAAAACCTTTATTTCACTATGAATATATAAATCGCAACTTACAATTACATAGAGAAATATGCAATGGATTAACGCGCATCCAACCCACAAAGACACGCAGTCTTGAACTCAGCAAGAAAATACACGCAGCACCCTCCAAGGACTCGCATCCCAAAAAACAAAGAAAGAACCGCAACTCTCCTCAATGACACGCAGCCATAACACTTTGTAGAGACTCCCTCAGCAATGACACGCAACCCTCGGTTGCAAAGATCTCCCCACAAAGGTTGAACAATAGCAAAGCTTGTGTTCTAGGGTTCCAAAAGATTCACAAAAGTAATTGGGATCTTTGTGTGTGAATCAAAAAAATATTTGCCACATCAAAAATCGAAGTCTTGTTGTGTTTTAACTCTTAAAAGTGTTTTCTCAAAGACTTAGAAAATACTCCACCGAAATAGTTATATATATAGGAAATATTTACTGGTGGATAAACATCACATGGAACCGTTCGAATTTATCCCAGGCGGACCAGTCTGGTATGGAGGCGGATCGGTCCGACCTCGGATCGGTTCGTTTTTAAAATAGGCTTCTTCGGTTCGCAATCGGTCCGTGGTCTACTGGGCAAAGCGAATCGGTCCGGTAGGTAGGCGGACCGGTCCGGGGGCGGATCGATTCGTTTAAAATAGGGGCGGACCGGTCCGGCTTGCCAGAAAATTAAAAAACTTTTAAAAGGCTCTTTTTCCTTGAAAAAACTTGTTTCTTATTTTTATAAAAAACATTTCATAAAAAATTTCCCAATACTAAGTATGAACTTTAAGGAACTTAAAAATAAAACTTTACCAAATTCATTCTCGCAGAGGTTATGATGTTGAAGACGCTTTGATATTCGGATCCTTTTATGTAGATGTGATCTTGAATTTCTTCAATGATGTAACGACGTACGACATACTAATTGATAATGGACTAAAATGTCCTTACAGCATGGGACCCATAAGATCCATGTGTATCAACTCTAAAACACGAGTGGTGGTAATGGTATTCAACTTCCTATGAAGACTCTTGATTTGTTTTCTTTGTTAGCACGGACCATAAACTGAGGAAGTTGGCTTTCCATGAACAAGGTCTTTCTTCACTAAATGATCAAGATCTCTAAAATTAACATGACTTAGACGTTCATGCCAAAGGTCGGTAGTGGATACCGTGACACTATTTCAAATGAATAAAGACTTGGGAATACTGCCATATAAATTGTCATTAGTTCTCATCCATTGAAGTATAGTCTTGACAGATTTATCAAAGGCATAATTAGCTTATGCTAATTGATATGCCCAAAGTGCACCCTCTTACTCGGAGTCACTAACCTCAGCCTGTCACACAACCGAGTTGACAAGAACCTTACAACAGCCATCGGAAAGGTCACCTTCTGAAAGTCGGCCCCTCATGGATCAACCTCGATTGGACAGAAGCCGAGGTCAATGGCGTCACATGGGTCCAAGATATTGCCAACCTAATACTCTGCATCAGTCGACAATGCACCCCACCTCATACATAACCTCGACCAGTCTCCCAGGACGAGGTCATATTGATGATTAACAGGACAAAGCAGCACCATCGAACTTCATCAACTTCGTACTCTGCCAAGACGAGGTTACATCAGTCAATGACACAAGTTCGAGCATATGCAAGCACTTGTAAGGTTTGGAACACGTGAGCAAATCAGTTATAATCGAATCATTTCCCTCACATGAGGGAATATTATGGTCATCATTATCTACATAAGATCATCCAGGTGTCATCATCATACTGGTTCGATCCTCATATACATGCTCATTTCATGCTTGGGGGGTACATTACACCCCCCAAGCACTATATATAGAGGTCTTCCTCTACCTTATAGAGGGATTAGTAATTACAACCTTAGCTGAAACTCTGTTAATTTACACAGTGGAGAGAGAAAGCTTGAGAGACAGTATCTATGGACATTATAGCCCTTCTTTTATAGTGAAGATCACTCACATGCACAGTGGACATAGGCCTAGATAGGCTGAACAACTTATATTGCTGTCTCTTTCCTCTTCTCCTCATCTCCCTCTACATTTATATTACTTATGTCCTGCCATTGTAATGAATGTTTGAGCTCCCTTACACCTTGATCTGGTGGTTATATTTATAGCATCATCACTAATTAAGTTTGCTTTCAGCCCATCAACATAAAACACATTGTCTAGTTTTGGTAACCTAGAAATTTGAATGGTGCCTTATATTATAATCCTAGACCCATTCCCATCACCAAATGTGACCTTACCATCCTTGTGATCCTCAAGTGTGGTAAAAAGCGACTTATCACCTGTCATTTATCTGGAGCATCCACTATCGAAATACCATTGGGAAGTATTATGATCCTTAAGAGCGATACGAAAAACTAAAGCCTTCGTAGATTTATCTTTGGTAAGCCAAGTAGGAGTTTTGTTCTTAGTGTTTATACCATTGTCGTTCCTGGTCTTTAGGTTGTAATGATTCCCATGAGGCATATACAACCTCTGAAATTCTTCCGTTAAAACTTTAGAATTACTGAATAGATACTCAACTTGCTTTTTAAGGCTATCCAATTGGATATAGTGGGGTGTGGTAGCAAGAGTATGAGTGTTCTTCCCAAGCTTGTAGAAAAAATCTTTAAGGTGACCCTTTCTGTTGCAAAAGATGAAAACATACAGCTGATTAGGTCTCACCTTAATATGTTTCTTAGGAGTATCTCTCTTTGGTGGGTTAGGTTTAGGAGCGTTTGTATCAGAAATAAACTTGGCTATAAGTAAGAATTCAGAATTGGACGTTTCACCCTCGTCATACCCTATACCTTTTCTCTTTTGATAACCTTTCTCCTTATAGCCTAGGACTGGTCCGAGAAACAACTCCCCCATTATACCGGAGTTATCCTCAAGATTGACTTTAACTTCATGAGAAACCTCAAGATCTTTCTTAAGTTTGATAATTTTGGCTTCAAGCATCTTATAAATATCCAAAGAGTTATGGAGATATTTGGTGAGGCACGTTACAGTGTGGGTCAAATCATTCTTCTCTTTTCCCACTATAATAATTTTTCAGAGAGAGAAACCTTAATATCCTCGAGTTGACTAACCAAAGCCTTATTCTCCTTCAGGACTTTCAAGTCTTTTTCGAGCATCAACACCTTAATAAGTAACTTCTTATTACGACTGTGAAGTCTCAAGGAGTCGGTGTAGAGCTTAAAATAGGTAGAATGGAAACCACCTTCTTCTACGTCACTTTCATTCATAGTACCAACACGTTCAGTACCTTGTGAGAGGTTAGAGTCAACTTTAAGACTGTCACTAAGATGTGATATACTTATGGAGCTTGCATGACTAACCATAAAAGTAGTGAAGTTATTACCATATAAAGAAGAGTCGTCAGAGTCTACGAAATAATTATCACCATCTCTAAGAGTAGCAATATAGACAACTTTGTAGGAAATAAAGACACCATAACTATAAAAGACATTCAGAGGCTAATCGGAAGCTTTGCTGCACTAAACAAGTTTGTCTCAAGAGCCACAAATAAGTGTCTTCCTTTTTCCAAAATTCTTAGAAAGGATTTCGAATGGAATGAGGAATATGACAAGGCTTTTAAAGAGATTAAGTCCTACCTAGGTTCTCCTCTACTCCTATCTCGGTCAGTTCAGGGAGAGAAGCTATACATATATTTAGCTGTCTCAGAGTCAGCCATCAGTGCTGAGATAGTAAGAGAATAGGATGGAGTACGGAGACTAGTGTACTTTAATAGCAAGGCGCTCCAAGGGTCTGAGAAGAAGTAACCTCGGATTGAAAAGCTACCCTATTCTTTGATACACGCTTCTAGGAAAATAAAGCCATACTTTTAAGTCCAGTCTATGGTCATCCTCACTGATTCCCCACTCAGATAGGTCCTTCATAAGCCTGAGAAGTCAGGAAGGTTAATGACCTAGGAAATTGAGTTGGGGGAATACAATATTATTTATCAACCCAGGGTTTCCATAAGGGACAGGCACTCGCAGACTTTGTAGCTGAGTTTACCTGGTAAGAGGCTGATGTTGAGGAGAGTCATGGGGCCACAGATAAACCAGACATAAACGTCTTTCGATATTTAGATGAGGTTTTGTCAAGCAAATCCAAACAAAGAGCAGTTGAGAATGAGGAAGAGAGGTACCTCTTCAAGCAAGGGACCTTATCAGAGGGAAGCTTCTCCTCTAATGAAACTACTTGGAACCTCTTCGTTGATGGGTCGTCCTGTGAAAGTGGAAGTGGAGCAGGGCTGATAATGTCTGCACCAGATGGACCAAATATTGAATATGTGTCGAGGTTCAACTTCAAAGATTCCAACAATGAGTCAGAGTATAAGGCATTGATAACATGTCTCTCTTTGGCAAAAGCCCTCAATGTCGGCCAGATCCTAGTCCACAGTGACTCAAGGTTAGACGTGAACTAAATCCTGGGGGTGTATGAGGCCAAAGATGATAGGATGACCAGATACCTGAAGAGGGTGAGAACTATGCTAGAGGGATTCAAGGAAGTTAAGATGAAGAGGATACCTCAGCTAGATAACAGCCGAGCTGAGGCACTCACGAGGTTGGCCTCAGCAACAAGGACAAACATAAGAAGAACAATACCAGTTGAGATTATGCTCAAGCTGACCATCGAAGAAGAAGAGGTTGCCAGACCTTGCCTAAATTTGAGTATGGGAGCCTCATGGATAGATCCTCTTATCAGAAAAATTAGAGAGGGAGAATTTCCAGAGTCGAAGTTAGAAAGGAGAAAGCTGAAGTTCAGAGCGGCTAAATTCTCAAATGTAGGAGATATCTTGTGTAAAAAGGGGTTCCTACTCCATCTCCTCAGATGTGTCCACCCCTCAGAGGTTCCACACATCTTGCACGATGTGTATGAGGGCTCTTATTCCAGTCACACAACAGTAAGGCTGTTGGCTAAGAGGATAATCACTCAGGGGTACTGGTGGTCGACCTTGGACAAAGATGCAACCGCGTATGTGAAAAAGTGTGATAAGTGACAAAGGTTCTCCACCATCCCTCATCAACCTCACCAACCTATGACTTCAATTAGCTCCCCTTGTCCATTTGCAATATGGGGCATTGATTTGGTAGGACCCTTACCAAGAGCTGTAAATAACTATTGGTTCTTAATAGTGGCAATTGATTATTTCTCCAAATGGGTAGAAGCTGAGCCAATGATCACAATCACTGAGCAGAAGACCTTTCAGTTCATCTGGAAGAAAATCATATGCAGGTATGGTCTTCCAAACACTCTCATATCAGACAATGGAACCCAATTCAAGGACATATCCTTAGAAAAATACTGTGAAAGAGTGGGGATCAAGCAGTTCTTCTTTTCTCCTAGACGACCACAGGCAAACGGTCAGACTGAGTTCACAAATTGAACAATCCTTGATGGGATAAAAGAGGTTAGAAGAGGCAAAATGGAGATGGATAGAGGAGGTATATGCAGTGCTTTGGGCCTACAGGATGACAACAAGGACACCAACGGGAGAAACTCCATTTATATTAGCCCATGGCTCAGAGGCTGTCATCCCAACAGAGGTAGGACTTCCTACTCGTAGAATTCAGACATATGACCCTTAGAAGAATGGGAAGGAAAGAAGACTTGATCTTAATTTAATTGAAGAAAGAAGAGAGGATGAAGAGATAAGACAGACAACCTACCAGCAGAGAACTGCGAGATTATACAATCAAAGGGTGTAGTCAAGGCCCATAGCTGTGGGATACCTAGTCCTAAAGAAGACGTGGCAAAAAGCAAATAAGCTCCATCCTAATTGGCATGGTCCTTATAGGGTCATTGATGAGGTTGTGCCAGGTACCTACCGAATATAAAATCTTGAAGGAGAACCTTTCTCTAACCCTTGGAATGCCGATCACTTAAATAAATATTACATATGATGTTACAGTTGTTCTTATCTTTTTGTAATACATGTATCAGTTTATACAGAGGATGTTAATGAAAATATAGTAATGTTGCGCTTGTACTTTTGTTATACGCTTTAAACGTCATTAATTTGGTGGAGTATGAGGTGAAACATCATAATTTGGTGACCTTAGACCCTTTAAACATCATTAATTTGGTGGAATATGAGTTAAAACATTATAATTTGGTGACCTCAGACCCTTTAAACATCATTAATTTGGTGAGGTGAAACATCATAATTTGGTGACCTCAGACCCTTTAAACATCATTAATTTGGTGAAAGTTTAAGAGGTGAAACATCATAATGTGGTGGCCTCAGACCTTAAACATCATTAAGTTGGTGAAAGTACGAGGTAAAACATCATTTATTTGGTGACCTCAAATTATAAAACATCATTAAGTTGTCTAAAATATGGTGAAACATCATTAATTTGGTGACCTCAGATATTAAACATCATAATATGGTGGAGTATGAGGTGAAACATAATAATTTGGTGACCTCAGACCCTTTAAACATTATTAATTTGGTGGAATATGAGGAAAAACATCATAATTTGGTGATCTCAGATCTTAAGCATCATTAATTTGGTGAAAGTTTAAGAGGTGAAAAAACATAATGTGGTGGCCTCAGACCTTAAACATAATTAAGTTGGTGAAAGTACGAGGTAAAACATCATTTATTTGGCGACCTCAAATTATTAAACATCATTAAGTTGATGAAAATATGGCAAAACATCATAATTTGGCGACCTCAAATGTTAAACATCATTAATTTAATGAAAGTTTAAGAGGTGAAACATCATAATGTGGTGGCCTCAGACCTTTAACATCATTATTTGGTGAAGATGTGAGGTGGAACATCATAATTCGATGACCTCAGACCTTAAAACATCATTTAGTTGAAAATAATATGAGGTGAAACATCATAATTTGGTGACCTCAGACTTTTAACATCATTATTTGGTGAAAATATGAGGTGAAACATCATAATTTGGTGACCTCAGACCTTTAACATCATTATTTGGTGAAAATATGATGTGGAACATTACAATTATAGGGAAACACCAACAAATGAATTTTAAACAAAACATCATATGAAGCAATAAAATCTGAAGAGGTTAAACTACTTATGATTATCATTAAAAGGATTCAGAGTTACAAGTCAAGAGTATCAAGAGGCCATTAGAGTTCACAAAAATAAGAGGTATAGACAACAGGGAAATCAAAATTACAACTATTGAAAAGATTCACAAGAAAAGAGCCTAAGTCTCGGTAGGAGCCGACACACTAACATCTGCAGTCATTTAATCACGGCCGACGTTCGTGAATTTAACTCCATCGTCATAATGAGTAGCATCTTCAGTCTCTGTGACCTCGAGAGGAGCAGTCTCAGCTGGAGCAGCATTAGCCTCTTCAATTTCCTTCAAGGCCTGAGTGAATCGAGGGTCTTCAAAGATGAGACCAACTAAGTCTGAGGCAGTCAAGACCCCAGACTCACCCTCCTTTATGGCTGTCCACTTGCTAGTCACTTTGATACCCTTCTCTAGGTATTCAAAGACGAAGTCGACAAATTCATTTGAGACCTTATAGTCTTCGATGGCCTTCTCAGTAAAATCTTCCAAAGCAGCCTTAACTGCAGCATCAACCTTAGACTGAAGAAACTCATCCTTGGCCTTGAACCTCTGAATTCAAAGAGGCCTCAACCTTCTCAGCTTCCCTACCATTCTCTATAAGGGGAAGCTTCTGCAAAGTCTAATCAACAAGACGATGAAAGGACAAGACACCCTGCAGAAGAAGATCATACGTTTGAATATATGAGTTATAATTTCTATAAATCCGATGTTACGCTTGTGAGCTAATGAGAAAAAAACTGGTACTTGGATTGACTTGTGGAGAGCAAACTCGGCCAATAAAGGGACATCCAATGTGCATAGAAAACGCTTATCTTCCTCAGTCATTATTCTACCAATTTCATCGGCAGCCTTCAGGCTGTGGCCGATCAAGCTATCTCCGATTTTAAGCTGAGATAGACGAGCAACCAGGGCATCGTCTATAGAAATGGGTATGGCACAATCCTTGGCCTGAGCCTTGCTCAGCCTCGTATGCTCCGATTCAACCATGGACCTCTTATTTTTATTAGCATCGGACTTGGAGGTGCTGAAATTATTCTTGGTGTTAGGTAGGGGTACATTCTTGCCACCCCTTTTTTCCATGAGCTTGACAAGGCTAGGAGCAGACATTTCCCAGAATTCGTTTGATATGCCTGCAGGGCGCTCTGCAAAAGACAAGTCTCTGAGCTAGTCAGTCAGATATTAAAAATATAAGAGGTATAAATTGGGTAAAAAAAATTAAGACTTACAAAGATCTTTCAAGGGACCACCCCCTAAGCCTGTCTGAGATAGGTAGTAGGGGTCATCAGATGCTCATATTTAATGAAACGACCTTTCTCACCCTGATTGTGAAGGTCCTCAACATTTTTGTAGTTATCCTGGCTAAGACCAGGGTCAACTTTGGCAGTAAGGGAGACTTTTCCCCATCTCAGAGGGGTCCTTAGAACCGACGTTCCAGAAGCCTCGTCTGAACCAAATTCCTATGTCTCGAAAACAAATAAGTACCGAGGTTTACAATTGTGGTAGAAAGTTTGGGTAACCAAGAGCATTTTCTTCTCTGATTTCCTAGCTAATAAGTGATAGTAGCAAGGATGGTTCTTGGTAGACGAGGGGACATAACAATCTGTAAAAACTCTAACTGGAAGGTCTGAATGGTGAACAACCCTCCAAAGGATGATGGCCCCAATCACCCTCCAGGCATTTGGGGACAGTTAGGAAGGGATAAGATTTATGTGGGAGAGTATAGCTCTGATGGATGGGTGGATAGGAAGACAAAAACCCAACCTAAACATATGCTCATAAACACAAATTTCTCCATCTCGGCCATCGAAGGCCCTATCATCCTTCAGAGGTTTCCTAAGGATAATTGAAGAATCTATGGAATAGAGGTGCGTGAAAGTAAGAAGGTCATACTCGTTGATAGTACTCTCATACTCGGATGCCTCAGAGGTATCAAGATCACTCCCTTCATCATCATCACCATCCCTGACAACATAGGCCTGGCAGTTATAGGAGCACCACCAGGAAACCTCTGAGAAAATTCAACCCCGGTGGCAGCCGACAGAGGAATGGCATCAATAATGGGGGGAATTGCCACACTTGGCCCTAAGATTTCAACATCAGAAGACCTACGCGAGGTACTAGCACCTTGGTGAGATGAGGCACGACTTGAAATCTCGGCTTACTCAAGAACCTCACCTTGCCTAGTGGAATAATCCATAGCCTCCTGAAAAGAGTCTACAGATTCACCTGCTTCAGACGTTGACATAGGGTTTGAGGAAGAGGACTCAGACATTAGGATATGATCCTTAGGAACCACTGCAGGCTCAATAGGCTCTGCAGGCTCAGTAGGCTCTACAGACTTAGGGTATATGACCTTTAGTGGAGGAGGACAAATTGGTCTAAGTGGAAAGGCCTCAACCCTATGAGATTCCTCTTGGTCTAGCTCTATCTGCCTAATATTCTCAAAGGTCTTCTCACGAAGAGATGGGAACTCTTTTATAAGTTGGTACAACGGTCTGAGCATAAGGAAGATGACACTACACTTAAGGGAAGGAATCAAACTACATAGTTACACAACTTAAAAGAACCTAAATTAAAGATCAAAGGGTAGAAGTTGAAAGGTCTCCATTGAAGAACACCAAGAAAACTCAAGGGCAGGTCAAAGGAAGGGGTATTGGCTAGAGTAACCTCAGAGCAGCCTAGAATGGCTCTAAAAATGCTTAACCCCACAAAGCCTGACCTAATAACCACCAAACAATGGGGGTTCTTGCTCGTCGAGAAAAAGAAAAGACCACTAGAAAACTAAAACTATAAATATACCTAGAAATGGAAGAAGAAGGGTCAAGGGAGGTTACCTGATCAACGAAGGGAAAAGGATTACAAGCTTGAGATGTGCAGAAAACTAGAAAAATGACCAAGCTTTGGCTATGAAGGTTCTGCAATAAAGAAATCTTAGGCGCAAAGAGGGGAAGGGAAGAGAAAATGAGGAAAGAGAAGAAGGTTTTAAACCTTCTCAATGATAAGGCACGATTTCCAATTCCCCCGTCATTATCTTTGGAAACCAAAAAGACACCTTGGGGAATACGTTAGTCACTTCAGTGAGTGACATGTGTTAAGGAATCACTTCACATCCTAATGCACTAAAAGAAACTCTGCCTCAGCCTAGAATACCCCTTAATCACCTACTCACATAGGTGACTAAGGGCTAGGGGTGATTGATATGCCCAAAGTGCACCCTCTTACTCGGAGTCACTAACCTCGACCTGTCACATAGTCGAGTTGACAAGAAACTTACAACAACCATCAAAAAGGTCGTCTTCTAGAAGGTCGGCCCCTCATGGATCGACCTCGACTGGACAACAACCGAGGTCAATGGCATTATATGGGCCCAAGATATTGCCAACCTAATACTCTTCATCAACCGACGTTGCACCCCACCTCATACATAACCTCGTCCAGTCTCCCAGGCCGAGGTCATATTGATGACTGACAGGACAAAGTAACACCATCGAACTTCACCAATCTCATACTCGGCCAGGCCGATGCTACATCAGTCATGGACACAAGTTCGAGTATATGCAAGCACATGCAAGGTTTGGAACATGTGAGCAAATCAGTTATAACCGAATCATTCCCCTCACGTGAGGGAATATTATGGTCGTCATTATCTACATAAGATCAACCATGTATCATCATCATACTGGTTCGATCCTCATACACATGCTCATTTCATGCTTGGGGGGTATATTACACCCTCCAAGCACTATATATAGAGGTCTTCCTTTACCTTGTAGAGGGATCGGTAATTGCAACCCTAGTTGAAACTCAGTTGGTTTACATAGTGGAGAGAGAAAGCTTGAGAGATTGCATCTATGGCCATTAGAGCCCTTATTTTATAGTGAAGATCACTCACATGCACAGTGGACATAGGCCTAGATAGGCTGAACCACTTATATTGCTGTCTCTTTCCTCTTCTCCTCATCTCCCTCTAAATTTATATTGCTTATGTGCTTCTATTGTTATGAATGTTTGAGATCCCTTACACCTTGATTTGCTGGTGCTATTTATAGCATCATCACTAATTAAGTTTGCTTTCAACCCATCAACATAAAACACATTGTCTAGTTTTGGTAACCTAGAAATTTCAATGGTGCCTCATCCTATAATCCTAGACCCATTCCCATCACCAAATGTGACCTTACCATCCTTGTGATCCTCAAGTGTGGTAAAAAGAGATTTATCACCTATCATTTATCTAGAGCATCCACTATCGAAATACCATTGGGAAGTATTATGATCCTTAAGAGCGATATGAACAACTAAAGCCTTCCTAGCTTTATCTTTGGTAAGCCAAGTGGGAGTTGTGTTCTTAGTGTTAATACCATTGTGGTTCCTGATCTTTAGGTTGGAATGATTCCCATAAGGCATATACAACCTCTGAAATTCTTTCGTTAAAACTTTAGAAGTACTGAATAAATACTCAACTTGCTTTTTAAGGCTATCCAATTGGATATAGTGGGGTGTGGTAGCAAGAGTATGAGTGTTCTTCCCAAGCTTGTAGAAAAAATCTCTAAGGTGACCCTTTCTGTTGTAAAAGGTGAAAACATACAGCTGATTGGGTCTCACCTTAATATGTTTCTTAGGAGTATCTCTCTTTGGTGGGTTAGGTTTAGGAGTGTTTGTATCAGAAACAGACTTGGCTATAAGTACGAATTCAGAATTGGGCGTTTCACCCTCGTCATACCCTATACCTTTTCTCTTTTGATAACCTTTCTCCTTATAGCCTAGGACTAGTCTGAGAAAGAGCTCCCCCATTCTACCGGAGTTATCCTAAAGATTGACTTTAACTTCATGAGAAACCTCAAGATCTTTCTTAAGTTTGATAATTTTGGCTTCAAGCATCTTATAAATATCCAAAGAGTTGTGGAGATCTTTGGTGACGCATGTTATAGTGTCGGTCAAATCATTCTTCTCTTTACCCACTATAATAATTTTTTCAGAGAGAAAAGCCTTAATATCCTCGAGTTGACTAACCAAAGCCTCATTCTTCTTTAGGACTTTCAACTCTTTTTCGAGCATCAACACCTTAATAGTTAACTTCTTATTACGAGTGTGAAGTCTCAAGGACTCGATATAGAGCTGAAAATAGGTAGAATGAAACACTCTCATTCAAAGTACGAGCACGTTCAGTACTTTGTGAGAGGTTAGACTCAACTTTAAGACTGTCACTAAGATGTGATATACTTATGGAGCTTGCATGACTAACCATAAAAGTAGTGAATTTATTCCCATATAGAGAAGAGTTGTCAGAGTCCACGAAATAATTATCACCATCACTAAGAGTAGAATTATAGACAACTTTGTCTTTACCTTATCTCTTTAGCTTAGTGGGATATTTGAATGCTCTATGACCTCGACCCTTACACTCAAAACACCTCTCTAAATCATCCCTTTTAGAGTTATTATTTTTATATTTTTTTATCCCTATCATTAAAACTTCTTCTCACTTTATTATTTTTGTTTTTCCCAAATTTGGAATTTTGCCTTTTGAACTTCAAATTTTTTTAGCGAATAAAGCCATATCATCAGTATCAATATGTAACTCATCTGATTCAGACATTCTTCTTTTCAGGATTTAAAATAAATTCCATTATCTTTGTTTCGTTTATATTTGGGGAATATATTTAACTCATATATTTGGAGATCATCTACTATCTCTTCAAGCTTTAAAATATCTAACACACCTAGAGATTGAGAATAGTGACTTTAGCATTAAAATGACTAGGTGAAGATCTAAGAATCTTTTTAATGACCCCATTTTCTAGATTGTTACCCAAGTTGTAACACGAATTAACCGTATCGGAGATACGTGCATAAAACTCGTTGAATGTTTCACTCTCTCTCTCTCATGTGAATGGTTTAGAATTGGGTTGTGAGATTTTGAAGTTTAGACACTTTCACGACACTCGTTCCCTCATGGGTAAGTTGAAGAATGTCCCGTACGTCCTTTGAAGTTTCACACATCATGATATGGAGAAAATTCTCAGGGATAACCGAGCTAAATAAAACATTTAAACCTATTGAATTAAAATTACATAGTTTCAAGTCACCCTCACACTATTCCTCAATGCATTTTAACATAGTTGCTTCCCTGACTATGATGGTTGGGGGAACCACCCTTTTTGAGTAGCTAACCAAACACGTTAAAAAATTGATTTTAAAGAGGATTTCATACAGACTTTCCAGTAAATGTAATTAGTTATGTCAAATATGGAGAGTCTATTTGATGAATAACCTTCCATATAACCAGCAGGATTACGTAATTTTTAGAAACAAGCTCTGATACTAATTTCAAAAATTTGGTTATATGCTTTAGGTTTAACTTTGTTAAATTTACCCAAATTATCAAACACATGAAGAAAGAACAAAGATAGTCTAGGAAGGGATTGTCGTTTCTTTCCAAAGATAGTCTAGTGCATGCAAATTACAGTTTAAGTGCAAACCAATCGCATAAGTAATAATCCCGGTAAGACGAGGTCGAATTCTGAGGGAAATAGGACGATATCTCGTGACGACAATAGGAAGGATGACTAACCCTACACTCACTCTAGAAAAGGAACAAAAAGATGATTAATTTAGAGATCTATTTGTAACAAATAAATGCAAAGTAAATATAAACTACGAACTAAACTATGTGCGCAGAATTATGCATAATTAAAACTACTGGAATTGCTTAAATATGAATGATGAAAATAAGTTGGAATACACTCCCTCGAACCCTAGTATGTTTACCGGATATAAAAATAGTTTTTGAATAATATAATTGATTAAACGCGATCTTTATTAATCTCAAGCATTACATATATAAGGGTACTAGCTCGCATCATACATAATCAATAGCAAGAATAAAGTAGTGTTGAAATAGGTAACAGGCGTGTCACATTCTTAAACACCCCAGTTACCTAGGGCAAACGAGGTTAAAAGTCCTACGACGGTTGCGATTTCTACACAACACGATTCAAGCATTATTTAATTCAATGACCTAATTTTATATTCGTGCAAACCACATCGGGTTGGGTTCATGCATCCCAACCCTTTGAAATCTAGCCTAACATGGTCCAATTAATTAAACAGATATTGTCTACTGTGCATGTAATCAAAATCATCTTGAAATTAAACCTAAAGGAGAAAGAGAATCTAAGAACTATGGAGAACAAACAAACTATACACTAATTAATGAATTCAAATAATAAAGAAGAAGAAGGAACAAACTTTACTGCAGAAATCTGAATTGAAAATCAATAAAGTTGTAAACTTGAGCTCCTAGGGTTCTTCACTACTTTCTCTCTTTAAAACTATGCCAAAAAGAAATCTAAAATGACTCTCCCAGGGACTCCTTGAAGTCTGGGAATATGTTGGAATAAAAAGACTACGTTTTCACAAGAGTTTGTTCCATGCACAAATCTAATTTTGGAAGAAGATAATTCTTAATTTCAAAAGCTGAACCGATCCGGTCACGGGGTATCGGTTCAGTTTGCCTTTTACAGAAGATTTTTGCACTACGGGATCATTTTTTTTCTCAGCATCAGCTCGAAGTACATTTACAAATTTTTTTCCAAGAACCGGACTAGTTCTTTTTCTTCTCCGCGGGTTTCGTTTGGTTTATGCCGACCATCTTTCTTCCTCGTAATTTTTTCTCATATTCGAAGCTTCGTAACTTTTGATTCGGGACTCGAATTTAGATGTCGTTTCTTCCTATGTGTTCGCAGACTCGATATCTTCAACTCTTATTTGGGCTTCTCATCCGAATTCCAGATGAAAATTACTCTTTTTCCCTTTGAGTTTTATTCTTTTCTCTTCTTTCTTTCTTCTGGTTTCTTTCTTTCTTCGCATGCACTAAAGACCTACAAAATCGATGAGAAATACATAAAAATTTGCGTACTCGTTAGAAAATGTTAATAGCAATGATATGAGATAAATTAACTCGAATTACATTGCATGGAATGTTAAAAGACTCTAAATTATGGGGATAAATATGACGAATTTATGCCTAATCAAGAGCGTTATGTCCTTATCTTTAAAATTTTTAGTGAATGCCATCCCGTATAGGGATATATTTGTCCTTTTTTGGATAATTCGATATGTCGTGCATGATGAACGCAAGAAGGTTAATGTGGATATTCTGTTTGATTCGCCAATTAAGAAAAATGTCATGGTAGGAGATGATGCCATGACTACTTCCTCATGGAATGATATAATAGGTTATAAGGCTGTAAATGATACTTGAGGTAGCATTGAGTTCATTATACAATAGGTTATAAGGCTGTAAATGATACTTGAGGTAGCGTTGAGGGAGATATGGTATGTGTTAGTTGAGGAAATATTTCTTCCTACAAGGAAATTCATTACAGTAACGGGATTGAATATGGGGAAGTCTGTCCATTTGTAGGCGATATAGTTATCAAACCCAATGCTAGTAATATCAAGGATATTGGAGATATCTTTTGGTGTAAATTTAAGTGATTTGTTTATAACATACGAATATATGGTATTGTTTTTATTGGAGAGGTCGGTGTAGAATGCACGAACAAACTTTGGATAAGGGGTTCAGATGTCTCGAGGAAGTTTTGCCACTTGTGATTGTTGATCATGGTGTGGATGTGTGGAAATTCAGTTTCGAATAAACTTGAGGGAACGATCCTCCCGAATGTGATTGTTCTTGAGTCATATGAGGAGATAAATGTAATTTTGTTATTGAGGTATTTATATAAGTGTAAGTTAAGGGGATGAATACTTTCACTATTACTTTTGGATCCTTTGGAACAAGTCCTAGAGGAGGAGTCCATTTGAGGTTTTGAAAGAAAAGGTTTTTTTAAGTGAAAATGTGATAATACTTATGAGACAGGATGATGGAAATGCGAGGTGAAAGCCTATGTTTTTTTATAAGGGAGATATATGGTTATGAGTTTATTAATGTAGGAGACATACAAGTGAAGTAACCGATACAATTAGGAATTCATTTTGTGAATAAACACAACTTTGGTTGCTTCTGAGACTTTTAGTCGGGTCTAAGACAACTTACACAGGTTTAGTGGGCTGGTTTAATCGACTACCCCCCCCCCCCCCATAATTTTTTAATTTTTTCTTTTGATTTGATGTTATATTTTTGGATGGTAGTGGGTGTGTATCAAGGTTATCTTGGGAAGACTTAGGGTGTTAGAAATGATGAAATGCAAGTAAAACAAAGGAGTTTAAGTGTGTGAGTGTGTAAGAGTGTATAAGGGAGTAAAGAGTAAGAAAGAAAAAAAGAGGACAAGATTGGATGTGACAATTCAAAGACTTTTATTTCTTTTGAGAAATTGTCTTCACATGAATTTTACAAGTGACAATTCAAAAAATTTATGATGATGACATTTTAAAGATGATGATATGGATTATTTTTGCAAGTGGATTGTTTTCATTCTTAGGTTCTAGGGGATATATTTGCTCGTTATGATAATAATTTCTTTTAGATATCTATTCCTAGTTGTGTGTTCCATCTATTAATTTAAGTTCATGGGTTCATAATGAATAAATTCATAAAGATTTTGATAATATCATTTGGGTTATTTGGAGTTTTGAATTGATGTAGAAATGATTTTCTTATTGATGAATTTAATTGATTGGTAATATGGGTTTGTTTGCATATGCAATATTAATCATTCCTCTGAATGTTAGTTGTAAGGACTCTTTTCTTGTGGTGAATAAAATGGGGTTTTAATTGGATAGTTTATATAAGTGTGATATTTTCTTTTACATTTAATACAAAAATAACCCTCTCATTTAATGGATTATTGGGGAATGGTCTTAAATTAGTTTTGTGTTTGTTATTTTGACAAAATTTCGAGTTTACAAAAATTGTTTCTTTGTTTTGATTTGATCTATTATTTCTTTAAAAAAATTATCTTTGATTTTTGAACAAAGGTTTTTTTGATATAACTGACGTAATTGATTCCTCACTAATTTCAGATTTTCCAAAAAGTAAGTGTAATTGGGATTTTATTTATTGACCGAAAGAATTTCTAAGTAAGTCAACTTCTTTTCTGAATTGGCAGTTTTAATTTTTTTTTTAGAAATGGTATGTATTTTCCTTTGTTTATAGAATCGAATTATTTTTGAAGTTGATCATGTTTCCATGTTCGGATGTTGTTTTATTTTACTTTTTCGTATTTTCTAGTTTTATGTAGAGATCTTTGTTTTCATTTTGGATTGCCATATGATAATTAATAGGGTTTTTGTAACTTATAACTGATGTTTCATAAATTTGGTCGAGTTGGTCATATGCATTAATCATTTCATTTTTCCGAAAGTGATTCAAAATCAAAGATTTTTTATTTTACCTCATTGTTGTCTTGTGTGCAAGGATGACGATTGGTTTGTTCGTCGGACGATGAAGTTTAACACTCTTATAGGATTCATCTTTTGAAATTGGGGTTGTGCAAGACACTTCTTTTTCTATATTTGGTGAATAAGATGCTTGTGATGTATGGATGATTGAATCAAGGTTTTCTTTGGTATTTTTTTCTTCCACGAATTCCTCAATAAGGAAGTTTTACAAATCATTTTCTTCCTTGAAGTGAGACATCTTAACTAAAATATCATGATCTAAGAAGGATCATAAGATCTTCAAAGCTTCAATGTTAACTTCAATTTTCTTTTCAATGGTTAGTCTAGATACAAGGGGCGGGTTCTTATCACTGATTACTTTCCATGAGTAGTAATCAACGGATTGGATAACAAGAGATATTATTGTTTTTCATTATTTGTAAAATCCTTCTGAAAATATGGGAAGATCATACATTTGGAAAATTGTTTCAAAAATAATTTCCATTTTGATATTTTAACTCAAAATATACTTTTATAAAATAAGTATCTATGAGCTAGGCTCTCATATTAATTGTTGGGCGAAAATAAACCCAAGAAGGGAGCAGGGAGGGGAGGTTGAATTAGGTATATGGGATTAATGGAATATTTTAAAACTTTATTAACTTAGTTGTAGTGATTAATTGCAATGTGATAAATCTAATTATAAATAAGAAATTAATCACAGAAAAATATAAGCAGTTAAGAGCTAGAAAATAATGAAACTTTTCAATCCTAAATTTTAACATGGTCGGACTCTTCCTATGTCCACGTTCGAGAGGGTACTCTAGAACTTCACTATCTCTGGTCTACTTACGACGGAACCAAAACCTCACAAGTAACACTACCAGCGGAGACTATAAGCTCGTCACTGTCTAAGAGGTATCCACGCAATAGCCTAAGGACTTTAAATGCTTTAACTACCCACAACCATAACACTACCAGCTGAGAAGATACAGTGAAGTTGACCGTGAGTCACAACAATAAAATTTGCAACCGAAATGTAAAACCAAGTAGCTTTACTAAAAATAATGAAGTAATGCGTTTATTATCTCTCTTTAAAAATACAAGTAAACAAGTATCATAAGTATAACTCAAATGGCTTTCGAATAAAGATTTAACACAAGTGGGTGTTGGGATTGTAACTTTCCTAAATTGGTATTGGGATTGGGAATTTAGGCTCAAGTGAGTTTTCTTGAATATATTACTTTAATGGAGTTTTTGGGCTTAAAACTCCTAAGTTGGTTATCTTGATTTCTTTCTGGAAACTCGAGGATGGGATGGCACAAGCTAGGATGATGGAGCTTTTCTGAAGGAGATGATGTTGTGAGCTTGTCTGTTTTTGAATCAAGGAGGGAGGTATTTTTTTTAAATTGTTAAGAGGCCGCCAAATGTTGGTAAAAGGTTTGGTAATCAGAATGAAAGAGTTAAGGTATTAGGATATAAGGTTGGAGGGTTTTACCAAAATCATTTCTTGGAGATATGAAACTTTTAGTCGACTAAAACTGAGGTTTAGTTGACTTAAACTCCTGTTGGTTGGGTTTAGTTGGATGTCATAAGGGTTTGGTGGGTTGTTAAAATATTTTCCTAGCTAAATCTAGTTTTAATTAACTAAAATAAAGGTTTAGTCCCGGTTTTAGTTAAAAGGATGTTGGATTTAGGTCCATGCCTTGGGGAAGGTTTAGGAAACTCTAGTGTGGGTTTAGGTGCATATATTTTGAGCATATACAAGATAAAATATATTACTTTAATTTTTTACAATGGTTCCTAAAGTGCAACAAAAAAATTAATAATAAAATGTTCTTTTAAGAATTCTTTGACTTGCTTGAATCATCAATTGTGGGCCTATTATGTGATGCTTGCATGAGTTTCATCACCACAGGTTATAAAATATGGTAGGACATGCTTGTTTGACTTGTTGATGTTTGAACAATTCTTGAGGCTTGAGAGGTAGGGTTTTATGCATTCTTTTTTTGTCAACTTTAAATAGCTTGTGATCTTCATTGTCTTAGTTATGATCTTTCTTATCTTGGCTGAGAAGCTTCATTATATTTCATAGATTTGATTGCATAGTTTCATAGATGATGTGTTCCTGGTGACATATTTCATAACATATTGAGTGCTTGTTTTAATCTAAGTACATTTAGAGAGAATATAGTGAAGGTATGATCTTATATCAATTGTGTTGTCATCATACAAAATCCTTTTGATTTAAAACATTTGGTTTCATAATTAAACTTTACAAATTATCTTAATCTTAATTTGAGTTTGGGTATGGGATTGTTCGAAAGAGAAATGCATGCAATCTTAATTATTTTTTCATATTTATTTGACATATTATTCCTTGTATGATTTGGTTTGATCATCTCATTTGAATATTGATATGGTATGCTATTAACCTTTGTTATAACTTTACTTTTATTTTGATGTATTGACTTCTATTACTAATTTTATTGGATCTTAATTATAGAATTTCCACTATTGTAAATAACTTATAATAAACTTCATTACATCTAATTTTGTAAATTAATGTTAATTGGAAGTATATTTTTAATATCCGAGTATGAAGTGTGTTGTATTTTTATAATACTAAAAATTGGACTGAACTTAATCAAATCGTGGGTTTTAGTTGCTATAGATATTGGGCCGTATTTTTTTCACTTAAGTATCTATTTAAATTGTTCAAGATTGGATGTAAAAATATCGTAATCATTTTATTCTTTAATTATTTACCGATATATAGCTATGTACAATGAGAAGATTTGTGCTTTTTGTTTTTTATAGGTTTGGCAAAATAATATGTTGCAAGTTCCACGTGATGTGAGTGGTGCGTGGGTGAAATGGATACCCAACGCATGTTATTTACTCTGTGACACATTATAAATGGCCCTTAAAAACTAAAATACAAAATATTATTCTATTTTAATTTATATCTTGCATATTTGTAGGCACAAGGCAAGTCGTATGCACATGTTTACCACAAACAACTTTGATTGGTGAAAGTCCTTAGCCTTTAGCTGGTGGTGAATTCATTTACTCTAACCGTTTAGTAATGGTAAAATGAAACTCATTTATTTGCAACATTTCACTTAGAACGAAGTGGTTTTTAAATTTTACAACAGTTTTTATTTGAGTTCATTATTTGATGGAATCTTTAAATTTTTAGATGGCATTTTAAGGGTATTTTTTATGGTATCTTTGACTTTGGATGTAAGTACATTGAAAAGAAAAATCAATCAAAATAGGTAATGATTTAGTTGGTTGTATCTCTTCTTTAATAAGAATGCTTTTGACTGTTACTTTGTGAACATAGCTCTTATAAGTAAGAGGATGTTAACATTTTGTTCTTGATTTCTTAGGAGTTTGCTATATTAGAAAGTTCTAAGTAGCCATAAAAGTTTTCTCATCGTATTTGGATTTTTGATTAGTATGTCATCCTGTAAAGGCATATGAATTTATACATTAAGAATCCATTTCTTATGTCGCGATCAAGCTACTGATTCAGTTACCTCCATTCTTTGCTTTATCTAAAAGCTTTAATTACATTTAATTTTTTAATTAATACAAAAATTATGTTTATTCGGATACCTCCACTCTTTGTATCTAACTATTGATTAGTTATAACAATTGTTTTTATTACAGTTTTTGGTTTTGGCGGTGGAGTTTGGAGGGGTGAGACAAGGGTTGAGTTTTTTAGAGATGCACTTATCTTTTCACCTTATATGAATACATGGGTTTTAGGTTAACTTATAGCTAATTTATCTTTTTTTTTGTGTTGATACAAGTTTATCAAAATAAATTTCAGGAACAATTTTATTATTCCATGCTTTTAGGTGTTGTAAAATGCTTTTAAGCTACATATAGTTCCTTAGTTTAAAATAGTTTGTTTCCCATTATATCAAGGTACACAATATTTTTTTGGAAATGTGTAATTTATTCCAGTCTTTATTTTTCTTTTATTGGCATGGGGAGTAAAGTGTTGGTGGTGTACCGATTAGATAAAAGATTACATTCTTACCGTTGGCAGAGGCATATATTGTAAATGTATATTAGGTGTTCATACAAATTATCATTTAATTCTTAATTTCAACAACATTATTGTAATCTAACTACATAACTCAATACCCCAAATCATGACACATTATAAGTATTTAATAATTTCCTTACTATTCATAAAAACCATAAATTAATTAGGATTATCTTTTGCTCAATAGGTTTCTAAATATTAAATCAAATAGGACCTAAGGGGAAAAGTATATAATGAAAAACACAACAAATCTCGTGTAAAATCACCTATATATAAAACTAAAGTAGTGTTCCCTGCCGATGAGTCGCAAGCTGACCACGAGCTTAGAGGGTTGCAGTATCGCTACAAACCTTCGCGGTCATGGGGTTTGTGTCCGCGATCGTGCTCAGAATTCACGCGGCCGTGTTCCTACTCTAAGTCTATTTGTCTTTCCTTATCTTTTTCACAACTCTTCATAAACATCATATAACATATAATTAACTCTCCCCCAAACCCTAATTTGGTGCCCAAGACTGCTCAAAAGACCTCTTTGTCTTTATACTTTCCATCCCAACCCCAAAATAGCCCCTAATTAAATAAACAATCATTTTATTCCTTTAATTGGCATAAAATTCGTGAAAATTCATATAAATTAAACTTTACTCATTTAGTTTAATGTCCAACATACTAAATCATAATTAATTATTAATTTCCACTATCTTAATTAAATTATTAAAATTAACGGGATATTACATATAACATGTTCTTCATATGGGTTTAACTAATTATGAATTTAATTAATAAATCAATAAGTTTAGATCATAATCCTCAACCTAATCATGTAAATCATCATCCTATATAACTCATATAATGAATTTAAACAAGTTTAAGTATTAAACATTAATAAATTTAGTTTCTCCATGATTAATCATAAAGTCTAATCTTAACACGTGATTAAACACTCAAAGTCTCATATGAATAATCTTGGTTCAACCAAGAAATATTGCATCGTGGTCATCAAATCTAATGAGATATTTCGGAAAGATATTCAAAAAGTGTATCTCGTAAATAACTTATGGGCTTTTTCACTATAGCAAAGTTGATATTCGCTAAAGCAAACTGGGAGAGAATCCAAGTTTCACCATAGTCTAGTAGTTTTCTATAAAATAATATAAAGGGATGCAGCCAATGAAGTATATCTTTGCTGAAGAAAAGTTAAGGTTTGTTGAAGCAAACTTGGTTGTGCTCTGCGACAGGGCTTGCCTCAGTTTGCATAATTTTGTAAAACCCATAATTTTCATATTTCAATCTAAGATTCAAGTAAATTAGAAATACAAAAAATATGAAATTTAAAATATAAGTTTTATGCAAGAAAATATATTACATCATGTATTTGGATAACTTGAAAACCTTTAAGTTAAATTTATAAGATTTTTCAATTAAGAAAAATCATTTGACCAAAGGGTGAATCTAATTCCTCTAGTCAATATACCTCTATCCTAAATTAACTTGGAAAAATGGCATTAATGATTCTGAAAGGAGTTTGATGAAGCTTTTTGAAAACCTCTTGGATAAGACTCAGATGTATATTTTTTTAACCAGAATAATACAATACAAATAAAGTAAGGCACATAAGTATAACTATCCTCTTACAATCTCCCTTTTCTATTTATTCCGTGACAAAATATACAAAAAGTAAATTATGAACAAATGAATCAAAATTATCACTTAAGACACGACTTACCTGGTCGAACGCATACAAGATAGACAAATTATATTTTACAAGTAAAGAAAAATAAAATGATCATCTAGATAATCAAAGAGCTTCTTGTACTTATTTTCATGCCACACTAGTAATCTCATTAAATTACCAATGTGTAGAGAGAAAAAAACTATATGAGTAGTAAGATAAATCACATGAATAAAAAAAGTACACATGTAAGCATCAAACTACTAAAGTAACCCATCCTCAAATACACAATTACTCTCAATAAACATGATATAGCATAAAAACACTCTCTCAAAACCCATCAAGTTCAGCCGATGTTATACATGACCCGGGTGATCATGAAGATTAGTTGATACTATCTCTATTGCTGCCACATGTGGTGTACCAATGTTGGGGATGAGGGGAGGGAGTAAATTTTCTCCTACTATGGGTGTAGCAGTAGCCTCTTATAGGCGGACTTCTGCCCAACCTAGTGCCCTTATTTATGACCGTATGGTATTCTGAGAGGCGGTGATGTTCTCAAGCTATTTCAAAACTTGATCCATTATTGATGGAGCCTGATCTTCTTCCATAGCTCTGGAATGTACTATTGAACATACTTGACATTTGTTGGTGGGGAGCTCGCTGATGAAAACTAGGCGACTACATGAAGTGCAAGCTCAGGTTTCTAGGGTAATAACTTATTATTAAATTCTAGTTATAGTGATAACTGCAGAAAAAGTCCGGGCACTTTCTTTTAGGATTTTGTAAATAGAAGGAATAACAGAAGGATAATACATATGGGGATAAAGATTCAAATATTTATGACTTTTCATGATGCAATTCTTTTATTAGTTTTTAATCATATGTAAACGGTATTTTATTTTTTTATTTTGTAGTATCTTCAAAGGGGAAAAACTGAGCATTATTTCATTGGATTTAAGTGAGAGGGTGATCTCTCATTTTTTGTATGAGAAACGAGGATGTATTAGACTGTGGTCTATTATTATCTCAAAATAAAATGTGGGTAGGGGAATCCAGTGCAAAGGAATTCTACTTTGGCAATGGATTGCAGATTCATACTCTTATATCTCCCATGTAAAAATAGAAGACATTCAGCCTGAAATTTGAGGGGTTTGAACAGCCTCCGACTGCCTGAAAATTTTAAAAAGAATTTTGTCAAATCAATTGGCCCATAAGTATATGTTCTTTTTATGAAATCGTGTGTGTATCTAGAGCTTTTTCTCTATATGAAAAAGGTGATGTGACTCGATTATTGGTGGATCGCTTTTCATTGTCATGTATCACAATATAATGGGTTGCTTGTACTGAACAACCTTTAAGGTACATGTGAAACCACTTTACCTAGTTTTAATAGCTATGAAAGCCTATTCGATATACCTTAGTACTAGATGAACTTCAAAAGTTACCTATCATTGAGACTTTTGGATCGAGAGAGAAGTTTCCCTATATATCAAATGGGTAGGAGAAAAAGACTAAGAATATTCATCGGTAACCAGCCTTTCGGCTGACTGATTTTGGCCTCAAGGGTATAAGGTTTAAATAGTATGAAAATTAAGACTATGCAATGTGTGATGCAAACATGTAATTTTTATTTTTACATACTTTAAAGTTTATTTTATCACGAGGTCCTTTGCGCATAGCTACATGTTTGGGAGAATGTACAATACTGTACATGGGGACCTAAGCACGTATTTAGGTTTCGAGGGACTATAAAACTAAGGCCTTTAAACATTTCTAATTTTTTAAAAATTAGGTATACGGGGGAGCGATATTAAGCATAATAGAAAGGAAGCATAAGGATAGTTTGAATCCCTTGATGTATCCCTAGCATAATCGTAACTATTGTCTTATGGGCCCCGGACAGGGGGTAGACCGGGGGTGCTGCAGGGGACAATGGTTTGTTGGTTATGTTGTAATCCCTATGGGGATGCGAGAGTGCTTGTCTCTCAGTCCTTTTCTTCTCCCCGAGGTCGAGTTTATCAGTTCAGTGATTGATGATTTCCCCTAAAACCTTTTCCACACCATATCCTGTTATTGTTGCATGCCCCTATTTAGGCCTAAGACTAAGTATTCCGTGCAAGGAATTGCTGATTGTTCAGAGTTTCTTATTTTTTTTTTATATAAAAATAAACAAATAGGTTTGGGTTAGACCTTTCGAGTGAATCATAAGTCAAGTTTAGGTCCACGAATGGTCGAAAGGTTCTTATTATGGGGTTCGAGAACCGGTTTACGAGTGAGCAGTGTATTTATCACCCTACTTGTTCTTTACGATTACTTAATTACATTCTTATTATAACTTTTTAAATTATGTAATTACTTTTTAGTTAATTTCTGAACATGATTAGAGACTTTAGTTTAAGAATTCCTTAAAACTTAGATTGGTGCATAGGTATAAAAATGACAGTAGTCAGAGGTGTATGAACGTGACCTAAACATGTTTGGGTACACAATTGTGCTTGTGTGTGAGGGTTTATTCGAATAATGGGTAGTCGTTGGTATGTATGTAAGCGTGCTATAAACTTGACTTGCATAACGGGATGCCATTAATGTGTGTGTGTGTGTGTGTATGTATGCGCGAGAAATTGCGACTTGAGATATTTTGATATCTCATTAGAGGTGTGAGAGGGGGTTTTAAAAGGTAATACGAGAGACGGGTGTATATTAGTGGTGACAACATATCGAGAGATATATTATAACAGATTATGATCATGATATTGAATCGGTATTGCACCTACGTACCCGTGTAGCCATGAGAGCCTATGTAGTTTAGTTTTACACGTGTTTAAACATGATGTGTGTTCAAGTGTGAGGACTTATTTTGAGATGTAGAAAAGATATATGTGCAACATAGGGTATCTTTAGTGGAGGTTCAGAATGGGAATAAACCTAAAGTCAATGACAAGGAAATAGGTCCTTATGATTGTGAGGCGATCACTTACATGAAGGTATTGTTGAACTTTCGGACCAATTTGGAGGTGTAGATTAAGGGGATGTATTTGGGGTTAGAGTGCATGCGCAAAGTTTTTCCTTTGTTGTTCGGAGGAAATGACTTTTCTGAAGTACGAACTTCACTCAATATTTTTCTGACCGGGCTCAAGTTTGTCAGATTCTCGGGATTGAAGAAAGTTAGAAAATCGAATCAATGTTATGTTTCGGGGTGCTTTTGAATATTGTTGGGGAAACCTTTTTATAGGGCATGCCTCGGGGGCTTATGATCGTTTGGTTAAAGGGAAGGACACATGTAGGGTGGATAAAGGGGTAGGGGTGGGTGGGTGGGGGCACAGATATGGATGGGGTGAAAGTACATAGATTTGGTAATCATTGTTGTTTGATTCTTAATCGTTCAGTCAAAGGATTTAATCGTCCGATTAAAGGGGAAAATGTGAATTTAACTGATCGGTTAAAGGGACCATAATAATGATTTTTTTTTTGGTTTTTTTTGGTTTTTAATATTTTTATTCCCCCCAAAACTTCTTTATAGTTGTTTCATCCCCCTTTTCTTTTGGATGGCTTCTAACTATTAACCACATGATTTTTAGGGGGAAAAATGGCTGAAAGACTCAAGCCCCAATTGTAAGTCAGGGCATCCACAAAGGTGGTAAACTAAGAGCTACATGTGCGGACACTCTTCGTCGAAACTAGGATGAAAAAATAGGTTTGCCTATTTTGAGATGAGTGTAAAGGTGGGTGACGAGGAGTATAAAATCTGGGGTTGGGGGGTTGGGTTGGGATTGGGGGTGTGGTTGGGAGGGGGGGAGAAATGGGATTTTTGAAAAGATAGGGGGCATTTAACCATTTGGTTAAATGGATTTTTATGTCTACTTTTGATCAATATTGCAGGTTGTAGGAGAAAAAAATTATGATTGCTCATCTGTTTTTAGTTAGTCATTTTCCATTACACCCCACTACACTATCATGTACATTTTAAAGGCTTCACTTGAAGGTAAGTTAGTTACCAAATGCAACAATCGACGATCGAAGAGTTGATTTCATCACTATAATATACATATAAGGTATACAAGGTTTTATTTTGTGTAAACATTATGTTCCAGGGTATTTTACAAGTGTTTGAAACATAAACTATTTTTAAAAAGTTTTATTAACAAAAAATCATTTTAAGGCATCTCATTAGAACGAGTTATGAAGGGTCGTTTGAATGAGGTTATTCATCTTGTTCGATATCATACATTTGAATGAAACTTCAAACGCACCTTTTTCCTCATCGTGTTGGATTGTCATTCGATATCTTGTTCGATGTCGTTCAAACAACTTTGCATTGATCATTCGAACGAGGTATAATTCGTTTGAACGAGCCTGCGAAAAATTGTTTTTTACTTGGTTTCAAATGCAATCTTTTTAAGTATACCTGTTGGATATTTTTATCACTATTTAAGAGATACAAACTTAAACCTCTTTGAAAGCCTTTTTTAATATATTTTGTGATCAAATTCTTTGGTTTTCCAAATACAAACCATTTTGTGACCACTTTATCAAACCTTGAAGAACACATCACATGTTCATATCCATATGGAGTTAATTTTTCACCGCTGAAGATAAGAAAGGAGTTTTTTTAGGCTGATCGGTGGACACTGAGGCAAGAGGAACTTGTCGTGGGGCGTTGTTGGATCTGCACCGTCTTCTATTATCAACAAGGAAGGAGACATAACTTCAATACTTAGTGGAGTCTAAGTCTGTAAGTCTGTCTATGTCCTTCTATAATACCTTAGTTATAACAATGCTAAAAAAAGGGTTTTTCTCGAAAGGATTTTTTCCTCACATCTTGTGTTGTCGTCTGTTAAATTCGATTTATATTCAATAACTTTCATGTTTATTTTAACCTAATTAATCATGATAAAATTGAATTTGTCTTATTTATGACCGAATCTATGGATTCTACATTTGACCATATAATTAGATCACTCTACACATTTTTGAAATTGGTATCAGCTCTTGTTTCTACAAGTTATTTCGATGAATCATAGTGGTTATATGGAGAATTCGTACAATAATCCACCTTTGTTTTATGGCACGAATTATTCTTATTGGAAAGCTTGAATGAGATAGTCTCTAAAATCGATCGATAAGCGCGTTTGGCTTGCTGTTGAAAGGGAGTCGACTCCTTCTAATGAAAATGTCTTTAGTCTCAAGCCAATAGCAATTAAGACTGAAGATGGCTTTAGATTGAGTAATTTTAACTCTCTTAATTTGAATGCTATTTTAGTACTATCACACTTGATGAATTTATTCATATCATAAAGTGTACCACGTCTACAGAAGCATGGGATATCCTCCAGCTAACACACGAGGGTACCAATGCTGTTAAAGCTTCTAAGCTTCAAAACCTCACCACACAATTTGAGACTATACACATGCTTGAAATTGAAACAATTAATGAATTATATGCTCGTATGTGTTATATTATAGGTTCTTATTTTAGTTTGGTGAGAAAATTCTAAAAATGGAAGTTGTTAAGAAAATTTTGAGGTCTCCCCAGTCTCGTTTTAGTGCGAAAGTTATCGTCCTTAACTCTTTGGGAATTCTAGACAAAACTTGGCTTGAAGAATTCATAGGTGATCTCTAAAATTATGAATTAGACATGTTCCCCAAAACCTAAAATAAAAGGAATAGCTTTAAAAGTTAAATAAAAAAATGAGGTTTTTGACTCCGATTTTGAATTTGATCAAGATGATCTTGCCATGTTTGCCAAAAAATTCAAAAAGTTTCTCAAATTCAAAAATCAAAATTTATCAAAATTGGAAAATAAAAGTTTTGAGAAGAAAAATTACAAAGCGGGTAAGAACTTTTTTGAGAATGATAAAAAGAAAGTTGTAGGTGAGTATAAGAAACATGAATCAGAGAGGTGTTATGAGTGTGAGGGAAAAGGTCACAAAGCCCATGAGTTTCCCTCTAGGTTTAATATGTAGGGAAAAGGAAAATATGCTTTTAATTCCACTCTAAGGGATAGTGATGTTGAGTCGGTGGATTCTGGAGATGAATCACTACATGGATGTAATTTCACCGAATTCATGGCTAGTCACGTTAGCACTTTAAGTACATCTCATACCAAATAGGATGTTTCTAAATGTGATAACCTCGAGAATGAGTCGAATTATTTCGGAGAGTTTGAGGGTGATGATAGGGATAATGTGATCTCCAATACGCATACTTTGAACTTTATACTGAGTCGTTAAAAACTAAAATCAAAATAAGAATTTGAGTCTTAGGGTGTTGTCTTTAGAAAAGGAATTGAAAGTTTTGAGAGATGGTGAGGCCTCGGTTATATAATCTTCGAGTGAGCAACTTATTTTAGTGGGTAAGGAGAAAAAATACTTGACCAACAAAGTGTCGAGTCTTATGAGGGATCTTCAAGCATTATTAGGGACTCATGCAAAAGTTGAAGCCAATGTTTACAAACTTGAGAAAGATCTCAAACATTCTAGGGAGGTCGAAGTCACATTAAAGGACACATCCGGGAAAGTTGGAATGATATCTCTAAGTCCCTCTTTAGGTTTTAAACAGAGGTGTGGCATAGGTTATGAGGGTGCATCCACTTTCACTACCTCACCCCAAATGCTTGCCAAGTTTGTATTAGATCCTTACGGGCCTCCACCTAACCCACCAAGGAGAACTTGTCCTGAGGATTTTAATTAAGGTAGACCCAAACAAATCTATGTTTATACCCATTACAAATGAAAAGGTCACCTTAGGGAATTTTATTACAAGCTAGGAAGAGTCTATCACACACATGCTCCCCCACAAGGCTATAGCGTCCTATTTAGTCTTAGAGAGCAGGCTGAGTTTCTAGTCACTACATCTAAATGTTTATTGAAAGAATTTCAAAGGATGTCTATGCCTCATGAGAACAGTTCTAACACAATGACTAGTACCAATAATAATAAGGGTAAGCAAAAGTTTATGTAACACCCCTTGATTTTTGAACCGTAAAAATCTTTGTTAAATTAAAAATTTTGGAAATTTTTTTTGGAATCTATTTAATTTTGGTACGTAAAAATGTTGGTTTTTATACATTGGAAATCATAACTTTTTGTATAAAAATTGGGGGAGGATCCGACCTAAGGAGAAAAAAAAATAAAAATATTCGACCATCCGATCGAGTTGAATTTTTTGTGAAGCTTTATTACGCTTTCAGCTACAACATATTAAAATTTCAGCCAATTCCAATAGTCCGATCGTCTGTAATATTTTTTTAGAGGTTGTGTTTGATTAGTACTCATATTCTTTTTGGTATATAAACATAAAGTAACGGGTTTAGGACTTTTAAAGCACACTTTGGCCTTCTAAAAAATCAATAGCCTCCCATAATTTCATTCTTTCTCATCTACAAAACCTAAACCCCATTGAACAAAACTTTCAACCCAAGTTTTGAAGATCTAAATCAAGTTTTATCAAGATCGTCCAAGAATGAGCCTTTATTATTTTCGTAAGAAGAGCGCAACAGTGTAATCAAAATTTTGAGAAAGAATTTTATGAGTTTTCAAGTGATGATTTTAAGGTACGGGGTTTACACAATATGCTATTTTAATTCTCTCGGGAGCATTTTCTTGTTTCGCAGTTATTTATATTCTTCTTGAAATGTTGTGGTATTCATTGGAATCATATGTGTTATTCGATGGAGATATTGTGTATTTGTTTATTTGGGCATGGTGCCATAAAATTTTAATGTGGCACTGAGAACGGTCCCCCGCCAAAATTCCAATAAACAGAATGAGGATTTAAGAAGATTAGGTGAGGTCCGTTAACCTATTGATGTGTTATTGAGAAATAAATTGGTACAATGCTCGAGTGTCGCATTGGACTCGTATACAATTTTCTATTGTTATATTTTTCCACCGTTATTATAATGAGTATCTATTCTTGTCATATTGTGAACTTCTGCATTCTTATTTTATTTTGCGTATTTATGCTTCGTCGAATTTCGAGGACAAACTTCCTGTACTAGTGGGGAAGTATGTAACACCCCGTGTTTTTAAAGCGTATAATCTTTTAGGAATTTAAAATTTTGGGTGAAAATAAATTTTTGGAAATTAACTATTCCCATTTTTAAAAATGATGGTTTCTGATTTATAAAAATTGAAATTTTAACCGGAATTGAAATCGGGTTTTAATTCGAGAAATTCTATCTTTGTAGTTAAAATTAGAGATTTTCATTTTTGCAAGAAAATAGAACGGGTTCGGTTTTTGAGTAGAACCGGTTCGGGTTGTCGTTTTATAAAAATAAAATTCTTTCTATTAGAAGTTGTCTAAGACTCAAATTATTTTTGGTACATAAACACAAAGTGACGGGTTTAGGGTTTTAAAAACACATTTTAGCCTTTTGCAAAAGCCAGAACCTCCCATAATTTTCATCCTCTCTTTTCTTCCAAACCTAAACCCTTTAAACTCAAGATTTGAATATCTTAATCAAGATCTCTCAAGATCGTCTAAAAACGTGTTTTCATTCTATTCTTGAGAGGAACACAACCATCAAATCAGATTTCTAAATGGATTTTCAGCATGCATGAATACTTTTATTCTCTCTCTTTAATACTATGCGTTTTAAACGTCGCCTAAATATTAAATTACATGCTTTTCTTAAAATAAATTTGCAACCTTAATTAGGGAAGGTGAAAACTAATTAGGGACTGTTTTTATTAAAAATCCTAATCTGAATTAATAATTATAACCCTTGTGTGCTTATGGTGGAGGTTGGGTTTTCGGTAACATGGGTATAGGTTTTCTCATAGAAACCATAGTAATTTGATTTAAATGAAAAATAGATTTTTACAATCACATAAAATTATGTAGGTATTTTCAAAATGAATTATTATTGTGTGCTTCATAAATTCGCATGATGTTGGGATTATATTTGTTGAATAAAATTATTGTGTTAATTAGGACGATTGATTGAGTAAATTAAATTGACATTAATTGTGAGTATATGAGAAATTATGCATTTGATGATAAATTGGATTGTACGACTTATTATTTTAATCATATTCGAAATTGTGGTGACGACAAAATTTTGGGTAGTATGCTCTCACCTTAGTTTTATGAATACTTTCTAGGTATGGGATTAGTGGGTACGCCTTAGTTGTGGGTAACACTTTTTAGGTATGGGACTAGTTAGTATAGATTTTTACGGATGGGATATTCTGGGGTGGGGCTGATTTTGGTGTCATTCTGTCGATTTGGATAGCCTAGGAAGAAATAATTGATAGAAAATCATCTTATAATATAAGGTATGATGTACTTCTGGTTTGGAGACCTCTAGGTATGGGACTAGGGGTCGGTTTGCGGATTATGCTCTATAATAGGGTGGGGCTAAAATAAAATAATGAGAAAATGAGATGATGAGGAAATAAGACATTGAGAATTAATACCTAAGATAATAAACGGGTATTAAAATGAATTTGCGATGCGAGTATATGCAGGGCTAACAGTTAAACGGGTTGACTGGCTATAGCGATGCAGGTGTGTGTTGGCATCACGAGTATGTACGGGCTGACAGTTAAACGGGCCGGCTGACTAAAGTGATGTGTCGTGCATGGAACCTCACGAGAATGTGCAGAATTGACAGAATACGGGTTTCTTGGCCATTGCGTTAATTAACATTTCAGGTTTAGCGCTGGAGTAGCTGCATGGGAGTATTGGAGATATTTTGGAGGTGCAACTGGAGTATATTATAGATGCTTAGTAGTTTAGATTTATTTTCCTTTCCGTCGCATTTCTATTATGAGACTTTATTTATGGATTTGGTGGGCCAATCGGTTTCACGGTTGTTTTCAATTTTATTCAGATATTTACAGTTGGATCATTTTATTCAGATGTATATTTATTTGGAGTTGGATTTAATTTGAAGATTAGCATGATGATGGATTTTAATATTGCATGAATCGTTATTATTATCGGATCAATTAAAATATTATCTTGTGGAATGAATTTTTATATGTCTCATATCTGTCACGTGCTAAGAATGATTACTTATTTAGTGATACCCGACATAGTTTGGCGGCAGCGACTGGCCACCTCGCTTGTCAGATTACGCGGGGTGTTATAAATGGTATCAGAGCTTAGGTATACGATAAACCTCGGGTCTTTGAGTTTGGGTCTATCATACGTGTTAGTTGTGTTTCTTGGAGATATGGTGTTTTGTGCTAAGGTCGTTGTAGGCATTGACATTAGAAGTTGTAATCTTGATATGAGTATCTTTAAAGTTATTTTTTGAAGAAGAGATTTATTTTGGAGATCGTCAGTACAAAAGTTAGGTATCATAAGTATCAATTTGGTGATGTGATTTGATTTGAGGTCTTCAGTGTTCGATGACTTTTGGAGATAGAATCGAGTGGCGATACTTGGGAGAGTGTAGTACGTCGTTATTTTGATAGATATATTTATATATATAGTGAGATATATATTTTATTTTGTTCACTGGCTAATTGCATGTGGGATTGGGTGTATGGGCTCCCAATTATGATATTCTGCAGGTAGGCATATATGAAATTTATTTCATTTGGATGACTTTACGTTTGACGTTTACGCTTCGTCAAATTTTGAGGACAAAATTCTTGTATTAGTGGGGGCGTATGTAACACCCCGTGATTTTCGAACCGTAAAAATATTTGTTGAATTAAAAATTTTGGAAAAATATTTTTTTTTGGAATCTATATAATATTTGGTATGTAAAAATGTTGGTTTTTATATATAAGAAATAAGGTTCTAAGTGTTATTTAAATCGGGATTAAAATTTGGAAATTATAACTTTTTGTATAAAAATCGGGGGAGGATCTGACCTAAGGAGAAAAAAAATAAATAAAAATATTTATCCATCCGATCAAGCTGAATTGTTTGTGCAGCTTTGTTATGCCTTCAACTACAATATATTAAAATTTCAGCCAATTCCAATGGTATGATCGTCCGTAATATTTTTTTTAGAGTTTGTGTTTGATTATGACTCAAATTCTTTTTGGTATATAAACATAAAGTGGCGGGCGTTGATGTAAAAAATTAGATTATATCTAATTTTTTAATCACAGATAAAATAAAGTTAGATATTTTTTTTTTTAAAGTGGTTCAGCCTTATAAGAATGGCCTACGTCCACTGTTTCTGTTATTGCTGACTGTTTGGGAATTCTCGATTACAAGATTTATCAAGAAATTCCCGGTCCCCTTCCAATTAGGATGATACAATGTATTTATATCCCTCAGGCTATACATGTGAAAGGGTAATACATAGCTGTCTATTAGGCGTGTATATCTGTATGATAATAATAAGCATTTAATGCGCAGTCAATCTGTTGGTTATCCTGCTATTAATGCTCTGTTCGAGGTGCATCTCGGACCGCCTAAGCTACTCGGATCGCCTATGTAGCTCGGTACTCATAGGTTGCTCGGTGTATTAAAGTTCCTCGGAGAACTCTTGTTGGTCGAAGCGTCTGGGTTGATCGGGGAAGCAGAGTTTCTCATTGCAGTATGGTTCCTCGGAGAGCATTTATTGCTCGGAGTATCTGAGTGGGTCGGGGAAGTCGAAATCCTCGCAGATTGCCACGTGTCTTCACCCAATTGAGCCATGTTATCAGACTAAATTTGGTATCAACAGAAGCCCCAAATGTTTCACAGTTCGAGATTTGAGGAGTGTGGAACATTCTTTCTTGAAATATGGCGGTTTTTGAATGATCATCCTGAAATTTAGGAGTATTTTATTTTGTATTTATTTTTCCTTCCAAATTCGTAGAATCGGTCTTTTTGAATTTTTATAACCGCTTCGATTCCCGCGCCCTTTTTTTTATCTTTTTAGCCGCCGGTAACGTAACCGTCTCTTTTTGCAATCATTATCTGTACCCATTCCCAAGGCAAAGTATTTAGACGTTGCAGAAAATCCCATTGTCTTCTACTTTTTCATTCTTATCTCTTTGAGTTTTTCATTATTTCTCTCTCCCGTGCGTTCATCTCTTTCATCATTTGTTGTCAACAGACTCATCCCTTTCCTGTAAGATTTTCTTCTTTCTCTTTGATTTCCTTCTTTCATCATGGTTTATCCTGTAGAATCGATTGATAAGTTTCGCTCTGATTTCTCTATTCCCTCATGGGTTATTTTGGAAGAGCTTTCTGAGCCTTCAGACTATTTTCGTTTGGCTGAGGGACATTGGTTCCCCAGTCTCTTTGTCGCTGATTGTGGCTTTTCTTTTCCCCCAAACCCTTTATGTCTGGAATTCTGTCAATACTTTGACGTGGTTCCTGCAAGAAAGCCCCCAATACATGGAGAATAGTTAACGGAGTTTATAGATTAAATCAAATTCATGGAACTCGTATAGGAATTCCTGAGATTATGTTTTGTTATAGATGGGCTGTGGGTGATAATATTTTTTATTTAAAAACTAGGTTTTTAAATAGAGCTTTAGTGGTCAATCTCCCAGATGCCAATAGGGACTACTTTGAGCACGGGGTTGTTATGAAAAATTGGCAACACCCTCCATTAACTGGAGCTGATGTTTACCAGGGTCCCAGATGTCCTCCCTATGGCAATGGGATAGGTTGTTTTTATTTTATTTTCAAAATTATGCTTCCTTTGTGTTTGATAAAATGTGTCACTGATATTTTAATTTTGATTTATTTGCAGTTGACAGCAAAAGAAAATCTCCAAAAGAGACAGACGTTAACATAAGGCATTTAAAACTTATCTGGAGTTTGCATCAGACTGTTGCCGAAGAGCATATTGTAATACCCCGTAATTTTAATGACTTTTAAAATGGGTTATATTTTAAATTAATGGATTAATTGGATCTTATTATAAATTAATTCATTTGGATTTTATCCGAATTGTGGATATTAAAATGGATGATTCTGAATATTACTTAAAGATATTTAGGTAATATATGAATGTGATGTCATTGATATGACGGTATGATATAAATTTGGTAATTTGAATTTTTAGTCAGACGCGGTATGGGACGTGTCGGGACTAATTTATTAAATTAAAAAGGAAATTTATTTTCTATCGACCTTATAGTCATTTCGACCGCGTCGTTGCGTCCGGAAGGTTCGAAATAGTCAGAAAAGTCTATTTGGATGTTAATTTTGAGTCTCGGGTTGTAAGGACATTTTTCTCATGTCCAACATGTTTCATTTGTGTATGTCGTACGCCGCTACATTTGGCACGTCACCTCAAGATGTCACTCGACGGCCTCAATCCAAATTTCGGGAATCAAGCATTCAACATCTCCATTAATGTGTCCCACATCTGCCTCAACGACTTCACGTTCCAAGATTTTAGGGACTTAATGCAAGTGGTACGCAAGGGAAGTCAAAACAGTGAAATAAGGCTTAATAGGGAAGTTCAAGGGAATTTTCGTAATTTCACATCCATAGTTTGGAGGTCTGGTCAACTGGAAATTTTAAGAGCTCACCACAACGAAGATACTGGAAAAAACGTCACCTCAATCCGAGCTACGGTGAAGGAGTTATGACCTTTTGAAGATAGAGAAAATTCCTTAAAGAATGCTGTTTTTTTGTGTACGCTGGATAGAATTTTAGAGTTTTAAGAACATGGGACTCTTCATATTTTTTCCTATAAATACCAACTTCGGGGGAGTTGTTTTGCAAGGCTTTGGAAGACGTTTTTGAGAGTCCAAATACCTCTAGTCTTCATATTTTTTGAGTCCCAAGACTCATGTTTTGATTCACACAATTGCCAAACCTTTGTGAATCTTTTTGGTAACCCAAGAACACAACCTTGTGTTTGTTCAAACCTTTGTGGAGAGATCTTTGCAACCGAGGGCTGCGTGTCATTGCTGAGGGAGTCTCTACAAAGTTTCATGGCTGCGTGTCATTGAGGAGTGCTGCGGTTCTTCCTTTGTTGATTGGACTGAGGTTCATGTGGGTTCGCTGCGTGTGGATTCATTGCTGCCCTACTGGAAAGGGATATTTCCAGCCGCGACTACAGAATCCGACACCTGAGAGTAATTCTTAGTCAAATTGTATTTTTCATTGTAATCCGATTGTAAGCCGTTTTCTTACAAATTGTAGTGAAAAATAAAAGGTTTTGCCCCTTTGGGGGATTTTTCCCGAAATTGTTTGTTTTTATCATGCATGCTATATTTTATTTGATAAATCATCTAGATGCATGTCTTAGGGTTTAACTAAAATTTAGGATTAATTAAAATTGGTTTTTATTTGAGAAGTCGCAATATTTCCGCTGTAGCTACTCTCTCACGGGTCATTTGGAAATGAAAAGACAACCCAAAAGGGCATTTTGGTTATTTTTACAAGGGGGATGAATAGTGATTTCGGATTTTGTCTTATTATAAGTATTTGGAGATTAGTGTTTGTAGGTTCATTTCATCTCTTCTACAAAAAATTGAAAAGTCATCTTCTTAGAGAGAGTGGAAGGTTGCTTGGAAAGAAAAAGAAGTTTGCTTGGGAAGGAGGAGAACCAAAGGTCAAAGGTCACCACCACCATCACCACCTGTGTTATTCAACTCCAAAGGATAAGATCTTCATTAGAGGCAAGTGTTTGATATTTGCAATTTAAGTTCGTATATTGTCCATGTTAGGAAAGTTATAAAAAGAGATGATTTTCATGCTTGGAAGATGAAAGGATATAGTTGTTAATGGATTTTTGGAATCTAAAAATATATAGGAATTAAACTCATGTTGTAGGTAGTTAGTAATCCAATAAATATTCATCAATCTGTGGAAGAAATTATGAAAATAATTTAGTGTTCTTGAAGATAATATGTTGATAATTTTCTGGAAAAAGAGGCAAAAACGAGTGGAATGAGAAGAGCCATTTTGGAATGTTTAGATCTTCTTTTTGAGTGCATTTGGATGAGATTTAAGAAAAAATCAAAACACATACCTGACTCAATTTTTCGTGTAGAATCCAAATCTAAAGTCGGATTGATGATTTGAATAATTTTTGGATCTAATTTTTCTGAGTATTTAAATTATGAGAATGCATGATGTTGTTTCTTTTTAATGTTGGTTCTTATCCCAAAACTTTTGTAGATCTTTGGTGATTATTAATTGAATATTATGGGACTTAGAGAAGATCAGTAAGCCCTAGTTAAGATTTGAATTAATTTGATTGGGATTTAATTGATTAGAATTATGATAATTAAAGTTAAAGAGATTTCGGTTGCTAGATTCATGTGTTGGATTCTAATCTGTTTGTATGAGGATTAAGGATAGTTCTAGTAGGGGAGATTTAATATAACACCTGGGTAGCCTTAGGGTTACAATTTAAACACCAAGGACTGAGTTTAAGCTCATTATTGATTTCACAAGGGCTGAGTGTAGTACAAGAGCGTAGTGGTATGGCTCTTGGATAGAGATGGGAGTTTAGAACACATTTGGTTGAAAGAGGGGATGAGGTTATTCCGATCGCATATTTGAAGTTGACGAACCTCCTCGATCGACAAAGTTAAGTAGTAGTGTATTGGAGGGGTTCCTTGTTTGGATTTCTCTTTGCGAGACGCTCCGCGCATGAACCTTAACGACGTCGGGAGTGGAGAGATGTTATAGGATGCGAGGATAATTAAATTATGAAGTAAAGATATGACATTTTAATATGTGGGATTTAAAGAGATATAATGCTACGTAAGGGAATAATCTAAGGTTAATGTGAGTACCTTGTTGATAGTATATTATAGGTATGATAATACCTATTTGATTGATTAATGATTATGTGTATGACATACCTAGCTTACTTGCTATCGGTGGGAGGTTTGCGCGTGAGGGCAGTCATATCCTGATGAATCCATGGGATCTTTGATTTGTCGCTCGAGAACATAGGTCTATGAAAGACTTATCGAGAAGTTGATAAGTCCGCTGACTATGGGTACGTAGGTATGTGCGTGACCCATGGGTATGAGAACTATGTTCGCCTCCAATGATTGTGTTGTTGTTAATGGTTCGAGGTATCCTTACTGAACCTTTTGTCCCCTTTTCGACGACCAGCGATATTGGGACATGATAGCAGAGTAATGCATTGCACCGCAGCTGTGACTCGGGGTGCCGTATTATATATATATATATATATATATATATATATATATATATATATATATATATATATATATATATATATATATATAATGGATTAAATGAATGAATGGATATTTATTATGGTTAAATCTATCTACGGTGATAATTGTAGATAACGGTGAATAGAGAAAGATAATTGAATTAAGTTAATGAATGTTTATTGAAAAACTTAATTCATATTAATTGAAAAATGATTCATGTTAATGAGAAACGATGAGAAATGTAAATGAACAATAATGTGACGTATGGTATGGGACATACGGGGATTATGATATTGGGATGGAATTATAATATGGAGACTATAAAAGAGGAACCATTAACTAGGAGGTTAATAGGAAACGTTAAGTGTGCAGTCTAGTTGAGAGGTGAGAATGGCAAGTGAGAGTTGGGTCTAACATGTACATAATAAAAGATTTATTGCACTTGTTAAATACTTGCTGTTTTAAAAATCATTTTCACAATCGGGCTCTGACCCGTTTCCTTGCATATTTTCTTTTCTATTGTATCTTCTATATCAGGTGTCTAGCAATAGGGACGCCAACCTTAGCGGATTATGACAGGCTATGGATTTATGGAGTTTTGCTTAGACGCCTATCATCATTTGATTCACAGCATTCTCTTAGTAGGGCATGTCGCCCGAAGGATTCAACTATCTTCTTCTATCGGGGTCAAATACTATGGTATTCGTGTCATTTTAATACATTTGATATTGTTGGGATTACTGTAATGGATTAATATTATTTGGGAATGTTTATTCCAATTGCATTCAAATTATTTTGTGTTATCTAATTGGTTATCAGTGTTGTAGAATAAAATGTGTTGTGTTATTCTTAAACTGGAAATGGATTTTGTTAAATTAAAATTTGAAAAGTTTTTAACACCAGCTTAATTGAGTATTGGGTGAGTTGTAAATGTTTTTGACAATGATGCTAAGAATGAGCCAACTGTATATTCTGTTTGAATTTGGTATGGGACTGGCCACCCGGTATTTAATTAGGCGGGGTGTTACACATATTAGGTCATCTTCATATTTGCTGCAGTACAAGAGTTACACCTCCTCTTTTACTACTCGTCCGGTGATAAGCGACGCAGAACCAATACCAGCCTCTACAAGTTCTTCACCCGAGTCACATATTCCCTTGAGTGAAAGGATGAAGAAAAGAAGACCTCCTACCCTTTTTGAGAAATCTGCCTCTGGTGCTGGAGAGGCAAAGAAAAGTAAGCTTGATGTCCCAGGAGAGGGGACAAAGAAAATTGATGCACCTCCTTCGGCTTCTCCTGTGAAGGTTATCGAGAAGCCCCCAGTGGCCCCGAGCAAGACTGCTACTCCAAGTGAGGTGATTGTCATTTCTCCGACTAAGACTACATCGTTAGTTGAGAACGTTGATGCTCCTCTGAGGAGGCTGAAGAAAAGCTCCTCTATCAATTTGGATGAATCCATCTCTCAGTCCCCCGACTAGTGGTGTTCCCACTTTTGTTGCCCCGAGCTCTGCTATGACCTCGGTGAATACTTGGATCATTCCCTAGATCCAAGGTATTGAAGAAAACCTTTCTCGGGACATGGTTACCACATTAGCAGCTCGTCATATTGCTTCTGTAAGTCCTATAGTCTTAAATTTTCATTCTTTCCTTTTTGTATCTGTGCACTGGCTTGCTTTTATTTTCCCAGTTGGTGACCTATTTTAATACAATTCTGAAGAAAGATGAAGCTATTAAAGCTTCAAGCTCCTCATCATGTGTAGAGGAAGCCTTGGTAGGTCTGACGCAATCCCTGAAGGATTCTCGTCAAAAGTATGCTGATGACAAGGTGATTTGGGAGAAGAGGCTCACTTCGACCGAGCAGGAGAAGGCTCAGGTTATTGAGGTCTCCAAGGGGTTGGAGGAAAAAATAAATGATTTGGAGGAGAAGAATAAAGAGATCGAAGGGAAGCTAAAAAATGCTGGGGATCTTGAAAATAAGCTCAAGACTGCTGAGGAGGAGTTGGGTCAACTTCGGGAAGTAAGTCGTCAGAAGGAGGAAGTTGAGAATAAATTGAAGGCTGCTGATGATCTTCTTTCCGAGAAGCTTTCCTCGGAGAAGACAAAAAGGAAATTGGCTGTCAAAAAATCCTTCAGCGCCGGCTGGGATAAAGGGTGGAATGAAGGTTTGGCTGCCATGATGTCGCAAGTGGAATATGGCAGCCTCAAATACTTTAGAGATAAATGGGTCACTGCTCTGTAAGAGATGAAAGTTGATGAAAATTCTGAACTATTTCAGCGACACATCCCGGGCCCCCTCCAACTCCCGAAGAAGAAGAAGAGGATGAAGCTGCCTCTGAGGAATCTTCCATGGTGATGGGAGATCAAATTTCTCATCCCCCAGCTATCCAGCCCACTGGCGAGGAACTTCAACTACCCGTTACTTCATCCGAGCAACCTCCAGCACTTCCTGAGTCAACCTCTGTTCCATCCGAGCAACCTACCTCCTCGTCCCAGCCTCCCGAGAAAGTTTTGGGAGACAAGGAAAAGGTGTAGAGTTGTTCGGATTTCTCTCTATTTTATTTTTCTTTGTCAAATGTAACTCTGAACTTTGTACTTCTCCTTTATAATGTAATAAAATTTAAACTTTTGCTTATGCATACTGTTGATTCTCTTCTTCATGCTCTGTTTGTACTTTTATTGATTCTTGCTTTTTCTTCCTTTACTATTTTCTGGCCAGGATGGACTTATTATCTGCTCACGATACAAAACTATTAAGGCAATGCAATGAGTATTTCAAAGCTGGTCATTCAGACATGAGTGCAGCTCAAATCATTGACATCCTCGGTCAAGGTGCTTCAGAGCAAGCAATTGAAGCCTATCAGTATTTGAAGTGCCTGCTCGACCGTGCAGTGGCTAACAGCGTATCATACTATGATATGATTGAAGATCTCCAGGGCACTCGTGAAGAAGTTCAGCAACAATATAAGGAATCTACAGCCCTTTTGCACAAAGGATACGAGAAGAAGTATCAGCAACTCAGTGCTGATAAGGGATACGATAAACTGTTTGCTGCTTACGATGTAAGGGAGAGAACTTTGAAGGCTGAGGTCGAAGAGCACAAACAAATAGCTGAGTTGTTAGAGCAGGAAAACAAAGACCTGCAAAGAGAGGTGTCTCAGTTGAAGTCTGCAGCTTCCACCTCAAACGCTTTGGTCCCTATGAACGATGAGGGATTCTCTTTCTTGGAGGTCGAAAACGCCAACCTGAGGGATGAATTAGAAACCTTGAAGAGAGCTGGCCCTTCTACATCTACTCGGGGACGAGCAAGAGCTCATCGAGGACGAGCAAGAGATGCTCAGATTACTGTCGAGGAACAGAGAACTCAATCTGCTCTGGAGAACCAGGCCTTCCAACTGATGGCAAAGAACCAAGCATTGACTGAAATGTCTAAGAAGATCAGGAATCTGGACTAGGAGCTTTCTGCGCAGAAGTCTGCCTTGGAGAATAAAGAACTCTTTATAAAAAGTCTCCACGAGCAACTGAAAAGATTGACATATCAATTCCACAAGCAGCCCAGAGAATTCTGGATGGCTGGCTACAATGAGTCTCTCTACCATTTGAATGATCGTATCCAAAATGCAAATAATGAGGGTTACAAACAGGGATGGTTGAATGTCTTAGGTGTACTGCAACTGGAACAGGGTCATTACCTGTGGGATTACCATAATCCTGGGCTGCTCGACCTACCAGTGCCACCATTCAAGCTTGACATGAGTTGGATCCCTTCTCGGGCCATCCCTCGGTGTTTGATTTCCAAATACCTTGGAGATTACAATCTCTATTCCAATGTTGAGATATCTCGTCCCGAGCACCTACTCGATCGACCATCTGTGATGAATATCAGGATGCTTAAAGATCTTAACTTCATAAATTCCCCTTATGCTTTGAATGATCCACCTGCTGGCGAGGAACCTGTTTCAAAAGCAGAGGGGAAGAAACCAATAGAATAGGAATCTTGATGTAATAAATTTGTATTTCATTCTTGATGTATTTTGTTCTACATTTAATGAAATAATTTTATTTGCAAATCTTGACTGCCATTGTCTTGTAATCATAAAACACTTTACATCTGTGCATGTATATCTGTTAAAAAGATAACAACATTGTGCTATTTGTCGATCAACTGGAGTTTGTTAAAACTTATTGTCGACTATCTTGAATTTGTGGTAATCATTTGACGACTAACCAAAATTGATGATACTTTGTTTCTCGACCAACTTATTGATCATTTTCACATACTCATATTTTAAAATGCTTCTGACCAATTATAGTTAACCTTTAGTTGGCATTTTTGGGAATAGATTTACTTCCTAACCAACCTTAGTTGACATTTTTAGGAATAGATTTACTTCCTAACCAACCTTAGTTGGCATTTTTAGGAATAGATTTACTTCCCGACCAACCTTAGTTGGCATTTTTGGGAATATATTTAATTCCCGACCAACCTTAGTTGGCGTTTTCGGGAATATATTTACTTCCCGACCAACCTTAGTTGGCGTTTTCGGGAATAGATTTACTTTCCAACCAACCTTAGTTGGCATTTTCGGGAATAGATTTACTTCCTAACCAACCTTAGTTGGCATTTTTAGGAATAGATTTACTTCCTAACCAACCTTAGTTGGCATTTTTAGGAATAGATTTACTTCCCGACCAACCTTAGTTGGCATTTTCGGGAATAGATTTCTGATGTCCTGACCAACCTTAGTTGGCATTTTCGGGAATAGATTTCTGAGTAGTCTGAGTAGTACTTTTGCTGAATGCGTAGCACGAGTATTCCGCGAAAAATTTCCAACAAAAGGAGAGAACTGGGCAGAATATTGTCACTTTATTCATACAAATAAAAATGTTTGAGAGTTTACATCACTGATAATACTTGCGCAAGTGTTCTGCATTCCATGCATTCTTAAACTCCTGCCTTTCTAAAGTTGCTATTCTGTAGGTTCCTGGTCGAACAAATTCTGTAACTCGGTAAGGTCCATGCCAATTTGCTTCCAATTTGTTGTGCTTTTGAATCACTTTCTTTAGCACATAGTCTCCTTTTTAAGTCGAACTTCTTTACCCTCTTATTGTAGAACAAAGTTGTTCGTTGTTGGTAAGCAGCATTCCTGATGGCTGATTCTTCTATAACTTCCTCGAGCATGTCTAAATCCAATCTTCTCATTAAGTCGCTGACATGGGAATTAAAATTCAGTACTCTGTGTGTCAGAAGACCCAACTCGGCAGGTATAACGACTTCACTTCCAAATGCCAGTATATAAGGAGATTCCCCTGTTGCTGCTCGGGGAGTAGTTCGGTAAGTCCATAGTACTGATTGTAGCTCGTTGATCCAATTTGCTTTCGCGTCATTCAGTCTTTTTTTCAAGCCATTCAGTAGCGTTCTGTTTGTTACTTCAGTTTGTCCATTGCTTTGGGGATGGCCTGGTGTCGAGTGGATCTTCAAGATATTTGATTGATGACAATAGGCAGCGAACTCCTCGTTGTCGAATTGTGTTCCATGGTCGGTAATGAATGCATGGGGAAGACCATATCTACAGAGGACATTTTTCCAAATAAATTGATACACCTTCTCGTACGTCATGTCGACAAGAGGCTCAGCTTCTACCCACTTAGTAAAATAATCCACTGCGACGACGAGATATTTAAATCTTCCTCTAGTTGTTGGAAGTGTTTCGACCAAGTTAATTCCCCATATGGCAAATGGCCAAGGGGAAGTAATGGGTGTCAACAACGCTTGGGGAGTTCTTCGGATGGAGGAGAAACGCTAACACTTGTCACATTTCTTAGCATAGGCTATACAATCAACCCTCATCATTGGCCAGTAGTATCCTTGCGTCATCACCCTTTGCAAAAGAGTCTGACCTGCTACATGGGCTCCACAGGACCCTTCATGGATCTCTTCAATAAAGTCTTTCACCTCGCTGGGATGCACACATCTTTGCAAACCTGCTATAACTCCTCGTCTGTACAGAATACCATTATTCAGTACATAACGAGCAGATTTAAACTTCAGTTTTTTGGCTACAAGTTTGTCAGTTGGTAATTCCCCCTCCTCAATATATCCCCTGATGGAATCCATCCAAGATGGTCCTAAATTAAGGGTAATAAAATTCATCGTCAAATATCCATCTATACTCTGACCTGCTAAAACTTCAATTGGGATTGTTCTTCGTAGCTCGGTACGAGTAGCTGATGCTAATCGAGCTAAGGCGTCCGCCCTCGCATTCTCCATTCTTGGTATTCTGACCAGCTGAATAGCAAAAAATTGTGATACTAATTCCTTTGCCTTTGCAAGATACCTGATAATTAATTCTCCTTTGGCTACATATACTCCCATCATTTGATTTATGATCAATTTTGAGTCACTGAAAATAATAACCTGCTCTGCCCCCATGGTTCTTGCCAAACTAAGACCTGTAATCATGGCTTCAAATTCAGCCTCATTATTCGAAGCTTTGAATTAGAAGCGTAGGGCATATTCCATGTCGACCTCGTCTGGACTATTAAGAACAATCCCTGCCCCACAGCCTGTTATACAAGATGAGCCATCCACATATAAACTCCATATAGGTAACTCGTCTTCAAATTTCTATTATGACAGAGTTCCTCGGTGGAAAATTTGTTGCTTCCTTTCACCCTCTCCTAATATTTATTGTTGTTCGTCGATCACTTCTTGCCATTTTACCAACCTAAGTTGGTCTAAGCTTGAGTTTGATGATCCTGTAACATCTACAGGTTGATCGGTGAGCTGCTTTTGCTCCTCGGGGGAATCAGGATAGGTGAACTCTGCTATAAAATTTGCTACAGCTTGCCCTTTATGCGATGATCTGGGTTCATAAATTATGTCATATTCACCGAGCTCTATTGCCCAATACATCAATCTTCCTGATTTTTCTGGTTTATGAAGAGCTTGCCTCAATGGCATATCGGTATATACGACTATAGTATGAGCCTGGAAGTATGGCTTCATTCTTCTACTTGCCTCGATTAATGCTAGTGCCAATTTTTCCAGCTTTGGATATCTGATTTCTGCTCCTCGGAAGGCTTTGCTAGTGTAATAAATCGGTTTTTCGACTCCATTCTCCACTCTCATTAATGCCGAGCTAACTGCATTCTCTGACACGGCCAGATACAAGTACAATTTTTCTCCCATCACTGGCCTGGACAATAGTGGAGGTGCTCCCAGATATTTCTTTAAGTCTTGAAAAGCCTTCTCACATTCATCATTCCACTCAAAAGTCTTTCGGAGTGTTTTGAAGAATGGGAGACATCTATCAGTTACTCGCGATACAAATCTGTTGAGTGCTGCTACTCGTCCTGTAAGACTTTGCACTTCTTTCTTCGTCGTTGGGGATCGCAGCCCTAACAGAGCTTTGATCTTTTCAGGGTTAGCTTCAATGCCTCGCTGATTGACGATGTACTCGAGAAACATGCCTTCTCGTACTCCAAATATGCACTTCGTCGGGTTCAGCTTCATTTGATATTTATCTAGTTGATCAAAGGTCTGGCCTAAGTCAACTAGATGATCAACAGCTTTTTTGCTCTTTGTCAGCATATCGTCAATATAGACTTCCATATTGCAACTGATTTGTTCTGCAAACACTTTGTTCATCAGCCGCTGATATGTTGCACCTGCATTTTTCAAACCAAAAGGCATAACATTATAACAATAAGTTCCCCTAGGGGTAATGAAAGAAGTACTCTCCCTGTCTTCAGGTTTCATTTTAATCTGATTGTAACCAGAATAAGCATCCATGAAGCTCAGCAGCTCGTGTCCCGAGGTAGCATCCACTAGTTGATCAATTCGGGGCAGCGAAAAGTGATCCTTTGGGCATGCTTTGTTGAGGTCGGTGAAGTCTACACACATCCTCCATTTGTTGATCTTCTTTTTCACCATTACCACATTTGCTAACTAGTCTAGATATTTAACATCTTCAATAAAGCAAGCTTTCTTGAGCTTCTCGACTTCCACCTGTATAACTTGATTCTTCTCAGGACTGAATACTCTTCTTCTCTGCTTCACAGGCTTGATCTCCTTATTCACATTGAGCTCGTGACATAAGAAATTTCTATCCCGGGCATATCCTCATGACTCCACGTAAAAGTTTACTTTCTGCTTCTTAGGAAAGTTATCAATTTCTATTTTAATGAGGCTTCCAACTACGAACCTACTTGAGTAGTTCGTTCAGGGTGCTCGTCGTCCAGAATGATGTTTTCAGTAGCTTCCACCACTTGACCCTTCACGAGTTGCGACTCATCTCTAGGATCCAATATTTCAATTTCTGCACCTTCATCCACTTGATAGATAGTAGTCTTTTTCCTTGATTCCTCCAGTTCCTCTTGCTCGGCGGATGAATAATAGCATTCCCGAGCTACTTTCTGATCACCTTTCACAACTCCTACTCCAAATTTTGTTGGAAATTTTAGGCATTGATGTACCATAGATGGTATAGCCTTGAACTTCTTCAATCTTACTCTTCCTATGATGATATTGTATGCTGATTGAACATTCTTATCCATCACGAAGAAGCGTATTCTTTCTATTCGACAAGCAGGCCATGTACCAATGAATATATCCAACTTGATCGTCCCAAGTGGAAAAACTTTCTCACCAGAAAAACCCAGGAGGGGTCTGTGATAAGGCTCCAGTTGAGATAGTTTTAGATTTAATCCTTCGAAGCACGAGTAGAACATGATATCTGCCGAGCTACCATTATCTACCAGTACTCTTAAAATCATCACTTCCTTCATCCTCATTTTAATCACCAATGGGTCATCATGAGGATATAGAACACTTACGAGGTCGTTCTTTGAGAAACCAATGACCAATTTCTCTTTGTTTACCTTTCTAGGGCGATCCTCCTTAGCTAGATTTATTCGTTGAATGTATGAGGAAGCTTGAGCCTCACAAAGGTAAGCTTTTCTCTCTGCAGTAAGGTCTCCTCCTCCTAAATCTCCACCTGTAATAACATTACAATCAAATGACCCAAAGCGTATCGAAAATACCTCACGTTTTGGCTGCCTTGGTCTCTTGGGAAGATCGAGGTCGTCTTCTGGATCAACTTCATGGTCTATTTTCTTGTTCTCCTCTGCTCGACGAGGAGATCTAGACCTCTCTCTTGTTCGGTCGTTGTTTTTTCTTTCATTTCTATGATCAACATACTTTGCCAGTTTTCCTCGTCTGATGAGTGTTTCAATCTCATTATGAAGAGCTATGCAATTTTTGGTCATATGGCCATGATCTTTGTGAAACTTGCAATATTTTGCCTTATTCCTCCTGTCAGGGCCTGCCTTCATTTTCTCTAGCCAGTTTAATTCCTCGTTGTTCTTGATTTCTTTTAGAACATGGTTGATGTCTTTCTTCAAAGGAGTATAATTATCAAATTTCTTCAATACTTCCCATGACGACCCTGTTTTTGAGTGTTTGTCACTACCATTGTTCTTATGCTCTTTCTTCTTAGCTTTATCACTTTCCACCTTGGTTTCTTTGGCATCTATATTCTTCTTCGCAGCCATAGCCTCCTCGGCATTCATAATCTTGGACGCTTTTCCCATCAGTTCTGACATGGTTCTAGGTGGATCTTTGGCCAAAGTGTAGTACAACTTGTTGGGCAGTAGTCCACTCATCAAGGCGGTAATCGCTATCTTTTCCTTATAATCAACGACTTGGAGCTTCTCATTATTAAAACGAGTTATATAATCTCTAGTACTCTCACCAGTTTTTTGTCTAACACTTAACAAATGCGCTACTTGTTTAACTGGCTTTGCCCCAAAACAGAAATTCCCAATAAATAACTTGGCCAGTTAAAAGAAAGTTGAGATCTTTCCCCGAGGAAGATTATTATACCATATTTGAGCAGATCCGGTAAGAGTTCCCGAGAATGCTCTGCATCTCATCTCATCTGGAACAGCATAGATGTCGGCTGCATCTTGGTATTGTTCTATATGAAGGACAGGGTCGGTCTTTCCATCATATTTGGGGGTCACAACAGGTGCTTTGAACTTTGATGGTGTGGGAAAATCTACAATGGACTGGAAAAAAGGTGTTCCTTGAATAAAAGTTCGTTGTAGAGGGTTCTTGGCTTTAGCCATTTCCCCTAATCTATCCTCCAGCCTCTAAATAGAGCCTTTCCACGCGTCGTTTCCTTCCTCGGGACTGTTGGTTCGAGCAACTGATCGCGTTGACGTGGCTTCCTGGCATCTATCTTGACGAGCAGCTGGTTGCGATTGGGCAGATCCTTCCCTTAAGTATGATGGTGGTCGAAAGCTCCTCGACGCAGCCTTAGGAGGACTTTTGTTCCTCCTAGGACGTAATCGATCAAAAGGAGATACCCTGCTTAACCTTTCTAGCGCACTAGTCCTTTTCTGGAGAGAGAGTGATACGTTGTTCAGTATCTGTGGCTCGTACTGACGAAGTTTGTCCAGGTTGATAAGAAAAATCTTCAGACTCCTCAGTACGATATAAATCGGTACTCCTAGTACGCGAAGAAAGTAAACGAGTATTTCTTTGAACACTTCGATGTCCTGAATGGGTCGATACTCCGCCATGAAGGGTTTGTATGAGTTGTCGCATAGTTTCTTGCATGGCTGTCTGGCCCTGGGCCAGATTTGTCATTATTCCAGCCAGATCTGGAACGTTTGGCGTAGCAGATGGATTTGGAGGGCTTCCAGCGTTTCGATTGCTGGGTTCTGGATTATCAGCCATTTGTAATGAATTGTTTTTGATGAAAAATGATATTTCCAGTCATTTCCCACAGACGGCGCCAATCTGTTAATGTAAAAAATTAGATTATATCTAATTTTTATTCACAGATAAAATAAAGTGAGACAAAGAAATTTTAAAGTGGTTCAGCCTTATAAGAATGACCTATGTCCACTGTTTCTGTTATTACTGACTGTTTGGGAATTCTCGATTACAAGTTTTATCAAGAAATTCCCGGTCCGCTTCCAATGAGGATGATACAATGTATTTATAGCCCTCAGGCTGTACATGTGAAAGGGTAATACATAGCTGTCTATTAGGCGTATACATCTGTATAATAATAATAAGCATTTAATGCGCAGTCAATCTGTTGGTTATCCTGCTATTAATGCTCTGTTCGAGGTGCAACTCGGACCGCCTATGTATCTCGGTACTCATAGGTTGCTCGGTGTATTAAAGTTCCTCGAAGAACTCTTATTGGTCGGAGCATCTGGGTTGATCGGGGAAGCAGAGTTCCTCGTTGCAGTATGGTTCCTTGGAGAGCATTTATTGCTCCGAGTATCTGAGTGGGTAGGGGAAGTCGAGTTCCTCACAGATTGCCACGTGTCTTCACCCAATTGAGCCATGTCAGCAGACTAAATTTGGTATCAACAGCGGGTTGAGGACTTTTAAAACTCATTTTAACTTTCTCAAAAATCTTTAGACTCCCATAATTTCTTTCTCTCTCATATACAAAACCTAAACCCCATTGAACACAACTTTCAACCCAAGTTTTGAAGATCTAAATCATGTTTTCTCAAGATCGTCCATAACGTGTCTTTATTGTTTTCGCGTGAGGAACGCAACAGTGAAATTAGAATTCGAGATTTTTTTTTTGAGTTTTCAAGTGATGATTTTAAGGTACGGGGTTTACAAAATATGCTCCTCTAATTATCTCGAGAGTATTTTCTTGTTTCTCAGTTATTTATATTCTTCTTGAAATGTTGTGGTATTCATTGGAATCCTATGTGTTATTCGATTGAGATATTGTGTATTTGTTTATTTGGGTATGGTGCCATGAAATTTTAATGTGGCACTGAGAATGGTCACCCTCCAAAAGTCCAATATTCGGAATGAGGCTTTAAGTAGACTAGGTGAGTTAAGGTGAGGTCTGGTGACCTATTGATGTGTTATTGAGAAATAAATTGGTACAATGCTCGAGTGTCGCATTGGACTCGTATACAGTATCGAATTGTTGAATTTTCCCACCGCTATCGTATTGAGCATCTATTCTTGTTATATTGTGCACTTCCCCGTTGTTTTTTTAGTGACAGGTAGGCGTTCATTCGGACGTTTGATTTTTTGAAGGATATTAAGAGCACGACATTTTGACAATTTAATTTTTATATAAATTGGCAGTGTAACTATTTGGGGAGCTTAGCATTATTTTGAGTGAAATTAAAACTGTAATTATTTGAAGGTGTATTTTTATATAGCCTTATTGTTAGGAGATATCTTAAACTGGCGTTTAAATTTTGGATTGGACGTTATATATTTTGAAGACCTGTCATGTTTATCTTTTTGGAATATGGATGCCCTATATGGATTGATGAGGATTTAATTTAGTTTTAATCGTAGTAGTGCCTCGATTTCCTCAGGATGTTACAGGTCACCACCACTTGGGTGCCTAAAAATGATGAAAAATCCATTGTTATTCATGTTTCTCTTAAGGTTATTCGCAATGGTATATTGATAGTGGGTGCTATAAGAATATGACTGGTGACAAGTTACATTTTACCAACATTGTGGATCACAAGGAAGTAAAAGTCACCTTTGGATATGTGAGTAAGTCTATCATATTGGGATGATATTATGTTCACATTTATGGATTTCCCAAGCTAGACAATGTGTTGTATGTTTAAGGTTTCATGACCAACTTAATAAGCATAATCCAACTTTGCGGTAAAGTTTGACCCGTCAGAATGTAACGTTTTTTATCAATTCGTTAAAATTTTGCTACAAGGTGTGAGGACTACCAATAATTTATACGTTATCATTCCCAAGCCCTCTTTAGTATTCAATAGTGGTAAGGTCTCCACCATGGACCTTTGGCATCAATCTCTAGGTCATGTAAATTTTAGAGATCTTATGACGTTAGTTAAGAAATACCTAGTTCATGGCTTACTATCACTTGGAAAACCAACTTCCTCAGTTTTTGGTCCTTGACAACATGGGAAACAAATCAAGAGCCCCCATAGTAAGTTGCATGCTACTACCACCTCAAGTGTGTTAGACAATTTTTGGCGATAAGAAGTACATTTTGGTGATTTTTGATGACTTTTAAAGATACTCCTTTATTGCATTTCTTAGGGAAAGTTCAATGCTTGTGGGTTCCTTACAACCAAGTGCCATCTACTTCAAAATCAACACAATGTTTCCATTTATATATTGATAAGTGACAATGGCACGAAGTTTATCGATACCGATGTTAGTGCATATTTCGATGGTATAGGCATCAAACACGAATTTTCGGCTGTAAGCATGCCTCAACAAAATGGGATTTTTGAGAGGAAAAATAGGACTGTCTGTAGAAGGGTGTCTACCTATAAAAAAGTAAAAATATTATTTTATTAGAAATACTGAGAAGAAGCCTAGGGTCCCGGCAGAAACTCATATTGAGCAGGAACCCCTCCGGGGTCCCGGCAGAAACTCATATTGGGCAGGAACCCCCCAGGGTCCCGATAGAAACTCTAATTGAGGAGGAGCCACCCCAGGGTCCCGACAGAAACTCATATTGAGCAGGAACCCCCCAGGGTCCCGACAGAAACTCTTATTAAGAAGGAATCCACCCAGGGTCCCGGCATAAACACATAATTGAGAAGGCACCACCCCAGGGTCCCGACAGAAACTCATATTCAGCAGGAACCCCCAGCGCCACTGCAAGTATCAGCGTCGCTGTAAATGTCAGCGCCCCTGCAAGTATCAGCGCTGCTGTAAGTGTCAGCACCGCTGAAAGGGTCAGCGCCGCTGCAAGGGTCAGCGCCGCTTCAAGTGCCAGCGCTGCTGCAAGTGTCTACGCCACTGCAAGTGTCAGCGTCGCTGCAAGGGTCAGCGCCGCTGCAAGTGTCAATGCCATTGCAAGTATCAGCGCCGCTGTATGTGTCAATGCCACTGCAAGTGTCAGCGCCGCTGTAAGTGTCAGCGCCGCTGCAAGTGTCAGAGCCGCTGCAAGGGTCAACGCCGCTGCAAGTGTTTGTGCCGCTGCAAGGGTCAGCGCCGCTTCAAGTGTCAGCGCCGCTGCAAGGGTCAGCGCCGCTGCAAGTGTCAATGCCACTGAAAGTATCAGCGCCACTATAAGTGTCAGCGCCGCTCCAAGTGTCTACGCTGCTGCAAGTGTCTACGCCACTGCAAGTGTTAGCGCCGCTGCAAGTGTCAGCGCCGCTGCAAGTGTCAGCGCCGCTGCAAGGGTCAGCGCCGCTGCAAGTGTCAACGCCACTGCAAGTATCAGCGCCGCTGTAAGTGTCAGCGCCGCTGCAAGGGTCAGCGCCCCTGTAAGTATCAGCGCCACTGCAAGGGTCAGCGCCGCTGCAAGTGTCAGCGCCACTGAAAGGGTCAGCGCCGCTGCAAGGGTCAGCGTCGCTTCAAGTGCCAGCACCTCTGCAAGTGTCTACGCCACTGCAAGTATCATCGCCGCTGCAAGTATCAGCGTCGCTGTAAGTGTCAGCGCCGCTGCAAGGGTCAGCGCCCTTGGTCAGCGCCGCTGAAAGGGTCAGCGCCGCTCTAAGTGCCTGCGCCGCTTCAAGTGCCAGCGCCGCTGCAAGTGTCTACGCCACTGCAAGTATCGATGCCGCTGCAAGTATCAGCTCCGCTGTAAGGGTCAGCGCCGCTGCAAGTATCAGTGCCGCTGTAAGTGTCAGCGCCGCTGCAAGGGTCAGCGCCGCTGCAAGGGTCTGCGCCGCTGCAAGGGTCAGCACCGCTGCAAGGGTCAGCGCCGCTGCAAGTGTCACCGCCGCTGCAAGTGTCAACGCCACTGCAAGGCTCAGCGCCATTGCAGGGATCACTGCAGTAATGACATTCGACAGGTGTCTCGTAAGGCTTACAACAGAAATAAAAGATTGATAAGTGCCAATGCAAGGGTCAGCGCCACTGCAAGGGTCAGCGCCGCTGCAAGGTCATCGCAGTAAAGACATTCGAGAGGGTCAGCGCCACTGCAAGGCTCAGCACCACTGCAAGGGTCACTGCAAAAATGTTATTTGAGAAGTGCAATTACAAGGGTTTCGACAGAAATTCATATTGAGAAGGAACCCACCCAGAGTGGCCAGGATGAGGGAGTAGCTACCACGAGAAACTCCTCATCATGAGACGTCAGTATTTAAATGAACAACAATATTAACACTTTACTTTCTTGTACAGGTTTCCTAGTTGAGCAAGCAGGGCTCAAGCAGTCTAGTTGGGACCTCCTGGTAGTTTTGTCTTGGCGGCTGAGGGACAAGGTATGTTGAGCAAGCTCAACCACTTAGCACTATAGGATTGAGAGAATACTAGTAGGATACCCTAGGGTCACCCAGTCCTCACACATCTCACACTTAGTCACAAGTGAAGTGAGCAGCCAAAGGGCTGGCTGCTCACAAGAAAAGAACTGTTTATAAAATGATTTTAGAGGAGAGGGTCCTCTAAACCCCTCTCAAGAAAAATGATTTTAGAAGGGCGTCCTCGATACCCCCCTCAAGCTTGAAAATATTTTAGAGGAGGTGGTCCTCGAGACCCCCCCTAAAGTTTACAAAGTTTGAATCAAAGTTACCGTTTCAAAAGATATTTAGCAAATCAGATATTTTGTCTCCATTAGAATACATATTTGCTTTTGAACTTTGGTCGGCGCCAGGGGCATCTGCCAGAGGGGACAGGCAGACCTGCCTGCAGGTAGGGACAAATAGTACACTGCAGACTTTGTCCCTCACCAACCCTCTAAGTTTTGGCGCCAAAAGTGCCAACCCAGCCTTAGTGCCCAAGTATAAATAGGACCCCTAGGCAAGGTCATAGAGACAATAGAAATTTAACTCTTACTCTGCTAAAATATCACCATACCTACCTAATATTCTCTCCCTGCTCATTCTCATAGTGCTGAGTGCCTTGTTCCTTCACTCCCCACTGACAGCCATCACTCTCAGGTGTTTCCCTTGAGAAAATTGCTTTTTTTGCTGTGAAATTTCATCTTCTTGTAGGGAGTGAGTTGAAGCTTGAGTTCCATTGTTACCATAAGGAGAAGTTTTCTTCAGAAGTTGTACTAGGAGACCTTGAAGGCCTTGCAGGCAGCGTCCATTGGAGTGGGTCACGCCTCACCCTTTCTAGTTATTCATAGGCCCCAGTCTCACTACCCTCCTACATTTGACGACTCTGCTGGGGAGGTATCCTCACTTCAATGGACATAGAAGGTTTTCATGTTTCTAAGAAGCTAGTGTTTGAAGACATTCCATCTGGGAATGGAGCTCAAAGAGACCAGGCCACTCAGGTGGATGTGGTGGTGACCGGAGCAAAGATACCTGCTCCTCCGGGAGGGCAGACCAGCTCACTGGCAGGAGCTCCGGTGGCAGAGGCTTATAAGTATGTTTTTTGAGTCTTGGCAAGTTTGGGTCAAGTTTGTGTAACACCAGCAGTAACCCCCTGTGGAGGGGCGGCCGTTCCGGCGACGATTCCGGTAGAAGTAGTTCAGTCGCGGAGGACGGCGCTGGACCAAGTTGTGACAACCGTCAAGTTCACTGACAGGAACCCTAGGAACCCTAAGTGTTTGGCGAGGAATTCGATATGGTCAACGAACTCCTCTCGCTCAATGATAGCGATGAGGAGCCCTCAAGAAAAGAACCCATCGTGGTAGAAATTCCAAGTGAGGAACTCTCAGATGCAACATCCCCTCTAAAAACACATACTCGCGAGGAACCCATGGATGAGAAACCCTAGGTGTCCCTTGTCGTATAAAGAAGGAAGTAGCAGCAGCAACCCTTATAGAAATGTCAACTCGCGAGGAACCCTGGGTGGCCTTGTCACCTACAAAGAAGTTGTGGCAGCAGTATCGACGAAGCATGAGGTCGAGACACCCCCAGATGGGAAGTCGAGGAGCGAGGAACTCATGGGCGAGGAACCCTGGGTGTTCCTCGTCGCCAATAAAAAAAGTCATGCAGCAGTCTCGATGAAGCATGAGGTCGAGACACCCTTGGAGGTGAAGTCAACGCGTGAGGGACCCTCGACGTGACACAAGGTCGAGGAACCCTTGACGAAATTTAATGTCGAGATACCCTCAGATATTGGGTCCGAAGAGGAACCCTTGACAAATCGAGAGGTCGTGACACCCCTCGTTCACGACAGCGGTCGAGGAACCCATGGGCGGTAATGTCATCGAGGAACCCATGGACAGTAATGCCGTCGAGGAACCCACCTTGATTGACTGTGATTACGAGGAACCCACAGGTACAATCTCCAAGAGAATAACCCCCATGGGAAACACCTCGCATGAGGAACAACTAGTAGCTATATGTTCCAACGACGAACCCAGCGAAGAAGGGGCTTGGGGACTCCAAGCGAGGAACCCTCATCAGCAAAGAAACCCCACTGCCACAAATGTTTTTTTTTCAAGGAATCCCCACCAGTAGCGCTATGGGTGAGGAACCCAAATTCTGTGATGCCTTTGACAAGGAACCCCCAGGGGTACAGATCCTAAGCGAGGAACCCGAGATGGCCAGAATCCCAGGCAGAGAACTTCCCATGACTGATACCTAGCATGAGAAACCGCCTGAAGCATTTAAACTCAAAAATTAGAAGCAGTCGGAATATAGGCGAAAAGGCCTAGAGTCACTCAACAAAAGGTACACGGGCTAATGTTTTCTCTTTCTTATTAGAATAGTAGAACATCTACTAGATTAGAAGAGGGTCCATGACATGAAGGTCTTTCCTCATTATACTTGGAAGAATATCCATCCCAAGGGAAAAGTATACTGAATAAAGCCCTTACAGACATAACAATTATTTGTTTTGTCACCTGACCAGTAGGGGGTTATCCTCCTAGTAATAATAATAATAATAAAAATCTACATTTTTATTATTATGCCATACAGATTTATAGCCTAGAGAACAAGTCCTAACCTCTATTCTCAAGAAAAATGTAATTGATCAGTTTTCAGAAAATAGGGAGAAGCGGGTCTAACCCCTCTCTAAACTTGTTATTCTTATAAAGACAAAAAAATGTTCCCAAGAAAAGTTTGGAACAAGGACCTTGCAGACCAAGGGAATTTTTTTTGTATAAAGAAATAATTATTTCTTTATTTATGATATATGTGAAATTTTATTCAAAGTTTGTGGAAGGAGAAGGGCTAACCCATCTCTTAGTTACTTCCCAAGAAATGAATATGCATAACAAAATGGAGTTGCACTAAAAGTACCGCACAGTCACACGGGGCTGCGCTAAAAAAATTTATAAACTGCTCAGCTATATGCAAGAAGTACCCCGCAGCTAGAGGGGCCGCTTCCAAATTTCAACTTGCTCAGTTATATGCAAGTACCCCGCAGTTAAAGGGGAAACTTTTAAAATTTATAAACTGCTCAACTATATGCAATAAGTACCCTGCAACTAGAGGGGCGGCTTCCAAATTTCAACTTGCTCAGTTATATGCAAGTACCCCGCAGTTAAAGGTGAAACTGTTAAAATTTTAAACTTGCTCAGCTATATGCAAGTACCCCGCAGTTAGAGGGGCAACGTCCAATTTTTTTTACTTGCTCAGTTATATGCAAGTGCCCCGCAGTTAGAGGGGCAACTTCAAAATTTTAACTTGCTCATCTCATATGCAAATACCCCACAATTAGAAGCGGGAAGTTCAATCTTGAGGTTCTCATATAAAAAAGAGTAACTCAAAGTATTGAGCAACTCCAAGTATAAATATAAGGTACGGAAGTTTAGTACCTAAGGCTCTAAGGGCACCGAAGCGCTCACAGTCTTGAGCAAGTGCCAAGTATGAACATAAGGTGCTCTAGATGAGCACCTAAGTCTCCAAGGGCATCGGAGCGCTCACAGTATTGAGCAAGTGCAAAGTATAAACATAAGGTGCTCCAGATGAGAACCTAAGGCTCCAAGGGCATCGGAGCGCTCACAGTATTGAGCAAATGCGAAGTATAAACGTAAGGCTCTAAGGGCACCGGAACGCTCACAGTCTTGAGCAAGTGCCAAGTATAAATATAAGGTGCGCCAGTTGAGCACCTAAGGCTCCAAGGGCATCGGAGTGCTCACAGTCTTGAGCAAATGCCACGCACAAACGTAAGGTGCTCCAGATGAGAACCTAAGGCTCCAAGGGCACCGGAGCGCTCATAGTCTTGAGCAAGCGTCAAGTATAAATATAAAGTGTGACAGTTTAGCACCTAAGGCTCTAAGGGCACCGGAATGCTCACAGTCTTGAGCAAATGCCACGTACAAACGTAAGGTGCTCCAGATGAGCACCTAAGGCTCCAAGGGCACCGGAGCGCTCACAGCCTTGAGCAAGCGTCAAGTATAAATATAAATTGCGACAGTTTAGCACCTAAGGCTCTAAGGGCACCGGAGCACTCACAGTCTTGAGCAAATGCCACGTACAAACTTAAGGTGCTCCAGATGAGCACCTAAGGCTCCAAGGGCACCGGAGCGCTCACAGTCTTGAGCAAGCATCAAGTATAAATATAAAGTGCGACAGTTTAGCACCTAAGGCTCCAAGGGCACCAAAGTGCTCACCGCCTTGAGCAACTGCCAAGTATAAATAAAAGGTACGACAGTTTCGTGCACAAGTCTCTTGACATTACAAGACACTTCTGCACGAGGGGGCTAATACTGAGAAGTCCTCATGCAAGTGAACAAATAGTAAAATAACTTAGAGTGTGGGGTTCCATTTATAGTGGATCCACCTTCCCAATATTGCAAGTTTGACAGAAAATAGCCTAGGGCGAGGGGATCCACCTTGAGTTCACTCTCTTCCCAAACTTGATGCTGCAGAAAAGCACTCAAGGCGAGGGGCTCACTGCGAGTAACCCCTCCGCCCAAGATAGAAGGCCACATAAGAAGGCCAAGGGCGAGGGGCTCACCGCGAGTAACCCCTCCGCCCAAAATAGAAGGCCATAGAAGAAGGCCAAGGGCGAGGGGCTCACGGCGAGTAACCCCTCCGCCCAAGATAGAAGGCCATAGAAGAAGGCCAAGGGCGAGGGGCTCATCGCAAGTAACCCCGCCGCTCAAGATGAAAGGCCATAGAAGAAGGCCAAGGGAGAGGGGCCCACCGCGAGTAACGCCTCCGCCCAAGATAGAAGGCCACAGAAGAAGGCCAAGGGCGAGGGGCTCACCGCGAGTAACCTCTCCGCCCAAGATAGAAGGCCACAGAAGAAGGCCAAGGTCGAGGGGCTCAGCCCGGGTAACCCCTCCGCCCAAGATAGAAGGCCACAAAAGAAGGCCAAGGGCGAGGGGCTCACCCCGAGTAACCCCTCCGCCTCAGATAGAAGGCCACAGAAGAAGGCCAAGGGTGAGGGGCTCGCCGTGGGTAACCCCTCCGCCCAAGATAGAAGGCCACAGAAGAAGGCCAAGGGCAAGGGGCTCACCGCGAGTAACCCCGCCACCCAAGATGAAAGGTCGGGCGAGGGGCCCACCGCGAGTAACCCCTCCGCCCAAGATAGAAGGCCACAGAAGAAGGCCAAGGGCGAGGGGCTCACCGCGAGTAACCCTTCCGCCCAAGATGAAGGGCCACAGAAGAAGGCCAGGGCGAGGGACTAACCACGAGTAACCCCTCCACCCAAGATAGAAGGCCACAGAGGAAGGCCAAGGGAGAGGGTCCCATCGCGAGTAACCCCTCCACCCAAGATGAAAGGCCACAGAAGAAGGCCAAGGGTGAGGGGCTCATCGAGAGTAACCCCTCCGCCCAAGACAGAAGGCCACAGAAGAAGGCCGGGGCGTGGGACTAACCACGAGTAACCCCTCCACCCAAGACAGAAGGCCACAGAGGAAGGCCAAGGGCGAGGGGCCCATCGTGAGTAACCCCTCCACCCAAGATGAAAGGCCACAAAAGAAGGCCAAGGTCGAGGGGCTCACCGTGATTAACCCCTTCGCCCAAGAAGGAGGCCAAGGGAGAGGGGCTCACCGCGACTAACCCTCTGCCTAAGATAGAAGGCCATAGAAGAAGGCCAAGGGAGAGGGGATCACTTTAAGAAACCCCTCTACCCAAGATAGAAGGCCATAGAAAAAAGGCCAAGGGAGAGGGGTTCACCATGAGCAACACCTTTAAACAAAGTAGAAGGCCATAGAAGAAGGCTAAAAATGAGGGGCTCACCGCGAGTAACCCCTCCCACCAATTTTATACCCTAATAAGGAGGTCCACTATAAGTGGCCTTATTTACAAAACTTGAGATGAAGTGACATAACATTTAATGACCATAAGAGGAATGATGAAGAAACCCTAGGGTCCCTGAAAAAAAACTGAATTTATGACATACAAAGCTTTTTGGTCTACCCAACACAAAAGACTTTGCACGAGGGGCTAATGTAGAAGGGTGTCTACCTATAAAAAAGTAAAAATATTATTTTATTAGAAATACTGAGAAGAAACCCAGGGTCCCGGTAGAAACTCATATTGAGTAGGAACCCCCCCGGGGTCCCGACAGAAACTCATATTGGGCAGGACCCCCCAGGGTCCCGACAGAAACTCTTATTGAGGAGGAGCCACCCCAGGGTCCCGAAAGAAACTCATATTGAGCAGGAACCCCCAGGGTCCCGACAGAAACTCGTATTAAGAAGGAACCCACCCAGGGTCCCGACAGAAACACATAATTGAGAAAGAACCACCCCAGGGTCCCGACAAAAACTCATATTCAGCAGGAACCCCCAGCGCCACTGCAAGGGTCAACGCCACTGCAAGTATCAGCGTCGCTGTAAGTGTCAGCGCCCCTGCAAGTATCAGCGCCGCTCCAAGGGTCAGCGCCGCTCCAAGGGTCAGCGCCGTTGAAAGGTTCAGCGCCGCTGTAAGTGTCTACGCCACTGCAAGTATTAGCGCCGCTGTAAGTGTCAGCGCCGCTGCAAGGGTCAGCGCCACAGTAAGTGTCAACGCTACTGCAAGTATCAGCGTCGCTGTAAGTGTCAGCGCCCCTGCAAGTATCAGGGCCGCTGCAAGTGTCAGCGCCACTGCGAGGGTCAGCGCCGCTGCAAGGGTCAGCGCCGCTGCAAGTGTCAGTGCCGCTGTAAGTGTCAGCGCTGCTGCAAGGGTCAGCGCCGCTGCAAGGGTCAGCGCCGCTGCAAGGGTCAGCGCTGCTACAAGTGTCTGCGCCGCTGCAAGTGCCAGCGCCGCTTTAAGTGCCAGCATCGCTGCAAGTGTCTACGCCACAGCAAGTATCAGCGTCGCTGCAAGTGTCAGTGCCGCTGTAAGGGTCAGGGCCGCTGCAAGTGTCAATGCCACTACAAGTGTCAGCGCCGCTGCAAGGATCAGCGCCCCTGCAAGTATCAGGGCCGCTGCAAGTGTCAGCGCCGCTTCAAGGGTGAGTGCCGCTGCAAGTGTCAGCGCCGCTTCAAGTGCCAGCGCCGCTGCAAGTGTCTATGCCACTGCAAGTATCAGCGCCGCTGCAAGTGTCAGCGCCGGCGCAAGTGTCAGCGCCGGCGCAAGTGTCAGCGCCGCTGTAAGTGTCAGCGCCGCTGTAAGTGTCAGCGCCGCTGCAAGTGTCAGCGCCACTGCAAGGGTCAGCGCCCCTGCAAGTATCAGCGCCGTTGCAAGGGTCAGCGCCGTTGCAAGGGTCAGCGCCGCTGCAAGTGTCAGCGCCGCTGAAAGGGTCAACGCCGCTGCAAGGGTTAGCGCCGCTGCAAGTGCCAGCGCTGCTTCAAGTGCCAGCGCCGCTGCAAGTGTCTACGCCACTGCAAGTATCATTGCCACTGTAAGTATCATCGCCGCTCCAAGGGTCAGCACCGCTGCAACAAGTGTCAGCGCCGCTGCAAGTGTCTACGCCACTGCAAGTATCAGCGCCGCTGCAAGTGTCCGCGCCGCTGCAAGGGTCAGCGCCTCTGTAGGGATCACTGCAGTAATGACATTCGAGAGGTGCCTCGTAAGGCTTACCATAGAAATACAAGATTGAGAAGTGCCAATTCAAGGGTCAGCGCCACTGCAAGGGTCAGTGCCGCTACAAGGTCACCACACTAAAGACATTCGAGAGGGTCAGCGCCACTGCAAAGGTCAATGCAGAAATGTTATTTGAGAAGTGCAATTACAAGGGTTTCGACAGAAACTCATATTGAGAAGGAACCCACCCAGAGTGGCCAGGATGAGGGAGTAGCTACCACGAGCAACTCCTCATCATGAAACGCTAGTCTTTAAATGAACAATAATATTAACACTTTACTTTCTTGTACAGGTTGCCTAGTTGAGCAAGTAGGGCTCAAGCAGGCTAGTTGGGACCTCCTGGGAGTTTTGGCTCGGCGGCTGAGGGACAAGGTATGTTGAGCAATCTCAATCACTTAGCACAATAGGATTGAGAGAATACTAGTAGGAGACCCTAGGGTCACCCAGTCCTCACACATCTCACACTTAGTCATAAGTGAAGTCAGCAGCCAAAGGGCTGGATGCTCACAAGAAAAGAACTGTTTATAAAATGATTTTAGAGGAGAGGGTCCTCTAAACCCCTCTCAAGAAAAACGATTTTAGAAGGGGGTCCTCGAGACCCCCCTCAAGCTTGCAAATATTTTAGAGGAGGTGGTCCTCGAGACCCGCCCTCAAGTTTACAAAGTTTGAATCAAAGTTACTATTTCAAAAGATATTTAGCAAATCAGATATTTTGTCTCCATTAGAATACATATTTGCTTTTGAACTTTGGTTGGCGCCAGGGGGCATCTGCCAGAGGGGACAGGCAGACCTGCCTGCAGGTAGGGACAAATAGTACACTACAGACTTTGTCCCTCACCAACCCTCTAAGTTTTGGCGCCAAAAGTACCAACCCTGCCTTAGTGCCCAAGTATAAATAGGACCCCTGGGCAAGGTTATAGAGACAATAGAAATTGCACTCTTACTCTGCTAAAATATCACCAAAGCTACCTAGTATTCTCTCCCTGCTCATTCTCATAGTGCTGAGTGCCTTGTTTCTTCACTCCCCACTGACAGTCATCACTCTCAGGTGTTTCCCTTGAGAAAATTGCTATTTTTGCTGTGAAAGTTCATCTTCTTGCAGGGAGTGAGTTGAAGCTTGAGTTCCATTGCTACCAGAAGGAGAAGTTTTCTTCAGAAGTTGCACCAGGAGACCTTGAAGGCCTTGAAGGCAGCGTCCATTGGAGTGGGTCACGCCTCACCCTTTCCAGTTATTCATAGACCCCAGTCTCACTACCCACCTACACTGTCCAAGAGATATGACCATCTATGCTCTTTGGTAGGAATGTGACTAGACGATTTTGGGTAGAGGTAGTTAGCATCGCATGCCACACCATGTGTAGGGTTTATCTTCGTCCACACACTTCACACTCCATATGAGTTGTGGACCGATAAGAAACCCAACCTATCGTATTTTTGAGCTTTTGGGAGTCCTTGCCATATCCTTAGATATAGAAATCACTTTGGGAAATTCTACTCTAGAAGCATTGAGGGAATATTTTTAGGACATTCATTGACTAGTAGAGCCTATATGGTGTATAACCTTAAAATCTTTAAGATCTTGGAATCAATAAACTTCACGACTATAGATGATGCACCGATAACATTTATTGATCATGATCATGCGTGTGAGAATAATTCACCCCCGGGTGATAATCCCATTGTTACTCACATCACCATGGTGGACCCGATTCTTGAAAAAAAGGATCCACCCTCTTCGGTTCGAAAGAGTTATGAAACTACAAACATAGTTGGTGATCCCACACTCGGTGTCAAGAATTACTCTCAACTAGAGAATGTGATTAGCTACGTTTGCTACACTTCCACAGTAGAGCCCAAGAATGTGAAGGAAGAACTTAAGGATGAGCATAGATGTAAGGACAAATTTCCAAATAGTGTCAATTTGTATTTTTTGGCATTATTTCGAACATAAACCACTTTAAGTCATATGATAGACTTTATGTGTCACGATTACCTTAAGCCTCTGACGTTGTGTTAAAGACGTAGTGACCAAGCTTTAAAGATAGATCATGTCGCATTTTTTGTGCATGTTTCATGTCTTCACATGAATTTTTTGAGATTCTCTCAGGTATGAATGCATAATGGTTTATAGTTCTTGGAATTTTTAAAGGATGTTACTTTTTATATAAAAATGATTTTAAAATGTTTTAAATTGTTAAATCGTATTTAGAGTCGTATGAACTTATCCTTGCTTTTATCATGGTTCGAATGATTTTTTACATTGTTCAAACGACATTGTCCTGTCGTTCAACTGACATAACACTCTCGTTCAAACAAGATGATGATATTGTTTAAATAATTAATTGACTTCATTCGAACTACGTGCTGCCTCAAAAATTGTGTTTTTATCATTTAAGATATCTTTGACTCAGAAAAATGTGTGCAAAACTGAACATAAAGAAATACATTTTATGCAAAGTGTTTCCAAAGTTTTCAAAAGAAAAAACATCCGTCATTTTTCAAGATCTGAGTTTACATTATCTATATGCCATAGAGATCTTAGTTTGCACCAATGATTTGATTCTTCTATCATTTGAAAAATCGTGTTCGTACGGTGGACTCCGTACGTGTTGATTATGATGAAAAAATGGTGGAATTTGTGTTCCTAACCATAGAGTGTTATTGTGGATGTATTAGTGGATATAGAGGCAAACATGGACATGTGTGTTATGGACCTTGCATAGGTGGACTCCTACATTGCACTGTGGAGGAGTGGTTGAAGATAGAAGAGCATCAAGGCTTGTGGGGATCGAGTCGTTGTGTAAGTCTATTGTGTATGTTTTGTAAAACCATATCATAGTGATTGTCTGGCCTGGGCCGTCTGAGTCTTTTTCCCTTAGTGGTTTCCTCGTACATTGGTGTTGCGGACTCACTTTACTTTATCAGCTTAATCTTACTAGATGCATGCTTAGGATTAAGAAGATAAAATTGGGTTAATTAATTTAGTTCACAAGATTGGTGCGTAATAAAATTGGGAAATTTTTGAAAAGAATGTCTTCACCTAAAGCACATACTCATAGGGGCCTTATCAAATTGGTATAAGAGCTAGAATACTATTTTATTGTGTCTATGATCCCGTGTCTTTAGGTATGAGTTTCAGAATATTTGATGATTTTAGAACACACTTGTTTAAAGGGTCTAATTGGAAAATGCGTATGAAGTCTACACTTAAGACTTTAGTTAAAAAGTATGACTTTGAGAGGTGCCTTTGTTGCGAGGGGTATGGCCATAGGATAGCTGAGTGCCCCACTAATATAAGGAAGGATGTTAATAAATCGATAGACTGTGTGGCCACCCTTAGTGATAGTGATCCAGAAGAGGGAAACTATTCCTCAAATGAGCAAAACCTTACGATGTTTGTGGCTATTCATGTGAGTGATGACAATAAATCTTCACATGAAGATACTTATTTACATAACTCGTCCTGGCCATAGAGAGTGAAGCCTAAGAGAGTGAGGGTGATGTGAGTGAGGATGAAAAGGTGGAGGAGAGTGACTTGCAAGTTACCTTCAGTGAATTGTATGTATAAGTTGTGAAGGTGAGGAAGTCAAACTTGAAGTTATAAGCTACGTTGAAAGAACGTCCCATAGATAATAATAATACCGATGCATTGATTGAGGATTTTAGGGAATGTGAGAAAACTCTGTGAGAGAAGATAGAGTATGCCGAGGGAGAGAGATATAGTCTTCGTGGGTTAATGGAGGTTATGAAAAAGGAATTTCTAGAGTTTGAAGAGTCTAGGAGTTTACTCGAGTCTAGGATTGCTGAGCTTGAGGAGAGATTAAGAGATTCAAGTAAGGTTAAGTTTGATTTAGAGGCTAGGTCGAAAAAGTTGGATAGGATATTAGGCACCGTCCAAATCAAAGATGATAGGTGTGGCATTGGATTCGATGATCGTATTACTCGTATTCCCAAAGACAACGCCATACGTGTGAGAGAGCCAACTAGGAACGTTAAGAGAGGTCCACATTTAGGTAACATTCCACGCCATATCTATACTTGCACTGATTGTGGTAGGAAAGGTCACCTTAGGAATTTTTGATACTACCTTAAGAATGATCCTAGGAAGTTTAAGAATAAAGTCGTTTCAGTTCCCAAAACCCCTATGCGTCGTTACACACCTACTTGGATTAGGAAATCGGACTTGGAGGCTTTATGAATTCGACTTCATGACTCTCGTTTGCTTATATATGATTCTCTCCATATTAGATCGTCCGGTTGATTGTGTTAGATGTTTGCTATATACTAGCTTTGTTATATGATATATCCTTTCTAGTGTTATGGTTCATGTATCTTTTGTATTTTATTTTTTTCCTTTCTTGAGTTATTTTGATAAAAATATAAAAAGATTTTTGGTCTCATATATATTTGAAAATACAAAAAGATTTTTATTTTAGGTCAAAAATATTTTGAAAAACACAAAAGATTTTTTTTTTCGTGTGCTTGGACCCTTTCATTTCATTATTTTCATGTCGCTAGGAAATTTGGTCATGATTTTGGATGCTTAGATTGATCTTAACCATGTTCTTAATGGGGTTGTTTCAAAATTGATTTGCATTTATATTCGTCTACGTATATGCCATTGCACAGACATGCACGAGCTTATTTGAATGTTTAACTTCCCATGGACATTTGAGTTTGGTGAGACGTTCTCCTTTCAATCTTGTCATCGATGCGCATATAAGACTTAGGGGGAGTTGTGCATATAAGAACTGTTGCCCATGAGGATATGTATTGGTAATTTAAAAAAATATGAGTGTGCATGGGCTACGAGAGGCATCTGAACTCGTCATGAAAGCCACTATTTAAAAGAACCCAAGAAAAAATTAAGGCATTAAAAAGAATATACTTTGCTAAAAAGGGGCCAATAGGAAGTCTCTTAAAAGAGAAAGTAGAACTTCAAAAGAAAAATTTAATTAGACAAGAATAATCATTTATGTTTAATATTTTGAGGGAGTTTAGTCGAAGATCAACGGGTTTGTACAATAAGTCCTAGGTTGAAAAATTTATGTGATGATGCCATTTTTTGGTAAAATCGTCAAAATTCTAGACTTGTGTGCACGATGCTTGTTTAGTTAATTAAGTTCAAAGTTCAATTATCACATATGGCTAAAATTTATCTTGATAATATTTAGCAGTCAAATAGAGCTTCTTGAACGTATTTATGTGTTTGAATTATGATTCATCTGTGTTAGTTCACGCCTATTGATTCCATTCCATGTTTAGGCACATCGATATCGTGTTAAAGTGTAACTGGATTTTTGTTTTTAAGTCGATATTTTACTTATTTTTGTAGTGTTAGATGTTTATTACACTGGTTCAGCTTTCTGGGTTGATATTTCACATATTTCTGGGTTAGAATCGAAGGTTTTACATCTCGTTTGAATGAGATTATGGGGTCATTAGAATGACTTCTCCATGTCGTTCGAAGAGTGGTTCAAGTGAGGTTCTTGCATGTTTTGAATGTTAAATAGTGGTAGGTCGTTAGTAGGTCGTTAGTAAGTCATTAGAAGTTATGGTCCAAGCGATCTTTGTGCGAGGGTACACTGTAATGGATCATTAGAAGCGAGATCAATTACAGATCTTGCGAGATACGTTTGCCATTAGAAGGTTCAAATGACATGGTTTTATCATTCGAGCGACGAACGATTTTTATTCGAGCGACATGTGAAATTGATTATAAAATTTGTATTTCACTTTCATCCCACTGACCCACATAATTTTACCTCGTCTCTCCCACTTCTTCTAAGTAATTTTCACCGACCACCATTGTTGTGTTTGTAGATCTTCGAAACCTCGATTCTTCCTCCTATTTCCTGCCCGGATTCTTGCTCAGTTGGTCTACACTCCTCTGTCACCAGGTATTTTCCTTGTTTTAGAGCCTTTGGTTAGTTTTTTTTCCATGTTTTAATGTTGTCATCCTACATACACATACTCATTTTTTATATACTAATTTCATAGACAATATGTATGGATTTTTCATTTAAAATTCTAGGATGAACATTCAATTTTTTAAGTTTTTTTGTGTCATTTTTTGGTTTTGTTTGTTTTGTTATTGATTTGGAAAATGAAAAACACCTCTACATAGACATATTTGCAGTGCTGTTTTGCTTTAACTCTGTGTGATGATGCTGAGATTTAGCACCACCGAATAAGTGATGATGAGCTCAAACAATAGTAACCATGGCAGCCATAGAGATGTAAGTATATAAGTGTGTAGAAGGAGACGAGTATAAGAGGAATAAGACAATGATGTATAGTGGTTCAGCCAATTTGGCCTACATCCACTATGAGTGTGTGATCCACTAAGTATGGGCACTAATGGCCTTGGATACAATGCACATAAGCTCACTTTCTCTCTCTACTGTGTGTCCAAGCAGAGTTTTAGCTAGGGTTACAATTATCGATCGATCCCCTGTAGGGTTGTAGGTGACAAGTATATATAGGTCTTGGGGGGTGTAATGTACCCCCCAAGTATGCATGGTGCATGTGGATGATGATCTAGCCAATCCCCTATTGACACCTGTAGATGCCAAATGATGACATAATATTCCCTCACGTGAGGGTGTGATTTTGTTATAATGGTCTCCCATGTGCCATGTGAGCCTCACGCGCACTGTTCCACGCGTCTCCCAAACCACGCGCTGTGATGATGTCACCCTCGACCTTTGATATGAGGCCGAGGGAAAAGTTCCTTCTGGCAATGAGTCTGGCCTAATTTGGGCCTCGTACTGTCGTACCCTCGGGGTGTCGTCCGGAGCCTGAAGAAGGGTCAGCCCCCCTGAGGGGTCGTCCAGAGCCTGATGAAGGGTCGGCCCCCTGAGGGTCTTTCGGAGCCTGATGAAGGGTCGGCCCCTCGAAGGGTCGTCCGGGGCCTGATGAAGGGTCAGCCCCTCGGGGGGTCGTCCGGAGCCTGATGAAGGGTCGGCCCCTGAGGGGTCGTCTGGGACTGATGAGGCGCAGGGCGCCCTCGGTATGGTCGAGGGTATATACGGGTATATCAATCACCCCCAGCCGTTAGCCATAGATGATGTTGAGATGGCTGAGGTATAATGTTGCTTTTGAGACTAAGTGTATGGTTTGTTTGATGAGTGACACCTGTCAAGCTGATGTGACAACTGTCAAATTTTTATCCAATGTCGTTCCAGGTTTCAAGGTGCGGCGGCTGCATACTTCTTGGGGCTTTGTGCCCTAATGATGTCCTCCTCGTGGGATGTACTTTGTCTTGGGTAATGGGCCCACTAATTACTAAGGTATATAAGCAATTTTTGAAACCATTCATTCTCTTCTTCTTCTTCGCGCCCAAGCTCTCCCTCTCTCTCTCTATATTTCTAACAGACAAACCTCCATTTCTGCAAATTTCAGCATTTCGAGTTTGGCAGTCTCGCTCTTCCCTCTCAGGTAATCTCTCTGCCCTAGCGTCCTCTTTTCCTTCATTTCTTGCTTGCTTTCCTGTTTTAGGCTTGTAGGGTAGGATTTTCCTTAGGGTGTTTCATAACTTTTCCGGCGACTGGTTCTTGAATGTTCTTGATTAAAACACTTGGTTTCTTTTGTTTCAATCCAAAAATCCAGTTTGGTCAATTACAAACTTGTTTGTAGTTAGCTTAGTAATTCATCCAAGTGTAGGGTCTCCCCCTTAATGCTTAGGAGGCTTTACAGTTTAGCCGAGGAGTTCCCATCCTTGAGAGAGAAGCTCTTCGTAGAGATTAGGCGAATAGAGGAAGAGGAGGAGAGGAGACGAGGGGCCGACCCTAATTGGGTACGACCCATTTTTCCCATTCCTCTTGCCACAATAAGACCCTCTGAGTCTTATGGGTCATCTTGTTGTCCAGTCGAGAGTTATTCGAGTGATGTGGATGAGAGAGCGTCGTCGCCAATTGGCGCTGGACCTTCTGGGAGAGGAGAGGAGTCTGACCTAAGCCCAGGCTGACAGGCCGAGGGTATGGTTACTTCGGAGGCCGTCCCTGTGACAACTCTGTCTCCACATGCCTTTCAGATGGCTTTTCCCCAAGGGCCTCTGACAGGTGATGAGGCCGAGGCCGAGGGTGAGGGAACTGAGGATGATGAGGACACAGATGACCCAGTTGACACATCTCACGCCTCGTCCTATATTTCCTCGGTCAGGGATCGTGACCTCCTTCTGTGGAGGCATGCATATGGTGTTCCTCCCACCATATCTATGAGGGTTCCCTCTGAGGACGAGAGGGTCTTTGAGGGTGAAGAGGGAGAGATAGCGGTGTACGAACAGATGTTCAAGGTAGGTGTTAGACTCCCTCTGCATCCTGCTGTCGTAGATATTTTGTCAGCCCTCGGCGTTGCCCCCTCTCAGCTTCCTCCCAACTCCTGGAGGACGATCCTTGGCTACATCTCCCTGTGGAAGAATGCTTTCACTGATGAGCCCTCGGCCGACGTATTTTTGGCCATTTACAATATCACCTCCTCATCCAAACAGCCTGGGTACTATCACTTGGGGGCGAGGAGGTCTGACAAAAAACTTCTCCACGTGGCACAAATCTCCAACCACGATTGGAAGAAGAGATTCTTCTTTGTCTTCGGGGAATGGGAGTTTTCTGCCAAGGCACAACTTGTGGCTGACGGTCCGAGGGTCCCCAGAAGATGGTCTAACCCTTCAATGAAGGCCAGGTCAGACCCCGGACTTATTCTGGAAGAGAAAGATATCGTTGACTATCGAAGAGGACGAGGGAGAGGGAGTGAACTTCCAAAGTTTGAAGATCTGATGACCCCTCGGTTCCTCAAGGAAGCTGGTCTGAGGGTAGCCCCCCTGACTGAACTATGTGAGTTATATTATTTTTCCATTATTTACTTTTTTCAAGTGTTTCATCTTTACCTTTGCATTTTTCTGACTGCAAGGTATATCAGATCGTCCTCCTTCCAGGTCGTCCTCCTTTCAGGTCGTCCTGCAGGTATATCAGATCAACTTTGGGAAATGACTGCTCCGAGCTTATTGTCTGGTCTAAGCAAGAAGAAAGGCAAGGAACCCCAGCAAGCACCGATGAAGATGAGGACCACGGGGCCGACGCTTGTTGAGCCGACCATTGACAGTCATAAAAGGAAGGAGCTTGAAGCACCTACTGACCCTCGACCGGACTCAAGGACGAGGGCGAGGGTAGAGTCTTCTGAGGGGGCTGGTTCATCTTCCAGCATGGGGGCCTTCTGGTTCCAGAATTTGGCGCTTCTAAAGGCCGAGCCGTCCTCCCTGATTGCCAATCTGAGGGCGGCCAAAGCCTCTATGTTCTCTGCCCCCTCGGCCATCGACTATGATTTCTTGTCTAAAATGCCCCCAGCCAAGGTGTATGACTATGGTCTGCACACACTGGCTCAGGTACTTATTTTTACTTCATCTCATTCGTTGAATTTTTCAATAACTGTTTCCTCAGCCTCTTAACAAGTGTATTTTTCTGTGCAGTCTGTCTGTGCCTTTACCTCGGCCACTAAGTGGATAACTGAGAATCAACAGAAGTTTTATAAATCCGAGAGGGCCATTCAGCATGAGGCCGACCTGCAGACAGAGCTCGAGACTGCAAGGGCTGAACTGGAGAGTGCCAGGACTGAGCATGCCAGGGTCTTGGATGAGCTGACGAGACAGCATGATGCCGATCAGTAGGCCAAGGACCTACTTATAAAGGAGAAGGATGAAGCCTTGATAAACTTGGAGGCTCAGCACAAGGCCGAACTTGAGGTGGCTGTCAGGAACGCTGAGGCCGATGCTGTGGAGGCCTACAAACTCTCGGACGAGTTTCAAGGCTTCGTCCTTGAATACTTGGAGAGGGGAATTAGGACGGCCTGTCGGTGGGTCGTCCTCAAGTTCGTCGATGTCTTCTCTGCAGTCCGTCCCTCTCTGGAGGCAGTTCAATTGGACGATCCCTTGATTGCCGAGGCTCTAACCCATGTGGAATCTCAGGTTCAAGTCGAGGGTGTCGGCACGTCTGAAGACCAGCCAGTCATGGTCGTTGAGGAGACCTCTCTCATTGATGTTGAGGCCCTACCCTCTGATGCTGCTCTATAGGGTGGCTGTCTGTAGCCCACACCCTCTTAGCGTAATCAATATTTTTGTACTCTATTTTTGTAAAATGAACATCATTTTGTAATATAATTCCTCTTGTTGTCTTTCCTACTCGTCTATTATGTGATTTGTATTGTGGATTTTTTTGTACTAACAATATCACTATCCCAACAATATCACTAACCCCTCCCTCATCTTTCTTGAGGTCAATGGTGGGGTCGTCCCCTCCCTTGACCCTCATTATAGGCCAAGGGTTATACTAACCAAATTAATGGTTCTTTAACAAAGTCTTACCTCGTCTTTCTTGAGGACAATAGTGGGGTCGTCCCCTCTATTGACCCTCATTATAGCCGAGGGTTCCAATAACCAAACTAATGGTTTTTAATTAAGTATTCCCTCGTCTTTCTTGAGGGCAATGGTGGGTCTTCCCCTCCATTGACCCTCATTATAGCCGAGGGTTCCAATAACCAAACTAATGGTTTTTAATTAATTATTCCCTCGTCTTTCTTGAGGGCAATGGTGGGGTTGTCCCCTCCATTGACCCTCATTATAGCTGAGGGTTCCAATAACCAAAGTAATGGTTTTTAATCAAGTATTCCATCGTCTTTCTTGAGGACAATGGTGGGGTCGTCCCCTCCATTGACCCTCATTATAGCCGAGGGTTCCAATAACCAAAGTAATGGTTTTTAATCAAGTATTCCCTCGTCTTTCTTGAGGACAATGGTGGGTTCATCCCCTCCATTGACCCTCATTAGAGCCGAGGGTTCCAATAACCAAACTAATGGTTTTTAATCAAGTATTCCCTCGTCTTTCTTGAGGACAATGGTGGGGTTGTCCCCTCCATTGACCCTCATTATAGCCGAGGGTTCCAATAACCAAACTAATGGTTTTTAATTAAGTATTACCTCGTCTTTCTTGAGGGTAGTCCCCTCCATTGACCCTCATTATAGCCGAAGGTTCCAATAACCAAACTAATGGTTTTTAATTAAGTATTCCCTCGTCTTTCTTGAGGGCAATGGTGGAGTCGTCCCCTCCATTGACCCTCATTATAGCCGAGGGTTCCAATAACCAAACTAATGGTTAATTAATTAAGTATTCCCTCGTCTTTCTTAAGGGCAATGGTGGGGTCGTCCCCTCCATTGACCCTCATTATAGCCGAGGGCCGTTCTCTGAAAATGTTTTCATGCGTACTAGAACTGATAAACACAGGATGAAGGGAAACACGGATATTTCTCATTAATTTTCCAAGTGTTTTGTTGGAGCAACTCCTATTACAATTATGGTCTATCAAGACCTTACAACACTACTGATAGTATTTTTTCAAATGTTCTGCATTCCTGGGGTTGGAAAAGGGTTCCCCTTCTAGGTTTTCTAGTCTATAGGTCCCAGGGATGACTTCATCGATGACCCTATATGGGTCATGCCAATTAGGATGGAGCTTGTTGGGCTTTTGCCAAGTCTTTTCGAGGACCAAGTCCCCCACTGCAATTGGCCTCTGCTTCACCCTCTGATTGTAAAACCTTGCGGTCCTCTGCTGGTAGGCGGCCTGCCTTATCTCGGTATCTTCTCTCCTTTCCTCAATCAGGTTTAAGTCGAGTCTCCTCTCTTCTGTATTTCTCTGGGGGTCATACATTTGGACCCTATGAGTAGGAAACCCAATCTCGGTAGGGATGACGGCTTCTGAGCCATAAGATAGCATGAATGGGGTCTCTCCGGTAGAGGTCCTCACTGTCGTCCTGTATGCCCACAGCACGGCATATAACTCCTCGACCCATCTTCCTTTTGCCTCCTCAAGCCTCTTCTTGATTCCATCTAGGATTGTCCTGTTTGTAACTTCTATTTTCCCATTGGCCTGAGGTCGGCCTGGGGTGGAGAAAAATTGTTTGATACTCACCCTTTCACAGTACTTCTATAGAGAGGTATTCTTGAACTGAGTCCCGTTATCCGAGATGAGGGTGTTGGGGAGACCATATCTGCATATAACATTTTTCCAGATGAACTGGAAGGTCTTCTGCTCTGTAATTGTGACCATCGGTTCGGCCTCCACCCATTTTGAGAAATAGTCAATAGCTACGATGAGGAACCGATAGTTATTGACTGCTCTTGGTAAGGGTCCTACGAGGTCGATCCCCCACACTACAAATGGCCATGGGGATGTAATGGAGGTAAGAGGCTGATGGGGTTGGTGAGGGATGGTGGCAAATCTCTGGCATTTATCGCACTTTTTTACATATGCCGCGACGTCTTTTCCCAAGGTCGGCCACCAGTACCCTTGGGTGATCACCCTCTTCGCTAAGGATATGCCCCCAATATGGCTTGAGCACGATCCTTCGTGCACATCTTGCAAAACGAATGGGACCTCAGATGGGTGCACACACCTAAGTAAGGGGAGTAAAAATCCCTTTTTGTACAAGGTGTCCCCAATAACAGTGAACTTTGCAGTCCTGTATCTCTACTTCTTCCGTTCTTGCCTTGCTTCTGGCATCTCCCCCTCTTTAATGTACCTGATCATAGGGTCCATCCACGAAGCTTCCTAAGAAACATTTAGGCAATTTCTAAGTGTTCCCTCAGCGTCTTCAATAGTTGGCCGAAGAAAAATTTCTACTGGGACCGTCCTCCTGATGTCCGTCCTAGTTGGCGAGGCCAACCTAGTAAGGGCATCAGCACGGCCATTGTCGAGCCTAGGTATCCTCTTTAATTTCACTTCTCTGAAGCCCTTCAGTAATGACCTCACCTTCTCAAGGTACCTAGCCATCCTCTCGTCCTTGGCCTCGTAGGCTCCTAGTATCTGATTCACTACTAGCCTCGAATCACTATGAACCAAAATCTGGCCGATACTAAGAGATCTGGCCAAGGAGAGGCCTGCTATCAAGGCCTCATATTCGGCCTCGTTGTTGGAGGCCTTAAAGTTGAACCTCAGGGCGTACTCAATGTCTGTGCCATCGGGTGCTGATACTATTAATCCATCTCCACTCCCACTTTCGCAAGAGGACCCGTCGACGAAGAGACTCCACACGGTGCGTTCTTCTGAGAAACTTCCCTCGGTGAGTGACCCCTATCTAAATAGATATCTTCCCTCTTCATTTTCAACCACTTTCCTTCTAGCGGTGCTCGTCTCAGCCTTATCCGTAGGTGTGTCGGTGAGCTCACCCTGTCGGGTATCTATCTTCCCCAGAGGCTCTCACCCTCGGCTTCATCATCTTCCCAAGTAAACTCATCCACGAAGTCTGCCAACGCTTGCCCCTTAATGGCCGTCCTAGGCTGATACACTATGTCAAACTCCCCCAGCTCTATAGCCCAAGCCATTAACCTCCCTGATTTTTCAGGCTTGTGCAAAACCTGCCTAAGGGGAGAGTCAGTGAGTATGACTATGGGACTGAAAGTATGGCTTCATCTTTCTTGATGCATGGATCAAGGCGTGGGACAACTTATCCATCCTTGGATATCTTTGCTTTGCCCCCTGGAGTGCCTTGCTGTTAAAATACACAGGCTTCTGTACTCCGTCTTCGTCTCTCACAATGGCTGCACTGATGGCTGACTCTGAGACGACGAGGTACACATAAAGTCGTTCACCCTGCACGGGCCGTGACAATAGCAAGGGAGACCCCAGGTATAATTTTAATTCCTTGAAGGCCTCATCGCACTCTTCACTCCATTCGAAGGATTTTCTGAGAATTTTGAAGAATGGTAGACACTTGTCTGTGGCCCTAGACATAAACCTGTTCAAGGCAACAACTCTCCCTGTGAGTCTCTGAACGTCTTTAATGGACGTGGGGGCTTCATCTCAACAAGGGCCTTTATCTTTTCGGGATTGGCCTCGATACCTCTTTGGTTGACAATGAACCCTAAGAACTTACCTGCTCCGACCCCGAAGACATACTTGGCTGGGTTAAGCTTCATTTGGTATTTGTCCATCGTATTAAAGGTCCTCTCCAGATCTGCCACATGACCCTCTGCCTTCAAACTCTTAGTCAGCATGTCATCTACATAGACCTCTATAGACTTCCCGATTTGGTCTTCGAACATTTTATTTATGAGGCGCTGGTACGTTGCCCCCGCATTTTTTAGGCCAAAGGGCATGACCCTATAACAGTATGTCCCCTTGTCAGTGATGAAGACTGTATTCTCCAAGTCCTCAGGGTTCATGAAGATCTGGTTATACCCTGAATAGGCATCCATAAAGCTCATGAGCTCATGGCCTACGGTAGCGTCTACCATCTGGTCAATGCGGGGGATAGGGAAGCTGTCTTTGGGACAATGCTTGTTGAGGTCGGTGAAATCCACACACATTCTCCACTTCCCGTTGGCCTTTGGGACAATGACTGCATTGGACAGCCATTCAGGGTAGATGAACTCTATAATAAACTCAGCGTCTTCTAATTTCTTGACCTCATCCCTAATGACCTCATACTTTTCTCTAGAGTAAATTCTCCTCTTCTGCTTTATCGGCTTCACTCCCTCTACCACATTGAGCTTGTGGCACATGATTTCAGGGTCAATCCCCGGCATATCTACATGACTCCACGCGAAGACGCTTCGTCTTCTCCTCAACAGTTTAATGTGGTCTTCCTTGATATTGGGCTTCAGAGACTTTCCGGCTTGGACGGTTTTTTCTGGGTCATCCTCATCGAGGATGATGGATTCTACCTCTTCCGCGACCTCTCCTTTCTTTAGCTTCGTCTCATCCTTGGGGTCTAGGGTATCAATATTGTAAGTGGTTGTAGACCTCTTGTGCGCCTCCCTTTCTTTAACGGAGTTGTCGTAACATTCTCGCGCTGTTGTCTGGTCACCCTGAACTTCCCCCACCCCATAAGGGGTAGGAAATTTAATCATCTGATGGACCGTAGACGACACAACTTCAAACTCCTTGAGGGCCACATGCTTCAGTATGATGTTGTAGGCCGAAAACACATGCTCATCCATCATAAAGAAACCGACCTTCTTGGTAAGCCATCTCGACCACTCGTTCCCCATCCTGACATCAGCCTCATACACCCCAAGGGGATGAACCTTTTCCCCACTGAACCCAATCAATAGATGATGGTATGGGACGAGTCTAGCATGGCTGAGACCTAAGGCTTTGAAGCACGGCTAAAACATTACATCTGCAGAGCTTCCCCCGTCGACCAATATCCTCGGTACCTCACACCCGTGCACCCTAGTTATGATGACGAGTGGGTCATCGTGTGGGGCTAGGAGGCCTTTAAAGTCCATTCTCGAGAACCCCACTATCAGAGTGTCCATGTCGACCTTCTTCCTCTTTTCTGACTTGACCTTTAGAGAGGTTGAGTCTACCCTCTTCGACACTGCTTTGGCCTCAGCCACATGGGCCTTCCTTTCAGCGACCTCAGACCCTCCTCCTGCTAGACCTCCGGAGACCATTCCCACTCCGAGCGAGATTATATTAAGCCTCTTCACAGGGCCTTGGTCGTCTCTCGGCGAGAGGTCAGGGTCGTCCTCATCGTCAGAAGGGTCGTTCCCTCTTTTTTGAGGACCTTCTCTACATGCATCGCCTCGCTTTTTCCTGGGGTCGTCCCCTCGGCCCCTCTTGAAGGCACCTTTGTCGACGTACTTTCTAAGCTTCCCTTCTTTCAGCATATTCTCAATCTCATCTTTCAGAGCAAAGCATTTGTCTGTTATGTGGCCGTGGTCTTGGTGGAATTCGCACCACAGGTTCTTGTTTCTCTTGTTGGGGGTTGCCCTCAACTTCTCAGGCCACTTCAGGGATCGGTCACTCTTTATCTCATTGAGAATCTATTCACAGCTGACCGTTAGAGGGGTGTAACCAGCGAACTTGTCGTCCGTAGACCTCTTCTTCCCCTCCTTGTTCTTCTTACGGTATTTACCCCCACTAGAACCTACTTTTTCGTCTTCGTATTTTGCGGCCATCGCCTCTTCGGCGTTCATCACCTTTCCAACTGTTGACAGTAATTCAGCCATCGTCCTAGGGGGTCTTCAGCAAGCTTCCATAACAGCTTCCCCTTTTGGAGTCCTCCAATCAGGGCTGTCATAGCTATGCTCTCTTCATAGTCTTCCACTTCCAGCTTCTCTTTATTGAATTTGGCTATGTAGTCCCTCAGACTCTCATTCTTCCCCTGCTTAACATAGAGCAGGTGGGTGGTCTTCTTCTGTGGTCTCACCCCAAAGCAAAAGTTATGGATGAACCGGTCTGCCAACTGCTTAAAGTTTTCAATGGAATTTTTTAGAAGAGACGTGTACCAGATATGTACAGCCCCAGTCAGGGTACCAGAAAAGGCACGACACCTCATCTCATCTGAGATAGAGTATATGTCTGCTGCTGATTGATACATCTCAACATGGTGGACATGGTTGGTGCTCCTGTCGTATCTTGGGGTGACCACAGGTGGCTTGAACCTTGATGGCATAGGGAAGTTTACTATTTTCACCACAAAGGGTGAGCCTATGGTGTATCCCTTCTGAAAAGGGTCCCGTCTCTTCAGTATATCATCGATCTTATCCTTTAGTCGCTGGATCGAGTCATTCCAGGGCCTCGCAGGGTCGTCTTGGCCGATGTTATCCCCTGCCGCCTCTTTAAGGTGGACGGAGGGTTCTGCTGCGACTGGCCTGTGTCGACTGTTTACTTCTCTTTGACCGTCATCCCGTCCTTGGGGTCGGCCATCTGCCGCCTCCCTCCTGGACCTAGCAGCACTCCTTGACCTGGACAATTTTTCCCGCAGGTCATTTACTGGGCCCAGCCTCTCAAAGGCTGACCCCCTGCTCAAGCGATCAAAAGCAGAGCCTCTCGGGGAATCATTAGGATTTGGTCTTCCGCACTTTCCTCTACTTTCCTGGAGAGGCCGTACAGTATTGTTGGAGACCTCATATGGTTCCCAGAATTCTATAGGGGCCTCCTCTCCCTCCAGGTCGTCATACCTGTCCTCAGGGCAAGGGTTTCCTTACGTCCCCAGGCGTAGACGCCGGGGGTCAGCAACATCCCTACGCCGCTGAGGGGGTGGCAGGTATTTGCGTGGTGCCTGGGGTGGTCCCCTGGCTTCATGCTGTCTTGGAGCTGCTGCCGGAGTAATCATCTCACGTGAAACCCCTGGTGGTCTTAGTATGTTCTGTCTTAGAGCTGCGAACTGCTCCTGCATCATCCGCTGGATTGCTGCCAGAGACTTTAAGGCTGCCGCCACATCAACCATCTCAGACTCAGGTGGTGACTGACTGGAACTGTGTCCTCCCCCATCATCCGGCGGGGGAAGTGGTGGTGGTGGCATCTCAGGTGCCATGTGTTTGAGCTATGAAAAGCTGAACTGAAGAAAAGACTGGTGGGCTTGAGAACCTTAGTGGGTCTCTTTCAATGGAGAAACATCTCCTCTCAGGGGGAGAGCTGGCTCACCACCAGAGTGCCCAGCGAGGTCAAGCTGTACAAGGGAAGATATTTCTTCTCGTTCCCACAGACGGTGCCAAACTGATGATGCTGAGATTTAGCACCACCGGATAAGTGATGATGAGCTCAAACAATAGTAACCATGGAATCCATAGAGATGTAAGTATATAACTGTGTAGAAGGAGATGAGTATAAGAAGAATAAGACAATGATGTATAGTGGTTCAGCCAATTTGGCCTACATCCACTATGAGTGTGTGATCCACTAAGTATGGGCACTAATGACCTTGGATACAATGCACATAAGCTCACTTTCTCTCTCTACTGTGTGTCCAAGCAGAGTTTTAGCTAAGGTTACAATTATCGATCGATCCCCTGTAGGGTTGTAGGTGACAAGTATATATAGGTCTTGGGGGGTGTAATGTACCCCCCAAGTATGCATAGTGCATGTGGATGATTATCTAGCCAATCCCCTGTTGACACCTGTAGATGCTAAATGATGACATAATATTCCCTCACGTGAGGGTGTGATTTTGTTATAACGGTCTCCTATGTGCCATGTGAGCCTCACGCGCACTGTTCCACGCGTCTCCAAAACCATGCGCTGTGATGATGTCACCCTTGGCCTTTGATATGAGGCCGAGGGCAAAGTTCCTTCTGACAATGAGTCTGGCCTAATTTGGGCCTCGTACTGTCGTACCCTCGGGGGGTCGTCCGGAGCCTGAAGAAGGGTCGGCCCCTCGAAGGGTCGTCCGGGGCCTGATGAAGGTCGGCCCTCGGGGGGTCGTCCGGAGCCTGATGAAGGGTCAGTCCCTGAGGGGTCCTCTGGGCCTGATGAGGCGCTGGGCGCCCTCGTCATGGCCGAGGGTATATACGGGTATATTACAGTGTATGTATGAAGTATCTATTTCAGTTTTTTAAATCAAAAATCACATTTGTTTAGGGGATGTTTTTGTCGATTATATTTTTTTATTGTTTTGTTTTATTTTTTTTGGTTCCCCCGTGTGTATCTCAAAGTTTCAAAAGAAAAACATTTTCTAAAAATTATATATATATATATATATATATATATATATATCGAGGCTGGTCAAGAAATCATCACCTTCTCAATGGGTATCGATTTAGTCGCCGACGACAAAATAAAGAAAACCAAGCGTAACGCCCCTAGATCAGATGATATTTACATTCTCCTCGTCAAGTTGTACAATTTTTTGGTTAGGAGAACCGGAACCAAGTTTAATGTTATGATACTGAAGCGGCTGTTCATGAGCAAGATCAACAAGCCTCCCATTTCACTCTCCAGGTTGATTAGGCTCATGGAAGGAAAGGAGGGTAAGGTAGCGGTGTTAGTTGGTAATGTGACTGATGACACTAGGGTTTATGAGGTGCCAATGTTGAAAGTGGCTGCTCTTAGATTCACTGAGACGACGAGAGCGAGGATTGAGAAAGTTGGTGGAGAGTGTATTATTTTTTATTAGCTTGCATTTAGGGCTTCACTTGTTCAAAACACGGTCCTTCTCAGAGGTCCAAATAATTCTCGTGAAGTAGTAAAACATTTTGGCAAAATCACCTGGAGTACCGCACAATCATTCCAAGCCGTATGTACGGGACAATGGACATAAATTTGAGAAAGCTAGAGGAAAAAGGAACATCAGAGGTTTTAAGGTTTGAGTTATCTCAGTTGTTTGTGAGCCCACTTACTAATGTTGGTGTTATTATTGCTTTATTGTTTTTGTTTTGGATAAAACAGGTCCCAATTTTGTTAGAATCATCTGTAGTTGGTGCATGGCTCCACTACGTTAAAGTCCTCATCCGGTGATGCTACCTTTGACACTTAATTGTTTGAGTAAGAATCGATTTTTAGTAAATTGATATATATATCTATATATTTTTTTGATTTTTTGGATACACACACCCTAGTTTGTCGTGTATTTTTTACGCATATCGGATTACTTTTGACTTATCCTATTTATATATCCGGTTTGCTAGTGTTGGTTGGGTATATTTGGTTTTTGCGGTGGTTCAGTTGGATTGTGTAGGGATATAGGTTCTTAGATTCTGTGAAATTGTTGGGTTAGGTATAGTTGATTTCCTACACACTACCCATTAATTTCCTTATATGTTTTTACCCATGGCACATGGAGAGAGACATAAAGGTGTCCCCACTGGACACCTAGACGAGTAGCTTACCTCGGCTCGCGTTCGGGCCTTTCAGGATAGCCGTCCTTGATACTAAGAGGATTAATGGGCTACACGCATCGTGTACGAGCACTACTGTGTGCTTGGCTTACACATTTGTGCTATTTTTCGAGAGAGGGTTCTTCTCATAGTCGAGTTTGGATTGTATAGAGTCTCCGGGTGGTTGCAGGTTGGGGCTGGGAGCCTATGTTTGAGCTTTATTGTCTTGTTTATCCCGATCTATTTCCCAAGTTTTATTTTTGTGCGATTCGCACGTCTGCTGGCCTTCAAGACTCTGTACATGTTCGAGGTGGAAAAATCGAGCGTTCGTGTAATACGCTAGTCGTTATTATTGTCTTCCAACCACAATACAAAAACCTAAACTATAACTACACTCTTGCGGAGTATAGTGGCTAGTCTGGGTATCGAATCCTCAGGGAACTAGGACGAGTGAACGTGACGACAAAGGTAAGACTGTTAACCCTAACTTGACTCTAAAAAGAAACAAAAAAATGATTGATATGGGAAAATAACTAATTAACTAAATGCAAACTCTAAATTACTTAAAAAAGACTGAAGATGATTAAACTAAAACTTGAATTATATGATGAGAAAAAAAGGTCGGGAATACAATCCCTCAAACCTAGTGTACTGATGGTATAAAACTAATCGTAAATTTAATTGATTAATTAGACCCAGAATTTAGTACTCCCAAGCATTACGTATATGAGGTTCAAGCCTGCACCATACTTAATCAGAGGACGAGTAAATCGGTATTTGCGATAGTTACACTTGAATTGCATTATGAAGCATCCCGGTTACCTTGAAGCAAACGAGATCCAAAGATCTACAATTGTCATGTTTCTATGCAATACGGTCGTAATAACCCATTAAATTTAGAGGATTAATTTTATACACATGCAACTAACACATCAGATTGAGTTCATGCATCCCGACCCATAAAAACCTAGCCTAACATGGTGAAAATATTGAAAACTATGTTACCTATGTTGAATGAACTCATAATAGCTTGGAAAGAGAGATGAAACATGAAAAATAATAATAAAAGTGCTGGAAATAAAAGTTACCAAGATTGAAGAACAAGAACATGTAAGAAAAAGTCAAAGATTGAAGAAAAATCGAAAAAGCTCTTGAATTAATGGTGCAAAATATGTAAATTCTTCTCCTAGATGTTCCTACTTGTTATGGAGATTTAACATCAATGAAATCCCAATAAAAAGAGTCGTAATGACTAAATATATAGGCTAGAGGTCGTTTAGAAGAGTCCCCAAAACATAAAACTCTTTTGGCTGAAAGATAAGCACAAAATAGAAATCCCGTATCTGGCAATTTGTCACACTTAGAAAGCGTGACTAATTTTGTAACGGGTATGGTGTGTGACAAATGGGTGAACCGGTTCTTTTTTCTCAGCTTCGGTTCGGTTTGGGTCTGACAACTTTTTTCTTGGATTTCTTTCTCAACTTCAAATGGGCATAACTTCTTCACCGTAGCTCGGATTGAGGTGCCGTGTTTTCCAGTGTTCTTGTAATTGAAAAATCTTGAACTTTCCAGTTGGCCCCACCTCCAGACTAAGGCTGTAAATTATAAAAATGCCCTTCAACTCCCCGATTCTTGGTTTCTTTCACTATTTTGAGTTCTCTTTTTCATCTTTCTTGCATGAAATACCTGTAAAACACATAAGAGATACACAAAATACAAAATACTTGCCAAAAAGGGTTAGTAGCATAAATATGAGACAAATCCAAGCTATTTACACTGCACGAGGTCATAAAAATACCGAAATTAAGGGGATAAATGTGAAGAATTTATGCCTAATCAAACCCCCCTAACTTAGAACTTTGCGCATCCCGAGCAATGTAAAAGAATGAGAGTATGGTTTAAAGACCCTTCAAAAACTTTTATTGGGATAGAATACCTATTTCGTGGGCAAGTGATTGCATTCAGCGTATGCAACAAGCCTTTAAACCCCTAGGTTACCCTAGTCGGACGAGTTGTGTCTCGTGAGGGTTTGCAGCGAATATACCCACAAAATTCGACTAAAAGAAAACTCAAAATACGCAAAAATTGTGTAATTCAAACTTTTTCAGAAAATAGTCATCATCAATTCATGTTCAAGAGTCTCAAATCATAGTGCGCGTGTGTGAAGCCGGATATTTAATCGCGAATTTTCACCGATTGACCATTACGTTACTTATTCGAAAATTCGTTTTGATTTCAAAATCTCATGGAATGCTCTCTCAAACGAATCACTCGGAATGTGGCTATTCTCTCGGTATGCAGGATTTATAAGATTAAATCTAGAGGAACCAAATTCACGCATACAAGTAGAAAGACGGAAATTTATGGTAACCGGATCTCATCATTGGATTACGGATATAGAAAATAGGAACATTGCCTCTAATTAGTATCTTTGATCTCTTTTAGTGTCTTTTTGTGTTTTTTCTCTTCACGCGATAACCAATTTTGGACTCGGTTAGGATTTTTTCGGGCTAAGGGTGTATTGGGTAAAATGAGAATGATACGGGAAATCTGGAATTGGAAAGTTTTCTTATGATATCCGTTAGTGCGTTTTTGGGCTTTTGCTTATTTTTTTTTTCTATTTTTCACTCTTTTCTTTTCTTGCTATTTTTGTTAAGCATTGCTATTTTTTTCTTGCCCCTTTTTCTACATTTTCCGGACTTAATTTCAGGGATTGTTCCCTTTTCACAATTCCGGACCTGTTGGGGTTTTTCGGGTTGTTAAACGAAAGGGAAAAAAATATTTGGCTCAATTTGGGTTAAAAAAGGGATAATTTTTCGCTACTTTTTCTGGCCAATATTTTTGGGTGACAAACGAAGGCCTACTTCATTGTCCAAAATACTAATTGCGTTATCATATACGTTTCGAGATGAATTAAGTTTAGAGATCTATTTGGCACGTTTTTCAAGGCAATATCACAAACATTTTCCATAACCGATCAAAGTGAAAGAATTGAGATCCTCGACGACTTTATTTGACGTTGAAAAGAACTTTTGAGTTAACAAGTAACTCGGATTGATTTATAAATTTCACAAAAATGAAAGTTTCGAATCTCACCGGGGTTGTTAATCTCCACACTTATTCGTTAAGTTGCCTACGTTCGCTCAATTTCCATCTTTGGTCAATTTCGGCTTTGTGCATTTTGAATTTTTACGACTTGAGACTTTAAACCGACTTTTAGTGATATTTTCGAAAATTTTGCATTCCTAGTATTATTTATTTTGAAAAAAATATTTTTGGGTTTTTCAAGATTTTATGATTTTTTTTTTGGAAATTTCTAGGCATTTTTGAAAATTTGTGAAGTTTTAGAAAGACGCACTTGTCACCCCCTAACTTAGACTTTTACATTGTCCTCAAGTAAAAAGGACTAAAATCTAAATAAGGCAAAACAAGAAGTGCGAAAAATAAAATAAACAAATATTTAAAATGCATAAAGACACTAAATGACACTAATACATGACTCAATAATACAATAAAAATCACCCCATACGCGTCGGGGGTGTGACGACCTCTATCCTAAAACTTACTCAACCCCGTGTGTGGGGTCCTCCAATCATAAATCAAAAGTCGAAACAATTGGAAGTCAACCCAATAGAACAAGTATACATATGGAGGCACATAATGATTACGGTGAGTGAAATCGACATGCACCACCACGTCATAACATAAATGGTCACACTTGAAGATTCTATCATGCTGAAATTCTGACTGACTCATTAAGCCTATATTTTCTCTAACTCAGGAACGGATAAATTGGGCTTCAAATAGGATGATACTCTAGTTATGTCCTCGATCTCATCCAAGAACTCAAATGACATGTGTGAACGTAGTGGAAAGTGACAATGAGATATGACAAACCATGCTTCACCGGATGGAAACATTCGAATTATTTTATCAATCTCATCACTGATACATAAAATCTCACATTTCAGCATACTTTGAAAAGGCTCGGGTGAACATTCATAAAGAATGAATTTATCTATCCTGTCATTCCACTCCCTCTCATCTAGGTCACCAAATGAGTCAAAAAATGATTGAACTTCAAGAGTGAGGTCCCTATCCACTGGGCCGAATTCTTTCTTAAAATCTCCAAGACTTATATCTAAACGTAATTCGGTTGTGTCACTATCCCGTGGGGTATTCTCAAGACTCATATCTTTATTTTATTTTTTTTTGGCTTTTTAAGAATTAGAGTCAATTTTTTTTATTAACTTGACCTAACCTAAATGTCTACCTACTTCCCCGGCAACGACGCCATTTTGATCGAGGTGGAAAAACCGAGCGTCCGTGTAATACGCTAGTCATTGTTATCGGCTTCTAACCACAATACAAAAACCTAAACTATAACTACACTCTAGCGGAGTATAGTGGCTAGTCTGGGTATCAAATTCCCAGGGAACTAGGATGAGTGAACGTAACGACAAAGGTAAGACTGTTAACCCTAACTTGACTCTAAAAATAAACAAAAAGATGTTTGACATGGGAAATAACTAATTAACTAAATGCAAACTCTAAATTACTTAAAAGACTGAAGATGATTAAACTAAAACTTGAATTATATGATGAGAAAAACAGGTTAGGACAATCCCTCAACCCTAGTGTACTGATGGTATAAAACTAATCGTAAATTTAATAGATTAATTAGACCTAGAATTTAGTACTCCTAAGCATTATGTATATGAGGTTCAAGCCCACACTATACTTAATCAGAGGACGAGTAAATCGGTATTTGCGATAGTTACACTTGAATTTCATTCTGAAGCATCCCGGTTACCCTGTAGCAAACGAGATCCAAAGATCTACAATTGTCGTGTTTCTATGCAATACGATCGTAATAATCCATTAAATTTAGAGGATTAATTTTATACACATGCAACTAACAAATCAGATTGAGTTCATGCATCCCGACCCTTAAAAACGTAGCCTAACATGGTGAAATTAATGAAAACTACGTTATCTACGTTGAATAAACTCATAATTGCTTAAAAAGAGAGATGAAACATGAGAAATAATAATAAAAGTCTTGGAAATAAAAGTTACCAAGATTGAAGAACAAGAACATGTAAGAAGAAATCAAAGATTGAAGAAAAATCGGAAAAGCTCTTGAATTAATGGTGCAAAATATGTAAATTCTTCTCCTAGATGTTCCTACTTGGTATGGAGCTTTAACATCAATGAAATCTCAATGAAAAGAGTCCTAATGACTAAATATATAGGCTAAAGGTCGTTTAGAAGAGTCCCCAAAACATAAAACTCTTTTGGCTAAAAGATAAGCACAAATAGAAATCCCGTATCTGGAAATTTGTCACACTTAGAAAGCATGACTAATTTTATAACGAATATGGTGGGTGACAAATGGGCAAACCGTTTCTTTTTTCTCAGCTTCGGTTCGGTTTGGGTCTGACAACTTTTTTCTTGGATTTCTTTCTCAACTTCAAATGGGCATAACTTCTTCACCATAGCTCGGATTGAGGTGCCGTTTTTTCCAGTTTTCTTGTAATTGAAAGATATTCAACTTTCCAGTTGGCCCCACCTCCAGACTAAGGCTACAAAATTACAAAAATTCCCTTCAACTTCCCGATTCTCGATTTCTTTCACTATTTTGAGTTCTCTTTTCCATCTTATTTGCATGAAATACCTGTAAAACACATAAGAGATACACAAAATACGAAATACATGCCAAAAAGGGTTAGTAGCATAAATATGAGACAAATTCAAGCTATTTACACTACACGGGATCATAAAAATACCGAAATTAAGGGGATAAATGTGAAGAATTTATGCCTAATCAGTACACGATGTCATCATTGTGGTCACCTCTAATCTTATTAACGTGCTCCTACACATTCCTCGTATCCCCAATGTAATTTTTCCAGGCATTATCCCCAACGGTCCTTCAACCGAAGAGGTCCTCCATCATTACTTTTGAGAGGTTCCTCACCCGTCCGGTATTATATATTATCATCAGCTTCATCCTGATTTTTGTTTTCTTAATTGGTTAGTCTCATCAGTGATATGTCCCAGGATTAATCATAAACAGGTTACCTTCGATATCGTATACTTTATGTACGCCATCTCTCAGGGGTGGAATATCAATTTTCCTGCTCTTATTTTTCAGGTTATGTCATCTGTCCCACTAATGGGCCTCACTCCTGTATGTTTTGCTCTTTCTTATGGTGTACTTGTTTCACACATCTGTGAGGTAAGCATAATCCATCTCCTTGATGATGAGGTCACGCAGGTAACCATTTCACCCATAGATGCGAACACCATTAGCCTTTCAGAGTGCCATCTTAGCAAGGCAATGCGTTTTACTCCTACGGTTATAGGGTCTTCATCTGGTGGTAGTTTCACATCTCACCCCAATAGTTTTTTTGAGCCTCCCTCCGTGAATACTAGAGCTAGAACTCACACTACTTTAATGTGTAGACACTAGGAGGATAGGATCTCTATGTAGGCAAAGATCGAGAAGCAGATACGATTGATAGCATCCATGATGTCCCTCTTTGATAAGGAGTCAAATGTCATCATATTTTGATGAGATGCGCCGCCGGGAGCGTAGCCGTGGTTCTGGGTCGTTGAGACGACATTGAGACGATGAGACTTCACTTGATGATGATGATGATGATACAGATTGTAATTACTGATATTATATTGTTGCTGAATTGTATTCTGAGATATTTTTATAGTTCATGATATATTTATTTTGTCTTCAGATATGATGTATGTACTCTTGATAAACTTGTGGATATCTCCATTTTGGTTTGTAAATCAACACTTTATTTTTGTTAGACATGGATCTTTTATGATTCTCAGTGTATGCAGTTATATTTATTCAGTTATGGTTCTCAGTGTATGCAGTTGTATTTATTCAGTTATGGCATTGAATTTCTAGTGATGTATCTTGTTTACTCATTTGATATTTATATGCTCCATTTATCTGTTTAGTGCTATCTTTTTTACCCATTATCGTGTTATTCCACATTGCTGATGTTGAACTATTTTATCTAGCCAGGATTATCATATGATTATTTCATTACTGCTAGATATTTTACTAATGTGTAGTCTATGCCACGATTTGTCTATTCAGGGTAAAAGGGGGAGAGATATGTGATATGGGGGAGTATTTATTCATGATTTCCTTATCCTTTCATTTATATGTATTTATGTTCCTCGATACTTCACTTGGGTGTATGTTTGTTTATTTCGTTCGTGTAGATATTTTAGAGATTCAGATTTTTCGGCTACATCACATTAAGACATTTTATGACTGTCGGTCCTATATATTCTCGTCCGTGTCCTGTATTTTCATTTTTAGATTTTTGGGATAGGACATAGGTCATTAGGATTGACGACTTAGCACATTTAACTTTTTTGGTTTTGTCCCCGAATAGACAAAGGGGGATATTTGTAAGGACAAATTTCCAAATAGTGTCAATTTGTATGTTTTGGCATTATTCCGGATAAAAACCACTTTGAGTCATAGGAAAGACTTTATGTATCACAATTTCTTTAAGCCTATGATGTTGTATTGAAGACGTAGCGGCCAAGCTTCAAAGATATATCACGCCGCATTTTTGGTGCGTGTTTCACATCTTCACATGGATTTTTTGAGATTCTCTCAGGTATAAATGCATAATGGTATATGGTTCTTGGAATTTTTAAAGGATGTTACTTTTTATTTAAAACAAATTTTAAAATATTTTTAAAATGCTTTTTCTGAGTTAAATCATGTTTAGAGTTGTATGAACTTATCCTTGCTTTTATCATGGTTCGAATGATTATTTACATTGTTCAAACGACATTGTCTTGTCATTCAAATGACATAGCACTCTCGTTCAAAAGGGATGTTGATATCGTTCAAACTATTAATTGATTTCGTTCGAATGACGTGATGCCTCAAAAACTGTGTTTTATTATTTAAGACATCTTTTACTTAGAAAAACGTGTGCAGAAACTGAACAGAAAGAAATACATTTTATGCAAAGTGTTTCCAAATTTTTCCAAAGAAAAAAAATCCTTCATTGTTTCAAGATTCGAGTTTACATAATCCATATGTCATAGAGATCTAGATTTTCATCACTGGTTTGATTTTTCCACCATTTAAAGAACTATGTTCATGCGGTGGACTCCGTATGTGATGATTGTGGTGAAGAAATGATGGACTCCGTGTTCCTAATTGTAGACGGTTCTTGTGGATATATCAGTGGATATTGAGGCATACATGGACTCGTGTGTTGTGGACCTTACGTACGTGGACTCCTACGTTGAACTGTGGAGGAGTGGTTGAAGATAGAAGAGTGTCAAGGCTTATGGGGATTGTGTCATTTTGTAAATCTACTATCTATGCTTTGTAAAACCATATCATAGTGATTGTCTGGCTTGGGTAATTTGAGATTTTTTCTCTTAGTAGTTCTCTCATACATCGGCATTGTGAACTTGATTTACTTTATCTACTCAATCTCATTAGATGCATGTTTAGGATTAAGAAGATAAATTTGGGTTAATTAATTTGGTTCAAAAAATTTGTTCATAATAAAATTGGGAAAATTTTGAAAAAATTGTCTTTGCTTAAAGCACATACTCATAGGAGCCTTCTCAATTGGATATGTGCTATACAAAGAGTTGCTTCAATTTTAAAAGAACGATGTTTGGGAATTAGTCCCTCGACCTAGAGAGACTAATGTTATTGGTACAAGTGGGTGTACAAAAACAAAATGGATGAGGATGGTACCATCACTTGTAATGAGGCTAGGTTGGTCGCTCAAGGTTACACAGAAGTTGGAGGTTTAGACTTTGACAAGATATTCTCTCCTTTTGCTAGTCTTGAGTCCGTCCACTCACTACTCGCCATAGCATGTCATCTACGGTTTAAGTTATAGCATATGGATGTCAAGAGTTCATTTCTCAATGGAATTCTTCCGGACGAGGTTTACTTGGAACAACTAACGGGGTTTGTAGACCCAAAACACTAAAACCATGTCTTTTATCTAAAGAATGCCTTCTATGGTTTGAAGCAAGCTCCCTGTTCTTGGTACGAAAGGCTAATGTTTTATCTCTTATCCCGTGGCTTCGAGAAAAGGGGAGTTGACATGAAGTTATTTGTTAGTGGAGAGGGTGGTGCTATCTTGGTTGCCCAAGTCTATAGGGATGACATAATCTTTGGATCCACATATTTCCAACATGCACACAGTTTTGAGGAGGAGATGAAGAGTGAATTTAAGATGAGTATAATTAGTGAACTTACTTTCTTCCTAGGTCTCCAAATGAGTCAACTCGATAATGGGATATTTATATCTCAATCTAAGTATGCTAGGCGTCATCTAGTGAAAAAGTTTGGTTTGGACTCTTCTAAGCACACTCTCACCCATGAGTTCCTCGACAAAACTTAGCAAAGACACTTTAGGAAGGAACTTAGAGCAAACACTCTATAGGAGTACGATAGGTAGTCTCCTCTACTTGACCACTAGCCATCTTGATATCGCCATTAATGTTGGAGTTCGTGCACAGTATTAAGTGTCCCCAAAAGAGTCACACTTGCTTGCTCTTAAATGTATCATCAAATACGGGAGTGACACTCTTTCTTATGGCATTTAGTATTTTTGATACCAATGATCGATTGTCGGCTTATTCGAATGTCGATTGGGTCGAGGATGTTGATGGATGTAAAAGCTTATAGGGATGATTTTGCTTTAGACGCCTCTTATCTCATGGTTAAGAAAAAATTAAAACTCCATTTCTCTATCCACGACGGAGACCGAGCACATAGCTGCCGAGAGTTTTTGCATATAACTCTTATAGATGAAGCAAATGTTGGAGGATTATTGGATTAATAAAGGAACGATGATTCTTTCTTGCGATAATACGAGTGCCATCCACATTTCTCATAATTTCATCCAATATTATCATACGAAGCACATTAGGATTCGGGAGCAATTTATTCATGATATTGTTGAGGAGAAGATTGTTTCCTTGAGCTTTATGAGTACCAAACATCAATTGGCTGATATTTTTACTAAACCTTTAGATGCATTTAGATTTGAATATCATATGAAGTTTTTAGGTATTTGTTCCTTTGATTAAATTAGGATATTATTTCTAGTTTATAGTGATTTTCACATTGTTATCATTTGTCCCTACAACTAGATTGTATCCTTATGTTTATAAATTGAAAAAATCCAAAATGTTTTCTTTTCTTTTAATTTTTTTTTGTAAAAATTGATTTTTTTTTATCTTGATAAAAAATTTTGAAAAGATTTTTGTATTTTTTTTACACCACATATGAATATACATTTAAGATGTTCGAATCACAATTTCATTCCTTCCATTCATGTGACTTGGTCTTATTAGACTTGGCTACCTTTTTTTGGTGATTCATAATTCATGTTTAGCATTGCTTCGTTCATTATTGATTACTACCTTCATGCTGGACTCATTGTGTCGCCTTGATTGGACACATGTATGAACTTTTGAACATTGCACTTGCTTGTCATATGTTGAACAGGGTGTTATCATCTCAATCATGCTTAATAATTAACCAAATGTACTAGGAACTATTTGTGCATGTAAAAACCATTGCATGGATTTTTTTATCGAAAAATTGTTTGATTTATTTTTAAGATATGGAAAGGGGCTACGAAAGAAGTAGTCTTCTTTACGTTAAAGGACATCATTGGCAAGGACCTAAAAGATGTATTCGACATATAAAAGCTAAAGTGTCAAGGCCAATTTTATTTCATGGATGCTTCATTAAAATTGATGAACATGATTCCTTCAAAAATTTTAAGAGTTTATGATTAAAATGTGATATTTTGAGGGAGTTATAAGTTGAAGATCAATGGGTTTGCACAGTAAAATTACTTAAAAAACATAAAGTAGTTTGACATTATTGATTTGAGAAGCATTGAAATTCGTGACATTTTGTATGAGCTGAGTCCATTTCACTTCATTCATTTTTTTTCACAAAAGGCTGAATTGAATTCTTTCTTTAGGAGTGTCTCTTTAACTTCGTGCACCATTGCTACGAATACCTATGTTGACTTTCTCATGGATTTAGTTTACACATTTTCATTCCATTTCCATGATTCAGATGTTTTCATGCTATTTCACGGTGTGTTTATTTATACTTATATGTATATTTTTTATACTCAAAAATTCCAAAAACAACTTGTTGGTTTGCTGAAGTTTCGTTGTTTTTACATAATTGTCTATACTTTGTGATGATATTTTAAATGTGTATACTCGTGATGCTAAATTTTTAGGTTTATCTTCTAACCCTTTGTTTATTATGGACAAAAAGGGGTGAACAAATTAAGAGGGAGTTTTGTTTTCTTTAAACTCCATGCACCACGGTAGTTTTCTTTGCTTCATGTGTGCAGGTCTTTTTCCGCATTGATGACATCATGGACTACACAATAAATATTTTCAGTTTAGGCAAAGTTGCAAGTATCTTTTTTTTTCGGGGTTTATTTTTTTGTTTTGTATTTTATCTGAAAGAGCCAAAGCAGGATATTTATAAGAGCAAAATTTATGATTGCTCATTATGTTTTTAGTTTGGCATTTTCCATTACAACCCGCTACACCATCATGTACATTCCCAAGGCTTCAATTGAAGACAAGTTAGTGACCAAACACAACAATCCAAGATCAAATAGTGGATTTCATCACTACAACGTACAAAGAAGGTATATGTGGTTGATTTTATGTAAATATTATTTTAAAGGGTATTTACAAGTGTTTGAAATATAAAATATTTTTCAAAACTTTTTTTCAACAACAAACATTTTTAAGACATCGCGTTAGAACGAGTTATGGCGCATCATTCGAATGAGGTTCTTCATCTTGTTCGATATCATACATTCGAACAAAACTTCAAACGAACCTTTTTTTCTCATTGTGTTGGAATGTCATTCGATGTTGTTCAAACTAATTTACATATGTCATTCGAACGAGGTATAGTTCGTTCGAATGAGCCTGTAAAAAAATATTTTTATTTGGTTTCAAATGCAATTCTATTTAAGTCTATCTTTTGGAGATTTTCTCCCTATTTATGAGATACGAACTTTCACTTCTTTGCAATCCTTTTTTCACCATATTTTGTGATTAAACACTTTGATTTTACAAGTCCAACTCCCTTTGATGTTTTTTGATCACTTTATCAAACCTTGAATAATACATCACATGTTCATATCCATGTGGATTTGATTCTACACTGCTGAAGATAGGAAAGGAGTTTTCTGAGGTTAATCGGTGGCCACCGAGGCAATTGGAACTTGTTATGGGGCGTTGCTAGATCTGCATCACTTTCTATTATCAACAAGGAATGAGACATAACTGGGATGCTTAGTGGAGTCTAAGTTTATAAGTCCCGTGTCATTCTCTAAAACCTTAGTTATGACAGTACTAAAAAATGTTTTTTTTGGGAAGGGTTTTTTCCTCACATTTTGTGTTGTGATTTGTTTGATTCGATTTAGATTCAATATATTGCATGTTTATTTTCACCTAATTAATCAAGATAAAACTGGATGAAATTTAATTTGGTTTTTATTTTTTATGACTTAATCTACGGATTTTACATTTAACCATATAACCGGACCAATTTGTACTTTTTTCACAAGTTAAACTCTACCATATCCGTAGAGAACTTTATTAGTATGATTAAGATCTTTATCTTACGGAACACCTACCAGAGGGATTAATAGATGATGACTTCGATCATATGGGATTGGAAGTATGGTCTCAACTTTATGGTCGATATACAATGAGGGAGAAGTCTAGTTTGTCAATCCGAGGGTATATTGATTCCACTCCCCAAAAGTCTTTATCGATATAATATAGTTGGATTTGTATGTTTGAAATATCCTGAAATAAGATTGATATAACCACCGAGGAGGAGATAATAAAGTGCAAGTAACAATTTGCTCTTAACACCTACTTGGAGAAGAAATGAAGATATGTTAAGTACCTCTCAAGTTCCACTTATGCCCATTAGAATTATTCCATTTAGACGAATTCCTTATATAGTGTTTGAAGAACGAAAAGGATTTATCGATTTCTCGATACATGAAGTGCTTGAGTTAAACGATTTTGACCTATGAGGCTCTGTATTTCCTTTATGTTATTGGGTTTTTATGTTAAGAGTTGCTTGAATTTTTTTAGGTTTTCTTAGATGCCTCAACTTTTCACCATGAAGCTAACGAACTTCTTTAATAAGACCCGAAATATACTTTTGGTCAGGTTTAACTGCATATCGTTCTTGTTTTGGGTATTGATCATGTCTTCTAGATCTGATACTTGGTTCATTGGTTTTAAAATTTTGGCGAGTATGTTGTCTATGTATAATTCCATTATTTGTCCTATTTTCTTGGAGAACATGGAGTTCACCAACTTCTCGCATGCAACACTTACATTATATAGGTCGAATGACATGATTTATAGCGATATGTTCCTCTGTTAGTAACGAAGAAGTTTTCTTCTTATTTATTGGGTGCGTGCATATTTAATTATTAAATTAATGATAAATATTTTGGAAAATTTTAATATTTGGTATACCACACTAAAACTAGTAACCATAACCCCTATTTGTTAATTTACTTATGTTCCCCTCTGGAAATCATCAAACCATGTATGCTTTTAGTGTTATCCCCCGTCCTTAAATATAATGTGGACCAGACATTTAAAATATCTTATAACTATGTGAAAATTGAAGGAAAACCCATACCTGTTGTTGCATGGATTTTGTTGGCTCGAGGGAGGTTGTCTGCTTGGAAACCTCATTTTTAGGAAAACATAAGGAATTTTCCATTTCAGTCCTTGGACGATATTTTTTTGGTTCATGTCCATTTACATATTTTTTGGGTATTAAGGTCCCTCACCCCTCAATGTATTTATAAATTACGGTATGCAAAAACTTAATACAAGTATATTATAAAAATTCGTGTATACATTATAAAATTTCATGTACAAATTATAATTTTTCCAAAAAAAATCATGTATATACTTTACAAATTTTAATGTATACGTTACTAAAATTTGGGTAAACATTAAGGCAGAGGGACTTTAGTGCCCAAAAAATATGTTAGTGGACTAGAGATAAAAGAATTACCAACCTGGTAACTAAGACAAAAAAAACAAAAATAATATTATTCGTGGAATGTTTTATGTGTCTATATTTAACACCAATAAAGATATGACATGTTTCCAAATAAAAAAAAAATATTGTATGCATAATGGGAGACCTGTGGGACATGTGTTGCACTCGTATCATATCCGTATTGGTATTGAGACACATGTTACCTTCCACATAAGATACATTTTCTCTATTTTTAAGGGTTTATGATATGACAGATATAGTACCTTATTGCGGAATGTATACAATGGGCAAGTGCTAAAGACTCGCTGCCATAACCTATAACTCACAGGATGCGACCTTATAAAATGTTTCATTGGCAACTGTCGCGGCCCCTCGTACACAGGGTTCGGCACCTCCATACTAAGGGCACGTCCCCTACTCACTACAGGGCACGACCTACTTACTACAGGGTGCAGCCTACTCTTATGATTTTAACTGGCCTCACCCCATTTCATCCACCAACATCTACACCACCTATATATATAAAGGACCACACCTTGAGATAGGGGGGGATTCATTATTCCTAACTTGGGGATCGAGTTCACCTCTGACATTGAGACACAACTCGAAACTATTTTCTCTCTCTCTCTCTGCCACTTATCATAGCTTGGGGGCTACTGGCCGGAGCGTTACAACCACCATCCCGGAGCCACTGGAATTCTCATAAACATGTACTCTCTTCTATTCTCATGCTTGTACGCCTCTTTAGGCCAAATTACGATGTACCAAACATCATATATAATGAGTATGGAGCAACATAATGGATATAGGCCTATTTTAGAGGTTGAACCACTCTATATCTTGTCCTCTATCTCTTTTTACTTGCTCTATTTGCTTATTATATACATTATACTTAATTTACTGATACGAGAAAGACAAGTGGATGATTTCTCGTATCATCAATTTGGCGCCATCTGTGGGAATTCGAGATATTTCAATCTCATTTCTCTATGTTTTGAGTTCTTAAACACCTTATTTTATTCATGGGGATCCTTTGGATCATCATCTCATTAGTAAATTTTGGTTATTGAGCTCTATCTTATATTTACACTCTTAAATGGGTATTTCATATATTCAGATTTGTTCTTGGGTCTTCATTTTATGACCTTATATCTATTTTACATACTCCTGTGATATCATTTCATCTAGATAATGCTGAAAAATATGATGGGCTTTAGCCCCGTAAAGATGAGTGATTAGGGAAGGATTATATTTACTTCATTTTTTGCTGTTCTTTGCCTATGATATAGGGTTTATCATGAGAATCGTGTTATTTTGTGCACCCTAATGATATTCTCTCATTAATAGACCTTTGTAGGTACGCTCTCCACGTGTTCCGGGAGAAAAACTCAATTTTTGAGTTCCAATTTTGGGATTATTCCCTTCACTGCCTAGACAGGGATGTGGCCTGGCAGTTCAACTGCCTTTCTTGCTACGGTCGCTACTGGTGCGGTTCTATTACAATATCTCCAAATCATCGGGGAAAGGACTCAGGTGGTCTTCAGCTCAACCTTGGTGAATATCCTTCAAAGGCCACGATAGTACACCTATGTGCCTTACTGGCCGCAGCCTCATCCATAATATCATGCAGTAGTTCAAACGCTGCATCCCAACTTCATACTTAGTTAATCCAAAATTTTTGTGATTACTCACTTTTGCTAGTTTTGTCTGAGATTATATATTTTGTAAAGACTAACAAAGCATAAAATGGAAGGAGAATCCAGCCAGAGCACATAAGTCAAGGACGAGATTGTGCATCTATACAATCACCTCAACCACCTCTACGACAGCCATGCCTCACTCCAAACCCAGGTTAACTATTTGACCCAAAGGGTCCTCATGCTAGATGCCACATCCTCATCCAATGTAGGTGCGACACCCAGGATCGTTGCCTCCTCCGCCTTCACTGCCGCGGCGATACCAGAAGTTCCACCTGCAGAAGCAGCCAGCAAGAGTTAGAAAAGGAAAGTGGAGAAGGAAGAAAGGGTCTTTGAGTCCTACACCCAATTGTCCTTCCCAATTGAATACATCTTTGAGTTCATAAAAGAGGACAAGATGCTGAAGTGGTCTGAAAAGCTTAAAGCTCCACCCCATAATAGGAACAAAGCCAAGTGGTGTAAATTCCATCTCGACCACGGCTATGACACTGCACAGTTCTATGCTCTGAAAGATGAGATTGAGAGGCTCATAAGGCAGGGGATGCTGTAGCGCTTCCTCAAGGATGCGAAAGGGACCAACCTAGTTTGACAGGCCACATGCCCCATTTTCATGCTTATGCTTTATATTTCATCTGTTTTTATTTTACAGTGAAACTCTTCTTATGCTGTTTTAAATTAAAATTTGTATTGTCCTAACAAAGTCATGAATATATAAATAGATATATGAAATCAAGTTCAATCTTATAGTGCCATATTTTGATTCTCATTTCCATGAAATGTTATCTTATAAAAGACTGTTTGTCTTAAACAGATCTCGATTCAAGACAATATGTTATATCAGGAATGATAATATCTAAATTGGCCCACAATGCCCATCAGGATGCCTGATTATTCGAAAGCAAGTGGTAATTGAAAATGGCAAAAGAAACTATTGAGAGCAGCTATCTGAATTAGTCTGCAACATCACTCATAGAGACTATATTCCAGCATATTATGGCTACATTCTTGAAAGCAGTTATTAGAAAGCATTATTAGCCACGGGGGCTAACAGTGCCCATTCTTAGCTTTTGGGATGTGTCATAAGAGCAAGGGCTTTAAATGTCCGTTCTTAGCTTTCGGGATGCGTCATTAGCCCAGGGAGGTTACTCCCCTGGCAAACATCTTTAATTTGGTGAATTATGAGACTAAACATCACTCAGTTGGTGATCTCAACCCAAAAACATCATTAACATAGTGGATAGAGACTAAACGTCATTAACTTGGTGATCTCGCATTAGCTTGGGGAAGCTTCATAATACGTAGCCCGGGGGGCTTAAAAATAACCCAATCTACTAACAAAAAGCCTTGAAAGGAAATCGAAGCGACTAAAGGATACTATGTTGATGTCGCCATGAAGCATGACAATGCTACAGAAAGAAGTTAGTCCTAAATGCCCGTTCTTAGCTTTCGGGATGCGTCATTAGCCCAAGGAGGTTACTCCCCTCGACAAACATCATTAATTTGGTGAATTATGAGACTAAACATAATTCAATTAGTGATCTCAGCTAAAAAATATCATCAACTTGGTGGATAGAGACTAAACATCATTAACTTGGTGATCTCGCATTAGCTTGGGGAAGCTTCATAATACCTAGCCCGGGGGGCCTGAAAATAACCCAATTGACTAACAAAAAGCCATGAAAGGCAATAGAAGTGACTAAAGGATACTATGTTGCTGTTGTCATGAAGAATACCAAAGCTAAAGAAAGAAGATGGCCTTAGCCCAGCATGCTAACATCAATTAAAATAACTGTGGCATTCAAATAGTTCATCTAACACATGTATCAAATTCAAAGACCAAAGGAAAGTAACAACATTAAGGAAGTTCTATGCAATTAAGGAGACAAAAGTTTCCAAGGCATTAGTATCCTGAAGCATGTAATGTGCCGTAGCCTATTCTGAGGAAACCCTTTAAAGGGATTGCTATTGGAGATGTTATCGCGGTCCCATAACCCATACATATATTGATAGAAAAGCATTCACTCAAGTTTTTAACCTAAGTGGTCCAAAGACTTAATTGTCTGCGGTAAGGGACTTGTTCCCCAATATCCGCTACACAAGAATACAAAAAAAATCTACTACTAAAGGGTGATATGAGTTATCATCATTCTACATAATTCAATAAAGGTACCGCAACCCTATTCAAGAAAATAACATTTATACTATGTTGTCATGGCCTTATGTGCTTTTACAGTAAAGAAGTTTTACAAGCTACTCCCTCGAGCAATCAAACATCTATACAAACAATAAGGAGTATAAAAAATCATTGCAAGTATTGAAGCATAGGAAGAGCAAGGAAAGAAAATTAGAAAGATCAAAGGCTAAAACCTCAATAAAAATTAGTGTTAAAAAAAATTACACCGATGATAGGACCCAACCTTGATGACAAAAATTAGTTTGCAAAAGGGACGCAAACCCAATGTTCAAAAACCTAGAAGTGAAGTTTGACTAAGAAGTTTCATCATCATTTTCATTTCCATCTTCTTTGTCCGCAGCAGTCTCAGTCTCTTGCTCTGCTGCCGCGACCTCTACCTCAGCCTTTAGCCTATCCCTCTCTTTGGCTGCAGCCTTCATTTCAGCCATGCAGGCATTATGATCAGCATCCGCCATGCTCCAAGATTTAATTATAACCTTGACATCAGGGAAGTTCTTTCAGACCGTATATCTGAGCTCTTGATAGCCGTGGATATAAGCTCTGTTGTTAATGAGGAAGAAGTCTGAGGAGCCTTTATATGATGCCACAGTGCTGTCTATGACCTTAGCATAGGCGGGAATTTACTGGATGGCATCCAGGAATGGCAAATTTAGCTTCACTTGCTTAAGAACAACTAGCAATTTAGCACAAGAGGCTCCCTTTTGTGGTGGGGCCAATTGTTGAGGGAACGGGGCGGCGGTGGGAGGTTTTACTCTAACTTCGGGCTCGCTAGAATCATCATTTTCATTCAAGGGGGCATCTTTGACCTCTTTCATGCCGGGCAAAACCTTCTTATTTTTTGTCTCCTCGTGTTGGGCGGGTGATAAATCTACGACTCACCCACTACGTAGAGTGGTGATGACTTGGCATTGCTCTTGCTAATCGAAAGATGAAGAGCTAATATTGGCTTGACCTTGGGGAGGTCTTTTTCCTTGAGCCAAAATTTCCATTTCTCTTGGGTACTCAAAGAGTCTTGCTACTTAGAAATATTGGTGTTTATCTCTGTGAACATGCGTTCAAATTTAGCATTTGTTGCACTTTGAGTCTGGACGAATTGGTTGATGGTATCCTCAAAGTTATGCCTAAGTGGAATGACATACGTCACGGGAGGTGGTGCTTGCAAAAAGTGTGGAGCTTGATAAAATTGAGGAGGCTGGGGAGGATGTGGGGCAACATGGGGATTAGGGTTCAATGCGGAATTTGGATGTTCGTAACTAAACGCCGGATGATTCTTCCATGAAGGATTATATGAATTCCCCTGAGGGGCATTATAGTTTCCTTTAAAGACTCCTATAGCTTCCACTTGCTCGTGAAGCATGACTTTATAAGCGGGTATCGTCGGGCATTCCTTTATTGAATGGACTGCCTCGCAAATTGCACACACCTTTTCTTTGGTAGCTCGGGTGGATCCGATCATTTCTCTAGTTTGGGATATAAGTACGTACTAAAATTTTATCTCCATTTGGTTCATTTGGAGTTCCAAATCAGCTTCCTTGTTCACACGATATAAACCGAATGCGGGAGGTGTAACGAATGTTGGTTGACCTCAGTTTTGGGCATTAGGATCATTTGTGTCCCATGCTTGAGTAGTCTCTGCGACATACTTAAGATGGGCATCGACATCATTAGCATATAATTCCCAAAACAGTCTCTCACAAATAGTTTGAACGAGTTGCTTAGACACTATAGACAACCCTTGATGGAAGAAAGAACTAAGGTGATGTTTTTCAAATCCATGATGTGGAAAAGAGCTAAGAAATTCTTGGAATCTCTTCCAACACTTATCAAATGAATAATTATCTTGTTATCAGAAGGATTGGATTTGAGTCCTGGTGGAATCGGTTCTATGTTGAGGACAAAACTTCACGATAAACTTTGTTTACATATCTCGCCATGAGTTAATGGATTTAGGTGATAAAGACCATAGCTAGGTCTTTGCTTTATCCTTTAAGGAAAAAGGAAAAAAGTTTAAGGCGGACTACATCTTGTGTGCAATCTTAATTGCTAAATGTTTCGCATGCTTCTACGAACTCAAGAATATGGAGATATGGTTTCTCCGAATCCAAACCATGAAATTTGGGGATAATTTACATCATCCCATTACGAAAGTGGAACGGGCCGGCATTGTACGGGAGTAAAATGCAACCAGGGTGACAGTTCTCTCGGGATATAGAAGATCTTTCATGGGGCGATATGGGATATCCCCCTCACCTGTGCCATAACTAGCATGATCCAACATATCTCTCTCTGTAATCGACTCAGTATCCCCACTCAGTGTCCTAGAAGCATGACTCGAAGTGTGACTCAAAGTGTGACTTGCAATGGAGTTTGCAGGTGTTGGAGGTGGAACCCAAAATTGTGGAACGGGATGGGTATGGGGGTTATCAGAATTATACTCAATGATGGAATTTTCGTGAATTCTTGTTGGAGTATTTTAAGGAGTCTGTTCTGGATTTTGCATGAAAGGGATTTTGAGAGATGATTTATTTTTGGCTTTTTATTTTTTAGGAATAAAATTTGGGATTAATTCAACTAACCTAAAGTCTACCTAGGATCCCCGACAATGGCGCCAAAAACTTGACACGACCACAAATGTGTCTAAAGTGCGTGATTATATAGGCTCAAGTGCAAGCCTGTCGCGTAAGTAATAAACCCGGTAAGTCGGGATCGTCTCCACAGGGAACTAGAATGAATGCTCGTAACGACATAGGATTAGAAGACTAACCCTAAATTGATTCGCGAAAAGAAATTGAAAAGATGATTAATTATGGAACTGAATGGCTATTAACTAAATGTAAAGGAAATTTAAAATTTTAATTAAACTATGTGCGCAAAAGTAAGCTACTATAATTAAGTGAATATGAATGAGGGAAAGACAGGTTAGGATACAATCCCCCAAACCCTAGTATATTTAACGGATAGAATACTAGCTTTTGAAATATAAAGTTGATTGAACCCAGTCTTTATTAATTCAAAGCATTACATATATGAGGGTACTAGCCTGCATCATACGTAATCAAAGGTAAGAATAAAGCGGTGTTGAACACTTAACATGCACATCGCATCCTTAAACACTCCGGTTACCTAGGGAAAATGAGGGTAAAAGGCATACAATGATTGTGTGTGATACACAACACAATTCATTCAAATTTCAATTCAAATCATATTTTATACACATGTAAATTACATCGGGTTGGGTTCATGCATCCCAAACCTTTTGAAACTTAGTTGGACATAATTAAATCAAACATGAACACAAAATCAAATATGCAGAAATTCATAGCTATGTGAAAAACTGAGAAGAAATTTGGAAATAAAAATTGCAGCCTAAATTTTAATGACTAATCAAACTAAACTATGAAAGAAATTAAAAGCAGAAGGAAAGCAATACTTGAAATGAAGACAATTCTGGAATTAAATCTTGGAACTTGAATAAATGTTATATAATTAAAACCTAGGGTTCTTGGGTGCAAAAGATCTCTAAAACTATAAAAAAGAGAACTCCTAAATGTCTGGTATTAAGCTAAAATAAATACCCTACAAAAGTTACAAGAGTTTAAGCAAGATAAAACTCTTAATTTGGAAAAGAAAAATCAGAAAAATCTCATCCGAACTGGTCCGGCTAGGTCTTTTGTTTCGGTCTGGTAACATCTGAATCGGTTCGTTTTCCATTTAATTCGGATCGGTCCGGTCTTCAATTTTATACAGGGAATCTCAAGTCATCAGACTGGTTCATTTTCAGCTTTACTTGGTCCGATTCGGTGATGAATTTTATCCAGAGTCTGGGCTCCTTTTGGATCGGTTAGTTTTTGTCTCATACTCGTCCGATCCGGAATTGAAATTCTTCTTGTTCTTCTTTTGATCTTCTCTCATCTTTGAAGCTCCATAACTTTTGATCCGAGAACCGATTAGGACGCCATTTCTTCCTACGTGCTTGTAGACTCAAGGCCTTCAATTTTCATTTTGGTTCCTCATCCGAAATCCAGATATAAAGTTACTATTTTGCCCTCTGACTTTTCTTCCTTTCTTTCGTGCTTGATTTATCGGTTTTGAGTTTCCTTTTCTTTTCACTTGTATAAAATACCTATAAAAAGCACGAAGGGTCCACGAAACTCAAGGAACCTTATAGAAAGTGTCAGTAGCACATATATGAGATAAATCAACACATTTTACATCGTCCGAGGCGCTAAAAGTTTCTAAATTAAGGGGACATATCGGAAGAATTTATTCCTAATCAAATGCTCTCATCTTAATTTTAGGAGTACTTACTAGGTACGGGACTAGTGGGTATGCCATAGTTGCGGTTAACATTTTCTAGGTATGGGACTTGTTAGTGTAGATTTTTACAAATGGGATATTCCGAGGTGGGGCTGATTTTGGTGTCGTTCCGTTGATTTGGATAGCCTAAGCGCGAGACAAGGAATAGATAAATGATAGAAATTCATCCTACAAAATAGGATAGGATGTGTTTGTATTTTTGAGACCTCTAGGTATGGGACTAGGGGTAGATTCAAGGATTATTCTCTATAATAGGGTGGGGCTAATTTAAAATAATAAGGACTTGAAAAATTGAGAATTAGTTCCTAAGATAATAAATGGGTATTAAAATATATTGGCATAATTAATAAGTGAAGGATTGACAGAATACGAGTTGGCTGGCTATTGCAATGTGTGGTTGTGTTAGCGTGATCAATAAGTGTAGGGCTGACAGAATATGGGCTGGCTAGCTATTATGATGTGTCGTGCATGGAACCTTGTCAATAAGTGCGGGACTGACATAATATAGGATGGATGGCTATTACGAGGGGAATTTGTGTGGTGTAAAACTTTAAACGGGCCCAAATAAGTGCTGGACATACAGTAGGGTCAACTGGGTATGATGGCACCGCTATAAAAATAATAATAAAAATGTGATAAATCAATTTAAATGAAGAATGGTTATTTTAGAAGTAATTACCGATTTGAGATAATTATGTGATTAGGCGATAAATCTTTTTTTACTCGCATGTTAATAATTATCGCGTTTAATAAATTGAAATATTTTATGCGGTATTTATTATGTATAATGCTACTGTCTGGGTTCATGGACCCTAATTGGGGAGAGTAGCTTGTATTCATGCGGATGTTAGCATTGTAATTGCTGCATATGAGTAATGGAGATATTTTAGAGGTGCAGTTGGAGACTTATTTATTTTAGATGTTTTAGTTGTTTATGATTTATTTTCCTCTCTGTCGTATTTTATTATGAAACTTTATTTATGAATTTGGTTGGCCAATCGGTTCCATAGATGTTTACAGTTGGATCATTTTATCGAGTTTATAGTTATTGGAGATCATATTTATTTATTGGAAATTAGCATGGTGATGGATTTATTATTGCATGAATGGTTATATTTATTAGATCAAATTAATTATTATGTTGTGGAGTGAATTTTTATATCTGTCACATGCTAAGAATAATATTTAATTTAGTAACCCCTGACGCAGTCTTGGTGGCGGCCGACGCCAGAATGCGCGGGCTGTTACACTGTCCATTAAAGCGGAACCAGAGATATCAGATTCAAGTTATACCATGCAAGATATACCCCATGGAGTGTTGGTAGATTATTTGTGACACCCCGACTAATTAAATACCGGGTAGCTACTCCTTTATTAAATTAATATAAAATGCCAAGTTGTTTCAGTTAATAGCATCACTGTCGAAAACATTTTAATGATTACTAACCACCTAGCATTTAAAAAGTAATATGTCAAATTTTAGAATTAAGTCTGATTAACATACAGTAAAAGGATAATGAAAGAATAGCAACCATTCACCATAACGAAGCAATAAAATAACCAACAAAATAATAATAAGTCCGGAGGAAAACTCCTCACAACAATCCCACAACTCAAATAAGTAAGACAATGTATCCTGAATTAATTACAACCCAAAAGTCTGAATAACTGAAATAAATGAAATGCCTCTAAAAGAAATGGGCGACATGCCCTACAATTGGTGAAAGCTGAATATAGAGTCAAGATAGATGAAGCGTCTACTAGCAAAGTCCTGTAACATCCATAAACAGCTACAGCTCGTCACCTGAATGAGGATCCTAAGCCTGGTGTCCTTGTGGCTGGGCACCTAAAATGGTTTTTACAAAAATAGATTTGAAAGAAAACGGGTCAGAGCCCGAAAGTGGAGAGTATTTTAAAAATAGCAAGTGCTTTAATGATATTAAAACAATGAATGCAAAATACATGTTAGGACGTGCACTCTCATGAAATACTCACCTCTCAACTAATTGTGCACTCCTAACGAATAGCACCCATCTAAGTGATATTTATATCTAACTCAACTGACATGAGTTCTATCCTTTCAACTCGGTTATCATTATACATTCTAACGTCATCAATTAAGTAGAGGACTTTACTTAAACTCAAATTCTCAATTATTAGCAATATAATTCATTACAGGTTATCCCTTTATAGTTACTCAAAGCGTTTCCGTATTTATACTCACAATACCAACATGAACGTTCTCATTAATTTAAGTGTATATTATTCACGTCATAAATATACAATACAAGCACCCCGAGACTAAGCTGTGGTGCACACATACTCTGCTATCCATCCCGGTACATCACGTACATAAGGATCACGCATTCCGAATCTCTCAGGAATCGTTCTCAGATAACAACAATCACAAACAATAGAGGCGAACACAGTCACATCACATGGGTCACGCACATACCTACGCTCCCACGATCAGCAGACTTATTAACATCCCAATAATTCCTTCTCTGACCTATGTTCTCGAGGTACCAATCTAAATCCCCCCGTAGGCACACAAAGACTAGATGGCCCTAAGCGAACGCGAACCTCCCGTGATAGCAAGTATGGTAGGTATGTCATACACATAAAATCATACACGTATACTACGCATGCACACATCTTAGTACTTAACATATTTTATTAGCGGTACACTTCTCATTCCTATACCAATACACGTATCCCCGGTTTATATATATACATCATCCATTATCCTCACGACGTAATTTGTTACTCACGTTCTAACCCATAAATATCATTTGATTCAAACCACACTTCTATGTTTTACTCCTCAAAATATTCCAAATGTCCCAACTATATCGATTAGTCATCAAGGAATCATCATCTCTACAATTAAACAAGGTTACGGAACACTAGAAGTCAAATCAGGTCAAAAGACCAAACTGTCAACTCGTTAGAAGTCTCATTCGAACGAGGCTGTTCGAACGAGAGTTCGTTCGAACGAAGTGGGCATCTAACGAGATCTCGTTCGAACGAAAGGCATCGAACGAACATCCCTCTCGTTAGAAGGCAAACTGTCAACTCATTAGAAGCTCGTTCGAACGAGCTCGTTCGAACGACCTGGGCAGGTCTTCTAACGAGGTGACAGTTCGAGCCCGAAAAATTCCCTTTTTCGTTTTTCCAACTTTCTTCACCTCTAATCCCATATACAATTCGTCCCAACAGCATTTTAAGGTTTCTAATACACACTAAACATTCGTTTGTCATAATTAAACATTTATATAGGGTCAAATCTTCCTAATCATCATCAAATCATCAAATCCCCTCAGTTTTCCCCAAATCCCATGAACATGAACCCTAGAAAATTTAAATTCATCCATAGACATAACTAAATCCGTTTTTATGATATAAAAGATGTATTTTTATCTGAATAACCACCCTAACATTGTTCTACATGAAATCTCCTCATAAAATTATAAATCTCTAAATCCAATTCAATGGGTTTTTATCATTCTCCAAGAACAAAACAATTGTATAAATTTCCTACGCATGGAAGAAACATTCTTTCAAATAACATAATTAAACCACTTGCCTTATGTCTTTCTCTGACTTTGATGTCGAATTGATGAATTGTTCTCTCTCTCTGCAGAATTCTCCTTTCTCTCTCTCTCTACAAGTTCTTTTTCTCCAAGGTGACAATGGTGGTTAAGGTTTCCCTAGGAAGCTCTTGAAACTAATTCCAATAACCCCCGTAGCCCATTAAGTCATTAAGTGTAGTTAGTGGCTTTAGTGGGTAAAGGTTAAATCATATATTAATTTCTAATTTTCGTGGTTTTTAATTCCCAAAATTCCAAAATTACCAAACTACCCTTTCACGTTGCCGGTATGGCCTAAAAATGCCCCGGGACCCAAACTAAACCCCCAGCTAGTGTTTTCTGACTATTTCGACCCTTCCGGACGCGTTGGCGCACTCAAAACGACCATACGATTAATAAAAATAAAATTCACTTTTTAATTAAAATAATTATATTCCTGACGCGACTGTCACACGCGTCCCAACAAAATTTCCAAATTGCCATATTTCAATCTCACGATAAATTTCATAATTCAATATTCATATATAGCCATATATACTCATTAAAATCAAATACCAACTCGCATCTCGCTAGTATTTTTATCCGGATTAATTTCCAATTAATACACATTTAATTCAATTAATCCCATAAATAAATATCATAAAAATACGGGGTATTACATACTTCCCCCCTAATAACAGAATTTCGTCCCGAAATTCGGAACTAGAAAGTACCTGGTAAGAACAACTCTGGATAACGTTCGCGCATCTCATCCTCGCGCTCCCATGTGGACTCCTCGACATTATGATGCCGCCACTGAACACGTACTAACGGAACTATCTTTGACCGCAGTTTCCGCTCACTCCGGTCCAAAATAGCAATCGGCCCCTCCTCGTAGGAGTTATCGGGCTGGAGATCGATGTCTTCCAAAGTAATGTGAGAATGAGCCAAATCATCTCTAAGATATTTCCTTAGCGAGGAAATATGAAACACATCATGAATCCTGTGCAAATGCTCCGGTAACCCAAGTCTATACGCAACAAACCCAATCCGCTCGATGATAGGAAATGGTCCCACATATCTCGGTGCCAACTTCCCCTTCTTCCCAAATCGCATAATCCCCTTCATAGGAGATACTTTGAGTAAAACCTGGTCCCCCACTTGGAACTCCCTGAAGAACCTCTTCGCGTCATCATAGCTCTTCTGCCGATCCTGAGCTACCCGAATGCGACTCCGTATCAATTCTATCCTCGCCGAAGTATCCTGAATCACTTTCGGCCCAAGTAGTTTATTGTCCCCCACCTCCAACCAACATGCTAGGGAACGACAAGGTCTACCGTACAACGCCTCAAATGGAGCCATGCCAATAGTGAACTGGTGGGAGTTGTTGTAAGCAAACTCCACCAGTGGAAGGTACTGCTCCCATCCACCCCCGAAGTCAATGATGCACATCCGCAACATGTCCTCCAACATCTAATTTGTACGCTCGGTTTTCCCATCGGTCTGCGAATGATAAGCCATACTCAACCGCAATTCCGTGCCCATGGCCTCCTGAAAACTCTCCCAAAACCGTGAAACAAATATCTTATCTCGATCAGACACGATATTTAGGGGCACACCGTGAAGTCTCACTATTTCTGAAATAAAAAGCTGGGCATACTGTCCCGTAGTGTAGTCGATCCTTACGGGTAGAAAATGAGCGACTTTGGTCAACCTGTCCACAATTACCCAAATGGAGTCGTGACCTCTCTGTGACGTAGGCAACCCCGTGATAAAGTCCATGGATATGCTCTCCCACATCCACATCGGGACCTCTAATGGCTGTAGAAGTCCTGCCGGTCTCTGATGATCCACTTTTACCAGCTGAGAAGTGGCTCATTTAGAAACAAACACGACAATATCTCTCTTTATCCCGCTCCACCAATACTGACGTCTCATGTCCTGGTACATTTTGTCCCCACCGGGATGTACCGCGAACCGTGAGCCGTGCGACTCTGCCATCACCTCGTGTCGCAGTTCCTCCCCTTCCGGAACTACCAGTCTGCCATTGAAGCGTAATCCCCCATCTGAGCTAACGGTATAGGACTCGACTCCCTCTGTTAATAATCTAACTATCTGCTCCTGACAGAACGAGTCATCTGCTTGTGCCTTTACCACTCTCGTGACAATCTGCGGTGTAACAGTCATCACCGACATGAATGATCGGGTCACTGCATCCTGGTGTCCCAACTCCTTCCACTTTACCTTCCACACCCATGCCACCTCATCTACTGGCCTACGGCTCAACGCGTCTGCTACCACGTTAGCCTTTCCCGGGTGATATTGGATATCAAACTGATAATCCTTCACGAACTCAAGCCACCTCCGTTGTCGCATATTCAACTCCTTCTGCGTGAATAGGTACTGTAGGGACTTGTGGTCCGTGAACAATCGAAACTTCTCCCCCAAAAGGTAATGTCTCCAAATTTGAAGGGCAAATACTACTGCCGCTAACTCCAAATCACGAGTGGGGTAATTCTTCTCGTGAGGCTTAAGCTTACCGGAAGCATAAGCTATGGCCTGACTCTCCTGTTGTAATACACCTCCAAGTCCTTGCAAGGACGCATCGGTGTAAACTAAATACTCAACTCTCGGTCTCGGCAATGCTAACACAGGTGCTGAGGTCAACTTGTCCTTTAACTCATCGAATGCCAACTGACAGGCATCACTCCAAATAAACAGCACACCTTTACGAGTCAGATGTATCAAATGACCTGCTATCTTCGAAAATCCTCGAATGAACCTCCTGTAGTATCCTGCTAGGCCCAAGAAACTACGGATCTCAGTCGGTGTCATGGGCTGTCCCCACTCCCTCACCGCGGATACCTTTCCCGGATCAACAGATATCCCCCGGTTGGAAATAATATGGCCCAAAAACTGAACCTCCTTCAGCCAAAACCCGCACTTATCATACTTTGCATATAGCTCGTTCTGACGTAGTGTCTGCAAAACCTGCCTCAAATGCTCGGCGTGCTCCTCCTCTGTCTGGGAGTAAACCAGAATATCATCAATGAAGACAATGACGAACTGATCAAGGAACTCTCTGAACACCATATTCATCAAGTCCATAAACACGGCTAGAGCATTGGTCAAACCAAAAGGCATCACCCGGAACTCGTAGGAACCATATCTCGTTAAGAACGCAGTCTTCGAGACATCCTCTTCCCTGATACGCAACTGATGGTATCCCAATCGCAAATCAATCTTAGAGAAGAAAGAAGCTCCTCTCAGCTGGTCGAATAAGTCATCGATTCGGGGCAACGGATATTTATTCCGTATCGTGACCTTATTCAACTCTCGGTAATCCACACACAACCTCAACGATCCATCCCTCTTCTTTACGAACAACACATGGGCACCCCATGATGAAGTACTCCTCCGTACAAACCCCTAACCCAGCAACTTCTCTATCTGATCCCATAACTCTCTCATCTCAGCGGGAGCCATACGATAAGGTGCGCGGGCAATAGGCCGAGTGCCCGGTGTCAAGTCGATCACAAAATCTATCTCTCTACTCAGAGGTAATCCAGGTATATCCTGAAATACATCGGCAAACTCTCGAACAACCGGAATCGAATCAAGTGGTATCACCACTTCCTTAGAGGTCTCCTCCTCTATATAGTACAAATGAGTGGACGATCCTCCCTCAGGATGAGGCATCGCCACTAAAAACATCTCCTGCCCGGGAATGGCAAAGATAATACTCCTACTGAAACAGTCAATCATGGCTCGGTACGCAACTAGCCAATCCATGCCAATAATGGCATCATACTCGGTCATATCTAATACTAACATATCCGCGGGTAAAGTAAACCTCCCGATCTCTATACCCACACCTCTACATACAAGGGAAATCACCGAACCCCTACTCAACGGCGAATCTACGCAAGTAACCGTGCTCTCGGTGGTGTCTAACAACCCAATGGTGCGTGAAAATCTCATAACAATAAAACAGTGTGTAGACCCCGTGTCAAATAACATACGCCCCATAGTCCCCTGAATAGAGAACATACCCTCAATGGCTGGTGGATCCTGTGGGGCTGCGGCCTGCTGAAGCTGATATACTCTCCCATACTGCAGCTGCCCCTGCTGAACTGGGACCGCTGGAATGGGTGGTAATGCTGCCATCTGTGGTGGCGCCGGGAGGGCGGCGGGAAACATGGGCCTCTACGGCTCCTGTCGAGATCCCTGCTGCTGTTGTGGGGCCCTGCCCCTATCCGGACAATCCTGGCATTTATGGCCAGTCTTGCCACAAATGTAACACTTCCCCGGGAAGTTCCCCCCTCTCTATCCCTGCTGCCCCCGGCCCTGGTGGCCGTTACCGTTCCTCCCCTGGCCCTGCTGAAACTGTTGTTGGCCATTCTGACCCTGCTGGCCCTGATGGCCGTTCGGACCCTGATGGCCCTGCCGAAAACCTCCCTGTTCGTGCCTGAAATTTCCCGATCTGAACCTTTTGTGATCCCCCTGCTGGGAACCCTGGTCACCCTGTCTCTGCCCCTGAACAAATTGTGCCCCACTGGCACCATGTCCTCCAGTCCTGCCCTGATGGCTGGACTCTCCCGATCTCTTGCCCTCAGCCATGTGAAAGCGGTGATCCTGGCAGTGTAACAGTGCAGCGTTAACCACATCAGAGTAAGTGGCCAACGATAGATTCCCCAACAAATGCTGACGGATCCTCCAAGTCAACCCGTCTGTAAATTTCTGTATCTTCTTCTCCTCTGTCGGTATCTCATCCGGAACAATATTGAACAGATTTATAAATTCGGCCTCATACTCGGCCACAGTCTTACCCTCCTGCTTAAGATTCATCAACTTCCTCCTCATTTCCGTGTGAACAGCTGACGGAAAATACTTGCGATCGAACCGCACCCAAAACTCCTGTATAGTGAGAGTATCTCTCTCCTCCACGGTGGTAATAGACTCCCACCACTGCAGTGCAGATCCCACTAGCTTAAAGGTAGCTAGTATCTTCTTCTGGACATCGGTGCACTCATACATCCTCAAGTGCCGCTGAATGTCTTTCCTTCACTGACTCGAAACCACAACATCGGAGCTACCCGCGAACTCTGGTGGGTGTGCTTTCTGAAAAGCATCACGTACGCGTTCCCAAGCAGACGGGAATGCATGTGCCTGAACTGGCGCGTCTAATGGCGCCTCAGGTGGTGCCTGCTGAACCACGGCTAGTGCGACATTTATCGCCTGGGCCACAATGGCTGCAACCTCGGCGGCATTCATCGTGCCCTGAACTGGTGCGGGCTGTGGTTCTGGCGTTGCATCCCTTGGAACCCGTTGTGCACGTCGTGGAGGCATCTGAAACAAGAATAAAGTCTATAAGTTCGCAGTTATAAACTCAAAATAGCTGAAGAACATAGCATACAAAAGAATACAACAGTCCTAAAATATAGGGCTCTACATCAAAGAAAGCTCAGCGGAAACATAATAAGCCGTACAGATCCTAAAGGACACTAGAACCTAATGCTCTGATACCACCTGTGACACCCCGACTAATTAAATACCGGGTAGCTACTCCTTTATTAAATTAATACAAAATGCCAAGTTGGTTCAGTTAATAGCATCACTGTCGAAAACATTTTAATGATTACTAACCACCTAGCATTTAAAAAGTAATATGTCAAATTTTAGAATTAAGTCTGATTAACATACAGTAAAAGGATATTGAAAGAATAACAACCATTCACCATAAAGAAGCAATAGAATAACCAACAAAATAATAATAAGTCCGGAGGAAATATCCTCAAAACAATCCCACAACTGAAATAAGTAAGACAATGTATCCTGAATTAATTACAACCCAAAAGTCTGAATAACTGAAATAAATGAAATGTCTCTAAAAGAAATGGGCGACATGCCCTACAACTGATGAAAGCTGAATATAGATTCAAGATAGATGAAGCGTCTACTAGCAAAGTCCTGAAACATCCACAAACAGCTACAGCTCGTCACCTGAATGAGGATCCTAAGCAGGGTGTCCTTGTGGCTGGGCACCTAAAATGGTTTTTATAAAAATAGATTTGAAAGCAAACGGGTCAGAGCCCGAAAGTCGAGAGTATTTTAAAAATAGCAAGTGCTTTAATGATATTAAAACAATGAATGCAAAATACATGTTAGGACGTGCACTCGCATGAAATACTCACCTCTCAACTAATTGTGCACTCCTAACGAATAGCACCCATCTAAGTGATATTTATATCTAACTCAACTGACATGAGTTCTATCCTTTCTACTCGGTTCTCATTATACATTCTAACGTCATCAATTAAGTAGAGGACTTTACTTAAACTCAAATTCTCAATTATTAGCAATATAATTCATTACAGGTTATCCCTTTATAGTTACTCAAAGCGTTTTCGTATTTATACTCACAATACCAACATGAACGTTCTCATTAATTTAAGTGTATATTATTCACGTCATAAATATACAATACAAGCACCCCGAGACTAAGCTGTGGTGCACACATACTCTGCTATCCATCCGGGTACATCACATACATAAGGATCACGCATTTCGAATCTCTCAGGAATCGTTCTCAGATAACAACAATCACAAACAATGGAGGCGAACACAGTCACATCACATGGGTCACGCACATACCTACGCTCCCACGATCAGCAGACTTATTAACATCCCAATAATTCCTTCTCTGACCTATGTTCTCGAGGTACCAATCTAAATCCCCCCGTAGGCACACAAAGACTAGATGGCCCTAAGCGAACGCGAACCTCCCGTGATAGCAAGTATGGTAGGTATGTCATACACATAAAATCATACACGTATACTAAGCATGCACACATCTTAGTACTTAACATATTTTATTAGCGGTATACTTCTCATTCCTATACCAATACACGTATCCCCGATTTATATATATACATCATCCATTATCCTCACGACGTAATTTGTTACTCACGTTCTAACCCATAAATATCATTTGATTCAAACCACACTTCTATGTTTTACTCCTCAAAATATTCCAAATGTCCCAACTATATCGATTAGTCATCAAGGAATCGTCATCTCTACAATTAAACAAGGTTACGGAACACTAGAAGTCAAATCAGGTCAAAAGACCAAACTGTCAACTCGTTAGAAGTCTCGTTCGAACGAGGCTGTTCGAACGAGAGTTCGTTCGAATGAAGTGGGCATCTAACGAGATCTCGTTCGAACGAAAGGCATCGAACGAACATCCCTCTCGTTAGAAGGCAAACTGTCAACTCGTTAGAAGCTCGTTCGAATGAGCTCGTTCGAACGACCTGGGCAGGTCTTCTAACGAGGTGACAGTTCGAGCCCGAAAAATTCCCTTTTTCGTTTTTCCAACTTTCTTCACCTCTAATCCCATATACAATTCATACCAATAGCATTTTAAGGTTTCTAATACACACTAAACATTCGTTTGTCATAATTAAACATTTATATAGGGTCAAATCTTCCTAAACATCATCAAATCCCCTCAGTTTTCCCCAAATCCCATGAACATGAACCCTAAAAAATTGAAATTCATCCATAGACATAACTAAATCCGTTTTTATGATATAAAAGATGTATTTTTATCTAAATAACCACCCTAACATTGTTCTACATGCAATCTCCTCATAAAATTATAAATCTCTAAATCCAATTCAATGGGTTTTTATCATTCTCCAAGAACAAAACAATTGTATAAATTTCCTACGCATGGAAGAAACATTCTTTGCAAATAACATAATTAAACCACTTGCCTTATGTCTTTCTCTGATTTTGATGTCGAATTGATGAATTGTTCTCTCTCTCTGCAGAATTCTCCTTTCTCTCTCTCTCTACAAGTTCTTTTTCTCCAAGCTGACAATGGTGGTTAAGGTTGCCCTAGGAAGCTCTTGAAACTAATTCCAATAACCCCCGTAGCCCATTAAGTCATTAAGTGTAGTTAGTGGCTTTAGTGGGTAAAGGTTAAATCAGATATTAATTTCTAATTTTCGTGGGTTTTAATTCCCAAAATTCCAAAATTACCAAACTACCCTTTCACGTTGCCGGTATGGCCTAAAAATGCCCCGGGACCCAAACTAAACCCACGGCTAGTGTTTTCTGACTATTTCGACCCTTCCGGACGCGTTGGCGCACTCAAAACGACCATACGGTTAATAGAAATAAAATTTTCTTTTTAATTAAAATAATTATATTCCTGACGCGACTGTCACACACGTCCCAACAAAATTTCCAAATTGCGGTATTTCAATCTCACGACAAATTTCATAATTCAATATTCATATATAGCCATATATACTCATTAAAATCAAATACCAACTCTCATCTCACTAGTATTTTTATCCGGATTAATTTCCAATTAATACACATTTAATTCAATTAATCCCATAAATAAATATCCTAAAAATATGGGGTATTACATTATTCTACTTCATTATTACTTTGTATATTTTCCTTGTTATACTACAGTTATTTAAATCACTATGTGATAGTCCCTGCACTCTTGTTCTCATTCTCTGAATTCATTTATGTAGTTCACAAAACATTGAATTTTTATTCAACCTTTACGAGAAACCTATTAACCATGTTATTATTAACCGATGATTTCATAAAATGAATGATTTCATTAAACCCTAGTAGCATACATTATAATTAGAGAATAGACTACCGTTTTACCTCGAGAAATCTATTTGGCCTTAGGACTTAGGCTATTGAGTGCCTAGTTTTGCTAATCATATGGATGTCGCTCTTCGGAGTTAGTGCTCAACGGTGTTACTTTGTCTCCAACTATGTTGGATTGATTTATCTACGAGTGTTTTGGATTGGTTGTTATAATTTTATTTATATACAATTGAAGCCTCTATAATCGATAATTATTGGTTATCCTGTTATAGAAAAGTCTGAACCCTCACTACACCAAAATTGCCCACTTGTCAAAGTCTAAAATCGTATCAAGTCAAACTTGTCAACGTCTAAGACTGTGACAAGTTTGGGGGTGAGAAAGGCATTTGTCACGAACTTGTCACGGTCAAAGTCCATGAGAAGAATTAATTTGTCACGAACTTTAACCACGACCAGCCCGTGACAAAGGAAAACTTGTCATAGCCAAAGTTCTTGATAAATTTATGACAAATAAAAATTTGTCACGGATTTTGACCATGACATGTTCATGACAAGTTTCCTTTGTCATGGACTTATCACGGTCAAAGTCCGTGATAAATCTGGGCAGATTTAAAAAAAAATTGCTGGGCAGTATGGCCACTGCCACTGTCCAGTAGTATATTTGTACCTGTTATAGCAAATTTTAACCTGTCCAAACAGCATAAATATCAGGCAACATTTAATATTCAATAACCAATACAAATAAATACAAATATCCAGAACCAAAACCAAACAACAACGTAAATATCCAAACTAAATAAAAAAATACGAATAATATCCAGATAAAATAAATAAAAAATGTCATGGAGTAGGTTGGAGAAGGAGGGAAGATCGCACAACATATGAATTTATACACCCATCAATTCCTCAAATGTCGCACTGTTCTTCCTACCACAAAGGTGCCATCTCCCTTCCAATCACAATATGCGTGATGCGAAGCTTTGCCTTAAAGTCTTGCATGGCACGTTAATGAACCAACATACCCAGGTGGGTGTCCGAGTCCCTAAACCCCCTCTCTATTGGCGTGACACCAAATATTTCCATTAAAAACATGCTCGGCCAACCGATTGTTAACATAGGCCGTTCGACGGGGATCAAGATGGGAAATGGATCATATAAGGGCGACGAGTCCGTGCGTATCAGCGAGTCTATGCATATCGGTGAAGGGGTAGTGGCGTCCGCGTCTACTTCCTTCCCCTTATCCTTGCCCTTGCCCTTATCAGAGGTGGACCCCCACTAATGCTTCATGAAGGCGTACATATATAGGACCTTCTCCTATAACCATTCTAGTTTATCATCACGGGTGTCCACCTTACGAGCCAATCCAGTGTTACTCGTCTCTATCTTGGTGATCCTTCCCCACTCGGGATCTCACTCCCCTAGTCCTCCCCTTGCGATTCGCCTTGAACACTTGGCTGAGTGCATCTGTAGCCAAAGATGCTTTGTCGGCATCAGACTGCTTTTCATGCACTTCCTTAAGCTTTTCCTGAAATGAAAAAAGTACATGATTAGTTAATTAAGTTAATAAATAAATTATGACGTAATTGAAAAATTAAACAATTATAACTTACAATTATGGTTGCCACGCTTGAGGACACCTCCTTATCCTTGCCCTTCTTCGTCTGAATTGCCACATAGGCATCGAGTCTATGTGGCCTTCCCTCAATGCCATTCCCCGTCTCCTGAAATAAAATAATACAGAATTAGTAAGTAACACAAAGTAATGATAAATTAGAATAAAATAAAATTAAAATTAAAGAAAAATAAAAACTTACCATCCTATGCTCCACCTCGGCATAAGAAGTCCGCCCGGAGTAGTGCACGTACACCTTTTTTGCCTGGTTTTCCTTCCCCGATTGATGGGATGCCAAATACTACTCCTCGATCTCATTGTCGACAAACTATTGCCACTATGCTAATGAGATCGACTCCTTTGATAGGACAATGTCACGCACTCTCATAATGGACTCTCGGGTCTGCCTAAAGTACCGTGCATGCATGTTTTTCTTCCACATCTTATACCGATCTCTCAACTTTTCCAACATGGATTCGCGAACGGGGGCAGGCCGAATTGATCCACCAGTCAAAAATAATTCAAGAATCCCAAACAATAATGCAAATAATAATGCGATATATTAGAAATTCCTAGGGCCAACCAACTCAATGGGCATCTAAATGTTCAAATCCACCAGTCAACAACAATTCAAGAATCCGAAACAATTCAAAAATTCAATAATCTCTATGTGTTTTATATATATATATATATATATATATATATAATGCGATATATTAGAAATTCCTAGGGCCAACCAACTCAATGGGCATCGAAATTTTCAAATCCACCAGTCAACAACAATTCAATAATCCCAAACAATTCAAAAATTCAATAATCTCTATGTGTTATATATATATATATATATATATATATATATATATATATATATATATATATATATAGAGAGAGAGAGAGAGAGAGAGAGAGAGAGAGATGTACCGGATTGTGTGTAGAGATAGACAGATGGTCGCCGCTGTTGCAATTAGAGAGAGAAACCAAATTTCAATTTCAGAATTGAATACCAATTTCAGTTTATAATACCAATTTCAGTTACATTAGTGACCCCAAAACACACACACAATTTCAATTTCATAAAAAAAATTCAATACCCCCCCCCCCCCCCCACAGTGACCCCACAACATACACACAATTACAATATCAATTTCAATACCAATTTCAATTTTATATAAAAAAAATTCAATACCACACACACACACACACAAACACATAGTGAACCAAAAATGCAAACACAATTACATTACCAATTTCAATACCAATTTCCATTTTATAAAAAAAATTCAATATTACACACATTCACGCACAGTGATCCCAAAACACACACACAATTTTAATACCAATTTTAATTTTATAAAAAAAAATCCATACCACACACACACAGTGACCCCAAAACACGGACACAATTACATTATCGATTTTAATTATATCTAAGAAAATTCAATACCATATACACACATTCACAATCACCCCCCCACACACACTGACCCACACACAAAGAGACCCCCCCCCCCCCCACATTGATGCAGACACACACACACACCGAGCCACACATACACACACACACTGAGCCACATAACACACACACTGATTCGCTCACACACATACATACACACATAAACTCATACGAATAAACTCACACACACATAAACTCACATACACACACAAAGGAGAAATAGAGAAATGTACATGTTGAGATGAGAGAGAAAGAATCGCAGCAATTGAGGAGAGAGAGAGAGAGAGAAATAAAAGAGGGAAAGAAAACGAGGGAAAGAAAAGTGAAGCGGCTATAGGGCATTTAATTTTTAATGTTGTCACGGACGTGTCACCGTCAAAGACCGTGACAACTTTATAAGGTTGTCACGGTCTTTGACCATGACACATCCGAGACAACCCTACTTGTCACGATAAGAAACTGTGAGAAAAAATTGTGAGAAAAAACATGTGTTTTTTTGTCACGATCAAAGATCGTGATAAGGGTGGCAATTTAGGCTTTTTGGTGTAGTGCCTTATTGTTTATGACTTCATATATATATATATAAAATCATCATACTCTTTTTATAATATGAACTGGTTCTTTCATGCCATTGTCTATTACAATTGATATTTAAATTATTTTTAATTCATTGGTCTTAACTGCAAATTATCATAGTCAATTAGTCATCATCTTAAATTGTCACTTTAATTTATCAACTTCAAATTGTTATGGAGGTAGAATTATCGACTTGACAAAGTTTCTTTTTTCCACCCCCTCGAGTGATTTAAACATGTAACTATAAGCAAGGATGAGCAATTCAGTGATCTCAAGCTAGGATTATGAGAAGAATAATGGAAGTTAGTGTTAGTCATCCATACAAATAGAGTAGGATAGTGTTGTATAGTTGAAACCATGTACTGCAACGTAGTGGATTATCAATATAACCTTATATTTTTGAAATAAACATTGGATTTTGTTTTGTTTAATGTGTATTAAGATAAATCCCACACTCGAGAAACTGAGGCATGAAAAACGGTGTTAGTTATCCTATGCGATAAATAGGTTGAGGTTAAGATTAGGGAAGTTGATTAGTTGGTTGATTTTAAGGATGGTTAGGATAAGAGGTTTGGACATGAGTTGAGAAAATAAATCTCAGAATTACATTTTGGAGATATGTAATGAAATATTAGGACTTTGCATAGGCATAATTTAAGGTTATAAGTAGCAGTTAGGATAAGGGGATCTGATTAGTTGAGCAACATATCATGGGTTGCAAGGATAAGATATTTTGGATATGGGTTAAGGGAATTAATCATTGAATCATTGAAATTATTATATTAACTTTTAGGATTTTATATGGTCGATATAACCATTAAGAATCTTGAGGAATTAGCAAGATACGATTAAGGATTTATATGAGGCATACTAAGAAAGCTATCTTAGGAAGGGATTGTATACAATATACTCCACAAGTATTTAAAGCACTATTCTTCTTGTTTAAAAATTCAATTTCTATTCTCCTTGATCATAAATTACTTCTTTTAAAATCCCATTTTTATCCTTGATAATGATCATACTTTTGTTGATCTTTTGTTTCCGTCTTCTACATTGTACTCTTATTGTATTATATACTATTCCTAATAGAAAGTGACAAATAATTACTTATGTTAGAATAGTACCTGAATATGATTAGATAGGAAAAAGCATTAGAGACATTATTTAGGGAAAAAGTATTTTCTTCGGAAGAACTATTGGTAAGAGAAATTTTAGTTAGGCCATTATAAACTTTAGAGCATAGTGGTATTACTTACTGGATCCTACACCCCAAAACTATAATTATTTTTGTATGTAAAAATTACGTTCCCACGAGGACCAATGAAGAAGGCACACCTGTCATCCAACTTGACCAACTAGCTTACTTGATCAGCCATAGAGACACTTATTCGGAAGGAATGTTGACCAACATAAGAAGACCAACCAATTGGAACATCAACAATTATTCAGATGCGATACATCAGCTATGAATTCTAAGAGTTTTACTTATTGTATACAGATGTAAATGCCTGACAATATAAATGCATTCCATCTTTTGGGTTTCACACCCCTATAAATACAAACCAATATCTTAACTTAAAGGACAACTCAAATCACACAGATGCTTATCTTATTAGGCTACTGTAAACCTTATTGAATAATAACAACAATGTACATATGCTATGTTACAGCCGAACCACTCTAAAATCTTTATCATTTGTGTATGTGGTTTGAGTTATTTCCATAATCTGTATCCGTGATTATAAAATGGGAATCAATATATTTTTCGACAACAGTAGATTGGCATCGTCTATGGGAATATTTGTCTGTCATCGTTCTCTACTAAACCCATTTTCTTAGTCTTCCTGAAAGATTTTACAAGATGAATGAAATTCCTGAAAGCAGTAATGCTGATGGAGGCAATGATCCTCCTATCACAACAGATCTAAATGGACTTCTGATCAATCTTGCCAAAGGGCAAGAAGCGATGCAAGAAACTATGAGGAAATTGGCTCAATCCTTACAAGCCCGACATACTGATCCATCTAAGCATACTAATGATCTGTCTTATAAAAGGGAAATGCCACCCACTCTTCCAAGGAATAATAAAAATAGTTATTCTAGATCTTCACATGATGAAACCTATAGCCCAGGGCCCAGTTCATCAATCAGATTCACGGATTAGTATGATCGTCTCTCTCTTATCCTCAATTGTCATATCGTCTTGAAAAGGTTAAGAAAAACTTTAGCTTTTGATTGCCTGGGTCCACGATCAAATAAAGGTCATAACAGAGAACCATTTAGTTCATGAGAACGTCGTTCCAACCACCGTGAGGGATCATTTAGGTCTAGAATAAGTACCCGAGGATTTATGCATGCCGAGCAGAATTTTCTGGAAGAGAGCTCAACACAGACGCATAAAAGAGATGGTCGAGTTGTTTTTAATAGATCTAAGGATGAAAATCCTTCATGGTAAGGGTCAATCCAACGATTAGAAGATTTGTTGGGGGAGATGGCCAAAGTAAAGAATCCATTGCAGTGAAATTTTGTCAAGGGGTCTCCTTTAATCTAGGTAATTATTGATTTCCCTACTCTATCTAAGTTAAAAACACCAGTGGTTACCCCCAAATATGATGGTAAAAGTGACCTAATTTTACACATTGAGCGATATTAGGCTGCAACCGATTTATACGCTGTTCCTCTGATATGAGATATAGAGCTTTTTAAAGAACTATCATTGGTTTAACTCAAATATGATACAATAACTTGCCCCGAGGACAAATCTCCACCTTTAATCAGCACGTCAAGCTATTTATTAGTAATTTTTGCTTTGGGGCTAAAACAGATAAAAGAGTAGATCATTTTTTAAGTGTTCGACAATGAGCAGGGGAAACCACCATGGAATACATCACCCATTTTAATAATGAGAAGTTAGAAGTGGTTGATTATGAGGAAAATACAGCCATCACAACCTTGATGAGTGGGATACTTCCAGAAAAATTGTATTACACATTAGAAAAAGATCCATCTAAAACCATGACATAGCTCATGGCCAAGGATGGGAAAATTATGGACGCCAAGGAAGCGATGGTTACGGAGAAAACCCCGACGACCAAGCCTCCAGAAAAGAAGTAATAGAAGAACAAGAAGGAAGATAAACCCAAAAAATATGAAGCTTATACTCCACTGATAGTTAGTATCAATCATGTTCTGGAAGAAATCAGAAACAACAAAGACTTAAAAAAAATTTGGGAAGCTGAGCGCACCACCCAATAGAAGAGACAAGTCCAAATATTACGAATTCCATAAAGATCATTGGCAGACAATTGATAATCGCATTACATCGAAGAATGAGATTTAATCCCTTATTCTCCGGGGAAAACTGAAATAGTTCATTGATCAAAATGAAGGCCAAGAAACCAGAGGAAGGCCGGACTCTCCCTATAAGCCTCGAGGTGACAAGAAGCGGGGTCACGGGGATGATTACAAAGATGATCCAGACCCGCTAAAGAAACCCAAATAACCAGAAATTAAGGTACATATGATAAGCTTTGGTTCATTTGATTGTCATGTCATTGCAGGCAGGGATGCTGGAGGAGGAGATAAGGTCTCTAAGAGGAAAGCTTACATGAATGAAGCTCAAGCTTGCTCCTATATATAATGCATTAATTTGAATGATAGCGATAATCGGCCCAGAAAAGTAAATAAAGACAAGATTATTGTCACTTTCTCAAAAAATGTCCTCTCCAGAGGGCTATATCCCCATGACGACCCTCTGCTCATTAAATTCAGAATCCATGAAGCCATAATTGTCAGAGTTTTGATAGATAATGGAAATTTTACAGATATCATGTTGTATAATTTCTTCAAAACTCTGGGATTAACAAAAAGTCAGCTGGAACCATACCATAGACCCCTGATTGGTTTCTCGAGGGAAAAAGTCTATCCCCTAAGAAACTATCAAGTTAGAAGTGTTGTTAAACATTTGTCTAGTAAGCCGAATAGAGAAGATACGGTTCTTCATTCTTGATAAGAATGTCCAGTAAACCTACAACATGATTCTCGACAGAGTTAGTTTGAAGAAATTTAAAGTTGTACCCTCCACTGTCCACTAATGTTTGAAGTTCCCTACTCACTTCAGAGTTGGCATAGTAAAGGGTGATCAGAAAATGCTATTATACTTCAATCTAGAAGGAAGACTTGATCAATCTGAATAAAAAGACTACCACCTACCAGCTTGACACCATGGAGTCTAACGGAGAAACAGAAGTTGACACTTTGGATCTTAGAGATGAAACAGAGTTGGTCAAAGGGTGGATAGTAGAAATTACTGAGCGTATAATCCTCGATGAGGAAAACCCAGGAAGGACCACTCAAATTGGTTCCAAGTTAGCACTATCCCTTAAATAGGAATTAGTTGCATTCCCGAGGGAATGAAGAAGCATATTCTCTTGGAGTCATGAAGATATGCCCAAAATTGATCCTAGTTTCCTCTGCCGTAGGCTCAAGATTAACAAGGATGCGAAGTTAATAAAAAAAGGGCAGGGTGTTTAGTCCTGAAAAGAACATGGCCATCCAAGAGGAGGTAGAAAAATTGCAAAAATCACAGTTCATTGAGAATGTCAAGTACCTAGAGTGGTTGGAAAATGTGGTAATGGTAAAAAAGAAGAACGATAAATGGCGTATGTGTGTAGACTTCACTGATCTCAATAAGGAGTGCTAGAAGGACTATTTTCCTTTACCCAGAATTGACCAACTAGTAGATGCTACTGCAGGACAAGAATTATTGAGTTTCATGGATTCTTACTCTGGATACAACAAGATAAAAATAAAGCCAGAAGATAAAGAGAGCACTTCTTTTATCACCAACAGAGGTACTTACTATTACAACGTTATGCCTTTCGGGCTTGAAAATGCTAGAGCAGCGTACCAAAGATTGGTAAATAAAGTGTTCAAAGAACATAGTAGGAAAAATATGGAGGTATACATAGAATATATGTTGAACAAAAGAAAAATAGCTTTAGATCACATCAAAGACCTCAGTAAAACGTTCGACCAACTGGAAAATTATTAAATGATATTGAACCCGACCAAGTGTGGGTTTGGTTACAAGAAGGAATGTTCCTCTGATTTATATTGAATCAGAGAGGAATATAAGCTAATACTACTAAAATCAAAGCTCTGATTCAAATTCAATCCCAGTCTGCAAAAAAGATGTTAAAAAACTTACTGGTAGAGTGGCTGCCCTTAAGCGATTTGTTTCTCGAGTAATAAACAGATGCTTACAATTCTTTAAGGTACTCAGAAAGACCTTCGAATGGAACGAAGAGAGTGAAAAAGAATTTTAAGAGATGAATAAGTACTTAGGATCTCCACCATTATTGTCCCGACTAATTTTATGAGAGAAGTTATATTTGTATTTAGTTATTTCTGAATCTGCAGTTAGCTCGACGTTTGTCTGACTAGAAAATGGAGTCCAAAAATCACTATACTATACCAATAATGCATTCAGAGGTGCATAAGTTAGGTATTCACCTTTGAAAAAAATGGCATTAGCTCTTATTGAAGCCTCAAGATGAATGCATACTATAGTTGTATAAAATAATTTACCTCTTCGGTAAGCACTTCACAAATAAGAAAAATTAGGCAGACTACTGTGTTGGGCCGTAGAGCTTGGAGAATACGATATCATCTATAAGACAAGATCATCATTGAAGGGACAATCTATAGAAAATTTTATTACAGAATTTACATATCCAAAGGTTACCAACCAACCAACTTGCTTGCCGAGCAGACTTCTCCAAAAGAGAGCTCAGCTCCAAAACAAGCCAAAGCCGTAGTCGATCAACCTGAATCATCCATTATTCAAGATATGGATCTGAAATATGAAGAAGAAAGAAAAAAGATATTTCGATAAGGAGTTTTATATTCAGAAAACTTTAACAGTGAGATTCCATTATGGAATTTATATGTGGATGGATCCTCGTGTGTAACCAATAGTGGGGCTGGTCTTATACTTAGTAGTCCTGAAAAAATTAATGTATAATATTCTCTCAAGTTTCAATCTTAATATTCGAATAATGAATTAGAGTACGAAGCTTTAATCGCCGGCCTTAAATTAGCTTTGTCATTAGGTGCCGAGCAAGTAATGACACACAGTGATTCTCAGTTAATCGTCAATCAAGTGCTTCAGATATATGGAGTCAAAGGATATTTAATGGTCAGATACTTGGATAAAGCTATGGAGGTGATCTTTAAATTTTTAGCAGTCCAGATAGTGAGAATACCAAGGATAGAGAATTCTCGAGCCGACACACTTTCTCGACTGGCCTTAGCGATCAAGATAGAACTCGAGAGAAGTATCCATGAGGAGATCTTGGCATCGAGGAGCATCGAGGAGGATCCTATGATAAATTTCACTGCTGTAGACTTGGGACCATTATGGATGGACCCAACTAAAGATTACATTGAAAAAGGGGTCGTACCAACTTATCCAAAAGATCCAACGAAACTCATATACAAAACAGCTGGGTATGTATTGGAGATAGGAGTTCTATACAAAATGGGATATACTGTTTCTTTTCTATGGTGTGTCCATCCCCTGGAAGTTATAGAATTAATCAAGGAGGCATGAAGGTTCTTGTGGAGCTCATTCCACTGGTCGTTCATTAGTCCAAAAAATTGCCATGCAAGGGTATTATTGGCCTACTATGAAGGCAGATTGCAGAACCTTCGCCAAGAAATGTGATAAGTGCCAGATATTTATAGCAATTCATAGGACACCGGGGGCTACCTTAACACCAATCACTTCTCCTTGGCCTTTCTCCATTTAAGGAATTAATTTGGTCGGCCCATTACCGACTGCCAAAGGCGGGTTCAAATAGTTGGTGGTAGCAGTAGATTGTTTCACGAAATGGGTGGAAGAATAACCATTAATAGAGATGCCCTGTGAGAAGAGATTTCACTTAATATGTATGAATATCATATACAAGTATGGCATGACTTATGCCTTCATTACTGACCATGGAACCCAATTCGACAATAATGAATTTGAAGCATATTGTGTTCAAAATCCAAGATCTGGAGGCTTCACTCTGCTCCAAGAAATTCACAAAGCAACGGTCAAATAGAAGTAACAAACAAAACTTTACTTAATGGATTAAAAAGGAGACTTGATGCTTCTAAGGGAAACTAGATAAATGAATTGCACTCTGTTGTTTGGTCTTATAGAACCACGCCGAGAACAACGGCTGGAGAAACACCTTATATGCTTTCTTTTAGGACATATCCTATGGTACTAGCCAAGATAGGCCTACCAACTCATAAAGTTTTTAACTTTGATTCTTCCAAAAGTGATCTAATGAGAAGATTGAACTTGAATCTGATGGAAGAAGTCAGAGAAGATGTTTCCCTCAGAGCTGCTACGTATCAGCAAAGAACTGCCCATTTTTATAACAAAAGGTTCAAGCCTACCAACTTGAAATAAGAAGATTACTTCCTTAAGAAAGTCTTTCATAAAGGAAACAAGCTTGAGGCAAACTGACATGGTCCTTATCGTATTTCTGTAGTCATCTGACCAGGAGCTTTTCGATTAGAGACTATTGATGGGGAAGAATTCAAGAACCCTTGGAACGCCGACCACCTCCAAAAATACTATCAGTAAAATAAAGGCATTATGTATATTTTTTCTTCAAGATCAATAACTTTTCCTTTAAGTTTAATAAAAGTCTTGATTTTAGTTCAATTATGCTTCAATGTTTTTTAATATTTTTTGGAGTACGGTGATATACACCCCCAGCAAAAACACAAAGACAAAAACAAGATCTTCAAGTATTGTCTCTTGGTCTACAGCCCTTGCTGATCAAAAGACAAAAATTGCTTAATCCTCACTAACATCAGGTTGAACTTATCATGTTCGAGATGTACCAACATCTTAATAAACATTCGTATTTTTCGATTAAGTTAAATAATAGAATACATATATACATTCCTAAACACATGAATACATATATACATTTCTAATGCACTTAATCACCAATTATTATTACTTTATGTATGACTTCGTCTTAACAAGTCACGAACAAGAAGTACGTACTTCATATATGACTTCGTCTAAAAAAGTCACGAACAAAAAGTTAGTAAAGCTTCACCTGTAAACACAAGAAATTTTACCTGACTCAGTTTAAAAATGGGAATATGCGTATACATTCCTAAACACACTTGGTCGCCACTGATAATTAATGACAACACTTAGTTCAAAACTGCTTGCGTCTTTACCTAAGTGCATAGTTGAATTTAAGGCCCTACAATCTTAGGTTAAATATTAAACACATCACTTATTGAACGAGCAAATTACCTAGTCGTCCAGCCGATTAACTAATCATAAGATGAAAACAAATATCAAAATTAAATGCATAAACAAAATATGTATTTAAGATAAAGTATTTTCATTTTCAAGTCACAGGGTATTACAATCGAAGTTGAGAAGTACAAAAACCAGAATTAGTTTACTAGGCATTTCCCTTGGGCTTTGTCCATTCCAACTGCAGGATCGTCAAGGGTATATGGAGAGTTTATAGAGTTTAAATTTCTTAACATTTGCCTATTACTGGTGCTCGACCTATCAATCAAATGAGGCGGATGGATTATTTCATGCTCACCATGAAGACCATAATCTTCTATATACTTAGTTATCAGGTATTGAGGAATAGCCTCAGGGGGGATCCATGTTGTGTCCAATTTGAATGGAGGCTTGTCACAATCCAAGAAGACTGGATCATTCCAATGCCACAAGGTACTATTTTGTTCATACTTCAGTAAGGTCAACACATTAGTCCATCCCCATTTGTAGCCCTCACGATTACTCTGAGCAAGGTGCTCATCCATATGGAATAAGGCCTCATTATAACCCTCCATCCATACCTCCTTAGGATATTTATGGAATTGAAATGTCAATCTCTCTTCCTGGTTTTGAAGCTTCTTGATAACATTATCTTTGGCAGTTAACTGAGCTACATGGTTAGTAATAACAATATCTTTGGCTCCCAACTGGGTAGATAAGTCAGCAATAGTGGTATTCTTTGCTTTTAACTGGGAAGCTTAGTTGGCCAACATTTTCATAGTTCTTTATTCATCAATTATTGGTCGAACAACCACCCACCCACTGCCTAGAAGTTTGTTCAGGTTTGGTTTTCTGCTGCAGTGCTTTAAGTTCCTCTAATTTTGCATCTTTAGTCTTAAAAAAGGAAGCACCTTCATCAGTACCACTGGTAGATGATTTCTTCAAACTATCAAGCTCATTCCTCAAGGCATTATTTTCCTTCTCTAGCATAGCAGCGATTCATTGGGAATTCTCCATATACTTCTTTAAAGATAATACCTTCTTATTCAAAGCAAAAGTGATGTCTTACAACTTTTTGTTAAAACCTCAGCCTTCACTCAAAGCCTTATATTTGGCTTCATAATCAGCATGAAGTAAAGCTTTGGACCGATTGTGATCATCTTATAGTTTCTCTATCATTTCATAGTATGCATCATTATTAAAAACAACCCTATCCCATAAGCAATGGAGATGGATATATAACTCATTGACTTGGTCGGATACATTTGGGATGAGCAACCCAATTAAGTCTTCTTAAGTTAGGGGAATATGGATAACTTCTAGAAGGTTCCTACGTTTCCTAAGCTGGTTGAACTCAGCTAAAATAACTACCTTCTTTCTAGCATCAAACTGGAATATCACAAATAAGGATATGTATATATGAGTTGGGGAAGAAATTTAAGAGTGTCAAATAAAGCAAGAAATAAACTTCATGGCAACTAAGATAAGAGAAATAAGTACAGTCAACATAATGCATTAAACTAAAAGGATATATTTTCATTGATAAAATAAAGGTGTTACAAAGGGATGCTCCAATTACAAGGCATAGAGGAAAAGTCCAACAAGTTACAAGACTAAAGAAAAACTAGACCTTATCCTTGTCTTGAGGATGAACTTGGCTAGGAGATAGGTCGGATTGGACAGTTGGGACCAACGCACACTCAACAGGTGACACAAAAGATTCCTCTAAGCATTCTTTATCATCAAGCTCTTCCTCTAAGTTTGAAGGAGTGCCAAGGTCATGCCTTTGAATTAACTCTGAATTCTTGGCTGTGCCAAATTCCTTGTCTGTCTCCGACAATCCATCCTTGAAGGACTTCTTCTTGACGTACATAATCTATGCCGAGGCAACCAATTGTGGTTTTTCCTAGACATTATCAAAGGAGGTTTCCCTTATTTTCTTATTTTTGGCCTTCTCTGCAGTAAGACTAATAGACAGACCACCACCTTCTCCTCGGTAGTTGTACAAAGGGCCTGATTCTCCAATAATTTGTTCTTGGACACATTGTCTCTGTACTTAGGAAAAGGAAACAATATCATGTCAGAAGAGAAGAAAATAAGACAGTAAAAAAAAGCAATGAAGGGAAAAGGGTTACTAAATCCATCTTTTGGTAAGCTCTCTCTAATAATATTGATCGGGGCATGAGAACAACAGCTTCCCTATAACCTGGAAGAGTCCCAGCTTTTATTAGCCCTTTGGCCTGACCAGAATTAACTACTACAGAGGATGAACCAGCACCTTCCAAATCATCCTAAATATTCTTGACCAACTCCTATTGATCGACAATAATTTTTTGGGCCTATTTTTCAGGCAAACCTTTTTTCAACCTATTGTATTGGGGTGAAACAACTTCAATTTCCTCAATAACAATAACCCGAGGCATATTTTCAATAACTTCATATGCCTTCTCAGTCATCTTGGATTTCTGGGCATCAACAGCTTTGACAGTCTTCTCTGTAGCCTTCTTGGTGGTAGGGTACACGGCTCTAGACATCAACACGGCTCTACCCATGACATCTAGTGGGGAAGTATGAATAATATAAATGTCCAAAGATTTAAAAGAAGAAGAAGTACTAAAATCCTTCTCAACTCCAACAGATTCTTCCGTCGAAGAAGTGGGAATGGTTTTTTCCTCCAAATTGACATGGGCCGAAGGTACTGTAACACTGGGTTAAGCGATGAAAGAAGTAAATGAACTCCTGTAATTCAGCAAATATGAGGCAACTCTTGGGTGTGCTTCACCAATTCTCTGATGAATGCTCCACAAAAATATAAGCTCCTAAAGTCTGATGTCCCCCTCCTTTGGACACTTTTTCTTACTATTCACTGCATAAAAAGGATACAAGAAGGTTAGTTAACATGTCATCAGACAGGTAATCTGCAGAAAAAAGGAAATTTTTTTTACAACTTATACCTTGCCTGTTTGGGGACACCTAGGTCCATCATACTCCTCCCCATTTTGAAGAGGATCATGTTGCCATCTCTTTACTACTATGTCGTAGTCAAAGTAGTCCTTATTAGAATCTGGTAAATTGACTACTAAGGCCCTATTGGAAAATCTGGTCTTCAAATAGTAAGTATTGTCTTTAGTAACCCATTTATAGCAAAACATTAACTCAGGAATACCATTATGGATCCCATGGATTTGGTTAAGCCTATGAATCCCATTCACTATTCTCCACATAGTGGGGGCTACCTAATAGGGACAACATCAAAGCGTTGACAAAATTGAAGGAAAAAGCGATTGGGGGGAAAATTAATGCCATATTCAGCTATAAATAGAGATGGGTCCAATGACCTTTTGTCAATGAAAAAATGTCTACTGGAGGAATATGCATCTATAAATCTACCCAATCAGGGATTCCCCTTTCCCTCCTAAACTCTTCTAAGGAATCTCCATGAACAATGTAGACCATGATCAAAGAGAGACAAATCAAAGAAGAGGGAAAAAGGCTTATAAACGAAATAAATGCAGATGCAAGAATGGTGGAAATGGAAGAAGAAAGAAATCTTGGAAACGTAGAAAAGTTTGAAGTTTGAAAGAGTTGTGGTACAACAACTATCATAAGCTTCATTTTTATAGCTTATCTCGAAAAGGGATAAAATAATGATTAACTATACCAACGATTCATGTTCTGACGACTGCATAACTCCAAAGGCAGGAAAATACCAATACACCCTTTGGCGGTTCATTAAATTTTGTATTATTTACAAGAATGCCATTTTTAGGCGATGTTGATGAAAATTGTATAAGTAGAGGAAGTCGAATGCCGACCAAATACTCAAATAGTACGTCGAGCAACTTACTGGGTTAAATACTTCATACTTTCATGTAAGCATCAAACATGAAGCATCAGGGGATTTTATTGTATGTAAAAATTATGTTCCCACATGGACCAATGAAGAAGGGACACATGTCATCCAACATGGCCAACCAATTTACTTGATCGGCCACCGAGACACTTATTCGACAGGAAAGCCAACCAACATAAGAAGACCAACCAATTGGAACATCAATAGTTATTCGAATGGGATACCCATCAGCTATGAATTCCAAGAGTTTTACTTATTGAATACAGATGTAAAGGCCAAGTAATATAAAGGCATTCCATCTTTTGGGTTTCACACCCTTATAAATAAAAACCAATCCCTTAACTTAAGGAACAACTCGAATCACACAAATTCTTATCTTATTAAGCTACTGTAAACTTTATTGAATAGCAACAATAGTGGACGTAGGCTATTTTACAACCAAACCACTCAAAAATCTATGTCTTTTGTGTCTGTGGTTTGAGTTATTTCCATAATCTGTATCTGTGATTATAAAATTGGAATCAATCCATTTTAGACATTAATAATTATCATGGAGCCTAGACTTACATACGAATTCAATCAATTTGTCGATGCCATTTACTTTACAAACATCCAATAATTACTTTCCAATTCACCCTCATTCAGTATGTTCACAAGAAACAATTTGGGGTTTTAGTAGTGGAACCTAATTTCTTACCAATAAAAAACCAGTATAGTAGTGACCAAATGAAACCTTACGTTATACAATCGTTGTATATGACCTTATTACCACAAATATGTTTCATTTATAATCCCTTTTTGGAGGAAAACCCAATCCAAAACCTAGATCTTGTAAATAAGTAGAGTGCGTAACAAAAAAATTAAATTGACTTATGTATAGACGTTACACAATTTACGAGGACTAATGAAGTTCTTATTCGAGATAGTAATTTGTTAATCTAATGCAACGATACCTTTATACTATACCCTGCCTTATCTAAATCTCTTATCTTCAGATTACTTGTCCCTTACCCTATTAAGTTACTTTGAATTACCAATTAATCATTTTGTAATTAATTACCCAAATCTCATACTGTAAGGACATGGTTTATAAATGTCTGTCTAGAATATTGGAATTTTTGTGTTTTCCTAGATCACAGGTAGTCTATCATATACCATTACATCTCAGCACGCCTTCACACTTTCATACTTGGCGTCCATCATTCGAATCCTTCGCATTAAGCATCATTAACACACATCCATTATTAAAATCGTACGTTGTGCATATTCAACCGGTCTCCACTATCTAACTAACTCCACTGCACTAAAAGGTAAAATTTTTAATTGGAGTTATTAATGTTGACGAATTTATTTGGGAAGTTTTTATAAAATGTCTTTATCAAACTGAGGCATTTTTCTAAGTCAAAAAATAATTTTTCAAGACCTGTAGGCAAGATTTTATGAAAAATATTTTTCGCTCCTGTCGTGGACATAACATTGTCATTCAAACGACATTAATAAATCATTCTAACGATATCTTTTAATGACATGTAATGTCGTTTGAAGATTGCATCAAATGAACCCACTATGTTTTACATTTTTAAGGGTCATTTGTATGGTTGTTAGTACGACATTAGTTGTCATTCAAACGACATACAGATGTCATTTGAACGACCTTCGCTGCCTCAACTTTTTATTCAGCTTATAAATATCTGTTGCAAAGTTAGGTTTTTCAAGTCTTTTAAAACTCCACCTATGCATATCTGATGCACTTTAAGACTTCATACTTTAGGCTATTAAACCCTTTTTGATTCACTCAAAAGTCCCAAATCTATATGTGAATCATTCTTAAACATATATTACCCATATTACTCATTCTGGAGTAAATGTTGTGGAGAAAAAGGTTGTCTTCATTGGACCTCTTGTTGTATCTCTTGTTGAAGACTTCGAACCGAAACCTGAGGGTATTCATCATCACAAATGAAGTATTTCTACTATGTAATTGTAAGTTGAAGATTTATAGTTAATAGAGAAATAAAAGGTTTTTCCCCTGCTGGGGATTTTTCCTCAAATCTATTTTGTGATTGTTTTGGATTTGCATGTTAGATTATTTATATTCTATCAATCACAATTAGATGCTTGCTTTAGGGTTTTAATTAATACTAGGATTAAAATTGGAACTTAATTTTAAAAAGTTTGGACATTGAACACAAGCGCACTCTTAAATTGGTATCAAAGCCAATTACACAATTACACCGTGTAATTTTTTCGCAAAATTTTTCTAAATATCAATTTCTTGAAAAAACTTAAGTTCAATGACAAATTTATATAATCGAGTGCCAACTTTTGATGAGACAAACTTTGCATATTGGAAAGCTCGTTTGAAATCCTCTCTTAAAGCTATTGATGAAAGAGTCTGGATCACTTGGGAAAGAGGATGGACTGCACTCACTCATGTTGTTGGTAATGAAATATTACCCAAACCTGTGACTTGGTGGATTGAACAAGAGTTTAAGTAAAAATTTTAATTAACGTGGTTTAAATTCTATATTTGGGGTCGTCACTCCTAATGAGTTTCACCAAATTATGACGCGCACCACGCCTAAAGAGGCATGGGATGTTTTACAACTTACTCATGAAGGAACTAATGTAGTGAGTGGATCAAAATTGCAAAATTTAACTACTCAATTTAAAACCTTAAACATGCTTGAATATGAATGTTTTGATGATTTTTATGCACGCTTGTCAGATATTGTTAAAATATGCTTTAATCTGGGTGAAACAATTCCTGAGACTTGAGTAGTTAAAAAGGTTTTAAGATCACTGCCTGCCTGTTTTATCCCTAAAGTCACTGTGCTTAACTTTCTAGCAATATTAGACTCTCTTATGTTAGAATACTTTTACCTATGAAATTGATATGTTTCCTAAAACAATTAAACCTAAAGAGAAAAGGGATAACACTTAAATCCCAATCTAGGAAAGGTGAGGAGTCGTCTAGAAAGAGAGTAGAGTCGTATAAACAGAGGAAGAAATGTCAGATTCTGAGTTTGATTTTGATTTAGACGATTTGGCCCTTTTTGCGAAAAAATCACGAAATTTCCAAAATTAAAAAAGAAATGATCCTTAATTTATACCTACACACATGAGACAAGAAACAAATGCCCGCGGCGTGCAAATCTTTGAAATGTAATGATAAGTATAAAGGCCATATCAATTAAGCATAAGAAAATAAAGAAATATCAATTAAGCATAAGCAAATCATTTATTCAAACAATTCTACTTCCCTATAGTTCGTTCTCCCCCTTTTTATGAAGTCCCCAAATAGACAAATAAGAAGAAACATAACAATGCACACTGAGAGTGTGACAAGGTAAGAAACTTATCTTTTTCAAATTTTCAAATTTTTTCATACAAAAAAGATGAACAAATAATCACACCATGAAAGAACACTAAGATAACCAAGTCGATGATAGCATAAATGAAGGGGTGTGGTCAATTCGATAGGAAAATAAATGCAAACAGTCATAACATATGTGCATGATGAATTTTGGATACTCCTAACGAATGAACTCAAAATCATCCTTAGGTGTAAAAATGTTGAATTTAAATGACATTTACTCAATCTAATCAACAAATCAAAGTCTAAAATGATTTCCACACCAATAACGTCTAAAACTATGTAATGCTTTTTCAAAACTTTGTCAGGACGTGCAAACCCGTTGATTTATTTCCAACCAAACTCCCTCAAATATAATTATGATCATATTTTTTTATTCAAATTTTTGTATATGATCATATCAAACTAAACTAGTTTGGCCTTGGCTACTTTTTACAATGCCACATTTTTTTCGTCTTTTTTCAAAGTCTATGAACCTTGGTTGCTTTTTATAGTGCCACACCTTTTAAGGTCCGATTTAGACGGTGGCTTAATATCAAAGGACACGTGTTCCTTTCGTAGCCCTTTCCCGTGTCCATTCATTATTTTTATATATAAACAAATTCCTCAAGGGGAACGGTTCTTACATGAACTACTTTTATTATCAAGTTTTATCGCATTTGGTTCGATTTAAAGATAGGATTGAGATGGAAACACTTCGACCATCATGAGATAGACAAGTACAATAACCAACAAAATTTGTGCATGTGTGTATTAAAGGAGACTAAGAGTCAAACTTGTAGAAACATATCACTAATCGCATCTCAATGACTCCATAACATTATAAAGCACATGGATGAAATGATGTAGCATCTCAAATCACTATAAAAAAGTTACGTGGAATATGAAAATGATGATGTAGCGTCTCAAATTACTATAAAAAATTCACGTGGAATATGGAAATGATGTTGTGACTTTAGCCATCCTAAATGTTCATCCATAAAAGGTGCAAATAAAAAGAATGCAAAACTCTTTTTGTGTTTTTCAAAAAATTTGTAAAAAGAAAATCTCTTTGTCTTTTTCCAAAAATTTTATCAAAAATAAAATCTTTTTTTAAAAAAAATAGAAAATCTTTTTATATTTTTTGAAAAAAATATGTAATACACAAAAATGGTACAAAACACACAGTCTAGTAATAGGAATTATATGATATGAACATGAAAAATTTACCCTATACTGGACATGGTAACCACCCCTCAGTCAACTGTGCAGATTCCTAAAGACTTCTTAAGGCTCTTAAATCTAAGGGCGTCTATAGGCTTCAGGAAGATATCGGTTAACTGGAGGTCGGTAGATACAAAACTCAAGGACACGACTTTCTCTTCTACTACCTCTCGAATAAAGTGCTCACGTATCCTAATGTGTTTTGTGCACAAATACTGAACTGGATTGCAGGATATGTGTATCGCGCTTGTGTTATCACAAGAAATAGTCATTGTGTCCTGTGATATCCCATAATCCTCTAGAATCTTCTTCATCCACATAAGTAGCTAGCAACAACTCTCGATGGCTACGTACTCAGCCTCCGTAGTGGACAAATATATAGAGTTTTGCCTTTTTCTCAACCAAGAGACAAGAGCAAAACCAAAGAAGAAACACCCACCAGAAGTTCTCCTATATCCATCAGCATCCCCGACCCAATTGGTATCCGAATAGACAAAAAATGGTCGTTGATATCAAATGAATACCAGATGCCATATGAGAGAGTCCCACTCACGCACATACTCCAACACTAAAGGCGATGTCGGGATGACTGGCAATCAAGTAGATAAGATTACCTATCATACTCCGATAGAAGGTTTGCTCTATGTCCTTGCCTAAAGTGTCATTGATAAGATTATTGGAGGTACTCATCAGGGTACGTGCATGCTTAACGGAGTCTAAACTAAATTTCTTCATAAGGTCTCTTATATACTTAGATTGGGAGATTAACATCCCATCCTTTAGCTGACTCACCTGGAGACCGAGGAAGAATGTAAGCTCACTAACTATGATCATCTCGAACTCACTCTTCATTTCCTCCTCAAAGTTATGAGAATGGAGGGATCATGTGGATACAAAGACTATGTCGTCCACATAGACTTGGGTAACTGAAATAACATCATCTCCTCTCCTCTCTTACTAAGCACAGGGTTCTTGCTTCAAACCATACAGGGTTTTTCTCAGATAATAGACGCATTCATGGTGCTTAGGGTCTTCAAACCCTTTTAGCGTGGAAATCATTTTAGACTTTGATTTGTTTGATTAAATTGAGTCAGTGTCATTTAAATTCAACATTTTTACAACTAAGGGTGATTTTGAGTTCATTCGTTAGGAGTATACACAATATAACGTGCACATATGTTATGACTGTTTGCATTGATTTTCCTATCGAATTGATCACACCCCTTCATTGACGCTGTCATCGACTTGGTTATCGTAGTATTCTTTCATGGTGTGATTCTTTGTTGTATGAAAAATTTTGAAAAATTGAATAAGAGAAGTTTATTACCTTTTGACACTCTCCATATGCATTGCTATGTTTCTTCTTATTTGTCTATTTTGGGACATCATACAAAGGGGGAGAACGAATTATGGGGGAGCAGAATTGTTTGATCAAATGATTTTCTTATGCTTAATTGATATTGCCTTTATGATTATCATTATATTTCAAACATTTGCACATCATGGGTATTTATATCTTGTCTCACGTGTGTAGGTATAAATTAAGGATAATTTCTTGTTGCACACCCTCATGATGACAAAGAAACGTTGAAGATTTGAAGATGTTGAAGATTTTGAAGATAAACACGTGTTCTTTAATATTTCCATTTTCGGGTTTTGGGGGATATTAAATCTTATGTCTTAGATTATTTTTGGGATGCATAATTCGGATTTTTTTATTTATGTACCGACATAGACATAGGGGAAAATTTGTAAGGACATGGTTTATAAATGTCCGTCTAGAATCTAAGAATTTTGTGTTGTCCTAGATCATAGTTAGTATATTGTATATCGTTACATCTCGACACGTCTTCACATATTCATAATTGACGTTCATCATTTGAATCCTTCACATCTGCATCATCAACACGCACCCATCATTGACATCGTGCGTTGTGCATATTCAACCGGTCTCCACTATCCCACTAACTTCACTACGCTAAAAGGTAAAATGTTAAATTGGATTTATTAATGCTCACGTATTTATTTGGGATATTTTTATAAATTGTCTTTATCAAACTGAGGCATTTTTCTAAGTCAAAAACTAATTTTTCAAGACCTATAGGCGAGGTTTTATGAAAAATATTTTTTTGCTTTTGTCGTTCAAACGACATAGCAATGTCGTTCAAATGACATTGAAAAGTCATTCTAATGATAGCTTCTAACGACATGCAATGTAGGTTGAAGGGTCGTTTGAAGCTTGAATCAAATGAACCTTTACTATTTTACATTTTAAGGATCGTTTGTATGTTCATTAGTAACGACATTAGATGTCGTTCAAATGACATGCATAAGTCATTCAAACGACTTCGAACGACCTTCGTCACCTCAACTTTTTATTCAGCCTATAAATACCGGCTGTGAAGTTAGGTTTTTCAAGTCTTTTAAAATTCGGCCTGTGCATATCTAATGTACTTTAAGACTTCATATTTTAGGATATTATAACTTTTTTTATTCATTCTAAAGTCCCAAATCTAAATGTGAATCATTCTTAAACCCATATTACTCATTCTGGAGTAAATCTTGTGGAGAAGAAGGTTGTCTCCATTGCTGACCATTGGACTCTTACGGGATCTCTTGTTGAAGAATTCGAACTGACACCTGAGGGTATTCATCTTCAAAAATGTTATATTTCTACTATATAATTATAAGTTGAAGATTTTACAGTTAATAGAGAATAAATTTTTTTGCCTCTACTGGGGATTTTTCCTCAAATCAGTTTTGTGATTACTTTTGGTTTGCATGCTAGATTATTTATATTCTGTCAATCACAATTAGATGAATGTTTTAGTGTTTTTATTAAAACTGGGATTAGCATTGGAACTTAATTAAATATATTTGGACATTAAACGCAAGCTCACTCATCCAAACTTTAGTTATGATATCCCTAAGATGGAATAACACAAACCACATCTTTGCAAATAGAAGCTCACCCGGAAACTTAGGTTACACCAAATAGTACATGAAATTTTACACTAGAGTGCTTTATGATTATGTATATTTCATTTACTTTTATCATATGGCAATACAACCTGATAAAATGGATAGAAACAATACATGTAGTCCTTCCCTAATAATCTGTGTTAGATTGTCTAATTTATTAATGTCTTGCCCTCCATTAATTTTAAACATGTATTGAATATTTGAATTAAGAAATATGATATCAACCTATAAATATTTTCCAACTCTAAACCAATGTTTTTGGAAGGTAGTTTATTATAATAGAATCCAATTAAGTATATCTGAAGTCTAGCTCGATGAAATTCTTCAGATTAAATGGAATTTAAGCGGTGGCCTTGTGACCCTCAATCTCTATTGTGAATGAAAATCAAAATTTTCTTTAGAAGAGATGGTATTTAAGCAATGCCCATGTGACCCTCCAAAGATACTGATAACCAACTTGTTAGTAATAACTATAAATTGAATTCTTAAATTTTAATCTACTAGTAATAAAATTTGGAATTTTTTCAAAATCTTCTCTATACACTCCATTCAATTATTTACATCAACCATATCATAAGTTTTCCATTGATCTAATTAATACATACTAGAGAGTAGTGCCTACTTTTAATATTTAGGCCACCTCTTGCATAAACAAAAGAACCCTTAGTCTTATCAACATTAACTTTTTTCCCCCTATTTTTGAATTCTTAGAAGACATAGTCATAAATTCAAAAAACAAATATCTAATTATTCCCAAGTTACAATTCTTTTAGGAATGGAATATAATAATGATGCATGAGTGGAAAATTGTAGTTATCATTAACTTTAATTCAATGCAAAGAAATAATGTAAAACTTATCATTTATTCACACGTAGGTTGAAATTTATAATGATACTTACATGTACAATCAAGTAATTCATTTGAGATAATATAATCAATTACAATCTAAGATGATACCCAGTATTATAGTACAGACATTCCCTTTATATTCTTGTAACATTACATTATTCCATACAAACAACTCAAATACATAGCTTATATTAAGAATACATGCAACTTAGCAATATGTTTGAATCGTATCCTAACTACATGGGTCATCTTCTACAAACCCAACTAAGTTCCAAACATTACTAACTATGTCTTTATAAATATGGATATTTATCTTCAATAAATATGTTGGATTTTATATATTCTTTTAGACATACTTAGAACAGTAGAATTATCATTCTTATGTTAAATAGTGACCCCATTTCCATTGGTGTATAAATATATTTATATCTAAACAGCCTCCCCTTTTCGCATTAATACACCTAAGACTCCTGTGACAACCCCCATTTTTCACGTAACAGTCAGCCATGCTAATACGTCGAAGATGGTGCTTATCGAACAATAGTTATCATTCTCATCATCAAACCATAAAATAAACACTGTAATTGAACTATCCATACATACAAAATAGAACTTAAATGACATAATCACAAAAATAAGTCTTAATCCAACTGACATATAAAATATCTACTCATCACCGCTCTAAATAATAATTGACTAAATAATAAATTGGGCTTATGCCCATACAAAACTCTGAAATAGAATCAACTGAAATTGAAATAAATATAAACCTATGATAAAATCAAAAGACTAGAATTTTCTAGGCAGAGTGGAGCTACAAGTCTGATCTTTCCTCAGCCCTACTGGTCTTGTCTAAATAAACATGGAAAATATTTTTTTTATAGTTTTGGGTCAGAGCCCTAAAGTTGAAAGAACCAACTTCAATACCAATAAATAATCATGCGGTTGATTTACAAAACATGCCATAATACACACATTACCCGACGCAAGTCATATTATGAAAACTAATATCTATGCAGTCATAAAGAATGAATTACAACCAACTATGATATAACAAGGACGTAGTTACCTACGTGTGTACGAATACAACCCCGATACTACCCCCCACAATATTTCCCCCTAGGGAAACAAATAAAGAATATAATTTATTATATGCAACATCGAGTTTATTATCAATTGTCTATATTTATACTATATTAATTCTTTCTTTATAATTATTACTTCGCATGAAAGCCACTACCTTAGGTGTCTATCTCGTTCCTCTATCGGTAAGTATATAGGAGTCCATAACCTAACGGGCTTAAGCAAAACACACAAATAAACAAAGGGACAATGAATACGAAGTAGCACCACTAACGAGTCCATACCCAAATTGACTAATGGCTCCATGCAACAAACTTCTCTCATCATGAATGGGTGATATCCCTAAACACGTGATCAATAATAATGTCCTTCATTATATCCGATGCATCTAAGATAGCGTGTGGTACACGATCCCGATGTCAAACGTGCACCCCTAGATGATAGATTCACCACGAATAGGTATGTTCATATAATTATATAATACACACATATACAACACACAATATATGTAACTACCCCATAGGATATCACACCTATCACGCGTCCATACAATCTAACACAATTTCCACAACATTGGGTTATGTTATAAGCTAGTATTCTTAATTATTAATTCTCTATTATATTCATAATAGTTTATGTCTTTAGTTTCATGCTACAAACTCCCACTTATACATTATATCAATAATTCCTTAAATGCATAACCTTTCATATACTCGTATTAAATCGGAATAACCCATCGATCCATTTCCCTAACTTAACCCGACCGGACTGAGGGACCGAATCGATTATCCCCTAGGTCCGAATCGATTTGTGTTGGCAGTAGACCCAGATTTACCTGAAAAATAAATATTTTCTTCCCCAATCTCCATTAACGAGTTCTAAATCTCCTAAACCTCAAACCAACGATCCTAGGAGTCAATCTAAATATGAGAACAAGTTTCCATTAATTCCTAATAATCATAAACAGATTAATTTATTAATTTTAAGTATTAATCAATAAAGATCACCACATTTCCTAAAACATCAACAGTTTATAATTCTCTTTCAATTTCAGAATAAATCTTGAAATTAATACATTGATTCAATTAAAAATCATGAATGGAACCTAGAACATGGTATCTGACATGGTTTTCAAGTATTATTCTATATCGATTTCTGGTTTTATCACCAAAATATCAACTTTCAACATAAGATTAATTGATAGCTAATCCTTGTTAGTCCTAACAATAACATAATTCAAATAATATGAGTTAAATCTCCAAACATAATCCAAAAAATTGAAATTGGCATGGGAAGAATATGATTCTAAATTAAGTACATATTATAGAATGATGATGCAAGAATATTCTTGCCTTAGGTTTGAAGATTGAAGAATTCCCTATTGAATCCCCGTGATTTCTCCTCTCTAAGCTTTTTCTAATTCTCCCAGGTGCTTATGGATGCTAGGGTTTTTCTTAGTTAGTATTATAACATTAGTGAAATAGTCTTAGTGTCTTTTTGAAACTCTAATTCCCGCACCTCTCAATGAGGCCTAATTTTGGGCCCTTAAAATAGTCCAAAATGCCACCCAAAATAGTCCAAAATCCTCCCTGAGGGTATTCTTACCCCCGGGCCCAACTTAAGATGTTTAAGAAGAAAAAGAGAAATGATAAATACACCATGAAAGATGTGGAATAATCGATACTTTGAAGATAAGAGGCTTACATGCATGCCATTGGGAGTGAGCATACTACCCGAGAGCTTGCGTTGGTCTATCTCTTTAAAGAAGTTGAAGTATATAGTTAGAGCAATGCTTGATAATAGTAAAAGAGGAGTATTATCAAGTCGTAAATAAGTCTTACCTCTTCTTGAAAAGAACATTTACAGTGGGAGCCCTCCTACTCATTCTAAGGCTCCACCGACATAGGGGACTCGCAATTTCAAACTAAAGACAACGAGACATATTTAGAAGAACAGGAAATTATTTGCACAAGTATATGTAAATAAATAAAATGTATGAAAGTAAGTATTTAAGGCTCCATAGACAAGGGAACACTCGCAACCTCAATCTGAAAACATAAGAAGCAGATTGAAAAGAGCATTCAAATGTTTCCACAATATAAGAAATACAACAAAAGGTATAAAACTTTAGTACCTGAGGCTCCATAGGTGTAGGATCACTCAAAATGATCACCTGAAAATAAGGAAACAGGATGAGCAAAGTGATAAAATATTTACAAAGTATGAGAAAATCAAATTTAAAAGGTGCAACAGAGGCTCCAGAAATATTATAGCGCTCATAGTGTTCACATGAAAATAAGGAAACATGACTGACTAAATGTGAATGTATTTGCAAAGAATTAAGAAAATAAATGAAGGATATGCCAGTATAATACTTATGGATCCATAAGCGTGGGAGGGTTCATAGTAATCACCTACAAACATAGAAACATGATGGGTAAAAACTCGAGCATTTGCATGGTATAAAAAAAAGTACAAAGGCATAATGCTCCACCAGTATACAAGCAATCGAATGTGGCATATGTGTACCCTAAACAATAAATAAATAGGTTAATCACAAAAGTAAAAATTTACTAAGAATGAATAAAGGTGTAATAAAATAATATAAAGTACCTGAACTCCCTTAGAAACATGAGTTGTCACGATAATTGCTGCCTCAATTTGAAAATAAAAATCAATAACTGAGAAATAATACACAAGTTTAAAATGAATGCGAAAATAACGAAAAATATATACGTGAGTCCCCACTGGGGGAGAAGTGCTTGAGTCATTCATGACAGTAACCTGATACTCAATAGGTTGAGTGGCAGGATGAGAGGGATCACTCGTGGTGACCGAAAACAAAAGAAAGAAAAATTTATCAAATAATAATTCAAGTAAATGAATGATGTAAAGAGAATTTTTGAATACCAAACATGATAAGTTACCTACTGTAAAAGAGTAACATGTAATGTAGGTCCACTCGAGGCCACACTAAAAATTGGTTGAGTATCCAGAGCTTGGATATGAGGCATATTATCCATACATAGATGCACTCGTGGTACATATATTCTATCGCAAAATGGTAACTTGGGGATAGTTACCATGTTGGAAAAATAATTCCTCTAGATGAAAGGGGGTTGCTTGCCAAAAAACCGTACAAAGATGGAAAAAACTCATGAGAAATTTCGTTTTTCAAAGCCATTGGTGAAAGGAAATACTAGAAGGAAGATAAAATTCCCTAACTAAACTAGTGACAATACTGGAAGGGGGTTGTCTAGATGAACTGCTCGCCCTTGTGGAAGTAACAAGGTCATGAGTAGAATGAGAAGGTGGAATACACACTTGATCACCAAGATAAATAAGTGTAAGTGCTCGAAGAAACATTAACAATAAAAAACTATGAGATCGCTAGTATATATACCTAAGATAAAGTTCTCATCACACAACTAGTAGTGCGAGCTGTTATTAAAGAACTCTCAACGGTCATGGGGAATATCATTGAAAGCTTCAAAAGAAATTGTGAATTTAGACTGTGAACAATCATATTAATTCTCTTCTAAAAAATTCACTAGTAATAGTTGGAAACATGCCTCTCGAGATAAACCCAACGAGGACACCAACATGGAGTTCCTCTCCCTTTGGAAAGGAGCACGAGAAGGATGAGCAGGTGGATGAGAATATGAAATACTGTGCCCACCCTTGGGTCCTCACTCAAACCCACATATGGAGCCTAGTAGAAGAAAATAAAATTAATGTTAGTCACAAAATTATATAATATAGTAAATGAAAACTAAATGAGCAAGTGTGGAAAAACTTACAGTCTTAGAATGAGGAACTTGACCATAAGGCATCAACGCGGTGGTGAGGCTAGTTGAACGAGGAGAAGAGATCATTGACTTGTCATAATCACTCATGGAATGCTCCAAGTCTAGTGGTTCATCTCTTGAAGATGATGAAAAACATTAAGTACCAATCGAATGATCTCCATTGATGGCGAGTAACTCAATGTCATTTGAAGATGAACTATGGTAGTCATATGAAGGTATGCTTCCATAGTTAACAAGTTCTTATTCAAATGATCAAAGTGTTGACCAAGAACTCGCATATTCATTACTTTTATTTTTATAAAGTAAGTGAAAAATATATAAGGTACTTTCCATTAGTGGATAAGTGAGTGGAATGGATTACTGAGAGAAATTTGTTTCAACAGCTTCATATCCATGCTCACAAACAGTTTGAAAGGTTTCCTCAATACCAAAAGTTACAGTGTCATATCCTTGATCCGGGAGCAAGGCAATACTAATAGGCATAGTCATTTAAGTCTTTTTCCTGGTTGCTCAAGTCTTCATAGGATACATGGGTAGGGAATACCCCCAATTGTAGATAGAATAAAGTTAGAGACATCCTTATCATGACGTTTTCTTTTTTAGGCGGCTTTGGCTTTACCCTTAAACTTTCCTTGATGAGCTTCTACTCCAGGATACTTGGAGTAGATAGTTTCCTCGAAATGGGGTTCACTAAGAATGGATTAAACATAACAAAAGGATCCCTCGCAATGTGGTTATAGTGTCAAGCCTCATTATGAGTACATTTGGTCAAGTATTTATTGGAAGAAGGAATGACCTCAATACATGACTCATGAGACACATCTTGGATACAATACTTGACGATTTGAATTTGGTGGTGCTAAAGCATGAACCATGAGTTACTAGTGGTTGGTTAGTAGTCGCGATTTGATATAGAGAAGTTCCTAAAGGGGGAAGTTCTCCAAATCATTCCCTCAGGATTAAAATTTGAGTAAGACTCCTAATATATCTTCTCAACAAAAAGGTTGGTGGGTAAATCTAGATAAAAAGTACCTTAATCAAACCCATATTGTATCCTCATTCACTCGGAGTGATAATATTCTACTCCCTAGTCCAACTCAGTCAAAGAAGGAAGTATACAAGTAAAATGAATGATATTGCAAGAATGTGTGGTCAGCCCTGTGACACCCCGCCTAATTAAATACCGGGTCATCAGTCCTTTATTAAATTATAACCAAGGTGAACGGTTGGTTCATTCTTAGCATCACTGTCGCAAAAATAACTTTTCCAATTAAACATCCTAAATAATTAATCTAAGTGTCAAAACCTTTTTTTTTTAAAACATCAATTTCCAAATTTAATTTAAAACCAATGTTAAAACCTTTTCATAATCCATAGTTTAAAATCCCACAATAACAAGACTGGAAAATAATACAAGTAATATAAGCAGTCAACTAAATAATTCCAACATGAAAACTTTGAAGGAAAACATCCTGATAGTAACAATCCCAAAATATAAATACTGGAAATAGACAATCACAATCTCTGATAAAACTAACTGAATAATGGAAAAGGGCGACACATGCCCAACTGGATAAAATAAATCTAAGAGTGGAATCAATAATGAGGTCATCTAAGAAAGAGGCCTGCAACTCCCACCTAAGCTGCAGCACGTTCCTTCCAAAGGATCCTATGCAAGATTCCCCTGTGGCTGGGCACCTGTAATATATACATACATATACAAGAGAGAAAAGAAAATAGGAAACGGGTCAGAGCCCGATTGTAAAACTTTTTAAAATTTGTTTAGCAAGTATTTATAATGCTTACCGGCTAATGCAACAATCATATTAGTGCGGCACTCCCTTGAAAAATTCTCACCTCTCTTATAATGTGCACACCTATTGCACTAATACTGCCAACAGTTTAACTTATCTTAAGTTACTCATAAGGTTTCATGCCGACAATTTCTAATGTTAAGAAAGTTAATTTTATTTAAAAGCAAAGTTCTCACATAAACCTTATTTGATTATAAAGTTTCCCAGTAACGCATCATACTTTTCAAACACTTATCCCCAAGTTGAAATAATTATCCATTTCTTACTTACCATAGTCACAGTAGGTAGTTTCCAAATTTCAAGTTTAAATATATATTAACTACTCATATAATATATATATATATAACAACGACACCCCACATAACATTTACGGTGCTGGCATACTCTGCTATCCAGTCCCCGTATCACTCGTACTAAGGGAAATACTAGTTCCGAATCACTCTCGAATTGTATTAACACAAAACACATACAAATTGAGGTGAAGCATAGTTCCAAGTCACTAAGAGGTCAGCACATACCCTCACGTCTCTTAGGACTGTCTGACTATCGATCCGATAGCCTGTACCAAGGATTCCTATGTTCTAGGGTACGAGTCAATATCCCCCATAAAGGTCCCATCGAGATAAGACTGTCCCAGCGCGGTAACCTCAGGGATAGCAAGTAGCGCAGGTATGATTTTTACACGTACATAGTATCTACACAAGCACAATCATATATGTATACTACTATTCCCATTTCAAATTTAGGTACACCCACGACCCATACTTATTATATTTATTCTCATTGCACATTGCTAGATTAGTCCGTATAACGGTTTATCTCTTTTATTCTTATTTATGGGATTATTCCAACTTACTACGTAGCACTCGTAAATTCCTATCTTCCCAACTATAATTTCAGTAGGTACTCATTCATTTTACAACGTATATTCCTTACGAGTCTCACCCTTTAAACACACGTTCCCATTGTTTCTTAAGTGTAAAATACCTCTGTTAAGTATTAAATATCGTCTTAGATTTAAGGGTTCCATTTTTATAAAGTACTACTGGTCTTCTTTACCTCCCAAAATATTCTAACAATAATGTCCAAGAATTTCTATTCATTTAAGTTGGAACCACCTATTTAAAAAGCGAAATTTGAGTTTTCCAGGAGGGGTCGATCGATCGATGGTAGGTGCTCGATCAATCGATGTGTCGATCGATCGATACTCCTGGATCGATCGATCGATCAAGCAGGTATGGAGAATCTGCAGAACTTCCAGTTACGAGAATGTTACACAAAAATCATTCAAATCAACATTTTTGATTACCAAACTTCCAACCAATTACATCACAAGTGTTATACTTCGAATTATTGATTATTCTACGTAAGGCATGCGAATTCCCATCATTTATAACGGATTAAACGGGTTAAAATCCAGAAAATTTCAAGAATCCTAATAATTCCTTTAACTTATTTCTTTTCATTCTTTTTCCAGATTTTCTACTCCTAACTTAATGAATTTCGTGGTTCAACCTCTGCATGTGATTTATATTTCTAGCATACATCTTTTATCTCTACAACATGCAAATCAAAGTCTCCCAAACATGCTTTCTTTCATGAAAACTAGTCCTAATTAACCCTAGACTAACATCATTGAAGCATTAACTGAATTAGAGCAAGATAAATACTTGCCTGGGATTTCTTGATTCTGATTTGTGGAAAAGATTGGCATGGTTGTGACCCTCGTTGCACGATCTAACGTTTGGCGGCGACGGCGGTGCAAACGGTGGAGTTCTTGGCCTAGAACTCCTTGGAAAGCTCTTCCTCTTCCTCTCCAATGGCCGTCTATGGTTTATGGTTCTTATAACCCTAGAAGATGACTCCTACCATCTGATATAACCTTAGAAAAATCGTGGGTTTCAATGCCCAAAAATATAAAATGCCTAAAACGCCCTCCCGGAATGTTAATTAGGCCTAGAAACGCCTCGAGACCCAAACTAAACCCCCGGGTACATTATTTTGACTATCTCGACCATTTCGGACACATTGACGGACTCAAAATGGCCATATGGGTGACTTATAATTTATTCACTTTTAATAGTTCGAATTTACTCCCGACACGACACCAGCGCGTCCCGATAAATTTCCAAAATTATCAAATTAGATTCTCGTGATAATTTTACTAAATACAATTACACCTCTTACTTTACCCATAAAGTAATTTACAATACAATTCCAATAGTTACTAACTCTAAGCACGCTAGTAAGTATTTAAATGATTTTTCGGATTAATATTAAATTAATATCTCTAATTAAATTTAATAAATCCCCAAAATTAGATGTCATAAAAATACGGGGTATTACAAGCCCCTTACTAACTCAGTGCTCATCTGAGGATTGAAAACTTTAGAGGTGGGAGGAAAGAATATCCAAGAAGAGATACCTCCCCATATCCCTGAGTAAGGACGAAAGGAGAAATCATTAATATTATAAAAAAAATGGGTGAAATGAGTGCTTAGGAGTTTTTCTATGCCACCTAGCAATCCGAATAGTACTACCCAGCAATGGTTAAGGCTTTAGTGGCGAATTTGGGAACTGCTCGAATAAAAATCCCATCAGCACAAAAGAATTGACAAAGTTGAAGACATCATAGTGCCTGTGTGATCTCTATATGTTGACGTGCATATGATCCATCCAAGTATACAAGAACCCGAGGGTAAATGCAGCGAGTGGCATACTTCTTCCATGAGAAAATCTCGTAGTAAGATGAAATAGTAACTCATGAGGGGAGTCATTGGGTTTCACCTAGAATGAAACCTTGATAAAAAGGTAAAAAGGAAAGAAACCATATGGCTCCTTCCCTTCAGTTTTGGGCCATCTTGGTTCCTTGGAACTTTGGACTTAGCCTGATCCTTAGAAAAAGGCTCTAAATATTTGAATAAGTATCTTTACCATTTGGCAAAGGAGTGCTTACTGGAACAAGTGCGAGTAAGCCCAACATGATGAATGCACAATCCTAATACCTTGTGCACCTCCTTACTCATTTCCCTCTCCTCATCATTTTCATATCCATCAGTGAATATATAGTTCCCCAAGATAGAACAACTTATGAGTTCGTAGATATCTTCCAAAGTAATGGAGAACTCCCCCCATCCAGTAACAAAAGTGCGGGTGTTTATGCTCCAACGAGACACCAAGATGTTGAGAGATCCCATTCTTTTACCAATGATGCAACTCTTTAAACTCAGGAGGGTCCTCTCATGACCAATCCCCTCGATAGTTTTGCGATGATTTTCCTCAGATAGAATGTAGTCAATCCACTATCCCACTCCTTGGGGGCTCCACCAAAAAAATCAAAATTAATGTTGCAGAAGAGAAAACCACCTATATACACTCGATTCCTTAGGATACTATCGGGAAAGACAAAAGAAGCATCCTAAGACTTTATAAACCCGAAAAGTGTCTTTTTGGCCACCATAGCAATAAACCCCGCCTCAAACCCCTCGAGGGCTGTTATGAAATGGTCATCGTCTCCAAATAAAGGAGCACACTGTAAGCTGAAAAATATTTCTTAGAGCCTTCCCGTAGGTATTTCTTATGGTCCTTTAAAATAGACATGGAACAACTAGCTCAGCCCCGAAGAACAACACCACCGGTGGTGGAGACGTTAGAAGGGGAAGTAAGCACCACTATGGAAATAGTAAAAAAACCCCATAACCATGGAAGTGTCCATTGTGATTTGAATGGGTAAGGAACCTATTATCAACTCTGTGGTGGTGGCTAAGATAGTGAAGGGGGAGTTTGAAGAAGTAGAAGCCATAAAAATTGATTGGTTATTGAAGAAAATAGCTTAAGAAAAGTTTGACGCTAATGGAATTGTAATCTCTCAGAAGTTTTTCTCTCTCTAAAAGCTCTTGAAAGTGATGGTAAAAGGTTTGAAAATAAGGAATAAGGGTATTTATACTTTAGGAAACTAAAAAGGCACCGTCAGATCAAAAGGGGATAATGATTACTCAAATCGTGAACAACCTCACCTACTATGACACGTGGCCCCTCGAGGTACTATGAAGCATTGTAACACCCTATAATTTTAAACCGATAATAATTTAATTTAATTTAATTTGGAATTTGAAGAAATAAAAACTTTGGGATTTAATTATTTTTATCAATTTAAAATGTTGGATTTTATTTATGGAAAATAGGATTTTAATCAGATTCGAAATCGAGGGAGAAATCGGATATTTATTTATATATATATAAATTTTAGGCATCTTAGGCACCTGACCATACCGAATCAATTCGTCCTGGAGGGCGAATAGATTTGGAATGGTCAGTGATGGTAGTTCTTTGGTTTTAATAGAGCTCTAATTCCATTTAAACTCTTTAATCTTTTCCATATTAAAATAATTCGGGGTTAGACTTTTTTAAACACTTTTTCACCAACTTTTAAACCAGAAGCCTTCTACATCTTTATCACCGAACATCTACAAACCCTAGCCCCAAAT